>JAZGQO010000006.1:5000000-10000000 GCA_036850965.1 Patella caerulea | reverse complement strand
TTAGTATTTTAAGAAAAGCGTCTAAAGGAGAAATATTGATAAAAATTGACTCTCAATACATTATCTTAATTTAATTGGGAAATGTGACAAGCATTTTTAAAACTTTATAAATAAGCTTTAGCTTGATAGATCAGACTAATGTTAAAATAGAATCGAAATGATGGATATTATTTGAAATAATTCACTAGCTATATTTCTTTAGGATTCATGTAAAAGAACCCCTTGATAATTAGAATTTGAATTAAGATTAGGTTGTACAAAATTTCCTTTATACTCATAGCACACATGGTTATAGTACAAAATTTCCTTTATACTCATACTGTACATGTAGCCCATATGGTTGTACAAAATTTCCTTCATACTCATAGCCCACATGGTTGTACACAATTTCCTTCATAGTCCACATGGCTTAAGCGCATCTTCATTAGCCCCATTGGACGCAGTTGGAGCAGAAAGAAAGGGTGTTAAACCCAATTCCATTTCATTTGTATTAATATGGTATAAATATCAAGAACCAAAAGAATCAATTTAAGTTTCCCAGATTGACGATGTGAGTTCATTGCCATAGTTATGATTAATTATTGATTCAGTTAAGAAGATACTATCAGACCATATCATGCCATGATACACCTGGATAATAATTGACATTTGAGAATTTAACCAAAAAATTGTAATTGGTTTTTTTTTATCGTTACGGCAAAATCATTTCCTCATCGTATACAAGTTGATAAAAATTTATAGTATAAGATTCGACGCCTGTGTGCATATGTATTGCTGCTATTGATTGTTGTTGAAAAAGATTCACAGAGAAATTTGAGCTGATGGTTTGTGTTTCAAATAACAATGTTATCTCTTGCACACTTATGGTAGACTTGCTGCCTCCTCAAGCATATCTTAAAATGTATAATTTATTGCTCAAATTATTATGGAAACTTTTACATTAAATGTATCCATATCTGTTCTGTTCTCGTAGAAATATTATTTGCAGAGAGAGAGAGAAATGGAGTTTAACTAGACTCGACTCAAACTATGTCATTTTGGGACAAATATGCGGTTCCATTATATTTCAATGATTCGCTTGTGCGTAGGGTTCTTTAGCAGTGAGAGGAAACCGGACAGTGAAAAAGAAATTGGATTTGACATATGTACTCAACACTAACTAGGTCATTTTGGGACTCTCTTGGCAGCGTACCTAGGGTATATTTATAATTTGATATTTCGCTTGCACATATAATGTACATCTCTTAAATTTAAAAATGAATTATTTAAGAGCTAAATTTGCCTATTGCAGAATTTTTCTTTTGGACTCAAATGTTGCATAAATTATGTAAATAAGACATGTAATCTATTCACATGACAAGTCCACAAATAAATCTCTAGACCACGAGGGTCGCATTTTTGAATGGATTGAAACCTGATCAGCTTTTAATAATTTTCATTTAAAAATGGATAATCGAAACTGTTTATTATAGTAACAAAAGTACCAACCAATGAAAATCAAAACTACACTATTTTTCGAATAGCCACAACTTTGTTCAGGATGAAGCACTTTGAATGAAATTTTCGTTTTATTTCTTTTTCATTATCCATGTTTTGATTCTTTAAACATTGCCATGTGGTCTCATGTAAATCATTAGGGTTGTCATCTATGCAAATCATGGGAGAGGGGTTGGGATGGCCTAGTGGTCTAGAGTGCCTCGCTTCGACCTCTAGCTGGCCGGTCACCTCTGGCTTGCGGCTGTGGTTTCGAGCCCTGGTGTGAGCGTATGTGGCATGGAGATAGGGGCACCTTCTCAACCTCGTGGGTTTCCTCCGGACACTCCGGTTTCCCTCCACTGCTAAAGACCCCTACGCGCAAGCGAATTATTGAGATAAAATTAAACCATATGTTAGTGCCGAAAGGACCTAGTTTGTGTTGAGTGGAGGTTAACCCCCATTTCTCTTTCTCTCTCTCGCAAATCATGGGTCTGATCCTAGCCCCCCCTCCACCTATTGTAAAGATCTTGAATGGAAATGAAAATATAGGCCTACTTTGACTTTGTTAGTCCCAAGTGGATGTTAAACCTCATTTTGAAGCTTTTAGGCTCCAATAACTCAATGCTATGTAATACCCATCAATTATATATAATATTATGCAGTTGTAATGATGAGGCATACAATTAAAGATAGACACATAGACAAATGTTTATAAGTACAATGGTCATTAAGTGATAACATTATAACGTGATAGGAAATGATATATACACCACACTACATGCACTCTGTTTACAAGATATTTATTATCAGGGACAGATCCAGAGTGGGGGTTTGGGGGGACCAGCTACATGAAAAAAAAAATAATGCCTTGCATCAATGAAATTACATCACAAAGTGATCCTACATCAGTATAAAAATGATTTCTCTGTTTAAAAAGCTCAATTTGTGTGCGTGCCTATGTAATTTAGAGACGATGATGGCAGATTTCCATAACAGAAACCTGGCAAACCCCCTCCTGCGAAAATTCCTGGATCCGTCCCTGATTATACATATTATACAGAGCAATGTTAACCCATTTCATTGTTTGATATTATACCTACAATTACACACATATTTTAATTTTTTTTAATTATTAAATTTATATTATTTTGGGAAACAATAAAAAGACATGTTCCTGTTTTTACTTTAGTTAATAGTTTAATAAAGAGTTGGTCATTCTTGTTAAGATAATAATTAAAAAAAAAGATGAGAAAAAAAGAAAATATTGAAAATTTCAGTTGAATTACTTTATTCTGATCAGAGTTGTCACTGTTGGAAGTTTGAACTAGAAATAGACATCAACTGTCTAAGCCCATTCTCTGAGAATTGCTGATCCTTTGATAGACGGTAACCCCGCCCACATATTATCGATTATCAAGTAACATTCCCATTGGCTACGGTAAAGTTACTTGACAGACCTTTCATTGGCATTCTCCTGAAGTGATGTCAGTGACTAACGGTAAATATTAGCTTGGTCAGCCATTTATTGAATTAATTATTAAATTGATACATTCACATGCATGTAAAAGATCCCTTGGCCGATGGAATTAGGTACAAGAGTAAGTAGGCCATAGTGCCGTGTTTGGGCAAAATTTACCTCATAGCAAACTGTATGGCATAACTGTCTTCATTAGCCCAGTTTAGGAGCAGAACAGTTGGACGTTAAACACCATTTCATTTTTTACGCAATTGAACCCTAACCATCTTGTTTGATGATAATGGTGGACAAATTCTGCTATGAGGCTAAAAGATCTACCTGACCGGTACCAATATTTCAAATAAATACTTTAGCTTTTTGAATATTATGGTAATGACTCAGTGATTTTCTGTCAAGTGAAATTTTTACGACTTTCTCTTTGGTCCATTCTGACAATTAAAGTCTATGAATAGCCCACTGTAATGGCGTATTCCGTCTTCATTAGCCCAGTTTAGGAGCCGAATAAATGTCATGAAGTTTATCATCAAATCTGTCGTAAAACTTTCAGACAACACGAAATAGGTCAATTAAAATTATCTTCCTGCATTATGATAATGTCCATGATCAGATAACACCATCCTGATATCATTTGGCGTAGTTTTAAAGTAGCTAAGTCTCTAACTCAATATCATCCAAAATCTTCAACATTGAAAACTCAAATTATTTGTCATTTTAAATCAACATTGATGCTGTGATCTCACCGAAAAAAATGGGCTTCAGACTGATATCAAATATTTAAGATAAAATAAACGTTTTACCATTGGTACACGAATCGTGTACCATAATGTGTTTCATCTCCAGTTCTAGCAAGAGACTCGAAGAATTAGGTTAGAAACATTGCACCAAATCAAACGGCATATGGAGACCAGAATGACCAGACGCTAGAAATTTGCATTCTTTTGAGATTGCTGGCTTATTTAGCCGAACATACATGTAACCGATTTGAAATTAGAGTAAAAACGGAAACCATTGAATATAAATCAGTTTATATACATGTACATTCATATTACAGTATTATATGCATACCCACTTGTGTCAATTTCTAGCTCCCAAATGTTAGCGATTTAGCTCCTTTAACTATACATTATGCAAGAGCAAAATCTGCCTATTGCAGGTCATTCTTTTTGGCCTGTATTGTTATATAAATTATTAATTAGACATTGACTTATCCAATCCAGACCATAATCAACTCTCGATGTCACTGATACTGATAGCCTGTGATATTTATTGTATTAAGATCTGATTTGCTGCTCAACTTACATTCATGATTTAATATTGAAATGAATAATTGAGACTATGGGTTTTTTTTACCGTACAGACGTAAATTATGATGATGGAGGCTAGGCCGAAAATTAAATAGCAAAAATCTCAGTTCAGAGAATGTATCAATTTGACTGAAATTTTCAGCAAATTCCCTTTACATTATCTAGTTTTGAACTATTATAGTGAGAAATACCAGCTCTATATCTAATCTCCCATAATGTATCTTTAATGTTATTTACAGGAATATACATATGACATAGTAGTTACTCGATTGTGAATTTCTCCTCAACTTATATAAAGCAGTACAAATGTCAATGTAAATATTCTATGTCAATCAGATGTACATGTGGATGTCATTAAATGTACTTAAAATTAAAATTAAATTCAGATCTCTATTTTAATTGGGTGTATGGTATTAATTTTTTTGCATATTCAGATTTTAAAGTTTACTGTAAATTAAACAGATTTAAGATTTAGATAAAGAACTAGCCTTTCTTACTATAATAGTTCGAAAGTAGATAATGTAAAATGAATAATTTGAAAATTTCATTCAAATTACTCTATTGCAAGCGGAGATATTAGCCTTTGAAGGTTTTACAGACGTGTGCAATAATTTCAACCACGGTACTGGTTGATCAAAGCTATGTCTGGGTCCTCCATATTTGGCGTCTTATTATTCCAGTTTACACCGCTAGTATTTTCCTACTAACATGAGATATGGTTAACCTTGTTCATTGAATTGCTTCATACAAATGCTAGTCAAAAGCATGCGTGTGCCAATTTTAAGATTTCATTTTGTCTTAAATATTGAATATCAGAAGCCGAACATTTTTCAAGATAACAACATCAATGTTGATTTAAATTGACTGTAATAAAGCTAATTTAATATTAAAACAATATTTTGTTCAATTTGCAGGCTGATTCTGTTTTTAATTTACGGCGCCCGTATGATTTAGTAGCGTTTATGAAACAAGAAGATAGAGCAACTGTATTAAATCATTTAAAGAAAGAATTATTAAATAGAAAAGGTGAAATAGATAAAAGTGAAGAAAGAGATACAGGTAAGTTGCTGTTATAAATATTCACAAGCTGGTATAACTGGAAGATTAGTGCACTAGCAATCTGATTAAAACACAGATCCTATTTTGTTTTGTTTTTTATAGTTCAAAATTTTGTTTTACTTGTCTTTACTACACTAGGATCTAGGAGAGTTGTTATATATAACAGGCATTCTGGATGATGTGAGGGATTAGCCATGAAACGGCGAGATCTTGGCATGCGATACACTGAATTGCTGGTAAACCACTAGAGCCGTCAACACTGTTTGATTAATCAATGTCTGAAATCATAGGGTCAAAAGCTGTTCATATGACCCCTAGCGCAATCTCCCAGTTCATCTGGTCAGATATTCATGTTGTGTAGACCATCAAAAGTAATAATAAAATGACATGAAATATAGATCAGTATTTTAATCAGATTTGGTAAGTTGCTGTTATTTTCCGAAGTTGCTATTACTGCAAGATTAGTGCACTAGAAGCTCAACTGGACGGTTCATGTTTCGAATCAGGATTTATCAAGCCCAGGTCCAACTTATCAGGGGGTTCGACCTCTAGCCGGCCGGTCACCTCTGGCTTGGGGCTGTGGTTTAGAGCCGTGGTGTGAGCGTATGTGGCATGGAGATAGGGGCGCCTTCTCAACCTCTTGGGTTTCCTCCGGCCACTCTTGTTTCCTCCCACTGCTAAAGACCCTGACGCGCAAGCGAATTATTGAAATAAAATTAAACCATCATATGTTAGTCCCGAAATGACCTAGTTTGTGTTAAGTGGATGTTAAACCCCATTTCTCTCACTCTCTCCAACTTATCCGGAACTAATATAAGGAATGTGTGTGTAGTCATTCATATGGGACAATAAATTCTGATCCACCTGTTTTGCTAGTACATATTTGAGTGCATATAATTTCAGGATTGACAGGACGAGGCATCATCGTATAGAACCCCATTCTCAAAAACATGTTTTAAACCAGGGCTCTTAATTTGGTAATATTTGCCAGTCTTTGACTGATTTGCATTGAAATTGTCTCGCTAGGTATTTCAATGAATTTGACTGGTCAAAACAAACAAATACTGGTACAATTTATACTATCATATAGTCTTTATGTGTGAACAAATTTAAAAATTGATTGATAAATTCGGTAATGCGAAACTTGCCATAGTCTTTCAAACAAATTTCTTGCCTATCCTGGAGTAACAAAACTTCGAGGTAAAAACACTGTTTTAAACACTGACACATGAGTTGCCAGCTGTTTTAATGGGTTAGTTTACGTTCCAGTGCCCTGATTCACGAAATCTTAACTAAAGATAAAATCCAAATTTTAGTAGATACTTCAGCTAAGCACTAAAATCAGTCTAATACTATCCATTCAAATAACTAAAATTTGGATTTTATCTTAGTTAAAATTTCGTGAATAAGGCCCCAGACTCTCTGGTGAAATGAAGTAAATGCAACAATGATTGTGTTTTATTGCATAAAATTTATTATTTTTTTTCAGATACTCTTGGATCTGTTTGATTCAACATAATATGTAAATCTTTTCAGATAATGAAGTGACAACTGCAGGTGTTGTGAACCAGGATTGGAAAAAATAATTTTATTTGTATCTAACTAACAAAATGTCAGGCACTACTGAAATAGTTTTGAATTTTGTGTTAAAAATTGACGAGCACAGTTCATTAAATTTGTGTTTTGACAAGTTAAAATTGATTGTGTTTGACTCTATTTTATGTGAAATATTCATATGTATATATTTTGTTTTTTTCAGCTGGTTTAGAGCAAAAATTTTATAAAACAGATTTTGACTGCATGCAAGCAGAGAAACCATTACCCGAATTTGACTTGTATATAAGCACCGTTTTACCACTAGAAAATAAAGGAATAAGGTAAGATTGTGACATCTGACCGATGAATCGTTTTATTTATCCGCACAATTTGAATAAAACACAGATCCTATTTTGTTTCTGTTTTTACAGTTGAAAGAGTCGTTACCATTGACGCGTTCTGGATGATGTGAGGGATGAGCCAATGGAACGATCTGTTATGTCGAGTTGGATGGGGGGGGGGGTCTGGATGGCTGAATGGTTTGTCGTTGAGTCAACTGGCATGGTTTCGATTCTCCGGTTCTGGACATGGAGTAGGGTCGCCTGTCCAACCTTGTGGGTTTTCTCCGGGACCACCGGTTTCCTCCTACTGCTAAAGATCCCTACGTGCAAGCTAATTATTGAAATGAAATTCAACTATAAGTTAGTCCCAGAATGATCTAGTTCTTGTCGAGTGGAGGTTAATCTCTCTCTCTCTCTCTCTCTCTCTCTGACACTTCCTCTCAAATTACAGAGAAAGATGTACACAGGATGTACTACTTGACAACTGTAATGTACACTGTTAGATTTCATGCATTAATATAGATATTATAAAACAATTGACTCAGCCATGGGTAATTTATATCACAGTAAACAGCAACAAGATAATATCAAAGTGATTCAAGCTGTTACATATGATGTAAAAGGATCAGAACCTCATTTTTGAAATAAAAAACAAGATTAAGAATTAAATATTTGTCTGTTTTAAATGATATTGATTGATGTTATCTGACTGAAAATATGTGATCCTGAAAACCAATATTTAAAACACAATGAACGTAAGATATTTAACGAGGTAAACCTCTTAACTGAATATTTTCCGTTATATTTAAAATTACAAACGCAATATTTGTCCATTTTAAATGATATTGATGTTGTTATCTGGCCGTGAAAATATAGGATCCTAATATCCAATATTTGAGACATAATGAACATTTTGAAATATGAACAGAAGTAATTTTCTCTGTGTTTTTGGGTGCCATTTGTACTCAAACTGATCCCGCAGTGAATATTCGCTTGGCCGCTACAATCACTGATAAGCATGACATCGACGGGGCTTAATAAGTACGGCATATTAACTTTTTTACGCCGACAAATTAAATTCTCAAACATTTTTTGGGGTATTAAAATGAGTAAAATGCATCATTTTGCCCGAAGCAGTTATGTGTTAAGTAAACATTGCACGAGTGGTTGAGCCAATGACTAACGGCGCGTGCAGTCATCGCACCTGTTGTGGACAGTCGTCTGTTACAGAGATAATTCGTAAGTAATTCTCTGTGATACAGATTGATTTGTACTGATCAAAGAAAAACATATTCTACAAGGCAATTGGTCTCCATCACTCAGAACCACCTAGTCTTCAACTTATGCAACATCAGGTTTTTCATTTAGTCAACTTGTGTTGTTTCAATTCCCTGGTTGTACGTACCAAGGATTAGGGTCGCCTGTCCAACCTCGTGGGTTTTCTTCAGGTCCTGGTGTTGCCTTCCATTTCTTAAATTGAACCAGATGTTAATATTCCGAAAAGACCATTTCATTCTCTCTCTTACAATCAATTTCTTCAAAAATGGAATATGAATCACTTTATTGCACACACTCATATATTACATTGAAATACAATTTAACACCCATTTTCTTCTACTAGTACTTTAAGGTTATAAAGAACATAGCAATACTCCTTTAATAAAGCAATAGTCCTTTAATAATAAATTTCAAAATTTCCTCCCATATTATTAGAGCCATTTCTCTTAAATCAGAATAATCAGAATAGAGCAATATGCCTATATGCCTTGTGGGTTTTCTCCGGGACCACCGGTTTCCTCCTACTGCTAAAGATCCCTACGTGCAAGCTAATTATTGAAATGAAATTCAACTATAAGTTAGTCCCAGAATGATCTAGTTCTTGTCGAGTGGAGGTTAATCTCTCTCTCTCTCTCTCTCTCTCTCTCTGACACTTCCTCTCAAATTACAGAGAAAGATGTACACAGGATGTACTACTTGACAACTGTAATGTACACTGTTAGATTTCATGCATTAATATAGATATTATAAAACAATTGACTCAGCCATGGGTAATTTATATCACAGTAAACAGCAACAAGATAATATCAAAGTGATTCAAGCTGTTACATATGATGTAAAAGGATCAGAACCTCATTTTTGAAATAAAAAACAAGATTAAGAATTAAATATTTGTCTGTTTTAAATGATATTGATTGATGTTATCTGACTGAAAATATGTGATCCTGAAAACCAATATTTAAAACACAATGAACGTAAGATATTTAACGAGGTAAACCTCTTAACTGAATATTTTCCGTTATATTTAAAATTACAAACGCAATATTTGTCCATTTTAAATGATATTGATGTTGTTATCTGGCCGTGAAAATATAGGATCCTAATATCCAATATTTGAGACATAATGAACATTTTGAAATATGAACAGAAGTAATTTTCTCTGTGTTTTTGGGTGCCATTTGTACTCAAACTGATCCCGCAGTGAATATTCGCTTGGCCGCTACAATCACTGATAAGCATGACATCGACGGGGCTTAATAAGTACGGCATATTAACTTTTTTACGCCGACAAATTAAATTCTCAAACATTTTTTGGGGTATTAAAATGAGTAAAATGCATCATTTTGCCCGAAGCAGTTATGTGTTAAGTAAACATTGCACGAGTGGTTGAGCCAATGACTAACGGCGCGTGCAGTCATCGCACCTGTTGTGGACAGTCGTCTGTTACAGAGATAATTCGTAAGTAATTCTCTGTGATACAGATTGATTTGTACTGATCAAAGAAAAACATATTCTACAAGGCAATTGGTCTCCATCACTCAGAACCACCTAGTCTTCAACTTATGCAACATCAGGTTTTTCATTTAGTCAACTTGTGTTGTTTCAATTCCCTGGTTGTACGTACCAAGGATTAGGGTCGCCTGTCCAACCTCGTGGGTTTTCTTCAGGTCCTGGTGTTGCCTTCCATTTCTTAAATTGAACCAGATGTTAATATTCCGAAAAGACCATTTCATTCTCTCTCTTACAATCAATTTCTTCAAAAATGGAATATGAATCACTTTATTGCACACACTCATATATTACATTGAAATACAATTTAACACCCATTTTCTTCTACTAGTACTTTAAGGTTATAAAGAACATAGCAATACTCCTTTAATAAAGCAATAGTCCTTTAATAATAAATTTCAAAATTTCCTCCCATATTATTAGAGCCATTTCTCTTAAATCAGAATAATCAGAATAGAGCAATATGCCTATATGCCTTTTAAAATAAATTTCAAAATTTCCTCCCATTTTGGAGCTGTTTCAGAGCCATACTCCATTTAAAATAAATTCCCCCCCCCTCCCCATTTTTGGAGCGGTGTCCCTTTAATCAGAATGTGAAAGCGTGGACCTTATAATGTACATGTATTGTAAGGTCCATGGTTAAAGTAGTGTTGTTATTGATTTATAAAACAGATCAAGTTAACTCTTGGCACTGGGGAATAAAAACATACTATATTATTTTAAAGCCATCTACACAAATGTGCTATATAATGATCAATTCATTTTCAATTACTCATTACCTTTAACCCTTCGAACCCGAAATGCCGCAAAACCGGCTTGACGTTGTATCGCATATACCCAAAATGTCGGTTTTGCGGCTTGGGACGTGTCAAGCTCCAATTACGTTGATGTCATAATTAATATGACATCCTGTAAATCCAGGGAGCGACGTGCAACACCCCATGTATAGTCAGTGTTCAAAGGGTTAAATATCCCATCATTTGTTACATCAAATGAAATAAGAGGAATCCTAATTTTCTGGACTCAATAGACCTCCATTACTTCCAACAATTCAATGACTACTTTCAGGGGCGGTTCCAGAAAGTTTTGCAGGAGGGGCTTTACCTTGTTCCTGTTAAGGAAATCTGACAACTGACAATGCGTGATAATGATGTTATCATTGTCTCTAAATTATGTAGGCGTTTATATACACATTGAGAGAAATCCAACACCCAGTTTGATGTCAATTTTTAGTATTGAACTAATAGGATCACATTGTGATTCGATTTCATTGATGCAAACCGTGATTTCCCCTTGTCAGTAATGCAGAAGGAGGGCCTGACAAGGACAGCTGCCTAGTCGTTCGGATTGGACAAAAAACCGAGGTCCTGTGTACACATTGGAGTGCACGTAAAAGATCCCTTGGCAGTTGGAATTCGATATAAGAGTAGGTCGTAGTGCCGCTGCCCGGGCAAAATTTCCCTCATAGCATACTGTATGGCGTAGGCCCGTCTTGAATTAGCCCAGGTGCACAAGAGTAGGATGTTAAACCCCATTTCATTTCATTTCATTGATGCAAACCATCAGTTGTGATAACACGCACGTCTGTATTGTTATTTCATGCTTTGAATGCCCATCCCATCTCATCCCACTATCTGATGATAAGGGATAAAGCACCTGACCATTTTCCAATTTGTTTTATGTAATTGAATGGGGTGGGGCCCCCCCCCCCCCAAACCCACACCCGCCTCTGACTTTTTACTACGCATTACCATAATGATAGACTTCATAGATGACAATAGGGATGTATATTATTTACAAATGCTGGAACTAATGCGTTGCCAGTCCTTCCTTCCTTGTTCTACCACTTGAATAAATTTGACGATAGAATTTACATTTACAACCCCCCAAACCCATACCCTCTGAATCCTCCCCTGACTTTTTACTACGCATTACCAGAATGCTATACTTGATATATGACAATAGGGATGTATATTATTTACAAATGCCGGAACTAATGTGTTGCCAGTCCTTCCTTGTTCTACCACTTGAAATAAATTTGGCGATAGAATTTACATTTATTGCCAATGTATATTGTTGTATTCGATGAAAAATCAATTTTTGTATTTAACATAACATCTTTCCTTCGTGACTATTATATTTATGTTCTATGTCATTATTATTTTTATTGGAGACACTTACTGCAGACAATTGCCACAAATATTTTGATATGATCATTTTTTTTACCCGCTTCTTTGCAGCTGTCATATCATCATGTGTATTTTAAACATGCACGTTATAAAATAAAACACATTACATTTACATAATGAATCAAGATGATAACAAAGAACATATTTGATAAAAAGTTAAATAAAATTCAACACATGTTGCAATTATTCAACAGATGATATTTAATGTCATTAGAGTAGGTCTCTATTAAAATCCGTCTATTATAATAATTCTAGATAATCCATCTATTAAAATAGGTCTAGATAATCCATTTATTGAAATAAGTTTAGAAAATCCATCTATTAAAATAGCTCTAGATAATCCATGTATTAAAACAATTACGATTTTCAGTTTTAAAAGTTATCTGTGAAAGTCATGGCTTCTATTCCATGTTTTGAAAGTTATCTGTAAAAGTTTCTTCCTATAGGTAAAAGACGCTTATGCAAAGGCAATTTATTGAAATATGTTGAAGCATATGTTAGTCTGGAAACAGTCTAATTTTTTCGAGTGGACATTAAACCCCTTTTCTATCTGAACAACATATTTTTTGCATACTTTGCAGACCAGAAGATTTTATAGATTTACATGCTTCACCGAGTGATGAACCAATTCCACCAGATTGTACACAAGTCACTCATCTAGATTTTAGTGCACATAGCTTCGAACACTTGGAGGTAAATAGTTTAATTTTTTACATGTATATAATAAGAGGAGAGATGAAACTTCTAGATATTTTATACAAGAGGAATGAAGACAGGAACTATTCTCATGATGGGTTGCCCTTACTACATTAGTGTTTGACTAAAACTCTGATGATGGGTTGCTGTGACTACACTGGTATTTGACTATAACTGATTATGAGTTCCATCCAATGGTATTTGACTATAGCTCTGGTTATGAGTTCCACCGACTACACTAGTGCTAGACTAGAACTCTGATGACGAGTTTCACTGATACACTAGTGCTTGATTCTAACTCCGATGATAAGTTCCACTGACTACACTAGTGCTTGATTCTAACTCTAATGATAAGTTCCACTGACTACACTAGTGCTTGATTATAACTCTGATGATAAGTTCCACTGACTACACTAATGCTTGATTCTAACTCTGAGGATAAGTTCCACTGACTACACTAGTGCTTGATTCTAACTCTGATTATAAGTTCTACAGACTACACTAGTGCTTGATTCTAACTCTATGTTAACTGACCTCACTAGTGCTGGCTAGAACTCTGATGGGTTCCACTAGTCTGTGACTATAACTCTGATCACTATGTTTTATTGTTAACAGGGAGTTAAAGACAGACATAATCTAACAGGAACTCCAGAGTGGGGGTTAAAAAGTGCCATCACCCATCAAGATAATGTTGATGACTATGGACATTTGGTGTACGAAGCATTTAAAAGTGTAAGTATAACACTTATGTTGTATATTTACTATATCAGCCCTATATACATTTTATTGAATAAAACCCTTTAATTCTGTGTGCAAGGACCCTAAACACTGCTTTCCTAATCCCATGGAACCATCTGCAGCTCTGTGTGTGCCAACAACCGAGGGTATTGTGTATGTAATGATTTATTTAAAGACTTGAGGCTTCAATTGTATTTTTGCTCAAATATCATGCTAAATGTGTACTCATAATTATTGAAAACATGCTAAAAGGACAAAATTAAAATAGCAACGCTAGATAATCTCTAGAATTCTCTGATGCCAATAAAAGATGTTAGCATCTTGTTATTGCAAGTAGCAGGGGGTTGGGATGGCCTAGTGGTCTAGAGTGCCGCGCTTCGACCTCTAGCTGGCCGGTCACCTCTGGCTTGCGGCTGTGGTTTCGAGCCCTGGTGTGAGCGTATGTGGCATGGAGATAGGGGCACCTTCTCAACCTCGTGGGTTTCCTCCGGGCACTCCGGTTTCCTCCCACTGCTAAAGACGCCTACGCGCAAGCGAATTATTGAAATAAAATTAAACCATATGTTAGTCCCGAAATGACCTAGTTTGTGTTGAGTGGATGTTAAACACAATTTCTCTCTCTCTCTCTCTTTGCAAGTAGCATAGATTGATGAAATTTGAATTTCTATTTTGGGGAGGGGGGGGAGGTGGTGGATGGCCGAATGGTTAGCGTCTGTTTTTGAGTCAAGTGACGTCGTTTCGATTCTTTGATTGTACATGACAAGGAGTAGTGTTGTCTGTCCAACTTCATGGGTTTTCTCCGGGTCCTCGCAGGCGAATTAATGAAATCAAATTGAACCACATGTTAGTCCAGAAATGACCTTTGTTTGTTACGAGTGGATGTTATACCCCATTTCTCTCACAATGTTTGACGAAATGACACTGTACTGTAAGGACTTCTATAGTTCACCATACATTGTCTTAATCAGTTTACAATACCTTAGATTGTTTATCTGGATTCTAAGCAATTATTGATTTGGACAGTTAGCACTAATCAATTGTTAAATCGAATGCAAATCCTGTCTTAATTTGCCACAGATGATTCAAAGATGAGATTAGAACACTGAACTTAAATACCATGGGTTCAAGGAAAGTCTATTTAGTCATTCGGAAGGGATAAAAAAAACCCCAACAAAGTCCTGTGTACAAACTGATATAATAATAATCTTTATTCAATATGAAAAATAATTGTACACAATGTGGATATAAAATATATCTGATTAAAACACAGATACTATTTCGTTTCGTTTTTATAGATCAAAATTTGATTTTACTTGACTTTACTACACAATGATCTGGAAGATTTGTTATATATAAGTAGATGGCTCTCTGTGAGCAGAATGTACTAAACTATTTTCAATATTTTATATCTATACCTGATGTATATTTACTTATTTATAGAATAAAACATCATGGGTATTATACAACATGGCAGCGTTTTACTGGAGAATAAAGGGGGATCCCTATCAAGCAGTAGAATGTGTTAGAAGAGCTCTTCATTACTCTCCAAGGTAATCATTATACTCTTAGATTTCTGTAACATGTCTAGTCTTTCTGATGGAACAAAAAAAACAAAATCCCATACATGTAGAAGGATCCTTAACAGTCGTAGTTCAATTGCTGTCCAGATAAAACTTTCTTCTCTGTATGGTGTATGCTTGTCTTTGGGCAGAAAAGGAGAAAAATAACCCCATTACTGTCATTTATTCATTCATTTGTTCATTTATTCATTCATTCATTCATTCATTTAAAAAGGCCTAACTCAACCTTCTCTTTGATATCAACCGGACCATTTCTCACAAGATGAATATATGGAGCAAAACTATAAGAAAACAATTTTTAAGACACATGTTTGAGTGGCATCAAATTTTGTTTATTCATTTTTTTTATTATCAGAAATTATTTCCTAAAATCTCTGTCTAAATATTTGATAAAATAAACATCAACATTTACAACTATAATAAAATAAAGTTGTGATGAGCGGAGCTAAATAGACTAATGGTTGGTGGAAATTGGCATGGTTCCCAACAGCTTTTATGGTCAAGCCATTGTCAGTATGATGTTATTTGGCTCAACTCGTGTTTTACTAGAATTTCGATTGCTTGGTGTTTGTTATCTTCTCTATCTTTAAAAAAAATATGTTTTGTACTTGAACTCAGAACTTGACATATCAATGTACAATAATCATTAATACATGATTATTAGAAGCCTGACAAAAACACGTTTAAATAGGTAACCACAATGTCAAGACAATACATTGTTATAGACATTGGGAAAATGGCCAGGTTCTGTACTGGAACGAAAATGAAAAAGATAATAAATTAAAATGGCTTACACTTTCCATACTGCCATACAATGTAGACGTGTGGTTTGATAATCCAGAGTGAGACCATTAAACTACTTAAAATACAGACACTTGCATGTGCTTCACTATGAGATATATCACACATGTTCAAAATGTCAAGTAGTATAAATAATGTACGCTTGGAACATTGCACGTACCATTATTTGCAATGCGATACGTCACACGGGTCCAAAATGTCAGCTAGTATAAATAATGTATGCTTGACAATGCCTTAAGCACAAGACCATGAAGCTTCTTAAAATACAGACACTCCCACATACTTTGCAATGAAATATGTCACACAGGTCCAACATTTCAACTAGTATAAATAATGTACGCTTGGCACATTATTTGAAATAATGGTACGCCAACATCAAAGGATGACGTCACACTCACATCTGTATTTTAACTAAAAATATAGTCTATTAGTATGATAATGATAATGATTATTGTTCTGTACTTTCAATTTCAGGTTCCATAAAGATGTAGCCTTGATAAGTCTGGGTAATATATTACACAGGGCTCGTTATTCTAATGAAGCAGCAGTTGTTGTTCATTCAGCACTTGAGATATCAAAAGAGCTAAATGTCAACCATTTTACTTTAGGAAATGTTTATGCGGTAAGGTTATTACTCTTTCATTTAGTTTTAATAATAAACATTGATTACGGTTCATGTGATATGTGGGGGGGGGCGGTGGATTGTGGACGAATGGTAGAGTGTGTGCTTTAGATCATGAAGTATGTCATTGATTCAAATGACGTGGTTTCAATTGGCAGCTTGTTTGTGACAAGTGGTAAGCTCAACTGTCCAGCCTCATGGGTTTACTAGTTTCCGCCTGAAATGACTTAGTTTGTGTCAAGTGGATGTTAAACCCTCACATATCATAATCTGAGTTCACAAAGCATTCACAGTATAAAAGTTACGTTATGGGAGATAAGATAAAGAGATGGCAGTTCTCACTATAATAGTTAAAAACTAGATAGTGTAAAGATAATTTGCTGAAAAAAGCGTTCAAAATATTCACATAGCCTCGGTCATCATTACTCAAATCATTAATATAAACAGCATAGTCTTGATTATCCACTTGATTGATTTAATTATCAACGGCCATTAAGCGCCATATAAGAATTTAATCTGCCAACATCGAAGGCTAGCCTTGACATCAAGAGTTTATTATGGTCTGGATATGTTAATTAATGTCTAATTGATTATTTATTATGGTCTGGATATGTTAATTAATGTCTAATTGATTATTTAGATAACATCTCAGGCCTAAAGAAAGACCTGTAATAAGCAGATTTTGCTCTTGCATAATGCTATTTTAAGTTAAGAATTTACTCATAATTGTTCACCTTATCAAATAAAGCACCTCTGGCTTGCGGCTGTGGTTTCGAGCCCTGGTGTGAGCGTATGTGGCATGGAGATAGGGGCGCCTTCTCAACCTCGTGGGTTTCCTCCGGGCACTCAGGTTTTCTCCCACTGCTAAAGACCCCTACGCGCAAGCGAATTATTGAAATGAAATTAAAAACCATATGTTAGTCCCGAAATGACCTAGTTTGTGTTGAGTGGACGTTAAACCCCATTTCTCTCTCTCTCTCTCAAATAAAGACCTTTATGTAACTTTTATTGTTTTAATGTATCAAATACATCAAAAAGAAACTGTGCAAAGTTTTGTATTTTCTGGATCAAAGATATTTCTCATAAACGAACAATGACTAAAAGTTGAGTAAATTCTTAAGTCTAAAAATGCTTTGTGAACTCAGCGGCCTTTGTGTTATTTTGATCAGTTATGCATCAGTCTTCCTAATACAGTTAGCTGAATACAGTTAATTATTTATTAATGCAGAGAGGATGTACTGAACGTTAAAAAATGAAGAGTTTATCTCATACAGGAAATGAATCATTTATTAAAGGATGTAGTCATTTTTATTAAACTGTGTGTGTTAAAATAGAATGCAAGTTAAACTACATCCATTTCTGGGTTATTAGGTTTATTAGCATTAATTTTCGCGTCTTAAAAAGTGTTTGTTTTTTAAAACCTTGTTTTTGTTCAGTAAATATCTGAATGGCTTACATCATGCATGACATTTCAAGGTTTTCCATTTATCTTTTTACCTGTCTGTGGTATTTACAAACGAATTATTGAAATAAAATTAAACCATATGTTAGTCCCATAATGACCTAGTTTGTGTCGAGTGGACGTTAAAACCAATCTGATTAAAACACAGATCCAATTTCGTTTCGTTTTTTATAGTTCAAAATTTCATTTTTACTTGTCTTTACTACTCTTGGATCTGGAGGACTTGTTATTTAACTCGTGTTCTGCCTGAAATGAGGGGTCAGCCAATCAAATGGTCTGTCGAATCGACTGTTTGACCTTTTCATGCGCGGAACTATGGGTAGATATTACCAGCCAACGACGTATACTAATACCAGCGGATAGAAATCAAAACAAAACAAAAGTAGGTTTTGAAAAGCATGGCGGTCGCTAATTGGTTAATCGAATGAATGACGTTATCGGGTCAAATGTCCCGTGCTTGATACCTGACGTCATAGAACGTGAGCTCCCACTATAACTTGTTAGATCTACATGAGTGTAGGCCATTGAAAGTATAAAAAACGAAACGAAATATAGATCTATATTTTAATTAGATTGTGTTAAAACCAATTTCTCTCTGAGAACCAGAATATGTTTTCATATGAGCTAAGGCATGCTGCGATATAATAGTTTGTCATGCATAACCAATGTTAATAATATGTTTATATAGGTACTGGGAGAATATAATAAATCAGTTATCTGTTTTGAGAATACTCTAAAAATACAACCAGACTTCGAGGCAGCTGCTAAGAGGAAATATGCTGTGATGTGCCATTCCAAACTAGAGAGTGCTCTTGAAGCTCAACACAAGTAAGTCATAATTAAAATAATCTTTTTATATAAGATAATCGTGTGTTTACGTGTAGGTTTTAGACAAATTTACTTTTTGAGATAAAAATCTATATATCACTCAACTGAAAGTAAAAGGTTGTCTACATTGGCTTGCTGGCATATGGAATTCGATATAAGAGTAGGCCATAGTGCTGCTGCCTTGTCAAAATTCCATCATAGCAAACTGTATGGTGTATGCCCATCTTCATTAGCCCGGTCAGAACACACCAGTAGGACATTAAACCCCATTTCATCTCATCTCATAAAAAATTTTCATGTCCTGGATCTATCTTGTATTTCAGATCTTTACAGAGAACTTTGAAAGATTTAAAGGATTATCAGAAGAAACATGATCTATGGCAACAACAGAACGAGAAATTATTGACAGAACAAGTAACAACAGAAGCTAAAATTGCTCAAAGTATCGCCTTGGAATTGAGTAAAGCAAAGAAAGCTACTCAAGATATAGGTATGAAAGTATTTTTTTTTTTATCGTTTATATTATTCTGATATGGTAATATATATAAAGAGGATAGGGGGCCATAATAGTCGAAAGGTAAGGGCACTGGGCTTGCAATAGAAAGGTTCATGGTTTAAATTCTGCCAAGTAAAGTAGTATAATTAGAGCCTATGGATCTGACAAAGATACTGTTGTCTAGTTCTTTTAGATTAAAGTCTATCCATCGAGATACTGGAGTGCTCATAAAATGCAGATAAAGTTCACTTGTCTTGATACTGGAGTGCTTGTAAAGTCACCTGTCCAGATAATTGAGTGCTTGAAGTCTATCAGTTTATAGTGCTTGTTAATGTCCACCAATCTAAGATCTGTCTAGATACTGGATTTCTCATAAAGTTCAACTGTCTAGAGAACAGAGTGCAGATAAAGTTCACATGTAAAGCCCACTTGTCAAGATACTGGTGTGCATTATAAAGTAACTCTGTCTATAAGATACTGGTGTGCATTATAAAATAACTCGGTCTAGATACTGGTGTGCATTATAAAGTAACTCGGTCTAGATACTGGTGTATATGTAAAGTTTACCAGTCTAGATAGTAGATACCCTCTGTCTAGATACTCGAGTGGATGTAAAAGAACAAGTATTAACTGTATATTATTGTATATTATACAGGTGAATATTGTCATATGGTAGATAGAGATGGTAAACAGGTATTATTATGTACCTGGAATAGAAAAATACCATCATTAGAGATGTTGGATCAATATGCTATGGATGAACAGAAGAAAGAGGTAATATCTAACAGTAGGCTTATTGCACATATGTTACCTTATGCTAGGTGTCTACTATCACGATTCACGCTATCTGGTCCTATCATATATTGGCCTTGATCGTATCGAAACATATCTGAACGTATCTGCACGTTACAGGGATATTCTCTTGCCAAGTGTTCAATTCAGCATATCTTTGTAAATACTGAATTGAATTGAACCTTTTTTGGATTTTCCTTTTAAAGGAGATTCAACTTTGTAGGTTGCAAGGGATACACTTTAACTTTTTATTTCTATTTGATTAGGTTGAGAGAGCTCATCAAACATCGAAGAAATATGAGAAAAAGACTATAGATTATAATTTACCTGTTAGAGCACCTCTGTATGTTAAAGAGAGACGACCTGTTCCCAGGGTAATGTTATTGATGATCTTTTACCACTTTGTAAATGGAATACAGCGACTAATTGATTTAGGCAACGTTTCAAAGAGCATTCTCTCAATGTTATCTAGCTAGAACAGTAATATAAATTGAAACATTGCCCAAACAAAATGAACACGAATACGTCACCCAAATAAATTGACTATTTGAAACGCCACACAAATAAATTGACACTTTATACATCGTCCAAATAAATTGACTATTCGAAACCATTGAATACAATGAAAGTGATTGAATTACTGTATTATTTACTGAATGTCTTGAGGTCTTTGAGAGTTATGCATATCTCCAACTCAGAACTTTGTACCTGTGATCAATTACAAAGAAATCTCCATATTCTTTGAATGGCATTTAGTAGTTGAAACAGAATCAAATAACACCCTATTTGTAGATAACAATTACTAAGGGTTATTTCACTCTAACGTTTCAACAAGATCGTTATCAAGTATATCATTCAAAAAGTGAAATCTTGTTGATACGTGGCAGCGATAAACCTTAGTAATTGTTAGCCATAAATAGTGTGTTATTTCTTTGAACAAATCTCCATCTGTGAAGTTTTAATTTTTAAATTTACCTTTCTCCAGTATGGGGATACTGATTCTGGTGCTGATGATTGGCCTAGTAAAGAAGAGTGTGATACATTTGTACAGAAAGTACCAGATCCACGAAATCTCTCTACTGTTTATCTCTCACCAGAAAATAAAGGATTCGAGTAAGTTAAAGGATTTTTTTTTTCCTTTTCCTCTTCTGACGTTCAAGTTTATAATTCTGTATCTATGGATTGGAGAACATATTCAAATTACTGGAGCTTGTCGTATTTTGCCCAAACAGCAGCAACGAAATGGACTGCTGCAGCGAGTTCTTAACGTGTGATGCAAGGAATATTGGGTAACCTACTAGAACTATCAACGCTGATTGGTTAATATAATGTCTGACATCATTGGGTCAAAAGCCGCTCGTAATCACCCCAGACGCAAACCTCCCACATAACTGGTCAGGTCTTCGTGTAGTAGATCTGAATTTTAATAAGATTGGGAAACATTGTATGAGATTGTGTACTAAGTATCCTTTTTATATTTTTCAGGGTAAAAGCTTTGTTAACTGAAGCTCAAAACCTGAAAGCAAATGGAGAACATCCGTTACCATGGTACCCTCCGATCTGTGTCACGTTATTAACTATCAATGAATATGATGAGAAAACGTACGATAACGTTAAATCTGTCAGCATGGCTGAACGTACCAGAGTGCCATTAAAAATGTCAGATCCGTCCATGAGAAAGGTAAAATAGAAGCTTATGTTTTTCACAATATCACGTCAATCCAAACATAACCGTAGTAACAGCAGGAGGACCGCCCTACACACAAGCAGAACCAATAAGACAAACATTTGTTCAAGAGAAACTACGCAGTCTTTGCAAGAAATAAACAACACAATACACATATCAAATCAAATGGGAGCAACGCTAAATGGTTAAGACGCTGGCTTGCTATCCTGTATGTTGCATATTCCATCCCTGCATTGCCCAAGGAAGTTCATTAGGATTTTTTGAAGTGGTTTCCCTTTGTCAGTGATGCAGGATGGAGGGCCTGAGAAGTACATCTGTCTAGTCATTCAGATGGCATAAAAAAACAAGGTCCTGTATACATTAGTGGGCAATTGGAATAACGATATAAGAGTAGGACATTGCGCCGCTGCCTGAGCGTATGCTCGTCTGAATTAGCCCAGATTGAGCAGAACGAATGATTGGATTCGTAGGCCAAAACAATGATTTACAAGAAAGACATAATTGAAATAATGTGACCAATCTTTACAGTGGTCGTCTGACTTTTCTTTTGTCCTTGGTTTTAATTTGTCTGTACTTGATGATAAGTAATGATGGTGATAAGTAACAATATAAGTAATGAGTGTTATTGTATGTAGGTATTATTAAGCCATGTTAATGGAGGAACTGTAACAGAGGAAGAAGTAGGACAGAGAATATTATCAGCTATAAAACAGGTAAATAACATTCTTCACTATACAACTTCAAATACAGGTGTTTACCTAGCTAGGAGTAGGTCACGGTGGCTAAGTGGATAAGGCGCTGGTTCGCTAGCCTGGAGGTCGGGTGTTCGATCCCTGCATTGGCCGAGAAAGTTCATCTCGATTTTCCAGCGTGATTTCCCCTTGTCAGTGATGCAGAAGGAGGGCCTGACAAGGACAGCTGCCTAGTCGTTCGGATGGGACGAAAAACCGAGGTCCCGTGTACGCATTGGAGTGCACGTAAAAGATCCCTTGGCAGTTGGAATTCAATATAAGAGCAGGCCGTAGCGCCGCTACCCAGGCAAAATTTCCCTCATTGCACACTGTATGGCGTATGCCCGTCTTCCATTAGCCCAGGTTAGGTGCAAAAGAGTAGGACATTAAACCCCATTTCACTTTTCACCTAGCTAGGAGAACCGTCAGGATTTTACAAGTCTGAGTCTCAGGGGAATGGAATCTAACCACTCCACATCATGTGACTAACAGTCGGAGTAGAACAGGAGGACATTAAACCCAATTTCATTTCCTCTTCTCAGTATTGCAGGATGAAGGACTATGTTATGACTAAGCTTCTAGTTCTTTGGATGGGCCAAAAAAAAAATGAAATCAAAATAGGGCAAATTTCTGTCTTCATTAACCAGGTTTCTGAAAAAAGGGAGTCGTTAAGCACAATTTCATTCATTTTCTACAGCTAGCATAATTCTCTTTGTAGGGGTGTGGGGTGGGGGTGGATGGCTAATTGGTTTGTGTGTGCTTGCTGTATCAGGAGATCTCGACTGTAATGTCACCTGTCCAATCTCATGGCTTTTCTTTGGGTCCCCCGGTTTCCACACATTACTAAGGACCCTAGGAAATTATTGAAATAAATTTGTACCATATGTTAGTCCCAAAATGACATAGTTTATGTCGAATGGACTTTACACCTCATTTCTCCCTCTCTCAAAATTCTCTTTAATTGTAAATTTTATTTCTTATCTGTAGGAAGTAGGAGCTAGATGGGTGTTGTTTAATTTAGCTGGTTTATATTGGAGAGTTATTGGTAATAATTATCATGGTATTGAATGTATCAGACGATCTCTAGCTTTAGCACCAGACGAATACGCTGATGTACCGCTAAATAATCTAGCTAATATACTTTACAAGTGGGGAAGATTTGACGATGCCCTTCTACTCATGAAGGATGCCCTCAAACTCAATGATGCAGAGGTATGGATATTATTGGTCTGAATATTTATATATATTACTATTTTCTCACTAATTAATCCTCAATAAAATGTACCTAATTGATTATTTAACATTTGAATTTAATTAAGAAAACAAAATATCAGTGTTAAACGTGCATTATGCAAGAGCTAAATCTGCCTATTGCCGGTCTTTCTTTAGACCTGAAATGTTTTCTAAAGTATAAATTTGACATTAGTTAACTGATCCAGGCCTTAATCATCTCTCAATGGCATCAGATTTCTCAGATATTAAACAGATTAGAATGGTTCAGCGATCCTTTGATTTAATCAAATATCGTGGACCTAGACTTCGCTTTGATCAACCAGTACCGTGGTTGAAATTATCGCACACGTCTGTCAAACCTTCAAAGGCTAATATCTTTGCTTGCAATAGAGTAATTTGAATGAAATTTTCAAATTATTAATTTTAAATTATCTACTTTCGAACTATTATAGTAAGACAGGCTAGTTCTTTATCTAAATCTTACATAATGTATCTTTAAGTAATCTCACTGTCTGATTCAATTCTGATTAAAAGAGCCCTAAAGTGGGAGCCGCAGTGGCCGAGAAAGTTCATTGGGATTTTCAGACGTAGTTTCCTCTTGTCAGTGGTTCAGGACGAAGGGCCTGATAAGGACAGCTGTCTAGTCATTAGGATGAGACAAGAATAGCAAGGTCTCGTGTACACATTGGCATTCACTTAAAAGATTACTTGGCAGTTGGAATACGATATAAGACTAGACCATAGTGACGCTGTTCAGACATAGTAGCTATCATAGCACACTGTCTGGCGTATACCGTCTTTATTAGTCCAGTCGTAGGAGAACAGTAGGACCTTAAAGCTCCAATAGCATTTTTTTAAGTTATATTTTTAAAATGTATTAAAATAAAGCCCAAAAATAGATTGAACCTATAAACAGTCCTACCTTGTTAAAGAATAATCCTATTAATCCTATAATTCAGTACTGCCAGTTGAGAAATTGGCAAAAATATCATTTTCAACTTCAAATTCAAACGTTTGAAGATGGCTGTCCATGGAGAGGAATGGGAAAACAAGGGAGGTAATTGAGTAACTATTTCCTCAATCAACCAGTGTCACCCTTTATAATGCCCAAAAAATTTTGCCCAGGACCGTATAATAGTGAGTTGACAACCTTTTGAGCAAAAGACATAGAAATAATTATGTTTTGACTTTCTTAGAAAATGTGAAATTGGAACTTTAAAGTCCATTTCATTTCATTTATACCTCTTAAATTGTTCCTAATATTTTAAACAAGAAGAATATTTATATTTTGTGATTTCAGCCTGATACCAACTTCCTGTATGGTAATCTTCTGTGGGCTACCAAGAATTATACAGGTGCCGTTGCTCACTATCGTATTGTTCTAGACATAGTGCCAGAACATCAGGAAGCTTTGTCGGCACTTCGAGCTCTACGATGTTACCAGAAATACCACGAAGCAGCTCAAAGTGTGGCCCCAGTAGAAACACTAGCTCAACCCGTCGGCAACAACTGTCAACAGAAAGGTCTTGCTGTTAACCCTCAAACAGAAAGTCGAGTCATCTGTAAAACTGTAAGTAGAAAATTTCTCACTATTAGATTTATAGACAAATGATACAAGACCAAAAGGAAAAAAAACAGACTTTCAAAATATTACAAAAGCAGTCTTATGAAAAAGTATTTTGGTACATAATTATTAAGATAAATCAGTCCATCCTAATCTATGTCTTGGGTAAATAAAATTCCCATTACTTTCTGTTAATTTCGTGATGGCATTTTACTTTCTGTCTTAGAAAGTCGGCCAGCTATTAAAGAATAACTCATTTGAATCAATGAACATCAAGGCCATGATGGTCTCTAACCTATAATTCTTAATTTAATCATCTCGATCACTTTCCGAACGACACCTTTTGGGTCTTATTTTTATAAAATTGAAATAAGTAAAATGATGCTAAAAGACCTGAAATAGACCGATTTAGCTCTTGCATAATATATGTTTAATCATTGGACGTTTTAAAGGGACAATAACACTCTTGCTGACTTGGTAGCTCCAGAAAATAAATAATAGCCTTATTCACAGTACTAGATGTTTTAATGTCTTACCTGTTGTGTAAATTATCCATTACATCCTATTTTACTTTTCCAGAGGGTTCGAAAATATTTTAAAATCCAAGCTACATTTGAAAAGGTTTACGTTAGACTTTTCAAATCAATAAGTTGAATTTTTCCAAATTTTTAAATTAGGTGTGTTAAGATGAAATTTATATCATCATTTAATTGGAATATTCTAAAATAATACAATTTGTTGACCAGAATGAGGATTGGGACATATTATTCAGTAACAACAAGAGTGGTATTGGGGCTTTAAACCAGTGTTTGTTGTTGTTATTAACAGGAGAATGGAGAAGAGAAGTGTATTATAGAGACGAGAACACGAGGTAAAGCTGGCGATTGTAACGGCCATTGTACTCAAACATGTACTATAACACCTATTAAACTAGAATCATGTAATGGTGGAGAACTTCCTATTGATACTAGTAGTAAGTTATATATATATTCACTGATTATTATTAGGCCAAACAATAAAAATACCTGTTTATGGTTAGCCAACCCACCCAAATATTTTGAGCCCAAATAGCCGAGCGCAACCTTTTCCCACCACCCCCATTTCCTAGGTCTTAGTTTTCTGAGACACTAGAATTTCTGTATTTATAACTGTCTGAATCGGTATTGTTTTACAGAATCTGACCGACCCCATAGTTTGTGGCCTAGTAACACACTCATCAACAGTGAATATTCGCTAGGCCGCTACAGTTTTTGATAAGGATGACATTGATGCTACTTAATGAGTCAACAATATTAACCCTTTTTTTCCCGACAAATTAACTAAAACATTTTTTTATGTATTAGAAAAATAAATAAATACGTTTGAAGTATTTGTAGGTAAAAGATATTTCGTATTTAGTGTAAATGAGTATTAAAATGAGTAAAAGGCATCATTCTGCCGAAGCAGTTATTTCTTATGTAAACAATGCACGCACCACTGAGTGAATGATTGACGCCGCGTGATGTGATTGCATGTGATATTAGAAGACTTTCATGATATTAGAAGACTTTCGTAATTCTCTGTGAAACAGTTTGGCCAAGTAACTATAACCTTAAACATTGGTATTTTTTATTTGGCCTTGTACATGTAAGGCTCTATGTGTTGTTTATTGAATGTGGCTGTATATTTGCTGTGTTGTTTATACATGTGAATTAGCTCCTTCTGCCAACACTATTCTTTATTCATGTCAATTAGCTCCTTCCACCAACAAAATCAAAGTGTATGTAAAAAAAAAAAATATTTGTTATATTTTATGTTTTCAAAATTAATGTTCATCATCAATTGCTATACTTGCCCTCTGAAAGATGTTGTAAGGCTATATATTTGCCATCAAAATTCTACCCAATTACAGGATTTTCTGATTAAATTTTTAATATCAAAAAATTTGGATTTTAAAACTATCAAAAGAGCAACCAAAATCTAGCAAACAGCATTTTTGATAAATGTTCCAAAAAATAAAAATTCACATTAACTTTTATAATTATAACTTTGTGTGCACTCTTGTTATGCTTTTGTGTCTGTTTTTTATTGTGCATTCTTCCTGCATTGTCTTTTAAAGAGGTATTATCATTCTGTGGAGATCTCCAATGGTTTGTAAACAAATAATAATCCTTTCGATGACATTTCACTACTCAGTTCTTTTGGGCAATTTATTGCTTAGATATGCAAGTTTAAGCTTTCATTTATGATTCTGACACATTTTTTGAGTTTGAAGTTTAACGAACACTCTTGAAAAACATCTTAATCTGGTGTGGTTTTTCAATGATTAGTTGTGTCTACAATCTTGACTAAAACACAAATCCTATTTTGTTTTGTTTTCTTATAGGTCAAAATTTCATTTTACTCGTCAGTATTACACTAAAATCTGGAAGAGTTGTTATATAAACTCTGTTTTGGATGATTTGAGAGATTAGCCAATGAAACAGGCAGCAAGTATTTGACTTGGGTAACTGACTAGAAACATCAACACTGATTGGTTAATCAAATATCTGACATCATAGAGTCAAAAGCCACTCGTATACACTACAACCAGTCAGATCTTCATGTAGTGTCATACTCCTGCGCAGTGTTTCGTTTGATTAGAACTAATCCACTTCACACTGCTATCTTGAGTGAACATTGTTGTGCTAAATTATTATTGGTCAGTAGTGCCATTACCAACCAATGACCTACATTGTAACAAACAATATCAGGGTTAACCAGACCTCAAAATATGTTACCGCAATGTATCTAGTGACAATCGTGACTTGTTAACGTCATAACCCGCGAAATTTATTATGCTCGATTATCCAGTGCCAACATGTTTTCTTCGTCGGCCAATTTGAAAATTATGCCGAATGCGAGAAGATTGGACGTTAAAAAGAGACATGCCCCGCCCAATTTCAAGAATATGACTTCTATCCAGCAATGGTAAGAGAGGGATTTCTCGCGCCATTGCTTCAGGAATATGATGTAGTGTAGGCTATCAAAAGTCTAGAAAACGAAACGAAATATAGATCTGTATTTTAATTAGGTTGTTGAGTGTAATGATAACCTGAAGATGAAATTATTCAGCATTAATTTCTTGATAAGAATGATAATACCTCTTGAAGTGCTTCATTGAGATAATAAAACATGTATTTGATGTAGGTACGATATTATTTTCAGGACGTTTAGGACTTAGCTGTGTTATAACTCCCCATCCTGAGTGTGATATATTAACTGGTACTTATAGAATTTACGGGGGCTGGACTTCATTCATTATATTTATTAACTATTATATTAAAATCACCCGATAAGGCATGAAGGTTTTATAGGCACTAGAAACACTAATTCTAATCAGTTTGTGTTACTAAACTGTTATGCTCGGTTCCCCGCCTGCATTAGCCCAGTTCGGTGCAAAACGGTAGGACGTACTAAATCCCTTTTTAGTTCATTTCATGCTCAGTTCCGGCTATCACGATTCTTGCCATTATTGGAATCGTGATTTTAATCATCAAGTTTTCGTGGTGATCCTATCAGGTCTTATTATGTAATAATGTCAATCGTACAATCGTGTTGATCGTATCAAAATGTATTTAAATATACAAGATCTTGGCCTTAATAGGAACAATCCTATCATAATGCATTGCACGACAGTGGGAACCTAGCATTAGGCACTATTTAGTAATTGGGCACATCAAATAAACAGAAAGTGAAATTTAATCTGAACTATGTTTCTGCAATTATTCTTCAATGTTGTTCATATTTTGATGAAAAATATTTCATGAAAAGTACTATAATGCCAGTATAACTCCTTTTGATGTGAAAACTCGGTTTCTTGCATTTTCATAGTAGGCTAACTAGGCTACTTTTCCGAAAAAAGTAAAAAACTGATTTTGAAACTGATAGGTTTCTGAGTATATCTGACACGTTTACGAAATGAGATAAAATGTGGTATATTACTTACGGTCATCTAAAAATTTATTGAATGTAACACAGCAATTGAAATCTTTAAATCTTTTCGCTATCGGCATATGGAGTAACTCCCGCTTCGTTGACCCAGTTGGTGTAGAAAAGGAGGACGTTAAAGCTACATTTCAATTTATGCCATTTGAATGATTTTAATATTTTAGTTGTTTTATATGATGAATATATCCTTATATAGTTTTAGATTAGATTATTGTAGAATCCTATGTGTTTTTGGTTGAGGTTTATTTAGATATATTTCATGCATGTTTAAATCTGGTATAAACAATTGTTATAAAACTATAACCAAACCTAATGATAATATAATATCTTTTATTTAGTATACTGGGATCAAATCAAGGAAGGGGGTGGATGTCCGAATGGTTTCACACATGCGTTAGTCATTGTTTTTAATGGCGTTATTCAGATCTCACACTTGTGCGTGACAAGTAGGTGGTTCATCTGCCTAACCTCGTGGGTTTTCTGCAGACCCTTTATTCACCCCAACTACTAAAGACCCCTATGTGCAAGCGAATTACAGAGTTAATTGTGAGTCCCAAAATGACCTATTTTGTGTTGATTGAACATTAAACTCCCCTGACTAGTCACAGGTCCGATCATGTACACATTGGTGTGCACATAAAATAACTGTCTTGCTTCAAATTTAAGCACACGGCAAAGTTCTTAATTCGTAATGTGTTTGTTTCTTTAAGGGTTAAATACATAGTTTTAGTTATTAACATTTCAAGTTTACATTGGTTTTTATACGTCCACATTCATAATGTGAACGTATTATGCCGTCGCCCCTGTCTGTGTGTTTGTGTGTGTGGGTGTGTGTGTGTGTGTGTATGTATGTATGTGTGTGTGTGTGTGTGTCTGTGGTTCGCCTACAGGGCGCAATTCTTCATGGATTTTCTTCAAACTTGGTATACTTATTCCTTATACCCCAAGGAAGATCCCTATTGTTTTTGGGGCATGCCCGACCCCCAGGGACCGAGCCACGCCCATTTCTAGTATTTGTTTGTTTGTCGTCTACAGGCCACATTTCTTAACTTATAATTTTGAAACTTAGCATACACATTCTTTGTACCCTAAGGAACATCCCTATCGTTTGGGGTGTATGCCCCACCCCCAGGGGCAGAGCCACGCCCATTTTCTTTTCGTGTGTCTTTGTGTCGTCTACAGGGCGCAATTCTTCCTGGATTTTCTTCAAACTTGGTATACGTATTCCTTATACCCTAAGGAAGATCTCTATTGTTTTTGGTGCATGCCCGACCCCCAGGGACAGAGCCACGCCCATTTCTAGTATGTATTTGTTTGTCGTCTACGGGCCACATTTCTTAACTTATAATTTTGAAACTTAGCATACACATTCTTTGTACCCTAAGGAACATCCCTATCATTTGGGGTGCATGACCAACCCCCTGGGGCAGAGCCACACCCATTTTCTTATCGTGTGTCTTTGTGTCGCCTACAGGCCGCAATTCTTATTGGAATTTCTTTAAAACTTTGTATACTTACTCTTTATACTCTAAGGATGATCCCTATCATTTGGGGTGCATGCCCAACCCCCCAGGGGCAGAGCCACGCCCATTTTCTTTTTGTGTGTCTCTGTGTCGCCTAGAAGCCGCAATTCTAATGTATTTTCTTAAAACTTTGTATACTTACCCTAAGGATGATCCGTATTGTTTTTTGGTGCATGCCCGACCCCCAATGGCAGAGCCACGTCCATTCCTTGTATTTATTTGTCGTCTACAAGCCACATTTCTTAACGTATCATCTTGAAACTTTGAATGATTATTCTTTGTACCCTAAGGAACATTTCTATCATTTGGGGTGCATGCCCAACCCCCAGGGGCAGAGTCACGCCCATTTTCTTTTTGTGTGTCGCCTACAGGCCACAATTCTTAATCGGTCATCTTGAAACTTAAAATACTTATTCCTTATACCCTAAGGATGACCCCTTTTGTTTTGGGTGCATGCCCGACCCCCATGGGACAGCAACACCCATTTCGTGTATTTGTTTGTCTGTCGTCTACAGGCTGCATTTCTTAATGTATCATCTTGAAACTTTGAATACTTATTCTTTTTACCTTAAGGATGATCCCTATTGTTTTTGGTGCATGTCCAACCCCAAGGGACAGTGCCACGCCCATTTTTTTTTTTTGTCTGTCTGTGTGTCACCTACAGCCCACAATTCTTAATCGATCGTCTTGAAAACTACTTATTCCTTATACCCTAAGGCTGACCACTATTATTTTTGGTGCATGACGGACCCCCTGGGACAGAGCCACGCCCAATGCTTTTGTGTCTTGTGTTCGCCTACAGGATGCAATTCTTAACAGATACTTTTAAAACTTTACAAACCTATTCCTTATACCCTAAAGATGACCCCTATTGTTTTGGTGATTTCCTAACCCCCAGGGGCAGAGCCATGCCCATTTTTACTTCGTGTCTATGTGTGTTGTCTACAGGCCACGATTCTTAATGGATCGTCTTGACGTCTTAAAACTTGGGATATGTATTCCATATAGCCTAAGGACGTCAACTGCATGTCCCGACTCACACAGGCAAGATACGACCAATTTTTGTGTTTGTCGTTTACAGGCCGCAATTCTGAATGAATCAGCTTGGTACTTGGTTTATGTATTCCTTATAGCCTGAGGGCGTCCACTATTGATTTTGATGAATGTCCCGACCCTCAGGGTCAGAGCCACGCCCACTTTTTGCCTTTAGTGTTAGGAAGGCACAATTCTGAATGGATTATCTTGGTATAGTTATTCCTTATACTCTAAGGACGGCAACTATTAATGTTGGTGCACGACCCTCAACGCTAAACAAACCAAACGCCTAGCCTTCTTGACAAAGTACCATATCAATCAAAGTAGGAATGTGGACGTATATTGTAGCGTTAGCGTTATGTTTATTGATTTTATATTACCATTTTATTTTAAGGATCTAATGTTAAAATATAAATGATTTCATGTTCCATGAAACAAAGATTTTATTATATATACAGTTTATTCCCTCAATGCTAAATAATACACCATATCAACCTAATTCAATATTTTAGTTTTATCTAAATCACAATCAAATTAAAATGATCTATATTTCGTTTTTTTTTTTTTATATACTTTTGATATCCTACACTGCATGAAGATCTGACCAGTTATAGTAGAAGATTGTGTCAGGTGTCATACGAGCGGCTTTTAACCCTATGACCATATGTGTGGCTTTTAACCCTATCATGTTGGGCGTTTGATTAATCAATCAACATTAACTTTTCTAGTGTATTACTCAAAGTTCTGTGCACCTCATGCCAAAAACTTGTTATAACAGACAGTTCCATTGGTTAATCCCTCGTGTCATCCAGAACATGGGTTATTTAACAAATCTTCCAGATCATAGTGTAGTAAAGACAAGTAAAACTCACTGAAACAGAACGTTTTATTGGCTAATCCGTCACATCATCCAGACTACATCAATGATAACAACTCTTCTAGATCCTAGTGTAATACAGACAAGTAAAACGAAATTTTGAACTATAAAAAACGAAACGAAATAGGATTTGTATTTTAATTAGATTGCCTAAATCAATAAGGTTTAACTCTTTTAAATCACCCTTTTAATCACCCTTTGACTCTAAGTAACCCTGTTTTTCTTTTCTTTTTTACAATAATCACTATTTAGGTTGGTTTTTTATTTGTCCTAACATTAATTTTCCTGAAAATTTGAAAAATATCTGATTGGACAGGTATTATAGTTTTTCAACAACCAAAACATGATTATCTTTATAATTGTTTTATGTCATCTACTTAATGACATCACATTTAATAAGTACATCGATCTGATCAGTCTGGAAAATTTCTTCAGTCCTCACGGTAACTAGTGGGGGCTCCAGTTGATTGGTTAGTGTGACCAGGATATTCCATGTCCAATCCTGGTGTAGACTCAGAAATTTTTCAGTCACTAAGAATGATATTTCACATCCAATTCAATTGATGATGACAAAGTTCCACAGGAATTTTCATCCATGGATTGCATTAGCGGTGCTGGAGGCTAAATCTATTTGTTAAAGCCAATTCAATTTTCATCAAAGTCGCCGAGATGTAAATAAGGTTAGGGCAAGTAATTGTTAGAGAGATTGTAGGGCTAGGTTCAGGGTTAGGGGTCGCCTGTACAACCTCGTGGGTTTTCTCCGGGTACTCTGGTTTCCTCCCACTGCTAAAGACTCCTATGCGCAAGCGAATTATTGAAATAAAATTTAACAATATGTTAGTCTCGAAATGACCTAGTTTGTGTCATGGATGTTAAACCCCATTTTTCTCTCTCTCTCTCAGGGTTAGGATTGGAAATAGCTAGCCTTGTTTACATCTCGTGTTCTTGGACCAGACTTGAAGTTGGCCTTATCAAATAGATCAAACCCGGTGCAGGACCTGACAATGAAGTTTACAATACCGAGTATATCATTGGAAGTATATTAAAGATCACCAGACAATTAAAAATTGAAATAAGAGTTGGACATAGAACACTGCTGGACACACGCCAGGCTTCTCATTATTCCAGTTGTTGCACACTAATAAGATATAGAACACCATTTTATTTCTGTAACTATTAACATTTTGTTTTACTCACGATGAAATTTTCAGTGGACAAGCAGGATATAGCATAGCTATAATATGACAAATAATTACTTAAAGGCTCAATACCACTCTTGTTGTAACCGAATAATATGTCCCAATCTTTATTCTGGTCAACAAATCGTACTAATTTACAATATTCCAATTAATTAGTGATACAAATTTCATCTTAATACACCTAATTTAAAAAATTGATGATACAAATTTCATCTTAATACACCTATTTTAAAAAATTGGAAAAATTCAACTAAATGATTTGAAAAGCTTAATGTAAACCTTTTCAACTGTGACCTGGATTTAAAAATAGTTTCGAACCCTCTGGACAAGTAAAATAGGATGAAATGGATAATTTACACATCAGGTTGGACACTAAAACATCTAGTACTTAGAATAAGGCTATTATTTATTTTCTTGAGCTATCAAGCCAGCAATAGTGTTATTGTCCCTTTAAGAATACATTATGGGAGATTTAGATAACAGTTGACAGCTCTAAATATAATACATGTAGTTAAAACTACATAATGTTAAGGCAATTTGTGGCAAAATTCAGTCAAATTGATCCACTATGAACAGAGAACTAAGCAATTGAAATTTCTGCCTAACCTTTTTCATCATTACTAAAGTTGGTACGATAAAAAACATATCTAGCTCTTGCTTAATGTATGTTTAATGTACGCACAGTGTATTAAATTACCTATCACTATGCTTTGGCTGAAAGCATGTTAATTAAACATTTTATAACATATTAAAATAAATCAATAAGAATAGTTATAGGTTATGATTAGCATGATATTATTAAATACTATAGATTTATTTCTACAATACACCAAAAAGATCATCAACATTTCACAAATAAATAATTTTAGCGTACAGATGGATATGCTGAAGAAAAAAAACCCAACCAAAAGTATGTCAAGATAAACAAAGTCTTAATTATCCATTTTTATACGCCCACATTGAAATGTGGTCGTATATTGTCGTCGCCCCCGTCCGTCCGTCCGTCCGTCCGTCCGTCGGTCCGTCGGTCCGAGACAAAGAAGCCTATTGTTTTTCAGCGATTTCCGATAATTAGTGCTAGAGTTATGGCCCTTGATCACTTCAAAAAATCTTGTGGACGCTCTAGAGGCCAAAGTTAATATCCAATTGACTTCAAATTTATACACAGTGTTTAAGGTCATAAGACGAAGAAGCCTATTGATTTTCAGCCATTTCCGATAATTAGTGCCAGAGTTATGGCCCTTGATCACCTCAAAAAATCTTGTGGACGCTCTAAAGGTCAAAGTTAATATCCGATTGACTTTAAATTTATACACAGTGTTTAAGGTCATGAGACGAAGAAGCCTATTGATTTTCAGCGATTTCCGATAATTAGTGCCAGAGTTATGGCCCTTGATCACTTCAAAAAATCTTGTGGACGCTCTAGAGGCCAAAGTTAATATCCGATTGACTTCAAATTTGTACACAGTGTTTAAGGTCATAAGACGAAGAAGCCTATTGATTTTCAGCGATTTCCGATAATTAGTGCCAGAGTTATGGCCCTTGATCACTTCAAAAAATCTTGTGGACGCTCTAGAGGCCAAAGTTAATATCCGATTGACTTTAAATTTATACACAGTGTTTAAGGTCATAAGACGAAGAAGCCTATTGATTTTCAGCGATTGCCGATAATTAGTGCCAGAGTTATGGCCCTTGATCACTTCAAAAAATCTTGTGGACGCTCAAGAGGCCAAAGTTAATATCCGATTGACTTTAAATTTATACACAGTGTTTAAGGTCATAAGACGAAGACGCCTATTGATTTTCAGCGATTTCCGATAATTAGTGCCAGAGTTATGGCCCTTGATCACCTCAAAAAATCTTGTGGACACTCTAAAGGTCAAAGTTAATATCCGATTGACTTTAAATTTATACACAGTGTTTAAGGTCATAAGACGAAGAAGCCTATTGATTTTCAGCGATTTCCGATAATTAGTGCCAGAGTTATGGCCCTTGATCACTTCAAAAAATATTGTGGACGCTCTAGAGACCAAAGTTAATATCGGATTGACTTCAAATTTATACACAGTGTTTAAGGTCATAAGACGAAGAAGCCTATTGATTTTCAGCCATTTCCGATAATTAGTGCCAGAGTTATGGCCCTTGATCACCTCAAAAAATCTTGTGGACGCTCTAAAGGTCAAAGTTAATATCCGATTGACTTTAAATTTATACACAGTGTTTAAGGTCATGAGACGAAGAAGCCTATTGATTTTCAGCGATTTCCGATAATTAGTGCCAGAGTTATGGCCCTTGATCACTTCAAAAAATCTTGTGGACGCTCTAGAGGCCAAAGTTAATATCCGATTGACTTCAAATTTGTACACAGTGTTTAAGGTCATAAGACGAAGAAGCCTATTGATTTTCAGCGATTTCCGATAATTAGTGCCAGAGTTATGGCCCTTGATCACTTCAAAAAATCTTGTGGACGCTCTAGAGGCCAAAGTTAATATCCGATTGACTTTAAATTTATACACAGTGTTTAAGGTCATAAGACGAAGAAGCCTATTGATTTTCAGCGATTGCCGATAATTAGTGCCAGAGTTATGGCCCTTGATCACTTCAAAAAATCTTGTGGACGCTCAAGAGGCCAAAGTTAATATCCGATTGACTTTAAATTTATACACAGTGTTTAAGGTCATAAGACGAAGACGCCTATTGATTTTCAGCGATTTCCGATAATTAGTGCCAGAGTTATGGCCCTTGATCACCTCAAAAAATCTTGTGGACACTCTAAAGGTCAAAGTTAATATCCGATTGACTTTAAATTTATACACAGTGTTTAAGGTCATAAGACGAAGAAGCCTATTGATTTTCAGCGATTTCCGATAATTAGTGCCAGAGTTATGGCCCTTGATCACTTCAAAAAATATTGTGGACGCTCTAGAGACCAAAGTTAATATCGGATTGACTTCAAATTTATACACAGTGTTTAAGGTCATAAGACGAAGAAGCCTATTGATTTTCAGAGAATTCCGATAATTAGTGCCAGTGTTATGGCCCTTGATATCTTCAAAAAATCTTGTGGACGCTCTAGAGGCCAAAGTTAATATCCGATTGACTTTAAATTTATACACAGTGTTTAAGGTCATAAGACGAAGACGCCTATGGATTTTCAGCGATTTCCGATAGTTTGTGCCAGAGTTATGGCCCTTGATCACCTCAAAAAATCTTGTGGACGCTCTGGAGGCCAAAGTTAATATCCGATTGACTTTAGATTTATACACAGTGTTTAAGGTCATGAGACGAAGAAGCCTATTGATTTTCAGCGATTTCAAATAATTACTGCCAGAGTTATCTCCCTTGATAACTTCAAAAATTCTTGTGACGCTATAGAGGCCAAAGTTACTATCCGATTGACTTCAGATTGATACATAGAGTTTAAGGTGTTGAAACGAACAAGTATTTTGATTTTCAATGAATTTAGATAACTAAACAGCTAAATCCATGATATTAAATGTTTCATGTATATACTAATTGTTAGCGTGGGGTAAAACTTTATAAAAAGCAATCAAATTCTAATGATTTTCTGATAATTACATAATGAGTTGTTACTCTTAATCAGTTTTTAGTGTATTACAAATGTTTCATTACCGAAATTAGTAAAAATATGCGACAACCCTTGTTGACTGCCCGGACAATTTAGCTGCTGTGGGCGTATGTTTCGTTGCCTGGCAACCTATCTTGAATTAGATTGTTAAATGGCAATCATGTTTTGATCCGCTCCAAATCCCAACCATCTGATGCTATAGAGAATTGATTTTGGGCTTACAATGTGAATGAATGTCTTATTAATAATATATTTAACATTTGAGACCTAAAGAAAGACCTTCAATAGGCAGATTTAGCTGTTTAATAATTTATTTAAATCACATAGCTAACATATTTATATTAACTGGTCATCATGTTTTAATCTGTTTAAATCACAGCCATCTGATTGTCTTAATGAGTAGATTGTGGGCTTGTCATGTGACTTGATGTCTAATTAATAATTTATGTGATCAAAAGAAAGATCTGCAATAGGTAGATTTTGCTCTTACATAATGCATTTTAAACACTTGCTATAATATTAAAGTCACCTAGCTAACATATTTTGTATTCACTGTTTTGTTTTGATTGTGTATCTATTGAATCAGTGCTATCTTGTCGAGTTTTCATGTAATATATATTATTTTATCTATCAACAGATCCTGTACAATGTCATCAGAAGGGAACCAATAATCATTGTGGTGGTGAGGGAGGAGAAGAATTACTTTGTAAGTTATCTCCCCTTAATATATAGCCTTTAAGCTTTATAATTAAAAAAAAGTACACCGCAGTATATGTATGCAGTGATTCATCTTTATAAAACAGATGAGGTTTATTATTCAACTGACTGGATCAAGTTATCAGAATCCATGGAATTATGGTTAACAAAAAACCAATATTTATCCAAATGGGGTAAATGGTGTTTACAGTGAATGACAAAAGTTGTCTAACCCTGTGTATCGGAGGATGCTTGTCACGCTTCACTAGTTTACATGGTGTCCATTAACGCGTGTTAGTGAGTAATTATTTTGAGGTGATATTTTCTGTTTTCTTTAAATTCTGTTTTCTTTAAAAGTTGTTTTCGTCTTTGACCATAGACAGCTCAAATCCCTGGTTATAGGTGACAAGGAGTAGGGTCGTCTGTCCAACCTCCTGTTTTTTTCTGCGTCCTCTGATTTCCTCCCACTGCTAAAGACCCCCACACGCAAGTGAATGTTTGAAATAAAATTGAACCATGTTAGTCCGGAAATGACCCCCCTCCTCTATCTGACTCTTGAAGTGAAATCATTGTGTGCCGTTCTGAGATATGTATTTGTGTTTTCAGTTACAAGTGATTTTACAGCTAAATTAGATGAAGTTAGTGAACATTATGAGAAGAAAGGAATTTGTAAAGGAGATGATTGTAATACTCTTAGAGTGCAGGTAATCATGTCTATATACTTTAATTTATACCTTTAAACAAGGTCAAGGCTTTATCATATTATAGGCCTATTATATTCATAGGCCTATAGTACAACATTATGTCATACTAAGGTTGTTGACCCTGTAGAAGTCACAATTTTTATCAGATTTTGATGAAACTTAAGGTATATGTATATGTCTCAAATTTTAAAGATCTTGGTTCCTTTTGCTATTTGCGCATATCAGACTGTAACTTCTTGGATAATGAACCCTGATTGTACGAAAAAGTTTTTAGCTTGTGGACCCCCTATTGGTCACATTTTTTATCTGATTTTGAAAACCATTTAAATATATCACTGTGACACCATAATGATTGTTGAGACTCAATGGCTGCTCATTGTACGCAAATAGTGTAAAAGTATGTAACACCAAGGTTATGAATGCTCTAGAGGTCAAAATTTTTATCTGATTTTGATGAAATTTAAAATTAAATATGTTTCTATCCCGAAATTCTAGGTTCATGCATTTGTTCATGCATATCCCTAACTTCCGCGGTTATTTCCCCTGATTCTACGAAAAATCGCTTCTTTTCTTGAGCTTTTCTCTGTCCATCTCTTGCAAAGTGTGGGCGGATCTTGCATGGCAACCGCATGTTATTGATATTGATCAGTCAGAATTAGAACCCTATGGACTGTCGCAAAATTTCAACATTTGACTCCAAACAAATAACCCATAAATAAATCTCGACCCAATATACATCCCACTTGAAAGAAAGTGAACATATTTCCGTTTATGATTTATTAAAGATGTCTTATGTTGGGGCTAAATCTGCCTATTAGAGGTTTTTTTTTGGATTCAAATGTTACATAAATTATTATTTAGACATTAATTCACATAACAATCCTATAACCAACTCTCTAGATGTAGGATGGCAGATAGATGTATACCAATTGAAATACTATCTCTTTTAATGATCTATTTTAAAAATGGAGAAGCAAGACTGAGTTTCAATTACATAACAAGTAATGTTGCTACAGTAATAAACAATATTTGCCACATCTTTTCAAAACTTCAAACAGTGATAATTTGGCTCAGAATAAATTTATTGAATGAGATTTTCAATTTTTTTAATTTTGAATCATCTATTTTGGAACTATTATAGTAAGAATAGTCTTTATCTAAGTCTTACATTAATCAATTTTTTTCGTGGTGATGTTCAACTTTGTTCTGCAGATTATTTGTTTGGACGCAAATGTTGAAATTTTGCTACAGTCGCTTACTGAAAGTGTCTTATAAAGATATTTCTTTAAATCAAAATAAAATTCTTTTAACAAATGAAACATAAAATGAACTGAAATGTTGCTATAATTTTAATTAAATTGATATACCATTAAAAAAAAAAATTATTCTATTATTGTTTTTTTTTTTAATTGTTTGAAAATAAAATTAAAAGAATTTAAAATTATAAACTTGCCATTTTTCCAGTGTCTTTTACCAATGAAGACTCACTCAGGTCTAATAGCTCATGTGATAACTCCCCCCAAGCTCTTTGTCCGACCGGTGGCTCTGCACTCAACACAGTGCATGGTAGGCTCAGTATATAATTACCTATATTTCAACTAGTGATTTTGATGCCTCTTGTATTGTGGTTATATCTATGTTTAGCATGATGTTGTCTTAGTAGATTGTATTTAATTGTATTTATTCATTGTTGTCCCCCGCCTTTCAAAGAAAGTTGGGGGACTATTAAAATGGGTTCGTCCGTCTGTCTGTCTGTCTATCCATCACACTTTTTGGGACTCTTCCTAATTGAGCTAGAATGTTCAAACTTGGTGTATGTGTTTATTAGGTCAATGCCTTGATGGAGTTCGAAGATGAGCATTTTCCGCTTAGGGTAAGCAGAGATAAGCAATTTGATTGGTTGATGCTTTGGGACACGATAACTTTAGTTCTAATTAAGTGAGATTGATGAAACCTGGTGTATAGTTTCATTACAGTAATACCTTGACTAAGTTCGATAATGAGCATTTTCTGCTCAGGGTAAGCAGAGCGATACGCAATTTGATTGGTCGAGACTTTGGAACACAATAACTCTCCTTCTAATTGAGTTAAAATGTTCAAACTTGGTGTATATGCTTATTAGGTCAATCCCTTGATGGAGTTCGAAGATGAGCATTTTCCGCTTAGGGTAAGCAGAGATAAGCAATTTGATTGGTTGATGCTTTGGGACACGATAACTTTAGTTCTAATTAAGTGAGATTGATGAAACTTGGTGTATAGTTTCATTACAGTAATACCTTGACTAAGTTCGATAATGAGCATTTTCTGCTCAGGGTAAGCAGAGCGATACGCAATTTGATTGGTCGAGACTTTGGAACACAATAACTCTCCTTCTAATTGAGTTAAAATGTTCAAACTTGGTGTGTATGCTTATTAGGTCAATGCCTTGATGGAGTTCGAAGATGAGCATTTTCTTCTTACGGTAGGCAGAGATAAGCAATTTTTGGATGACACTTCGTGTTCAGTTTGATTGGTCGATACGTTTGAAAAAAATAAATGTGCGATTAATTAATATGTGTCATCTATTGGGATTTCGGCGGGGGACATCAGCCTCACTGTTGGCTTGTTTAGTTTTTATTTTCTTATTAAAGTCGTTGATCCTGTGCATTTTTCAGACCTTATCCTAAAATTGATTATTTAACATTTAATATAGAAAATAAAATTGAAATATCAATGGTAGATATTCTCCCATCATAGATTCAATGAGACTAAAAAGAGGCCCATCAAAAGAGGCCCATCCAAAGAGGCCCATCAAAAAATTTCACACATAATAATTATAGGTTGTATTGTTTGTAACAATTTCAGTAAATATATTTTTGTAAATACTGATCCAATTAATAATTGATAATTCTTTTGGATCTGTTTTGCCAACAACAATTTGTTAATAATTGTCATAAATCATAAAAAATATTCCTGGTTAACTTGAAGAAATATTGTTTTGGCTGTTAATAGTATTTATGGATTCATTTCAGATAGGTAAAAAACAATAATTATTTTTTGATAGAGGACCTATAGATAGTTATTTTTTAGACTCGTTAAGCTATAACAACAATCAATCATATGAAATAGCCTTGAAAACTGAAACGGGTTTACATGTGTAAATTTGAACTAATTTTCAAGTTGTAAAAGTCATTTAAATTCATATGTACGAATATGAAAAATTAGAGAATAAGAATAGGGAGTTGGCACTTGACTGTGAAAATTAATTATAGCCAAGGTTAGATTTTAAAATATTGAAAATATGTTTCTATGGCAACCTGTTTGTTTATATTTTGACCCTTTTGTTGCTTGTGGAAATGATACAAGAGCAAGAGAGAGAGCTCTAGATGAAATTTTTGAATGTTGAGTTGTTTTTTTTTTTTTTAAAACATGTGGTATAGGATGAAATGTTTGATAATTTGTCGTTTAGATGTCAAATATTTAGGTAGCTTGGATGACTTTGCTGCTGGGGGCTGTGGGAGGTGTTATTATCTTAGAACTTGCCTTATCTGTGTTTTATGAATGTTAGTAGTTTGTTTGTTTTGTATTTTAATTGTACTCACACCAATTTTCGTATATAAGATAGTAGCAAAAAAGCAAAGTTTCCATGATCGGTTACCAGGCAACAAGAGTTGACATAATAGCTATAGATTATGTGATTTTCTTGAATTATGATTAAGGATTCCATTTGTAGTCCAACTTGCATTCAAAATCCTGTTTGTTTCACTAGTTACAATGTACATGATCTAAAATTAACTTTGTCATGGGGGTATCAGTTTAAAGTGCTCTTTTCATCAATGCAGTAAACGTCGGCTAGATGTTGGTTCCAAAAGACATCAAGACCAGTGTACTTAAAGTAGCCAACTCGGTCGGTATCATCGACAGTCTTCGACATTGCAAACAGGACTTATTGGTCAATCTAATTTAACATTGATGTTGTTATCTTACCATGAAAAGATGGGCTTCTATATCCAATATTTAAGACACAAAGAAAATTTTAAACATGGTACACAAATTTTGTGATAGAATGCTAGCGATCACAATTTGTAATGGGCGACTCGATGAACAAGGCTACACATATCCCACAGCCACAAGGGAAGTCTACTGAGGTAGACTGGAATAACAAGATGCCAAAGACGGCCAATCTATTTGCACTCTTTGCATATTTCACCAAACATAACGATTGTCCCGAAAATAAAGGGACCAAACTCTTATCACTCTTTAAGCAGGCGTTTTCAAACCACGATTAGAAATCATGTGTCAACAAGATATTCAATTTCATTTTTGCACAATTCAACTATTTGTCCTGTAGTTTTTTTAATACTCATGTTATTGGCTTATCAATGTGGTAACAACCTTTTCAATAAAATGGTCTATATTTTTGAGTTTAGAGATATACCTAAACAATTTTGAATTGTGCCTTTAAATATTTGTCAATATGTAGAAAATTGTTAAAATATTTTTTTGACAGTGTTTATTTATTTATTTATTTGTTTGATGAATTGTTTATTATCATTATTATTATTAATATACTTACATTTATAGCTGTGTATGACTTCCCACCCCCAGTTCATTGCATGAGCTATCCATGGCTTGAGTAGAGTTCTCTCCCATTCCTCATAACTATAATCAGTAGCATTCAACTACAACTCCCCCTTTTAATTATTAAGCCTTATCACATAGAACTGTTGGCCTTATTATTAGTTCACTGGCTTTACTCTTAAAGAAATAAATTAAAAAGAAAAATGCTTTATTAGCTCATCTTTTACACAAACAATTAAATGTTCAATTAGATAATACACCTTAATTCTACAGACCTTCTTCGTTGGTCATCTTCATCATAGTTAAGAAATTAATAATTTTTGCCCTTTAAATATCTTATCATTACCTTAAATTTAACAAAAAATATTTGTTCTATGTTGGGATTAGTTTGCACAATTTGAAATATTTTTGAAATATATTTGCAATCTATTAATATTATTTGATTCGTTTATCCCCATAGGTGATGTCGACCTCACTTTTATGACTGTTTTTGCTTATATTTTCTTTTTTTTTTCTGTATCTTATAGCCGGACCAGAAGAAACCCCACATAAAGCTTGAGTTTGTTGATGGCGTTCTACATCAAAAGTTAATATTCGTGCAATCAGCAAGTGATATCCATGTGGAGGAAGGAGAATGCATAATATTTAGCGATGGGACGAAATCTCCTGGATGTAACCAGGATGAATACAGATCTTATGTAAGTGTTACAGCTTGAACCTATCCCAGCTTTTGCTTGTATCTTTACGAGATTCGCAGCTAAGGGTGAAGGGACATACAGCTCGCACACAAAACATGAACAATCTGTGATTTTGAATATTTTGATAGATTTTATGAATAATGGCCAAATAATAATAAGATTATTATTATTATGATAAAAAATGAAAATAGCCTACTTAAAAACGTTTTTATTCTATTAAATAAATTAATGTCCTTTATATTTTATTTGTAACAGATTTAACAAAACTCGTTAAATTTCAGCTCCTCATTTTTTAATTTTTTAAAAAAATAATTGGTTAATTAATTAATGATATCTTCTTAGTTGTATTTTTAAATTCAAACATTTTTACTGTTATAAGCTAATATGCAGTAACACTTTTTATGACTACTAGTATAGATGTGTTTTTATGAATAAGCTTATATTTGCCAAGTTTTTTTTAGAATTTTAAAATTGTTTATTTTAGTGCCATTGTAGATTTATTTATTTCATTGTTTTTAATTCTGGCAGTAAAAATTAAAATTTGATTGGTTGAAAAAAATTTAGTTAAAATACATTCAATATTGTTACTTATTTAGTCATATTGTGATATGAATTGCACATTTCAGAACTTTATATAAATTAAAACAAGTGTTTAGACACCATTATATCATGTCAATGCTCGCCTGACAGTCCTTGTGGGTTTTCTCCAGGTCAGCGTGAGGAAGTTATTGAAATAAAACTGAATCATATGTTAGTCCCGAAATGACCATTATATCATGCTTACGCTCGCCTGTCCTATCTCGTGAGTTTTCTCCCAAGCTTACGCGCGGGGGAATTATGGAAATAAAGTTGAACCATATGTTAGTCCAGAAATGACCATTACATCAGGCATACGTTCGTCTGTCCAACCAGGTATGTTTTCTCTGAGTCCTCAGGGTTTCCTCCTACTGCTAAAGACCCTTATGCACAAGTAAATTATTGAAGTAAAATTGAACCATATGTTAGTCCCGAATTGACCTAGTTTGTTTCGAGTGGATTTTACATCTCATTTCTCTCTCAATATATATCAGGTCTATTACAATAAAACTTACAATTAAATTACAAAAGTAAAATAAATCTCTGTAGGTATAGAGAAGTGACATCAGATGTTTTGAAAGAGTAACCACACCCTGTCTATTTATATATCTAGTTCAACACAAGAGACCATAAAAAAACCATCAGAATTATGAACAATGAAACTAATGATTTTTTAAAGCTTTGTTTACATTTGTATAATGTAGTTTTTAGTTTTATTTAACGGTCAACATATAGATAATATGTTACCTAAGAAATAATGGTGCTTATTTCCTTTTTCTTTGTTCAGAAATAAAATATGGAACATACTTGTAATTAATTAACATTCCATAGTACAACAAGTAGGGTATTAAATTGTAAACAGTTAGACACACCCCCTCTCTGTCTGCATCCCCCTCCCCGTCCACAAAGTCTGTTTGTCAGACAAGACAAAAACCACTTTAAGATATGGAGAGTAGCGGTTCAGATTAAATTGATATAAGAGAAAAATTGTCTTTGTTCTATTTCAAAACCAAACAAAACGATGATGTCTGAGATATAGAACTTTTTTGTTTTTGAGGTTCTTTACATGAGTTATGTGTTCATCAAATGTTTGAACTTAAGATTTATGAAATTTTATTCAGATTTATGATCTTTGTTGCAACTTGTGATCTTTATTCAGATCAATGATCAGATCTTAGTTTAAATTAATGATCTTTATTTAAACTAATGATCTTTATTTAAACTAATGATCTTTATTTAAACTAATGATCTTTATTTAAACTAATGATCTTTATACTGCTCATTAAACTAATGATCTTTATTTAAATTGATGATCTTTGTTGCAACTTGTAATCTTTATTTAATTTGATGATCTTTATTTAAATTGATGACCTTTGTTGCTACTTGTAATCTTTATTTAATTTGATGTTCTTTATTTAATTTGATGATCTTTATTTAAATTGATGATCTTTGTTAGAATCTTATGATCTTATTGAAACTAATGATCTTTATTTAAATTTATGGTCTTTTAAATTGATGATCTTTATTTAAATTGATCTTTGTTACAACTTATGATCTTTTTTTAGATATATGATCTATGTTCATGTTGAAAGTTTTGATTATAAATCTGTGGTATTTATTGAAACTTATGATTTCAAATTAAAATTTATGGCTGAGATATCACACAGAGATTTGAACCTGGTTATAATTGTAACAATTATAGCCAATTTTGAGATTCTTCTGCGTTATACCAAACCACTTTAATATTGTCAATATGACATGCTATGACATGCTATGGTGATACTCTTTGGTTTCTAGGTTTTTGCCCTGTGCTATAGTTAAACCCTATCAGGATAAAAAAAGAAAGTAAAAATACTTATAACAAGATTTAATTGGTGAAGCCTATCTAGCTATGTTTTCTTGTTTAATTCTTTCAATTTCACCTAGATTTTTCAATTAGTGTCGATCATGTTCAGAAAATAAAAGACACAAAGATCGTGGCCCTTCAGTAAAAATCAATTAAAATATATTATGATAATAATTTGTTAACGACATATCATTTGTTTGTTGTCTCTCCTGTAATAATAATGTCTTATTTTATCTTTTTCTTGTGACAGACTCAGTGTAAAACTGTGATATGCTGTTATTATAAAACTATTACAGGCTTGTTTCACAAAAATATGGAAAAAATAAAATCAATTTATTTATGTCATAAAACATAATTGTTACTTGTTATTTTTAGACAATTCAGCCATTTGCTTGTTTATTTGGCTACTTATTTATGGTATTGTAAATTTCTTAAGCTGAAAAGTATGTTTGCTCTTCATCGATAATGCCAAATTTGTCTGTTTTTTGGAGAATTGATTGGAATTGTCTTTGACTTGAAGATTAATCGTTCTACTTAAAAAGCCAGATTTTGGAATGTTGGTTTCTTCTTGACTTAGTAGTAGATAATGCAGTAATTGGGCTCGTTATATATTATACTATACAAACCAAACTGATCCTGCAGTGAATATTCGCTTGGCCGCTACAGTCACTGATAAGCATGACATCGACGAGGCTTAATGAGTACGGCATATTAACTTTTTTACTCCGACAAATTAAATTCTCAAACATTTTTTTGAGGTAAAAGAAAAATAAATAAAGACGTTTGAAGTATTTGTAGTTAAAAAATATTTCCTATTTAGTGTAAATGGGCATTAAAATGAGTAAAATGCATCATTTTGCCCGAAGCAGTTAGGTGTTAAGTAAACATTGCACGAGCCGTTGAGCCAATGACTACGAGGCGTGCAAGTCAACGCACGTGTTTTAGACAGACATCCATTACAGGGATAATTCGTTAGTAATTCTCTGTGAAACAGGTTGTATACAAACCAGCAGATCTCCTTTTTATTCGTTATCTCTTGGTTAGTTCCAATACTATAGGAGTGCTAAGGAGTGTTCTTGGTCATTGCCTGAAACAATGCACTGGAAGTAATGGAATAAAGATACATGAGAAATAATAGCTGATAACTCAAGGCTGGTCGTCAGACTCTCTTTCTTTGATTTGTACATTGTATTCAAATGAAAGAGAAACCAAGAATCCCCATATTCTATTTCTGATATAGTTTCAATGTCGCTTTAATAAGGTAATCAAATATATTTGGAAGATACCAGCATTCCTTAGGATAAGATTTAAAACAGCGCAAATTTGAAATCCTTGAAAATAAAAAAAAACAAAGCAGGATACAATAACGTAGAGTAAGTCTGGGTCCCTAAATGATTAAAATTGACCAATACTAATACAGTCATCTATACTTCATTTCACTTTCCATTGATCTCAACCTTAGAATTGTCAGTGAAAGACTGAAAGATATCTTATTTCTATGCATGAATAGTGAGCTCACGAGGGTTTATAAATTACGAAGCTAAATAACAATTTTCAGACCTTATTTTTGTTCATTTTGATAAGGAGAATGTCATAACCTACCTGGATTAAATCCTACTACCGGTATGGACCAATTTTTAAGATCTTTAATTCCTTGAAATTTGTATGTGATATATGCATTAATCTTTTAAAAAAGGCGGAAATATTTAGTGTTGAAGTTGGTGTACTTCATGATATTCGTTTTAAGAAAAAAGCAATTGAAAATTATAAAAATAACAAAGCAAGGAAACTCATGCCATATCTCAAAGGGCCCTTCATTTTGAGCTGGTCAGGTTATGGGCCTTTTATACATGTTATGGGCCTTTTATACACAGCCTTTTGTGACATCTAAATTTAAACTTCTGTGAATATTGTGTCATATGTTGCCTGGAGGGTTTAGGGAATTCAATTGAGAAATGAAAAAAGTGGAAACCATCAGTTAAACATGTATTATTTTGAGAAAAGGAAGCAAATGTTCCTGCAATGATTGTTCACAGAACTGAGAAACAAAGAAAGGAAAGACAGACAGATTTCCAGTAAGGGAACCGTTAAAAACATGGTATATATGCTTCTAGTCTGTTTGTTGTATCTCATGATAGAGATTCTTGTTTTACTTATTTGTTAAATCAGGCATGTTATTATTTTTTATATCTATGTATGTATGTATGTAATTCTCCCGTCAAAAGGAAACACCTAGTAACTCACTTTTTTTCTTATTTTGAATATTTTAACCCCAGCTTATCAAGTGATTTGACTATTGAGTTACATGTACTTACAGGCAAATGAAGGAAGCTGATGGGTGTAACTGCTTACAAAATCAAAAGATTCAAATATCTAGTACATCAACAGGAAGCACATACCCTAGTAACTACAAATTTGGCCATATCTCAATTTTGACAAAAATGTTGCCTTTTGATGGGAGAATTGTAGTTGTATATTAACATAGAAAGTCTAATCTTCACAGTATCAAGACATTCATAAGATATCTTGTTTAAAGCCCCAATAACACTCTTGTTGTAACTGAATAATATGTCCCAATCTTCATTCTGGTCAACAAATCGTATTATTTTAGAATATTCCAATTAAATGATGATATAAATTTCATCTTAACACACCTATTTTGAAAAATTGGAAAAATTCAACCAATTGATTTGAAAAGTCTAACGTAAACCTTGTCAAATGTGACTTGGATTTTAAAATATTTTCGAACCCTCTGGACAAGTAAAATAGGTTGTAATGGATAATTTACACAACAGGTAGGACACTTAAACATCTAGTACTTAGAATAAGGGTATTATTTATTTTCTGGAGCTACCAAGCCAGCAAGGGTGTTATTGTCCCTTTAAACAAGCATTATGGGTGATTGGATAAATAGCTGACAGTTCTCGCTATAATAGGTAAAAATTAAATGACGTAAATAGAATATGCTAAAAATTTCAGTCGAATTGCTCCACTCAGAACCAAGAACCGAGAATTTTAGGCCTAGCCTCGATCATCATTATTCAAGTCGGTATGATAAAAATCAAAGTCTTGATTATCCATTTATCGATTTGATTTTTCTTTCTCTAATAATGTATTCCAATGCACTAAATATCTCGGGCAAGCGATGGCATATGCAGGCGCGGATCCAGGATTTTTTGCAGGGGGGGGGTCTAGGTTTGATAAAAGGCACTCAACCAATTAACGGGGGGTTGGGCCCCCCCCGAAAAATTTGGTAAATTAGATTAAATTTGATGCATTCTGACGTATATCCAGAAGGTAAATTCCAAAATTACAGGTCTAAATCGCCAATAAAATCGCATAAAAAATTTTAAAGTCTGAGCAGGGGGGGGGGGGGGGCGGACCCCTTGAACCCCCCCTCTGGATCCGCGCCTGATATGGCATCGAGAGTTGCATATAGTCTGGGTATTTTAATTAATGTCTAATTAAAAATTTAGATAACTTTTCAGGCCTAATGAAAGACCTGCAATAGGCTGATTTAGCCCTTGCATAATGTATGTTCTCTGTTCTATCCAAGGCACTGTAATTGGTTGAAATTATTCTTGGTCATACAATAGTCCACTTAAAACTGCTTAAAGTATGTCCTGAAATGTAACTGGAAATGATATAGAAATACAAAAATGAAAACAAATACAAAAACTGACATATTTTATAACACCTTGATGCTCATTCTGCATACTTTGAGAATAAATGAAATGAAATGGAGTTTAACGTCCTACTCTTTTGCACCTAACCTGGGCTAATGGAAGACAGGCATATGCCAGACAGTGTGCTATGAGGGAAATTTTGCCCGGGCAGCGGTGCTACGGCCTACTCTTATATGGAATTCCAACTGCCAAGGGATCTTTTACGTGCATTCCAATGTGTACACGGGACGTCTGTTTTTTTGTCCCATCCGAACTACTAGGCAGCTGTACTTCACTTATAGATCTCTGTCTTAAATGACTGCCATATCCAAAAGTTAGTATAACTTTTTGTAATGCAGCTTTACTCCATTTCACATCTGTCATACATACAAACTACAAAGACTAAATAAACTTTTTCAATTTTATTAGATGGAAGTTGAGTAAATTCTTAACAAAATTCTGGAAGTATACCTAGTCTTTTGTACAATCGTTAAATTAGGACTTAAAATGTCGGTCAAGTAGCTTAGTGTCTGCTCTCAACTGTAGACAGGCAGCCTTTAAATAAAGTTTTTCAATTTTATTGAATAGAAGTAGAATAAATGTTTAACGAAATTCTTGAAGTAAAAACTTGATGTTTACAACCAAAATCGTTGATTTAGGACTTTAAATGTCGGTCAACTAGCTTAATGTCTGTTCTCAAGGGGAGCTAATTGTACACAGACAACCTCAGTTTAGTATATTTGACACTGTGAAGATGAGAAAATGTACCTGTTAAAGTTCACATTGTTCTATGTAATGTATTTTGTAAACTGCAGTAAACTTCTTTATTAGTTAATTACTAATTTTATTATTTTAATATCACTAACTGTAGCTTATCCTGTATATGTGTGTAGACTCTTAAAAAATTAAAATGTGGGGAAAATACCTATTGAATTTTGTGAAACTGTTCTGCATTATAAAATTCATAAAGTGGTGGTCAGTCATTTAAACCTTGAGTGTTGAAGAGCAAATTTGTATTGTATCGAAAATTTCCCGAAAATATTTTTTAACCTTGAGTGCTGAAGGGCACTTTCCTGAAAATATTTTTGTTAATAGACAAAGATATCAAATGCTGACTACCTCTTTAAATTTAGATATGTGTAGTAGAGATAGTAGCTTGTCATAACTGTTGTGTATGCTAATATTTTATTCTGTAGGGACAGTTGAAAAATTTCGACACATGCGTTCACTCGAATAACTAACAAATAGATCACAATACACCTACTTGACATATTTTCGGACATGGTTTCCACTTGTCAGTGGTGCAGAACAAGGATAACAGCCGTCTAGTTGTTTGGATATTATAAAAAACACGGTCCCTTGGCAGTTAGAATTCAACATAAAAGTGGGTAAAATTTCTCTCACAGCCCACTGTATAACGTATACTCATCTTCATTAGCCCAGTATAGGAACAGAATCGTAGGATGTTAAACGCTTTTTCGTTTTATTCCTGTTCACATAATAATTCCTTCCATCATTTTCTATCCTTGGTATCGTTCCATTCACTATCGCAGTTCTGCGGCTTATTCGTTTAAACTAAAGGGGGGGTTGGGATGGCCTAGTGGTCTAGAGTGCCGCGCTTCGACCTCTAGCTGGCCGGCCACCTCTGGCTTGCGGCTGTGGTTTCGAGCCCTGGTGTGAGCGTATGTGGCATGGAGATAGGGGCGTCTTCTCAACCTCGTGGGTTTCCTCCGGGCGCTCCGGTTTCCTCCCACTGCTAAAGACCCCTACGTGCAAGCGAATTATTGAAATAAAATTGAAACCATATGTTAGTCGCAAAATGACCTAGTTTGTGTTGAGTGGACGTTATACCCCATTTCTCTCTCTCTCTTAAACTAAAGTGTTGAAATTTTGCAATGACCCGTTAGTATTTTCTGCATACCATCAAATCTAATTAGAATTGGTGCAAAATTAAGGTTCAAATGTTAATGGAAATGGAATCATTCAAACCATTGGATATTATACAGAGTAGTACATGTTTGAGATGTGCTGTGAAATTTGGTTAAATCATGATGTCTGCAGTGAAATCTGAATAAATATATTATTGATGTCTGCAGTGAAATTTGGTTAAATCATGAGATCTGCAGTGAAATCTGGCTAAATCATGAAATCTGCAGTGAAATCTGGCTAAATCAGGAGATATGAGGTGAAATCTGGTTAGATCATTTAATTTGCACTGCAATTTGAAATCAGCAATCTGGTTAAACCAAGATGTATGTTGTATTTAACAATATTATGTATAAAATGCTTAACCAGGTTTTAGATTTTTGCATGGCTATATATTGATGCATGTTAATATCACCTAGCTTTTATTTTTGTTCATATTTGGCAATTCAGTGTATAATGACTGAATAAGAGCCCATGTGCTCACAAATGTCTGTGAAAACCATTGTACCATTAAAACCAGATTTGACATTAAAGTACAGCAAAATCACAGATGTATTTGCTTGTTTAAAATGTGTGGTTTTAATGCTGCAGGTTCCACAAAAGTTTTTGTTTCCTAAACAGAGTTATTATATACTCTAATTCAAAAGCCAATAGGGTTAGATCCATTTAAGAGGACCGTTGTATGGATTGGTTGTATCGCGTAAATGTCGCTTTACAATATCAAAAGTACAAAAATTTCAGACACCATTTAAAAGCACATTATTATCTTCTGATTACAGCCAGACAAATATCTGGATAATCAAAGCCTTTAATAAGATTTTCAATATCACAGGTTTTCATTGGTAAGTTGATCTGGAATCAACCAATCAACACCTTCATATTACTGAATACACCTTATAAAGAAATATCGTCACAACAAGATGTAGTGGAATGAAAAAATGAAAAATTAATTCAAATAAAAAGTTGGAATCCATTGCAAACTGCAAAAATAGGAAATGAAATGGGGTTTAACTTCCTACTATTCTGCACCAATTGGGCCTAATGAAGACAGGGATTGGATGGCCTAATTTAGTACGTCTGTCAGTGAGTCAACTGGCGTGGTTTCGATTCTTCTTTAGTACGTGTATTATCGGGTCTGGTATGTTATTGAGTCAACTGCCGTGGTTTTGATTCTCCTTTTGTGCATGACAAGGAATAGGGTCGCCTGTAAAACCTCATGAGTTTTCTCTGGGTCCTCTGGTTTATTCCTACTGCTAAAGATCCCTATGAGCAAGCGAATTATTGAAATAAATTGAACCATTATTTTAGTCCCGAAATGACTTAGCGTGTGTCGAGTGAAGATAAAACCCAATCTCTCTCTCTCTCTCTCTCTCTCTTTCTCTCGAATATATCGGATGTGAATATAGGAGAACGCTAGATCGGAGACGGTCCTGCGCAAATTGTGACATCATATGTGAATTGTGGGTTAGGGTAAGGGTTAGGCTTGATCATGGGTTAGGGTTAGGGCTAGCCCTGTTTACATCTCGGGACTTGACCAAATCTACAGGTCTTAGCCCTTACCCTAATCCTAACCCATAATCTATATATGACGTCATATGTGCTAAAATGCGTAGGACAGTCTCTGATCTAGCTTTCTCCGTGAATATAATGAAAACTTTCTTTTTAGAGATTGAACTTCGACAATACAGTCAATATTGTAGTTTGCAATGGATTAAAAATCACTTAAATTAATAACATAGTTGTTGTCACATTTCATGTTAAATTGTTGTGTTTCTTTTTTTATTTCCATTTTTATTTTTTAGTTTTTATTAATACAAAATTTGTATTATGTTTTTATTTGCATTGTGATTTTTATTGTTGTTAGAAATACACTTAAGCATGGAATTTGTATAAATATTAAGAGAATTTTAACATTTCTTTTAACCCAGTAGATATCGCTTGACACATGCATGTGTATTAGTATTATTACATTAAATACGTTACGATATTTATGAACAAAAATGTCAAGAAATACATTATCACATGATCTAAAGGCCCATTCTATGTTGAATTATGTAATGTAATAAATTCAGTAGCCCTCGTTTCAGTTTAAAACTAAGGTTGGGGTCTGCTGACTAAAGATATGTTGGATCATGTAATGTCTAAATGAATACATGAGGGCTTGCTTCACTAAAACTGGTTGCAGCCTGCTGACTAAAGATAAAGGCTAAATAATGGCTAAATAAATACACTGACTAATGTGGTTAATATCACATAGATAATGATGACAGAGACTAAAATCATCTCGTAGACAAATTCTACTTCCTTACACAGATAATTAAAAATTGGTCGATATCATGAAGACTACCATACTTGAAAATAGCAGTTTTTTTTAGTAAATCAGTCAGATTTGTTTATTTTATGAATCGAAATGTAACAGTTGTCATGTTTCTATCTGTTCAAATTGACAGGTGCTAGAACATATTCTGACTGTGATTTCATCAACACAATCTTTAATTCAAGTCTTGGTGGTCGGATTGCCTAATGGTTAGCACATGCACGTTGTATCATAAGGTCTGCCGTGGGTTTGATTACCTGGTTGTAAATGACAAGGAGTAAGGTCGCCTGTCCAACCTCGTGGGTTTTCTCTGGGCTCTTCTGTTTCTTCCCACTGCCTCAGCCCTGTATGCGCAAGCAAATTATTGAAATAAAATTGAACTATAAGTTAGTCCCAAACTGACCTTTAATTTAGTTTGGAGGCATCTAAAGAAATTTAAGTTGATTTTAGCAGCTGTCATTATTATCTACATTTCTATATTATTAATTGGAGCTATACGTATACTCACCTCTGCTTTATTCTAAACGGCTAAAACAATTATATGTTTCATATTCTAATATTATATTTCTTGTTTTATTTATTCAGAGTGAAGAACTGGCCACAAATAATATTAACATAGAGTTACGTTATCTTGATGGTGAAGGAGAGGCAGATGGGCGGGTAACTCACTGTACCTTAACAACGAATAAACAACAATCTCAACAACCACAACAACCAGAAGTACAGGTAGCTGAAGATCAGATAGATACACAAGATATATCTAGTAGTGAGTAACCTTTGACCTTTCCAGACATGACTCTCAAGGCTGTGTCACCTCAATTACAATGTAGTGAGTAACCACTGGCCTTTCCAGACATGACTGTCAAGGGTGTGAGTGCCCATGGGCTTAAAGCCACCTCAATTTCTTGCATCGTAATGTTAAATGCAAAACATTAGATATTCTGTTATCTATTGATCCTTGCTTTCGTTAGCCAGCATTTTGAGAACCAACTTCAAAATTTCGCATCGTACGATTGTCAATATTTTGGTGGTTCCTTTTGAAATTCGGTACCGTTATTATACCCAGGGTTATTTTTTAGAATTTGAGGGAGGGGTTAAGTCTTCACATAAGCACTGGCCTAGAATGATGAAAATTTAATTTGTGATATTTCCAAGTGTTATAAAAGTACATACAATACATTAGATTTATATACAAAGGTGATTTCACTGTTTTTGGTGCTGATGATCTTCCTTGGATGGTGCTTCTGATATTCTGGCATTTTTTTTTTCTGAAGAAAACAGAATAAATTTGAGCCTATCGGATATGCCTTTCCTGTGTTGAGATTGTTTCATTTACTTGATTGTTAAGAAAAGATTGTTTCATTTACTTGTTGATTGTTAAGAAATGGATTTTATTTAGATCTTTTAGATGTTTTAACACTGCCAAATATCCTTATTTTATTAAAAAAAAATGTTGATTATTGGTATATTTTAGGTGTAACATTATGGCCGATGTTTAAACGTAAAGTATTAGATGAAAAAGATTTACGCTGTGAAGAATCAACCTTTATAGATTTTTCTCTCTTTCAAAGTACTCATTTGGCTTTTGAAGCCAAACAAATCAAGTAAGCCATAATTAGTAATATTTGCCTACTCTCTTAAAGAGCTAAATCTGCCAACTTCAGGCCTTTCTTTGGGCCTAAAATGTTATCTAAATTATTAATTAGACATTAATTAACTCATCCAAACCATAATCAACTCTCAATGAGATTTTCACCGGATTGGAATCCAATCTGCTACTCAACGCTCATTGATGATTGAATCCAAAAATGTACATGTTGATAAATTTCTATATACAGGATATTTCTGGATACATGAGTGCTGTATATTATTAGTATATATTTTTTCTATATTTTAGTATACATGAGTATATTAGGATGTATTTGCTATGTATTTTGGGGGGTTGGGATGGCCTAGTGGTCTAGAGTGCCGCGCTTCGACCTCTAGCTGGCCGGTCACCTCTGGCTTGCGGCTGTGGTTTCGAGCCCTGGTGTGAGCGTATGTGGCATGGAGATAGGGGCGCCTTCTCAACCTTGTGTTCTCAACCTTGTGGGTTTCCTCCGGGCACTCCAGTTTCCTCCCACTGCTAAAGACCCCTACGCGCAAGCAAATTATTGAAATAAAAATTAAACCATATGTTAGTCCCAAAATGACCTAGTTTGTGTTGAGTGGACGTTAAACCCCATCTCTCTCTCTCTCGCTATGTATTTTTTTTATATATTTTTAAGTATACACAAGCTTATCCTTACATACTTCAGTATAAAACAGTTTGTTATTGTGTATTTAAGTATACAATTACAATAGTATATCATTATATATGTATTTCAATATCAGCGTTTTTATCTCAGTATACTAGAGTATATAGAGGATATTTGTCGTTTTGTCGTGAATAACATATTTTATTTCATCTCTAAGCAAGAAAACTTATATTTTCACGAATGCATAGCATGAGTGAAAATAACGTTTTCTTGCTTAGAGATGAAATAAAATATGTTATTCACGACTAAACGACAAATGTTCTATTTATTTTATGATTTTACAATCATTTTAGGTAAAACAACATGGACTATTGCTAGCCAGTGGAATAACACTTTTATTTCACTGATAAAACGCGGTATTCCACTACTGATCATAAAATAAATCGTTATATATGTCAGTATACAAGAACTTATATTATTGTCTATTTAAGTATACATAAATATATTATTATGTATTTCTCTATCATGTATTTTATTATATTTTTCAGTATACACGAGTATATGGATTATAATACAGTATTTAAACATAACTTAGATGAACCAGAGTGTTCCAGAGATGATATTATACCTCAGTTAGCTAGAGATCATCTAGTTAATATTAATAATCAAATACAATATAAATCAGAGAACGGACTTAAAGAGGTAAGCTGCACATTTTTATGTTTGCGTCAGGAATGGGAACATGGGACCAGCGACTCAGCAGACGTGTCAACCCCCAGGTATGAAAAAACAGGAGACCAGCAATGAAAAAACAGGAGAATCCAGGAGATTTTGTTTTCAGCAAATAACTTCATTTTTATTGGTCATTAATGCTAAAAGTCTTTAGCAATTCATACTCTGTGTACTCGTTTTTGCTGCGTACAACAAATGGAGATACTTTTGGGGTTTCGGGTCATTATTTTAAATGACAGAAATTTTTAAATATATATTTTGTTTAAATATGCATAAAATTCTGCCCAAATAAGTGCTTTTCAGTGACATCTAAGTGACGTCATAAGCAATACAGAATCTTTCGTACAAATTTTAAAACTGAAATCCACGAATGTTACTATTAGCTGTAGCCAGCTAAAACTTTTAAAAAACGTAATAATTTGAATGATAATATACAAAATATTTATAATCTTAATGTTATCAGAGAAAAGGCAGGCTATAGTTAGTCGAAATTGGGAAATTTCATTTTTCAAAACCGATTCTATCTATGCCTGTAATGGAAATCCCCGGAAACGTGACGTCAGAGTGGTATTTTCCCCCACACGTCTCCCGTACATAAATAACGGTAATTGCGCTTATATTTCGATAATTTTTGAGTTAGATAATTTGGATATATTGAGATCGATATCAAAGTATTATAATACAATCTCTAGTAAAATATTTAAATGAAAAAGTAATCCACGTGGCGTGAAATGTGTTTTGTCTTCGACTACTTCAAGACTTCAAGGGAGAATTTTCAAAATTGCAAAGAACGTTTACTAACCATGGGGGAAAATTACAGTAATGAAAAGAACCCTGTGCAGGTTTCTTTTTATCAGGTACGCTCGTGTACTCTGCTACCATTACAAATAATATACTTTATTTACCCCAAACAATTAATTGTAATCACAAACACGCGATATGTAGCGTATTACCGAATTATAAGTTTCCGGTCAAATTCAGCCAATCACGAGGTCGATTTATGAAACGGATGTAAGGGAGTTACCTCCCTTTATGAAAGTAAAACTAGCATTGGCTAATGACCATTTTCCGTGAGAAATTTCCTCCCGTGCGGGAGATCGGGAGAAAGGTCGTGAATCCGTGAGTCTCACGGAAAAAACAGGTTAGTTGACACGTCTGCGACTCAGACTACAGTCCCATCAAAGATCTGACTTAGAACTCAACTTGAAATGTTTATAGAAACATCTAATTTGCTTTGATCACCATGTTGACTTTTTTGATGAACTGGTGACTTGAACAGGGTTTGAACTTTGTGAATACTTGACTCAAGGTTAAGCGACTTCGGACTTCTGGCTTTGAAGTAAATTAGGTACCATAAATCTATTGTATATTTTAACAGAAACTGTCATATTTCAAATTAACAGTAAAAATAGAATTTGGTCTGTGCATGGCCTGATTATTTATAGTAAATGTTTCTGTTCACAGGTTTTACAGAGTTTGAGTGGCGAGATCGAACCAGTACAGGTTGTTGCTAATAGAATAGCATTAGCTTTACAAAGGGTACAAACTTTAGTTTCTAAAACAAACTGGGTAACCTATGGTTATTGTGATTTCTTGACTATGGTCGAAATAACTCAATCCGAATTTCCATTTGTTTAGTATATGATTTTAGGAAAGCTTGAAAGAGTTTTCAATGTTTGCCACTTCTATGAACCGATATTTTTTGTCTTGCATGACTCAGTACTAAAGTCAGCGACCTAAGACACGTCTCAAACTTGCGGTGCAGTGATTTTGGACAAATCTTGGCCCTGTGACTTGTTGTCACCTTTGCCATATAACCAAACTATTGTGTTGATGGGACCAATTTCATCCGTATATTCTGGAATGTTTGACTAGGAATATGCTCAATCGCTCATGAAAATATGGTGAATATTGAAAATTCCAAAATTAAAGGACAATATTGGTACCAGTCATTATCACATATGTGATAGAACTGATTAAACACTTTCCAAATATAATATTAACACAGGTATCATCGCTACCATAGAGGAGTAATATAGGATTCATGAATCCAGGTTAGGTACAAAAGAGTAGGACGTTAAACCCCATTTCATTTCATTTCACTTCATTTCCATGATGAATAATTCTGTGTTTATTTATTTGTAGAATAAGACGTCATGGGTAGCTGCATCTGCTGCAGGTTTATACTGGAGAGTTGAAGGGGATATTGAAAAAGCTTTTGATTGTTATAGATTGGCATTATCACATGTTCCTAGAGAATATTCAGTAAGTTTATATCAACATTGATTGGCTTCTAGTGTCAGCTCAAAAAGTTTATCAGGATTTCCTGGCGTCGTTTTTCCTTGTCAGTGATGCAGGATGGACGGCCTGGCGAGGACAGCTGTCTAGTCATGAGGATGGGGTGAAAAACTGAGGTCCGGAGTATATTTTGGCATGCACATAAAAGATCCCTAGACAGTTGGAATTCCGTATAAGAGTAGACCATAGTGCTTTTTGCCCCAGAAAAATTTGTATGCCTTTTTCTTGTCATCATTATCCCAGTCAGAGAAGAACAGTAGGATTAAAATAAGTACGAACAATCCAAACCATTAGACAAAATTCAATGTCCTAAAACGTTTCAATCATTCCTTTCTTTGACATCTTAAAGTGCCAATCCCGATAACTTTTTGGGGAATAACACTGCTTAATTTTGTGTTAAAATCCTTTAAAATCCATAATTTAAGGCCCACCTACTAACCCGATATTTGTGATACACTTGTAAATAACTTAAAGCTGACAGTCTTCATCTGGAAATGGAGACCGTTGTATTATACAGTATCTGGATAAAACCAGACTTTTTTCTATAAAAATAATATGTAGGTGAAATTTACCTTTTGTTATCAAGTACAGGGCATGGATCATTCACTGTATAGACCTCTCAAGAAACATTAATCGATTATCAGGTCACCCAATGAAAAAATTGACCCGAAATCTTAAAAGGGTTACGTGTTCGGATAAGCAGTGTTGACGTTCACGTCCAAACGACTTAATATTTTGAGCTGAAATTTTGAGACAACGTAAATACACCATGCCACTATATTTTGGTCCATAAATTTCATAAATACTCGGACTTTAATTTTTGAGACTCTGTTCTTATCGGGATTGTCCCTTTAACATAATATTGAAACTATAAAACATGTATTTGTTATTTACAGGACTTAGTGTTAATTGGTTATGCTAATATATTGCTACAAGGAAGATATTTTAATAATGCCATCGTAGTAGTGGATTTAGCTCTAGAAGTACAGCCATCTTTACCTATATTATATTTTACATTAGGCAATATATATGCTGCATTGGTATGTACTTTACTGTCACACTTTCCAGTTTGTTTTCTTCCTTATTGTAATATGTGTATAACGTATAATTCTAAAAAGGGAGCAGCAGTGACTCGGTGAGTGAGACTCTAGCTAACACACCAGGTCTGGATTTCGCACCCAGTTTTGGCCTATCATGGTCAGCTTCTAGACGTTCAGTTTTTCTTTGGACATGTAAAAGAACAGGTGACAGTTTGAATTCGCAATAAGAGTAAGCCATAAGGCCGCTGCCCGAGCAAAATTTTGTAAATCTACAGATAACAGAATATCAGCATAATTGATAGACCTTTATTGAGAGCATGAAATAGGCATACTCTGGGAGGAGCGCCATTTCAAGTCTTTGATACTGACAGTAAACTCTGGCTTATAAAGCATACAATCAATTAAGAAAAATGGTACATGAGCGATTGTTTATTTATGAGATTATAGTTTCTGTAACTGCACAGCATATTTCAAGTGAATAAATAATATGTTTAATGAGATCGTGCCTTTTAACAAAACGAGCAGAGGTCATTCGTGTGTAGTTTGTAAAGACATATTGAATACATTAGATGTTTTAATAAGTCCGTGCCTTAGAAGAAGTTGTGTAGAGTTGAACACATCAATATCATGAATGACCAAAACCAGCAGTGGTCAGAAAGTTCTATGTACCTGTATATGCATTTTTCAATTTGATGTAGAGATCACTTTGTCACAATTTCTGTAGTCTGTTTGACGTGGGGGGGGGGGTGGGTGGGTGGGGGATGACCTAGTGGTCTAGAGTGCCGCACTTCGACATCTAGCTGGCCGGTCACCTCTGGCTTGCGGCTGTGGTTTTGAGCCCTGCTGTGAGCGTATGTGGCATGGAGATAGGGGCACCTTCTCAACCTCGTGGGTTTCCTCCCACTGCTAAAGACCCCTACGCGCATGCGAATTATTGAATTAAAAATTAAAACCATGTGTTAATCCCGAAATGACCTAGTTTGTGTTGAGTGGACGTTAAACCCCATTTCTCTAAACTCTATTTCATTTCGCTAATTGTGATACATTTCGACAACTTCACAAAAGATAAATTTTGCTGTGATCTAGTAGTATTACTACATTTTTCACTCGCTTTCAACCCGTTATTTTCTCACTGGAAACACTTGTAAGCCAATAGAAACCTGTTTACAGCTGGTTAGACTGAAATATAGTGTCTCATTAAACGTGAAATATCGTTTCTATTTTCAGAACCAATGGGAAACGGCTGTATCATTTTACGAGGCTACTCGATACTATCAAGAGAATTTTGCACCAGCTCTGGACAGGCTCCGCGCCATATATTGCCAAAATTTAATTAAATGACGTACAAATTTGTTGAATTTTTATTAATGTTTTATTATTTATGGCTTAGCTTGAAATTAAGTACTGGATCTTTTTCAAAATTTATTCGAACTTTCTCCATTTTTTTATACGTTTGCCAAAATAGTTTTTCTTGCCAAGTTAGTCTGATTATTGGATTTTATATGTTGATATGCAGGGGCAGATCCAGGGGAAGGGGGTTGCGGGGTCCGAACCCCACCCGGCTTTGCTACATAAAAAGATTGTTAAACAACGCTTATGAGAAAAATGTAACGATCCTGTAATTTAGGCTTTATACTTGATCATCTAATGATGGGATCGGATTGGCATTCAAAGCGCGAGATAATGATACAGACATATGTGATATCACAATTAATGCTTTGTATCAAGGCACTCCGGTTTCCTCCTACTGCTAAAGACCCGTACGCGCAAGCGAATTATTGAAATAAAATGAAACCATGTTAGTCCCAAAATGACCTAGTTTGTGTCGAGTGGACATTAAACCCCATTTCTCTCTCTCTCTCTCGCTTTGCATCAAGGAAATTGACTCTTTTTTATTCATTATAAAAATTGACTCTTAACCGAGAGTTAGATATCTCTGTTTAAAAAGTTCTGTGTGTATGAAAGCCTACATAATTTAGAGTTGGCGAAGTCATCATATATTGTCAACGCCAACTATCAAATTTCTTAAAGGACAATATTGGTGTCGGTCATTATCACATATGTGATAGAACTGGTTTAACACTTTCCAAATATGATTTTAACATAAAGATCATTGCAACGATAGATGAGTAATAAAGGTTTCAACAATCGGAAGTGACGAACGTGAAAGGAAAACACTAGTTATCCCTCTATTATAACTGACCCATATCCCTCTATATAACCTTTATTACCCATCTATCGTAGCAATGATCTCTGTGTTAAAATTATATTTGGAATGTGTTTAACCAGTTCTATTACATATGTGATAATGACTGACACCAATATTGTCCTTTTACTGGAATGTGATAAACCCCCTCTTGCAAAAATTCCTGGATCCGCCCCTGATGTGCTGCGTTGAGATACAGCCAACTGTTGTATCTGTGTGCGGTCAAGTGGACTCTTTTTTTTTTCTTTTAACCAAAGATTGCATTGCATCTGCTATAATTAGGGCACACACAGAGTGAGCTACAAATTTCAGTAGGGTAATTTCCAAATCACAGTAAAGATTTGATTTTAGATACAGATTTTAATGTGTTTAATTTATAAATAATTGTTTTTAAAAATATTATTTACTGTTATTAGATTGATATGTAATGTTAAATATATTTGTTATATTATAATTAAAACTGTTGACATCTTTTTGTATTAGTTATTTTTATTTGACTGAGTTTACTTCCTGTACAAACTGATTTTAAAAAACACAGATCCTATTTCGGTTTCATCCTTTATAGTTCAAAATTCCGTTTTACTTGTCTTTACAACACTAGGATCTGGAAGAGTTGTTATATAACCCGCATTCTGGGTTGAGGGATTAGCCAATCAAATGGTCTGTATGGAGAGTTTTTTGGGTGAGGTGCACGAAACTGTTGGTAAACCCCTAGAAACCTCAATGCTGATTGGTTAATCAAATGTTTGACATCATAGGATCAAAAGCCGTTCATATGTTCTGATGCGACCTTCCACTACAACAGGCCAGATCTTCGGAGAACGCTAGATCGGAGACGGTCCTACGCATATTATGACGTCATGTATGTGATTGTGGGGTTGGGATGGCCTAGTGGTTTAGAGTGCCACGCTTCTAACTCTAGCTGGCCGGTCACCTCTGGCTTGCGGCTGTGGTTTGGAGCCCTGATGTGAGCATATGTGGCATGGAGATTGGGGCGCCTTCTCAACCATGTGGGTTTCCCCCGGGCACTCCGGTTTCCTCCCACTGCTAAAGACCCCTACGCGCATGCGAATTACTGAAATAGAATTAAACCATAGGTTAGTCCCAAAATGACCTAGTTTGTGTTGAGTGGACGTTTAACCCCATTTCTCTCTCTAAAACTCTGCTGCATTTCATTTCATTTAAAATAGATATTGTCAAGTGCCTTTACTATGATAATAAACAATTTACAATTTATTTTGTGCAAGATTTATTTCTCTCTCTCCATTCGGAATGACCAAATGCAATAAGGGATACATATCACTGTTGTGTTTCTTACAGTATGTTGTGCTGCTGTTAAAGATTTGTTTATTATACATATAACCAGATAGGGGTTCTGGTCGTCGAATGGTTAGCTCATGTGCGCTGCATCATAAGGTCAGCCATTGAGTAAACAAGTGTGATTTCGATTCCTTGATTGTATGTGACAAGGAGTAGGGTCGCCTGTCCAATCTTATGGATTTTCTCCGGGTCCTCCCACTGCTAAAAACCCACATGTGCAAGCAAATTATTGAATACAATTGATCCATATGTTTGTCCGGAAAAGTACTCTAGATTGTGTTGAGTGGACATTAAACCCCATTTCTCCCTCCCTCTATAACAAGGCATGTTTCTTTTTTTTATTTTATCAAACTCACTTTATTATTTAATTTTATCTACAGTATGTTAATAAGTCAGTAATTCTTGTAAAACATACACTGTAAAATATAATAATGGATTTCAAAGCATGCTACATTTAAACTGATGGAATGTCCCTTTAAAAAAAACATTCCTTGATATAACTACTCTGAAATTAAATATTCTCCGCGATAGTTTCACGTTATCAAACATATGTCATGCAAGAGCTAAATTTGCCCATTGTACATCTTTCTTTAGGTTTGAAATTATCTAAATTATTAATTAGACATTAATTAACTTATCCAGACCATAATCAACTCTTGATACCATAGCTCGCCTGACAATTCAATTGTTAATTGTCAGCAAATTCCCTTCACATTATCTAGTGTTTAACTATTATAGTGAGAAATACCAGCTCTATATCTAATCTCACATAATGTATCTTTAAGCTTGAGAGTTGACATGATCTGATAAGTATCAATATACTGAAGATTATTTCGAATCCTGTCCTTTCCTTTGTAATAAATGACTCGACTATGACATTCGAGTGTTTATAAATTTAGCCTCATTTCAAGGTGTTTTTTTCTCCAACTCACTTTGTTAATGGGGATTTTAACTAACAACTAAATATTGATACGTGCCTCGATTAAAACAGATCTTACTAATTAGCTAATCATTATGCAAAAGCAAAAAAAAAATATCTTAAAGCTCTAATGATAAACAAATAGTTTATAAAATCAATTAACAAAATATTGTACATGGATGATACCAGATCATTCTTCACTATAAAGATTTATAAAAAAAAAAGACAAAAAATAAATGGTGCTTTTAAATAACCAGTAGTCAGTTGCCATGGTTACCGCCTGCACATACAGTCGAAAGAAGTAAAAAGACACTTTACAAGGCTTAAAAAAGGATTTATATTTAATATGAAGCATAATGCATTCTATAATATTTCTTCTTTCTAAAAATTGTATTTCCACCATTGGAAGACTAGTGTGTAATTCATGGAAAAGAAATGCTGCAATAATCCATGAGATAAACCTAATAAACATAGCATGAAAAATATTTCCAGAAATATTAACAATGATCTATTTCTAATATACAAACTTAATATAAAACTAAATTTGAAATATGTCGGATAAAAATTTCACTCAATATTAACAATTCTTCGTAAGAAATTTACAATGTCAAGTTCCAGTCACATAATTTCCGAAGTTACCTGTATAAGAACTAATGGGTGTCGTACAAATTCAGGGTAGGCTTATTCTTTAGAACACCTAATTGAGGAATTCATCCAACCAATAAATCCGATACTTTAAATTGGTCCTCATTTTTACATCGAATTATTAAATGAAGAATATATTTTACCATTGTGAATTTTAAAATTTATTGAAAAACCATTACAACCAACTACACATAACAACATTTAACAACAATATCAAGACAGAAAAATCTTCAAAGTATGGACAAAGTTTCCTGCAAGTTGGCTAACCAATTTGGCTCAACTGAAGAAATCCCACAGATATTTTATATTTTATTATCTAATATTAAAGCAGTTTGAAGAAAGAACAATCTGAAGAACAGATTTCTTCACCTTTCCGTAACATGGCGGCAGTGCCTTTACAAAAGGAACTATTGGTCATCGTAAATAAACAAATGCTAACCATGTGCCATAATAGCTATTCTCCATATCCGTGAACACCAAGCTGTGAGAAATTCATTGGATCAAAGAACATTACAGTAAGGGCAGCTTGTTTATTTACATCAACCGACAGTTCTCTTCACTAGATAATAAAATATAAACAAATGGTAATAACCAGGGATCTCCATATTACCAGCAGAGGTAAATATCCATGCTGATGCGCAGGACTAATTTGACAGGGGATTCTACTTTAGTAATGCACAGCTGAAGGATTGAACTAACCACAACAAGATTTTTAATCTTAAATGCTTTGGTTACAACCCCACATTACAAAGAGCATTTTCCAGAGAAAAAATTTGAAAGAGAGATCATTACAACCCCACATTACAAAGAGCATTTGACAGAAACAGAGAAAAAAAATATTTAAAAGAGAGTTAAGTGGTGGCAAAGTAAAGCAACCAAATATTGTGGAATTTTTTGGAATTAAAGTGAAGACAAATGTGAGAAATGATAAATACAACTGATGTATTCGCCTCAATACTGACATCGTTATTATTCTTCAAACATTATTATAGGTGTCGATAATTACAGGGTTCTTACATGATTTAAATTAATTATGCAAATCTTTTTATTAACGTTATACTTCTTTAGTTAGAACAATTTGATTAAAATACAGATCTATATTTCATTTCGTTTTGCTTTTATACTTTCGAGGGTTTCTACTACATTGAAGATTTGGCCGGTTGTAGTGAAAGGTCGCGTTTGGGTTCATACGAGTGGCTTTTGACCCTATGACATCAGACATTGATTAATCAATCAGTGTTGATGTTTCTAGCGGTTTACCCACAATTCCTGTGCAAAGCTTTCCATGAACTCGTCGTAACAGGCTGTTTCATTGGCTAATTCCTTACACCATCCAGCACAAGGATAACATAACAACTCTTCCAGATACTAGTGTAGTAAAGACAAGTAAATCAAAATTTTGAACTATAAAAAACAAAATAGGATCTGTGTTTTAATCTGATTACAGTAAGGACGACATATTTTGAGAACCGTGTATTATACTACCTGAATCTAAAACAACTAACAATCTTATCAACATGAGTATTTAAAGAACAGAAATTATGGTTGAAAATTTTTTTTAAAATATCAAAATATTGAGAAGATTAACAAGTAATCCTGATCCGAATATTGACATCACAAATTTAAATCCTTCTGGCTGACCAATTAATTCTCGAATATACTGAAGTCCATTTCCTAGTGTTGATTTAATTTTCAGTTGTTTAGATGATTTGTCCTGAAACAATCAAAAGAAGAAAATAAATAAAAATCATTAAAAAAACTTCTGTATCAACATACATTATATATATACAAGAGCACATGCTAATGTCAAATAGGCCTTTAGATGATGAACACAAGTTTTTATAAGTTCTTGAGGCGTTTATTCCAATAAACTGTTACAACACAAGAATGATGTCCTTACAGAGTGAGACCCTCAAGTCAACTGGAGTACACTCTCTCACACATACATACAACCTTACATTAAAGGGTCAACACATATAGTATCATTACTGTATGACACTAACCATTTGGGCATCCAGCCCCCTCCACCCCCCAACAGTAAATTGTAAATCAACTGAAACTTACTCCAATTATTCTTTCATGTTGTAAATATTTTAACATTGTTGGTTCATCTTTAGATAGAACAGATATATATTCATTCATCTTTTTCCTACTCCACCAATTTCTTTTAGAAAATCTTAAAAAAAAAATAAAATAAATACATTATAATCAACACTACCATATAGTTTTTGGTTAATAATTATCTTTCTTTAATTTTTAATATCTTTTATGTTCTGAAATATCTTAGTTTAATCTGTGCTGTTACATAGTATGTCTGACTGAAAATGATTAATAATATTACATGAAAAGTCAATGTTGGTTAAATCCGATATATAGCATGGATAATATTTGGTACATGAAATAGGTTAACGTCATGGTGTTCTGCTCCGACTGCGCTTATGATGACAGGTATCATCATAGAATGTACTATGCGGGAAATTTTGCCCAGGCAACGGCACTGTGGCCTACTCTGTTATCAAATTCCAACTGCCAGGGGATCTTTTAATGCTGGGATCGAACACACAACCTCAAGGCTAGCGAGTCAGCTTCATACCCACTTAACCATCGAAACTCCTTTGATACATGAAAAGTAAAGGCATGAAAGAAATGAGGTTTAATGCCGCCTCGACAAAAATTAGATCATTTTGGGAGAGAGAGAGAGAGAGAGAGAGAGAGAGAAATGGGGTTTAACGTCCACTCAACACAAACTAGGTCATTTCGGGACTAACATATGGTTCAATTTTTATTTTAATAATTCGCTTGCGCGTAGGGGTATTTAGCACTGGGAGGAAACCGGGGTGCCCAGAGGAAACCCACGAGGTTGAGAAGGCGCCCCTATCTCCATGCCACATACACTAACACCAGGGCTTGAAACCACAGCCGCGAGCCAGAGGTGACCGGCTAGCTAGAGGTCGAAGCGCGGCACTCTAGACCACTAGGCCATCCCAACCCCCCCGATCATTTTGGGACAACCCAGATTCAGAACATATTAATGAATATACTTACAACTTATTTTTAGTATCGCTGCTGGTAAAATAATAATGATACAAGGTGGCCCGGATATATTTTGGAGGTTTAACAGGAAAGGGATTATTGTGCATCAGTTCCAGTACTTCTTTCTGATTGGTTAAAAGACGATATATGAGATTAACGAACCATGGATTATTCTGGTAATTACCTAAAGCTGCGAACCACATCTGCCAATCTAAACGTGGTTGATGAGGAGCTGAAATAGATGGCATATATTTATATAAATAAAATCATAAATGTGTGTTTGCCTATCATCAAAGATGTCTGTTGAAGTGTAAGTTAGCCTATCGTGCTTTGTTACCATGCTCCACCACCACATGATATCAAATTAACAAGCATGACCCGTGAATCTTTTAGGCTATTGAATGTTGAGTCTGGGCGAATTTGTAAATTTATATCCAAATTTATATCTCGCTATCCAAATATGCAATCACCCTTCTTAGTTCTTCTAATAATATTTACATTTATACTGTGCACAGTTTCATGCTGTATATAGAAGATTCTTCAAATTAATTTGGAATGTTTCTGGTACATCGAATGGGGGTAGAAGCAGGTTTAACAGATATTATCAGGTAAGTCATTCTGTCTTTAAAGATAAGTCATTCTTCCACCAAAAGATAAGTCATTCTCCCATGTTAAAAGATCAGGCATTCTATAGGTAAAAGATCAGGCATTCTCTGTATTATAGATAAGTCATTCTCTCTAAAAAGATCAGCCATTTTCCCTATAAAAAAGAAGTCATTCCCCCAATATAAAAATAAAATCTTCCCTTCCTATATTAAAAGATAAGTCATTCTCCCAGTAAAAGACAAGTTATTCTTCTAGTAGCAAGTAAGTCATTCTATCTATAAAAGATAAGTCATTCTTCTAGTAGCAAGTAAGTCATTCTATCTATAAAAGATAAGTCATTCTCCCAGTAAAAGACAAGTTATTCTTCTAGTAGCAAGTAAGTCATTCTATCTATAAAAGATAAGTCATTCTCCCAGTAAAAGACAAGTTATTCTTCTAGTAACAAGTAAGTCATTCTGTCTATAAAAGATAAGTCATTCTCCCTAAACAGTAACAAAGTCATTCTGTCTATAAATTATAAGTCATTCTCCCTGAACAGAAACAAATAAGTAATTCTGTTTGTAGATGGTTTAAAATGTGATTTATTTCTACTCACCTACAAAAGGAACAGGTGCTGACACGTCACCGGGTTTATAAAGAAAGTTGTATTCTTTCCATCCTTTCTCCATATCATTACTACCTTCTATAATAACTTCTGGTCGACCTTTAACCCCAGTCATTCTATATAAAAACATAAACAATACATGATATACTGTACAATACAAGTAATAAAATATAAACATGACTGACTTCATTGTATTTTCTAATTTTATCTGCCGGAAACATTTATTGAAAAGCACATGTATGTAGTTTTAACCATTTTCTTCCTACTCTATGCACTTGATGTGATAGTACTTTTGTTGTTTATTGCTTACAATCTTCGTGGGTTTGTCATATTGGTTTCTGTTGTTTTTATGTGTTTTTTTGGTTCTCCTACACTATCTATCACGGAACCTACCCTTGTTTACTTAGTCCAAGTTGTTAATTTGTAACATTACAATAAATTTACATTGCACTTTTCGACCGGTGCTCAATTCGAAATATTACCGGAGTCGCTGTCACTGAATTAGCACAATAGGGAACCTTGGTCCAAACAAGTAGGTGGTATTTGATATAAAATTATTAGCATTTACAGAAACATTTGGGATTAGGTAAGATTGAGATAAAGAACTGTCGGGTCTCGCTATGATAGTTTAAAAACAGATAATGATTAAAGGAATATATTGAAAATTTCAGTCAAATTACTTAATTCTCAGAAAAGTTATGAATGTATGAAGAATAGCTTAGTCTTGGTTTTTCATTGCGTGCATTGTTATCAGGGCGGGGCCATTTCATTGGCAACAATGTAATTAATTACATTACCATTACTTTTTAAATTTAATCATTACAATTACTTTCTCATTTTTAGCAATGTAATTAATTACCATTACCCATTACATTGAAAGTAATTAATTACCATTACCCATTACTTTATGACAATATAAATAAAAAACTTTTTCACATAGAAATTAAAAAGACAACGTTATTTTCTGCCAAGAAGAGCCCAGAAAACCAAACTCAAAAATATCCTTGATTCACTTTAATACATATTTGAGTATGAATTGTTATGTGTCTTAAAATGTAATTAAAGAGTAATTGTAATGTAATTGGATCATTACATGATTTTTGGAATGTAATTAATTACATTTCCATTATTCATTACTTTTGAAATTACTCATTACTTGACCATTATTAAAAATGTAATGATTACATTCCATTACCCCGGCCCTGGTTGTTATGGTAATAAACAAAGTCTTGATTATCCATTTTTTAAATCGGATTATTAAATGGCTGTCATATTTCAAAATCACAATGATCCCATGTCATATGAATTAATGTGTAATTAATAACTTATAAAACATTTGAGACCGAAAGAAAGATTTGTAATAGGTAGATTTGGTTTTTAAATATAATGCATCTTAGCCCTTGAATAATATATGTTTACTGTCATATAAACTTACATTGGTCGATCTTCTGCAGCATAGATAATTCTAAGCTGTATGTTTAAATTAATAATAATTTAACCAAATATTTTATTCTTATCAGTCTTTAAAATCGAAATGTTAATATCAATATCACTAAATTTATAATAAATATTATCCTACATGGCAAGCATGTGTCATTTATAAGTTACATATATAATATAGGTATTCACATTTAATTTCAAACACACAGACAAGCATTATTAGTGTATTGGCCATAAGCAAATCAAACCAAATATACACTCAATAATTAGCCTACTTTAATTAGTTTCTAATCTAAAATAAATATAAACGAAAATAAAAACTCAGAAATAATCCCAAAATGAATCACACATATATTGCTTGAGTTTATATTTCTTTTAAAAACAAAATGAATGTAATAGTTCATTCAAGGCGCAATCTTCATTACTTCGTAGGTACTGACAGATAAATTTCTGTATTATACGCAAGGGCTTCACTATATACCATGATGTTGGATCCTTAAGATTATACATCCGTATTACAGTAATACTCTTACACACAAAGATGTCCCTATAACACTGTTAAGATGTATGGTGACACCCTCCTTGTAGCCATTATACACAAAGATGTCCCTATAACACTGTTAACGTTACGATTTATGTCAACACTGCACCTTGTAGACAAACGTGTCTTATAGGAAACAGACTTACAGTAAAGTGTATTTGCCCTCCCCCTCCATAAATAAATCATTAATTCATAAACATCAAGGTGAAAATTGACTAAAAAGAAGAAAAGTGTATTTTGTCCGTTCCGGCTAAAAGTAAAATAATTCATAATATCAAGGAGGAAATGACTAAGAAGAAAAGGAAGATAACATTTTTTAACCAAAACAAAAATATAGAATAGCTTACACTCTGAAGAGACCATAGGAATCAGTAATTCTAAAAGTATCAAGTTTTTTATGCCATGTATGGATTGATGGCCATAATAAACTGTGTGTTTTACCATCTAATCGGCTATGGGGAACCTGGAAATATACCATACAACCTATAGAACCACAACAAACACACACATCACAAGTCTAGTAACCAACTTGTTTTGATAACAGAGAACAGCCTGTTTTGTAATCATCCAATTTAACACAAATAAGCGCCACTTGAGATAGTCTTTGTCTTCCATCTAATAAAAACCAGACATTATTTTTGTTCCGTTTATTCGGATGGCCTAAAACATCTTAAGGTATGTTTAGCAAAAGTGACCACCACATCATTTTTGTACATTTGACCCTGATTCGACAGCCAATAATTAATGGCCTCCTTTTTTAAAAAGGCCAATTGATTGGAAGAATGACACTTCTCTTCTCATAAGTATCAAAACAAACTGACTAAACTAGACTAGAACAAGGTCATGACCTCATGTATCACTCAGTACCGAATATCTGAAGAACAAAAATTCAAACAAATTACAAGATTTTCATTTGTACATAAAAATTTTAAGGTGTTGCTTTCAACTCATTCATTGTTAAGTTCCCACTACCATGATTTCTGCTATGGTTTTAATCACGGAATAATCATGTTGATCCTTTCGGGTGTTATTATATATTGAGCTTGTGTCGTAGAAACCGTGTTGATCGTATCGAAATGTAACCGAACAGATCGCGGACTAAATAGGGACTATCCTATTGTAGCGTACATATCACACAATAGTGGCAACCTGGCATAAGAATATTATTCTTTGATATAAACCTGAGTGATAACATACAGGCCTGACCTAATGTTATGTATGTTAACAAGACATGGTTACACATCAACAATCAGATGGCATGGTCCGTCAGAAAATGTATTTTGGACACCAGAACCAAATCCCAAATAATACTGCAAGTGCAAGTGGTTAAAATTAATGTTTTAAATAATTGCTAACACATCTAGAAAGATACCTGTATTATGTCACATGTGTGTAAGCAAGGGTTAATATAAAAACATGCAAAAACATAAAATGGAATCCAGCCACCAAAGCTACAGAAAACATTTAAAATCATCACCATAACTCTGTAATCTAAAAATAGCCTATCATCGATGATACATGTAAACTCAAGTTAAATAATCTGATTTTACGGGAAGAGACATAGATTTAGCCAAAGCAAATTAATATTTTAATTCTTTCGGATTTGGATAAATAAAGTCTGGAATTAAAAGTCTTGGAGAAGAGAAGATAGATAAGTACTTCTCGTCTTTAAATCATTTTTTTTCCAAGAAAATAAGAAGAAAAATTTTGACAAAATGTTCATGAAGAGTAAAAGTTCAAATTGATGTGACCTTACAGGCTACTTTCTTTTTCATCATTTATTGCTTCAATCTACATGTGTGTATATTGCGAAAATGATAAAAAATTTCAACCAAAATCTTGTTAACATCCATGATAGGTATTTTTTTAAAATAAATACCAATAAGCATGCAAGACATTCATGCATTTATAACGAAATATAAGAGCATGCATAATCAAAAACCATTGTTTAAAATAAACCGGTGATTTAAACGAGAATATAAAAATATACCTTCGAAATAAGCCATATGATGATGTTATATGGTAGCTATGGGTTATAGCATGATAGTCCAATAAAGATGGCCATAGTGCTTTCTGGGAAGGTTTGTGCACCACTGAATGTGGTACCTATAAATAAGGCAATATTTTAATAATAAAGGACCTTACAGTATACAACCACAGTCTACATGCCATATTCTACGTGCATGAATATTGTTCATTTGCAGATCATGGAGATTATATATTATATGGTTTAAAACTGAAAGGTAAACTAATTTTCTTATTACTTCAACCAAAAAGTTTTGAGTAGTCTGGATTCTGAATTTTCCGACAGAGGTTCCATCACACGATTTGCTTTCAATTAACATTTGATAATCTGACCTTCAAGTTTTCAAATCTATGCCTTACATACAATGGTATAGCTAGGCTTTGTGCTGCCCAGGGTGATCCCCCTTCCCGGGACAAAATAATAACACAATCTTTAATGTTGGATATGTCCAAAAGTAAGTTGTGTTTTTATCAAAAAATAAAATGGGTCTGACGTATAGTATTCTTCTACTGTCTTGACATACAATTATTCTCCAAAGCTGTAGACCAAAAGTCCAGTCTCCCGAACAATGCAGTTTGGGGCAGACTAGCCTCATCCCCACACCCCCTTTCTAGCTACTCTACTGGTTTATATGTATGCAGAAAGGATCCTCTGCGGACAATCTGCATATGATGAATAGATACTGTAGAGCACCTGGTGTGTGTCATGTAAGCAGGGAGTAGACTATAACTATACAAGAATTAATATAGTGCTTTCTATATTTCTACAATATAATATAACTAAAAAATACTTCCATTTTAACATTATATTCTACAAGCGAATTTCTAAAAGTAAATAAGACTAATTTGGTGTGAAAAAACTTTTCTCTACTGTTTAGTAACATGCTGTTTTGTTTTGGTTTAACAATAATTAATGTTAAAATATGTGTCAATAGAGATCAATAAAGCATGGCTTAGTAGAATTTTATTATTGCAGTCACTGTAGTTAGTAGTTACATGTAGTTAATATGTGCAGTGGAGTAAAATACAAAATGAAATGTTTCTAAGGAGATGAATTAAAATTACAGAACAGTCAACATAATATTGAAGATCAACGGAACCTTCAAGATTATATTTGATTATATTTCAAAGTTGCATGATGTGAACAAAAAGTGAACAAATATCATCTTAAGCCTTAACTTCCATCTTATAAAACTGATACTCAAAGTAGTAAAAAATCTGTTAGTTGGCGAAAAGCCTTCCCAGATTTCTCGCAAGAAGTGACAAGTTCTGTTCAGTTTGAACTATTCAGGCTTAACTGAGGATGTGTGATCGCTCCCTATACATCGTCCGTGAGGACCCAAGTACATGTGATGTCACAAATGGACCTGAGTGGATTATTTGGAAAATAGCTGTTTGAATTATAATTGTTCATCAATAATTTGTGACTTCGGATTCATTTTACAGATGACGTATGATTTACGTATAATACACATGCCTGGTAGAAAATTACACAAAACCAAACTCGTTGTGTTCTACTTTCAATTTCACTAAATACACAGTTATCTATTTTAGAGACGTTTAGTAACTGGATATAGCAATAAACTATAAAGTCACATACTTATAGAAAAAACAATTACATGTACTGATTTATTTAGTCGAAGTTTCAAAAAGGTCTTCACTCAACATTTTCAGGCAAGTACAGTAACAAGCAATAACAACAAATTGTTTATTTGTTATTACCTATTATAAATAAGAGTAAGACAAGTAATAACAACAAATGTTATTTGTTACTACCTCTTATAAATAAATCAGTTATTGTTATTATATAAGTATGCGTTATAGTTTATTATATACACAGTAGTCGTTTACAACTAGACTAACATTAATCATATCACATGTACAAACGACAAAACATATATAATTATTCTAAACAATTACATGAATTGGTTTAAATAACAACCGCTGCATCTGATGTGTGAGCTAGGGATAAGCTTTATGGTCCACAAGCTAAGATGGGAGATACAGTGACTGATATATCCAACACTCTGTGGAACCAAATCATTGACTCACAGTTTCTAATTCCGCCTTGTCAGAATCTGATACTCAGCTAAGGAATTTTACATGAAACCATGTGGTAATAGATTTACTCTACTGACACTAACAGATGTGTGCTATTTCTCTCTCCATCATGTTAAAGACCCCATCCCCACCCCCTAGACAGCTGGAATTCAAAATAAGCATAGGGAATTGTGTTGTTGTCAAGGCCAAATTTCCGTCATAGCACACTGCATGACATATGCTCGCCTGGTGCAGAAAGATATGTATCCAATTTCTAATTTATATCTTTAATTTTTATTCTAATGACATCAGAAGTTAATCTATTATTTCATGTTAGTATATTTATACTTACTAAACTCAGTGTAAACATGCCCACTGCTAAACTAGCAAATATAATCGCTTGTAAAGCTGACCAAAATTTCATTAACGCCTTCTTCTCGTATAGTAGACAACTGAAATAATGAAAATATTCACTCACGATAAACACAATGTAGGAAGGCTACTATAATACTAGTTACTATAGTAACAGATTCCAATTTTATCAAAATATATATTTCCTTTCATTTTTTTATATTTTCAATGGCCTACACTACATAAATATCTGACAAGTTGTACGAGTGGCTTTTGACCCTATGATGTAAGACATTCATTAATCAATCAATCAGCGTTGACGTTTCAAGTGGTTTACCCACAGTTCCATGGACCAAAAGGCCTAGAACTCGGCTAATCCCTCATCTCATCCAAACCACGACAGTGGTAACAACTTTTCCAGATCCTAGTGTAGTAAAGACAATTAAAATGAAATATTGAACTATACAAAACAAAATGAAATAGGATCTGTGTTCTAATCAGATTCTTATCGGACTCTGTCTATTTGTTACTGTCTGATCCTATACAAACGAATCTTGTTTGTGTTTATGGATCGCTATCTAATTCTATATGAAAATAAAATAGGGTTGGATTATTATAAATTTGTGTTGGATGTGGCAAGAAAAGATTCCTTTTGGTGAACAGAGAAGAATCTGTTGTAATCAGATGGGCCATTTTATATTTTACCATATCTTACCTGATTATAACCATTAATATCTCATAACCCAACGATATTATACCCAGACCTATAGTATACGGCATTATAAACTCTAACCATTTACTAAAATCTCGCTCAGTAAAAGCTGAAATATTAATACATACCATTTATTAGCAATACCATTAAATTGGAGATAAACAAAATAACCTGTAAATAACTTCAGCTTTGCTGATCTACAATTCTGCACTTACGGATTTTTTTGATTTTTTTTAAATTTTTTTTATTATAAATTCCTGCATCTGACAGAATATTTATTATCATACAGGACTATTTGATTTTTTGCATCAACTAGGGAACTGGGTTCAGGTTCCCAAACTACTCTATATGTATCTGAACATTGGCAGACATTGGGGACACACAGTGGTTAAGAGAAGAATTTGCTGGCTTGGTAGCCTGGAGGTCGAGTGTTCATTCCCTGCATGGGCAGAGAAAGTTCATCAGGATTGTCCTACATGGTTTCCACTCGTCAGTGGATCAGAATAAAGGGCCTGACAAGGACAGCTGTCTAGTCGGATGGCACGAAAAACATAGGTCTCGTGTATACACTTGTGTGCACATAAAAGATCCCTTGGCAGATGGAATTCAATATACATGTAGTGCCCAGGCATAATTTCCCTCATAACACACTGTATGGCACAAAAACCTCAGGTAAGCATTTTTTACCGTCCACCGGAGCCTGGTCTTATGACGTCATATGTGGATTGTGGGTTAGGATAAGGGTTAGGGTAAGGGCTGTGGCCTGCAGATTTCATCACAGTCTCGAGATGTAGACAGGGCTAACCCTAACCCTGGGCCAAGCCTAACCCTTATCCTAACCCACAATCCACATGACGTCAATAGACCAGGCTCCGGTGGACGGAAAAAAACGTTTACCAAAACCTCATGTCTATTGCCTGAATCTCAGGGAGTAAAATTTGTTACTAAGATCTTAAATCGAAGCATTTAGGGGTTAGCCTACAAAGTTGGGAAACACATGTTAAAAGGTTTCTCTTTCTCACCTATTTCAGAATTAATTGTATTATCATCATTCAATTTAATACTAAACAAGCGTATAGTCTGGTATCCAAGGTAACCAAGAACTGCCAATGGTGCTACAATATTTGAAATCAACCGTAGGACAAACCATGATCCCTTCTTTTTTCTGCTGTCTGAAAAAATACAAAGAAAACATAAATATTAGGAACATTTCCAACAATTCAAAATAACTGGTCAATAATGAAGCAATACTCGTTCTCACACTCAGTTGTAGTCAGTTGTATTTTCGAGGAAATCCAAAAGATTGAAAAAAATCGCTCCTCTAAAAAAAGTTCTCCCAGTCGACCCAGTTCGATAAGAAGAGTGAAAAGCTCCTCTAAATCAACAAATTGACAAAACTCGCTCCTCTCAAAAAGCTCTCCCAGTTTCGATAAGAAGAGTGATTTAGAAATTAAGGAGAGTGATGTGATATTAAGGAGAGTGATTAGTTGCGTGCATGGAAAATGGTTTTAAGATCAATAACTGTATGTTAGGGGGTCATTCCTGGTTTCATAAATAATAATAAATCATCCCCATGACTTTGTAAAGAAGAGCGATTTTCAATTTTAAGGGGGGGGGGGGGAAAATAAAAAAAAAAAAAACTTCGTCTTTATTCAGGTGCGTGCCAGGCTCTCAAGCGCAATCACTCGCCTTAAATAATGACTGCACACTTCACAAATACTTCTCATCCCAATGAAATCTTTATGTTTTTAATCAATCGTGTTTTAATCCATTCCAAATCACAACCATCCGATGTTCTAGAGAATTCATTGTGGGCTTGTCGTGTGAATTAATGTCTTAGCAATAATTTATGTATCATTTGAGACCAAAAGAGATCTGTGGTAGACAGATTTAGCTCTGACAATTACAAAATGCACCTTCAAATAAACACATAAAAGACTTACCTCGTTCGCCGAAGAATTTATCATCAAGAAGTGGTATACACAATGTTATTGTCAGTAAATTGAAGAAGTTATAGTTTCCAGTTATAATGATGCACACTTGTAACAATAACTGAAAGAGAGAATTAAATATACATTATGTATGATTTAGATAAAGAACTAGCCATTCTTGTTATAACAGTTTGAAAGTAGATAATGTAAAATGACTATTAATTTCCAGTTATAATGATGCACAATTGTAACAATAACTAGAAATGAAAGAGAGAGAGAGAGTTACCAATGTTTTTCATGTATTTTGTACACGGTGAACAGTTCATTTGCTGATTAAACTATAATGCCTATACCGTTTTTTTAGGACTTTGAATTTTGTCTAATGGTTTGGATTGTTCATACATGTACTTCGTTTTTTTTTTATTAACAGGCTAGTATAATAAGATAGAATTATCAATAGGGATAAAATTTGTCTATTTTTAAAAGGATGGTGGGAGGAACAGGTATTCACCATGGTAACTTATATATGCTGTTAGAGATTGTTTCAACAATGTAATAAATGCATTCAGATCCCGCAGTTTTCAAAATAATATTTATTCTTTGAAAAATGTAAGATAGTTTTAAAAGTAAAGAGATATACCTCTTCATTTTGTCATTGACATTTAGCGAATAGTATAACAATTTGTAAAAGAGATCTTCATTACTTTCTCATTGATTTTGAAGAGACATGATAACATTTTGGAAAAAATATCTTCTTTATTCTTCTCATTGACATTTAACGACTATTATAACATTTCGAGAAGATATATCAATAGAGTGGCAAACAGACCACTAAGAAATATGCAATTTCCTACAAGTAGAACTTACAAACATATTTGACCATGCTAATTTGAATAATGTTTCAAGGATATTGTTTTTCGATATCAATTAAAATAATAGTTTGTAAATTGTATGTATCTAAAATTTATATCATAGAGTGGCACAAAGACCACATGTAACTTAAACTTTATACAAGAAGAACTCACAAACGTATCTGACCACTCTAATTTGGATAGTGTTTCAAGGCTAATATTATTCAAGCTTGGGATTGAATATATCTGACCACTCGACCACCCCTAAATCTTTCCTTGACATAAAGGTGTTACTATTGATAATTCTGTAACATTGATATCTCAACTGTAAATTTGAATGATTTACTGATTTTTTGTTTCACTACTGTCTGCATAAATTTTTCAAAAAGGAAAATCATATTACATTATTGTTTGAATTAAAGCAGATGGCTCTTATTAACCACGTCATTAAAGTTAATTAACCATGTAATTAACCCTTGACCTGTCACTGATTTACAGATTCACGCAAATTTTAGGTTTATGATGAATTGATTCTGCATAAATTTTTCAAATAGTGAGAAAATATTGTATTTTTGTTCAAATTAATCAAATCAGATGACAATTCCATTAAAATTAATTAACCATGTAATTGTAATTAACCTTTGACTTGTCACTGACCGTGGTCATTTCCTAACTCAATAAATCTTCAGTAGTGTTAAGCAAAAGACGGATTATGCTAATCCTAACTATCGTCTATTGTCGAAAGGATAATCTCTTTACTTTATAGTGTAACAATAGTCCCTACTTAATATATCAGTAGTCATATACGCTTCAATGACTTGTTGTTAGGGGACCCAAAACATTCACACAAGCATATTCTTATCTCGCAACAAGCTCACAAAGTTTACCTGAGAGGCTAAGATAGTGTTCACCTGTGATACATAATATGTTTTATGCTTAAAATCCGTTATAATGGACTATAATAAATTTCTGGAGAAAAATTGAATTTTTAAAAGTGACTGAAGGTGAGTAAATCGTATGTATTTAAAATTTGAAAAGTGTTTCAAGGCTACTTATACCACAGAGTGGCAAACAGACCACTAAGAAATATGCAATTTCCTACAAGTAGAACTTACAAACATATTTGACCATGCTAATTTGAATAATGTTTCAAGGATATTGTTTTTCGATATCAATTAAAATAATAGTTTGTAAATTGTATGTATCTAAAATTTATATCATAGAGTGGCACAAAGACCACATGTAACTTAAACTTTATACAAGAAGAACTCACAAACGTATCTGACCACTCTAATTTGGATAGTGTTTCAAGGCTAATATTATTCAATATCAATTAAAACCTACGGAATTAAATTCATCATTTGTTTTATGGAGATATTTATTAAAATCAATTGAAAGTAATTAGTATTGTCGCCTATTTAATATATACTAATATTTACTTATCCATTAAGGACTAATATCCAAATTAAATGACATGAAATGGGGTTCAATGTCCTACTTTTCTGCTAATATCTCTCAATTAATCAAATGCATAAAGGTTAATATAATATATTGATCTGAAAGTTTTAGAGTAGTTACTAATCTTAAGTTTATCATTTCCATTAATTAAATTAGTCAAATATCATTTGAATAATAATGACTTGGAATATTTGAATAGTAAAATCTGCATTTGACGAGAGCAGTAACCCTTTTCGGAAAAAATAAAGTTACATAGCTACAAGACTGCCTTAATAATTCATTATCAAAAATGTCATCGAAGTATACTACATGTATATCAGATCGCATCACGGAAAGAGAAATCAATATACTCAATCTTTGTCAAGAGGATTTAAACTATTTGAAAAAAAATAAAAAAAATTATCTTCTTTGATTGGTATTTAGTACATGTAATTGAACACATTAACACAAGGTACAATTTTATGGATACACAATTACCAAGTTTAATACTAAGCGACGTTTCAACGAGGATACTCTCATCTTTATCAAGCAAATAAACTCAGTAATTGTGTATCCATAAAATTGTACCTTGTGTTAAAACAAAATTAGATTATTGCTTATTGTCCGGTTATGAGTTTAGTTTTTATATTTGGTACATCATATACGGTAGGTCTCAAAGTAGTATTGACATTACCTACATGTACGACGCGTCAAGGGGTAGGTAAATATAAGTAATTGGCAACTACTTGAAACCTAAAATACCTATATAAAAGGTCAAATAATTCCCATACATCTGCACAATCAAGATAAACCTAGGTGAAGAAGATCAAACTATATCTTATCACAACCTATACCCACACAATCTATATCTTATTACAAAGTTATTACGATCTTTCATATTGAAATTAAAATAAACACACAAATTGCATTTATTAAAGTGACAATACATTATAACTTTCAGGAATAAAATCATTTAATATTATACATGTAATTAAAAAGTGACATTCTCCTATCTAGTGCCAAGTACTTTGCACAAGAGTCCAGTCCATTAAATTCCTTGAAAATCACTTAAGGCTACAATTTAAACAACTCTGTTGTAATGAATCACAATATTTGTGTATTTCAGCAATGTAGTGACAGGTCTGTCTTAAATCTATCATGCAATTTAATTTGATATTAACTAGGCCATCCTAGCAAACCATAAACTGTTTGTTACTGACTGGTAAAAATCAACAAAATGCTAATTCTTTTTGAAATAAGCCTCATCTTTAATAATTTTATCTTGAAAAATTAATTACTTGTTTGTGGCAGGAAATGCTTACTCTCTCTAGAATTACCAATACCTCTGTATTATATTTGCCTAGTTTTATAGCTAAACTTTTCTTGCCTATTTGTATTCACCATACGAAAAGTTTTAGTCTTTTCGATCATTTCCTATCAAGTTTGTGTTATTGTTGATCAATACTGTGATTGGTGAAGATTACGAAATATCGCCTGGTATTCACTTATTGAAGATTTCTGACACATTGATAAAGACATTAATAAGGCTATTATTCCATTATCACTGTGCATTAAAAGAAAAAATCAATTTATTGTAGTGTTCGGTGCCAGGTAGAATATTGACTATATTCAATACTTCATTATCTGATATAGATTTACAGTAATCAGTGTAATAACTAGCCATGTATCAAAAACTGTCTCCGTGTTATTTATACTGAGAGCTTATTGTGTTTGTAACCAATCTGATTAAAATAAAGGGCCTTATTCACGAAATTTTAACTAAGATAAAATCCAAAGTTTAGTTATTTGATTGGATAATATTAGATAGATTATAGTGCTTAGCCAATCAAAACTGAAGTATCTACTAAAATTTGGATTTTATCTTTAGTTAAGATTTCTTGAATAAGGCCCCAGATCTTTATTTTATTTTGTTTTGTTTTTTATAGTTTAAAATTTCGTTTTACTTCCATTTACTACACTAGGATCTAGAAGAGTTGTTATATGACCTGCATTTTGGATGTGAGGGATTAGTCAATGAAACGTCTGTTATAGCGAGTTTCTGGCATAAGGTGCACAGAACTCTGGGTAACCCACTAGAAACATAAATGCTGATTGGTTAATCAAATGTCTGACATCATAGGGTAACAAGCCACTTGTGTGAACCCTGATGTGACCTCTCACTACAACTGGTCAGATCTTCATGTAGTAGAAGCCATCGAAAGTATAAAAAACGAAAAAACAAAATATAGATCTGTATGTTAATCAGATACAACCGTCGGACTTTATTCACATATCTAACAACTCCAGATTGTTCCGTCACAAATGGAATTCCCTTTGGCTCCATATCAATTCTCTGTCACAGGTTTCAATTTCATACATAGGTGCTTATTAGAGACGCCTTTGAATGTCGTTGTTTGAATCCGACCTGCTGGTAAAAAGCTTTTCCCATTGGACATTTCCAACTGGACTGTTATTACAGTATACATGTATATATGGTAAATCTATAGCTGATACTATATTGATATCTTGGTGATAAATTTACCTGTTATAACATGTTTTTATAGTTTTATATACTTATCGTTAATATACTCTTGAAGACTGTAAACACACGCTTTAACAAGTCAATCAGATATAACAGAAGGATATTGGGGGATAATTTTAAGAGATTGTCATTTAAAGTACCTTAGAGTAACTTATTATTTTTATTACACGGTTTAAGGTGTGTACTTTAAAAAAAACTTAACTTAAAGAGTTATTTTGTATTTCTAAAATTCAGATTTGACAACTATTTTATATAATAATGTAGCCTAGATTCAAAATAATATCTGAATATGCACAAATCTCTCCAAATTGGTTTCAAATCTTTTACTGATTTACCGGTACTTAAATTTAATGTGTTGATTGGTAGTGTGTGTCTGTCTACATTTAAAATTAATAGGGACAATAAAACTGTCGACAGATTAAGCTAAAATCAGTAGTGATTGCGTGTGTGAAATAGCTTTATTTAATGTCCGGAAGCAGCGACTTAGATGAAACAGATCGCTCCGGTGAGACACATTACTATAATTTACCTGAGAATTCTACTGTTCATATCTCTTGACGACTATAAAGGGAAAAGCCGCATAAGTTAAAGGCAAAGGCTTTTCCTTAAAAGTGCTGGATGGTGAACAATTTCAACAAAATAATAATTTAATCGAAATTGCTTCTTTGTTTTTCAGATCTGAATAAGCAAAAACAAAATGTCTTCACATCCTCCAAGATCAAAAGGGTCACCAGCTCCAAATCGCAGAGGTTCACAGGCCCCTTCACCCAATAAAAGTCCACCTCGAAGAAGTAGTAAAACGCCTTCACCAACAAGGATTTATAACCAATCTCCCATAAGAGTTACTTCTGCAAAGAGTCAAGATGGATCAACCAAAAGCAGAAATGGTTCAACAAAATCCAGATCCGGCTCAGCAGGGAAGAGAATTGGATCTGGAAAACTTCAGTCACTCAAAAGGAGTGGATCAGCTTCTCCCCTACCACCAATATTAGACAGAAAGCCAAAGAAACCTATCGGAAAGGATCAAGGGGAGTTAACTGAGAAAGGAATGAAAATTGTTGATATGTCTGGACAAGGAATGACATCTATCCCTGTTACTGTAACAGCAAGTAAGTAAAATTCTATTGAAAGTTTGAACTTGTTAATCTGATTAGAGAGAGAGAGAGAGAGAGATGGGGTTTAACATCCGCTCAACACAAACTAGGTCATTTTGGGACTAACACATGGTTTCATTTTATTTCAATAATGCGCTTGCGCGTAGGAGTCTTTAGCAGTGGGAGGAAACCGGAGTGCCCGGAGGTAACCCACAAGGTTGAGAAGGCGCCCATGCCACCTACGCTCACACCAGGACTCGAAACCACAGCCGAAAGCCAGAGGTGACCGGCCAGCTAGAGGTCGAAGCGTGGCACTCTAGACCACTAGCCCATCCCAATCCCCTCAATCTGATTATAAACACAGATCCTTTTTGTTTGTTTTTAATATTTAAAATTTTTGTTTTACTTGTCTTCACAACACTAGGATCTAGAAGAATTGTTATATAACTGCGTTTTGGTAGAAGTCAAGGATTATCCAATGAAACCATCTGATGTCATAGGGTCAAAAGCCGCTCTTACGACCCCTGACGCAACCTTCCACTACAACCAGTCAGATCATCATGTACTGTTGGTCATTGAAAGTATAAAAAACGAAACGAACCATAGATCTGTGTTTCAATCAGATTTCAAATTTATGAGTTTGAAATGAAATGAGATTTTTTTTGTGTGGAGTGGACGTAAGCCCCCCTTCTCCCTGTCTCTCTCTCCAGATGAAACTAAACCAAATAGTTATAATTAGTAACAGTAACTAAATTAACCTTTCACCAGACATCAACCTTTACCGTTCAATCAATAATCATCATTTTAATTCTTAACACAATACATCTTTTATTTCAGCCCGAGATATTGGAGAATTATGTCTCGCATCCAATAATTTGAGGATTCTTCCAGCAGATATACAGAAGTTAGTCAACTTGGAGAAACTGGATATTAGTAAAAACGGTTTACGCTGCGTCAATCCTGAGGATTTCTCTGGAATACCGACAGAGTTCACTAAACTTACGCAATTACAGGAACTGAAAATCAGTGAATGTAATCTTCCCTTTATTCCACCAGCCATCTGGACTTTGTGCAACCTCAAAGTTCTGGATGTCAGCCGGAACAAAATCAACATGCTCTTACCAGAAGTAGGAAATCTTGTGGCTCTTCAAAAACTGAACCTACAGCAGACGAATATAACATCGCTACCTCAAGAAATCGCATATTGTCAGGAACTTGAAGAAATTCTACTGTGGGGTAATTCAATAGAGAGTTTACCAGAAACGCTACCAGAAATGCCTAAACTACGCAAACTCGCCATTAACTATCGAAGTTTCTGTTCCGTTGTTGATTCGTACATGGAAAATCTTTTACGCAAAGGTCAAATTAGATCTGAACACATACCAAATGTCGTATTTGAATTGCCTGCATTAGAATGTCTGGATTTAGAAAGCACAAAAATAAACCACCTTCCTGACATTTACAATGTAAATCTTCAAGAATTTTATGTAAGTAAAAATTTTCTTCAAAATGTTCCAGACACCATCTACAACCTGAAGCATCTTCGAGTTATTGATTTGTCTCATAACCTTATAATGAAAATACCGGATGATTTAGGACAACTACGAAGCCTGACTTTTCTTAAACTAAATAACAATTTATTCGAAAAGGTACCAGTTGCAATAGGCAAGCTGTCAAATCTTGAAACACTTGATATGTCCAATAACAGAATCCGACACCTGCCTCCAGAAATCAGGTCTTTGTGTCGTCTGCACACCCTTCTATTAGAGAACAACAACCTTCAAGCCTTGCCTGATTCAATCTGCGAACTTACGAGACTAGAAACTCTTGACGTCACCAACAACTCCCTGAAACACCTTCCCATGAAGCTATATATGCTGTCCAATCTGACAGTCGCTCATAGCTATCGTAAACTACACAAACGCGGACTATGGCTTTATCAAAATCCATTAGAAACTCCGCCACCAGAGATCTGGAGAACGGACAAACCTGATCAAATCTATGACTTTCTAAAGAAACAACATATCATTAAGATCGATAATCTGCAGAGACAAAAAATTTTGATGTTTGGTGAATCGCAATGTGGAAAGACAAGTCTTGCTTATACGCTGGTCCAAAATAAATCCTTTTTAACACGAGAGAAAGTGGATAAAACACGAGTTCTGAAACAACTGCTATGGAGGACAGATAACAAGGTGGAGTTTCTAATTAACGATTTCGGTGGAGATAAAGTGTACAAGATAACTTATCCACTTTTCACAGACTCAAAATCTCTGGTATTCGTTGTTTATGACAGTTCGACGTTTCATGAGAAGAATTACCATGACATGATCGGTAAATGGATTGACATGTTAGTCTGCAACGCACCTGGTACCGTCGTGAAAATAATCGGCACAAAGAGTGACCTTGATCCTTACACGATGAACTATGAACCTCAAAAGGAAACAATCATATCTCTTGTGCAGAAACAATTGTCAGTCTATTATAAAAACTTGACTGATGAACTGAATGTCGTGGAACGAGATGTGGAACTTATACAAGCTGCTCAATCTTCTGTGGACAATTTGAGGACAGATGCGGAGGACGCCATACTGAAACTACTGCAAGTCAGACAACGCAAATTAATAGAGCTCAGATCTTGTCAGCTTCGCATCAATCCCAAAATAAGCATCGTTAGTTCCAGTGACGGCATCAGTGGTATACCAGAACTTATCAGTGATGTTGAATTCTTGGTCATTGATAAAACACTGTTTCCAAATGCACAATGCAAGATACCAGAAAAGTGGGAAAAATTCAAGGCTCAACTCAAACGACATAAATCAACTTATTTGTTATGGGATAAGGTTGAGGAAATTGCTGAAAACAATAAAATAAGTTCAGAGGAAATGGAGTCCTGCATCCAACACTTTCACGATATAGGGGACATAATTTGGTTTTCAGATGTCCCTGGTTTGTCGGAAATACTTTTCCAAAGACCAAGGGAACTTTTTAATTTGTTAGGAACCTTATTTAGACACGACATGGATGACTTCCTGAATTTTGAAACTTGTAAATTATTCAGAAGCCGAGGAAACTTTACAGCTGAAGAATTTGTAGAAGTTCGAGAACGATTTTTGTTGTGTGGACAGATATCTAGACCACTTTTAAACTGTTTTTTATTCTATCAAAATGTTGATCAGAATCTCATGTCTGATTTATTAGAGTTATTGCCCTTGTTAGATCTATGTTATACCATACCCGAACCAGAGTCACCGTCTGGCCATTTGTTCAGCTTACCGTTAATGGTATTACCCTGGTACAATACAGATACCGAACTCAATGAAATAGCAGACGTGTGGCCAGAAAAACCACCAAACAATGAAAAAGAGGCATCAGTGATTTATTCTTTTCCATTTCATGGTACAGACACCATTTTTGAAAAATGTGTATCCACCATTCAAGATCTGGTGCTGACTAGAATGGATTGGAAATGTGCTGTGTTTGCAACGACTGAAGATGAATCTGTGCTGCTTCGAGAAGGCGTTGACATCCAGTCTTGTCCAATCATCAAGTTAACAGTACGTGGAACAGACTTTTCATCAATTCTCGAACTTTTGACTGACTTGGTTCAAGTGATAAATACTTTATTAATTCGGCATCCAGGAATTTACTGGAAAATAGACTTTCCCATGAAAAATATAGATTTCTTGTCAAAAGTTACATCAATGCCGGATGTGAAGTTTGAAAATACTGATCATATGCTTACAGCTGTAACTAGCTAATAGACCATACAGAGTGACTGCTTATTCAAACATTAGTACATGCTACAGCACAGGGTGAGTTAATCAAGCTATTAACAACATGAACCCATACTGATAGTGTGTTTATTACTGTGCCTGGCCAAGATCAGAAAATACTGATACACGTACGTTTACCATCGTATCAGGCTAAAACGTGAAAAATCTGATAACTTACTATCTAGTAAGATGTGAAAATACTGATAAAGGATTATATAGCCAACATGTGAAAATAGCTGATAATGTGCTGGTGACTGTATATAGCTATAATGTGTCAATGACTGTACCTAGCTACAATGTGAAAAGCCTTAAAATGTGTCAATGACTGTATCTACAAATGTAGCTACAATGTGAAAAAACTCGTGTCAATGACCGTATATAACTATAATGTGAAAAAAACTCATAATGTGTCAATGACTATTTAGCATTAATGTAAAAAAAACACATAATGGCTGCAGATGTGAAAATGCCGAGATGTGTTTATTACTGTTATCTAGATAGGATTGGTTAGTATCTAGCTAAGAATTGATGTTAAAATAAAGATAATGTGCAAAAACTGATAATATGTTGATGATGTTACAAGACGTCAACCTAAGACATCCTGAACTGTTTTCTGTGATATTAACTAAAGACACTATATATGTATTTCAATTAGAGAGTTTAGTTCAGTTAAAATAACTGATAATATGTTGATGACTGTATCTAGCTATGGTGTGAAATATACTAAAGACATTTTAATTAGAGAATGTAGAGCAATGCATGGTTATTTACTGTCTGTGCTAATAGAACAACTAACTAAAATTTAATTGTTGTTATTTACATGTATTTCAACTATCAACTACCAACATCACATACTAGAGAGAGAGAGAAATGGGGTTTAATGTACACTCAACACAAACTAGGTCATTTCGGGACTAACATGGTTTAATTTTTATTTCAATAATTCGTTTGCGCGTAGGGGTCTTTAGCAGTGGGAGGAAACCGGAGTGCCTGGAGGAAACCCACGAGGTTGAGAAGGCGCCCCTATCTCCATGCCACATACGCTCACACCAGGGCTCGAAACCACAGCCGCAAGCCAGAGGTGACCGGCCAGCTAGAGGTCGAAGCGCGGCACTCTAGACCACTAGGCCATCCAAACCCCCCACATCACATACTAAAGGCTCTCTTCAGAACTATGGTTTGCAGTTATACATGTATAGACCTCTTCCAAAATTGTTTCTTTCATACCTAGTGGGGGTGGGGGAGGGGGCTAAAGTTTGTTTAACACGTGCAAGCTGTATCATCAGGTCTGTCATTGAGTCAAGTGGCATGGTTTCGATTCCCCACTTAAGCGCTTGTCACATACAAATGGGGAATCGAAACCACGTCGCTCGACTCAATGACAGACCTTATGATCTAATGTACACATGTCTACATATGTTAGTCTCAAAATGACCTCACTTGTGTCGGGCGGACGTTTAACCCTATTTTCTTCAAACTATTGTTGCAGTTGTGCCAACCATAATGGAACATTTAAACACATCATGTCATTCTAAGAGAAAATGTCGACAGTACAGCTTTAATATAAATCTTGAGGCTTAATAATGAATACCGGGTATTCAGAGGAAATTTATCGAATACTTTTGAATGTTTGAAAGCTACTAACCACAGTACAGGTTCTCTTCGACATACTAATTTCTTAGACATTAAAATAGTCAACATACCTGTGCGAAAAATGCAAATATTCTCAAAGATCTGACTGGTGCAAAAAATAGAAATGGTATTGGTATCTCAATGACATAGGTGAGGGCACAGCTTAGTTTAAGAAACCATGTAGGGAATTGATGCCAAAACCATGCAAATGGAGTAGGAATACACTGAAATAAAAACATAATCATATATTAACGATGTAATTCTTTAAGGAAATGTGGTTAAGTAGCATAATAGATTATCATGTGCTTCAGATCCATTAGGTATATCATTGAGTCAAGTTGAGTGGTTTTGAATACCAGTGACAAGAGAAAGGGTCACTTGTCCAAGGTCATGGGTTTTCTCTTGTTATAATCAATATGCATGTTGATCAGACATCAGCTGTTGATCATAATTAATCAGTAGTCTTCAGGTAGAGGGAGGAAGGAAGGAAGAATGGATGGATGGATGGGGGGGGGGGTTAATTACTAATTTCTTCCTCCAATTGACCTTGGGGATGAATAGTCCTAGGGAATAACAGTTTGGGGACAAAATATCCTCAGGAACGAATCATCTGTGGACGAAGTCTTAAGGGATAAAATTATCAGACGACAAAATGTCTGGGAACGAATTGTTAGGGGACAAATTGCCCAAGGATGAATTGTTTGGGGACAAATTGTCATGTACATGTTATCTTGCACCGCAATTGAACTATGGAAATAAAATTGCATTCTATTAGTCCTGAAATGACTAATAAAAGAGAGAGAGAGAGATGGGGTTTAACGTCCACTCAACACAAACTAGGTCATTTCTGGACTAACATATGGTTCAATTTTTATTTCAATAATTCGCTTGCGCGTGGAGTCGAAGCGCAGCACTCTAGACCACTAGGCCATCCCAACCCCCTTGACTAATAAAAGTATCAAGAAACCCATACTATACAGAAGTAGTCGCATCAAGCAGAAGAAAAGCTTGACAATAAAATTTGACTGTACCTGTGTTTCAAAGTGATGGGTTAGAGCCGTAAGACCCCACCATGTTGGACATTTACTCGTCAACTTGACAACACCAGACGCAAACATCAGTCGAAACAACAACCACTTGACTAACCACATGGTTATCCTGTCATGATGGTGAGAGGGAGCAAATTTCAACTTGGGGATCTGTATTTTGAATGGTGCGATAAGAATAGTGAGAAAACCAGCCTCTAGCAACAGAATATCCCTGAAAAAATATAAATGAGAATATTCATTAGAGAAAGAGAGAAATGGGGTTTATCGTCCATTCAACACAAACTAGGTCATTTGGGGACTTGCACGTAGGGGTCTTTAGCAGTTGGAGGACAACGGAGATCCCCGAGTAAACACATGAAATTTGACGTTTTTTCATTACCATTACTGACAGGAGCTTTATCTGCCTAGACCAGGATAGAGAGAGAAAAATGTGTGTTTAACATCTGCTCAACATAAACTAGGTCATTTCTTGACTAATATAGTTTGATTTTTTGTTTTCAGTAATTCTCTTGTGCAAAGGGGTCGCTAGCATGTTGAGCACAACCACGTGACCTGGAGAAAACCCATGATGTTGGACAGGCAAACTTATTGTTTGTCACATACAACCTGGGAATCGAAACCATGCCATGTGACACAATGATAGAACTCATATGGATCGTATCTGGATGGATTGTATCTGGGGCCTTCCGGTTAGTGTGTCTGAATCAGCAAGATGCTTACTTAGCCAAGTGGCTCATATTGTTAACGAGTTCGACCAAAAAGTGACATACAAATAAACCCCCCCCAAAAAAGTACAGTCATTCGGGTAGGACAGGATCCTGTGTAAATATTGGCATGCTCGTAAAAGAACCCTTGACATTTGGAGAGAGAGAGAAATGGGGCTTAACGTCTACTCAACACAAAGTAGGTCATTTCAGGACTAACATCTGGTTTAATTTAATTTCAATTATTCGCTTGTGCGTAGGTGTCTTTAGCAGTGGGAGGAAACCGGAGAAGGCGCCCCTATCTCCATGCCACATACGCTAACACCAGGGATCGAAACCACAACCACAAGCCAGAGGTGACCTGCCAGCTAGAGGTCGAAGCGCAGCACTCTAGACCACTAGGCCATCCCTACCACCCCTTGACATTTGGAATATGATATAAAAGTAGGCTTTAGCTTCAGTGGCTGAGCCAAATTTCCCTCAAATCACAATGTAATGCACATGCCAATCTTCATTAAATATAATGGTACGAAAAAGTAGGCAGTTAAAGCCTATTTCATTTCATTTATTTTATTAATAACAAAATCAAAGTCTTATAATTGTAGTAGGGATACACTTTCATTGACGGATCAGAATCGTAAAAGTGTGCTTCTCAGCAAAAATTTATATTGATCTTTTCTCAGTACTCAGTACAAAACTTCAAGACATATTATATCAATAATAATCTATTTATTAACAATAGACCTACATAAGTTTTTCTTTATTGTTATACTTACCATTGAAACCACATGAAAGTCTGTCCAACCTAAAAGTAGAGGATAGAAAAATCAATATCAACTAACATATGGTTGTGTGCACTCCACCTTTCATTGCATATCAATTTCCATATGGTTGTTTGGTATACTAACAACATTATTGATTCCACATAAAAACAAATTAAGCTAATTGAATCTGATGAAACAGACAGCAGAAAAGCACATTATGGCAGGCAATCTGTAATCTATTTCTTGTGTCAATCATTACCAAAGGGAAATAACCCAAATAAAAACCATTAACCATAACCAATCATCACATGGGGTTACAGGAAGCTTTTTCTTGAAAACTTAAAGAGCGAGATAATCTGACATTTTTACAGTGAATTTCATGAAAATTAAATCTTTTTATAAAAGTAGCACATCTCAATGAATTTATTCAAAGACATGCCGTTTTTTCCCATTTAATATTGAATGCAGAGAAACTTCGGAAGGCAGTGAAGCGAGCTTTATTAATAGACCAAGCTCAGTACATCGAAATTCAATTATGGCATTTAATGTAAAATCACTGTGGTGTGTACAAATGACAAATTACCTAATTAACAATAAAGAGATTTGAAAGAATTGTAATAGCATTGTTAAAGGGAAATGTCCTTCTCTGAATTCTTATTTTCATATTAATATCAATGTTTAATAAATTCAAATGGAGAGTATTGGATGCATTGGTTTTTTTATAATATCTAATTTGTGGGGTGGATATTTTTTTTACTTTATCTAATAATGGAATAAAGTGCTGCTTTTTTCACTGTAGGCCTATTTGCTAAAATCATAATTTGTGCATTAATAATTTTAGTTAGAATTCTCCTATAGACCTTTTAAAATATTGTCAATGTGATCAATGACTAGAAAACTATGTAAATATTTTTAGGTCAATCGTAATCCATGTGAACCTATAAACACAATTCAAGCTGGAGTACATATAGTGGAATGAAGTATCAGGCTAATATCGGCCAAATTTACCTGGTACAAAGAAAGATATAGCATCCATAATAAAGTAAATGACACGACATCTCGTCCACCTCGGGATACCATACAGAAGAATGATATGAGAATTCCTCCTAGACACAACAGATCCATGCCAGTTTGTACATCTAAACCAAGTTTAGGTGTCAGTTTCAATAATGTTGGTTGTCCATCTAAAAGTTCTTGCCAAGAATTGGCCTCTACAAAAGAATAAATTAATTACATACATATAATTTTAATTATAAAAATTTCCAATTTAAACAATGCAGATATACATGCAAAACAAAAATACATGTTAGAAACACCAAAACACATACAACTGTTCTAGATTTCTATTTTGAATTATTTGGATGCCTTGTGTGGATGTCTAATTTTATTGAGGCATTCTTTTATTGTCTCTTGTTTTTGGTCAATGGTAGGATGTCTGTAAATGATGTAACCTTATTCATAACGCTAAAATGTGAACAATGGCTGAATTGTAATATAGCTAACAGCACCAAGGCAAACACCACAGGAGTAAAATATGTAATTTAGCTTACAGCATCAATCACCCAGGAGTAAGTTACCAGTATAAAAGTTTGATAATAAAAGTGAACTGACCTGTATTGAGAGCCAGTTTGGCAGGTAATACACCATTATCTCCATATAAACCTGTTTAAAAATGAAAGAAACATGATAACAATTGGAGCATATTATTCTCAATAATCTCACAAAAATTTTATAACAAATTATAATTAAACCCCTGGTACATACAGGCATGATATTCTAAAGTTAGGTGTGCATATTTGGGAATCACATACTGAATAAATTACATAAAAAAAATCTTTAAAAAAAACCCTATAATTAACCACATGTGAATAGGACAGGCCTACAGGCATTGTGTTTAACAGCTAGAGCCAGGTGTACATATCGTAGGCATTGAAATGCTTTGTTCCAGTAATTAATTAGTTTGAACCAGATACATTGCAAGATATAGAAGAATAAAGCCTAGATGCACATATCTGATACCAGAAAAAACATGCTGTCATTCTGGTTACATTAATATTGGATTACCATATAGAAGGCATTTATAACCACAGACAAAGATTGGGGATCATAAATATTCAGGACCATCAGCATCAGTAATGAGACTTTCATCAATTTAGGTAAATGTGTGGTAAAGGTCAATGATCTGCTGTCATGTTTTTGTGAACCTCAATCAAAGGTTTTTGTGGGACTTTGTGCATTATCATTTAATTCTTTTCCTGTCACTTATGACTTACAATACATTGATCAGAAGTTTAATCATTCATCATTCTGAAGATGCACAATATGATAAAATCGAACAACTACTCAGAATTTCTTTCATTTTTAAAATGGTTGCACACCAGAATTAGCCTACAGATTTAGTGAACAGTTTGGGAACTATTTTAGTGGTCCACTCTTTACTATTTAGGATAGAATTACTTATTTCAATAGAAAGTGAGAATGTGTTGAGAATTCTGTGTTCGAAGCCTTTTTGCGACAGGAAACATTCATAAATGATCTACATGTATATTTCTAGAAAAAAATATCCATATCCGTGCATTAGGATTTGCACTATTTTTTTCTAAATAAAAATTATTTCATTGAATGGCCACATGAAAGGCCACAAACAAACAAAAGTTCAATTGTATGTCATTCTGCAGAGATAGTATAAAGCCTTAAATAAACAGGTGTAGGGTTGCAAAAGGTGGGAAACTTTCCGGAAATTTGAATTTTCAGTGTTGAGAATTTTCAAATCTATCTTTAGAACTGAAAAATACTAAAATTATAATTATTTACTGGAATTGCCTTTTTCGCTTTCACTTTCATCGATATAAACTATTAAAACTTATCTAACCATGTTAGTTGTGTTCCAAATGGCAAAACAAAGAGATAAATTTATGTAAATTTTGCTCTCAATTGAAACTCTTTGAAGCTGACAACGATCCTTCCAGCACAGAAATTTCAGATACATGCATTCATTAGGATTCATCTGAACCTGGAATCTCCCTTTTATCAAACGATGATGTAGATAATAATTTTGAAGATAATGATGAAATGGCAGAGTTACCTAACTTTGAGCATTGATTATAGAGTGTTGAACCTGTGTATGAGCAATTTAACAGAACTATCTCATTATTAGTTATTAGAATTTAGTATATAACTTATAAGACATATCAGATAATATGTTTAGTAAAGTTATTAAAATATTACTGTCACTTGCAACTCATTAATAGCGACAAGGTTTCATATTCCCCAAAATTCCAGGGAAATTTACCCAGTTTGAAAATTTAAGGGAATTTTGCATTGCAACCCTATAAACAGGTGTTTTTTGGATTTTAAATCTATTTCTGAGATTTGTACTGTTGGTAATTCACCAAAACTCCTGGCTTTGGCATATTGATTGGTAATCATATAGGCCTTTACACATGCATATCAATCAATAAATGGATGGCATTATATCTGCAACTCAGCCAACTGATATTATTATTGGCATCTTCGCAGTTCACATTTCTTTACACAGTTAGCAGTACAAAAAAAAACACAAATGAAATGTGCGCCCCAGTTTATGTAAAATGCAACGCATGCTATTTAGCGTGTTTATAATTACCTGGTATTTGCACATACAAAGATGCAAATGCAAATAAATAAACTACAGACATGCACCATAGAAAAACGTCACGTGTCTTTTTCATCTCAGGCATGGTCAGTCCTTTGTTGTGATTAGTATTCTAACAGTAATTATTACAACTCAACCGGTACGGCTTCACACCAAACAACGACAGTTAGTCGGTGCGCGGAAGTAAGTCCGCGAATACAATAGTTCATAACCAGACAGACTGTCTACAATCAAACATTCAGCTTATATCAAATCATACCACGAATGAACTGTATCGAAATATAAAAGTCCTTCAATTTTCATTGATTTCTAACATGACATTCTTTATTATATGAAATACAATTCGCGCATTAATACACCCTTAATCGATGTAGGTCAAATGGATTGTAAACTGGCTTATGATTGGTGTATATATTTTCATTGATTCTATATTGCCCACTTTTTAACCAATCACTGGGAATATACTATCAAGATTAAAAAATGGCGCCCGCCAGTTTATAAAATATTTGTTGATGTTATGGACATTGGCGGACTTCTCAAGAGAACAGTTATTCCTCTTTTGGTTACTATTTCGTCGGCTTTGTTGTAAATTCAGTTGTGGGTTTTAATCGGGATAGTGAAAACCTCCAAAATGACCGTGTAAGTACGGAAACGGATGAGCTGAGTTGGAAAAGGCAATTGACTGTTGTAACTTTCTACTACTGTCACTATCACTATCTAGTACTAGAAACAACCAACTGTGACACTAGACAAGTAGTGTCATTGTCACTGTCAGTTGAGTACTGACACACTGACAGGTGTTAAATCTTGACTACCCAAGATGGGCGATTGGGATTACCAAGTGGTTAAGAGTGTTGTATAATGCATCAAGCTCTAGCTAGCTGGTCACCTGGCATGCGACGTGGTTTCAAAGTTTCAACTATAATGGGGCGCCTTCCAGGTACTCTGACTCTGGACACTCTGGTTTAGTTACCTCCCACTGGCTGACCAGTCATCTTGGTCTCATTACACGCTGTCTGTACTAGTGTAATGAGAACTATGTTCAGAGCTGAACTACTGACGACTAAGATAATAAAAATATGTGGAATCAGAAATTAAACACAATGGAAGTCGAACAATAACTTTCCACTCAGCTGGACCCTATGTTATTGTAACTTGATTTTATTCTGACAAAGGCCAATGGGTGAGGAAGTTGTCCCATGATCTCATGACAGATAATTTTAACACCCTTTTTTAAACTGACACTTTATTTTTTTAACATACTGTACTTTTACATACTGTATATGTAGAAGAAATTATTTTTATGTTTTTTTTTTACCCTGTCTTGTCTAGTAATGATCTTAAAAGAAGTTAGATCATTTCTGAAAGGACATTGCATAATAATAAAATAAAAACCTATCCTTTACTTTCATTTTAGTGGAAATGACCTGGAAGATCGATTTGGACATCTGTTGCAACCAATCCGAGACCTGGCGAAATCTTGGGATGTTGATATTGCCAGCTGTCTTACAGATTACTTGGAAGAGGTAAAACAAAGCAAAATATTGAAATAAATTGAGACACATTATTTGTTGAAATTTCATTAGAACAGTCGGAATCAAAGTCAAAGCTAGAGGCAGAATGTTTTCTGTTCAAATTCTGACTTTATTGGAATTATAATGATGTTAATATCTGTATTCGTACTTAAATGTACACTTTCAAATGAACAAAAGAATAATGAAAAATTACAATATCATACTTAGAGTTTTGTTTTGAATCTCATTTTTTTTTTATCAGCTACAAATACATAATTTACACTATTATATTCATTTTCACATTTATTAATCGTATTTATTATACATGTATCATGATAGATTCATGTTGCAAAATATTCCACAAATAAAAATGAGACATGATGGGAATATGTGCCTATACTATTTATAAACAAAGATGAATTTATAAACAAAGATGAGATCTGATATTATTCTTGGAATGGTGATACATGATTGCAATGTGCCAATCCATAAACAATGATAATACATGATTGGAATGTGTCTATAGAGAGTAAAGAGAGAAATGGGGTTTAACGTCCACTCAACACAAACTAGGTTATTTCGGGACTATCATATGGTTTAATTTTATTTCAATAATTCGCTTGCGTGTAGGGGTCTTTATCAGTTGGAGGAAACCGAAGGACCCAGAGAAAACCTACGAGGTTGGACAATGGACAGGTGACCCTACTCCTTGTCACGTATAACCAGGAATCGAAACCACCCCAGTTGACTCAATGACAGGCTTTAGAAATGTGTTTATAGATCCATAAACAAGAGAGAGAGAGAGAAATGGGGTTTAACGTCCACTCAACACAAACTTTCGGGACTAACATATGGTTTAATTTTATTTCAATAATTTGCTTGCTTGTAGGGGTCTTTAGCAGTGGGAGGAAACCGGAGTGCCCGGAGGAAACCCACAAGGTTGAGAAGGCGCCCTATCTCCATGCCACATACGCTCACACCAGGGCTCGAAACCACAGCCGCAAGCCAGAGGTGACCGGCCAGCTAGAGGACGAAGCGTAGCACTCTAGACCACTAGGGCATCCCAACCCCCCTGATCCATAAACAAAGATAATACATTATTGAAGTCAGCACTTACACCGTCGGTTGCCTAAGATAATACTTTATCGAAGTATTGATGAGAAATTTTTGGAATATTGGTTGGAAATTATTAGAATTTAAGATAACCTACATGTATTTATTTACTTTAATTTTAAGTGTAAGTTTTTAGCTTTCTATATTTTAGATAAGGAGTTAATTACTATATTTGATTTTTTAGTTGGAACGGGTCACCATTACTTTTGATGAGGGGAAAACCACCATGAATTTTGCGGAAGCAGCTTTATTGATTCAAGGATCTGCTTGTGTTTACAGTAAAAAGGTAAGATCTGTAAACACAAACAATTGAAGTTAACTATCTATTGCTCTAGATTTGTAATCATCTGTGTTCGTAAATAAAGCGATATAGAGAGAAATGGGGTTTAACGTCCATTTGACGCAAACTAGGGTATTCTAGGTTTTACATATGATTATTTTTATTTCAATAATATGCTTGCATGTAGGGGTCTTTATCAGTGGTAGGAAGCTTGTGGACCCAGCGAAAATCCACAAGGTTGGACAGACGACCCTACTCCTTGTCACGTACAAGCGGGGAATTGAAACCACATGCTAACCATTCGGCTATCCCCTCCCCCTCCCGACTTTATATTCTGGTGTGAAAGAGAAATGGAGTTTATCGTCCACTTGACACAAACTAGGCCTTTTTGGGACGAAAGTATGATTTTATTTCAATAATCTGCTTGCACATAGGGGTCTTTAGCAGGGGGAGGAAAGCGGAGGACCCAGAGAAAACCCACAAGATGCTAAACTTCCATTTCCTCTGTAATTCTAAGAGCCAGAGTATCAACATTGTAATTTCACTTGTTAAAAATAGCTGTGAAAATCAGATGTTTTCATGTATGTGTTATTTGTGGATTTTTTTTTTTTTTTTTTCAGGTTGAAAATTTATATAGTTTAGTTTTCCAAGTTATGGATGTCATTTCAAATAAGAAGTAAGTTTATTGATGTGTGCATGTTATCGTATTTCACACATTGCTTTAGTTTGTACCGTTCAAAAAACTGTCAACTTGCTGAACCTCTCTTTTATCAGGGATCAAACAAAGGAACTTAAATAAGAAAAGAAAAGAACAAGGAATGCTTTGTGAACTCCTTGAAAATAAGGAGGTGGTATACCTGCAATATAAGTAAAACACAGATCCTATTTCGGATTTTTTTTTATAGTTCAAAAATTTGTTTAACATCTAGGTTCAGGAAGAGTTGTTATGTGACATGCGTTTTGATTGGTGCGAGGGATTAACCAATTAAATGGTCTGTTACAGCAAGTTCTTGGCGTGCGATGCATTTATCTGTGGGTGTTTTACCAGAAACATCAACACTGATTGGTTAATCAAATGCCTGATGTCATAGGGACAAAAGCTGCTCGTATGACCCCTGACACGACCTCCCACTACAACTGGTCCGATCTTCATGTAGTAGATGCCATCAAAAGTATAAAGAAATGAAACGAAATATACATCTGTATTTTAATCAGATTGGAGCACAGTCGAAAAGATAATGACATTGTCAAAGACATTATACACCTGAAGGCTCCCCAGATTTTGGGGGGGGGGGGATGGAATAGTGGTCTAGAGTGCCGTGCTTCGACCTCTAGCTGGCCGGTCACCTCTGGCTTGCGGCTGTGGTGAGCGTATGTGGCATGGTGATAGGGGCGCCTTCTCAACCTCGTGGGTTTCCTCCGGGCACTCCGGTTTCCTCCCACTGCTAAAGACCACTACGTGCAAGCGAATTATTGAAATAAAATTAAACCATATGCTAGTCCAAAAATGACCTAGTTTGTGTCGAGTGGACGTTAAACCCCATTTCTCTCTCTCTCTCCCCAGATTTTGAGGCCCTAGGCTTCATCCTGCCAAGCCTATACCTATAGGTATAGCAAGCACTGTCCGCCTGGAGCAAGAGACCTATAACGAACCTGATTGATGTGTCAGATTTCAGAAGTTGATCTACAAAAATCCATGTTTTTCAAAATTTGTTAACCTTTTTTTTCCCCAATTTTTCCATTGATGTATGTATGTTTTTGTAATTCATAGAAACAAACAGAAGAATTCAGCATCTGGTAAAAATGATAATAATGATGGTGGTGATGATGATGATGAAGATGAAGAGGTGGGTCCTCAAGATTTTTCTGAATATCAAAAAACATGCATTTTGTACACGTAACCATGGAAACTGCAAGTCGAATGACCATGTGGCCTGATGTGTATTATTTAAATTTTATGGTTGCATGTCTAATCTCATGGGTTTTATAAAAAAAATTAGGTGTTTCCCAAACGTACCATCCAAGTTTGTTGTATTTGGATGGTGAGACTGCGTCCAATGTTTTCTATTGTGTTGGTTGTCTGAAGTGACTGTCTGTTCGTAGGTGTGTCATCAATACTTTATGGGTTCGGTTGACTACCTATCCGCATGTGGGTCATTTTGTGTAATTTTTTCTTTATTTTCTACATATTTGTAATAAACAAATGTCACAGACCTTTTAAATGAGGGTAGTTGGCAGTCATTGTTTTTTAAGGTGAATGATCGATCTCAAGCACCTACAGCTCACCTGAATGTCGACCGAGGGGATTTTTTTCCCTCCCCTTAAAATTGAAAATCACTCTCCTTTACAAAGTCATTGGGGGTTTATTAACATTTATCTACCAATCACTCTCCTTAATATCAGATCACTCTCCTTAATTTCTAAAGCATTCCTCTTATCGGAACTATGAGAACCTTTTAGGAGAGCCATTTTTTTCAATTTGTTGATTGAGGGGAGCTTTTTTTAGCTGTCCTCTGAAATACAAAAAACAACGACTGAGTTGGATGGTGAGTTTGTGCATGTTGTATCAACTCATTTTCATTTTTATCGCTATAATTTGTTTCAGTTTTTATCATTGGATAATATACCTATTGGTAAGAATATTACAATGAGAGAAGGTGATAAGGTGAGTACATTCATTCTTTCATCTTCATTCTTTCATCAACTATCCATCCTCATTGGTTTTCTCCTGGTCATCCATTTTCATTCCACTGTTAAAGACCCTTACGCAAAAGCAAATTATTGAATGATGTTAATCCCTGAATGACCTAGTTTGTGTTGAGTGGACGTTAAAACCCATTTCTTTCTCTTCTGTCAATCATGGAGATTTGGACGTCCGAATAGTTAGCGAGTACGTGTTGGATAATGGATGATATGTTCTGTCATTGAGTCAGCTTGCATAGTTTCGATTTTTCGATTCCCTTTTTGTGCCTTACAAGGAGTAGCATCCCCTGTCCATCCTCGTCGTATTTTTTAGGAGTCTTCTGGTTTCCTCCACTGTCAAAGACCCACTCCTATGTGCAAGCAAATTTTTGAAATAAAATTAGAACATATGTTTGTCCTGAAAATAATCCTGTTTTGAGGAGTGGATGTTAAAACCAAGCTCCTGTGTACACATTGGCCTGCATGTAAAAGATATCTTGAAAGATATAAGAGTAGGTAATCTGTTTCACAGAGAATTACTTACGAATTATCTCTGTAACAGATGACTGTCCACAACTCGTGCGTTGACTGCACGCGGCGGTAGTCATTGGCTCAACGACTCGTGCAATGTTTACTTAACACCTAACTGCTTTGGGCAAAATGATGGATTTTACTCATTTTAATACCCATTTACACTAAATAGGAAATATTTTTTAACTACAAATACTTCAAACGTCTTTATGCCGTACTCATTAAGCCTCGTAGATGTCATGCTTATCAGTGATTGTAGCGGCCAAGCAAATATTCACTGCGGGATCAGTTTGAAGAGTAGGCTGTAGTGCCGCTATCTGTGCAAATTTCCATCATAGCACACTGTATGGTGTATACCAGTCTTTGTTATTCCAGTTTGGAGCAGAACAGTTGGGCGTTAAACTCCATTTCATTTCATTTCCATTTGACATCTATATTTGTTTTCTATTCTAGTCTGTATTACCAGTAAAACTTACACCATTAGCAATTATACCACTAGGAAATACAGAAAGAGGACAAAATCCTTTATTAAGGTATGTAGAATAACTCGGGGAAAGATAAATTCTGCTACATGAATTGTAGAATTTAGGTCATGAAAAATAATATTCTGTTTCTCAGATTATCTGGCATCATTTTAAAATATGATACATAAAAATATTCACATCTATTGCTTCATGTAGATGTTTTTACCCAGTTACATGAAGTAACTATATACAAATGAATGAATCCAGAAATGTTTATGAGAAATTATTTAGCCCAGTACAGAAGTAGTGATCCTTTGACAACATAAAAACCTCACTCCCTCAGATATTTAGTAAGAATTATCTAAGAACCAAAATATTTTTTTTGTATGGCCTAATCTAAAGTCATGTTACACTAGGGACCGGGTATCATTCAGATTTGATGAAAAAAGGTAAGAAACTGAGCTTACCATCTAGAATCTAATACACATATTCAGTTAATAGATTGCCATCCAGAAAGTGTTAAATAGCATCAAGATTCATCAAAAACCGCCCAGTTTGTTCTACCATTTAGTTTAAGAAATACCGTTTAGTTTTGACATCCATCATCTAGTTAATGACTATTTAGCTTAGTTTTGATATTGGTCATCCAGTTTATAACCCTTTAGTTTCATAAACTAGACAAATGATGTCAAACTAAATGGTAGCACAAACTGGGAGGTTTTTGATGAAACTTGATGGTATTTAACACTTTCTGGATGGCAATCTATTAACTGAATATGTGTATTAGATTCTAGATGGTAAGCTCAGTTTCTTACCTTTTTTCATCAAATCTGAATGATACCCGGTCCCTAGTGTTACTGTGTAGGTCTTTTCAATATTTAGTGGTCTAGTTTTCAAGAATTGTAAGCTATGATTATGATTTATTTATAATTCAATCTTATTTATTTCAAACAAAAAATTTTCTACTATGTGTAGTATGTACATTCACTTGAAATTAGAAAAAATTCTCTGTTATTCATACACTGTTTTTTTCAATAATATCTGTAATGGCTTTTTATGTTTCAGTAAAACTGGAGAGATTTTGGGTAGTAGAGATGATTTTAAAATGAATACATGTTATATACATAAAAGTGGCGCCATGTTGTTAGATATGTCATATATGGCTCTTCTGCAGATGTCTCTACAGTTTCCACATTTACATCGTAAGTTTAAATAATCACACCTTACATATGGTTCTTATTTTGTCCTGCACAGTTTTGTATTTTTGCTGTGTTTTTATTGATTAAAAATATCACGTATATTTACTCCTTTATTTATTAATTTATTTTCTGAAGTTTTGCAAGGGAAATTTTAATTAGTCGTCTGTCCATCTTGGTATTGATTCCATGTTATCAGGTGAGATACTATCTATTATTTAATTTTAGATACTGCTGAACCCATGGTGCCTATAGCTGAGGTTCCAGAAACAGACACAACGTCAAGTGCTACATTAACAGAACAAATGGAAGAGTTACCTCCCCCACCAGCAGCAGATGTATCTAGTAAGTCTTGATTTCAGTTTTATTGGAAATATTTTACTTGCCGTTGGGCATTTTATGAAATTTTAATAATGAGGGGGATCACGGTGGCTAAGTGGAGGTCGGGTGTTCGATTGGCCGAGAAAGTTCATCTCAATTTTCGGGCGTGATTTCACCTTGTCAATGATGCAGAAGGAGGGCCTGACAAGGACTGCTGCCTAGTCATTCGGATGGTACGAAAAACATTGGAGTGCATGTAAAAGATCCCTTGGCCGTTGAAATACGATATAAGAGTAGGCTGTAGCGCAGCTGCCCAGGCAAAATTTCCCTCATAGCACACTGTATGGCGTATACCCGTCTTCCATTAGCCCAGGTTAGGTGCAAAAGAGTAGGACGTTAAACCCCATTTCATTTCATTTCTTAATAAGGAATTATCGTTTAGCTCTTCAAAACTGCTCCACTCTATTGGAGGTCTCTCTTATTTCAGAACAGGTGATTCAAATTGTTTTATCACAGGTGTTTGTCAGCTTTATTATCTCACCTATAACAATAGGTCATATGAAAATAAAATTCTTGATATTATTATATCTAAGAATGATAAAGATGGCAGTGGGAGATTGATAACAATTGGTCATATAAAAACAAAAGTTAGATTCTCAGATACTTCTGTGTGGATTGGATTGATTACACGGAGGAATTGAATTGTCTTATCCCACCACACATTTTCCGGCTACATAAGAAAATATCTCGACCAACCATGCTAGATTTTCTGTCTTTAATCACGCCATTAGTGTATTAACATGACCGCCTTTGTTGTGACTGACAGAACTGTGATGGGATGGGACCGAATTCAGCATCACTTGATTGCAATTCTGTCAATTCCGGACCTTTCTGGGAACAAAGCTGGCTCAGTGGGTATTATGCTGACTCGCTAGTCTGAAGGTTGCGGTTTTGCTCCTGTTGTTTGTCGTGAAAAATCATTGGGGTTTTCTGGCATGGTTCCCCCTTCCGGCATGGTAAAGGACAGAGAGTCTGACCAGGCTAACTGTCTAGTTGTTTGGATAGGATAAAACAGAGGGTCTGTGTACCAATTGACATACATGTAAAAGATCCCTTGGCAGTTGGAATTCGATATAAGCGTAGCACCATTGTCCATGCCAAATTTCCCTCACAGCACAGTCGGTGTAGAAGAGTAGGATGTTAAACCACATTCTGGACATTCCGGATAAACAATTGAGCAATCATCCCATTTGAGTTCATATTTTCTCATTAAAGGGAGGTAACTCTGTTAGGATTTATGAATTCATAAGTGTAACAGACCACCAAATAATTCCTACATTAAGGTACTGTTAGTAGGAAATGTGTGTAAATTCAAGCAATCTGTCTTTACTACACTAGGATCTGGAAGAGTTGTTATATAACTGGCATTTTGGTTGAAAGGAAATGGTCTGTTCTTGGCGAGTTCTTGGCGTGCCATGCACATAACTGTGGGTAAACCACCAGAAACACCAGCACTGATTGATTAATCAATGTTTGACATCATGGGGTCAAAAGCTGCTCATACCACCTCTGAGACGACCTCCGAGTACAACTTGTCATGTCTTTATGTAGTGTAGACCATCGAAAGTATAAAATAAATAAAATGAAATATCGATCTGTATTTTAATCAGATTGTAAATTCATATTAAGAGAACAAATAACTGGATGATCAGATAAATTATGTATAAACTATTTGTCATAAAATCATTTAATAGACACAAAATAAACACTAATTTATTGATGGATTGCCTTAAAGCCAGCATACTTATTCTGATGGACGTGTGTTACATTCCAAAATATACATCAGATTAATTAGATGTTGTAATTTTACTTCAGTGAATGAAGATGCTCCTCCATTATTTGAAAATGATGAAGAAATAGATGAGAATATACCTCAAGTACCACAACCAGAAATTAGGGTATGTTTTGGGTCAGGGGTGTTATTTTCTCTGTGTCTTTTCTTGCTTGATATCCATTACCACAACCAGAAATAAGGGTATGTTTTGGGGCAGGGGTTTTAATTTCTGTCTCATTTCTTGCCTAATTTAATATCCGTTATGGCTGTGAACAAATAAATAGAGAATCTCCTACGAGTGTTTTTTGATATCAAAAAATATCAACACAAGTTGATAAAGTGAAAAAAATGAGGCTCTGCCAAGTTTTTTTTATACTTTATCAACGAGTGTTGATATTTTTTGATATCAAAAAACAAGAGTTGGAGATTTTATTTATCACCCAATCATTTCTTACATGCACATATAAATAAATATAATTATTTGGTATAGATTTCACTTTTAAGAATCTAATTACATTACAGCGTAGTGATACATCAGTTTTTTGACAGCAGTTTAGCTATTGCAAAGTCCTATATATTGACCCAGTATTTCCTTCAAGGTCAATTAAATAAAAACAGTTTCTTTTTAACTAAAAAAAGTAACTTTTTATTTAAAATAAGTGGTTTCTTTAAAATAAAAGAAAGTAGTTCCTTTTTCTACGCCCACATGGAAATGTGGACGTATATTGTCGTCGTCCCTGTCTGTCCGTCTGTCGGTCCGTCCGTCTAAAGGCTAAAGTTAATATCCGATTAACTTTAAATTCATACACATTGTTTAAGGTCATGAGACGAAGAAGCCTATTGATTTTCAGCAATATCTGATAATTATTGCCAGAGTTATAACCCTTGATCACTTTGAACAATCTTGTGAACGCTCTAGAGGCTAAAGTTAATATCTGATTGACTTCATATTTATACACAGTGTTTAAAGTCATGAGACGAAGAGGCCTATTGATTTTCAGCGATTTCCGATTATTACTGCCAGAGTTATGACCCTTGATCACTTTGAAAAATCTTGTGAATGCTGTAGAGGCTAAAGTTAATATCCGATTGACTTTAAATTTATACACAGTGTTTAAGGTCATGAGACGTAGAATCCAATTGATTTTCAGAGATTTCTGATAATTACTCACAGAGTTATGGCCCTTGATCACTTTGAAAAATCTTGTGGATGCTCTAGAGGCCAGAGTTAATATCTGATTGACTTTAAATATATACACGTTTAAGGTCATGAAGAGAAGAATCCTATTACATGGAAATGAAGATTGAGGTAAAATTTCGTGAAAATCGGACCAAAATTGACAGACAAATGGCCGCCGTTTGTACGCGATTAGTGTGAAAATATGTTGTGGACGCTATAGAGGTCACAATTTTGAACCGATTTTGATGAAACTTGACATGCATGTTTATAACCCAAAGATCTTGATTCTTTTGATATTTGCGCCCATTGGATCGTAACTTCCTGAATAATGGCCCATGATTGTCCGAAAAATGACCTTTTTGAGCTTGTGGTCCCTCTGGAGGTCAGAATTATTATCCGATTTAAAAAAAACATTTGATTATATCACCGTAATGTAATGAAGGTTGAGGTCGAATTTCGTGAAAATCGGACTAAAATTGACTGAAAAAATGGCTGCCGCTTGTATGCGAAGAGTGTAAAAATATGGTATATCAAGCTTGTGAACCCTGTAGAGGTCACAATCTTCATTCAATTTTGATGAAACTTGAAACACATGTTTACAACTTAACAATCTTAGTTCCTTTCGATATTTGTGCATATCGGATTGTAACTTCCTGAATTATGGCCCCTGATTGTACGAAAAATTACCTCTTTTTTTAGTTTGTGGTCCCTCTGGGGTCAGAATGATTATCCCATTTAAAAAAACGTTTGATTATGTCACCGTTACATCGTAATGAAGGTTGAGGTCGAATTTCGTGAAAATCGGACCAAAATTGACAGCTGTTCTTGTCAGGCCATCCATCCTTCATCACGAACAAGGGGAAACCACGCTAGAAAATCTAGATGAACTTTGTCGCCCAATGCAGGGATCAAACACCCAATCTCAAGGCTACCGAGCCAGCATCTTACCGACTTAGCAACATGATCCCCAGTCGAATTTGAAGCCTACTGAAATGAACCTTTATAACCCAAAGATCTTAATTCATTTCGATATTTGCACATATCAAATTCTAACTTAATGATGTAGGAAAAATCACTTTCGGTATTTCTTGTTCTCTATCCATCTCTCGAAAATGTGGGCGTATCCTGCCTGGCAGTGCCAGCCTATCTTTGATTGAACTATCAAATTCATGTAAAGCGATATCTCTTAAGGAGATATCGCAGTAGATTATATGTAATTTATCATACAAGTGATATCTTCTGTCAAATGTGTTATTGGGTGATAAATACAATTACTGTGTATATGAATTTAATATTGTAATTTGTAAGATGTATTTATACATGTATTTCTTAAAAAACCTTTAGTCATTTTATAAAAGTAAAAATCGTTTCATTTACTTCTTAATTTATTCCTGGATTTGCGACATCACAAATATGTTGTAGTTGTGAATCCAACTCTTATTCTCGTAGAAACTGTTGAAACTATGAGGTTTGTCTGGATAAATCGTGATTACAATGAACGTGCAGCCAAGAAAAAATGTGTAATTTTCTGTTATTTAATTTGGGAAACTGGTTTGAAGTAAGGGATAAAGGCCGAAAACTGTACTTTCTGTCAACAGAAGAAACAACTGAGGGGTGTTAACCCCGAAGTTGTTTTTTCTGTTGACAGAAAGTACAGTTTGTGGCCTTTATCTGTTTTAAAACATAGTATCTGCATTAAATGAGCATGCACACAGCTCACTACTGAATGTTGTTTTAAGACAGTTGTTACTTTAAGAATGTACACTTTTAAACATTCATGCATTCATTCATTCAATAGTTGATGCTTCAAGTGTCAAGATGTTAGGTTCTAGTGATGATGAAATATTTATTACCCAAACAAATACTTGTGAAATAGATGATTATAATTTAGAAACGGATACTGTTCTTAGTGATGCTCTGAATTTGGAGGAAAATTATGTAAAAGAAGCCAAACAGTTACCAAACTTTGATTTGAACTACTCTGATATAAGCGATGTTCAAACACCAAATTTGCCAGAAAATGCCAAGACTTCACTGAGGTTTTCCAAGCCCCTGGACGATTCTGATCTAAAGAATTTGGTTAAAAGTGGTCTTAGTATTAAAACTGAAAATAAAACTAGATGGGCAGTTAATTTGTTTAGTATGTGGAAGAAACACAGAAACAATAATAACTCTGAAGAAAAAGGTTTATTAAATCTTTCCAGTCAAGAATTGAATGAGGCACTTTCCTTTTTTATAGCTGAAGTGCGTAAGGAATCCGTTGATAATTATAAACCAAATACTTTGTATGAGATTATTATATCTATACAGCACTACCTTCGTCAGAATGGACGTTTAATAGCCTTTATGGATGATCAAGAATATCAGGGTTTAAGAAGTGTACTGAACAGTAAAATGAAGGAGTTGTCGAGACTAGGACTGGGTATTAATACCAAGAAGTGAGAAGTTATTACAATAGAACAAGAAGAGATTTTATGGAGTAAAGGCTTGTTAGGTGAAAGTAACCCACAGCAGTTATTGGATACTCTTGTTTTCTTGTTTGGATTACATTTTGCACTGCGAGCTGCTCAAAAACACAGGAATTTAAAGTTTGGTATGAACACTCAATTGTCTGTTATGTATGACTTAGAAGGTAAAAAATATCTGCAGTTCATAGAAGATGTTTCAAAGACAAACCAAGGTGGTTTAGATCACAGGAAAGTCAGTCCTAAAATGACAAGAGCTTATGAAAATTCTTACCCATTAAGATGTCCAGTTAGATTATATGAAAAGTATAGCTCTGCATCCAAAAAACGGTACAGTAGATGCATTTTATCTGCGTCCCAAGAAGATTCCATGCTCTGATGTTTGGTACTGTGATTCTCCTGTAGGAATTCATACCATACAGTCCACTGTTAAACGTTTATGTCAGTCGGCTGGTATAATTGGATACTTTACTAATCATTCCCTTCGTGCCACATCTGCTACTCGTTTATATCAAGCTGGAGTGGACGAGCAATTGATCACTGAAAAGACTGGACACCGATCTAATGCTGTACGAGCATATAAAAGAACAAGTGATGCCCAGCAAGCCTCTGTGAGTTCAGTATTGCATAGTGGTTCCAAAAAACATAAATTGGAAGAATTGGTGGATACAAGCCCATCTAAATTTAAGCAATAAGCAAGAATGTTGCGTTAATGAGGAAACCAGTGACAAAGAACGTAAGGAACTCAGAGAGTTCAAACTTTCAATGCCAGGAATGAACTTGTCCATGAAATTTTGATTCATTTGACTGTAGTATTGCTTCAATAATTGCAATAAATATGTTTGTTCTAGTTATCTGAAAATCTGTTCTTTCTTAAGTTTAATAATGTACTATTTTTTCAAAAACTGTACATTCTTAGGTCAAAGAAAGTACAGTTTTTGGAAGTTGTGAGTAGGTGTTCACAAAAACAGAACATTCTTTGAAATAATGGCCTAAAACAACAAAGGACTACTGTCTAACTATGTTTTAAGAATAACTACATGTAGACATGGAACATTAAAAGTTGTTCACAATTTACTAATTTATCATTGGTTTAGAATAATCAGTTTTGCAATAAATGCATTTTAAGATGTTTTATTCATAAAGTAGCATTTTTATGCTCCCACATTTTCATGTGGACGTATATTGTTGTCGCCCCTGTCAGTCCGTCTGTTCACATTTAGTTTGTGGACAATCTACAGCTCACTATTTCTATGCACCAACATTTCATGTATTTGAATTTATACAAAGTGTTTAAAGTCATGAGATGAAGAAGCCGATTGATTTTCAGCAATATCCGATAATTACTGCCAGAGTTATGGCCCTTGATCACTTAAAAAAAAATCTTCCGAATTCTCTAGAGGTTAAAGTTAATACCCGAATGACTTTAAATTCATGCACAGTGTTTAAGATCATTAGATGAAGGATCGTGTTGATTTTCAACTATTACTGTCAGAGTTATGGCCCTTGATCACTTTGAAATATCTTCTGGATGCTCTAGATGCTAGAGTTAATTTGAATTTATACACAGTGTTTACGGTCATGAGACGAAGAAATTTATTGATTGTCAAGGATTTCCGATAATTACTGCCAGAGTTATTGCCCTTGAACACTTTAAAAAATCTTGTGGACGCTCTATGAGACTAAAGTTAATATGAATTGTTTAAAGTCATGAGACAAATAATCGAAACAAATTCTAATGTTTTCTGATCATTAATTCATGGGTTATTACTGGTAATCACATTTTCATGTGTTGTAAATGTTTTCAAGACGAATTGGACAAAATTATTTTTTTCATTTTTTGTCCGACCGGCCCTTCGGGCAATCACCTGATAGCCCAATTGCGCAATCTGCTTCTGTCATCTGTCATCATCCCTACAACTGGTTTCTTCCCACTGCAAAGACCCCTACACACAAGCAGATTATAGAAATAAAATTGAACTAAAATTATCTGTTTGTTCCGAAATAACCTAATCATCATTAAACCCATATCAATTCAAAAATTTGTATCACTGGTGTTTTATGTAATTAAAGCCTAAATTGCTAATATTTTGGACCTTGAAATTGACACAAATATAATAATGTCATATGGATGTATATAAACTGATTTACATTCAATTGCTTCTGTTTTTACTGTGTTTTCTAATCAGTTATGTTTGGCCAAGTATAGGGTAGTGGTGTGAAAATTTAAGTAAACAAAGAACTATAGACTGTATCCTTATTAGTGCTGTTCACCTAGTTAAGATTTGAATATTTGAATATCTCTAGGAGGTCAAAATTTAGTTAATTTGGCACAGTAACAAGACCTGAACAAGCTACCCAAATATATTTAGATTTATTAACATTGCATTGAAAGAGCAGACGTGTACTGAAAATACCATAGTTCAATTGAATAACGGTCGACGATTGCCCCCTAAAAGGCGAAAATATAAAAGAGTAGAAGAATCTATTCATGATCTAAAAATCGAACTGTTAAATGGAGTAAATGGAGTAAAAAGGTGTAATTGAATATACTGACGTTATATCACATTTAGTAGGGTTATGATTTATGTTCGATACATGTATTTCTTGCTACTTTAATGTAAATTATTGTAAATAAAGTTGTTCAGTTAAAACCTAGTAGTTTTAAAAAGCGGACTATGCTTTTAACACCAAGGTATTCGATAATCCCCTTGCTTGATTAATCCCGCCATCAGAACAATAGCGGGTGGCACAGTGAGATGTCCCCAGTCTGTTGACTCTGTACTGATTAGTATCACTGGTGTAAACTTCTTACTCTAATTATTGTTACTTTTAACACTTCCCACCAGTGATGGGATTTCAAAATTTTTTGTATCGGACATTTTACCGAAAATAAAGGGGCATAACTCTTATCGTTATTTAAGCAGAGAAATTCATACCACAATTAAAAGTCACATGTCGTCAAAATATTCAAATCACGTACATAACAAAATTAGGTGAATATTCGCTATTTTTCATATTTAATTCCCGTACGGTATTCAATTCATACCACAATTAAAAATCACATGTCAACAAAATATTCAAATCCCGTACGTAATAAAAATTGGTGAACCTCGCTATTTTTCACACCTAATTTCCGTACCGCATTCAAATTTATGTCAGTAAATGTCGTACAAAATTAAGCATTTTCGTAATACATTGAATGAAAGCTTGCCGATCCTGCTTCGGCATAAAATTCACAACCGTAATATTCCTTTAGATTTACGTGGCAGCAAATGAATGCCGAACTTCCCAAATAAGAATAGTTTGTGATGTCAGAACATTGTTTTTTCTTTATAAAATGTCAACAAAATATTCAAATCCGTGCGTAATACAATTAAGAACACGACTGCAAATGAAAGAAAAGCGTTCGAAATAATAATACTTGTGGTGATGACTTCAGAGTGCTGCTATGGCGTACGTGACTCACAGCCCACAGCTTCATAGTAAGCACTGCCTAACATGTTAAGCAATATTCGTGCGGCGCTCGAGATCACGGGAAAGTGCCACTGTGGATGAGAATTTATATATATGGATTCTTTAAAGACGTAAACGATATCGGAGACAAAATGAATTAGGGTGTTGTAAAATAATATACTATGTCTTGATGTCTGATTGGGCATATTCCCGTTCGGACAATATTGACGGACAAATTTAATAGCCTATATAACTTGTTGTCACGAATTCGTAAATTGTTTATTATTATTAAAATAATGTAGCCTTGATTCCGAATTAAGAAATACAAACGTTTTTATCATCTATCAGTCATTTATAATGAGCAGACGAATTCTGAAAGGGGAAAAACTTGGGGTTATTTACACATCCGGGTATATCCAATTTAGCGAATTCCATGATATGGCGATTATTGTTTCTTATGAAAGGAGGGCGAATTTATTTCAACATTTTTTTGGGGGAAAAAAAGCTACATTAAGATTGAGAATTTGAAGTAAATATAAAGTGACCGATGTACGCTATTCTATTATTATACGAAGGATTAAGTCACAGAAAATATTAAGTCGACTCCACTACGCACGCACGAAGAATGCATTATTTTTGTAAAAATAATAAAAACATTGAACGGGTTGTGATAGTCAGGCGTATAACAACCGTTTGACTGAGAAAAAAGATGTAAAATAAACAGATTTATAACATAATATTACATATTAAAACCTTCTAAATCAGTACAACTGAATTTGGGCAATTAATATAGAAAAAATCTGCTTTTGAAAAACACTCTCCTAGAATATCTGAGGTGCAGGTTTTTAGGAGAGCGATTTTCTGAATTTGTAATTTTAGGTGCAGCTTTTTTAGAGCTCTCCATGATTTTATTCCTTTCAATCCCTGTAATCCATGTTATTCTGTTTTCCTATTGTCTGTCCTTTGTATGTGTAAAAATATATTAAGGAATTTTTTGTTTGTTTTAGGAGAGATTAAGAGCCAGAAAACCTATAATAGAAAAAGTTGTCACAAGAAAACCAGTAAGTTCAATTTTACAGGCTCACATTGAAGTGTCATCACACCTGTTTGGCAATTTCACAAGCCACATTCAAATGTCAACAGCGTCCATACTTAAAACTGTCAATTTATCTGTCGACAATTCATTTTGAATTGAACACTGTCTATGCTTGCAAAATGTGGCTGTATCTTGCATGACAACCAATTTTATTATTCTATTTCTAACATAAATTTATGATAATACTATTTTCTAATAGAATCTTGTGGAGACAAACAGAAAGGTAACCAAAACATGATTATTTTACAAATGGATATATGTTATGAAAATACCCCCAAAACTTTCAGGAAATTTAAACAAATGTATTCAATTAATTATGCCACAAAGAAATAGACATCCTTGTCTATTTGTTTGGATGGTACAAAAATCCGAGGTGCTGTGTACACATTGGCATGCTAAGGATGCAACGATACATACAAAAATAATCGTGATTAATCATGATTAGTGCAAAATGAATAATCGCGATATCTTCGGTTATCGTGATGATATCTTTTATCGTGATAATTGAAATAATCATGCTTAAAGGATTCATTATCAGGATTATTAAAACTAATAAAAGCGATTATTAAAACTAATAAAAAGCATAACCAATCTAGATTAAATATACAGTATTACGATGGGATTAGTGATGCATTGAAATGGGCTTCACTGGGGTTTTACTGATATAAGATGTTGACAGTGAAACATATCGGTGATGCAGATACAAATACTGATAGTGGCCCATTGAAAAATATTACATATTAAAATGCCTCGAATGTCATGGTAATTGATATAGATGTCATGGTAATTGATAATGTCATGGTAAAGACGAACACGATATGTTTATTGAAAGAATAATTGGATCACGCTTCCTTAACTACTGAGTTAAAAATGAACACAATCTATTGAGAATTTAATTATTTATGGCATTATCAATTAGTAAAGTGGAACACGGCTTGAAATTAGGATTTTTCTACTACTAGGGGAGTGGGATAAGAGTCGATTCCTTTGGTACGGTGTTAAAAACATGTGGAGAGGTATAGAAATTAATAATATAAAAACAATTTCGACCCTCGACAACCCTAACCCCTATGTACATACCCCCTGAATATGGGTGCCCCTAATGAGCCAAAATATCAGTTTTTCTGTCATTTCACCACTAAAAAGTTGTTGGTTTAGAATGCCTTTGACAGATTCTTGTGGAGGTTTTCATGGTCTGTGAGCCTCAATATGACATTGAAAATGACCTGCAGCAATGCAATATGGCGGCAATCCAATATTGCGACCAAAATGGCGCCACAAATATGTATTTTGTGCTTTTCGACGAAACATAGTGTTGTAATATGTTGACTACTATGTTTTTGGATTGTAGAATCCGAATTTGTGGTTATTTCAAACTCAGAAGGAACACCTTACAACATATTCATCATGTGGTGAATCGATTGCGGTTACATAGTATCATTATTTTGGCAAAGTGAAGCTATCTCGAACTGAATGCTTAGGTAGACCTTCAAATTGGCCCTATAAACAGATGCTGGCAACTTTTTATGGTCCTTTAATAAACAGAAAGTGTCAGTTTGTTCAGGTACTGATAAGGCTGCACATCTAGCATATCTTACTTCGATATAATCAAATGCTTATTTCGGATTTTGTAAAGGTATATGATTGCTATTCCCCTACCACAAATGCTTCTGTTTCTCATCCCATGCATTCATTACAGCAGGAACTTCATACTTATTATAATAATAATAATAATAATAATGAATTTATATAGCGCCTCTCATCTAGAACTGTTCTACTAGATGGCGCTGAGCCGCTCTGTCATGTTTGGTATTCACAGTTAAATAGGTGAGTCTTAAGGAATGTTTTAAAGGACTCTACTGTTTTGGCTTCCTTTAATGTTGCTGGGAGATTATTCCATTGGGTGGGTGCTGCCACTGAAAAAGCTTTTGGAATACTTTAAAAGTTTTTGGAACAACTACGTCGTGTTTTGATGTTGATCGAGTTGTTCTATCTCCACTTTTAATTTTTATAAGATCACTCAGGTAATTAGGAGCTGAACCATGGATACACATGTAAGTTAGAAGGATTATCTTGTACTGAATACGCCTGTTAATTGGGAGCCAGTGGAGGGATTTGAGCACAGGTGTAATGTGGTCATGTAGTCTTGTTCTGGTGATCAGACGTGCGGCAGTGTTTTGTATTTTTTGTAGGGAGCGAAGAGAAGAAGCTGGAAGACCATTAAGTAACGAATTACAATAGTCCAGTCTAGTTGCGATTAATGAGTTCACTAACAGTTTAGTTGAATCTGTGTTTAAGTATTTTCGTACACGACCAATGTTGTACAGTTGGAAGTTACATGCCTTTGATACTGCGGCAATTTGTTTGGACATATCCATAGTAGAGTTAAACATAACACCCAAATTTCGGGCAGATTGAACAGGGCTGATGTGATCAATTCCAACTTAGCGATAATATTAATACTATATCCTCGGAATATACCAGAAGATTGTTAATCGATCAAGTCCTGGCTTTCACATGCACAGTGGATGCACATTTTAAATATTTAGCGCCTCGTTGCAACATCTTACTCACTGCTACAAGACCCAAATCCAAATACCAAATATTTTGTCCTTCTTGCGTTGAAAACCGACAGTTAGTTCAGGTAGTAGCATAGCGAGGAGTCCCTTCAATTGCTTTGCCAATTGACTCATGTATATCATGACTGTACTTTGTTTGATCGAAACATTCTTGAGAAATAAAGCTAAATGCAAGCTCTTTGAATCCGATATTACTGTCAGGAATGGATTAGGAAATACTAGAAAGTGCTCCAATACACCATCTAGATTCAGAATAGAAAGTGTGTTTCATAAACTATGAGCACAAGCAAAGAGGCGCTAAAAATTTGAAATGAGCATCCACTGTGCAAGTGAAAGCCAAGTCCCAGGGCTTCATCAAATCTCAATCTTCTGGTACCTTCCGAGGATATAGTTATATCGCTATGTATGAAATTCCTGCTGTAATGAAAATGTGGAAGAGAAACAAAAGCTTTTGCAGCAACAGCTGTGAAAGCCAAATCATAGGACTTGATTGAATCACAATCTTCGGATATATCTGAGGATATAGTATTATCGCTAACTATGAAATTCCTGCTGTAATGAAAGCCCGCAACGAGAAACAGAAGATTTTGTAGCAAGGAAATAGCAACCTTATTCCTTGACAAAAAGGGGAAAAATTAATTTATGATATCGAAGTAAGATATGCTCGAGACACTACCTTGTTAGTACCTAAACAAAGTGACATTTTCAGTTTATTAAAGGGCCATAAAAAGTTGTCAGCATCTGTTTATGGGGCCAATTTGAAGGTCTACCTAAGCAGTCTCAGCTGTGAAGCAGATGTAATGATGAGAGATTTGAATTCAGTTCGAGAGAGCTTTACTTTGCCAAAATAATGATACTTTGTAACTGTATTCGAATTAATGAATATTTCACCACATGATAAATATGTTGTAAGGGGTTCCTTCTGTGTTTGAAATAACCACAAATTCGGATTCTACAACCTCAAAAACATCGTAGTCGACATTTTACAACACTATGTTTCGTCAAAAAGCACAAAATACATATTAATTGCGGCACAATGTTGGTCGCCATATTGGATTGCTGCCATATTGGATTGCTGCCAGTCATTTTCAGTGTCATATTGAGACTCACAGACCATAAAAGACCTTCATATGAATCTGTCAAAGGCATTCTAAACAAACTTTTTAGTGGTGAAATGACAGAAAAACTGATATTTTGGCTAATTTGAGGTACCCCATTTTCAGGGGGTATGTACACGGGGGTCAGGGGGGTTGGAGGTCAAATTTTTTTCTGTATTATGTATTTTGATACACCTCCACATTTTATGCACCGTAAGGCTTGCCTTCCACAATGTTTGTTAAATAACACACACACCCTAATACTACGTCACTAAAAATCTGAAAATGCCCCACTGCATTTCTTCATATTTAATATTTTTGTAATAAAAAAAAATGTCTAATATCTTCACGAAACGTGTGAATATTTTTTATTCATTCGTAGATAGACAAACAACTCGTCGTACAATGATTTCCAGTGTCAATTAATCTGGTTCTAATATGTTTTGTGGTACTGTCTCCCAAATCATAATCGTGATTATTTTGAAAATGATATATCGTGATTGTTGAGAAAGGAGACGTTTATTTAATCGCCTGACCCAATACTCGCGATTAATCGGAGTCACCGGGGTATCGCTGCATCCTTATGCACGTAAAAGATCCCTTGCATTTGGAATTCGATACAAGAGTGGGGGCAGTAGTGCCGCTGTTCGGGCAAAATTTCCTTCATAGCACACTATATTTGACTATATGTATATTTCCGTGTCCATAGGAGCAGAAAAGTAGGACGTTAAACCGCTTTTCATTTCATTTCTTTTTCATATTATTAATATTGTGCACAAGAAAGTTGAATGTCTCTTTATAAATTATGTAGGCCAAGATGAGGAAATGTTCCTGATTACTGAACTATGAAGTAATAATGTTGTGTCAATGATTTAGTTTAGGAAAGTATTTATCACTATCATGTAGTTATTGCCAGTAAAAGGATGTCCATTTTGTTATAATATGGAAAGTAGACGCACCCAATCATACTTGAAACATACTGAATTCCCAGAAGACATTAATGTAATATCCCTAAATGATAGCCTTTCTTCTCAATTGATGAAGGAGCACATCAGCGGTTGTCAGAACTTTAAGATGATTAAACATCAATAAAAATTTACAGGTACTTACTAACTGACACTTTGATATATATGGGGAGGGGGTGGGGTGGGTTCCGAATGGTTAGCATGTGGGCTTTGCACTGTCAGATCTGTCATACTTTAAGATGATTAAACGTCAAAAAAAATTTACAGGTACTTACTGACACCTTGATATATATGGGGTGGGGGTGGGGTAGTTGGCCGAATGGTTAGCATGTGGGCTTTGCACTGTCAGATCTGTCATATTGAGTGAACGTGCGTGGTTTCGATTCCTGGTTGTATGTGACAAGGAGTAGTGTTACCTGTCCAACCTTGTTGGTTTTCTCCCACTGCTAAAGACCCTTACACGCAAGCAAATTATTAAAATAAAATTGAACCATATGTTAGTCTCAAATGACCTAGTTTGTGTCGAGTCGACGGTAACCTTTCCCTCTCCCCTTGTCTCTCTCGATTCACCATTAATCTGTTCGCAGAATAAACAAGCCTTATTCTTGCAGTATGGGGTGGTTTTCTATAGATTTAAATGTTTTGAGAGGGATTTAAAGCAACCTTGAATGCAGGGTTGGGATGGCCTAGTGGTCTAGAGTGCAGCGCTTCGACCTTTAGCTGTCACCTCTGGCTTGCGGCTGTGGTTTCGAGCCCTGGTGTGAGCCTATGTGGCATGGAGATAGGGGCGCCTTCTCAACCTCGTGGGTTTCCTCCAGGCACTCTGGTTTCTTCCCACTGCTAAAGACCCCTACGCGCAAGCAAATTATTAAAATCAAATTAAACCATATGTTAGTCCCGGAAAGACCTAGTTTGTGTCGAGTGGATGGTAACCCCTATCTCCTTCTCTCTCTCTAGATTCACCATTAATAAGGTCACACAATAAACAAGCCTGATTCTTGCAGTAAGGGGTGGTTTTCTATAGATTAGAATGTTTTGAGAGAGATTTGAAGCAACCTTGAAAGATAAATTATTTTGAATATGTTATCAACCGTGGGAAGGTATCTTTAACAACCACTAGAAATTTGTTAAAGTTGATTTGTGCAGCAATAACTGTCAATGTTATCTATGTACATAGAAAGAAATATTGGGATCAGCTTGTAAATAAAGCAATAAATAAATTGGTTTCATGTTTTTCATTCAAGCTAGCCTTTTATATAGTTATACTAATAAAAGTTGCAATTTATATACATTTTTACAATTTTTCAATTCTTCTTGTAGCATGGGCAATACCGTAGGAATGTCCAAGACATCTGCCTCCACATTTAATGCACTGATTTCTTTTTTATACATTTTTGCAATTTTTCAATTCTTCTTCTTGTATCATGGGCAATATCTTAAGAATGTCAATGACACCTTCCTCCACTGATATTGTTGATTGGAATCCCAAGTTTCGTATTTTCTCATAACTGACTTCGTAGTCTCTTTTGTCTTTGTCTGTTCCGGTTGTATTTGTTGAGATTTTGCAAGTTGGGACTTTAGACTGGATTATCTGGGCCACTTGAGCTTTCGTATAGTTCATTTTTTCGTCCCCAACGTTATAAGCTTCACCTTTCATCACTTTATAGTTTTCCAAGGCGAAGAGAAATGCTCGTGCGGCATCTTTTACATGTAAGAATGTGCGACGAAAATGACCTTCATACAGATCAAAACTTTTATTTTTAAGGGCTTTGTGGGTTAGATCGTTAACCAGTAAATCTAGACGGAGACGAGGTGCAATGCCAAACACAGTTGCCAGTCTCAACGCGACACCTCCAGCGTCCAACACAACCTTTTCTCCCCCCGCTTTACTGCTTCCATAAAGAGAGATCGGACTTATTGGTGTATTTTCTGTGCACATGCCATCAACGGCTCCATAACACGACCCTGTGCTGGCGTAGATCAGTTTTTGATCTGAGTTCATTAGTTGGGTTATATTCCTTGTACCGTTAACATTTGTTTCCATGGCTTTGTGTGGATTTTTGTCACATGCAGGGTAGCCTACGATTGCCGCTAAATGTATAATACCGATCTTTCCTTTCATCACTGGTTTCAATTCTTCCGGTTGACATATGTCTCCTTTAACAATGTGAAGCTTGGGGTGAGAAGAGGTGAATAGTAACGGTTTTATTCCCCATAAAAATTTGTCAAAAACTGTCACCTCATATCCAGCCGATAATAACATAGGTACAAGGGTCGTTCCAATGTATCCAGCTCCTCCTGTTACTAAGACATGACCTTTGCCTTCTACTCCAACATTATTTCCGGTATTCTTTATACAAGACTCCATTTTGATCTGATTTCAATCTGTAATTAGAAACCTTTGAATATTGAAATCTGTTTATTGAAAGATACGTGTCAGGAGATTAGATAAAGACATAAACACCAGATAACGTTAATAGAAGATGTTGAAATCATCAGTCAAATTACTCCCCTATGAAATGAGATATTAGCTGTTGAATTTTGGACATAGCCTTGATCATCATTACTAAAGTTGGTATAATAAAAAACATAGCCTTGATTATCCTTTTTGGAGATAATCATCAATGAGTGAGTAGCAGATCAAATTTTAATCCAGTGAAAATCTGACACATAAGATGAAATCGAGAGATGATTACGGTCTGGATAAAATAATTTATATCTAATTATTAATTTAGATAACATTTCTTGATGTCATCGCTAGCCTGCGATATTTACTGGATTAGGATCCGATTTGCTGCTGTACTTTCATTTATGATTTAAATATGAAATGGATAATCGAGACAATGTTTTTAATCATACCAACTTTAGTAATGAGGATCAATGCTTGGCCGAAAATTCAGTCGTTAAAATCTTGCTTCACTGTTGATCAATTTGACAGAAATTTTCAGCGAATTCCGTTTACATTATCTAGTTTTTAACTATTATAGTGATAACTGCCAGCTCTTTATCTAATCTCCCGTAATGAATGTATAAGATGATATCTATTTATTTGTGATTGATTATAAACAAATCAATATGTTGTAGATAGCAACTGCTTTTTAAGTTCTTATTTGTAGTAAATATCCAAAGGGCAAAGTCTGAAGGTTTTATTTTGAGTAATTGCCGTGGAAACTGGTTGACTTATCCACCCAAACTATAACAATTAATGAAAATCCTAACTTTAGAGTCTGCAGGTTTTATTTCGAATAACAACCCTAGAAATATGTTGACGATTTTATAAATAAAAATCCAAAGGGTAGAATCTGCAGGTTTTATTTTCTTTAACAACCGTTGAAACAGGTTGACATATCCACACAAACAATCACGATTACTACCAACTATCAATAGCAGCTTACTGTGTGTGCATTTGTGAAATTCAAAGCATTTGTTTAATGTTTTAGATAGCAACCACTGTCTAGATTGGTATTCAAAATGAAAACCCTTTTGTATAACAACATTGGTTGAAAAAGATTGACTTATCCACACAAACAATAAAAATTACTACCAAATATCAACCACCACTTACCTTGTGTACCTGAAATTCGAAGCATGTGATTATGGGGAGTTAATAGGATATGGCGAATAACCAAAAAGTCAATAGTGGGTATAGGATATAAGATCTGGAGGTGTGTGTGTAAGATTACCATGTCAACTGTCAGTCACAAAATCAACATTGGCTTCTAAAAGGGCTATCATTCTATTGATATCCATAAATAGTATGTTATTTGATTATGTAAATGTAAATGTCATTTGAAGCCATTTAAGGGTAAATCTTAAATACCTCCAAAAGTACATATTAATGTAATATGAATCAGAATGCATTTATGTTAAATATTTGAATGTAATTTTAAAAAGATTTATTAAAATTGTGCAGGTGACAATTAAAATGGGTATGTCCGTCTGTCTTTGGGGGTGACATTGGATAAGTGGGTAGGATGCTGGATCGCTAGCTTGGAGGTCGGGTGTTCGGTCCCTGCATTGGCCGAAGAAATTCATCCAGATTTTCCAGCGATTAGGCTAAGTAGCAAGAAGCAATTTGATTGGTCAAGGCCTTGGAACATGTAATCTGTGGGGTTTTTTTTGTGGTATAATGTTTAAACTTGCAGGCGGGTGCATTGCTTGGTAACGGTGTGAGTATCCTCATTGAAACGTTGCAGTTAATAAACCTGGTGAATGTTAACAGTGTGTAATTTAAGACTTGTTAACAGTGTGTAATTTAAGACTATAATTGGATCTTTGTAGCAATAAGAAATAATCATATTTATAAATTTAAGGTGTGATATGGTTGTACAATTCTCAATATAATATATTGTGTAACTTAGTGATTATAATCACAACAATAAATCCTGTCCAATACTACAACAAACAAACCATAGCAAGAAATATCTCCTATTGTCAATATTTTAATGTACCTAGAATTTTCTAAATCAAGTATATTACTTCCTGTCCAGATATTTAAAGCATGTTTATAATATATTGTTTTAAAGGAGCTAAATTGCTAACATTTGGGACCTAGAAATTGACACAAGTGGGTTGCAATGCATATAATACTGTAATATGAATGTATATAAACTGATTTACATTCAATGGTACATCGAACTACAAGAGTACATCTTAGTTTAGAGACTCTATCCGAACTACAGGGTACATGATAGTTTAGAGGGACTCTATCCAAACTACAGGATACATCATAGTTTAGACACTAAATACGAAATACAGGATAGAACATGGTTTAGAGACTCAATACGAACTCCCGGGTGCATCATAGTTTAGTGTCTCTATCCGAACTACAGGGTACATCATTTTTTGGAGACCCTCGAATCCCGTTCAGACCCTGGTTATAACATCAAGACTGATAGTTACTGCAGTTCATTTCTGTCTGTTATTCCTTTCACGGCGGGGGGTTGGGATGGCATAGTGGTCTAGAGTGCCGCGCTTCGGCCTCTAGTTGGTCAGTCACCTCTGGCTTGCGACTGTGGTTTCGATCCCTGGTGTGAGAGTATGTGGCATGGAGATGGGGGCACCTTCTCAACCTCGTGGGTTTCCTCCGGGCACTCCGGTTTCCTCCCACAGCTAAAGACCATATTATTGAAATAAAATTAAAAAGCGTATTATTGAAATAAAATTAAACCATATGTTAGTCCGGAAATGACCTAGTTTGTGTTGGACGTTAAACCCCATTTCTCTTTCTCTGTCTCATTTCGCGGCAGGCACTTGTGAGTACTCCAGTAGTACAGTTTTTCACGAGCTAGGAGGCTGAGGGTCCCTGAGCATGGCCTTGCGAGGGGTTTCCACTCTTTGATAAGACTGACCATAAAAAAAATTTCTGAAATTTGGCCTGATGTTTCTAGCTTAACCAAATTTTGTGTGTAACAATCCTATTTGAAATTAAGTTTTGACTCCAATATTGAATTCAGTAACCCAAAATATAAAACATATAACAAGCCATATCCAATTAGGGAAAAAATGACGGCTGATTAAAGTTCCATCAAATAAGATTTCATTTTGCCGGCCATTTTGAATTTCTTCCAATAATTACTACCAGAGTTATTGCCCTTGATCACTTCAAAAAATCTTTTGGACGCTCTAGAGGCCAAAGTTAATATCCGATTTATTTTAAATTTATACACAGTGTCATGAGATGAAGAATCCTATTGATTTTCAGCGATTTCCGATAATTAGTGCCAGAGTTATGGCCCTTGATCACTTCAAATAATCCTGCAAACGCTCTAAAGGCCAAAGTTAATATGCGATTGACTTTGAATTTATACACAGTGTCTTAGGTCATGAGACGAAGAAGCGTTTTGATTTTCAGCGATTTCCGATAATTACTGCCAGAGTTATGGCCCTTGATCACTTCAAAAAATCTTGTGGATGCTCTAGAGGCCAAAGTTAATATCCGATTGACTTCAAATTCATACATAGTGTTTACAGTCATGAGACTAAGACGTCTATCGATTTTCAATAATTGCTGCCAGAGTTATGGCCCTTGATCACTTCGAAAAAATCCTGTGGAAGCTCTAGAGGCCAAAGTTAATATCCGATCGACTTTAAATTAACACACAGTGTTTAAGGTCATGAGACGAAGAAGCCTATTGATTTTCAGAGATTTCAAATAATTACTGCCAGAGTTATCTCCCTTGATAACTTCAAAAAATATTGTGACGCTATAGAGGCCAAACTTATCATCCGATTGACTTTAGATTGATACACAGAGTTTAAGGTGTTGAAACGAACAAGTATTTTGATTTTCAATGAATTTTGATAACTGAACAGCTAAATCCATGATATTAAATGTTTCATGTATATACTAATTGTTAGCATGGGGTAACACTTTATAAAAAGCAATCAAATTCTAATGATTTTCTGATAATTACATAATGAGTTGTTACTCTTAATCAGTTTTTAGTGTATTACAAATGTTTCATTAGCGAAAAAAGTAAAAATATGCGACAACCCTTGTTGACTGCACAGACGATTTAGCTGCTGTGGGCGTATGTTTCATTGCCTGGCAACCTATCTTTTCAAATGTTTTAAACTTTTTTGGAAACAATTTATCGTTACACGGAAATAAATGTTGTTTCCCGGTTAATTACAGAAATCCTTCCAGTGTTTTATACTGAGGTTCGAAAATTGTCGAAATCACGATTTTTCTGGAAATTGTATCTTTTTCTTAGACCTTTATTTCTAGAACTTCTGTTTTGGCTTTCAGCATACCCAAAAGGGTCGGTCCTCGGTCCGATCTAGTTTAGCTTCTATATGAACCCACTTGGTCTCATAGTAAAACATCATGAATTATTAGTTCATCTATATGCAAATGATAACCCAATTGTACATTTCATTCAAACTTATTAAATGTGACTTATAAAGCTAAATATTGAAACATTAACAATTTTTTTAAAACTTAATGCAGATCAGACAGAATATTTGGTTTTTGGGTCTTCTTTAAATAGAAAAACGTTAGACTTTGATCTATCCATACAAGTATCATCCGGGGTTTATGGACCTGCTTATAGTCCAATCTTCGGACGATGGGTTATAAGTTCAATCTAGCTGGGGGTGAATTATAGTGATATAACGTTCCTGAGATCTATCAGTAAAAATACTTACCTTGTGTCAAACTCCAGTATATTGTATCCACCAGAAAAACAAATTTAAAAATGAAATTTAATCTTACCTATTTATATCTTCTGGTCAAGAGAAATGTTATTTGTTCTCATCTGAATATAATAGTCTTTCTTGTACAGGAGTATGAATATAGTTGCTTTGTACTCAAAAATATCCCCTCATAATTTGCAAGGCCTCATTAAAAATATGTTTGTTTAAGTGAAGTATACCTTTTATGTACCTTTCAATAGTCCAACCATCAACGATGGTTGTACGTTCAATCTAACTGCCTGTCTGTTTTTTGAATATACAAATTTCATGACTTTTATACCTTAAGCTTTGTTAGTAACCCAAACTTTATAATCCTTAACACATTAATGTTTACTGGATTAACTAGACAATAGATAATAATTAATAAAACAATGTCTCTAATATAATTAAAGAGTTGAATTTGATTTGGCTTCTGGCTAATCTATAATGGCTGGGACCTAAAATTAACTTTGCTCTAAATAAACACAAAACCATGGATTAACTAGACAATAGATGATAATTTATAAAACAATGTCTCTAATATAATTAAAGAGTTGAATTTGATTTGGCTTCTGACTAATCTATAATGGCTGGGACCTAAAATTAACTTTGCTCTAAATAAACACAAAACCATGTATGGAATACAATTACTGTTTTCAATAGAATCCTCAACGAAATGTCGCTTTAATTAAAACAGTAATTGTATTCCATATATAGTTTTGTGTTTATTAACTGTGTTAATTGCTAAATGCCACTCAAAGAAGGTAACTTTGCTCTAATTCTACCTGGTATTATAATGTGGTTGGCCCTCACTATGCCAGTTCCTTTGTTAAGGGATTAATTAACGATGCAACAATAGGGATTAGTTTGGATATTAAAACAGTTCACTGAAAGACAGTTCAATTCGATACTTTATTCCATTTCACATGCATTTTTTTAAATACATTTTGATCATTTTAGCATAGAATGCACATGTTATCATTTAAACATTTCCTTCAATCATTGTTCCAGGTATCCTCTGAAAAGAGCTCATCATCAGGATAAATATGATAAACACAGTTCATATGCCATATGCTAAATAATAAATCTACTGAACAATTAATTTGCTGAACACAGTTCTCTACACCATTATGCAAATCTGAAATCAAAATGCACCCAGAGAATAACTAATTGTTTGTGTTTAGCCTTATATATATCATTATCACATGATATTTTTTATACATGATATGTACAATGACCATATCTACCCCATACAGATTATACATGTATTTCACACTATGTGACTTAGGTAACAGCATTAGGTTTAGTCATAACAGTTAAATCTTACAAGTACTGTTTTTATACGCCCACACGGAAATATGATCGTATAGTGACCTTGCCTCTGTCGATCTAGTCGTTTGGATGGGACAATAAACCAAAGTCCAAAGTACACATTGGCATGCACATAAAAGATCCCTTGACAGTTGGAATTGATATGGTGTATTCCTGTCTTCATTAGCCCAGTTCGGAGCAGAACTGTAGGACGTTTAACCGCATTTTATTTCATTTGATTTATTTTACAGTTATCCGATATATTTATAGAACTTGATCCTTATAGTTTGTCTGATAAACCAGATAAAAATATTGGCAAAGGTGAGTTGTCTAAAATATCCAAACTGATTATTTATTTTTGTATCTGACATTGAGACAGAAATTGATATAATTAGATGAAATTAATTATTGGGAAAAATTGTAAGAAAGAATACATATCCCCCTCCGAGGAAAGAAGGGGGGTTGGGATGGCCTAGTGGACTAGAGTGCCGCACTTCGACCTCTAGCTGGCCGGTCACCTCTGGCTTGCGGCTATCGTTTTGAGCCCTGGTGTGAGCGTATGTGGCATGGAGATAGGGGCGCCTTCTCAACCTCGTGGGTTTTCCTCCGGGCACTCCGGTTTCCTCACTGCTAAAGACCCCTACGCGCAAGCGCATTATTGAAATAAAATTTTTTAAAAAACATATGTTAGTCCCGAAATGGAAATGACCTAGTTTGTGTTGAGTGGTCGTTAAACCCCATTTCTCTCTCTCTCCCAAGGAAAGAAGTTGGGTTGGGTGGTGAATGGTTATCATGTGTACAGTGTCTCCTATGGCCTGTTATTGAGTCAACTGGCATGGTTTCAAATCTCTTTTTCTCTCACTCTCCTGATATGACCTAGTTTGTGTTAATGGACCCACCCCCCACCCCTTCCCCTTTGAAAGAAGTTTTATGGCCCATTGTAGAAATATTAACATTTCAATGGCAAATTCAAAATTGTACAAATTGGTTTTTAACATGTTAAACAAACTTTCACTCAAAATAACTTTTTAAAGGTTCATTCCCATATCGCTGACTCATCGAGTTTTAGGGGGAAAATTTTCGTCGGTGTTAAGGGGTTGGCGAACAATAGACCCAAACTGAAGGATATAATTTTAAGCAGATGATTTTGGGAGATTTTATTTCTCTTTAAAATTTATAGCAAACCGTAACAACCTTTAACACGTAACATAATACATAATTTTAACTTTATGGATGCATAGAGTGTCCCACATAGTCCAAAAATTCTAATAAATTATTATTCAGTCTCAGCCATCTTTTGTTGTAAGAATAAACTTAGATTGTAACTGTGCGTTAAACATCGTAGAAAGAAATGAATATGAATTGTCTTTGAATGATTTACGTGTTTTTACTTATGAGTAATAATCAAAATGAAGAGAAATTCGATCACCGGTCAGCTTCATGTTGAGCTGTAGCCTATTATTTTATTAATGAATGAGTGAGTTGAATTCTGACAACATTCAAGTTCATGTAATTTAAGTGAACCGTATTCATTTTATTAATTAGTGAGTTACTTGAATTCTGATAAGACTCAATTTAAGTGAAGTATATGAATAATGACTGGTCCCTGCCTCATTGATGCTTTTAATCCGTTTTAAATCCATCAAAGAGTGCCGCGTTCGACTTTCCAAATTCTGGTGAGTCGGTGCTATGGGAAGACCCCTTTTTAAGTACGGCACTCTAGACCACTAGGCTATCCCAACCCCCCTTTATAAGAGGGATAATTATGTTTAATAGTCTTTCTTTATTTGTGTTTCAGGGGTTGCGGTGGCGAAGTGGGTAAAAACTGCCTTGCTAGTCTGGAGGTTGGGGGTTCGATCCCTGCAGTGGCTGAGAAAGTTCATCCAGATTTTTTGGCGTAGTTTCCCCTGGTCAGTGATGCAGAATGGAGGTCCTGACAAGGACAGCTGTCTAGTCATTTGGATGGGACGAAAAATGAGGTCCCGTGTACACATTGGCGTGCACATAAAAGATCCCTTGGCAGTTGGAATTCTGGGCCACAGCGCTGCTGCTCGGGCACAATAGCTTACTGTATGACATTGCCCGTCTTCATTAGCCTAGTTTAGGATTAGAACAGTAGGCGTTAATAAACCCATTTCATTTTATTTCATTTATTTGTGTTTCTGGAATGATTTTTGTAGGAAAAGTTTTAAAAACACCAGCAGAATTGAAAGATGATGATGATACAAGCAGAAAAAGAAAGCGTAAACCAGTTCCAGAAAAACCAAAAGTACCGCTATCTGTTTTTATTCAAAAATCTTGTAAGTTTTTTTTTATTTATAACTGTCTTTATTCATTCGGAGGAGCCACATAGACGCCAATCGGATTAAAACACAGATCCTATTTTGTTTTTTATAGTTCAAAATTTCGCTTCACTTGTCTTAACTACACTAGGATCTGGAAGAGTTGTTGTCATTGACATGTTCTGAATGATGTGAGACATAAGCCAATGAAAAGTTCTGTTACAGTGATGTTTAGGCTTGTTTTGCACAGCACTGTAGGTAATCCACGAGTGACATCAATGCTGATTGGTTAATCAAATGTCGGATGTTATAGGGTCAAAAGCCACTCATATGACCTCTGACATGAACTCCCACTATATAACTTGTCAAATCTTCATGTAGTGTAGGCCATCAAAAAATATAAAAAAAACAATATGAAATATAGATCTGTATTTTTATCAGATTGCATAGAAACATTGATGTATAAGGTGATTCAACTGAAAGGTGAAATATATCGAATTGCAACTGTAAAGGGATCTTTTACTTGCATGTCAATGGTTACACATGTCCTTGGTTTTTTGTCACATCCGAATAACTAGACAGTTGTCCTGCATAACTGACAAGGGGAAACCACACTATGATATTAAATATTCTGATGAAATTTCTGGTCAACGGTATACAGGGATCAAACACGTCCCCTCCAGGCTAGTTAGTGATTGCCTCACTCATTAATCGACCTTGACCTTCTGAACATTTTTTAATGACAATAAATCACATGGTTTATTCTGCTCAAAGTAAGATACAGTTGGTTGAGCTTGAATATATATCAGCTTTCAATTGAATCATCTTACACGTCTCATGTTTCAATGTTGATATTATCTTACATATCCAACTTTTGTCACGTGGTAATGGGATGAGTGCAACATCAAGATGAATCTGTTCTATTATTCCATTAACCTAATCAGATTTATTCACATGCATTATTTTGCTTCCCTAAAGAAACATTATGCAGGGATGCAAGTTTTTATTTACTGAATACTTGTTTGCACTACACCTAAAGAATGAATAAAAAGTGGAGAGGTTTCAGTCGGCGTATCTAAAGCATATCTTTAAACGTGTTAATTTTCACATTTTTGAATGCTTTGGTAAACAAATTTTTATTGTAGTTTCTGGGACATATTCCTAAAAAGCGTTACAAAAGAAGATATATATATATATATTACCTTAATCCCAGTGTCGATAAATAGATATATACCCTTAAACCCTGTTCTTGGTTCCGTACCATATTCACCCATATCGGACCCGAACATCCTTGCTTAGGTGATATGATGGTACCAAACAGGTTTTTTTTTTTACCTTTATCTCTGCAAAATGTGAATGAATAAAAAGCAGAAATTAGGTTACAGCCAGCTTAATTAAAGTATTTCTTTAAGCATAGTAAAGTTTGGAAAATATTAATTTTCACACTTTAGAATGCTTTTGTAAACAAGTTTTTATTGTTGTTTCCGGGACGTATTCCCAATAATTCTGGTGCCGATAAATACATATATATATTTGATACGAATTGAGAAAAGCCTCAGAACAACATGATTTTTATACGCCCATATTAAAATGTGGTCATATATTGTCGTCGCCCCAGTACGGAGATCCAGTGGTTTTGGACTAACACATGGTTCAATTTTATTTCAATAATTAACTTGCGCATAGGGGTCTTTAGCAGTGGGGAAAACCAAAGATCCCGAAGAAAACCCACAAGATTAGACAGGCGACCCTACTCCTTGTCACGCACAACCGTGGAATCAAAACCATGCCAGTTGACTTAATGTCAGACCTTATGATACAGCGCGCATGTGCTAACCATTTGGCAATCTATCCACCCAAGACTGTACATATAACATTTACTGTGGAAATAATACATAGTACATGTAATAGTGTTTTTTCTTCTTTCAATCTTTTGGTTCTTTTGATTCTTAGGTTTCTCTCATCACGAAAAATATACAAAAACAGTTTTTAACACACCAACTTTTGAAGCTTTAGAAAATCAGTTTTGGAAAGAATTTGTCCGAAGAAAACAGATTTGGACTAAAGAAAAGAAACTTATTGTAAGTCAGAATTGTAATTAACTGAATTTATATTTTAATCTTCTTAAAAAGTGTTTACACTGGGCCACAATAAAGCATACCTTACCAGATCAATTGTCTCCTAAATGTACCATGTATTTTTTGGTATAAAATTGTCCCCAAAATGTACCATATATTTGGGTATGAAATTGTCCCCTAAATTTACAATGTATTTTGGTATAAAATTTTCTCCAAAAGATACCATATATGTTGGTATAAAAATTTTGTGCTAATGTAATTGTCTCCCGCATTTCAAAGAAAGGTGACTATTAAAGTCAGTCTCTCTCTCTCTCTCTCTCTCTCTCTCTCTCTCTCTCTCTCACTCTCTCTCACTCTCTCTCTCTGTGTCTGTCTGTCTGTGATTAACTTGGTGTATAGTTTCATGCCATTAATACCTTGACTTAGTTCAATAATGAGCATTTTCAGCTCAGAATAAGCAGAGCGATAAGCAATTTGATTGATAGAGACTTTGGAGCTTGATATCAGTCTCACTGTTGGCTTGTTTATACTTATTCTCATAAGTTTCAACATTATAAATGTTTCAGAAACATTTTTACTGTGGGTTGAATTTGATGATAGAGTCTACTGTAATGACATCTTCCTATTATAAACAATTTATAAATACAAGCATGTTTCATTTAATTATTACAGAAATCAGTCAACTCTAAACAGTTAGAAGAATTTGAAGATAGAGAAATTGATATCCCAGACGGTAAATATGTTTATAGAGGCTCTACAGGCTAAAGTTAACACCTGATTAACTTTACATTTATACATGGTGTTTAAGGTTCTGATAATTACGTCCCTTGTAGATGCTCTGGAGAGAGAGAAATGGAGTTTAACATCGAATCGATACAAACTAGGTCATTTCGGGACTAACATATGGTTTCATTTTATTTCAATTATTCGCTTGTGCGTCAGGGTCTTTAGCAGTGGGCGGAACCGAAGTGCCCGGGATGCTGTGAAGGCTAAAGTTAATATCTGATTGACTTTAAATTTATACACGTGTTTATGTCATGATTTTATGTTTATACACGGTGTTTATGTCTATAATGGTTTCGATTGACCTTAGATTGAGACGAACAAGTATATTTATTTTCAATGAATTTTGATAACTTGAACTGCTAAATCCATGATATTAAATGTTTTGTATACTAATGTTTCATTACCGCCAGATTTTAGTGTATTATAATTGTTTCATTACCGACAAAAGTAAAAACATGCAACAACTCTTGTTAACTGCCCAGACGATTAAGCTGCTGTCGGCGTATGTTTCGTTGCAAGGCAACCTACTTTAACTAACTAATTTGAAAATTCTTGGAATTAATTTGTTTTGGTATACAAGGGTGCAGGATGTTGTTGATGTCTGAGTCTTCTTGTTTATATTTTGTTACAGCTGATGAGTTTGGAGGGGGAGAAGATGATGTTGATGATGAAGTTGTTGACAATGGTTTAGAGACAGCACCTGCATTTGATATATCTGTTGGTCCTGAGCGTGACATGATTCGTAAGTTTCTATGTTTTTTTTATTTTAGTAAATGTACTCACATGTTATTGGCCCAATTCTGTTTCATACTGCCCTCATGGATTCTTCTTTTCGGTGGGGCAAGACAGAGGGCCTGTCAATCGGATGAGATGAAAAAATGAGGCCCCTTGTACAATTGTTTATTTAACAGCTTGGGACAGTTGCTCATGCTTGCTGATTTTGCATCCCATTGGAGGGTTTGCACTGCTCTTGTATAATATATATAACCATATCATTTTTCAATTTATTTATTTGTGTTATATGCTTGATAATGACTTGTGAAACCTTATGTTAAAACGTCGCAGTGAAATAAACCATAGTAATTGTTATCCATAAATAGTGTGATATTTGGAGATCCCTTTTGTATACATTGGCATTCACGTAAAAGATCCCTTGGCAGTTTGAATTTGATGTAAGATTAGGCCATAGTGCCACTGCCCAGGTAAATTTTCCGCATCGCACACCGTATGGCGTATGCCCATCTTCTCTAATTATCCCAGTCGATGCTGAACTGTAGGACGTTGAACTGTATTTCATTTCATATTATTTCCTTTAAAACAAAGTATAAAGTTGTCTTGGTTTTTGTTTGCAGTTTTATTCATGTCTATTTCCTTTACAGATAATTATACTTTTAATAGAGATGAGCTTACAAGTTATGAAGAATTAGCAAGACAACATATAGTAAGTTTTTATCTTTAAAAAAAAAATCCATTAGATATGAAATATAAAGGGAGATGACTCTAATATTATTTTATGACAGTGTAAATGGTTTATACTGATAGTGACTGATCCCGACTGAGACATAAATGATATATCACGTTGGGTAATTTTTGAATCTTTTTAAATCGAAATGGATTCACGTTTTAGAACGTTTGCATCGGACGGCTATGTAGTTTTATAAGATATAGTCCCGAAGGGTCCCCTATCTCTCTTATATATTTATATCTGATAGTGTACATCAAACGTCGACGAAAAAAAGGTATGCAAATTTTGGTAACGATAAGAGGATACTTGTCGGAACGTCGTGCTTTCAGAATAAAACCAGTGATAGTTCCCTATAAAATTTGTGTTCTGTTATTATTTACATATTTATTAACAGGAAATACCTATCAGGATCAAGTCTCTTGGTCATAAAATTTTCAACATATTTATTTTTCATTATCAGTTTTGAAATTACTATAGCAACGGTCAGCCAATCCTGCTAAGCTACATAAAAAAAATAACACTTTATGAGAACACTTAATCTGATGGTGGATTGCAGATATCACAATTAATGGTTTGCATCAACAAAATTGAATCTCAATGTGGTTCAATTAATGATATAGACATATGTGATATCATAATTGATTATAAAAATTGACATCAAACAGTGTGTTGGATTCTTCTCTATAAAAAAAAAGCCTACTTAATTCTGGATCAGCTTGAGTGGAGGACAGCTCTCATAAGAAAGGACTTGATCTAGTCTAGACACCCAAATATATGGATGAAAGGGTTCTGCTATTTTACTTTATTCTATATATTATCATTATTTTACTTTGATCATTAATTTATATTGACCCATGTTTTCAGGAGAAGTTTATGGCTTGTGGTAATTATTTTCATACGACAGAAATTGCACAGAAAGTGGCTGAATGGGAAGAAAAGATTATACCTAGACTGGAAGCAGAGGTATGGTCATCTTTGAATTTGTTTGTTGATTGCATGACAATTTTAATCTGACAAGGATAACTGTCTAGTCGTTCGGATGGGACAAAAAAACCAAGGTCCCGTATACACATTGGCATGCACGTAAAAGATCCCTAGGCAGTTGGAATTTGATATAAGAGTAGCCTGTCTTCATTAGCCCAGTTTAGGAGCAGAACATTAGGATGTTAAACCCGATTTTATTTTAATCAGACTTCTGGTAATCTAATAGTTTTCTGGTGCCGGTAGGTTTCAAAAGAAAATAAGGAAACTTTCTGGAAATAACAATTAAGAAACAACACATTTGCAACTGATGAAAAAAATATTCCACTAATAAACACAGCTTAAGCATGATTTCTGTGTTGGAATCAGTTATAATGAGGGGTAGATGGTATGGCTGAATGGTTAGCGGTCAGTATCATAAGGTCTGTCATTGAATTGACTGGCCGGATTTCAATTCCCCTTTTGCACATAACGATAAGTAAGGTCGCCTGTCAAACCTCTTTGGTTTCCTTCCACTGCTAAAGAACTCGACATGCAATTTCATTATTGAAATAAAATTGAACCATATTTTAGTTCTGAAATGACTGTGACGAATGGATGTAAACTTTTTATCAACTTCTTATAATTTTAACATGTACATATTTTTAGGAACATCGTCCAGCCTTTGATATTCATCAATATGGTAGCCAGATATTGGATAAATTAACTGTTAAAACAAAAGTTAAATTTGCTCACATTGCTGCCGGAAAACCTGATCATGAAATCTGTCGTTTATTTTCATCACTTTTACAATTGGTAAGTTGAGTAAAATCATTATAATGGGAGATAACCAGTTTCAGGTTACAGTGTAACTCTAGCAGGGTTAAGTCCACTAAATTTTTTTGGTCACTTTATTTGTGCATGTTGTGAAAGGCTTACAATATGGTCAATTGTATTAGGTCACAATCTCTAGAACTCAATTCATTTCTCACCTTAAGTGACTGTAAAAATTTGAACTGTTAAAATTAATAAGTTTTTAAGGCCTTAAGGTCTAAAAAGTTATCTGACAGCTAAATATCATAGGATCAGAAGTGCTCATAAAGTTTCTTGCTAAAAGTAAATGGAAATACAAAGCGAAGAAAATAGTCAGTCACATGTATGTGCGTTGCCTCAATGTTTGTACCTTATATAGTTTCTTGCCCACAATATTATTATTTTCGGCTGGAATTAAAGTCATCTAGAATATGGTCAAAGTACATAAGATGGAATTAGATTTCTTCTCCATGATGAGAAAATTGTATTTGTTGTTGTTAGATAGGGATTTAACGTTGGCTTACACCTAATTGATAGATATTGTGTTCTTCTGGCTACCGTATATAAAGTTTGTCGCGCATTGTGAACCCTCAAACTACAGAATTTATAATCTGGGCCCTGATTCACGAAATCTCAACTTAAGATGAAATCCAAAGTTTAGTAGATACTTCAGTTTTGATTCGCTAGCACTAAAATCAATCTAATATTATCCAATCATGTAACTAAAATTTGGGTTTTATCTTAGTTAAAATTTCGTGAATAAGGTCTCTGATGTGTATGAAACTGTCTTATAAATGCTCCCCATTACCTAAAAATCAATGAATATGTGACAACACTTGTCGACTGCTCAGACGATCTAACTGCTGTTGGCATGTTTCATTGCCTGGCAACCTATCTTTTAAAAAAAAGTCATATATAACAATGAGACTATTGTTGACTTTTGAGTTACAAAAATTTGTTTTGTATGTGAACAGATGTCGGTCTCCATGTAAAATCTGATGCAATATCTACATTATTTTATCAATATCATGATGACCTATATCTATATCTAGATTAGATCAGCTATAATCTTAACTGGTATTAACACTTTTTATGGAAAATAATAGGAATAATTAATTTTATGCGCCCACATTAATTTAGATCATCTATAATCTATAGTGGTATTAACACTTTGAATGGAAAAAAATAGGAATAATTGATTTTATACGCCCACATTGAAATGTAGTATAATATATATTGCTGTTGGGCCGTCCGGCATCCACAATTGCTTGTGGACGATCTAGTTAATATCCGATTGATTTTAGATTTATACACAGTGTTAAGGGTCATGACACACAAAGAAGCCACTTGATTTTCAACAATATTCTATAATTGCTGTCAGAGTTATGGCCCTTGAAAAATCTTGTTGACACTTTAAAGGCTAAAGTTAATATCGGATTGACTGTAAATATATGCACAATGTTTATGGTCATGCGACTTTTCAACAATTTCCTGCCAGAGTTATGAGCCTTCAACAATTGAGATATCTGGTGAACACACTGAAGGCTAAAGTTAATATGAATTTCTGCAGTGTTTGAGGTCATGAGACAAACAATCAAAGCAAATTCTAATGATTTCTGATAATCACTTATTGGATTGTCATTTGTAATCAGTTTTTAGTGTGTTGTTAATGTTTTCATTATTGACAAGAGAAAAAATGTGTCAACCCTTGTTGACTGCCGAGATCCTTAACTCCGATAGGTCTGGCAGGGTAATGTCCACTTTATTTCTTAGACACTCTTCCCAGCACAAAGTTGATTTAAAAAGGTGCCCCCAGATTCAAATTCCTCCTTCAAATTAATGTGTCATTTTATGACTTATTGTTTTTATACGCCCACATTGAAATGTGGTCGTATATTGTCGTCGCCCCCGTCCGTCCGTCCGTCCGTCGGTCCGGCGTCCACAATTGCTTGTGGACGCTCTACAGGCTAAAGTTAATATCCGATTGACTTTAAATTTATACAAAGTGTTTATGGTCATGAGACGAAGAAGCCTATTGTTTTTCAGCGATTTCCGATAATTAGTGCCAGAGTTATGGCCCTTGATCACTTCAAAAAATCTTGTGGACGCTCTAGAGGCCAAAGTTAATATCCGATTGACTTCAAATTTATACACAGTGTTTAAGGTCATAAGACAAAGAAGCCTATTGATTTTCAGCGATTTCCGATAATTAGTGCCAGAGTTATGGCCCTTGATCACCTCAAAAAATCTTGTGGACGCTCTAAAGGTCAAAGTTAATATCCGATTGACTTTAAATTTATACACAGTGTTTAAGGTCATAAGACGAAGAAGCCTATTGATTTTCAGCGATTTCCGATAATTAGTGCCAGAGTTATGGCCCTTGATCACTTCAAAAAATCTTGTGGACGCTCTAGAGGCCAAAGTTAATATCCGATTGACTTCAAATTTATACACAGTGTTTAAGGTCATAAGACGAAGAAGCCTATTGATTTTCAGCTATTTCCGATAATTAGTGCCAGAGTTATGGCCCTTGATCACTTCAAAAAATCTTGTGGACGCTCTAGAGGCCAAAGTTAATATCCGATTGACTTTAAATTTATACACAGTGTTTAAGGTCATAAGACGAAGAATTCTATTGATTTTCAGCGATTGCCGATAATTAGTGCCAGAGTTATGGCCCTTGATCACTTCAAAAAATCTTGTGGACGCTCTAGAGGCCAAAGTTAATATCCAATTGACTTTAAATTTATACACAGTGTTTAAGGTCATAAGACGAATACGCCTATTGATTTTCAGCGATTTCCGTTAATTAGTGCCAGAGTTATGGCCCTTGATCACCTCAAAAAATCTTGTGGACGCTCTAAAGGTCAAAGTTAATATCCGATTGACTTTAAATTTATACAAAGTGTTTATGGTCATGAGACGAAGAAGCCTATTGTTTTTCAGCGATTTCCGATAATTAGTGCCAGAGTTATGGCCCTTGATCACTTCAAAAAATCTTGTGGACGCTCTAGAGGCCAAAGTTAATATCCGATTGACTTCAAATTTATACACAGTGTTTAAGGTCATAAGACGAAGAAGCCTATTGATTTTCAGCGATTTCCGATAATTAGTGCCAGAGTTATGGCCCTTCATCACCTCAAAAAATCTTGTGGACGCTCTAAAGGTCAAAGTTAATATCCGATTGACTTTAAATTTATACACAGTGTTTAAGGTCATAAGACGAAGAAGCCTATTGATTTTCAGCGATTTCCGATAATTAGTGCCAGAGTTATGGCCCTTGATCACTTCAAAAAATCTTGTGGACGCTCTAGAGGCCAAAGTTAATATCCGATTGACTTCAAATTTATACACAGTGTTTAAGGTCATAAGACGAAGAAGCCTATTGATTTTCAGCTATTTCCGATAATTAGTGCCAGAGTTATGGCCCTTGATCACTTCAAAAAATCTTGTGGACGCTCTAGAGGCCAAAGTTAATATCCGATTGACTTTAAATTTATACACAGTGTTTAAGGTCATAAGACGAAGAAGCCTATTGATTTTCAGCGATTTCAAATAATTACTGCCAGAGTTATCTCCCTTGATAACTTCAAAAATTCTTGTGACGCTATAGAGGCCAAAGTTACTATCCGATTGACTTCAGATTGATACATAGAGTTTAAGGTGTTGAAACGAACAAGTATTTAGATTTTCAATGAATTTAGATAACTGAACAGCTAAATCCATGATATTAAATGTTTCATGTATATACTAATTGTTAGCGTGAGGTAAAACTTTATAAAAAGCAATCAAATTCTAATGATTTTCTGATAATTACATAATGAGTTGTTACTCTTAATCAGTTTTTAGTGTATTACAAATGTTTCATTACCGAAATTAGTAAAAATATGCGACAACCCTTGTTGACTGCCCAGACAATTTAGCTGCTGTGGGCGTATGTTTCGTTGCCTGGCAACCTATCTTTTAACTCCAGGTGAATGCGGGAAATATCCAGATACATAAACCTGATAATTTCCTGAAAGCAATGGATGAATTTGAACTGGAATTATTGAGTATGGTACGACATCATGAAGAATTAGCTAACAAACAATACGATGCACCAACACAGTCAAATTCTGGTGAAGCTATTTCTGTTTGAGGATCTGAGATTATAGTCATCTGTTTTTAAAGCAACTGATGTTTTATTTTTCCGACTGTGTTTTTATTGACAGAAATATATGAAATTATTTTTATTGGAAATTTTCCCAACAATTGCACATGTACTCAATTCATGTCAAGTAACTTTATTGTACTTCTTGTACTTCTATTCACTTCATGTCATGTAAGTTGCTGTCTTAAAGGGCAACCAACCAGATTGTCCATGAATATAACATAATCTATACTCTTGAAGGAATATATCAAACAATTGCGAGGAAAGTGTATCTTATTTATATATACCAAAAACCTTATAACTTTCTAGATATTTCAAGGGAAGACATTTTGATCTTGGAAAAATTAACCACTATTCTAAAGGTCACTTGCAGGATGATCTAGCAATGAGTGTTCCAAGATATCAAGTTTTAATTATTGTTGCCTGAATTAGGCAATTTGAATCTACATGTATATGATTTTGTCCCGACCATTACAGATATTTAGATAAAAATATACATTCTGAGGTTTGAATATTCATAGGGGGCACTTGATTGTCAATCAGTCCTGACAGCTGAGGTGGTGCGAGTAGGATTTTGACATATTTTAAGTAACGAATACCTTTCAGCTGTCATGGTAGGTAGAGATATTTTCTATGCAGTCGGCACATGAGTTGTACTTCAAAATTCGCCTTTTCTCTCGATTAACGCTATTTTTGGAATTTAATTCTGGAATGTTCAATTGCGTATCCCCTTTGCCTTATTATATTACATTAGAAGACTGTCATTTAAATTGAAGCACAAAATACTTATATACGAATGGCCAGACTTCATTCAGTTCTTAATCATTCATTGTAGCCATACACTTGAAATTATATATTGAATTAAATTGTGATAAAAATTTGGAATCTGGACCCTGTTTCACTAAATTTCAACGACGATAAAATCCAAATTTTAGTAATTTGATTGGATAATATTAGATTGATTTTAGTGCTTAGCCAATCCAAATTGAAGTATCCACAACTTCATTCAGTACTTAATCATTCATTCTAGCCACACACTTGAAGTTATACCTGTTATTTATAGAATTAAATTGTGATAAAAATTTCACTAAATTTCAACAAAGCTAAAATCCAAATTTTAGTAATTTGATTGGATAATGTAAGATTGATTTTAGTGCTTAGCCAATCCAAATTGAAGTATCCACTAAAATTTGGAATTTATCTTTAGTTAAGATTTGGAGAAACAGGACCCTGATTATTAATTTACACGTAGATTTTACATGAGATAATGATTAATTCTTTTAATAAGTGGAGTTTTAAATATGTAAATAAAATTGAAAGATTTGATATACTTGCCAGTTTATAGAAATTGTAAATACTGTATATAAAAAAGTAATTATATATCTTGATATTTTAGTACTTTTATTTCTTCATTTGCCATTTTTAATGTATTTTTCTTTATATGCCCACTTGTGATAGAGGTAACAGTTTCTGGCAGATGAATTTCGTTCCAGAGTTATCTGAAAACCTTTGATAGGCGTCTGCATTGTATAAATCCTAATATGCATACAGATTGGATAAGAACTTTTGTCGTTTGAGTGTTCACAGGATTTTACAAAATGCAACAAGGGCCATAACTCTAGAAGTAAATACCAGAAGATCTTCATTTCGTATAAATTTCAAAATGATCAGATGATAAATATAGTCTGAAGAATCATTCTAATAAATTATCAAATAATCACCGCTTGATTTAATGATTAAGATTAAATAGTGACTTGAGATAGGTTTAATATACTTCATTGGCAATTATCAACCAACTAATCATTAATCCGAGACAATTGATTAGTATTACTCGGCGACGCGATCCGGATTATCAGCCAGTTGATTAATTTATTATTGTGTTTAGCCACGTGATTGACACTCAATAATGGTTAATACAGGATGAATACGTTTAGAATTTTAAGATTTTTTTTCCGTCAGTTCTCAAAAAGAATCGCCAGTACTGTAAAACTTTATCGCCAAAATTATCGCCAAAATCAAATTTTAATTGCCACTTTAATTTTTTTTATCGCAAATTGCGACTTTGGCGACCGACAGTGTGAGCCCCGGAAGAATGTTCACAAGAAATTTGGGGGTTGGAATGTCGAATGGTTAGTTCATACTGTCTGTCAATGAGTCAACTGACATGGTTTTGATTCACTAATTGTAGTGACATATGGAGGAGGGTTGCCTGTCCAACCTCATGGGTTTCATTTCCCCAGTTGTACATGACACAGATTATGGTCGCCTGTCCAATCACATGGATTTCTTACCATGTCCTTAGGTTTCCTCCTACTGCTAAAGATCACTACATAGAAGTGGATTATTGAAATAAAATTGAACCATATGTTAGTCCCAAAATGACTTAGTTTGTGTCAAGTGGAGGTTAAACCTCATTTCTCTCACTCTCTCAAAAAATTGTGGATGACAGGACAGAATTATCAAATAATCAAATATAGCTTTGAAATGCCTAAAGATTAAAAATAAGTGTGACTCACTTTGATTTCACAACACAACAACTGGTTTCTAATAGGGCCTACTCCTTGTGTCGTAATTTAATCTACATATTTCAACACCATTATAGATTTCAACATATAATTACTGTGATCAATTTAAAATAATCAAGTATTAGACACACCTAATTTTAGAACATCCTAACACTATACTATTAATTATAGGGCAATTTACAAAATGTCCATAGAAACCATTATAGTCTATAAGCTGTTGATTCTTATTAAATTTGAAAATGCCTAAACTTATGGATTGGCAGACAGTCAATATCTTGAGTCAGATTATGCTTTAACTATAAGCAGCTGTTGCTCTCTTATTCCCACCTATTGAGGTGGTGGGGAAGCGATGACCAAATGGTTAGCGTGTGCATACTGTATCATAAGGTCTTTCATTTAGTAGACTTGCATGGTTTTGATTCGCCGGTTATACGTCACAGGAGTAGGATTGCATATCCAACCTTGTTGAGTTTTTCTGGGTCCTCCCACAGCTAAAGATCTCTATGCGCAAGTGAATTATTGAAATAAAATTTAACCATATTTTAGTCCCAAAATAACCTGGTTTGTGTCGAGTGGACTTTAAACCCCATTTCTCTATCTCTCACTTGTGAGGTGAGGGACATCAGCCTCCCTGTTGACATATTTCTTTGAGGTAGAAGAAATTTGCTCAGACATTGACATTACTCCTCTTTTTTGTCTTCCAACTTCCAAGGTCCCTGGGGTAACTGGAGTGTCAATCAAATCACCAGAAAAAAAGTTGACTGGTAAAGATCTCATCACATTCCTGAAGCAATGGCCCAAAAAATTCCCCTCTGGTCATTGCTTGACTTCTGAGAGAGTGTGTCTATTCTTTTCGTTCGATCAAATCTCTCCTAAGTACAGCAACATGGCAGCTATGCACTAGTTAAATGAGCGTAATAAATTTTGCGAGTTGTGACGCAACGTTACGTAAACATATCTGGAGCTCTGTTTAACGTTTAAACGCAGTTAGGTATTGGTTGTTAATCAGACTATTGACCAGTCATAATTTGGATCATTGCCAGGAGTATGAGATCGCATAAGCACTAATACCTCTTTTAAGACTCTCTTTTTTTTGTAATCCTTTCAATAATAAAACAATATACAACTACGAATTTTTAACCAAATTTATTGAGATTATGCAACTGTCATAAATTATTGTCATTATATATGTACATAATCAACATGTAAATATTACAAATGATTTATAATATAGATGTAATATAATCAGACATTTGTATAAAGTTACATTTAATACTGGTATTGACCGTAATCCTTTAGTGGGATTTAGTGATTGGAGACATAACAGACCTAACACAGTTATATGGGAAAATAATCATGACGTTTCGATAAGTATCCTCTTACTGATGTCATTGTGCTTGATAACAATAAGAGGATACTTATCGAAACTTCATGCCTGTGTAAAATAACCAAGTGACTGTCCCATATAATTGTATTAGTTCTCGTATTGACCGGTTTGCATAACCTAACACATGAATTAGGTTTCTATTATTTGTTTGGATTTTGGACAAAAATTAATAGAGTTGAGATTTTATCATCTAAATTTAATATGGATATTTCTAGTCTAGTTGAGATTTTATCATCTAAATTTAATATGAATATTTCTAGTCTAGTTGAGATTTTATCATCTAAATTTAATATGGATATTTCTAGTCGGTACAGAATAGTTGCATAAGTAATAATAATGGTGACTAAATTAATACATGTAGAATAGAGATTATATTAAAGGGACAATCCCGATAAGAACAGTCTCAAAAATTAAAGTCTGCGTATTTATGAAATTTATGAACCAAAATATAGTGGCATGGTGTATTTACCTTGTCTCAAAATTTCAGCTCAAAATATTGAGTCGTTTGGACGCGAACGTCAACACTGCTTATCTGGACACGTAACCCTTTTAAGATTTCGGGTCAATTTTTTCATTGGGTGACCTGATAATCGATTTAAGGTTTCTTGAGAGGTCTATACAGTGAATGACCCATGCCCTGTACTCAAGTACAAAAGGTAAATTTCACCTACATATTATTTTTATAGAAAAAAGTCTGGTTTTATCCAGATACTGTATAATAAAACGTTTTCCATTTCCAGATGAAGACTGTCAGCTTTAAGTTATTTACAAGCGTATCACAAATATCGGGTTGGTAGGTGGGCCTTAGGTTATGGATTTTAAAGGATTTTAACACAAAAGTAAGCAGTTTTATTCCCCAAAAAGTTATCGGGATTGGCACTTTAAGTGTAGTTTAATCTTCAAGTATGAGACATTAAGTAATATATTGGTATTGTACGAGTGCGATAGCACGAGGGCAATATCTATATATTACAGAATTAAACAACTTAAAATACAGACGCTATCCAGCACGTGCATAACAATGAAATACGTCACTCAGGTACTATATTTCAGCCAGTATGAATAATATACGCTTGGCACAATTGTTTGTACCATTATTTGAAATAATGGTCCGCCAACATCGAAGGATGACATCACATCTGTATTTTAATTATATTTAATATGGATATTTCTAGTCAGTACAAAACAGTTGCATGAGTAATGGTGGCTAAATTAAAGGAGCTAAGTCTTTAACCCCATGTCATCCAAAATCTTCAACATTGAAAACACGAATTATTTGTCAATTTAAATCAAAATTGATGATGTGATCTTACCGGAAAAAGATGGGCTCCTGATATCCAATATTTAAGAAGAAAAAAATATTTTACCATTGGTACACGAATCGTGTACCATAATGCGTTTCAGCCCCAGTTCTAGCAAGAGACTCGAGGAACGAGGCTAAAAACATTGTACCAAATCAAACGGCGCATGTAGACTGGAATAACTAGACGCTAAAAAAAAATGCCTTCGGTTGACACTTCTGGTTTATTTCGCCGAACATAACTGATTTGAAATTAGAGCAAAAACGGAAACAATTGAATGCAAATCAGTTTATATACATTCATATTACAGTATTATATGCGTGGCGATCCACTTGAGTCAATTTCTAGGTCCCAAATGTTAGCGATTTAGCTCCTTTAATAGAGAAGTGTTTTTGTCCTTTAAATTTAAAATGTATATTTCTTGTCTATGCTGAACAGTTGCATAAGTAATGGTGACATTATCTTACTGTTAATTGCATCATGTTGAAGTCGTTACAAAAATAAACTCTTTTAGCTTTAAAACATATTTATGATCATAGTATGGAATGTCTAGTAACTCTTAATGGAAATAAAGTTATATAGATTAAAAACATGAACATCCACCTACTAAAATATCTAACTATGGCCACACCAATATAATTTTCTGTTTATCAGGGTCTTTATAATGACAAATAAGAGAATTCTGTAATGCAAGGTTCCCACTGTTTTGCGATGCATTACGATAAGCGTGTCCCTATCCAATCCACGATCTGGTATGTGCAGATATGTTCGGAACAGATACATTTCAATATGATCAACAAGGTTGATACGACTCATCGCAATATATGATAAGGCCTGACAAGATCACCACGATTAAAACCACTATTTCAATCGCAGCATGAATCTTCACAGTGGGAACCTGGTGTAAAAGATGTTATTATGTGAATTGTTGATGTGAGAAAATTGAAAAATGCAGCCATGCTGTTTTGGCTTTAATTATTAATTTTTCTTCTCGAAGAAATAAGAAGGAAATTTTGTACAGGTGTTTGTTAAGAACAGAAAATCATATTGGTGTGCACTATGGTGAGGGAGAAGGAAAAACAAGTGCAAAGTATAGTTTTAACGATTAACAATTTGTATAGAGCGAAAAAAATAATTACAAGAGCGCGGCAAAACCAAATGTTGTTTACTTATTACTACCCCTGGCACGTCTATATCTAATTGTTGTTGGTTTTTGTCGGGAGATTTGTCTGCGTATCTGATTGGCTCCTTAGTAAACAATGAGCGGGACTAGAGAAGTAATGACTTTAATTCCACCTGGACAAAATGAAAGGTATTATTAACAATTTACCCGACATTTCTACTAGAAACAGGAAAAACAAATCAAATCATGCTCGACAAAATCTGAACCTGTCCGTAACAAACCTGGAATCTGTCCCCCACCCCACAAGGTTACTGACAGGTACCTTGTTTCCCACCTCGACAGTCAGACTAGGGTCAAGGCAACAATAATATAACGCTTACACGTTATAGTCAACAATTAATACAACCAAAAGTCATACAACAAAACAAACAAATTTATACTTTAACTAATTGTAGAATTTCATGTACATGTAGCCCATGCATTGAATAACAAAATGATCAAATAAAAAAACCTTTAATCTGTAGTCTACTTTCATTTTACATAGTTATCACAGAATTCATTAATCACCCTCAAATATTTTTAACAATTTACCCCCAAATCTGTAATTAAAATGAAGAAATTAAAAACAACGAACTCTGTGACTTCATTACAACAATAACAGAACAATATGTCGAGACTTAGGTGACATAATCATTAAATATAAACATAACTAGACTCTTGTATGTTTTTGTCTAGGTTATACAATGGCTGATGAAATGATGAGGTAAGGCCATTAGAGGTTAATAACTTAGTTTTTTCTTTGTGAACTCCTGTCCTAAAATACACATACAGTAGGTCTACACTGGACTTTATAAATCTAATTGAAAGATTTTATTGCACATTCTATGTAGTTGGTCTTATCTGCAGGATTGTTTTGTCGGTTTTGCATTGTGTGTAGTTCAGTCCTCCTGCACTCCTTCAGTCTTTTTTGTCTGGTTTATGCAATTCCTTAACTGTTCAGTGTTCTCTAAATTTTTAGTAAAATAAATACTTCAATACCATTTCAACACAGTTGGTTAAATTTCATCGTGGGGGTGGCAAAATCTCATTAGACCCCAAATTCAAAGTAAGAATTTACCCAACAGATCACTCACTATCAAAGCATTTACTTAAAGTTAAAGCCCAAAATATTTTGACCAGAGTCTTTACTCACATCAATCAAAATTTCTCAATAAGTTCCGTCTTCATTAGCTCAATCGGGGCAGAACAGTAGGACATTAAACCCCATTTCATTTTATTTCCTAATCTGTGAGTATTAGAGCAACTGTCGTTGTTTTTTGTATTTCAGAGGAGAGCCAAAAAAAGCTCCCCATAATCAACAAATTGAAAAAAATGGCTCTCCTAAAAGGTTCTCCCAGTTTCGATAAGAGGAATGCTTTAGAAATTAAGAAGAGTGATTTAGGAATTAAGGAGAGTGATCTGATATTAAGGAGAGTGATTAGTAGATAAATGTTAATATACCCCCAATGACTTTGTCAAGGAGAGTGATTTTCAATTATAAGGGGAGGGGAAAAAAACTCCCCTCGGTCGACATTCAGGTGAGCTGTAGACGCTCGAGAGCGATCACTCGCCTTAAAAAACAATGACTGCAGCAAGATGCCAAGATCTTCCACAGCCTAGGAGATTTTGCCATCCCTTTGATGATACAGTTTATTTTTGATCTGAATGTAAAGATTTATAAATTTGAAATCGGTGACTTATTTTTAAGATGGGAGAGATGATGGTTTCAACGTCTTGAATCCTCCGATGAAATCTTTCTCTGTCCCTAGCGTATTCCTCCCATGGACCTCTCCGACATGCTCTGTAAGCGAAAGACCAAGCATACATTCGATGTACGGTGACTAATTTATCTTCATCTGCAAAATGTACCTGAAAAATAAAATATTTTCAACATTAATATGAAATCAACGATAATGATGGAAGTCATATTTATTCACATATTTAATTACAATGACTTATGTACCGGCGCACTTACACTTTGGGAATAGGAATATATACATTGGCCATCAATGATGGGTGTGTTTAGTGTCTACCACAATTGAAACCATCATAGGACAAGCCCAGATACCGTACAGAAAATGCAAAATCAAACTGATGTAATATTTATTGATAGTTGCCATCTTTGTTTCAAGGTTTTATAATTTTCTGTTCTGTTTTATCATAAAATCCTAGAACAATGCACAATCTTTTGGATTTATTTGTCAGACTTTTTTTTATTGATATTTAATACATGTTAATACAAGTTGAAAATGTCTGGTACTATTTCATTAGCGCCTTACATTTTGTCAGGTAAAGTGGACATCCACATGAAAATACGTTTTTTCCGGGCCTTTCGCCTTTTTATTCAGGAAATACAAAAACACTCACTATTAGGTACTGTACATGTAGTAGCTATGTGCTCGCAATTTGCCATCACAAACATATGAAAGGGCTCTATTGCCTAACCAGGACACCTAATGCTCAAATATTTGATTAAAGGAAAATAGAGTATTACCTTTTTAGTTTTAGATTTATTTTCTGAGCAATTTGATTGTTCTGTATCTGTTTTATTGTCTATAAAATGAATGTTCCAAGACATGTTGAGTGATTCTATATCATTGTTTGTTGGACTAGCTCCAGAACCACATGATGTACTTTGTTTTGGTATGGACGATATATGAACTTTAAAGTTCATCGGATTCATCAAGTTCTGGGGAAACATTTCATCCATGCACGTATTTGACCAATCGTTATCATCATCATCGTCGTCAACACTATCCCATGAATCATCAGTTTCTGTGTCATTGTCACTAGCCACAAATTGAAAAATGTGAGACTTTGTGGGACTTTGAGCGGCTTTCATTCCAACGTAAAATGATTTAGGGCTTGGAGAAGAATGGAAGCTTTCAGATTGTTTTTCTTTTACCCGACGTTTTTTGGTTTTCTTTGAGTTATCTCGAACTAAGAGAATTATGGAATGCTTGCAACCGGCACTTTGTGGAAATTCTTTACATTCTGGTGTTACCCGTGTTATGTAAGCTGTACAAATATTGCACAATTTTTGTGAATCTTTATCTTCTGGCGGAGCAGATGTAGGTTTGATTTCTTCTGACAGGATCCCACCACAGTCTTTATTTTGTACAACTCCCAGTTCATTTTTGTGTTTTTTCTTCCCGATTATGTTCAGATTGATTTTAGTGGACGAAGGGGATGGATGACGATTATTATCTCGAACACCAGACTTAGATACCTCATGTGCGGGATCTGGTTTTTCAGCAGCATGATTATTATCAGTCTTTCCTAGTTTTTCAATTAAAGGTAAAGTAGGTTTTCCCAGAGAATTAGACAGTTCACAACCTGGGTGTGGTGCAACACATTCAATGTTACAATTAATTTCCTGTTTAGGCTCATTGATATTCAATTTCTGTTCACAAACATTACATTTCATTTTTATACCAGTATTAGAATTCACTTCCTGTTCGCATTTCATATCACAAAATGTCTGTGGTTCACTTTTGATACATGTATTAGTAATGCTATCTTTCATGACACTGTCAATATCCTTAATGACACTACTGTCACTGACAGCTACCTGTTTCATGCCTAGTTCTTTCTCATTTACTGGAACAACCGTAGGTTCACATCCTTCACTTTGAATCACAGAATTTGATTTATTATCACACACTGTACTTAAATTTTTACTTTCACCCGGACAATCATTTATTTTAATTGAATAATGTTTGTGTTTGCCTTTTTTCTTATCAAATTTTTTATAAACATTTCTTTCTGGAATTGTTGCACCATTTGGGTGAAAATATCCGGAATTGACTTTAAGCCAAGGTGAATCTGGATGGATTAACGATTTAACGACTCTAGAGGGCGATGGCTGATGTACGTATGCTTGTTTACTAAGCAAACCTTGATTAAAACTCCAATGGTTTATAAACGATGATGAATAATTGCATTGTCCTCGTGTTGACCCCTGATCAAAATCTGAGGTAATATTCATTGTCTTCTTATTTAAGGGTCTGATCGGTGATTTCTGCATCAGCTCTTGACAACCACCGACTCCGAAGCCATTTAATGGCTTCGTATGAATACCGCCACCCCTATGCATAAAATAATACGGTTCCATAACACCTCTGCGATTTCCGTAGTTTCTTTGACTTTTCATGTTGTCCTTTTTCGTTAATATATTTATTGGTGGAGGTGTCAATTCACAATTCGGACTGGAATCTCCTGATGATACTTCTCCAGTACTATCTAGCCTTAAAAACTTTGGTTTACTCAAAGCACTAAAAGTATTTGATAAAAGTTTAATCGGTTCAAAATTTGTCCACATTTTGATATAATTTGATTACAATAGTATCACTTTCACAGTTCATAAAAGTTTTTGGATTAGATTAATTCACATAGCCATAAAATTATCCCAATAATGAGGGTAAGATTGAAATACATGTAAGTCAAAAATCACATTCTCCATAATATTAACATTAAAACCACCAGCTGTCTGAGTTCCTCGCCGCGTGTTTTTATCAGAAATGAACATTTTTCTAGCGTTAAGTCCTCTCTTGTCACTCAAAACATTTTCTGTATCTTCTGAAACACTTATTACACTCGATACCGCTAGTTTAGACATCTTAAAAATTAGTTTGTATATCTATTTTACGTTCTTTCTTCTTGATTGTTGTAAACATGTTGTATTCTCTGTAAAATTTGAAGTCATGTCGGAAGAAACTATTTTTAGAATTAACCTTTCAACCATTGAAAATGGCGCCCTACAAGATGTAGTTCCTAATTTTTCTGCTTCTGCGCCTTAGACCCTTGTTTCCATTTCTCCAGTATTAATATTTTCCCTAATTAAATATCTATCTGAACCGTATCGCATTGTTTTCTATGATATTAATGCTTTTGAAATCTATTTCAGGCTTAACAATGAGTGATGTGGCTTGACCTATATTCATAAATATGCCAAAATAGGTCACTGTGGAGATATTGCATCAGTCGTTTTATAAAACATGCCAGTTCATGACACAAAGGGTAGCACGTAGTTTTTACATGCCCTTAATGCGTCTTAACGGATATATATGTGATAATAGTCACGTCAATATTTAATATTTAAAATTCTAAATAAATATTATATCTACATGTATGTCCTTTTCGATATAAACCAATGGGGAGTTTTCTTTTAAAAAAAATAGGCGGATGAGAATTTTCTCGTATTACGTAGAAGGTCATGTGACTAATGAATCATCCAGAAGTTGCGCGTTTAATAAACATATTAAAATTATATAAACATCAACAGTATCATAGTATGGTTACCGAGAACGGAGATGAACGAAATGGGGTTTATCTAACGTCCTACTTTTTTGCGCCAGCCAGGAACCCAAGATGCAGTGGTGTAGGATGGATTACAAAAACTAGGACAGTTGTCTATTCCTTCGGATGGGACAAAGAACCGAAGTCCCGTGTATTCAACATGCACGTAAACGACCCCTTAGTTGGATTAGTTGGAATTCGAGAAAAAAAATGGCCCCGCCACAAGTATAAAGACAATTATAAGGCCCTGCCAAAATACTAAGCCTACACCACTGAAATTCCCTGAGATTTATCGACGACGACATGACGAAATGGTGACTAAACAATTTGCCATTGTTGAAATTTGAAAGTGACTTTTTATATTCTCTAAAACTTTTGGAATAAAGGGTAGGGCCTACATTGCATAAACGTAAGCTGGCTTCGATACCCTATTCATGGTTCCTTTTGGAACTGTCCTTGAGCGAACGATAGCGAAAGTTCGCTCAAAGACAGTTCTGAAAAGAACTATAGGCCTACCCTATTCAGTGTCATAATTTTAAAGGCACGTAAACAAGGAAATAATGTGATTGATGTTTGCCTAACAACCTTTGTTTGATACAAACATTGCTAACCATTGGTCATTCATTCATTTGAGATTGTACTTTCTGTTAAACACATAATATATATAGCCTATAACTGATCAGCTTAATATTATATTTAATAAATAAAATAATAGGGGGAAGCGAATAGAAGTATAAATAGGAAGGAGCCTTCTTAGATTATCACGTTATAGCATTTCTTTGCAATACCGGTAGGCTGCATCGTTTCTTCTGGTAATAGCAGAATGTAAAATTTCAGGTATAACCATTGTCGGATATAGTCCAGGGGCCGGTTGCTCAAAGCTCTGTTAAATTTTAACGATCCGTTAACATGGAGTAAACGGGTCGTTAACTTTAACGGAGAGAAAAGTTGTTGCTGGAAGCCCGGTTAACTTGAACGGATAATGAAATTGACTTTCCAGCAACAGAAATTTAACGGACCGTTAACAAAGGACGCATGAAAGACTACGGCACCCTCTTGATATTTTGATCGTATAACCTAAGTCGTTAAAGATATTTAGCCTATTACCAATAATCTTAATCTTATAATTATGGTGGCTGATTGGTATCGTGGCTGATTGGTATCATGTCGTATTGTCGTGATGTCGCCTTTCATAACGCGACAACCCGACATCACGACATTTCTACCCGACAACACGACAACCCGACACCACGACATTTATACCCGACATCACGACATTTTTACCCGACATTACGACACTAAAAATGTCGTGGTGTCGGGTAAAAATGTCGTGATGTCGGGTAAAAATGTCGTATTGTCGGGTTGTCGGGTTGTCGTGATGTCGGGTTGTCGGGTTATGGAACAAAAATCTGGCAATAAAGAAAATGGTTGATCAAGTGGAAGTAGATTCACACTCACATTGCATTCGTATCCATTTGTATACGTCCACATTCATAATGTGAACCGTCTTCATTAGCTCAGTCGGATCAGAACAGTAGGACGTTAAACACCATTTCAGTTCATAATGTGAACATATTATGCCGCCGCCCTTGTCTGTGTGTCTGTCATTGAGTCAAGTGGTGTGGTTTCCAGCCCAAGCTTGTCCATGACAAAGAGTAGGGTCGTCTGTCTAACCTCGTGGGTTTTCTCCGGGTGCATGCCCTACCCGCGGAGTGGTGCCAATCCCGCTTTTTGTTATTATTTTGTCTGTAAATATTCTACAGGTTGCAATTATTAACAGATTTTGTTCAAATTCGGCATGATCAATCATTTCAATAACAGGATGGTACCTATATTAATATTTTGTCTGTAAACACTCTACAGGACGCGATTCTTAGTGAATTTTCTTCAAATTGGGCATGAGCATTATTTTCAAAGAGAAAATGGTATTTACTGATGTAAATGCATGCCCGACCCATAGGGGCGTTTTCACGCCCACTTTTCGCGAATATTTTGTCTGTAAACACCTTTCAGACTGTAATTGGTATGAGATTTTAATCAGATTTGGCATGATCAAGACAGGATGGTAAACACCCTACAGGCTGCAAATTTTATACGCCCACATTGAAATATATCAACGGCCATAACTCTGGTTGTAATTATTGGACATCGCTGAATATCATTAGGTCTTCGTCGCATGAACTTACACACTGCGCATCAATTTCAAGCGAATCGGATGACAACGTTAGCCTCTAGAGCGTCCACAAGATTTTAAAAAGTGAAACGTGATCATGGGCCATAACTTTGAAAATAATGCTCATGCCAGTCCTTGTGACTAAAGTTATTATCCGATTGATTTGAAATTTATACCAAGTGTTTATGTTCATGAAACTCTGGCAGTAATTATCTGGCAGTGGAAATCAATGGGTTTCTACGTCTTATGGCCATAAACATTGTATATAAATTTAAAATCAATCCGATGATAACTTTAGGCCCCAGAGAGTCCACAATCTGACCGACGGGCGGACTGACGGACAGACGGGGGCGACGACGATTTATTTAAAAGTGCACGTATGAAATTTGCAACCTGTAGGGTGTTTACCATTCTGTCTTGATCAAGCTAAAACTGAACAATATCTCATAAGAATTACAGCCTGAAAGGTGTTTACAGACAAAATATTCACGAAAATTGGGCGTGACAACGCCCCTATGGGTCGGGCATGCATTTACATCAGTTGGTGCCATTGTCTCTTTAAAAATAATGCTCATGCCAAATTTGAAGAAAATCCATTAAGAATCGCGGCCTGTAGAGTGTTTACAGACTAAATATTAATATAGGTACCATCCTGTTATTGAAATGATTGATCATGCCGAATTTGAACAAAATCTGTTAATAACTGCAACCTGTAGAATATTTACAGACAAAATAATAACAAAACAGTGGGATTGGCACCACCCCGCGGGGTAGGGCATGCACCCGGAGAAAACCCACGAGGTTAGACAGACGACCCTACTCTTTGTCATGGACAAGCTTGGGCTGGAAACCACACCACTTGACTCAATGACAGACACACAGACAAGGGCGGCGGCATAATATGTTCACATTATGAACTGAAATGGGATTTAACGTCCTACTGTTCTGATCCGACTGAGCTAGTGAAGACGGTTCACATTATGAATGTGGGCGTATACAAATGGATACGAATGCAACTCAAACTGCAATGTGAGCGTGAATCTACTTCCACTTGATCAACCAATTTTTTGTTGCCAGATTTTTGTTCCATAACGCGACAACCCGACAACCCGACATAACGACAACCCGACATCACGACAACCCGACATCACGACATTTTTACCCGACATTACGACATTTTTACCCGACATTACGACATTTTTAGTGTCGTAATGTCGGGTAAAAATGTCGTGATGTCGGGTATAAATGTCGTGATGTCGGGTTGTCGTGTTGTCGGGTTGTCGTGTTGTCGGGTAGAAATGTCGTGATGTCGGGTTGTCGGGTTGTCGCGTTATGAAAGGCGACATTACGACAATACGACATGATACCAATCAGCCACCATATATAATACTGCATAATCGCCCATAGAGATGTGTAGGCTAATCCCCAAGTCAAATCAACTAACACCAGTTTCATAATAAGAGTTGAACCCAGGGCTCGTGGGAGGGTGGGGGTGGCTGGAAGCCTATAGAGGTATCCAGAGGTATGCCGGTCGAGTTATGTTTTAAAGGAAAAATTGTTGGTATAAATTGATACCCCCCCCCCCCCCCAAAAAAAAAACAAAAAAAAACAAAAAAAAAAACAAACCCAAAACAACAAAACACACCGCTACTTGATCGTTAGAAGAAGAAAACTGGTGATTTTTCCGAATGTGTGTAGCCGTGTATAGGTTTAGAAACCGATTCTTCCAGTCCACTTTTCGTTCGGGTAAAATTGATGAATTAAAAAGTAAAAGCCACCTGCCTTCATTTTCCTGAAGCAATGGCCCGAGTGGGATTACCTCTAATCAAACGGAACACTGCGAGGAGTATGCCTGCCTTGGTCTTAGAAATTCGCATCGTGTGGCCTGCAATACACCTCCACCATTTTCAGAATTCATACTTGTGCTGTAAATTTCGATTTCCAACCTAAACTAATTTTGGTCTCCTTTCCCGCGAGAATATATGGAGCTAAAAATTATTCGTCACCTCAAAAAGAAGGAGCATGCCTCAATATTTCGCCAACAATAATGATTTCTTTGGAGCGTTCTTAGCCGGCCATGCACATCCTCACAGGGGCGAATCCAGAGGGGGTGGGGGTACATTCGTTCGAATGCGACATACCATCCTCTATTAGTACATTCCCGCGAGAATATATGGAGCTAAAAATTATTCGTCACCTCAAAAAGAAGGAGCGTGCCTCAATATTTCGCCAACAATAATGATTTCTTTGGAGCGTTCTTAGCCGGCCATGCACATCCTCACAGGGGCGAATCCAGAGGGGGTGGGGGTACATTCGTTCGAATGCGACATGCCATCCTCTATTAGTACATTGTGTTGGTTAAAAAAAAATGAACAGTTGGAATTCGATGAAGAGTAATTTTAGCGGTAAACCCGCTCTCGTCGTCAAAATTGCAATTATAGTACACTTCATTACAGGGGCGTGGTGAGGGCAATTATTGAGAAGAAATTATGAGTAACAAAAAAGATTTTGGCACAAAAACCCTTTTACTGACCGCGGAGCTGTGGCCGGCAAAGCCGGCCACCGCGAGCGCCGAAGGCGCGAGCCCGCGGCAGGGGGTCCGGGGGGCCCTCCCCCGGGAAAATTTCGAAAATTAGAAGCCCAGAAACGCAATCTCCAGCAATCCGAGACAATTTGATTGTGATTTTGGCGCAAAAACTTTTTGGCGCATGAGTATGGCTACTCATGAACTCATTCTCACCACGCCCCTGCTTCATTAGCCTGGCTGATGCAGGCAGATTAGATATGACGTTAAAAATTGGACCCCATTTCATTTTAAAAGAAGGAAATAAAGGTGTCTGACTCCAGGTCTTTTTTGTCTTGATAGAGTGAGTTGCTCTCCCTTTATTGACCCTCTTCCGGCGAGTTATCGTTCTTTTTTAAGTCAATCACATTGACGGAAAGGTGCAACAGTCCTTGGTCGTGCCAATCCAGGCTCATCCAACACCAATTCGTCTTCTTAGATAAACTGAAGTGAACAGAAAACTACCAAAATGCCCCCTAAATTCGATCCAACCGCAATCACTGAAAGTAAGATGTCCTGTAATATTTATTTTCAGCTTTGAAAACGGCGATGTGATGCAGCGAAGAAGTGGCCATGCGCCATGTTTTATATTATAAGGTCTGCTTACACTGCTGTGTTGTAAATAATTAAGTAAAAAGTATTAAATATTTGATGTATTGAAAAAAATTGCCAGTTATTAGTGATAATAATCTGGAAGATATCGTTTTCACTGACAGTGTTGTACGTATGGATATTTCTATTCCCTGTGGTCGTGGAGTGTGGTGAATGTTGGCCTAAATCCTTGTTGATAATATTGTTTAGAAGTCTTAGAGATCTAGTTTTGAAATGAAGTTGGTCAACGTTTAGTAAATTATTGCAAATCTGATGCCATGGAATATTCATTTTGGTGAATTGAAAGAAATTTAAGTCTCAAGTTCCAATTTCAGTGACGAAACAAATGAAATTCAATGGCGCTATGCGAATGTGTAAAATTGTACCCGATATCGTCAGTACAGTACAACTATTGACGTAGCTACGAGAACGTAGCTAAAAACGTTGAGATATACTGATGTTCTTGTTTTTAGCTACGATTTGAGGCGCTTTAGTTCTATGTTGCAAACTCAATTTCTTTATTAATGCATGTAACATCTTTAAAATAAGATAAGTTAATACTCTTATCACTAATTAAACTTACAGAGGCCAATGCGGTGGCACAACTATCGCCTAACTCCAAATATTCGCATTTAAATTACTGAATCTATATTTTGTCAGACATCCACTTCCATTGATATACACGTGGATGTCATTTAGTATTTCCACATGTAATTGCGTTTTTGATTGGCTGTTATAAAGCCTAAGATTGAGCGCCCGCCCACATTATGACAGCTGTTAGACTTCACTGCTCTAAAAAAGATGGCGGTCTTAGTAACGGCATAACGCCTCGATTTTAAATGCGATGATTTATACCCGTTCCAGGTAGGATTACATGCTTAATTGTAATTGAGTGTGGCAGAAATATTATAAATAACAATAATCAATCGTTGTTTTGATGAAAAATATTGTCAATTTTGTTTAATCGCAGCAGGAGTGAATCACGACGGGATGTGCTACATTGGAGACTATAGGCCAAAATCTTATCTCGAAACACGGAGTGTGGAGAGATAAGATTTGTTATCTACTATTGACGTTGTGTGAAGGATGACCTTAATTGTATGCTTTGCAGGGTTTTGGGTTGGCTTTTACTGTCTATTTGGAGTGCATGTTAAAAATCCCTTGGCAGTTTAATTTTGGTATTGGTGCAGCTGTCTAGGCAAAATGTCCTCATACTCAGTCATAGCACACTATAGTGACTATATGATATGCACGTCTGCATATTTAGACAAGTCGGAGTAGAACATTAATAGAATGTTGTACCCCATTTCATTTCATTTTACTTTCTACAGCAGGGTTATACCTTTCGGGGTTGAGGTTTCATCTCTGCCTACTGGATTCCTTAAAGTTCCAATAGCATTTTTTTAAGTTATATTTTTAAAATTTATTAAAATAAAGCCCCAAAATAGATTGAACCTATAAACAGTCCTACCTTGTTAAAGAATAATCCTATAATTCACTATTGCCAGTTGACAAATGGGCAAAAATATCATTTTCAACTTCAAATTCAAACGTTTGAAGATGGCCGTCCATGGAGAAGGATGGGAAAACAAGGGAGGTAATTGAGTAACTATTTCCTCAATCAACTAGTGTCGCCCTTTCTAACCCCCCCAAAATTTTGTCCATGATCGTATAATAGTGAGTTGACAACCTTTTGAGCAAAAAACATAGAAATAATTATATTTTGACTTTCTTAGAAAAAGTGAAATTGGAACTTTAAGGAACACGATTAATATTTATCTGAAATTACGGTCCTGTGAATAATTAAACAGATCTGGTCATCATCCATTTAAAAAACAAACTTTTCAGTCACAAATTTAATAGCCTGTACAATTTTTCAGGGGTGGATGTGTATCTGTATGATCTACTAATCTAGATTTCTGATGTCTTATTGAAGTTTTCAAGAAAGTTGAAGAAGTTTAACTTTTTCTTTTTTTATTTTTTCCAGTCTTTGTCAGGGCTGTTGGTGGTGATGTACCAGCCACATCTTCACTTGCTCCTAAAATTGGTCCCATGGGATTGGTAAGTAAATTAAAGGACTGATAATTTGTGCTTTTTGAGCATTGGCTTCCCCATACATGTATTGTCAAGTGCATTATATCCGCTTATATTACACTGGTTTTAAAAACCAGAAATAATTACATATGCATTTATATGAAAATTTAGAGACAGGTTTATTAAATAAATTTTAAACTTAAAGCTAGAAAAAGGCCTGTAATAAATAATAGAAAGATTAGCTCTTGCATAATGCATCTAAGATCAGTAGCTTGATTGACTAATAATAGTGGTGATTTATGTCGGCCATAAAACTGGTTTTGGGTAACAATTTTGTAATTGATGAACAATTTATTTTTCAGTCTCCCAAGAAAGTTGGTGACGATATTGCTAAGGGTACCACAGATTGGAAGGGTTTGAAAATTACTGTTAAATTGACAATTCAGAATCGACAAGCTAAAGTATCAGTAGTCCCCAGTGCTGCTGCTCTTATTATCCAGGCTTTAAAAGAACCTCCAAGGGACAGGAAGAAGGTCAAGAATGGTTAGTTCAAGTGTTTTCTGATTTTGAAAACATTTCTGTAAAAAAAAAAAAAAGATTAAACTGTTATATCCAGGGAAAGTTTCAGTATTCCTCTTCATTGATGTAGATACATATTGGAAAAGATTGAGGAGCTTCCAGATGTTACCAATGTTCTGAAATAAAGAAGTGCTCCCAACACTTTTGTCTGTTAAATTGTGTAGCATATTGCTGAACAACATTTCACTGTAATACAAAGTTAAAAAAAAACACCCCAAAGCACGGCACATAGCATATTGCTGAACCACATTTCACTGATACAAAGTAAAAAAAAAACCCACAGCACATTCTATGATTAGCAAAAGCCTGTAACTCAACATATTAAACAAATGAATTGCCAAAATAAAGATATAAAACACAGCATTGATCTGAAATGAAATGAACAAATTTATGTTTATTTTTTAGTAAAACACAGTGGAAATCTGAGTTTAGATGATATTGTTGCTATTGCTCGACAAATGAGACCCAGAAGTATGGCGAAAACATTAACTGGTACAATTAAAGAAATTCTTGGTAAGATATTTGTCAGTAGTCTGTAAATCTAGATGTACCAGCTTGTACCACAATATTATTGAATTTATTCTGAGTGAAGTCATCAGTGTTTGTGGTTCTGACAAGATGTATGCATTGTTTTACCTAACAGTGCTGGCTGAATCATTAAATGGCAGCGCAGTTCTAATCAACTTAAAATTTGAGCCATCGAATGACATTGAGAGTTGATTATTGGCTTGTCAATGTCAAACAATTAAGACAGAATTACTTCTTGAATACATGTTTAATTTAGTTTAATTCTTCTATGATCTGTGATTCATTGAGTAAACTTGTTTGTGGTTGAAACCTTATATATACTTCTGAATCATGTAATGGAAACATGTGGTGGGATGATGTCATCAATGTTAATTTTGTTACAGGTACTGCCCAATCAGTTGGATGTACAGTAGAGAAAAGTCATCCACATACTGTTATAGAAAATATTGATAGTGGGGAGCTCGAGGTACCAGATGTAAGTACAGAAAAATGAGAGCTCTTCTCTTATTCTTCTCGTATTTATTTAGATGGACAGGTGGGTGGGGCTGGTAAAGCCCTGGATACGTGTCTAGATAGTGTCTGTTTTGAATCTTGGAGTGACTTGTTTTAAATATATTTCTCATTTGTTGGAGTGCAACGTTAAAGGCTCTTTTGAATATTTATTGAATATAAACTTTCTATATGAACTTGTTCCTTAAATGAGAAGTTGTAAGCATCCTTGGCCTTATGGTGGTAGAATGCCCATCATGGTGGATCACTAAGTTTGGATTTGAATTCATGTACTTTAAATTGGTATGCAAACATATTTCTCTTGCATAATTTTTTTTTTTTTTCTTTTTCAGGAGTAAATCATCGGAGTTATCAAGTAAAAATTTGAATAAAGTTTTACTTGATGAAATTAATCTTGCTGATTTTTTTTTTTGTCCCATAACCCTACACTTGCCATATGTGCTGCCTGTAGCTTCACAATTACTGTACATAGTCGACTGACTGGGTTGTATCTTGGAGGTCGCGTGTTTGATCCCTGCATTGGCCGAGAAAGGTCATTTGGACTTTCTGATGTTGTTTCCATTTGTCAGTGGTACAGGGCAGAGGTCTGACAAGGACAGCTGACTAATCGTTAGGATAGGAATTTGAGTTAAAAAGTACGCCATTGTGCCGCTGCTCTGGCAAAATTTTCGTTATAGCACAATACATGGTGTATACTTGTCTGATTAGTCTAACTGAAGGAAGCAGAACAGTAGAATTCCCCCCCCCCCCCAATTTCAATTAATTATAAAGAGTTTTGATAATGGCATGGGACTTGATTTGACATCCAGAGTTAGTGCCTGGTAGGTTGACATAGAAAGTTTTGGGTAGCTTATTTGATGTGAAATGGAGGTCCACCGGTTCATTCTTTGTAAGCAATTCTTTACAGAAACATTGTTAGTGTTGGTGCAAAATGCATGACCCTAGAATTGCATGTGAAATTATACCGATTTATGGTCAATTCCAAAACCCAGTATAGAGAACTGCTGGAGGAAACGATTTGCCATTATGTGTATGGTTAAGACCAAATTAAAAAAAACCAATTGTACTTGCTACAATTCTGTTCATAAATGGAATAAGAACTTGGGGAGCTGTTGAAAATAACCCTGGATAAGGGCCAAAGGGAGGCGTCTGGGTTTTGCAGGAACCAGATGGGTTGCAGGGCTAATGAAGACAAGCACACGCCATAGTATGCTATGAGGGAATTTTGCCTGGGCCTACTATTATATCAAATTCCAACTACCAAGGCATCTTTTATGCGCATGTCAATGTTTACACAGGACTTAAGTTTGTCCATCCAAACGAGACAGCAGTTCATGTCACGCCTTGAAGCACTGACGAGGGGGAAACCTTGCTGGAAAATCTGGATGAACTTTCTCGGCCAATGCAGGGATCAAACGCTTGATCTCCAGGCTAATGAGCCAGCGTCCTACCCACTTAGGAACCGTACCCCTGTATCCATAGATGAGACTTTCGACTATTCTGAACTGCATTGAATCAAGTACGCCTAAAACATCAAAATACAGATAACTCTCTTCACCTTCGACCACTGTTGGTATGCGTTCATTGAAAACATTTTTGTAGGAATATTACCGACATACATGTACAGGAATTAAATATAAATAGCTGGTGCACCTGTTACACAGGATATGCTTGTATGCTACCATAAAAAATATTCGTAGTTGATAAGTCTTTTGAAGGAAATGGAAGCTCGTTGAACCTAATTCCCAGAAAGCTGGCCACACACCACTCCTGGTGACATAATTCTGACCTCTACCGTAATAACCCCAAGTAATGTCAGAGGAGCAAAATTTTGAAATAGCATCCCTGTGTTGGACCATTAAGTAAAAAATATTTGAAATAATTTATTTGGGTTTGACAGCGACCTTCAATGTTTTGATGCATAATTTGGGGACAGGTGTCAATGTTAACAAAATTAACACGGTTATCAAGAGTTTTGATTGGTTTATTTACATAACCATATTTGTATACAAAGTAACTATTCTACATACAATATATAATAATATACACATGTAAAATCATCTAAATACAATGTACACATAATAAACAACAAATATATTTGTAACCACCACATTACTGTAGCACTGAATAAATCTGCACAGATGATATCTACATATAGAGAGAAAGAAATGGGGTCGACTCCGGATTAATCTATGATTTAACTTCATTTCATTAGTTCGCTTGCGAGTAGGGCTCTTTAGCAGTGGGAGGACCTAGTGAAAACCCACAAGGCTTAGCATGTTGGGGACTTAACAGTGGGATGAAGATGAAACCATAAAAAAATGACTAGTTTTGACAGGCCACCCTACTCCTTGTCACGTATAACTGGGGATTCAAAACCACGCCAGTTGACTCAATGACAGGATTTATGTTACAGTGCCCACATGCTTACCATTCGAAAACCCACCCCTCCTGATAACATCCACTCTTGCAAGCAAGGTCATTTTGGATTAACATGTGGTTAAGTTTATTTCAAGACTGCCTGTAAGCGTCTTACTCTTACACCCACAAGGTTGGACATGTGACTATTCAAAACCATGTTAGGGGTCTTTAGCAGTGGGAGTAACACTGAGAAAACTTACATGGTTAAAGAGCTGACCCTACTCCTTCTCACGTACAACTGGGGAATCTAAACCACGCCAGTTGACTCAATGAAAGACCTTAAGATTCAATGCACTCAGTGTAACGATTTGTTCATCTACCATGCCAGGGACCTTATGATTTAAAGCCAACACGTTAAACCATTTGACCATACACCGATATCATAAGTTTCGATAATCCAGCACTCAGGCAACTTATAAAGGGGTAACACCATTGTTAAAGTATAGTTATAGGCTGAACTACCTTATAATACTGCTGTATTTCCCTTTTCAACAAGCTGGCCAGTCACCTCTGGCTTGCGGCTGTGGTTTTGAGCCCTGGTGTGAACGTATGTCGCATGGAGATAGGGGCGCCTTCTCAACCTCGTGGGTTTCCTCAGGGCACTCCGGTTTCCTCCCACTGCTAAAGACCCCTACGCGCAAGCGTATTATTGAAATAAAATTAAACCATATGTTAGTCCCAAAATGACCTAGTTTGTGTTGAGTGGATGTTAAACCCCATTTCTCTTTCTCTCTCTTTTCTGTTAAGCTACTGAATATATAACCAATTTGATTTTGTCTTTTTAGATTAAGATAATTAGAAGCCGTTTCTGTGTAGGAGAAAAAACCCTATTATTATATACATGTGTACTAAGTCCAAATATGGGTCTAACTCAATTGTCACCAAAATTTGACTAGGTTTTTCCAAATTACAAGAGACTAGTCACATCATAAGAATTTCAGCTTGATATTATATCACCTTTGTATCCTAAGACTTATTTGTACCAGTGGTGTAAACATATTTGTGAAATCTTTTTAAGTGTGCCGCGAAAATTTGAAAGGCACACTAAGAAAATGCAAAAAAAACATGTGATCCCAAAAATAAAATTTAAATAAACTATTTCCTTTTGTCTATAAAGTAACAACAAAAGGGCCAAAATAATCGGTGAATTTTTCGTACCGATAACTTTTCCTTTTTTTTTAAATCAAGGACTTGTAACAATTGATATGTCAAAAATATTAATAATAATCCAATCTATCCCCATGTTCACAAAGCATCCTGTTCGGAACTGAACTCGTGAAGATACCATGAGTATCATTAAATATCCTGATTCTGTCCATTCATTCATTATTTAACCTTTATCTTTTTTATTGTTGCTGGTCATATCAAGGAGGGGGATGTGTTCAGAATTAATGTCCACTGTGTAGTTTTTTATCTAAAGAAAGTTGGTTGATTTATTTTTCACGTGACGGTGTCATGGTAACGGCCAGGGGAGACCATTTTTTAATGGAACCAGAGAGTGCTTTAGTTATTTTAGAAGGATAGGGTCATATTTTGTTCGCTGTTAAAATCGTATAATATATATAGATAGAAAAGAATAGTTGTCTACTGTTTTGTGTTCATATTCGGAACATTTATAGAAAAGAATAGTTGTGTACTGTTTTATGTTCATATTCGGAACACATTCTAAGACATGACTTATAAATTTACTTAAATTTGTTCAGTTTATGTTAACTAAAATCTAGCCCTTTATAAAACTTTTGTGGTTTTATTGTATCAATACAACAATAAGAAACTATGTGCAAAGTTTTGTGTTTCTAGATAAACAGTGAATGAAAGTTGAGTAAAATCTTAACTTAAGTCTAAGAATGCTTTGTGAACTTCGGGTCTGTTTATGTATGAAATTACAATAATTTGGTTCATTTATACATGTGGTTGCTATGAAATTGTATTTTCATGTCTTATAAAACAATATCATTCATCGATAGGTGAGCTTTCATGAATTTTGAAAAATATGCAAATTTTGGCACCAATAAAATTGTTAATGAGATTCCAAGACATAATTCTCTACAACAAAACATATACTGTCCTAAACGAAATATGCTGCCAATTGGGACATTTTGTCTTTCGGTTTTCCTCTACCCCTCCCTCTTCCACCACGACCTCGACCTCTTCCTCCCCTACCTCTCCCCCCTCCTCGTCCCCTTGAAGCCCCTCCACGAGATGCTCTGTTTTGGAAGAAGTTACTGGCGTGATGTTTTTCCATCAGTGGTTTGAGAGCTGGATCACAGAAAACACAGCCAGTATGTTCTTCTGCACCTTCCGGTAATTTGGACTTCCCCTAAAATAAAGGTAAAAGAGTTAACTCCCTTGATTGACATTTAGTAACATATTCAACAATCTGTATATATTTGTCTACTATTCATATATCTGTGGGGGGGTTGGGATGGCCTAGTGGTCTAGAGTGCCGCGCTTCGAACTCTAGTTGGCCAATCACCTCTGGCTTGTGGCTGTGGTTTTGATCCCTGGTGTGAGCGTATGTGGCATGGAGATTGGGGCACCTTCTCAACCTTGTGGGTTTCCTCCGAGCAATACGGTTTCCTCCCACTTCTAAAGACCCCTACGTGCAATAAAATTGAACCATATGTTAGTCCCCTAAAGACCTTGTTTGTGTTGAGTGGACGTTAATCCCCATTTCTCTCTCTTTCATATGTCTGTATCATTTGCTTGATAAAGATGAGAGTATCCTCGCAATGTCATTAAGTATGAAACTCAGTAATTGTGTATCAATAAAACTGTACCCTGCATTAATTCGATTGAAATATCACTTTAATTAAAATAGTTATTTCACTCCATATTACGTTTTCCTATTTAATGTGAGTGCCAATTGTTAAATATATTAATCAAATTAACACAGAGAGGTTATTTGGTAAACTGGTGAAAGATACATCAGAAATAAGAAAACTTGGGTAACTGAAATGGATTTATAACAAGCGCTACAAGCTGGTGTGCTCTGCAATATAACAACATCAGCCAACACAGTCATTTCGGGACTAACATATTGTTCAATTTTATTTTAATAATTCGCTTGCAATTGTGTGTAGGGGTCTTTAGCAGTGGGAGGCAACCGGAGGACCTGGAGAAATCCCATGAGGTTGGAGAAGTGACTCTATTCCTTGTCACGTACAACCAGGGAATCGAAACCACGCCAGTTGACTCAATGACAGACCTTGTGCTAACCATTCGGTCATCCAACACCCCTTTATTTGACTTAAAGTTAGAGAAAGAAAGCTGACAGAGAATTAATTACCTTGGGGAAAGTAGCATCAACTAGATTCGAACCACAATCACATGTCTCTTCATTAACACTGATTTTAGTTGCATGTTCTAGAAAATGTATAACAACATTACACCTGAAATTTAATATAATATAGATAGTATAACACATCAATTACTTGTACAATATATCAATATATAATATAACACATCAATTACTTGTACAGTATACCAACATATATAATATAACACATCAATTACTTGTACAATATACCAACATATAGTATAACATATCAATTACTTGTACAATATACCAACTACAGAACAATTTGATTATAATATAGATCTATATTTTGTTTAGTTTTTTTTTTAATACTTGCGATGGCCTCTACCGAGTTCACAAAGCATTCTCAGACTTAAGTTAGGAATTTACTTAAAATTGTTGGCCTTATTTTAACTAAGATATAGCTCTTTATAAAGCATCTGTTGTTTTAATGTATTAAATACATCAATAAGAAATTATGTGCAAAGTTTAGGGTTTCTGGACCAAAGATATTTCTCATAAACAATGATTGAATGTTGAGTAAATTCTTAACTTGAGTCTGAGAATCCTTTGCGAACGCTGGGCCTGTTTGTAGTGGAAGATCATGCCAGATGTCACATGAGCGGGTTTTAAACCTATGACGTCAGACATTAGATTACCCATGCATGCCAAGAACTCACTGTAACAGAGCGTTTCATTGGTTAAAAGAATGGAGTCTGTGTTTTAATTTGATTGATTAGAGAGAGTATCTTTGGGGTTCATTTAATGTCCATTCAATGATGGGGTAAAATATCCATTTAATGGGACTAATAAGTGTTATGTCTTCATTTCATTAATTGCAAGCATGGATATTTCCAGACACAAAAGTCAGGCTTTGTAAGGCACAACCCATCTGGTGCCTATTATTGTTTTTGTCAGAAAGCATTGAAAAACTCTTACTTGTTACAAGCCATCCTCCATTTTGGACCCGAAGATTGGTCTATAACTAGAATGCCGCGATCACATTCCACACATTCCGAAACACCATTTTTACTGAAACTATGCGGACATGTTGGATGTGTACACTCGTTACATCCCATTCCTTTCCTCATATCATTAAATGGTGGATTGTTGTAGCAATACGGACACAGTTGATACGTCTGAAAAATATAGGGTACGAATATGATACAAATATGGTACAAATATATGACACAGAACACAATTATATCTCTTTGAGATATTAACAGAAACTAATGAAATTAAATATGCTTCTTCATCTCACTAATGTAATCAATACATATCGATTTAAAAACAATCAGATAGACAGGGGCAATGGCATACCCCTAACAAATGTTGATAGATAGACCCATATTAATAGCATCTTCCCTATTTAAAACATTATTTTGCCATAAATCAGGATCTATTCTATAGGTTTATAGTTTAATTTCAGATATGACATGTTAGCACTTACCTTTCCCTTAGTACCAGTTGTCCATAACACCAATTCAAATTCATCTAATGGACATTTTAATTCTTTATATAACTTGATGTTACCATTTTGTGGAAGAGAGAATGTTTCATCACAGTTGGGGCAATGAAGACGACTTGGTTTAGCTTGAATAAATTTCATATATCTTCTACATTTTCCACACCTGTTACGACGACAGAGATGTGGTTTAATCACATGACAGGAAATGACATGGGGGTGAACTGATTAAAACACAGATCCTATTTCGTTTCATGTTTTATAGTTTAACTTGTCTTAACTACACTAGGATCTGGAAGAGTTGTTATTATTGACGTGTTCTGGGTGATGTCCTGCACCTCTGACAAAGGGAAACCATACCAGAATAAACAAAGGAAATTTGTGGGTTACCATGGCTTCCTGGAAATTACTGAAGATGTAATACTGAATTACACAGAGAGAGAGAGAGAAATCGGGTTTAAGGTCCACTCACTAGAAACTATGTTATTTCAGGACTAATGAATGGTTCAATTTTATTTCAATAATTCGTTTGCACATAGGGGTCTTTAGCAGCGGGAGGAAACCAATTAACCCAGAGAAATCTCACGAGGCTAAATCATAAATGAAAGTTTAGCACCAAATTCGATCCTAAGCCAGTAAATACTGCAGGCTAGCAATGACATCGAAACCAGATCATGGTCTGGATATGTTAATCAATGTCTAATTAATAATCTATATAACATTTCAGACCTAAAGAAAACCCTTCAATTGGCAGATTTAGCGGTGGCATAATGTATGTTTAAATATATCTGTTATGAAACCGCGGTAAACAGACAACTCATCCCAAAGACAACTCATCCCAAGTTAAAAGACAACTCATCCCAACGTTAAAACATTGGTCGAGATATAAGAGAACTCATCCGATATCACATTGCCAGAAAGAAATTTGCCAGAATATGACATATCCATATCTATATGTATGAATTTCAGTATAACTAATATCTTGGGATGTGTTGTCTTTTAACTTGGGATGAGTTGTCTTATATTGGGATGAGTTGTCTTTTATTGTAATGAGTTGTCTTCGGGGTGAGTTGTCAGGTATTTGAAACAGCTTACCGAGACAATGGTTTACCAATGGCTGCCAGAGGTGAAAATGTTACTTCAAACAGTTGGTCCATTCCTTGAATATTCTCAACAAAATATTTAAATTTTCTATGAAATATGTCGATCGCGTGTTGCTTGACATCGTAGAAGTTTGCTTTACCTAACGCTATAAGATTTAACTGTTGTTCTATGGATGACCGCATGGTACACAGAACTAAATCAGAATCAATCTGAAAAATACAAATATTTCAATTCAATATCACAAAATACAAAGATACAAGCCTGGAAATAAGGCACCTGTCGCTGACAATGTCAGACACAGATTCAGGCTTTGTCAGGCACAAAACTTCTGGTGCCTGTCATTTTGCACTGATTTGTTATTTCTAATGATATTATTAATACATGTCCTGCACCAAGTTGAAAATCTCAGATACTATTTCATTAATGTCTGACATTTTGTCAGGTACATCTAAAACTGTTATTTCCAGGCCTGAGATTGGTTGCCAGGTAATGAAACTTAAACTCACAACAGCTATGGTGTGCAGGTTATCACTGCCTAGGGAATATGCTGAAAATTTCAGCCAAATTACTTCCCTCTGAGCAAAGAAATCTTCATTTCAATAGCACTGTAGCCTCAATTGTCACCGTTACTGTTGTCACAGTACTCCATTTTTACATTTAATCATCAACAGTCATTAAACCGCAGATCAGAGTCAAATTTGTTTAAAATTGGAACCATCAGATGACATGACAAGTTGATTATGGTCTTCTCATGTTAATAAATGTCTAACAAGCCAACAGTCAGGATGATGTCTTATGCCAAAATCCCAAAATAAACAGATGACACATATTAATTTAATTACACATTTATCTTTTTCAAAAGCATCAAGTAATCAAACTGATTATCTATGCTTAGTCTAGGCATAAAATGTTCACAATCCAACTTTCAGGTTTTGAAGTACCTGAAAGGGAAACTATACATTCATTAAAGTTCCAATAGCATATTTTTAAGTTATATTTTTAAAATTTATTAAAATAAAGCCCTAAAATAGATTGTACCTATAAACAGTCCTACCTTGTTAAAGAATAATCCTATTAATCCTATAATTCACTATTGCCAGTTGAGAAATTGGCAAAAATATCATTTTTAACTTCAAATTCAAACGTTTGAAGATGGCCTTCCATGGTGAGGAATGGGAAAACAAGGGAGGTAATTCAGTTACTATATCCTCAATCAGCTTGTGTCACCCATTTTAACACCTCTAAAATTTTGCCCATGATCGTATAATAGTGAGTTGACAACCTTTTGAGCAAAAGACATAGAAATAATTATGTTTTGACTTTCTTAGAAAATATGAAATTGGAACTTTAAGTTTCATCATTCTCCATCAGTTAGAATCAAAGCATCGACCACTGAAATTGTTTAGCTCTGCTTAGCTTAGCAGAAAATATTGATCATTGAACTCAGTCAATATATTCTGCTCATCAACATATGCCTATACCTCAATTACAGGGATGGCAACAAGAAAAATATTTTTCAGCTGAAATGAAATTTTTGGTGACCTGAAAGGGGGGTCTGGGGGGCGGACAGCCCCCCTGAAGGCGAAAAATTTTCACTAATTTACAACCAATTTGGAGTATGTAAGTGATTAGAAAAACAAAATACACAGGACTTTAAATGAGCTAAATTGTGTACTAATATCAACTTACTATTTTGAAAATGGTGCTTGATCACTGTTTTCTTTGTATAAAATAACTTTTGAAAAAATGTCTGACTCTTCATTCTGGTCAATAAATCGTAGTACTAAGGCCTATTTCACAAAATGTTAAGTTATAGAAAATCCAAAATTCTATCAAACTAGAATATCTACTGAAGTTTGGATTTATGATTTTATTTTAAGTTAGAAACAGGTCTCTGCTTTGAGTGCTTTCTATCTACATGTTATAAATATTCACATCCTCTTTCTATCTACATGTCATAAATATTCACATCCTCTTTCTATCTACATGTTATAAATATTCTAAACGGAAACGGAAGTTAAATGTTATAAACGGAAGTTGCCGATAACTCGAGGAAAATACGAACCGAGTTTGACCCGATGCGAGTCGAGAAGAATTTTTATGACACGAGCCACGAATAAAAATAGAGTACCTTACCCCCCCCCTAAAATTATCTCAACGGATTTAGACGATTCACAGAAATGATCAAAATTGAAATGAAATCGGCGGAAATCCGCGAATCCGCGGAAAATTGCCATCCCTGCAATTAAAAGCAGGGATGTTAGGTTCCAAAGTATTGACCATTCAAATTACTTATTGCTACTTAGCCTAAGCAGAAAATTATCATCATCCAACTTAGTTAATGTAGTGATATAATGAATCTTTGCTCCAAGTTTTAATGCTATCACCCAATTAGAACCAAAGTTCTCGTGTTCCAAAGTCTCAACCAATAAAATTGCGTATTGTTCTGCTTACGCTGAGCAGTAAATGCTCATCATCAAATGTTGTCATGGTAATGATGTGCTGAAACTATACACCAAATTTCATCACTCTAATTGAGAACCAAAGTTGCTATGTCCCAAAGCATCAACCAATCAAACTGCTTAATTGTTTATCTCTGCTTATCCTAAGCTTCGAACTCCATTCAACTAATGAACACCTAAATCAAGTTCGAACATTTTACCTCAATAGGAAGATAGAACATTAATTTGGGGATTGCCTCTTTAATCAAAACCGAAACTTGTTCATCATCAAACTCCATCAAGGCATTCACCTAATGAACGCCTACACCAAGTTTGAACATTCTAGCTCAGTAAGAAAGAGAGTCATTGTGTTCTAAAGTCTCGGCCAATCAAATTGCTTATGACTATGCTTAATCTAGGCAAAGAATGTTCATTATCGAACTTAGTCGAGTTATTGATCTAATGAAACTATACATCAAGTTTCATCACCTTCACTTAATTAGAACTTCAATTATCTTGTCCCAAAGTATCAACCAATCAAATTGCTTATCTCTGCCTACCTCAAGCACTCAAGCACACAAACCAAGTTGGAACATTTTAACTCAATAAGAAGGAGAATTATTGTGTTCCAAGGTCTCGGCCAATCAAATTGCTTATTGCTCTGCTTACCCTGAGCAGAAAATGCTCATTATCGAACTTAGTCAAGGTATTACTGTAATGAAACTATACACTAAGTTTCATCACTGTTCATCTTCTAACTCCATCAAGGCATTGACCTAATAAGCATATACACCAAGTTTGAACATTTTAACTCAATAAGAAGGAGAGTTATTGTGTTCCAAAGTCTTGACCAATCAAATTGCTTATCGCTCTGCTTACCCTGAGGAGAAAATGCTCATTAACGAACTTAGTCAAGGTATCGCTGTAATAAAACTATACTTTCACTTAATTAGAACTAATGTTATCGTGTCCCAAAGCACCAACCAATCAAATTGCTTATCTCTGCTTACCCTAAGCGGAAAATGCTCATCTTCCAACTCCATCAAGGCATTGACCTAATAAACACATACACCAAGTTTGAACATTCTAGCTCAATTAGGAAGAGAGTTATTGTGTCCCAAAAAGTGTGACGGATAGACGGACGGACAGACAGACAGACGGACGAACCCATTTTCGAAAGGCGGGGGACAACTAAAGATATTGTGTTCCAAAGATTCACAGATGGACGGACAGACAGTCCCCTACTTTCTTCAAAAGAGGAATTCTTACTAGTCCGCTGGTGCACTAGTACAAAGGTTCACTAGCCCGCAGGCTCATTATTCTGCTGATATCTATTATTCAGGTTCGGGATGTGTTAGGGTTAGGTCTCCAGATACCCATATTTATAGTATTTCTTATAGAGGTGGACTAGTGAACTTGTGGACTTGTGAACCTATGGACTAGTGAACCCCTTTAAAAGACTAGTTTATATAACATTTAGGGCCTAAATGAAAGACATGCAATAGGCTATTTAGCTCTTACATTTATTGTGCCTGTTTAATTTGAAGCAGAGATATTGTGGGACAGACAGTGGGATAGGCAGACTCAATCAATAGTCAATTGCTATTCTTTTAATTTCTATTTTCATTTTCGTTTCTAAGTCCTTTGCTATTCTTTTTAATTTCTATTTTCACTTTTGTTTCAAAGAATTGGCATACTATAATCCATTCTATTTATAGAATTCTTGGAATAACCATATCAATAATAGGATGATGAAATAGTTTTGATCAACAAGACTTTATCACTATCAATAAAACAACACAGATAACTGGATAAACAAAGCTAGACTTGTGACACCAATGATGTAATGCAAATTACATGAGCTAGTTTCTTTTAGTGGAAAACCTATTCTACGAAAGATAATATATATATACAATAGGATAATAGGATAAATTCGATCATTCTACAGTATGCAAAGAAACAGAGAACACAAGATGAATATGAAAGAGGTAATTAATTTTAAGCCATGTTTAGCTTTGTCTATACTATATTATGATTATTTTTATATGCATATATATATGTTTAGCTTTGCCTATATTATGATTATTTTTATATGCATATATTTAGTTTGAACTATTAGTGTCATGACAACCTATATGCGTCTTGTCTTGTTGTCCAGGTTTTTGTTAAAAATCTGTTCAGCTGCATATGTAGACGATGATTTTAGGGTTGACATGACCAATTTTTAGGATATGTTGTCATTTTATTAGGGGGTATCAATATTAGGGACAGGGTGAAAGATATTTTTTAGGGAACAGGACCATGTTGATCAATTTACCTGGGACCCTAAATTGGTGATAACATTCCAAAGTACACTGATCCAATAGAAAGATTAAACAGGCATTAAAGGGACAATAACATTCTTGCTGGCTTGTTAGCTCCAGAAAATAAATAATACCCTTATTCTAAGTACTAGATGTTTAAGTGTCCTACCTGTTGTGTAAATTATCCATTACAACCTATCTTAGTGTCCAGAGGGTTCGAAAATATTTTAAAATCCAAGTCACATTTGAAAAGGTTTACGTTAGACTTTTCAAATCAATTGGTTGAATTTTTCCAATTTTTTAAAATAGGTGTGTTAAGATGAAATTTATATCATCAATTAATTGGAATATTGTAAAATAATACGATTTGTTGACCAGAATGGAATTTGGGACATATTATTCAGTTACAACAAGAGTGTTATTCGGGCTTTAATTATATAAGCCCAAAATCTGCCTATTTGCTCCTCTTTTTTTAGGCCTTCTTGATATTATATAAATTATATATTTGGATAAACGGAAGACAGGTTTTCGTTTCGAGTAAATTTATTATTCCAACATGATGAAATGAAAGTAGCTAAATATTAAAATTTTAATAAAACCATGTGATATCATCATTCAGTAATTTTGATTTTTCTGTCTTTTTCAATCCCGAGATATCAAATTCTGTTTTGGATGCCAAATTCCACATAAAATCAACATCCCTACAAATGATACTGAGAAAAACCACAAGGTTGGACTTTCGACTTTGGGAAAAGAGATTGAGGAATGGGGTTTAACATTTTGAGACTAACATATGGTTTAATTTCATTTCAATAATTCGCTTACGGGTAGTGGTCTTTAGCAGTGGGAGAAAACCCATGAGGTTGGACAGATGACCCTACTCCTTGTCACGTACAACCAGGTCTATCATAATTCCCCTTTAATGTAGATAAACTGTGTTCAAACAAAGACAGTTTGTTGAGTATCATGATTTATACACTACCTCAATAGGCATTTAGTAATTCAACATCTTAAAGATACATCATGGAAGAGCTGGTAGTTCTCACTATAATAGTTAAAAACTACATGATGTAAAGGGAATATGCTGAAAACTTCAGTCATTTTGCTTCACTCTAAGCTGAGAAAACCTCATTTTAAAATCTTTGTAGCCTTGATTGTCCATTATTGGCTATTAATCATCATATTAAGATGGCATCTATAGTTGATTAAGGTCTTTTCATGTTTGTTAATAAGTGTCTAATTAATAGTTTTTATCACATTTCAGGCCTAAAGAAGGCCTGCATTGATTCAATGTGTTTTAAGTCTAATTTTAACATATTTTAAACAAAGGCAACTATCGCTTTAATCCATGTTGAATTTTCTCTTATTTCAGAATCTTTTATATCTGCAACCAAATATTTCAATAATGGTGCAATGGAAAGACCATTTACCTGTCCACCAAATAATCGCCATTGTCTACAATACCCAGACAGGCGAAAAAAGTTTTTATTTCTTTAAGTGTGGTGGGCCTTGGCTGATAGACAAGGGAGATGATCCAGAAACAACGTTTATGATTTCCTTATATGGCATACAGCAGAAGTCATCAAAGATCTTAGTGAGCAACCAGTACATAATATCACCTGCTTCAATAGGCTGTCAAGATTGGGTTTTAGAACGTCACACAGAAAGTTATAGTCCACTAAATATTAAAGAGGTAATCATAAAATGAGAGATAGAGAGAGATATGGCAACTCACAGAGTTAAGGTCCACTCAACACAAACTAGGTCATTTCGGAACTAACACATGGTTCAATTTTATTTTTCAATAACATCCACTCAACACAAACTAGGTCATTTTGGGACTAACATAATATGGTTTAATTTCATTTCAATAATTCGCTTGCCATGGGGGTGGGAAGAAACCAGAGGGCCTGGGAAATCAAAACCCCGCCAGTTGACTCAATGACATACGCATACATGCTAACCTTTCGACTGTCCAAACCTCCACTACATTAAGATCTGGTACAATGTTCACATAGCCTTATTTTAATAAAAAAGATAGACCTTTATAAAACTTAAAATTATTGTATCAGTAAGTTTTGTGTTTCTGGATCAAAGATATTTCTCATCATGGGAGATTAGATAAAGAGTTGACTGTTCTCGCTGTAATACTTAAATAGACAACATAAATATAAAAATATGCTGGTTGAATTGCTCCACTCTGAAGTGAGATATTAGCTTTTGAATTTTGGGCTAGCCTCGATCATCATTTCTACTGTTGGCACGATAAAAAGCAACTTTAATTATATTTCAAAAATTTATTCTAATCTGCTAAATATCGAAGGCTTGCAATGGCTATAGTCTGGTTATGTTAATAAACAATTTAGATAACATTTCAGGCCTAAAAAAAACAAACTACAATAGACAGATTCAGCTCTTGTATAATGTATGTTTAATGATTTTTTCTCATTTTTTGCAGGAAAAGAAACCTCCTTTAATACCTATAACAGTTGATCAGAGAGTAAACAAAACAACGCAACAATCATATGTCGTTTTCCAACGCTGCACACCTTTACCACGACATACAGAATATTATATACAGATACTGCGACCAATAAATACACGAGTCAAAACATCTCGTTTCACGGAATATATCCAATTGAGAGCATGTAAGACTAATGAAATAGCTTGTGCATGGTACCTACAATCGGGCTGGCAAATTACCTATCAGATATTAAATGGTTTTCTCACAGAAGATATAAATAAGCTAACAATAGCTGGAGCATCTAGTGTAGAATCTTTTATAACTCGTAAGTACTCTGTATATATGTTTGATAAATCAATGAGTGAGTGAGTGAGAGAGAGAGAGAGAGACAGAGAGAACGAGAGAGAGAGAGGTCCACTTGCCACAATCAAGGTCATTTTGGGACTAACACATGGTCCAATTATATTTCACTTGTTCGCTTTTGCATAGGGGTCTTTATCAGTGGGAGGAATCCAAATGACCTTGGCAAAACCCATGAAGTTAGACAGGTGACCCTAGTCCTTGTCACATACAACTGGGCAGTTGGCTCACAATCTAATTAAAAATATAGATCTATATTTCGTTTCGTTTTTTATACTTTCGATGGCCTATACTCATGTAGATCTAAGAAGTTATCGTGTGAGCTCACGTTCTATGACGTCAGGTATCAAGCACGGGACATTTGACCCGATAACGTCAGTCATTCGATTAACCAATTCACGACCGCCATGCTTTTTAAAATCTACGCATGAAAAGGTCAAACGGTCGATTCGACAGACCATTTGATTGGCTGACCCCTCATTTCAGGCAGAACACGAGTTAAATAACAAGTCCCCCAGATCCAAGAGTAGTAAAGACAAGTAAAAACGAAATTTTGAACCATAAAAACGAAACGAAATTGAATCTGTGTTTTAATCAGATTGGTTGGCTCAATGGTTAGCTGGAATATTAACGGCTTCGCCTTGTATCGTAAGGTCTGTCATTGAGTAAATTAAAGTTAATAAAATCCAATATTGACAAAGTATTAATATATATTAATAATACATATAACATATAATTCTTTTTCTCTCACAAATTTCAGACAACACCAAAGATGATGTTCAACGGTTATTAGACATGGCCGAAAAATTAAGAGTGGAATCATTTAGGAAAAAAAAGGATACCAAATCCCTCCCTATTCCATATCTATACCGAAATAAACCCAGCAATCATGAAACTATTTTAAAAGCTAAAGAAACGGGCATCATATCTAAATACCTAAAAGATAAAAATGGAGACCAGGCATCCAGTATTAATGAAAATATCAAGGGACTTTTCTTTAGTGCATCACCCAACAAGAAAACCAAAAAGCCGCAAGATTTTAGTTACTTTGGCAATTATCGGATAATGATAAAACCTGAACTTTTGCTCCCTGGACTTAATCTATATTTCGCTGATTTTTATTGTCAAGGAGAAAAGAAGCAGCATTATGTGACTCTGGTTTTAACAACCCCTGATAGCTCAGAAGATCGTTACTGTCGGGACAGACTTGTTAAACTGGATATCAGTAACAATAATTTCTTGTACTTTCATAACAAAATTGGATATCGTGTAACCAAGGCGATGCTCGTTGAAGTTCTATACACAGAGGATGTGGATTTAACGAGATTGAGATCTGAAGAAAGTGGTTTTGTGGAAAAAATAATACCCAATCGAAATGTACGTGGTCGAGGACAAAGTAAGCCAGAAGGTATTCCAAAATACACATCATGTGAAAAATGTAATCTAGTGTAAACCAGAAGGCATTCAATAATTAACAGCATGTGACCAATGTAGAAATCTTGGGTAACTCTTTCATGAGAGAGAGAGAGAGAGAGAGAGAGAGTTTTTAATCTCCACTCAATACAAACTGGTAACAAGATATGGTACAATTGCACATAGGGGTCTTTAGCAGTGGGTAGAACCATCAGAACCTGCAGATGGAAAACCCATATCAGAAAATATCCAACAATGTAAATCTGTGTCAGTTTTAAAATCAAAAATTAAACTTTGTTATTGAGTCACTATCACTAACGCTCCAAAGTGAGAACATTTTCTAGTGCGTAGTGCATTCCCTTGTGGGTTGAATAGCTGGGCAATAGAAATATCATTATTATTATTAACGGTAATATTAAAACCCACTCATTTTCACATGCAAGTATAGGAATGAAATCTTGCCACTTTAACTCAATGACCAGACTCTATTTGAATATTTAAATTTTGATCATTTTACTTAAATGCAGGTGGTTGGGATAGCTGGTGATAAGTGCATAATTATATTGTTAATTGTATTATTTAAATATTTATGTTTTATCGTTTAAACTTGTTTAACTTTCTGAACATTGAATATTTTTACTTTGACTTGAAAAGTCTACAGAAAGATTCTCTTTACATGGATTTGCTATCTGATTAAAATATAGATCTATATTTCATTTTATTTTTTTTATACTTTCGATAGCCTACGCTACATGAAGATGTGACCTGTTGTAGTGAGAGGTCGCGTCAGGGGTGATACGAGCGGCTTTTGAAACTTATGTCAGCATTTGATTAACCAATCAGAGTTGATGTTTCTAGTGGAATTTCTACATTTCAATGCGCAGCACGCCAAGAATTTGCCATAACAGACCGTTTCATTGGCTAATCTCTTGTCACATGAACCAGAACGCAGAGTAGAACAAAATTTTAAACTATAAAAACGAACCAAAACGAAATAGGATCTTTGTTTTAATCAGATTGATAAATTCTAAAATTTGGATTTATTTTACTTTGTTGAGTTCATGAATATTGAAAGTGCATTCATATTTTTTTATGTTTATAATGTTATTGTTAATAAAAAATTAAAAAAGTAATGTCTCTTACTTATGGGAAAGTTGTTTAGAAATTAAAAGGTGCTTAACATCCTACTCGGACTGGGCTAATGGGAGAGAGAGAGAAATGGGGTTTAACGTCCACTCGACACAAACTAGGTCATTTTGGGACTAACATATGGTTTAATTTTATTTTAATAATTCGCTTGTGCGTAGGGGTCTTTAGCAGTGGGAGGAAACAGGAGGACCTGGAGAAAACGATCGAGGTTGGACAGGCGACCCTACTCCTTGTCATGTACAACCGGGGATTCGAAACCACGCCAGTTGACTAAATGACAGGCTTTACGATACAGCACGCGCGTGCTTACCATTCGGCCATGAAGACTTGAGTCAATCTGGACAAAGTTATCTTCATACTTCCCACTTAAAGACCAATATTCCATGCTAACAGGAGCAATACAGGGATTCGAAAACAATACCTTCAGGGGTTTCATAGATTAGTATCTGAATCAGGACTCGTTTATATAATTGAAAGTTGTTTAGTCTTAAATCAATGATATTTTTCATCATATCATTTGAACATAATCCTGATCGAGCATTAGGTTTCCAAAAAAAAATCCAGATCTGTTTCTGTCAATACAAGATTGTCAAGTCAATTCGCACATATGCAGAAAATTCAATTAAACAAAAAAACATATGGGGAATGATCTGTCTGTCTTAAAGTAGGGTGCCCCACCATATATAAATATCTCCAAATAGCTCAACAATTACACCACAATATTTATATATATAACATGTCTTAAATCTATTTCACACATTTATAGTCACTAAATAAACAGTCATGTTGAACTTAATAAGCTATGACCATTTAACCATCATAAATAATACACTGAAAAATGGTTCAGAGTGTCGTCCATAACATCCAGACACTTTCGAGTAAAAAATAGGTTACATGCCCTTGTTTTGAAACTAGTCTCACTTCACCAGTCTACCGACCATTCTCCGTCTGATTGACAGGCCGGGATAATCCAGACTACTTTTTTACGAAACGTGACAGAAAGCTGGAACAAGAAATCGAATTTAGAAATAACACACGGTGGGCGACTCAACAATTGTTTTTCTAACCTTGTAAAAGAAAAAAGAAACTACTGCTGGTATCATGTTCCTGCCCAACCCAAGTTATTCAGAGATTATTATTTGTACTAAACCAAAATATGTTGCTTCTAACGGTCATGTGAAGGATAAAGCAATTTAAAAAATAAAACAAACATAATTTCTAAAGATGCCGTAATAACCAAAACCATAAATATTACTGCCACTCAGAATCGTCAACAATAGATTTTTTACGAATGTAATACAGTAGAATCTGCATTAAGCAGCCACCCACGGGAAATTTTAGGATTGACCGCGTAACGGGAGTGGCCTCTTAATAAAATCTCGAATTTTTTGAGCCGACATCAATTAATATTACGCTTGGGTGCACTTGCATCGGTAAATTTGGCCGTCGCTGAATCTCGGACATAACTTCCGTAAACATGTCATTTTGTCCCAACCTTCAATACTACTGTCTATCATTGTCATGCATTCGATAATATTTATCCATATTTGTAAAATCTCATGGGTTTTTTGTGCTGACATCAATTAATATTACGCTTGAATGCATTGGAAGCAAACACCAATGCAATACTTCACTTGCATCGGTAAATTTAGCCGTCGCTGAATCGCCGACATAACTTCTGTAAACATGTCATTTTGTACCAACCTTCAATACTACTGTCTATCATAGTGATGTATTCGATAATATTTATCCATTTTTGTGAAGAAAATCGATGAATTAATTTTATTTTATCAAAGAAGCACACAAACCAAAAAACATCGCTGATTTAGCTACCGAATCACAGGGGGTGTAACTCTGTAATATTACAGGTGGCGCTAAAAACGTCTATTTAACAACATAGCGGCTTTTAGTCGGTACTTTCAGTTTATTCAATCAGTATCAAATTAATAATGTCCCGTTACGTGTGAAAACAATGATCAGGTTTGTCGTTTAATAAAACAAAAGATTAATTAACAGATAATCCCGGGTTAATTGGTATTTTCACATTTCTTTTTATCTGATTTGCGGGAGTCCAGTTAATTGATTACTACTCACGGGATTAGCGGGGGTGTTACGAAGAATGACAAGATGGTATCATTCAACAATGGCCGTTGAATGGGCGATGTTTTGTTAAATTCATTTGCAAAATAGTGACCGCTGGCCGCGTTAGAGGAGTGACCGTTGAATAAGGAGATGAAACAATAGAATTTTTACGGGGGGAATTTATTGTGACCGCTTACAAGGAGATGTCGCTGAATAGGAGTGGCTGCTCATACGGATTCTACTGTAGTTGCTAGTGTGTTTAGAATTTGCACGAATTTCCACAGACTGTGGCTATTTATAGACTCAACGAGTGTGCAAGACTGTCAGAAAATTAGTAGTAGTGAACCAAGTAAAGCGTGCACATTCAACATGTCTAGTACAACTTTTCAGTAGGCATGTGGGGAACCCTACTTAAAGTAGCTAATGAAAACACAAATTATTTGTCAATTTAAATCAACAATGATGGTGTGGTCATACCAGGAAAAGATGGGCTTCTGATATCCAATATCTAAAACGAAAGGATTTTTTTTACCATTGGTACACAAATCGTGTACCATACAGCGTTTTCAGACTCAGCTAGGGACCCAAAGAACAAGGCTAGGTATACTCCACATTACATCTCAAACGGTGAGCATGCGCAATACTATGTAGACTGAAATAACCAGACGCTATATATATTGTGATTCAATTGAGACTTCTGGTGTACTTTGTCAAACATAACTGATTTGATATTAGAGTAAAAACGGAAACTATTGAATGTAGTAAATCAGTTTATATACATTCATATCATATTATTATATGGCTTGCGACCCATTTGTGTCAATTTCTAGGCCCAAAATATTAGCGATTTAGTTCCTTTAAGGAGGATTCTTATTAAGAGTTATTGTCTATTAAATCTGTTTGAAAGAGAGAGAAATGTCCACTTGACACAAAGTAGGTCATTTAGGGACTTTAGCAGGGGAAGGAAACCAGAGGACTCAAGAGAAAACCCACGAAGTTGGACAGACGCGACACTACAACTTGTCGTGTACGACAATCATTAGTCTTAAATTGATTATAATTAAATTTCACGGTTTATATCCTTATCCTCCGGTTGTCATGTACCAGGACGATGCCAAGCGGTGAAGGTTTTATATTCTTACCTTCTGATAGCCATGTACCAAGACGATGCCAAGAGGTGTAGGTTTATATTTTTACCTTCTAGTACCCATGTGCCAAGAGGTGTAGGTTTTGTATTCTTACCTTCTGATAGCCATGTACCAAAACAATGCCAAGAGGTGTAGGTTTTAGTTTTCGACCGGATATAATGTTGACGTAATTTCGCTCACAGATGTTATTAATATGAACAGGTATACTAGCATCAGTACCAATTCCATTCTTCTCCATCAGTGAAATAAGTTCCGCTTCTGTTAAATAATCGGGCGGAGATGTTTGTCTTTCTACAAGTTTAGCCTAAAATACAAAAACAATCAGGTTATTGTCTAAATACGAAATCAATATGCCTGGGACCCGGAGAGCGAAAGACATGGTGTTAAGCGCCCATTTGACACAAACTGGATCATTTCGGGACTAATATATGGTTCAATTGTATTTCAATAATTCGCTTGCACATAGGGGTCTTTAGCAGTGAGAGGAAACCAGAGGACAAAAGAAAATCCATGAAGTTGTTCAGACGACCCTACTCCTTGTCACGTACAACTGGGGAGTCGAAACTACACCAGTTGACTCAATGACAGACCTTATGATACAACACGCACATATTAACCATTTGGCCATAAAACGTCCCCTAAAACCAAAGAAAGAAGTCTTTCAATAATAAGGGTTAGTGTCTATTAAAACTGATTGAAAGAGTGAGAAATTGGGTTTTACGTCCACTTAACACACACTAAGTCATTTCGGGACTAACCCATGATTCGTATTAATTCGCTTTAGCAGTGGGAGGAATCCGGAGCACTGGGGAAAACCACAAATGGACAGGCATCCCTACTCCTTGTCACGTACTACCGGAGAATCAAACCATGCCAGCTGACTCAATGACTGATCTAATGATACAATGCGCACATGTTAACCATGCGGCCATCCAACCCCTAAAAACCACAGAAATGAGTCTGTCAGTAATAATTATTGAAATGTGCAAATCAAAAACCTGAGTTATCTTCCCTAACATTTCATACTAGTTTTTATTCCGAACATTGAGCTCTAGACAGAATCTAAACAAGGCTTTCTGTTTTCCTCAGCCATCCAGAGAGAGAGAGAGAGAAATGGGGTTTAACGTCCACTCTACACAAACTATGTCATTTCGGGCCACATGGTTTAATTTTATTTCAATAATTCACTTGCGCATAGGGGTCTTTAGCAGTGGGAGGAAACCGGAGTGCCCGGAGGAAACCCACGAGTTTGAGAAGGCGCCCCTATATCCATGCCAGCTAGAGGTCGAAGCGCAGCACTCCAGACCACTAGGCCATCCCCCCCCCCCATCAGCCATCTACCCCCCCCCCCCGTAAATCAATGTAACATTCTTCCAACTTACATGATCTAATGGTATAGTTTGTTCCCGTGTAAATTGTGGCATTTCTTCATCACTACTTAACGCTTGCCATGGCATGACAGCAGTATAGCCTGCATCTAACAGACGATTACCACTTGTAGAAAACTTCTCTAAACCAATCTCAAAATGTACAGTAGTCTGTAGATATCGGCAATCTGGTGATAACTATAGTAATGAAATAAACAAAATTTTGCCAGTCTGGTGATAACTATATTAATAAAATAACCAAATGTACAGCTAGGTTAGTGTTAATTCATTAACAAATCTATAAGTTGACTAGATTGGTAAGTGTTAACATATCTCTAGTCCGCATATCTATGTTAGATACAGATCATATGTATGTAAGCTTGTTTTTTTCTTTACGAGCGTGACTTGTGTGAAAATATTGCCTGATCACCCAAATTTTGTCTTGAAGAATTTCACATTGTTTGTTCCCTATCGTGAACTTTCACTTTGTGAGCTCGGTACTGACACTTCTCTACCCTTTGCTCTAAACATTAAGGGAATAGAAGTGACGTGTGGCGAACATTTACGTCTAGGTTGAACACTGCTATGTAATTTATTATCTACTCACGCTTCCAATAAAATGTCTGGTAATATAATCATATATTCTCCAGGAATCATGATCAAAATCACTTTCTCTCGCTAACTTCATTGGTGTTATAGGTGGATGATCACCAGCATCCGACCCTTTCCTATCAAAACAAAAATAAATACATAACATGGGGTTTAGTGTCCACTAGACACAAACAATGGGGATGCTCGATTGACAGTTCCGGAATTGAATTCCGAAACCGGTTTCAATAGAGTGAAAAGGAGAATTTCAGAGTACAACGCATGTGCCGACCGCATAAAAAATATCTCAACCAATCATGACAGCTGAAACATAATTTTTGCTTAGAATACGTCACAATTCTACTCACTCCACCTCAGCTGTCGGGACTGACAGAACTAAGACAGGACTGAATTCCACGTCACTCGATTGCAATTCTGTCAATTCGGGACATTCTGGACTGTGAATCGAGCAACCCCTATGTCATTTTGGGACTAACCCATGAGTTTGGACAGGTGACCCAACTCCTTATTAAATCTAAACAAAATCACTTGACTCAATGGCAGACCTTATGATCTAAAGTGCATGGGAGAGAGAGAAATGGGGTTTAACGTCCACTCAACACAAACTAGGTCATTTCGGGACTAACATATGGTTTAATTTTATTTCAATAATTCGCTTGCGCGTAGGGGTCTTTAGCAGTGGGAGGAAACCGGAGTGCCCTGAGGAAACCCACGAGGTTGAGAAGGCGCCTCTATCTCCATGCCACATACGCTCACACCAGGTCTCAAAACCACAGCCGCAAGCCAGAGGTGACCGGCCAGCTAGAGGTCGAAGCGAAGCACTCTAGACCACTAGGCCATCCCAACCCCCCTAAAGCGCATGAGTTAGACCATTCTGCCACCCAATCCCCACATACCTTTCAACTAGAACATTGTGAGCTCAGATCCTGAAACATGCCAGATGTTAGTCTCAAAATTACCAAATATTGTGTTGAGGGGTCATTAAACCCCATTCCATTCCACGTTATTGTATTCATATTTCTCTTTCCATTCAGAATGGCTAGAGTAATTCACAGCGCGACATCATTAAGCCACTAGCTTGACTTGAAAACAACTTTTGTATAAAAAATATTCTGAACTTACTTAGGTTTTTGAATGCCTTCATTAAGTAACTTAGTGACTAAATCTCCCCAGTTTGGACTAGATTGTTGTTGACGTAAGGTTCCTCTGAAATAAAATAACATCAGCATAGAAAATAAAATACAAATAAAGCATTTATAGTCAAGAAAAAAAGAAAACAACAAGGCGAAAATGATCGCAGACAAACGACTAATGTAAAATATCTCGGATTTAACAGCTTTAATTGCATATTCTGAACTAACTAGAAATACGAAACACATTGGTCTTTTATATCTGACTTATTGGAATAGAGATTGGGGTCGTGGAACAGGGAAAGACAATATGTTTTAATTGTTCACACATTCATTCTATTACTCAAACCTCCGCTTTCCTGTCAGTTTATAATGCACCTGAGTGATCAATAGATGTATAGTTATTTTCATTATTTCAACATACAAAAGCTAAATCTGCATATATCAGGTCTTTCTATAGGCCTGTATTGTTATCTAAATTATTAATTACACATTTATTAACAAACAAGACCATTATCAACTCTCTATAGTATCGTATACTCAAGATTTTTACTACACTAGAACAGTTCAACACTTAAAAATTCAATTTGAAAATGGACAAGCGATGACAAGTTGTGAACATACCAGTATGCACACAGCTTGTCATCTATTTTGAATTATTATGGCAAGAATGATCAACTCTTTATTAAGCTATTAACTAATATATGATCTATGACTTACTTTAAATCAAAGTTTTCAGGATATTGTGTAGTTTCTGTTCTAGGGTAACTAATATAGCCTTGTGTATAAAGTCTTTCTGCTACCTGCATAGTATGATGTGGTCCAATACCTACAATAACAACAGACATGAATGATGTTGTTTACTTTATAGATTCAGGAAATAAAAGCACAAACTTGTAAACTATCACCTGTGCTGATATGTTTGATATCACAAATGGAAAAGAATGGGGTTTAACATACTTCTTTTCGGTACCAATGTTGGCTTCTGAAGATGGGAAACTAACATACATTTTATATTTCAATGTTTATGTGTACACACACAATCTGATTAAAACACAGATCCAATTTCGTTTCGTTTTTTATAGTTCAAAATTTCGTTTTTACTTGTCTTTACTACTCTTGGATCTGGAGGACTTGTTATCTGCCTGATATGTGGGGTCAGCCAATCAATGGCCTGTCGAATCGACCGTTTGACCGTTTCATGCGTGGAACTGTGGGTAGATACGTCTATACTAACACCAGCCGATAGAAATCAAAACAAAACAAAAGTAGATTTTAAAAAGCGTGGCGGTCGCTAATTGGTTAATCGAATGACTGACGTTATCGGGTCAAACGTCCCGTGCTTGATATCTGACTTCATAGAACGTGAGCTCCTACTATAACTTGTTAGATATACATGAGTGTAGGCCATCGAAAGTATAAAAATGAAACGAAATATAGATCTATATTTTAATTAGATTGGTACACACACATCCTCGATATCCTCAGTGGTCTCATTCCGATGTACTAACTCCTGGGTTAATCTTTGGGGTTTTCATGCATTCAATTTTTTGTGTACACAAACATACATTGGTTTTCCGTACCATTCAAAGGAATACGTTCCTTTTCATTAACAGCCCTGCAGAAAGATCTTTTCGGCCATCAGTGGAATTTGAATTGGAAGAGAGAGAGAGAGAGAGAGAGAGAGAGAGAGAGAGAGAGAGAGGGTGTAACATCCACTCAACACAAACTAGGTCATTTCGGGACTAACATATGGTTTCAATTTTATTTCAATAATTCGCTTGCGCGCAGGGGTCTTTAACAGTGGGAGGAAACCGGAGTGCCCAGAGGAAACCCACGAGGTTAAGAAGGCGCCCCTTTCCCCATGCCACATACGCTCACACCAGGGCTCGAAACCACAGCCGCAAGCCAGAGGTGACCGGCCAGCTAGAGGTCGAAGCGCGGAACGCTAGACCACTCGGCCATCCCAACCCACCAATTTGAATCGGAGACACTCTAGTTGAGAGGCCACAGTGTCCTTACAGAATTACCATGATCACTCTAACAATCATAAAATGTGTAAAAAAGATTCTCCATTTTCTACAAAACTTACCTAAACCCGAGCTAGCTACTCGTAGTAATTCTACTGTATTTAAAGCTATTGGTCGTGCTTTCGTTTTTTCTTTCTGTGTTGTGGTTACGACTCTAAAAATAAATACGATGAGATTTTTGTTTTTCAGGAAAAGAAATTGATGAATTTTATAATGAGAGGCAGTGGTTTTGAACACCCGTGTTTTATTTCTGGCTGTGTATTATCAACAGGTAATAAAGACGCCTATGCTTGTCCCATGGGTATGACATTGGCTCACCAAATAGGGTTCTTCAGGAATTCCCCATCTGGTTTTTCCTTGTTATTGGTGCAATGCAAAGCTGTAGTATACCAATGGCAGCGTGTTAAAATGAAATGTAGTTTAACATCCTACTGTTCTGTTCTAACTGGGTTATGAGGACCAGCATAAGCCATACAGTGTGCTATGAGGTGCTATGCAGGATATTTTGCCTGCACAGTGGCACTACAACCTACGCTTATGTCGAATTCAAACTGACAAGGGTTGTTTTACAGGCATGCCAATGAGTACACTGGACCTTGGTTTTTCGCACCATCCGAATGAATATAAATTTTTCCATGCCAGACCCTCTATTCTGAAACACTGACAATGTTTACCTCCAAACTATTGTTGGCAAATTATTAAAATTTGTTGAGAATCATCGAAAAATATTGGTTTCCTATTGTCACATAGTTTAATTGATCCGTCTACATTAGTGAATGAATGTCGGGTTTACAACTGTTTACATTCTTGAGTGGTGTAATGAGTGTCAGTTATACAACTGTTTACTTTCTTGAGTGGTGTAATGAGTGTCAATTTTACAACTGTTTACATTCTTGAGTGGTGTAATGAGTGTCAGCTTTACAACTGTTTACTTTCTTGAATGGTGTAATGTGTGTCAGCTTTACAACTGTTTACTTTTTGAGTGGTGTAATGAGTGTCAGTTTTACAACTGTTTACTTTCTTGAGTCGTGTAATGAGTGCCAGTTTTACCACTGTTTACTTTTTGAGTGGTGTAATGAGTTACTTTCCTGAGTGGTGTGTGAGTTACTTCTTGAGTGATCTAACGAGTTACTTTCTTGAGTGATGTAATGAGTTACTTTCTTGAGTAATGTAATGAGCGTGGGCCTACAACTGTTTACTTTCTTAATTATAAGATAGATTTATTGATGATATTAATACAGATGAACTATAAAGTACAAACCTGGCTTCTTCACTACCTTTAATCATGTTTAAAAACATCAGAGCTATTTCTTTATCAAATAAACGAACTCTCTCCCATTCTAATTTTAATGACTTGCCACCAGGATGAGTTATCTACAAAATCAATCAAATATGCAATTATCAAATATGCATTTATTACTACAGATATCTGACAGAAAGAGAGAAGATGGGGTTTAACCTCCACTCGACATAAATTAGGTCATTCGATACTTATATAATAATATGTTTCAATTTGATTTCAAAAATTCGCTTCGTAGGGATCTTCAGAAGTGGGATTAAAACGGAGGAAACCAACGAGGTTAGACAGGCAACCCTACACTCTTTGTCACGTACAACCAGGGAATGGGAACCACGCCAGTTTACTCAATGGCATACGCATTAACCATTCAGTCATCCAACACACCGTGACTAATACATCTACTCATGCTTCTATATTTATCAGTTAATTCAGGTTCAATTTACAAATTAGTAACTTTACCCGTATGACCTTTCTCAAAGTGCATGCTACTGAGGAATACATATTTTGTCATTGGAGGCAATTTTATTACAGAACGAAGGAAGCATAACTTTTAAAATATACAAAGTAATACAACGTAATACATTGTTCATTAATATTGTAACATATATAAATAGATATGAACTCGCGATGACATATATACATAGATATGAACTCACGATATATCAATATTACAAGCAAAGTTAACAAACAAGAAAACACACAGCCCTTAGTAATGCTACTGGGAGGGAAAATGAAAATAACAACTGTGTTATGAATTAAGCAGGCGAGGATATTCACAACGCGGCTAAGGCCAAGGACGTTATATATAATGAGGCAGGCTAAGCTCAATGTCAGCTCTAAAAATCTTAAAAACAATGCCTACCTGTACATCTATAACCCAAAATGGTTCTGGTTTAAATGATTGTATTTTATCGTGTCTTTCTACACAAAAACCTAAAGTTGGAGTCTGACATGGACCATATGATATCAACGTACTATCTAAATCACCATATTTACCCTGAATAACAAAAATAGAATAAATAAATAACGGAGCAGGACGTCATTGCCTTGCTGCCATCTTGAAACTGTGACATCATATTAGAAATTGAAGGCTGTCTATTGACTAGAGCTGCAACGATTCGGTTCGGTGCACCGATAACCGACACTAGCCGTCTCGGTTCGATCCACGATCTACAACGTTCAAATTTCGATTCGGTTCAACTGCAAACTAAATTTCAAATAAAAACAACGTACACCTTACCATGTGAAAAAAATGAAAGACCTGTAGCAATTAAGTCCACTTAAAATTTAAAGAAACTTTGCTTTTACGAAACTTTTAATTTACGTTATTTAACAAAACACGAATGTCACTCGAAAACATAACTAAAACAGAGTGACCTCCCTTTAAAACAATTTCCGTATGCTGACGAAAGTTAATTTATTTAAAATTGGTGACGTACCGAATGTTCATTGGATGTTAATTTAGGTCAATAGCTTCGGTAATCGTTAAATAAATTCTAAACGATCTCATTAGCTGATAATTCCGGTCATTATCTTCGGATATTTTCGTGTTTAGCGATTATTACCGTAGTCAAGCAAACACTGGAAGGTAAAATTATGGCAGACGACGTACTTTCTCGAATTATATACAGGGAAAATTTCTGGTTATTGTAGCTGATAATCGAATCGAAAATAATCGAATCGAATGGTTAGAATCGATAATCGAACCGAATCGAGGTAGTTGTGAATCGTTGCAGCCCTACTATTGACGCATAATTGACTATGGCACAAGCATGGTGTTGTACTCTCGAGGACAAAAAGATGAGTAGTGCTTGCAACTCAGTTACTGGTCCAAGTCAATGTGTATCAGCAATGAATACAGCAATGCTACTAGTATAGACTTGAATAACCTCATGCCAAAGACTCAATCAATTTGGACTCTTCGTGTATTTTGGCGTACATAACTGATTAGAAATTACAGTCAAACAGAAACTATTGAATGTAAATCAGTTTATATACATTCATATTACATTATTATATGCGTTGTGACCCTTTGTATCCATTTCTAGGTCTCCAAGAATAGAGATTTACATCCTTTTAATGTACATATATTTCTTTCTTGGATGCACAATCATGGTATCTAAGTTGTGCTTCTGTACCAAGATTACATGATCTTCAATTTGGATATAGTTTTTATATTATGAACGGGAATTGAATATTTTGTTGACCCATGATTTTTAATTGGGGTCTGAACCCACCTGCTTAAATAACGTTAAGAGTTATGCCCCTTTATTTTCGGTAAAATGTCCAACTGGGAAAATTTTGAATCCGATCACTTAAAGTTATACTATTTTCTGCCTTTACACTTCATTCCTATCAATCTTCTACCTTACCTGAAAGAATTTAGTTTGATATCTGGTAAAAGCACATCCAATTCTTAAATCTAACTCTTGTCTGGCATCTACAGACTGGGCTTCATTTTTATTGGGTGATACAAGATTCTGCATGGCACGTTTTATATCTGTATCTGTTATAGCACTGAATCGTGCTCGATATACTTGCTGAAATATATAATTTTACATATACAGCATACACTCAACGTAATGGTCAATCTAGGATAAATATGAGACATTTCTTTTACACACATCCCAGAAAGATTTGCAAGTACCCCCCCCCACCAAAATTATCACTCAAATTATTTGTCAAAATCAAATTCTAATCACAACTTTCATTTTTTTTTTTTATAGCAAATTGCAACTTTGACGACCAACGGTGTGAGCCCTGCATACCGGCGGCATATCTGGTGGAACCAAGAACGAGACTATCATGATGATCGAGGATCTGATAGGCTCGCAAGGTGGGTGAATACACAATCAAAATTAAGGCCGGAATATGCAGGGTATTACATGGAGGGCTTGATAAGATGTGTGTAGTTAAAGTGAGATCGAGCCTTCTATTGAAGGCGTAAGTCTCCAAGAGTGAGACCATGAGTCAATTTACAGAGAAACCACGCCAGTTGACGCAATGACAGGCTTTATGATACAGCGTGCTAACCATTCGGCCATCCACCACCACCCCACCAGAAATGATCATGGATATTCAGGGATTCATAGCATACATTTTGAGTGACATGCCGAGGATTGATAATACCAACAGCCGACTCCTTGGTTGTATGCTTCAAAAACTCATATATACCAGGGAAGGTGAAATGTGAGAATGTAAAAACAGGTTTAATACATCCTGAAGGCATTTCTCAATCCTTATCGGTGTTATCAGGGAAAGGACAACTAATAACTGATGCTACTTACCTGACCTTGTACTCTGTTCATAGCACCTACTGTACATTCCATGACTTCAAAACAAATATTCTCACCTTCTTTATCACAATCTAACCATAATACTAAATAATCGGCACCTTGTGCCTACAAACAAAATGAAATGAAATGGGGTTTAATGTCTACTATTCTGCTTCAACTGGGGTAATGAGGGAAATTTTGCCCAGGCAGTGGCACTATGGCCTACACTTACATCAAATTCCAATTGCCAAGGGATCTTTTACATGCACCACAATGGTTTTTGTCCCATCCGAAGGAGTGGACAGCTGTCCTTGTTCGGACCTCCTTCCTACACTACTGACAAGGGGGGAAACCATGTTGGAAAATCCCAATGAACTGTGGCTACAAAAACAAATATAGTAAACATCAATGGGGCTTGTCAGATCCCTAATACATATATCTACCACCTGCAAAGTCATCCCCTTAAGGAGCTAAACTGCTCATATTTGGGGTCTAGAAATTGACACAAATGCATTGCAACGCATTTTTAATAATGTAATATATAAATATAAACTGATCTACATTCAATCATTTCCGTTTTTAAACTAATTGCAAATCTGTTATGTTCGACGAAATAAGCCAGAAGTCTCAATGAAATGGCAATCTCTAGATTTTGGTTATTCCAGTCTACATCAATAGTATTTATTGCGAATGCTCTCCAGATAAGAATATGGCTTCAACGTTAGATATGACTTGTGGAATATGTCTAGCCGTGTTTTTCAATTCCCTTGTTACAAATGGCTCTGAAACGCATTATGGTTCACGATTCCTGGTAAGATCACAACATCAATGTTGATTTAAATTGACAAATAATTGATTTTGGATGATATTGAGTTAGAGACTTAGCTACGTTAATAGCTAATTAATCTTCTTACCTCTCTCCTTAAAAAATTTGGCATGTGTAAATTTGGTGAAGCTTCTTTTTTCTGAATTGGAGCAGTAAACAATTCGGCCTAAAAAATTAAAATCTTTCATCATTATAGATATAATAAACATTGAATAGTTTACAAATGAAATGACAACATGCATGTAACATGCTTCTGAATATCACCCTGTAAGTGGCCCAGTCATCACTTGGGAGTTGTACTGTATTCCATAACTGTCCTCCAGACAGATTCACATGTATTCTTTGTAGTTTCTTGTAGTAGGAAACTAGCATATTTACCAAATTAACAACAATTTTAGTACAGCCAACGAGAAGTAACATACAGGTATGCACTTCATGATTTTGAGTGCAATAAATTCGTTGAAAATAATTATGCCCTACATGTAATGTCTATTGTGTGGAAAAAGTTTGGAATACAGTACAGGTAGGAAGGTGCTAAAACAATATAGAATCTGAAAAGTTTATTTCTTGATGGATTTTAAGAAAAATATCATCGATTGAATTCAAATATAATATATGCCACGCCTGTACCCATATTACATTCTAATGTAATAATTAGGGGATAGAGAGATAAATTAGGTTTAACATGCACTCAACACAAACTGAATCATTTGACTTTGAGGAGTAAAATCGTGTGATTTAATTCAGTCCTTCACGTTTACGAAATGGTGCGGGAGCCGTAAAACACTCCCGCAAATTTAGAAATTGAGGAAAAAGCTCCCGTAAAAACAACTCTTCTTATTTATATTGCAAGAGTATTTTATATTTTCCTAGAATTGTCAGTTTGATCATTTTGTCAGCGTGATTATGAAAAATTAAATTGCAAACCTAATTTTGTTCCCAAACCAAACAGTGGCTATTTGTTCTCCAGTTATTCCAATTTAAAAATGTTGCATACTTGACAGTTCTGACCATCTCCAGATATATTGATAGCGATAATCAACGCAATGCCAATGGGACAAGCGGTACATGTACATGTACATGAAAACATTTTAAACAACGTAATGTTATTAATACTAGAAGAGTCATTGGAGTCATTCTATCATTCCCGCGGATAATCTACATCAACATCCGGCAACATATCAGGCTGTCAAGCAACAACTTATTCTATTGGCTGATTTTAGACTTCTACCCAATTAAAACGAGCCTTACATTAGCATTCATTACCATGGACCGTATATACAGGGAATGCTCATTGCTTAGAGGAGGTCAAACACATGCCGTTTTAAAAATAAACAAAAACTGAAAGTACGCTAGTTTATGAATCTCAATAAGGAGAGCGATTTAGCTAATTAGCGAGCGTATTTAATGAATCCCCCGAAGTTAAGTCAAGGTGCGTTGGGAGGCGCAAGAGTGAAAGTGCGCCTTAAACGTGAAGGACTGTTAATTTCATTTCAAAAATTCAGCTGCGGTTTAGTCTGGCTTAGGGGTCTAAGCTTGAGCAGTCGGAGGATCAAGAAAAACACAGACGACCATGCTCCTTGTCATGTACAAGCTGCGAATCCAAACAAAGCCCGTTGACTCAATGACAGATTCATGATTCAGGGCCCTGATTGACAGACCTTAAAGACCACATAAAATAATAATTTTTAATTGCATATATTGATAACTAAGGGTTACTACATTCATTTTACGTCAAGTTCACTCCAATCTGATTAAAATTAATTGAGATATTAACGTTTAAACATCAGACAGCCAAAAACGGTTTTCAAATTTTCAATTACAACCTTTATCCGGTTGATTGGCTGGTGACGTCACAGGCACTACACATAATCTATACACATTATCTATACAATATATCACTATCTGTACGATATCTCACTGTATACACACCGCCAGTTAACACGTGTGTATTTGTCGGTCCAATTAACATTTGACTGGCGTAATCATTAACTCGTAATTTTACACGTAAGCTACTATAAGTCAAAGCATTTTCAAAAGCCGACCTTTCTCGTCTTAAGTTGTAATAGATTATATATTTGTGACTAGAATAGATTACAATTCACTAGTTGATCAACATCTCCAGCCCGTAAATCAGTACGTAATATTTTAACACGGTTATCGGTAGTCATATCGACAAATAAACCGACAGAATGAAGCGACACAAGACGGTGCAGATAAAAACAACATGTGTCTTCTAAAGGTGCGGCAAAAGGGGAGGGGGGCGAATAGAAGAGCCTCCTAAGCTGGTATCTCGGGTACACGGTAACGTCGCATTCTGGTTGTGAATTAAATAATAAAGTAAATTGTTTTTTTTTTTCTTTATATTATATAAAATTGTATATTATTAATATTACATTGGTAGTTTAGTAATTTGTAAAAAAGGCATAGCCAACTTTCCTGTCATATGCGACATGCTTTCAGCATGTCTGTTATTGGCGTACGTGACCATTTTCAGCTTTTTCGCGCCAAAATCAACCATTTTACACATTTCTTAGTAAGCCATGCCTAATATGGTAGACGAAGATTTCCATGTGACATTGAGATCGTGTAACGCTATATTAGTGATAACGGAGCTTTTTGTTATAAATACAGAGTAATTATTCGACAAATACGAGTGAATTTGAGCCATGTTACTTTCGCTATTACAAACTATCGAAGCTATCGATAGTTTGCTTGACTATCGCAATTTTTATCGATAGTTTCTTTTTACACACTATCGACAGTCAAACCCCTAATGATTATTATTTGAAACCATTTCGTTTCTTAAAAGCCGACAATTGATTATTTCTATCGGCTTAAAAGATGTCCGTAGCGTCGGCTATAACAATTTCACACCAATCTTGTTTCAATCAGAAGCCAATTGTTGTTGACTTACGGTCGGCTTATTCTAATAAAAAAAACCACATGGGGAATATGGCTACAACAAGTGTCTTTATAAAACAAATTCTAAATTACAAAACAAATTAATCCGTAGTCAATTGTTATTTAATTAGGGGGATTAAGGAATCAGTCAGGCGTTAACGAATACACACGCCGGGTGTATATAGGTAATTAAGGAATAAACATCCCGAATATGCATTCGGTCACTGTGACGTCACTGGCGTCTGAGGGCGATTAAGAGTAAGAGTGTTTTCAATAATTGGCCAAGTCGTTTTTACGGGAGGTCTATATTTGCTTTGAGAGTGACGATATCTGAAATAATTTTCATCAGATTGACGTTAAACTGCCGTAAAATGCATATAGTAAATAATGTTTATAAGCTCAATGAATTTAGTTTTCTCATTATATGTGCTCTTTAACATCTAAAGCGCAAGCCGCAAGCCTTGACAGTTCGGCCACCCAACCTCCTTATTAGGAATACATCTACTAAACCTACAGGGTCAACTTTATCCCAGCTGTTATATTTGCCAACAAAATCACAACCCATGACATGACCACACACAGACGTCATTTTGAAGGTAACGTTTTCTCCATTGAATTTTCCTCTGTATTCGTGAATTGAACAAGCTCCATTTGAACCTTTTCTGCTTATGCAACTTCCATTTGACAGAATTTTCGCTAGTGACTGGGCTAGAGATGGCTTCTCTGCCACCATAAGCACAGTTCTCATGATGCCTGACTAGACTTTCTTGTTAAAAATTGACTAAAATGCTCCAAAATTAAATAAATGTCATAAAAAATCTCATTTGCAAGTTTTCGTGGGCGCAGCCATATTTGGATTTCTTGCAAAGGGCAGATAACTCTGGATAGAAAATGGCGGGACTTTTGTATTAGTAAATAAATGGTGACACATTTGACATTTAAAACTCCAGAGAATCTGAGAAACATATTGAAAGTGTCACAAATATGACATCTGAAAGAGTCAGAGAAGATGAAAAACTGAAATATATTGGTATAATTGACTCATTTAGTTTAGTAAAAGCAGGAACAAATGAATAAATGATCTGAGACTAAAAGTATTTGAATGATGAATAAAATAAATATTGAATAAAAATATAATAGTCTTTGACTAGGCTATAGCAGTTATTAGCCTGTCTGGGTCTAGTCTCTATTTCTTTACTAACTACTACATGTAGGAGGCAGGCCTATTAGGAATTCTACTCAACCTGGAAATATTCTTAGAAAATTGGAACATTCTATTCTGAATTGACAGAATTAACCGAGAACTTTTGGCATAGGATATTTTGGTCTAGGACATTCGGCCAGTCAATATTCCAGCCTAGGATAGGATGTTTTGGCTTATGGATGTTTTGACCAATTTTACAAATTAATTAATGAATTGTAGCACCAATATCAGAATCTGCTGCGGTCACATCACATTTATTCCGCCCCGAAAATTAGCATATGTACCAAGAAAAACAAATTCTACTCTTTAATTGGTCGATGAGCAACATCCTTGTGTATGGACACTTATTGTATTGAGACCATTTAACAAGAATGTGAACGTGTAATAACCTCTTGCTACAAAATGAAAGAGTTGTGTCCTTCCAGCAAAAAGATGTAAAAAAGTGTGAAGACTTAGTTTTGGGCCTATCTTAGAAAGATAGATTGTGCCGTAGTGTGCTGACTTTTTCTGCTTAGACTGTAATGATATGTTGTAGGCCTATATTTATTTTGTTTTTGTGACTCATAGATTTTACCTTCAAGCACAAGAGTAATACAGTACACCATAATACTTACTATAAGTATAATTTTATATTTCCAGAAATTGTAAAAATCTATGCTATTGATGTCCATAGAGCTGAATTAATAACAATAGTTCAGGATGAAGATGATGAAGAACATTATTCTATATCTATTGAGTATGTTATGAGAGTTTTAAGGCAAAACAAGCGGGTATATCCTAAAACTAAAAAGCTGCTGCTTTTCTTCAGCGTTGCATGCGAAGATCCTCCTGATATGTTTCCTTACACCTTACATTGTCGTGAAACCTGGATCTAGACCACTTTAGGTTCACAACAATGTCTATATAAAGGAAACAAATCAGAGGGCTCTTCCTTGTCTGCGATATCACTTATGTGGAAGCAGACGTTAAACACCAAGTAGTAGTAGAGGGCTCTTCCCAAGACCTGCCACTTCCCTTCTCAAACTCCCCTCATACCCTAACTTTCAGCCTAAGTATAGCCGCTGACCTCAAACAGACGAACGGCTGTCACAAATATAGACAGAGGTGCTGCTTCTCTTAGGGGCGTATTCAATTTCAAATGAAAGAAAATTTATTAATTGTCCGTGATTAACTGGCAGATAATTTGAGCTAGGGTAAAATTCTTTTGAGGGTGGGAGCTTCTAGTACAACATTTTACAATTTATATGGACCAATCCAATTTTCTATAAATAATGGCTGGATGATTAGCATGCGTTTTAAGGTCTGCCATTGTTGCAATTGGCGTGGTTTTCGATTCCCTGGTTGTACTTGAGTCGCCTGTCCAACCTCGTAAGATGTCTCTGAGTCCTCCAGTTTCCTCCCATTGCTAAAGACCCCTCTGCGCGAGCAAATTATTGAAATAAAATTGGACCATATGTTATTCCCAAAGTGACCTAGTTTGTGTCAAGTGGACGTTAAACCCCATTTCTTTCTCTTTATGTATAAATAACTCAACAATATAGTAGAAATAAGCTTATTCTGGATCACTATGTATTTTATATTTTACTTTTCAGTGCCTTGACGTTGTTTGAGTCTAATATGGCAATATGTGATGTACTATTATCCAGTCCTCTACTGATTTTACCGTTATTTGATGTAGCTTTGATTGAAGCTCAGCAGCACATTATACGAGATATGACAGATCCAACTTTGGTAAGTTTTGATTTAGGACAGTCTTCATTAGCCCTGGTTAACCTGTGCATGCGCTGTATCATAAGGTCTGTCTTTGAGTCAGCTGGCATGGTTTCAATTCCCCAGTTGTACCTTACAAAGATTCGACTGTCTAACCTCGTGGGTTTTCTCCGGGTCCTCCGGTTTCCTCCTCTCGCTAAAGACCCCTATGCGCAGGCAAATTATTGAAATAAAATTGGACCATATGTTATTCCCAAAATGACCTAGTTTGTGTCAAGTGGATGTTAAACCCCATTTCCCTCTCTCTATAACATGCACAACTACTATTTTAATTTTTCTTCAGACTGTGAAAAAGAATGTGCATGCAAGAATTATGGCGTTACCCGTTTGTCCAGAACTAACAAGAACTACATTGCCTAAAACAGCTGATATTGGCAGTTTTCTTTCTATTACTGGTAAGCTAAATTGAAACTAGATAATAATAACTGGTTCGTTTTGTGTGGTAGGCTCCTAGAAACCTTTATTCTAGTCTCCAATACTGTCTGAATGTCTGGGATATGTTTTCAAAGAAATTCCAACATACATTTGTCAGGTTTGTTATTTAACCATACTATTTGGTTGATTTTTCAAGGCCAAAATGTTTGGCAGTCATTTTGGAGAAAGCTGGCTTCTTTGATTTACTTAATTTTGACAGTATCAATGAATGAATGAATGAAATGTTGTTTAATGGCACATCAGCTCCAACCGGGCCATATTGCGCCAAACATATGGTGATTATTTCAAGACAGGCTAAATTATATCACAGAACACATTATATGCATAAATAAAAACAATATCACAGTAAATAATATTAAAAATAAAATAAATCTTTTATGCATCTAACTATCTAAAATACAAAAATCAGAAATACTTCAATATGCATATTTTGTGCCAAGGCATATCAAGGCATCAAATAACTCCACTCAGTCAAATATATGTGTATGTAAAGATTTGTCTCCCCTTGTTTTAGGTACAGTGATTAGAACAACATTAGTTAGAGTTTTAGAATTTGAGAAAGACTACAGCTGTAATAAATGTAGAACGATGGTTACAGCTAAGGTATGTAAGCCTTACACAAATTTATTAATTGTCCATGATTCACTGGCAGATGATTTGAGCTAGGGTAAAATTCTTTTGAGGGTGAAGAGCTTCTAGTAGGACATTTTACAATTTATATGGACCAATCCGATTTTCTATAAATAATGGCTGAATGATTAGCGTGGTGCTTTTACAGACCATGATTGTCAAGTACCTATTTACAAAAAATCTATATATAGATATGGTCGGGGGTGGGGGGGAATCATAAGGTCTGCCATTGAGTCAACTAATGTGGTTTCAATTCCCTGGTTGTACGTGACAAGGAATAGGGTCGCTTGTCCAACCTTTTGGTTTTCTCTTGATCCTCTTGTTTCCCCCCACTGCCAAAGACAGACGCATTGAATTAATGATATTAAATTGAACCATATTATAGTCACTCCCCTTGTAAGATGTGCAGAATGTAGAGCATGACAAGGGACAATGTATAATCATGCGGATGGGACAAAAAACTGATGTCCAAGATACACATTGTTGTGCATGTAAAAGAGTAGGGTCGTTTGTCCAACCTTGTTGGTTTTTTCTGGGGCATCAGGTTTCCTCCCACTGCTAAAGGCCCCTCTCGCGCAGGCGAATTATTGAAATAAAATTAGAGTCATATGTCAGTCCCGAAATGACCTAGTTTGTGCCGAGTGGACGATAAACCCCATTTCTCTCTTTCTCTCTTCCCCTTTTCCGTTGGAATTCGAAATAAGAGTGGGTTGTAGTGTTAATGTCCGTGGCAAATTTCCCTTTTGCTGTAGCACATTGTATGGCATATGCCCGTCGATGCAGAACTGTAGGATTGGCTATTCATTTATTAATAAGATTCAATTGAAGACAGTAGATTGTTTACAGTTGATATGTTAGTATTTGCTTTCTGATTTAAATGTTACATAATCAAACTGGGAACATTTTAGTGTTGATTAAGCCATGAAAAATATAAGATTGTCCAAATAACAATGTTCTAATTTCTGAATTAATCTATTAGATTTTTTTTTACCAGTCTGATTTTGAGAAGTATTACACTCTGAGTAAACCAACGAAATGTATCAATGAAGCTTGTAATGGAACAAATTTTACACCTATTAATGATAGAGGTCAGTGAATCATACTCAGATTGATTGTCATTTGGTTTGGCTTCATAATTCTTTTCAGATCGCTTAAAGCAGAAATTTCATATTTTCTAGAAAGGCAAAACATAATTATTTCAATGTCTTTTGCTCAAAAGGTTGTCAAATCACTATTATACGATCATGGGCAAAATTTCACAGGCATAAAATTCCCTAACACTGAAGATAATGACACAATTACTTGAATTACCTCCCTTGTTTTCCCATTCCCCTCCATGCAATTGTGATCTTCAAACATTTGAATTTGAGGTTGAAAATGATATTTTTGCCAATTCACAACTGGCAATAGTGAATTCTAGGATTAATAGAATTATTCTTTAACAAGGTAGGACTGTTTATAGATACAGTCTATTTTAGGGCTTTATTTTAATATATTTCAAAAATATAACTAAAAAATATGAAATTGCCGTTTTAAGATAGGCTTCTTCAATTTTTTCATGTAATCAAGTCTATTAAAAACCCACATCAAAGCAATTCAGATTTCTTAAGATAGTCTTCTTTAATTCGTCATATAATCAAGTATTTTAAAATCCCACAAGAAAGCAGTTTTAATTAGCCACTACAGCCCTGTGAAAGATGTTTTGTTTGAATTATCAAAGCTTAAAAATTGGGAACTAAAAGCTTTTGATCTACAAGAACTAAGTACAAAATTATCAAACTAAAAGCTTTTGTGAAGTGAAGCTAAGTACAAAAATTCAAATTACTGTGGCCTAACATTTTAAAATTTGTTTGTAGTTTCCTCTCCGCAAAAATGTCGTAATTATCAGGAGATAAAGATACAAGAACAGGTACAGAAATTAACAATGGGAACCATACCTAGATCTATGTGGATTGTTTTAGAAGACGATCTAGTTGATTGCTGTAAAGCTGGGGATGATGTCACTGTCTGGTAAGAATTGATTCTATTTAGCCTAGACGTCTGGACATAAGGTGAATTACGGATTGGAGTCAGAATTTACAGGTGTAAGCCATCATGGCATAAAAGCATGATATTGCAAAGATTACTAGAACTTTTTATAAGTTGTTATTTACTAATTTGTTGAAGAATAGTTAAAAAGAACAAACATAGTTTAAACAAATCAAAGGGGAGATAATATTGTGTCGAGGACTCAAGTGGACAGTTATCTCCCTACAATATAATTAAACTCAATAAGGAAATGGAATGAAATTAACGTCCCACTGTTCTACTCTTAACCTGGTCTAATGAAGACGGGCATATGCCATACAGTGTGCTATGAGGGAAATTTGTCCCGGGTACGGGCAGCAGTGCTAATGCCTACCCTTATATCGAATTCCAACTACCAAGTGAATTATTGAACCATTAAACCCTAAATGACCTAGTTTGTGTCAGTGGATGTTACCCCCTCTTTCTCTCTCTCTGTCTCTCTTTCTCTTGATTTAATAACATCATCATGTTCTGTCTTATATTGTCAGTCAACATTTGAAAAATCACTACCTTCTGTCCATGAACATCAAGGTCAAGATTGTATCTATCCTTGTTGTTGATTTTCCACCTTATAATTGTTATATTCAAATTCAGCAAATGACTATTATTATTATATTAAACTTTTGCATTGAAGCTAAAAGGAAATAAAATTGACATTTAATAAAGTGTATTTTATTTTGTTATTTCAGTGGTACTGTGAGAAGAAGATGGAAGAATTTAACAATGGAAGTCAGATGTAATATAGATATTGTTTTACATGCTAATCATGTTCTGGTTACTAACGAACAGAAAAACAACATCCTCATTACACAAGAACTGGTAAAATTTCTCATTATAAGCCCACATTTTCATGTGGACGTATACTGTTGTTGCCGATGTCGGTCCATCCACAATTTGTTTTGGACACTTTTATAGGTCACAATTTTTATCCTATCTCGAAAAGATCTTGTTTCCTTTTGATATTGGTTTGTATGGATTAATATAGATGTTTTAAAATACTAGATAAAATATATTAATTTTGATGTAACATTTTCTAAATTTCTTTTTTGAACAGAAATCTGAGATATCAGAATTTTGGCAAGACCATGTGAACAGTCCACTAACAGCTCGCAATAAGATTCTAGCCAGTTTTTGTCCACAAGTTTATGGTCTGTATGTTGTTAAATTAGCTGTTGCTGTTTGTTTAGCTGGCGGGGTACAGGTAAGGTATATCATCACAACATGTGACCAAACCCGCTTATTTGAAAATAAGGGGGGGGTGGCCGATTGGTTAGCATCGTGCACGCTATTTCATAAAGCCTGTCATTGAGTCAACTGCCGTGGTTTCAAATCCCTGGTTGTACGTGACAAGGAGTAGACTCGCCTGTTCAACCTTGTGCGTTTTCTCCGGGTCCTCCGGTTTCCTCCCACTGCTAAAGACCACAACACGAATAATTGAAATAAAATTAAACCATATGTGTTACTGTTAGTCCTGAAATGACCTAGTATGTTTCGAGTAGGCGTTAATGAAGATTAGTCTCAATTTGATTAAAATGCAGATCTATATTTCGATGGCATGTGCTGCTTTTGACCTATATCTTCAAGTCAGACGAAATCTTGAACTATAAAAACGAAACAAAATAGTATCTGTGTTTAAATCAGATTGGATTAGTCGAATCGAAATTACTGAAATTTATAATTTATAACATTTTGTTCACAAAGTACACATAAACAGGAAGATGATGTAAATTAGATTTTTATGTGTAGAAAGCCAATTGTGATTATCATGCCTAGTGAATATTTTCAACTAAATATATATCATGTTGATCAACAAATCATTCGAGGAAGAAATTATAAATAACAAAAGTTTGTTTGTTAATTGGTATGTTTCATGTATTTTAATAGCGAGAAGATGAAAGTGGTTCTAAAGTTAGAGGTGAAGCTCATCTGTTACTAGTTGGAGATCCAGGTTATTATGTATTTCTATCTTTGATTTTTGGCGATTTTCTTCGTACCAAATCTTGAAACAAAACGTGGCACAATTTTTCCTTGAATTGAACAATTTCATATTGATTAACAGTCTTTGATTTTTGAAATGATGTCAAAATTTTAAAGATGGTGACAATGATGCCATGCTTGGTTCCTGGTCCATAATACATTTTTTCTGTTTTTTAACTGTGTTTTATTTAAATATTTTCTGATTTGGTTATATATAAGAAAAAGGATATATCTATTTAGCTTTTGAAATGTGAAGGAGTGAATGTGAACACCAGCGAGTACAACTTAACCTTGTTTCAGTCTTCACTTGGTCACTGAATACTGTTTTTATACGCCCACATAGAAATGTGGACGTATATTGCCGTCGCCCCCGTCCGTCCGTCCGTCGGTCCGTCCGTCCGTCCATCGTCCACAATTTCTTGTGAACGCACTAGAGGCCAGGGTTAATATCCGATTGACTTTAAATTTATACACAGTGTTTAAGGTCATGAGACGAAGAAGCCTATTGATTTTCAGCAATATCTGATAATTACTGCCAGAGTTATGACCCTTGATCACTTTGAAAAATCTTGTGAACGCTCTAGAGGCTAAAGTTAATATCCGATTGACCTTAAATTTATACACAGTGTTTAAGGTCATGAGACAAAGAAGCCTATTGATTTGCAGCGATATCCGATAATTACTGCCAGAGTTATGACCCTTGATCACTTTGAAAAATCTTGTGAACGCTCTAGAGGCTAAAGTTAATATTGGATTGACTTTAAATTTAAACACAGTGTTCAAGGTCATAATACGAAGAAGCCTATTGATTTTCAGCAATATCCGATAATTACTGCCAGAGTTATGACTCTTGATCACTTTGAAAAATCTTGTGAATGCTCGAGAGGCTAAAGTTAATATCCGATTGACTTTAAATTTATACACAGTGTTTAAGGTCATAAGACGGGGAAGCCTATTGATTTTCACGGATTTCCGATAATTAATGCCAGAGTTATGGCCCTTGATCACTTCAAAAAATCTTGTGGATGCTCTAGAGGACAAAGATGATGTCCGATTGACATCAAATGTATACACAGTGTTTAAGGTCATGAGACGAAGAAGCCTATTGATTTTCAGCGATTTCTGATAATTAGTGCCAGAGTTGTGTCCCTTGATCACTTCAAAAATTCTTGTGGATGCTCTAGAGGCCAAATTTAATATCTGATTGACTTTAAATTTATACACAGTGTTTAAGGTCATGAGACGAAGACGCCTATTGATTTTCAGCGATCTCTGATAATTATTGCCAGAGTTACGGCCCTTGATCACATCAAAAAATCCTGTGGATGCTCTAGAGGCCAAAGTTAATATCTGATTAACTTTAAATTTACACACACTGTTTAAGGTCATGAGACAAAGAAGCCTACTGATTTTCAGCGATTTCAAATAATTACTTCCAGAGTTATCTCCCTTGATCACTTCAAAAAACCTTGTGACGCTATAGATGCCAAACTTATCATCCGATTGACTTCAGATTGATACACAGAGTTTAAGGTGTTGAAACGAACAAGTATTTTGATTTTCAATGAATTTTGATAACTGAACAGCTAAATCCATGATGTTAAATGTTTCCTATACTAATTGTTAGCGTGGGGCAAAACTTTATAAAAAGCAAACAAATTCTAATGATTTTCAGATAATTACAAAATGAGTTGTTACTCTTAATCAGATTTTAGTGTATAACAAATGTTTCATTCCCCAAAAAAGTAAAAATATGCGACAACCCTTGTTGACTGCCCGGACGATTTAGCTACTGTGGGCGTATGTTTCGTTGCCTGGCAACCTATCTTTAGATATTTATTTGTGAGATCATTTAATAATAATAATGGACATTTATAGAGCGCCAAAATCCAGCTAGATTCATCATTTGATGAAAACTTTAGTTTACTTGGAAATAGATATGTTTATAGATATTTTTAATTACAGGTACAGGGAAATCACAGTTTTTAAAATATGCTGCTAAGATAACACCTCGATCTGTATTAACTACTGGTATAGGTTGTACTAGTGCTGGTCTAACAGTTACAGCAGTAAAGGTAGGGATAACATTTCGATCAGTTTTAACTGCGGGTATAGGTTTAAAAGTTACAGCAGTAAAAGTAGGTACTGATTTATTGGAAGTTCGCATTGTAAATTTCGTGTCATTGGCACTTTAAGAAGGCAGTATCTGAGAGTGTCATTAAGTTTTACTTTTTTTCCCCAGGATTCTGGAGAATGGCAGTTAGAAGCAGGTGCTCTGGTATTAGCTGATAGTGGTTTATGTTGTATAGATGAGTTTAATAGTATTAAAGAACATGATAAAGCTAGTATACATGAAGCTATGGAACAACAGACTATCAGTGTAGCTAAGGTATTAATATAACTATTCACTGTCTATAGAACAGCCATGGTAATAATATAACTATTCACTGTCTATGGAACAACAGACTATTAGTGCAGCTATGGTAATTATATAACTGTTCACTGTACAGTTATGGAACAACAGACTATCAGTATAACCAAGGTAATAATGAACTGTCTCGCTGTACACTTATTCTTCTGGTGTCCGTTTCACGAAATCGTATCTAAAGATAAAATCCAAATACTTCAATTTTGATTGGCTAAGTACTAAAATATTATATATTATCAAATCAAATTACTAAAATTTGAATTTTATCCTGGTTCATCTTGAAGGAAAGGGAAAGAGATTGATGTCTCTTATCTTGAGATTTACATAAAGTTATTTTTGGCTATAGTCATGTGTGTACTGCTAAGGAGCAGAATATTGTGAGACAGCAGTGTTTCTGCATTTTGATCATGGCTGAATGGTAAGCACATGCGCACTGTATTATAAGGTCTGTCTTTGCGTCAACTGGCGTGGTTTCACTTCCCCGGTTGTACGTGACAAGGAGTAGGGTCACCTGTCCAACCTCACATGTTTTCTCCGGATCCTCCGGTTTCCTCCCACTGCCAAAGACCCCTACACACAAGCGAATGATTGAAGGGAAATTGAACCTCATGTTTGTTCCAAAGTGACCTAGTTTGTATCGAGTGGAAGTAAAACCTCATTTCTCTCTGTCTTATTTCAGGCAGGATTAGTTTGTAAGTTAAGTACGAAGACAACTATACTAGCTGCTACAAATCCTAAAGGACAATATGATCCTGAACAGGTATAGTTCATTCCAGTACTCTTCACTACCCCTTCATATAAAAAAAATCAAAGTCTGTCTGCATTTTCAAATCAAGACTTAGTCAACGAACACTGTCTAGTTGTTCAGATGGGACATTAAAAGCAAATTCATTTCAGTCTATAATCATTTGATAAATTTACCAAAGTTTTAAAAATCTTTAAGGGTCACTATGGAAGAGGTAAATCTGCCTATTGCAGGTCTTTCTTTAGGCCTGAAATGTTATATATGAATTATTAATTAGACATTTATCAACATGAAAAGACCTTAATCAACTCTCAATGCCATCTTATGTGTTGGACTTTTACTGGATTTGATCCGATCTGCTGCTGAACACTCATTGATAATCTCTCTCCATCAATTTGATGAGTTTGAATTTTCAAAAATAATAATAACGTATCCTTTTAGTTTTATTATAAAACTTCTGGAATTTTAAGTATTCAGAGTTGTAACACCCCGGGAAATATGATATTGTTGAATGAAACTTGTGTTTATATTTTTCAGTCTATTTGCGTAAACGTGGCTTTAGCTAGTCCGTTATTAAGTAGATTTGATCTGGTGTTAGTTTTACTAGATTCACAGAATGAAGATTGGGATAGAATGGTATCGAGTTATATCCTAGAAAATAAAACTATTGGTGGTGAGTATAACTAATCATATTCTAAAGCAATGCATGTTGGATATTTGGTCTTTTATTATAAAAAAGGAGTAGGGTCGCCTGTCCAACCTTGTGGGTTTTCCCCCAAGTCCTCCGGTTTCCTCCCACTGCTAAAGTCTGAAGTGAATTATTGAAATAAATTTGAACCATATGCTGGTTCCGAAATGATTTGGCTTGTGACTAGTGGATGTTAAACCCCATTTCTTGTGGGTTTTCTCCAGGTCCTCAGTAAGGTTGCAACGATATCAAATTATTTTATCACGATTAATCACGATAACAGCTTTTCGAATTATCGCGATAAATAGTAATATTGCGATTATGTATTTTATCATGATAGTTCTCTTTTATCGCGATAAAAATGATCCATGATGGCATGATGAGAAAGAAAATTGAAACATCCAGGGTGTTGAGCATTGACCAGATTCTAATATGTCGGCGTATTGGGCAGTGTGATTGTCCGTGTTTCCAATAAGCGTAATTGTCTAAATACGAAAATATCAGCTTATATATACTTTTGATACCATCGATGAATGTTGTTTATTTAAAATAACTTCTATTCTTTCAATAATCAGTGATCTGGCGATAATTAGATTTATCGCGATAACTGAATAAATTTCCTGATATACCGGGGATGGCGATTATCTATTTTGGGCCGATACGATATCATAATTAAAAAAATAATCGTGATTAATCGGCATCCCCGGGTTATCGCTGCAACCCGGACTCAGGTTTCCTCCCACTGCTAAAGACCTCTACTAGCAAGCGAATTATTGAAATAAATTTGAACCATATGCTAGTTCTGAAATTCTACCTCATATATCACAAAATGCAGAACTCTGGTTAGTGACAAAATGACCCTATTATTTGTTGATATTTCATCTTTATTTTTATTTGTTATCAAGGCCAGGTAACAACTAAACCTCGATTATGTGTTTTTACGACAACTTTATTTTATTTTATTATCCAGCAGAGATAAACATTCGACATCTATTATATATGTACATGTAGATAAGATGTCTTTATTTTTTTCTTTGTTATCCAGCCCAAGTAAACACTAAACATCTGTGGAGTATGGATAAGATGCAGGCTTATTTAGCCCTTATTAAAACTCTTGTTCCTACATTAACTGAAGGTTCGACTAGGTCAGTATTACGTCAGTTTTATGTTTATAAGGGGAGGTGGATGTCTGCATGGTTAGTGGGTGGTTGTATCATAAGGTCTGTCACTGAGTCAAATGGCGTGATTTCGATTCACTGATTGTACGTGACCAGGATTAGGGCCATTTATTGCACCTTGTGGGTTTTTTCTGGGTCCTCCGGTTTTCCTCCCACTGCTAGATATTGAAATAAAATTAAACCATATGTTAGTCCCGAAATGATCTAGTTTGTGTCAATTGGACGTTAAACCCTATTTTTATTATAACCAGTGGGATATTATATTATGTTATATAGTATTATTTTATCAGGGTATTACAAGCTTATTATCGTGCTCAACGTGGTGCTGATAATCGTAATGCTGCTAGAACTACGATGAGATTATTACAGAGTATGATTAGATTAGCTCAAGCTCATGCTAGATTGATGTTTCGAGATGAAGTGTTAGTACAAGATGCTGTTGTCGCTGTCACGCTGATGGAATCTTCTATGCAGGTATTTTTATATGCACACATTTTTATGTGGCTGTATATTGTCAACGCCCCAGTCTGTCCTGACGTCCGTCCACAATTTGTGTAAAAGTATGTAATATCAAGTTTGTAGACCCTCTAGCGGTCACAATTTTAACCTGATTTTTATGCAACTTAAAATATATGTTTATATCCATAAAATCTCAGTTCCTGCAGATATTCACGCATTTAGGAATGTAACTTCTGGATTATGGCCTATGATTGTATGAAAAAATTGCTTTTTTTTTGAGCTTGTTCACTGTCCATCTCTAACAAAATGTCAGCGTATCTTGTATGGCAACAGCTTGTTTGTGATTTTTTTTTTCCTTCGATAACAAAGAGGTAGATTTAAAGAGGGGATGTTTTTATTTCCTGTACATTGCACTTTAAAGAATCCTTGGCAGTTAGAAGAAAAGTACCACTGTCCCGGCCAAATTCTTCTCTTACATTGCACACACGTATCCATAGAAATGAAATTTACAATATCTTAGTTTAAAGGACAATGTTGGCATAAGCCAATATTACATACGTGTTGGACTTGGTTAAACACTTTCCAAATATACTCTTAACTCAGAGATCTTTGCTTCGGTTGATCCGTAACGAAGATTTGAAGAGTTAGGAAGTCACACAAAAAAAGGAAAACCGGAGTTATCCTTATTATTAAAGTATAGAGCAATAACATATGACAGAAATACTGTGTTAGCAAAACTTTCAAGCCCATTCGATTCTTCAACATAAATGTTTTGATATAGTACATGAATATAATATTGTTTTGAAAAGGGAGAAATTCCTATTTTATTGACTATGTTTTTATAGGGAGCTGCTCTATTAGGTGGAGTGAATGCCTTACATACAGCATTTCCAGATCAAGCTGAAGAAGAATATTTATTACAAGGTATACTGGTATTATTTCTTACTATTTTACACTTAGCAAGTAGATCTTACGCATATCTCATCAGAGTGCTGGTTACAATATATTAGCATACTCCGCGCAGTGTTTCATCTGATTAGAGGTAATCCAACTACACACTGCTATTATGAGTGGATATTGTTGTGTTAAATTTTAATTGATCAGTAGTCCGTCTACCAACCAATCACGAGCTGCCAATACTGGACCAAATATGTTTACATAAAGTATACGTCATGACTCAGATTTTATTATGCCTAATTAACCCGTGCATAGCAGAATACTGCAGTAAAACTAATTGCGTGACAAACGAGGCTATCAAGTCGAATGAAATGTAAACAATACTGTTTGGAAACGAACATACTTTCACCGTTTTAATACCTTAAATCACTGTCCAAAATTTTAGGAAAGACCCAGATGAAACGAAGGACTGTCATGTTGCTGTACTTAAGTGATAGCTTTCATTGAACGGAAAGAATAGACACACTCCCGCATAAGTTCAAGAAACAGACGCTATTCCAGCAATGGTCAGAGAGGGATTTCTCGGGCCATTGCTTCAGGAATATGTATATTAGGGGCTTGCCTGATACAGTTCCTTCCATTGGATCCCCTCTTGTAGGGTCACCTATTCAACCTCGTGTTGTTTTTCCGGGTCCTCTGGTTTCCCCTCTTTCTCTATCTTTTCAATGAATTAGTGCAAATTGTTAAAAAACATATTTATTTTATTCTTTTCAGCTGAAATGATTTTAAAAAGACTCGATCTACAAGATTTATTGAAAACTGAATTGGAAGAAATTAAACAGTTAGCAGACAGACGTCAAGAAGAAAATAACAGAGACAGACCTGGGAATTCCCCTAAAAGTAACCCAGGTTATAAGATCAGTAAACCTCATCGCGAACATGGTTCAAATATACTAAACATATCGAATAATGATCATGACGATCATGCAGACGACAGAAATAATTCAATTGGAGATAATGTTACTAAAATGTCCAATGAAAAAGAGAGCCCTAGTTATAGCCCAAATGAATCGTTAGCATTAAATTCTTCGGCATTGTCAGATTTACTAGATTTTAGTAAAGATGACATCATGGAGGAATCGACTCCAAAGAAGACTGGTAAAAAGAAAAGTAGTCCTGAAACAAATTCGGTTGGCAGAAAGAAACATGATTTTGTACCGTTATTTACAAATGGTCCGATTGTGAAATCAAATTCCGAGATGAATACACCAAGTCGTGATTCAAATGAAAATCTAATAATTGAGACAATACAGAAGAGAAAATCGAAAGAGGATGAGTTAACAGAACAAAGCGACGAGACAAAAGTATCGGCTACGACAAGTACATCGGCTTCCAAACTAATTTATGTAAGAGACACAAAGAAGAAACTGCCAAAAAAGCCTAAAATCAACATGGCTGCCAAACTCAGTGCAAAGATGAATTCATCTCTTAGTAGAAAGGATTCATCTAAAGATTCCAGCATGAGGCGAAATGGGTTACATGATACGTCTGCAGAGTTTGAACCTATCAAATCCCATAATACTTCATTATCAAAAGTGTCGCCTAAAACAATTTCAAAACTTAATAAATTTGCTTTCACAGAGCAAGAGAAAAAGACAAATCCTCCAGCTAAGGTTACAAATATTGAATTCGACACTTCAGTGGATCTGTCAGAAAGTCTTTTATCCGGAAATTTATGGGCTTGGGCAGACCAACATAGGAACACAGACAATAATCGGGCCAATTTGAAAAGAAAATCAACTGAGAATCTATTTGAAACTTCAATGGTGGATGACAATGACAAAATTTTAAATATGGAATCCCCAGAATTGCCCGATGCACAGATTGTTCCCGTCAAATCACATTTGGATGGTAATCATAACAATTTACTCGTAAATTCAAATAAAAACGATTCAGAAAAGAATGAAAATTTTGGTTGTGATGGAACAAATATCAATTTTGCAATGAAAATTCTCTCAAAATCCAACTCAGGCAAATGTGGTGGCGATTCAAAAATAAAAGAATCAGTGAACCATAAACAGGCTGAACACAAAAATGTAAACGAAAAGAAACACTTGACGTTGGAGGATATGTCTCTTAATCTTAGTTCAGACGAGGAGGGTGACATATTCTCTAATACTTTAACCAAAAAGGCGCCAAAAAGAGAAAGCAGGATGTTGGAGGAACCAAATATGACAGCTGGATTATTTTCGCAGAAATCTGTGACACAATCTCAAACCTTCAAAAGTCAGAGTAATGTTACGTTACCTCGTATTGGACCCACGCCACCTAATTCACAAAATGAACCAATTCTACATGAAAGTGTTGATAAAAGTGCACAGCCTTTGTTAAATTCAGACAAATCATTGAATTCTGTGAAACTTACACAAAAAGTTTTTAAATTTAAAAATCGTTCAAGTCCCATCATAAGTAAAAGTGCAGATTTGGAGCAAAAATTCATCAGATCAGATAACAATCAAAGCCAATCCAAAAAAATGACCTTGAATTCAAACGATAACACTGCAAAATATCCCAGTCCAAGGTTGAATAATAGCGTGTCTTTGGTCTGTGGTTCAACAATTGGGATTAAACCTCAGAAATCACAAGTGATGTTTACCATTGATAATGATGATGATGAGGACTTTGATTTAGATTTAGACTTTAATCCTAGCAAAAAGAAAAAAGTTTTCTAAGTGTTTCGGTGTAATGAAATTATATTGTAAATACAGAGACATGTAATTTATTATTATTGTCATATTGCAGGCGCGGATCCAGACGGGGGCGCACCCGGCGCACGCCCCCTCTATTTTTTGAGGTGGCGAACAATTTTTAGCTTCATATATTCTCGCGAGAAAGGAGAACAAAAATAGTTTAGGTTGGAAATCGTAATTTACAGTACTAGTATGAAATTAGTCCTTGTGGGCATTTTTTATACTCAAAAATCACGGATCTGGGCTTTACACTCCCATGTTGGAGCAGCACGCCCCCCCCCCCTTTCTGAAAATCCTGGATCCGCCCCTGCATTGTTATTTCTAGTCTGTTTCTAACGGGTGCAGGGGTGGGGGGGGATGGTCCAATGGTTAGCGCGTGTATGTTGTATCATAAGGTCTGTCATTGAGTCAACTGGCGTGGTTTCGATACCCCAGTTGTACGTGACAATGACTATTGTCGCCTGTCCATCCTCATGGGTTTTTCTGGTATCCTTCCACTATATGTTAGTCCCAAAATGACCTATTTTGTGTCGAGTGGAGGTTTAAACCCCATTTCTCTCTCTTTCTTTATTAGGGGTGCTCCATTCAAAGTTCTGGGCCCTGTTTCACGAAATTTTAACTTAAGATAAAATCCAATTTTAGTAGATACTTCAATTTTGATTGGCTAAGCACTAAAATCAATCTAATATTATCCAATCAAATTACTAAAATTGGGATCTTACCTTAATTAAAATTTTGTGAAATAGGCCCCTGGAAATTGATTTTCTGAATTTTAGACATGCACAGTAACAGACAAAATATATATATCTCCCAGGGGTGGGAAAAGGGTTTGTGTGCAAACAAAAGTCTCGGCAAGGGTAAAATGAAATGAAAGATCAATTTTTAATTTTCTGTGCAAATATATCTCCTAGGGGTGGGAAAATATGTGTGTGTGCAAATAAAAATCTTGGAAATTAGTGTGAAATGAAATGGAAGATCAATTTCTTTCTTTACTGTGCAAATAAGTCTCCCAGGGGTGGGAAAATATGTGTACAAACAAAAGTCTTGGCGGAGTTTCAATGTCTTTCTTTTCTGTGCCAAACAGATTAATGACGACTGGCAATAACAGAAGACAGTAGCGATGATGATTGGGTAAAATTCCTCTCCTACCTTCTGTTATTTGATTTCATACTGTTGGGGTACATCATGGTTTCTTTTTCCAATTTTCGTGCAGGAGACAGTTTTAGTTGGGATTAACAGCCACCATTCCCTTTAATACAGACTTCATCATAAATATCTTGATAATTTTTATGTATCTATTCTGAATAATATTTATGGACTGCTCCATATTTGTTTCAGTACCACCTTCCAAGCTCATGTCTAGTATTCCTCATTGCATCCATGATAATAGTTCATGCTGTCTAATCATTATTTATTCTCTTTATCTGGGGGGTTGGGATGGCCTAGTGGTCTAGAGTGCAGCGCTTCAACCTCTAGCTGGCCGGTCACCTCTGGCTTGCGGCTGTGGTTTCGAGCCCTGGTGTGAGCGTATGTGGCATGGAGACAGGGGCCCCTTCTCAACCTCGTGGGTTTCCTCCGGGCACTCCGGTTTCCTCCCATTGCTAAAGACCCCTACGCGCAAGCGAATTATTGAAATAAAATGAAACCATATGTTAGTCCCAAAATGACCTGGTTTGTGTCGAGTGGACGTTAAACCCCATTTCTCTCTCTCTCTCTTTATCTAAAAGGGGGTTCGGGTTGCTGATCGCCAGAATGGTTTAATGCATGCATTTTAGATCGTGAGGCCTGTCATTGAGTTGACTGGCATGGTTTCAATTCCTCTCTTGTGCATAAGTGGGGTTCCCTGTTCAACTATGTGGTGTTAAATTACATAAGATATACCCTTATGTTGGAGAGCAAGAGAGATGGGGTTTAACCTCTACTGGCACATGTTAATCATACACTCCACCTAATGTTGGTTTAAAGACCTAAACTATACATTACAGACCTAAAATTAGGTATATGAATTCCTGTCCACAAAAAAATAAAGAAATGGTGTTAAATGACTAATTGACACAAACTAGAAAACCCATGAGGTTGGGCAGGCCAGTTGACTCAATGACAGACCTTATGATACAACGTGCAGACGCTAACCAGTCAGCCATCCAATCATCCCCGACATCCCCCAATCAGTACATTTAAACCACTGGAACTCTCAGCCATGGTAGATCCCCTTTAGCGCCAAGGTTATTTACTCATCTTTTAGTTATAAACAACTACTCAGCTGATTTACCATGCACAACATGTAGCACATGTATGGCATATCTATTGATTTTAATAGAATACCAAATGCTGGAATGTAATCAGTAAAATAACAATGTACTGTGGAATGTCGATGATATCATGACTGAAATAGTAACTCAGGATGAATATGATGACACATGCTCTTCTAATTGTGTTCCAGACAAAACCTATTTCAATAGTTCCCTACTGTCTTGGAAAGGCATGGGAGAATAAACACCAACATCATATCTAAATGTTATAAAACAATTTATTATTATTATATATACCCAGTACATTTCTCAGTCAATATGTACTGTTCTAAAATATGAAATATTACATGAAAAATTCTTGATTTCTTATTTTTGTCAAGTTCTTAAATCTAATACATGTATCTAAAAATTTACAATACTGTAAATAATACAACCACTACGAAAAAGGTTAAAGTGCCAATCCCGATAACTTTTTGGGGAATAAAACTGCTTAATTTTGTGTTAAAATCCTTTAAAATCCATAACCTAAGGCCCACCTAATAACCCGATATTTGTGATACGCTTGTAAATAACTTAAACCTGACAGTCTTCATCTGGAAATGGAGAACGTTTTATTATACGGTATCTGGATAAAACCAGACTTTTTTCCATAAAAATAATATGTAGGTGAAATTTATCTTTTGTTATCAAGTACAGGGCATGGGTCATTCACTGTATAGACCTCTCAAGAAACATTAATCGATTATCAGGTCACCCAATGAAAAAATTGACCCGAAATCTTAAAAGGGTTACGTGTCTGGATAAGCTGTGTTGACGTTCACGTCTAAACGACTCAATATTTTGAGCTGAAATTTTGAGACAAGGTAAATACACCATGCAACTTTATTTTGGTCCATAAATTTCATAAATACTCGGACTTCAATTTTTGAGACTCTGTTCTTATCGGGATTGTCCCTTTAAAGACAAAAGAAATAATTTTCTAAACTTTTTTACCACCAGACAATTCTAATATTTGCTGGATTCTGACCCTGTCATGGTTACGGTTTTGTTCTTTATTATTTGTTATTCACAATTTATAGCAACAGTTACCCAGAATAACAATTAATAGTAAAAGTTACCCGCAAAAGTTACCCAGAATAACATTTAATACCAATAGTTACCCAGATTTACATTTAATAGCAATAGTTACCCAGAATAACAATAAATAGCAACAGTTACCCAGATTTACATTTAATAGCAATAGTTACCCAGAATAACAATAAATAGCAATACCCAGATTAACATTTAATAGCAATAGTTACCCATAATAACAATTATTAGAAACAGATAGCCAGAATAACATTTAATAGCCGCAAATAACATTCAATAGCAATAGCTACCCAGAATAAAAATTAATAGCAAGAGTTACCCAGAATAACATTTAAAAGGAGCAGTTATCCAGAATAACAATAAAGATATGCAAATATGATTATGGGGTGTACATATATATCGCAACTTTGGCCAAGACTAGAGATGTAAAACTCAATAAAGACATATTGTCCTAGACATTTTTTAATTTTGCGCCAAATCAGATGGAAAGAAAAATAACAAAATTGAAATCAAGGTTCAGGATATTTAAGGGTATCAATTAATACCAGACATACCTTATTTTACAATCTCTTCATAATAGTTATTCATTAATTGATATCAATCTCAAATGTATTTTAGTACAAACAAATGCAAAAATATGCAATAACAACTGGCTATGTAAACATAAAATTGCTATAAAAAAGTTACTGTCAAATAATGACATAAAAAAACAGAAAAAATATCACAATAATTCCAAAATACCTCTTGCTCATTTACAGATCAGTTTTCAAGTGCAGAAATAACTAATTAAAGAATCAGACACATTTTAATCTTTTAAAACCTACTGATACCACTTCCCCATTAACATGTCTGAGTATTTTTTAGCTTCATAGTGTTTGTGTTTTTTAACATTATTTTTGATTTAGGTTTACCCTTAGGGACATTTAGCACCTTTTGTTTTACCAGCTTAAAGCTAAAAACAAAATATAATAAACAACAATAAACAAACGCTTCGTAAGATGACCATTTGCTGAAAAGTGTGCATACTATTAAAAAGTGTGTATACCATTCATTGAAAAGTGCATACCATTCAATGTATAGTGTGTATACAAATCATTGAAGCATGTGTATATAAAGTTAGTATATATAAAGAGTGTATATATATAATTCATTGAAAAGTCTGTTTACAATTGAGAACAAAGTGTATAAATAATTCAATGGAAAGAATGTTTACAATTCAATGAAAAGTGTCATCCAATATTGTTTAATGTCATGTAGTTTGTAAAGATGGATTGGTTTACACAGTTCACACAGCCTTATAAAGGCCATTACAAAAAATAATGTAAGTACAACATATGTACATTAAAATGGTAGAGCTCTTTTTTCCGTCATCATTACTGCCCTTGACCGACAGAAATTTACAGTCTAATGTTTTGGTGCTTCTGTGGTACTCTAAATTAAGTCCTTAATCTGTAAGTTTTTAATGTCAAGAATGGAGATCTGCATAGAATTGTAATAATATGCGTTATTACAAGGCTTATTTTTTCCAAAGACTACGAGAATTATTCCAGATAACTAAACCAGTCAGTCAAGACCAGTAACATGACTGAAATAAGAACACTAGTGAACAATAAACATTGAATGTGGAATGTGTTATGTACATCTCTAAAATATTGGGAACAAGTTGTCAGAAAGATTCTAATTTTCCATCAAATACGAATATAATAAATGAAATGTTGTTAAACGACACATTAGCTCCAATAAGAATATGAAGTCTTGACCGATCAAATTGAGGTCTCTCTTCGCCAAAGCAGAAATTCTCATCATCAAACCTATTTATGATATCAGACTAAGTTTTCATCATTCTCACTTAATCAAAATCATTTATTCCATAGCATTGACCGATGAAATTGCTTATCATTGCTCAGCCTTGGCAAAAAATGCTGATCGTCGATCTCCGGGTCAACATATTCACCTCACTAACACCATTGACAAATTTTACACAGTTCTCTTGTCCCAAAAAGTGTGACGGACAGACAGACGAACAAACACATCAATTTTAATAGTCAACTACTTTGAATCCTTCTGGCAACTTTAGTCAAATATCTAACAATGAAAGAAAACATTTTGATTATCATGGAAAAATCTATACATTCATTTTGGACATGGTATTTTTACCAAAAACTCTTTCAAGATTGGAATTAAGAAACATGCCATTAGGGTCCAATCTTTCTCGAATTTTACAGAATGTCTCAAATTGTGGATACAGCTTAGTAAATTCTTCTCTGCCATATTTATGATCCTGGAAAAAAAAGAAAAAATTTGGATAAGAATTTACATATTTCAATAATATGCTTGCGCGTAGGGGTCTGTAGCAGTGGGAGGAACTAGAAGACCCCGAGAAAACCCACGATGTTAGACAGACGATGCTACTCATGTCACATACAACTGTGGAATCGAAACCACGCCACTCAATGACAGACCTTATCATACGACACATGCCAACCATTTGGACCTCCAACTCCGCTTGAAATATTGTGGTCCCAGGGTACCCTAATATCGCATATGTAAATCATAATTTTTATAATATAATGTTTAAATGAAAAGGGAACATAAAGGCACCATCTGCAAACCATTTGATTTCATGATTCTGTGAGATGAATGCTTCTACTGCACAATATCTAACAACCTCTTTAAGAAATTTGTGTTCACATGCCTTGAACAGTTGCTTTTTATTCGGCAACAATGGTCTATGCCTTGAACAGTTGCTTTTTATTTGGTCACAATGGTTCAAGTTGGAGTTCAAAGACTTTGGACTTAAAAGAGAATAGATAAATTCTAAAGGAGTAGTTGCTGAGAAGACTAGTCAGTACAAAATAAGATCTAAATACTTCCAGAACACATTTTTTAAAAACGTTTCTGATAACAAATGGTGATTGACCCGTTCACAGTTATAAAATTCTGTGATTATTTCTAACCTTAGCCCAGTGTGGACGGCCCCCGTAGTCAGACATAACCTTCTCAAAAGCCTCCCAATATTTTTCTCTTGGTACAATTTTGTTAAATGGCCTGTAAGAGAAGTAAGACAGTCATACAACACAACAGAAAATAACATAAGAAGCACTTCTACACTAACATCTTTGCTGGGTTCTATGCCCTGTTCTGCTCGGCAATGGTCAGACACCCTGGACATTAATAAAGATCAGAATAAATGAAATGAAATGGGGTTTAATGTCCCACTGTTCTGTTCCGAATGGGATAATGTCAACGGACATACGCTATACAGTGTGCTAAGTGAGTAATTTTGCCCAGTTCCAACTACCAAGGGATCTGTTAGGTGCGGGTCAATGTATACACATGAACTCGATGGTCTGTCTAATCCGAGCAAGTACACAGCTGCTCTGTCAGAGGGAAAGCACAATGGAAACCCTGATGAACTTTTCGGCCAATGCATGGATCAAACATGCGTCCTCAAGACAAGCAAGCCAGCTTCCTACTCACTGAACCACTGTGGCTTCTGGAACTAGGCCACCTCCAGACTAGGGAGCCAGCGTCTTCCCTACTTAACCCCTGCAGCACTCGTTACCTCATCAAAGAAACTACTGTTAAACTATACTATACTTACGTATACATGATGATATTAATATAACATGTATCTTTCCATCCATATGCTGGACTTAAATAAATACCATCACCTTTCACAAAGCGAACTTCAATAGGAAAATGTGCTGGGAATTTATTTTTTAAAATCCAATCTTTAATTTCTGTCAATACGGGTGCAGTTTTATCCCTGTTAAAATAAAATCAGCTGATATCATTACGTCTACTTTAAATTACTCTGAGACATGAGAACAACATCGACACCCTCTTGTTTATAATAAACAAATTCAATATTCCAACAGTAGCAACAATTACATTTTTTTAATTAGCTATATATTAATTGTTTCATCACCTAGGGCCTGGCCTTAAATCATCTGTAGCACCCAGTGACTAGCTCCATTCTTGGCTTGGAACATACTCCTGCGCAGTGTTTCGTTTGATTAGAACTAATCCACTTCACACTGCTATCTTGAGTGAACATTGTTGTGCTAAATTATTATTGGTCAGTAGTGCCATTAACAACCAATGACCTACCTACATTGTAACAAACAATATCGGGGTTAACCAGACCTCAAAACTGTTACCGCAATGTATCTAGTGACAATCGCGACTTGTTTACGTCATAACCCGCGAAATTTATTATGCTCGATTATCCAGTGGCAACATGTTTTCTTCGTCGGCCATTTTGAAAATTATGCCGAATGCGAGAAGAGAGGAGGGATTTGATTGGACGTTAAAAAGAGACACACTCCGCCCAATTTCAAGAATATGACTTCTATCCAGCAATGGTAAGAGAGGGATTTCTCGCGCCATTGCTTCAGGAATATGGGCTTGGTATAGCAACGAGCACAATGCCCAATTAGCTAAACATCACTACAGAATAGAAATGCATACTGAAATTAATGCTTTCGATTCCTCGGTTTAAGTGACAAACAATAGAGTTGTCCAACCTCTTGGGTTTTCTGCGGATCCTCCAGGTTCCCTCCCATAGCTATGTATAAAGACCCCTACGAGCGAGCGAATTATTGAAATAAAATTGAACAATGTGTTAGTCCTGAATTGAATAATTTGTATGAAGTTGACTTAAAATCTCTCTCTCTCCCCCCCCCCTCTCTCTCTATTAATATCTTTTTTTTATATATCCACCTAAAATTATAAGTACCTTGGTATTGACCATTCTGTGACATACTGTTTAAACAAACAGTTGAAGTTAAAGATCTGATCACATCGATCTACTTTCTCCTTCTTGTGAGAATATAACAAATTATAAAACAATCGATTTAACACTGGTACCAAGAACGACATAAATGTACTGAAAAATTCAAAATTAGAAATGAACTAAACTACATCAACAGGGGCGGATCCAGGATTTTCAGAAAGAGGGGACGTGCTGCACCAGCTTGGGAGTGCGAAGCCCGGAACCGTGATTTTTGAGTGCAAAAAATGCCCACAAGGACTAATTTCGTACTAGTACTGTAAATTACTATTTCCAACATAAACTATTTTTGTTCTTCTTTCTCGCGAGAATATATGGAGCTAAACATTGATTGACACCTCAAAAAATAGAGGGGGCGTGCGCTCGGTGCGCCCCCCACTGGATCCGTGCCTGATCAATAAGGTTGTAATATCTTACGTTGCTGCACCAACCAGGCTAATGAACATGGGTAAATTTGCTGATCAGAATGGAATTTTGATCTAAATAATTGTTGTATATGTGGGACCAACTTTTCAAAACTTTCAATGTTTTAGGACTCTCGTACCCCTGTAACATCAAGCCATTTTTGGCCTCATAGCTACAAGGTATGACAACTACTAAGCACAATGCCGAGAATGCTTCCACTTTCTTGGCACATCCATGTATGTATCAAACGTTAACAGTTTTAAATTCATTGCGCACTGCTGTTATTGTCTGTGTTATTGCGCATTTTGTCCTGTCGTGTCAATTGGTACGATGATAGTGTAGATAGGTGCATACTATAAATGAGACATATTTTAGAATGATAATTATAGACAAGTTGTATAAATGATAAGTATTTTAGAATGATCTTCTACACAGGTATACCATGAAATGAAATGAAATGGGGTTTAACGTCCTACTGTTCTGCACCTAAACTGAGCTAATGAAGACGGGCATACGCCACATAGTGTGCTAAGAGAGGAATTTTGCCGAGGCAGCAGCGCTCCAGTCAACTCTTATACTGAATTTCAACTGCCAAGGGATCTTTTACGTGCACACCAATGTGAACATGGGACCTCGTTTTTTTGTCCCATCCAAGCAACAAGATAACTGTCCTTGTCAGGCCCTTCAGTATATCATAAAATGAGATATATTTTAGAATGAAATGTACATAAAGTCTTTACTGACCTTAACCAATATAAGGCCTGGAAGATATGGTATCCAACCAATGATTCCCAAAACCAACTAAACGATAAATTCTTCTCCTGAATAAACAAAACAATTTTTTTTAATAATCAAGTTTTCCTGTAGACTGCAAAATTTAGCGAAAAGCCCTTAGATCTAGTAAAGGTCTTCAGATAAGGTAAAGGCCTTTAGATCTGGTAAAGTTCTATAGATCTGGAAATAAAGGCCTTTAGATCTAATAGTAAAGGTTTTTAGATGTAGTAAAGTTCTTCAGATTATAAGGTAAAGGTAGATCTAGTAAAAGCCTTTACATCTAGTAATGATTAGGTAAACGCCTTTAGATCTAGTAACAGACTTTAGATATAATAAAGGTCTTCAGACAAGGTAAAGGTCTTCAAAAAAGATAAAGGTTTTCCGATAAGTTAAAGGCCTTTAAATCTAGTAAGGTAAAGGCCTGTAGATGTAGTAGTAAAGGCCTGTAGATGTAGTAGTAAAGGCCTTTAGATCCAGTAATAAAGTCCTTTAGATCGAGTAACCACCTCTATATCTAGTAACAGCTTTTAGATCTAGTAAAAATGTGTGTTTAAGTTCTTAATCATTCAACATCTATTTCGTTTTTGAAAATGTCTTTTTTATTTTTTTTATTTGAACACAAGACACTTTAAATGATCAGGCCCCGAGTTCACAAAGCATTCTCAGACTTAAGTTGAGAATTTACTCAAATCTGTTCAACTTATTTTAACTTAAATATAGCCCTTTATAAAACTTTTGTTGTTTTAATGTTTCAAATACATGGATAAGAAGCTATATGCAAAGTTTTGTGTTTCTTGATCAAAGATATTTCTCGTAAAGCGTGATTGAAATTTGAGTAAATTCTCAACTTAAGTCTGAGAATGCTTTGTGAACTTGGGGCCTGGGTGACTAATAAAACAAATGTACTTAAATTTGTGACCCTTTTTTATACCCTTACCTTCTTGGTACGATTAGCACTAAAACATAAAGTATCTTCCGTATGTGGAAAGTAAAAAAAACGGAAATGTTCGGAACCAGTCACATATTCATCTAGATTTTTCAAAACCTGAAAAAGTACATGAATAAAATTATACTCAAAAAAATATTATATGTTCTATTCAGCCATTACTTTAAACATAAAGGCAATCTGATTAAAACACAGATCCAATTTCGTTTCGTTTTTTTTTTACTTCGAAATTTCGTTTTTACTTGTCTTTACTACTCTTGGATCTGGAGGACTTGTTACTTAACTTGTGTTCTGCATGAAATGTGGTGTCAGCCAATCAAATGGTCTGTCGAATCGACCGTTTGACCTTTTCATGCGTGGAACTGTGGGTAGATATTACCAGCCAATGACTAACACCAGCGGATTGAAAGCAAAACAAAACAAAAGTAGATTTTAAAAAGCGTGGCGGTCGCTAATTGGTTCATCGAATGACTGACGTTTTCGGGTCAAATGTCCCGTGCTTGATACCTGACGTCATAGAACGTGAACTCCCACTATAACTTGTTAGATCTACATGAGTGTAGGCCATCGAAAGTATAAAAAACGAAACGAAATATAGATCTATATTTTAATTAGATTGAACATAAAGGCAGAAGTAAGAATATGAGAAGAATGGTGATCAACATCCAATAAACAACTAAGTTTATCAGGATTTTACGACATGGTTTCCCCATGTAGAGGTGCAGAACGGAGGGTCTGACAGCTGTCTAGTCGTTCAGATGGGACTTAAGTTAAGAATTTACTCAAAATTGTTCATCTTGTTTTAACCAAATACAGCTTTTTATAAAACTTTTGTGGTTTTAATTTATTAAATACATCAATAAGAAACTATGTGCAAATTTTTGCTTCTGGATCCAAGATATTTCTCATAAACAGTGATTGAAAGTTGAGTAAATTCTGAGAATGCTTCATGAACTCAGGTCCTGGCCCCGAGTTCACAAAGCATTCTCAGACTTAAGTTGAGAATTTACTCAAAATTGTTCGCCTTACTTTTACTAAAATATAGCCCTTTATAATCATTTTTTTGTTTTAATGTATCACTTACATCAATAAGAAACTATGTGCAAAGTTTTGTATTTCTGGACCAAATATATTTCTCATAAACTGTGATTCAAAGTTGAGCAAATTCTCAACTTAAGTCTGAGAATGCTTTGTGAACTCGGGGCCAGGTCTATTTTATAGTGAGCTCTCCTTATACAGCACCTTTAATATTCCAGGATTACGGATTGTATTTATTTCCCGGCATTTTAATAGAGTTAATTCCCATGTTCGAAAGAAGTGCTGTCTGCTGTCATTCTTGTTGCTTTGTTAACACTTTTTTTTGCTAATTTTCCAAAGATTTGAGGGACTTATGTGATGATACATGTCCCAAAAAATGTGACGTTATGTCATGCTAACTGATCAGTTGTTGCATCTGATTTTGACTGTGACAGTGAGGAAAATCTGATTTGCGTTCTCTGACAGCTGTATCAGTTTTAACTGAGGCACCCAACATCATGCATGTATTCCCCAAAAACAATTCAGTTGATAACATCAACAATTGAGCACTTTATGGGTTAAAGGGTTAATAATGTTTACATATCAAACATATCTTACATTATCTAGTTTTTCAGGAAACTGTTTCTGTTCCAGATTAAAGGCAGGTTCACACTGGAATGTTACGTGTAGTATAACACCAAGTGAACCCAGACTCACTGTAGCAGCTGGAAATAAATCAGAATTTTGGTCTTTTGATATAGTTAGAATTTCTCCAGATGCTGTCATCAGGTCCAACTCGACAACCTGGAATAGAAAAAACAAGTAAAATCAGTTAACCAATCATAATTAAGTTGTCTAGTTAAACATACATTATACAAGAGCGTACACAGGACCCTTTTTTGTCCCATTTGAATGACTACATGCCATTTCTTTCCAGGCCATTCATCCTGCACAATAGACACGGGAAAACTATTCCTGAAGAACGTTCCCAATCTCAGGGTCTTTTGGTTAGTGATGCCTCTCATCAATTTATTTTGGCACTTTCATTGCAGGTGCATTTCTATACAGCATTTCAATAGATGAGAAGTCAGTTTAATAATGAATTTCGTTCATTTCTGGCACATGCATGTTCAGCTTCTCGACAGATGAGTAGTCAGTCAAATGAATTTTAATCATAATCTGTTTAAATTAAAGAAAGTTTGATATCCACCAATATTAAGACATTAACTTACAGACGAAGATATAATTCCCATATCAGCACCAGTTCCATGTGTTCCTGTAGAAATAACACCTGCGGCTGTTAGTTCTGATACGGTACCTTGTCTAAAATACAAATATTACATATCAATAAACAACTCCTACTACACAGCCTGGTACTGTGACAATTAACTAGAATACAGAAGTCATGAATAAAATATATTCAAGTGAGAGAAATACACACACACTAGATCATCACTGGACTTAAATATGGAACATTTTATTTCAATATTTCAGAGAAAAACACAGAAACCAGCCACTTGATTCAATGAAAAACCATACAATCTAAAGTTCATGTGTTAGACTACGGTAGACGATATGAATTCTAGTAAAATTGAAATGAAATAGGGTTTAAAGTCCTATACTGTTCGGCTCTGACTGGGCTAATGAAGACAGGCATAAGCAATACAGCCTACTCTTATATCTTTAAAATGCACGCCATTTTGTATACGGGACCTTGGTTTTTCGTACCATCTGAACAACTAGACAGCAGTCCTTGTCAGGCCCTTCTACCTGCACCACTGACAAGGTGAAACCGCGTTGGAAAATCCTGATGAACTAAAGTACTTACACACTAAAAGCTAGCCCATTTGCTGGTAAAATTTTTTCATTTAAATCTTTAATTAAACAACCACCCTGAACATTGACTAATCCTCTTTCTTTATCAATCTATAAATAGATACATATATGTTTTCCTTAAATATACAATGGATATATAGAAATGGGGTTTAACATCCACTCGACACAAACTAGGTCATTTTGGAACTAACATATGGTTTAATTTTATTTCAATAATTCGCTTGCGCGTAGGGGTCTTTAGCAGTGGCAGGAAACCGGAGTACCTGGAGATAACCCATGGGGTTGGACAGGCGACCCTACTCCTTGACACGTACAACCGGGGATTCGAAACCATAGCCCCAAGCCAGAGCTGACCGGCCAGCTATAGGTCAAAGCGCGGCACTCTAGACCACTAGACCATCCCACCCCCACCCCCTATTATAGCAAGAATAGTCAGCTCTTTCATTAAATCTTACAGAGAAATATATACAAAATATATTTTTTTGCTTATAATAAAAGAACATTGCATTACACAAATATAAATTAAAAATTAATAACTATATCCATGAAGGATTATCAATGACATAGATGACCTAGAAATTATAGTTAATTATCAAACAACTAGAGCTTCAATTGTGATCTATTCAACTGCAAACTTTTTGAGGTCATCCCTATGGTTACGGTGCAAACAAGATCAACAGCATTTATAATCATTCAAGGGTATATTTTACTAAATCAATATTTTATTAAAACACAAAGCATCCTAAACTCAAGAGAGAGATGGGGTTTAATGTCCGCTTGACACAAACTAGGTCATTTCGGGATTAACATATGGTTAAATTTCATTTCAATAATTTGCTTGTGCGTAGAGGTCTTTAGCAGTGGAAGGAACCACCCCCCACCCCAAGGGCAGAAACCAACGAAGTTGGACAGGCGACCATACTCCATGTAACGTACAAGTGGGGATTCGAAACCATGCCGCCCCAAACTCAAATTTTCCTGATATATTGTGTCTTTTACTGGTTTTCAAGCAGGAAACAGAATAATCCACAAATCAGTCAAATGATGATGGATTGTTATGGAAATAATAGGGGTGGGTGTTAAATCTACATTAATTCTATTCGGCAGGTTATACAGTGTCTTAAAGAGCACCTGCATATTTCTATCCATTCAGTATTCATTACTGAACCAAGTTAGTGCATTTATTGCAATTGTCTTGATTTTTGTTTCCTGAGAATATTTCATTAACAAACTAGATATCTTTAGAAAAATTCATACCCACGTACATTATTATAGACTTTTTTCGAATCACAAATTTCTCAGATTTGTTAACTTTTGTATTGTGACAGAAACAAATTTGACTTAGTTTTTTTATACACAAGAGCACAGGATGTTGATGGCTTTCCCAGTAACCATGGGAGAAGTTGCGAACATATCTCACCTTTATAACATGATTATAACGTTTTAAACTAATCATATAATCTGTCGTACATGCCAGGTCTGAGGGTGAATGACCATTTCCAATAACTTTCACTTTTTTACCTTTCTTCTGAGCAAATGCCAGAATCTATAAAAACACACAATTCATCATTATAATTTTATTAACAGAGGCTTTATTGACAAACGAGGAATTTAAACCAGGCCAGTTGACTCAACAGCAAACCTTATGATCTAAAGTGCATGTCAGACCATTCGGTCACGGTCAACCACAACAATACATGTCAGGATTAAAAATATAGCATCAAACTATTAACCTATACAGATCTTCGTGTTGGATGCTTACAAATGGTGCAATCTGGACTATTTCAGGTGTTTACATCTCTTCCTTGGTCAGGGAATATTATAAGCGGTATCGCACCGCAGTTTGCTAAACAAAAACGAAGTAACTGCCAATCAAATATTACTTTGATTAGCAAAAAATTTTCAAATTTAAGGGAATCCGCGAATCAAGTTTTTTGTCCCAAATCAAGCGTGAAAAAATGTTTAACAAACATGATTTACCGTTTCATTGCGAAAGGGCATTTTAATCCATTGGATGTCAGTCACTAAATTAATACCCTGCCCCTCGGATCCCCACCCACCAACATCAATTACCAAAACTTTGTTCATTGTAAAACTGCTTGTGTCATAAATTTCCAACAGGCTTTCCGATATTTATTGCAAATAAAATACAAATTGCAACCATGTTAGAAGGAACATAATCAACAATCATCTTAATGTCTTGTGGAAGTATGATTAAAATCAAAAAGAAGAAAACCTTCCACATTTTCCATCTTATTATCTTAGCCTAATCTTGCCTTTGATACAGATAAAAGTTGAAAGACACTTAATTTGATTGAAGTAAAAAAAAAAAAAAATGTTAATAAGTAGATAATGTTTATCATTGTGAGCCAAAGTTCATTACTGTATTGTATTGTATCATGACAAACTACAACAAAGACATATTATATCCTATTAATAAAAAAAAACCTTCTTTCTTCAACAAATTATCATATTTAATGGACTCATGGCCGTGGTTGGTGGCTTTTGTAAAGTCTAGATTTTTTAACAACAATTACTGAGTTTGATACTAAGCGATGTTTCGACGAGGATACTCTCGTCTTTGTCAAGCAAATGATACAGGTATGTGAATAGTAGGCAAATATATACAAAATATTCACATACCTGTATTATTTGCTTGATAAAGAGAGTATCCCTGTAGAAACGTGGCTTTGTATCAAACTCAGTGTTTGTGTATCCATAAACTACCTTGTGTTAATATGTTCAATTACTAAATGCCAATCAAAGAAGAAAAGCCACTGTGTCTAAAATTCCTAATTAAATGATAAGTGTTATCAGGTGTTCTATAAAATATAGTAAGCAGACTCCACTTTGTGCATAACACTTATAACTACAACTTACATGTATAACAGCTAGTTTAAACATGTATTATGCAAGACCTAATCTGCCAATTAGTGCAAGATACACAAGATTAAATGATAGCTGGGTTACAGTGGATAGGATTCCCTGGGTACACTGGATAGGATTCACGAATTACGGTGGATAGGACACTCGGGTTACAGTGGATAGGGGGGGGATTGGGATGGCCTAGTGGTCTAGAGTGCCGCGCTTCGACCTCTAGCGGGCCGGTCACCTCTGGCTTGCGGCTGTGGTTTCGAGCCTTGGTGTGAGCGCATGTGGCATGGAGATAGGGGCGCCTTCTCAACCTCGTGGGTTTCCTCCGGGCACTCCGGTTTGCTCCCACTGCTAAAGACCCCTACGCGCAAGCGAATTATTGAAATAAAATTAAACCATATGTCAGTCCCAAAATGACCTAGTTTGTGTTGAGTGGACGTTAAACCCCATTTCTCTCTCTCTCTCTCACAGTGGATAGGATATCCGGGTTACAGTGGATAGGATATCTGGGTACACTGGATAGGATTCCAGAATTACGGTGGATAGGATACCCGGGTTACATTGGATAGGATTCCAGGGTTACAGTGGATAGGATATCCGGGTTACAGTGGATAGGATTCCCGGGTTACAGTGGATAGGATATCCGGGTTACAGTGGATAGGATATCCGGGTTACAGTGGATAGGATATCCGGGTTACAGTGGATAGGATATCCGGGTTACAGTGGATAGGATATCCGGGTTACAGTGGATAGGATATCCGGGTTACAGTGGATAGGATATCCGGGTTACAGTGGATAGGATATCCAGGTTACAGTGGATAGGATACCCAGATTACATACCTGAGATATTTCTTCTGTTGTTTCTGGTTCAAAATATAATTCAGGATGACAAGAATATGTGGTGGCCCAATTCGTAAACTTGAAACCAGGTTTACCTAAAGACTAAAATATATAAAACACAATTAGTAACCACTTAATTTGACCTTAAATCTGTAGAAAATATCAAATTCAATCCAAACTAAGATGTACCAGACAGCAACTGATTATTAAACAAAATCAAAATATTAACCGTACATAGATCTTATGGTACAGATTTAATTGTATTAGAAACAGGCTCTCAAAAATTTGGGCCAAGATTATAGGTGGCCCAGATTTTTTTGACAATATCCCAATAATATCCTCTGTAGTGGAGGCTGAATACAGGCAACGTATAATAACCAGTGGACGGTGAAATTCCTGTGTTTTGAAATAAGAGCAAGTACCCTTTATATATCTTCAAACTTTAATACATGTATCTCAACCACTCTAGCTATCCATATTACATCATTTAACCGTTAAGACACAGTCAAGATTTATCAATAATAGGATTTAAGACATCATTTAAGGGGCAAGAGACAATAGACATTTTGTAAATATAGGAATAAGAATCCTGGCTATTGTTCCCATCATATTGGGCAGTCTTACTTTAGTGGTATTCAAATTGACTGGCTAGAGGATCTAACATACCGTATTACAAAATTAAGTAATTGAAAGAAATTAATTTCAAAATACAATAAATACAATTAGATTTACAATTGTTGTGTCTAAAACAGGTCAAAAATAGATAAAAATTACAGAAAACCTGTACATGTTTAAAAAATGGCTGAAAAGTTTGAAATGGAAACCCTGGTAGGAATCAAGTATGGCCAATTTTAATTTGAAAGAATTTAATTTAAAAACACAATAAATAAAATTAGATATACAGTTGTTATGTCAAAACTGATTTATAAATTTAAAAAAAAAAATTGTGTTCATGTGTAAAAAAAATTGGCTGATAAAATTTAGAAATGGAAACCCTGGCAAGATTCAAGTACAGCCAAATCTAATTTGGTGCGTGTCCTTTCAATAATTTGTTTTGCCTGTATTAGACACACCCTACCCCATGGAACTATTTTTTATCAAAAGGTGTAGAGTCATAGGTGTATGAATCTTAGTCACTAATTTTCTTAATTACAAAAATATTGTCAGTTTAAAATAGCCTAATGTGGTTAAAGACACCCATATGCTGCATGATTCATCGACTTGTGTTTATGAAATGAAATGGGGTTTTAATGTGACGTTTTCCTATTATTCTGCTTCGATTGGGCTAATGACGACAAACTTGTGTTTATATATTTTCTAGACTGACGTCTGACCTGTAATTTTTTTTTATTAATAATGCTGTACATTGTTAATTCATTTTTTACTTGTTATACCCCTGACTTATAGCCTGAGTAACATACTTACTAAAACAGAAAAGAAATTAAAATTAAATGAAATAGAGTTGAACGTCCTACTGTTCTGCTCCGACTGAGCTATCAAAGATGGGCATACGCCATACAGTGTGCTAAGTGGGAAATTTTGCTTGGAATGTTGCACTACAGCCTACTCTTATATCGAATTCCAACTGCCAAGGGATCTTTTACGTGCATGCCAATGTGTACACAGAACCTCGGTTTTTCGTCCCATCCAAACAACTAGACAGCTGTCCTTGTCAGAGCCTCCACCCTGCACCACTGACAAGGTGAAGCCAAGCCAGAAAATGCTTAAACACACACATTAAAATAAAACATAAGTTCCCCAGGCAGCAATTAAAATACAGTCAATGCTTTTCATGGAACTTTTGTGTTTCTTTTAATACCACAAAACTTTTTCAGTAAGCTGCTTGTCAGCCTTTTAGTATAATTTAGAATTTTAAGAGCTTTATCCTCACCCTCACCCTCTCCCATGAAAGTCTTTGAGTCTCTACATAGTTCTATGAATGAATGAAGAAAAATGACTACCAGTGTCACGGTCTGAATCAGTACCCGGTTTGTTTTATTCAAGAGAACTCACACCATAAATAAAAGCGCATAAATAAATCAACAGGCGGAAACCATTCAAAATAAGGGGATAAAGTGTTAAGTATTAGTTCAACCGGGGACCATTCTACCCAAGACCTAAAAAACCCTTAATAATTAGTTAACCGTTTGTATAAAATAACCTTCTGAACATGCTTGATTTTATCATTGCTTAATAAAGGTGAGAGTATTCTCATTGAAACTTAAACAAACGTTGCAGTTAATGTTATCCATAAAGCTCTCTATTATCATATCTCGGTTTCACTTTGAATATAGTTATAATTGCCTATATATTTTTTATATGGTAGCCTACTCTTCCCTTTTTTTCATGCTCACTTATTCAATACCATGCAAGTGTGTAACATACTATTATCATTAATTATAGACGACCTGTTATCATGACAAGAATCGATAATATGGGAATTGAGAAATGGAGAAAGTTATTTATTGCTGTCATAAATTGAAATAAAATGGGTAATATAACAACATTTTTTTTCACATCTTCTACAGAACTACAAAAGATTACAATTTTCACTATTCATATTTATACCCACGCATCATAATTGTATTGATTACTGTGCCACTATCAAACCTGTTAGAGGTAAATGTTTATATTACATAATGTTGTCCTGTTAGTAAATCTATATTACAAGCTAGATTTAAATATGTAAATATGATTGGTCATATTGTTATAAATATATGTACATATGCGGTCCTAATGGACATTTCGATACAATAAAATCTTATATATAAGGACAGTCATGGACTTCCCCCCTCCCCCTCACAAAGACCAACTGGTTTCCTTGGGCCTTCATCATGCGAAGAAATACATGACAGGATACAGGTGCGGATCCAGGATTTTTTGCAGGAGGGGGGTCTAGGTTTGATAATTGCTTAACTAATTGCGCTCAACCAATTAACGGGGGGTTGGGGGGCCCTCCCCCAGAAAAAATTGGTAAATTAGATTCAATTTGATTCATTCTGACATATTTCTGGAAGGTAAATTCCAAAATTACAGTTCAATCTCATACAAAATTTTTAAGCCTGAGCAGGGGGGGGGGGGGGGTCCGTACCCCCTGGACCCCCCCTCTGGATCCGCACCTGGGATAAGATATCTTTATTGTTTAGGCTGCTTAATTCATATACATGATTAGTTCCTTTTTTAGGAGCTGTCTCTGAGCCGGCAATGTGTTAATGGTAAATGGACACTCCACCACACATCACTTTTCTACACAAATTTCAGCATTTTATATTTCCATTTTTCTGCGGATGTGAATACACGTTTTTTTAAAAACATATACGTCAATTTTTATTTTTCTAGTTGATAGCGGCCAAGGCGATCCGCCCCAGTAATTTCATTTGTGTAACTATTACCGCTACCGGTAAGAATAACTATAAGTAAGGACAGTAAGGTCCTATTAAATTATTAACAGGACAACAAACAATTGATTAAAGTCACTGATGCAAAATGGTAACAAATTCGTTAAAAAAACTTACTCTAACATCAGATGCCATTTCTATAAGATGACAGTGTCGGAGACAGTTGTGGTCGGAAACGACTTCTTCGGTTTCTTTTGTTGACAAATACAATAATGTCAATATTGAACCTAAAAATAAACCCGGTGACCTGTATTGTCGTACGACGATCGTAAAATGGACAGTCTGTGTGCAGTGTTTGATATTCGGTAGACTTCCACAGCGGTGGAACAATTCCTGGAGACGTTGCTGGAACAAGACAACCTTCGTGTTATGAATTACATCTCGTGTCGGTGGTCGATGTTATATAAATTATTTTCACGCCATTCAGACCACGTGCCTTTTGTATACGTAACGTAAGGTTTCCCGTGCTCACTGACTGAGCACGTGACCAAGACTGACACACATTCTTCAGCCAGCGGGAAATCTAAGTTAAAGGGGACACTTAAACAGCAATTTAACATTGCGAATATATCATGTTAAAATAATATATCGCGCATAAAAATAGTACTCAAAATTGAACCAAGCAAAAAGATAAAGATGTGTTAGTGTTCTTGTTATGTTTTAACAATATAACTAGAACACGTAACTTTAAAATATAAAAAGAACTAGTTTTGTTTTGTTTTTTGTTTTGTTTTTTTGTTGGGGTTTTTGTTTTTTTTGGGGGGGGGGGGGAGGGGGAGGCCTTTTCGCGGTTAAAATGGGACATTTTCTTTCACCTAATTAGGTTTAAGACCTCTCTTCCATTTTTCAATATAGGCCTATTGTCCCAAGCAATTTATTTACATTAAATTTGAAGAGCGTCATTGAAATCAAATTATAAAATAAAATAAAAATTTGCACGTGACTATCTCATGTGGCGTGACTTTGCTATAATTATTTAAAAGGGAGAGCATTTAATTGTTGACACTCGTTATCATGATAAATGATAAGAAGTGGCGTTTTAAGACCAGTGTGGGTAAATTTATAGGCAAATTGATATGATAGCAGAAATATAATAGCAAAGACAAAAAAAAAATCAAACAGCAGCTGTGATGACAGTAGCTGGCACGCAGTCCGCGACCAGAAATGGAAAGAGAGAGAGAGAGGGAGAAAGAGAGAGGGGGGATTGGGGTTTAACTTCCACTCGACACAAACTAGGTCGTTTCGGGACTAACATAACCAGAGGACCCGGAGAAAACCCACGAGGTTGGAATGGCGACCATTCTCTTTGCTATGTACAACCGGGAAATCGAAACCACATTGCGCGAGGGAGAGAGAGAAATGGGGTTTAACGTCCACTCGACACAAACTAGGTCATTTTGGGACTAACACGTGGTTTAATTCTATTTCAATAATTCGCTTGCGCGTAGGGGTCTTTAGCAGTGGGAGGAAATCGGAGTGCCCGGGGGAAACCCACGAGGTTGAGAAGGAGCCCCATATCTCCATGCCACATACGCTCACACCTGGGATCGAAACCATGGCACAGCCACAAGCCAGAGGTGACCGGCCAGCTAGAGGTCGAAGCGCAACCCCCCGAAACCACATTGCAAAAGTTGACCCAATAATAGAACTTGTGATACAACGCGCCAATCCCCCCCCCCCCTAAAAAAATTACAGTCTATGTATTGCTTAAATTTTCTGAGGGAGGCCACCCAAACCTTTTGTTGACGGGCTTCGCACCTTCGGTGCCGGCGAATCGCAACTGCATGCACTTCAACGGAGATATGAAATTTATGGAATGCCTAATCCCGGATCCGCCAATGCTTATGATCAATTTCCAGTCATTATCCCATTAGGAGCAGAATAGTAGGACGTTAAACCCCATTTCATTTCATTTCTTTTTATTTTTCATTTTTTTTTTTTTGAAATTTATATAAAATAAAAAAATCCGCCCCTTTAAAAATTCGACACTTTATCTATACCACCCTAATCTAAATCGATTATTTTTGCTTTAAATATAGCTTGCGTGTTTTCATAAAGAATCAATATTGATAAAGAAATCACCACGAGCCGACATCCGATATGGACATGATTTGTTGAATGGCTCTATATCGTAAGCGTAAAATAAATAGTCCAACTCTTAAGCCGTGGTTTATTTTAAAAAAGAGATATTAACGAACAATGAGATACCGAGGAAGCGATTTTATGTAAGCTGATAAAGTTTGTTATCGTATCCTATATTTATTACATAAATGTTGTAAATTTAAATGAATAAAATATTGTTTAAATAATAATAATAAAAAAATAACAACAAATGTCCCTTAAAGCTGCATTTCCTTTACTATAACGGATCCGGTCCGGCTCTGGTCCAGTTGCGGATACGGAAAAAAACACTTTCATAGAATTTTAGTAAGAAGGTTTCCTTATGGGCGAGTGTGGATACGGTTCTGAATGTGGCGTCCGGTACGGTTTTTCGAAACGGACCATTTCGCGTTCGGTACGGAAACGCATGCGGACCTGTGTCCATAAACACTCATAACGCACATAAGACAGTTTGGGTAGCCCGCACAGTAAAAAGCTAAAAATGGGTAGGGAAATTCCAATTTTCGCCCTTTCTTAGACAAGTGCCATGTGCCACAAGTATCTATTTTTAGCTTTTTGCCGTGCGGGCTACCCAAACTGTGTTTCCTTATGTGCGTTATGTGTGTTTACGGACACGGTTCCCCATGCGTTTACGTACCGAACGCGACATGGTCCGTTCCAAAAAACTGTATACCGGGCGCCGCATAGAGAACCGTATCCACACCCGCACATAAGGAAACACTCTTACTAAAATTCTATGAAAGTGTTTTTTCCGTATCCGCAACCGGACCGGAGCCGGACCGGATCCGTAGTAAAGGAAATGCAGCTTAATTCTATTAACACTATATCTAATACCAAGTCACTACGATGAATGTCAATAAAAAAATAAAAAAATACCCTGAGAAAATAGCATTTATTTCTGTGTTAAAGACTTTCCAAAAATGTGGACAAAAAACTGCCACATTTTTTTTTTCGATATTTCTTCAGGCTGAACTTATCGTTTTCGACGAATTTTCCCGAATTTCGCAAGAATATTATATACACTGCATCCGGCTTATCAGCCAAAATGGCTTGCCAATAATTTCGAAAATGTTTCGAAAGCAACGAGAAAATTATGCTTTCCTGGTGTATTTTAGTAGCACGTTCCTAATATTTTCTACAGCCAATGTTCACGGCGAAGATTGCTACGAATGTCTAGCAATCACATATCCTTGCAAATACTGACCGGAATTCAACCACATATCAGCTGATATTCTTTTTACAGATTCCACTTTTAAAACATTATACTTTTCAAGGAATTACCAATCCTTCAATTGAATGGCTTTTACAGAGAATTATATTTACATTACATGAACTCTAATACTTGCATTAATCAATGAGTGTTAACAAAATGGTAGCCATGTCTGTGTTGCAGAGTATAGGGCCTGGCAAGGACGGTGTCTAGTCGTTCGGATGGGAAGATAAACTGGGGTCCCGCGTATACATTACCTTGCACATAAAAGAACCGTTGACAGTTGGAATTTGCTGTCTGGACAAAATTATAACGTTCAGAGCTGGACTACCGTAAGTATCATTAGCCCAGTCGATGAAGAAGACTATAGAACGTTACACCCCATTTCATTTCATATATATTATTGCTCAGTGTGCTACGGGCTTTATAAATTTCTTTGCTAATATAATAAAAAAGTTAACCATCCACGTGTAGATGGAATGATCAATGATTCAGCATATATATTTTTTTTACAGTCATCGATTGATTTGACGCAATGATAAGTGGAAGTCGCTATAATAGTACTATACTATTAAAAAAAAGTAGGGGATATTTGATTTTGGGGGCATAATACTAAAATATGCAAATGACTACGAAAAAAGTCACTATAGAACCTAACAGAAGAAACATTGCCAGTGACATGTGACGCCCAAACGCACCAATACAGGACAGACCACGCTCAGGTCGACCAAGGGCGACAACTCAAGCCCAGGATCGATTTATCCGTAACTTGGCCTTGAGAAATCGTGTCATCACAGCAAATCAGATCAGCGCCCGTCTTCAAACAGACACTTGTGTGAGAGTGAGTGGCCGGACGATTCGGAATCGACTGCATAGGGGTCACCTTCGCGCCCGACGTACACGCGCGATCTCTTGTTTGAGAGATCATCACATTCAGGCAAGACGTCGTTGGTGTAGGGATCGTCAACACTGGGATAATCGACGCTGGAGCAATGTGATGTTTTCAGATGAGTCAAGATTCACTGTTGATTTTTTGGATTGACGTAGGAGGGTGTGTCGTCGTCGAATCTAGCGCTTCCAAGACGTTAACGTCATCAGACATGATCTATTTGGGAGTGGTTCTGTTATGGTGTGGGGAGGCATCCCTGTTGCTGGAAGAACGGCTTTACATGTTGTGGCAGGGCGTGTTACAGGCCAGTACTACCGGGATAACATCATGGCCGCCGTTTCATCTTCCAGGATGACATACGCAAGATGTCACAGGGCCAGGATCGTTACAGGTTACCTCCAACAACAGAACATCACCACATTACCTTGGCCAGCACTGAGTCCAGACCTCTCCTCCATCGAGCATGTCTGGGACATGCTTGGACAGAGGTTACGTCAACGTCAACAACGTCCTGCCAATGTCCAAGAACTTGCTGCTGCGTTGCAACAGGAATGGGACAATCTGGACCAAAATGACCTTAGACGTCTCATTAGGAGTATGCCACGTCGGATCAATGCTTGTTTGGCAAACAGAGGAGGATTTACCCGTTACTGACTTTGTTGTGATGCTGTGGTAACTTTGCTGTTTGACCCCGGGTATCATTTTACCCTTATAATGGTCAGTCTGTGCTACTTAGTCTAACGATCATTTGGAATAAATCGATGAATGTGAACTTCATTTCATTTTGTCATTTGTTTCTTCGTCAGTTTCATTAGGTGACTTTAATAACACTTAAAAATCAAATATCCCCTACTTTTTTTGAATAGTATATATTGAACTGTAACAGTACAAATTGATCAAGTAAACAATTGACAATCGCTTTAAAAAAAAACAAAGTACTGAACCATTTGAAGACACAGGCGCCACAAAAAAATATGAAATGAAATGGGGTTTAACGTCCTACTGTTCTGCTCCTAAACTGGGCTGTGTTATTAAGGAACTTTTGCCCGGGCAGCGGCGCTACAGCCTACACTTATATCGAATTACAATTGCCAAGGGATCTTTTACGTGCACGCCAATGTATACACGGGATCTGGGTTTTTCGTCCCATCAGAACGACTAGACAGCTGTCCTTATCAGGCCCTGCGCCCTGCAACCCTGATAAGGGAAAACCACGGTGGAAAATCGGGATGAACTTTCTCGGCCAATGTAGAGAAAGTTCATCCTGATTTTCCAGCGTAACAAGGTCGCGAACGCATTGATCATCTTATTTTCACCAGCGAGATAGACCTGTACAACAGAGCTGGGCTCTTAATCCATTTTGAAACGAATCGGTCACAAGTGGGTTAAAAGACATCGACATCCGATATAGGGCAAATATTACAAGCTCTCACCCCTTTTAATGTAACCAGACTTGAACAAAACAATGCTCGGTAATTTGTTATGAAGTATGTCGTATTATATGACGTCAGATGTAGAAGGGATTTGGCCAATCATCGTGTATACCATGGTTATAATAAGTCTTCGCAGTGTCTGGCTTATTAATATTCACAGAAACGTAGGCCTACAGGATGTTACACGATTTTTAGTGAATATTATGTTGGAATGGAACTGACAAGTATTTCCATGGTTACGGGGGCGTTTTAAGGTTTATCATGGCGGAGGCTATACTATTTTGAGGGCCCTCTTTCGTGGGGGGTGGGGGTATTATTGATTGATGATTTTTATGCCAATGCAATGACTGTATTCTCATTCAGTAATGGGTTCGACAGTAACAGTGTATAGAAAATGACTGACTCGGAGTCGGGCCCTTTCCCTTGGCCCGAGGGGCCCTTTTGTCAGAAATGGTGCCCTTTTGTCTGCCTTTAGGGCCCCTAAATAGGGTACATTTTCATTTTTCTCATCGGTTTCAGCATTTTTCTCCCGTTTTATTTTTCCAATTTCTTTGATTTTTTTCGCGAGGAGGCTAGCGCCTCCAGCGCCTCAGCTATAAAACGCCTTTGCATGGTTAAGGCAACCGACAGGTACCAGAAGTTGATATACTATTCAAAAAAAGTAGGGGATATTTGATTTTGGGGGCATAATACTAAAATATGCAAATGACTACGAAAAAAGTCACTATAGAACCTATACTAACAGAAGAAACATTTCCAGTTACATGTGACACCCAAACGCACCAATAGCTACCGCATGGAATGCAGGTGATGCTTGGGATCATCATGGGGGTCCAGCCCAAGATTTGCACGACTCTGACTTTGAATGTCACAGTCATTGTGGCATTGAATTCCAGGCGGAAACATCAGTTTAATTGTTTAGTGACCAGAAAACAAATTTTGATATGCGTCGGCTTACCCGAAATGAAAGGTTACGTGCCCTTGGCATGCTACAGATCGGCACAATACAGGCGGTTGTGGCGCGGACGATGAATGTTTCTCAGTCTGTCATAAGCAGGCTATGGTCCAGATACCGTGATACACAATCTGTACAGGACAGACCACGCTCAGGTCGACCAAGGGCGACAACTCAAGCCCAGGATCGATTTATCCGTACCTTGGCCTTGAGAAATCGTGTCATCACAGCAAATCAGATCAGCGCTCGTTTTCAAACAGACACTGGTGTGAGAGTGAGTGGCCAGACGATTCGGAATCGACTGCATGGGGGCACCTTCGCGCCCGACGTCCTCGCGTGATCCCTTGTTTGAGAGATCATCACATTCAGGCAAGACGTCGTTGGTGTAGGGATCGTCAACACTGGGATAATCGACGCTGGAGCAATGTGATGTTTTCAGATGAGTCAAGGTTCACTGTTGATTTTTTAGACAGACGTAGGCGGGTGTGGCGTCATCGTAACGAGCGCTTCCAAGACGTTAACGTCATCAGACATGATCTATTTGGGAGTGGTTCTGTTATGGTGTGGGGAGGCATCACTGTTGCTGGAAGAACGGCTTTACATGTTGTTACAGGGCGTGTTACAGGCCAGTACTACCGGGACAACATCTTGGCAGTCCATGTTGTGCCGTTCGCATGACGTCATGGCCGCCGTTTCATCTTCCAGGATGACATACGCAAGATGTCACAGGGCCAGGATCGTTACAGGTTACCTCCAACAACAGAACATCACCACATTACCTTGGCCAGCACTGAGTCCCGACCTCTCCCCCATCGAGCATGTCTGGGACATGCTTGGACAGAGGTTACGTCAACGTCAACAACGTCTTGCCAATGTCCAAGAACTTGCTGCTGCGTTGCAACAGCAATGGGACAATCTGGACCAAAATGACCTTAGACGTCTCATCAGGAGTATGCCACGTCGGATCAATGCTTGTTTGGCAAACAGATACTGACTTTGTTGTGATGCTGTGGTAACTTTGCTGTTTGACCCCGGGTATCATTTTACCCTTATAATGGTCAGTCTGTGCCTTACTTAGTCTAACGATCATTTGGAATAAATCGATGAATGTGAACTTCATTTCATTTCGTCATTTGTTTCTTCGTCAGTTTCATTTAGGTGACTTTAATAACACTTAAAAATCAAATATCTCCTACTTTTTTTGAATAGTATATTTAGGCGACTGTCATTTTTTCTTTAGTTTATGGTCGTGCGGTGGTTATAATTCTCCAGTGCATATAATAGTCTGCAATATAAAAATAAGATTGTTTGCATGATGTAGGCCAATGATGGCCACTGTAAATTTTCCCGCGTTTTAGACGGCTGTCAAGTTTGTTACTTTTCAGTGATATTTTCTCGCGTTGTTTTCACGTTTGCCAGGGACATAAATTTGTGCATTTTCTGGTGGCCGTACGTTCGCTGTAGTGTACCGGGTATTCTCGTAGGTACACAAACTAGGTCATTTCGGGACTAACATATGGTTTATTTTTATTTCAATAATTCGCTTGTGTGTAGGGGTCTTTAGCAGGTGGAGGAAACCTGACTCCGGAGGACTCGGAGAAACCCTAAGAGGTTGGACTAAGCGGTCCTGCCTTGTGGCTAACATTCGGCCACCCAACCCTGTCAGACGTAAAAATCGATTGAGTTTTTTTTTATAATTTTGCTTGTTTACAAGAATACGATACGTTTTCTATATAAAGAGAAAAAGACTAAATTTACAGAAAAATCAGAGCTAAAAATAGACACCGGATATACGTCACACTTAAAATCTCCTATGTGGAGTACCGTTTAGTATTACTTGCAGTAAACACAATAACATTTAATACAATTAATATGCCTGGTAGGGGAAATAAAGTATCGTACGTTGAAAATGACGAGCCTTCATTTATAAAAAGATTTAAAGAGAGAATAGGCTATAAAGAAGGACCCAATGTCGAAACCAAGAGGGAGTTGCCTGATTTTAATGACGAAGATGAAGAGTCTACCGGTAATAAAGATGACGAGAAGCCTACTGTGGTGGTTTTAAAAAATGGAGATTTAACATCTGAGGAAGCTGAACAATTACAACTTCAAATAGATAAAGAAGAACCAGCACACAACATTGGAGATAAGATAGTTTTTAAACAGCCCAAGAAAAGGCAAGCTGAAGAAGAGGGTGATGATAGTGGAGAACAAGTAAAGAAAAGTGGAAAAACAAAAGGCAGTAAAAATAAGCAAAAATCCAAAGAGAAAAAACAAAAGAAAAATAATCTGCTATCTTTTGACGAAGAAGAAGAAGACGATACTTGAAAAAATTTTATGTTTTAGATGTTTATGACATTGTGGTGTGGCCGGAATTTAGTTCCTATGTACTGCAGCTATTGAACACATCATTGTGCAGAATATTTCAGTGTAATTCTGATATGAGCCCTGAAGTTACATTAAATAATATGAGCTAATATTTGGGATTTAGAAACTGGCACAAATGGGTCACAACACTATAATAATGTAATATGAATGTATATAAACTGATTAACATTCAATCATTTCTTCTTTACTCTAATTTCAAATCAATTATGTTTGGCGAAATCTCAATCGAATGGCAATCGTTAGCGTCTGTTTATTCCAGTCTACACCAATACTAGTTATTGATCATGCTCTCCAGATGAAAATATGGTGTGACCGTTTCACATGAATTGTGTCTAGCCTCGTTCTTCGATTCCCCTTGTTACAAGCGGCGCTGTAACGCATATGATAATAATAGATTAATCTGTGTTCCAGTGAAGTAGTTAATAGATCAATCTGTATTCAGTGAGTTCTAGGTTAACAGTTTAAAATCAACTTACCAGTTACCATATTAATCTGTATTCAATGAGTACTTTATTATGGCTAAGTGCACATCTTAATGTGTTTAACAAGCAGAATTCTTTTTAATAGAATAGAATGTGGCGATGCTACTTCATACTTGTGAGAAATCTTTGTTAAGATCGCCACCTATAATAATGTGGTCTAGACCTGTGAATAGTGACACAATAGTGTATTGTCAAATTCTAATAGATTTGAATTATCACAAGGCATATAAACATTCAATAATAATATTCTTCTATTGATCATAGTGTATATTACTGCACATATCTCTTTCGACTTAAAGGACACTGGTTCATTATTATAAACTAGTTTATTACTCAAAATAATGTCACATCGTTCACAATTACCACTGTCCATGCCCAAGACACCATGCCCACAGACATCATTCAGTTTATGCTCAAAAGTAGTTCCTTAGGTAACCTATGTTCTTGTATTAGCACAGTCATGTATAGGTCATTTTCTTGTATTAGCACAGTCATGTATAGGTCATTTTCAGCATTCTGCGACATTCAATTCTGTACTACACCCACTTTGCCCAAAAAAGTTGTGAACGCTATATGTATATAGGCAACGCATTGTGGTCATGAGAGGATGAATTGGTCTGTTACAGCAAGTACTTGGCATGCGATGTACGGAAGGTGGGTATCTTACTAGAAACCTCAAGGCTGATTGGTTAATGAAATGTCTGAGGTCATATGGTCAAAAGCTGCTCATAGGCATATGGAGAGAGAGAGAGAAATGTGGTTTAACGTCCACTCAACACAAACTAGGTCATTTCGGTACTAACATATAGTTTAATTTTATTTCAATAATTCGCTTGTGCGTAGGGGTCTTTAGCAGTGGGAGGAAACAAGAGGAAACCCACGAGGTTGAGTAGGTGCCCATATCTCCATGCCACATACGCTCACACCAGGGATAGAAACCACAGCTGCAAGTCAGAGGTGACCGGTCAGCTGGAGGTCGAAGCGCGGCACTCTAGACCACTAGGCCATCCCCCCCCGCCCTTGAAATATGACCCCTGATGCGACCTTCCACTACAACTGGTCAGATCTTCATGTAGTAGAGGCCATCGAATGTATAAAAACGAAACGAACTACAGATCTGTTTTTGTTTTGCCTAAAAAATAAATGAAATGAAATGGAGTTTAACATCCTACTGTTCTGTTCCTACTGGGCTAATAAATAAAGAACAAAATATTTGTTTATAAAAATAGTTTATATTTCTCTATTAATTTATATAATAAAAACATTTACATCATTCAAATAAGAATCTAACACATAATAGGAACCATATCACAATAAAACTACATTGTCATTGAAATCTATAGAACCACTGTCAAGCCAACAGTCTATCAAACCACTGGCAAACCAACAGTCTATAAAACCACTGTCAAACCAACAGTCCATAAAACCACTGTCTAGCTAACAGTCCATAAAACCACTGTGACAGTGGCACTGTCAAGAAAACAGTTTATATAACTACTGTCAAGGCCGCACCCATTACTGCTGTGGCCATAAAACAAATGTCATAACCAAACAAAAGCCTAAAAACCACTGCGAATGCAAGACAATCTATAAAACTGCAGCCAAGACAACAGCATTATATAACTTCTGTCAAAACAACATGGTATAATGTAATACAACCTATGCCAAGACAAGAAACAGTCTACAAAACTACTGTTTAAATTGTAGTCTATAAAACTACAACAAAGACAACAGAATATAAAACTACTGACTGTCCAGTCAGGATAGCAGCCTTTAAAATAACTGTCAAGTCAAACCAGCAGCCTATAAAGGCCTTTTTAATAGTTTTCTGTTTAGTGGCTGAAACTGCATGTTGAATTTCCATAAAATCAAATTAACTGATAAAATCCAAATTGTTCGTACATGTTCTTTAAATGAAAATTAAAATTATTTGGTCAACTGGACAGATAAAACTGTGTCAATATATGCAACCATAAACTTTAAAATTTTCAATAATTTATTTTTTATATTTAAAGTATACACTTTCCCTTTCTTTGACAATAATGGTTTTAGCCCATCACATTCGCATCCAGCAGATTTCAAGGAGAACAAATGACTAATAAATATATATCCAACTAGGAATGAAATTAAAATCTAATTTTAATTAGAGAGAGAGAGAAATGTGGTTTAACGTCCACTCGACATAAACTAGGTCATTTTGGGACTAACAACAAGGGATTCCAAACCACACCAGTTGACTCAATGACAGGCTTTATGATGCAGCATGCATATGCTAACCATTCAGCGATTTCCCTGTCCCAAATTTTAATTAGATTGTCAGTTATTTAAAATAACACTTCACTTGCATTAAAGATGTGTTATGTAAATGTAAAAGCTAGTTGTCCTATGAAAAATTATCCCAGCAGAAGCTTTTCAAATGAAAATCGTTCTAATTCTACATTAAACTAAAATAAGATTATTTGAATTCTTCAATTTCTTCTTCGATTTCTTGTTGTCTGATGAGTTCCCAGTATAAGCCTTTCTTCTGCTTTAAAGTATTATGATCACCCATCTGGAAATATGATAAATGAAATAAAATTTAAAGCGACAATTTCATATTTTTAAGTTATATTTTTTAAAATATATTAAAATAAAGCCTTAAAATAGATGGTATCTATAAACAGTCCTACCATGTTAAAGAATAATCCTATTAATCCTATAATTCAATATTGCCAGTTGGGAAATTGGCAAAAATATTATTTTCAACTTCAAATTCAAATGTTTGGAGATAGCTATTCCATGGGGGGGGGGGGGGCAGAATAGAAAGGTAATTATGTTATTTCCGGTGCCAATGATTTTTAAGGTTGTGAAATAATGCCTAAGGTCGCATAGAAATAATTATGTTTTGACTTTCTTAGAAAATTTGAAATTTTCGCTTTAACAATTTACTTTGATAATAATCTTTAATCTTTAGTAACTGGATAGAAAAAGAGCATGAGAGAAATGGGGTTTAATGTCCACTCCACACAAAAAAAAGTCATTTTGGGTCTAACATGTGGTTCAGTTTATTTCAATAATTTGCTTGCACATAGGGGTCTTTAGCAGTGGGAGGAAACTGGAGGACTCAAAGAAATATACCAACAGATTGGACAGGTGACCCTACTCCTTGTCACGTACAATCCGGGAATCAAAACCACGTAATTTGACTCAATGATAGACCTCATGATGCAACACGCAAAAATTAATAATCCACCCCCTGTCCAAAAATAACTCTGACAACGGGAAACCTGACTGGAATATCTTTAGAAATATATGCAATGTATACTTTGAGAGAGAACGTACCTCTACAATCTGACCGTGTGTTACTACTGCTATGACGTCTGCATCTCGTATAGTACTCAATCTATGAGCTATAATTATAACTGTTCGACCTTTAATTACATTATCTAATGCTTCTTGAACTATTCTCTCTGATTCAGCATCTAATGCACTGAAATAATAAAAACATAATATTATATCCATACTATGAGTGTTCATCTATTCTCTGATGTTACAGTATGGGGCCTGAAGTTCCTTGCATGGGGATGGGGGTAGTGGATCCAATCTCAGTGATTCATTTCATGTGTTTCTACAACTGGATTTTTAAGCATCTGTTCTGAAATAGTAAAGAATTCGGTTTATTTGTTGTCACTACACCAAGATCTAGAAGAGTTGATGAAGCAAAAATTGTATTTGAGTCAAAAGTTGCCTATATGAATTTTAATAAATCTGCCTTCAAGTAGTTGAGGCCATCGAAGGTATCAAAAAAACTAAGAATAGAGAGAGAGAGATGGGGTTTAATGTCCACTCAACCCAAACTAGGTAATTGTGGGACTAACATATAGTTCAATTTGATTTTAATAATTTGCTTGTACCTAACGGTAGGAGGATACCAGAGAAAACCCACGAGGTTGGACAGTCAAACCTATTCCTTGTCACGTACAACCTGGGAATCGAAACCATGGCAGTTGACGCAATGACAGACCTAATGATACAATACCAAACACTAACCATTCAGCCATCCACCCCCCCAGATTGTAAAACAATGAAATAGTTCCAGTTACCTAGTAGCTTCGTCTAATATTAATATAGAAGGATTTTTGATTAAAGCTCTGGCTATTGCTATTCTCTGCTTCTGTCCACCTGATACTGTTACACCTCGTTCACCTAGTACTGTACTATAACCATTGGGAAATCTTTTAATAAAATCATCAGCATGGGCTTGTTTAGCTGCCTCTATAACCTGAAACAAATGAATGAAATGGGTTTTAATGAGGACTGGCATATGCTATACGGTATGCTGTGAGGGAAATTTTGCTTGGAAAATGGCACTAATGCTTACTTTTATAATGAAGTCGAATTGTCAAGTGTTCTTTTCCCAACATGCCAATGTATACGCGGGACCTCAGTTTTTCGTCCTGCTCCACTGCAAGGGGTCCATGGAAACAAAAAGATTATTAAACTGATAGATTTCTAATTAGCTAACGGTACAACTATGTGTGTCAAAGATTTTTTAAAATATCTTGAATGGTTTACAATATATGCTTTAGAAACAAAACTTTTTAGTACAGACAGAGCTCAACTCAACGTCAACCAGAATGTTTTCAAAGGCCTATAAGCCTTTGATCTTTGAATGCCTGTGCGCAACCAATACTGTATCAATATTCACTTTCAGTATGTTATGTCCTTTTAATAATCATTTGTCTCAAATAATTTACTATAAATAATGCTTCAAATTTTGTATATTAATCATTATTTTTACCTCGCTATCTGTAGCATCTGGACGACCATATCTAATATTTTCCATAACTGAGGTAGCAAACAAAACTGGTTCCTACAAAAATAAAAGAATCAATTAAAAAAAATTGTCTATTTGTGTTGAGTTCACGTTAAATCCCATTTCTCTCTCTCTCTGTCTGTCCAACTACTCGGTTTGCCTAGTTATTGTTTGTAAGAGAATAGATTCCACTTAAATACTGACCTGATTAATGAAACCTATAGCTCGACCTCTCAACCATGTTGGATTTAAATCACGTATATCTTGACCATCTATAGTTATCTGCCCCTGATCAATGTCGTAGAATCGTTCTAATAACGCTGCTACAGTAGATTTACCTATAAAAAATAAAACATACACTATAGTTATTACCGACATGCTAACATCCCTGAACACCTGATACCACTCCTTATTACACAGGTAACATACATTGTATGTTTTTGTTCTGTACACTTAAAGAGGAGATTAGATAAAGATGTGACAGTTCTCGCTGTAATTTTTACAAAATAGATAATGTAAATAGAATATGTTGAAAATGTCAGTCAAATTCCTCCACTCTGAACCGAGATCTTAGCTTTTCAATATTCTGCCTAGCCTCGATCATCATTATTAAAGTCAGTACGATAAAAAACAGTCTCGATTATCGATTTTAGGATTTAATCATCAGCAGCAGATCGGATTGAAATCCAGTGAAATTCTCACACATAAAACAACATTGAGTGTTGAGTATGGTTTGGATAAGTTAATTAATGTCTAATTAATAGTTTATAGGCTTTAAAATTTCAGACCTAAAGAAAGACCTGCAATAGGCAGATTTAGCTCTTGCATAATGTATGTTTAATTTTCTAATGTTCCACCTTGCAGTGCTACTGGTTCCAGACATATTAACAACTCTTTTATGACACTTGGACGTAAACCGGCAAAATTCTCACTACATTGTGGACACTTGAATCTCAAGACTAACAATATCAACTCTCTGCCAATCCTACACAATTTTTCCCTTTCAAACCAAACAAGATAACATCAGAGTAATAAAATTACCTCCTCCAGATAAACCAACAAGAGCCAAAATTCTTCCACCTTTTACATCTAAACTAAAATTCTTTAATATCATCTGAAATTAACAAATAAGGCATGATCATTTAATAAAACATGTTACAATTTAAACTTAATATGCAATACATATGGCCGGATTCAGGATTTTGTCAAGGGGGTGGGGGCATACATTGGAGCAATGATACATTTATATCATCTATTAAAGAGCAGATATGTGAACTACAACAGTACCAAAGCAAACGAAAATGAAAATCAACTATGTTCACTGGGACTGAGGGAGTGGGGGGGGGGGGCATGGCCCCCTGGGTCCCCCGCTCCTGGATCCGTGCCTGTATACATGTATATGGAATTAGAGAAACCAATTCAAGTAGGAAAATAGTTTTTGAATATGTATTTTGTCTAAATTACACAGCCTGTACATGGGAAGGCATCTTTAAGAGTATGAAGTTTGTCTAACGGAAGGCATCTTTAGTAATATGCAATTTGTCTAAGGGAAGGCATCTTTAAGAGTATGGAGTTTGTCTAAGGGAAGGCATCTTTAAGAGTATTGAGTTTGTCTCAGGGAAGGCATCTTTAAGGGTATGGAGTTTGTCTAAGGGAAGGCATCTTTAAGTGCATGGAGTTTGATACACTAAAATAGAACATCAGATCAACCCAAATGAATGGTTAAAAAAAAAAATCAGCAAATGAACGTACCTGTCCTGGTCGAGTAGGGTATGAAAAATTAACATCTTTAAACTGTATATCACCTTTGAGACTATGAAATGGTATTATTTTACCACCTTCTAATGGTATCTTTGATTCACTATTGATAAACTGAAACAACAAAAAATACAAATATTCTCGTTCTATGCTACGACATTTAACATCTACTTGACACAAACAAGGTCATTTCGGGACTAACATATGGTTCAATTTTAATTCAAACTATGCCACTTGACTCACTGACAGACTTAATGATACGACACACATGCACTAACCATCTGCACCCCCTCTGTTTAAAGCAGCAATTTCATATTTTTAAGTTATATTTTTAAAATATATTAAAATAAAGCCTTAAAATAGATGGTATCTATAAACCTTGTTCAAGAATAATCCTATTAATCCTATAATTCACTATTGCCAGTTGAGAAATTGACAAAAATATCATTTTAAAATTCAAACGTTTGAAGATAGCTATTTCATGGAGGGAAATGAGAAAACAAGGGAGGTAATTGTTTTATTATTTCCGATGTGAAAGATTTTTTAAGTATAGATAATAATGCCTATTATTGTAAAATAGTGAGTTGACAACATATTGAGCAAAAGACATAGAAATAAATATGTTTTGAATTTCTTAGAAAATATGAAATTCCCGCTTTAAACAATACATAGAAATTTGATATTTTAGCCAATAATGCAAATGATGCATCGTAACAAAAACAGAAGAGCATTCCTACCTCAAAAACTCTAGCACCAGCACTAATCCCTTTTACAACTTGTCCAAATAATAAAGACATGTGGGCTAAAGATCTGTAAAACAAAATAAAAATGAATCATTTATAGTAGAGACTAATATTGAAACAGATTCATGTATTCAGTGGGATTGTCTGATTTCTGAATGTTTTTGATCCATGAATTCCCTCTTAGCATATTACAACTCTTTTCATTTGTACTTGAGAATGATAAGAGAATATTTGTATAAACCAGTGATTGTTTTCCATATAAATTGTGTTGTGTTTTTTAATGTGCTCAATCGTTAAATGCCACTCAAGTGTACTGGTATTCGTTTGACACAAGTAAGGATTTTGGGCATGCATGCATGGTATGGCACACGTTTTATAAGGAGCTGTAGAAAGGTATGTCTAAACCATGAAATTTGAATTTGTCCTAGAACACTGCTGACAAACTCAGTCTGCATCTTAAATACGTATGTGCCCAATTGATCGACAACATGGTAGATGGTTATATGTATACGTATTTACCTTTCTATTGTTTGTGTTGCTACTAGAAACGACATCAGATCACCAGCCGATAATTCATGTAATGACATCATATATCCACCAGCGAACATAGTTCCTAATACAATACCTAAAATAAGTAAAACATATGGGGTTTAGCAACCACTTGATACAAACTGGGGACTTACATAATGGTTTAATTTTATTTCAATAATTAACTTGTGTGTAGGGGTCTTTAGCAGTGGGAGGAAACTCGAGGACCTAGAGACAACCAATCCAATAATTGTGTATACCTTGTGCTAAAGATGCATCACCATGTGTAACTAGGCTCATAACTTGCTCATTGTAAAGTTTTAAGTTTTGAATGAAATTTGCCTAAAATACACTTTGTATACTTTAATTCAATAAATAGATAGAAAGCAATGACCATTGAATACCACTTCACGAGAGTGTATCCCTGCACAAGTGTCAAAGCCATTGAATACAGCAATGTGTTATTCAATGGCCGTATTCAATAGCTGTACTGTAATATATTTGCTTGTATTTGAATGTAGATATAGAATAAAAAGATATATGTTACCATTTAAAGCTATATTAGCTAACCCTTGAAATACACCTATACCAACACCTAGTTGTATATTTAACTTTCTGGCTTTATTTAATTCACTACCATATAATCTAAAAAACAACATTATATCTTTATACAGTAAACAACTATCGATGTGTTTATATCTTAAATTGTAGATTTTCCTTGAAATAATAGATTTTCCTTTCAAAAAATCATGCAGAATTTTTTTAAAAATCAACTGACTTTTATCAAATTGACAGACTTTCCACAAAATTATATAGACTTTCCACAAAATTATACAGAAATCACAATAGCATTTATTCAAATCATACAGAAATCACAGTTTTGGTTGCGACAACAATTATCCATTATTTACGAAATATAAATAATATATAAATACAGTGTACATACTCGTTTTCTTTTTTCTCCATGGCAAAAGCTCTAACAGTTCTGACATTACCTAAAGCTTCATCAGCCACAGCTGTTGATTGGGCTACCTATAATAAAGAATAATATGAACGAATAACATCTCAAATAATACATAACAACCAGAATTTACTACAATTACTAATAGCCTTCAAAAATAGAATTAACCACATTCCTCATTTCTAATTGTCGTTTTTCTTGACCACATAAAGCTTCCCTGTAAACTTGAAAAACTCTGACAAGAACATGGACCTGTCGAGTATTCACAATAAATTGTTGATGTATTGACACATAGAAAATGGGCGCTAAAAAGAAGCATTGGATACAATGACTGTAGCATGTTATAAGTAGTTATCAAGATAAATTTATCATTTAAGATGTGAAGGAGGACAAGGCCCAGTTTATGCATGGGCCTAAGGGGACCAGGTCCAGGGCCACGACGGTCAACCTTCTCTGATGATCGATCTAGGCTTCTAGCGGCGATTTCATTTGTTATAACAGTTCCTCGCCGTAATATGTCAATTCTGCGCATCGTATGCCATTCGTAACTGACATGAAGGAAGATAGCAATATATGTAGCATATTTTCTGAGAGAAACAATTGCTAATACCAGCTTCCATGTGATTTTTATGCAATAGGAATTGATTTGTGGGATCTAGATTTTCCAAGACACAATCTGGTTTCTTTGGTCGTATTATTAAAGATACCTTCCTGCATACAAATTGTATGATATGATGAATAGTGGGAATTTATCTTTAAATTGTCTTAACTACCACTGTATAAATACATGTTAATTAAACTACCTGAGTTTGTGCATCTTTTGATAATTTCCGTAAAGTTGAACCAATTAAAGTACCACCTATAATAATGGCTGGTACGACAGCTAGCATTATACCTGTTAATTTAACCGATATCAGTAATAGAGTTGCTACACAGCCAATTGTCTACAATAATAGATATAAACATAAAAATATTAAACAAATATCATGAAAGAAAAATTGTATTAATACTTAAACACATACTCTGTATCCGTAGTAGTATTATTCCGTTCTACTTCACTAGCCCCTAAGTTCATTCACGGGGGAGACACAGTGACATTATTCGTCCTTGATTATTGTGCTTACTTTATCAAGCAATCAAAAACTTTGATAAATAGAAATGAAATGGGGCAACAGGCGCAGGTCCAGAGGGGGGGGGGGTGGGGGGGTGGGGGTCCCCCCCCCCCTGCTCAGCTACATAAAAAAAAATAATGCCTTGCATCAATGAAATTACATCACAAAGTGATCCTACATCAGTATAAAAATGATTTCTCTGTTTAAAAAGCTCAATTTGTATGTATGCCTATGTAATTTAGAGACGATGATGGCAGATTTCCGTAACAGAAACCTGGCAAACCCCCTCCAGCAAAAATTCCTGGATCTGCACCTGGGCAAAGGGAGGTAATGTGCATCTTGTTCCAACAATCCAAACACTTTGTTTAGTGTGTATGTCACTTTTTTCATACCAAATATTTTGCAAACTTTCTCAAAATAAAGCTTAATCTGATAAGCATAATGTGTTTGAGTGCAATTTGTAACAAGGGACTTGAAGAACAAGGCTAGATTTATTCCACAAGTCATGTCGAGAGCATGCGCAATAAATATTATTGGTATAGACTGGAATAACCAGACACTACAGATTACAATTCAATTGCGACTTCTGGCGTATTTCGCTGACTAGAAATCATAGTAAAACCGGAAACGATTGAATGTAAATCAGTTTATATACATTCATATTACATCATTATATGTGTTGCAACCAATTTGTGTCAATTTCTAGGTCCCGTATATTAGCGATTTAGCTCCTTTAAGTGATTAGTTCTATTACCTGAGTAACAGCTCGTAAACCCTGAGATATACATAACTTGAATGAACTTTTAAAATCCTGGACATCAGACGTCAACCTGTAAATAACCAGACAAACATTTTTATCATTTACAATAGTAATTTACCCAACAGGAGAGAGTGAGAAATGGGGTATATCAACCACATTACAAACACAGAGTTTGATTTCATTTCAATAATTCGCTTGTGCGTAAGGGTCTTCAAGTTTTGATAAGAATACTGTAGTGTCAATTTTCATTGCTACAATTGCTACGATAATAAACAAAATATTGATTATCGTCTTTCAATCCATTAAAAATCACGACCATCTGATGTTTTAAGATGTTGATTATGGGCATTTCTGATGGCCTAGAGAGTTGATTACGGGCTTGTCTGTCTTTTCATGTGAATATATTCATGTGAATATATGAATATGTATAAATAATAGTTTGTATAACAAATGAGGCCTAAAGAAAGACCTGCAATTGGCAGATACAGTTCTTACATAACATATCTTTAAAGGGAATCTATGATTATTGAATCTATTTCCTGAAGTTGCTCCTAGTTGTACATGACAAGGAGTAGGGTTGCCTGTCCAACCTCATGGGTTTTCTCTGGGTCCTCCAGTTTCCTTTCACTGCTAAAGACCCCCTACACGTAAGCGAATAATTGAGATAAAATTAAACCAAATGTTAGTCCAAAAATGACCTACTTTGTGCCGAGTGGACATTAAACCCCATTTCTTTCTCTCTCTCTCCTGAAGTTGAATTCGGTTTAATGTGTAAGACCCGCAATAGGCAGATTTAGCTCTAACATAATGTATGTTTAAAGGGAATCGAAGGTGAATTCAGTATAGTAAGACCTACCTATCTATTAACTCCCCTGTTTTATATTTATCAAAGAATTCTATATCCTGTTTCATTAAAGATTCAAATAACCGTTTCCTCATCCTGGTGGAAACATTTTCTCCAACAGTAGATAGTAATGTTATATAACAAAATGTTAATAAACCCTGAAATATACACAAATCAATATAACAGAACTACAGCTGGTTTCATATATGTTTTCATCTTCAATAGAAGGCTTTATTTTGCTTTAACTCTGTACATCTTATCAAGCCCTTCACATAATTGCCTTGGATATTTTCGCATTAATTTCGATTGGCTACCAACCCAGGTGGGACCTTTCAGGTTCCTTGATCATTGCAAATACCAAGTCTAACCTGTCACGGCTCCGTGGAGGTGACCATATTTGATTTGAATGTGTTTGTGTCACAGCCTCTGATTGGATGCTACTGTTCATGGGTCTGTGGGAAAGGGAGATAACATAGCTATAAGTCTGGTAATTGCAGACCACTCTAGCAACGTATAGATGTTGTAAAAGTCCAGGCCATTGCCTCAGGAACATGACATTTTGACTTCATTGTTAACCTTAATACTGTCATAATTCAAGACTCAGGTAAATGGAGGAAACGTTGCTATTCTCTAAGCTAAAAAACTACATAGTATATAATAGTATATTTTGCAGGGCGTACTATACTTTGCTATCTTTATAAGGTACACTGTATTAGACTGTAACATCTAGTCACACCATTCGAAGACTATATAATAATTAGGGCAGTAGAATATTCATTGATCAATTCTTAATCCAGCTTTTGCCATACCCACGGAACCAGTCGGAAATGGACAGGTAAAAAAGAGCCTAATTAACTGTGTACTCACCTGGATAGAATATAAAGCAACTAGTCGTAAAGCTGGTCCTTTAATCTGTTCCATAAATAACTCGGCAGTTTGAGAGGTAAATTGTGAAATTACATTTACAATTTCACCTAACATTATTGGAATTTTAACATTGACTAAAGCCACTGCCAGGGCACTCTGAAAAAGAATCAAAATAAAATCTGAATTTTCTAAGATAATCTTATGACATGAACTTAATTGGATTAAAACGAGGCCGGTCAACAGATTTTATCCAACACTTACAGGTGGCACTAGCTTGTTTACATGTACTGAACATCTTGAAATTTCAATTCATCATATCTTTGTAAATAGAGAGAGAGAGAGAGAGATTTTAATGTCCACTCCACACAAACTATGAGTATGATGAACATCAGCTTTAACTGTACGTGTACTCAATGTCTTGAAATTTTCAATTCATCATATCTTTGTCAACAGAGTGAGAGAGAGTTTAATGTCTACTTCAAACAAACTAGGTCATTTCGGGACTAACATATGGTTCAGTTTTATTTCAATAATTAGTAGTGGGAGGAAATCCATACAACGGGGACTCGAAACCAGTTGACTCAATGACAGATTTTATAATTCAGTGGCTGGGGCCTGGATCCTTTCATCTAATTTGATATTTATCTATTGCAATGTCTGTTATATTTGCAATGTCTATATTATCTCTTGTCCGTAGGTTTATCTTGTAGATTTTGTTTTGTGTGTAGTGCGATCCTCCTGCACTTACTATTAGAATGCTCAACAACAAAATCTTGATACAGAAATATATGCGGAACATGTAGTGGTCAACAACATTTTCAGTCACAGATGTAAAATAGATGCTAATAGAAGCTAACTGGTTAGGGAAAATGTTAAATAACTTTGATGGTTGAAACATTATTCGTTCTATGTATATATGTACCATTAAACATTAAACAAATTGTAACTTACAGCCACGGACGCCAATAAATACCATATTTCAGGCCATAACATACGTAAAAATTCTTGCCAATCAAAATCCGGATCGGGCGTGTCATCTTCTTTTTTATCTAAAAGTCTTGAATTACTCTTCTTAGTTTTACAATGTGCTTTATTATCCTTCCGCAAGTACCAAGCTGTGCCAATTCCCAACAACGCTAAAGGACTTGCCCCACATAATATATTAACAGAATATTTCTTAAGTGTATTTTTGACTAGTGTGAGATCGCTACTGTACAGTTGTGAAATTCTATGGCCTAAAAACACTCTACATATATCTGATTTAGATGTAAAAGTTTTTCCAGCATTTTGTGCTAATGGTTTTGTAATTGTCTGGTAAAATTTTCTTGTCCCAAACCTGAAAGAAAAAGTTGAATCCCAATTGATGTGTATCCCACCAAGAATACAAACATTATTGAAATTATGCTTGGACTGATTTCCAATATTGGCTATTTTGCTGTAGAAAATTGTACGCAGTAGTCTATATATGTAAATTGGTACTGTATTCAGATTCTGAAGTACAGTGTATACATGTATAACATGTATATAATAAACTGTATATCAAATCAGAATGAGGGTTCAAGGTTTCTTCTCCATAAATTAGGTCAGTCAAGTTACCATAGTTATTTTGGCTTAACATAAAGTTTGGATCAGAAACATAAAAGTATGGATCAGAAACTGAGAAGAAAAAAGGGCTCCAACCAAACCATTTTGAGTAAAGGAAGAAAGGTGTCACACTGATCAGCAGTGAATATTCGCTAGCCCGCTACAGACAGACACATACGGGGATCACATTGATGTGACCTAATGAGCCCCAAATATTAACTTTTTTCCTTCTACAAGTCTAATTCTAGAAATTAAGGTGTTTCAACTATTTCAAGTATATATAGGTAAAATATTATTTCCTTTTTAGAATGGGTATTAGTCCTAGTAGTAGGGCCTATCTTTTGTAAACAATGCACAATCCAATGATTGATATCACCTTCAGTGGAAGCAGTCGTTAAACACTACGAACAACAACAGAGCAATTAGTCTTCAGGGTGTAGGCTAACAGAACACAGTTTTTATGGGATACAATCACTAGTTTTATTCTAAAAGCACCACGTTTCGACAAGTATCCTCTTATCGTTATCAAGCACAGCTTGTGGACTTTGCCCTTTTCATGTATGAAACATTTTTTTATCATAAATCAGCATACATATATTGAATATTCTTTAACCCTCTCCACATTTACTGCTTATAACTTGAATTCATAATTAGGAGATATTTAAAATTGTCTGAAATTTTGGTGATGTTTAACCAACTTTCAAAATTGTACCTAAAATACATGATAATGACCTTAGAGAATTATGACATGTCAATGTCATTGAACGGTGAAAATCGGTGACATCGAACTTCTTGAAATTCAAAGGCTTTCTGATCAATGGTGAGCGTGAAGTAGACCCTAAAAGAATATTCCATGCCATAGCTGAAAACTTTATATCTCCACACGAACTGACTTAGACCATCCCGTTGATATACTTAGCTATTAAGTTCATTTAAAAATCATTTATTGTCGACTTTGACATGTTTACAAATTGCTCATGGGCGCATCCATCTTGGCGAAGCTAGCGTATTTATTTTCGTACAAATTATATTTTTAGTCACTTTTTCATATATTTTAGTCAAATTATACATGGATAGCCAAGTTTAATGTGTTTTCAATTTTTTATTAGTCTAGAAAGTAACTTTATTTGTCTTATCGCCACAATAATCGATAATATATACACTTTTTATATTTTGATATAGTTTCGTATTCCATAAATATGGTTGCATGTTGAAAAGAAATCTGAAAGTAAAAGGTTTTATTTAGAATAACATCCATGATAGAGAGTTCAAAAAGGAAAGCGATATATAAGGATACATTATTTAGATAATGAAGGAGTATAAGGATGTCTAATAATGAAGATACACCACAAAATAATGAAGTAGACAAGAAAATTGACGTCGAAGCTGAGTCAACTGAGTGTGACAAGCCAACAGAAACCCAAGTAGAGGAAGGAAATCCCCCTGAAATTAAACTGAACGATGAAACTGTTTCAAAAAATGATTCTTGCAATGAGGATGAACCTATGCAAGTAGATGATGCGAATTCAGATCAGATAAGTGACAATCTAATCGGCAATACAGATGATTACTATGCGAGTGGAGGCAGTGGAAGTGAAAAGGAGTTGAAAGCTCTAAAACAAGACCATGAAGATGTGAAAACGAAACCCAAGAAAGTTGTTAAATCCAAAACGCGAGGTAAAACATTAAAAAACCAGAACCAGAAGTTAATGACTGATTACGTACGGCCAACTTCCAAAGAAAACGTTTCTGTAGTCAATAAAAGTAAAGATCAAGATTCTAGTGCCAGTGCCAGTAGTGATACAGATAGAATTAGTAATTCAGAGAGTGACAAAGAAAAGGAGAAAGACAAAAACATCAAAACAAAAAAGAAGAAAATGGGAAATGCCATTAAAAACAAAGCTGCAAAGCGAATTGTAAGATAGTTTTCTAAAATATAACTATAGTTTATCATTGTTTATTTACTATAATAATACCGGTACATCATATGTTGAGAATTGTGTACCATAGCTAAAAAAAACCCCACATAAGTTTAACTCAAATTTTTAACCTTTTCTGATTAGTTAATTGTGGAGCGATAAATGAATCTTTCCACTATTGTTTAACAATATTCTGAGGTAACCCAGGTTACAGCTATGGTCATGGTGGTCAGATTCTGAACTCTAAAGCTTAGACTTTATCCATGTCTTTAGGGGGATTGGATGACTGAATGGTTAGCATGTGCGTGCTGTATCATAAAGTCTGTCATTGAGGCAACTGGCATGGTTTCGAATTCCAGGTTGTAAGGAGTAGGGTCACCTCTCCAATCTCCTGGGTTTTCTTTGGGTCCTCGGGTTTCCTCCAACTGCTAAAAAGACCCCTACGTGCAAGCGATTTATTGAAATACAATTAAACCATATGTTATTTCCGAAATGACCTAATTTTTGTCGAGTGGACGTTAAACCCCATTTCCCTCTCTCTCTTTATCCTTGTGTTTAAAGACTAGTTCAATACATATTTATAATGAGTTAAAATACATCTGGTTATCACTCATAAAATAAGATATAATTAATATGGTACCAAATTCCCATCCAAGCTAACAGCAATTATGATGTAATTTAATTATAGACTGAACACCTCTGTCTGTGCAAGCCTCTCGTTCTATGTACATACCGGTACTCAATGTTCTTGTTGTTCTTAATGTTTAACGTTGGCTTCTAGGGAAGGTGAAATTGCTGCCAAGTCTTAATTTTTCAATTTATTTATCTCAACACATGCGCATGGGTCTTTCCTGTGGGAGGAAACCGAAGTACCTGGAGGAAACCCAAGAGATTGAGAAAGTGCCCTATCTCCAAGCCACATAGGCCTACAGCAGGGATCGAAACCACAAACTCTAGCCAGAGGTGACCGGCCAGCTAGAGGTCGAAGCACAGCCCTCTAGACCACTTGGCCATCTCACCCCTGCCAGGAATTCAAAATTATTTCATGACACAGATGTACACTGTATGTTTACTAAAACAATCTTGTTATTATATTTTTGACATGATTTTAAACCAAATGTTTTCCCTGAATTTTAGACATGATATAAGTAACACGAAATTAACCTGATTAGAATCTTATTTTACTTTCAGGTAACCAGATCTAAAAATAAAAGTTCTGACAGTGACGAGGATGCTGTAAGTCTTATTTTATAAAGCTCTTCTTTAACTTATCTTGTCTTTCGTTTGTCTGATTGACGATTCTTTCATAGAAATGAAATAAAATTCATTCATATTAACTTGGTAGTACATGTTAGATATAGGTCAATTTATTTTTCAAACGCGGGTATTATAAGTGGGGACTTTACTATTTAGTCAATTTTGTACATGTACATTGCCACTAATTGCCACTACACATTTTTTTTTTTCTTTTATAAAACCAATTTATTTTTCTTTTATAAAACCAATTTATTAACAAAATTGTAATTACACTCATATTATATACAAGAAATAATAGTATAGCATAATATTATACAAAGCAATATCCAGTCACTTTTGAAGAAAATATACAATTTGATAATACAACAATATCAACGGGAATAATTAGTAATTATGCTTTACATATACCGGTAGTTTATACCACACACAGCTTATCTGCACTATAATACACACCCTACCTGTGATAAACCTATAGTCATACACATAGACTCTCATTATATATACTTTACACTTCTAATATACATAGATTCCCTGTACTTTACAGGTTTAATATATTTAGATTCCCTAATAGACTTTACACCTCTAATATACTTTACACATGTAGTTTACTCTTTTAATATACATAGATGCTCTAATGTACTTTAAAAATCAAATATACTGAGCACCATAGAAAAAGCATCACTTAGTTTTTCGTATAACAAAATGATCCTGTAAACATATCTTATTTATTTTTGCTTCTTATTGTGAACAATATTCAAATCAGAACACTTCGATAACAACACGTTTGTACACTTGTGGATGTTTAATCTGTAATCAACGGTACAAAGTCGGGGGTCGTACTTTTGGTTTGACCCCTCTGATTTTGTACAGTTGATTACAGATTAAACATCCATAAGTGTACAAATTAATCTGTATAGTAGTTCCAAAATGAGCTTGTTTGTGTCGAGTGGACATTAAACCCCATTGTTCTCAGTCTTTTACTATAATGCACAATAATATACATTTAAATGGAAGGTTCAAATTTTTGACAAGTAAATTTCTGTTAGACATTAAACAAAGTGTAGCGAATTGATGATCTATTCTGATAATACACATTATGTTTTATTACAGTGGGAACGACCAAGTAGATTGTATAAGAGGTGGAGTGACCGGGATACAGAAACATACAGAAATGGCTATCCTGTAAGTTATCTCCCCTGAATTAGAAAGTCTTTTTGTCCAGATAACCATTTATGATTATTTAAGGCTAGCACACATGTTTAGTTGATCAGTTTGTGAAGACATGTATTTATCAATACACCCATTGCAGTGAGTCTTGGCTAATATGATTCACCATATGTATCATATAGATGCTCACCAGATATCAGACAACAGATAAATATCAGTATACAGATTGAATCTATTTGAAAAACTTTAAAATACTGCACAGCTATCTAGTTGTTGGGGTGGGATAAAAAACCGAGAACCTGTGTTTGTAAAAGATCCTCTGCCAATATAAGAGTAGGCCATTTTGCTGCTGCCTGAACAAAATTTTCCACATACCACATAAGCCCAGTCAGAGTGGAACAGGACGTTAAACCCCATTTCATTTCATTTAAAATACTGCATGTTCTTAAAACAAAAATTCATAAATGCTAAGTGATAATTAATTTTAATTTTTTTTCGTGTAACAGGTAGTAAATTTTGTTTAATTATAGGGAAAGAAGGATGATCCACAAGCAGTATCAAATATGGAGTTTTATAAAAACCAAATATATTCCCGACCAGATGGTAATTATTATAATATGCATATATAGATTATTATAGTCCTAGCCAGGTTCTTATTCTGGTGTTGGGGTTGGGGTGGATGGGGTTGGTCATTGCATCAGCTTGTTTGATTCAATCCCCAAGTTGTATGTGACAAGGAGTAGGGTCGCCTGTCTACCTTATGGGTTTTCTCTGAGTCCTCTGGATTCCTTCCACTGCTAAAGCAAATTATTGAAATAAAATTAAACCATATGTTACATATATTCCCGAAGTGACAAGTGGACAATAAACCCCATTTCTCTCTCCTTCTCTCTTATTTCAGTTAGTAGATGATGCATCCAAAAATGTGACTATCTGAATATAGAAATGAATAGCATGACTTCTTTAACTACTTGTACAGTATTTATTAATTTAATGTTAATGGTTTAAATTCAGGTGATAAAATAGATGATATACACAAGAAATGGTGGGGTAATTTTGGTTTATTAGAAGGGCATCATGGTTATATTCAATGGTATGTAACTTCCTCATCTATAATAAATAATATTATTAATAAGGGGACCAAAAGATTTTCTATCTGATTAAAACACAGTTCCAATTTTGTTTCTTTTTTTAGAAACATCAACAACGCTAGCCCCCATTCACTCTTTTTGAATTGTTTATGTTTGTGGTCTCTGAGTATGATGTCTTGTCCATATATTTGTTTTTGTGTAGAATTGTGTGTGGTGCAGCCCTCCTGCACTTACTAATAGGGTCAAAAACCACTTGTATGACCTCTGATGCAACCTTCCACTACCACCATTCAGAACTTCATGCAGTGTAGGCCATCGACATTTAAAAAAAAAACGAAACAAAAATTATATCTGTATTTAATCAGAATGATATTCCTTGTATTAGATATTGAACTTTGGTAATGTTGGAGTTTACGGTGAGTGGATTTAATTATTCACGTTTGTTTTGTTTATAATTTAGGTTGTTTCCAATCAGAGAAAGTGGAATGAACTATCATGCTCAAGAACTTCAGTTACATGAAATTAAGGTATGGAACTATTAAAACACAGAATTTAATCATGGTTTTGGTGCTTTTTTGTATTTTGTAAATTCCTGTTATTTAAAGATACATTATGGGAGATTAGATAACAAGTTGGCAGTTCTCACTATAATAGTTGAAAACTAGATGATGTAAAGGCAATTTTTTGAAACTTTCAGTCAGATTGATCCAATATGAACCAAGAATTAAGCAATTGATATTTCCGGCTAGTCTTGATCATCATTACTAAAGTCGGTACCGTACAACAAAAATCATAGTCTTGAATATCATTAATCATTAAACAGGCCTCGAAATGTTTGAAAAAAGCTACCTGTCGCAAGCGACAGGTAGCTTTTCATCATACCTGTCGCTTCAGTAAATAACCTGTCACTCTCAATTGACCACTTTCCAGTTCCGCGCCACCTAGCGGCGTTCTGTAACATATAAACAAAGATGGCGTCCGATGGGGTCATGGTAAGCAATACGTGTTTTTCTGACTGAAATGTTCGTTTGGCGATTTATTTATGTAATGACAGTTATCAAATCGACCGTAGTTTCATTAAATAACTTTCCGCTTGTGGCTTGGGTTTTTTTTCAGCATCACAATGCCAATAGTGTCGTCGTATTGACCAATTTATTATGCCGAAACGGCGAGATTCACAACTGTCAAATTCACTTCACGCACATGACGGCGGTGCTCGCGAACAATCTAATTATTTCTAACACCATAATATTTGTTGCGTATAATTTTTTCGGTTGTTTTTTATTTTTACGGAGAAGTCTACACGTTTTCTTGAATCTGTGAGTACATTTTTATTTTACATTTTACTATTTTGGGGGGAAGTAAATCGCGGGTACAACTCTAATAATATACCGTAATAAAAAAAAAGTTTGTCTGCTTCTGTTCTTTCGATCAGACATTCTGAAGACGTTTCATGCACATTTTTACATAATTAACAGTTATATTTATTCTGATATTATTAAAGTTTAAAGCTTCCATGTGGATTATAAACCAGTTATTTAGTCTTTAATCGTGACAAAGAACTATATAAAATCATCAAAATTATTATTGTTTGTATCAAAGTAGTAACTATTATCAGTAAAATAAAATATTTAACATTTAAACATCAGATTCAGAAACTATTAAAATAAAAAAAAAAATGGGCTCCCTTCTCCCCTACACCCATTCCACAGCAATGATAGTTTCTGTTTAATTCAGGCCCCAAAAAGTAAGCAGTTTTCTCCCATAATATTTCATTATCAAGCTCCCAAAATACGGTACACAAAATATATCAAATTCAACAACCCATTAATCAAGTATTCCAAACTGAATTGCCAAGAAAGTTACATATCTTAAAAAATTAGATCTTGCACATACCCATAATAACAAACATCTGCTAGGACCAAGATGGAAAAAAATGAAGACAGTAATAAATTGCGTAAAATAAATTGTTCAGGATGGAGAGCCTGGCAAAAAGTAATAGGTTGTGGATGCTTATGCAATCTAAACAAGAAAACAATCCTAAGTTTTAAAAAACATGACAAGGTACTCGTCCCTATACCTAGTAGTTCACGTCCCTATAGCTAGTTCACCAGAATGTCCCGATTCCTCAAATCTAAACAAGAAAACAATCCTAAGTTTAAAAAAAATGGCAAGGTACTCGTCCCTATAGCTAGTAATTCACATTCCTATAGCTAGTTCACCGGATTGTCCCGATTCCTCAAAAGCATAACAAAATTTAAGATATAAACAGGCCCCAGATGAAATTGTAGACGGACACCAGTTGACAACCATATATATCATTCTTTCCACATGTGGGTTAAATCCCTAAGAATTATGCAGAAACTGTAACATAGCATTCCACTTCCAAAGGAGATAAAATAGTATCCTCAACTGCATAAAAATACTTTCTGACTGGCATTGAATAACCAAATGATTACCATAGAACATCCTACTTTAATAAGACTATAGAATATAAGGTGGTAGTCAACTAGATATCCCATTCAAATCAAAAACATCAATTAGTTGCAGATAGTATCTCATCATTTAAAAATAAATAATAAAAAAAAACACTGAAAAATAAAACCCAATAAAAAACGTTTCTTCATCCATGTGGCTCAAGGCACGCCATGGACTACACTAAAATATTTAATATTTAAACAAGTGTGTTTATTTATGATGGCTTTGGAAAGCATATACGAAATGGGGCAGTAATTTTGTAAACCATACATATGTAGGTTAAGGGAGTATTTGTGTCTCAAAAAAACGTCTGGTCTCGGTTTAACTATAACTAAGTCATCAGGTGGGACAAAAACAACTAAATCACAGGAATCTATACCAATTATATTCAACTGACCTTGAATCTGATAAAAATAGTTATGAGTATCCTTCAGAGCTAAAGTGCCATCTGCCTGACGTTTGAATCAACATGTTGAAAGATTTTTGTTTTTTTACTATGAAAGCTATATGGACATTTTATTTCTATAAGTTTAAGTTCCTTAGAATTTGAATTATATACAAGTCTGTCAGGGCTAGCACCTATAAATGGTAAATCAGGGTGTATAACAAGCCCAACAGGACAGTGAGTAACATCATTCACCTTTTCAACATATTTTGCAAACGCCAAGCTCTCGTTCTCTAGGCTATGTCGAACACTTGGCGAGGTAAAGTATAATTTCTTTTGTAAAAAAGTCCTCACGGGATCTGTAGATTCTCTGAGTTTGCAAAATGTTCCAAAGTTAGATGATGTTAAACGGTATTCCCGTTGGGCAAACCAAAAAGAATTTTCACTCTTGAGTCAGGTTTTAACTTCAATATATTTACAGACATTTAAAGAAATATTAATTGCAGAATTATAAAACTCAAACTGATCCAATTTATCTGTTGATAAGACATGTAAATAAGAATCAAAATTAAAATTAAATGAATTATCATTAATACACTTGAACATTAAATCATGTAAAGGTGCAGCAGATTGATGTTTAGATAAAACAGGCAAACAGTCATTTGATTGTATGGTGTCTTAAACCGAAAGGGAAATTCCATTTTTATTATAAATCATAACAAGATTATTAAACTTTTCTGAAGTAACAGAGCGTGAAAAATCAGGAACAGGATTATGATACTTAATATTTGAACATAATTCTTTTTTACTGCAGGAACTAGACGGATCATGCTTAATAAAATTAATACTATTAAATAATAACGGTTCATCAGTTAAAGGTTTTTTCACATGCCACATTTGGAGTTGATCTGTACAAGTTTGAGAGTCAGGTATTTGAGTTAATCCTAAATGAAACATGTCAATTAATAAATATAAAACAGCAACTACATGTTTGCATTTACCATCAATGCCAGCTGGGCATGAACAAGTTGCCCACTTTAATTTATCAATACCATCTAATTGTTTGAAACCTAAATAGATAATATACAAATTCTTCTTCATAGCAGGTTGACACTGTGATCTATAGTAAAAAAAATTACCAGCTTTATTGCTACTTAGTGAAACTACCTTCCCCTCCCTAAATAAATTATAACCCTCTATTTTGTGACTTTCGTTTCTACATGATTTTTAATAATATCTTCATCAATGTCTCTAATAAATAAATCTTCCCCCCAACCATCTTAAGGTGCATCTCTTCCTTGAAAACCAAGTAAACCTGAAACGATAAAAGAACATGAAATTAGATGACTTTGAGAAATGCTCTGTCAAATCAAAATATAGGTCTGCCTGAAATATGCACAGACAGTATAATTTTATAAAGGATACATACAATAGGTGTATTTTAATTTTAATAAAAGAACAAACAGATTGAGAAAAGACAGCAAGTCTAAAATTTAGATATCTAGCTTCCTTAATTTTAACTTTCTTGGATTGCTGTTTTTTGGATAATGGTTGCTGTAGATCTGTAATATGGCAGATTTGATTTCATATTAAAGATTATAAATGAAATATCTACCTTTTCGTGACAAAGATGGATCTTGCCATACAGCTTCAATACAACCAGCACAATGCCAATTGGTGCCTTTCACATCTTCCTCCTCAATACTCATGCAGCTGTAGTGAAACCAGTTGTCGCAAAAATCACACTGTACCATTGGTTTTGAAACATCATTTGGTTGACGGCAAATACAAAAAAGTTGTGTTTCTTCAAGCTTTCTTCTCTTAATATCCATTTTTAAAAATTAAAGTGTGTAAAATGTATTAAATATTTAAAAAAAGGACATATATAAATTAATATAGATATTATAAGATTAGAAGCTGTAAAAGGACAGGTGTAGGATGTTTTATTATTTTATAGTGTAAATTATATATATTTAATATAATAAATTGTTAATAATTATGTAAAAATGCATATGAAAACATCTTCAGAAAATGCGTTATGATTAAATATAAAAGGGGTGTTATTTTTTTTTTAGCAGATGAATTTATAAATGAAAATATCTACTTGTGACAGTGATGGATCTTCCAATACAACTTCTACAACACAATCCACAGTAAACTATAATAGGCCTACCTATTAAATATAAAAAATGGACATAGATTATAAATTACTATATTATAAGCTTAGAGCAATAACCCTTCTAAAAGGACGGGTGTAGGGTCTAATATATGTTTTATTACATTACAACTGTTAATAATTATGTAAAACTGTGCATGAAAACGTCTTCAGAGTCTGATCGAAAGAAGCAGACGAACTTTTTTTATTTTATTATATTAGAGTTGTACCCTCGATTTACTTCCCCTCAAAATAGTAAAATGTAAAATTAAAATATACTCACAGATACAAGAAAACGTGTAGACTTCTCCGTAAAAATAAAAAACAACCGAAAAAATTATACGCAACAAATATTATGGTGTTAGAAATAATTAGATTGTTCGCGAGCACCGCCGTCAGGTGCGTGCAGTGAATTTGACAGTTGTGAATCTCGCCGTTTCGGCATAATAAATTGGTCAATACGACGACACTATTGGCATTGTGATGTTGAAAATAAACCCAAGCTACAAGCGGAAAGTTATTTAATGAAACTACGGTCGATTTGATAACTGTCATTACATAAATAAATCGCCAAACGAACATTTCAGTCAGAAAAACACGTATTGCTTACCATGACCCCATCGGACGCCATCTTTGTTTATATGTTACAGAACGCCGCTAGGTGGCGCGGAACTGGAAAGTGGTCAATTGTCAAACCCAAAGACTAAGTAATAGTGTAGTATCACACATATACATACATGTAGGTACACACACCTTTGTTTAGGTATTGACGTACATTGCTTCATATAAATATTGTAATATAAAAACCTTTTTATTTCTTCGACATCAGAATGCCTAAAAATTCTTGAAAGTCAGCGAATCTGCTTTGGCTCAGCGACTCAAAGCTTCGTACAACTACAATTCTATCATCCGTAGCCACGTGGATTCTGCAAATTATCATGGTATCACAGCTCCGTGCTAAATCGAATAGTTCGACTTTGAGGTGTAGAATTCAAATTTTAAAATATCCGTATTGAATTGAATATCAAAACACAAATCACACCTGTGCATCGCACAGTAAGAAATATGCTGCGTGCGAAAGACGGGTAGCGCCACCTGGAATTCCCGCCTCACATACAATGTATCGGGACTATATTTACGTAACAAATTATATTGATATCAGAGATATTTTTCCGACCTGATTATTTGATTTTGTCGAATTGTCTTGTAAATTATTTAAATGATTAGATACACGAACTTATGAAGCATCGATCTCGAGCCGTGTATTTCCCTTCCACTCCAGCCACTTTCTAATGTGGTGTCGTTACGGTAGAATTATTTCAGGTGATGTTTTAATTTACTTAGATATAATACTCCATAATGCTATAAACTAGTGCAAGTAGATGAAAATAAGCGTAGATGGTGTGAAATTCATTGTTATAAAATTGTCTACTTCCAAACTGAGTACCTGTAGCCTGCGACAGAGCGAAATGTAAACAATGCAAATGGCGGCTTTTCGCAGTATTTCCGTGCTCAATTCTTGTATTTAGAAACGACTCTACGAATAAATGAATACGGCCTACATGTACATGACGTGGACGTGAGTATTGTGGTCAATTTACTGAACATCAAGTCAAATTTGCTACCTGTCGGACGAAAAAATCGCCTGTCGGCGACAAGTAGACAGGTGAACATTTCAAGCCATGATTAAAGCATGAAGGAAAGATTTACAGTAAATCGGATCATAACGCTGTGGATACTTAAAAGTAACTTCATAGGTGTCTATAAAAGACAACTTTGGTCAGCCAAGAGTTAAGGGTGTATTCACATATCAGCATTTTTTTAATAGTACAAAAGTCAGCAAGAAACAGCATTGAGTTATTCAGATGTGTCAAAAAAAACCTTGAAATCCTGCAAACACTTTTGTGGGCATGTAAAAGAAGCCTTGGCATTGGTGTTGATTCCATCAGGAACGAAGACAGCGGCAGATCCACATGACCTTATCGATGTTAAAAGGACTGTGTTTCGACGTATAGGGATTAAATTCCATATTAACGACAAAAACTAAATTTATCAACACATCAGTTCGTATTGAATGTACAAGAAAACAATGATGTGTGGTATACAATGAGATCACTTTGGACCCGCTCCTCTATGAAATTATGTCCCTTTATCTCTAGCGAGGACGCCCATTGTTCAAGATAAGACATTGTTTTTGTTATTTAAGACCTTATTTGTTTATTATAACAGGCGATAGTACAAGATAAGAAGGCACACGCCCGGGTTCTCAAATCTTATGAAATGATGTTAGATTTCTATGGAATGAAGATAATTGATGAGAAGACGGGAGAGATTGGAAGGGGAGATAACTGGCAGAGTCAGTTTGCTCATTTAAACAGGTAAATACAGATTATGTATGGGCTGTGGTATTTTTACTAGTAATTTTTATACGCCCACATTTTCATGTGGACGTATTATGTCGTCGCCCCTGTCCGTCCGGACGTCCGTCCGTCCGTCCGTAGGTCCGTCCGTCCGGACGTCCGTCCGTCCACAATTTGTTTGTGGACTCTCTACAGGTCACAATTCTTATCCGATTTTGACGAAACTTGAAATATAGGTTTATCCCCAAAAGATCTCGGTTCCTTTCGATATTGGCATGTATCGGATCAAAACTTCATGGATTATGGCCCCTGATTGTACGAAAAATCACGTTTTTAGCTTGTGGACCCTATAGAGGTCACAATTTTGAACCGATTTTGATGAAACTTTGAGAAAGTTCATCAGGGGCCTTATTCACAAAATTTTAACCAAGATAAAACCTAAATTTAAGTTATGTGATTGGACAATATTAGATTGATTTTAGTGCTTAGCCAATCAAAACTGAAGTATCTACTAAAATTTGGATTTTATCTTAAGTTAAGATTTTGTGAATCAGGGCCCTGGATTTTCTGACATGGTTTCCCCTCTGGTCAGTGATGAAGAATCAAGGGCCTGACAAGGAAAGCTGTCTAGTCATTTGGATGGGATGGAAAACCGAGATCCTGTGTATACATTGGCGTGCACGTAAAAGATCCCTTGGCAGTTGGAATTCATTGTAAGAGTAGGCCATAGTGCTGCTGCCCAGGCAAAATTTCACTCATAGCACACTATATGGCGCTTGCCGTCTTGATTAGCCCAGAATAGGAGCAGAGCAGTAGGACGTTAAATTTCATTTCATTCCATTTCATTCCATTTCATTCCAATTTCATTCCATTTCATTTCATTTCATTTCATTTCATTCCATTTCATTCCATTTCACATTTCATTCCATTTCACATTTCATTCCATTTCACATTTCATTCCATTCCATTTCATTCCATTTATCAACCCTGTTTAGATCTCATTCCTGCTCTGTTTGTAGTGGCTTAAAGAGGATACAGTATGATAAATTGATAGTAGATAGTCAATCTTTTATAAATTCATGTTATGATTTGATAAGAACTATTAGTATCTGAAACAGTTAAAACTCGGTTTCTTATGTAAATATCTGTATATTATCTGTATTGACCAGGTCAAATCATAGTGTAATTATGATGATAAAAGCCCTTTAGATGTTGACCCTAATCATAGAGCTATTATAGGGTCAGAACTTAGAAACACTCATGTCTTATAAATGTGTAAAATTGGCGGTCAATCGTTTATTAGTTATCTACAAACAAACAAAGATAGGTTACAGATTAAATAACTGGTCACTTAGTAATATTGGCTTCTGTCCACCTTATTTGACATTGAAAGTTAATGCCCAAATTAAACATTGTGTTTGACTTAAAGAGAACAGTCCTGTTGAAACTACTGCCTCATGTAAGGACTTTGATTATCTCTCTTCATGACGGTTAGGGCTAGGGCTAATCCCAATTCTAACCCTAACTCTTGACTTAGCCCTAGCCCTAATGCTTACCCTAACCCACAATCTCGCCATGTGCCATAACTGTATATAAATCTGGGCGACCTTGAAGAAAATTGAGCTGGCCTTAATAAATAGATTTAACCTGATTTGCACATATCTCCACAATTATGGAAACAAAAATGGCAACATTGAATATAAGAAGGCTAAGGTTAATTTTAAATGGACATAATTTCTGTTACGATTAATCTGTTTTGGCAAACCTTATTTGATTATGGTGTGGATGTTCTGAAAGTTTATATTTGTTATTTTGTCTAGAATAATGGGTCTTTAAAATGTCTACTGGGCCTTTAACTTCTAAAAATGTCTTTTGAATAAAGACTGATGGTCATGTTGTCAGGGATGTTCTGGAAGTATATATTTTTTCAATTAATCAGGAATAATGGGTCTTTAAAATGTCTACTGGGTCTTTAACTTATAAAATTTCTGTTGAATAATGACTGTATGTCATAGTGTATCTTCAACCAAAACGTAATCATGGGTAATGAGGTTTTAATTCCTTTGTTTTATTTTTCTGTCTACAGTTTTGGGTTTCTAATATTTAGTCGATAAAACTAGTGGACTCATTTCTTTGTGAAATGTGTCCTCCCTAAATTTAGATACATCATACTCTTGTGACCCCTACGCGCAAGAAAACTATTGAAATATGATTGAAACCATATGTTAGTCCAAAAATGCCCTAGTTTGTGTTGAGTGGACGTTAAGCCTCATTTCTCTCTCTCACTTCGTGTGACAGGATTGCATATTGATGTCGTAATCGGAAATTTTCAGAATACAGGCTATTCAAAACTTTGTTTGTTGAAGTAAAAAGGACAAAATATTGGGACCTTAAAATGTCTGTCATAAAATGCTGCAATATTCAGGAGTTGAATGTGACAGATGCCACTGTGTCTAGAATCCTTTGCCATTAATTGGTAGCCAACTTCATTAATATTGGATTGATCGCTATGGACCTTTCAGACCCATCAAAATTAATTTCTCTTTATTAAAGATAATCTTGAAATGTTGAGGGTAGATTTAAAGATTATCCAGAGATTTTACCTAAATCAACTTTGATTATAATTTCCAAATATTTCTAAGATAAAATGACATAAAGGGATTTCTAGATTATTATACAAATGTAATCAATGAAATAAATAAACTAATCTTCATTCACGTTTTTCAGTGGGTATCGCCTGACCAACCTCGTGGGTTTTCTCTGGGGCCTTCCATTTCCTACCCCTGATAAAGTCCTCTAAGCGTAAGCAAATTATTGTAATGAAAATTGAACCATGTGTTAGTAAAAAAATGGCCTAGTTTGTATTGAGTGAATGTTTAACCCAATTCATTTGCTGTGTCTTTTGTGAGTATTTAGAAAGAAATATTGTGGACAAACTTAGCAAGGCTTTTTTTTTAGGATATTCAACTAAATCACAATCCCATTGGTCGTCTCCTACTCGTCACTAACCCAGTCGATGTATTAGAATAGGAAGTCAAACCCCATTTCATTTGTCTTTTTCAAAAACATCTGAAAAATGTACTGCATGATTAGCTTTCTCAAAATCTCTGGATTCCTTTCAGCACAAAATCACAAGGTCTGTTATTGAGTCAGATGTCTTGGTTTTGAATCTCCGCTTGAATGTGACAAGGAGTAAGGTTGCCTGTCCAGCCTTTTCCTCCCACTGCTAAAGATCTCCATGCACAAGCGAATTATAAAAATAAAAGTTGAACAATATGTTAGTTCACCTATTATTGGCACGGCTAAACAACAGGTGGTATTACCACTATTACCCTTGGCAAGAAGGAACCACTGTTGACAAATCCTAGGATTCTTCTTGGCTCCTTAATAAATGAAAGTTACAATAAAGTTTATAAATCAAAAAAAATATATTTTGATATTAGTTTCTTCTTTTTACAGATCAATGCACAATTATTTGAGAATAACAAGAATACTGAAATCCCTGGGAGAATTTCAATATGAACATTACAAGGCACCATTTGTGAAATTTGTGATGAAAGAAGCATTGGAAGAAAAGACATTAAAGAATGTTATAAGCAGTTGTATGAACTATTGGGTAGGAACTATTAAAGATGACAAAGAACGACAAGAACTTCGACAATATGCAATAGATAAGGGATACAAAGACACCAAATATTAACTTTACGTCTCTTCTTAGCAGACGGTCACAAGTTGCGTCACTTCTAGATCTGGGAGTATTGTAAATTAAGCGTGTATATCAGTGATGAGATTTCAAAATTCTTGTCAGTCATATTTTACAGAAAATAAAGGGGAAAAACTCTTAACATTATTAAAGCAGGCGGTTTCAGGTTTTTATTTATGTTATATCTATTTTTCAAAATTGAATTGAAACTAATGGATATTTTTTAATTCTGATGTTAAAATGGGAATTGAAAATGATGGATAAAATACAGAATTTTTTTGTTGTAATTTCAGATGTTATATGAGAATTGATAAAGTTTGATAATATAATAGAATCTAGTAACAACATTGGAGATTTTATTCCCATTGTTTTAATTTATTTTACCATTGAAGTTAATCTTAAAAGCTTGATGCGTCATTTTTGCGTTGGAAACTACACTATCATATGAATTATCAGTTCAAAAATGGTTCATTTTCGTACAATGATATGTGAAATCCAAATTGCTTTCAGGGGGGGTGGAAAGCTGAATGATTAGCATAAAGGTCATGCATTGAGTCAACTAGCGAGGATTTAATTCCCTGGTTGTATGTGACAAGGAGTAGGGTTGCCTGTCCAACATGGTAGGTTTTCTCCTTTCCCTCCAGCTGCTAAAGACCCCTTTGTACAAGCAAATGATTGAGATACAATTGAGTCAAGTGGATATAAAACCCCATTTCGATCACTATCTCTCAATTTTGTTTTCTTAATTCAATGTTACATAATCAACCAAAGTACATATTTACGTAACTTGTTATTTTAGTGAAAATGTAAATAAGGCGTCAATACTTTAATATAATGTAACATGGGGGAACGGGGAGGGCAAGTATATTATTATATTATAAACAACTATATCTCTCCATCAATTCATTTTTTGTGTGTCAGATATTTATAAAATAATTTATTTTGATTAGTATAATTGTTTATCTAAGCTTCGCTATTCACACTGCTTTTATATATAGTTTAGTTTTGTAATAAGTATAGTTTTTGAAATGAACTGCTGCACTAAAGATAAATTTGAGTTAAAAGAGAAGTGGCTTTCACATACGTTGGAGATGTTGGTGATGTCGTTGAAATCACGCTCAATATATAGTTCACTCATATTTCCATCATTATGTTAGAATGTTGTACCAAATCTGTATTTTGGAATTTTAACTTGTATATAAAGACCACTCCCCTATTAAGGCCAATTTGTATAAGTCCAACATCGGATCTTAGTAGCAAGACATCGCTCACATATACATAGGTATGTTTGAGCGTTGTACCGAAACTGTATTCTGAGGTTTTAACTTGTATATAAAGACCACTCCCCTAATAAGGCCAATTTGTATTTGTCCAACGTCTGGTCCTAATAAGGAGATTTTACTGTAGTGGCCTATACTGAGATTCAGGATACTGGTAGATGCTCAGTTTAAGAGTTTTTTTGTTTTCCACGATCTTGTATATTTATTTACTGCGTCTTTAGTGTTACTATTCCCCGTTGGCTGCATCTAGTGCTGCATCTAGTGGGCATCAAACAGCTGAGATAAATACAGTTTATTTTATACAGATATTTTATTTTGGGTATCGCAATAAAGGCAGGGTATCTGATGCCACTTCCCATTGTTTTGTGGGATTTCACATAGCTTGAAATTTCTGTTGTTATTATTTTATCAGATTTGTAAATGAATAAATTTGTACGGATTCTAGATGATTTATTCATCATATGACAGATTTTGTGAATATACAAAACAGAGCCTTATTCATGAATAACATAACATCTCTGTTGGTCAAACCAAATATTCATCATTTCATTAATTAAAAGTTTGCATAATTGTATTTTTATTATAGGATTATACATAAAAACATCGAAAAGATATCATATTTTATTCACTTAATTATAAAATTGATGTTTTTACCTGGAAATAGATTTCTAACTGGTGTTTATCTATCCAAATGACGCTTTGTTATTGAAGGTCTTTGTTTTGGCCTGAAATTTTATCTAAAATATTATTTAGACATTTATAAACATGAAAAGACCATTCTCTCAATGCCATCTTATCTATCCAATTTTCAATGTCTGTTAATGATAGATAATCGAGACTTTGTTAACAATGACAATCAAGGTTTTCTCGGCTTAGAGTGAAGCAATTTGACCAAAATTTGCAGTGTATGCCATTTACATGATCTAGTTTTTAATTATTATAGTGAGGACTGTCAGCTTTTTATCTCATCTTTCATAATGTATCTTTAAGTCTTTTAAGAGAATCAAGAATTTTGTTTACTTATAATAAAAGTGGACACACCAATGAGAGACTAATCACTGTTAATAATTTAATTAAATGTTTTTATTGGATTAAATATTGGGTATGAATTGGGATATTACTTTGTCATGATAACACCCTATTTCATGCCATTTACAGTTTTTTTACGTTGTTTCTGTGGATTGATGGGCTTTGAATTGAGTTTTTATACAGGTCTTGACTGACTGACAATGATATTAACCTTCTGAAGAACTGTCAGTCATGCTATATCGGTAGAATTTTAAAGAAAGTAACCCTAAAACACAATCAATTCAGATGAATTTAAATTTATATCAAAATTGGGTTAATTGTAAAATTATCTGTCTAGTCAAAGATGAACATAATATTCAATAACTGACCGGCTGGAAATGTGATGAAACGAAAGATCTGTGTATTTGGTGACGATAAAATTGATGACAGTGCACTATATTTTATTGTTCTATAATCACTTGCATGCCTCTTTAGTCCAAAGATTGTATAATTAAGACAATGTAATTATACAAAAATTTTGTTTTATTTTGTATATAGAAGTCACACAATAATATTTTATTTTTTGAGTTTGTATTTTGGGTTTTATTAAGGATTGAATTAAAGATTTGTCAGGAACAGATGTAAACTGATGTTAATTGGAACAAACTAGTTAGGGTTCATAGTGTGCACATTTATTTTTTTACTTATATTGTGTATATGATATGCTCATGGAAATGTATTTACTCTGGTTGGCCAGAAACTTGTATTGAATGGATGTTAAACCCTATTTCTCCCGCTCCATCTACTAGAAATATCTTAGTATTTTTTCAGCATAGTTCATATCTTTTCTGAATGGCACCAGAATTAGATCTGGGGTTGTAATTGGTTCATGTAGTAGAGTCAGATATAATACAGTATAACTTATCTTCATACCAGCATGAGTCGGCCTAGGCACCTTGGCCTGATATTATCTGTCATTATTATTATTATTATCGGGGACTGTCCTACTAGCATGAGTAGGCCTAACCATCTTGTCACATGGCGTGATGTTATCCACCATTATTATTGGAGACCGAGAGATCATTGTTTTGGGTTATTTTAACGGGTGAGCAATGGCCAAATGGTTAGTGTGTGCTTGCTGTATCATAAGGTCTGTCATTGAGTCAATGGCCGTGGTTTCGATTCTCTGGTTGTATGTGACAAGGAGTTTGGTCTCTCTCTCGTTTTTTAAGAATAAACTTATGATGTATGATGTATAATCAATTGTTTATAGTATCAACTTTGAATTTGTAATATTAGGGAATTCATTGTTAATAAAATGAATGATAAGAGACTATAATTGTGAAATAGAAGAAGGCTTACAATAAAGCTGTTTTATTTATTACATGTAATTCTGTTATTTTCTGAAATCTCATCACAATATTTATTTATGTGGCATACAAATGATTCATTTTCCTTTGAAATTAAACTTTAACCAACATAGCTTGGTTGGATGGCTAAATTCTTAGTGTATACGCACAGTATCATAAGGTCTGTCCGGGTTGTAGATGACAAGGAGAAGGATCGTCTGTCCAACCATGTGTGTTTTCTCTGGGTCTTCCAGTTTCTTCCCTCTGCAAGCAAGTTATTGAAATAAAATTGAACTGTGTTAGTCCCAAAGTGACCTAGTTTTTGTCGAGTGGACATGAAAGCCCCATATCTCTCTATATATAAATCTAAAATGCACCAGAAATTAATAAAATTTCTTATCAAATCCCAACACGTTACTGATCCTCAATTTCCCGAACATACATCACATAGGAGGGCTGGGTGAAAAGTTCTAAGACTATCTGTTTAAGATCTGTACATAGTCACCGTGAAAGATCAGTACATAGTCCCCCTTTAAGGTGTATGTACTTTTGCTAACAATGTTGCAAGGCCAGGATACCGGTTAGGAAGAAATTATCTTCTGCCTCCCTAAAAAAACGTCGTGCACAGTTGACAGGACGTCATCATTACTACGAAATGACTGTATTTTGGATTCTAGTTGAAAGTGATAAATCAGGTCTCATCCATGGTTACCAGTTTGGCCCCAAAATTTTAAGGATATGCTTCAAAACCGCACAGATTCTCATGGATCTGACTCGTTTCTGACCCGCAGTAAATAGCTTTGGCAACCATCCTGCAGAAACATTTGTCATTCCTAACTCGTTGGCGATACTGTGCCCAACCCTCTCCCGAGAGGTGCCAACACCACTGGCAATATATTTCCTTTGTGGAAAAGGAAGGGGCACCATTCCGAAAGTGGAGACCAGGTCGGCATGTATCGGTGTTTGGCTCACCTTTCAGTTGCAGGTACATGATGGTTGCTCTATAGCCAATTTTGTCCATTTCTGGTGATTTCAATGGTACGGTACAAAAGATAGTTTTGTACGAACACAATAAAAACACAACAGATGCAGTTCTTTATGATTTATTTAATGGTTGTACTTTTTTGGTGGCAAACGTTTTTTTGAACCCAACTGACCAATTCGCTTCAGGGTTAGAACTTTTCAGCCAGCCCTCGTACGTGTTCATCAGTCACCATTCTAGCAACATACACCCAGAGATACCATCAATCTCTTCTCTATCAGTAACATGCAGCCTGAAATACCACCAATCTCCTCCACATCAATAACCAATATAAACCTAGAGATACCACCAATCTCCTCCACATCAGTAACCAACATACACCTAGAGATACCACCAATCTCCTCCACATCAGTAACCAACATACACCTAGAGATACCACCAATCTCCTCCACATCAATAACCAATATACACCTAGAGATACCACCAATCTCCTCCACATCAATAACCAATATACACCTAGAGATACCACCAATCTCCTCCACATCAGTAACCAACATACACCTAGAGATACCACCAATCTCCTCCACATCAGTAACCAACATACACCTAGAGATACCACCAATCTCCTCCACATCAATAACCAATATACACCTAGAGATACCACCAATCTCCTCCACATCAATAACCAATATACACCTAGAGATACCACCAATCTCCTCCACATCAGTAACCAATATACACCTAGAGATACCACCAACCCCCTCCACATCAGTTACCAATATACACCTAGAGATAACATGACCAATCTCCTCCACATCAGTAACAAACATACACCCAGGGATACCATCAATCTCTTCTATGTTAGTCATCATTCTAAACAACATAGAGTTTACATTGATTGTACTTACCAAATAACATATACATCTGTACTTACCAAATAACATATACATTAGTACTTACCAAGAGATACCACCATGGTCTCCCAACATAATACCTTCTTACTCACCAAGAGATACCGCTAGTCTCTCATCTAACCACATAATAACAAAGAGATGTCACATGCCTTCCAGCAAATACTATTCTAACCACATACTTACCAAGGGATACCACCCGTCTCCGAACATTATACCACCAGTCTCTGAACATTTTACTATTATAACCACATACTTACCATGGGATACCACCAGTCCTCGAATACCACCAGTCTCCGAACATTATACCATTATAACCACATACTTACCACCAATCTCTTACTACGCCTGTCAATACACAACACCACTCTGGATTCGCCCTACACGGGCGTGTTCGATTCCCTGCTGCCAATGATATACACAGACCTGTACCACTCGAAACCCCGGGCCTCCTTGAAGGCCCCCGACCAACGTTTAAAATATACGCACCGGGCCACCATGGCCTTCTGAATCTGGTCGTAAGAGTGTGGGATTAGGAGAGACCTCATATGAGGTATAGCCTAGGGTTACTCTTCATCTAAATCGGTTCCCGTGAGTATATCACTACCATACGTACCGAGCCACCGTGGCCTTTCGAATCTTAGTAAAATAAGGCATAAATAATGTATATAAAATATGGACAGAAGTCCTCTTAAACCATAAGTGTTGTTAACAAACTATATGTAGAAGTATTAGACAAGTCAAGTGGTTTATAAGGTCGACAACATTTTGACATTTACCATTTTCTTAAAAGTGTTTAAGGCGGGAAAGAATGTTACTGTTTCACACGAGTTTGTAAGTCGAATGTCTCCAGTAATAGAGGGTTTAGTACTAAAAGTGTTGGGTATCTGTTTGAAGTCCGGGGGGGGGGGGGGTCCTATATTATTAAAGATGCTACGCAATATCGTTATCCCTTGTATTAAAAACGACGTAAATTCAAGACTCAAATTGGGGTTGGTGGCCGAATGGTTATCCCGTGCGCGCTGTATAATAAGGTCTGCCAATGTGTCAACTGGTGGCATGGTTTCGGTTTTTTGCGGGTCCAACGGTTTCCCTCATTGCTAAAGACATTGGCGCAAGGGAATTGCTGAAATGAAATTGAACCATGTGTAAGTCTCGAAATTACCTAGTCTGTCAAGTGGACGCTCAAGCTCCCCCCTCTCTCCCTCTCTCTCTATCTCTCTCTCTCTCTCTACGCGAGAAGATTAACTTCTTTTTAGGGGCCCCCTCGTCTAACTAGGTTCCAGTTGCTATAGTAGGACGTCCAGACTCACACTGTGTCCAGACTCATACGGTAATCTGTGGATGGCAGATTGACTCAGATTTGAGTCTCTGTTTAGCTTCAGTCATTGAATCTCCTTCATGGAACTAACCACCATCTGCAATGTCTTTCTGGAACAAGTGATACCACATCTCTTTTGAGGAGTGACGGGTAACTGATGAGGGCCTCTGGCCCCGTGGTTATCTGAATCTTACTCCTTGGGACCTTCGAATTCTAACATGAAGGTCCAAACCATCGTTCTATTTAGCTAGAAATTAAGCCGTATGGAATGGACGAAAAAAAAATGTTTCCAATTCTAGAACACCTGCTGCCACTTGTTTTAAGAGTTAAGACAGCCAACAAATTTCCTACTTTTGCATTGGGTTCTATGCTGAAAACAATTCTGTTCTGCCCACGTCTATGAAGTAAGACAGAATAAAACTAAATGACCCGGTACTCGGTCACCTTTAGTATAAGTGGTCAATGTTTTTAACAATATACGAACATAAAACTAGATTTAAGTAGCTAGTCGACGCCGTGTGACGACCGTCTGATGAGTTAATGACATCATGGATCTATTTAGAGATTATGAGCCACTACGTTTAATAATGTTATTCATACAGGATCATAAATATCAAAGCGCTATAAAGTAGATTTTAATATTTACAAGACCCCCCGTTTTTGTGTGATCCACAATACGTAATACAAATAACCTATAGAGAGAAATGGGGTTTAAAGTCCACTTGACAGAAGCTTGGTCATTTCGGGACTAATAACACATAGCTCAATTTATCTCAATAAATCGATTGCGTGTTGGAGATTGTAGTAATCGGAGGAAAGACGCCCCCCCCCAACACTCCTCCTGGGAAAGGACAGCACACCGCTTGACCCAGTCACAGACCCTTTGATCTAAAACCCACCCCACTCCAGTTAGAGTATGATATTTGTAAATTGAGGAACTTAATCTTTTGAAATATACTACCCAGACATGTGTAGGTGTTTATGTAGTATGCTGTCGTTTCCGTGTTTTGTATACAACCAATGGGTTTATTTTATTACAGTCTTTGGGTGCCAAAGATTTAACAATTTTCTATGTTTATGAATGACACTGTCCAACCTTGTGGGTTTTCTCCGGGTCCTCTGGTTTCCTCCCACTGCTAAAGACCCCTACGCGCAAGTGAAGTATTGAAATAAAATTAAACTATATCCCCCAAAACACAATACCAACACTAAAGCCAAATGTCAAAGTATTCAAAATGTTACCTAAATATTTCCCTCTCTTGTTTACGGCTCCGGCAAACTATCGCCATGGACAAAAACCGTTGTTATTAAAAGTTTTAATCCCAAATCTCCATTGGCATATGCAAATGGGCCATTATCTCTACCTTTTTGTTTTCTAGCTTCTCATTTTCTATCAAATGGATTTATAAATTTATTTCCGTTGAGAAAGAGTCTGTTATCTTTGTTTGATGGCTGATAATGTTTATTTAAAAAGAAATAATAAATTTCCGCCACGGCACCGCTATGGCAGAGCAGTTTCTTTTTATGTGAATCTTTCAAGAAAGATAGTTGTGATGGATGCACGTTTGGTTTTCTGGAACTGATCGGTCTTTAAGGTTGCATCTCAACGTTAGTGATGTTTGTTATGCTATATCCTATTAGGTATGATCGAAACGAATTCTCATAAAGTATGCTACCAGATGTCAGACTGTATAAAAAGTTGGACTGACTGCACTAACTTTGTTATCAAAGATTTCATTCAACTGCAGACACAAACGTCGGACATTTTGACGTTTAATCTGTCGCTAAACAAACATAACATGTATACGAAAATCGTGTCATAAATTATCACCATTTTAATCTCTCTAAGCAGACGCAACATGTGTGAGGACTTTCATCAATTATCATGACACGAAAAGAACCATGGCGCGCTTTCTGATCGCACGAGCATATACCCCTTTCATTTGCTATCATTATAAATTGATCGTAGACAGACGAGGCCAGCTCTAAGAACCTGTAATAGTGACATGCGCAAATAGATAACACTGACTTCTGACTTATTGCGGACAGGTGAAATCATTTATATGTGTTCTCAAGTAGTCGTTTGTAAAATGAACGTCTTTAAGCGTGATTTATAGAGAAGATTAGTCAACCGATTATTGCATGATATCTACTAATTCTAAAGTACGATAATAAATGTCACAGGATGCTAAGCAACGTTATGGCCGTTTCATTTACTGACAAGCGAAAGGGGTTCCGAAATTTTCTTATTAAAAACACCTGGATTTATAATAATTCCAGTAATGAATGGTCCAATAGATAAAAATATATTAAGTTATATCGATAAATTATAAGCCTGTCTGTCGTATAGTGGATGAACGAAAGGTTAGCGCGTGTGCGTTATATCATAAGGTCTTTCATTGAGTCAACTTGTGTGGTTTCGCTTTGCAGAATGTACGTGACAAGGAATAGGGTCGCCTGTCGAACCTCGTGGGTTTTTTCTGGGTCCTCCGGTTTCCTCCAACAGCTAAAGACCCCTACGCACAAGTGAATTATTGAAATGAAATTGAAATGACCAGGGGTTGCTCAATTCTCTGTTAACTTTTAACGATCCGTTAACATGGAGTAAACGGATCGTTAACTTTAACGGAGAGAAAAGTTGTTGCTAGAAGCCCCGTTAACTTTAACGGATAATGAACTTGACTTTCCAGCAACAGAAATTTAACGGACCGTTACCAAACGACACATGAAAGATAACGATCCGTTAGTTTAACGGATCGTTAAAATAACTTAGTTTTGAGCAACCGGCCCCTGGTTTGTAACGAGTGGGCGTTACCCCCCTCTCTCCCTCTCGTGAAAAGTTAGACTGAGAAATTCCCAACGGTTAGTAACTTCACTGGTCTGTTATAGAATCAGTATCCTCATTGCCGATTGGTTTGTAACATATAGTACGTAAGCTAGCTGGCCGTTGTTACTAAACTCGCGGATAAAACTGGCACTAGAGACATGTTTATTTCAAATATGGCGGACAACATTGATCCTGTTTCAACTGATTGGGTATGGTCCCAAAGTAAATAAAACGCCACTTCAGAACAAACAATCCCCTGGGTTCCTACTACAGAACGGGTGCCAATTTTGTCCGCAAGTTGTCCGTATCTGGGAATCTGTAGCCTACTGGTAGCCACATCGATTATACTCTTGGAAAATGGTTACACATTGATGTTAATATTCTTCTGAGAGAGAGAGAGAGAGAGAGAGAGAGAGAGAGAGAGAGAGATGGGTTTAACGTTCACTCAACACAAACTAGGTCATTTCGGGGCTAACATATGGTTTAATTTTATTTCAATAATTCGCTTGCGCGTAGGGGTCTTAGCAGTGGAAGGAAACCGGAGTGTCCAGAGCAAATCCACGAGGTTGAGAGGCACATACGCTCACACCAGGGATGGCAACCACAGCCGCAAGCCAGAGGTGACCGGCGAGCTAGAGGCTTTCACTGCATCCGCAAGGTTTCCCCGAGAAGCCAATAAAGGGCAGTGCACGACCCTGGACAAGAAACAAGAAATGGAACCTATTTTGTCAATCTCGAAGGTATGGATCGGATAAAAATTTCGATTATTCAACTGCTTTCAATACAGAACAAATCAAGTCCAATAAAATTGTAAAATATCAGAGCAGTCTTAAGGGTAGGGGAGTACATTGGCGGATCAAAGCATATGGAGGGTACTGTAACAGACCAGCGAAGCAGGAGGGTACTTTAACAGACCAAAGAAGCAGGAAGGTACTTTAATAAATCAAAGAAGCAGGAGATAAAAAGGACAGGGAGAAGTTCCATCGATTCTGTTAAGAGTAACACGTCCAGAGAACACGACGTGTACATGTATTTGAATTATCCTAAGCCATAAAAGTCATATATAATTACATCCACAAACATAATTATCACATTCTCTTTAAACATGGGTAGTATAACTTTAGAAATAGATATGGTGGCCTTTAAAGAAGAAATGCATCGTTATCTGGGATTAAAGATACATTCATATGGAAAAAACCCCAATTGACTTGTAAAACATCACGCACTTTGATCTAGATCTGTTTTGAATTATTCAGTGGACGCGTTAATTGTATTTCTCTAAATTAAAAAGTTGACATCGGCCATGTTGAAATTTAGTTTATATAATGCTCAATTGTCAACAATCTAGCTATATAACTTCCCCAACTTAAAGGGACAATAACATTCTTGCTGGCTTGGAAGCTCCAGAAAATAATTGATACCCTTATTTTAGGTACTAGATGTTTAAGCGTCCTACTTGTTGTGTAAATTATCCATTACAACCTATTTTACTTGTCCAGAGGGTTCTAAAATATTTTAAAATCCAAGTCACATTTGGAAAGGTTTACGTTAGACTTTTCAAATCAATTGGTTGAATTTTTCCAATTTTTTAAAATAGGTGTGTTAAGATGAAATTTATATCATCAATTAATTGGAATATTGTAAAATAATACGATTTGTTGACCAGAATGAAGATTGGGACATATTATTCAGTTACAACAAAAGTGTTATTGGGGATTTAAAATAGAAATGTTTTACTTAATAGAAGGAATAGGTGCATTACACGAAATTATAAATTTTACGAAATATTGAAGTCCGGTTTATAAAATCCTGAGCTGTGGACATTCTGTATATTATACCCGACCAAACTTATGTCCTTTCGTAATTTCTTGTAACCCCCTTTCTATAAAGTCTAGGGGGGTGGGTGGCCGAATGGTTAGCGTGCGCGCGCTGTATCATACGGTCTGCCATTGAGTCAACTGGCGTGGTTTCGAATCCCCGGCTGTACGTGGCAAGGAGTCGGGTCGCTTGTCCAACCTCGTGGGTTTCCTCCGGGTACTCCGGTTTCCTCCCGCTACGAAAGCGAATTATTGAAATAAAATGAAACCATATGTTAGTCCCGAAATGACCTAGTTTGTGTCGGGTGGACGTTAAACCCCATTTTTCTCTCTCTCTATAAAGTCTAGGTTATCAACGGAGTATGAGAATCGCCAGTCCTGTACGACATATACATTTTATCGCAAAGACGTTCCCCACTCCAAAATATCCATTATAGTCGAATGAACAAACCGGTTTCTATCAAATCCTTTATTTAAAGAAGCCAAACTTGTTTGATTTAAACAGAAATAAAGTATTGAAATAGAGTTGATCATATTTTATTATTGACGGGATAAGTGCTATACTATTAACATTTTGTGTATAAAGATTAAATCACCCACAATCTTCGACATTGCAAACACGACTTAGTGGTCTCAATATTGGTGTTGTTATCTTACCGTGAAAAGACTGGCTTATGATATCCAATATTTTTTACCGCACGATTCGCGTTGCTAGAATGCTTCCGAATTATAATGAAGAAACTCGATGAATAATGCCCAACATACCACGGGGGGGGGGGGGCAAGCCCGGAATACATTTGAGCAAAGGGTAATACGTTGCAACCCTGGATTGCTTGGGCAGAGACACAGCAAAAATCATGTTTACATCATCTATTAAAGCGCAGATATGTGAACTACAACAGTAACAAATCGAAAATCAACTATGTCACTGGGGCTGACGGGGGATCGGGAATTTCGTTTCTTTAAAAGGAAGTGGGTTTGTCTACTGATTTCAGATTCATTCGTTGTTTTCTGCCCCGACACAGATAACATGTGGGGTAATGTCTCAACATTGGTTTTATCTATTTTGAACGTCAATCAACGATAACAAATTAACTTTTAAAATTCGATATAATTATTTATGACACAGATCAACAAAGGGGTACATTTTAAATGAAAGAATTCCTCATTTTATTTCTTATATTAAAATGTTAGCCTTTTTTTAGCACCAGTTATCACTTTATAGCCTGGAGATTTCGGGTTCGCCCCAGAGGTTGACAAAGAATTTCCGGTGTGTTGCAGGATTGAGGAAATGACAAGGACAGCTGTCTAGTCGTTCGGGTGGAGCAAAAAACCGAGGTGTTCACATTTGCTTGCACATAAAAGATCCCGTTGGAATTCAATATAAGAGTAGTAGGCCGTAGCGGGGTACAAAATGTTTATTATCAAATAGAATCAATTATTGAACACAGGGGAGATGTTTTGGGAAGATTTCAACACTTTTCACAGTTTGAGTTTTATTTATCTAAAAAAATAATTATTAAATACATCATTAAAAAAGCGTTACTAATAATTCATCCATCTCATCCATATTGATTGGTTGGATGTCAGGAGTGAGAATGACGATTTACCCAATACAATTCAATATTAACTAAATGTAGTACTACAAAATACCATCACAAACGAAATAGGATCTGTGTTTTAATCAGATTGGGTTTTTTAAAAAATTGAGTTAATTCGCGGAAAACTTGCGAAAAACGCAGGAAAAATGTAACGGCCAATTTCTCTTACGATTCCAGTTATCTCTTGGAATTGGTAATATTTAGTTAGTATTGGGTGGTATCGGATAAATCACCCTGTCGCTTTAAATATAGATGATCACGCCCTGGTATATAAAAGTAAAAGTAAACTATATACTGAATTGATAGTGTATATACACTGTTAGTATATATCCGTCTTATTACCTATTTATTGTATACTCTTACTTATATACCGCCTAGTGCTTTATTGTTTAACGATCTGTAAGTGGTCATCAGATTTAATACGGAACCAATTACTACAAACATAGCGGATGTTATTGAAGCACCATTATTCAAGGAGATGTTGATAGAAATTATTTAGGGAGTGTGTCAGGTTTTCTTATTAAATATCTTATCCGAGTCAACAAAAATATTTGAAGTGTCTCAAGGATTTTGTGTACATTCTAACATAATGCCTTTAGTAAAGTAGTAGAATCTGGTGTCTGTGTTTAGTATTTGTGGACTACCATCTCTGTTGACGCACCAGCACCTGCAATTCAGAAACAAAGGATATTATTAAGAAGGTGAGGTAAGTTTTTTTTTTTATATTTCCAGAGTGTCAACTCTATTCCCCAATCCTGAGTCAAATAGCACACAGTTACACATGAATACTGTAGACTGACGTCTCCGGCCATATGGGTAAAAATGATCTATGTAAGCGGTAAATCTGTTTATTGCAGGTCGTTATTTTGGCTTCATTTGTCACATATCAATACATTTATTAACGTGACAAGAGTTTAATCAACTCTCTAGACCATCGGATGACGGCGATTTAAACGGATTAAAACACAATCGCCATTAAATGATTTAATATGAAAATGACGAATCGAGGTTAGTCTCGAATAACAAGTACCATTGTTACGATAATAAACAATCTGCGCTGCATCTTCCAACACCCATAACTTCACCCAAAATAAAGTAATTTGAATGAAAATTTCGATACATCTAGTTTGGAACTATTATAGCAAGAACGGACAGTTCTTTGTGTAAATCTCACATAATGCATCTTTAAACAGGTGACAATTATTACTGATTATATGAGGTAAGAGGATAGGGCCAGTTTTCGAGTTTAAAACGTCCAATTCTGTGGCCGAAACGTCGTACGTTCCGAATATATATCCCGACCACCATATTCCATAAATAATTACTTTAATTATTTCTCACTTTTTAAATAGAAACATGTCTAGAACTGCATGCTAATGCATGCTTGTTTTGTCATGCATGGATATACCGAACCGTTTACTTTGGTGGTTAATTGGAGCCCACTTAACATTTCGGGTATCAGAGAATCAATTGAGTACTATATCTTGGGAATATTATTGTAAAACTACAGACCAGAAGAGACTTTCATTTATAATGGACACTATATAAATATAGAAATATATACATGTATATGTAATTCACAAAAGATAGAGATTTGCCATGGAGCTGGGTTTTCCAAGCCACCGCGATATACGCTAACCATCAACACTGGAGATAGATAATAAATTGCGATCTAATAATAAATAAATTGCGAACTAATAATTAACGAAATGCGATCTAATAATAATCAAATTGCGATCTAACAATGAATGAATTGCTATCTATAAAAAAAATGACCTTATGATAAAAATCTCATTTTTTTAAAAAAAGACAATTATCACCCATAAAGCCCACAAACTACACAGAACTTCGTAATGACTTCCTAAACAACTGTACCAAGTGCATGTCTATAATATTATCTATAGTTTTAGCGAGATTTAGAAATAAAAATGTTGCAACATTTATGGAATGTAGCTCGCCGATTTGCGACTTACATATTAAAAATTCCAGAATGTCATTTGTTGTCTTCTTTATGACCGAATATGAACGCTATCTGGTATCGGTAATTCTTAATGTCAATGGGTGAATTCAAATATCACTAATCTGTACTGTAAAGGCGAATTATAAAGACTGTTGGAGCCACGGTGGGTAGGACGCTGTTTCGCTATCCTGGAGGTCGCTTGTTCGATACTTGTATTGGCTGAAAAGCCGAGAGCCGAACAAGGACAGCTATCTAGTCTTTCGGATAAGACACAACCATGAGGTCTCGAGTCGATAAATTTCCTCCGGATTTTCCGGCGCGGTTTTTCCTTGTCAGTGATGCTGCTCAGCTGTCTAGTCGTTCGGATGGGACGAAAAACAGAGTTTCTGTGTATACAGTATTGTCTGTTTGTTAGGTTATTTTCACGTAAAAGAACCATTGGCAGTTGAAATTCTATATAAGAGTAGGCCATATATATAGACTGACGCTATCCGGGCAAAATGTTCCCCACGGAGCACTGTATGGCGCATGCCGTCTTCATTAGTCACCCTGGGAATTCTAAAACAAAAGATTGCATTATAAAGTGAGTCGAGAAAGCCCGCACATGATCAGCAAAATGAGCAATGGCAATAACTCAAAAAGTGACTATCATAATTGATTGAAATCCGATAAGGTTCTTCGTCTTAAAAGCGTAAATAAGCAGTGCAGAATTTTTAAAATAGGCGTATAAAACGTATTAGTACGAAACCTTCACATTCATTGATCAAGGGAAGTATACGGACATTTTTTCGTTCATTTCTTTGATTTTTTATTAAATTTGATCAGTGTAATTTATCCGTGTATTCAAGGAATAAAAATACAAATTATTTCAAACAGATAAGAGTGGGTCCCCAAAAAAGCTTTCTGTTATTAAGTAAGCCCAAATTTAAGAATGTGAGAACGTGCATGTTTCAATTCAGGTTTAGTTGATTCGCGGGTCATATTTCTCATACAAAGATTGCGAACCGTACACAGATCATAAGAAAATCAAACATTTGCGTTGATGTAATTACAGATGAAAAACGAGACTAAACACCTTATGCGAGACCTTATTTTACTTGTTGATAATAATATATCATGTTTACACGAGGAGGCATGCAGGGAGACGTACTGGGTCCTATTCTTTCTTGCACCATAATACAAGAAATCTGACCTCAATGTACACATAACTGCCATAGCGGTTTACAAACGTGGTAGGTAAAAGGCCACCATAGAATAGTCATGATAATATAATGGCGATTAAAGGTTAATGGTGATCATTGAAACCAGATAAAAAAAAAACATTTTAGTAATAATATTACCATTAACCTATTATCAATGACATAGGATAAAATTTAAAGCTGATAGATAAGACTGAATTGGACGAAATTGGGGTTCTGCAGTGCATCAACGACGTCGCCTGGGTGTCGTAGAATTTGCCAGATAAAAGCACTTCATCTGGCAAGGCAGTCTGCCTATGTACCCGTATGGAAAATCAATCCAGTTATTTGCAATTTCGAAGCTATTCAAAATAAATATTATATGCTTATTAAATCATAACTCATTGAAATGCAAAATTAGTTTATAACTAATAGCCCTGACAACTTTAGGCTTAATGGAGACCAAATTTTAAAAGAAATAATAGCCTGACAAAAACCACCTTCTACCAGCTCTCAAATTTCAGTTCTTAAATTTCAATCAATTGATTCACTCCCTCTCTCTCTCTCTCTCTCTCCCTCTCTCTCTCTCCCCCCTCTCTCCCTCACTCTCTCTCCTCGAATCACTATTTCAGGCGCATACGTGTATTATTTCATTATTGCGATCGAACCGTTTTAATAATGACAAGGATGTGTGTGCTTTGAGCAGGGTGTGTCACGTCACGGTTACGTATACATGATGTCATTTAAACAGCTGTATTTATAAAAGTATTAAATAAAAGTTATAAATGTATTATAAAATATTGACTTGGATCACTTGAAATACCTTCTCTGTATCGATAAATAACGGCGTTTGAGGGGAAATTAATATCTTCAAAGCAAAACCATGTGTATGTTTATAAAGTTTTTTTGGAAAGGTTAAGTCTTCGGCTACACCGTGTTAGTAGTTACGGGTGTAAAAATTGGTATTTTGACTTGTTCTACAAGCTATCTTGCACGTTGCTATATTTGATTTAATGATTTTATAAATCTGAACACACAATTCAGATAACATTACAGGATATAGGTTTAAAAGTTTTTGACACATGCCTAAATGTATACATGTTACATCGCAGATATGCCATAATAAATCTCAATTTTTTGTTCTCAGTGTATAATCAAAGATAAAGCATTTATCTGCCCTTATATATCAATATAAAACACCTTAACTAAAACGCTTGTTATTTTTTCGTTTTATTTTTTGGTTGATGTCATAAGTGTGTTCGTCATACATGTTTTTTGTTGTGCTCCCTATAAGATACGTGCTATTCAAAATGTATCTACATTTCATGCGCTCTATCATATATTCGTTAACCATATAGGTTCAATACACAGATTCTGTTCTCTACTCATGACAACTGCATGTTGTACAGTGAACGTGGTTTGTGTTGTGGTTCAGGCAATGTACTAGACAAACCAAAATGGAAGTAAAATACGATTTATCGCAGAGCTATTTACAATATCATACCGGTAACAAGAAAATCGGTGTGAAAATGGTTATATGAACTTGCCCCCTCCCCCAATTCAATCATTTAAATGAAATGAATTATGGGTTTAACTTCCTACTCTTCTGCCCCAATGGGGCTTTGAAGATGGTCGTGTGCTATGCGGGAAATTTTGCTAACGCCTACTCTTACATTAAATTCCAACTGCCAAGGGATCTTTTACATGCACGCCAATGTGGACAACGGTACTGGTACCACAGGTTTTTGTACAATCCGGACAACCAAAAAACTGTCACTGATAGTACCCCCGTCCTGCATCACTGACAAGGGGAAACCAGGTCGGAAAATCTCGATAAACTTTGTCGGCAAACACCGCGATCGAACCCGCGACCTCCAAGCTAGTGAGCCAGCGTCTTACTGACTTCGCCACCGTGCCCCCCCCCATTCATATAGGGCCAGTAGCAAGTGGTAACGGATGTTATTGTTAAGAAAAGAATAAGCAGAGCATATCATGCCTCGTGCATATCACACCAGTCACAGGTTACATCTGGTGTCAAAAACATAACTGGATGTATTCTGAATTAAGTTCTATGACCTGTTCTTGGTATAGAAAAATCAACTCCAAAAGTGTGGCAGTCAGTTTCAACCTGATTACAATACAGATCCTATTTCGTTTCAGTTTTTTTATTGTTCAAAATTTCGTTTTACCAGAAACGTCAACGCTGATTGATTAATCAATGCCTAGCATCATAGGGTCAAAAGTCGCTCGTACGACCCCTGACACGACATTCTAGTACAACATGTCAGATCTTCATGTAGTGTAGGCCATCGGAGGTCTAAAAAAAACGAAATATAGATCCGTATTTTAACCAGTTAGAGTCCCTTTAATTTATATTAGAAATAAAGTTAATCTTTAAAATCTCTTAAAACATTGAAATTAATCCCATCGTCTACAAGTACGCTAAATAAGCTGAACTATATCATATTTGACATTATCTTAAATTTATACCGAACGTAATAAATGATATTAAGTTTTTATTTTCACCCTTTCGATGATAAATATAAGTGTCTGTCAAATTAACAATGGGAGAGCCAATAAGTTTTATTTATCAGACTATTACGTGTACTTTAATACAATAAAATCAATGTGTCTTCCCCTTGCAGAAGACTTTCCTTGACTGGCCCTCAATACGAAGCTTTCTCTCACGTGTACCCAAACAAGTACACGGTTTGGGCTCGTTTTTTCGTCCCATATGAGTCACTGATAAAGTGGTTAGTGGGTGCTACCATAGTTCTATGAATTTACCATATGTCCGTATGTATTTTATATAGGCCTAAACAATGGCAAATTTTCACTTGATTGTAAGATTCCAGCTGTGCCCCTGGAAGATGGCATTATTTTCTTGATAGACCCGAAGTCTTCACACGTTCTACTTTCGTAAAGAAATATACTTTGATATGATGTTATTGTTGAAATTATTCAAATTACTCAAAATGCTACAAGAATAAAATAAGTTGCACCCCAGTGCGCCTTTTAACGTCAATATATGACTTTAAGTTTATGAAAATATTTGAGATCGTGAGGATACATTTAATATATAATAATGATATACACAAAATTATGGCGGTGCATTGCCCCACCCATTTACGTGAGTGTGTTTGTTACTTTCGTTCATTTATAATTAAAAAGGCCGACCGTATGATATTGTGCCATGATATAAATTCTTCAAATTGTAAACGTCAATGATACATCATCGGAGATTAGATAAAGAGTTGACAGTACTCACAGTTAAAAGCTAGATAATGTAAAGGGAATTTACTGAAAATTTTAATCAAATTGCTCCACACAGAACCGAGATTTTAACGATTGAATTCCGGCTTAGCCTTGATCACATTTAATAAAGTCGGTACGATAAATAATAAACATAGTCTCGATTATCCATTTCATGATTAAATCATAAATGAAAGTTAAGCAGCAAATCGGATGCTAATCCAGTTAATATCGCAGGTTAGCGTTGACACCGAGAGTTGATTATGGTCTGGATAAGTTAATTAATGTCTAGTTGATAAATTAGATAGAGAGAGAGAGAGAGAAATGGGGTTTAACGTCCACTCGACACAAACCAGGTCATTTTTGGACTAACATATGGTTTCATTTTATTTCAATAATTCGCTTGTGCGTAGGGGTCTTTAGCAGTGGGAGGAAACCGGAGTGCCAGGAGGAAACCCACGAGGTTGAGAAGGCGCCCCTATCTCCATGCCACATACGCTTACACCAGGGCTCGAAACCACAGCCGCAAGCCAGAGGTGACCGGCACTCTAGACCACTAGGCCATCCCAACCCCCGATAAATTAGATAAAGAAGGCAGATTTAGCTCTTGCACCAGGACCCCTATCTGATTAAAACACAGATCTTATTTCGTTTTGTTTGAGGGAATAGTCATGATTTTGATACGGAAGGGGCTTGAGGTTAGCACAGGACAATGAATGGCCTAGCAAACGAAATAATCGAGATAATAAAAACTCTTCAATATGATTGTGACATATTTTGCTCCTTGTCTCTGGAATGTTCAAAAGAATATTATAGCCAAGGCATGATCATCATGATGTGGATTTAACATCAAAGGAATTGGGGGGAGAAAAGTACTAGTCTGAATCCTGGGTATAATTATTTTGGAGAATATTATCAAGAGTAGCTTCCCCTTACTCGTCGTCACAGCAATGCTACTCATCACCGTCTAGTCACATTATTAGTATTATTACCCTAAAGAGAGAGAGAAATAAAATTTAATGCCCACTCGACACACATCAGGTCATTTCGGAACCAACATACGGTTCTATTTTATTTCAACAATTCGCCTGCGCGTAGGGGTCTTAAGCAGTGGGGAAAAAACCCACGAGGTTGAAATTGCCACAAAAATCGAGGACTAAAATGGATTGAAAGTTTGTAATTTTTAGTTTTAGAATCATTCTAAAATGAAATAGAATATTTTCGCTTTTAATGTTCTGAAACAAATGCGGTTATATATAAAACCTATTCTTATTGGCTTAGATGGGAAAGAAAATTCTGATTTTGAAATGAAATGAAAAGGGTTTAAAATCCCATTTCATTTCATTTCAAAATCAGAATTACGTCTTACTGTTTTGTCCGGACTGGTCTAATGGGGACGGGTAAATTTCGTTAAATATGCCAAATACCACTTGTTTTTGTCGATTTTTTTGTACTCTCTCAGACGCCTCTTTAACCTTTTTTAAGACATACAAAACTAATATTCTACGATTTTTTTAAACATGAATGAATAGGCGTGGAAAACACATGTGCACATCAATATGTGAAGATTTCTCTGTTGCAGGATTCCACCTGTCGGATTGTATGTTTTTTCTTGTTCTTATTATATTTAAAGCTAATATCATTATAAATGATGAAACGTGTATATTTTGACAAGAGATATTACCACCGGAAATTACATGGCTGATCTGTCAACCACCCTTGTTTTAGGCTGTGGTTAATGTTCATCATATTTAAAAGGGACGCCTTCAAAATGAAGTTTTCTGTATTTTTTTTATAATATTATAGTAATAATGTTTGGTTGCTGGATTGGTATATGAACTGAATTCTGGTTATTAAAGGGAGGGATAAATTCTTGCAAATTCATTGAAATTCAATGTATTTTCGATTTTTAATTATGCATTATGTAATGCTAAATCTGCATTATGTAATGCTAAGTCTTTATTTTGGTTTCAAATGTTCTACAAATTATTATCTAGACATTTATTCACTTTCTAGATCATCGTTTGGCCGAGATAAAATTCGATTAGATTTTAAAATTGAACGATGATAAATTAGATAATTGAATTTGGTCTTAATTGTCAAGTGTCGTTGTTACGATAATACACAATCTAGGCTACACCAGGTCTTCCCTCAGAATAAAGTAATCGGACTACATGTATGCTATTGTCTATTTTTGAACTATCATCTCAAGAACGACCAACCATTTGATCTAAATCGTACATCTTTAAGAAGAAAAACAAATTATTTAGTTGATGTACGGGGGGGGGGGGGGCGTGGTTAGCGCGTGCGTGTTGTATCATAAGTCAACTGGCGTGGTTTCGAGTAAAGTTTCTTGTGCAACCTCGTGGTTTCTCTGGGTCCTCCGGTTTCCTGTTAGTCCCCACCCCCCTCTCTCTCTTTCTCTCCCTCTCTCGCATTAGTAGACGTATGCATGAGTGATGTATTAGACACCACCCCTTTAAGTTTTAATTAACCTCCCGCTGTTTATGGTTAATATGGTTTAAGTAAAGGCAATGTGGTACATATCTCATAATATATACCGGTTCTTTTTATCATTAACTTATGATAGATAAATGATTTATCTTTATTTATCGCCATATTTACTCTACATGTATTAATTAATAACCAGTCTAACATTTCCACATCACTGAAACAACACTCAACCGTTCAATAGCTTCCATATTCATAAATACATGCACCGTTGGGTACGAGAAAGATGGTTGGGTTTTAAATGCCTTCATATCCCACCTGCCTTCTAGATCATTTGGATGATCAAATCCCTGGCCCTAGCCCTGGTTAACGGCTTGGAAGTCTTTGAGGGGTTTGCTGTAATTTTTTTAGGGATGGGGGCTGTTTTACAATTTAACACCAACCCGGAAATTGGTTTCAAGTGATCTTGCTTAGTCAGCACAAGCTTACACGTACTAGAACACACACTTTTAAGATTCTACCTTAGCCGAACAGTTTTAATAGCTATCGGATTTTGTGTTGAATCCCCGACAAGCGAGATCGATTTAAAATCAATTAATGTTATTAAATAATGTGTCCCGGTGTGTAATTATTAACATACCTATATAATACAGGTGTTTTTATAGTTTATACGTCAGATAAGTGTTTTATAGAGGTTATGTACCTAGTTCCACCCTTATTACTGGATGCCATTTGGTCTCGATAATGAGCCGAGTATTATTCGCAGATTAAATATATCGTTCCAATATTAGACCGTTATACACTTGATAAATCAGACTTGATTCATTTATTATTCACAAAGTAGCTTAACATCTAATACCACTTCTTATACAATATAATATGACCCCACAGTCGCTAACACTCTTTAAAGACACGTTTCCTCTAACTATGGGATGATATTTAGATACTAACCGTGTTATCTGTTTTATCATTCTTTATGTAATTACTAGAATAAATGGAATCGTACCACGGTACCACACGTTAATCCTGAAATGACCAGGACGATAAACCCCAAACTGCATTTGTTCGGATTTATGAGGAGAGAGAGAGAGAGAGAGAGAAATGGGGTTTAACGTCCACTGAACACAAACTAGGTCATTTCGGGACTAGGATTTATGAGTAACTGACCTACCTTTGTAAATAACATTGTTTAGCAGTAAAAGAACCATCAGTGTGACAACTCGGGGAATACCCATTGCTGGATGCTAACATGGCCTGAGCCCAACAATTATCCAGCATTGTCGGTTCCTCCCAAGATATTTCTGTAAAAAGAGAAATATAAGATCAAGTTTTAAATAAAACAATTTTAATGTAGATTTAAGCACGAACTTTAAAATATAAGAATTATCGCTGAGCTATCCGGCGAATACCATCTATTTGTTCATGAGTTTGTGACTACTACTCGTTTAAGCTTCTGTTTAGGTGATATGGAATATTGAAAATTAGGCAAGGGATCTATTCATTTCCAGGAGGCTAATGCCATTTCGAAGTCTCGAAGAGTGTCTCATAATTTCTTTGGGACAACAAGACTCCCTTTTTTGGTAAAAACACAGATTTCTTAGAATTATTTTAAATCGATATTTCTTAGAAAGTCACGCATTAGAAAATAATAAAGTCCAGTTTCCGGAATTCCAGTAAGCTGCCCCGCAGACGCTAGTCTGGATACGCTACAATAGGAGGAAATTTGGTGCTATTGAAGACGACAGGGCCCCCTATTCCAGTCATACTTGGTTCTATTCACCATTACTATATGAATGTTTTGTTTCATGATTAATGATGTTCATGCCGCCTAAGCCGTCTGCAGAATGTTATCACCGCCATATCTGTTATTGTGTTTCTCACTATAACTGTTTTGGTCTTGGAGATGGCGTGAGACAATACAAAGATATTCCATACAGCTAATCTCTCACAGATCTCGATTGTTTGGGTTTAATATTAGAAAGGCGAGATCGTCCACCTTTGACCCAGGGGTTATATGTCATTTTTAACATGCTTTTGTGTGCGAACTGAGTAAATGTTTAGAATATTCATAGCCTTACATCTTTATATATATGAATTCTGAATTCTACCGCAGACTTTACTAGATTAGTTACTTTTACTTTTTTAAAACACATGGATAAAATGGCACTTCAAATGATTAAGGGTACCGCCCCACCTTCTCATACAGGATCCGGACGTTGAATTTTTGAGCCAACGACAATCGGGTAAATGATAAGAACGGGATTATTTTAACTCTGTTGGGCAACGAGAGAGAGAGAGAGAGAGGGAGAGAGAGAGACCCACTCGTTACAAACTGTGTCATTTCGGAACATACGGTTCAATTTTATTTCAATAATTCGCTTGCGGGTAGGGGTTTTTACCATTGAGAGGAAATCGAAGGAAATCGAAGGACCCTGAGAAAATCGGAGGGGTTGGGCAGGCGACCGAGGAATCGAACCGCGCCACTGAGTCAACTGGCGTAGTTCTGATTGTACGTGACAAGGAGTAGGGTCACCTGTCTAACCTCGTGGGTTTTCTCTGGGTCCTCCAGTTTCCTCCCACTGTTAATGAACCCTACGAACAAGCGAATGATTGAAATAAAATTGAACCATGTGTTATTCTCTAAATGACCTAGTTCGTGTCGAGTGGACGCTACCCCCCCCCCCCCTCGAACGATATGGTGGATAGAAAATGATAAATTAAATTTCAGTTTAATATTAAATCCTAAAATATTCAACATTTTATTCCTCCTTTCTTTTCCCTTTCCGCAGGTTCGTTCGTTTGGACACACATATTGAAATTTTACGACGGTGCTAATAAACGTATATATACGGTGTTAAATTTGTGTCCAATTGGTATTTACCCACATTCAAACCCTAGAACACGTAAAGTAAAACGTTTACAACAGGAATTAGAACATTTTCATAAAGGTTTTTGAAATATTGTGCCCAACATTTTTATGTCAATCCAATAGACGTTTCAAAAATTTCGTCTAAAGTTAGATGATTTGCAGGTGGACTACCTGAAGGGTCTGTATTAAAAGCTGAACCAAACTCTCGATCAGCTTCTTCTTCTTTACCTAATGGCCCAAATGGTTTTCCACCCAGTGGTTTCAGATGAGTCTCGTAACTTCTTTTCTTCCGTTGGTGTTCTATTGTTCGGATCTCTGTTGCAGGGAACTCGGCTCGGGGACCTTCATAAATATTCAAATCATGAACCCCTAAGCCTTCTGGATTCTCATGTTCCATGATATCGAAGTTTTCGTCTTCGTCAATATTAAGTTCAGACAAAGTAGCGGAATCGGGATCTGTCAAATCATAATAATCCAGCTCATCACTTTCAGGAAGGACTCCTAAAATTTTAAAATAACCATGAATTAACTTCGACTTTGGCGCTTAAAAAGAATGACTCGCGGATGTTATTATCCTACATATTATTCAAAATTTGAACAGTAATAATTTAAAAGTCAAAATATTCCCCCCGCCTTTTTGTTGATTAATTAAAGTGGCAAAGATGGCTTATTTCTATTGGTACCATTTGATCATCAGTTCAAAATACTGGTCAGTAATTTTAGTAAGGAGATCATAACCCAGATCTATTCTATATCGAAGACCACTGAACTCTTCTACCACCCTGGGATATTCTGCGTTCGTCAAAATGATTTTATGTAGTGCCAAGGTAATTTTCAGTGTGGCTGGTCGGGGGGGGGGGGGGCAAATATAACTCACTCCTAGTTGTTCTGGCCAGTTCTGAGGGGGGGGGGGGCGTAAAACTAAAGTCCAGTGTGCGCGGAAAAGAACTGAGGTTTGATTGTAGCGCTGGAATACGAAATAAGGGTTGATTGTAGCGCTTCTGCCCATGCAAAATTTCACCCATAGCACACGGTATGGCGTATGGCCGTCTTCACTAGCCCAGTATCCATTGAGCTACAGAATACAAAGAGTTACCAGCTCGAGAAAGATAGAAAGAAGCCACACAAGTATAAACTTCATAATTGTATTTATTAAATAATTAAGCATAACCTGCTTGTCGTTTTATTCTTTTAGACCTTTTTGTTGGAACATCGGATGGACCTCCTGGCGAAAAATAGTCGTAATCATTGTCTATGTAATTATTTCCGTCATCGTCGTAATCATCAACACCTGGTGCGTACTCATAATCAGCTTGTCGTTTAATTCTTTTGGGCATTCTTTTTAACATATCTGGTGGACCTCCTGCCGCAAAAGTGTCATCATAAGCATTATCCATGTAATCATCCCCGTCATAGTCGTAATAACCACCGCCTGACAGTATTGGGTACTCATATTCAGCTGTTTCTGTACGTAGTGCAGGTGATCCGTTTCTGATAGCCTCCAAAATGGCATGGATTAAATCATCACGTGGGGGCTTGAATCTCCTTTCCGGGCCTTGGGTTAGGTTTACTTTAGGAGGTAACGGCAAATTCATTTTTTTTCTTAGAACACCTAAGATTTTCAGTTTCCGTGCTTGTAGGCCTTGCGGTTTCGGAGATGCCATTCTTTTGAGTAGCTCAATTAGAGCAGTGTCTTGAAGTTTTTTCTTTTTAAAAATGGGGCGAGCTCTCTGTAGTAACTGAAGATGTATTGGTCCAAGTGGACCTGTGGGTAATGTCGGTCTTGCTTCTGGTAGTTGGTAGATCTTTTGCAGTGTCTGTGCAAGTTGGTGCTTTTGTTTAGGTTCTACCTGATCTTCAATTTTTGGTAAGTCATCCGTAGAATTGTTTTCCGTGCTGTCGCTGATGTTTTCAGGGGAGCGTTTGGTTCGCTTCTGGACATGATGATTTGTTAGATCTAGGTCCGGTAATTTACGTTTTCCAGATGCTTCAATATATTCATTGTTGTGGGCCAAATTGGATAGAGCTTCTATAATTCTTGAATTCAAATCGCTGAGAATTGTCTGTGAATCGGAGTTAGAGGAGCGCTTTTCCCGCGCTTCTAAGTATTCACCATCTCCTCCATACTGGTAATCGTCCTCGTCCTCCGACTCCTCGTTCTCATCGTATTCGTAATCATCATCACCGTTTTCATTATTTGTTCCACTCTGTGTCAAACCCTTTAAACCATTGCCGATGCTAAATGTTTTGCCGAGGTCCACAAACATAAAAGTCACCATAATAAGAATTATTAATAATTTTGAAGCCTCCATATTTTCAAGTTTTACATCTGTCGTGTAAAATGTTTTTCTGTGAAGCCATTTTTTTCTGTAGGCCTATATATGACGTCAGTTTGTCAACGTGACGTCATATATACAGTACGTCATGATGAAAGCTATTACACTATGCTTCGCGCCATAATAATCGCTTAAAACGTATAAATTAGATTTCATAGCCTCGTAGACATATTTCGATCCATGGCAATCAACGACAGTTTTGTTTCAATTAATGAATAAAGAATTTAATGAAGGATAGTATTGAATGGTGTTGCTAAGGTGATCTAAATAAAATCGGTTGTTTGTAGACTATTAGGCCTAAATAAAGAAGTGAATTAGGCCTACTTCATATCTCTCGACCTTTCATATTTGAAAATTTGGAGAATAAGCTTTAATAATTGAAGATATTGTGTTGGCCCAAGTGGACCAGTAGGTAGTTGGTAGATCGTTTGCAGAACCCACATCCGGCAAAGTTGACCTACTAATAGCCTAGGCCTACTCGTCTTTGGGCTAGCCTACAGTTTTGGTAACTTATTCGTAAAGTTGTTTTACGTGTTGATCTTTTCAGATGAGGTTTAGATTCGTAAATTTATTATGCAGTAATTTATGTTGTTTAGATTCTTCATGTTTTGCCGATTATAGTCTGAAAATTCCAAAAATCTGAATTGGTAACAGTCTTGGAGACCACAATTTTTCACGTGACTCACTAAAATCTGACGTCAGTTTGTCAACGTAATGTGTGTAATACGTCACCATGAAAGCTGAATGTTACGCCATATTTAGCACCATATAATCACTTACGATTTAAAACAAGATAATATTAATTTAGTTTAAAAACCAAAGAAGAAAAGATATTATCGGCTAAATCAAATTAGATTCCATAGACCGATAACGTAATTCATTGACATTATTTCAATTCATGAGTGAAGGATTTAATTAAAGTTGACAATATTTATTTTCCAAGAAGATATCTTCAGGCAATCTAAACGAAACCGGTTGTTTGGTTTGAATTACGAGGTGATTGTGGGTTAATTTGTCAATCACTATAACCTACAGTTTTTTGGCTATTTTTATAGACTTACGTCTTGTTCAATAAACCAACGCATTAATTTAATTTAAACATCTGTTACTTAATATTCACAAAAAGACGGGTTAGGCCTACCTCATTCTACGAATATTTTCTCGGCAGGCAAATGAAAGATTGTTTCTACCATAGGCCAAGCAGATTTCATGTGTAAAAATGAAATGAAATGGGTTTTAACATCCTACTGTTCTGCTCCTAAACTGGGCTAATGAAGGTGCTACAAGGTGCACTTACCTACCCGGGCAGCGATTCCATGCGTAAACTTATGTGGAATTCATAGCAGGCCTAGGCCTAATTAGGTTCGCTGATTTTTCTCCATTTTTGCAAATGCGCTTAGTTTCATGTGATGGTAAGGATCGTGGAACTATACAGGCCCTTGATATCGGATAATTTAGGTTGAGATGGATATATATTAGGCCTATATTTTGGCCTGGTGGATTAGGTCAGAGTTCGCGGTGTTCCCTCCAAAATGTCCATGACATTCTATTTCTCGCGTAAAATAGTTTTAAGACGATCAAGAAATTGGGTTCTTGATATCGGGTAATTGATGTAGGTCTAGAAATTTCTCGCGATCATGGAGGAGTGTTGTTGAAAATATTATTACTGACAAGAACATCTATACTAATGTTTTATACATGAGGTTTATATTTCTGTCAATTTCAATTTCTTCGTATCCACGTCTGAAGCGATCGACCAGCACGTGGTAGTAAAAACAGACGACCAGCATAAAAGGCGGGAAAATGAGCTTCACAGCTTGACCTGTTGTCAAGATTAGCCAGTTAAAAATCTCGGTCGACAGGTAAAGAAATATTGAAACGTAATGACATCCACAGCTATGCCAACCCGTTTATTTTGACCATTTCAATGAAAAATGGGGAAATGGAGAGATAAATAAAACGGCGAGATTTGTGTTAAAGTAATAATTTTAGATATAAACACATGTAATTTGCTTTATGGTATTGGATTCTTGATGAACTGCCAGTTTCATATACTTATATGTATAGGCCTTTTCATATACAAGTTATTGAATAAAACTTCTAAAAGTAATACGAGATAATTCCCATAAGTTTCACCCTTCTATAGACGTGGTCGATTTACCGACTTATATATAAAATTAGCCGGTATTAAAATCTGTTAGATTATGCTATCACGTCACGTCTTAAAGGGGACTCTTTTGTGGGTATTCTTCTATAACAAACTATTTGGCGTATGCATGTCTTCATTTGGGGGTTGGGATGGCCTAGTCTAGAGTACCGCGCTTCGACCTCTAGCTGGCCGGTCACCTCTGGCTTGCGGCTGTGGTTTCGATCCCTGGTGTGAGCATATGTGGCATGGAGATAGGGGCGCCTTCTCAACCTCATGGGTTTCCTCCGGTTTCCTCACATTGCTAAAGACACTACGCGTAAGCGAATTATTGAAATATGGTTAAACCATATGTTAGTCCCGAGATGACCTAGTTGTGTCGAGTGGACGTTAAACCCCATTTCTCTCTCTCCCTCTCTCTTTTCTCTCTCTCTCTCTTTCTCTCTCCCTCCCTCCCTCTCCCACTTTAATTCATGTTGAGATTTTCTGGAACGAACGCTAAATGAAATTTACAAAGAAACGATATAGATAAAGAAAACATAAGTTACAGATTGTACTCAGTGCTAAGAAGAATAGAATTATCATTACATACAATCTTTGTGAAGTAGACAACGGAATGCTTTAACGTGCTACGTGCAATTATAAGTGTAATACGTCATACTTATATGCCGACATATGTCTACCATGTTTATCACGCCCAACAAGTTCATTTACATATTCTGTCTGTACACAATCTTTTCTTATCTGATGACAAATCACAGCCAATTAACCAGTTACTAATTCTTCGAGTTGTGACAACCGGATATACTCCAGCGACCAATCATTTTAAAGTATCGAAAAAGTCTCGTCGCATGACAATGAATGAGGAGTCAGCTTATCATATTGCATAGAAACTAATTGTGGGGGGCGCTAAAGGTTGCTGTGCTTGCAGTGAATTAAAATTTGGAAGCATTTTATACTTTTAGCAGACGTACACACACATATCAATTTTCCTACTTCCGGGTTTCTGTGATTGTAAAAATAACCCTAACAATCTGTTCAGCCAAATGGATTTTCTGAGACCTAATTCTTCACTATAAATAAAAGCCAGAAAACTCTAGAGCTTGAATAAATCATCATTAAAAGATATTTCAGAAAAAAAAATGCTTACATATAGGTAAATAATTATTGTGATTCATGTTTAAATCATGATGTTGTTCAGTGTAAAGCGCTCACGACTGTGAAATAATGGTGTGCGAACGGGGACCGTCTGCAACTTTCCATGACACAGGTGGATATCGAAAAGTGCAGAAAGGTAAGGCATAATAATTTAAAGAATTTTACTTATGTCTTTTAAAAGTTTAAAACGATTGTATCAAATTTCCTTAAAAGAAAGAAGGTTTAGTAGTGTACACTTCTGCTTTAGATCTGCACGAGACCCGCCATTGATTGTCGTAATACGTAGAGAAAAGATGCAGGCCTATTTGTTACTGAAAGCACGGCCACTGGATTATCACCAACTCTCAATATGTCGCACGCGATGTAGTAAACAAATAAATTGTTTATTTCTTGTTTTAGCGAGTGTACAGAATCTTATGCTGCTAAGAAAGGTAAATTAATTACGGAAATTGTTCGGTGAAATACCCCTTAAAGATAGTTCGTCTTGCATGCCAACGTTATTGTTGGAGGATGAATTACTTTCTTGTTGCTTAGATCAGCGCTGGATACCTCGGGTGTAGCGGGGTGGGGGCAAGCCAGCGACGTGTTTAGCAGTGGGAGGAAACCACAGGACCCGGAGAAAACTCACGAGGTTTGACAGGTTACCCTACTCCCTCACTCGGCAAACCTCGTAAGATTTCGGAATCTAAACTCGGCTGTACGATGAATTCCGCCATATTGGAACTACTTTAAAGGTCCCGGATGAAACATGGCTGCGCCCATTCCAAACACAAGTTGGCGACCTATTTTTCTAGCGACCTATTCGACCGATCCAGCTGTAAGATAATGACGAAATTACACTTATATTCTGAGCTGGAGGAATGGATAAAAAATAATATATTCTACTTCCATTTGATAGACATAACGTTGGATTTTATTGGTTGATAAATAGAGACTGTTGTCTTTACTCTAAATAGGTTTCGAACGAACAGGTTGCAGCTCGATCGGTCGAATAGGTCGCTAGCCGAATAGGTTCCCAATTTGTATAATAGCGTCAAGTTTTCCTGTTAAAGTAAACCGGTAGCCGCATCGCAAATGTATGAGCGTAGGTACATATCACTTACTGTCATACATCCGAGACTAGATGTAGTTTACGGAATCTGTCGAGATTAGCCGAGTGCCTACTCCCTGTCACGTACAATCGGGGTATCGAAACCCGGAGTGTGTCGAGTACATGTTTACCCCCCCCCCCTCTGTCGCTCCCTCTACCACTCTATCTATCCCTCTCTCCCACAGTACGCTAAATCTGACTGATTTGGGGAACTGGCTCAAACTTAGAGCAGACATTTTCTATTTTCAATCAAGACACAACTATGGTGGTTTGTAATTAACAGAAAAACATACACAGCAAATCAACAGACTTTAAATGTCAATAACGTTTAGACCTTACTTCTGTAAAGTTCATGTGAAAATCAGTAGAGCACCTACCAAGATGTGAAACCACCCCGCCTCAACTTTATCAAACACCGTTTTATCTTAGTGGGGGCAATGAGTGAAGTTTGGTAGTAAACTTAAACATTCGAGATGAAAACAAGCAAATCTTTGAAATATAGCTAAATTTCGCTTTCATTAGTGGTGGCAATCTCAACATCTGAGACACGCTACCAGCCGGAGAAAGTACCATTTAATTTTCGTACGTTAGTTACGTACGTAGTGGTGGGTCTCGTCATAGAACTAAATACATGTACAGTGTATTTAGTTCTATGGTCTCGTATACTAGGCAGGTTATGCTTACTTAAGCTATCTAAAACGCTCGATAATAAGCCCCCAGTTCACAAAGCATTCACAGGCTTAAATTAAGAACTTACTTAAAATTGTTTGCAATATTTTAACTAGGGTATCAAATACATCAATAATAACTATGCGCAATGATTTTTGTTTCTATATCGAAGATATTTCTCATAAAGATTGATTGAAAGTTGAGTAAATTCTTAACTTAATTCTGAGAATGCTTTGTGAGATCCACATAGATCAAATCCACACTCTCAATAAACCATCACCACTATTATCTGACCAGTCTCGTGCACAAGGCATATTTGTTGCATTTTTGTGTTCAGAAGAAGGAAAATATTAAGTTTCCTATTCTAGTACAGTTTACTGATCAACGAACGGTTCGGGACACAGCTAAGACACAGCCACGACTGGTGGTACTGGTCACTAACCCAGACGCTGGAGTTCCCATTTCAATCTTTTTAGCTTTTATATCATTTAGGCCTTCACTGAACATTGCATCGTTTTGTTTTATATAATACATATATAGGCCATCGAAATTATAAAATACCGAAAAGAAATGTAAATTTTATGTGTTTCGCTCTTATTTTATTTTAAGTGACCCCCCCCCCCACAATTAAATTTGTTTTGTTTTAACCAGTTACACTAATTGTAAGTTCCGTATGCACAATATTGCTTAAAAGAGTCGAACGTTTTTGAAGAAAAAACACGATATCCGTCGAGTTACAGATACCAGCTTTCGTAAAATATTATCTAATACGTAACGTCTCCTTGTTTACAAACATCTAATATATCACTTACATCGTCTGCAATCAGGAAACTTGAGTCGCCATTTTGAATTGATTTATTTTATTTATTTAAGAATATTATACACCAAGAACAAAGTAAAAACTGTAGCGGTTGGTATGTTATATACGATATTGATATACCCCCAGTCGTTGGTATTCTGACGTCTGCTCAAATTGATTGTTATGTCATACATTCATAACTGACATATATGCTGACATATGGGATGTTAGAATTGATACCTTTACAATTTGAAGAACTTGTGGAGAGATTCTGTTTCTGCTGGAAGATGAGTGTCTATTCATCTTCTGAGAAACTATCTGGTTTTGGAGCATTTGTGGTTTAACACCAAAGCATATTTATAAGTAACAGCCCCCTGATTAAAGAACGTAAGGCGGGGGTTATTAAGTCACCTGACCTTAAAACATGACCTATCCGATGTCAGTTTTTTCAGGACGAGTGAGACTGACAAGGACAGTTTCTAATCGTTGGGGAAGAACGAAAAAAGTAGGCCCCTTGTACGCATTGGCCTGCGCGTAAGATCGCCCTTTACATATGTAATTAAAAAAAAAGCAAAAAAAGAAGGCTGTTCGAACAAAGCTGGAAGGTGTATACCGACTTATAATCCCAGTCGGAGTAAAACAGTAGGGGTAGAAAATTAAGACGTTAACCCCATTGGAGGCAAACTTTTATAGAAATAACCGCAAAATGCCAAAGATATTAACGCAGGGGTCACAGAAAATTAGTTTCATTTCAAAAGAGAATGTTTTAATAAGTCACGCACTGTCGTTTAACTAGACACGGATTTTAATTGTCAACAGACAGATTTAAAGTTTTTCTTACGCCATGTTTAACAAGATCAAGGCTGGATGTTAGTGTGTGGGTGTTACATTTATATAAACGAGCATACCCTGTATTGTATAATCAAATTTACCACGTGTAAAGAATACGAAACGAATTCTGTTTCTGCTCCGCCTTTATTAAAAAAATTCTCTTATTTTATTTTTCTTGTCTTTTGTGTGATCCGACTTATGTACATTTATATAGAAATTGTTAGCTAAGAATCTACAAAGGAAGGTGATTCTCACTTTCTTGTTTATGAAAGGTTTGGTACTAGGAACAGGTGTCTTTACAATTTACATATAACACGTATTCATATTTCATCGTATCTAATTTTAAAGGAGCACCGAGTCATACAGTTATTACCATAATACAAAACTAAATTTACAGGAACAACGAGCCGGATAGCTTTAAAGTGGGAATGCTTTTTAAAGGAGCACCGAGTCGGATATCTTTATTGCTGGTTCCCACTATCGCGATTCGCGCTGCGATTGGAATCGTAGTTTACATTTAAATCGTAGCGTAATCCTATCAGGTCTTGTCAAATATTGGGGGTCAGTCGTAGCACTCGTTTTGATCGCATCGAAACGAATCCGAACGTGCGTGTATCAGATCGTCGACTCAATAATTATGGTCAATTCTATCGTAACGCATCGCACGACAGTGGGGACCTGGCATAAAATGAGAGAATGCTTTCTAACGGGAGAATGTTATTTGAAGGAGCAACGAGTCAGATATCTTGTCTGCGAGGTTAAGCCCCGCCGACTGACTGGCTGTCAGATTTCTCTAAATTGATTTAAAGGCGCAACGAGTTAGATATATCTAAAGTAAGGAATAGCGAGTAAGATATTGTTGAATTATGAATTGTTTTCCCCAAACAGCAACGATTCAGAATGTTATATTGAATATATTATGAAATGTTTTATAAAATATGGCAATTCTCTTTAATTGCATTGTTTATATGTTGAGTTTATCTATAGGTCTTTAGTCAAATAGTTAGATATGATTGTGCTACATTTTAGTCAAGTTTACAGTCATTAATAAGCAGCATCAATAAAATAGGTCCCAAAACAGAACCTTCAGTTACTCCTTTAACATCAAATTTTAAATACTAGTATATAGTAATTTCCAAATATTGTTACAGCCGAAGAAGAAAGTGAGTTTCCCTAAATCTATCTATAATCAATTTTTGATACTTCAATTTAAAACCGACTTTGTTATTTGTAAATTTATTTTGAATTCAGATTCTTAGCACACGCCAGTGGTTTTGTTACAAATGCAAATAAAATTTGATGGATGATAAATGAGGGGAAATGTAAGAAGTGAACATGTGTTTACAACAAGACGATTACCAGGCGAACATGAACTGGAGTAAAACTTGTCTGTTTTCATTTCGACGAGCAAATATTTTAAATTAGCTCTGAAGAAAGCCAGATACACAGTGCACCTTTAAGACAAGATAGACAATGAGATAAACTACAATCAGACACGATGATTAGGTAACAGGTACTCCCAAAATAATCCACGAATTACCTTACAGACAGGAGTGAGCCGAATGACTTTACAAATTTTATTTTTAACTTTCGTTTCGTTTAATGATTAGATCTGCGCAAACACGAAACATTGTCGTTTTAGACTTTTCACCGCTAAGAGTCCGAGAGATCGCCACGAAAGAAGTCCAATGGAAAGAAAGAGGGAGATGGGGTTTAACGTACACTTGACACAAACTAGGTGATGTCGGGATTAACATATGATTTTGATAATTCGCTTGCGCTTAGTGGTCTGTAACAGTGGGCGGAAACCGGATCGACCCTACTCCCTGTCATTTACACCCGGCGACGGGGACACGAAACCACTCTAGTTGACTCAATGACAGACAGTACGATACAACGCGCACGCGTTAACCATTCGTCTACCCCCCCTCTCACGTATATATAACGCGTAGATAGTTTGTATGTCCCAAACCAATAAAATTAAACTAACGATAACAGAATATTTATCGAAACGTTGTACTTATATAATAAAACCCAAATTGTACATTATTCTTTATTCTACGAAAATATGATAGACAGGGCATTTCATTTTAATCATACTAATTCTCGTCCATGAACTAGAGCCACGACATAATTAGAAAGTATACATGTTGATGTTATCGTAGATAAGTAAATATAAGTATATATATAAGTATAATATGTTTTAGTTATGAGGCTAATAATATCGGTTATCTTACTTTTATTTCTATCACTCAGCACTTAAGACTAAAACTGGCCAATTGTGTTTGATCTTCTCCTCTGTTTGGTATAGTATTTCTTTTTGGTTGGTTTGGTTCACAGGCAATACAATCACGGTACAACTTCAAACGTGGATTAAACGCTGCTTTTTTTCACGGAAAATTATGGAAAACGTTATATTTCATCTTAAAAAAACTATAAAAAAAAAACTATCAATAATCCTTTTCATTGGATGGTTGAGTACACATGTAATAAGACTACAATCACGGTACAGTATCTAGCGTGGATTAAAGGCTGTTTTTTCACAGAAAATCATGGAAAATTTTATATTACATCTTAGAAAATAATCGTGGCGAACCTATTGCTTTTACCAATATTTCCCTGTTCTTTAACGTCCCAATCCGTCATTGGCATTTTTCGCTAAAATATCAAATTTCCCACTGCTTAATCCACGTAAATATGTGCTCATTGCTTAATCCACGCAAATATGTACTCAGATTGGTTGTTTGACATATAATTAAGAAAACAAAACAAAAATATCAATTCTAGATAATCTCCCGTCTTCGATTCCGTCAAAAAGGCCTATCAATAAATTTTTGCAGACAAAAATAAATGGAGCAGAGCTTACTGCACAGCGAGCATCATAGTTTGGTGAAATTTTAATTTCACATATCTTTGTAAATACTGAAAGGATATTTGAACATTTACGGGTTGATATTCATGCAGGTGATTCTATGGCGGTAAATCGTCGATTTGGGATTTTAATCATAACGCTTTCTATTCCCAGAAGAACACATGGCCATCGTTTATGGTTCAGAATAACTGTCTTATGCTTATCCACACCCGAGACCGTTGGTCTTTAGTTTCGGGTCCAGATCCGCCCCATCCCATGGTTATCGCTGACCTGCTATAAAGATTGTGTGGTTTTAATGCGACTTGTGTCAAATTAATAATTAGGAGTGTAATAGATCTTCAACGACCGCATAATTTTACATAAAGTGGTTCCACCAATTTGGGAATTATAGGATGGTGGTCGAGGCACAATGGTAGATAAATGTGGCCATTTTCGACATGTTCGCCCCTATCGCTTGTTGTTTTTAAATACGCTAGTTGCTTTGGGCGTTGTTTATTCAGATTTATGCTCGCGTCTCTTCCCAAACCGCAGAGTGGACTTTAACAAACTTTGGTTGTAATATTGCTCGGGTGGCTGTGCTTCAAGTAATGTTGAGTAGATGGTACATATTCCCGCCATTACAAGAGCTATTGAAATATTTCTTTCTGCGTGGGAAGGCGAAACCATTATATAATCACCATCCTCCGAAATTTGAAAACAAAATTGTGACGCCATTATCGGCTACCTCTCAAGGAAACACCAATGGCTATTGAAAGCTTGTAAAACGATGCATCTCAAGAAACAGTTTTGTAAACATTTTGAATTGTAAATCCATTTTGGGAGCCATCTTAAGATTTCCACTCACAATCATCAATAGTTCTTGATGAAACTGGCATGGAATTGTCGCACCTGCTTACGGGACCTTTTGACATTACTCCAGGTGACCATATATAACGTTCAACAACACACAGTGAAAATATCAACTAAATCACATTTTAAACTTAAACTTAATACATATGTATTTCATGGAAAACCCTATAGAACACCTGTTCCAACAGTGTAGATACAAATATATTGTCTGTCTGTTAGATTTAAGAGCATATTTCTACGACAAGTAAATATTGTATACACTGGTTTCAAATTTTTTTGAACATACTTAGCAATTTCTTTTATTGTTAATGTTAGCAGGACCACGATAGGGATATTTGAGGACTGGGATCCCTAACTACCAATATTTCATAATTGAAAATGGGGGAACCTAAAATCGCCGGGCCTCTAGGCTGGCAACTCGCCACTGTGCCCAAACGATGTTGTGCCTTAACCGTGAAAGGCAGTCTGAATCTACTTTCTAAGGGCAGGTAACTCTTGTTTTCTTTTATCTGCCCGTTTCTCTTTGTTCACGTTTACGGTTTCTCCGACGCCCAAACTAGCTTATATTTCTCTTTCACTTGTTAGTTATATTAAAATGCCCCTATTGATTCCACGAACCGCGATAGTGAGAACCTAGCATGCACTTGAAAGAACCCTTCATTGTTGGAATTCATTGCTGCCGGGAAAAAATGTCCCTTATAACACTCTGCATGGCACATGCCCGCCTTTATTAGTCCGACGTTAACACCCCGCCCTCCCAACCGCCGACCCAATCTTTATGGGTGGCTTGATATGGGTCTGAATCTACTTTCTAAGGGCAGGTAACTCTTGTTTTCTTTTATCTGCCCGTTTCTCTTTGTTCACGTTTACGGTTTCTCAGACGCCCAAACTAGCTTATATTTCTCTTTCACTTGTTAGTTATATTAAAATGCCCCTATTGATTCCACGAACCGCGATAGTGGGAACCTAGCATGCACTTAAAAGAACCCTTCACTGTTGTAATTCATTTCTGCCGGGAAAAAATGTCCCTTATAACACTCTGCATGGCACATGCCCGCCTTTATTAGTCCGACGTTAACATCCCGCCCTCCCAACCGCCGACCCAATCTTTATGGGTGGCTTGATATGGGTCTGGATGTGGTGGCTTGATATGGGTCTGATTTGTATCCGTCAACATCGACGTAAAGATATTATCAGGTTTACAATTATTATCTAAATTTCATCTTTTAATATATATTGCCTGTCATTTATATATTGAAATCTATTGTTTTACCTTCTGCCACGATGTCCTTTTAAGTAAGTTTTTAAAAAAAAAATATCTATTCAAAAAATAAATGTTTTATCTTCTGCTACGATGTCCTTTTAAGTAAGATTTTGAAAAAAATATCTATTAAAAACAATAAGTGTATTACCTTCTGCCATGTTGTTCCTTTAAGTAACGGGGGTTGGGATGGCCTAGTGCCGCGCTTCGACCTCTAGCTGGCCGGTCACCTCTGGCTTGCGGCTGTGGTTTCGAGCCCTGGTGTGAGCGTATGTGGCATGGGGATAGGGGCGCCTTCTCAACCTCGTGGGTTTCCTCCGGGCACTCCGGTTTCCTCCCACTGCTAAAGACCCCTACGCGCAAGCGAATTATTGAAATAAAATTAAACCATATGTTTGTCCCGAAATGACCTAGTTTGTGCTGAGTGGACGTTAAACCCCATTTCTCTCTCTCTCCCTTTAAGTAAGATTTTAAAAAATATCTATTAAAAAAATAAATGTATTAGAACATGCTAGAAGAAGGCATAAAACAAGCTCAGAAAAATTCATGTTAAACGTGTAGGAACTCCGCCTTGCTTCATCCCCCTCTGACACGATACTCCATCATAAAATGAAAAGTTTAATCCCTTTTTTTCTCAGTGAAATAGTTTAGAACAAAAAAAAAGTGGTTTGTTATTCGAGTTGTTTGTGTGGCATGTTGATACAGAAATCAAGTTACACGAATAAGAATTATGAATAGATTTGCTTTCAACAACATGTGCACGATTCTTTGTGACGTTTTGTACCATTATTGAACGTCATTAATAAAAGATGGCGATCAGATCGCTTTGGACGGGGGGGGGGGGGGCTTATCAGTCAATTCAAAATTTAACCACTAAATAGTAAGTGCAGGAGGACCGCACTACGCGAAAAACAAAAACATATAAGATTAACCTGCGGAAATTATCAATTCAAGCGAATGGATCCGGGGGCCAGCCGCAAGCGTCCACCGGCTGTACAGTCCCCGGTCTGTTATGGCACAGGCTTCACTAAAAATGATTTGAAAAAAAAGAGGTAACAGAAATAATGCGACCGATCTTGACAATAGTCGTCTCTTCAATGGCGATAGTCTGCCAGTTGACGTCAGATGTTAGAACGTCAAACAATTTCAACAATAAGGGCGATAATCCAGATAGAATCTCGGAAAACGCTAAAATAATAAGTGTAGCGAGCAAGGTCGAACCATAACATGTTAGCTTTGTTAACGTCTACAAAAAATAAAAAAAGTGATACAAATTAAAAATGCCTGACAACTGTCACTACTAATGCATCTTAGGCCCCGCACAGGAGACATTCGTTTAACCTTCTGTGTTTGTATCTAATGTAACCTTTTAGGAGATGGCGAGACCTTAGAAAACTTTAATTAATTAGGCAAAATAAATGTTCCCGTGCTGACCTTAGGTTGGTTTCATTTTCGAGCACAGGAACTAGAATTTTAATTACAGCCAGCATTGATCTTCTGCCACCCCCACCCGCTTTATCCACGGTCCACTCGACTCGAGAAATAAAAAAACCCCAAAAAACTACCCCCCCCCGCCCAAAAAAAAAACAACAACACCGGAAACACTCAAATCTAAAGCCTGTGTCTGATCAAAGATAGGCGATTGGATGGAGAATGGTTAGCACGTGCGTTCTGTATCATAAAACCTGTCATTGAGTCAACGGGTGTGGTTTCGAATCCCCGGTTGTACGTGGCAAGGAGTATGGTCGTCTGTCCAACCTCGTGGGTTTTCTCCGGGTCTTGTGGTTTCCTCCAACTGCTAAACACCCCTACGCGCAAGCGAATTATTGAAATAAAATTAAACCATGTGTCCCGAAATGGCCTGGTTTATGTCGAGTGGACGTTAAATCCCCCAAAATCAAAATAGCCCCCCCCCCGCAAAAATAGTGATTTCTTAGGAGTGTTCTTAGCCGGCCACATCCTCAGCCCCTCTAAAACATTCCGTAGCCCCCCGCCCCCCCAAAAAAATAACATTCTGTAGCCCCTGCCCCCCCCCCCCCAAAAAAAATAAAAAAATTATGAGCTGGCTACGGGCCCGCCGCTCTCTCTCTCTAATCAAAGGGTCGGATATTGGCATTTCATATTTTAAGATTTAGTCTGACAGCCATGATGATGACGTAACACCGGAAACATAATTATATGCTGAACAATTTGAGGGACGAACCCGGCATGCCATTATTGGAGTAGCAGGATGCAGTAGGAAGCTATTAAAAATAATCAAAAACTTAAACAGACGGCTAATCCACCGATTGAACCAGTGCACCAATGAAAGATAGCGCCCTCTCCTGGCTAATAACCACATTAAAGCTATGTTATTTATTTTCGTAGTATTTTGATTTGGGTTGTATGCTTTTTGAGTTTTCATTGATGGCTTGGTGAAGGCTGTCATGTAAGAATGATGATAGTATTTACACGTACCGTATGACCGTGTTTCTATATGTGAAGGTCTGAGAGAGGTTAGTGTAAATTGAATGAATGTAGATAATTATTTTTATCGATATACTACACGTGTTTTTATCAGATGTTAGAAGTCAATGAGATCAATCACCAAGGTTAATATATATGTCTAAAAATTATTAACCAGTATTCTTTCAATATATATATGGTGGAAAATGAAGTCAAATAGCACCTTGGGCTAAAAATAAAAGAAAGTTTTAATCTTTATGCCAAACGCAAATAGTATAATGAAAAAAAAAAACCTAACAGATTTTGAATTTCTTTGCAGTAGTAGTAAAGTTTCTGTGCCGAGGAAGCAAAATTTTTGGGCAAATATTTTTGCAAAAGTAGCGAAATTTATTGGCAGTAGTAGTAAAATATATATGCAAAGGTGGCAAAATATTTGGGGCAGTAGTAGTAAAATGTTTTTTTTAGAGGAAACAAAATTTAACGTCAGAGGTAACAAAAATTAAAGGCAGAGTAATATAATTTAAGGGCATAGGTAACAAAATTTAAGGGCAGAGGTAACACAATTTAAGGTAAGGGCAGAGGTAACAAAATTTAAGTAACAAAATTTAAGGGCAGAGGTAACAAAATTTAAGGTAAGGGCAGTGGTTACAAAATTTAAGAGCAGGGGTAACAGGTATATTTCGATAGTGTATACAGCTTTGGAAGTTAGATCACGATGAGCTACCCCTGGCTCATGGCTGACATAAACATATCTTATCTTCCAGATCGTAACCACTTTATATGTCAGACACCATTCGTTATTTTATAGTTTTATGAATGGTTCCCTCTTTCCATTTTCCATTTTATAATAAATGGTATATGATAAAAAAAACAAGCGAGAACAGAAAAAATGCAGATAGATACGGACTTGCATTCCTGGTCTAATTGTGGAGAATGTGAATAAAATGAAGTGAAAAAAGGTTTAATGTGGAATGAAATGATATAGGTTTAACGTGAAACTGTTTGGTTTCAATTAGGCTAATGAAGCCGGGCATATGCCATATAGTTTTCTATGATGGAAAGTTTGCCCGGACAGCGGCACTATGGCCTACTCTTATATGGAATTCCAACTGCCAAGGGATCTTTTACGTGCATAGCAATGTATTCACGAGACCTCTATTTTTCGTCTTCTGCGAAAAATCCCGATGAAATTTTTCGGTCAATGCAGGGATCGAACACGCGACCACCGGGCTCCAGGGGTTTAACATCCTACCATTCTGCTCCCACTGGTATAATGAAGACGGTATGTGGATAAAAGTTTACAAGAATAGACTCAAATTTTTATTGCTTTAGAAGTTTTTATTTCTGGTCTCGGACTAGATTAGTAAATTAAACTTAAGAGTTTTAATACCTCCTTTATGAAAGACTGAAGCTTTAATAATATACTTGCAATCGGCCTCCCTCGGCGTTTGTTCATTTCAGGTATAATTGTGAAGCGTATTTTGAGAGCAGCCTGCATGGAGTACCTGCTGCGAGATTGAATACGATGGTTAAAGACACATCTATGTTCATAAAAAGATAAAAGATCGTGATAAATAGCGACTCGTCATAAAAACGCCATACATGCAATTTAATATGTACATATGTATGGAAATATGTTAATCGCTGTTATTGACTGACGTCTCTTGTACTCAATGACATGACATCCAACCGCAGTTATAATTTTAACCGTCCAAAATCTGTAATTGGATCAATCAGTGTCCGGAGACTTTTACTGTAATGCAGTCCATATGATGAAGTTCAATGGAGTTTGTTTGTACTTCAGGTAAGTCATAAAAAGCTAATTAATTAATTAGGACATTAAATATATAATAAATAGATTGATTAAGACTTGGAGAGAAGGTGTCAAGTAAGTGTAGAAACATTGGCCATAAAGGCAAGATTACGTTGGCCAGAGAAACGTAGTTTTAATTAAAGGGACATTATAGGATATTGGGAATTGCTAATTGTAGGCCGATTGGGGAGGTTCGGGTAATTCCGGTCTTCAAAATGGCCGCTTTTTATAAATGAGAATTTAGGGGAATACTAACCCGAACCCTAACCCTACCCCTTTTAAGAGGGTTAAAGGCAAATTGGATCCAAGATCATTTTTCTAAAAGAGTTAGGTTTAGGACTAATATTCCCGCAAATTCCCATTTATAGAAAGCGGCCATTTTGGTCTCCGAAAACATTCGAACCTCCCCAACCGGCCTACAATTAGCATCTCCCTAGGATATTAGATAAAGGGTAACAGTTCTCGATATATTACTTAAAGATAGAACACGTAAGTAGAATTTGCTGAAAATTTCAGTCAAATTGATCCACCCCGAAATGAGATATTAGCGTCAGTATTTTAGGCTAGCCTCGATTATCATTACTAAAATCGGTACGATAAAAAACAAATTCTCGATTATTCATCATTCACACAATGTTTTCCAATCCGCTAAATATCGCAAGCTAGCGATGGCATCGCGAGTTGATTATGGTTTGGATAATGTAATTAATGTCTAGTTAATAAGTCAAATAATTAGAGATTAAAAACTAGATCAAAATATAGAGTGGAATGAACCAAGACTATACAAATTAAGGAATGATCAACGCGGAAATGGAAATGGATTCGGACGTGAGCAAATTAGTCTTTAGATTAAAATGATGCCCATATTTAGAGCCTTTAAGATACATGTGAACTATGTGATTTGTAGTGCAATTATTAAATTGCCAATGGGTTCATTAGAACTGGGCTTGACTTGTTACACTACCACCGGGGTTCAAATTGCTTCAATATATTGGGATGTATTGTAATATATCAAAGGTTTTATTTAAAATATTTAAAATATGTCAGATATGTGCCACACTTTCTTTCTTCACGGGATGTAGGCACCATAAAGCATGAGATACGAACAGCACGTGACTTTTAGCCTCACATATTTAAATTTGATATTGATAGGAAATGCGATTGAGGCGGTAAACCGTTAAAACTAATTAAGATATTAATTACTATATTGATGGTGAGATATAAACCTTTAATCAGTCGGGTGGTTATATATCAAACATCTTTCATGTATATGTGGTTTAACATTCATATATACACTGTAAAATAACTGATATTATTTTCAACACTAGTTTGGAAATGCAGTGAAATGAAATGGGGTTTAACGTCCTACTATTCCGCTCCGAACTGGCCTAATGAAGACGGAGGTGCGCCATACACTGTGCTATGAAGGAAATTTTGCCCGGACAGCGGCATTATGGCCTACTCTTATATCGAATTCCAACTGCCAAGGGATCTTTTACGTGCACGCCAATGTGTACACGGGATCTTGCTTTTTCATCCCATCCAAACGACTAGACAATTGTACCAGGTAGGTTGTCTCTCAATGCTTAAAGATGCACTTTGTAGGATTTAAAAAAGGCCGACAGTTCTCGCTATAAATTATGATAGTTCCAAAAAAAAAAGATAATGAATAGGGAATTTATTGAAAATTTCAGTGAAATTACATCATTTTGAGCGAAGTTATGGCCGTTTCAGGAATAGTATAGTCTTCATTGTCAGGCCAGTGTACACGCTTGCTGCGCGTATGGGTCGTAATCAGTTGGAGGAAACACGCGGACCCGGGGAAAAAACCTTGACAGGTGACCCTAATTCTTGCCACGTACCAGCGGGGAATCGAAATCCCGCCACTGGACCTTCTGACCCAACGCAACGAGCAGGCGTTGACCATTCGATTTCCATCCTTACGGCAGCGCGTGTAACCATATTTTTATAAACTTGGGCGCCCACTGACAAGTTTTGGCATAATAGTGTCTTTGAGTATAGTTAAATCCGGCACTGAATGCACTGGATAAAGCTTGATTAAAAAATGTACTCGAGGTAAATTTATCTGAATTTGATTGTGTGGAGGGAGAAAACAAAAAATGAATCATAAATAAACTTTGTAAAAACTGACGATGTATATTGACACAACAGGTATAGAAACCAACTCACAAATAGTCATCTCACGTTTTTACGTCATGTTATTCGAGCACCATCTGAAATTTGAATTCACCCACCATTCACAAATACAGGAAAATGTTCATATCAGAGATATAGTTTTTATCTTGCCGACTTTAACAGATTAGATATAGTATTTATCTATATATATGTCAGTGTGTTGGTGTGTGTTTATTTGTTTAATAAAAACTATATAAAGACCACCCTATTCTGCTGAAGACATTCACAAACTAAGAAATATATAAATATATTATTCTGTATGTCTTCAGTCAGTTCATGATTAGCAACATTCATTTTAAAGCCGCTGGTCGCCATGTGCATGTTTTAGACAATAACTTTTTCTCGGCCCAATCAACGCTAATTAGAAAATCACTATCTGATTTCGTTTCGTTTTTCATAGTTCAAAATTCCGTTTTACTTGTCTTTGCTACACGAGGATCTGGAAGAGTAGGTATATAACCCGCGTTCTGAATGATGTGAAGGTTTAGTCAATGAAACGGTCCGACGTGAGGCACAAAGCCGATTGGTTAATCAAATGCCTGGCGTCATAAGGTCAAAAGTCACTCGTGTGGCCTCTGACGCGACATTTCACTACAACCGGTTAGATCTCCATGTGGTGTAGGCCATCGAAAGTTTAAAAAAAACCACACGAAATGTAGATCTGTATTTAATCGCATTAAGGAAATCAATATCCAAAATTCAACTACACACATCCGGATTAAAAAGACGGACATGAAAAGATTTTATGTCAAAGATTTGCTTTTCCGGATTCAACTTTCAAAATATTGTATTTTGCGACAGGTAAAAAATCCCTCCAATGACGACGAACAGCTTTAATACTAACACAAAATACTTTGTTGGAATCGCAGACCGTTCTTCGGGTGTAAGGCGCTCTGGACTGCCGAAAACATTATATGCTAGTCCATTGGATGGACAGCACTTGACTTCCAAATGACAGGGGTTCTTTTACGTGTACATGACCACTCGGCGTTTCTTTACAAGATACGAAAGACTAGACCGAACAGGGTAAAACTCTGCCAGTTTTATTGAAGGAAAAGTTGCTGTTCTTGTAAATGTCTCCCCTGTAGCATTACACACATTACTACAAGAAATGTTGTAGAGACATTAAAACCCACCCTTTCAGATAAATAATAAAAATCACAAGGCATACATTAATACTGATATATAATTTCTATAAACATAGCAACCCTTGTTCCTCATGTCAGAAAAATTATTTTGAAACCAACCCTTTTTGATATTCTCTAATCGTGAGTATAAATGTTGGCAAGTGTTAACTGATAAATTGACACCTACACTATTATAAAGCAACAGATTACATAGTGTACTAGGTTATATAATATTCCCATTGCAGTGGTACAATATTTGTTTAGAAAATATACATATGACATATTGTAGAAATGCCAACTGCATGTTTTATAATTCAACACACCAGTTAGATACATGTATTTGATATTATAGGTGAATGAAGATCACAATGTATTTCTGGATAATATATTACTTTTTTTTCTCATTGGGTCAGAATACCGCCAGTGTGCATATTTATTATTAATATATATATTTTTGATATATATATGTATATATATTCGTACACACTAGGAAGAGACAGAGAGGGAGACACAGAGAGAGAGCGAGCGAGGGAGAGAGACGGCGCACACGTGCTAACCATTCGGCCCCTCCCCACCCGTTAGTATATAGGAGGGTCGGGTGTTTATTATTTATAATATAAATCACACTACATATTTTGTAATCTGCATATCAAAATGTCATTGTTATAGTTGTTGTTTTTACAACCTTTTACCGGACAGTAAGACAGATGGTTCGGGATATTCAATCGCTAGGGTTGGGTTAATATGATTAATTGAGGGGGTGGGAGTGAACATGTTGATAAAATCATTGTTTATTTACTAAACTCATTGAAATATGTTGTATATTTTTTAAAAATACATATTGGATTCACCCGTTCGCCTTCTATTGTGAACTGAATCATCCTAATCGGCCAGGTTTTAGATTGTATCTTGGGTATAAGAATATGTATTGCGGACCCGGTGTTGTGTACTGAGGATCCTGCCTCCTAATTCCAAAACACACATTCAAACTATGATCATGTCTATTAGGAACACCAATTCATCTGGTGGTTATAGAGATCCGGGGAGGTCTCGCTTCCTTTCCCTTCTAAATATTAATCGAACCACCATTTACCTTTAAGAAAGGTATGGACAAATTGTGTATAAAAAATTTCTAATTGTGAAATGGTGCACATTGTCTTTAAAATGAATTCCATTGCAACAATTCAGCTCGATCAAGTATGAAAGTTGTTAAGACATTTATAGCTTGTTACTAAACACACGTACTTAAAATACCGCTAATTACTTCCAGCAATGTCTATACTATACTGGTGAAAATTATTTCCATTGTATATAAAAGTTCATGTGTTCTTAAAATCTGGTTGTTGCTTTACCTGTAACAAAATATTAAATATGAAAGTTATTAAAATAATCACAAAATGTTATCGAAATATATTCACTGGAATTATATATAGCCAGGTACACTCGACAGCTAGTTTGAATTGTACTGGTGAAAGCAAAAATCCCAAAATGTGAACGACAATTTATGTTTATTAACGATACACATTATGGGAGATAAGATAAAGAGCTGACAGCTCTCGTTATAAACGTATACAGAATATGCTGAAAATTGACGTCAAATTGGTCGACTATGAACCGGACAATTATCCATTATAGGAATAACCTCGACCACCATTACTATAATCGATACGTTAAAAGCAAAGCCTCGATGATCCATTTTCGCGTTTAATCATCCATCACAAGATATATTCAAATCCAGTAAATATCACAGGCTAGCGATGGCATCGAAAGTTGATTATGGTCTCAGTAAGTTAATTAATGTCAAATTAATAATTTAGATAACATTTCAGGCCTAAAGAATGGCCTCAAATAGGCAGATTTACCTCTTGCATAATGTATGTTTAGTCGTAAAGTTGAAATGTAAAAAGTATAACAAGTTCTGTTTGCATATTACAGAATTAGCATAGCCTGTGATATTTTGGATGAAGGACTCAGAAACTGAAGCCAATGGACAAAAGGTTCCAGAACCGGTCAACAAGCCTGTGGTTTAATTTACGAAAGTTTGCTAGGTAGGCGTGAAGTCCTTAATTATTTGTCAACAAAACGGTTATATTTGGATCAAGAATGTCGACAAATACTTAAATTATAATTAATTAAGTTCACACTCGCCTTTAAAATGATACTATTTAGTAAATTCTGTGTTTTTAATGATATGTTATACTTTAATTGGTACCGGAAGTCGGATAATTCTACTTACCGGAAGTTTAATCAAAACGTCCCACCATCTTTATTTTCAAGAGGAGTTTTAAGGATATAATCACTCAAAATGTATTGCCGCAAATAGGTGTTGTAATGGTTTAGTGGTAGGGGTCTAGATTTCGTTCTTTGATCTCTAACTGGTCGTTAGAAAATCCCGATGAACGTTCTCCTGGGACCTTCTGATTAGGGTGCCACTGAAACCAGTTTGGGAAAGACCGTTCTCTGGAAACACCGGGACTGAACCCGGGACATCCTGGTTAGTTGGTTGGCGCCATATTCAGTAAAAGTACAGCGGTGGTGTACCTTTAATGTCGCGGTGGTTATAATTGGCCTAATCGTTACAAGCTGTGTTACGTGAGCTCCCGTACAGTATTTAGCCATTCATTTGTTTTGGCACATGTGCTTGAAACCTATACACAGACAATTTAAGATTAGCTTCAAACATCGTTTTAAGTTAACATGTGACTTGTATTGTTTTCTATACACATTTAGGAACTTTGAATCATTCCTTAAAAAATAGCATCCTATTTTTATATAACGTGTGTGTATATGAAGTTCGCGCCAAAAACGTCTTCCTGTCACAAAAAAGATGAGCACTTGGCTTGTTGCTCGCGCTACAATAACAAAAGAAAATGGAGATATTGTTTCCTTATAGTGTTATCTCGTTTCAATCATCAATATTTGGTCTCGTTTTCTTCTGTACGATATCGTTTCAAATCAAACATCATTGTTATTTCAACTGCAGCGCTGGTTTCCTGCTCCAATTCACGTAGTTTGAATTGGCAGATTTAATTTTAACTTAAAGGCGTATTATGTAAGATTTAGATGAAGAGTTGTATGTTCTTGCTATAATACTTAACAACTTGATAATGATAATGCAAAATGAATATATTAAAAACGAGTATTAGGTCAGATTAGATATAAAGATATGATTGTTCTTACTATAATAGTTCAAATATAGTTAATGAAAAATCAATATATTGAAAGTTTTAATCAAATTAATTTATTCTGAGCGAAGTGATGAGTATTTGAAGTTTTGTCAATATAGCCACGATCATCAAGTACCATTGCTACGATAATAAACAATTATCCATTATTTGATTAAATGTCGATTATGTTTTAATCCATTCCAAATCACAACCACCTGGTTTGTGTCGAGTTGACTAATATAATTCAAAATGCTCCACACTACGTTGTGTCAACTGGCGTGGTTTCTATACCCCGGTTGTAAGTGCCAAGGAGTAGCGTCGCGTGTCCAACCTCGTGGGGTTTCTCTGGGTTATAGTCTCGAATTGATCTAGCTTGTGTCGAGTGAACGTTAAACCCCATTTCTCACTATTTCTCTCCCTTCTCTTTGGTTTGCGTCGAGTGGACGTTGCCCCCCTCTCCCTCCCTCTATCGCCCCCCCCCCCTCTCTCTGAGCAATTTGACTGACATTTTCATCATGTTCCCTTTACATTGTCTAGTTTTTAACAATTATAATTAGAACTGTTAGGTTTTTATATAATATCCCATAATGTCCCTTTAAATAAACACATGAGTCAGAATAGAGCATGTCATTATAACAAGTGCAACAACAAATCCATTGTTTTATTTACAGTTCTCATATTAATTATCTTATATAAAAAATATCATTATCGGTTTAATTGTATTTTCTTTGTCAACCCCCATTTATCTGTTGAATGTCGTTGCACTGGTTAGTTTGGGGTCCCAGAACATTAAAGGGTTTAACGTCTGATGTTTGTAGGACAGTCGGGACAATGAAGACTTACATGCGCTATACACTGTGCTATTGGGGATATTTTACCAAGGCAGCGCCTACTCTTCATGGAATTCCAACTGTAAATGGTTCTCTTAGGTGCACGCTATCGTGTATATGAGACCTTCGAACGACTGAAAAATTCCCTCGGTCAAACCAAGGTGCTTCCGGTTAGTGACCCAGCATCTTACTCATCGAGCCACAACAACAGCACATTATAACTTAAACAATCAACATCCACAGTCCTACAAACATTGCTTCTAACCAAAACAATGGTTGCTTTCCTGTATGTGCGTTACTTCCGTTTTACATGGGTCATGGTCGGGCTGAACCGCGGTAAATATCTCTGTTTGGAATCTATAAGTAAGTGTTGCAGGAGGATCGCACTAAACACAAACATAACCGACAAAATATTCTAAGTTCTTCGATCATGTAAAATTGATGGACATCGACATTGTTTTTTCATCTCTGGCTACCCCATTCGTACGAAGAAGTGGTGGTTCGGTGGCTTTGACGTTGGCCCGCTTACCCGGAGGTGGCGTGTCCGGTCCCTGCGTTGGCCGAGAAAGTTCATATAAGGAATTCCCGGCGAAGTTCCCCTCCTTGTCGGTGGTGCAACGTATAGTCGTCCAGGTGGGAGTGCACATTACACCTTTTAATACACATTAAAGATCCCTTGGCTGTTGAAATTCGATATAAAAGTAGCCCGTAGCGCCACTTGATAACACATGCGTTGAAATGCATGTACCGTGTCGTGATTAATGGGAAATGTGGAATACTTTACTAAAGTTGTTTAATATAGGTACATGGTAGTACAGTTAGTTAAATTATAACCCAATAAATTGTCGATTTACTACGATAGGTAAACAAAATACATATTTCAATAATTTCATTAACCCGCCATCATTTATTACATATTATAATATATCAACGGAGGTGACAGCTTTAAGTTGTTAGTAATATTTCATATTTTCATAGTAAATAATCCGAATTATAAACCAATAATATGATACAATGTGCTTTTGTTACGTATTTGTTGTGTTCTGTTCGTTGGTCTTGTGTCATTGTTTGTGTGTGATAACGAACTGACTTACTTATTCTGTTTTCCTTGTGGTGTTTTATCATAAAACTAGTGGATGACTCGGCGCTGCATGGGTTGTAGTAGGCCATCGCCACTAGGCCTATGTTACAACCCTGCTAGAGCTACCCCTGAACACTAAAATTCAGCCTCGGGACAGCCCTAGTTTAGCCACTAACCCTGAACTGACAGACAACGACAATCATAATCATTAGTCTAGAATTCCCCTTGGGTTTATCTTTAACTGCAAATCGGTGTATCAAAACAAAATACTCTTGGGAAGGCCGCTTGCATAAGTCGTTGATGTCACTGGCACTCTTTTCGTCGCCTGGACAATTAGTGTCCAACCTCAGCGAGTAATGAGAGGGGGAGGAATGGGGTTTAACGTCCACTCGACACATTTCGGGACTAACATATGGTTTAATTTTATTTCAATAATTCGCTTGCGCGTAGGGGTCTTTAGCAGTTGGAGGAAACCGGGGTGCCCGGAGGAAACCCACGAGGTTGAGAAGGCGCCCCCATCTCCATGCCACATACGCTCACACCAGGGATCGAAACCACAACCGCAAGCCAGAGGTGACCGGCCAGCTGGAAGTCGAAGTGCGGCACTCTAGACCATTAGGCCATCCCAACCCCCCAGCGAGTAATGATATATTCAAGGTGCATAAATCGTTGCGGTCATTGGCAATGATACCTTCAAGCTGAAACGGAATAGGGTTTAACGTCTTATCAACATAATAGTGTGTCCAATGATTGATAGGGAAAGAATCTTGCCCATAAACATGAGGATATTAAGAATTTGTTTGCGTGCACCCCAATGTGTACACGGACATTTGCAGCATCCGATCGACCATTCAGTCTTTGCTTGTAGTTCCCTCAGCTTCTTATCGACCCACGCCGGGATTCGAACCTGAGACATTCTGGTCGGGGAACCTATTTTGAAACGGTGTCTATTGCTGTCATGGCCTTTCTAAAAATATTTAAACTACATAGAAACACTATGCAGCCATTTGATAAAACTGAGTAGCAATGACAATGCAACGCAGAACAACAGGCGGCGCTGTGATGAAATCTGTTTCTGAAGATTACAAAACAAACAAATTTGAGACGCGGATCATCATGGTTTATGTAAAATTTGAACCGGCACAGAACTTGATCAGAAATGTCTGTATACTGTTAAAAGTGAAAAGTATACCACTTTTTTTACAACTGCTTCTCGTCTTGGCGTTGTTTTGATTTGAAACAATGGAGATAGAAGTAGTATTCACATGTGTGGTCCCTAGGTTAGGTAAAGATAAGCACTCTGATGTTGACATTACTGTATATTATCGTGGAGCCACGGTGGATTGGCGGGAAAGATGCTGGCTCGGTAGTCTGGAGATCGCGTTTTACCCCCTGCGTTTGCCGAGGAAGTTCATCGGGATTTTCCGTCTTGGCTCCCCTTGTCAGTTGTGCAGGACGGAGGGCCTGACAAGGACAGTTGTCTAGTTGTTCGGTGGGACGAAAAACCGATCTCAAGGTTATGACGGTTTGTTATAGGAAAGTTATTGTCTATTTGTTATGTGAAGGTTATTGTTTATAGTATTATAGGAAAGTTATTGTTTGTTATATGAAGGTTATTCTATGTTATATGAATACCGTGGCTGTTTGTTATGGGAAAGTTATTTTATGTTATGTGAAGTTTATTCTACGTTATATGAATACCAAGACTGTTTGTTATGGGAAAGTTATGGGAAAGTTAGTTTTGAAGGTTATTCTATGTTTGTTGTATGAATGCCATGGTTGTTTGTAATGGGAAAGTTATTGTTTGTTATGTGAAGGTTATTCTATGTTTGTTATATGAATACTATGGCGGGAAAGTTGTTGTTTTTTTTATGGGAATGTTATTCAATTTTTTTTTATCGGAATGTTATTCTATGTTTGTTCTATGAATGTTATGGCTGTTTGTTATGTGAAGGTTATTGTATTGTATGATGCTATTATATGTGAAGGGTATTGTATTGTCTGTTTGTTATGGGAAGGTTATTGCATTGTCTGTTTGAGTAGATCAGTGTATACCTGTATCTAGTATTGTATATAATTACAGCTCAACTATGTGGTTATTAATGACCGAGTTCGTTCTCTTCAATCATACAGAATATATGTTTGTACTGAACATGAGTTATTTTGTCTTCTAATCTCTGAAGGTTAGCCCACGTTCAGGAGTATTTGAGAGATTCGGAATCCCCTGAATACTACATTATATTAAGTACAGGAGGACCGCACTACCAGACACTGCAAAAAATTAAAAAATATCAATCATTCCGTGTTATACAAAAAAAGTTCACAACATTCGGCTGTAGTCGATGTACACCACACAGTGTCATTTGAATCCAAGTCGGGAGATTGTCTGGCGTTAATATTTTTATTTTGTGTTTTAATGAAATGTTAAAGTAGCTTATCTGAGTACATTTTAGCGTGGATTAAGTACTAAAAGATTAGGTCCGAAAAATGAGCAACCCTCAGGATAAAAATACCTAAATGGTAAACAGTCAATTTGAATACATTTTAGGGTGGATTAAGTCGTTACAAATTAGGTTATGGCCAACAAATGCAAGACCCAGATAAATATGAATAAAAGAAAAATTTTCGGTCATTTTTGTGTCGCAATATTTCATTGTTGTTGAAGATTTTGTTTTACTCATTGGTTTGAATCTAAAAATCCCTAACCCTGAATTAATAGGTTTTAATATTCAATACCTGACCCCAACCCTAACCCTAAAATGAAAAAGTGATGGAATGTAAAACTGATGGAATCGAAAAGGGGTCGGATCGAACATGATAGCCAAAACTTTCAAAGTTTCGGGATATTACAGTTGTAAAAACAATGAATTGTGAAATGAATGTGTAACACTCTAGCCGGACTTATCTTCTAAAATATTAACATGTTACAGCGAGAATTTCATATTTTCTAAGAAAGTCAAAACATAATTATTTCTATGTCTTTTGCTCAATAGGTTGTCAACTCACTATTATACGATCATAGGTGTCATTCTCACACTTAAAAATCATTCACACCGGAAACAATAACACAATTACCCCCCTCGTTTTTCTATTCCCCTATTGGAATAGCTATCTTCCAACAATTGAATTTGATAATAATATTTTGTCAATTTCTCAACTGGCAATAGTAAATTATAGGATTAATAGGATTATTCTTTTACAAGGTTTATAGATACCATCTATGTTAAGGCTTTATGTGAATACATTTTAAAATAATATAACTTAAGAATATGAAATTATCGCTTGATATAAATGGTCGGATGGAAATTGATTTCAGCAATTTAATTAATTGTTATCAAGAAAACAGTGCTTAGATACCGAATGCAATTAATTTCAAATAAAATATACGAATACAGATTGGTCAGTAAATCAGAATACTATTGGTTATTGTTATTAAATCATAAACCACTGACATTGAACAAACGGTTATTTAGTATTTATGTGCAATATTGCACGGTCAGTTCAGGTCATTCGATATTATCAATTTCATTTATGACCACATATGGCGGCCATTGATCCACAGCTGTGCGCGAGAAATGACGAGATAAAAGGGAGATAATATTTATGAGATTTGTATCTGTAAAGGATGTCAATATATGAGGAATATTAAATACTATTGGATTCTCATAAAATCCTTAATAAACTCCCATAAATCCCATTTATTAATCTCATTTAATCACACTTATACAGGCATGAAATCACTTTGTAAGTGTAGTTTTATGGTTGAAACGTCAGATGCAAGATAACCCTAGAATTAAAGAATGTGGTTTTGAACATTGTCCCTTGAAATTTTATAAATTAAAATTCCGAAGACTGCTTTAGTTTTATGTATGCAAATATATATTAAATAATTCGACTAAAGGAATTAGATAACGTCTCACTTAACATTACCGAAAATTGATCGATTTGCATGAAGGGGCTTTAAAACCAGCACAAATGAAAAAAATACTCAATCTATTTCTACGCCATACAGGGTTGGGTGGCCGAATGGTTAGCGACAAGATGTAGGATCGCCTGTCCAATCTCTTGCGGTTTCTCTGAGTCCTATGGTTTCCCCCAACTGCTAAAACCTCCAATGCACAAGCGAATTATTGAAATAAAATTGAACCATATGCTAGTGCCTAAATGACCCAGTGGACGTTACCCGCCCCCCCCCCCCTCTCTCTCTGTAGACTAATTCGCTACTGCTGACGTGGGGAAATCTGATTCAAAGTATACTTTACTTCTTCAGAACCAGCCCATTAATCAACCCTAATTTCACCTAAAACTTTGTGCATCGTGATTATATCTCTAGTTCCTCTACAGGTTTTCTATACTTAACATACCTGGCTGTTTATCTGTGTACATCCACGGTACTATACCATTATTTATTACGACTAAACGTTGGATTTTAGGAACAGATCATCATTATTGTTATTTATTGGGACTAACAAGTTCTTTATTTAATCACATGGCTACAAATCAATCGCGGGAAACAACTGTTTGTAGTGAATTTTACAGGCTTATCTTTAGATGTTTCTATTTATATTGAGTTACAATCGTGTAGTAGATTTCACATCGGCTTCAACTATCCATGTATTGAACAATTGTATATACAGAACAAATAAACTGGGGGCTTAAATTGAACAAATGCATTTACTGAACAAACGAAAACTGAGGTGAAATGGGGTTTAGCGTCCTACTGTTCACCTCCGACTGGGCTAATGAGAGAGAGAACTAGGTCAGTTTGGGACTAACATATGGTTTAATTTTATTTCAATATTTCGCTTGCACGTTGGGGTCTTTAGCAGTGGGAGGAAACCGGAGTGCCCGGAGGAAACCCACGAGGTTTGGAAGCCGCCCCTATCTCTATGCCACATACGCTCACACCAGGGATCAAAACCACAGCCGCAAGCCAGAGGTGAACGGCGAGCTAGAGGTCGAAGCGCGTCGCTCTAGACCAAAAGGCCATCCCAACCTCCTGAGCCAATGAAGACGGACATACACCACACAGTATGCCATGAGGAATATTTTGCTCGGACAGCGTCGCTACAGCCTACTCTTATATCGAATTTCAACTGCCAAGGTATCTTTTACGTGCACGTCAATGTGTACACGGGGCATCGGTTTGTCTTCCCATCCGAACGACTAGACAGCTGTTCTTGTCAGCCCCCCCCCCCCGTCCTGCATCACTGTTAAAGGAAAAACCACGCCGGAAAATCTGGATGAAATGGGATCGAACACCCGACCTCCAGTCTAGCGAACCAGCGTGATCCCTTCCTGTGATAGAGATGATGCCCTTTTATAGGCTTTGTCTTGTCAAGCGGGTTCATTCTAGACATTCTGGATTAAAATACAATTCTACATTTCGTTTCGATTTTTTATAGGCTACGATCGATGACCTCCACCAGTGTATATTGAAGACAATAAAAGGAAAATATCGAAATGAAATAAAATCTGTGGCTTACTAGGTTTGTTACACACGTGGCGAATTATATTCGTGTCGATGTAAAGTACTTTTCCATTATAATATTTTTCGGATTTTCTGCCCTGTTATATTTCTGTCGATGCAAAGGATTATTATATTTCGGATTTTCTGTCCTGTTATGTCATTGTGGGTGAAGTAATGTCTGCACTCTCTGTTTAGTAAATTTTGTCACGGAAGTACATCTGGGAGTCATGATCCAGGGGTCTTTGTTTTTCGTTTCGTTTTGTGCTATCTTGAATGAAATGCTAATTCACGAAGTAACACCATCAACGCGCAATAATACACTGCACTGAATAACTTATTTGTCTGGTATGGATCAGAAGACATGCGATAAATCTTCACAGTTACTTGCTAACCGCCTACAATCACACAACAACAAAAGAGTGCGTCGTGAATTGAATAAAAAACGCGACCCTTCAATAGCCCTAAGCGATGACCCCAGTGATGCTGCAATCTATCTCTGTTTTTAAAAAGTTCACGTCTGCATCTATCTCCCGGGGTAACACGGATATTGTAATCCGTAACCCCATATAACACAAATACTTACACTCGTCCAAGGTCATTCTCATTTCAAATGTCCTTTGTAATGTAAAGTTTTCTGTATACCGGATGACGTTAGTTTCCTGACCGTGCATTTTAATTAAATAAAGAATCAATGAAAGGGTGTGGGGTTGTCAATGGTTACACTTGGGACACTACCAACGGATTGTGCATACAGATACAAATACTGGTAGAAAATATGCACAAGTGTGCAAAACTAGAAAGTGAAAATTATAGTAATATTTCAACTGCTTAATAAGGTATGTTGGCAATATGCATTCATGAGAGAGAATTACAGCCGTTTAATAATGCTAGCCCCCAGAACATTACTGCTATACTTCATTTTTACTTGAAGATACATTATGGAAGATTAGACAAAGAGCCAGCAGCAGGCCCGGATCCAGGCTTTTGTCGAGGGAGGGCCATACATTGGAGCCAAGGGTAATAATCAGGCTTGGTGTAATCCCCAGCGGAGATAATGCGAAAATCATGTTTATATCATCTATTAAAGTGCAGATATGTGAACTACAACAGTAACAAAGCAAACGAAAGTGAAAATCAACCTTGTCACACTGGGGAAGACCGGGGGGGGGGGGGCACGGCCCCCTGGGCCTACCCCTGGATCCGCGCCTGGACAGTTCTTATTATAACAGGTAATAGCTTGATAATATAAAGGAAATGTCAGTCAAATTCGACCACTCTGATCCGAGAATTTAGCGATTGAATTTTAGGCCTAGCCTCGATCATCATTACTAAAGTCGGTACGATAAAAAAATTCTCGATTATCCATATTATTGATTTAATCACCAACGAGGGGCGCGTTGAGCAACCGATCGGATTCAAATCCAGTAAATAGTGTTGATTATGGTTTTGGATAAGTTAATTAATGTTTAATTAATAATTTAGATAACGTTTCAGGCCTAAAGAAATGCCTGCTATAAACAGAATTAGGTCTTGCACAATGTATGTTTAAAACACGAAGAGCTCAAACCGTCTTATTTATATACAGGGTACAATTATATGGAATCTTATTCCTGTAAAACTAAACGACGACGCTTCTACTAGGATCCCTATATCAAGCAAATAGTTTTACTTTTATCAGAAGATCAGAAGATCAGAATTCGGCCATCTTTAGACCAATGAGTTAGCATCGTTTAATTCCAGTTTTTGTAACAACCAAACTCTACGCTGCGCATGATCAATACGGTACTTTGGCTAGTTTGAAGATCATTAATCTGTGTTGAAACTCTTGCATTATTTGGAAATGATCTGAGTAAAGGTTAATTTATCAAATTAATGAATCTGTCATGCGGCAAACGTGGCTGTAAACCTTTTTCCATGCTAAATATGACTTCCATTATCACGTGCATAAAATTGTATTTGTAGTGCAGTTAGTTGAAGGATTCGTCATTGTATAGTGTTGAGACACAGGATCAGTTAGTGTGTCTTCATACCCTAACGCCATAAACTTCAGCAGCAGTCTTGTATCATTTGATGAGTAAACGACAACCCAATCCATTCCATAATTCAACTTCGGGTATCAATAATATTCGCCAAATGACCATCTTTGATACAGTATTCGCATCCATGTCCAAAAAGTGTCAGTTTACGTGTATCGAATAAGCTATTATTCATTGTTCTGTAAATACAGGTAGTCAAGCTAATGTCAATTAACCTCTAATTTGTAACCATGCACTAAAGTAAAGTACGAAACCACACAAGCTATATTTTTATAGGATGCCATAGTTTGGAAGAAATAAAATAGAGAACGGTTGGGGTCTCAACACCTGCTCGTGTTGAAAACGCTGCTATTGAAATTAGTACCGAGAATTTGCTGTTCGACTGTAGTAATGAAATAAACAAAACACCCAGAGATATAAACTATTCTTTAAATCAATGACTAACAGGCTTGTTTTGCTTTTGGGTAATTCTGTTAATTTTGTGTTAAACACCGAAGTGCTACCGATGCCCTGAGTAAATACCACTCGTATTTATCGTCGGGTATTCGTCCAGACCGTGGTCAAATGATATCGTTGAACATGTAAGAGTAAAACGTGTAAAATGCCAACTCTGATAAGATTCTTCTGGAAGCAGACCACCTATTATCATTTCTACTTATTGCACTTACCTCATTACCTTAAATAAAAAAATAAATACAGATTTCCGTGCATGTCATCGCAACTTGTAAATGACCCCACCTACTGATGGCGGAGAGATGGCGGGGTATAAATAGAAATAAAACATTTATGAATAAAGTTAAAAGGCTTTTGGTTTATAAGATTAGCGTGCGTAATTATTTGTTATTCCCCCCCCTCCGCTATTTCAAGGTAAACGCGGAGATAACAATCTCATTTAGAAATTTGTCTAATGCATTTTAATACGTCAAAAGGGGTGACAACTCTAAAATATACTGTCGAAATGACTGAATTTCGATGTGGCTCATTGTTACATCCTAATAAATAATTCCACCCTCGAAACACGTTCGAAATTTGCAATCCAAATTTCCATTTGATAAACATCTGCCGTTTGATCAAATCAAAAGTATCTAGTGTTTTGAAGATATTCCGCCCGGAATTCTGACCCGTAGACGGTTTACAACCCATGCGAATTTGAATTAATCCATGGAAATTATGAAAGATAGATGATACAACGGTGGCGAAACTATGATACAGTCCATGAAGTAGACATTCTTTTTTTAAAACCAACTTTTATCGCGAAAGGATATTTTAGGCACGGAACACCGATATATTATATAAGAAAAAGAAATGAGCAGCATGGTGCATTTATAGAAGCATGTTGAAAATAAATCGTAAAAAAATGTCGGAGTGTGATTATTCTATCTATTTGTCATTATTTAATAGTAGTACGAGGTAGATAAGATCACAGTTCCTGACACTAATTACACACCCCTGTGACACCATCAGCTAAAATATTACAGTCAATGAACGAGAACCCACCAACTGAAGCATTAGCGGAGATAAACTGGAAGAAAAAATGAACGAGAACCCAGGAACTGAAGCATTCGGGGAGATAAACTGGAAGAAAAAAAAGTTTGACAAATGCCGAACTTTGTGGTGTTTAATAGGAATACTGATAGGTTCATGAGATGGTGGTGTAGCAGGGTTGAATAGTTTAGTAAATAAAACTGGAAGCTAACAAGAAGCAACGGTAGTATCAAGTTATTTTCTAGTATGCGTACATATGAAAAAAAAATATATAAAACTCGATTTCATTAAATTTGGAGCGCATATTTGTTCATATTAAAATGCTTGCTTTCGTACATTAATATTATTTTTTTTAAAATGTAACCGATTTTTCGCTCGATTGTTCACGCTTATCGTAAAAAGCAAAGCTTAAAAACTGGAAGCCAACAAGAAGACAGCTCAGCAAGATATTACAGTACATGTAAATATGAAAAAAAATATTATAAAAATCGACTCCATTTAATTTTGAGTGCATATTTGTCTACATTAAAAAAATTACATTCGTAGATTAGTTCAATTTTGAGATATAACGCTTTACGTAAAAAATAAAACTGGGCCGGATATATATCCCCCTTGTTGTTTAGTCCATCTTGTTTAGTTACTGCCAGCTTGGATCGGTAATAGTAAAACTAGATACATGTACAAATATTATGACACATTTCGCAGGAATGAAACGTGACGTTATACACATATACTGTTGACGTAACGAGCAAAATCAGTGACGAAATGAAATGGCATGGATTCCCCTCATGCGTCTTAACCACGGGTGGTCTTAACTCGATAGTTACATGGGGCCACCTGTCGGTCAGTTAGTACTTGCTGGACATTTAACACGGCACGTTAACCACTTCACTAAATAAATAAGCGATTACCATTTTAATCCGGTGCTGTGCGTACTACGATGCGTTAACAAAACTTTCTGATCCGGACTGAATCTATTCTAAGACAACGATTGGATGCACGTGACATAAATCCCCACGGGAGACCAGCTGTTGTCATCCTTCACCTTTTGTGACCTTTCTCCATATTGACATTTTTTGAAGGCAGGTGAAAATAAATCTTGAAACCACCTTCCGTAAATATTCCAACATCTTAAAGCGACTTGTATACATGTATATAATGGTTTAAGATATGACGTTTAAACAAGACAGACAATTCACATGTCGCTGCAATACGAAAAATAAAGTGGAAAATTGACCGGTTTGAAATGAGTAAAAACTGTCTAGTTGTTCGGATGGAACGAAAGACCGAAGTGCCCTGTGCACAACGGCGTGCGCGTAAAGAGACATTGGCAGTTGGAATTCGATATAAGAGTAGGCTATAGTACCGCTGCCCGGGCAAAATTTCCCTCATAGCACACTGTATGGAGTATTCTCTTATAGTCGGAACAGAACAGAAGGACTTTAAAACCCTTTTCATTTCATTTGAAAACAAATTTAAAACGTCAGGCGCGGATCCAGAGGGGGGTCCAGGGGTCCGGACCCCCCCCCCCCCCCTGCTCAAACTTGAAAAATTTTTTATGCGATTTTATTGGCTATTTAGACCTGTAATTTTGGAATTTACCTTCCGGAAATACGTCAGAATGAACCAAATTGAATCTAATTTACCAAATTAATCGGTTGAGCGCAATTAGTTAAGCAATTATCAAACCTAGACCCCCCCCCCCCTGCAAAAAATCCTGGATCCGCGCCTGAACGTGTTTCTAATAGTAAACAATTTTGTTTCTCCACTTCCTCAATACCAATAACCAGCTTGTTACTTGGCATATGATGCTAACAAATCAATTTTTTCCAAATGCAATGCACGAGAAAGCACAGAAATAAAATTATTAAAATATCGTGTTAACGAGGCCATAAATACACAAATTATAACAAGAATAGCTAGGTTAATGTCTGTTTTCTCAAGAAGAACATACTCCTCATGCATCTAAAAAATTCTTGACATATTCTTCTCGTTGTTTTAATCAAATTGTCTCCCATAGTTTTGACGTCATCTTCTATTTGGCATAGTCTTTTTATTGCACAGCTGTCAGTTAGAAACTATGATAGTTAGAAACTAGATAATGTAAGGGGAATATTCTGAAAATTACAGCCAAATTTCTCCATTCTCAACCGAGATAATTAGCGTTTGAATTTAAAACGTAACTTATATCATGATAACTAAAATCGGTACGACGAAAAACAAAGTCTTGATTATCCATTTTGGGATTAAATCATCATCGGCAAATCGGATACAAATCCAGTGAAAATCCGACACACAAGATGGCATCGAGAGTTGATTAATTATTTGTTCATGTTAATAAAATGTCTGATGAATAGTTTATAACATTTCAAGTATCTGATGCCTTCGAGGGTTGATTATGGTCTGGTTTAGTTAATAAATGTCTGATTAATAGTTTATAACATTTCAAGTATCTGATACCTTCGAGGATTGATTATGGTCTGGTTTAGTTAATAAATGTCTGAATAATAGTTTATAAACATTTTAGGCCTAAAAAAAGACCTGCAATAAGAAGATTTAGCTCTTGCATAATGTATGTTTAATAGATGTGTTGAATTGGGCATCATTATTTGTTAAATTCCACAATTAAAATCGAGGCGCTAAATAAAAAGTATACAGCAAGAATTTATTAACAACTGTAATTTTACAGTGTGAATATGGTTATTTATTTTCCCAAGGAGAATTTATTCAACATGCTTTTCCACCATTTCTTGACATATCCCTCTCCTTGTCTTAATTAAGGGTTTACTCAAATCTCATTCTTACAATATAAACACATTACCTGCAATACTACCTGTATATCTTTCGGTGTAGAATATTTGACTGCCAACAATCTTTAAATTGTTTCTCATACTTTAAATTTTTGACACCGTCTTCTTATTGGTAAAGTCTAATTAATAGGCATGGCGAATTTGACAAATAAATAAACCATTGTCAACTATTTTTTAAATTGCTCGATTAAGAGATATTCAGCATTATTTTACAATCGTAATGAAATGGGGTTAAAGAGAGAGAATTGGGTTTAACGTCAACTCGACACAAAGTAGGTCATTTCGAGACTAACATATGGTTCAACCTTATTTCAAAAATTCTCTGGAGCGTGGGGGCGTTAGCAGTTGGAGGAAGCCGGAGGACTCCTTGTTACATGGTGATACAACGCACATGCGCTAACCATTCGTGAGGTGGGAGATGGTGTCTTTTTCAGATTCAATCTATTGCAGCAATTAATAAGAGTAGTGGTGGTTGTCGTGCATTAAGTGGTGTATGGTTTACTGTTTTCACAACACCTGATAATAGACATAGTATCCCGAGATCTCGTCTAATAGGTTGGATGCAGGTATGGCGGGTGTTGCGCCAGGCAGACTAAACTTACTCTTCCGGACACCTGTCTCCACTGTTTGTTGTGTATTTTGTACATTGTGAACAGCCAGTCCATATGCTGATTACACTATTTTGTCCATACCGTTTTTTAGGACTTCGGATTTTGTCTAATGGTTTGTAGTGTTCGTACTTGATTTTATTTTATTCAGTTCATTTTTATGCAGCATTTTGAATCAAATCTGAGATATGTCATATTAATATTTGTTCCCTAGGACATCTTTGTGTTGCTCGTGCCAATCCCGTCTATTGACAATACAAGCACATCAATAGTCAAGAATCACTGACCGTCTATGACCACTCCGCTTGGTATCAGAAAGCCAATCGTACGCCCTGTTGATCTCTTTATTTGAAATAAACGGAACCCTACTTGACCCTTTTAGCCATATGTCAATCCCACGATGAGATTAGACCAAAAGTGAAAGTTTTGAAGAATGTTAATTCAGCAATATTGGCTGACCTATCCCATACTAGTTGGGTAAATTGTTTGTATTGATTAACTGAACACTATCACTGAAAACAATAAAAAGAAAGGGTGTGGGGTTTAACGTCCACTTCGACAAAAACTAGGTCATTTCGAGGCTAACGTGCTTTAATGAGTTGAAACCTTGTAACCAAAAGTGCGGGAAAATGATATCTCATACAGTACCTGTTGATTTCAGTAACAATGGGCCATACTTTCGTTGTGTGTAGCACTGCTTTTTTGAACATTGGCAAATACTTCTGGTCTATCCCGAAGGAGCAGATCAAAAGTATTGTTTCCAGCTCAGTTAAAAAGTAGCTTTCGGATGTGCAGGTCTGGTATCGGAAAGGTGTATTGTCGTTCAGTCGTTCAGATTGGAAGAAAAACCGAGGACAATCTGTGTATAATAACACCTTGAAGAGTAAAAGAAACGTTTTAGTTACAGCACATACTGTGCTTGGCATATGCCTATCTTCATTAGCACAGTTGTTGTAATAAAATAGCCCATTAAAAACTCATTTCATATCATTTGATTTGATTGACTTTTCAATTTCCAATGATCGGTCATTAATTAAGGAGTCTAATGAATGTTGAATGCGTTTGTTTCCGGTATATTAGTTTCGGATACCAAATTATTTAAGATGTAATAAACACGTTCAGTTTAATCATTGACGCTTGACGATCTTTACGATTGAAACTATTACGCCATAAGTAGACAGTGGCGCCCCCTACGACGTTGACCGAGTGACGTACCGTTTTCAGCGGGCGGCCATCTTATATCTGTCTGCGAGCCTATTAAATTCATGAGATAATTAAGTTAGTTTGACAGTTTATGCAACACAAGATTAGATTATTAGCCCTATTTATCATACTAAAAGGACATCGCCACTACAAAGCATTGGGTCTCTTTAATGTCCGAGTGGTCAGTCAATTGATCAAAATGGACATTTAAAGGACTGGACTAGCCAATAAAAGTCTAATTTTAAACTCTTTTCAAACTTATGTCATGTCAGATTACACTTAATGTCATCTTTACGTGATTAACAAAAGTGCATAATTAAAATGTCATAGTAGCCTATGAGCGGGTTAGGGTTGGTATGTGGGATTACTAGATATTCAACCAAACGTTAAAACTCAGTCGCTCCCGTTCTCAATAGACTGCCATTGGGTGCACGATTTTCGTCCCGTTTTATGAGAGCCGCGGTGGCTAAGTGGGTAAGACAATAGCCGAGAAAGTTCATCAGGACTTCCAGGTGTGGTTTTTCATTGGCAGTGCATGATGAAGGGTCTGACAAGGACAGCTGCCTAGTCGGACGAAAAACCGAGGTCCCGGGTATACATTGGCGTGAACGTTAAAGATCCCTTAGCGGTTGGAATTCGATATAAGAGTAGGTCATATGGCCGCTGCGTGTGAAATATTTCCCTTATAGCACACTGTATGACGTATGCACGTCTAACACTATACCTCTATCGGAACATTTTATTGGCCCGTCTAATTAGCCCAATTGAAACAGAACATTAGGACGTAAAACCCCATTTCATTTCATTTTATTGGCCCGACGAGAGTGGGGTTCGTTTCTCACTGTATTACTAGATTATGTACATAATTGTCGGTATAATTAACATTTGAAAAGAGAAGCGGCGAACCAATGAGCGACTAGCAAAAATGAGCCCCCCCCCACCACCTCCTCCCTCTCCAAACACACATATCAGCCATTAAAGTTTGAATTTATGGTAGATAACTAGATAGATCTAAGCTGAAAAAAACCCGCTTTGACAATTCTGGAATGCGGCTACAAAAATTTATATAATGGCGCTACTTCCCGATTTGTGTCCAGTTTTATGTTTGTACTCGTGCATTTGTTTTTTCCTGAACCTTTCTACGCCGCTAAATACAACAATCCATCAAGATATATCCGCAGCTCCGTACCAAATTTATTCACTGCGAACCTGAATTACCTGCATAAATACATAAAACTTAGAGAAATAACTCGTAGTTTTTACTAAATAAATGTTTGAATTGTCTCTATAATTTGTCAGTTATTAATTATCAGAGAGGAATTTATGTAAATGTATATTATTACAAGTGGGGGTTAATAGGGTATTTCATTTTTTTCTCTTGCAGTGCAAATTATCCGGAACGAAATAACATCTTCAGTATACATATTAACGCTTGTTTTACAAGGCACCATAAAAACTCTGTTTACAAATTTTCGTCGTTTTTCGACCGGCTTGAGATGATTTCATCTGACAGTCGACAAGCAAAACATGCTCGTTCTGTCGTCGCTATTCAATGATAAGGCTTTGATACATCTTTTAAAGATGGCGGCTTATCAAAACATATTTTAGCAAGAAAACATATTACCTTACCGTTCTCATCCATCATAATGTTTAGACACCAAACATTCTAATATTATCTGTATTATATTCATTATTACAGATTATTTACGAAACCGGGGCTCCAACTATTCAAATCGGATAGGTAATAGGATTAATACGCAAAACATTTCATAGGTAAGTGTAAAATCTTTACGTGTTATGAAAACAACAATGGTAGCTTAAAGAGGGGAACGTTTATATCTTTAGAATATAAACGTGTCATATTTTCATATTCTTTAGGAATGTCAGGTTTCATTTCTCAAATTAAATGGTTTCGGTATTGTCAACAATCAATATAGTCTATTTTAAGACAGCTTTTTGTGAGGAAATTGTGTTATAATTTGAAATAACATTACGCACTAAAGTTTCCCACCGTTTAAGATTTATTTGTGTATTTCCAATTTCATGTTAAATCGTGCTATTAATTTTGAAATTCTATGATCCATTACATGAAATCATCCCCTGTTTGTCGATCCATAATTTCGATCACCATAGTAATGGTGGGCCGGTGAGTATTGCGCTTCTCTCTAAACAGACCAGGAGTTCACAACACATTGTAATCTAAAAATTTACTCAAAATTATCCGCCTTATTGTAACTAAAATAAACTTTTGTTGTTTTAATGTATCAAATACATCAATAAGAAACTATGTATAAAGGCTGAGATTGTTCCGCTCGTTTTCCCTTGTCTTGTCGTTCGATGGGATGTATCACCGGGGTCCACCCGTGTACACGTAAAAGAACCACGGGCAGTGTGAATTCCATGATGAGAAAGCGAGCAGATTTTCCTCATCACAGTGTATGGTTTATGCACAGTTTCAAGAGTCTGTTTGTTTCAGAAAAGAGTCCGTTTAATCTCATTTCAATACATTCCATTTCTCAATATAAAAGTATTTGAGTTTTCAACCATTGTATTTTGGAAATGTGAATCTACTTAGGATTCAATTTCACTCCATATCAGCAGTAGAGTAGGACAGGATATGTTTCTCCTTTGGAACACTTGATACCACTTGCGATTCGTGAAGTTTATAGATATTTTTCATATAATGACATACAGTAAGCCAATTTAGCTATGAAAAAATTCATCCTTGTTATTTAAAAGATTTTGGTATTCTGGAAAGTTTCGTAACTTAAGAATATTTTTGGAAGTTTGAAACTTTTTATTTTGTTTGTGATCACTCAATCAGTAATCCCCAGCTAGTTTGTTTTCGTTATTGGGGATGGAAAGCAGCGCTCGTGTCATTAAATAAAACAGAAAATCTTAAACATGCATTATGCAAGTGCTCAATCTGCCTATTGCAAGTCTTTCTTAAGGCCTGAAGTGTTATATAAACTATTGATTAGACATTAATTAACTTATCCAGACCATAGTCAACTCTTGATGTCAACGCTATCCGGTGATATTTACTGGATTAGAATCCCATTTGCTGCTCAACTTTCGTTCATGATTTAATCGAGATTATGTTTTTTTTTACCGTAACGACTTTAGTAATGATGGTCGAGGTTGGGCTTAAAATTCAATTGGTAAAATCTCGGTTCAGAGCGGATCACCTACATTTTGCCCAGTAGTTTGGATGCAGCGATGGCGGGTGTGGCGCGCCAGGCAGGGTAAGCTTACTCTTCCGGACACCCAGTGCTCACTCTGGGTTCCATTTTTTTTCCGCCAATTTTTCATTTTAATTTATCAGCCAGATATTTTTTCCGCCAAAATAAAATAACTATTAAAATTTTTTTTCGGCAATTTTATTTACATAAATACATACAATATATATCTTAAAATGTACAAAATTCTTCTCTGCTTTGCAGACTCCCATTTTTTGAAGACTGATTCACATGTTGAATAAAACATTGTTTTGTTAGCTGCATCATACCTTAACCAAGAATTTGAAAATTTCCATTCATCCCTGAAAGATCTACTTTTTCCAAATGCACTTATTATTTTACGTTTTTCGAAATTTTTCTCTGCGGTGGTCGTTTGGGGTATCCGGGACACCTGTTACCACTGTTTGTTGTGTATTTCGTACACGACGAACAGTCCATTTGCTGATTACACTACTTTGCCTAACTATTTTGCCTATTACGTTCTTTAGGACTTCGATTTTTGCCTAATGGTTTGGATTGTTCGTACTTGGTTTTATTTTATTTGACTGAAAGTTTCATCAAGTTGGCTTTGCATTATCTAACTTTTTAACTGCTATAGTGAGACCTGCAAGCTCTTTATCTAATCTCCCATAAAGTATCTTTAATACAAATTTCTGACCACTTAAGTTCTCTTTTAGAGAAAATCAGAAATAGACGTGGGCACTCATACCAAATAATACAAGTTTCTGAACACTTAAATTACAGGGGATTTCCTATTAGAGAAAATATGAAATAGACGTGGATACTCATACACAAATATATTTAACACCCAATTTCTTTATTTATTTATATTAATAACATCTAAAGTATACAAACATGTAGTGCATATGTTTAAGGATAATCTGTAATATCTATATAAACTCGAGTTCAAACCACTGAAGTTTTATCAACTGGGTATTATACCGACATCGTCTTGGTCAACACCAACCCCTGAAACTTGTGTACAGATTATAAATAGTAAAAGGCTATAAGTACACGGTTGAATAGAGAGTATTTGGCTTTCAGGTAATTCAATGCTATTTAATAAGGTGAACATGATTAATACTAGTATCAAAAGGTGGGGATATTTTATATACCATGTCACACCTGGCCGTATTAAATGTTGGTATTTCACTGGATATTAAAGGGACCACGATTTCTTTTAAACTCATTTATTTTGGTCCTCACTTTGTTGTTTATTACAATTTTTACACCCAATACATTATACACGAGAGGGGGGTGGGGGTGTCCTACTGGTTTAGAGTGCCGTGCTTCGACCTCTATGCTGGCCGGTCACATCTGGCTTGTGGCTGTGGGTTCGACCCCTGGTGTGAGCGTATGTGGCATGGAGATAGAGGCGCCTTCTCAACCTCGTGGGTTTCCTAAGGGCATTCCGGTTTCCTCCCACAGCTAAAGACCCGTACGCGCAAGCGAATTATTGAAATAAAATTAAACCATATGTTAGTCCCGAAATGACCTAGTTTGTGTCGAGTGGCCGTTAAACCCATTTCTTTCTCTCTCTTTCTTATACACGAGAGGGGTTTGATGGCCGAATGGTTAGCGCGTGTGCGTTGTATCATAAGGTCTGTCATTGAGTTCCCGGTTGTATGTGTGTAGGGTCGAATGTCCAATTTCGTGGGTATTCTTCGGCTCCCCTGGTTTCCTTCCACTGCTAAAAACCCCTTCGCACAAACGAATTTTTGAAAACCAGACCTCAGGGGATGGCTTTATATTATTTCAAACACACACAAAATCAGTCTATATTATTATTTGTATGTTCTTTATGTTTTAAAAAAATAAAAATGGGTGATGTCTCTGAAAGACTGAAATCGCGTTTTAACAATACCATGACTAACAACCAAATTCCTTGGGATTTCTTAGTAGTGCTATTAGCCGGCCACATTCCTCAGCCCCTCCAAAACATTCCGTAGCCCCCCCCCCCCCCAAAAAAAAATAAATAATTCCGTAGCCCCCCCCCCCCAATTTTATGAGCTGGCTACTGGCCCGGGGGTGGGAGGGGGTTGTTGAATGACTGATGTCAGTCATGTCTTTAAAGAAAACCGTTTTTGTGCTTTGCAAGACAGAATTTGGAATATTCGATTTTTAAGTTGATTTTTTGTGTGTTTTACAAAGCCTGTCATCTCCATTTTTAAAGATAAGATATTTAGTGTCTGTCTATAGAGGTCAGATATAATTGGTCTCAGCTATATAGTATACATGTGTAGAATTTGTTAAAGGTATTATTATCAAATATAGATGACCTGTGCTTACCTGTAGTTTATATTGATATAACATATGTAGGTATATAGATAGAGTCTGGTATGAGTCAATATTGACTCTATGTTTACAGGTAAACGATATAAGTCAATTAACCTGTGTAGATATACAAGTATACAGTAGCTAGAAACATTGGCCATTGTTTACCCTAACTTCATAAATCATATACTCGATTCTAACCGGTTCGCCCATTGAACTCTGATGAGTTCGTCCATTGAATGTTGATTTTTTAACCATTGGTTAGTATCAATTGCGTATGACTGCTTTCAGAATTTAGCGGAAGCTGCATTAAATGTTTCAGAATTGAATTGTTTCAGTACTCCGAATAGTGACAATCAAGTGTGCACCTACTTAAAGGACAACACTAGCACCACCAGAATTTATATGAAATAACTAATTAAAATGGTATTGAACATAATTTTAACATCTTTGCTAAGATTGAATGGTACAACACATTCGTCCAAATATTCCTACTCTCTTGTGTTAAAGAAGTTTCAGTACAACTCTTGTATGTGGAAACTCGGCGCACCACCTTCCGAACCTGGTTTAGTCCCTTTACTAAATATCAGGACGCGTAAGCGAATTGTTATAATAAGAATATACTTTAAAATTAGTTTCAAAATGATTTAATTTGGTTTAGATAGACGTCAACAATTTCAACTAACACACTTACACTATAGTTTGTGTTTAGATTAGTCTAGAAATAAGCTGTTCACTAACCAAGTAGCTCTAATTTGATTTTAAATAAGTCTAGAAATAACCTATTTTGTTTTAAATAGACGTCAAAAATGTCTACTAACCCACTAGTACTAGACTGAGTTAGAAGAATCTGAAAACATAAAAACCAATTAAGATTTCATTCATGTTATTAAAGTTGAATTGGTATGATTAATGACCTACAATATGGAGGCGTCGCCCAGACCAGTCTAATCCTTTGATTGTTCATAAGAACACTGTTTTACCTTTTAACTTTTTAAGTTATTCATATTTAAGTCAACTTTGACCTCAGGTTATGTTCATGGCGATAATCAGGTTTTGTTTGACCGAATAAGGACGGTTTTAAGACTACAAGCGGCCACAACGAACTCTATTAAATTTTTTAGTAGTTTTGGCCAACCAAAAATACAAAAATAAAGTCGCCATTTTTGGTAAAAACGACAATTTCACTAATATGGCAAATGGAATTGAAAAGGACTTTAAAGTCTTACTTTTGTGTACAAAAGGGCATAAACAATGCAGTGTTCAAAGGGGGTAATTCTGCCACGGCCTACCGTTATGAAATGAAATGGAACTTAACGTCTAACTGTTCTGTTCTGACTGCTAAGAGGGAAATTTGCCCGGACAGCGGCACTATACCCTACTCGTATATCGAATTATAACTGTTAAAGGATCTTTTACGCGCACGCCAATATATACACAAGACTTCTGTTTTTCGTTCCATCCGAACGACTATAGCTGGTCTTGCCAGATGTTCCGTCCCGCACCACTGACAAGAGAAAGCCTTTTCAGAAAATCACAATGAAATTCTCGGCCAATACAGTGTTCGAACACGGGTAAAACCACGTCGGAAAATCCCGATGAACTTTCTCGTTAGGTCGATTTACATTGATCTGGGGATCTTGAACATGCTAGCAATGTTATGCACGGGATCTCAATTTGTCGTCTTTTTCTGAATGACCCGACGCATTTTTTTTCTTTTAGCGAATACAACAAGTTACAGAGCAAATTGGCGAAAATCGGTGTATGCTGAAATACTTAGAGAATAAATCCCAAATATTTTATACCCTCCAGTGTAACTTTAATTGGTGTAAGAAATAGGTAACACAAATACTAGAATACTTAAGGGAGATCTATATTTCTATAGTTTTACACACAGTTAATATCATATATCATATATTGATATACCGGGATTAACACGAATTAGTCTCTATCATCCAAACAAATATTCTAAGAATCCGTACGTTGAAGACTATGGGGTTCTGGATGACCGAGACTAAACACGAATATATTCAGTATACAGTTCTTACCACCTTTAGGCTAGAATCGAATCTTGAAGACACTGGACAATGAAGGGCAATACACGCTATAATAATTGTTCTTTAATTGTCTTGGGGTAACCACTGAATATAGTCAAATAGGCGAATTTCTGTAAACAAGATATCAAATATCCTTTAATCCCCCCAAAATATTATATTCATGTTTATTACGTAGTAGCGATGAAAGATCACGATCGTGTTCCAACGAATAATATTTTTATTCATATTTTATTACGTTCAGACGATGAACAAAGCGCACTTGAATTCCATCCGAACCTCGGTGATCGTATACCACTCGTTCGCTCTAGTTCCATCTTTTTAAAATAACGCCATTGAAGATCAGATGTCGGTGATCGTATACCACTAGTTCACTCGGCTAATTTTACAAGAAAAACACAAAAATTGAAAACGCCTGGAGACCACTTACTGTTTGACCAAATTAAGATAAGGTCAAGAAGGGGGTGGTGTTACCCGAGAGGTGTAAAAAGCCGAGGGTCAACAACCACCGACAGTTAATGGTGACACAAACCCTCCTGAATTTCAATTTATTCACAACTTAGTAACAGATACTTTACCGACTTCGTTTCTGACTCATTTACTAAGAAAATAACGACATTGTCCAAACATTGGTGATGCCCTGCTGATCTTCGTAATTAATATTTTGACTACATGTATATTTATAATTTCGTTCCGTTTAAAAACATCTCAAATTTTGTTCGAAAGACCCGTTCGTTTTGTTTCATAGTAATAATAAAACAAAAGTGCGATCAATCCAAACCATTAGTCAAAATTCGATTTAATAATGTTTTATTAATTTCGTTCCGTATAAAAACATCTCAAATTTTGTTCGACTGACCCTGTTCAATGGTCGTTTTGTTTCATTTAATAATGTTTTATTCATTTCGTCTCTTATCAATATACGCATTTAGTATGGAGAAATGTGTGGCGATTTCTATATAGATTAAATGTTTTATTTGGTGACCCCGAGTTTGGTCTGATTAAATATATCGTTTTTGTCATCTTTTATGATACTATGGATAATCTCTTAATGGAATATATTATATAAAAACTGTCAAAATAGTTTTATGAGGTCTTGAAAGTCTCCCCAAATAGTGCTTCGAGCAACCAATAGATGAAAATGAAAATATCCCCCCACCACCACCACACATACCCCCCGCCCCCCCCCCCCCGGATGTCACATCATAGAAAAATAGAGGTCTAAATCATGTTTTAACAATCGTTGCGTTTAGTTATATAGAAGTGATGGGCCCAGTGTGTGAAAAGGGTATGATATCTTCCCAGAACACCAAATATCGCTTCTCCCTACCGCGGTAACAATGACACTACTTTTGTATTTCGTAATTTAATAAAATAAAACCAAGTACGAACAATCTAAACCATATTCGACAAAAGTCCTAAATAAACGGTATGGGCATAGTGTAATCAGCAAAATTAAAAAGCTTGATTGATAAATCCAACAGCATTATATTAACAAAACATTTATAGATCTTTTGAAATTCAACTGCAATACATGCATATTAACAATTATACATTACGAAAATTGATAATTGGTAATCTTATTATTAGAAAAATGTATATTTATTTGAACATTTACTCTGCATTTGTATTTTTGTAAAATGTGATACAATATTATCTTTAATCATGAGCTGGAGATATCCAACTGCATTGTTTTACCTAAACATGTATCAATATTTTGAAATTCAACAGCGGTTATTAATACTTATACATTACGACAATTTACAATTGGGGATCTAGTGTATCAAAAATGTGTTTATTATTTTTTATCATTCTTTAAAAAGCAAATTAGTTATAATTAATCAAAAGATGAAACAAAGACTCTAAAACGCCTCTTCTTAAAAGAATTCATCTAAGTTTGATTGTACCCTATGCAAACAAATTAAATACCATATTCAAGTCTTAATTGTTTTTATAGCAAATCGGAATCAGATATGGAATTTGAGTGGACAAAATATAAAGGAATGAAAACCAACGCATCTTAAATCAAAATAAAAATACATGAATGAGGCTAATATTAATATCTGCAGAAATTCCTTAAATACTATCACGTGGGCAAACTAAACAAAGAAGTCTTAGAACTAAGAGTTAATATTGTTGATAAATGGCCACGTGGGGGTCAACAAAAGTTCCTACATCACAACTTTACCTGTTCTAGTCCATTACAGTAAAAATATAATAATGGGCTATAATAGTGATGGAGAGAGGGATGAAGATGGATGGGAGAGTTGATATGATGGACAACTGCTACAGCAATCACAAAACTGACCAGTCAATAAAAATTGTGCATCATTAATGTTCCCCCTTTCTCTGTACGTGTTCATGCTCGTAAGCCATTTCTGAAATAGTCTACATTGATTTAAACACTTTATGAGCAATGAAATTAAATGCAATGGGGTTTAACGTCTTTCTGTTTCAATTTATAAGAATAATATGGTCTGAGAGCGTAGTAAAATTGCAATATAAGAATTGAGATAATTAGCCGCAATTCCCAATTACCTGGAAGTGCGTATGTTAGCCATTGCGTTGGTAAGTAATCGCCAAGTAATCAAGGCATTACAGATCACTTGAAATGGAAGAGTGTTGTCAAATTAAATGGGCCAATTGTATTTCCAGGACTCCTTAAAAAGGACGCACATTTCTAGATATAATGTTAGCTTCAATCATATTGATATGAACAACCATTCATAAATCGAGATGTAAACTACTGGCTTACGAGAACTGATATACGATTCAACAAGACAGCTTTACGGACGAGTAATTTGTCTGCAATATTTCAACTGCCCCAAAAAAACTGATTATAAATCTGAATTTAACCGAGGTCTGATTTACGGCAAAATAATCACTGAAAGAACCAGGCCATTGAGAATGGTAACTATTTATAGACCATGCTGAACGATTCCCGATCAAGCGTATAATTATTTGATGTCGAGGATGAGTAATGTTGAAGTGCAGTAGATTAACACCAGAGATAATTAAAACATGACCGATGGATTCAGACTACTAATTCTCCCCCCCCCCCCCGCCCGTTGGCTTCAATTCTGACTAGTAATAGTAGTCGCACCCCTAACCATGTAATTGCTATTTTCTGTTTGCTGGCTTTAAAATACGACCCTTTAATTCTACTACAAGAAGTTAGCTTGGTATCTACGGGCAGGGCGCTTGGGTGGCCGAATGGTTTGTGCATGTGGGTTGTATTATAAGGTCCGTCACTGAGTCAACTGGCGTGGTTTCGATTCCCCGGTCGGTTGTACAAGGAGTAAGAAATAAATACGAGTTTTAGACCCAGTGCTCATGTGATTTACTCACGTACGGCTGCTTCAATTCTGGAACTTCATCCGCCATAGTGGATTTCTGATCCCTAGCGCAAATGGCGGCGTAAAAATAACGTTTAATGTTTACAGCGCAAACTAAACCTCTAATGATTGTTGAAATATTTGGTCGACTTTTATTATTGCAGACAAAATTCTTACTCTCATTTGTATGCTTTACCCAATTTGTTCCACCATTAAGGTTGTTTTGATATTCGTCTGGAGCGATAAAGGGTAAATTAAAGGCAACCTATAATCTGTACGTCTGTATATAAATGTGGGTATATGACGATGGGTAATTTCTTATGGTAATCTGTAATATGTACTTATTGACTTAATTAATATATCCCCTACTTCGTTGGTATTTAGGATATAACGAGAGACCATACCAAAAATTCGGAAGTCTCGGAAAACTCGGAAATCTCGGGTTGTTTTTAACCGAGTTTAAACAATTCCAAGCTTTAGGTTTTGACTCAATAAATAGAAGCTTGCAATATGAATTCTAAATGATAAGAAAATAATTATATAGATGATGGTGCAAGGTGTTTAACGTCCTACGATGCTGCTCTAACTAGGATAATGAAGACGGACATGCGCCATAATTCGCCATACAGTGGGCTACGATGGAAATTTGGCCCGGACAGCGGCACTACGGTCTACACTTATATCGAATTCCAACTGTCAATGGATCTTTTACGTGCCCTCCAATGTGTACACGGGATCTCGTTTTTTGGTGTCATCCGAACGATTAGACACCTGTCCTTGTCAGTGCAGAAGAAAACCAAGGCCTCCACGTATACATTGGAGTGGACGTAAAAGATCCCCTGGCAGCTGTAATTCGATATTAAGAGTAGGCCATAGTGCTGCCACGTGAGCAAAATTTCCCTCATTGCACACTGTATGACGTATGCCTGTTTTCAATAGCCCAGTCAGAGCAGAACAATGGGACTTTAAACCCCATTTTATTTCTCGCTATTCCCACAGCGAATAACACACTCTCTAGTTAAGATATTTAGATCATTATTGTCGTTAATACATTGGGTTTATGTGTTCTACTATTGACGATCTGAAGAGGTTCTAGTATATAAATTGTCTTATAAATGTAACAAGTTATAGTATTTAACGTACTTGTACTAAGTGAGATCGGTGAAGATCGATAGTAAATGTAATCATTAGGCAGATCATGTAACACACTGCGTGTGATCGTTTGTAAAATGATGATATATGGTGATAAGGCTAGGTATTAAATGATCTCGATGGTCAACATCTTGAATGTAAAGCGATCGACGAATTTCTCTCTTTATTTTTATTGACATTCACAAGAGACGATCCAATTATCGTAAATAACAGATATTGCTGAATAATGATTTTCGTTCGTTTTAAACCCGTTTTCTCCTTAACCTAGTTACACTGCATCAATTACGGGATTTTCTGCGTGTTTCCCCGATCTCGGTTTTTGCGGGACAGAGGACACGACAAGAGGTGTGACGTAAACCAGAGGTCCAGTATACACATTGACTTGCACTTAAAAGAACCCTTGACAGTTGGTGTAGGACGGATTGATAACGTATAGTTGTTCGGATGGGATGGAAATAAAAGGTCCCGTTAACACATAGGTTTGCACTTGTAAGAACCTTTGACAGTTGGAATTCGAAATAAGAGTAGACCGTACCGCCGTTGTCCCTAAAATGTATTCGTGTTCCCCATTAGCCCAATCGGAACAAACAGTACGACATTAAACCCATTTTATTCCATTTCACTTATGTCCAATAGTTTCCTATTTTCTATATTGGATATTGGGTTGGGTGGCCGAATGGTTAGCGTGCGCACGCTGTATCATACGTCCTGTCATTGAGTCAACTGGCGTTGTTTCGAATCCCCGGTTGTACGTGGCAAGGAGTAGGGTCGCCTGTCCAGCCTCGTGGGTTTTTCTCCGGGTACTCTGGTGTTCTCCCACTGCTAAAGACCCCTACGCGCAAGCGATTTATTGAAATAAAATTGAACTACGAGTTAGCCCCGAAATGACCTAGTTTGTGCCGTGTGGACTTTATCCCCCTCGCTTTCACTCTTGTCGAGTGGACGTTAAACCTCATTGCCCCCTTTCTCTCTTTCTCTTTCTCTCTCTATTTTCTCTAACACAAGCAATATTAAACATTCTTTATGATGCAACATGCAATGTATGTCAAGGTATAAAAAAAACATTAACTATGAAAATTTATGAGGGGTTTTCATGAAACATGTATCCACAATTTGAAAAAAAATCTTTACGTAGACTTCTTAAAATGATTCTTTTATTAGTTAAATTTTTAAGTAGAACACTTCAAATTCTTTCTAATAGCAAGGTTTAACCAATTATTTATTTTTTGTCATTTTTATTTGTGTAATAAAGACTGAAAATGCGCGGTAAACAAGTTTATTAACCTTTTCCCGTAGAGATGGCATGTTCCTTTTCTTGCTGAATAGATGCAGAGATTTATCTTATTACCCCCTATGTTATTTTTATTCCATTTTCATGGCGTCTCTGAACACAGATGTCGGAGTTTTATATAAGAGGTATAATACTAATCCGTTTGGTTTATAACAAGCGAACAGTACGTTTCATCATAAAACACAAAACCCGAGTCTGTAATGTTGACAGTGTGTCGTATATCTAATTTATGCCATGATTAACATTGAAATTATCTCTTTTCAAACTGCTGAATTCGTCATCTGATACTGTTTTCGTCCATCAAGTTTTTTGGGCGTAGGCGATGTATGATATATTAATTGATATTTACTTACTTTTGAGAAATTTATCGATGCTAATAAATAGATTTTTTAAAAAGAATATTCATATTTATTATCCAGAAAACCAGCAATTAAACAAAACTGGCACCCACGTTAGCTACAAATATTATGCCAACGACTGCGTATGCTTGGCTGCGATATTACTCGCGGTTGAAGTGGAGTTTTGTCTCTAAACTCTAGAATAGTTCTAATCTTTGTGGGAAGTTCGCATGGCTTACTAAATTAACTCGGCCTGCTTTATTCGACATTTTATAATCACTACCACATACAACATAACACTACACGATACTGTCTTTTCCGTGATTTTAACATTTTAAATAATTCATTTTGACAAGAGGGTTGTTAAAAGGCAAATAAATGAAATCTACTCGTAATTAATGTGGCATGTAAAACTATTGTACATTAACATGCCACTTAAATCAACCGAAATTTCCCTTTTCATTCTAACAATGGAACATGCCGTGTTTCGGATTAGCAATATCATATCCACACGAAACAAATTCATTACATCGTTCATTGGCTATTTAAATGTTTTCTTTTCTTTACAGTTGCGAGGGAGAAAGAAATTAATCGACTTTGATATTATATTTTATTTGCAAAGCCATTTACACATCGCATCAATAGAGTCGGACAAATGACGTCGCCCTGCGGAAGGTACGTTTATTACATTTCATTCATGTTTATTATTTTTGTACTGCACCTAATTAGACTTGGATGGAGTTGCAATGAACCGTGCATATTTTCTTTCCGTTTTATTTATACAGTTGTCTGTCCAATTAATAAAACTGTGGTCCCTTTATTCTACACAGAACATCTGTATATATATCGTCACCCAATTAAGTTAGCCAAATCGGCCTGAATAGTTTTCCCGGTCTTCGTTTCATTGCTATTAAAATGCCATAAATCAAAATATGGAGTGAAATACTTATAAATGAAATGTAGACCAGACTTTTCAAGTAGTGCTCTTGATCTAAACTACTATCTCGTAAATCTAAGAAATTTGAAAATATGAAAAAGATGCATGAACTTCATTTATTATTCTTGGATAAATAATTTTACAATGCAGGCGCTTCAAACGTAAACTTAGTCTTGTTAAACGATCGCTGAATATTCTGCTAGATTTTCATCTTTGTGTCCAACAAAGGTAAATACAGTTACATTTTCACCAGACCGTATTTTATTCTTCATGTATTATTTTGTTTCTTGTTTTAAAAAACCCAACAAAACTATTTGCATATCACATTTACAGAGCGCATCTACGAAACATATCCAACAGAAAGAAATTGAATACTAATTCGTTATCTAAATGCCTGACTTCACGGGTTGTGCTCGACAAGGAGTGAAGCCGCATGTCCATCCTCGTGGGATTTTTCCGGGTTCTCCGATTTCCTTCCACTACCAAAGACTCCTACGCGTAAGCGAATTTCTGAAATAAAATTGAACCATGTGTTAGTCCCGAAATGACTGAATTTGTGTAAAGTCGACGTTAAACCCCATCTCTCCCTCTCTCTCTCTCTCTCTCTCTCTCTCTCTCTCAATGCCTTGCTTGTAGACAACAATAGGAGTTTATCATTCATCTTGTAACGTGGAGACAGAAACATGATGTTCTTGGTACCTTTTGTTTACCTTAGCAACAAATGTTTTGCACCCTTAACAATACGTCTGTTTATATGCACGTGATAATCTTCCTTGTTGCACTGTCCATTGTTGACCTTGTCACGGGATTAAAAAACACAGTGACACTTCTGATACATCTTGATTGGCCACTGGTCACATCTTGTGTCAGAAATAAAAAGTAGATTGTGAATTATGTTACAGATATATATGAAAAGAAAGAAAAGAGTGTAACATACTATGGTGCTGTTTGAATATATTTTATTATTATTCATACGAACCTTTTTATTTGCAACACGTTAGTTCTCACATGTGTCCAATCGCGAAATACCACAAAGATTAATGGAGATGTGTTGGTGTGTTGGGGTGTATTTTCCCTCTCTGATTTAATTAAATTTGATGCGTTGATTGGATTTGCTACTTTGTAAGTGTCTATCTCTCTACATTTAAAAGTTTAGGTCCATAGATAAAGCCAATATTGAGATTATGTTCTCTCGGCAACAATTTAGGCCACAGGGAAACTAGCATCTACTTGCCAACAGCTTACTCCCTAGAGAAACCATCTTCCACTCGTCACCACATTAGGCTACAGGGAAACCATGTTTCATTTCATAGTTCGAAACGAAAATATTATTGTATAGATGTTTCCCATACTAATCGCAATATCAGATCCCCTTTAATCTTAATATTTTTATCTTCCGTTCCTTCCTATCTTCAAACAACGTTAAACATTAAAATGAAATGGAATTGGGTTTATTGTTACTTTCTTGCACTAACCGGACTAACAAAGACGAACATACGCCACGCAATGTGCTATGAGGGAATTTTGCCTGACTGGCGGCGCGTGGGTTAACTATTATTTCGAATCCCATCTGTCAATGGTTCTGGTACACGGGACCTCGGGTTTTCGCCTCATCCGAACGACTAGACACTGTCCTCGCCGGGCCCTAAGTCCTGCCCACCAACATGGGAAAACCAGTGAAAAACCCCAGGGACATTTTCTCAGATCTTCTGGTTAGTGAACTAGCGCATTACTTACTGGGCCACCGTGGCACATGTCGAGATGTAATGACAGACAAGAAGGTTTTTTTTTTCGTTTCACGTTATGTACACCCTTTCCTTAATGGAGCATGCATGAAGATATCTTTCATAAATGGTTACAAATATCTGATTTCTCTTGACACATTTTAATACTTGGACATTAGTCAATTGACACATTAACTGCGACCGTTTCACAATATAACGTTACATATCCATTCTAATAATAGTATATATAGGTCACAGTTCAATGGAACATAATTACTGTATATTCCAGTTCAGTTACTAAATGCCATTGAAACAATTTGGTAATAGTATCTTAAATAGTTCAACGGACACTATAAATTGTGTGATGGCGTGGTCCTTTTGAACAATATGTTATCTTAGTAATTTTATTTAACACATTTCAGCTGGACACCCCTGAATGTGCTGTCGTGGGGTTATTGTGTCAATTGATGTCAACCAAATTCTTGAATTCAGATTTCATACCCAATATTCAAAACGTTCTATGGGCTCCCCACGGTGACTTTCATATATCACGGTGTCCATATTAGATCAACTTATGTCCAGTAATATTTTTATGTCATATGATATTAGAGGTATTTTATCAACCGGTTCTTTTCATTCCTTTTGGCGTTTGACATCAAAAGATAATCCCGCCTTTATTAGTCATATATATTTCAGTGGATATCCAAAGCAAAAGGACTAGAATCCCACGAAAAATTCGGCCACAACATTTTAAAACACCATTATCCTCAGAATTCTTGACACACGTGTCGAATCTCGCAAAAAATTCCGCCCCCAACATATTGAATTTAAATATAATCATGTTTTCCAAATCGAACACCATGCACGATTCTTTTACTTTGGAATGGGGACATTATCCTCTCAATTCTTGACCTACACTCCTGTCGAATCTCCCAAAAAAATCCGCCACCAAAATTTTAAATTTAAATATATCTGAAAGTGGTTTATTTTGGAATCATGATATAATTTTGTTTTCTCACTATGGAAACAGATGATCGAATCACTCAATCGGATGTCGGTTATTCTATGTTGGAGAGAAAAAAATGATCGCGCCATCAGTTGGGGGAATGTTGCTTTTGAGACACGTTTTGAAGAAATCGTCAATTGAAAGACAAATAAAGCTACAAAGATGTAATTATTTATGTACACGAGTTAACCATCGACGTTTGACCGCAAAGATTTTTAACTCTAACCCTACACGGGTAGCTCCTGCTAACACGTGTAGTTAGCACCTATTTTAATCTATGTGGCTTAAACGTTGGTCAACCGGTCATTAATTGATTTAAAGGGGTATTAAAGGAGATTAGACACAAAAGAGCCGTTAGTTATCGTTATAATATTTTTAAAGAAATAGATAATGTAAAGAGAATATGCTGAAAATTTCAAATTGTTCCACTCTGAACCGAGATATAAGCAATTGAATTTTAGACCTAACCGCGATCATCATTAATAACACCAGAACGATAGAAAACAAAGTCTCGATTATCCACTTTGACGTTAAATCATCCATCACAAAATGTATTCCAGTAAACATTGTAGGAAAGCAATGGCATTGAGAGTTGACTATGGTCTGGATATGTTAATTGATGTCTAATGAATAATTTAAATAACATTTCAGGTCTAAAGAAAAACTGCAATAGATAGATTGAGCTCTTGCATAATGTATGTTTATAAATATTGATCAACCAGTATATGGCTTATTAAATGACTAAAATTTGAAATGATAGATTCACCTGTTGGTTGATATAGCAAAGGTGGATAAAAAATCCCAGAGCTTTCTTTATAACCCAAAGGTGGGCAAAACGGACGGGTTTCTTTGTATCACAACTTTGACATAAGTTGAAGAAGACATTGTATACAGTCAGATACTAGAGACCTATATTGTTACTTACTAAACGTAGGTCTAACATACCAATGTCCACTTCACAATGTCGACCAATTTATCAACCATTTTACGACATACATCTGTCCGGTGTATAATTACGGAGCTGGTTTCATACTCTACAATTATCACCCGATTTCTATGAAACTTTTAGATGTTAACAAATTGGGTTAAGTAATTCCAGTAGAATTTATTGGCCTAATGTTTCAGTTTGGTGTAATTTCAGTGGATTGTATAAATTCTATCCATCTTATTGTTTTTCTTTTCGGGTTTCGAAGACAGTGATGTTTAAATGGATTATAAACTCTCGTGACCATTTTAGAATTAACATTAGCCAGTAATTTTTGTGTTTTTCTGCTAAGTAAATTTTTTAAATTTTGTTTTAAAAAAGAAATATGTTAATTTGAAATAACGGAACGTTTTGTCAATTCAATTTATAAATAGCGCTATATTCTTCTCCGACTGGGCTAATGAAGACGGCATAACATTTATAGCAAACAATAAGTATAAAAGTTTGATATGTGGTTGCAGTCTGCTATATTTGGTACACTTATTGTGTTCACGACGTCAAGTCACTTTATTACACTTAGACCATTACCACAAAGAAGAAGTGCCACCCCTTCGTGGAGTTTTGAGTATGACTTGTCCTGTACCGTATATATTACATTATACTAGTTCTATTCTGACATTCATAAACTATAATATTATATATTTCAAACAGCTTGATCGGAAACTGTTAGTAGCAAATTAATTAAACTGTTATATTACCCTTTGATTAGTGATATGTTCGTTTTAATCTCGAGTTCATTTCAAAACCAGTAAGAGCATATTGACCGTTGACACGAAAGTATCATTGCGACCATTGCGATCGGTTATATAAAATATATCTAAATTGTTTCCAAGATAAAATGTTTCAAAGATCTATCCCTGGTTGTACGTGACAAGACGTAGGGTCGTCTGTCCAACCTGGTGGGTTTTCTACGGGTCTCGCCCCCCACCTGCTAAAAAAGACCCCTAGTTAATTATCATATATGTTAAACCTAATCTCTCTCTCCCTCCCTCCCTCTCTCTCTCTCTCTCTCTCTCTCTCTCTCTCTCTCTCTCTCTCTCCCCGAATATCTTAATTTGTTGTTGAAAGGGTGCTAACAGTCGAGACGATTACTGGAGAGTGTTTTAAGATAAGGTGAAAGTATTTAAAGGTGTTTGTTCGTCTCAGCCATTGAATTGGCAATAATCTGTTATCAAACACAATATGGCTTTCCTTTTAATGGTCGCATCTCAGACGGTGACGTAATCGACCTCTGTGGGGAGTCGGAGGTCTAATATTTGTGTAAATTACTTGTGAACTGAACAAAAGTGTCGACATATTAGAGATTTCAACTTGACACTGTTATTCTATTAGTTCTGGTCGTTGAACAACCACAAGGGTTTATTCGCATCATTTACTGCGGGATTGGATTATTAGCGCGCGCATTGAGATATGGCCGCTTTAAGATCCTTAAACTGCCAGTTAGCAATTAGTTTCCCCAATTTTAATATTTCTTGCAAGCTTAAGCTCTCGAGAAGTTTTCTAAATACCTTATATCATTATATATTTGATGTGCACCATGTTCACGAACCTCGGACGGTATAACATCGGGGAACCGTCGTAGCTCGCGCTCACGAATCAGGCCGTGTCCGGGGCTGGATCCCGTTGTTACCTGGAATTTTCCATGGGGGATTCCCCTTGTCAATCGTGGAGGATCAGATAAGGACAGCGTCTAATTATCGGTTTGTGCACACAAAAGATCTCATGACAGTTGGAATTCGATATAATTGTAGGGTTAGGGTTCGAATTAGAGCTAGTCCTGTTTACATCTCCTGATTTTGGACGAAATTTGAAGTTGGCCTTATTAAGTAAACCTAACAAATGTATGGTGTGGACGTTAACCCCCCCCCTCTCTCTCTCCCCTTCTCTCGCTCTATCTCTCTCTCTCTCTGTCATTAGCCAAGTCGATGCAGAAAAGTAGGACGTTTAACCCAATTCTATTTTTAAACTATTTCAACAAAATCATATGAACCGAATCTACGGATGGTTTCTAATCCTTATAAAGATTACTACGACCTCCGAGATTTGTCAAACCAATGTCATTTATATAGATCTATGTGGGCCAAAAAAACTGACCAAAATTAAATGTTTATAAATCCGGGTCGTTAGTGACTAAATTATCTTTTTGTCAAGTTTCCTTAACATTTGTAATACTCTCATTTCTTTCTCCTAATCTGTATAAATGTTTAAGACAGCTGTGATTAAATAGTTTGGACCTCAGCCCGAAAATAAACTAATAAACTAACTAGTACATCGGTCCGCCATGAGATCGGATGGATATGTAAACTCATAGAAAGATTTACAATTACTTGAAGATTTGTGCCGGGTAATAAAACGAAAGTAGAATGGTTCGACAATTTATCGTACATTTCTAAACAAAAATACACTACTTAGGCTGAAAAGGTCCTTTGTGTTGAGACATAATTATATTGGTCTGAAGAAAGCCATGGTTGGCTAGCGGTAGGCGGTCAGTAGTGCACTAGCCTATCGAATAGAGTGTCCCAGGTTCAAATCCTGGTATGGACCGAGAAAAACCATTCGCATTTTCTAGGTGGGACTGTCCGGTTCTCATATCGGCGTACACATAAAAGAAACCTTGGTCGTTTTCATTAACCATAACATTGGACTTTATAATTAATGGTGCATTATCACGTCTGTTCCCCTTGATATCAACATAAAATATTATTTTATTGAGTTGGTACTTCATAGAAGGTTGCGATGAGTGTTGTTTCTGTATTGTCTGCTATATCGATCATTAACACACCCTTGTCCACTATCCTTGTTAGTGTAGAAAAGTCGAGGACGTTAAACCCCGTGTCACAAAATTGAATTAAACCATGTGAATTTATTTGTAACAGAGACTAAAAGAAGACAGAAGTGGTCAGATCCCAGAAACTTGCGTTGTGTGTTGTATCTGCCTGCTGAACTGACCTTAAACCTCACCTTGTCAACACCCCGATTGGGGTAGTGATGTAGTAGGACGTTAAACCCCATTTCGTTCATTGACATATCGCTCAAAATCTATTAAAATTAAATTAAATCGTATTTTCCGCGAATGAATTTATTTGTAACGGAGCCTAAAGAAAGAGACGAGTGGTCAGATTAATCACGTGTTTATGGCGTCTGGTAAAGACATCCCACTGACAGGCGTCTTACAGATCCGATAATTCACAGGATACGTAATAAAAGGTTTCATTTTCAGGGGCACGTCACCTTTTCACCACGGGTAGATCGGCTTTACCGAGATAATTATACCACACGCATCATGACTTACGATTAAATTTAGACTTAGTCAATTGACACGACATTTAAAAGTGACCAGTGTCATTCGAAAACTGTAATTAAATAACACCTATTTACCTGGAATGACATTGACGCGTTCTGCATTCCTTAAGAAAACCCGAGAACAATAAGGGAACTTTTTCACCATATGCTGAACTTGAGAGTGATGAATAAACTTTACTCTCGTCATGAATTTAACCTTTTATTTCAACTAACAATAAAACAAAGTTATGTTTAGTTACAAATTTCACAAAGGAACGACAAAAATAATTGGCAACCCATCATTAAAAAAAGTCTTTCATTTTTTGATGCACTTAAATATCAGATTTTGCCATTAAACAAAGATATTCGTAGGAATGCTCTCAATTTTAGATAATTAAAGGTTTTAAGGCGCAGGGCTATTTCATGATGAGCGGATTATTTGATGTAACGTTGTCACCGGAAGTGGCGCGGCTATTTACCTCAAGCCGCAATATTTAATCTTTAAAGATCACGAGACGTAAGGTCACATTTAGTAGACGACACACTTTTAATTAATTTCCTTCCTCAAAAATTCCAACCTGTGGAATTTATTCCGCAATCTGAAATTCTTCAATCTTTAAATAACGAATTGTGGTAGGTCCAAATTCCTCGTTTCTCTGTCTCAACTAGTACATTTGATCTATTGTGAACCACGAAAAGTTGGCGTTTCACTCAAACATTTTGCGCAAGCTGAAAGGGGAAACCCGGTCCTTTCTACAGATTTGAATACACATTGCTTCTTTAAGATGTTACTTTAACTAATTTAACCTTATGACGTCTGGAACGCCTGATACCATCATTACCCAGGCATGTGAGGGATTTACACATATTTAACCAGCAACTTGTATTATACATTGTATAACTTTACTTACTGTCGCTCCCTCCCCACCCCACCCTGCCCAAACCAAGAAGAATAACAGTCGTCGCCTGTTGGCCCGTTAAGAAACGTTTATCTAGTTGTTCGTATGAGGCAAAAAAGACAAAGTCTATGCATGCACAGATTGAGACGTAAATGGCAGTTGGAGAGAGAGAGAGAGAGAAATAGGGTTTAACGTCCAATCGACACAAACTAGATCATTTATTTCATTAATTAGCATGCGGGTAGGGGTCTTTAGCACTGGGAGGAAAACGGAGTGCCCGGAGGAAACCAACGAGGTTGAGAAGGCGCCCCTATCTCCATGTCACATACGCTCACACCAGGGATCGAAACCTCAGCCGCAAGCCAGAGGTGACCAGCCAGCTATAGAGGTCGAAGCGCAGTTGGAATTCGTTGTCAGGACAAAATTCTCCCAATGTATATGTAACCATAGAAATGAAAATATTAATAATATGTTCGTCTCAAAAATATGACCAAAGGTTGATGGCTGAAACTCCTAAACCCCTGTTTGTAAGAAATGAAATGAAATTAACTGGGGTTTAACGCCCTACTCTTCTGCTCCGAACTTGAATAATGAATACGGGACATTTTGCTACTCTTATATCGATTTCCAACTGCCAAGGGATCTTTTACGCGCGCACCAATACGAGACCTCGGTTTTTCGTCCCATCCGAACGACTAAACAGCTCTCCTTGTCATACCCTCCGTCCTGCACCACTGACAAGTGGAAACTGTATTTGTTAGAGGTCTGTGTATACGTGTATATAGTGTTGTAGAACTATACAGTATCATTTAGACTGGTTGAACTCCGCAGATTCTCAAAGATAACAGATAAAAATCATGCAACAAATAAATCAGCATTTTTTTTTTACAGAAAAATATGTAGAAACATATCTGGTTAACTAGAATGTTACAATTACTATTATCAGACATAAATTACCTTTTTAATTTAAATTGATTTATGGTGGTTTGTTTTTTTACTGAGGTTTAAAGCGGATAATAGCCAGAATAACAGCCAAAAGAAGGGGGGACAAAGAGAAAAATGGGGTTTAACGTCCACTCGACACAAACTAGGTCACTTCTGGACTAACATATGGTTTAATTTTATTTCAATAATTCACTTGTGCGTACGGCTCTTTAGTAGTATGAAGAAACCAGAGTACCTGGGGAAAACCCACGCAAAGGCGTTTCATAGCTGAGGCATCAAAGAGGTTGAACAAATAAAACAGGAAATAAATGCTAAAACCGACGAGAAAAAAGAAATGTACCCTAGTTAGGGAGAGCCATAAAGGCAGACAAAAGGGCCCCTCGTCTGATAAAAGGGCTCTCTGGCCAAGAAAAGGGCCCCCGAGTCCCGAGTCAATTGTTTTCTTTACACTGTTACTGTCGAATCCACTACTGAATGAGAATGCAGTCATTGCACTGATATGAAAATCATCAATCAAGACACCCCCCACCCCCGGACACCTACGCAAAAGGGTCCTCAAAAATGTAAAGCCTCCGCCATGATAAACCTTAAAACGCCACTGAACCTACGGGGTCGGATAGGCGCCAGGGGAGAGAAAGGGAGAGAGGGAGAGACAGAAGGAGCGAGAGAGAGAGAGAGAAGGGGGGGGGGGGTAGTTAACGTCCATTCGACACAAACAAGGTAATTTTGGGACTAACATATGGTCCTATTTTATTCCATTAATTTGGGTTTGCAATACATAGGGACCATCTGTCTGATTCCTCTTTAAGAAATTGAAAACAAGCCTGTTCGTGTTTAAAAATCATGTACGGGTGCATTGTAGTAGCTAACATATGATTAAGTAATTAAATGCGTGCTTCTCGTCTGTCGAAATTTTGAAATAAATGACAATAGGTTCGAGTCTATAGATCAATCATAAGGGTATGTTGTTAATTTTTCCAGATGGCGCAACTGTTAGTCACGGTGGTTGAATGTCTAAACTTGCGTGTAAAAACGAATTTTAGTGATAAATTATAATTGTACATGTTTATTTAAATTATTTAAGAGTGTTTTTCACTGAGAAACTTTCATTAACAAGAGAAAAAAACCCGTTGCAATCAAGATAATATTCCACCATGTTGAGGCCACGCAGTCGTTTGAAAGTTAAAATGGACTGTATTGCACCCATCGCTACCAAACCATCAATCATAGCATCAAAATGCAGAAATACTAACCACAACCACTGGGAGGTATCAGCGACTTTAACTTTACTGGCTCGTTATTCTGAGTTTAGCGCACGGGGGATAGGTTGGCGCAGTAGGACGTTGGCACGCTAACCTGGAGGTTTCATGTTGTATCCGTTATTTTCCGGCGTGGGTCGCCCTTGTCAGAGGTGCAGAACAGAGGACCTGGCCAGGGACCTTCAATTCCAATTAATTTCATACAATTTCATACTCTTCTGGCTTGTTTAAATTTAGTTCCAGTAGAAATTACAAAAGGAATCATCCATGAAGACTCCAAATACCGTATCTTGGTGTTGATATAAGTTTATATAGGGCAAATATGTTAATCCCCAAATTGCCCAGTTGTTTGGAGTTTACCATCCAACCCGACCAACAATTCCTGTCTTTATCTTTGATATTTTTTTAATTTTTTTTATTGGGGGGGGGGGCACGGTGGCTAAGTTGGTAAGACGCTGACTCGCTAACCTGGAGGTCGGGTGTTCGATCCCTGCATTGGTCGAGAAAGTTCATCCTGATTTTCCGGTGTGATTCCACCTTGTCAGTTGTCAGTGATGCAAGACGGAAGGCCTGGCAAGGACAGCTATCTAGTCGTTCGGCTCGGACGGAAACCGAGGTCCTGTGTACGCATTGGCATGTACGTAAAAGATCCCTTGACAGTTGGAATTCGATATAAGAGTAGGCCGTAGTGCCGCTGTCCAGGAAAAAGTTACCTTATAACACACTGTATGGCGAATGCCCGTCTTCATTAGCACAGTTTAGGAGCAGAACAGTAAGACGATAAACCCCATTCATTCCCGTCTTTATCTTTGATATTATGATAAGCCTGTGTATATAAAGCTTGTATTTGTGTGTTTATACTGGTAGTTATTGGGTGTTAACGAGTTGGTAGAGTGTTTAGTCTGAGATGGTAATAGTCTACTAATAGTCTTATTGATAATTGTTGATAGGTTGTTTAACTAGACTTTTATAAATACCAAGACCAATCTAAATCTTATTGATAACCGTGATACCGTTAGATCTTGTCTGGAATTGTAAGGAAACGCCGAAGAGTGATGACTTAAAGCTCGCCAGTCTATAGAATAATTTATCTTGGGAATTTGTCTAAAAAATACCCGTATATGTTTGGATGGTTTTGGGAGTTAATATATAAATGATCAGAGAAGAATGGAAGGGTCTTGGTCTTTAATGTCTCGCCCAGACAATACTTCGGTCATTTTGAGACAAACATGGAATAATGTCTATTCCTTTTTTTTGTGATACGAGGTGTCGAAATTTTGCCCGTGCAGGTTCATTTCCGCCTACCTTTTTTGAGATATACATATGGAATATTTTTTACATTTTTATTTATTTTTTTGTGATTTTGTAGAGTGACGTTTTCCATTACAATTCTTTGATTTCTAAACGAAAGGGTTTTCGTACGTGCTCTCCAATGTTTACACAGTTCGAACTCGGCTTTTCGTCTCATACGAACGACTAAGCGTTCATTCCTTAACAGCACATGCTACATGTATAGTACCATGAATACCGCGGAACACTGATTGGTCAAGAAATGATATACTTGGTGAGATGGAGTGGTGAGCTTTTGTATTTTGGAGTTGTCTGACATATTTGTTTTCGTTCTCGAAGAATGAACTCGTCTTAATTAGGGTGTGTGGATATATACTTACTTAAATGTAATTGCGATGGTACAGGTTAGTGTATAAACGTATCGTATATTTGATAAGTGGTATCGGGTGTTCTCCCGTGATTGAGAATACCACGACCCATGCAAGTACAGCAGCCTGTCCAACTTTTAAGTCAAACTTTGGTATCTGGTGTTCTAGCGTGATTAGAAATACCACGACTCATGCAGGCACAGTAGTGTGTCGGACTTGTAAGTCCAACTTCTGAGTTAGGTAGCTCTATTATTTTGAACATCTCGGTTTCGGCAATTTTGTTTTTCTGTTAGGAATGCGATCATTGGATGAGTTATATTATGCGTCTCGGTGATAATAATCAACAATAACAATACAGTCGACAAGATATCACACATCTACTAATCAACTAGAAATAAAATATAGCAATAACTCACACCTTACTTCTACAGATAAGACGCGGTTCTATATCACCTGAAACTACTCCTACATAAGACGCACTTCTCTGTTCTAAGCCATCTTAAACAACTGCTACATAAGACTCGGTTATATGCCGTATTAAATAACTACTACACAATGAAATTAAATGGGTTTTAACGTCCTTCTGTTATGTTTCGACTCCTTAAAATTGTTACGCGGCCCTGTGGCACACTTGGGATAGGGTGATCGGGTGATATAAGGCCTGACCTTTAGACCATAAGGTTTAGCATTGAGTGAAATGGCGTGGTTTAGATCCCATGCTTATACGTGACAATGAATGGGGTCGTCTATCCAACATTTTGGGTCCCCCCCCCCCCGGGTCTTCCGTCTACAAAGATCCCAATAGACAAGCGAGTTATCAAAATAAAAATTATATCATATGTGAGTCTTGAAAGGATCAAGTTTATGCCAAGTAGACGCTAAACCTCATTTATCGAATTTGATTAGAAGAAAGAGGCGCTGATATAAAATTTTAAATTACCGCTAGATAAGAAATAACTTCGGTTTTATGTCATCTTGAGTAAATGATTGATACGGATTTACTAAGACAGGATACAATTTTATATCGAATTTGGTTCAATTTTATATCGAATAACTAATCAATGAACGCAGTTCAGTGTCATCTGGATTAATTAACAGATAAGACGCGGTTCCATACCATCATAACCTGTAGCATATCCAGCAGATAAGGCGTCTCTCTCAGCTCATTCAGTCATCTAACATGGCAGACACAGCGATAAAAAACCAACTTTACCGAATACCAGATTTAATTCCATTTCCTTCATCCGTAGATAACACTCGGCATGTCGAGAAAAGTTTTCTTTTATTGTTCGCAGTAAAACTGCATGGTCGGCTTCACGTGACAGAGAATAATCTGATATGTACTTTATGATAAATATGTACCAGTTATATGTTATATATATCCTTACTTATCTTTTTCATTATGTCACATGATAATACTACTTTATGATTTATACGCTACAAGATTTTTGTGTGGGAATAATGGATTAGTTGGAGGAATTTTCTTATGTTAGGGTGTTGTTTCTTAATCTTTACGATTGTGTATAAGTGTTTTGTGAGAGTATTTTTACATTTTGGTTGAGTTTTCTTATGTTTCGTTTATCTTAAAATACAATGTCTTAGTTTATACGAGTGTGGTAGCAGAAAAGAATGACTTAAAACCCGATGTCATTTGAGATTTGACCTTTTCTTAATCCCGACGATTGTGTATAAAAGTTTTTGTGAGAATATTTTTATATTTTGGTTGAGTTATTTTTATGTTTCGTTTATTTCAAAATGTTGTTTTTCTTGTTTCATTGATAAATACAATGACTTAGTTTAGTCGAGTGTGGTAGCCAAAAAGAATGACTTTAAGCCTGATGTCATTTGACCTTTTCTAATCTTTCATCATCATACGATTGTGCATAAATTTTTGTGAGAGCCTCTTTTCTTATGTTTCTTTTATTTTAAAATTCTGTTTTGTTGTATCATTGATAAATACAATGGCTAAATTTAGACGGGTGTTGAAGCAGAATGAGAAAAGAATCATGACTTTAAAAACCCGATACCATTTGACCTTGTCTTATCCTTCATCATTCACCAATGAACATAATTGACTAGAGCAAAAATTATTGTAATCAATGACTGAAATAAGCTACAAGAGAATCCATAAAGAAATAGCCATGTAGTTAAAATCAACAAAAATGAAATAATATTCTAAGATTAAAACAAATTTTACCGAGTGGAGGCTAAGCGCTCTTGTATATTCATATAATGTCTATCAATCAGAATCCGTCGATAAGACAATGTTGTTGGAAGAAGATTTATGGAAGGGGTCTACTAAGTAAAAAATTGAATAGTAGGTCTTAAGTTCACTGGTCGGTTATAAACGTTTTCGTCAAGAGATAGAGAGAGAGAGAGTAAATTACATATTATTGTATAAGTTTTGTATAAATAATGGTAATTAATTCCAAGAAACACTGATTCATTATAATTAATCTTTAATGTCGTAGTCGTAATAATTGTCATTAGCGATTCTATTTGGCAAGTGAAGGTTGACATAATATCGGTCAAATCGTGTCAATTCGGTTAGTGAGATACAAGTCCCTCTGTTTTAGGACATGGGCGTTATTATTTGGGAAATTGATTTTGTATATAGTATTCCAGACCCTATTCCAGTTTTCCCAGAATTGTGTCATCAATAGCAAAGATCTCAATTCTAGAAATGGTTTCGAAGAACTGGTTAATATTTTGGTCAAATCAGCAACCGTAGATAAACTAATTTAACTTACATCATTTGGTTTATAATCTCAAACCAGAAGTCAGAGTAGACGTCTTGGAGATAAGACGGGCACCAAGAAACAAGATAGTTTAAAGTGGCTAATTAATGCCTCCAAGTGGCATGAAACACGAAGCTTGAATGGTGGAAATCGAAGTAAAACAGAAGACATTTATAGTCAGGAGAGAGAGGGAGAGACAGAGAGCGAGAGAAAGAGAGAGAGAGAGAGAGGGTGATTTTAACATCTACTCGACAGAAACTAGGTCATTTCCGAGCTAACATACGGTTCAATAATTCAATTGCGCGTAGGGGCTTTTAAAAGCAGCGGGAAGAAACCAGAAAACCAAGAGAAAACACACAAGGTTGGACAGGTGACACTGATCCTTGTTACGTACAAGCAGGGAATCGAAACCACGCCAGATAATAACCAAGCTAGCTTCTTGTCTTTTAAAGCCAGTAAACAGAAGGTAACAATTACATGATTAGTCAAGTAATATTATCCAGATTACCACTCAACTCACGGCTGTCAAATTCGATAATTTGATCGGTTGATAAAAAGTGGAGAGTGGTGGCTTGAAATACACCAATGATACTAATTCTAGAGAAAAGTGACATTTTAGTTACGGTAAATAAAAACTGTTGTTGCTGATATTGACAGATATTGTGAATTAATAGTTTGACTTTAAAGTGGCGCCTCCTAAAGTAGGTTGGTCCGTTTCTTGTATTTTTTTCTTGCTTAATTAACGAATTCAGTGGGTTTAACAATAACTATTCCGGTTTTTCTTTCGGTGATGTATGTTTCTTCCTATAATGCAATAAACGGGTGTTCGTCTTAGTTTTAAGCCACGGTAGATCGATGAGAGAGAAAGAGAGAGAGAGAGACAGACAGATATATAGAGAGGAGAGGGAGAGAGAGGGGGAGTTTAACGTCCACGCGACACAAATTAGGTCATTTCAGGAGCAGTGGGAGGTAATCGGAGAACACCAACGAGTTTGGACAGGCGACAATACCACTTGTCACGTACAAGCAGGGAATTGAATAGAAACCACGTCAACTGACTCAATGACAGACCTTATGATACAGCGTGCACGTGCTAGCCATTCGGCCATCCACCCCCTCGAGATAGGATATGGAACCTGGCATTGGGACGACTTATTGGTGCAATAACGTAAGACGTTAAAACCCATTTCCAAAGCTTCAATAATTATTTATTAGAAACTCCTTTTTAAACCCACCATTTGAAAAAAAAACGCCATAAAAATTTTCCCAAATGCACTAGATGGCATGGGGTGTTACCTTGTAATATGGACCAAGCACCGAATTATAGAATTATTCTGTATAAACTAGTGTTGAACAATCGCTTAATTCCTTCTTTAAAATGTAAATTAGGTGAATCCTATAGATCTCGCGTTGATCCCAGAACCTTTTGTTAATATCACAAAATACAACATAACAAAATCTTAAACAATCTTATTCGTTGCAAAATAAAGACATGCACCAAGTAGCTGATCTGACCCCACGACCTTTTGAAAAAAACATGCGCCCTCGGTGTCCTTACATAAAATGGATAACAGGATCTTATAGGCCTTAATGCACTGTTGTCATTATGCTTCATAATGGGAGGGATGCCTTTCAACAATTGTCTAACACTTCTGTTTAAAATGAACGAATTAGCGAATCAATATTTAAGGTAAACATCTTCTCTATGGAATGGTTCAGAATATTTAAACTCCAGTTGGTGATTGGCCCTGACTTAATTAAAGAAACGTAGAAAAAGAAGACCTTGGATTACTTAAGATTTAAAAGGCGGAAAATGTTCAAATAACATGTGTATTTTGGCGCGTAATGTGAACAGGCGGTGTAATTATAGTCATCTTTCTTTGTACGCCATTGTTAAATTTTGTCTGGTAAAATATATAAATTAAATATACCCTTTCTTAACGATCTTTATTTATCCTTTGAAATTCCTAGTCTTTGTACTGATGTACTGAATACAGTGGGGGGGGGTGGAATGGCCTAGTGGTCGAGAGTGCAGCGCTTCGACCTCTAACTGGCCGGCCACCTCTGGCTTGCGGCTGTGGTTTCGATCCGTGGTGTTAGCGTATGTGGCATGGAGATAGGGGTGCATTCTCAACCTCGTGAGTTTCCTCCGGGCAATCCGGTTTCCTCCCACTGTTAAAGACCCCTACGCGCAAGCGAATTATTGAAATAAAATTAAACCATATGTTAGCCCCGAAATGACTTAGTTTGTGTTGAGTGGACGTTAACCCCCCCCCTCTCTCTCTCTCACTCTCTCTCTCTCTCTCACACAAAACTGATTTAATTTTTAAAAATGAGTCCATTAATAATTCACAAAGTGATAGATGCATTTAATCTGATTAAAACACAGATCCTATTTCGTTTCGTTTTTTTATTGTTCAAAATTTCGTTTACTTGTCTTTACTGCATTAGGATCCAAACGAGTTGTTATTTAACCTGTGTTCTGGATGATCTGAGGTATTTTTCGTTTCGTTAATTTATACTTTCGGTGGCTTACATTACATGAAGATCTGACAAGTTGTACTAGAGGGTCGCGTCAGGGGTTGTACGAGATACTTTTGACCCTATGACGTTGACTTTTCTTGTGGTTCATCCACAATTCCATGCATCGCATACCAAGAACTCGACGAAACAGTCTGTTTCATTGGCTAATCCCTCACATCATCCACAACGCGGGTTACATAATAACTCTTTCAGATCCTAGTGTAGTAAAGACAACTAAAACGAAATATTGAATAATAAGAAACGAAACGAAATAGGATGTGTGTTTTAATCAGATTGGTTCCACCCAGGAGGATATAGCAATTCAGTTATATTTAAATATGAATAAAAAAAAAAACTGCACAAGATATCTCAAATTTACTGTAAATTTAATAGCGATATGACCTTGTTCGTGTTCAGTGGGCGTTACCCCCCCCCCCACTCCGTCTCCCCGCCTCTCTCTGTAAATTATGTGTATATATTTTGTGTTATTTACACGTATTAAACGGAGATTAACATCCGCCTAAATACCCGGTGATATCGCAGAAATCGATTGAAACAAATACACGTATTTCAACCAAAATGTGGCGCTGTGAATAAACGTATTCAACAAACGTCTTACACTGTGTTTACATACAACACAATGTGTTCATACATTGGCTTTTCTTACCTACTCCTCCCCCCAAAATCCCTGCACTAGGTTTATTTAATATCCTTTAATTCTACGTAGGAAGAATTTTGTACGAATCGGACACTTTGTTTGCTTTGGTCGAAATGGAGCAAACTTACACAATCCCTAGATATATTTGTGTTTACTTTCCAACCTAAAGAAAAACTATCGCCACGCTTTCGTATTCGGCCCTCACATACCTTTATCTCCTCTGAGTTAAAGCGTCGTGTTTTAATTCCATTAATCAAAAGTAGCATCTCAGAACATTCGAAACAAAAAATTATACAATACGAAACTAAATCTACCAGCTTGACTTCAGAGTATTCTTAAATTGTCAGTCTGACCATTTAATTTGCATTCATCATTTGCATCACTTCAAAAATATTTATCAAATGAAGAAATATTTTAAAGGCAGAATTCTCTACGACGTCAGCACGGTTTAAGGAAAGTTAAGGCTACTTCAAGTTTGGTCAAAGGTCATGAAATGTAATCTGGGCTAGCACTAATCCCAACCCCAACCCTAACCCTGGACCTAACCCTAATGCTTATCCAAACCCTAACCTACAATCTCGCCAACAATCACGTGCCCTAACCATATTTACATCTCAGCGACCTTGACGAAAATTGAGCTGACATTAACAAATAGATTTAACCGTTTAAGGAAGTAAAGTGCGAAACTAAATCTATCAGCTTCAAATACGACGTATCAATATGGCGCATCAATATGACCAATTAAAATGGTATTTAACGAATTGACCAGTAAGATTCTCATTGACATCTTCAAGATAATGTTACACTGACGGGCATGCAAAGATAAACAGACTTGTGTTTGGTGTAACTAATGAAGCTTAGCAATCAATGGCTGAATTTCTCAGGCGTTTAAGAGATTCATTAGGCAAACACAACTTCTGGCGGTGATTAGGTTTGCATAGTTCCTGGAATTACAACCCGGCGTGGCTGAAATAAGCTGAGTGGTGTAGAACTATGCAGAAATATTCCAGAAGGGAGAATCTGTTTTCTACCACGGTATAGCAATTCGTAGTAGACATACAAATCAGGAACGTTTGTATTTGATATTTTTATCTCGAGGTTTTTTTTTTGTGCAATAGTACAAGTAGCCTTTTAACTTTAAAAGTTATTTATTAGAAAGACCATTATCACTAATCATCACGAGATTGCATTTTATTTGAAGTTTTCACAATATAGGGCCCCTTCTGGTTGGCTAAATAATCATTTTAGATATCCACGAAAAAGGAACCTTGGCGTTTTTGGAAAGACTGAAGACATTGGAACTAATTACCAGCATATGACTCTTATAACCTGAAAATTATCAATTTGTCAATGAAAACAGTCCGCCAACAGACCAAAACAGACAAAACGTTGCCTTGTGCCTAACATCAAATGGCCATTCTGACCAGAAACCCACCGACGTACTAAAGCGCCTTTGCTATATCCACACAAAGATTCAATGTCGTGGGATTTTAATCGTAAAAATAAATCATTTGACATAGACTAAACTCGATTTCAAACCCGTTGACATGAATGATTACCATGTCTTGGCTGTTACATCATCTGTCCACCCCCACGTTGTTATATCTAATGACACAAAGTACTGTGATTATCAGCTGATGTCTTTATATCCCTAGGGTATGCTACACAATAAAATGGGTAACTTTTTGGATGTAAATGTAATATGTGAATTTAACTTACTTAATCCTTTATTGACATTTAGAAATTGGATACATAATAGAATTATCACAGTTATATGTGAAAACAATTACTGATTTATTATACACAAGCACAGCTTTTCGATAAGTATCCTCTTATCGTTATCAAGTTTCCTCTTATCGATTTCAAGTACAGTGATAACAATATGAGGATACTTACCGAAACGTCGTGTTTGTGTAACTTATCGACTGACCTTTTAAACCATTATACAGAGTGACAATAGGAGAACAATAAAGTAACATTTTACACAAGCATTTGAGGACATTTAACAAATATTCTAGATATAAGATAGAACATTTTACATGTTTTTGAAAGACAATGCATTCTGCATAGCGAAAACTAAGATTCGGGTTATTTTTACAAATAATTTCCACTCGCATTGTACAGATTCTTTTACGAAAAAACGTCATTCATATTATTGAATTGATTAGTGGAATTTTACATACACATACAGTTGTTGAGTTTTATTAAAAACGTCTTAAAAAGAAAAAATAAACAACTATTCGCCGTTTCTTTTTATTTTTTCATTTATTATAAACAAACTCCCAAACTTTAAGATTTAGATTGAAAAATAACTACACACAAACTTGCAATGCACATTATTTTCTACCATGACTATGTTAATTTCACTTCACACCAATACGTCACGTTTACATGTGTTCACGTCACATCTTCCTGCCTTTCATCTCTCTCGTCTGATTTTAATAAAAGGTGGCGACAGAAGAAAACTTGATTCATATCGCTAACTTTATTGATAATTGTTATAGAATCAAAAGAAATTCTCGTATAATTTTTTTTCTTATGACGGCAACAATGGTTTGTTTTTTCTATATTTGATGCCTTCAATAATTCCATCTGACATTTATAACGCCAGGAATTTTGTAATTTTTCTCCGAGTTCTTTTCATGTGGTGATAAAGATGATGATTTTTTATGACGAAGCCGTCAAGATTAATTTCTGTCTGATTCCAAGATTCCAAGATGGATTCATAATGTCTAAATTACACAGGTTTTCATATTCAAAGTCGACTATTAACGAGTGCGCGTATACATGTACTAACAAGAGCGCTACTGCCCTAGTATCGGAGCGAAGGGATGGGGTTAACGTCTCTATACAATACTCCAGTCATTTGGGAGATCCTAATTGTAGGCCGTTTGGAGAGGTTCGGTAATTTTCGCGAGTCCGTAATGGCCGATTTATATAAATGCGTATCTTTGGGAATACTAACCCTAACCCTTTTTAGAAGACTGAACTTGGATCTCATTTACCCTTTACTCCTCTTAAAAGGGCTAGGCCTTTGGTTGGTATTCTCCAAAATACCAACTTATATAAAGAGGCCATTGTAGACTCCGGAAATTCCCAAACCGCACCAATCGGCTTACGTCGGTCATTTTGAGACAAACATACGGTTATTTTTTTTTTTCAATGGGCACGATATTATTTGACAGGACAGCGGCGTTTTATATTCTAATTGTCAAGGGTTCTATTGAGGGTAACGTGGACGCCAGTGGAGACCAGGTTGTTTCATCCCCTTCAGGAGGCCATATTGTTTAGTCTATCAAGTAATAATGATCTGACACCTGATACATGAGGGGCCTGGGGGTCTCTTACGTCACAAGGGCTTTAAGTTGTCAAACATCAATTGACTTTCAACACTTTAGTTAGCTAATTTGCGTCTCAACATTTTAATTCTACTTAATTCATTAAGATTACAAGCTGATAGTATTACTACACAGTTCAGTAACATTGGATAAATAGATCTGGGCGTTCATCTATCGTTACGCTACTATACACGCGGATTATTACCAATCTGGTAGGGGGTGTTGTTAGGTAATTAACGTTTGGTCCTCTCATCAACGCAACTGGGCTCCGATTCAAATACTTATTTAGGAATCGTGAATTTGCCTCGGGCGATGTTGAATCATTTGATATTATTAAAGAGTTTCGCTGCTTACTTACGCATCATTAATTATAAATTTGATTTAAGTACTGATTCAATTTAGTTTAGCGAACTGCATTGCTTACTTTGCTTCAAGTATAAAATTTAAGTGGACGCATTTGATACAGAAGAGTTTCGCTGCTCTAAAACGCATGTTTCATTAATTATATATGTGATAATGACTTCGCTTAGCTCGGGGGGGGGGGGGGGGGTGGTTAGCACGTGCGCATTGTATCATCAGGTTTTTCACAGCGTCAACTGGCGTGGTTTCGATTCCCCGGTTGTACGTGACAGGGAGTAGGGTCGCCTGCCCAACCTCGTGGGTTTTTTTCCTCCGGTTTCCTCCCACTGCTATAGACCCCTATACGAACATGCCAATTATTGAAATAAATGTGCAACAAATAAATAGCTTACTATTTAGCTATCTTCAAAATTCGTTTTTAGCTAGTGTCAGTGGTCTAAAGCAGTTGAATATTTATGACTAAAACTGATTTAGAAATAGTTTCTTTGATATTTTATTACCTAATATAAAGTCAGAGTTGGAATACAAATATTGTTGTTAGACGCCAGACACAGCGACATGGACACAGACACAAAGGTTATGAAGTAAACCGAGATTTTGGGGAATGGAAGTCATGCAGACAGTCAACATTGCGGTACTAACAATGACGTCATACCCAAAAGCATGACTCGCTTTTCTCCAAATCTTTTATCAAATAAATTTTATTTTTAAGAATGCTGTGTCGTAAATAAAACACTACTAAACAAGTATGTTTAATGGCATAAGGCGCCATTTTTGTCCGTTTTTAGACACATATATTATATTTTGATGGTTTAATTTCCGAGAAAAAGATCAATAAAAACAAAATGTTTCCTATTTTGTAACTATAAAAACGGTCGATGTCAGTTCATTGAATTATTCTTATGACCCTATGGAAACCAAATATCGGAAATACAACACAAATAATCCTGCCCTGTGGCTTTAAATTAAGATCTCCTCATAAGATCAACTACATCCTAAACGTCTTCAGATGACAAAATAAAAAAAAAACAACGAATGACCATGGTCTGTGGCTTTAAGTTAAGATCGTGAGCGCCCCATGAGATCAGCTATATCCTAAAAGTCTTCAGATAACAAAATATTTTAAGACATCACCCTGATCATGTCATAGGTCATGCTTTGTCTACTTTGTAATTTGATTTCAATTTGGAATTAAAATTGTTTCCTTCTCTGATTGGGATTCAGTCATGAGTTTTGACCACAAATCGCAAAGGGTCGAAACACGCCCTTGTCTGCTCGGGGTTTGTTTAGTAAGGTCGCCATATTGTTTCTGCACGTAAAGGTAAATCTTGCTACATATCGCGAACACTCACATGGCTTGGTGTTGAGAACCAAAACAAAGGAGTCCTTTAAAGTATCCTATCGGCCTGGGTTTGGAACATGCATGACGCCTTCAAACACACGTTAAAGGGATAAGTTTAAGGTGACCCAAGTAGATTTAAGGATTTGGTTAATGTCTTGACCCACAGCGTACCCGATGAACTCCTTGAGAACATGCGTTTTGTATTTGGTTGTGAAATGTTCAACTCTTTTAACCGTGCATGTCTTTTGGTTTTTGTATCTACCTGCCCGTTCTAAACAGAAAAGGCGTCTCACGGAGCGATCAAGCAGGCGTGGTCTTCTAGCCTATTCGATAATCATGATTTCAAAAGTGCCTCCACTCGCCCTCCCTGTTAAATAGACCACAGAATTCTATGAATAAACAGACAAAAATAAAATAAAACAATACCCCCCCCCCCAACTCCCCCCCCCCCTTATTCACCAGATGTACAATATCTGTAAATCATAACTTATTAATTATTTCAGAGAGCGCTTTTCTTCATTCATTCCCACCTCATGTTTTTTTTTCGGGTACCCCGCCTCCCCCCCCCCCCCACTGCTAAATACCCTTACGCGCAAGCGAATTATTGGAATAAAATTTTAACAGTATGTTGGTCACAAAATGATCTGGACTGAGTCAACCCCATTTCTCTATCCCCTCGCTTTTCTTCATATTCGCTTCTGTTGTATTTTCTGTTTTGTAGTTGAATATGTTTTTAAAAAAAAAGAAAAAGAAAAAGAAAACCATTGGCAGTGAAACAGACATTTATTTGGTTTTCGTTCCATTGTCTTTGTGTTTTTTTAAGCTAAAAATAATTGACATGCAGATAACATTACATCTGCAGGAAGAAGTTACACAACAAGGCGCCGTCTACCGGCCATACATCATTTTTGAAACCAGTAGACTTTGGGTGTATATATAAGAAATATAACTATAAATCATAATCTCTTGTTAAAGCTACATATATCTTAATTTTTATAAAAAGATAAAAACTTGCTTGAAAAAATATGTAACTATGTCGATGAGACCCGTACTTTCCTATTTCGTTATGTTATCTTTAGCAAAATGTTCCTCAAAACAAGTGTTCATTCATTTGCGTCATCAATATTTAATGATCACCTGTATAAATCTTCCAGGCAAACAAAATGTGGCTTGGGGATAGGGGCGTCTTCTCAGCCTCGTAGGTTTACTCTAGATATTCCGGTTTCTTTCCACAGGAAAGGGGGTGGGGGATGTCCTAGTGGTCTAGAGTGCCGCGCTTCGACCTCTAGCTGGCCGGTCACCTCTGGCTTGCGGCTGTGGCTTCGATGCTCGGCGTGAGCATATGTGGCATGGCAGTGGCACTATGGCCTACTCTTATACCGAACTGCCAAGGGATCTTTTACGTGCACGCCCGTGTATACACGGGTCGTCGGTTTTTCGTCCCATCCGGACGACTAGACAGCTGTCCTTGTCAGGCCCTCCGTCCTGCACCACTCACATGTCTTGGGCAATGCAGGAATCGAACACCCGACCTCCAGGCTAGCGAGGCAGCGTCTTAACCACTTAGCCACCGCGGCTCCTCATAAGACGTAGATAATATCTGATTAAAGCATGTTGTTTGTCACCATGGTAATCTCTATATTAGGTAATATGATATAAAAGGGATTTTATTTTGACTCCTTTTACCTCAAGGCTAAATCCTAATTGGTTCTTCATCTTCCATGTCAGCCCAATACTAAATCCATTTAGTACGCTTAATAGCAATCCTATTCAATTTTATACATGTAAAACTTGCCATATTTGGCATGTTAATCTTGCTTATCCAGCAAATAATTTGTTCTTTTATCCCTAACTTCATTCAATCATTGCTGAAGAATACAAATCACCCAACTTTACATGACACGTTGTCACGTGACTTCCCATCATTTAGTCAGCGTCTAAACCGGAGACGTCCGAATGACATCCGAGTGAAACAATTAGACGATTATGACGTATATGAATATATATGAAAGTAATGGAAGAAAGATCAAGTAGGTCTTTTTACAAGAGCTGAGATTACGTCTCGATGACGTTTCAGATTAGTTTAAAGACAAATCGTTCAAAAATTCCTCACTGATTTTAATGAATGGAAGTGGGGAGAGGTTTAAAGTCTCGTTAACATAAATCATGACACTTTCGACTATCAATCGTTAATTTTTACAATAACTAAATGCTGGTCCTTAATAGAGCGACCCCACGCTACGACCATGATCACTGACAAAATCAGTGCGTCTTTTCTCATTTTTGACATATTTTTCTTTACGATATTACATGGATTTACAAAATGTAATAATTATACCAATGGGTTTGTTTGAGGCAGATGGTGAATATTGGACGTCTATGGCTGGCGGATGTGGACAAAAAGATGATTTAATACACCTAGTGATTGGTTGATTTAATACACATATTAAATGGAATTAATATAGATATTAAAAACGATGCTCTCATTGGTTGATTTAATATACATATTAAATAGATTTAATATGTATATTAAATGTCGAATTAATATGTGTATTAAATGATCTTTTTGTCCACATCCGCCAGCCATAGACGTCCACTTTATTCCGAAGCACCCTTTAATTTGAGGATTGTTGCTTGATCTTCAGTAAACAGAGGTATTTTAAGCGATTATGCCGCCCAAATCTTTTAGTCGACGTATTCGTGTCAGTGGTGCAGGGAGAAGGGCCTGACAGGTACAGCTGTCTAGTCGTTCGGATGGGACGCAAAGGATCCCTTGGTAGCTGGAGATCGATATTAGAGTAGGCCATAGTGCCGCTGTTCGGGCAAAATTTCATAGCACACTGTATGGCGTATGCCCGTCTTCTTTTTTTAAGATCATTTGTTCAGATGGTTAATAATACAGGCCCTAATATAGAACCTTGAGGTACGCCACAGGTGATTTTTACCTTGAGAAGAGATAACGATTTGGTGGGAATAGGACCAATTCTGAAGAAACTTTTATTCGTAAAAACAAATTAGATACTTCTACAACTGATCAAAGTTTAGACCACAGTCTTGACCAGAGTCATTTTAAATGAGCAGAGAATAGTACCAACCTAATATAGTAAACTAATTAAGGTTTAGACATGGCAATATATATGTAGTGTCCAGGTATACGTACCGCCCACTCTGAAACCTTTAAAACAAAGCGAAGTAACGGACACATTGTGTTAATTTAAACCTTTATGTGTTGTTACTACACATGGGACTAGAGGTCTCTACGTGTATTATATTGTTTATTTATAACACAATACGGTGTATGATTATTAGTTGATTTAATAGAGACCAGGTTAATCAGACTCAGTCGCTTGTTATAATATCAACATGGTTTATAATATATTCGGTTAGTCAGGTGGTTCACAGATATTACATGAGAGAGAGAGAGAGAGAGAGAGAGAGAGACAGACAGAGACAGAGAGAGACAGAGAGACAGAGAGAGAGATGGGATTACTGTTCACTTGTTATTTTCAGCCATTTAGCGGCTTAATGTACACTCAGAATCCTTATTGTGCATGTTGGGAGTTATTATAGGGTTCGACTTGGTTATCGTGGTTGTGGTATCTAACGTACTGACCTTATATTCAGACAGACAGGCATGGAGGGTGTTTAACGTCTACTCGACACAATCTAGGCCATTTCGGGACTAACGCATGGTTCAATTTTATTTCAATAATTGACTTGCGCGTAGTGATCTTTCGCACTGACAGAAACCGGAAGACACAGAGAAAACCCACGAGGTTGGACAGGCGACTCTACTCTGGTCACGTACAACCGGGGAATTGAAACCACACCGGTTGACTATATGACAGACTTTATGATGCATCGCGAACACACTAACCATTTGGCAATCCAACCCCTATATTTAAAAAAAACTGAAATATTTACTAATTTACTTACTAAACTATTACTGTAATCTTATTAACTTTTATAACGAATGTGTAGACAAGATATCAGTATTTTTATCGCTCGGCGAACGAAGTCTGGGAATTACTTTGAAATTGATTTCGACCGTTCTGTCGTCTCGATTGTTTTTCCGGTGCATGTTTCATAATCCGTTAAGGATATCGTTACGAAACTTTGTACACGTGTCAGTAGTCTTTTATGTCAGTTTTAATAGAGTGGGTTTTTGGTGACTGGGTCTTCAAGTTGCTTCAAGTTGATAGTATTTCTAAATAGGAAGATACAACTACATGTTCAACTTGTTTTCTGACTTTTATTTTGGCATTGTCGTCCTGTAATGATGGCCCTCAAGACTTTCTATGGGTCCTGAAGTTTCCTTCCACTGCTGAAGCAAATTATTGAAATAAAATTGAGCCGTGTGTTAATCCTGAAATTACTTGGTTTGTGTCTAGTGGACTTTACCCCCCCCCTCCCTCTCTCTCTCTCTCTCTCTCTCTCTCTCTCTCTCTCTCTCTGTGTATGTCAAGATGGTGTATATTTGATTCTGTTAATTATGTATATAAACTTGGTGTTTATTTAACTTATATATGTATATATCAATACACGTGACTTATCAAAATGCGTTTGAACATTTTGTTCCCCGGTGACACCTGTTATAAAAATTGACGACTTTCTCTTAAAGTGGGCTTAAAATAGATTTTGGGTCAAATGTAGCACAGTGAGGATTGCTTATAATGAGATCGGGTTCCAGTCAACTCAACAATGTTATTGCCGATCTGATTTATTTGATGTGGGGAAAGGGACGGGGGATTTCATCGGCTAATGCCTCACGCCATCCAGAACGCGAATTATATAACATCTCTTCCAGATCCCAGTGTAGTAAAGGCAAGTAAAATGAAATTTTGAACTATAAATAACGAAACGAAATGGTGTTTTAATATGATTGAACCCGGTGCGGTTTTTTGTGGATCAACCGTTTTCTAAAGGTACCAAGAAAGTAGTCATATTAAAAGCATATTATAAAACGAAATTTTGAACTAGAAAAATCGAAACGAATTCCGTGGGTTTTTTTTCTGGATCAGCCGGTTTCAAGAATCCCTTAGTGAAAGCGCATTTTTACCCTCCAGAAAGAAGTCCCGCATTACCTTTATATTATATATACTTAGTAGAGAAATGACTTGTTTCTCTTTAAATAGTGTTGATAATGTCGAGTGGCGTACAGTAACAATATTAAAAGGTTATGGAAACAATATGCACATATGATGCAAATATTTTATACACCACACGACCTAATTGGCTCCAATCATAGCTCAATGGTTTACAGATCTCCAGGGGAAACACGATGGTTCAACTGACTTTTAGTTTTATTATTAAGTCTGAGTTACAACATTGGCTACATATTTACTATCAGATCCTGTGGGGTGATATCCGCTGTTTTGAATTAAGGTATAAGCGTATCATTATTGGTATATAACGGTTGCAATAGGTTAGTGTATTTCCCTGGCGTTGATTGTGAAGATGGATCGAGTTATACTAAGAAAGATCTATTAGGGAAAATGAACATCGTTATAACAGGACGCAGAAAACATTATATTTCCAATTTTGGCCCATGATATAAAAAGAAAGAGAGACAGAGATAGAGAGAGGGGGGGGGGGGTGAACGTCCACTCGACACAAACTATGTAATTTCGGGACTAACACATGGTTCAATTTTATTTCAATAATTCGCTTACGCGTGGGGGTTCTTCAGCAATGGGGGGAAGCGGGCGAAAACCCACCAGGTTATGACAGACCATGATAATATGATACAGCGTGTACGGCGATATAAAGAGATTTCCATTGTGTAATCTACATGAAAAAGTAAAGGCAAGAAAAAGATACATTAATTAATCTGACATTTGCCAAGTCACGGAGTAAAATATTGAGTAACACAGGAAAAACGAGTCGGGGAAAGATTATTAATGAAACGGTAACACGGGGTAAGACTTATTAATGAAATGGCAACACAGAGAAACAGTTATTACTGGCATAGTTACACAGGGATTCAAAATGGGTGAAATAGTAGGCCTAATACAGGGGGAAATGCATTAATGAAATAGTAACACAGGGAACCCCCTATTAATTAAACTACAATAACGGAGAGAGAGAGAGAGAGGGGGAGAGAGAGAGAGAGAGAGAGAGAGAGAGAGAGAGAGAGAGAGAGAGATGGGTTTAACCTCCACTCGACAAAACCAGGTCATTTCGGGACTAACATATGGTTTAATTTTATTTCGATAATTCGCTTGCGCGTAGGGGTCTTTAGCACGAGGTTGAGAAGGCGCCCCTATCTCCATGCCGCATACGCTCACACCAGGATTCGAAACCACATCTACAAGCCAGAGGTGACTGGCCAGCTAGAGGTCGAAGCGCGGCACTCTAGACCACTAGGCCACCCCCCCCCCTCTCTACAACAACGGAAAAAATATGTTTACTGAAATAGTAACACAGGGAAACATTTATTGCAGTAATACAGGGAAACACTTATTAACGACATAGTTACACAGGCAAACACTTCTTGATAAAATAGTAAGAAAAAGAAAAACTTATTGATAAAAGAGTACCAAAGGGAAACTTTTTAATAAAATAGTACCAAAGGGAAACTTATTGATAAAATAGTAACACAAGAAAAACTTATTGATAAAATAGTACCCAAAAAAACCTTTTAATAAAATAGTACCAAAGGGAAACTTATTGATAAAATAGTACCAAAGGGAAAATCGTAGTTTTATGACATAGTAACACAGGTGAGAGAAACCTATTAATTTTAGTTTTAATCCCCTTTAAACTATAATAAAATATTCACAAGGCAGTATATGTAAGATTACTCATTTATGGCCTATCATCTGTGGGCTATGATACAGTGGCGTAGGTGAGGCTATTTAATGTAGACGCCAATCAGGAAATCATAACTAAATGTGAATTAAAACGATTAATGTGTGTGTGTGGGGGTGGGGGTGGGGTGGGGGGTGTATCTGTCAAGTTTACGTCACGTAAATCACGACCTCGCTCTTTCTAGATCAACTACCTTTTGACATTTGGATGATTGTACTTTTCTTAAGATTTTAGATTTACAGCCTTGATTACTAGAATTCGTGTAGACGCGATTTCCTCACAATTTTCAATAATGTTTTACGTAAATCCTGAATGAATCATTTCATGTTAGGCTTTTCTTGTATCTTTTTCTTTCGAGAAAAAGAACTTAAAGTGCACGCATTTTAGATACCCGCTTTACAGACAAAATGATTTTTTAAAAAGAAATAATTCATGGTGCATGCAAGTCGCAGAACAAACGAACGGAAACTTATAATGTCGACTTTGAACGGTGCCATTACGTTTTATCTAAAATTGTTATGTAATAGTTTTGCGTTGGCGGTGATTTCCCTCCATAAAAAAATCGGCTCGTGTATCAACCCATTTGTCTTTTGTAACCTATCCTATTTCCGAAGTAGACGTCTTGAGATTCTGTAGGATGTATGGAATGACCACCCACACTAACTACTTCCTGACTTCCATTAGATCCATTAATGACGAAGCAATCTTCTGTTACCAAAACGTATTCTTAAATTTACAGAAAAGAATAGTTCTGCGAGACCAAAAGAATGTTCTGCTTTGTTTCACGAAAGAAAAGAAACGGTCTTGGTTTTTGTTACTTTTTTTCTTATCACGAATTAAGAGGGAGTGGAAGAGGATATTTAAAGTATCAAAACCCTTTTAAAATGTCTCCGGTTCTTTTGTATTCCTTGATTTGAAACCACAACACTGATTTAAAATGGCGGAAACGCGGAGCCTTTAGCGACGTCGAAAAACCTCCGATTCGTTCATATGGTGCATTGCATGCATGTAATAGCCCAAAAACATGTTTTATGTGTTTTGATTTTTCTTTTGTGGTGTAACATACGGTTGTCATAGTTTTGTCTGAGGTTTTCAAGAGTTACCACATGTCTGTTACAGCCGTGTAATATTTTCAAGCTACATTGTACATACATCAATGTAAACCCCTAGACTATTGTGATCGCGCGACTTTTGTAAGTGATTCAGGTGGTAGTGTTCGGCTTACACGTGTATTGTATCTGTTGAAATATCTACACAATTCCTACAAATATGACCAAGGTATGAACTCAGGCGTCTTGTCTGTACCAACAGGAACCTAGACTTGAATTTCCATACATAAGAACCCGACATTGGTATTCCTGCCCTTTCCCCCCGTCATAACCCAAGAGCCACCATGTTGTAATGTAACGTCATAACTCTATTAAGGTATCCGTCGAAACTGAAAAAAAGAGTAAACAAATTTGTAGTTTGATTGACAAGAATTAGACCTTTGTAGATGTAGTGATTAATACAGGGAATTCGCCTTGCGTCTGTACGTCATAGTTGCGATGATGTAATATGGAGTAAAAAATTTACTTACTGTAAACAACGCATCTAATCAAAAGAATAAAACAAAAGAGCGGAAAACGAAATAGTGTATGAGTGGCCAAGATTTAAACTCTGGGTTTAAAAAGAAAACTTCGTACATTAAATGAGGTTTTACGTCCTATTATTCTGCCGACTTGGCTAACGAAGTCGGGCATACGCCATGCAGTGTGCTATGAGGGCCATTTTGACAGGGCAGCGACACTACAGCCTACTCTTATATCGAATTCCTATTGCCAAGGAATCTTTTACGTGCACGCTAATGTGTACCCGGGGCCTCGGTTTTTCCGAACAACTAGACAGCTGTCCTTGTCAGGCCCTCCGCCCTGGACAACTGACAAGGGGAAAATACATCGGAACCAGCGTCTGACCCACTTAGTCAGCGAGGCTCCCCAAAAATTTCGAACAGCACTGTCCAAAGTCGCCATGCTGTAATATGGTGTGGATCTTTACTATTTGCAATAGGATTATTTAATCTACAGGAAAAAAACAGAAAACCAAATAGAGTAACCAGAATGCAGTATTTGTTATTTTTGTCAAAGATTTTAACTTTTCCTGTTATGTGTCGTTTGACGAGAAGCAGACGATTCACATTAAAGGTCATTAGTCGTGATGATTGGGTAATTAGACTTTATCAAAGTCTATTCGCTTCAGTTCAAGTATTGTTTTACTTTTATGACGGTCTGAAGAGGTCAACTCTGTGTGTTTAAACTTGATATATCCAGGGGGTAAAGGTATATCGGGTAGACCAAGGATGGTTGAGAAACGACCCAAGTTTAACTCGATCGTCTGTCTAGAAAAAATGGATGCATTATGCAGTAGTTTCTGTTTTTGTTTCTACCCTTAAGGTGATATTTAACTGTGTCTGACACCAGCGAATTTAACATTTTAGTTTTTTAATTGCCAATTAATGTTAGTACCTAACAAAGAAAGTTTCTTTTTAGTGCGTTTAATTTTTGAACAAAATACACGTATTCGTTATACATGCATGTGGGGAGGTACAACATACATTTATTTTATGTTTGTGAACTTTTTAAAAATTTATGAAATAAAAATAAAATGTGCTTCAAGTTACATACAAGAAAAATAAGTTAAGTCACTTGACACAAACTAGCTCCTTTCGGGACTAACATATGGCCGAATTTATTTCAATAATTCGGAGAAATCCCACGAAGTTGGAAAGGCGACTCTGCTTCTTGACAGGTACAACCGGGGAATCTAAACGTGTCGTCGAGTTGACTCAATGGCAATATACGAAATTGATAATAAACATTTTCTCCATTTTCTCCGAGTTCTCCTCCCCCACCCTCTTACTGCTTACTGTTAGTCCCGAAATGACCTGGTTTGTTTTGAATGGACATTGAACCCTCTCTCTATCTATCTATGTTTTAACGTCTTCATAAGTCCAGTATAGGGGCAGAACAGAAGGACGTTAAACCCCATTTCATTTTTAAACAATATTATTATAACTAACAATATTATTTGTGAATTTGTATTTACACGAGCTTTGTAATAAGTATATAATATGTAGATATAAACTTTAAAGACCCAATAGTTCATCCTTTAAACTTCTAGATACAAAGGCAGCAGTAAATCACCGTTTCTCCACCATTCTCTCTGTGGACGATTAGCTACTGCATGTTCAAAGGAATCAGATCATAAATTGAGCATATAATAGCCTGGGGAATATAAATCAATCACCCTTCTCGCCATCTTGTCCCTTTAAATACGAAACGATCAATGAATAGAAATGAAAAATGAGAGACATAAAATTTAGACACACGGCTAATCTGTTATTTGATTTTGTGTGGTAACTGTATTTCACTAGTCAAGATTAACAATCTGTTTTCATGATTATTTTGTTCATGTTGACTTTAATTAATTGTCTTCGTTTTTCGTCTTACGCTCCGGTTCCGTAATTTTGATTCGCCTTTATACTTCTTCTGGGGCTAAAGAAAGAAAGGACCGCGTATCGCTGGCAACGAGTTGCCCAATCAACTGAAAATTTTAATTTGCTTTGTCACCGTCTTTGATGATGTCATTTATCAAAGGTTCGTCTGTTACAGAAACCACAAACAAATTTCAAGTAATTAGGGAGGTTTTTTTAGCAGTGATTGTTGGGGCAGCAACGCTCCTTGGTCTCTCGCCATGACTAAACAAATTTTGTCGTAAAAATACAAGTGAGACGTAAAACGAAATTTGATTAGATTTTATTTCAAACTGAAAAACCCCCAACAACATGAAACAAAAATAATTAAACAGAGAATTCTATGTGAATAACTCATGGAATTCGAAGGTAATAACCTCACTACTGCGTGCCTATATTGTTGCATTTAAATAACACCGGCGCTAAGGATAGCTGTCTAGTCGTTTGGATGAGACAAAAAAACGACTTCCCTTGTACACATTGGCGTGCACGTGAAAGATCCCTTAACAGTTGGAATTCGATATGAGTAGGCGTATGTCGGTCTTCGTTGGACCAGTTCGGAGCAGAACCGTGGGACGTTAAACCCCATTTCATTTTATTTCATTTTACGGCCTACTCTTCAATTGAATTCCAACTGTCAATGGTTCTTTACGTGCAAGTCAATTTGTACATGCTGGGGCCTATTTCACGAAATGTTAACGAAGATAAAATTCAAATTTTAGTAATTTGATGGGACAATATTAGATTGATTTTAGTTCTTAGCCAATCAAAATTGAAGTATCTACTAAAATTTGGATTTTATCTTTAGTTAAACTTTCGTGAAACAGGGCCCTGGTTCGATAACCCGGATGTCCTGCGTTCGGATGTTGACCGAGAAAGTACCCGGGGATTTCCCTGCGCGGTTTCCACTTGTCAGAGGTACATAAGCCCTTCACACTGGGCGAAAACCGAAGGTCTCGTGTACACATTGACGTGCACGTAAAGAACTCTTGACAGTTGCAATTCAAAATAAGAGTAGTCCGTTGAGCAGTAGTACGTCAGTCAAACCGTATTTTACTCAGTCTTCTAGCACTTGAAAAGCGGCATCCCTTTTAATTTGTTTTAATCAATGTAACTTTTACACACTTCACATGTCAACTCTGACATTAAAAACTACACAGAAAAACAGCAGACATGCACTTAATAGTATTTGTTTATTTGTGTTACTTTACAGTCCTGCTCTACTTTCACTTTTAATGAGAACATCTTTACATGTGCTCTTGTCAATTCTCTACAGAAAAAACCTACAAAATGAAATGAAAACATCAAATAAAAGCCGCAAATAACAGTAGAAAGTAGAATTTTGTTACATAGCTAAATAAAATCTCAAAACTTTATGGATTTACTCGTCTTCTTCTTGGCTTATTTCGTGCAGCGTTTCAATACTCTTCCGAAATATCGTTATCGCTTGTTGACACTATTAAATTATTCAATTCTACGATCCCAACTGCCAGTGGCACTCTCGACACCTAGGTTTTTCGTCCCAATGTCAGCCCCTATACCGGGTTCTGGATGATGTGAAGGAGTAGTCAATGAAACGGTCTGTTACGGCAAGTTTTTGGCGTGAGTTGCACGTAACCGTGGGTTGCCCACTAGAAACATCAACGCTGATTGGTTGATCAAAATCTGACGACATAGGGTGAAGAGCCGCCCATGTGGCCCCTGACGCGACCTTACTCTACAACGGGCCAGATTTTCATGCAGCAAAGGCCATCAAAAGTATAAAAAATAACGAAACGAAATATATTTCAGTATTTTAATCAGATTGCGTTTTTAAGTATATGAATAATCGATCTAAAAATAGCTCTATAGCAAATTTATGGTTACGAAGTCGCTCTAAATTGACTGAGCAATCAGCTAAAAGATACTTAATAAGCTTCTAAAAGTCTATATATAACACTTTTATAGTTTCATGGTGTCATTTTGGGCCTGAAGTGGTATTGACTGGTTTAGAAAAATTCAGCATATTTTTTTTAATATGAATATATACATATTAGGCCCGTATAAAACCTAGATCAACTTTATATTTAAATGAAGTAGTTTTTGTACTTGATTTATAGGGTTAATAAATACTATTTTTAATCTGTTGTTATGACTGTAATGATCTTTTCACGATGATTTATTTCGATGAATGTTTTTGTGGAGTGCATGGGATGGCCTAGTGGTCTACAGTGCCGCGCTTCGACCTCTAGCTGGCCGGTCACCTCTATCTTGCGACTGTGGTTTCAATCCCCGGTGTGAGTGTATGTGGCATGGAAATAGGGGTGCCTTCTCAACCTCGTGGGTTTCCTGCGGGCACTCCGGTTTCCTCCCACTGCTAAAGACCCCTACGTGCAAGCGAATTATTGAAAATAAAACCATATGCTAGTCCCGAAATGAGCTAATTTGTGTCGAGTGTACGTTAAACCCCATTTCTCTCTCTCTCTCTGTATTTTAGAATATGACTACAGTACCAATTGCGATATATGGCAGCCATTTTGTGAGTACCTACATCCATGCTAAGTAAAATATCAGATAACTTCCTTACGTTTTGCGTTTCTACACCGACCGTATTAATGAAGACGGCAAAGTTAACTTAATCGTGTGATGATTTGTATTCGTCTGATATATGTTTCTGTCGAGTAGAGAGAGTGGGAGAATTTGGGTTTAACGTCCACTCGACACAAACTAGTCCCATTTATCCACGAATATAATACATTCGTATTTATAAATATCACGAATATATTGGCCCTTCTCCTTAGAAATGTATGATGACCGCCACAGTACCAAAGTTATGATATAATTTCCCTTAGTTTTAGTCTAACATCTGACCACGACAGTACGAAGCAATGATGTATTGCCCTTTAGTATTTCAGGGTACCCACCTACACATTCTAATTAAATTATATAAGATAATAAACTATAAAGAAACTCGCACTATTTTATCACACAACTTAATTTTCTTTTGATATATTCTGCTTGTGTTTGTTACAAATGCGGCCAAACAACGCCTGCTTCTGCCTATTATAAACAACCACAGCACATTTATTACAAAACCCGCTGACAATCAACAAAGCCCAGTTTCTCCAGCTCATCTCCTTGGCTTATCTACCTTGACTGTAATTACGGTACGGTGGCGCTGTGAAACATCGTTTTATCGTTTGCGTCTCAATGCATGGCTTTCGCTAGTGGTTTATTTATCGTCTGCTGTTCTCCTTCCCCACTGCCTTTTGGCTAATTTATCGTAAACTTGTGGAGTTGAGTGACTAAAATAAATTAACTTTTATCTTGACGAACTGATTTTTAGTAGCGCAACCATCAACACTTAATATTTGATTGGATTTTAAATTTCTATTAATGTTTATTTATTATGGAGTATTTTGAAATTAATTCACGAGGAAGATAAATTAAAGGTAAGCACTTTTTAACAGATAATTAAATTTTAAACTTCACGTGAACGACATCAAGATTTGAAATTTGATTACAGTATACTGGATTTAATTTGTAATTAATTTAAGGAAATGTGTTATTTGAGTGTCAAATTAATAATTGGAGTATAAAATAAAAGTTTTAAATGTTTTGATTTTGAAACGAATTTTTATACGACTGTACAGCTGTTGAACGGTGGTCTTCGTATCGTATAGAAAAATGCATATTCTTGACAGAGCAATCATACATATCAGCCTTACAATCCATCAAATTGGATTCAGGGAATACAACGTATTAACCTATCATAAAATTTCGTGCATTTTGAGCAAGGAATTAGCTCTTCGTATCGTATAAACATGTATGATCTTGACATAGCAACCATACCTATCACCATTACTAGACATTAGAGTGCATTTAGGAAATAAAACGTAGTAATCTATATCATATAATTTCATGCATTTTGAGCAAGAAATTTTGATTGTTACTCTAATAAGAAAAGAATGGAAGCAAGTTAATCGTATTTGAAGAACGATGGCATTATCTTTTGTAGTAAAAATATCAAGTGTTTCGAATGAACGAATTTATATTTAGAGTACATTTGAAATACATCTGATAAATATTTGAAGTATAACTATAATAGATGAATTGGAATTATATTTATTACATGACGGGTTCAGGCCACTGATTCATTAGGCACTAATTAATGGCAAGTGTCGTACACTATAGTTACTTCTTAAAGATAACCATCGTAATCTTTAACTGGTCTTATTATTTTGTATATAACAATAATTATTACATAGACATCTAAAAGAACAATTACCGTGACTGTCAAGAACAAAAAATAAAAATATTTGAGTAATTTGGCATGAAATGAGAGTAAACTCAGCAAACTCAATCAATCTGATTAAATCGTAGATAACAACTATATTTGACAATATGTTGTATTTTTGTTTGAATTAAGAAAATGTGTACATGTAATTGTAAAAAGATTGGATACATGAATAAGAAGGAAATAAAATAAAACGGGGTTAAATGTCCTGCTGTTCTTTAAGGGTGGGGGAGGGGTAGCACGTGCGTGCTGTATCATAAGGTCTGTCATTGAATCAACTGCCCAACCTCATGGGGTTTCTCCGGGTCCGGGTTGGTTTTTGGTACATATAAGTTATATTTATTAATATACCGTGATTTGTTGTAATCCATCATCACCAGGTAATAGTAGGTATATATATACCTATGTGGATATACAGAAGTAGATCAGGCCTGAGGGATATTGACTTAAACCTTCTATAAGATTACAGACATATACCACAGTACAGGACTTGCTACATGTTAAACTGCAGATCTCTTAATACTAACACAACATCGCAGTATTTTACAAGGGATTAAACATTTGTGTAAATTTAAAGCAACGAGAGAACACCTGATATCACTTATCGTGTTTATTGATTATATTAGAAGTGATATACGGTTTAACGTCCTACCTTTCTGCACCAACTGGGTAAATGAAGACGGGCATACGCCGTGCACTACATATACTAAAAGTGGAATTGTGCCCGGACAACGGCCTACTCTTATTTCAAATTCTCACAGTTGTCAATGGTTCTTTTACTTTCACGTCAATGTGTACACGGGGCAACATTTTTTACATCCCATCCGAACGACTATACACCGTCCCTTGTCAGGCCCCTTACAACAGAAGAATTGCCACTGATCTTGTAATACGCCACTGAACTTAATTGTTCCTTAATTTCAAATTAATTTATACCTTCAACATTTTGGTGATTCGGATTTTTGGTGTCTAAAATTCAATTCCAAAACAAAAATACAAGCATTACTTGGAATTTTTCAGAAAACGCTTTTATTATTCAGAAATTTCACACAGCTAGAACTTCTGTATGTTTCAAATAGCCTCAAACGTCTCTCTACACTTACCGAGTTTTAAGTATAATTAAGCGGACTTGAGAGTATAATTAAGCCTTATTATAACACTTAAATTCAGCGATGATAAAGATTCTCGTTAAATGGAAACGATATAGAACTGCCCTTGGCTTAAGGGTATTATTTGTCTAGAGTTTTAGAACAATTGTCTCAATTCATCACATGAATAGTCTACACCCACTCACACTTTCAGTAGTTGCTCTTAAACGATATTGTCCAGTTAGCAATTAACGATGTACGATACACACGTTCTTTCCGTGATAACAAAATTTCAACGGTTCATTGTTGAATATTATTCTTTTAATGCCCCCGTCAGACCCGGATGGCGTCCTTACTGCCCTGCTGCGCTCGTGCGGCGATCAGGAAATGCACAAGGTCACCGGCAAGCGTGGACACAACGCGAGAAAATGTACCCAAAAAATACAATCTTGAAAAAAGATATTTGTTTTAAACCAAGCGGCACACTTGATCGGTACTGATTCCCTTTTGTCCACTTCAGCACAAACGGATGCAGAAAGTTCGGTATTGTAAAAAAATAATTTGTGGGAATTTTTTGTTTTTGTCAAGTGTGGGGTGTTCTTAGTTTTATTTTATTCATTTTGTAGTCGTATCGAAGCTCCTGAACATGTACATAGCCAATATAATTAGATAATCAATTATGTCTGTTAGTAACGACTCAGTCACCGAGAGAAATACTTCTCGGATTAACTCCTAAACACTCCAAAAGTACACATAAAATGTGTATGCGAGGTGGATAACAATTGACTCCAGGCTATGAAGATAAATAATATGTTTCATAGTAGATGCACAAAACAGTCATAGAAAAAGCAGTTCTCGTATACGAACTCTTAAATCAAGTTCCATCAAACAGCCTGTTCTTGATTTACTAGTACGAGTGTTCCACATAATAACAGGAACACGTTCTTTACCGATCGTTACGTAAGTCTAAAATAGTTAGTAATGTGTGGCACTATTATTACTGATTTACATATAATTGTTAAAACAAGCCATGTTTATACCATTTCAACGACTCAGATCGCTCTTCCAGAACTCACTCAGTTTTGAAAATAAATCTTACTTCTGTTATAGGCTTAGAATCTGGTGAAACTGGGACGAAGATTGTTAAAACGGAGACATGGCGTGTGGCAAACCGATCCAACGGATTATCACTCACACACACACACACACTCACAGTCAAACTTGAAAAAAAAACCTGACAATATATGAGCATTAAGTTGATGGACGAGAACATTACTCCGTGTTTTCAGCTTTGTTTTCCCATCGTAATTGTTGGTCTGGGACGAAAAACCGAGGTTTCGTTTGCACATTGTCATTCACCTAAAGGAACACTTAACAGTTGTAATTTGACGAAGAAGAATACGCGTAAATGCCCATGTCCGGGCAAAATGCCCCTCATAGCGCACTGCATGACGTATGACCATGTTCATAAGCACAGTTGGTGCCGAAAAGTAGAACGTTAAACCCCATTTCATTTCAAGTTTGAGATGAACTGAAAAAGAAGTAGGCCCTATCTCTTAGGGCGGATTTACATGCGCATTTTGTGCAACTTGGTCCCGATCATGTGACATGTAGGCTATAAATAGTCCATTCACCTTCACATAAATCAACCATTTTTATTGAGGCGACTGTCAGCATCTTTAGTGTCGATACACCATAAACAACTTCACATAATCATAGTAAACACGGTAGGACATCCATACGCTTGACAAGATGTGCATATTGCCCTCAATAACCCTCAAACAGGTATGATGGTCGGCATAGATCAAAGACTATTATATCACTATGTAGACAGGTAAATAACACTACCGGTAATCATCAAGGTATCAATTACCAGTCAATCGTGCTGTATTGTTACTTACCTCCCTTGGTTCAAAGTTCAACCTGTAAATCACATGTGGATTGAATTACCCTTATCCCATCTTTATCACTTATAATACCTTTAAAAACGTCACCACACCTTTTTAAATTATGACCATCCTTGAGATTAAAGATAACCTGCCTTAATCATCCTCCATTGTGTTGTTACAGGGATCCTGGACATCCGACCAAGGAGACAATATTACAGCCCAGATTGGGTCTTTCGAAATGAAATGGCCTGCCATCTTGATTTTGGTATTTGTTTGTTTCTTGCAATGTCTGTGTATTCCATTATGCCCGCAGGTTTATTTTGCAGTAGTTTTGCTTCTCGTGTATGGCGGTCTTCCTGCATTTACTATTGGGGTATTGTTTTCAGGACCCCTGTTTTTTTACAAAGATGAGACTTACATTTCCCGTAATCTGATGTATGAACATCTCCAGATTCATGAAGAACACACTGCCTGCATTGAACTTCAATCTGTACCCTGGTCCTAAAAGCACTGGTTTTTGAGAAAAAAAAAATAATAGAACCTCTGTTTGTTTTTTGTTTCTGTGTGGAATGCTAGAGAGGATAATGTTATAAGGACAGTGGATCTTCTGCACACACAAATTAGCTGTAGCTGCCAATTTCAGTTGGGCAGGATGGAGGACCTGGCAAAGTAAAGCAATGAGTAGGTCGAATCCGACGTACAATCAGAGCCTCCCCGCCTGCAAGTTGATGTGTACGTAGAAAAGTCCTTGACAGCTTAAATTCGATTATAGGGACAATGTCTTATATATGTCGGTTGGAGCACAAAGTTGGATAAGCCTCATTTCAGTTGTTATTGAATACCACCATGCAATATTGTGTTGTTTAAGAATACAGGCGCGGGTGTTAAAAAGAATATTTTCTTCTCCTGACGTGCGTTAAATAATTTGTAGTTCAAGGCTGTCGTCGATTCATCTTTAATCGTCATCTGAATAGCAGACGTGAATCGCAACCCCCATCTTTATCACTCAAACAACAAGGTCTAAATCTCCCAGGAATTTCTCCTTGTTTGTAGTAGTGCATATAATATGGTTGTTTGTTCGACGGTTTTGGGGAATGTGAGGTGACTTTATGGTCTTTGATATGGTGTTAAGCAGAAAGTAATATGCACGCCATGCGTAAATATAAACATCCACGGGGGAAATATTTGGCAATCATTTTATTGATGTTATGATAGCTATGTTTGAAGTAAGATGCTCTAGTGACTGAAATATGATGCCCATATTCTTTAGATTGGGGATTGAGTAATAACCTCTTAATAACGTTCCTGGGAGAGAAAAGTGTCAATTCTTTCGGATGGTACGACAGACCCTGATCTAACAATATTCTCGTAGCGTAAAAGAACCACTGACATTTGGGTTTCAATGAAGCGCAGTCGGAACGCCGCCAATGTCAGAAGGATAAGAGTTACCGCGTGCGCGTTGTATCATAAGGTCCGTCATGGTTTGGATTGCTCGGTTGTAGGTGACAAGGAGTAGGGTCGTCTGTCCGAACGGCCCACTCTTATATCGAATTCCAACGGCCAAGGAAACTGTGACATGCACGGGACCTGGGATTTTCGTCCCATCCGAACGGTTAGACAGCTGTGCATGTCGGACCCCACATCCTGCACCCCTGACATGGGATAACCACGCCGGGATATCTCGACGAACTTTCTCGGGCAACACCAGAAGCGAACCCGCGATCTCCATCTAGCGAGCCAACGTCTTATTCATTGGTCAATTTTTTTTAGAAACGAAACAGTCAAACATATGTCACCAAAGTATATAAATACAATTTTGTAACATGTCAAGAAATTGTAAGACCTGTATCAAGTTTCGTGGATTTATTTAGTAACGGTTCAATGTCAATAAATTTATCTGTTACTCTACACAAATCCATTTTATTATTTAGTTTACCTAAGAACACCCCTTCCTCGCATCAATAACCCTTTGTCAAAGCCTTTGATGACTTTTCCGTTCAAACGAATCTTTTTGTGTTCAAGATGGCTACAGATGGCAGTGGACGGACATCACTTAATTTAACGACCACTTGAGCTGCGTTGAAAGGTCCTCGCGTACAACTAGAACGAATAATGAAGATATTCGTTTGGTCGAAGCCAATCCCTCGTTTATCTTCTTAGTTCGTCGAAAATTAAATATGGACTTGTAATTTCCCAGCCCGGGGTACTTGTACCTTTCAATTACCCCGTCAATCAAAATACTTAACCTGAGTCAAAAGTCACCTTAAAAAATGATGTACCTCGAGGTGTCACTGATCAATAATTTAAAACCATGACTTCTGACTCACGTGGAGAAAAATGATCTGGTCAATGAAAATTAACCCTTTGACATTCAAAGATTTAAAAGTAAAAGTCATCTCAATATTGAATAAAAAACCTTTTGCACGGATGTACCCCAAAATGTCAGACTGTTCAATATTTTAAAAGTGTGACACACGACCCCCGTAGAGAAAATTGACTCCTTCATCGAAATATTCATGTGTTTTAAACAGATTCATTGCCTATGATTCGACTCAAAAAAAGGTAATCTGTTTGTGAAGGAAAGTCAACTATTTCTGACACTAATATATGCGACTAGATTTCCTGGAAGATTTGATCTACATCAACATTATCTGTTTGGATGATCAAATTAGGATTTACAATTTTTTCAATGCAAAATTTATCTTTCGTACCAAATATACAGGAGCGAAAGGATCATGCCCATTGTGAAAAAAGAGGAAAAGGTTTGGTTCCGTTTAGTTGAATGGTTAAGAGAAGTTAGTTTTGCAATTGTGACGAAAAATTGGTAATACCACTGATCTTGACGGGACATCAAATGACTTGATAATCAAAATCTTTAAAAACATTTCGTGTAATTCTTGACGAAGGTTTTGATTGGCAGATCGATCGGGGGTCGACAAATCACAATCTGTAAATTACTGTACGCGTCTTATAAAGGAATGTTATAAGACCGAGAGAAATAAACGAAGCGAAATCTTTGTATTTATTTTGTTTTTTGTTGATATACTTAAAGCACAAATATAACTAACTATATGTTATTTCTATCTGGAAATCGGATCCATTATCCAGTAAATGGCGCAGGCTAGCGATGGCTTGATTATGGTCGAGATAAGTTAATTAAAGTCTAATTAATAGTTTAGATAACATTTCAGGCCTAAAGAAAGGCCTGCAATAGGCAGATTTAGCTCTTGCACGATGCATGTTTAACGTGTTAGATATACTGTATAGATACCCTTGAAATTATTCCTCATCACTGTGGGTTAAGTGCCCCATACCGAATGAAACCATGGGCAGGATTTACTGTGCGTTTCACATGGAGGTAACCCATTTCCTGTTATTTTGTATATCAGATATGACTATCTGGCTAATAGCCACTAGACTTATTAGAAGTTGCATATATATATATCTACTCGAATGTTTTTCCTCATGGTGCATATTTTCACTATCTGTTATATAAAACTGCATTTATATGAAGAACAGTGCTATTTTCATCTTTTGTTTTTTCCACAAAATAGTTTAGATAACATTTCAGGCCTAAAGAAAGGCCTGCAATAGGCAGATTTAGCTCTTGCACGATGCATGTTTAACGTGTTAGATATACTGTATAGATACCCTTGAAATTATTCCTCATCACTGTGGGTTAAGTGCCCCATACCGAATGAAACCATGGGCAGGATTTACTGTGCGTTTCACATGGAGGTAACCCATTTCCTGTTATTTTGTATATCAGATATGACTATCTGGCTAATAGCCACTAGACTTATTAGAAGTTGCATATATATATATCTACTCGAATGTTTTTCCTCATGGTGCATATTTTCACTATCTGTTATATAAAACTGCATTTATATGAAGAACAGTGCTATTTTCATCTTTTGTTTTTTCCACAAAATGTCTGGTATTAATAAGTAGACAAACTTACTTTTGTCTCTGATAAAGAGCATAGCCCCGCAGCAAATCGCACGACCCTACAGAAAAAAAACTTGGCCTCGCAGCAAGAATAACCAAAATAGTATAACCCCGCAGCAAATCTCACAACCCCACAAAAAAAAATCGCATGGCTTCGTAGCAGGAAGAACCAAAATAAGCCTATCACTAGAATTAGATTCGCCAGAAACCTGCCAAGTTTAATAAATTTTAAAACTTTGCACACGACCCCAAGAACAATTGTGATTTAAATTTAATTATGTAGACAATTACTGAGTTAATCAAGAATCTTTTGATGTTTTAAACAGACCATGTTTATGTTAATTAGAGTAAGTTATTAACATGTAAATATAGACAAGGTATTAAGATATAGATGATAATAATTATACACATGGCCTTCTTTTATTTCCTCTTGTCTTTCATACAGAGGTAGTCGTTTCTATCCAGGCGTCTGCTATAATGCACTTCTTTTTTACCAGTGGTATTCGCCTGAAACGGGGTTTAACGCGCTAATAAAATGTACATACGCAATGTAATGTGCTTTAAGGGAAATCTAACCCGAACAGCGGCTGCATTCTTAGTCCAGGGGCTTCTTTCCGTGCACGTCAACATGCACATACTGCCTCGGTTTATAATCCTATTCGAACGACTGGGTGTTGTTACTTGTCAGGCTCTGTAAGCGGGAACCACACCACAACAGGTCGCGGAACTTTCTCAGCGAAACCGAGACCTCCTGGTTAGCGAGACATTGAGTTAATATCTCAGCCACGACAATGTTGTGCGTGCAGGTCTCAAAGGCCAGTCTGCGATCTTCTGCGGTTTCGAACCCATTCAAGTGACGCGTAAGTCTCCCTAGATTTTAATAGTCATGTGACTTAAGTGGGATAAGGCTCTAAGCTTGTGATTTTAAATTAATTTTAGCGACTCTTTAAGGTTACAAACGTTCCCTTCTTGTGCACGAACAATTATAGTGGCCACCCTTGTTGAAGAGGTTCGCAAGATGGCGACTCATCTCCACCAGCGCAGATAAACAATCGGTGACAAGAGGTGGCGTAAACCGAATAGGGTTCGTCTTATGTATAGACCTGGATTTACTTACTAAATACTCCTCAAATGACCCGTCTATTATGAAAGGTATTTTTAATTGTTAAAGTTGCATTGCTAGACACGATTGGAATGTGAACGCGAATCACTGCATGTATTTGCATGTGGATGTGTTCGCGTGTAGTGAGTGGTCTTTTCGATCCCATGAAAAAATGTTACGTGTTGAGGAATGCGGATTAATGCATTCAAGCCACAGTGAAGACACCATATATTATGGTTGAAATAAAAAACTTTGTTTTTTGTTTAAGAACCTTTTGTTACGTTACTTAAGTTACAGTTTTGTATGTGTATATCATTCTGTGTAACTAGGGATTATCTAAGATGCTAGTCAAAGAATTGAATCTGATATATATGTATTAACCTGTAAAGATAGAAATATACAACCGGGAAAATCCCAATACAAGATGTATTTGGACGAGGACATCTTTTACGTGCACGTCAATGTGTACATGGGATCTCGTCCCATCCGAACGACTAAACAGGAATTGTCTAAGATTTTAGTCGAAGAATTGAAACGACAATCGGATATAAAAGATGTATTTGGCCATTATGATAAAATATATACAACCGATGACATCTTAACAAAAATATGTATATTGACTATAATACAGCCGAGAAATATATTAAATTATACAACCTCTTGATATTGAGAGAGAGAGAGAGAGAGAGAGAGAGGGGGACAGAGAGAGATAAATGGGAGTGCGAACGTTGCACAGGACGCTTAATGTAACTTAAAGGACTCGATAATTGAAGAAAAAAAAATTGTAGGAATTTACGACCAACATCCCACTAAAAAAAATGACTATCACCCAACAAATACTACCCAAAACATTTGAAACTAATACATCGACCATAATATTAACCCGGATCACCTAGTGTAAATGTAACTGAAGTCATTTCGTTCTAGTAATTCCACTATTTCAGTCAATTTTGTCATTAAAGTAGGGTATTCTGTAAGTCCTTAATTTTATCCCTCAAAAGAGCCTAAGTCTTTTCTTTAGAATCACTGAAGAGTGCAACAAAGGGGTCACTTCCGGTCGACTTCAATCTCTTTGTATCGCTTTCTTAAGTGCACTTATTATAGAAAAAATAATAAAATTGGCTCATCAAAACATGATTTATCTTCGTTTATCATAAAAATACGAAGGGATATTACTATATTTTAATATTCAGTTTTATAGAGACTGAAAGGAGATCAATCGAATATTACAATAAAGTGTCCCCTTTTCTGTCAGTTAACCCCCATTTGTAATGGAGAAGAATCCTTTATAGCTTAACATATTTAGAACAACAATTACAATATAATTGCCATTTTATGACGATAATGTCTTTTTCTTGGAAAAAGTTGAAACATATGCTGTTTAGAAACCAACAAAAAGGGGGAGAAATGGAGTTTTAAGTCCACTTAACACAAGTCATAGGTCATTTCGGGACTAAAAAAACCAACAAAATTTTAATATAGTTTCAACTGAAGCCGTGTATATTCCTATAGATTTGAAGGGTAATTTTTGATTAATTTATCTGTATTATGAACGACGTATGTAACACGTTAGCCATGTGGATATGGTGGGAAAAAAAAGATTATTACATTATCGAGTGTTCTAAAAAAAAAATAGTAGAATTTACCTTATCTGTCCCTTAAAAATTTATTATACAAGAGAAAGAGCTAAATCTGCCATTTATTAAGCCTGAAATGTATTCTAAATTATTTTTTAATTAAGAAAGCAAATACCAACCATGGATCTTTTTCCCGAGTGAGGTACAACGCGTTAAAAAGAAACCCATCGGAAGACGTTACCTTCCTTTAGATATTCAGCTTAAAAAATATTGTTGTTTGGAAGCCATTTAAAATCCACTAACGTGTCAAATAAAGATCTTAAATTTGATAAAAGCTAAATTGAGCAACAGGTATAGAATCAGGAACTCGAGGCCACGAGGGTCGTTTTCATCATCACCATTTTCACAGGTGCTTTTTTTACTGTTATTGCTGAGCTAAAATAATTCATAAACAGTGGAGGTTATTTTAGCATCTTGTCCGGGTTCGTTTGGTCCTTTTTCCGAAATACTTGTGATCTGGTCGCCATATTGTTCGACCTACGTCAGGACAACTAAGAGAGCATGCGTGGTGACAATTATTACTTCAAACGACATAAAAAATGTGCAACATGGGTTGGGGTGTTTGGAAAAATGTCTCTGGCTTTTAAAACAGAAATGCTTTAAAGTTTTTTGTACAGTTGTGATAACATTTTTTTTCTGTTGGTGTATTTTTGCTTACATGGAGGGCCGGTCTGTTTTTGCAAGATTGTTAAACAGAAGGCAAACCAAGTGTAAAAACAGCTTCACAGGGTTAACGGAACTGAAGTCCTTTTAACCCCTTTTTTTTTATTTCTAGAAACTTCAAACGTCAGAAATTAACCAAACATAGACTAATTTTCAAACAGAAATCTTTTTGGCTCTCCATTCTTTTATTGAGGGGGTCTGTTTCAAGACATTTTGACATAGATAAAATCCAAATTTTGGTAATTTGATTGGATAATATATGATTGATTTTTGTGCGTAGCCAATCAAAATTGAAGTATCTACTAAAATCTATATTTGAGCTTTAGTTAAGATTGTTTTCGAATTTTTTATTGTGACAGACAGACCATTGTTTACGATGCATTCTCAATTTGTAATTATGATTTATACTACCCAGTAGAAATAACGACATTTTGTTTTTTGGGTTTTTTTTTTTGTTTGTTTTGATTTTGCATTCTGTACCATTGCTTACGCTGCAGATCTATATGGCCCAAATATCTTGTTAGATGTCAGAAATTGTACTTTTGTTTGGATGGCCGAATGGTTAGCGCGTACGCGTTGTATTATCATTCAATAATTTGTCATTGAGCCAAATGTCGTGGTTTCGATTCCTTGGTACTGTCACATATCCTACCCAGAAGGTTTTCTCCGAATCCCCCACCCTCCTGCTAAAGACCCCTACGCTCAAGCGAATTATTGAAATAAAATTCAACCATATGTTAGTTCCGAATTGACCTTGTTTGTGTCGAGTGGACGTCAAACCCCATTTTTCTACCTCACTTCTTTTGTTTGTTTGTTCTAAATCCAAAAGAGCGCCAACACCTCCATATGAACGACAGATTAGATACGTTTTGAGCTGACTATATGAATGATATGGTGATAAGTTGGTGTTGTCTATTTGTGTACGTTAGTTCATACACTTCAAAAGACACCTGTAAATCCAAAATAACCCTACGTATCCTTCACACATGGTTCCATATCCTGGGAGTATGACGTGAAGTTTGGCCCGTAATCAACCAAAACCATTGTATACTCATCACGGAATACCAATCGGCAATCTACGGCCTAGCAACACTGATGGTTATTTCACCCTCCACAAACACCGTTGACTCTTACATGGCGTACTAACACACGCAAGTTTCGCTCATTATTATCAATATTTTGTGATGAGACAAACAGAAGCGAAATATCGTTTATATTTCTGAAGAAGAACCCACACGTTGCCTTATTGCTTTAAAGAAATACACAGTTGATGCTTTTTCTTGAAAAAAACAAAACAAGTGAAGCTTTATATAACTGTTATGATGTGATGAAACATCTTCAAGTTGATAACAGGGCTTGTATTAAACTCTTTTGATATTGTGCGTGGTTGATAAAATTCTTGATTAAAATTCTTGTGTGTTTATTGACTTCAGTCGTCTGGAATATTGTGGGGTCCTTGTCAGTCAAGTGGCCGAGTATTACTTTTTAGATTGCGCAGGAGTTGTATTATTTGTTGTTTTACATGTTAGCTTTCTAGCCTTCTAAAACACATGATACTTATTATGACCTGTTCTGGAAAGTGTAATCTCTGTACACAGCATCCACCATTTTTAAATGATAAATGGTTCGAGAAAATGTATATGGCATTTACCAATCCGCAGAGAGGGGGCGCATATATGACCATACTTGTTCAGCTATCAAACATGTTTGTTTTGTTAAATAAAGGGAAGAATTTCCCACTAAACCCACTCGATGGCATAAGGATTAGATGGAAATATTGCAAAATCACATTCTAAAACAAACATGACGAAGCTTCGGCTCTCCAAATTCTTGTCTGCGATATCACTTGAGTGAAAGCAGACGTTAAAGAACCAACTTTAGTCAGTCAAAGAATTGGAATTTGAAATTAGAATAATTCAAACTCAGAATCATGATTTGATTTAAAACGTCACAGACTGTTAAATACACCCATTCAAATTAGCACACAATTGCCATTAAGACCTGGCAACGATTGGCGGTTGTTACCGAACTTACAACATATTTCTTGAAACAACAACAAAAGCCAGTTTTATCTCATTTTTATAACTAGCTTCATTTGAAGAGAAAACCACAAAATTTGTTTAGCATACCTCCATTTTTATTGAATCTGGCTTTTCATATTCATTGATGGTACTACATCGTTAGCGTGAAGATCCAAGAAACTGGGGAATTTAAAAAAGTATTTTATTTCACTCAAGGGAAGAAACTCGTTCCTAATCATCACTAATAGGCGATTTGGAGACTGATAAAGCGATTAGATGTACTGGATGTAAATTCTATTAAATGTTCTATCATCAAGTACTTGGATTTGTTTTTGGTTATGGCTGTCATCGCCATCTAACAATATTCTATGTATTCTTACATCGTCGAGTGATTGCACACATATATATATGTGTATATATATAGAAAGAGAGGGGGAGAAACAGAAAGCGGGGGAAAAGGGGGGAGAATGGGGTTTAACATTCACTTGACACAACTAGCTCATTTCGGGACTAACATGTTCAATTTTTTTATTTCATTAATACACTTACTCGTCGGGGTCTTTCACTAGTGGCAGGAACGCTACAATGATGGACAGGCGAACCTATTCGAGTGATTAGATATAAACACAACAACTTCAAATTTATTTAATAATTAGTACGTTCCATCGTAACAGGTATCAATCATACGGGTCCACTGGAGTAATCAACCTTTTCCGTAATCGGGTTGAAGTATAAATTATTCAGAAAACGATGGAATGCACAGCGATATCGTTATTGCCCCCTAATTATAGATACGTTTATTAATATATCAGGTTATTTTAAACTCTAAACGTCAAAAGTTGATTGGTTCCAAAGCGGTAGTACTAAAAGAGATTGTTATGGAACTTGTGCGTGATGTTTAGTCTCGATTGTCTAATATTATAAGAGTTTGGAAAGTATGAATAATTACTGAGAGGAACAGGGGCTTGTATGTACGTATTCTTTAAGCAGGGCTTTGCCCTGTCCATATTTCTAGCCATTCAGTCCATGGGTTCTAGTTCATCGAGTATTTAGTGTTATCTGGGTAATTATATAGGTACTATATAGATAGGTTATCTATAATATAAGTACCAGAACGTAAGCATGGTGATGTGATATCATCACATAGACGCTTTGATGATATTACTATATATACTAATATTACACAAAGAGAGAGAGAGAGAGAGAGAGATGGGGTTTAACGTCCACTCGCCACAAACTAACATATGGTTTAATTTTATTTCAATAATTCGCTTGCGCGTAGGGGTCTTTAGTAGTGGGAGGAAACCGGAATGCCCTGAGGAAACCCACGAGGTTGAGAAGGCGCCCCTATCTCCATACGCTTACAGGGATCGAAACGACAGCCGCAAGTCAGAGGTGCCCGGCCAGCTTGAGATCGAAGCGCGGCACTCTAGACCACTAGGCCATCCCACCCCCCTTTCACAAAGAGAGAGAGAGATAGGGAGGGAGAGAGAGCGATGGGGGTCTCCCGGTCCTCCGATTTCCCTCCAAAAGAAAACCCCCATTAATTAAATACATTAGAACTTATAGTCCCGAAATGTCCTAGTTTGTGTCGAGTGGACGTTAAGACCCCTCTCTCTCTCTCTCTCTCTCCCTCTCTCTCCCTCTCTCTCACTCTGTCTTGTTTTAAGTCTGTAAATGAGATTAATACATTAAAGTGCCGAGTTTACTTTGATTTACACATCATTTTATCATCTCATAAAAACCGAAAAACTTGGCTATTGAATTTGGCGAGTAGTAGTAAAGTCTGGTGAATCGTGTTTTATAGTCTTGATTACATTTCATGATAATGTTCTGTTTTTTTACCTGTCTTCAGTAAAATCGTATTAACGCAATGAAACATTATTGGTGCCGTACTTTTAATGATCTTGACATACTTCCAGATCTGGTCGTATTTACCGTAATCACGACTCGTAATCACGACAAGTCATCATGCAATGGGGTTTAATGTCTTACTTGTTCACACCAATTGAGCTAATGCAGACGTACAAGTGCCATGAAATGCCTCTGTCTGGCACCACTGACAAGGCGAAACCACGTTGGAAAATACCGGGGTACTTTCTCTGCCAATCTGGGACCCGCTTATAAGCAATCTGATTATACACAGACCCTATTTCGTTTCGTTTTTTTATAGTTCAAAATTTGTTAATTGTCTTCACCACACAAGGCCCACGAAAGTATAAAAAACCGAAACGAAATATAGATCTGTATTTTAATCTGTTTGAACCAGGGATCTTGCTTAGTAAGCCATCGTGGCTCCACCAGTCACGGTATTGCCGATTGAAACAAGTATATTTCATGACCCTCTCAACATATATTTTTAGATGCAAACCCATGTTAATGAAAAGTGGTCTCGTTATGTTAATTTAAATCTATAATAATAATGTAATCATCTCGTTTTAGATCTACTTCAATTATATAACCAAGCGTTTAACCATATCATCTTCAAATAATACGTGTTGTGGATATTTTGATAAGCTATTTGAACATGTAGCCTTTCCTTAAGATATGTAATCAGTACTAATCTAATAATTAAGGACTTCGTTTCTTGCCAATTAAAATGTTACCATTAATTGTACGTCTCGTGTGTTATCGGTGTAACTTTAATAAGTTCATTAAGCATCGAGAAGCTTCCTGGAAGGTTTTCATCTGCACCATATAATAACGAAGTTTTGATCCGGCTCTGAACGATTTTAGTTAACGGAATATTAATATAGCCCCGTTCGTCATTCCGTCACAGTTTTGTCGACAGCATGTCTCAGTAACCACTTCGTAAACAGATCAGCTTATAATAAGATTTCTGAATTAATTAACGATGCATTATGTGAGAAATAAATCTGCCTACTGACTTCAAATGTTATATAAATTATTATTAAACATGTGCACGTAAAAGATCCCGTGGCAGTTAGAATTCGATATAAGAGTAGACTGTAGCGCCGCTGTCCCGGTACAATTTCCATCTTCATTAGCCCAGTCCGAACAGAGCAGTGGGACGTTAAACCCCATTTCATTTCAGAGATAAAAGTTGTCTTATGAAAAAAAACGTATAATCTGCAAACAAAGAAAAGTACTGACTGAGTGACAAACTTGTATATTTCAGTGCAGAAATGTATTGGGTAGCACTAGTGTAGAAATGTAATGGGTAGCACCAGAGATAAGTTAAATGGGGCATCGTTAAAGAGAATAAGAAGAGTGTGACCATGGAAATACTTTGCCAATAATCAAACACATAAACATATATACTTTAAGATCGCTACAAATTACCATATAAATCGGTAATAATAGTTAGACGATGTAGAGATAAACGTAAAAATCTCTATTGATATCAACCTATGGTAGTCGGATTGTTTCCAAACCTGTTTCCAAATAAATTTTCCATCTTTTAAGTCTCCCGTTAAGTGAGGAACAGTGGCTAGTAGTGTCGATGATACACAAAAATGTTGTCCCGTACACAGTGGTTTGCAAATCAAAAGAATTATTGGCAATTCTCCCCTCATAGCTGCACACACTTCAAATGAAATGATATGAAATGGGGATTAACGTCCTATTACTCTGCTCCGACTGGGCTAATGAAGACGGGCATTCACCTTTAAGCTTGCTGAAAAAAAGAAGCTTTTCAGGAATTATAGTACCAAATAGTTCACAAGATTGACCCAGGTTACAGTTAGGTTATGTTGTTCTGTCTAAGTATTCGGTAATAATGTTTATACGACCACTACCCTTCTTTGTTTATACCAGAATCGTCTGCAGTAAGACTGATGCCAGATGATCACAACTCATCCCAATTACCAGGCGAAAGTATTATCTGGAATAACGGCTTCCAGTAGTTGACTTGGCCGGTTTCATTGGGCGCCAAGTACTCGTTATAAGGCTACATCTGTTATGACTTGGAGGTAAACAAGTGGTAATTGTTCTTCAAAGAATATCTAGAAATGGGCGTTTCCCTGTTAAGTGGTGATCTTAAATAAATGTAATCAAATTAGGGAGTAGTCATTGTAATATAGTTGATGGGTATTTATTGTTCAAAGATCAGTTGGGTGGTTGGATGACCGAATGGTAAGCGTGTACTGTATCATACGGCCTGCCATTGAGTCAACATTCGTGGTTTCAAATCCCCGGTTGTACGTGGCAAGGGGTAGGGTCGCCTGTCCAACCTCGTGGGTTTTCTCCGGGTACTCCGGTTTCCTCCCACTGCTAAAGACCCCAACGCACAAGCGAATTATTAAAATAAAATTAAACCATATGTTAGTCCCGAAATGAGTGGACTTTAAACCCCATTTCTCTTTCTCAAAGATCAGCCAAAAATGGCTGTCTTTGGTCATGCGCTTATCGTCTACCCTGTTGCTTCGGCTTCTGACATCTATTTCCCGTAGGAAAATTAAGGCGGTGGCCGACTAACCAGGTTTTGCAGTGTGGTTTTCCTTTGTCAGTGGTGCGGGACCGTGTCTAATCATTCGGATGGGAGGAAAAACTGAAGACCACTGTACAGGTTGACGCACTCCTAATAGGACCCCTGATAGTTGGGATTCGATTAAGAGTAGGCGGAACAACGTTGCACGAGTAACAACTTCCCGTTTTCACTAGACCAGGGTACGCAGAACACTAGAGCGTTATGTCCAATTACACATTGCATATCCATTTGCTCTAGTGGGGAAGCTAAGTTTATTGTAAAGTGAAATCTACACTATCACACACTATACTATTATTTGTTGCTTCAAGACCAAATGCATCTGATAAACCAAATGTAAATTAATTAGATGGGAGCTTGACGAATTGTTTATGTGAGAAATGTACGTGCCTTGCTATTTTAGAATGCTCTATGGGTTAATGGTTACGCGAGTAATTATTTATACAAACTGTGTAGAACACGCAGGGTGTGGTAATTCTATAGTTTTCAAATCTTCTGGGGAAGTTGAAACTCGTAAAGCAATTAGCATTCTGTATAATACCATCATAGATCACCTAGCAACTCCTGTCTTTAGTATAAGAAGTAAACAAATTTGTTCCTCATAAATGGAACAGTTTACTATTTTATCAATTCAAATTGTCAGATAGTTAGAAATTCCAAATTCCATAAAGAAAAACACCCCCTTCCTTTTATTTTCACTCCAAGACCAGATTAATAAAATCGCATACGAGTCCTTAAAAATTTTCACGCAAAGAGTTAAAACTTTGCCGTAATGTACTTTTAATTCTTAATATGCCACACGAAAAAATCCAAGACCAGATTACAGGAATCACATTCAATGAGTCCTTGACACTTTTCCCGAAACACATGAAATGAAATGAAATGAAATGAAATGGTGTTTAACATCCTACTGTTCTGTTGTTCCGACTGGGCTAACGAAGACTAAGGGATATTTTACGTGCACGCCAATGTATACACGGGACCTCAGTTTTTCGTCCCATCCGCTAGCAAGACTTGACAGCTGTCCTTGTCAGGTCCTTTGTCCCGCATCACTGTCAAGGGGGAAACCACCTGAAACAAATGATATAAAGAATAAACATGTTCTGCCTGGTATACGATACCGGTCACTGATAGCCAGACAGAACAATGGTTTCGTTTATTAATGTCGAGTAATAATAATGATGTTAAGATCTTGTTTATATCAGTTTATTCTTCTGACAAGTTCCTGTAATTCTTGGACAATTTTCAAATTTGGTGAAATCTTACAAACTACGAGTAAATATTATCAGCATTCATCCTGTTGATGCACTATTGTCATATTGGCAACAACTCAATACAACGATATATTTTAAATATAATACCCCTGTTTTGTATCTGCTCAGTATCAGACTGATAAAAAGCCATAATTCATTGACTCCATAATTTCACTGCAAGAACATAACACGTCAGACAGATTCCAAAGATTTTCTAAAATTAATCTAAAACAACAAAGGTGAAATATTGAATTTCTTATTCGTCTTTCAGGTTATTGATCTGATACCCGTATGATAGACCTGCATCCTTTAGACCATAGTTCCACTTTTCCAACGCCTGTCCAACCTCGCGGGTTTCCTCCGGGTCATCTGGATTCCTCCCACTGATAAAGACCCTACGCACAAGTGAATTATTGAAATGAATTACTTATTGATCCATAAAAAAACACGCCTCAACCCTACCCTTGCGTTTTCGGGAGCTTTGAAATTAAAACCTGTGTGGTCCTTGCACCACATTACGACTTCACTACGCACTACCCCTTGATCAATCCTATTTTTTACTGTTCAACTGTTAAGTTGTGCTATGCCAAAGAACTGTAACTTAGAGATTTTTCGTTGTCTTTATCTTATAACCAGTGTGGCCCACCATCACATTTTGACTTCTCTACCAACGCCCCAACCCTCCCCCTGTGTTTTCAGGAGCTTAAATTAAAACCTTGTTATAAATCTTACTCCACTAATAAACAGTAACAGCTATGGCATTTGAATTCGTACTTGGAGATAATAAACGGTGTCAAATTATTAGCAATTGTCATCAAATGTCTCCCTAAATCTGATTGCCTCGAAATAACCTCTCGGTGACCCCCCTCAGGTAAGAATAATTCTAGGTGTCGGTTTCTTTTAAGTAAGTAAATCAACCAGGTATGAAATAGATCAATAAACAAAAGCAGATAGCATTAGTGTACATTTCGCTCTGTTTGTTTAATCAATTATTTTAAACGTTTCATTTTATTCAGATTTCAAGTATTTGGTTAAAAATGCTTTGATATTTGATCCGTTGATGGGTTTGAAGACATTGCGTAAAGAACACGGGGATTATGGTTCTACACGAGATTTGATATTTAAGCCCTAATATCTGCCACTTATGATTTAAGATTTTAAAGTTTACATTGGCGAAGATTTGGCAGGTATTTGTAAAGGAATTGAGTGAATATCGGTGTAATGTGTCGCGGGTGTTAAGGGTTGTTCTCACATGTTATTGAGAGGTCTGGACAAAGAACTGATCCCTGAGGAACACCATTAGCTTGCTACTATAAATTAGCAGGTTGTCACCCTTTAATCCCCACGCGTACCCTAAAATTGTGATAATTTAATAACATGTCACGCATGGAGATGGGTGTATGTATATGTTCTGACCCTTTCCAAATGCCTATCAATACATAAATGATCGAATGCAAATTTTGTATGAAGTATAAAGGTGAGAACATTCAACCCTGAACAGCTGTAATTAAGATATTTAATCACAGTCCAACATGGAATCTGCAACATTGGGCATATAAGAAAGTTATCATGATGGAAAGAAAAGTGAGAGTGCTATCAGGTATTTTGGAAAGGATAAGCAGACCCGTCCTCAAACATCAACTGTACGAATCACCCTACTACCCAATCATTACACGGTATTTAATAGATAAAAAAAAGTTTTCACTTATTTTGTGCGTCACTTATGATTATTCAAATCTTCATTACGCATCTATCGTAGAAAACATCTCTGTGTTGAAATTATATTTGCAATGTGTTTAATTCCAGTTCTATCATATGGGATAATGGCTGAAACCAATATTGTCCTTTAATACTTTCTTGATTTATAAAGTTTATCGTTATCATACCTACCTCTGGTTCAGTTAATAAAATAACCACATGCTTTCATCAAAGACTTATTAGTTAGCTATAAGCAGAAGAAAAACATAAAAATTGTTTCATCCGACGTTTACTTTAGTGGTTTTAATATATCTAAAATAACATAAAATATAAACACATTAAAGATATATTTGTTATTGCATATGCTGCCAGACATAAATAATAGAGTAATGTACACAGAGGAAATCACATATAATATACAATTATAAGTTGCATACAACGCGGATGATAAAATACTTCCCTATCTGGTTGGCTTAGAAAAATAGGAGAGAGAGAGAGAGAGAGAGAGAGTAGATCATTTAGGGACTAAGCCTTGGTTTAACTTTATTTCAATAATCACCTTGCCCGAAAGGGTCTTTATTAGTGGGAGGTAACCGGATGACCCGGAGAAAACCCACGAGGTTGGGCAGGCGACCCTACTTCTAGTCACGTACAGCCGCAGATTAGATACCACGCCAGTTGACCCAATGACAGACCTTATGATACAGCGTTCACCTGCTAACCATTCGACCGGGTTTTGCATCCGCTTCTATCTCAAGACATTTCAAATGTAGCGTGTGCGGTGCCAGGTAGGGTAAACAACCGTTACCACTGTTTGTCGTGAACAGTCCATTAACACTTCTAATCTTGTGTAATGATTTGGATTGTTCGTACTTGGTTTTATTTTATTTTTACCGTTATCCATATTATCAGGGTGGAGCTGGATAAAATAATGATAACGGTTTGTGTTTTCATGGTATAAATCATAGGGGCATCACTTGACATGGGTATTAAGGTGACAGGTTACATACTTGTCAATCATTGTCTACACGAACTATCTTATTGTTATACAGGTAAGTGCTATACTCGTGTAGTACTAGTAGATAATTTCTCTTTGATCTAATACCTGCTTACAATAACACCTAAATCAAACTGATCGCTTCAAACAAAAAAAAAAGCAAAAAAAAAAAAAAAAAAAAAAAGCCCCCCCCACGAAATTGAAATAAAATTGGGTTAAAGATGCGTAAGATGCATTATGTTAAGATTAGAGCTGAAAGTTCTCGCTATAATAGTTAGAAATCGATAATGATGCATTATGTAAGATTAGTGCTGACAGTTCTCGCTATAATAGTTAAAAATAGATAATGATGCATTATGTAACATTAGTGCTGACAGTTCTCGCTATAATAGTTAAAAATAGATAATGAATTGGGTTAAAGATGCATTATGTGAGATTAGATATAGAGCTGAAAGTTCTCGCTATAATAGTTACAAATAGATAATGAAAAGGGAATATGTTGAGTGGAGTTATTGCCGTTGGAAGAACTCTTCAGTCTCGATTGTCATTGCTATCATTGTTACGATAATAAACAAAGTCTTGATTATCCATCTTTAAATTAAATCTTTAACTATCAATCGTGAAAAGCATATCAAATGTTCTAGATCGTTGAATATGGACATGTTAATTAATGTCTAATATATAACATTTTAAACCAAACGACAGATCTACATTAGGGTACTTCGGCTCTTAATATACATTTTTAACAAGGTTCTGTTGTGCTGCACTGACCGGGATAATGAAGAAGGGCGTACATTATACACAGTGTAGGGGGTTGGGATGGCCTAGTGGTCTAGAGTGCCGCGCATCGACCTCTAGCTGGCCGGTCACCTCTGGCTTGCGGCTGTGGTTTCGAGCCCTGGTGTGAGCGTATGTGGCATGGAGATAGGGGCGCCTTCTCAACCTCGTGGGTTTCCTCCGGGCACTCCGGTTTCCTCCCACTGCTAAAGACCCCTACGCGCAAGGGAATTATTGAAATAAAATTAAAAACCACATGTTAGTCCCGAAATGACCTAGTTTGTGTTGAGTGGACGTTAAACCCCATTTCTCTCTCTCTCTCTCTCTCTCTCTTTATACAAAGTGCTATGAGGGATAGTGTGTCCGACAGCTACTCTTATTTTGAATTCCAACTGTCTATGGTTGTTTAACGTGCACGCAAATTTCTACTCGGGGCCTTTTGTTTTCCAACCATTCCAGCAACTAGATGCTTTTATTCTCAGATATCCTGGTTGGTGAGTGAGCCAGCGCCTGACCCATTTTACGCAAATCATTTTTCGTAGATAGAATTTAAGGAGGTAGATGGGGTGTGGAGATTTTATATAAATTGTATGATGGACCTTAGTTTATCCTTCCTTATATTACAAAATTTCGAAGCAACCCTGATCCACACACTTAATTTGATAACACTTTATTACTTACATTGTCTGTGTTTTGTTTTATTTTTATCTTTTGTCTTCTGCGTTTCTGTTTCATTGTGAGATGTGGTTCGTTCGTTCGTTCTTGGTGTTTTACGTCCACTTCCACCAAGAGTGATATCGTAGACAAGTGTTTCCTAAGAAAATTGTCAGAGGAAACCACAAAAACGGGCTTGATGCAGGTTTTTTTTGTGTAAGACACAATATCTTTGCAGGGAAGTGCCCAATGTGGATTTCATCCAAAGGAGACGGACGGGGTGAGGTTTTCTGCACTTATGAGAGTCTGTCTGATTGAAATGATTTACAAATAAAAAGTATCCATTATGGAACCTAGTGTATTTAATCAAAGATTGTTTGCTCCTCGACTGCCACCATAATGCGCACAGACACTTAAATATACAAACAATCAGAATTACACACAACTTAAATACTTAGCTGAGTGCAAAATGTCCCTTTGGGAGTTAACAAACTCTCCTGGTTCCTTCTCTTGTTTTCCTTTTGAATTGAATGGTGTCTCATTTCTAATTGGATGGATTACGTTAACTCCCCGGAGAACTTTAATAAAACAATTTACTACAGTTGGTTATTTTAAAATTGAGAACGGTAATTTTAGCGAATTTAGATAACGACACCTGTCCGCCATACAGACACCGTCTCAAATTACAGAAATACCCAAATATTTCATTCAGTTCTTACATCATTCACAAGTGAGCAACAACAATGGCGGAAACATTTTCAGGATTTTCGTCACTTTTTCAACTAGGACGCCTCGGCGCACACACAGTTCCAATCAACAAGACATACATAGCAGTGGTGTAAGAAAAACAAAGGCAGCAATTCAGTACACATGGTTAGGAAAGCCTGTTATTCGATACAGAGTTCGGCAGTTGGGTAAATACTAACACGTTATGGCTCGTCATCTTGTCAAATCACCATATTTCTTTAATATTAAAATACTTGAGAACCAAAATATACAAACACCCTCGTGTAAACTTAAAATCGCGCGCATACATAGAATAATAACATTTCTTTTGTCTCCAGATTCCTTTTTTGTGTACCCTGAGAAATTTCGTTTCATGTTCTCGTTGCCAGGATCAAAATTGATTTACCTCAAATGTTTAATGTTTTCAATCTGCTTGAAGAATCCATGGAGAGTTGGTGATACATTTTAACCACTTTGTCCTCAAGTAAAAATCAAAGACAGCCTTTGGCGAAGTTTTCTTTTGTTCTTTTGTATATCGTGTCAAAGAAGTCGATCCTTGTGCTGATTTTAGATACAGACGTCTTGCAGGTTGTATATAAATTAAAGCCAAAGAACTTTAATGCATTTAACACGTGTCTGAAGGGGTTCCCTTCAATTAGAAAGGAAAATATACTGAACATTGCTGTATGAAAATGCGCTTTTATAATTTGTACTATAGAGTGCATACTGTTACAGGGTTTATTTGATAGAAGTTAATTTGGTTTTCTACCGTCAATCGTATCAGCAGCGTAGCCGTACTCCGTACTGGTTTAAACGGAGCTCGCACACCTTGATTTTTTTTCGTAAAATTCGTCAGATCTGGAAGTGCGAGAATAAGTTCATGAACAGATTCCACTTCTTACTACATTTCTTGTTACCCTACTAAATGTTATGAACTCTTTTGTGCCCCCCCCCACCCAGGCAGCACGGGCTAAGCATAGAAATAAATGTGTATTAGAAGTATTTCGTTGGATATTTTGAAACTGTGACAAAGTAAATTCTTTGATTGTTCTTTCAATACCTTTCTAATTGGCAGATTGGATTGGTTTCTTGTCTGGTTCACTAATTGATTAGTGCGACTTTTAGCCTAGTAAGAACAGAACAGTAGGACGTTAATTTTATTTTCTAATTTGTTTGAAAACCTGATAGGCCTATGAGGCACATTGCTATACTTTGCTATACATTGGCGTGCACGTAAAAGATCCCTTGACAGTTGGAATTCCATATAAGAGTAGGTTGTAAGGCCACTGTCATGGCAAAAATTTTCTTCATAGCACACTGTATGGCGTATGACCATCTTCATTAGCCCAGTTCGGATCAGAACAGTAGGACGTTAAACCCCCATTCCATTTTATACTTTGCTACAAGGAAAATAACGGTTGACATGCTCCTATATATTATTCATCATTTCTTTAATAATATGCGAAGTTCATGGATATTTTCGTGATATTTTTGTGTATAGCTGAATATAAATAACCAAAGTATTTTGGGTGTAATTAGCCATCTTTGTGGTGCACAATCAAAGCGTCTTGCAGATGTAATATCACCTACACACCCGTACACCTGACCGAACATTTGCTTGGAAATTCGAGATTTGTTTCTGGTAGAAAAAGAAATCCTAAGCCTATGTGATGTAATTAGATGTCAACAAACCACGTGATCCAATTACGATTACGATATCGAACAGTTAAAAATTAACCTGGGCCAGGACCATCTCCCGACCCATCACGACTTCTTCATGAACTACTTCATTTGATGTAGGAGGATGGGTGTGATAAGGCGACGATGGGTCAAGATGTACCCATTGCACTATTTATCTCCAATCTCTCTGTACTTATGTTTATAGTTTGCAATTTTCATGCTTGTTTTGCTTGCATATAACCGGTGCATTACGCGCCTGATGTAGCAATGAAGTGCAACCACTTGAGCAATATCAAGAGGAACTCAAGGGGCTCTTCAAATAAAATATATAGCCTTGCTTTTACACTCTCTGCATAGTCTGAGCAAAATTGTTTCTCATTATGTGTCACTTATAATGTTAGTGTATCATCCAATAAAATTATGATACGTGATGAACTTTAAATACGGCCGCCATATTAAAACCTTGATATTTTATAAGTACATTATCTTACAAATTATGAACAATTAAATAATTTTGTTTCTTGGCGACGGCGCTTGAATGGGAAGATTTGAATACTTTGGGGATTTCAGTTAGGAATTCTTTAGCTTGGAAATTGTCTTGACTTAAACTATTATGCTAAATTCTGAGAATTCCCTAAGATAATATTTAAGAAAAATTCCACAAACAAAATATTGAACGGTTTCGATTATCATCAACGGAACTATCCATTGAACTAAACTTTTTATTTTACATTTCTTTCCTAAAAAACGGAGCGTCTCTTGAACTTTCTACAATTTGTTGACATTTTGTAACCATATATTTGCAACGTACTTTAAGAGTTATCCTTCATTAACCGAACAGATGCTCCAATCCCTTACCTAACCTAATTTACACTTTATCTTATGCAAACAAAACACCCAATCGGTCTATCGAGGGTTTAAATACCCATCATGCCTGTAGTGGTAAATATTCGAAACACCTGTGTAGTGCGACCGCAATCTAATAGGATGGTTTCGCGGTTTTTAAATGAAATATGCTGTCAAGCAAGACTTGGAATAATTGCGAGTAAAATCGGGTTTAGCATCCCGTTATCACGTTGCCTCGATATTTAACTACTACTAGACGAAGACAAATATTGGGTTTAACGTCCACTCAACACCAAATAGGTCATTCTGGGACTTACATTAAGTATATTTTTGTTATTTGGTACTAATAAACAGACAGTTATTCGATTGTTTGGCAAGTCTTACAAAGAATTTACTGGGATTTTTGGGAAACAATTACATAAGTCAACACCTGCTTACTTTCTGGAACAATCGATACCACTTTTAATAGTTCAGGGACTTACCAACCTTCGAATTTGATGGCGTTAGGTCGTAACGATTTCTACCCAGTACAACGCAGTATGACCTTTGAACCGTTAAATGTAAAATTCATCAAAATGGGACTAGATATTCTGCAGACGTTAGAATGGCTTTCACTCATTTGATGGTTCACAATTTTATAGTAGATCTACTAATGAGCACAATGATGGATTATCAATTTATTTGCACCTCATCTAAGATAATCCAAGCATATCCCATTAATCTCTGAGAATTATTACTGTTAGTAGTTCTTGGTGAAATATGTTAAATATATCTGTTTCCTGTGCATGCGTATCTACAACGTTCAACACCTAGGGCGTTGTCTTGTGGTACATCCACTTAACTTATAACGTAATTCACGTTGCCATTTTGGATTATCTGTGAAGTATTTAGGAAATGCCTGGTCAGTTTTCGGTCTACGATTATAACACAAATTCTAACAACATTATCGCTGAATTGAGAAATAGCGCAGACTTTCAGAAGCATTACCTGTAAGAGATGGACGGTTGGTAAATACATCGGGTCAAAATCTAGTATTAGTTGGGTAGGCTGGCGGAAGTTGAGATGTCGGGGAACTCGATTTGGGCTAAGCGGAACCTCGAAGTGTCACTTGTCCTGTCTGGCTAATCAGAAAAGTGATGCTTGTGACGAAAAACCCACGGTATGCCCGCGTAAATGCCATGCACGTAAATTAACTTATGGCTGTCGGAATTCGACGAGGAGTAGGCGCCATCATAAATATTAGAACAAGAAACACACACAGAAGCCATTTTCTCTACCGACATTCGTAAGAGAAATTAGTTTGGTGAAAAAAAAACACAACCACTTGTTTATAAGCAGATCTTTCAGAACATGTAGAGATAATGCAATTAAAAAATCTAAAGTTTACATTAAAATATCTGCTTGGTGCATGGTGTATAAACTGTATATATTAAAAGCGATAATACGCCATTAATAAGTCAATGGTTAACAGGTATCAGCCAGATATCTTGCATTACGTACTTTCGCGATTCCAGGTAAATTCTTCAAAAAAAAAAAGCCATATGCACTGAATTTGGCTTCTTTGAAGAAAAACAATCTGTTAGGTGTGGTCAACATTTTAGTTTATTAATCCTATCTTTCATAGATAAGGTTTTCCAGTAATTTGTATGATCGCCAACGCGTTATTCAGAGAGGACATCAACCAAACGGCTATCGGTTTAGATAGTTACATATAATTTCTGGGACAAAATTATATAAGTGGCTTTTACCCATTATATAGTTTTAGCCTTGATGATTGAAATATAGACGTGATCATCAAACCATAACTATGGCAGTAGACCAAGCGTACCGAGTAATCAAGGGATTAGTAGTTAATTATGCGGCATTATTTATTATACATCGTCATCCAAATTACTCGAGCTCCAGTAACATCCATCTATTTAAGCAGAGGACACGGATCACCTATTTTCCTAAAATAAATCTTAAAATTCCTTTGGTTTCTTTTTTTGGTCGCTTCACGCGTTATCAGGTACTAATTGATGGGACCCAGAAACCGAAATAATTTCTTATTTGGCAGGGATTCCGTGGGGATTAAGCCACGGGATTTTTGTCAACAGTCCACTAGACTAGCTATTTGTTATAATGGTCAGACCGGTCAGCTGTAAGAGGTGCGTTGGGTTGAATCTAATATAGACGAGTAGCTAGTGGTGTTTTAACAACGCACCCAATGTTTTTCTTGGTGAAGGGTGGGGATGGTGATTACAGGGGAACATTTGGTGGTGAAGTGTATAAATTAAGCATGCTATGGTCCAAAAATGTTGTCTACGATGTCATCCTTGGACGTAAAACTCATCGAACGAACGAACGATTCCCAAAATGTTTTAACGTTCCAGACAGGCTAAACGGCTTTGATAAAGTCTATGAATCGTTATTAACGACACCTAACCTATACTGGAAAGGCCCTCACTAACCACTGCCCCCCCCTTCCCCCCTTTGCAAGTTTCCCCAGGAAACACTTTTCCATGATATCACTCTAGGTGGAAGCGGACGTTAATTTCGTCCTTAAGTCAAGTCGTGTGCCCAATATGTTGCATGATCACCCTGAAGTGAGCCGCGATCATCCTCATTTTGTGAAATGATGAAATAATGTTTTTTGGGGTATACCTTGTCACAATTTTATTCAATTGGAAGATGAACACATCTAAAAGTGAATAAATAAAAGGGATCATTAATCATATTCATGATTTTCTGTTTTGAAATATGCATCGGCACTTCATATCCTCTTGTCTTGAAGCGGATATTAACACTGGTGCTGCTTGAAAATCGCTAAAAGTACAGCTAGTGTAGATCTTATAAGAGAGGTTGCTGAATTCTTAATGCTAAAAGTGACTAGATTAACTTGTCCTTGTAGATTACAGTATACTGTTCTTGCCGTCATCATAAAACCAGGCTTTGTCCAGGAACAAGAAAAGTAGTGAAATTAGTCGCAATTAGTCAAGATATACATCTTGCTCATTTGACCTTCTCGGTTATAAATCTTCATTTTTTGTTCGGTTACTGATTAACCACGCGTATGTACTAGCTCAAGGCCGCCAAGTCTTACTGAACATCAACCGTTATTTCCCTCGGGCTTGATTTGATCGGACCAATTATTTGATTAAATTATCTGTACGTATCTAATACGGAAATTGCTTGATCTTTCCCGATATCCTCACCTTTTAAACCCCTTTCATCAGATATAGCCCACAGATTCATAATCACTGGTTTTTAAGTGCATTCTGTTTAACAGGTTTCGAGTTTTTCTCATCGAGCGCGGATTGATATGAAAGACTCCTTTCGAGTTTTTCTCATCGAGCGCGGATTGATATGAAAGACTCCTTTTCAATTTCTCTGGTCATTTGTCCAGTTAGATTTGCAAATCAAAGGCTACGATCTCAATTATGATTTACGGCCTTTAAATTTGCCTACAGTCCATAATTTTATAACAACCAGAAAATTGGTTGCTTTGAGCATGGTTACCCCTATATTTGTCATAAAGAGAGAGGCGTCTGTCTCAGAAAGACTAGAGTTCATTTATCATTTAATGCAATGTTTTGTAAGTAATTTTTGTAAAGGACAAACGGCCATTTCATCGTAATTGTTCAATATCAACCATTTTCTAGTGACCGCCTTATAATTTATCAGCAAATTACCTTCAATTAAAACATGGAATGTCTTGTACCGATGTCCATAATTTCGGTAATTTGTGGCTCGTAGGTATAGTTTTGTTTTCGTCTGTCACGGAAGGTGTATATATATATATATATATATATATATATATGAATAGTTATGAATACTATCATACAAACAACCGCACCCTACTAGATTCTGAAAGTCGTTTTATTAACCCTTATTTTCAAACTTTAGGGGGGGGGGGGGGCGGTGTCACGGGGGCTAAGTGGGTTTGATCCCTGCATTGGTCGTACGGATGGTACCGAAAACCGAGGTCCCGTGTACACATTAGCGTGCTCGTAAAAGATCCCGTGGCATTTGGAATTCGATATAAGAGTAGGCCGTAGCGCCGCTGCCCTGGCAAAATTTTCCTCATTGCACACTTTGTGGCGTATGCCTGTCTTCATTCGCCCAGTTTAGGAGCAGAACAGTAGAACCCCATTTCATTTCCATAAATTCAGGCAATAGGAGGAATAATGTCTTTTATTGGCATCCGGACGATGGGTCTTTACCAGTGCCTAACGAGCTTTGTATACTTAACACATCCATTACCAGCTGATTGAAACGGTCCTATTATGTAGTCTAGATTAAACGGTAAGCCTTTAAATCTCATGGAGTCGGGCCTCTTTAATATTACGCAAACATCATGTTCTTAATTATCGTACCATGTACATGATAAGTCGCCATCTTAACATGCGGAAGTGACGTTAACGGGGAGGAATTTACAATGGAGACCTGACAGAGCGAGCTATGTTGTTGTTGAAGACACCTGCGCTGAAATACCTCTTGTTATTTATTACGGACCGTGATGACCAACAGATTATGTATTTAATCCCCGTCTTAGATTCATCTTGTAACATTATGTTAAACATCATCGTTTCACCTTAAAGACATAACTCTTCCTCATCCTGAACACCTTCATCATAAACAAGGATTAGCTGGGTTACTTCTCAACGCTTCACTGTAATTACTTTGCCTCAAGTTGGACGTAGTTTCAGTGTCCCGTCAGCACATAATACAGGTTTAGAGGGGTTTTTATGTTTGTTCTTTATTTTTTTTACAAAAAAGGGAAGTTGTTACATTAATATTTTATCTTTATGCGACAGCCCTAGCCCTAGCAACGGCGGCATAATGAGTATGCAGTCGATGAGGTTCTCTGATTTTCCAAGCCGGGTTCATCTTGTCAGTGGTACAGGATCTGGCAAGGAAAACGCGAAAAGATTTAAACTAAATTGTGTGGATATGTTGCATCCTTTCAATATAACATTAACTCGATATGAATTCAGTCAATAATTTTTCAGTCAATATTTAGATAAAAGTACCAATAAGCCGCTGACAAAAAGTCGCCAAAAGTGCATTTTGATGAACACACTGTTTTTTACTCAGATAATTAATTGATGACAAGATAAGAATGCACGATATCGGTCGCCTCCAGTTACTGTACCAGGACCTGATTAGTCATCAACAGATCTAGACTTACATATATGTTAACATCATCTTATCGCAAGAATGAAGTATAATAGCAAATATTCACCAATAATAAAACGACACTCTTTATTCCAAATCAATGACACTTTCATCTTCTTCACCAATAATTCACACTAACACGATACACAAGGATCACTCTATAACGCCACTCTACATATTGTTTGCTTTGCATATTCCAGAAAAAGAATTCTATTTTCCGCTTGAAGAGACCTCTATGAGTTTCTATTAAAGATATCGTACGCTACAAAGTGTCAGCTTTTTTGTCTTCTAAGAAATATAAAGACAACAAAGTGACCAGTGTCCATCAAATCTATTTTCGACATTCCGGACTTGTCAATGAGAAGGCCGTGTCCTTAAGTAGCCTCTGGGCATTTTTGATAGTTATTGTTGGGCATAGGGGTGGATGACGAACCGATTTACAATACATAAATATTTGTCTTAAAGGTGGCAAGCTACTTTTTATGAATATCATTTTCGCTTATAGTACAAATAAGAGAGGAGAGGGAAAGAGAAGGGGGGGGGGGATTCGATGAAATTATGATAATGTTTTGGTTTAATTTAATAATTTGTTGCGCTTTTGTGGTGAAGCAGAAATGAAATCTGGCTAAAGAAACATACTATATACGTACGCCATGAAATATGTTGTGGGGGGAAATTTTACCCGGACAGCTTTTGGCCTTGTCAGTTGTCAGGGTAAGCGTTTTTTTCCATCCACTGGAGCCAGGTGTTATGACGTCATATGTAGATTGTGGGTTAGGATACGGGTTAGGATAAGGACTGTGGCCTGTAGATTTCGTCAGTCTCGAGATGTAGACAGGGCTAGTCCTAACCATAACCCTGGGCCAAGCCTAACCCTTATCCTAACCCACAATCCACATATGACTTCATAACACCTGGCTCCAGTGGATGGAAAAAAAGGCTTACTACATATCAGCGTGGACACAGGATCTCAGATGGTCGTCTCTCAACAACTGGCAAGGATAAACCATGACTGAAAATCCCGAGTGAACCATAGTCCTCCTGGATAGCGAGCCCGCGTCTTACTGAGTCACAGAGGTTCGCTTGTATCTAAGCAACTCTTCTGGTTACTCCGTTTTTCACCAACAGGTTACATTGTACTTATATCATGCATTCGGCTTCTTGAACCAAATTTAGAACAATCATTCAAAATATTCATTAAGCCAGGCTGACACTTGGACGACTTTTGGCCACAATTTTGTCGTGCCCATCAGTGTCCACATTGACACGAACTGGCACGACGAGTTCATGCATAGTTTGCGCATTGTTTACGCACTTCCCGCATTGGCACGACGATTTTGCGCAAATCGGACGGTGTCGTGCGACTCGAGTCGTGCCAATGCGTGCCATGGAATCGTGTAAGTGTAAGCCTTGCTTTAGTTGATATCGCTTCACGTTCAACAATGTCTGCAGTACTTTTAAAATTAATAATGACATGAAATGATTTAACGTCCTACGACTGGGCTAGTGAAGACAGTACATGCCACGAGGGAAATTTTGGCCTAAAAGCGGTAATACGGCTTACTCTTATGTAGAATTCCAACTGCCAAGGGATATTTTACTTGCACTCCTATTTGTACACGGGACCTCGGGTTTTCGTCCTATCCGAACGACTAGACCTCTGTCCATGTAAGGCCCGACAATCCGACACCACTGGCAAGGGGTAACCACGCCGGAAAATCTCGATGAACTTTCTCGGCAAACATCTACCCACTTTGTCACCTTGCCTCCCAATTTATTAATGAATATTATATATCCATCAATAGATGAACCAAGAAAAGTGTGTCTGTGAAATAACGTCCGCTTAGACAACCCAGGAAATACATGTATTAGTATCTACATCTATATAATATATAAAGTCATTGACATAATTAGCAATGTGCACTAAGAATAGTACTCTTGGAGATATATAAAAGTTACCAATGACGACACTATAAACATATAGTAATATTTATATTTATATATACACAAGAATGTTAAGGTATATTATAAATATATAATGATAAAGCTCGTTATTCAATACTTCAATTGTGTTGAAATATGTTATTTGTTTGAAACAGGTACATAGCTTTTAAAGGGGTCATACGTTCTTCTGATAAAGGGGTTATACGTTCTTCCCATGATAACCGTCTTCTCGCCGAACACATGTTTGTTAATGTCGTAATAAAAAGCACGATGATCGTACTATGAACAAGAATCTGACCATGTTGGTGGATCAAATTCAAAAATGTAATAGTTTAAAGAACAAGCATGACAATGACGATCGGGCTTGATTTGCGGCATATTCCTGAAGCAATGGCGCGAGAAATCCCTCTCTTACCATTGCTGGATAGAAGTCATATTCTTGAAATTGGGCGGGGCGTGTCTCTTTTTAACGTCCAATCAAATCCCTCCTCTCTTCTCGCATTCGGCATGATTTTCAAAATGGCCGACGAAGAAAACATGTTGGCACTGGATAATCGAGCATAATAAATTTCGCGGGTTATGACGTAAACATGTCGCGATTGTCAGTAGATACATTGCGGTAACATATTTTGAGGTCTGGTTAACCCCAATATTGTTTGTTACAATGTAGGTCATTGGTTGGTAATGGCACTACTGACCAATAATGATTTAGCACAACAATGTTCACTCAAGATAACAGTGTGAAGTGGATTAGTTCTAATCAAACGAAAAACTGCGCAGGAGTATGGATTTTCGGCATCTTAGACTTTTTCGAAGGGCGTCAAACAATTATGCATATATGCTTCTGTCTAATTACAAAAGAAGCGTATCAAAAAAAATCGGAACGCTCACACGTAAAATGACATTAGGTGTTCTAGAAAGAGGAAGCATGTCATGCCTCGTGCACATCTGCAGATGCAACCTACAATTTAATACATTGTGTATTTGGGTGGCTTGTTAAGTAAGGCGCTTGTCTACTAACCAAAAGGTGCCGGGCTCAATTCAGGTATTGACCGACCAGCTACTCTGGGGTTTTCCAGCATGACTTCGCCTCTTCAATGGTGGAGGAGCATTGTCTAGTAGTCGTTGGTACTAAAAATGAGGACGTTTAACCCCAATCTATGCCACATGCGTTTAATATAGCTCTAAAATACTGGTTTCGATACCCCGCTTGTACATGACAAGGAGTAGGGTCGCCTGTCCATCCTCGTGGCGTTCCCCCACTGATAAACCCTATTTCTCCCTCTCTCTCTGGGATGCTACGTGTGACTTAACAATTAATGTATAATGATTAATGTAGCTGAACATCTCTTGAAGTTTAGTTTAATTATTGGTTAAACCCTCTGTACGCTGTGGTTGTATAACCTAACCTATTGAATTGTGATTTATAGTAATTTAAAAACTATACTATACAAATATTTTAAATACCAGTGACTATATAAATATATAATTATATTTAAAAACATATAACCACAATACCTGCTTATTTGTTTAAATATATCCAGTTACCTTTAATTACTGTGTACATTCTTTACAGTTGAAGGCCGCCGTTTACATTGACGTCATCCACCATGTAAGTTGACTGTTGGAATTTAAAGAAAAGTAGGCCGACACGCCACATAACGGACAAAATTATCTCGGGTGCAATATATACGTAACCGTAAAAATAAAATTGCGCGAATCCAGTCTATTCAGGCGGTACATATTTGGCAAGGCAATGTCTCATACCCAGGATGTAACGGAATTAAACCTTTCGGTTTATTCTGTTTCTGGTGACACTTACAGGGGATTGTCAGGAAAAGTAACGTAGTTCTTTGTATGGTACAACACGCAAGGCCCATATACAATTTAGAAGAACACGTAGATAGTCCCATGGAATTTGAAGAAGCGCTATAGTCTTTTGTTTACCTAGTATATTTTGTATTCCAAAAGCAATGGTAACATGCCTGATCTGCTGGTAATGCTCGTTATCATTGTTTTGGGATTTTAAGAGTAGGGCATTAGGTTTGACTTTAGGTATAGTTTATATAATTAAAGTAAAGCGTAATCTCATATTTAGTATGTTATAGCCTTTAATGATTTAATTAGATGTAATTAATACTTAGATATACAAGATGTTCTAGTTTATGATTTATCACCTGTCAAAATCACGTGTATCATAACTCTAATATCTTTTTACTACGTTTAAAATTTGGTCATAGGTAAACTATTTACTACTCGAGTCAGAATAAATGAATATACATACGGTGTCAGTGTAAAATATTTTCCTGGGCCCTTCCATCTTTCTTAAAATGATCGGATTCTTGCTATTTCATGATATTCTTATTGGTTGATGGCAGGTGTGGTTTAGGTGCTTTTTACGGAGAACGCTAGATCGGAGACGGTCCTTGCTATTTCATGGTATTCTTATTGGTCAAGGGCATAAATAGTATTTATTTTATAAAGGTGATATCACCTCGGCGGAAGCGGACGTTAAATAAAGCTAAAGAAGTTTTTTTTTTTGCCAAGGTCGTGTATTACCTCTTATCTAACACAGAGTTTCTTCCGACCCAAACAGCGACTTCGTCCCCCCCCCCCCGCGCAATCATATAGTTAAAACAATGTCACTATCCGATGTGTGCATATCCTGGCTTGTGGAATAAGTGAATAAATCTATGGTATTTGATATCCATAAATAGACGGAGAGAGAGAGAGAGAGAAATGGGCTTTAACGTCCACTCGACACAAACTAGGTCATTTCAGGACTAACATATGGTTTAATTTTATTTCAATAATTCGCTTGCGCGTAGGGGTCTTTAGCAGTGGGAAGAAACCGGAGTGCCCGGAGAAAACCCACGAGGTTGAGATAAATAGACGGTTTTACTAAAACATTTTCGTCTATGAGGATCAAGGTAATGCAACAGCTTTAATTAAACCACCCACGCGCTATTCAATATCTGACTGGATAATTGAGACAACCGGAAGTAACGAAATTGTAGCTAAATAAATTTAATGTATGAACTGTCTGGGTCTTTGGATTTTTGTGACAGTTTATTTAATCAAATTCTCAAAGTCCTTTCTGCCATATATAATTACGTTACTACATGACATACGTTAGTCAACCCGATCAATTTCATATCCAATAATAAAAATGCAAATTTTGTCCTCGAAAGACATTTTGTCACATTGTTAAATAGACAAAGTCAATTCGTTCCAAATTGAACTGCACTCTATAATGTAAATTTGATACGATAATATTCGCATCTTTCATGTTTCGTGGCGGTTAACACGAGCATGTTAAGCGGTTACTTTAATAATATCCGTTGAAGCTGACGCACGATTTTTCTTCATATTTGATACACACACTGAATAAATTTTGAGGGACTACTATGGGATTTGGAGCGGATTAGACACGGTCTTAAAGACGACAAACTTATTACATGACGCGAGGAATTATATAGGGCTTTTAGAAACACAATGTAAGGTAAGGTGGGTTTGGGCGAGGTCATACGATTTGATACGTTTAATCCGGTGGTAGTACATGTATGTAATGCAGTCTGTACATATCAATAAAGAGACTTGTGTGTTTGTATTTGTGTATCGTGTATCCACGCAATAACACATTTTGCAACTAATGTCCAATAGATTCCCATGGTATTATCAAACGAAATGAAATGGGGTTTTTACAGCATATTGTCCTACACTCAGGACTAATGAACACGGTTATATGTGATGCAGTATTCTATGCTTGACATTTTGCCCAGACAGCAGCGCTATGGATACTTTAATTTTTATTTTCAACAGTCGCTGTCCCATGCGAACGACTATCGGTGGCTTATTGCTAGGAAAGCAAGCCTTATGACCCACCCGTCCATACTAATATTTGTGTACTGTCGTTTGTCTGTTCAGGGTTTGCGACTACACTAGGGCTGTCCCGAGTCGGAAACGTCGGACCGGGTGGTAACATGGGCTAGGTGGCGTTGGACTATCGCTGCCGGTTGCGAAGTTGTACTACGCTCAACCGTGCAGCTAGCACCAGGTCATCGGCTAGTTAAATAAATTTAACAATTATTATAATTAAAGGGTGACTGATTATAAAAATAAAAAATTATTCCAACTCGCTTTCAATCTGTGGGAGAAAATGGTTGGCATTTCCCTTTTTTTGACATCTCTGTAAATGACCAACTTTTGTTGTATAGTCTACAGTACTGACGGACCAGGATACGAAACTAACATTAATTAATCGACTTGTAGCTGGCGAATCACTTTCGTAATCTTCTTGTTACATTAACGATATCAAACGAAACGAAAAGTTTGTAAATTTGTAAACTTATGTTCATTGAGAAACCCTACTTTGTTAACACGTTGTTTGGTATATGTCAGTTAGAAATAAACTCCATCTGTGGTCTAGCGTCTGTCCGGTCGGATATCAAAGGAAAGAAGGGGTGGTAGGGTATGTTTGTAAACTAGGGATGGCGGGGATGTACGCATCTATCATTAAACCATCAGCATGTAAGATTAACCCCAGCTGCAGCCCTGGGTGACGTTTTAGTAAAGGGAGATAAGCGAGTCGATAATTGGTACCGCAATTAATTATTTTTGAACAAGGAAGTTATTTAATGACATATGTTTATTGTACTAGAGTAAAATTCCGGTCAGCTACTTTAAACAATCTTTAAGATTAACAGAGGGGATTTTGAAAGCTTTGCATAATCTGGAACAGTTCGTTATGTGATGGGTGGAGTAGTTAGATGTGTACAGTTGGTCGGGCTGGCGATGATTTTCTGAAAATGGCTGCTCTAAAACATGGATTTTACCTGGAATGATACGGGCATGAAGAAGTAAGTCGGTGTGTAAGCTGTTTTATTGTTTGAATGAGACGAAAACCCCAGTGGTGGGATTTTGATGTAGTCTAAAAAATGAAATGTTGCAGGTTGATTTTGTATTACTGCCATACGATCGAACTTCCGTTGGTATTACAAGGCCTTTCCAGATCAAACTACCGTGATTTTGTCTCCTTCGCGATGGCAATCATTTTGGAAAGTATCGAAGCTGAATTCTAACAAAATATGCGAAATGACTTAATAGTAATTCGCAAATCAAACTACGATGATTTTTAGACTCCTTTGAGGTGACAATCATTTTGAAAAATGTCACCAAAATGTGTTTTTCGCTGTCTGGGTCCAGTCGCTGAAACGGGTTTCCGCTTGTGAGTGGCACAGGATGGAGGGCCAGATGAGGACAGCTGTCTAATCGTTCGCATGTGTGTATACAGTGGCATGCACGTAAAAGATCTCTTGGGAGTGGTAATTTGATGAAATAGTAGGCCATAGCGCCACTGCCCTCAGACAATTTCCCTATTAGCACACTGTACGGAGTATGCCGGTCTTCATTAGCCCAGTTCAGGAGCAGAAGAGTATTTCATTTCTGTTTCTGAAAGGGAAACAAATCGGATCAAATCAGTACAGTATCATGGGATAACTATTATTTACATACACCAGTAGCACAGACTAGTCTGACATGTGCTTTGGGTGGAATTTATAATTTAATTTTAATATCGGGAGATAATCTTTATTCTTCGAAGATTTACACGCCAGGCCAATTATATACAACGACATTCCCAGAGATTATCTGGGCTTAAATTTAATTTTTATCTGGGACATAATACGACAAATATAAGCAATGCATACTCAATTTTTTCTTGGGATAAATATACGACAATTGAATGTATAACTGCACTCCGTGTAACAAGGCAGAGAATGAGAGTGAAAAGGCGAAATTAATATTGGCAATACAAACATTCCATATCTTTTATTACCCCTGCATAGTAATGAGCCATCTTATTTTATGCATGAGTGTACACAATAGATTCATTATAATTATAACAAAATTCAATTTCTTTTCCATATTTCGAAGCTTGTTTCCCACAAAATATGCGAAATGACTTTAAAGTACTTATTTGCAAATTTGACCCCTAATTTTCAAGGTATTTCCCTCAATATGTGTGTAAGTATAGCAGTTTTCGTTTCGTTTAAACTACATAAAAAGTTTTACTATCAATAAAAATTGTTGAAATGAAAGTTGGATTGGTTTTATAAGAAGATGAAAGGCGGCTTTAATCATTTAATTCGTGTATAGAATATCTGCATAATTAAACGAAACGCAATATACATAAATATGTTAAAGGGATTCTCCAACAATGGTATAAGTGTCCGTCAGTTAAAATTCATTCGTATCTGTCAGTTATAAATCATTTTGTCAAATATCGCAATGATTGGTAAAACTTTTGTTTTAAAAAAAGTAGTTATGTGAAACGCAATATAAATAATTCAAGAGATTCTCCTGTACTATGGTATATACGACCTCAATTAAAATCATTTCTTATCTGTTATAGTTAGTAAATCATTTTGTTAAAACATTTTACTGCTTGGTCGAATAACCTTTTAAAAATGCATTTATTTGAACTGCATTAAAATAGCACTATGCTTATTACAGGTCTTTCTATAGGCCTGAGATGTTATCTAAATAATCAATTAGACATTAATTAACATATCCAGACCATAATAAACTCTTTATGTCAAGGCTAGCCTTCGATGTTGGCGGATTAAATTCTTATATGCCGTTTAATGGCCGTTGATAATTAAATCAATCAAGTGGATAATCGATACTATGCTGTTTATATTAATGATTTGAGTAATGATGACCGAAACTATGTGAATATTTCAAACGCTTTTTTCTCGGCTAATATTGGATCAATTTAACTGAAATTTTCAACAAATTATCTTCACACTATCTAGTTTTTAACTATTATAGTGAGAACTGCCATCTCTTTATCTTATCTCCCATAATGTAACTTTAAATACATGGAAATTTTGACTCGAGTGAAGAATCATTTTGTAATATGTGTCGAAATATGCTAACGCACATAAACTGCCCGATTTAGATAGTTTCGAATTTCGATTCCGAGCAACTAGCCAACTGTCGAAATCATCTTTGATGTGATTCTGTTACATACAACAGCTCTGTGAACAAAACAATTGATATGCTAAGACAACTTAAAAAAAAAAACAACACGGTGGGCACATGGGTGCCTAACTAACAAATCAACTGGAATGGATATCATTGTAACAAGCCGTAAGTCGCACTGTATACAGTTCAGTCCATCGACACAAACTTTAATTATTAATTAATAAGTAAATTAAATAGATAGATAAAGGGGTGTTATTCGAAACGTTAGCAAATCCCTTTAATGTTAGATTATGCATATCGGATCAGATAAATGTAATCTATAACGTAATTATAGATAACACCCATGTACTCCACCCAAGTAACATGCGCACTATAAAGGTAAGTAATTTCAATAAGAGCCTTTAATCACGCGATTCATAGACATTCGTACATTTGCCAATATTTTTAATTGCTTTAACATGCACAGACATGTAGAGACATGCTCGGTAAATCATATGCACGTCCATGTGCTGAAGTGTTGACAGATGTTTTATTAAATTAAAATATTGTTTTGATTCTACTTAAATCAATCAAGTGGATAATCGATACTATGCTGTTTATATTAATGATTTGAGTAATGATGACCGAAACTATGTGAATATTTCAAACGCTTTTTTCTCGGCTAATATTGGATCAATTTAACTGAAATTTTCAACAAATTATCTTCACACTATCTAGTTTTTAACTATTATAGTGAGAACTGCCATCTCTTTATCTTATCTCCCATAATGTAACTTTAAATACATGGAAATTTTGACTCGAGTGAAGAATCATTTTGTAATATGTGTCGAAATATGCTAACGCACATAAACTGCCCGATTTAGATAGTTTCGAATTTCGATTCCGAGCAACTAGCCAACTGTCGAAATCATCTTTGATGTGATTCTGTTACATACAACAGCTCTGTGAACAAAACAATTGATATGCTAAGACAACTTAAAAAAAAAAACAACACGGTGGGCACATGGGTGCCTAACTAACAAATCAACTGGAATGGATATCATTGTAACAAGCCGTAAGTCGCACTGTATACAGTTCAGTCCATCGACACAAACTTTAATTATTAATTAATAAGTAAATTAAATGCGCACTATAAAGGTAAGTAATTTCAATAAGAGCCTTTAATCACGCGATTCATAGACATTCGTACATTTGCCAATATTTTTAATTGCTTTAACATGCACAGACATGTAGAGACATGCTCGGTAAATCATATGCACGTCCATGTGCTGAAGTGTTGACAGATGTTTTATTAAATTAAAATATTGTTTTGATTCTACTTGAGAGATTCAGTTTGAAATTAAGGCTCCTCCACCGGACACGACGTTCGTTCAAAAGTCCAATTTCCAAGGTTAGTATGGCATCATGGACTGAGTAAGGCGAGTATAGGCCATACAGTGTGCTTTGAGGTTTTTCTTCATATCCAAAATACTAGATATTAGTCTGGTGGCGATACACGTTTCGGTGACTGTTGACGGACCGAAATTTGATTCAAATGATGGGCGTTTACAGGATCTGATCAGGACAAGGTGTACCGTCAACGGTAATGAATTTTTTAAGGTTAGATTTCCAGAATCGAATGTGTATAGTTTAGACCAAGTTAGCTTCCCACGACCAACAGACGATCACGTATACCGACCACGTGCTTTGATCAATGAACTCTGGTCCCACAACCTTGTTCAACATCTTATTAGATATAAAATAAAACGTAGAAATGCATATTTATGATGGATTGAGTCCAACGGCAGTCTCGATGGGTAACAATGTGACCTCCTCAGATGCCTGAGTTACACCCCTTTAATATACATGTACATCCAGTAACAATTGGGTCATTCTTGTTGGGTCCATATCGCCCAAAAGACTGGACACAAAACTTATTCTTCTGTTAATTTTGAAGACATTTGTTTACACCTTGCTTTTGCCTTTTGAACTCACAAGAACAGCAAAAATGAAATTGGGCTTGAAGTGAGACATGTGTTTAGGCTGTGTAGGACATGTTTTCAACAACCGCCTTACTGGTTCAACAACTCGTATGTTTTTTTTACTAGTCAAAATTCAACACACAGTATATGAATTCTGCTACAACTTCAACACTGCCTTTATCCATTGATGCACACAAACCTGATGACATAGTACAAAAAAACTCCATTCACATCGGTTTTTCATAAGATGTTCCTTTTTTTGTGGATGGTATGTGTTTAACGTTTTGTAAACAGCTTATGTGGGCATTGTGCTGGGGATGGCCAGCAAACATTAACTCGTTCCTCGATTGTCTTTTGATGGATTTTCTGTTGTTAATCTTTTAACACCTTTCTTTAATCTATGAGGGTCTCTTCAGAATTCGTGAACAGATTACAATTCAATCGGTGGAAGGGTGACCAACACAGAAACGCCATTTTGGGTTTTAAGCTTTTCTTTTTAAGACTGTGTTTGTATTTGTTTGTTAATCTCTTCAAACTCCCCGACTTGATTTAAATGAAATATAGAGTTGAGTGGTTTCGTATCTGCACGGAATTTGTAAAATGCTTCGATTTAATTAGATTTAAATGAAGATCTAATACCCAGGTGGTCAACTGGTGGTGATAAACTTACGTAATTTTCAACCAATAGCATATGTAATTTATTTCTCCATTAACGGAACGCATGATGCCACCGAGGATCAGGGTTTTTTCTCGGGGTTTAACCGAAGACCAGGAATTTAGCTTACAGATATACCCTTTGGTTACAGCTGCAAAAATTGAACAAAGTCGTTTAGTTGGGTCCTACAACGGGGCCACCACCCTAACACGTAAAAGTATCCATTGTCAGTTGGAAAAATTGCATACGTCATCATAGAAATATAAATACTATGTACGTATCCAAATTACCGAAGGTCCATAAAATAGCAACATATATGTTAGTCCCGAAATGACCTATTTTCTGTCGAGTGGACGTTAAACTCTCTCTCTCTCTCTCTCTCTCACTCTCCGTTTCAGTTTTAATCCAGCTATATAAAAAACCTATTTCACTACAGCTTTATAAAAATACACCAAGTATGTAATCCCGTGTGTGTACTATATTATACACTGAGTAGATATAATACCTTCTTTAAAAATATAATCCCACACCGTGAACCAATTCAATAACATATCAACATGTTATGGACGGGATCTCATCTACAAATCCTATTTAATATGCATATTTCACTTGTCAACCTTCATAACGTATATAGTACAAAAGATTACTTTGACGGATTTCATCATGTAGAAAATATCCTTTACTAGTGATATCAAGCATTTCCCCCTGAGTTCAAACACCACAAGCGGTGAAGGTCAGATATTATTTTGTATACTGTTGCAATAATCTGTAATTTGAATCTCTGGATGAGCGGCATACTAAACCAGACTCCGTGGATGAAGAGTAACTAGGCTCTATCGAATATATATCTAAAGACATATTCTGTCCTAGATATATTCAGATTTTTATGTCCTATATTCAGTTCTTTTATGATATGACAATAAAATCAGCTGTCTGCAAGTTCAACGACTGCTATCAATCATATGCATTTTATCGGGTTATACAATCATATGCAGCCATTTTATCGGGTTATACAATCACGTACAGCGAATAAACGGGTTATACATTCGTGTGCAGGGAATACTAGGTTTATACATCCATATGCAGCGAGTAATACAGTCATTTGCAGCGATTCATCGGTTATACAATCATTTGCAGCTAATAATCGGGTTATATAAGCATATGCAGCGAGCAATCAAGTTATACAATTATATGGAGGTATTTTATCGGGTTATACAATCACATGGAGGTATTTTATTTGGTTATACAATCACATGCAGCCATTTTATCGGGTTATACGGTCACTGGCAGCGATTTATCGGGTTATAATTAAAAAAAAACCAAGTACGAACAATCCAAACCATTAGACAGAATTCGAAGTCCTAAAAACGTTATTATAGGCAAAATAGTGTAATCATCAGCAAATGGACAATACCTTAAATCTCCAGCAATTAGGGAATATAAAAGTACAACGCAATTTGTTAGGCGATGTCAGTAAAAAAGTCGACCAAAGTCATTCTCTTCGTAATACTTTTACTGGTTAAACGTCTAATTCCTTGAACCAGATAGAAGGCTTGATGATAGCATTATATTTCACAACTAATTTATTCCACGAAGAGCAAGCTTGAGACGGACGTTCCGAATTCATCTTTTACCCAGTAGCCACCGGCTTATGCAATCCAGGTCCAAACCATTGGATCTGTTACAGCATCCTTGTTCTTTATAAAACACTGGCTACTATCATTTGAGTACATAAAGCTAACACATTGCTGTGTTCGAGTTGTAAACACACGGCAAAACCCTTAATTACAATTAACAATGAAAAAAAAACGTTTTCGAGAGGGTGAGCATTAGCTGCTTCCTGCACAACACCCATGACGAAATAGGGTTTAACATACACTCGGCACAAACCAGGTCATTTCCAGGCTGATATGGTTCAATTTTATTTCAATAATATGCTTGTGCATCGGAGTCTTTAGCAGTGGATGGAAATTGGGGTTGGACTGCTCAGCTACACGAAAAAAATAATAATGCCTTGCATCTATGAAATTACATCATAAAGTGATCCTACATCAGTTAAAAATGATTTCTCTGTTTAAAAAGCTCAATTTGTATGTATGCCTATGTAATTTAGAGACGATGATGGCAGATTTCCATAACAGAAACCTGACAATCCCCCTCCTGCGAAAATTCCTGGCTCCGCCCCTGGACAGGCGACCCTACTCCTTGTGACGTGCAACCGGAGAATCGAAACCACGCCAGTTGACTCAATGATACAATTCGCCCTCGCACCCCAAGAGTAAGAATTGACTACCCCGTGCACAACACCCATAAAGAAAGCGATAGTATCTAGTTACAGTTAAGGATAGCGATTGTATCAATTATATATAATATACAGACCTTCCAATGAACTTTTAATTTAAAAGCACACCTTTAACCCACAAATCACCCAAGTTCACCATTTTATTAGGGTTTGAAACGTTTAAATGATACAGATTAAATCATGTTTTAAAATACTAAATTTAAGATAACAAAAGAACAGATTTTTAAATGATATTCCTTTATTCCTCACCCTGTCTCGGTTTTTGTCTCATTATGGTCAATGGCTTTTATCTGTGAAAAGGCATCGAACTTGTTGAATTGATTTCTTGATGTGTTTATTGTATTTAATTGAATTTTTGAAGTTTTATTGTAATTTTTATTCAATAAGTAGCCCAATATCTTCTTATGTTCCTAAACACACTAATTAAAATTACGACAACGTGCTTGCTCATGTATGGGTGTGGATCGGAAATAATATTCCCGTATTTTTCTGTAGGATCTTGTCAACTGGGCAAAGAATTTAAAGGGTAGTGGGGTTGAGGGGTGATAAAAGAGATTAATCAATCGACTGGAATGGGCATTCGAGATCATATGTCTTCCATTACAAATATTCCCATTTATTCCTAGTCCAGATCTGATGCAGCAGTCCAGATTTCCATTTGTTCGAATGACCTTCATTTTTGGTTTCTGAAAAAGTTAAATTAAGTTACATAAAATATGAAATACAGAATACATAACACGAAAAAGTATTTGAAAAACGTGATTTTTACCAGATTAGTATTCAGTAAGCCAGATTCGTGTCTTGTATGCCACAGTAGTTCCTTTCGAACTGCAGTAACCACATACAACATATTATAGGAAATGCAGGGGTTGTAAATGGCCAAATGGTTAGCTCGTGCGCGTAGTATCATAAGTTGTAGCATGGCGTCAAATGGCGTGGTTTCGATTCCCCGATTGTACGTGATAAGGAGCCGGATCGCTTATGCAACTTCGTGGGTTTTCTGTGGGTCCTCGGGTTTCTTCCCACTGAATATGACCGCTACGCGCAAGTGAATAATAAAAATAGAATTGAATCATATGTTTGTGTTTGTGTCGAGTGGACGTTAAACCCATTTCTTTATATATATGTATATCAAATCCAATATAACTACTATTCAATAAGTCAGTAATTCAGTATGCCAAGTCTAAAACAAAAAGTGAGAAAGTTTATTTTGAAGTGAGTAGTCATAAATCTAATATCTATGCAATATAGCGTTTAATATCCGTGTTAAATACAGGACAAAAGATCTAAAGGTAAACTTTGACCTCTTTTAATACATGATATATAAACTCGTTAAGAGGAAGCTGTCTTCACACCTGTGTCATAATCTTAAGATAAATGTTAGAAAATATATGAAGTATAAATACCATACTATACAATAACAATACATCAATTTGTCATTTATTTGCGGGATGGTGGGAGCGTGGTCTGCTATCTGTGCAAGTGACGGGCTTTTTCCAGGTTTGTTCGTTGCAATGCAGTCTCTTAGGTTACCTTCCAGTACTTCGGGTTTAAGCTCGCCCCCCCCCCCCAGTCTCTCTCTTTCTCTCTTTCTCCCTCCCTCTCACACACACAGCTACACACAACAGTCCAGATAGAACACAGAGAGGGGGAGAGATATGGGAGATCCCATAATACAATTTTATTTCAATAATTCGCTTGCGCCAAGGGTCTTTAGTGGTGGGAGGAAACCTGAGGAACCGGAGAAACCCCATGAGACTGGACTGACGACCCTACGCCTTGTCACTTACAAGCTGGGAATTGTAACCACGTGACTCAATGAATGACCCTCTGATCCAACGCGCACCCGATAACCATTCACCCCACCCCGCAAAAGAACAGAAAAAATAAATGTACCCCATAAAATAACATTGGGTTTGCACCGCTGCAGCCAAGGCAAACTTCTCCTTTTAATGAAAATTGCAGAACAATAGGACGTTAAACCCCATTCCATTTTATTGGAAATGATAAAACCAGTTTCGTCTAAGATGTGCTGAATTATCACAGAGTTACGCCCCCTTTAATTCCTAACTCCATTTAATAGCTATTCTGAGTGCATGTGTTTCGTTCTTTTTGAATAATTGCATACAATGGTGTTGACATCTAAATATATATGAATTATTTCTAGTTTATATGGTCTTTTAAATACATCAGAGCATTCCAAATCTGAATGCATCTTTATGATATGTTTATAAATATTTAATCAAGCATTGACATAAAATACAAAAAAAAAATGTTTTTATTAAAATAATATATAATACATTTCTATTCTGTCTTTCTATGTAGATATATTATGTACCCAGCAGTCCTCCTTTTAATATAGGCAACTGTCTATGATTAGGCTTTATGAGTTTAATAAAGGGGACTTGGGGTATACAATATGGCCGTCGGGTCGCTACATTACCCACGTTAATGACAGTTATTCAAAACCTTTATAATTTTAAATATTCAAAACATCCTTAAATATTGTGTAACGATATAAGAGAATATATAAAAGATATACGCCCATAAAATACTATATTTATACCTTCATCATAATCCGTCTGTCAATACGTACTGCAAAAATCATAGCAATCACTTATGTAATCTTTAAATGGGATCATATAATTACACCGTATATGGACAAAAAATATGACATAACTATTATCTTACTGGTAAAAAGTCCTGAAATTAAAAAAAATAGCATAAATATGTACTTAGACGAATGGGTAGTATTTCATAGCTGTCTATAATCTAATGAATTGAAATTACCCGTGTTCTACTCGTGTCGTAAAGTACAAATGAATTTGGGTATAACGTCCTACTCTTCTACGACAATTTGTTAGTCTAATAATGAAGGACATACGTCATGCAGTTTTCTTGGGGGAAATTTGTGTCTGGGAAGCGGTGTTCAGCTTGCTACACATGATCGAATTTCAACTGTCAAGGGTTATTTTACATGTAGGTATACAAGTTGTATATCGGATTTTCGTACAATCCGGGCCGGTCACCTCTGGCTTGCGGCTGTGGTTTCGAGCCCTGGTGTGAGCCTATGTGGCATGGAGACAGGGGCGCCTTCTCAACCTCGTGGGTTTCCTCCGGGCACTCCGGTTTCCTCCCACTGCTAAAGACCCCTACGCGCAAGCGAATTATTGAAGTAATATAACCCCCATGTTAGTCCCGAAATGACCTAGTTTGTGTTGAGTGGACGTTAAACCCCATTTCTCTCTCTCTCGTACAATCCGACTGACGGACGAACATCATGCATCACTGGGAAATCAGGCTGAGAAAATCCATGGAGCATGTGTCACGTGTAATACGCTCCCCATTCTATATATCAAGATAAAATATTCCTTCGTAATTGGGTGAGGGGGGTTAGCACGTGCGCGCTTTATCATAAGGTATGTGATTGGGTCAGCTTGCGTGGTTTCGATTCCCCTGTTGTACGTGACAAGGAGTAGGGTCGTCTGTCCAATCTCGTGGTTTTTCTCATGATCCTCCCTGTGCTGAAATACCACTACGCGCAAGCGAATTATTGAATTAAAACTGAATCATGTGATAGTCCAAAAATGACCTAGCTTGTGTCGAGTGAACGTTAAACCTCATCTCTCTCTCCCTCCCTCTCTCTCTCTCTCTCTCTCTCTGTATTAGTTGTTATTTCTAATGTATGTCGAATGGTCTTAATCTTTTAGAGGCATTTAGTTTAATGCTCGAATGGTCTTGTGATATAAGTAATGATATATGTAGAACGTATATCGAATCGTTTTCCGTCATATTTCATATTTCAAGTACCGATAATTTATTATACATATAGAATTATTAGCGCACGTATCTCAAATTGTCTTTTCATATAAATAAAGAGATGCGTATATCTACTGTTATAAAGTAGAGCGAACGTATATCGAGTCGTTTTCGGTGAATCTTCGTCTAAGTAAAGATATATGTCTGTTATAATATGGTTAAAGTCCTCATAAAACTGGTTCATTTTTTTTAAAAATGACCAGCTAGAATGAGTGAAGCCTCCCCGATAACACTAACCCTAAAAAAAAATCAAAAATTTACCTTGGAAAAAGAAACCACAAATCAAAACATATACTTATGGTTTACATATACGTACATACATTGGTTGAGCGAGCTGTACGGTATTCATAGAAGGTGAACAGCTATTGGCTGGGTATTTACACTATCCGAGAACCACTGTACGTTAAATTATACAGTTTCAGTTGAGTGAAAACTTGCGTCTAAGACACAGCGTGTTATAAGGATATACGTATAGTACTTTTCATATTGAGGGGATTATCAACAGAAAAACAATAGGATTATCGTATCGATATGATTGGTATTGTATAACAGTTTCTAATATTATTAGAATAACAAATTAAGATCAATTTTATCAAATTTTAAGGATTTTTCACAAACTTTTACGATCTTTTAAACGTTTTTGTTGCTAATCGTTAATTTGTCGACAGATGTTTATTTTTATTAGAATAAGATATTTATGATTCTGATTTTGTATTCGTATTAAACTGTTTAGTTATCAGATTGCGCAGTGAGTTTGCTACGCTGCTGATGACACGTCGCTTTTTTTGTGTGTGTATTGCGCTGGATAAAGAGATCGCACTTTTCTTCTTCCCTATTGACGGGAGCAAGGATGCAGATAAAAGGCAGTGATAAACAAATTGAATAGACTCTCAACTTTTAATATACACCAGTGATCGACGACTATGTAATATTTATAACTAAAATTTAATCAAGCGATGTAAAAGGAAATTTATAGAAAATTATTAGTCTCGCAAATTGTTGCGAAATTTTCTCAAATTATTTGTGTGAAAATTAAAAAAAAAAAAATATATGAAATAAATTGAGGAAAGTTTTCATTCATTTGCATTGAATTGGAAACTTTATCAATATCACGAAATAATTCGCTCTCTAACATTTTCAAAGTTGAGCAATCAATTGTATATGTTTAATTTTTTGATGTGGTATATCGTCAATTGAATGTATTATTACATATGTCTTTGAATGACAACCTTGCGGCCGACCATCACCAGTAATGTATAAACTCACGTATTCGATGTTGTAAGGTGATCCAACGCTTGTCGTGAACCTGCACTGCAAATATACGTGTCGGTTGATAACAAATTGATAACAATATTATTGCAGGTTTCACCGCTGCAATATCAACAGGTACATGCAAAGTTATAGGTAACTACGTTCTTATTGAGAAATGACGAAGCGAAGGAAATCACGAGTCAGAGTACAAAACATATAGAATTGTGTTACTAATGAACGTTTTCTGCCCTCTAGTAACTTATCGTGTACTTCATTGTACACACTAACGCTTAAGGCACACGCTCAAGGTGTAACATAAATCTGTACAAAAAACGCTCTTGTTTGTATTGAGCATACACGCGTAATGACAATGACCTGAGGTACACTTATTTTATATTTTAATAATGCATTTATAAAGACGCACATTTCTTTGTGCATACAGCAGAAGTACATATAGATATTGTTAACTGAACGATGTTCTCAATTTGACAAGAATGTTTCATTAGGTGTCCTAAAGCGACGGAGCACACCCTGCCTTATGTACAACACTCACAAATACCTATATGAACTGTCCATGGAACATAACCTTAAAGAGGATGTACATGTGAAAAAATATGAATGTTGATACGTTTAAAAGAAGGAAATAGACTGCGTTGAAATACATAAATTTGGATAAATAAGCGACTTTTTCGTGATACGCCTATCAGCAATATAACTAACCTGGAAGCAGAAATTAAACCTCAACGTCAAGAATAGGCTATAGTTTATCGAAGGCCTTACGTTTCATATTTTCGATAATACACTTTAATGTTTTGTATAGTAAAGAACGTTCTTTTTCGAAGATTACTTACGCGTGTGTATTACTTGTGTATTGGGCAATAACTTGTTAAAGTAATTACCTTAATAGACATCACGTTTCATATTGTAGTTAATACACTTTTTATGTTTCATAGATCTATAGGCAGTTTCTTAGTAAGGAACCTTCTTTTTCACGGATTACTTACGCTTGTGTATTACTTAACTTGCTGAAGTAATTACTTTAATGTACGTAATAGAGACGTGACGTTTCGTATTTTACATAATACACTTTAATATTTTATAGATGGTTTCTTAGTAAAGAACCTTCTTTTTCATGGATTTTACGCTTGTGTATTACTTGTGTATTACTTGTGTATTGTGCAATAACTTACTAAAGTAAAACTTTCAATATACGTTAAAAGGTAGTTATGATATCATTTATTTATAATATTTTAGTATGAATTATTATATTTTATATTATGTTTTTTATTCTTTCAGATGAGCTGAATACTCGGATAACTAGATGGTTGGATTATTGTTTTATTTCATCGCCGGGCAAACTTAAAACTTAAATCGAGTTTAGTTAGAACGCAAGTGTGTTTACGTATTAAGTGGATATTGTGACGTTTTATGTCAAAACACTGGATTGGATATTGTAATTTCATTGTGGATACTTCAGTGAATAACGTTCGTGCATGGTAATATAGCTATAGATCATAGTTTGTGTTTTAGTTTTAGTGAAAAAGTAACCAATAAACAACCGAAATGTGGCCACACGGATTAAATACATCTGCTTTATTGTTGGTGTTCCTGGTCGGCAATACCGCGGCTAATTGTAAGTATATTTTGACTCTAATATATCAGGCCCTGGGTTCATACAAAAATTCTCAAGGCTTAAGAATTTACTCAACTTTGATTCACTGATTATAAGAAATATCTTTGATCAAGAAACATAAAATTTTGCACACAGTTTCTTATTGATTCGTTTGATACATTAAACCAACACAAGTTTTAAAAAGACCTATATTTTAGTTAAAATAAGGCGAACACTTTTTAGTAAATTTTTATCTTATATCTTGTAATGTTTTGTGAACTCAGAGCCTGGTCACGTTCTAATCGATTATGAGTTATCAAGCCTCATAGACTTATTTCAATTTTAACTTACTACGCACATAAATGAGAATAATTACATCACCCACGATTTAATAGAATTTAACTACAACGGACATCAAGCTTCTTGATCATTTTCTAAATTTAAACTCTATGACTACACACGGAAATAAATGGTTATTTCACCTGAAATATATAGAGAGCAGTGGATAAGAATGACACGGTTACTTCCTGTTTCAAATTTCAACTTTATTGTGGTCAGTCTGGATTCACCAACCTTGCCCTAACATGGATTATTCCCCTTTGATATTGACTATTCCCCTTTAATGTCAATTATACGCCGTTGATATCTATTTTTCCCCTTTAATATCTATTATTGCCCCGTCACATTAATTTTTGTGTTAAATCGCAACTTTGACGATATTGTTATGGTCACTCAGCCAACTGATGGCTGTTAGAGGGGGTTATTAGAATTTTAATATTTACTTCTATACTGGGTTTTCTCTTCGGTAAGTATATTGTCTTGACCGGCCATACCTCGACTAATTTGAAGTACATCTAGGTTTATCTTTCTGGTTTTTGAAATGTCGACTATGTTTACCTAAGGTCACCGAATGGCTTTTCATATGTTACATTTTTAAACACTTATAATTTTGTATTGCTTTTAAAGACAATATGGATGTTCAGTCCCATTGGCATTGATAACAATTACCCGAAGATGTGTTAGAAACAGAAGCTTAACTCCTATACGATTGTAATAAACTATTTCAACACGTAGGGCCTACTGAATTAATATTTAAGGTGGATGGGGGGTACATTGGCACGCATAAGCTACAACTAAACATGTTAAATGCCGTAATTTTCCTCCAGTTATATCTTCTGTCCAGTGGAAAGAGGTGTGGGCATTACATATCCCGAAAGGTTATTTTTAACCATTATAGTATACCATGATTTATCAATTCGTTGAAATCCGTACGATCCACTGGGCATCGGATAATTAAGAACCGCTGGACCAAACCCATTCTGACAACATTTCCCTCTGGGATTATTCAATTTATAATCGTGTGTAATGCCGCCATGTTTAATAAACAATTCGACTATTTTCCCCTCTTGTCTTTCATTCTGAACACGTGTTACGTACCCCAATAGCCGTGGTAATATAATACAGAAAAGCTATGTCAACATTTTACGACTTTTCTACAACTCTAGTATTCGTACATTATATTGAAACTTATTGGCAAGTCCCCTTCTTAAGAGTGAGTGACGGCCTAGTCATAGTGGTAAGAAGAATAACACCATACAACTCCGCCCGTGTATATGAGTTCTGTTCAATACTTTCAATATGTCTTTCAGCCCGGTACGACTTGGCTCTTTTCACGTACCTGAAGTATTTTCTTGCCATTTCATTCTATCCTCGACCAATAACCGAAATGTTAAAGGGGTTGTCAAATATGAGATTCCATTTCGTTCGGGTAAAATCTATTGTTTAGAGGGGAATGCTGGATTGCAGAATTCCCCGGTTGTACGTGCCAAGGAGTAGGCCCCGAGCCATATGTTTGGCGAAATACGTAGTTTGTGTCGAGTTGACGTTACCCCTCCCCCTCTCTCTGGTTAGAAGTTAATTACACATAAATTGAACATACGCTAGCATATTGTTCAGTTTAAATTAGAATAATAAAGGTTGTTAAATCTAGCCACACGAGGTTCAGGGTTTTAATTTTGTACTAAATAGACAACTCGCATTCAGTCTTCAGTTCCCCCTAAATCTTTGATTGAACAAGATTGGATAACTCCTGCTTTACCGTCTCGCGATAAAAACGTTGAGAATCTCTTTAATTTTTACACCACAAGACATAACACTGAGTGAACAGATGTTCATAATAATATTGATCAGACGTCACTCTACATGTAAATATAAACACATTGTCATTCACTTTATTCAATAACGTTTGACCCTTAGTATCACACGGGTCAATTTCTATTCTATTACACACATTTAATACGAATCAAAATCTCGACAAGTCGCTACGAAATTTGTTTTTTAAAAGGCCTTCGATCGTTTCTTTGCGTATATTTTTGTATGAGTTATGATAATAACTGAACTCTATATGAAATATCTGTGTTATATGGAATGATAATAATTTCGTACTCGTGACCAACTGAAGACATTTAAAACAGAATTACTATAGATTATATTATTATATAAAACTTTTAAGAGTTGGTTTAAAAGCGAACATGAGGTTGAATATGTAATGATTATTAAAAAGGTGAAAACATTCAGCACAGGTGTTCCGTGTTTATAATTTCACCTGTAATATTAAACAAGGGACTGTCTGTAACTCGTCCCTTGCGAGTTTGAAACGGCGCCTTTTGGACAAAATTCCCCGCCCTTTCATTGAAAACTCATGTAAATTACGTTTTGTTTTTTTGCATGTATCATTTTGATAGGAGACTACTTGCAATTCACACCGTGACAATTTAAATTCAGAGAGCCGGGCTCTGTAAGTGAGACTCTACGAGGCTCTGTAAATGTGACTCTGTGGTTGTGATTTTTTGAGACTGTGTTGGTGTGCCGCTCCGAGGCTCTGTGGGTGCACTTCTGTGAGGCCCTGTGGGTGTAGCTCTTTGAGGCTCCGTGGGTGTGGTTTTGTGAGGCTCTTAGAATTCTCCAGTCAGGTTTCCCTCCATTGCTATCGGTTAGAACGTTAGGCCTGCCAAGAAAAGTGTCTTGTCTTTCGGGTGGGACGAAAACTCGAGGTCCGATCGTTACTCTTTTATGCAGAACTTGGAGCTAGGATGTAATAATTATTTAACTGATAGAGCGGTCATCAGTTTCCTGAAACGAAATTTGTTTTAATGCGGGACCTGTCCAAATAATCGGCTTTGACGCACAACAAATTTCATTGCTCACTTAGCCCAATTGTGACATAAACAAATTTAATAGCTTTCATCAAGGTTCCTTTTCTCTCGTCAACAAACTGCTGATTTTCATGGTCGTATTAGTTTACGATGAAGACAGAATGTGCATGGAAGTATAAGTAACGCCCATAAGAGACACTATTTCGTTTCGCCTGACCCTCATTCATTAGATCTTAAATTTGTTTATGTGGTTTTCGCTCCAAAATGTGTGTTTTATGGAGGACAATGACACGCAAAAAAACTTCACATCACATAAAATGAAAATTACCATACATTTTTTAATGACCCGCCAAAAAATTCTAATGGCGTAACCGATATTCCTAACACATATATTTTAAAATGGTGTCGTGTTATGTATAAACATTGACATATTTTAGACTTTTTAATTCACACCTGCACTATCATAAAATAGTTTTTATACTCGTGTATTAAAGTGTACTACACCGAGTTGAAGAGCCATTCCAGTCAAAAATATAATAGATTGTCAGCGATTATGTAAAGTTATGCAACACTTGAAAATCTTCAAGTGAGCATGTATTTAATATACCACGGGTATAAATAATCTTTTATCTGAGGTGTTTTCATTATAAGGGAGAGAGAGAGAGAGAGAGAGAGAGAGAGAGAGAGAGAGAGGAGGTGTGTGTGTGTGAGGGGGGTATATTTGTATTTCAATAATTCACTGGTGTGCAGAGGTGTTTTCAGTTGAGGATGGGAGGGAGCGTCGTATTGCCTTGACAAACCTGCGAGGTTAGAAGCAGTCGACCTTACTCCTTGCCACGTACAAGTTGACCGAACTCATGACCTGCATAGATAACATGTCCTTTGATCAAAAGCGACCGGCCTTAGATCTCTCAGCCATCTACTTAGTAGATTACGTGCACGGGACAGGATATGTTCATTCGTTTTGGAATACCTTATGAAACTATCTGATTCGTTGGAAAGTTCGAATAACTATTCCTATTTTATACTTAAACTGTTAAATTAGTTATTTCAAATTCTTAAATGAATGAAAATATGTATCAGGATTCTATTCTGCTTGATGTTTGACTGAGAAATGGTACAGGATGTTCTCATTTACTGTAAATCTTTCCTTCATATTTGGGATAGGGGTTATTAACAATCGTCCATTCAAGAAACGTACGTGCATCGCATTTTGTAAACATTTTAATTCGCCAAACACTCCGACATCTAAGCTTCTGCTACACCCAAACAACATGCGTCGTCTGGTACACGTCCATTCTACTTCCCACACGTTCCAACTCATGTATGAAATACTATAGGAAATTATCTGTTTGTTTTGGCATGTTACTTAAGTGCAGCCATACACCGTCCTGTACGTACATATCTGCGGATCTGTTGTACGTAATGACAGCGAGGCTGCTATGATATATTGTGGCGTATACCACCTTTTATTTACCTTTCGCGGGCAGACAATAATCTTAGCAATTCTTCTTGTATTTTTTTGTACTTTTTTATTTTTATAAGATTTCGCTTTCACGTTCCCTTTTTTTAACACCCGAATAACTCTAACATGCGCGTGCTAACAACGTGAACAAGGGAGCTAAGTATTTAACTTTTGGGTGTTTAGCTGTTGATGACATAAGCGTAGTGTCGTTCAGACTATTACCACTAAATTCTCACCAAATTATCACAAATCGTGTAAGTTTATTTATTAAGTTACCAAAGCAATAATATGAAGTTGTCTTAAGGCGATTAAAATTTTTGTGGTGTCCAAGTGGGTGTCGAACAATAAATAGTCTTAAGTATTTCTTAAGATTCCTAACGATTTTAGTCACTTCTGTAATATCGCGAAGTTCTCTTTTATGTCCAAAATTTTTCTGCAAATTTTCGACATTTTTGTTGCATGCTTGATAACGAACCAAAGAAATAAAAAAATAGGCGAACCCACAATAACTTTCATTCTGAAAATAATATATCTATTTACCATTTGCCAATTTTTAAAAAAAAAATTTAAGCAGAAAAAAACGATCCTTATCGTTTTCGACTTTATTTATAAGACCGCCCAAGTTCTATATGAAACGTGTGTCGACGATAAAGCAACGTGAATTCAACTCCGAGTTTTGTTTGAACGAATGTAACTGAACCGAACGTCTCACGTCAAATAAAAAATATTACGTTAATTTGTAGATGGAGAAACCATACTTTATATGCATCCATTGAGAATTACTGAATTGATTCAAGATGGCGCCTGCTTACTTACCAGTCAGTGCCGGATGCGATCCTAGTGTTTGTCAAAAAACTTCCCCGGGAAATGAAATGGGGTTTAAGGTCCTACTGTTCCGACTGGACCTACTGCGCTTTTGAAGACAGGAACTTCCGCGGGTTTCCTGTATAGCAGGACAAAGGGCTTGGCGAGAAGAGTTGTTCGGGCGAGACAATAGAGACTTTTGGCAAGTGGAATTTTCCGCATCCGTATCACGTATCCGTATCGCCACGTGATACGTTGCGTCAATGTAGTTTTAGAGTTTTGGCAGATTTTCGCGGCGTGTACATATGGATAGGTGGGCTAGCTTAGTTCTATTTACAGCATGATGTCAGTTATCTACCAAGATCTTCAGTACTAGTCCAGTGTCTACTATGACACAACATTTCAGCGTCTAAAAGTAGCAAAAAGTATGGTAAAAAGACAACGATGTTATACGGACCTTTTCCGTATGAAAGCTGTTCGATACGTGCTGCCGTATCCGTGTGCAATACCACGTATGAGAAATACACAAGCATTGTTGACGTCACACACAAAATCGATACGGATACGCGATACGGACCAGAAATTTACGCTTGCCAAAAGTCTCTAGTGACTTAAATCACTTTCCGTGTCCATAAAGAATCAGTGCTTCTTTTGGAATTCGAAGAAGAATAGAAACCGTTGGAAACACCCCTGCCCAGGCAAAATCTCCCGCATAGTAACCCTCACTGCATGGCGTTTGTCCGTTTTCATTCTTCCGCTTGGTGAATATAAATAGGATGTCAAGTAATAAGTAAGTCGAGCATCAAATGTTAATTTGACTCGGGGTTATCTTCTGTCCAATAACCTTCACACTCTGAAATCCAAAGAAAATGTAACGACGCGCGAGGGAGGATAGAACACTTGATACCAATCGCACCTTTCGGTTTCAGTAGACAATCTATCCGCTGTGTTCAAAATTATAACAGTCTTACGATATGTACAACACAAAGGTGTATCCTCGTCCAAATCGATTTTTCTAAGATCTGTACACGAGAGTACCTGATAAAACGAGAAAAATAACCAATATCATTTCAAGAACATAAGATATTTATTATTTATTTAAAAGTTCAACGAGCTACAAATTACTCTCCAAAATAGTACTATGCGTTGTTGAAAAAATATAATAAATTTTGTTTATATTTCGTTCAGTCGACGTACACTTGCGCTTGTTTTCATTTATCTCGACGACTTTAAACCCAAGTCATTCTTACTATTGTGGTTTTAGAAATATATTGTTAAAAATACTCTATGCATTAAGCCATTTAGGTCAAGTCCAAGTCTTAAATATAGATAAAGTAGATATTATATATTCTTAAAAACATTTCCTATAAGTCATAGCACTGTTTGTTCGTACGTTTTACTCGGCCGTGAAAACGCTTAAAAAGCTTAACAGATCAGGATACGTATATTAAAGGGTCTACAGCGCTATTTAAGAGATTCGTTGCGATCTATTCATATATATCTAGAGTCTCTCTTTACTTATAATCTAGTGTATGATTTCCCCCTGGTGTTGATGAAGGCGTTTATGTTTGTTTTTGTAACTGTGCGATATACGAAGGCCGATCAGAATTCACACGATAATGTTATTGCCTTTTCATTGGTTTGTCAATATACAGTCAGTATTTATGTAGACGATCGTGAATGTCTTATATCTCTGGAAGTCGAAAGACCATCAGTAGGGTTGAACATTTACAGAGATATAACATTAGAATCTCTTCACCCTTATAATAAATATATCAACACTGACTCGTTCACTAGCTTTCTGCCATATCTGTAAAGGAAGATCTACAGAAAAATATAGCTCAAAGTCAATGCAATATATTTGGAAAGAAAACGTTTTATCCATTAGAAAATATTGAGTTTTTTGTGGTTTTTTGCTGATCCCAATCAGAATTTTGTAACATGATCTGCGTCAAATATTTCAACGATTTGAAACATATCGCACCTAAAACTATTAGGATAAGTGTCATTAAGTGTTCCTGGAAGAATAGAGAGAAATATGGTTTAACGTTCATGGCCTCCCTGAAATATTTTAATGACCTAGAACATATCATACTCAAACTATTGGAATAAGTGTCATTAAGTGTTCCAAAAAGAATACGAATAACTTGAAACGAATGTAAAGTGTATGTGGTAGTCTTGTATTTGAACGTTAAAGATCCCTTGGCAGTTGGAATTCGATGTAAGAGTAGGCCGGGAACAATTTCCGTCATAACACACTGTATGGCGTATATCTGTCTTCATTTATAGCGCAATCGGACAGATCGGTTGGGCGTTAAACCCAATTTCATTTTTTCATTCGCTTGGGAAATTCACATTGTTAAACCTATTATTTTATTGCATTATTCGTATAGAATGGTGAGAAACAGTCATGAAGCTGTTACTCGGGGTTTTGTTCTAAGACGATCTGTTCCTAATTACCATTAATCGTTCTAAATCATTGCTATATCGTCACATTACTAAAACAATCTGTTAAAGTCGTTATATACCAAAGACGTGAAGCGCCACTCAAGTACATCTTACTAACTTACTTATGGCATATATAATAATAATATTTATCTTTAAGATAAAACAACTTAGGTTATGATATATGATAAGTACCAGAAAGAGAGATAAAGGTTGTTTCTCTGGGTTTGATCTTTCTATAACACTTTATACCACTTCTCATTGGAGAAGTTTGTATTACAACTAGCATAATTTTGTTGTATTTAAACCAATTGTTTGGGGAATGGTCTGATGGGAACGCACACTGATGTTAAATCAGGGTCAAGACTATTACTATCGGTGTCGTGGTCCTGCACGGGGCAGTTTATATTTAATCTTACTAGAACACCTGGTACCACTTATCTTTCGGATATTTCTCTACTCTACTTCCGTCTTACTCAAAGCAACACAATGATCAATCCAACGAACTTAATCACGAATTTTCAGGAACTGTATTTCATTCGAATAAGGGAGCCACTGTAAATTCCCGACAGACCACAGATTTTACCTCTCGACCAATTAAAAGGCAGTATTCAAAAAATGTTTTGGCTTCAAATTCAGTGAATAATTCATCAGCATTTTAAAATGAATTAGAATTAAAATATTTGCATTTAACCATAAAAAAATGTGATGCGTATAGCCATTTACTTCATATGAGCTATTTTTATTTGACTGTTAAAAAGTTACAAAAAAGAAGAGAAAACAAATAAATGTTTAAAGAAAGAACCAACTTGAAAGTGAATATATCAATTCAAAAGCTAGATATTTGTTTGGGAGTTTTTAACACTTGAAATTTTTCGAGCTTGAGGTTTAAATCATATTTTATCGTTTGAAGAGTAAAGTAAATTTGTTTGAGAAGTATGCGCATTCTTTAGATTACATAAGAGTTAGATTTGTTCATATCTAAGTTAGTCCACCTGCAGGTGTTTTGTTTATTTGTATAGCCAGAAGTTGTTATGGACGTATGGAGTTCAAACCCGCTGTGGTCCTTGTCATTTATATATGAAAATATACTTTGTTAGTCCAACAATATCACAAGTTACGACAAACGGCTTTGAGTCCTATAGTTTGACCAGTTTATTCAGACAAGGAGTAGGGTAACCTGGGTTTTCTTCGGTTCGGTTCCCCCGCTTTTCTCCCACTGCTAATAAAACCCCACGCGTAGGGTGCTGGACGACAAAGTTCATCGGGATTTCTGGCATGGTTCCCCCTTGTCATTGGTGCATGACGAAGGAACTGACAAGCACAGCTGTCTAGTTCAGGCCCCGTGAACAAATTGGCGAGCACGTAAAAGAACCCTTGACAGTTGGCATTTGATATAAGAAGAGTAGGCCACAGCGCCGCTGTCCGGGCAAAATTTCTCTCAAAGCACACTTTATGCCCGTCTTCATTAGCCCAGTCGGAACAGTAAACGTTTTTTACCATCCACCGGAGCCTGGTCTTATGACGTCATATGTGGATTGTGGGTTATGATAAGGGTTAGGATAAGGGCTGTGGCCTGCAGATTTCGTCACAGTCTCGAGATGTAGACAGCGCTAGCCCTAACCCTAACCCTGGGCCAAGCCCAACCCTTATTCTAACCCACAATCCACATATGACGTCATAAGACCAGGCTCCGGTGGATGGTAGAAAACGTTTACCAGTCGGAACAGGGTAGTAGGATGTTAAACCCCATTCCATTTTCAATCGGATTGGCGCGGAAAAACGGGACGTTAAACCCCATTTCATTTCCGTTGCCAGCTTTCAAAGTTATCAAGAACAGTTGTTTCTTGATGAAATGTTTCTTTATCCTTTTCTCCCGCGATTCTTTCATCTCCACTGATGGGTTCAAAACTTCGGGTCACTTACAAAATGTTGTGAGTCTATTTTCAAACAAAGATTTGACTTTTTAAACGATATTTTAAAACCCATCTGTGAAATTTGGCAAAGGTGTTACGTAGTGGGGTCAGAGTTAATCTACAAAGAATTTTTTTGGCGTTAAAAGTTATTTAACACGAGTCGCTGCAGAAAAGGTGGAATGTTTCACTAAGAGGAGTATGACCACCAAAATTGTTTCATTTTGCGAAAGAATTTTCAAAAAAATAAATTGGTTTTTAAAAGGTAAATAACCACATATGGTAAGGAGTTGGTTACAATAGACGGCATTCTCGACCAGCAAACCGTAAACTTGGCGGACGAAACCGTCAAGAAAAACCGGGGGTAATTTAGTTTGAAGGTTAGTCCGCGATAATAGTCATATTGTTCAGTTTTTGTTTACAAATTGTGAAGTCAGATGAGCGATTGAATGAATGATTTACTGGCTGGCTGGAAACTCAACAAAGGTTTTAAAAAGTTTGACACTGGAATGTCTTCAATAGTTTATCTATTTTGTTTTGTGACGTAGGCGCCACTAACCATGTAGTATATATAGATATATAGGTAATAATGATGATAAAGCATTGCCTTTATGATTGAAATTCTTTACTGGGAGGGGTGCTGTGATTCTTTTGTTACAATGTAAAAATAATACAAAGGTATAAAGAAAAGAGTTACCTATGTCAAATTCCTAGTAACCGACAAGTGGAATCAGGTGCTTCAGAACTATTAGCATGTCCTGTCCCGTGTACGACACCTACTATAAGGTTAAAGTTATTATTGTAATTGGTAGCTTCTAGACAAGGGCCGCGTCCCACTGAAGTGAAGTATATCGTCTTTAAAAAGGTTATAACGTCTTGATACTTGAGCGGTAGCCGGGAACCTGCGATGCCGATATGGAACTAGTACATAGTTTTTCGAAAGGAAAAGAAAACTGAAGTCCATCCGTGTAGACATTGGCATGTAGGTAAAAAGAGGCCTTGCTTGGAATTCGAAGAAGACTGACTGGATCCCCCCCCCCCAGCATTCCACACGCAACCATAAACACGAGCTTTACCCTATGCTAGTCTGAGAATCACCTAAGTGTTTTATGCTTGGGGATTTTTCGACGAGTATAGTGATCCTACCAGCGTCATTTCAGCGAAGTTGACCAGCAGCGCCATTTGCTGGTGGCTTTTGGGCAAAGGTTTATTATCTGGTATACTTAGTTTTGGTTTATGATATCCAACTCCAAATCCTCGCTGGATATGCTGACTCTAGAACATCTCGTACCACCTTTCGTTGATCAAGTAAGATGACAAAGCTAACCTTTTTCGAAGTACGCTTGTAATACTCTTTCCAACGAATCCCAGATGGCATTCCAAGTGGGTTAATTATATCTTCCCTTTTAAAAAAATCTTAAAAAAAGAACAAAAAAAAACAAAATAACTTTTAACTAGTTAAAGGATGGACTTTACACAAGAAAATCTTTTTTCTAAATTGAATGAATTCACACATTTGTTACTTTAAGTGGATTTAGCATTCTAACAGATATGCTCAAACAATTAACTTTACTCCTTTGTGTCAACTTTTCGATCATACCAAACGACTTCTTAAACCCTTCGTTGAGTCGTCTTGAAGCCTGGCTATCTTTTGTACCGGACAAAGTGAATGGGATACGAACTAAACAAATGTCTTATCGCTAATCCGGGGTCAGCCCCCTGCCATTGTCCACGCAAATCCCAAAAATACAGGCTCAAGTTTCTAAGCCAAGAGGATGACGTCAAATTACAATGTAGCGTATACCTAAAACAGAAGTCTTAAGGGGTTGTACGCCATTTGACCTCGTCTTGGCCTTAAGGATTTTCTATTTAACCAAACCCGTATCTGTATTCGTGAAGGGAATTGTAATGAAAGGGGCAGGGCCTATGTTTTGGCGCCTAATTAAAGTTAAGGTGTAGATATGAAGATGTTTATGTAGTAAAGCGTGTAGGATACTAAATGAAGGAACGTGATAAGAAACGTAGTGATGAAAAGATGAAGAGAAACAAACAATGGCGTATACACATTGACCTATTTACATGTAGGCGTTCAAATATAATGCATTATGACGAATTAAATTGTCATGGCCGCAAGTCGTGGTCGGTTGGTAAAAAATTAATTTTCGAATTAAATTTATTGCATTTTCAAATACGATTATATGTAGAATTTAAAACAACTTTGCCAAGCCATCTCCTGGGATATACCCGTTTTAACTCTCAAGAGTCGCGCATTTCCATTTAAGCGGTTTTCAAGTAACTGACGAATGTAGCACGAAACACCTAATGCTTGGTTCCCACCATCACGATTCGTGCTACGCCTGAAGTCGTGGTTTTAATGGTATCGTTGTGATCCTTTCTGGTCTTATCATGTAATATTGTGGTCGGTCGTAGGAATCGTTATGACCGTATCGAAACGTATCTGCACGTATCGTATCGTGGACATTCCTATTCCGAGGTAGCCACAGTGTTTCAATTTTCGGTAATTCGGCGAGTCTAAGACTGTTTTGGATATAATCTTATTTAAAACTGATTATTTTTATACGCCCACATAGAAATGTGGACGTATATTGCCGTCGCCCCCGTCCGTCCGTCTGTCCGTCGGTCCGTCCGTCCGTCCGTCCGTCCGTCCATCGTCCACAATTTCTTGTGAACGCACTAGAGGCCAGGGTTAATATCCGATTGACTTTAAATTTATACACAGTGTTTAAGGTCATGAGACGAAGAAGCCTATTGATTTTCAGCAATATCCGATAATTACTGCCAGAGTTATGACCCTTGATCACTTTGAAAAATCTTGTGAACGCTCTCGAGGCTAAAGTTAATATCCGATTGACCTTAAATTTATACACAGTGTTTAAGGTCATGAGACGAAGAAGTCTATTGATTTTCAGCAATATCCGATAATTACTGCCAGAGTTATGACCCTTGATCACTTTGAAAAATCTTGTGAACGCTCTAGAGGCTAAAGTTAATATCCGATTGACCTTAAATTTATACACAGTGTTTAAGGTCATGAGACGAAGAAGCCTATTGATTTTCAGCGATATCCGATAATTACTGCCAGAGTTATGACCCTTGATCACTTTGAAAAATCTTGTGGAGGCTAAAGTTAATATTGGATTGACTTTAAATTTATACACAGTGTTCAGGGTCATGATACGAAGAAGCCTATTGATTTTCAGCAATATCCGATAATTACTGCCAGCGTTATGACCCTTGATCACTTTGAAAAATCTTGTGAATGCTCGAGAGGCTAAAGTTAATATCCGATTGACTTTAAATTTATACACAGTGTTTAAGGTCATAAGACGAAGAAGCCTATTGATTTTCACGGATTTCCGATAATTAGTGCCAGAGTTATGGCCCTTGATCACTTCAAAAAATCTTGTGGATGCTCTAGAGGACAAAGATGATGTCCGATTGACTTCAAATTTATACACAGTGTTTAAGGTTATGAGACGAAGAAGCCTATTGATTTTCAGCGATTTCTGATAATTAGTGCCAGTGTTGTGTCCCTTGATCACTTCAAAAAATCTTGTGGATGATCTAGAGGCCAAAGTTAATATCTGATTGACTTTAAATTTATACACAGTGTTTAAGGTCATGAGACGAAGAAACCTATTGATTTTCAGCGATCTCTGAAAATTATTGCCAGAGTTATGGCCCTTGATCACATCAAAAAATCCTGTGGACGCTCTAGAGGCCAAAGTTAATATCCGATTGAAGGTCATGAGACGAAGAAGCCTACTGATTTTCAGCGATTTCAAAAAATTACTTCCAGAGTTATCTCCCTTGATCACTTCAAAAAACCTTGTGACGCTATAGATGCCAAACTTATCATCCGATTGACTTCAGATTGATACACAGAGTTTAAGGTGTTGAAACGAACAAGTATTTTGATTTTCAATGAATTTTGATAACTGAACAGCTAAATCCATGATGTTAAATGTTTCCTATACTAATTGTTAGCGTGGGGCAAAACTTTATAAAAAGCAAACAAATTCTAATCATTTTCAGATAATTACATAATGAGTTGTTACTCTTAATCAGATTTTAGTGTATTACAAATGTTTCATTCCCAAAAAAAGTAAAAATATGCGACAACCCTTGTTGACTGCCCGGACGATTTAGCTGCTGTGGGCGTATGTTTCGTTGCCTGGCAACCTATCTTTATTTACTTGGGAGTGACAATGCCCCTTTTAAGTATATATTTCTTTTGAATAACGGATGGGAAGCCAACATATGTTGTGCATGCACTTAGACTATACAAAAATACCCGACCCAATCCTTTATTGTCTTCAGGTGTGATTTCTCAGCCCTTCTTTCTTAAAAAAAACATGCACCCTTCTTTCTTAATGTCAACTATAAGGGATCAATATCAAATACTGAGACGTTGGTCAAAATCTTTTCAAATTCGACTTGAAAGTGATTGGGGTCTGGAACAAACTGTACCGCACCAATCAATGTATATAACATAAATGCACTAATCCGCGTAGGGGTCTTTACCAATGGGGGGAAACCGGAGGATCCGGAGAAAAAACCTACGAGGTTGGACAGGCGACCCTACTCTTTGTCACGTAAAACCGGGGAATCGACACCACTCAATGACACCCCTTATGATACAACGCACAGGCAACAGATATTCAAACTGCATCATGTATTATGTACTGATATTCGTGTGGGTGTTCTGGTGGGTGTTCCGTATTTCAATGAATAAAATCATACGATGCTTGGATAACAAAACACGTTTTATTCTTAATGGCTTCAAAAATGTGGACGAACCTGACGATATTTAAACCTATTTATATAACCAAGTGGTGCAAGCTATTATAACCAATTGTATTACAGCATTTAAATGTAGGTGTCCCAATGGGTGTTCCGTAGTTCTATAAATAGAAATAATGTCTTCAATCCTGACTTTTGTTTCAAATATACACAAAGAAAGGTGGGGATATCTGTCAATATTGAAAGTATATTATCAGAATCGTGTATCTCATGTTATTTTGAAATTCCGCATAAATAAACACTTCGTGATGTCTATTTTTAAAATGATTGTATACATACGCCTATAAGTAAAACTTATTAAAAACACCTTTTGGGGATGTTTTTTAATATCGATACTAAGAATGTCAAATTAATACAGTGACTCCTACGGTATTCGCTGGTTATTTTTGTATAGGAAGTCACGTCACGACATGGCCTTGTTCCAGGACAAAGATAAATACGTTTCAAATAAAGAGAGAAAAATGGGGTTTTACATCCACTCCATATATCCTATGTCATTTCTGAACTACCGTATGGTTCAGTTTTATTACAATAATTCGCCTGTGCGTTGGGGTATTTTGCATTGGGAGGAACCCGGAGGATCCGAAAAAAAACCCAGGAAGTTGGACATGCGACCCTACTCCTTGTCACGTACAAGTGGGGAATCGATACCACACTACTTGTCAAAATGGCTGACCTTATGATCTGGCACCATTCAGCGGCAGTGGAAGGGTCGCCCAGGCTTATATCGTTCGTAAGAGACCTGGAATCAATGAAGACTTTGCGTGAGAGAACGGGATCACAGATCTGAACTTCTATTCCCTCATTCTAGAACAACATAATCTTGTTTTTAAAAAGCTGTTACTATTATTACGTTAAGCATACTGGGGCATATTCAGCCATATTCTGGACGCCATTGTAGTATTGTTATATTTATATATTTGGCTCTAGCATGCTAGATGACCAGAGCCAAATCTATTCCACATTCCACAAAAACGAGGAAGACCTAAACGTCTCCACAATGACCTTGAGGAATATTAAGACATATGGCCCCTTTTTAATTAATATTCCCGTCCGCCCTGTATAGTGCAAAGGTGCATCAATTGTCATGCGTGTTACCGTTATTAAATGCCTATTAATAACAAGCATGTTAATTATAAATCCGGTCCTAAAAGCAGGTATGAATACATTAATTCTAATAATCCCTGTACGTACATGTTTAATAGGCAGGTATATTGTCTGATATGACACCAGGTGACGATGACTTGACAGCCAAATTGTGTTATTTTTTTATTTAATAGAATAATTTTGATCGTGGCTAAGATTATTGTAACTTGTGTGTGATCTGACATGTTAATTGGTTTAAATTTTTCTTTGATCTGATCTTATGATGATTATACCGTACTTAATCTAAATTCAGTTCATGTTCTCTTGTCAAAAACGACATAGTGGACGAATGCTTAAAAATACAACGATGTATTGGCGATCTTCGGTCCTTCATTTTTCGCTCGCGTGTTGGAATCCATGCCTAGGAGTACGGTTTTCTGTTGTCTGGGATCAGCAGTGGGGTTTAAAGTCCACTCGACACAAACTAGATCATTTCGGGACTAACATGTAGTTCAATTTGTGTTCCAATAGTTTGTTTGCACGTAGGGTAGGAATCCAGAGGAACTGGAAAAAACCCACGAGGCTGGTTAAGCAACCCTACTCCTTGTCACGTGAAACCATGCAATCGATATCACGCCATTTGACTCAATGAAATACCTTATGATACCCCACCCCACCCCGCACAAAAAATTTATAGTTACCAAATTGTAAACAGCATCACATCACCCTAGATTTAATATCCAAATACTAAATTATTGGTTGGGTATTAAACTATTTTGTTTTGCATCAAATTTAATCTCCTTCAAACTAGAGTTATCCCACCGTGTCCTCCCATTGGTATTACTTGAATGTCGTCTGGTGTTTGACGACATCTTTTTTATTATTGACTGTACGTATGCTTCACCAGACTAAACATGTTTGCTGTGTGCCATTCTTGAAATTTGACTTTAAGATTGAGGGCTGTTCAAATATGTAAAAAACCCGACTTAAGACATATTTAATTTGAACTTTAGCGTGGTCAACTATTTACGGAAGAGTACGGTAGTTGACCTGACGTGTAGGGGTCAACTGAAATCTTGTTTGCAAACGAAGGGCCGTCCAGTAGACAAGGCGCCATAATAGGTAGTCATCTCTTTTCTTAATTCAATACTTTGTTACCTGCGATTGCCCGTTTTGTCCCCCATTCTCTGTCAATCAGCGGCAATCTCCTTTAAATGACCCTTTTATCTGACCCCTGGTCAATTGGTATTGTTCACCTGTCCACTCGTATTCTTCCGCCCTTCATCCCTAGAATAATCACTCCTGAATCCTTGATAAAATATATTTCATATTAGTATTTGATATAAAAGGCCGTCTGCTGGTGCTCGTTGTCGTCTGTTTGTTATGGATTGTTTATAGGCTATTGAGCCGATTCACGTGATCAACCCTCGATAGCATGGATGCTCGGAATAAGCTCCCCAACCGATATTCAATACAAATAGATGGATGGAAGCTGAAGGCACCGTAATGACTTTAATAAACTTTTTTTTAGAAACTCTGAAGAAAAAGCGACAACATCGTTTAATAATGACTGTGTGCTTGATGTCTTATGATAAACGCTGTTTGTAGATAACGAATTCTGATAAAGCCCAGCAATCTTGGATCAAATCATGTGTGAAATAACTAAATATATTTATAGGACACGCTACAATGAACTGGAAGTAAGTTACATCGGCGCCTGGTTACAGGCCTTAAACTAACAAGCCGTTCATGTTAAATTGTTCAATTGGAATTCAATTGGAGTACATCAATTATGCATGCACGCTGTTAATCAAAGCGGTAAATACGAAAATAAAAAACATGAATATTTTAAATAACATTAAAGACGTCACCAGAACGTCACACCGTGGTCCTTATTTGAAGAAATAGGGACCTTTGTAGTGTTTTTTGGACTTTGTAAAGTTGAATAAAGAAAGATATTTCAACAATTTTGAATATTTTAATATTTATTTTGTGCCTGATTTATTTTGATTGGACAGGCGAAGCAAGCTGGGAATCGAAACCTCGCCACCTGATTCATTGACATATCTTATGACCCGAAGCGCGCTGCTTAGACCATTTAGCCACCAAACACCCGAATTCACCAAGAAGGGGGATAACTACCCCTTTTCACTTATATTTCAAAACGCCCGAATTCAACGAGAATTAGGAAGCCCGATTCAAGGCGAACTACCCACTCCCCCGTGCACTTGTATTGCAATACAAATTGAAGTATGATATTTGGTACGATGACTAGCCGTTTAAAGCCCCGTCCTTTACTTATCTTGATCCTATTTTTAAAAGTGCGACATGTCGTGTCGGTCTGATTGCTGTTCCCATGCCAGAAATAAATCAATTTAATTACATATACTTACACGAATTTTTTCTTTCTTTTCGATGTCTTTAGAGTTACTATATTAAAATTTAAAAGTTATATAAACATAGGTATAGCCCTTAATTTTTCTATTCACTAAATAATGTGGGACTATTTACTTAGGTATATAAGGGCAGGTAAAGGGGCTAGCATAAGTATATTATCACTTAATATATAAGCTTTTATATTTTTTTTTTTTGATCTGCGTTCAGATATAAAGGCTGGGAATCCACAAATTCGAAAAGGTTTTAAAAGTAAAACTGAAAGCAAATAAGAGTTGGGTATTATTCGGTTGTTTTTTGTGGTATTTGTGACGCTTAGAAATATTCACCACAGTGTTATAACCATTGGGAGAATAACTGACGGGAACAGAATCTCCGATTCCAATTTATATTCTTTATTCTGTCAAAAAGAGAACAAGATATAATGAAGACTTTTAAAGGATTTTCAACCGAACCCCGGATTTGATTCCCCGGTTGTCCGTGACAAAGAGTAGGATCGCCTGTCAAAAATCGTGGGGTTTTTTCCTGGACCTCCTTCTTTCCCTCCGTTGCTAAAGTTCCCTTCGCGCATGCGAATTATTGAAATACATCTGGTCTGGTTTGCGCTAACAGTTGATAATCGAACACCATCCTTTACGCCCTTTTTGCGCTAACAGTTGATAATCGAACACCATCCTTTACATCTATATGGACAACCCAATAATTTTTCTTCCTTTTTCATCAAAATACATGACAAATTGAAATGCCGCCACCGGAAGCCACCAAAACACGATATGCCTAGATGCTATGTACCATGACAGGACAGCCCAACAATTTCTTGTCCCTTTATTTTCCAACAAATATAGTTGACAAATAGAAGCCAACATACCAAATTTATGGGTACTTTGTTTAACCAGCCCACATCGTGCGAGTTTAGTTTATCACAAAAAATTGACAACTGTGCAGCCTACATATCTTAAAGGACAAATGGCAGAATACATGACCCAATTAATATGTTTCTAAAAAAGGCAAGGTAAAGATCAATTTCATCAGCGTATTAATACGACTCGATTCAAATTCACGAGACAAATGAACATGTTTCTGAGACGGTAAACATATAGACAAAAAATTAGTTAAACTGTTTTTTCTCTAAAAGTAAAATTCTCTCACGGCCCTTTCGACTATTATTGGGTAATATCAGGCATAAATCAGACCATACCCCTGACTGTGTTGACTCATCCCCATCAAGATACCAGAAATAATAACATAAAGATACACGATCCTCGTCCAACTTTTATAATATGCAATAAAAACATTCCGTCACGCTATTTGCAGCCATGTTGTGTCATCGTCACATCGTGTTGTTATTGTAAAAGTCAATTGTAGAATAGCTTATGAAATGATGTTTACTATAAAATTCTGTCTTTTGTTTGCTATGCGTACATGTGTATGTGAGTTAAAATTCCTGCGCGTTGTGCTTTGAAATGACTATGGAGAGAGGGGGAGAGGGTGTGTGTGTGTGTGTGTTTGGGGGGGGGGGGTCAAGTAGGATGATCTTTAGAAGTGACGCCGTGACGGGGTGGGGAAATCGCAGCGCACGTGATAAAGACCCCCGAGATTTCCTAGCCTGGTTTTCCCCTTGTTATTGTTGCAGGAGGGAGGCGTGTTCGAAAATAAGAATAGGACGCTGTATGTAGCGCAGCTGTTCGAACAAAATCACCTCGATATCACACTGCCTGCCTGTTGTATGCATTTCTTCCCCTGTTCAGGTTCAAACGTCAGACTTTCAACGTCCACGCATTTCTTTGCTCATAACGAAATGAAATGAAGTTTAACTTCCTACTGTTCTGCGCCGACTGGACTAATAAAGACGGACATACGCCATACTGTGTGCTATGAGAGAAATTTTGCCTTATATCTAATTCTAACTGCAAGGAGATCTTTTACGTGCACGCCAATGTATACACCGGACCTGCGTTTTTTCGTCCCATCCAAACGACTACACAGCTGTCCTTGTCAGGTCCTCCTTTCTGTACCACTGTCAAATGCCAATATACTTTTTCGGCCAAATGCAGGGATCTAGCACGCGACCTCCAGACTAGCGTGTCAGCGTCTTACCACTTTGTTCATAACAACTCCGCCTATTCCTTGACGCAATTATATCACTTGTAAGTTTTTTACACGATTGGCACAATGGTGTATGTCATTATTTGAACGTTGTATTTTGATATTACATTTAGGTTGATAGATCAAGTCTACAATTATCTGCCTTCTTGACAACTTACTTAAAAAGGGATTACAAATCTTTTATTGCACATTTCAGCAACAAATTCCAACTTTAATAAACTTTTTGTTATTTGCATAAATGGACAGCATTCCATTTGAAATAATTACACGATCTACAGAGCTTTTTATTTCAACAAAAAACCCATTTCAATAGATTTTGTCCAGAAAAGCGCAAAAAATAACAAATGCACAGCGGTGTTTGGTAATCGAGTGACAAGATTCGGTAATACCGTCTTGTAAATTATCGGTTATCGAATTGTCTCCGTCTTTATCTTTTGTCACTTGTAGAATTATCTTACATTAAGTTGAAGACTTTAAAAATATAACTTTTTACGCCTGTCTTCATCTGTAAACGTAACATAAACCATGGGCGGATCCAGGAATTTTTGCAGGAGGGGGTTTGCCAGGCTCCTGATAAGAAAATCTGACAGTTGACAATGCAAATCTGACAGATGCCATCATCGTCTCTTAATTACATAGGCATACATATACACACTGAGCTTTTTAAAGAGAAAATGGACCTCGTTTGATGCCAATTTTTATAATAATGTAGGATCACATTGTGATTTAATTTCATTGATGCAAGGCAAAAAAAGTTTTTTTTATGTAGCGGAGTAAAGTAGGGTTTGGATGAGCACCCCACCTCCACCCCTGGATCCGCCCCTATGAAAACATCACGAGCATTATTACATACTGACTACACCTTGTATCTCGTGTATTAAGACATCTTTAGAATTAGAAATGTTCTTTGTGCAACAGTGGGTGTTGTAAGTATTTTAGGTTGACGGGTTTATGTAAACGTCTCGGCATATGTTCTCACCCATGTACGAGGTGATCCAAATATGTAAATTATATAGATGGATATTTGGGGATAAATATACGTTTCATTCTTCCAGATTATAATTGACTTATATTACGTTATGTAAGTAATAAGAATACGTGAGAAAAATGCACGATAAAAAACGGCTCCTTTTTAAAAAATTTGCTGTGAATTTTAATGTATTGCAACAACCTTATTAAAACGCAGGTCCTATTTCGTTTCGTATTTTATAGTTCAAAATTTCGTTTTAATTGTCTTCACTGCACTAGGATCTGGAAGAGTTGTTATATTACCTTCGTTCTATATAGCGTGAGGGATTGACCAATGAAACAATCTGTTACATTGGCTTCTTGTCTGATGCACGGGACTGTGGGATTTCCCATTAGAAACATCTAAGCTGATTGATTAATCAAATGTCTGACGTAATATAAAAAAAACAACCTTCCTCATAAAAAGCTTTCCTTATTAAAAGAATTATTTTAGGAAGTTTTCCTCGTATTTATGTGACTCAGCATAACAAGTCAAGTCGTAATTGAATCGTGTAATCTCATCGAATCAAAATTTTGTATATTTTTGTTTTATATATCCCTAGATTGCCATTTGTCCCTGATACCCCGTTTTAAATAGAAAGTTCTTTTTTCAGTTCTCGGATCCTATTCCTATTCCGAAAATCATATGGCCCTGTTTCAAGACTAAATTGATTTATTTCTAAATGGGGTCTGTGTTTTATACGTCATGTACATTTTTTGTGTTTTGCTCCTTAGGGATTTTCTCATCTGACTTCTCAGTAGGACAGGACGGGGGCGAAGAAGAGAGTCTAGTTATTTGAATGGGACGGAAACCCAAGGGTCCTAAGAGTAGTGCATTTGTTGTACGTTGACGATCACCTGACGACAGTAGGCCGTCAAACCGCTGCCAGGCAAAACTTCACATTCAAAACACTGCATAACATATGCCGGTCTTCACTGTGGTTTAAATAAGACGAAACACTGAAGTTCTATATGACTAAACAGTGAAGTTATAAGACTAATCATTGAATTTATAAACTTATATGACTAAAACATTGACGTACTATATAACTAAACATTGACGCTCTATATAACTAAACATTGACGTTATAAGACTAAGTTAGATGTCTCAACAATAAAGTTATAAGACTAAACATTGAAGTACTATGACTAAACATTGACGTGCTATGACTAAACATTAAAGCTATATGACTAAATATTGAAGTTATATGACTAAACATTGAAGTTAGATGATTAAACATTAAAATTACGTATCTAAACATTGAAGTTACATGACTTAACTGTAAAATTTATTTGTTATTTTTTTTTTATTTTCAGTTTGTATAACAAATGGACCTCTGGGGATGATAACAGGCAGTATACATGACTGGCAGATCACAGCCTCCTCAACATACCCTCAAGACTGGGATAAAGGCTGCAGTGAAAAATATGCTCGAGTTTATTTACCCAACAAGTTAGGCTGGTGCGCAAAGTACAAATCATCCTCAGAATGGTTGCAGGTGGACCTAGGAGTAGCTGCCAGGGTAAGTTAGAATTAGCAAACAAATAAAATGAATGAACGGGGGAATAAACGAAGGAATTAAGGAATTAATCCTAAATGGCGATGGCAATTCATGATTGCAAAATGGCAAATGGGCGTATCAGTGGATTTACTCATAGTTCTATGGTTTGTTTTCTCTTAAATTATACGATAGTCCCGAAATGATTTATTATGTGTTGAGTGGACGTTAAACAATGTCTAGCCCTTCGGATGGAGTGTAAATCCAGGTAACTTGTACATGTAGGCATGAACGTAAAATATACCTTAGCCGTTAGAACTCGCGATGAATACGCGGAAACGCCGCTTCTCGGACAAAATTCACCTCATAGCAAACTGTGTAGCGTTTATCCGTCTTCGTTAGCACGACAGGCGCGGACAAGTATAGGACGTTTACCCCGCTTCCAATTAATTTTATATACGTCAATAAGTATTGCATATTTTATTTCGTATAAGATTAAAATTTCAATAAAAATTTGTTTAACACTGTTTGTAACAAATTGAACAATATTTTTTTTAACTTTATAAAGATATAAATCTAATTTTACCTGATATATTTGAAAGAGTAAGAAAAGATATAATCCGGGAACGTGATTCTACTTTTTAGAATTTCTGACGAACAGTTTAAAAATAACATTCATTTTTTGATAACAAGAAATATAAAAAAATGAAAAAAATGTCTAGCTATAATCTACGTACATACTATATTTACAAAAGAAATTATAAATTCATAGGGGGATCCACCCAGAGTTAACATCGTGCTGTTTAGACTTAGTCAATTGATAACATTAATATAACATAGTAACTTTAACATAATGTAGTAACAACACAAACATCACTGATGCGAAAATAATAATGTTTAGAATAAAGAGAAGTTCGTTCCGTTTCTTTTTTTAACAAAGAAAACTATGCCTTTATTGTATAATTGTCCATTAGATATAATCTCGCTTAAAGGGTTACTATAGCATTGACCAGTTTTCATTTTCATAGTTAGAGGCTTGGGTTGTCGCGCTGAAGTCACGTGTGTACACGAAATCTCATCTTTCCGTACCATTTGAACCAATAGGCATTGTCTTTGTCAGGACCTCTGTCCTGTACACACTGGCGAAGGCGAACCACACAGGAAAATTCTGGGGAACATTCTAGACCAAAACCTGGATTAAACCCCGAACTTCCCGGTTAATGCGCAAGCGCGGTACTCACAGAGCCACTGCGCAGCTTCTTGAGTTTTAAAGGCCGAAGACCAGGCACAAGTTCACAAAGCATTCTCAGTCTTAAGTTTAGAATTTGCTCAAAATTACTCGACTTTTGTTGTTTAAATGTATCAAATACATCAACAAGAAACTATTTGCAAAGTTTTGTGCTTCAAGGGTATTTCTTATAAACAGTGATCGAAAGTTGAGTGCTTTGTGGCCTGTAGGACAAAAAAAAGTTGAGTTTCCCTTTAGATATTGAGAGTATCACATGGTTTAATAGGTGATGTCTACTAGTTGTCTGTGTAATATTATATGGTGTTAAATTTAGTCACCCAACCAAATAGATTCACACTTAACTTATACATTCTTTACATAAAAGTAATGACTTCCCGCTCATTTTAACTGTGAATTGTCCCCATTTTATCAAAATTAAAATATTTGTCCGTGGTATAAAAAATTTACTATCGAAAATAGGTTTCTTTCGTTGGTTGAGTGACTTCTATGGCATTGTTTTCTGACTTCATTTGATTAAAAAGTTTTTAAACTCAAGATGTTTATTAATATTTCTTCACAAAACCAGGTATCATATAAAGATATAAAGTTCATCATATTGTTGGTTTTGCATGAAATAAACTTAATATAGATGTGCAAATTGTCCTTTCTAGGTCACTAAAAGAAATACGTAGGAGATGCCAAAACCTCAGTTGACCATTAAAATTGTCAACTGTAACATCATTCACTATAAGCGAAATCAAAAAGTCATTTCTGAAATCTGACTAAAACACAGATATCACTTCGTTTCGTTTTATTTAGCTAATTTTGATTCGAGAAAGTATAAGAAACAAAACGAAACGAAATTTAAATCATGTTGTTATTTTCTCTTCCGACAGAATTCTGTTATTTGTTTTGGTCCGACTTTTGCCAGATCAGTCAGGTCAGTGACGATACGACGATCTAGAATTCCAATCTAGATCCGTGACCCTACTTTTACTTTAAAGAATTTATGATGTCAGTAATTCTAAATATTTCATATAAAAGAACAATGAATATGTAAATGAGGGTAGTTATATAGTGTTTACTGGGGACTAGGATCACACCATATCGCTATTATTCAAGGTAATTTATACTCTAACACTGTCTCATTAATCAAGTCTATTATACATAAACATTACCCAGCTTAAAATGGCTGAAATATTTGACTCTTTGTGTTTTTATGTACAAACTGCTATCATAAAACTGCTCGTCCTTTTTTTTATCTTCGCCTTACGTATCAGATGTTTGTTTATTTACATATTAGTTTTTCAAAACTGCTGATATTTCTCAAAACAATTCGTACTGTTTATTGTTTTTAAAAAAACGGATCTGTGATTCTTTTGGTGACAATTTGCCCCGAGGTTGCCCAATACATCGGCCAGTTAAATGCAGAGTATGCATACTCTTTATAGAAGATGTACCACGTGTCTCATTTATTTGTTTCTTTGATTTTTCTTCAAAAAATTACCACCATCTTGTTTAATTTAACAACGCAGGTTTTTTTTTTAAATCTAAGCCCCAAGTGTCGTTTCGCAACGTAGTCACTTCCCAACCGAAATGAAATGGGGTTTAACATATCGTTCTACTGTTCTGATCCGACTATGCTGATAAGACGGGTATACGCCATACAGTGTGCTATGCGGGAAATTTTCCCCAGACAGCGGCGCTATGCCTACTCTATTATCCAATTCCAACTACTAAGGGACCTTTTACGTGCACGCCAATATGTATACCGAACCTCGGCTTTTCGTCCCATCCGACTGGCTATACGGTGGCCCTTGTCAGGCCCTTCGGCCCAGCACCACTGACATGGAGGAACCACTCCGAAAAATCCTAATGAACTTTTCTCGGCCAACGCACGGACCCACGGTGCCACCGTGTCTCCCATTTCCTAACGAGAAATGCATTTATCGGGATGAGGTTATTAAAGATAAAATATATTTTTTCCGCAAGGGCACTTGGTTGAAAACACTTTAACATCTGTAGCTAAGATCAGATAACTCCCACTATCTAACTTGAATAATTGACTTCCGTAAAAACTATTTTAATTGGTTGTAAATTGTTATCGTTCAAATGTTCTTTCTACAATAGAAGATGGCGGCCGATATTACAAAAACCTTCTTAAATTGACTTGCACATTTACAATAGAGTAGTTTGTAATTGTGAGTGGACCAATTTTGTCGGGTTTTTTTGGGGATTGTTTTTTGTAATATCTGTCCCAATCTTCTATGGTAGGCCACTCCTCATGAATTCTTACATTTTAAATGAATTTGGTCGGGTTTTTGGAGAGATTGGAAATTTTGTAATATTGATTCCCATCTTCTATGGTTCACATACATTTTAAAATACATTTTGTCGGGTTTTTGAATGGATAGGTTTTTATGACAATGGTCCCCATCTTCTATGGTACGCTACTCCTTATGATTTCAAATATTTCAAATGCCGAGCCACCTTCTTGAGTAATTTGTCTCTTTAACAATCGAGTAAAACCTATTTATTTTAACGCTTTTGTTTGGGGTGTGGAAGAATACATGTTAGTAAAAACAGGTGACACAAACAATAGCTTATCTGTAATGATAGTCTACGTTGAAATTTATTAATGAGTTACTACTGTCAGTTACTGCAAATAATGATGCATGTTTCTAGAGGCATGTTTATGAAATACCCCATCGATTAGGATGTAGCTGTATGGTAGGTCAGATCCGACAAGATGACATAAGGGTGTATCCTAGTATTGCATACTTTTGGCAGGTTTGGTAATCCGTATAATTAGTCGAAAGCTATTTAAAGGTGCGCAGTTACGTGTATGTTTCTGAAAGATATATATTGTTTATTTTTTTCTGTTCAGTTTTCACAAATCTAAACAATCTAAAGCGATGTTGTTTCGAATCCGTACCTATGCCGGCGCACAACCCCTCCCTTTGTTGCCTAAACATTCTCCACTTTATTGAATTAGCCTGCTTCTTGGAAAACCAACACAGAGGATGCCAGTCGTGTGTATCAACGGTTGTAGAGTTGGTTTTGGGTCGCCTGTCCAACCTCGTGGGGTTTTTCCGAGTCCTCATTTTTCCTCCCACAGCTGAAGACCCCTAAACGCAAACGAATTGGACCATAATATGTTAGCGTCGAAATGACCTAGTTTGTGTCAAGTGGACGTTATCTCTCTCCCTCCCTTTCTGTCTCGCCCTCTCTCTCTCACTCTCCCTCTCTCTCTCTTGCCCCCTCTCTCCCCCTAACTCTCTCTCTCGCCCCCTCTCTCTCTCACACTCTCTCTCTCTCTCTTACCCCCTCTCTCTCCCTCTCTCTCTCTCTCTCTCTCTCTCACCCTCTCTCTCTTTCTTGTCCCCTCTCTCCCCCTCTCCCCCTCTCTCTCCCCTCTCACTCTCAAATTCGGGGTCGTAGTGTTATTCGGAACTCGATTTGGTTCGGTTCCCTGTTCACGAGATTCGACTGACAAGGCATCAGTTGTATACCCAAGCTGGGTACCGATTTAAAACAAGACAGTGCCAAGATATAAAGTTTTATTTTAATGAAAACACGTGTTCTATTATTGAGCTATTAGTTTTAACAACTATCGATAATTGCCATAAAATGGATGACGTCCATGACGTGTCGTCACTAGATTGCTATCCTGGTGTAACTTTTGAGTAAAATAATTTTTGTCGCAGTTTGCTTGTTGCTAATTTTTACAGATAATATCAATTTTATTATACCCTAAAAAACATACAGCACTCCATGTCGCTAACAAATAATAACAAAAAATGGCATATTTAATACTTTTTTTTCTATACATTTTAATAATAAAAGCGCCCAAACAACCTTAAATTATGCATGCATTTTAGTTACTGCACCGTTTTAGTCTTATACAAAGTTTGAGGCCGTAAAAGAATCTGTGATAGTTGAAATTCTATGATCAGATGGCGGAATCATGAATCTCCAGGCAAAATTTACGGTACTTTAGCCTCAATTAATGAAGTTTGGAATGTGGTATAGTACCAGGGCCTTCGTCCTCTTACATATGGCCTTTTTGGGGGTTTGGAAAAGGGTTTTGGGAAGAAGGGAAGGGGCTTACGCTTTGATTGTTATGAAAGTGGGACTAACATATGCAGGAGTTATATGATACGACAGTCTAGCTACCAATAATTACATCTCACACCCGCCATATTAAGTACATCGAGATTCAATTGATAAAATACCATTATAATTCAAGATGGCGGAGATTGCATTCAACTTCGTTTTTTGTCGTACATTTTGTATTATGTATAGATGTTGTAAAACTCGTTTAAAGAAACGTGCAGGGTCCTATTTTTTTTAAATTTTTTTGTGCAACATTAAATAGAGCATTGAGTCTATCCTTGTCGTCAAATCACCCCATCTCAAAACCCATAAAAGCTCTTATATTGTCCACTCCTCTGTACGTGAAAACATATTTTTATAGGATGTTATTTTCCCCTTTCACTCCCCTGTCCTTTTTTGTCGCATCAAAAGGTCTACAAATAGCATCATTCGTCAAGTTTCGTTTGAAATGTATCCGTACTTCCGGTATCCTAAACATTCAATAACGAGAACTAATAAGGACAATCCTAGCTACTGGAGAACGAAACTACAAAATTCATTGGACGAATTCGACGAAATAATTGGCGACTCACCACAATGAGGGACATTGCAATATTTGGATGTTGTACTAGTATTTCCGGAAGGGGGAAGCATAACCAAGGAAGATCTGAAAAACGAAATGTTCCGATTGTATTCGATTGCTGCTTATAATTTTGTTATATTGTTTGATTTCAGGTTACAGGAGCAATGACACAGGGTAGAGGCGACGGCGTCGAATGGGTTACGTCATTTATGATTTCTTACTCTATGGACGCCTTCCATTGGCAATACGTCACAGATCACTATGGAAACCAAAGGGTAAGAACATTGAGTCGTATTTTGCCAAAAGTCACGACTCCTTTAATATATAATATCATAAATCCTTAATGGCTCATAGTATGTTTATTTCCGTTAATAAGCGAGAAATGTGATTATATATACGAAACTTTCGTGCAAGAGCTTAATATTGACAATGACATCACACCCTTAAAATAGATGAAGAAATTCTCACAGTCCAGATTAGTACGAAACCTTTTATAATCCGCTTCTTTTAACGGTTGAAAATATTCACACGAGGTGTGATCTACATGTTGTGAGAGGATTAAAACATGTTTTCTATTTCAATTATACCAAGTTGATTCAAGAGACATTCACTCAAAGATTTTTTTTTTATAACAAAGCAAATTAGATTATCTTTAAACTTCTGGAATAACTTTCTTTACTGTCAATTTCAACGCCCCTGCAACTGTTTAATATGAACTCAGTATTTTAGTTATTGTTTTCAAAAATTGGTTTGTTAAATTTACATTCGTCGTAATGTCTCTTTTTAAATGATTTGCGGCAATTGCATATTATAATTATAGAAATGGCTGACTCTATACAGGCATTGTGTACATGAAAATTAAGAATTTACGACATACAAAAGTGAACGAGGTAACCCGACAACAATGTAAATATTGTGGAAGAATACCGATAGATAAGTTTACTATAAGTTGTAAAAACACACACCCAACGTGGGCATAAAATAGTTCGTCTATTTCATTGTCAATAATGGCTGTGTTCTCCGTAAAATCCTCTGCCCTTTTGCTTAAAACAGATTTGATAAATGAGTATTTTGGGGTTAGGTTAAAGGGCATAAAGTGGTTCGTTTATTTCTTTGTCAATAATAACTGTGTTCTCCCTAAAATCCCCTGCCCCTTTGATAAATGGGTATTTGGGGTGTTAGGCTAAGGGTCATAAAGTGGTTCGTCAATTTCAAGGTCAATAACACTTGGGTTGATGTCAAACTCTCCCTAAAAAAAATCCCCTTGCTCTTTTGCATACGACAGATTTTATAATTTTAGTTTTGGGTTGGGATTAGGGTTAGGAACATCACCTATACCTTTACGATTCACACTTGGGGAGCCAATCATAGCTCAAGTCTTTAATAAGGTTCCTTTACGTTTGCATCCTTTCACAAAATCTTACGACTTTTCTAAAATAATGATCCGTGTCAATCTTCTAATTTTAACTTCACGAGCAGGCTTTATATTGTGTACATGTTTTCATGAGTAAAGTCATAGTGTAATTTTACCTACAGGGTTGTATGTAATTAACATAATAATACCAAACATCATCGTCTAATCAACGATTTATCAACTACTTGTAGTATAATAACAATCTGATTATATCTATTAATAACCTACAAAAAAAACAACATTTATAATCGCTGGAGGAGGAAAGAACAGCCAAATAACCCATAACGTGCATCAGATAATGAATAATTCTGTAATTATTCACGATATTTTCTTTAATCCATTTTGATGTTTAATTTCTTGTATTTTCTTTGAAAACGTAGTCGTTTTCTCGTTAGGGTGATCACGCTGATTAAGTGGGTAAGACGCTAGCTCGCAAGCCTGGAAGTCATCCCTGCATTGGTCGAGAAATTTCATCTAGATTCCGGCGTGGTTCCACCTTGTCAGTTATGCAGGACGGGGGCAGGACAGCTGTCTAGTAGTTTGGATGAAGAGATGCTTTACCCGGACAGTCAAGAGACCACGTTTTTTCGTCCCATCCGAACGACTATGCGTCATCCGTTGCCAGGCTAAGGCCAGGATCGAACACGGGAGTTCCAGGTTAGCGAGCCAACGTCTTACTCAACCAACCAATTTGTCTGCCTCTATACAAGAAAGGCTTATATATAAAAGTGTACTATTCGAACCCTCATTAGAAGAATGATCGCTCCTATAATCGTCATTTCTATTTTATTTATAAAAACAATATTAATACAATCAAACTAGAGCACCTGTGGAAATTAACAAAATACGGGTTTAAATAGAAATCTTTTTCTTTTTACAACTAAACGATAAGATCCACCGCACACTAAAATAGTTTTCGTGCGTGCTTTCATAAAGAATTTACATAATGCAGCTCAAACATGACCATATTTTCAATCCAAATATTTCTTGAACGTCTTCGTTTTATTTTGATGATTTTTTTTATTTGATTTGCTTTTAGCGTCTAACGTTTGAACTCCGCTAAAAATACGCCTTGCCAATTTATTCCTAGGGACGATGAATCGCCAGAAATCATAAAGGCAGACGACGTGTCTTATTAAACGGTGGGGAATATACAAATTAAATAGCCCCGCTTTTGATGTCTGGCGATTAAAAATAAGGCTGTAATAAGTGAGTAAATAAAATCTTCGACATATGTAGGCTAGAAACAAATAACAGATGCATTTATTAGGTTATTTAAAAATTTCTAAAAGTAATACCGGTGGTACTGCAGTATCGTCACGTGTACTTGGGAAATCATTAAAATACATACATACACAGCAGAGGAATTAGACCCCACACTAAATCACGCACCCATCAACCCCTCTGACTTCCGGTTGTTGTTAAAATGCAGACTTGGATCATATATGTATGAAGGTAATTAATTTAAGGTAAAAATAAATAAGTTAAATTAGTGGATGATAAAGTTAACACTCGATGCCAACCAGTTTCAACGGAGGAAGAGGAGAAATCATTAACTATTAATAATATGAATATGCTTTGGGATATTAGTGTCTTATGCGGAACGTCCACGCTACTATGAATCGGAATTTCAATTATATTTCAGGAGGTATTTGTTCTGATTTTGGTGCTATTTAAGTGCGTAGTAAACCCAAATCCCAATGCAAAAATGAAGTGAAATGCGGGTTTGGGTCCCTTCTTCTCTGCATTGACTGGGCATTACGACCTACTATTATTTCGTATCCCAACTATCAAGGGTTCTTTTACGTGCACGCCAATGTGTACTCGAACGACCAGACTTTGCCCTACTGACAAGGGGGAACTAAATTCATATACAAGGTGTTATTAGTTGTGTTGGATGGTCGACATGTGATCGCTTTGATTCCCGCATTAAAGATTGGAATGTCACTTTAAAGTAAATCCACAATAAAGGACATACCTTTACAATTTACAGGTGTTTGAATCTAAGTAAATACAGCTACTAATATTAGAACACCTTACTGTATGCCCTTCTTTCAAAACGAAACTAACAGATCGCTGTGTTGTCATGATTAGATTTATTAGATAAAAATAGCCTATTGCCTTCGTGGGAAGATGATTTGGCCTTTCACAATCTGACGTATGTAACATTTGACCCCGTCCTATTGTTCAATTCTATATTTGTATCCATACACTCCGAATGACCATTGTAATTCTTAAAGAAATAATTCGGGCGTCCTCGTTTATTTATGCCACGTGAATAAACATAATAAAGCTTAATTCCCTCGAGAAGATTAAAGATATGGACACGTCCTCTATGACTACAAAACCGGAACGAAACAGTTAGTTAATATTTCATCCGGACTTTAATTCCAATATTTGATAATTTCATTGCAATAAGATATAGATATCTAATTTTCCGCTTCGTTTTCAAAGAAGACAATTAATCATGAAATCACAGAGCAAATCTCAGTCTTTTATCTGTAATGAGAAAATAACAGCAGGGTTTATATATTAGGAAATAATAGAGTTTTTATCTCTTAAAGTAATCGGACAAACTTGAATCAATATTACTATCTTAAGAAAAGTAAAAAGTGTCCAGAGTTATAGAAGTTGTATCGTTACTTTAAATAATGGAAAGACAAGGGACAAAGACTGACCCCTTGAGAAAACCATATTACCAAATGTTGAAAGCTTTATAAGGCTAATTTCGTCGTTGTCTCTGGAGTTTAACGTCCACTTCCACCAGGGGTGATATCGTGAACAATGGGCTAATTTCATTTATATCATATGCAATTATGGAACAAAGGCTAGTCCTTGGTGGAAACCCTATTACTAACATAAACTGCCCCTCTGTCGATATTAAAATAAAAACAGTCAAAGCTGTATAAGATGAGGAAGGGGGACAAAGGTTGATCCGTGGGGAACACCGTCTTATCAGAAACCATATACACCAATGGATATATAATTTAATCTAAGTACAGTGTTAATCAGCTTTGCCGGGCAACGAAAATACGACCATTGGTAGCATTTTGAAGGCTGGCTTTTAAACGCGTTCCCAGCAGTACGTTTATATGATATAGGTGACAAGAGCAGTCCTTCCTTGGGAAAATCTGGGACGGGAACATGGGTTGGTAACAGACACTTGCCAATCAATCGCATGGAATTTAAAAACATAATGCCCTAAAACGTCTGCCCCGTAAAGGACTGACAGTCGATATTAACGCCTAGAAATCCATGAAACGATCTGATTAAAACACAGTTCAAAATGTTGTGTTATTTGTCTTTACTACATTAGTATCTAGAAGAGATGTTATACAACCCGCGTTCTGGATGATGTTAGGAGTTAGTCATTGAAAAGGTCTGTTTTGGCGTGAGCACACGGACGGTGTTCAAGATAAAGGACACACAACACATGACAAACGAAAACGCCACTTTTAAAATCTCTTAAAACAAGCTGTTCTGTTAAATAACTCGATGCACCTAATACACACCAACTCAGCGTTTTTTAAAACATTAAAAAGTAATAAATGCATTGGAGGTGGATTATTTAACTGGTGATTCCAATTAGTGAATCAAAAAAAAAACATATGGCAGCAACGTCCATTTTTTTTTTTCAATGACAGAAATCTACATCAAAATACTATGATGGTAGATAAGTCATTTTGCTTCACATCCTTATGTGATTATGTTGGACTTAGCGTGTCATAACAGAATGGGCGATCCAGGTGTTTTCCCACTCATTGTTTGTTTATTTTATAAATCTGTTCATGTAAAAAGATAAATAAAAATAGAATCATTAGATTCCGTCGGATTAATGCGATATTTTCTCGAGTATTAAAAAAATGCAAGACGCCCAGCGGTTCTACGCGGTGGTATGTCAGTTATTCCAGCCCCCTTGCAATTGGGCGTTTTCTTTATCAATTATTAAATACAACATAATTATCTTTTTATAAAAACATTACGAGAATAGTACAATCTTTCGTTCTCAAGGGATTTGCACATGCAGTTATTTGAAATTTATTTTCTTATTTGAATTGACACATCCGTGTACAAGTGATTATTTGTTTTCGGGGATTTTAATCTTTTACATGTAGAGGTATCATTAAGTGCAAATTTGACAGGACTTTGGATACGCCAATTAAGAATATCAAAATAGAAATCAGAATTTGCCTTTATGTTAATGCCTTTAATAATATTATAGGATTTGGTAATAAAGACATTATGTCATATCCGTTATCTGAAAATAGATGGAAATTTACATCAACTTCTTCATTGGGTATTACCTCTTCTGTCAACGCATTGAGCCCTGGATTGATAAGATCTTTGGTGACAGTATTCTTTGATTTTAAAAGTCTTTACGTAATTGACCAAACAAAATCATTAATATCAAATAATAAAATTCATTAGTTCCAAAATGGCTTGATGTTGTGGAAGTAGCTGCCTGTATATTTCTCTTTCTAGATTCAAAATCATTTGACTTATTTTTAAAAATCTGTTTGAAATATGTATTTAATACAACACACGTCTACGGACAAGACACAACACGCAGTTATCACAAACAGATGGATCCGGGGGCTAGTCGTAAGCATGCATCTGATTCCGTATGATATCCCAGGTTATTGTACGATGAGAAATAAAACATTATTTAACGTTAAATCACTGCTTTCTTGTTTATTTTCAGGTATTTGAGGGTAACACTGATTCCTATGCAATACGTCACGTCTATCTTGATAAACCTATTATTGCTAGATATATCAAGTTCCATACCGTACATTGGCATCGTCATCCCAGTATGAGAGTTGAAATTCTTGGTTGTCAACGTAAGTATATCTACTTAAACCTTAAAGCCCCAATAACACTCTTGTTGTAACTGAATAATATGTCCAAATCTTCATTCTGGTCAACAAATCGTATTATTTTAGAATATTCCAATTAAATAATGATATAAATTTCATCCTAACACACCTATTTTAAAAAATTGGAAAAATTCAACCATAAACCTTTTCAAATGTGACTTGGATTTTAAAATATTTTCGAACCCTCTGGACAAGTAAAATAGGTTGTAATGGATAATTTACACAACAGGTAGGACACTTAAACATCTAGTACTTAGAATAAGGGTGTTATTTATTTTCTGGAGCTACCAAGCCAGCAAGAATGTTATTGTCCCTTTAATGACAATCCCAGAAGTCACCCAGGCTGCGATAATTTGTAGTAACTAGGAAGCGATTAGACACAAATACAAGCTAAAATATGGATTCCCCTCAGCTTTCCAAATGTCTGCATCGGTGGAGTCACGTGACACATGCCGATACTAAAACTAGAATTTAAGGGCTTTGTGTTTTCTCGGTATTAAAATAATATGAAACAGGAAATGGAAGTATACTTTTGAATCTGATGAAATTTATCTTGAAATCACACAGTTTATTCGTTGGGAGGTATCTTTAAAAATGAATATTTCACGGATTGTCGTGGAACTGTTGTCGTTTTCATAGTAGCACATACCTTTATTTAACATATGGTTTCCATTAAGGAAGCGCCACAAATCACATGTGGTAATTTATTGCTAAAGACCCCTACGCGCAAGCGAATTATTGAAATAAAATTAAACCATATGTTAGTCCCAAAATGACCTAGTTTGTGTAGAGTGGACGTTAAACACCATCTCTCTCTCTCTCTCTCTCTCTCTCTCTCTCTCTCTCTCTCTCTCTCTCAGGATCTAAGAGGTTGTGAACCCGTTATTCAAAGTGTCCATAATAGGGAAACCAATTCTAATAATTCTAATGAGTCAGTGTCTTTTATCTTAAATGAATTTAGTTGATACCCTCCATGAACATCGAATACCAGTTATTAGTTGCGAAACTAACAATTAAGACGCTGGCTCTGCATTAGCCGAGAAAATTCTTCGGGGTTATCCGACTGTGGTGCTGACAAGGACAGCTGTGTAGTCGTTGGAGTGAGGCGAAAATAACGACCTCTCGTGTATACATTGGCGTGCATGCTAAAGATCCCCTGGCAGTTGGAATTCAATACAAGAGTAGGCCATTGTGCCGCTGCCCTGGCAAATTGCTCCTCATGGCACACTGTATGGCGTTAAACCCCATTTGGTTTCATTTTCGTATATTGAAAGAATAAAAACGAATCCCTTGAATGATATTTCAGTGTGTAAAGAACCCGTTGGTTTACCACCATATGGTAAAATCTCAGCCTCATCCAGTAGAAAGTTTAAAAAGAAGAGTTCCTGTCAACCTGATGATGGAAATATTTTCAGTACCAAAGGATGGTGTCCTAAAAAACAAGACAGTAAGTATTTTAAACATATCATTCTTTGTTAGTCTTCATGGGAGGTTTTACCCAAATTGCCCAACTTGACACCACATGTGCCCTTTCAGTGTTCCTACTGTAGTGGAATTGACCAAAGAACCAACTCAAGCACCAACGCCGCGAGCTCTTTACTTCAACACGACAACGCTTAAGATTTCGTTGTACGGATTACAGTATCTACCAAAATGTGTAATATTAGTAAACAACATTGCTGCATTTTGTCGGGATATGTACCATACAGCTAAGTTTAAGGCAGTTTTTGTTTTATAAAAAAGACCTTTACAGATTAATCAATAGGTTAAGACTTTTCGTGTATATCAATCCATCGATGTTAGGTAATTAAACTTGAATGTTCCACTAACATTACAGCAAACTCACAAATTAAGTTTGTACGCTTTTTTGGGTATAAACTTATAATTCCGTCGAGCAAACATAATTAGATAGAAAACAGTTACCAAAATGACGGACTTTCAGGTATATTTAAAATCTAATTTACAACATGAAGATCTCACCAGTTGTAGTGGAAGGTCGCGTCATATGTCATACGAGCGGCTTTTGACCTTATGACGTTAGACATTTAGTAATCAATCAGAGTTGACGTTTCTAGTGTTTTATCCAGCGCTTCGTGCAGTTCACGCCACAAACTCGACAGACCATTTCATTGGCTAATCCCTTACATCATCCATTCTTCTTGATCCTAGTGTAGTAAAGACAACTAAAACGAAATTTTGAACTAGAAAAAAAAAACGAAACGAAATAATCAGATTGGTATATTTAGAATCTTTCCTATCAAAAATTTATGAAAATAACTAATTTGTGTAGACTTTTATTAATTTTAGATTTTTTCCTACTTGTTAATTTTGTATGTTGTTAATTTAGACCTACCTAATATACCGCTTTAAAACTATACTCTAATTAAGTAAATTATTGGTCGTTAAGCTTACATTTGATGATTTAATAATGACTCTCTTGGTAAAGAATTTTGCTGGCGCCACAAAACAGTTACCAACCACGCTACAAGGAACTCCTGAAATCTCGGTAACAAGCAATGTCGCCATCTGGAAATATATGTTTGAAAATTTCAATTTCATAAATTTTAATCATAAACGTAAAATATTTCACTCTTTATGTCTAGTTTTGGTAACAGTTCGCGTCCCCATAATTAATAAACAAACTCTGCCTCAAAGTTAATCAAATGTTAATATACATTAATTAATTATTTAATTATCTTAATATCGAAACTTAATTAATTCTTACCGGAATTAGCAGTTCTTTGTAATGAATTTATGTGTAGGAGTCAAGTATTTTAAAGTTACCTGTATTGTAAGTTCGTCTTAAAGAGGTGAGGTGCTTTAGAGATGAAGTGCTTAAATTGTATTCTATAATTTTACTTCCGTCTTCGTCAAACCCCATTTCATTTCATTTATACCTTTAGTGTACATTGCGAATCAACAAATGTTTTTGATAAAACTTTCCGACAGGCGCCTACCTGTCTGATTCTTTATTGTGCCTTGCGAAGAACAATCGCGATTTTTTTTAAAATAAGGCTATGCGTCAAACATCCACTCATCATCCCTCGGATGTTAAACTCATATTTTAAGATCTAAACTTACGTCTCCTTATGGGGTACATGTTATTCTAGAAATCAAATTATGAGCTAGAAATAACGTTTAGCGATAATTAAATTTGGCCTCTCTTGAAATGGCCACGGTTAAACGATTGCATTATGAGCCCTAACACAGAACATAGCAACCCTTGCAATAAACCATACATGTTCGTTCCATACCAGAGAGCTTCTAAAGATCAAAACTGTTTACAAAATATTTGAATACAAGATTATCCATCAAAGAATGACAGGTAATTTTGAATCACATTAATACGAAAATGTGTCTCAAGTTTCGAAACAAGAGCATGAATGCTACGAAATGTTTTAAAATCGATAGCCACACATTGGTCTGTTATTTGTAGATGTTCCTTTTCCAAACTCTTTTATGATGAATTAGTCGTGGTAATTGTCAGGTTCTCCATTTTCCCTCGTAAGTGTTTAGATAAATCAACCCCCTGAACCGAAGCTTTCAGCCACAGAACCAAGAATGTTATAAGATCTCATTAGGAATTTAAATTCCATGGGTGGCCAAAGTAACCAATGTACGGACGAATCTGGCAAAAGATATTCGATTGACAGTACAGATAGGATCGAAATGAACTAACGGAAGTCTCTGTCGACTGTTGAATGGAACTTAAATGGCTAGAATCTTCTGATTTGTTAATGCAAACTTCACATTAACATGATTCGCGCTACGATTGAAATAGTGGTGATCCTGTCAGGTTTGATCATATATTGAAATCTGTCGTAACAATCGTTTATTCGTATCGAAACATATCCGAACACATCTGCACGTACCAGATCGGGGGCAATCCTGTCGTAACGCATCGCACGAAAGAGGGAACCTAGCATTAGCAAGAAGATACCTTTTCAATATTTAAGGGTGATAGGTACTTAAATTGCTTAAATTATTTTGTTTTGCTAGATGTTAAATTTTTAACACATAAAATCTACTTACTGAAGAAAAAGTCCTTATAAGTGTATAGCCCTTTTTCAAAAGGGAAACTAAAAGTAGTAACAAACTGACTTCCGCTTTAGTATACCGTAATGGAAATTTAATACTATAAAAATAGTATCACCACTGTTTGAAATATCACACCTGAACAGTTGTGCATTTTGAACTGAATGAAACATGTTTATGGTTAAATAATACTACGGTAATACTGATTGGGACCCATTCTGAACTCACGAGACACGCTACCAACGAAGAAACTGCAGCTAGCCATCATTTAGTTTTCAAGCGATAGTTTCGTACGATTTAATCCCTCTGGACCCCGTTTCCCGAAATCTTAACTAAAGATACTTCAATTTTGATTGGCTAAGAACTAAAATCAATTTAATATTATCTAATCAAACCACTAAAATTTGTATTTAATCTTAATTAAAATTTCATGAAACAGGCTCCTGTTTTCATAGCATACTTTATCGTGGAGAGTCGAGACCCGATGTGTAAAAAAGGTTTAATCTTCGCCCATTTTATTTCTGTCATCTGTATACGTGAGTGTGATTTAAACCTTGTGTGCTCAGGGTAATATAATAAGTAGCAAAGCAACACCAAATCTACACTGACGAGTTTACAACTTGTAAAAAAAGTAAATGAAATTAGTTTCTTTGTATCCGATGACTTACTACAATTTCATTGTATTTGAGTGTCAAACCTATGGCCTATACACACGCCGTTATACCAGGCAGTTGTTACTTCTGAAATCATGCCGTTGCAATGGCCATTGTTTCGTATAAGTAGTGATAATTCAAGTGTACTTGGCAAATTGTTTAGAACACCCGGTGTCGCGTCTTGAAAATACATTATGCAAGAGCTAAATCTGCCTATAAACAATAATCAACTATGGTGCCATCTTATGTGTTCCATTTTCACTAGAATTGAATCTGGTCGCCTGCTCAACGATCATTGCATGATAATTGAGATTATATCATTTATCGTACCGACTTTGGCAATGATGATCAAGGCTAGACCTTAAAATTCAATCCCTAATATCATCTAGACTTTAAACGTTATAGTGAAAACCGCCAGTTCTTTAATCTTCCATAACGTATCTTTAAAAGTTTAATATCCAGATCACATAAAAACGGAATGAAAATAAATATATAAATAACAGGCGCGGATACAGAGGGGGCGCACCCGGCGCACGCCCCCTCCATTTTTTTGCGGTGGCGAACAATTTTTAGCTCCATATATTCTCGCGGGAAAGGAGAACGAAAACAGTTTAGGTTGGAAATCCTAATTTACATGAAATTAGTCCTTGTGGGCATTTTTGTCCACTCAAAAATCATGGGTCGGGCTTCGCACTCCCTACTTGGTGCAGCACGCCCCCCCCCCCCTTTGTGAAAATCCTGGATCCGCCCCTGAATAATAGCTGTATGTCAGATATTTTGATTCTAAAAAGAAATTCAAAGTCGGTTAAGTTTGCGCGGTGTATACGACCCTTAAGTATGTTTTTAGTGTTACATCAACCCTTGGCCTATCATCTTGTCAGTCAACAGAAGTGTATACCATCTGAGAGGTAGGCGGTATATTAACTGTTTACCACTCACAAAAATCGTATTTTTCTTGTAGGTCAAATTAAGTAAACCTAACTACTTCACCATCTTAAATAACATAAAAACTTGTAGAGGTTTCCGTTTCTTCCACCATCTTTTTTTGTAGTTTTTTTTTTAGAGAAGTGAATCCACACTTGGGAAGCTGGTGAGGCTATGGCTACCAGGATTACAGTGTTGGGGAATAGAAAATCCGTGTACATGTAGATGCACGCACTTTTGGGGTTCCAAAAATCCGTTACATAACAATATTTCTTTCCATTCCAACAAATCTGGATTCATTGTCATAAAGGATAACCCAGAAATTACTGCACAAGAGCCTTAAAGTGTAACCCAGGTTTTAATCAAATATGGTTCCATGGTTATAAAACGTAAGCAAGGTTATTACTCAAATCGGCGCAAAGTTCGTAAAGCGTAAGCAAGTTTTTTTCTCAAAATTTCAATCGTTTCTTACTAACAGTCGAAGTTAAGTATGCCATTATTTTTCCTAACTGTAAATAATAATACTAAAATATAATTATAATAGGTACTAGTGTTTGGTGAGAAAATCCATCTTGTATTCAATCTAGTTATATAGGTACTAGTGTTTGGGGAGAAAATCCAACTTATATTCAAACTATTAAAGGGACTTCGTGTGAAAGATCTCGCTTTATCGTGATGTACAATATTTGTTTTAAATGCATGGAGTTGATTTTATGTGCAATATCATGTATTTATACCAACTGGAGGCCAACTGTCAATGACAGGTGTTTTCATGGAGATACATCCATGGTATATCAATTATAAACTTCCTTTTACCCGCCCTTTTTACACCTGGTTTTGTAATCTACAATCTGCAGACGATAGTTATTGCCACTGGTGCTGAATTGGCGATTTAACATCAAGGAATTAGGTTTTCAGAATTCTGCTTGTTTTGATAACTAATTTCATATATCATATAAAACTTTACTAAGAGTATTTCATCATGTAATTATATTATGTTCGAGATTCAGAAATTTACGCTCTTGTTTATTGAGTAATGGACGAAAGATTCTAAAGGAAAACTTGAGCTAGAAAAACGAAGGGAATTCTTTTATAACTTGATAATTCAAATTCCCGCACCCAAAATATTTTCAAGTTGAAGTTGTTTTCTTTTTATATAAGTTTAAAGACATGTGTAGATTCAAAGATGACGTCGATGTAGGCCTTATATATGGCCAACCAAAATACACTGTAACGATTGTAATGCAGAAAAAAGTGTGTATTTTTAGCCAATGAAAATATTGAATATTCTTTACTGCAATTACCACATGTGACAATAAAATAGTGATTACGTTCGTGCGTTCTAACCTTTTTGTTCTTCCCGACTTTATAAATAAGAAAATTGTTATCAGTAGCAATTACATTTCCTGAATTTCTTGTGTTAAGCTCTGAAATCCACATGTGTTCTGCTGTTGTAATAATACAATATGGAACTCTTTAAGCATGTTCCTGTTGGAATCAATCAGGTGGCAGCACTGTCGATACCTTTAACATCAATTACCGACGTCCATTGAAATAAACATACGGGTATTTGTCTAACTCCGCCATGTGTATTGTATATAAGCATACATATATTATTTATTGTTTCACCTCGTGTATCAAAGGCCTGAATGGGGAAACATGGTGTATGTGATGAAAATATTACAATATTTTACAAACAATCATAAAGGTTAATCATGTGTATAACCTGCTTTGTACAGCATCTTAGATTAACACAAATTGTATCCATTAGATGGTACATGCAGATAATCATATACACGTGATATCGGAATACGAGAGAGAGAGAGAGAGAGAGAGAGAGAGAGAGAGGTGGTTTAAAACCCGCTAGACACAAACTAGGTCATTTCGGGATTAACACATTTAATTTCAATAATTTGCTTGCGCGTATGGGTCTTAAAGCAGATTGGGGAAGCCGAAGGACTCGAGGAAAACTAACGAGGTTGTCATGTACAACCGGTTAATCGAAATCACGCCAGTTCAGTTAATGACAGACCTTATGATACAGAATCCACGTGCTACCCATTCGGCCATCCACCACCACCACCACCCACCCTGACATCGGAATGAAATGAATCTGCTAGTAGTCATTACTCCAAAAACGAAAATCCAGGCCCAATCGGGAGAAAAATTGTCATTTTGGATTGGCAATTAATAAAATGAACCTTTTGTAGAAAACTAAATATTGAAAAAACTTGAGAAAAATTGTCATTTTGGATTAGCGTAGAAAACTACATAACGCACACGGCTAGCGGTTACTTGTTCTATTCACCTTAAGGTATGGTGTCCAAATACATTTAAAATCGGAAATGCATATTCTTTGAAAAGTTTGATTAAAACTAAAACCACCCTTTTAAATTTGTAGAGGTGTGACATTTTTGTGTCAGAAATGTGATAAGCTTAATTGAAATACAAAAAATTCTCTAATTTATCTTAGAATAAGCTTGAATCAAACCATGTGTTTCCTTTCTCCATTTTGTTTGGATTTATTTTTTTATCCAATCATAGTAAATGAGTTTATTAACCCCGTATAACCTAATAACCTTGACATTGTGAAAGCATGTACTAGAATATAATTTATCCTTTTACATGTTCTATTCAAGTGTTAAAAATTATTTTACCATTAACAATTACAGGTAATTTTCTCAACGACCATCGAATAGAAATTTTACATAGAGAAGCATATTGCCGACTACGATTCATCAGCCTTTGGAGTGCTTGTCAAAGCCGTCGTATTATACGCTAAACCGTTTCGTACTCCGCTCCTTTTACGCGCTTAACTAAATTTACTTGGGTCGCTTTGTGAGAGTTTTTTTTTATTTAAAGGAATTTTTGGTATTCTTTATTATGACAACGCCCTAAGTTCAATCTTGTAAACAATGACTTAATGGTACTAATATTAGAAAATATTGACTCAAAACTAACGTCATTCTAATGTAATAACTTTTGATAACGAATTTAATAGCCTTTCGTTTTGTATGCAAAATAAAGGGTCCCCTCTTATGGCATACTTGTACATTTTTTTTATCATTTCGTGTTTTTGAATATAATCACATCATTTGGCAACACTAACAATGGATATTATGACCATCTGGAATGCTGTGTGGGTGTTTGGGTTTTCAGAACAGAATATAGTTTTGTTTCTGAACAATAACCGGGCGGTATTAATATTCGAAAACAACGTGTAAGCTTCCAATAACGTCATTTCGAGTTAATACGTTATTATTGGTTTGGCTGTAATAGTCGCTTCTTTCAAGACGTTCGTAAACAATAGTCACGTCTTTCAAGACATTTGTAAACAAGAAGTATATCGGAATGTGGGTTATTATTATTATCATATGTTTATATTTTGTTGGTAGCTATGGGTGTACTAATCTCTAATTAATTATATTCACCTAATACCCCGCCTATTTAAAATGGACCTAAGTTCAGTTTTCCTAGCCCAATAGTAAGTACAAGGCGATTATGTCGCAAAGAAACAAACTGGAAAAAACAGCGCCACACAATATCAAATTAGAAAAACTAAACATATGAGATGCGAACAAATGTAATGGAATTAGATAAAAGGGTTTACTCTAAAGTATGCGTACTCTTCGAATTCCTAACAACAGATAATCTATAGCGCGCATTCGACATATTAAAAAATGCGACGCAAGCTGATATTGAAAATAATTATTGGAGAGTGTGGGATACATATGTTTTTTTGTTTCTTTTTAAATGGTCTTTTCTTTACCATGCAGGTGGGAGAAAGGCAGAATTTCAAATATTATTACGTTGGCGATAATTTAAACAACATTCCATAGGTTTTGTTTATTAGCTAATGGCGATTTCCATATGTTTCCATATAAATTGTCCTATTTTGCATGCAGCTGGTTGACCATATGTCGCAAAAAAATAACGATACAAACTAGCAAAATATGGTTTCCTTGCTCTGTTGAACATATATGTTTTTTCCACTCGGGTGAGCAACAAAATAGCTGTCTTCTGTAAAGAGTATATAGTTGGTTACCGTAGCACGTGTGATAGTTGTGGAGACCATAACTCATAGCCAATATGAATATTAATGTTATAAAAGATTTCATGTAGCTTATTAGAAATAAACGTCAACAATATTTCAAGCATACCATTTCCTCCTATCTACATGATCTTGGACTGAGAATAGGTTAATAATGCATATAGATGATAAGTCCGATAAAATAGTTGTACCGCGGGTACGCGGGACGGTGTAACCCGATACAGGGAACTGAGCCCCGCTATATTGTGTGACATTAAGAAAAACACACTTGGTAATAATAGATGTTATACATTTATTGTTTTGTTACGTTTTTAAAAAAGTAAATAAAAAAAACGGTACCAAGATTTTAAACCAATGTTTCCGGGTTCCTTTCCATTCTTGAGCAACCAATTTTGGAAGCAACTGAATGGAAGAGGGAGGGGGGCTAGAATCGTTTTTATGATTATCATTCTTGGTGTGGAATGTTATCTCTTCTTTTTAGAAATATACAACAATATAATAGATGTACTAATAGTTAACAGTTCTCTTTGAATACGATACAATTGACCGATCCCCAATTGTAAGTTAAACGTGGCAAGTAAGCTCATGGTTCCAACAGTATGGAATGTATCAGTTATGTTCCTATTGTATTAATGTTGGCGCTCACAAGACAAAACATCATCGGATTGTCCATGCTAATGTCATATGGTATTTCTTTGGACTTGTCTTGATAATGACCACTCTACATATGTGTGCTACTAAGCACAAGAAATCCCTAATTCAAAAACATTATTTTTTTTATAATAATTAACTTTGTCACAACCTTTTTATACAATTGTATTCATTACGACTGTTCTAGATATGATTGTCACTCAAAGCAAAAAACACACCAATTCTGAAACATAAATTTTCAGAAATCACTGAATTAATTATAGAACCATTGTAATTTATCCAAACCGGTCACTTTTCGTCCACTGGGGTTTTGAATTCAAACCAACCTAGCTGGATATCACTCGAATGCTTTCATCTTAGTGTCTTGGTTATTAAAATCTCGACGTGTGTCGCATTTTGACTTAAACGCCTATAAAAATGGAATGTGTACATTTTTATGTAGCATAATTTCCACCCCACTTCATCTGTCCCTTTATATCATCAAAAACCACGAATAAAATAGGGCGAGGAATGTCACCTTGACGAATCCCTCCGAGCGACACGCTGTTTTTGTAGATGTTGGGGCATTCACTGCAGCAACCTATGTCTATATGAGAAAGAGTGATTATATGTTGTTATATTTTTTAAAGAAAGAAACAGACAGATTTTATTAATGAAATTTAAGTTAAGCCCAAACGTGTGACAATTTGTTTTATGTCTTTTAAGTTGGGTATTAACCCACCTGTTTTAACGGTTGTTTAAAGAGAAAATGTTAATTGTATTTTTAGTTTTATTATTTACGTCTTGTCCTAAATAATTTACATGAAGCAAAGATTTTCCAATTTACTCTTTATTCATAGTTAATAACTAATACGTGATCAAGAACCCTTTCTTAAATATGGTTTATGTGATATATAGATATTACATGTCGACCAAGTGTTTTATGCACGTCTAAAAATATAAATCTAACATCCATATATCAAAATACAATATGACCCTGTATAAAAAAAAAACCTGTATAATTTCTAACAATGGCGTTTACAATACAATTTGACCCTGTATATGAAATGAAATGGGGTTTAACGTCCCACTGTTTTGCTCCTGTGCTGACCCTGTATAAAAACCTGTATAATTTCGTACAATGGTGTTTATTTTAATTTTCCTTATTTCTTTTTTTCTATGTCGTACTTGGTAATCAGCTCAGGGCTGAAGTATGAAGGTATGATCTGGCAATACTTAATAATAAAGAGATTATAGTTAAGAGGAGGGGGCATGCTGGAGACGGAGTAAGACGTCACTGGGTAAAAATATAGCAGGGAGTCGTGAGCAGTTGTATGAACTCTTTACGCGTGTTGATATTCACACCATAACACTAGAGTCAAACGACCAAGCACCTTATTGAACGTTGACGAGTATTTTAATATTTTTCTGTTAATTGAATACCGTTTGGGTTATGAGTGGTACCTGATACTTTCCAACGATTGAGGGAGTGACATGGCGACACACCCCTAGTTACTATAATTAGTGACTAGTACTATAATATTTTATCCACTTCATATGCATTATACTACTGTAATCAATACTGATTTCAACTTTGATAATATATTTCACAGATTGTCATGTCTGCACGGATAATATTTCAAGACGCCTGTAAAGATAAATGTATATTGCATATGATGGACGAAATCTCCTTTTTTGCAACACCAGTTGTATTAATTGCTTCATAAAACATAAACACCCCAAGGGCAAGCTAGGTTAATTTAAAATTGAATTTCTTTGCCCTAAACATTCCTGAAACTTGCCACGGTACATAACCCATTTTTTTTTTCTTAAAATTCATTCAAGATATTTGCACTTTAAGGTGCGATATTTGTCAATTGGTACGTTCTCTACACAAATAACTGTAAAACACATATAAAGAAGGCAAATATGCAACCACGACATCCGTTAAATTTCAGATGTGCCATATCCATTGAGGAGAAATCGTGACATGACTTTCTTGACGTATATCAGATCTTATGGCATTTGATTTCAAATAAAGTAGCTGTCAAAACCTACTTTTACTCGACAGTGAAATGTGCGATAATAAACAAAAATGGTATTTACAAACTTTGACGTAAGAAGACGTTACGAAATGACTTATTTGAAAAATCCATTAGCGCCCTGATGCAAAATATATCATACCGTATCCAACACAATTAACATGGCTATGAACATTAATTTAGGGGCATTGACAATAACATGCCGTCTTCATATTTCCTATAAGTAGGACGTTAAACCCCATTTCGTTCAGAGGGGAGGGTGTGGCCGAATGGTTAGCACGTGCGCACTGTATCATAAAGCATGTCATTGAGTCTAATGTCGTGGATTCGAATCCCAAGTTGTACGTAACACGGAGAGGGTCGCCTATCCAACCTCTTGGATTTACTCCGGTCCCTCCGGTTTCCTCCCACTGCTAAAGACCCCTACGCGCAAGCGAATTATTGAATGAAAATTAAACCATATATTAGTCCCGAAATGACCTAGTTTGTGTCGAGTGGACGTTAAACCCCCTTTTCCCCCCTCCGCTCATTTCGTTCACTCATTTAAGTAGAACCATTATTAACCAAGCCAATGTCAATAGAAGGTAACATTACGAAATGACCCTTTTTGATCATGTGAATATTAAACCCATTAGCATCTTTAATAAGATGGCATTTAAAGGTTCATAATATGGGGATCTGTTGATTTAAACGTCAAATTAAACATGGCGAGCTTTTCATAGAACTCATTTTTTTTTTTTTTTTTTTTTTTTTAGCAAATCAATGGATGCAGATTGATGTTGGTCCACCAACTCTGATTACTGGTGTTATATCCAAAGGTAGAGGTGATACCAAGAGAAAACATTGGGTAGAAAGGTTTAAGATTAGCTACAGTAATGACACCCAAGTCTGGTACTTCTATAAAGACGCACATCATCTAGATCCTAAGGTAGGAATTTCTTAGTTGTTGGACTCTATTGAATACATAAATACAGATCAGCGTTTTGGGGGCTTTTGAGACGATTAGAATGTTTCTCGGCTTTGCGGGGTTGTGCAAAACAAATCCCATTTAATCGCAAAGAATCTATAGGGTAGAGTCCTTTATATCACGTTCTAAATTTGGAATAGCTGAAAAACGTTGGAACATGTTTGGTATCTAGATATTGATCATGGTCGATGTCTGGGAGCAGCTCTATTATTTTATCATGGCCTTATGAATCTTTATCAATCGGTATATCTAAACTGACCAGATAACCAATATATGTCTATCCATCGTCGATACTCCCCCGTGATCTTAACACCAACTTATTATTGGTACTAACCGTTTAAGACACGGTTTTACATGATTTTCGACTTGACCATTCAAATATATAATATCAATCACTCTAAGCAAACGTGACCCAGTCCTTATAGACGCACAATGTCCATTCAGGGCCGATTTCCACACCTTTCAGATATTACAAGGGCCACCTAATAAGCGTATTAAATACACCGCGATAAGTTCATAATTGTTGGCTAGAACAATATTGACATATAAATTATAGGTAAGATGGCCGGAGCTGCCCTTCTGTTTGTACCTCGAGTCACCCTACACGGGGCTCTAATGGGCTTTATGGCGGGGCCCTCCATATGAAGATAAATAATAGCCCGTATGTGTGAAATGGATTGTATTTCAACTGGCTTATGTGACCGTCTCAATAGATTCGACCTTAAGTCTGTGTCCAGTGTAAAATTCTTGAGGCTCAAGTTCAAGTGGGTTTATATGGTATCCTATAATATTGTGGGTAACGCCTAATATGAATGTAAACAAAGAGATAATGGCGGCATTGTCTTAAATACTATTGCCTAAGGAATTTTAGAACGAGGGTATATGCATTACAATTGATTGATTTATCGCTTAAATATAATATACCTTAATGTCGTATTGCGAAAATATCAAGTGCTGAATCATCAACTCTTTATTACAAACAAGTTTATTTTACGATTGTATATTACAAATCATTCGAAATTATACCCATAATTGCATCATTGGTGAATTGCAAATTTTGAACATGTTTTCTTTTACGAATCAGTATGACTTCATAATTAATGGCGTCTGTATATTGAAAAATCTGACAGCGGATATATTCAATGAAGTGCATATACCCCTTGATATTAGCAATTTTTCATGGTTTTTGATGTTTTATATGTATTAAATCTTTAGTTGCATTTCAGGAACAGAAGAGCGCAATTGACCGAGCGAGCTAAATGTTGTACAATTCGCTGTACTCGCATATTTTCGCTGCATAAATATGTTATAAAAATGCGAAAACCGCAGGCCCAAGCGAGCAAAATGCGCTATTGTTTTGTTTTTTTAATAACTTACTGCCGATAACGACTCTGTATTAACGAAAAATCAATTCACTTTCTCTCTTCTAGTTTTACACTATTTATGTTTACATTTTCTTATATATATATCCGTGGGAATAAATCTATGAAATCGAAAGTAGGCCTATATCTTATGCTGTTTGCTTCTTTTGTTGAATTAATCTTTCAAAAAATCTATTTTTAGTTTGTTTCAATTTTTACATATATACAATATATATCATATATCCATACCGTAGACAGCTTGCAACAGGGAATTAGGGGCTTAAATAGATCGGAAATTCAAGTCACCTATTTAATGTACTTTTCAAAATGGATTTTATATTTTGAAAATTAAACAATTTGGCGCGCCATTTTTAAGTAATTGACAAAAATGATCATATAAGAATTCGTGAAATTCTTGTTTTCTGTTTAACAATAACTGTTAACAAATAACAGATCTCTGCCAGATCTCTGTTAACGCTATTTCTTTAAAACTTAATCAAATCTCTTTTTCCTAACCTGCTCTTAATTTTTGTAATATTTAAGACCATAATATTCTAGACGTATCAAAACAAACCGCGAAAAAAAAAATCGTCTCTAGGAGCCACTCGTTGAAATTAGGTACATGTACATTGAAGTAGTCAATCTAAAACCACTCGAGAGTGATTGATTTCCCCTCAAAATAACCAAATTTATTTAGTATTTGAGTGAAGTAGTTTTGAAATATGTTCGTAATTTTAAGTAGAACGAACTGAAGACTTGTATATTAATTTATAGGATTACAACATACAAATTAAATAAATATAGTTTAAGGAAGGTTGTGCGGGCGTGAAAGTTTGAATCGTCCTAAAAAAATAAATAACACAGAGTTGAAATCGTCGGTTATAAAGTGTCGAGTTACCTCCCTGTTGTCGTGTTTGGTGGCGCTTTATAGTGCCTGGACAAACTACGCGTGATTGTGGATAAAGTGGTTGTCCATAGACAGATTTGATAATCAAAATCTCTTCCTTTTTCTAGAGTCAGTGGCTATGGAGTCCATCGATTAATACAACTTCCTCAAATTTAATACCTGATAAATACTCCGAAGACGGTCTGGTAAGCTCACTAACAGGTGGCCCGCTCTCCTGTCACGTGACAGTTTCTCTTTTTTCAAAGTGGTAATCCCGCGCTTTTTTAAAAAATAAATCTTACCATTTTGTTTCATCACTGAATTTCAAAAACTAAAATATTGAAGAGTATGGTCTTTTCATTGGTTTAGAGGTTATCACTAAGCCATGATTTTAGAGCCCAGCCAATGAACAGATTGCAATAATTGTAATTTAGTTTACCTATCTTTTAATAAAGTCTGTGTTAGTACTTCTAGCACACTGAAGAATTTTGATTACTTGTCAAATCGTTAAAACTATTATAAAATGTTATATCTTCTACCAAAATGAAAGTGTCTTAATCTAAATTTCAGAAATTTCGCAATTTGTGTTCACCGATTATTACATGAATTACTCGGGTTTAATTACCTTGGTTTAAGAACGATATTATAACATGAATTACTCGGGTTTAAGAACGGGATTACCACTGAAATACATCTTTTGAGTTGACAACCATCTTAACCAGGCAGTGGAAACAAAATACGAAATCCCAAGTCGCAATTACGGTTAATTCACCGATTGAATTAGTTATTAAATTTGTAATGTAATATATCTATTTTCGTTATCTATTTTGGTTTAACATAATTTATTTTATGAACAAATTGTTGTTTTCATACTTAATTTTAAATTTTCTGCTTTACGGAATGAAGTAATTGTTAATCTTGGAAGTTCGTATTTATTAAATGTCTTTAATTGAAATGTTTCCTGCTTGTATTGCCTGCTGTGTTTCTATAAGAACATGAGCTTGTTTTATGAAAAGGGCTTTGAATAACATAATAAATTGAATGTAACTTATTAAACATTGAATGAAGGAATGTTACTTCTGTGTATATAATATGCTTGTTTAATGTCAATTCTATAATGCACAATTTTTCTTATAATAATATTGTGTGCGCATGTCTGAGTTTTGAATGCACTTCCTCTCACTGACCAAGCATGTATAATTTCTACGCATGTGTAATTTCTCTGCATGATGAGACTAAAGTAGTCTCACATTCTTTTTTCAAGCATGTCCTGCACTCAACACCTTCCCCTTACGTCATTCTAATTCGAATTATTAACCCTCTTCCTATTCTGTCTGATGCCTGCATGATGCCAAAAAATATTAACAGACTCCAAACCCACACTCCATAATAAACCAGCACTCCACAACCTAGCGTGACCTTCACCGAATCATCCTTACCAGCACGCACGTCACCACTTTGTGTGTACCCTACCTCACGGGCATGAATGGAACATCGTATGGCATGGGTAGACCGGAAATAGATGGCGCACTTCACTTGCTCCTAGTCACATTGCATCTTTGCATCGTGCAGTTTGGCGCTAGCGCCGCACCAGCTAACGCATCATCCTAATCTTGTTCATTTTGTTTTATTATAATTAGCTATTTGGAGGAAACAACGACAAGAACTCTGTTCGAACCCATTTCCTGAATTCGCCATTCGTTTCTCGGTACATCCGGTTTCATCCTATCGAATGGAAAGGACGCATCAGTATGCGAGTTGGTCTTCTCGGCTGTCCGTTTACAGGTAATATATTCAATTGACGTATGTTAATATTTGGGAGACAACGTAATACCCAAACAATATTCTGGAATATAAAGACAACGTAATACACAAAATGATTGGGCACAACATAACATCTGGCGATGCTACAGCACAAACTATTTGACAAAAAAGCAAACAGCTATCATGCATTGTAACACATGGAGGGATTTGCATTGGTGGCGCCAGGGTGGAGAAGGGTTCGGGGCCAGCTATCTGGCGATACTGATTCGGAGATTGACTGATCCTCTCTGACTAAGCTCAGCTCAATTTCTTTTCCTGGTAACTGGAAATAGGGCTTGGAGATTTAACTCGATCACACAAAATCTTGTGATGACTTTCTACACGGAACCTGTGTAAAGTAAAATCTTCCCATTAAGATTGTTCACTACAGATCCCCTGCGGGATGCTTATATCATAGGACTAAGAACTGCTAAATTGTCGAGGTCAGCATGAGCTATATAAAGCAATCATTTTATCAACGACAAACTAGAAAAGAAAATCTTGTCACCTCTTACCATGCTGACACCATCATTGCCTTTAGAAATTATTTGTCTAGTACTTCTCTTGTTCTGCAGTAACAACATTTCATCGTGTATAATAGGCTGTCATCTCTCTTATTACACGGTAATTACTCCGCCGCGCATTGATTGGACACCGGATAGTTTAGCTAATACCTCTCTATGACGATTTGTTCATGTAGGTAACATTTTATTTCATAATAACAAAAGATCGACAAGAGTAGCCTCGAATTCCGCGGGACTTGATTCTACATAGCATTTATCTGTTGGATCTCGTATCACCATGACAACATCCTCCATCTTTAGTTCTCTGGTTGACATGTTGACATGGTGTTTGATCACAATGGCCGACACAAACCTACAAGTCTGCTGTTTTGACATTTTGAATAGAAAGAGCAGGACAAACGTATATAAGATATAATTTTATGGTCTTAAAGGAGATTCGCGACAAGAAAGGATTAATGTTAATCATGGCACATCTTTCAACACAGACTTGTAATTATATAGTGCTGTCGTGACAATAATAGGTACATGTAGGTAACTTTGCTACAGTAAGCATGGCGTGTTAAGAAGAAAAGAATTCTATTAAACAGAAACAGGAGGGGGTACGAGAAGATCTGTATGGTCTTCAATAACTGATCGCCCACGTGAAAGTTTTTTTACCTGTTCGAGTTTTTTCTTACTATAGATCATAAGTTATTAATTTACCATCGTTCTGATTTGCTTATAGTGAAATTGACCCCAACCACTCAAATAAAACGATTTTATGAAGAATGATCACTCTGCTATTAAACAGTATTTTAGCCAGCGGACGACTAGTGCGTTCAACCCCCTGAATCTTGAAGTCAGAGATTAGATTGGTGAATCGAATTCCCCATCCAGATTAATGCACAGGAGCCAAAAGCAAAGTCAAAGATCTTTATCGCTGATACTTTACAAGCGCTAGGCAACTGTTGTGTACTTGTCTGCGATATCACCCTAGGTGGAAGCGGTCGTAAAACCCCGGACAGCGGCACTACAGCCTACTATTATAACGAATTCCAACTGTCAAGGGATCTTTTACATGGACGCCAATTTGTAGACAGGACTAGACAACTGTCCGTGTTAGGTCCTTCGTTCGGCTAATCCAGTGATCGAACATCCGATCCCCAGGCTACCTAGCCAGTGCCTGACCCACCTCTACAATAAAAAAATCGACTTTGTAACTACTAAATATGTTATATTAATATTGTATTTGTTTGAATTTATTAGGTGTCTGTACTGATGGCTTTATGAGAGTTAATGATGACACACCTTGTGGTAAGTAATACCGAGAGTATCCATTTCCAGTTAGAATCCCCGGTTTGATCCACAATAACCTAATAAACTAACATATTTAGGCCTACGGGCTTCTCAGTATCTAAGATAGGGGTGAGACTATCGGGATATTGGACTTAAGTTAGTCGTCTGACCTCACGATATAATGGCGGAGTTTCCAATTCAGGGGCCTGTTTCGCGAAATTTTAACAAAGATAAAATCCAAATTATAGTAATTTGATTGGATTATATTAGATTGATTTTAGGGCTTAGCCAATAAAAATTGCAGTTTCTGCTAAAATCGGGATTTTATCTTTAGTTAAGATTTCGAGAAACAGGGCCCAGACCTATTCAGACAAGATGAAGTCAGATATGACTACATGAATTATTATATTTCAAAACACTGCGTAAAATGTATTGTTTGAATATTCATTTAGTACTTGGAACATGATCTACGACGTTTCAGCAAGATTTCACAAGTCGTTATTAAGCATATAACCTGTACATATGTTGCTATAAGGAAATGTTCTTTACACGTTTACACTTTGTTGTAAACACCAATCGATGACAATCATCCAAAATGTATTCGAAATCAAATTTAGCAATATTTATTAGTTTTACATGTTTCTTGTAACTCTAGAACGATATATCGTTTCATTACAGTCGAGAATCTCGCTTACAAGAAAGAAAGTTGGATCAACAGTAAACGTCACTATAAACGTCACATCCGGAATCACCTGACAGAAGGTCATGCTTCACGAGCTGTTGATGGTGTGATGGATCTGAATCTACAGGGTTGTACATTCTTAGATAATCTGTACGGTGATAATCCAGTATGGACGGTAGATCTAGGCGACACAACAGACGTATCAGGTGTTATCATATATACATGGCAAGGTGAAGGACAAGGTAGGTTTATTGATTGTAAATACTTGGAAATAAATAACTGCTGCATTTTAAAACGTCGTACTGTTCTGCTCCGACTGCGCTAATGAAGACGAGCATACGCCATGTTCTATGAGGGGAACTGCAGCCTATTTGTATATCGATTTCCAACTGCCAGTGTGTACACGGGACTTCTGTTTTTCGTCCCATCCGAAGGACTAGCATTTTAAAAAAAAAACGATCTTACAGTTCATGATATGATATAGAATGGGGTATAATTTCCCACTGTTCTGCATCGACTGTGCTTAGTAAGTACAACCAACTTCAAATTGTTGAACAAAACCGAAGATTTTTCGCTCCTTTAACGATATCGTTTTCCACTAAAATGTTTACAATTTTGTATTTCCAGAGAAAGGTGGTAAATCATTTAGAGAATATATGAAAAACCTTGATAAACTCGTTGTGTATATTGATGAAGACTTGAGGGAGGAGGACGAATCATATGCTTCCGGAAATATGTGTAATTACGTTTCCAGTTTAAACAATGCACTGTTCCATCAAAAACTTATTTTACAGTGTATTCGACGTCATAAGGGACGTTACGTTTTAATAGAGGCCTGGGGTGTTCCAAATAGCTGGAGTCGGTTATTCAGTGCTGTGTTGTGCGAGGTGCAAGTTTTTAAATAAATAAACGACAAAGACAAACAAATGCCGCGATGAATATTATTTTTAACATTATATATATTCGTTAACGTGTTATATCTCTTTTTCTAAAGACGTTGTTTTACAAGTACGGGGAAAGACTTTTTATTTAAAGCGTTGTTTTGTGAAGTGATTGGAGTTTTAAGGTGTGAAAAGTATACTCCCATAAGGTATGGAACAGTTATGAGAATTCACTCTATTGTTGTATTGACTGGGAGATACGAAGTTCAAAACAGAGGATCATGACAATCGAGACTATTGTAAATATACAAAACTTACACACCAGAAACGGAAACAAGCAAATAAACACACTATGCCACCAAGAAGGTCTCTTTAATTAAAGGGTAAAAAGTAAAAACATCATATTATTGTAAATTCATATATTAAAACACTAACTCACAAGTACTAAATGAACAAACTTTTGCGATGTTCTGACTGTGAAAAAAAATGCAATAGATTTATGACATCTATTGCTTTCCGTATTTTGTTGTTTTTGTTTATTGAAGCACATCAATGACATAGTGTTATGAACTTTAACGAAAAGTTGCAAGAAAGATGATTATGGGTTTAAGAAGAAGACCAGATGTCTATATTAAAATGTGTTCGTCTTCCTGAAAAAATATAAGCAACTGGCTCCGCGAAGCATCACTAAGCTCCGCGAAGCATATGTTTAATGATATTGAAGTTGTGTTGCATGCTATGTAAGGTTACCTCTAATAGAAATATGTATATATTATTATATTTCGATAATCAATGTTGTATATTTATAATCTAATGTTTTTTAATGAAATTAGAATAGTCGTGTTCTTGTTTCTAATCTCCACAGGTTAGTCTTTCGTATTGAAACAGAAGGAGAATACTTTACATTTATAACAGGCTGAGGGAGTAATCTCCCTTTTGAGTAATGCCAGAAGAATGTTTGTCTAAATTAGCTAACTGAAGCTAATGATTTCGTAAGACACTTATAAATTATGTCTTACTGGGTTTTCCAGCTCTTCATAACCGTTGAAGAGCTCGTGAGTCAGACAATTTGGTCGTTAAGGCTTTAATGAAACTTGGAGGGCTGTGCCTTTAACATAATTATATTGAGGGTTTCCTTACCCGTAAACCTCTGATATTTTAGATTTTTTTTAAAGAAAAGAGGTATACTATTTATTTATTATTGAACATGTACTCTAATGTAATAACAAAAAATATTATCATGTTTTTAAATAATGAATTAACAATATTCATAAAATTATTATTATTGTGCTACATGTAAAAACATTTTATATATAACTGAATATTTCTTTCGAAAAGTAACATTGTTTTATTATGTATTCATTTATTTTTGATATATAATTCGTTTTAAAAAAATACAATTAAAACTATACATATGATGCAGAACTTCCAAACGCTGTTTTTGAAAGAAAATATTGATTTCATTTCGTTTTGTGTAAAAGAGAATACCCAACAAAAAATAATTAAATCAAAACAGTTTTCAGTTTACCTCATATGATATTAACTGCTGTAAAGCAGTGGTGTACTTAATACGAAATATTCAGGGAATTAACGTATGGTAATTATAGTGCCGCAACTATAAAAACTATGCAAGGTCCGCATATTCATTGAGGAACCATTTTAACTGGCTGATTATGAAATGCATAATAATGGCCGCTTCACACTTTTTTTGTATAACTTTTTAAAGGTGTTCAATATTATTAAATGCTAAAAGTTATGGTGTTATTAAAAATTTCAAGTGTTCATTGTGTTATATGATATGTGTTATGTTTTCGGACCTGTATTCGAAATTGCTGGTTATTTTAGATTTGTTTTCAATTTTTAAAAACTAGGCATGTGAATTTCCCGAATATGGTTATATATAGAGATATTTAGAAAAGTACAAAGCATACACTGCTACGCACACCACATCCGTCACCATTAGTACTATGTAATTGGCGCCATATTGCTAGGGCTGATCCGAAATCAAGCCAGAAAAACTAAAGGAACTGGATGATGTGCATATATATCGGTATCAAATGAATGTGACGAATTATTTACGACAAATAGATTATTCGAAGATAACACTTTTCTACAATCTTGCCTTAATTAAGGCAAAAAGATTATTCGGGCATAAAGAAACTGCTTTGTAGTAGAAATCTTACCAAAACTTTTATAGACAGTACTGGAAATATAGCTTTATATCACACCAAATTGATCGAGCACTTCAAACCGTTATTTCAATATTAAGTTGTAAAAATCAGATAATTTCTTAAGTTTCAACTATGATATATTTCTTCCAAAGAGCATTTTAAATGAAATTCTATGTAAATCAAGAATTTTGTACATTATTTTCTTTATTTATGTCTAACCATGCCAGTGTATGATTGTATATATAAATAATAAACCTACCACCTTATGACATATTATATACATATTGTTTTAAACGCCTAATCCATGTAAACACGGCGGTCTTTAATATCTTTGAAAATTTCAAATCAATTCTTTCATCAGTTCTTTCACGATTCAATTAAAAGTAAAATTTGTGTTTGGTTAACCCAGGTGTCCACTCTAAAATACAACAAAAATTGAATTACATTTAATGAAATGGGATTTAACGTTCTACTGTTCTGGGCTAAAAAAGACAAGCACAATAGAAATTAAGCTTCCAACATATAAAGAGTTAGCCATATTTCAAAAAGGAAAGTTCAAGTAGTATTTATATTTCAAAAAACAAATTTCCAATAGTACAGATATTTAGACCGTCGTTTAATATAAAAGTTGTAAACCTTCTTATTTATCTATTTAAATCTAGGAGCTGAACGAAACCTAAACAATTTATATCACTGCAGGCGCGGATCCAGATGGGTGGGGGGTCCAGGGGGTCCGGACCCCCCTCCCCCTGCTCAGGCTTGAAAATTTTTTATGCGATTTTATTGGCGATTTTTAAACCTGTAATTTTGGAATTTACCTTCCGGAAATACGTCAGAATGCACCAAATTGAATCTAATTTACCTTATTTTTGGGGGGGAGAGGGCCCCCCTCCCCCCTGCTCAGACTTGAAAAATTTTTATGCGATTTTATTGGCGATTTTTAGACCTGTAATTTTGGAATTTACCTTCCGGAAATACGTCAGAATGCACCAAATTGAATCTAATTTACCTTATTTTTTTTCTGTGGGGGGAGGGCCCCCAAACACCCCGTTAATTGGTTGAGCGCCTTCGGCTACACCCACCGAAATTATCAAACCTAGACCCCTGCAAAAAATCCTGGATCCGCGCCTGCACTCTGTTTGAATTAACTGTCTGTTATACAAAATACAACATTTCTGTCATCAAATCTACTATACCACACTTGGAAATAATAAAAAAAACTTGTCTAATAAAACTTTACATGTTCAATTTCTTATTTATGAGAGAAACAGAGAAAGTTTAATGTCGTCCCGTTCCACTCCAAATGTTGTATAGCAATTGAGCTAATGAAGATGAGTATATGCCATGCAGTTTGCTTGATCGAATACCAGCTGCCAAGTGACCCTTTATCTGCAATTTTCGTCCCATTCGAGCGACTAGACACTGTTCCTTGTCGTGCCGACGTCCTGGACAAGGGGGAACATCACTGGAATATTAACTCTATACATCATCGCGGCTCCTTGGACATGGATACCAGTGGGTTAGTACAATGCAAACTTAATAACAGACCCGACATCCCACCTTTGACCACAACGTCCCTGTTCCATACCATCAATATAATCGATGTCCTAAAAACGAGAAGCAGGGTGGGGTGTTATGGCGTTACTCTCGGGAACCGGAAAAAATTCCTTTAGTTATATAAGAATGGTCAGACAATAAACACCCGACTAGAATACCCCGAGTAACATTTTCAGCTGATACCGTGCAGCGCACCGTGGAAAATGTTTGAATTCGGCTTCTACCACAATAATACCACAACAATAGGATAAAGAACATAAAATAACCTGATAAAAAATTATAATATTATAGGTGAGAGATCACAAGATTATCGTTAATTGAGTTACTCATAAACCAGGTAATGAAGCAGAAGAAGCACAATGGCGGAGAACATAGAAACCCTTAGTAGGAAGGAGGTATTGTCCTCAAGGCGAAATACTCTTTAAGCCTATACACTATAAATCTGATCTCTCATTGTGTATTATATGTTTTGACAAATCGGTTTTAGATTGCTTCAATGGTATACGTCCAACGAATGTTTATTAACGCCAATCTTAACAAATTGTTGACAAAGTGTTATAAGAACTTTGATGTTACCCAGTTCTAGGAATTTTGGTTGTCCATAAAATACGATCATTACAATGGCTTTATTAATATTCATATCAATAAGAACCGTGACAAGCCATCAATAAAGATATTGGTAATATTTTGTATGTAGGTCCACCACCATAAATGAGAGATTATATTGGATAATGTAAAGTAATATCCATTCAAACTCATATTTTGCAATAACTAACATAAGAAGCTTGATCAGCAAATTTACATAAAATTACCATATTAATATCGCAATTAAAATGTGAAGTGTGTCAAACATTTATGGTATTTTCACATGGACAAACTCTGGTAGCTTCGTGTCTTTGACCCTTTCGTCCCAAACAGACATTTTAATATAGAGTGCATTCCTTTTCTACAATTCATCTTCGTCGACAAAGTTAACCCAACACTGACAACAGGAGACCGGGATGAAAATCCCGATGAGCTTTCTGCAGATCAACCCATTCGATCGATAGTTAATGCTAGAACGTTCTGTAGATCAACCAACCCAATCGATAGATACTGCTAGAATGTATTGTAGATCACTGCATCCAATCGATGGTGAAATGTGCCGTAGACCAACCCACCCAACCCACAATTACTGTTCGAATGTGTTGTTGATCAACCCACCCAATCGATAGTTACTGGTAGAATGTGTTGTTGATCAACCCACCCAATCGAAAGTTACTGGTAGAAGGTGCTGTAGAACAACCCGCCCAATCCATGTTTACTCGTAGCCTGTGTTGTTGAACAACCCGCCCAATCGATAGTTAATGCTAGGAAGGTGCTGATGATCAACCCATTCAATTAATAGTAATTGGTAAAATGCGCTGCAGATCAATTGTGTAGTGGTATGCCCGATCAAATCTTCCACCTATTCCCCCCCCCCCTTCAATTTATCATTCTCTAAAAACAACTCCTCCCTTAATATATGGTAGTCTATTCATAGCCAAGGTCTTTCGTTGATGACTTGTTAAACCCATTCGTCGTTTTTCGTCATTTCTATCACAATATCTAATTGTTCTCCTGGGTGTGTGAAACAGATTAACTTAACGTACGCTTCCACTGAAGTGATATCGCTGATTTTCTGATTTTCTCCCACATACTCCCCCTACATGACATAAATCTTATGTGCATTATCAAATAATAATGGTTTGTCTGATTAGTTGGTGTTTTACGTCCGCTTCCTTAATAATCGCATGTTTGTTTACCATATTATCCAATTAAACAAATACAACACCGTCACATGATTTATGTTGCCTAGGCGACAACGTGATGTTAATCCAGATAAGACGGGATTATCGATATCCCCTACTTGTTATTATAATCCCTATATGACTAATACACTTGATAAGCCGTGAAGATGGGATTATTGAGAGATTTATGTCAGTTTGAAAACATATTTATTTTATTTAAGTCGTTGCGTGTCAAATGTTTATCCGAGTGTTCATCCAAGTGAAATTGAATCAGATTATAACTGGGGTGAATTGGGTGTATACCAGCAGACGTGGTTTGTCTACAACAGAAAGGGTTAACAATGGCGAGAAGAATGGGAAACGCTGCAATATTTTGAGATTGGGATTTCAGAAGATACAAACGTGGCGTATGGATCTTTTATGAAAAGGGTGATCGTGGACCACGATATTAAAGGGAAGTAATTTTATGGGGCGTAACAGGTGAAGAAATGTTTTTGACGGAGAACGCTAGATAGGAGACGGCCCTACGCATTTTAGCACATATGACGTCATATATAGATTATGGGTTAGGGTAAGGGCTAGGACCTGTAGATTTGGTCAAAGTTCCGAGATGTAAACAGGGCTAGCCCTAACCCGAACCAATGATCAAGTCTAACCCTTACCCTAACCCACAATTCATATATGACGTCACAATTTGCATAGGACTAGCGTTCTCCGTTTTTGACGGCGTATAAGGAGAGAGGGTACGAAAACAATTGGTCCCAGGCGGAAGTATTTGCTGATGCATAGGCCGATGTTTATTATATAACTTGTGTCTCCATATACGATTACATGTTGTAGAAATACGATAATGATTTATTGCGATACCTTCAATGACATTAAATAAACGAAATAAAAACATCTAGGTTATGATTGTCACCCTTCAATGATCGGCCATATTGGTCGTATATTCAAAATGGATCGTATATTACAAAACCGGGGTCATCAAATTATTCGACTGATTTGCTTCTATAATTGACAGATTGACCATTTGATTTTATATACTGGCCAATCTCCAACAAATCCCTCGGCTTTTTACCACAAAACAAGCCATAAAACCTGGCCACAATAACCGGACTTTCTCCGTTCTTTTAAGTCAAGTGGGTCTCATGACTAATCAAAGGGTTATTGACCTTTTATGGTATTTGACAATCGATACAAATATATGGTTCGTCTTTACAAATCTATTAAATAGACGCACTTATAATTATCAATAAAAAACATGGCTTCTAGGTAATAATGGGAAATATTGGACTATATATGTTTAAAGACACAGTCTCACATTTCACGGAGTATCTGTTTATAAAGATAGGTTCATGTATACAAACTAAAGGCACACATTTAAGGAGAGTAACTGAAATAGCTTACATGCAGATTTACACAATCAATTTTGTTACGTGACACCTTTAAGGTCTTATTTGTCATCTCGCAATCAATCTGTGATTGTCAACTCAGACAAATCAGAGGTTTTTTCCTCCAGTGTGTGGTGTTCCTCAAGGTTCTGGTTTAGGACATTTTTATTAACAATGTATACAAAGCAGCTTGGCGATGTTCTTAAACAAAATTCTGTATTTCACCATCTTTATACTGACGATACCCATCTTTTATATTCGTTAACTCCTAGGTCAGATCAAATAGAGGTGCTCACAAAAATGACTACCAGAATTGGACAAATTAAAACCGGGACGAATTCAAATCTTTTTAACATTCACGTGCCTTAACCGTATTTACATTTCAGAGACATTGACGAAAATTGTGTTGGACTTAACAAATAGATTTAGCCCTTGCCACATGTAAGTTTATATGTAGATGCGACAATCCAGACACTTCAGGATAGCGTGGAAATTTGGAACTTACCGCAAAAGCATATTATGAAAATTAGAAGATACTTTTAAGTATTCGATAGTTTACAGGGCCAAGATATATGTTGATAGGGGTATTCAGTGTAGAATTAACCCTTCAGATTTACTAAATGTATCTGATACAGGTCCTTTAATATAAAAATATTATATTGTATTTTATGAGTTGTAATATAATAATGCAGTGGCAGAGAGTTAGAAATCCATTACGATATGATATCCGTCAAGAGATTGTTATATTGGGTACACCACAAACTTAAATAATTAGTAAAAAACCGTCATACGATATAGGAACATTAGCAAACTGAAATTGGACTCACTAAAAAGATTAACCTTAATTCATATGCATACACAGTAAACAGATAGCCAAGCAAAATGTGGAAATGCGTCTCGAATTTTAAAAAAAAGTAGCCGAAGAAAGTATATTATCTGAAATGAAAACTTTGATGTTGACAAGAATCCTTCAAGGAGAAATTTGACCTATATTGTAAACATGATCTTGAAAAAATCCGTTTAAAATCCTTGATCATTATCGTGATCACAAGTTTTTTCTGAAAGGAGAAGACCCCCCCCCCCCCAACACCATCGAAAAACCCTAACAAGATAACGCCTTGGCGGTCGTCTAATTTTAAAACTTTTCTAAGAGCTTCGGACGAACTATTGCCTGACAGACATAGCATGTAGTTGGTCAAATGATGCGATAACTGTAGGTCACGTAGAATAGCATGCAGATATATCGCAACCTAGGAAAATTCCCCCATAGCACAATGACGGACAAACTTGAGGACTGGGCAGATTTCAATACTCCGCCGTGGGATCATGAACATAACTACATCTTGGCTCGATAACAATTAAATCCGGATATTAATATTTTGCATGAAAATGTCATCAATATTCCACATACAAAAAGAAAACTGAACACGCTATTCAAGATAAATACGTGACTGATCTCCAGGTCACACTCCCACGAATAACACCCAGCTTGTTATATTTTATACCTCAGAGTTTATTGTACCGTTCGTAAAAATTATACATTAAATACATATCTTAACGTAGAACCATCTCAAGTTAACAGTTGTATTTGGAACGATGTGGAACCGAAACGAACTTAAACGTTATCGGGTTCAGTCTTCAAAGACATGTTACGTTGGTGTTAGTTAGAAAGTGTCAACATTATATGCAGCATTACATAATATTGCAGCTAGACGTTAAAATAAATACGAATATAGAAATGAGTAAAGCAATGAAAATATAGTTTTAACTATATCATTCAACATAAAAGAAAATAAACGGGAGTAGTGACATATTTTAAATCAGAAACATCAACGAAATTTGACCGCCTTAAGGGAGGTGGAATGGAGCTATTGATAATCTTCCCTGATGGTAGGCTATACCTTTCTAGTTAGAGTGGGAAGAGTTAAGGTTAAATGTACAACTTTCAGAGGTGTAAAAGTTAACAACTCTTTTTTATTTGTACATCTGCATTTCACATTAATCTGTGAGAAGAGACAACTGCAATAAGTAAGGAGATGTGGCAAGAAAAATGCTAAATTTGCGCATGCATTTCCACGTATCAAGACGGGTCTGGGAAAACAGTAGTTTACTATTACAAATCTATCTCTTCATTTAGCTGTATGTAGAGGTCGATGTCGTGTAATAGGCAGGACATGCGTATGCTACTCGTTTCTGAATCATTTGATAGCATTTTGAGTTTCATCGCAGCTGTACTTGGTTGCATCTGAAACTCAAGCACCCATACAAGATGTGCAATTAAATGACAATGCAACTTTTGCTACAGATTAAATGATATGGGTGTTGTACTTGGCTGCAGATTAAATATATAATTTCAAGTATCTAATATTCCCCTAAAAACTGTAGATTAAATTGATAAAGCATGTATATATAATATAAGTGGCATGTTAACTTGTATTGTTGTGACGTCGCTATCGGGCACAACGGGGGCTATGTGGGTAAGACACTGGCTCGCTAGCCTGTGTGTCGGGTTTTCGATCGCTGCACTGGCCGAGAAAGTTCATCAGGATTTTACGACGTGGTTTCCTCTTGTCAGGGGTGCATGACGTAGGGCCTGACAAGGACAGGTGTCTAGTCTTTGAGATGGGACGAAAAACCGAGATATCGTCTATACATTAGCGTGCACGTAAAAGATAACTTGGCAGTTAGAATTCGATATAAGAGTAGGCCAAACTTTCCCTGTCATAGCAAACTTTCCCTAATAGCAAGCAGTATGAGTTATGCCCGTCTTCATTAGCCATGTCGGAGCAAAAAAGACTCTATTTTATTCCTCAAGTAACACCGAGATCGAGGCCCGGGAATCCATGTTAGTAATCTTGCGACTTACGTGGTCCCCATCAGATATTTATCGGGTGGTATACTAACTTACCAGGTAGCGAGTTAACAATATTTTTTTCTCAATAATCTTTATTTCTCCAGACAATATGGTTGTGGCTAGTGCCAGGTATGGAAATTCCTGGACTCAGCAACTTATATTTATATAATAACAGAACAGTAGAAAGTTTAATCCCAATTCATTTCATTTGTATAGTATCAGGGGCGGATCCAGGGATTTTTGCACGAGGGGTTTGCCAGGTTTCTGTCGCCGAAATCTGCCATCATCGTCTCTAAATTACATATGCATACATAAAAATTGAGCTTTATAAAAAGAGAAATCATTTTTATACTGACGTAGGATCACTTTGTGATGTAATTTCATTGATGTAAGGCATTATTTTTTTTATGTAGCTGAGCAGGGGGGGGGGGGGCCCTGGATCCGCCCCTGGGTATATAGAATTTAAAGTTAATTCAAGTCATAATTCAGTGTTGTATTCCCCTAAAGTTTGTTCAGTCTTTGTTTTTTAGTGCAGTTTTCCAACATTGTCTATTAATTTTGAGATCATTTTCGATATTTTTTCAGCGTAGTAGTAAATATTGAAAACAAGAAATAACGAAAACCACATCCCTATATACACAAATCAATGTTCATTTTAACACGAAAACTACACAGAAACCTCAGGAAATTTAAAATTGATCTATTTTTGTATGAAAATATATATCGTGACATATTTTGCATACAGATCCATTTTTTTACTCTTTAGATCATTTTCGTTCAATTTCACGCATATCCTATTCTTCAAAGGAAAGGTGTCATCTCGGTGTTGTGGAATGACGCGTCGAAAATAATCGTATGTTAATATTTTAGAGAGAAGCTGAAATTGATATGTGAGTTGTAACAAAAGTGATCGCATGTCTTTTTGTACATGTTTAATGTAGCACACGACTCGTGGCCCCCCTTGACAATTCAACCGCAAGAAGAAGAATTAAATTGGCTTGAGGGAATACACGGCGAATAATGTATTTTTAAAAGTCATTAGACTGTTGTCGCCACTTCTGTCAGATGAAGCTTTTTTAACGATGTTTTATTGAAGTTTAACTTATTGTGAAGTAGGCATATGTAAAATCTGCTCAATACGAAACTAAAATGTTGTTTTACAAAACTCTCTGTACATCCTTTAGATGAAAAGGACCAGATATGTCATTTTATTTGATACAACACGTATGATATTTTGAATTAATCAATTTTAACGCTCCACAATTTTGAGTAAATGTTAATAATTTATAATTAAAATATTTGAAATTAAGTAATTAAGTATGCCGTTTCTTCTTTTCAATTTGTTTTTTTTAGGATATTATACGAAGTTATACATCTGGTATTTAGAGTTACTTAATTTTAACGCTTTATAATTTTGAGTAAATGTTTATTATTTATAATCAAAATATTTGAAATTCAGTAATTATAAATAACCGTTCTTTTCGCTTCTGTTTGTTTCGAGGGATATTTGACTTGGGATATGCCCTGTCTTCAGTACGTCGGTTGATATAGAAAAATGAGACGCTAAAATGCATTTCATTTTTTTTTTTTTTTTTTTTAAGTAGGATTTTTTTTAAGTGCGATGCATGGTACATGTTTTAAATATTGAACACACATCTGAACATTTCTATAGAAAACAATAAGTTATAGTATTGGAAGCTACGTTTCTACAATAACTCTCTTTTGGCGTTTTCGAGCCTTGCTTTCATTTATTTAAATTTGGCAAATCCTCCCTTTTATTCCATAAATACGGACCACTTCTTCACGGTAAATCTATTAAAGCGATAATTTCATATTTTCAAAGAAAGTCAAAACATATTTATTTCCCAGTCTTTTGCTCAATAGGTTGTCAACTCACTATTATACAATCATAGGCATTATTCCCCCACTCTTATAACTCATTAACACGGAAAATAATTACTCAATTACCTCCCTTGTTTTTCTATTTCCCTCATGCAATAGCTGTCTTCAAGCGTTTCAATTTGAAGTTGAAAATGACAACTGGTAATAGTGAAGTATAGGATTAATATGATAATTCTTTAACAAGGTAGGACTGTTCATAGATACCATCTATTTTAAGGCTTTATCTTAATACATTTTAAAATATAACTTAAAAATAAGAAATTGCAGCTTTAAAAGTTTGCGGAAGCGCCACAATCTGAGCCAAGTGTCCATTATAGCACAAGACACGCGTATGCCCACTTTTCTTAGTCTTAGCCGGTTGGTTCAAAAGGGCGTTAAATCTTATTTTATTTCATTTGTAAAAAGTGACGGGAGGCTGGATGGAAATGAAATGAAATGAAATGGGGTTTAACGTCCTACTCTTTTGCACCTGACCTGGGCTAATGGAAGACGGGCATACGCCATACAGTGTGCTATGAGGGAAATTTTGCCCGGGCAGCGGCGCTACAGCCTATTATTATATCGAATTCCAACTACCTAGGGATCTTTTACGTGTACTCCAATGTGTACACGGGACGTCGGTTTTTCGTCCCATCCGAACGACTAGGCAGCTGTACTTGTCAGGCCCTCATTCTGCATCACTGACAAGGGGAAATCAACCCGGAAAATCGAGATGAACTTTCTCGGCCGAATGGTTAACGCGTGCTCTTTGTATCATAAAGTCTGTTATTGAGTCGATTTCTTGGCTGTACGTGACAAGGAGTAGGGTTTCCTTCCAACCTCATGGATTTTCTCCGGGTCTTCCGATTCCCCCACTGCTAAAGACGCCTACGCACAAGCGAATTATTGAAATAAAATTGAATCATATGTTAGCCCGAAATGACCTAGTTTGTATCGAGTGGACGTTAAACCCCATTTCTTTCCTTCTCTCTGTGTAAAAAGTGAAACTAGATATTGGCTTTTAAATCTGTTTTACAAAAATATTGAATTACGTTACTCGGCAATAAAACTCCTGTTGTTCAAGACTTCATTGAGAACAGGGGGAGAGAACTATTTAAAATATTTACCCACCTTGAAATATTTTATTTATTCTACGCTACTTGTCATTTATCTGTCGTCATCAATCTATAATGACGACCCAAAAAAAAAAGAAAACCCCAGAAGCTTTATAATGATAACCATTGTTTGATAATGACTAGAGAAGTCTGGTCGAAACGTCGCTCAGTAATAAGCATAAAATTAATTGTGACCTGTATACAAGAACAAATTAGTTCACATTATTATTGCGGTTTTAAAGGGAGTAATGATTTCACAAGGTAAAGAAAGGGCTGTCCTCGGTGTATTAAATAGTCGAATCCATGATTGCGTTTTAAAAAATCACAAACTATACCGCTACTGAAATTAGCTTTTAACCGTTATTGCAGATATTCCTTATGTTTTTGATAATTTGAACTGTCCCTTAGATATTTCTATCACGAATTAATGGCATTGGATGAAATTTTATTGGAGATACGAGGTATATAGCCTTTTTTAAACGAGATTCAATATATGGTATTTATCGTCATCTCCCATGACATATTGCTTCAAATTACTGTTCTAAAGTTCGTATGATATTCTTTTTTTTATTTTGGTTTGAACGAGATTCCATAATTTCATATTTATCGGGGTTTTTTCAGATACACGACCTCTTGATTTTGTATTAAAAGGGATTATTGTGAAACTTTTATTGACCTAAAACATGTCGAACTGTGTCTAGAACAAGCCCGCAGTTCCCACGTTGCCCTCATGAACGTCTGATTCGAATCGTAAACGGTTGATTCTGGTCTTGAACGAATGATTCGCCATAACTGACTGATAACGAATGGTTCGCCATAATTGACTGATTCCAGTCAAGAATGGCCGATTCCAATTTTAAACAACTGATTCCAGTCACGAAAGGTTGATTCCTGTCACGAACAGCTGTGTCCAGTCACGAGCGGTTGATTCTAGTCACGAACGGCTGATTCCTGGCATGAACAGCTGATTCCAGTCACGAACGGTTGATTCCAGTCATGAACGGTTGATTCTAGTCACGAATAATGAACGGCCGATTCGGGTCATGTACGGTTGATTACCACCATGGACGGCTGATTCCGGTCATGAATTGCTGTTTCCTTGAACGGCTTATTCAAGTCCCGAACGGTTGATTACCATCAAAAACGACTGATTCCGGTGTTCACTTAACAAGAAGAAAAGGCGGGCGCCGATTGCACCCCCCATAGGTTCTAACTAGTGTGCAGAAAAAACATTTATAACTGCGAAACTTGAAATAAATTACATCAGTCCGATTAGAAACTTTCTGACTGTTATAATACCATAAACCAGTGATGCTTATGAAGGGGAAAGAGTTCTACATTTCATTATTTTTACTTGCATTCTGTTACGAATCTACCAACATGGCACCAATGGTTTAAATATTTTCTTAAAACATGGTAAAAGAGTATTTAGTCAGCTTGAAAAGTTTATCAACCATACAAGAATGGGTTATGTTGGTGCTGTTTTAAGTTCACTGGTAATACAATCGCTTCAGTTTAAAGTAACATTTATATGAACGAAACAAACCAAACCCTGGACTGTATATATCGTAATATCAATGAAATAATTCTAGGAATGGTTAAATTCCGGTGTTCTTGTCGCTAAATAATATGTTTGATCGGGGCCATGTTTGTTACACACAGAAAGATGGGCCAAGATTTTAAAAACTATTCATAGCGGGACCACCAACGTGCCACTGAGAAAAAAGTTACTAAAACGATATTTTTGACGAAAACAGACCGGTTTTTCGAAATGGGACCGAAAGCATCCGGGTTGTTTAACACTGTGATCCTCTATTCTTTTTACAATCTCCGGTGATAAGACGAAAGACTGCTTACAATAAAAGGTGGCGTTTCGTCCGGGAGATACAGACCAGCTCTTGGAAATGGAACCGAAAGCATTCGGGTTTTTTAACAGTGTGATCTTCTATTCAAATAACACACTTTTATGAAATAACAATTACATGTACTATGGTTTATTTCACTGCGACGTTTCAACAAGATTTCACAAGTCATTTCACAAGTCGTTATCAAGCTTATGCTTGATAACGACTTGTGAAATCTTGTTGAAGCTTATGCTTGATAACGACTTGTGAAATCTTGTTGAAGCTTATGCTTGATAACGACTTGTGAAATCTTGTTGAAACGTCGCAGTATGCTTGATAACGACTTGTGAAATCTTATTGAAACGTCGCAGTGAAATAAACCATAGTAATTGTTATTCCATAGAAGTGTGTTATTTGATTATGTTCCAATTACTAAATGCCATTCAAAGTGTGATCTTCTATTCTTTTACGATCTCTGGTGATAAGCCGAAAAACCGCTAACCATAAAAGGTGGCGTTTGGTCCGGGAGATATACCAGAATATCACGTCTCATCATTTAAATATTTCCCACCACCCCCCCCCCTCTCACTCGTAACACCCTAGTGTGTCCACTTTCCCTCAGTGCCAACACCGTAAATCCCTTGCAATATGCATTGTGTTTTGTGGTGATCCACAGTGGGTCAGTGAATACGACCCAGTAACTAAGATATACCGGGTTCAAAACCGGCGCGAGGCCAGAGAATTCCCAAGAATTTTTCAAACCGCTATCCCCGTGTCTCTGGTGAAAGAAGAAGGATTTAGTTCGCCATTTCCAAATGACCTAACATCGCTTTCCATTAAGCACATTTCTTCATGTGCCGAATCCAATTACTTTAGTTGAGTTTTGCCGAATTTGGCTGATTATGTTGACAACTCACCAGGGTCAACTATGTTTGACTCCTTAAATAAGTCGAATCATGTGCTTCATCATTGATGAGAACAAAGCTTCTTTTGTTCCGATTAACCAGGTATCGTATCAGCTTACGACTGGTTCACATAAATAACTCACTGGACATTCCAATATATACATATTTACCTGTACAACGAAACCGGAAACCTCAAAAATACAATTCAATTTAATAGGAAAAGGCTACATTATCCCTTGAGACAATGATAACAATACGATTTAGAATTTTACGACATTTTGGATCTGACAATATTTAAAGCAGCCAAGTCTTCAAATCGAAGTATCATCAACAGTTTTCGACATTGCAAACAGTGAGAGAGAGAAATGGAATTTAACGTCCACTCGACATAAACTAGATCATTTCGGGACTAACATATGGTTTAACTTTATTTCAATAATTCGCTTGCGCGTAGGGGTCTTTAGCAGAAGGAGGAAACCGGAGTACCCATAGAAAACCAAATAGGTTGAAAAGACGCCCTTACTCCTTGTCACGTACAACCGGGAATTTGAAACCACACCAGTTGACTCAATGGCAGGTCGTATGATACAGCGCGTGCACGCTAACCATTCGGCCATCCAACCCCCAAACGTTGCAGACAGGTATTATTGGTCAATTTAAATCAACATTGTTATCTTACCGTGAAAAGATGGGCTTCTGTTATCCAATATTTAGGGCACAATAACAATTTTATACTTGGTACATGAATCGCGTGCCAGAATGCTTTTGAACTCTATTTGTAATGAAGTGACTGGTTTAAAGAGGCAAAACATATACCACAAAGGGGGGGGGGTGACTACCGGGGTAGACTGGCAAAAACCAGACGTCAAAGACTGCCATTCAATTTGCATTTTTCGCATATTTCAGTGAATACAACTCATTACAATAAAACAGAAACGATTGAATGTAAATCATTCATATGACATTATTTTATGCTTTGCGACTCATTTGAGTCCATTTCAAAGTACCGAAGAATGGCGATTTAGCTCCTTTAAATTTATAGTCACAAGAAGGAGCAAATAAAATCCTACTCTTTTGAGCGATTTGGGAGGCCGAATGGTTAGCGCGTGCGCATTGTATCATAATGTCTACCATTGAGCTAACTGGCGTGGTTTCGATTCCCCAGTTACACATGACAAGGGTGGCTTTCCAACCTCGTTGGTTTTCTCCGTGTCCCACCCCCAACTACGGCGAAAGACCCCTACGGACAAGCGAAATGTTGAAATAAAATTGAACAGCATGTTAGTCTCGAAGTTACCTATTTTGTGTCGAAACACATTTAAACCAGATTGTCTAATAGTGCACCGGGGGAGTGTCTCACTAAATTTCAAATTTTGCGTCAGTCACCTATGTCATTAGATACTTAACGACTATGCAAAAACTATATTATAATTACTGCATAGCTGACATTAAAATTTCATGATTATATATTTAATTGCATTTAATATTTTAAACTGATTGTATCTCTCTCTGGTGTATATCATATACAACATTTATGTATCAATATCAAATTTCTGAGAATGAAAAAAAAAGTGCATAACAATCCAATATTACAATAAAGAGACATTTCGCCCATTTCGCCAAGTAGACAACGGGCTTGAAGTTGTCTCAAATAAACGATCCCAACTTGGAAGCAAACGGATCTACATGTGATGGCGAGGGGGGGGGGGTCTTTAGCAGAGAGAGACAGGGAGGACCCGGAGAAAACCCACGAGGTTGGAAAGCAACCCTATTCCTTGTCACGTGCAACCGGGGAATCGAAAACTACGCCAGTTGGCTCAATGACAGTCCTTATGATACAGCGCGCACGTACGAGCCAGTGGACCATCCACCCCTCCCCTGGTCCAATGCAGCAGATGAATGTGGACGTTTAAAGGCCCGGAACGTTCATATAAAGTTGCTAAGCTGTCTCGCTGTTTGTTCATCAGAAAGTCAGTTGATCCATAAAGATTCATATCACATGTGACATAGGACACAGGTTTATGGACTGCAATTTTTTTTAATACTTGACGACGTTTCGACTAGGATTCTCTAGCCCTTTTCAAAGACAGACCCTATTTCGTTTCGTTTTCATATTTCCAAATTTTGTTTTAGTTGCCTTTAGTGCACTATGGTGTGGGGGAGTTGTTATATAGCGCGTTCTGGATGATGTGAAGAATTAGCTAATGAAACGGTCTGTTACGAGTTTTTGTGAATGAGATGCGCGGAACTTTGGTTAAACCAGTAAAAACGTCAATACTGATTGATTAATCAATGCCTGACGTCATAAGGTCAAACATGAAACAGATGTCCCGGTCTCCCTAACATCATATTCCTGAAGAAATGGTCCGAGAAATCCCGCTCTGGCAGTGCTCACTCTGGGTTCAATTTTTCTTCCGCCAATATTTCATTTTAATTTATAAGCCATATATTTTTTCCGCCGAAAAAAAAGAACGAATATCTATTCTATTATATGTTTTCAGTAATTTTTATTTACATATAATATACATATGATATTACAATTTACAAAATTCTTCACTGCTTTGCAGCAGCCCATTTTTTTAGAGCTTTTTCAACATCTGGGGTAACTTGAACTTTTGGTGTGTGTCTATTCTTCCCGTTCAATCAAATCTACCACCTCAGTACAGCAACATGGCACCCCTTCCTTTAATCTGGGGTCTCCCCTAAAACTTTGGACAGTGATTTAAGGTATTAAAAAACGGTGAAAGTCTGTTCGTCTCCATACAGTTTTGTTTAGGTCAATGCTGATGGCCTCATTTGTCACGCAATTAGTGTTATTGCTATATTCACTGGTTAATTGGACATAACAAAATCGTGAGTCAGGACGTAACGTTATTTAAAAATATTTGGTCCAATTTGACGCTCTGTGTTAAGGGTAATGCCTTTATAACACAGCTAGCGATTGGTAGTTAATCGGACTATTGACCAATCATAATTTAGAACAAGAATTTTCTCTCTTTCCAGCAGTGAGTAGTGGGATTAGCTCTAATCAAACGGAACATTTAACCTTCGCATCGTGATATTTTTGCACATTTTGTAAATGGAACAATTTCTATTTATCTGTATGTCTCTTGAATATTGTGCATTATTTTTGTGTCTAGACGATGATGGTGTTTTTGACAATTGTTGTATTGTGTGATTAATCTGTATTATCACCTAAATTCTACGGTATTTGACAAGATGGCCAACCTTATATGTTTTAAAAATTAAACCTATAATTACCTGGCAAAACGGGGGTTGAATGGCCGAATGGTTCGCGCGTGCGCATTGTATCATGCATAAGCTCTGTCATTGAGTCAACTAGCGTAGTTTCGATTCCCTGGTTGTATGTGACAAGAATTGGGGTCGCCTGTCCAACCTCGTGGGTTTTCTCTGGGTCCTCCGGTTTCCTCCTAATACGAATTATTGAAATAAAATGGAATCGTATGTTAGTTTCGAAATGATCTAGTTTGTGTCGAGTGAACACAACACCCCCCCCCCCCCCGCTCTCTCTCTCTCTCTCTCTCTCTCTCTCTCTCTCTCTCTCTGTGTAATGTTGATACAACGTTGCAGGCATCTTACTGTGAGCTGGGGATTGGAATCTATGAGCTGGGGGGATTGGGTTGTCAAGTTGGTTGGGACATGAGTGAGGTAGTATCCGTTCTATTTGATCGCCGGTACATACTACAAACTAACCCGAACTTTTTGTACTTTCGGTTGCTCAGTGGATCGCTAACCTGGAGGTCACGTGTTCGATCCCTGTGATGAGCGACAATGTTCATCGGGATTTTTCAGCCTGGTTCCTCCTTATCATGGTTGCGGGACAGAAGGACTGTCAACGGATAACGTATAGTCGTTCGGATGAGAGGTGTCGTGTAGGCCTACGCCTTGGTATTCACGTAAAAGAGCTATTTGCAGTTGGAATGCGATGTAAACGCAGGCTGTAGCTCCGCTGTCCAAGCAAAATTTATCTCAAGCCATGTATGGCGTATACCTGTCTCCAATAGCCCAGTAGGAGCAGAACCGTAGGATGATTAAGATGATTAACTCTACTTCATTTGTACCTAGCGAGGAAACGTCCGGGTGGTGCATATATACAGAATCTCCTACAAGTCTTTTTTGATATCAAAAAATATTAACACGAGTTGATAAAGTAAAAAAAACGAGGCTCTGTCGAGTTATTTATTTTTACTTTATCAACGAGTGTTGATATTTTTTGATATAAAAAAAGACGAGTTGGAGATTTTATTTATCACCCAACCATTTGCTACATGCACAAATTGATAAATATGATTCTTTGGTATAGACTTCACTTTTACTGAATCTGATTACATTACAGCGTAGTGATACATCATTTTTTGACAGCAGTTTACCCATTGCAAAGTCGAAAATATTGACCCATTCTTTACTTTAAGTTCAATTAAATAAAAACAGAGATTTTTTTAACAACAAAAGAAGTTACTTTTTATTTAGAATAAGTGATTTCTTTAAAATAAAAGACAGTAGTTCATTTTTGATTGACCAATCAAATTCATGTAACAGTAGATTATGTAATTTATCACACAAGCAATATCTACTGTCAAATGTGTTATTGGGTGATAAATATATATTCTATACTACTGTTAGTTTTTATTGAAGTAGCTGTTTAGAAAGAGTTTAAAAAATCAAACCTCTTCCGCTTCGTAGCATCATTATTTGTGTTGAAACATTGATATGGTTATGATAACAAGATATTGTTCATACTTGAAGCGGCTGTACGGAGATTTTAGAGTGTATCGCTTTCTTTATTATGAAACAACTGGTGTTAGTTTACGTCAGGCACGAGATTAAAGATAATTACGGTATTATGAGACGATGTTTATCTAAGAAGTGATGAAGTAACGCGGCCATATTGAATATGATAATTGCACCGTATCATGTAACGATGATGAAAACTGAAATGATAAACACTAAAGTCGACAAAACTTCCATCGGAATATCTTCGGTTATTTGCGCACCAATTCATATATTCAGAAATATTTCGCGACTACTTTAGTTATGCACATAAATGGGAATTAATTTACTTTTCTCTCCCCTCTCGCAATCTGATTAAAATACAGATCTACATGTATTATTTCGTTTCGTTTTTTATACTTTCGATGGCCTACACTACATGAAGATCTGACAAGGTGTAGTGGAAGGTTGCATCAGAGGTCACACGAGCGGCGTTTGACCCTATGACGTCAGACATTTGATTAACCAATCAGTGTTGACGTTTCTAGTGTGTTATCAAAGTTCCGTGCACCTCACGCCAAAAGCAATAGACAGTTTCTTCCTGATCGTAGTGTAGTAAAAACAAGTACATGTAAAACGAAAGTTTGAATTATAAAAAAAACGAAACGAAATAGGATTTGCGTTTTAATCAGATTGATTTAATTGAATAACTTTGTATACAATATCCCTGCACGTGCATAAATACTAAATACTATGACTAAATTCGATAACCAGCATGGTCTTCTCTGGCTATTGCTCAGTGATTTATTTCATTTTTTTTGATTTTTGGACCAATAATTCACTAAACTAATATAAGATAACTAATTTGTCCAGAGACTAGAAACCAGCCTTTAGCCTTTAGCAGTTCTGATTCTAAAATTACATATATAATTGAGGGCTAATTTTTTTTGTTAATAAGGTCATCTCAATTTTCGTCAAGGTCGCTAAGTTTTGGTTAGAGTAAGCATTTAAAGTCCCAATAACACTCTTGTTGTAACTGAATAATATGCCCCAATCTTCATTCTGGTCAACAAATTGTATTATTTTACAATATTCCAATTAATTGATGATATAAATTTCATTTTAAAACACCAAATTTAAAAAATTGGAAAAATTCAACTTATTGATTTGAAAAGTCTAACGTAAACCTTTTCAAATGTGACTTGGATTTTAAAATATTTTCGAACCCTCTGGAAAAGTAAAATAGGATGTATTGGATAATTTAAACAACAGGTAAGACACTAAAACATCTGGTACTTAGAATAAGGCTATTATTTATTTTCTGGGGCAACCATGCCAGCAAGAGTGTTATTGTCCCTTTAAGCTTAGCCCTGTTTACATCTCGTGCCATTTGACCAATATTGCAATTGGCCTTAATAAATAGATCTAAACACACACGAGGCGACCGGGAATAGTCTAAATACCGGTTGCTATAAACAAATTACAACAGATTAGATTTCTATAATGACCAGGGGTGGATCCAGAGCCCCCCCCACCCCTGCTCAGCTACATAAAAAAAATAATGCCTTGCATCAATGAAATTACATCACAAAGTGATCCTACATCATTATAAATCTATTTCTCTGTTTAAAAAGCTCAATTTGTATGTATGCCTATGTAATTTAAAGACGATGATAGCAAATTTCCCTAACCGAAAGCTGACAAACCCCCTCATGCAAAAATTCCTGGATCCGCACCTGATGACCATATATGAACATGTTTTATAGCGATTAAAATGTTCGAAATCCAGACATACCAAGCAACAGATGATATTATTAACAATAGAATTTAAAAACTAGACCTATACTTAAATGTTATCGTTTCATCTTCTGTTGTAATATACGTATGACTGTGACGCGCTCAACCGTGAAACTATTTAAAATTTGTCATTTTTTTATTATTCAGAAAGTCAGCTGATCTGCGACATTCGTGTTCTTTTTATTTAAACAACAACCTACGTCAGTAATGAATAGTAGTTAAATATGTGTTAGTTTGATTGGTTGGTATCGGGGGGGGGGGGCCTATTGGTCTACCGTGCTACGACCTCTAGCTTACGGCTGTGGTTTCGATCCGTAGTGTGAGCGTAAGTGGCATGGAGATAGGGGCGCCGTCTCAACCTCGTGGGTTTCCTCCGGGCGCTCCGGTTTCCTCCCACTGCTAAAGACCCCTACGCGCAAACGAATTACTGAAATAAAATTTTAAAAATAAAACATATGTTTGTCCCGAAATGACCTAGTTTGTGTCGAGTGGACGTTAAACCCCATTTCTCTCTCTCTCTCTTCTCTCCCTCTCTCTCTCTCTCTCTCGAGACGAAAAAGGTTTCCAATTGATTTTATAATTACTTCCGGAAAACTAGCGATAATAATAACGTTATAGAGAAAGAGACACTAGGGTTTAACGTCCACTTGATACATCATCCTAAGTCATTTCGGGTGAACGTATGGTTTAATGTTATTTCAATAATTGCGCACAGGGGTCTTTAGCAGTAGAAGGAAAGAATAGGACCTGGAGAAATACCATGAGGTTGGACAGGCGACCCTACTCCTTGTCACGTACTCGAAACCACGCCACGTGACTCAATGTCAGACCTTGACCACTAGACACCCCCCCCCCTCCACACACACACACCTTCCTGTTATATGTAATATGACTATCGTAATACTGATTGTTGGCTGAATAAAGTTTTGAATGTGTGTGTTTTATAACTTGACTTGAAGATTTCTGAAGACGTTGGTCAGGTGATCTCAGAAAGTTTGAATTGCGGTTTGTAGGTGTTCCTGTTTTCAAGTGACTTGTTGTTTACGACATTACAGGTTTGATGGATGTCAAATTCAATGCGTTTATCAATGACGTGTTTTCTATGACCTCATTGGGTTTATTAAAGTTTTATAACTTCGTATAATTGTCAAAAATAGAAGACATTGGGCATTCCATAAACATGTTCATAATTACAGACTCTAGAGTGATAATTCCTTTCAATGGTACTTAATCAATTGAACTGGAATTCCATAGAATACAATTCCTGTTAATATCGCCCAATAATAATAATAAACAGTTATTATTGTGTTCTGCATTCTCCGACTTCAGTTAAGTTAACTAAAAATACAGCCCTGGTTTTAACGTATCAAAAACATCAAGAAGTAACTATGGGCAAAGTTTTGTGTTTCTGGACCAACATAAACACAGAGTGAACATAGATTGAAAATTGAGAAAATTCTTAACTTAAGTATGAAAATGTTTTGTGAATTTGGGACCAGTGTATTTATAGTGATGAAACGATTTCGTTAATGACGGCCACGTCATTGCCTACAATAAACTAAAACAAAACAGTAAGCAAAAGAAGGCATGTGGAAAGACAATACCCGGACATCAAATGTTTAAATATTAAATATGCATATTTTACATACTATGTTGTCATATACAACCTATAAACCATTACTATACCAACTGTACAGATAGTTACACTATATATCACGTGATCTATCGCCATTATTGTACGGTGTTAGGCCATAAATCATTCGTCCTTTTAAAATAAAAAAAAAATGGCGTTTTACATCTTACATCTTTGCTCTCGATTTCAGATTTAATTTTACGTAAACAATCGCGGTCTTTCTGGTTTATTCTTCTTTTTACTGTTACGATATTCTTGATCCAGTTTCCTGTATCAAATTTTATTTTATTTATGTGGAGCAGGTTGTTGGTTTGCTGTCTGTAATCGTGAAATGGACAGAAATTGGGTTTATTGGCCTTACTTTTTTGCACCAAGCCAGTTAATGAAGACAGGCATACACCCAATCTGTTTCACAGAGAATTACTTACGAATTATCTCTGTAACGGATGCCTGTCCAAAACACGTGCGTTGACTGCACGCCCCGTAGTCATTGGCTCAACGGCTCGTGCAATGTTTACTTAACACCTAATAACTATGATGCATTTTACTCATTTTAATACCCATTTACACTAAATAGGAAATATTTTTTAACTATAAGTACTTCAAACTTATTTATTATTTTCTTTTACCTCAAAAAAATGTTTGAGAATTTAATTTGTCGGAGTAAAAAAGTTAATATGCCGTACTCATTAAGCCTCGTCGATGTCATGCTTATCAGTGATTGTAGTGGCCAAGCGAATATTCACTGCGGGATCAGTTTGGCATACACCACGTAGTGTTCTGTGACGGAGGTTAGTTTTACGTACCATTCGAACGCGGGGTTGGGATGGCCTAGTGGTCTAGCTGGCCGGTCACTTCTGGCTTGCGGCTGTGGTTTCGAGCCCTGGTGTGAGCGTATGTGGCATGGAGATAGGGGCGCCTTCTCAACCTCGTGGGTTTCCTCCGGACACTCCGGTTTCCTCCCACTGCTAAAGACCCCTACGCGCAAGCGAATTATTGAAATAAAATGAAACCATATGTTAGTCCCAAAATGATCTGGTTTGTGTCGAGTGGACGTTAAACCCCATTTCTCTCTCTCTCTCTCTCTCTCCCTCTCTCCATTCGCACGATTAGGCGTAGTTCCTTGTCAGAACTGCTGTCCTTCACCACCGGAAACAAGGCTGGAAAATCCGAAGATCGAAGACAGTGTAGCACATATGACGTCATAAACGGAGTGTGGGGTGGCGCTAGGGCTGCAGAGTTCATCAAAGCTTCGAGATGTAAACAGGGCTAGTGCTAACTTCTCCCCCATATTCTTATACCTGGACCTAACCTTACACTAGCCCTAACTCATAATCTTCACATATGACGTCATTTATGCTCGAACATCTTCCATCTAGCGTTCTCCACCAAACCCATCCAGACACCTTGGCTTCCTTACATGTATCAGGCGCGGATCCAGGATTTTTTGCAAGGGGGGGGGGGTCTAGGTTTAATAATCGCTTAACTAATTGCGGTCAACCCATTAATTGGGGGTTTGTGGGCCCTCCCCCAGAAAAATTTGGTAAATTAGATTCAATTTGGTTCATTCTGACGTATTTCCAGAAGGTAATTTCCAAAATTACAGGTCTAAATCGCCAATAAAATCGCATAAAAAATTTTCAAGTCTGAGCGGGGGGGGGGGGGGGGTCCGGACCCCCCTGGAACCCCCCCCCCCCCCTCTGGATCCGCGCTTGTGTATACATTTAGAAAAACAAAACAATGCCATGGTAAAACTGATTGGCATGCAGCCCTATTTGACTGTCGTCTGTGGCCTACTTTTATTCCCTATAATGATATTCTGTCACGATGTCTGCCTAGGAAGGAAGAAATAAAGGACAACAAAAGATTAACCTATTTACAGCTTGCGCCTCGTAGTTAAATGGCCTCTAACACATAAAATACTACATCAAATTCCTCTAACATGTTGTCTACTTAGTACTGTCGACATAAATTTTTAAAACTCTTTTGTTATGTATCGCCTCCCATAACCTGCCGATTATATTTCAAAGTGTCTTAGTTGTAATTTACAGCGACTATTGCTTCACATTTTTTTCTGAAAAACAGCGGGAGACTTCTAATGCCTGTCAAAAAACTCATCAGGAGTAAAGGCAGAAAAAAATGATTCAATCGCAACGACGAGGACATTCCGCCAAATCATGAGAAGATATCGTAATCATTGCCACTATTGGTTGTTACGTGTAGGACGGGATATTCTTTAGTTGTTTAGCAATCCAGTTATCCAAATATAAATTTACGCTTTTGCTTTGAAATCCATTAAAGACTTTTTATATTAGTTATCGTGAAGCATTTTCTATGCCCATGCGTTTATGAGTAGAAAGTGTCTACGATTTTAATGTTCATCTGAGATTGCGATTTGTCTGATTAGAAGATGGCGCGCTTAGAATTGAAGAAACGCCTATGTAGTAAACATACATTATGTAGGCTTTCCAGAACAAACTGCTTTAAACACGGATCCTATTTCGTCCCGTTTAATATAGTTCAAAACTTTGTTTTACTTATCTTTAATACACTAGGATCTGGAAAAGTTGCATTCTGGTTGATGTAGGGGAGTTGCGGCAAGTTCTTGACGTATGAAACTGTGAGCATACGATTAGAAATACAACCGATGATTGGTTGATCATATCTCTGACGGCATAGGGTTAAAAGCCGCTTATATGATCCCTGACGCAAAAGTCCACCAATCCACTCAATATCAAAGCCATTCGATGTTCTATAGAGTTGGTTTTTAGATTGTCATGTGCATAAATACCTTGCGTAATTCTTCTCTCTGACATATTCGACAATATGAAAATACTAAATTAAGGATACAATTTAAGATTAATCCATCATAATGTAAACACATAACTATTTCATAACATAATACATAATGATCCGATTTCATCAAAGGTGGAGAAAACGTTTTGTATAGGCTAATAGGCTAATATTAACCCCATATAACAGATTAGTGTCGACTTCCTGCCGGGTAACAAAATTAATTAGATTTTTAAAATAGTGTTACAAGTTTTAAATAATGTTTTAGGGTGTTAAAATGTCACCCTCAGACATGTCTGTGCACGTTTATGTTTTAAAAATGTAAATTTATTAATGGTTTCACTCATTTTCATTTTGTGCAACTTTGCAATAAATGTCTTTAGTGCGGCGTTGTCTCAGCCATTTTTGAAGTTTTCAAAAGTTCGTAAAGGTCATGGATCGATTTGTCAGATACAATTATTTTAAAGGTACAGGTAATAACCAATCCATTTCAAATACTTTTTAATGTCTCACGCGTGTTTTTAATACGCGACACTTTTCTCTAGTTGTCTATATTTTTTTCTTAATTACCGTTTGATTTCTGACAGAAAACCTTAACAGACAACCCTCATCAATTGAGTCAGGACATTCACATACATACGCCAGTTTTGAACATTCTACCTCAACTAGCAGCATATATCGGGTCCCAAAATCTCTACCCCTCACACTGCTTACCACTGCTTAACCTAATCAGAAAATGCTCATCATAATAGTGTGATTAAAGTTGTGTCTATTATATTATTAAGCTGTTATTCCATGTGGGGAGGTGGGTGGCTGAATGGTTAGCGTGCGGGCGCTGTATCATACGGCCTGCCATTGAGTCAACTGGCGTGGTTTCGAATGCTAGTTTGTACGTAGCAAGGAGTAGCGTAGCCTGTCCAACCTCGTGGGTTTTCTCCGGGTACTCCGGCTTCCTCCCACTGCTAAAAACCACTACGCACGCACAAGCGAATAGTTGAAATAAAATTAAACCACATGTTAGTCCCAAAAATGACCTAGTTTGTGTCGAGTGGACGTTAAACCCCACCTCTCTCTCTCTCTCTCTCTCTCTCTCTCTCTCTCTCTCTCTCTCTCTGTTATTCCATATAAAATATGATTTAATACTAAGGTTATCGTTGCATTAAACTGGGTGAACTGATGATATATTTGGAATAAAAAAATATTCAAACCAATTAATCTGTCAAAAATTTGCTCCAATACGTTGTATTCGCGAAGAAATACCCCAAGCTATAGAAAATCCATTAAAAAAAAGTGATGTATATTTCACGTGACTTGGCTCTCAGTACCTATATAAACGGCTGCGAATCTGGAGCGAACTCATTGCATATAAAAATCACAATGTTGATTCCAATCAATGTCAGGATGCCGATTAGTGACATCCTCTCATTTTTGTCCTGTGCACGAGTCATGGGTGTTTTTCAGGGAAACCAGCATTTTTCTAGTAAGATTGGATGTTTCTACTTTCCATATATACCAAAATTGCTATACTTTTATTGGAAATAACCAATCGATAAATTTTTTTTTGTGGGAAGTATCTTTAAAAAAGGACATAGTTTGGGGTATTTTTTCAAGATTCTAAATATTCATTTTGATTTAGACTGCCGTTATAGCATATTCATATTCAGTAAGGTGTGGAATTCATACCGTCAAATATAATGTCACGTTTAAAATTTCGGGTATTATTTCAAGATTTTTAACTGATACGGCTTTTCAAAAGAACTATAATTTTGATTTATAATGCCCTTATAACATACCTATTTCAGCCCACGTGCGAAATTTGGAGGTTAAGAAGTACAAATTATTATTGTATAATATTATATTTTCCGCGTTGAAACTATTTAGTGTCCTTTTCTTGGACTATTTTTTAATACACTGAAAAAAAACTTGTGTTGGATCGCAACACAAGTACTTGTGTTAAAACTAATCTACACAAGTTTGTGTTGTTTTGCATTGCATTTACACAAACTTGTGTAGATTTGTAAAATTCTTGTGTGTTTTCATATCAGTAACACAAGTATTGTGTAGGCCTACCGTCAACCAAAGATTTTTTCTTTTTTTTTTTTTGGTTTTTGTTTTTTTGGTTTTTTTGTTGTTTTTTTGTTTACAAAGTCAGAATTCGGGAGTTCACAAGTTTAAGAAAAGTAATAATATTCAAGGTTTAATTCAAATCCCGAAAATTACATGGGGTTCTTCACTGGAAGAGTGTGCGCACTAATTAATCAGACAATTGCCGGGCAGACTTGAATGTTAATTGGTGTTAAGTTGTCTATAAAGATGAAATGTCTGGTTGTCTTTTTTTATTGATCCAATAAACTGATATATCAAAGGAATATATAGTGTACATGTGATTTTCAGCACCCTTGTGTTTGTCAAAATTGATTCAATGTGCATTGGAAAACAATGAGTAAAACTCTTAGTAGCCTAATGTAATTGGTTGATGTAATCGAAATTGGACAGTATATTGGTTAACTAAACAGTAACCAATCAAATTTAATTAAACTTCCAGATTTGTCTCATAATTGATTTATTGATACAATGGTTCTCCAAGCTATCTATACTCTATTTGATATTTTATCAACGACATTCAGTTAGACATTTAACTGTAGGACGCCATGTTTCGTAGTAGTGTCAACCGAGAGTGATATTTTTAAAAATATAATTGTCACACAGTATACAAGACCGCAGGTTTGTAAAATTTAAAAAAATAAAACCGTGTATTTAATTTAGCATCGATTTATTGTTTATATGTATATTACTAATAATTAAAAACAAACAAGTCAGACCAAGACTTGTTCTAGAACCTCGTAATCTTCAACGTACGTTATTCGTAGAATATTTTTCTGGATGTTAGAGACTAACTCAGAACAATTAAACCGGAAGTGTGTATTTAATAATGGCGGACAAGAATTTTTTTTTGGTTGTTTCTAATAGTAAAGCGTCCCGGGCCCGGTAATTCAGCAGTCTAACGAATTTGTCTTAATTTTTCTGAAAACGTGCTTTATTAATATTATTCGGCGCTACATCGTTGTTCAAATACTTGTACTTGCAAAAAACAACACCAACTGGGACGAGCAGGTAAGAATTTCTCTTCATTTTATAACTCGCCAGTCAGCCATCTTTGTTTCGGGCAAAATGAGAAATACGTGTATATCAGGCATGGACTATAGCTAGATACTAACTTTTGTACTAGTTTAATTGGAATTTAATCTTAATTTAAACATATTTTATTGTTCTAAGTAACAAGTGGATAAGGCACAAGTTTTACAACTTAGAACGCCATCTCCAAAATGTAATCTTATCTGTGTAAATGAAAAAAAAACAACCAAACAAACCCTTTATTTTTATATTAGTCAATGCAACGTACTGATTCAGAAACTAACACCTGCCGTCTGAAGTTTCTCTATAATTTCTTCTTTTTATTTCAGTCATTGATGTTAGCATATAGGCCTACTCCACAAAGAAAAACTGGTAAGTATTTCATTTTCTTTTAATATATTTTTTTTAATAATATCACTATCAGTAGTAATATCCAGTCAAGAGAGAGGGGAAATCGGGTTTTAATTTCACTTAACAGAACTGTGCGATAAACATGTCCTTGTATTAAATTGGTGGAATCAAGTAGGCCCATGCATGATATATATCCTAGAATCAAGTAGGACTGTTATTACATTTCCGCTATTTTCCTGAGCACTGACCATTGTGTATGTTGTGTTTATATTAATTCGACATAAACTTTGGAGTTGTTGTTAGTGTTTGTTGCATAACAGAATGGTCTATTTCAAATATGATATTTGCATAAGTATAAACGTAAATCGGCAGTGCTGGACACACTAGCAGAAGGATTCTGCTGAATCAATCAGCGCTAAATTCATGTAGTGTGTACACTGACATTCGCCCAAATCAAACAGGTTTGATATATTTGGCTGAACTATATTTGATTGGTGTGCTCGCTTTGTTGAAGCATTCGTCTGGTTTTAGAATTCATTAGCCAATAAGCACACATTCATATCAAGAAGTCACATGAATTTTTTGAAGACAAATGTTAAATCATGTGACCTAAAAGGTAATGTAACTGTCAACTGAGTGGTGAATCTGAGGAGGAAGAAAAAGAGAGAAATGGGGTTTAACGTCCACTCAACACAAACCAGGTCTTTTTGGGACTAACATATGGTTTAATTTTATTTCAATAATTCGCTTGCACGTAGGGGCCTTTAGCAGTGGGAGGAAACCAGAGTGCCCGGAGGAAACCCAAAAGGTTGAGAAGGCGCCCCTATCTCCATGCCACATGTGCTCACACCAGGGCTCGAAACCACAGCCGCAAGCCAGAGGTGAGCGGCCAGCTAGAGGTCGAAGCGCGGCACTCTAGACAACTAGGCCTGGAGTATCCACTCATTCGGCTGCAATTTTGTGCCAATTGAATTGGGCAAATAATTTGAGCACATCATTCTGGTGTGTCCACAGCTTTACTAGAAAAGTCTGTATTTTCTAAAAACCAACAATGGGGCATACCCAGAACAAAAATATAAGGCCATACCATGCTATCGGGTTACATGCATGCCACCTCCAGAATAGCAACCGGCACCTTACTCACTCAGCCACATGGCTATCATCTAATTACTGTGACAGTCCAGTCAAATGACAAACAAGGGTTATTAAAATAGATTTTCACGGCTTATGTAAAATCTTCAGGATTCAAATGGTTTTGGATACCGTAGATATTTTAGTTTCAATTTCATATCACACAGTTTGTATATGGTAAGATATCTTAAACAGTTAATTACATGTCACATATTCATATTTTTCAGTTTCCATATTAGATGCCATAGCAAATAAAACATCATATAATAAAATAAGAAAAAAAAACAAATATGGGAGAAGAAAGAGCTGAAAGAATGGGGTTTTTGGAGGGTGAGTGTTCAATTCTAATAGAAAAGATTGTTGATATGGTAATTTGAAATCTCACCATTAAATGTGTTTGGCACAATGTAGCCCGGTTGGAGCGGAGGTGACATTAGCCTCCATTTCAGTTTATTATTTTGAAATATAAAATTCAATTCAGTATAGTAAAAGTATACACACACATGTATGTGCACATATGACTGTCTCATTTGTAGAGAGTCGAGGTGGGTAAGACGCTGCAGGTTTGCTCCCAATGTTGACATAGAAAATTCAGGATGGAGGGCCTGACAAGGACATTCGTCTAGTTGTTCAGATTGAACAACAAAACATGGTCCTGTGTTCACATTGGCATGCATGTAAAAGATCCTCTGGCAATTGTAATTTGATACTAGAGTATGCCTTAGGGTCGTGGTACCGTGCAAAATTTCAGTCCAAAATCTCAAGGCCTTTTTGTGACTTCTAAGGGGGTGGGGGTGAATTGCCGGTTGGATGGCCGGATGGTTAGGACATGCGCGCTGTAACATAAAGCTGCGGGTCCTCCAGTTGCTCTCACTCCTAATGACCCCTCAGCGCAAGCAAATTATTGAAATAAAATTAAACTGTATGTTGGTCCCAAAATGACCTAGTTTGTGTCAAGTGGATGTTAAACCAAATTTCTATCTTTCTCTGATCTGACTCTAACCCATTTCATTTGAGCATTATATTCTGTCTGTGCCTGTAACTTGACAAGACAAAAGGAGTGTTACACAAAGTTGAAACAAAATAGAAACTAAGTCTCAATGTGGCAAAAAAATTGTTGATTTAAACATTATGAACCATATAGAAAGTATTCTTATTTCCCACTTTTTATTTTTTAGGCTGAAGCACACTCGGAGGAGAATTTAATGAATGATAAAAAGAAGAGAAACCAAGCATCAATTTATTTTATAATTCTGGAAAAGAATGCATTTGACCCAATTTTAAATATTTATTTGTTTTTAATGTTAAGTATTCTTCGAAAACACAATTAGATTTTAATCCTCTTATTAATTTCTGTATAATATAGAAAGTAAAGTGACATATAAATCACGTAAAATTTGGTCGGAAATCATAAAAGTATTTAATAGGCATTATCTAGAAACCAAATGTAGATCAGATATACCCAGAATTACATAAAACCTTGACCTACATTAAGGTGACTTTTCCTTGCTTATGAAACGAAATAAGGTTTAATATCCTAATATCCCTCTTTTCTGTGTTATTAGGGTGGTTCTGCCTTACAGTCTACTCTTATATCTAATATCTAATATTTCAACTGTCAAGGGTTCATTAAAGGGAACTCAGGGGGTCGAATGGTTAACAGGCACACATTGGATCAGGAGGTCTGGCAATGAGTCAAATATGTCAATTGTCAAGGGTACTTTAAAGTGAACACAGTCAAAGTGGCTTTGATTCAGGCTTGTACCCATTTGACCCAGTTTGTGTCAAGTGGACGCTTAACCTCATTTCTATCTCTTCTTTAAAATACACGGCAATGTGTACATTAGATCGAGGTTTTTTGTCGTATCCAAACAACTATATATTGTCCCTTCCCACGTCCTGCACTACTGACATGGAGGAACTATGCTTGGAACTCCAGTTGAAATTTCTCTGCCAACGCCTTATACTCACCGTGGCTTCCCATTGCTTATGATTTGTAATTGTATATAAATATTTTGTACATATTATTCAATATTTGCCATTGTCTCTCATATTTTTATATTTTAATCCTGCAGTCTTGATGCTTTGCTCCTTATATGTACAAAATATTCATTTTGTTCGGGTTTTTTTTCCTAATGAGGAAAGAGTTCTACACCATTTTATTACTACTGTAAAATAGGTCATTTTTCTTTTGTTAATTTTCTGTGTATGCTAGTTATTTCTAGAGTACTCAATAGTCACATGTAATTCGACTTATAACACTTTTCACTGTTTGAAAGTAATTCAAATAAGTGGATAATTTATCTTATTAGTGCTTGGTATATATCTTATTAATTTAAATATATTTGAATTATATATTTTGGGGGTATGGGGTAGGGATCTTTATATGCTAGTTCTTGTTGATGCTTTGCTCCGTATATGTACAAAATATTCATTTTGTTTGGGTTTTTTTTCCTAATGAGGAAAGAGTTCTACACCATTTTATTACTACTGTAAAATAGGTCATTTTTCTTTTGTTAATTTTCTGTGTATGCTAGTTATTTCTAGATTACTCAATAATCACATGTAATTTTCACTGTTTGAAAGTAATTCAAATTAGTGGATAATTAGGCTTTCAGACTTTCGTCTGAAAGCCTATTGAGATTACTAAAATTATTATTATTATTATTATTAAGCTTTCATATTACATATGAAAGCTTATTGTTTCTGTTAAGATTATTATTGTTATTTTTTTTTTTGTGTTTTGTCCACAAATCGGATTTCTCAGAATCTAACGATAGGATCGTTCTGAAACTTTTACCTATCCCCCCAAAAATGGGTGGTGGCTGTTGATTAAATATATTTTCAAAACGTTTTACGAATCCGAAATCACCGAATTTTACGAACGAAAAAACTGACAATGCATAGTCGTAACTTTGTTATTTTTTGACCGATTTTACTAATTCTTTTTTCTTTAAATACCTTGAAAAAAATCATTTTCATCAGCAGTTTCGCATTTTCGAATTTCGAAAATTCGTCGCTGTGATTTCGAACCGGAAGTTTAGACCAATTTGTCAACTTCTTTAATAGTTGTACGATTTTCATTCAATTTAGTGTATAAGTAGATGTTACCGATGTGACTTCAAAAATATAATTATAAATGTTCTAAATTATCTCCCCTTGGTGAAATTAAGGATCAAAGTTTTCAAAAAAATCGTCGAAATATAGGTCAGAATGACCTAATTTTTTTTTTCGATACTAGACAAGGAATTACTGATTCGTACACAAAATATGGAGTTTGTCGATCGAACCGGAAGTGCCACCATCTTGAAACGTGAAAAATCAATAAGGCTTTTTTGCTATTTTACTTACAGACTCGGGGGTTATATTTTCTGAATCCTTGTAGGAAGGCCTAAAAAATGTCGCGAACAGAATTTTGATTTAGGTCAACCGGGAGTCACCATTTTGAATTGAAAATCAAAAATAGAAGCAATTTGAAGGGCCGAGACTTTTGAGCACAATAACTCTCCTTCTAATTAAGCTAGAATGTTCTAACTTGGTGTAGACGTTCACTAGGTCAAAGTTATGATGAAGTTCAAAGATGAGCATTTTCTGCTTAGGGTAAGCAGAGATAAGCATATTGATTTGTTGATTCTTTAGGGCACGATAACTTCGGTTATAATGAAGAGAGGGCGGTGAAACTTTTGTCAATAGAGAGTCTAATAGCTAGCCTGTTGTGTGAAATCATTGTATCATTTTTTTAAATATCAGGGATAGCCGAAAAAAGGAGATTGAAAATCCAAAAAGTCGTATTTTTACAACTTGGAGTATGTTTAGAGGTCTTTCTCGTAAAGTCAACATAATATTTGTTGGGAACTTCTTCTACAAAGAGTCTTATTGGTAGTCTTTTATATGAAACCATCGATCAACAGTCCAACATATCATGAGTAGAAGAACAAAAGGATCGAACATTGAAAACGGCACCCTTTCATTGTTAAGCGAAACATGCAGTGTGGGTGACTACAATCTACACATTTAGTCATCGTATAGAGCTTATTCAACAGTATCGAATTCCAACTGCTTAGGGATATTTTACGTGCACTCCAATGTGTACACGGGACCGTGGTTTTCGTCCCATCCGAACTAGACAGCCGTTCTGCCTCACTGACAAGGGGGAACCACGCCGGGAAATCGAGATGAACTTTCTCCGTGCAGAACTTTCAATTCAAGCCAAACTTTTATTGCATACGATTACGCTGGTCAGTTGGAGCTTATTTTCAAAAGTTTTGTAATAATCGGTTGGTAATTAAAGTACCATGCACATTAAACTGTTAAAACAGAAAATTTCGCCCGGTTGAAATGTTTCTTGCTATAAGTCAGCAATTTTCCGAATTCAGGGAGGCTGAATGGCTGAATGGTTAGCATGTGCTTTCTCGGCCAATGCAAGGATCGAACACCCGACCTCCATTCTAACGAGCCAGCGCCTTGCCCACTTAGCCACCGTGATTCCCATAAATAGCAATGAAACGATCAACGAATTTATAGCAGTAATAACACTTCAACAATTAACGAATTCGTAGCAGAAATAACGATGAAACAATTAACGAATTCGTAGCAGAAATAACAATGAAACGTTCAACGAAATCATAGCCGAAATAAGAGTGGAACAATGAACGAATTAATAGTAGACGAGTTCATAGTAGAAAAAACAGCGAAACAATGAACGAATCATAGCAGAATCCAGAAGGCTATCAATACACTGTGAAATTTGAAACCTAAATGGCCCGGCTAGGAACAATGTCTACGTGCCCGTAAAAGACTACTTAACAGTTGGAATTCGAAAGAAAAGACCGTAACGACGCTGTCCGATCAAACTTTAGTTAATTCAGTCGGCGCAAAAAGATAGGTCGTTAAAACCATTTCTGTTCAGTTCATTCCATTTCCTTAAATCTATGAAAGTTGTGTGAATTGGGAATCGCGTATTACTCAACAGTTTCAGGGGAGATAAGCCGTCTTTGAGATTGGAAATCAATTTTTGATATCGACTGTGTATGATTGCTACTAGATCGATTGTGATTCAGGTTCTAATCAGTTTGGATTGAAGAATCAGGGTGGTATATGTGTGTGTGATGGGGTGGGGGTGGTGTCACAAGACGCTATATCCCATTCGCAACCACACACCTAACAAATGCAGGGTATAGGTTGCGATCAGTTCTTTCAAGATTTTCATATATTTAAGCCACTTTATTACACGCCTCATCTGAAAATGTCTGTGTAAATGCAGATAAATGTTGACCAAATAACATCTTTCACCATTTTGACTTTCAGTTACAGAACTAGCATAGGGGCGTTTTAAGGTTTATCATGGCGGAGGCTGTACTATTTTGAGGGCCCTCTGTCGCGAGGGGAGGTTCTTGATTGATGATTGTCACCCCAATGCAATGGCTGCATTCTCATTCAGTAGTGGATTCGACAGTAACAGTGAATGGGAAACGATTGAGTTGGACTCGGGGGCCCTTTCCCTTGGCACTAGGGACCCTTTTGTCATTCGTCGGACCCTTTTGTCTGTCTTTAGAGCCCTCCCTAACTAGGGCACATTTTCATTTTTCGCATCGGTTTTAGCATTTTTCTCCCGTTTTATTTTTTCAACTGCTTTGATTTTTTTCGCGGGGAGGCTGGCGCCTCCAGCGCCTCAGCTATAAAACGCTTTTGAACTAACAGTACTATTGACATAATACCGTTTTTTCCAGTAATGGTAACTCACTCGTTTCTTCAAGAATCATTCGGCATTCCAGGTATGCTACATTCTATTCGCTGTCTTCCATAGGAGCGGTAAGATGAGACCTGTTTGTGGGAAAATCCCTAAACAATATGCGAGGGTGGAATAATCGTACATTACTTTAAGGTTTGCGTGAAGTAATTGTCCAAATTACAGTTATATGCACTGAATAACCATGACACGGAGAGAGAGAGAGAGAGAGAGAGAGAGAGAGAGAGAGAGAGAAATGGGGTTTAACGTCCACTCGACGCAAACTAGGTCATTTTGGGACTAACATATGGTTTAATTTTATTTCAATAATCTGCTTGCGCATATTAACAATGGGAGGAAACCGCAGGTCCCGGGATAAACCCATGAGATTGGACAGGCGAGATTGTAGGTTAGGGTTAGGGTAAGCGCTAAGGTTAGGTCTTGGGTTAGGATTAGGATTAGCGATATCCCTATTTACATCTCGTGACCTTTGACCAAACGTAATGAAGACAGGATGTGACGTATATATGCACATTGAGGTTATCAAGCTATAGACCGGACTAGTAGTAAGCTATAAACGGATAAATAACAAGAGTTTATATGTATATTATTTTATTAAATTTATATATATCTTAACTCCCTGATTTACGTATATACATTATGCATGAACAATAGAAACTATATACTAGTATTTATAAGTATTAAAGCTATGGTAATATTATGCTATCAAATAGCCGTATTGTCTTTATATTTGTTGTAACCGCAACCTTGATAGTTATTGTAAGAAGGATAACGGTTGTAGTTGTTGTATCCGTTACCGTATCCGTTGTTATTGTAGTTGTTATATCCCTTCCCATATTCGTTGTTATTGTGGCCATTGTTGTAACCGTTGTTGTAATTGTAGGGGCCGTTGTAACTATTGTATCCTTTATTATTGTATTGGTTGTACTTGTATAGTCCGTTGTTGTATCGTTACCAACGATACCATGACCAATTCCGTGTCCAACAATACCGTGTCCGATACCGTTACCAACGATGTCATGCCCAATGCCGTTACCAATCTTTCCATGTCCAATAAGTCCGTGTCCGATTCCGTTTCCAATGATACCATGTCCGATACCGTTACCAACGATACCATGACCAATTCCGTTTCCAACAATACCGTGTCCGATACCGTTACCAACGATGCCATGCCCAATGCCGTTACCAATCTCTCCATGTCCAATAAGTCCGTGTCCGATTCCGTTTCCAATGATACCATGTCCGATACCGTTACCAACGATACCATGACCAATTCCGTTTCTAATAATACCGTGTCCAATACCGTTACCGATACCGTTACCAACAATACCATGACCAATTCCGTTACCAATAACACCGACTTTGCCAACAGCTACTATTCCGTGTCTGAGTCGGTTTCCTTGGATACCATGTCCAATACCATGGTTGAGTCCGTTGCCAATAGCTCCTACACCAACAAGACCATGTCCAACACCGGCATGTCCTCTTCCATATCCTTTACCAATTCCGTTTGCAAAGACACCAACACCATGTCCGAAACCGTGTCCGATTTTAGCATCGATGTATTGGGAAGCAGCTACTGTCAAACAGACAGCGAAAGCGACGAAAGCCTGAAAAAGAAAAAAAAAAACATGTGTTTTACAGAAATAGCCGTAGATTTGATTCCATACTAAAAAAAAATCGCGAGGGTTTATTTATAACCAAAAACTTGACAATCAAGAAATTTTACTGTGCCGCCATTATTTAGTACATGATCGAGTTTTGGCGTTACCAGGCAAAATCACAAGTAATGTTCAACTCTGGGTAATAATTTACACTTTTTATAATTTACCGTTCTGGTCCTATGAATATAAAACTGCCTTTAATACAATGTCAAGGGCGATAAGCAATAATACAACAGTGACGATGCAATACCATGTTCAACCCTCGGTAATTTCTACCAGTTTTAAATTTAAAGATGGACCTATGGGTATGCATGCCAAGTGCGGTAAGCAATCATATAAAAATTTAGTATGTAATGAAACTTATTAGTGCTATACCAAATTAGATATCAGGTTTCTTGTCTAGAAAGTTCAAGTATATCCCATCTGGGTCACGATCCTTGTAACTACATACCGCTAATTAGAAGTATTGAAGATTATTTAGTCAACAAGTTAAATTTACTCTCTGTAGATTGTTACAATGTTTTACTGTATTAGGCCAGTCTGTACAGAACAGAGGGCGAAAAAGCAAGTCCCATTTAGGATTTCAGGGACCGGGTATGCTTATCTTAAAACTTCAAAGATTTGAAATCTTATACGGAGTAGGGCAAAAGTCCTACTTTATACACCGACTGGACCATTGAAGACAAACAGGTAGATTTTGCCCGGACATCTGTATCACGATATACTCTATCAAGGAATCTTTTACGTGCACGCCAATGTGCACACTGAACATTGCTTTTCGTCCCATCCTGACAATTAGACACTATTCCCTGTCAGACCGGGCAGACCTACTGTCCTGTACAGCTAACAAGGGTAGTCAAGCCTGTACAATTGACTTTCTGGTCAAACCCCGGGAGAGAGCCCAAGACCTACTGGTTAGTTAATCAGTGTCTCTTATCACTGAGCCACCATGATCCCCATACATTAAAAACGCAGAGTTCGTAGATGAGCATATTATGCTTAGGGTAAGCAGAGATAAGCAATTAGATTGGTTGATGATTTTGGACACTTTCACTGAACATTGCTTTTCGTCCCATCCTGACAATTAGACACTATTCCCTGTCAGACCGGGCAGACCTACTGTCCTGTACAGCTAACAAGGGTAGTCAAGCCTGTACAATTGACTTTCTGGTCAAACCCCGGGAGAGAGCCCAAGACCTACTGGTTAGTTAATCAGTGTCTCTTATCACTTTCACTGCCAAGGGATCTTTTACGTGCACTCCAATGTGTACACGGGACCTCGGTTTTTCGTCCCATCCGAACGACTAGGCAGCTGTCCTTATCAGGCCATCCTTCTGCATCACTGACAAGAGGAAACCACGCCGGAAAATCGAGATGAACTTTCTCGGCCAATGCAAGGATCGAACACCCGACCTCCAGGCTAACGAGCCAGCGCCTTGCCCACTTAGCCACCGTGATTCCCATAAATAGCAATGAAACGATCAACGAATTTATAGCAGTAATAACACTTCAACAATTAACGAATTCGTAGCAGAAATAACAATGAAACGTTCAACGAAATCATAGCCGAAATAAGAGTGAAACAATCAACGAATAAGCAATTAGATTGGTTGATGATTTCGGACACTTTCACTTCAGTCAGATTGATGAAACTTGGTGTATAGTTTCATTACATCAATATCTTGAATACGTTCGACAATGAGCATTGTCTGCCCTGGATAAGCAGAGCGATGAGCAATTTGATTGGTCGAGAATTTGAAACAAAATAACTCTCCTTCTAATTGGGGCAGAATGTTCAATCTTGGTGAAGGCGTTCATTAGGTCAGTGCCATAAAGGAGTGCGAAGATGAGCATTGTCTGCTTACAGTAAGCAGAGATAAGCAATCTGATTGGTTGATTCTTTGGGGCACGATAACTTTGGTTATAATGAAGTGAGAGTGACAAAATTCCAAATATAGATTCATTATGTCATTACCTTGACTAAGTTTGATGTTGAGAATTTCTGCGTAGATTTAGGAGCAATAAGCAATTTGACAGATCACATTGGAACATAACACCTCTGTTTCTAATTAAGGTAGAATTTGAACCGGTTGAATTGTTTCTCGTTATAACTCGGTGAGTTTTTGGCGGATTTCATTAATTCTTTTTCCTTTTTAAGATTCTTTATATAACTCTTGAGATGCGACAGAAACTGACCGTGAATATGAAAGCTTTAATATCTGCTTAGCAGATCTAGTTATTAAGCTTTCATATTACATATGAAAGCTTATTGTTTTTGTTAAGATTATTATTATTAGGCTTTCAGACTTTCGTCTGAAAGCCTATTGAGATTACTAAAATTATTAGGGTTTCACACTGCGAAGCTTGTGTGAAACACTATTGTTTTTGTTAAAATTATTATTAGGGTTTCACACTGCGAAGCTTGTGTGAAACACTATTGTTTTTGTTAAAATTATTATTCTTATTATTATTATTCTTCTTTTGTTTTGAGTAGATCTCAGCAACTGCTTGTCGCATCGTTACGATTTCTTCGGTTTTACTGGGAAAGTGGGTGTGACTTAGAGGATAAAGCTATTTTGAACGTTCTGCGACAATGCGAAATGTCCGAAATCACCGAAGTTATCGTTTTTGAAAATATAGCAGTAATTTTAACAATAATCATTGGATTTTAACTTTCGATACATTTTGGCATAGCCTGAGACAGGGCACATAGCTACGCTTCTTTCGATTTTTGATTTTCGGCAAATCTTCGAAGATATTAGGCGCCAAATTTCGTAAATTTAAAATTTTACAAAAAACATTTTTATTTATGAATATTTTTTAGTCGTATTGTGCACAGAATTAAAGAGTCATCTGCCTTGTGCAAAAATGTTAAAAAATTTTGTCTCAGTAATTTTCCTTGGCCGCCATTGGCTAATTCAGTTTTTCAGTCCTAGATTAATTTTTTATTGTTCGATTTGTATAAAACAAAGTTCATATGCTTCGTTGTCTCAATTGTCATTTTTTTTATTACCGGAAGTGTTATCTGTCGGCACCGGAAGTGGCATAATTTTACCAAAAACTACAATTTTGACAGTTAGGTACCATTTTTCGAAAACAAATATTATTTTTTGGAAAAATTATTTGACTCAAAGAGTGTGCCCTTTCAAGGCGCAAAAAATGTCGGAAGCAGTTTTTTTAATTTCGATTTCATTTTCGAGCAAATTCGATTTAATGGCTAAAAATGGTGTAAAATTGACCTATTTACAACCTATTCAGGCTTTTCAGATTTTAAAATATTTCTTCGTAACTTTTATAAACTTGTAGCTATAATCCATACGAAGAAAATGTATGTTAAAATTAGTTTGTAATATAAGCAGTTCCCAAGAAATGGGCAGTTCTGTGCAAGTCACTGTTTTCGTTATTTTGCCTGTAAAATAGTCAATTATTATTGGATTTTTATAAAAGTGACATCATTTGATTCAAAAAGCATGTAGCGTCATATCAAGTTGATTACAATTTAAAATTGACACCGGAAGTGACGTCATTTGGTCAAAAACTGCATTTTAAACTTTTTAAATCAATGTTTTATTCAACCATGAATAACTTAATATGTATTAATAATTTTAACTTTTGGTTTAAATTCACATATAAATACAACTCATATGGTCATATAGATATCATAAAATTGTTTCTAACTTGTTCGGTTGCCGAGAAATAGACGGTTTTCTACAGGTCACTTTTGAAGGTTTCGGGGCCATAAAAGTGTCAATTATTATTCGATTTTCATAAACGTTACACCATGTTACACCTAATGCCATTTGTGATTTAATACAAGTAATTTAAGATTTTCATTATCACCGGAAGTAACGTCATTTTGGCAAAAACTGAATTTTTAGCCTTCAAAACAGATATTTTATTCAAATGAGTCTGTTTTGAAATCTTTTTCAAATTATGGTATTTGATGCCAATCAACAAATAGAATGAACCCATACGATCATACAGATACCACAAAATGGTTTCTAACTTGTACGGTTGCAGAGAAATAGCAGATTTTCTACAAGTCACTTTTCGAGTTTTTTGGTCTTTAAAAGTGGCAATTATTATTCGATTTACATAAAATTTTCACTATATGATATCGTATGCCATTTCTGATTTCATAAGACTAATTGAACATTTGCATTAACTCCGGGAGTAATTTAATTTTGTCAAGATCATTTACAAGTAACAAATGTATAAAATGACTTGATATTGCTGGATTGATTGGTTGATTCTGCGTCCATTTTATTTGTGTGCAATGTTAATTTGGAAACCTGTTTAGTGGTTTCGCTGGTACCGGAAGTGACATATGTTCAAGGGTAACTTGGCACCGGAAGTGACATGTTTAAGGGTAACGTGGCACCAGTGAAACCCGTCATTCCTGCATGCAGGTCTAGTTCTTATTATTATTATTATTCTTCTTTTGTTTTGAGTAGATCTCAGCAACTGCTTGTCGCATCGTTACGATTTCTTCGGTTTTACTGGGAAAGTGGGTGTGACTTAGAGGATAAAGCTATTTTGAACGTTCTGCGACAATGCGAAATGTCCGAAATCACCGAAGTTATCGTTTTTGAAAATATTGCAGTAATTTTAACAATAATCATTGGATTTTAACTTTCGATACATTTTGGCATAGCCTGAGACAGGGCACATAGCTACGCTACTTTCGATTTTTGATTTTCGGCAAATCTTCGAAGATATTAGGCGCCAAATTTCGAAAATTTAAAATTTTACAAAAAACTTTTTTATTTATGAATATTTTTTAGTCGTATTGTGCACAGAATTAAAGAGTCATCTGACTAGTGCAAAAATGTTAAAAAAATTTGTCTCAGTAATTTTCCTTGGCCGCTATTGGCTAATTCAGTTTTTCAGTCCTAGATTTAATTTTTTATTGTTCGATTTGTATAAAACAAAGTTCATATGCTTCGTTGTCTCAATTGTCATTTTTTTTATTACCGGAAGTGTTATCTGTCGGCACCGAAAGTGGCATAATTTTACCAAAAACTACAATTTTGACAGTTAGGTACCATTTTTCGAAAACAAATATTATTTTTTGGAAAAATTATTTGACTCAAAGAGTGTGCCCTTTCAAGGCGCAAAAAATGGCGGAAGCAGTTTTTTTAATTTCGATTTCATTTTCGAGCAAATTCGATTAAATGGCTAAAAATGGTGTAAAATTGACCCATTTACAACCTATTCAGGCTTTTCAGATTTTAAAATATTTCTTCGTAACTTTTATAAACTTGTAGCTATAATCCATACGAAGAAAATGTATGTTAAAATTAGTTTGTAATATAAGCAGTTACCAAGAAATGGACAGTTCTGTACAAGTCACTGTTTTCGTTATTTTGCCTGTAAAATAGTCAATTATGATTGGATTTTTATAAAAGTGACATCATTTGATTCAAAAAGCATCTAGCGTCATATCAAGTTGATTACAATTTAAAATTGACACCGGAAGTGACGTCATTTTGTCAAAAACTGCATTTTAAACTTTTTAAATCAATGTTTTATTCAACCAAGAATTACTTAATATATATTAATAATTTTAACTTTTGGTTTAAATTCACATATAAACACAACTCATATGGTCATATACATATCATAAAATTGTTTCTAACTTGTTCGGTTGCCGAGAAATAGACGGTTTTCTACAGGCCACTTTTGAAGGTTTTTGGGCCATAAAAGTGTCAATTATTATTCGATTTTCATAAACGTTACACCATGTTATACCTAATGCCATTTAGGATTTCATACAAGTAATTTAAGATTTTCATTATCACCGGAAGTAACATCATTTTGGCAAAAACTGTATTTTTAGCCTTCAAAACAGATATTTTATTCTAATGAGTCTGTTTTGAAATGTTTTTCAAATTATGGTATTTGATGCCAATCAACAAATAAAATGAACCCATACGATCATACAGATACCACAAAATGGTTTCTAACTTGTACGGTTGCAGAGAAATAGTCGATTTTCTACAAGTCACTTTTCAAGTTTTTTGGTCTTTAAAAGTGGCAATTATTATTCGATTTACATAAAATTTTCACTATATGATATCGTATGCCATTTCTGATTTCATAAAACTAATTGAACATTTTCATTAACACCGGAAGAAATGTAATTTTGTCAAGATCATTTACAAGTAACAAATGTATAAAATGAATTGATATTGCTGGATTTGGTTGATTCTGCATCCATTTTATTTGTGTGCAATGTTAATTTGGAAACCTGTTTAATGGTTTCGTTGGTACCGGAAGTGACATATGTTCAAGGGTAACTTGGCACCGGAAGTGACATGTTTAAGGGTAACGTGGCACCAGTGAAACCCGTCATTCCTGCATGCAGGTCTAGTTATTATTATTATTATTATTTACCGCGGGAGCCTAGATCTCCATGATGGAAACAGATATCGATCTGGAATTAGATTTTCTATCGGGAAACCATGTGGTGGCTACTTGATAAAATATTTTTGAAGTTTCTGCGCATACCGGAAGTGACCGAACTTTGTACGTTGTCTGAAAATTGAAAATCGGCCATAGTTTCGTCAATTCTTTATCCATTTTCAAACAAATTACATTTTCGGAATCCCTGAATCTTTTCTAAGACAATGGCTATCTTACATTTTTCAATTTCGAACATTCGTCTATTACTTTTATCGTTCGAAAATTGAAAACATGTTGTTTACGAGACAATTTTTGTTATTTTTCAAAATTTTCAAATTTGACCTACATTTTTGGATACCTGAGGTCCATCCGATTCCAGTAATATAAGTTTCATTCAGAGTTATCGCCCTTTATTTTTCGATTTTTTTCGAATTTTCTTCCCATTTTGTGAGCTCGGGTTTCGTTTTATGGCAGAATTGACGTTTCTGAAACTTCTGGAACATGAAGTTATAGTCCAATACCAACTTATAAAGCAATTTCGACAAGAATCCTTCAACCGGAAGTGGTCGAAATAATGTGCAATATTTTGAAAAAAATGCAAAAAACGGATATTTTGGGGGAAAATGCGATTTCTCCGCCCGATATCAATGGATTAAAGAAATTATGGTACCATTGGACTGCACTAGGATTGTACTATCGTATGATGCCCAATTCATACGGATACTATGATCAGGAAGCAAAATATGGCACGCTGAAAATCAAGAATTTTCTGATTTTTAGCATTTTTGGACGACTGTATCTCGAAAACTTAACCTACAATTTTTTTTTAATTTTTTCTATCCAGAGTCCTTTTGGAGGTACTTTGCATGAAGCCAACCAATAAGACTTTCAAATGTCTGGAATAGAATAAAAAAGGGACTGAAAATCGAAAAAAGTCGAAAAATCGTGAAATTTTGAAAAATGCTCTACTATTTTTTTATTTAAAGAGATTTTTAAAAAAAGGTTGTATATTCAGATAGCTGACCTAATTACGATTCTAACGATGTATAATATGTATGTAATTATTGAAATTTAATTTTCGATATTTTAAATTTTTTGCGTTTTTGGCACTTTTGAACATAGGATTTCTCAGGGGCATTTTATCTGATCAGATAATGTAATATATCATTACAGAGCGCTGTGGCTATTTTAGCGCCCAAACCGGCTATTAAAACTATTCCGACAATAATAACCATACCGGAAGTATTCAAAAAATGAAAAAAAAGTTTAAAAATATTGTCGCACTTGCGAAAAACTTGATTGCTCACTTAGGTAATAGCGGACCAAAAGAACTAAAGTGTCGTTAGATAGCCCTATTAATGGACCATCATATGGTATCTAAATAATACGATTTCGATGGTAAGGAAATAAATTATTGTATGCCAAGAATCTAGTATTTTCCGATTTTTTAACATTCTGAGACGCCCTTTTCTCGAAAACGACGCCTACGATTTTTCTGAAACTTTTCTTACTCATAGTCCTATCGGTTGTCTATATAGTGAATCCAAAATGAAAAGCATTGAAATAATATAGGTGGTCAAAAAATGACATCAAACTTTGAAAAAAATTGAAAAATCGTTAAATTTTTGTAAACGCTCTTTAATTTATCTTTTTTTCCAAAACTACTCAATGGATGTTTCTGACACTTCTGGTACAGAAAGTTAAGTATCCAAAGAACTTCGTAAAGCTATCACAACAACGATCGTAAAACCGGAAGTAGTCGAAAAAATGTCCGATATTTTGAAAAAAAATATTTTTTTTACGAAAACCTTTTTTATTTATGAATATTTTTTGATGGTATTTTACACAGGGTTAAAATATCATCCTACTTGAGCAGAAATGGGAAAGAAAATTGTCTCGGTTATTTGCGTTAGCCGCCAACGGCTAATTTAGTTTTTCGTACCCAGAAAAATTATTTATTGTTCGATTTGTATAAAACAAAGTTCATATGCTCCGTGGTCCCAATTGTAATTTTTTTTGTTATGGTGAAATTTTTCTGTCGGCAACGGAAGTGGCGTAATATTAACAAAAACTATAATTTTGACAGTTCGGTACTACTTTTTGAAAGCAAATATTATTTTTTTTCAAAACTGATATAACTAAAATTATGCACCCTGCAAAGGTGCACAATATGCTTAGCTCAGATTTTTTAATTTCAATTTCATTCTCGGGCAATTTCGAATAAAATGTAAAATAAAGTGTAAAATTCAGTTGTTTACAATTCATTCAGCGTCTTCATATTTTGAAATATTTATTTGTAATTTTAATAAACTCGTAGCAATAATCCAGAAGAAGAGAGTGTATGCAAAAATTAGTTTGTAATATGAGCAGTTGCCGAGGAATATGCAATTTTGCATGCATCACTTTTCACGTTATTTTGCCTATAAAAGAGTGAATTATTATTCGATTTGCAATATTTTTTTCCATTTGATGCTTAATGTCAATTTGGACTAGGTCAAGCCAATTTTACAATTTCACTGTGACCGGAAATGACGTCATTTGGGCAAAAACTGTATTTTAAACCTAAAAAACAAATATTTTATTCAAATGAGTCTGCCTTATAATAATTTTAAAATTATGATATTTGATTCCCATCAACGAATAGAATGAAGCCATACGACCATACAGATACCACAAAATGGTTTCTAAGTTGTACGGTTACAGAGAAATAGGCGATCTTCGATAAGTCACTTTTCAAGGTTTTTGGTCTATAAAAGTGTCAATTATTATTCGATTTTTATATTTTTTTTTACCATTTGATGCCTTATGCCATTTATGACTTCTATGAACTAAATTAACACTTTCAATGTCACCGGAAGTAATGTAATTTTTTCAAAAAACGTATTTTTGGCCTTCAAAACAAACATTTTTTTGAAGTGATTTATGTTTATTATTCGTTTAACTTTATAATGTCTGACTCTAATGGGCAGTAAGATTGAATCAATACCATCATATTGATATCAAGAAAAGGCTTCTAGCATGTTCCCTTGTCGAAAAATAGCCAATTGTCCCAGGGTCACTTTTAAGTTTTTTACCTTCTTAATTTCAGTTTATTGGTTATAGGTTAATTATTTATTGACCGATATGTATAAAACAAAGTTTGTATTTTGTATGTTGCGAATTTTCGACTTACTTTTCACCTATAAAAATTTCTTTCAACACCGGAAGTGACGTAATTTTGCCATAATTTACAATTTTGACCGGTCTTTTCGCCCAGCAAATATTACTTTTACATATGATAGACGGTGTCACTGAAGTAAAACAATTAAAGTTTGGTAGCTCAATGGATCGGCTATGGTATAATAAACTTCCTGTATGATTCCTGAAAGCCGGTTCAGTGCTGCTTGCAGGTCTAGTTATTATTATTTTTTTTTTTTTGTGTCATTTCTGCAAATCGGATTTCTCAGAATCTAACCATGGGATCTTTCTGAAACTTTGACCTACCCCCCCAAAACTGGGTGGCAGTTTTTGATTAAATATATTTTCAAAACGTTTTACGAATTCGAAATCACACAATTTTACGAACGAGTGAATTTGACCTGCATTACTGTAACTCTGTGACTATTTGACCTATTTTACTAATTCTTTTTTCTTTGAGTACCTTGACAAAAATCATTTTCAACTGCAGTTTCAGATTTTCGAATTTCGAAAATTCGTCGCTGTGATTTCGAACCGGAAGTTGAGACCAACTTGACAACTTCTTTAATAGTTGTACGATTTTCATGAAATTTAGTATGTAAGTAGATCTTACCCACGTGACTTCAAAAATATAAATAGAAATTTTCTAAATTATCTCCCCTTGGTGAAATTAAGGATCAAAGTTTTCAAAAAAATCGAAGAAATATAGGTCAGAATGACCTGATGTTTTTTTTGGATACTAGATAAGTAAATGCTGATTCGTACACAAAATATTGAGTTTGTGGATTGAACCGGAAGTGCCGCCATCTTGAAACGTGAAAAATCACAAAGGCTTTTTTGCTATTTTACTTACAGACACGGGAGTTATATTTTCTGAATCCTTCAAGGATGGCCTAAAAAACGTTCGGAGTAGAATTTTGATTTAGGTCAATTGATGGTCGCCATTTTGAAGTGAAAGTGAAAAATAGAAGCAATTTGAAGGGCCGAGAATTTGGAACACAATAACAATCCTTCTAATTGAGCTACAATGTTCAAACTTGGTGTAGACGTTCACTAGGTCACTGTCTTGATTGAGTTCAAAGATGAGCATTTTCTGCCTAGGGTAAGCAGAGATAAGCAAGCTGATTTGTTGATTCTTTAGGGCACGATAACTTTGGTTATAATGAAGGGAGGGCAATGAAACTCTTGTCAATCGAGAGTCTAATATCTAACCTGTTGTGTGAAATCATTGTATCATTTTTTCTTAAATGTCCGGGGTAGCCGAAAAAAAGAGATTGAAAATCCAAAGAGTTGTATTTTTACAATTTAGAGCATGTTTAAAGGTCTTTCTCGTAAAGTCAACATGTGTTTCCTGCAAATCGGATTTCTCAGAATCTTACCATAGACTGTTTCTGAAACTTTGACCTACACACCCAAAAATGGGTGGTGAGTATTGATTAAATACATTTTCAAAACGTTTAAAGCATTCGAAATCACCGAATTTTACGAACGAGTGAATTTGACCTGCATTACTGTAACTCTGTGACTATTTGAAGTATTTTACTAATTCTTTTTTCTTTGGGTACCCTGACAAAAATCATTTTCAACTGCAGTTTCAGATTTTCGAATTTCGGAAATTCGTCGCTGTGATTTTGAACCGGAAGTTGAGACCAACTTGACAACTTCTTTAATAGTTGTACGATTTTCATGAAATTTAGTATGTAAGTAGATCATACCGATGTAACTTTAAAGATGTCCTTAGAAATTTTCTAAATTATCTCCCCTTGGTGAAATTAGGGATCAAAGTTTTCAAAAAAATCGAAGAAATATAGGTCAGAATGACCTGATTTTTTTTTTTGGATACTAGATAGGTAAATACTGATTCGTACACAAAATATTGAGTTTGTGGATCGAACCGGAAGTCCGCCATCTTGAAACGTGAAAAATGACAAAGGCTTTTGCGATATTTTACTTACAGACCTGGGAGTTACATTTTCGGAATCCTTGAAGGAATGCCTAAAAATCTATCGGATCAGAATTTTGATTTCGGTCACGTGATGGTCACCATTTCGAACTGAATATGAGAAAAGGTGAAAAATCGAGTACGTGACTGAAAGCAATAGGCCGTAGTTTGGAGAATATGTCTCCTATTTTCAAAATGAATACATTTCTGGATAGCCGGGATCAGGGTCGAAATATTGTTATTTGAAAATGTCACATTTTCGAATTTTGTCTTCGATGTTTTTCGTGCCGATAAAGTTGTTTACGATTGAAAAATCATAAAAACTTCGCTATATTTTGACCGATTTTAATGATTTTTTTTTTTGTTGATGAGATTATTTACATGACCCATGACATGTGACAGATAGTGACTGTTAATATGAAAGCTTTAATATCTGCTTTGCAGATCTAGTTATTATTATTATTATTTACCGCGAGGGCCTAGATCTCCATGATCGAAAACAGATATCGATCTGGAATTAGCTTTTCTATCGGGAAACCATGTGGTGGCTACTTGATAAAATATTTTTGAAATTTCTGCGCATACCGGAAGTGACCGATCTTTGTACTTTCTCTAAAAATTGAAAATCGGCCATAGTTTCGTCAATTCTTTATCCATTTTCAAACAAATTACATTTTTGGAATCCCTGAATCTTTTCTGAGACAATGGCTATCTCACATTTTTCAATTTCGAACATTCGTCTATGACTTTTATCGTTCGAAAATTGAAAACATGTTGTTTACGAGACAATTTTTGTTATTTTTCAAAATTTTCAAATTTGACCTACATTTTTGGATACCTGAAGTCCATCCGATTCCAGTAATATAAGTTTCATTCAGAGTTATCGCCCTTTATTTTCCGATTTTTTTCGAATTTTCTTCCCATTTTGCGAGCTCGGGTTTCGTTTTATGGTAGAATTGACGTTTATGAAACTTCTGGAACATGAAGTTATAGTCCAATACCAACTGATAAAGCAATTTCGACACGGATCTTCAAACCGGAAGTGGTCGAAATAATGTTCAATATTTTGAAAAAAATGCAAAAAATGGATATTTTGGGGGAAAACGCTATTTCTCTGTCCGATATCAATGGATTAAACGAATGAAGGTACCGTTTGATGGCACGATTGTTGGACTATCATATGATACCCCATTCATACGGATACTATGAACAGACAGCAAAATATGGCACGCTGAAAATCAAGTATTTTCTGATTTGGAGCGTTTTTGGACGCCTGTATCTCGAAAACTTAACCTGCAATATTTTTTAAATTTTTTCTATCGAGAGTCCTTTGGGAGGTATTTGACATGAAGCCATCCAATAGGACTTTGAAATGTCTGGAATAGGATAAAAAAGGGACTGAAAATCGAAAAAAGTCGAAAAATCGTGAAATTTTGGAAAATGCTCTACTATTTTTTTATTTTAAGAGATTTTTAAAAAAAGGTTGTATATTCAGATAGCTGACCTAATTACGATTCTAACGATGTATAATATGTATGTAATTATTAAAATTTAATTTTCTATATTTTAAATTTTTTGCATTTTTGGCACTTTTGAACATAGGATTTCTCAGGGGCATTTTATCTGATCAGATAATGTAATATATCATTACAGAGCCCTGTGGCTATTTTAGTGCCCAAACCGGCTATTAGAACTATTCCGACAATAATAACCATACCGGAAGTATTCAAAAAATGAAAAAAAAGAGTAAAAACATTGTCGCACTTGCGAAAAACTTGATTTCTCCCTTAGGTAATAGCGGACCAAAAGAACTAAAGTGTCGCTGGATAGCCCTATTAATGGACCATCATATGGTATCTAAATAATACGATTTCGATGGTAAGGAAATAAATTATTGTATGCCAAAAATCTAGTATTTTCCAATTTTTTAACATTCTGAGACGCCCTTTTCTCGAAAACGACGCCTACGATTTTTCTTAAACGTTTCTTACTCAAAGTCCTGTCAGTTGCCTATATAGGGAATCCAAAATGAAAAGCATTGAAATAATATAAGTGGTCGAAAAATGGCCTCAAACTTTGAAAAAAATTGAAAAATCGTTAAATTTTTTGAAACGCTCTTTAATTTATCTTTTTTTCCAAAACTACTCAATGGATGTTTCTGACACTTCTGGTACGTACAGTTAAGTATCCAAAGGACTTCGTAAAGCTATCACAACAACGATCGTAAAACCGAAAGTAGTCGAAAAAATGTCCGATATTTCGAAAAAAATTAATTTTTTTACGAAAACCTTTTTTATTTATGAATATTTTTTGATGATATTTTACACAGGGTTAAAATATCATCGTACTTGAGCAGAAATGAGAAAAAAAATTGTCTCGGTAATTTGCGTTAGCCACCATAGGCTAATTTAGTTTTTCGTACCCAGAAAAATTATTTATTGTTCGATTTGTATAAAACAAAGTTCATATGCACCATGGTCCCAATTGTAATTTTTTTTGTTACGGTGAAATTTTTCTGTCGGCAACGGAAGTGACGTAATATTAACAAAAACTACAATTTTGACAGTTCGGTACCACTTTTTGAAAGCAAATATTATTTTTTTTCAAAACTGATATGACTAAAAGGATGCACCCTGCAAAGGTGCACAAAAACCTTAGCTCATATGTTTTAATTTCAACTTCATTTTCGGGCAATTTCGAATAAAATGTAAAATAAAGTGTAAAATTCAGTTATTTACAATTCATTCAGCGTCTTCATATTTTGAAATATGTATTTGTAATTTTCATAAACTCGTAGCAATAATCCAGACGAAGAGAATGTATGCGAAAATTAGTTTGTAATATGAGCAGTTGCCGAGAAATATGCAATTTTGCATGCATCACTTTTCACGTTATTTTGCCTATAAAAGAGTTAATTATTATTCGATTTGCAATATTTTTTTTCCATTTGATGCCTAATGCCAATTTGGACTAGGTCAAGCCAATTTTACATTTTCACTGTGACCGGAAATGACGTCATTTGGGCAAAAACTGTATTTTTAACCTAAAAAATAAATATTTTATTCAAATGAGTCTGCCTTATAATATTTTTAAAATTATGATATTTGATTCCCATCAACGAATAAAATGAAGCCATACGACCATACAGATACCACAAAATGGTTTCTAACTTGTACGGTTACAGAGAAATAGGCGATCTTCTATAAGTCACTTTTCAAGGTTTTTGGTCTGTAAAACTGTCAATTATTATTCGATTTTTACAATTTATTTACCATTTCATGCCTTATGCTATTTATGACTTCTATGAACCAAGTTAAAATTTTCAATATCACCGGAAGTAATGTAATTTTTGCAAAAAACGTATTTTTAGCCTTTAAAACAAACATTTTTTTGAAGGGATTTATATTTATTATTCGTTTAACTTTATAACGTCTGACTCTAATGGGCAGTAAGACTGAATCAATACCATCATATTGATATCAAGAAAAATCTTCTAGCATGTTCCCTTGTCGAATAATAACCAATTTTCCGAGGGTCACTTTTCAGTTTTTTACCTTCTTAATTTCAGTTTATGGGTTATAGGTTAATTATTTATTGTCCGATATGTATAAAAAAAAGTTTGTATTTTGTATGTTGCGAATTTTCGACTTATTTTTCATCTATAAAAATTTCTTTCGGCACCGGAAGTGACATACTTTTGCCATAATTTACAATTTTGACCGGTCTTTTAGCCAGCAAATATTACTTTTAGATATGATAGAGGGTGTCACTGAAGCAAAACAACTAAAGTATAGTTTGGTAGCTCAATGGATCGGCTATGGTATAATAAACTTCCTGTATGATTCCTGAAAGCCGGTTCAGTGCTGCTTGCAGGTCTAGTTTATCTTATTATTGCTTGGTATATATCTTATTAAATTTAAATATATTTGAATTATATATTTTGGGGGTATGGGGTAGGAGGGATACTGTCTTTATATGCTTAGTATTTGTTGATGAGTAAAGAAAAATTTAAATAGCTATTTTATAGTTTGTGATTTGAGGGTGGGGGGGGGGCGTTATTTAACACAATTTTGTTAATATTATTTTTCTGTTAACATTCCAAATATCATTTTATGAATAAATAATAATTTAACAAAAAAAAATTATTGTTACCTCATTTATCAAACTTTGCAGGTTAAACAGAGCAAAAGGGGGGATGCTGCATGGGAAAAGTTGCTATATTGGATATAAAGTGAGGGAAATACAACACAAGTTTGTGTTGATGGTTATACACAAGTTTGTATATGAAACCACACAAGTTTCAGAAATTTCAACACAAGTTTCAGATATTTCAACACAAGTTTCAGAAATTTCAACACAAGTTTCAACACAAGTTTCAAAAATTTCAACACAAGTTTCAGAAATTTCAACACAAGTTTCAGAACTTTCAACACAAGTCTTGTGTAGATTTTCACACAAGTTTGTGTTGTTTGACAAATTTTAACACAAGTCTTGTGTTGTTTCAGCATTTAACACAAGTTTGTGTTGTTTCAACACAAGTTTGTGTTGTTAAATAGTAACACCCAACTTGTGTTGAAAACAACACAAGTTTGTGTTGTTTCAACACAAGTTTTTTTTCAGTGTATAGTTTATTTTCTTTAAAGATACATTATATAAGATTTAGATAAAGAGTTGATGGTTCTTGCTATAATAGTTAACAAATTGATAATGAAAATCCGATGAAAATTGGGGGTTGGGATGGCGTAGAGTGCCGCGCTTCGACCTTTAGCTTCCCGGTCACCTCCAGGCGCGGATCCAGAGGGGGGCGCACCCGGCGCACGCCCCCTCTATTTTTTGGGGTGGCGAACAAATTTTAGCTCAATATATTCTCACGAGAAAGGAGAACAAAAATAGTTTAGATTGGAAATCCTAATTTACAGTATCAGTATGAAATAAATCCTTGTGGGCAATTTTTCCACTCAAAAATCACTGTTCCGGGCTTCTCACTCCCAAGTGGGTGCAGCACGCCCCCTCTTTTTGAAAATCCTGGATCCGCCTCTGACCTCTGACTTGCGGCTGCAATCTCGTTCCCAGAGGCAGCCGCGGAGCCAAAGGCCTCTGGCACATTAGACCGTCCATTTTTTCCATTTTTTTTCAAACCTAAGCCCCGCCCATTCTGACCTCTGATTGGTCAATCTTTTTGGGTCGATTTCTCGAAAATTAGAGGTCGGATCGTCGTTTCGTTTGTTGTAAAATGATCCTTGAGTCAAAGTCAACTCGCTGACATAAAAAATTGGATCCTAAACGAACAAATTCAAGTTTTTGTACAGATCTATTTTTCTAAGCGTGGGTATATTTTTAAGTGATTCGGTCATCCAGGAACTTTCGCGCGTAGGAATTGCATATCATTTTCCGGGAAAATGGCTACCCCGATTCATGGCTATGGTAGCGATGATCTCTGTGATAATATTATATTTGGAAAGTGTTTAATCAGTTCTATCACATATGTGATAATGACTGGCACCAATATTGTCCTTTAAATCTGTTTAAAACCAAACCATTCCATGGTCTTGATAGTCGATAGTCGTTTGACATGTGAATAAATCAAATGAAATTGGGTTTAACGTCCTACTGTCCTGCTGTGATTGGCCTAACAAACACCGGCTGAATAAATGTCTTATTAACGACCCAATTAACAATTTATATAACATTTTAGACCAAACGAAATAAAATGAAATGAAATGAAATGGGGTTGCACCTGACCTGGGCTAGTTGAAGATGGGCATACGCCATACAGTGTGCTATGAGGGAAATTTTGCCCGGGCAGCGGCGCTAAGGCCTACTCTTATATCAAATTCCAACTGCCAAGGGATCTTTTACGTGCACTGCAATGTGTACACGTGACCTCGGTTTTCCGTCCCATCCGAACGACTAGGCTGCTGTCCTTGTCAGGAACTCCTTCTGCATCACTGACAAGAGGAAATCACGCCGGAAAATCGAGATGAACTTTCTCGGCCAATGTAGGGATCGAACACCCGACCTGCAGGCAAGACCAAACGAACGATCTTCATTATGCAGATTTGGCGCTTACGTAAAGCATCTTTCATAGTTTCTTAAAACATTATTGTAAAGTATATTTACCATAAAATATATTTTGCTTCTTCTACAAAACGTAACTTTCTTAAAATACCCTTGTCCTTTTCTTAAAATATTTTTAAAATATAGTTTCCCTTTCATCAAAATATTTTTTTTTAATATAGTTTCCGTCTATCAAAATATAATTTACAATATTATATACATCTTTCTTAAAATACCCTTTTCCTTTTCGAAAAATTGTTTTTTAAAGTATAGTTTCCCTTTCATCAAAATACATTTTAAAATATAGCTTTCGTAGGGAATTTTTTATAATATTCTTAAAATTATCACACGTAAATCAGTTTATGAATATTTAGCACAGTTTAAACAGAAACTTTTGACACGTTTTATTATAAATTTTGATATATTCTGATCAAACATGACGTTAAATTATATATTACATATTTATGGTAAGTAACTTGTGAATAAACAAAGGATTTATTCATAGTAGCACCGAATGATATACCGGACATTCCTTATAATCTTTGAATGACATTTAGCGATTGAACATTAAATAACACAGCACTATAGGTAACAATCAGTATTTATATATACACGACGTTTCGGCAAGATTTCGCTGGTAGTTATCAACCATACAAAATGAAATAAAATGGCGTTTATTGTCCTACTGTTCGGTTCCGAACTGGGCTAACGAAGACGGGCATACGCCATACAGTGTGTTATGGGGTAAATTTTGCCCTTGGCAGCGGCATTATACAGAATGACATTACATTATAACAATCAACAGAATCGTTTACTTAGCAATCAACAATACATTATTGATAAACAACAAGAAATTACTTATTGATAATAAAATAAAACCGTTGACTCATGAAGTTACTGGAGTAGCGGATCGCACGCATGTGACAAAAGGGACACCGTCGTTTGTCTCAAACACTTATTACATGTAAAAATTTATCTAAAGTCAGACGAAAATTATGATTCTTAAAAGTTAATTTTATAGTTAGTTAGATTGTATTGATAAAGGAATATGACATGACTGGCATCCCGACTGACGTTTGTAAAGATGTCCACGCTGTTGTAGTTTTCAATGGGTAGAAAATATGTACTTTATTATATAATATAAAACGATGTAAAGGAATTTGATGTATAAAAGATGCATTGAAAAGTCGAAAAAAAAATCAGGCAAAAAAAGAAATTCTCCAATTATATAATACAATAATGCAGAAAATATTTTGACGTCTAAATAGAAATTGTAAAAAAATGAAAACAAATACAGCTACGTTTCAGACTATATATGTGCAGAAAATTACGATTATGTTTTTAAAATATGGTTTCTTTAAAGGTTTCGAGAATTAATTATGACAGAGAGAGAAATGGAGTTTAACGTCCACTCGACACAAACTAGGTCATTTCGGGACTAACATATGGTTTTTAATTTTATTTCAATAATTCGCTTGCGCGTAGGGGTCTTTAGCAGTGGGAGGAAACCGGAGTGCCCGGAGGAAACCCACGAGGTTGAGAAGGGGCCCCTATCTCCATGCCACATACGCTCACACCAGGGCTCGAAACCGCAGCCGTAAGCCCGAGGTGACCGGCCAGCTAGAGGTCGAAGCGCGGCACTCTAGACCACTAGGCCATCCCAACGCCCCAGAATTAAGTATGAATCAGATATTTAATTACAAAAGCATAAAACAAAAATGGCTGCAAGTGGTATCATACGCTCTAGAAAGAGTAAGAACATGCGTCATGGCTGTCTTTTTTATAAAGGAAGTTGGTTAACGCGTGTGCTTTGGATCGGAAGGTCTGTCATTGAGTGGCGTGGTTTCGATTCCCTGCTTGCACGTGACAAGGAGTAGGTTCACCAGTTCAACCTCGCGGGGTTTCTCCATTTCCTCCATTGCCTCACACTGATTAAAAAAAACTACGCGCAAGGGAATTAATTAAATAAAGTTGCGCCCTATATAGTGACAGATGCCGTGCACGTGGCAGTTCATGCTTATTATGTATAGAACACCCGACACCACTGTAAATTCGATTGTTAAATACTGTATGCAGTATAACCATCAAATTCATATTGTTATGGTTTTTTACGTTGATAAATATTTATGACACGACAGTCGTGTGTCTTGGGCTTTATTGTTCTTGTTATGTGGCGTTTAATATAATTTAGACGGGAGACAACTGTTAACTTTATGACTGGGTGTAACGGATACTGTCGAAAAATGCAAAACATGTTGACAAGATTGACATGACGTGAAGGATGAAGATATTTAAATAGTTATATTGGTATATAAACAATGCATTAAACAGGACTTTACAGCTAATTTAGACTATTCCGTGTATATGCAATTTCAAATATGTACACGCGTGTTTTCATTTTTTAATCTTTCCTGTTGATACCATTATTATAGAGTCACGCGGCTCAAACGTTGTATTGTCTCCGCTACCTTACAAATTGTCCTCTTCAAGGCCAACCGACGTCCCTTTGTGTAGGTATGTGGGACCAACGTTGCCCCCTCTGCGTGACGTCCTACGGATCCCACTCATCTCGTAGTACAACCCTCACCCGGAATGAATAGATCAAAAGGTATCGCACACACGAAGCCGAAGATGATTTCGAATACCTCGTGTCCATTGACTGTAGTGGGAATATTCGTAAGAGTTTTTCTTTCCACCCGGAAACGATCGCAGAGGAAGCTTTCAGGCTTCGGCTTAGTGCTTAAACTGCCGATCTCCCTACGCAGATGATTACCAATCAACTTAGCCTTCAAGGAATCGTCAGATCGCTACAATAAACCATCCAAAATCATGCTTCGGTTTTCGAATCACCGTAACCCCTCGCAAAACATAGACCTGTATACCAATACAGACTATTTTGTTGGTCAATATATGCACGAAATATGAAATTGATAAAATAAACTACAAAAATAAAATGAAACGTATTTGACAACTGTAAATCTAAAATAAGGATTCTGGCTACTCCCAAATCGGCGACCAACGTGGCGTCGTTTAATTATTTGATTACATAAAGCTAGAAACGTTTTTTGGACCTTTGATGGATTTTATGTGAATTTTATTGTCATCAATCAGATAATGAAGTGTGTAGGCCTATAAGTTATAAAGTCTTCTGTATTTGGCGACATCCTTCTTCTACAAAGAGTGGACCTGCGTCATTGTCGGATCTTTGCAACGACAGAAACATTTTTGTGTTAGTATAAGTAATAAAATTGTCTTTGCATCCAGATCACATATTATGTCTGATAAATTCCAGGTCAAAAGTCTTGTCATATTAGTCGAAGTTTTCGTTATTTTTATTATATTATGTTGTCATATGTAGCTACTTTTCAATGTAGTTAGCCAATAAACGTCCAAATAATTTCGTTGTAAAATCAGGACGTGATTAGTCTAGACCTAGATAGGGCGTGTTGGTTTGAAGCTTTCATTACCTATATTATTATCATCTTTATTATTATTATGACGTTCTATACAAGGTGTGTTTGAAACGAATCTGAATCCGGTATCCGGTTTCTTTACCTCCCACTGGTCATTGAATTCCAACTGCCAAGAGTTCGCTTACGAGTACGCCACCAATGGGTACACGAATTGGCCTCGGGGCAACCAACCATGTTTGAAAATCCCCAGTCCAGGATCTTTTTGGGCCAAAATCTGATTGATGAGTGAGCCAGTGTCATACCCAATGAGCTCCGTGGTCCCGAGTGCAAACAAATCCATTCAGATTCGGATACAAATTAATTAAACAAGCCCATAGTGTCTCCTCAGAAATCACTTAAATGGCGATTAACCAGGCGCAGATCCACGGGCCCCCACCCTCCCCCACCCTCAGCCCCAGTGACATAGTTAATTTTCATTTTCGTTTGCTTTGTTACTGTTGTAGTTCACATATCTGCTCTGTTAATAGATGATATAAACATGTTTTTAGCATTGTCTCCACCGAAACAATCCAAATTTGTAACATATTACCCTTTTCTCCAATGTGTGCCCCCTCCCCCTGACAAAATCTAGAAGCTTCTTGAGTTTAACGTCCTACTGTTAAGCTAATGAACATGACAGTGTACTGTGAAGATGATTTGGCTCGGACAGCGCGGCACTACGGCCTACATTTATATCGAATTCCAACTGTCAATGGTTCATGCAATGTGCACACGGGATGGCGATTTTTTTATTCTATCCGAACCAACAACGTCTTACTCACTGAGATCTGGCGGCTCCCCTCTTCAATACAGGTGACGAACAAATGTCATAACATTAATAATGAGCCTCGTAAAAATGTACTTGGTGAAGCATAATGGCCACGTGATTTGAATAATATGTGTATGTCATATAATTATTTACGTATGTGTAGATGGGTCTCGACAACTTGTATTTCTTGTCATTTCATGGTAGCGTCACGAATGTATGAATCTTTCCAACCCAAATTAATTTGAAAGAATTCGTTGATTTGGTGGTGGACGGATTCCAAGCCCATAGATGAACAGCAAGTTCGATTGACCTCTCAAAATTCCCAACCTGACCTTTACCCCACTCCAAAGAATTTTCGTTCACGATAACATTCCATTCCTAAATTTTTAATAATGGTTCTTCAGCACAGGCCACAGAACATGTTACCTTCAGTCCGGAAAAGGTGTTGAATTCAAACGAATCTTGTTTCTAAATTATACACGAAACTAGTGTGGGATTATTCTAAATTTATGTCGGGTGTGGCAAGTAATGTTTCCTTTTGGCGTAAAAAAGCATATTCCTGAAGCAATGGCCCGAGAAATCCCTCTCTGACCATTGCTGGAATAGCGTCTGTTTCTTGAACTTATGCGGGAGTGTGTCTATTCTTTCCGTTCAATGAAAGCTTTCACTTAAGTACAGCAACATGACAGTCCTTCGTTTAATCTGGGTCTTCTCTACAACTTTGGACAGTGATTTCAGGTATTGAAAAAGGTGAAAGTATGTTCGTTTCCAAACAGTATTGTTTACATTTCATTCGACTTTATAGCCTCGTTTGTCACGCAATTAGTTTTAATACAGTATTCTGCTATGCACGGTTAATTAGGCATAATAAAATCGTGAGTCATGACGTAACGTTATGTTAACATATTTGGTCCAATATTGGCAGCTAGTGATTGGTTGGTAGACGGACTACTGACAAATCAAAATTTAAAACAACAATATCCACTCATAATAGCAGTGTGTAGTAGGATTACCTCTAATCAAACGCAACACTGCGCGGAGTATGTAAAAAAGAAGATTTGAAATTTGCCTTAGAACCGAGGTGGGGAGGAGTGCGATTTTGATAATAGTTGTGTATAGGATCAGTCAGTCATGGATCGAGGACAGGGTCTGATAAGAATCCGTTACTAAGGTAACTACAAAGACAGTAAATGACATAGAATAAACAATCATGCTAATGCACCTACATTATTCAAACGAAAAGGAAAGTTGGTTTCTTGGAAATGGTTAAAAATAAAAACTGCTGTTCTCAGTAGTATTGTTTCAACTGCTTTGTTTGTTTATCAAACAATGACAACGCCAAACAAAAGACAATCCGAGATTTTGGGGACCGAAAAAGTTACAATATTTGTATATGCGAAAAAAATTTTTCGGCATTCTCAGAAGTTCTTTAAATCCCCAAACTTGACAAACGGGAAGCGGTTCCAAGATGGTGTCAATCAGGCACAGATGCTAGATATTAGCCATGTGGTATGGACACCGTTTCTCTCAGAGACACAATACATGGCATGTTACCTTTGTACCTAATTTGATACGGGAATGTTGCAAAATAGGAAAAACAAACTGAACTATTTCATAAAAAAATACACCTCACAAAACTCAAAAGACATTTTTCCTGTGACCCGGTGTGCTATGTAAAATGAAACAGGGTGGATTTGATACTTGTTGAGAACGAGGAACAAACGTCCTAAGATAGCTTACAAAATAATATTATTCAAAGAAACAAAATGTTGATAAAAGACTGACTCAGAGAGGACCAACTTGTGGTGTAATCAGCCATTTCGAATATTAACTATTAAGTCTGAATTTTAAAGTCTACTGTTAAGGAAGAGACCAATCATGGGCTATTGCAGATTTTTAAAAACACTTTCCAAAATATCGAGGAACTTACAATGGGTGACGTTGCCCCAAACTTACAATGATTGACATTACCCCCCCCCCCCCCAACTTTAAAATGATTGACGTTACCCCAACTTTACAATGATTGGCGTTACCCCAACTTTACAATGTTTGACGTTACCACAACTTTACAATAACTGACGTGACCCCCAACTTTAAAATGATTGACGTTACCCCAACTTTACAATGATTGGCGTTACCCCCAACTTTAAAATGATTGACGTTACCCCAACTTTACAATGTTTGACGTTAACCCAACTTTACAATAACTGACGTGACCCCCAACTTTAAAATGTTTGACGTTACCCCAACTTTACAATAACTGACGTGACCCCCAACTTTAAAATGTTTGGACAAAAACTGTTGTTGCTGTCGTGTAGTATTAACATCCTCATAATTCTCGCGTGCGCGTTTTATCATAAGGCCTGTCATTGGGTCACATGTAATGTCCAGACGCTAGCAATGGTTCAAACAGCTAACACAAGGTCAATCTATTTACATATAATATATATATATATATAAAAAAAAATAGAAAAATACGTCCAGGTAAAAAATTCTCCACTTTACTTCATTCTGACATACATTAAATTATATAAGCTAGCTGTCTGCCCTCTATAGGCGTCTTCAGATATTAATAATGTATACAAAATATTGCAAATACGATACATATATATATATATTTTCTTAGAACAATAGATTTCCATGACAATGGATTATAAATAATATTAAGTAACATATAACAAAAGGTTAAAGGTATATAATACATAACATGACATTAAACTACATAATCTTCCTGGTATAATTAGACAATAGAACCATACAGAAGTGAAGAGATTAAAAAAGTGTCAATAGATCAATTATGTAATATGGTTGTAAACTTGTTTATATCCACCTTATTCTCTAATAAACTGACTATAGAGAAATAAAGATATACAGGGTTTAAAATCCCCTTAAATGGTGTTGAAGTAAAAAGTGTAAAAATATATATTAAGATTTTATTTAAAATTAAAATATTAACATGGTGGGAAGGGGGCAAATTAAGCATTTAAATCCGGTTTGAACCGGTCAATAAAGTGTGATTCCATATTCCTTCTTTTGATAGTATTGTCAATATTGACTTTATAAAAAGGAAAAATACTGAATTTAATATTTAAATTCTTAGCACATGTATTTAGATGTTTGGACACTTTCAAGACCGGATTAGCTTGTAAACTCTGTTGCCTATGAACTCGGATACGTGCGCGTAATTCAGTTGAGCACTCGCCTATGTAAATCTTCATACAATTATTACAAATAAGAACATAAATTAAATTTTTAGTACTACAATTCATATTATGATTAATCCTAAATGTATAATTAGTATTAGAAAAGGTGAATTTACTATTAATTATCATATGTTGGCAACATTTACAAAGTGGGCTATGGCACTTCGAAGTAGTAAAAGTTCCATTATTAGAAGTTTGAAACTTAGCTCTAGTGAGTAACTTTTTAAGGCTAGGGGGCTGACGTTTACTATTAATTAATTCTATGCCGTGAAATTGATTATGAAGATTATCATTAGAAAGGAGAACATTCTTAGTATCATAAATATATTGAAAAAAATTATTATGTCTAGGATTATATGTCGAAATAAAGGTAATACAAGAAGAGATATTCTTTTCTTTTGGCGTTCTTAATTCTTCAGTAGTTAGGCCCCTAGCTTTATCAATACCTATATTAATAACCCCAAGTGGATAATCTTTTTTCAATAAATTGGATCTCAATTCATTAAGTCGTTGAATTCTGAGATCTTCGTTTATAATAATAGTGCATAGTTTTCTGGCAAGAGAAAAGGGTATATTATTTTTAACATGACGGGGGTGACATGATTTATATGATAAATAGTTTTTAGTATCTGTTTCTTTGGAGTAAATATCTGTAATGATTTGATTGTTAAATCTGAAAAGTTGAAGATACCAACTAGGTCATTTCGGAACTAACATATTTATTTCAATAATTCGCTTGTGCGTACAGGGCTTTAGCAGTGGGGGGAAACCGGCGACCCTACTCCTTGTCACGTACAACCGGGAATCGAAACCACGCCAGTTGACTCAATGGCAGGCCGTATGATAAAACGCGCACGCGAACCATTCGGGGGGGGGGGGGATTTTGCATGCGACATGTAACGTCCAGAAGTAAACAATGTGCCAAACAGCTACCATACAGTAAGTCTCTTCATGTATAAGAATTTTGTTATATAGTGCCATGACCAACCGTAATATAGTACAAGAATTACACAAGGAATAGATTATAAAAATAATTACAAAAACAAAATGAGCTATTTATGTAAATCAACAAGACAGGTGTAAGCTAAAAAATAATATCATGATTAAATGTTTGAATACACGCGTTATATGGATCCCAGATTGTTACAACAACGACCCCAACTTCCGGAAGTAATGGACCACACCTCCGTTTTAACAAAATTCAACGTTAAATAGTATCCTCATTGTAATTATTTCATAATAAGTTAATGGTCTTCAATTTGTTGTCATTTTAAAGGCATAACAGTGTGATTTTGCAAAACATTTTTTTTTTAAATCTTCTCACAATATCGCTAAATCACCTTGGCTGCAATAATTTGTGAGCTTTTGAAGATGTGACTTTTCAATAAATCACCACTAGTTACAGTAGTTACACATTACTTGAAAATAAGAATAAACTTTATTTCTGTGAATATAAATACTGAGAATTAACTGATGGAATTTAGTTACTCTGGGGCGTCACCCAGCTCACGTTAAGTGCTCTGATACACGTCACAAAACACTGCAACTCTTTAGAAAATATAGCGATTGTGGGAGAGAGAGAAATAGGGTTTAACGTAAACTCAAAACAAACCAGGTCATTTCGAAACTAGCCTGGTTTAATTTTATTTCAATAATTCGCTTGCACGTAGAGGCTTTAGCAGTGGGGGGAAACCGGAGGACACGAAGAAAACCCACGAGGTTGATCAGACGACCCGGGAATCGAAATCACTTCAGTTGAATCAATGACAGACCATAAGATACAACGCAAGCGTGCTAACCATTCAGGCATCCAACGATTATGAAGTAGAAAATGATATACAATAGAATGGCGCACATGTATATTACAGGGGCGGATCCAGGGGGGGGGGGAGCCACCCCCACCCCCACCTGCTCAGCTACATAAAAAAAATAATGCCTTGCATCAATGAAATTACATCACAAAGTGATCCTACATCAGTATAAAAATGATTTCTCTGTTTAAAAAGCTCAATTTGTATGTATGCCTATGTAATTTAGAGACCATGATGGCAGATTTCCGTAACAGAAACCCTGGCACACCCCCTCCCCACCGGTGTATAGGAATCCCAGGTCCTACAAGCTTCCACCGGGACATGCACGCATGGTCGTATATATATTATATAGCACACGGTACGCATCTTATCAGACACACAATCAGCATCTATGTTACTAGCGGCAGAAATTAGCTCCGTAAACCGCGGTCGGCGAGACAAAACATGGGGTTGTCACCCCCCTCAAAAAATTCCTGGATCCGCCACTGCCGTCACTGGTATCCTTTGAGGAATATTTAACGTTGATTTTCGGTCCATTAGCTCGAGCAACTTTTAAAACGAAGATATCAGTAGCCACTTTAAAGTCATGGTAAAAGCTATAATCATGTAACTAGTGACCACACGAGTGGAATAAATATTTACCATATTTTCATAATAGGGGTATTATTATATTGAACAAATATAAAGTCCAATTTAATTTCTTCCAGACACAGTAAATGAGCTTCGCTGGTGTACTCCATGTATGAACAATCCTGGTTTGGCACAAAATTCGGCAAAAACCAATATTTCACATCCTTTTTGTTCATTTACTTTGTCCGATATTGTTATTTCTAACAGACTTGCTTGAGTACATTTTCAGTTTGTTAGAATTCATTTCTAATGCACAAATTTAGATGATTGTTATGATGTTTAACTTCTGAAAATTCGAGAACTCTCCGAACTCGCAACATCGCAGAGACGTATCTGTTGTTAATAATAATACAAACCCATTACAAAATTCCAGTTCGGGGTCAAATCGCTTTTATCAATCAAATTTCTACGAATTCCGCTGACGCCATTATTGAATAAATATGGCGGCATGAGCCACATCAATGCTACGACATTTTTTTCAATAGGCCATTGTTTCGTAGTTTATTATTATTTTGTAACACAATGCTTTATTATTTATAATCGCTATATAATTGTTCTCCCACCCAGAAAACATTAATTGGGGAGGGTAAATCAATGAAGAAATGGAAACAAAACATCTTTTTATCTTTTGTGGCTGACATTTAACTTATTTCCTTTTAGAAAAATTGACTCCAGGTTTGTGGAATTTGAATAGCAGAAAGTTTCGTATTAATCGTGTTTAATAGAAAAACAGTTCCAGATTTGAAGGCATCGAGTATGAATGTAATCGTATATCAAATAATAACATGGAAGTTTATAATATTAGAAAAGTATGAAACTATGAAATGACAAACGTTTAGGTTTCTTTTAGACATTGCTGCTGGGTGCTTTTAGCGAGTTTTGTTCGTGCTTACAATTACATTTTAATGCGAGTTATGATGTAGACCACACTTTCGTATCCAGCAACACCTTGTTTAAGGAAAAGAATGTGATTAGATATCATAGCAATTTCTATATTTTGTTTTTGATTAAAGTCACCATGTTTTACGCATAAATCTACATGCTCCGAGGCAGAAATAATTCGTAATATGTCAATCAAAATTCAAAATTAAATGGTTTCATATAAATTTCGAGTTATTATACACAAATGGGCCCCGTTACCTACATCGAGCATGTCAAAGTCGACGTAACCCTTTTATGTCAATTTGCAATGTCAACGATATGAATTTTGCAATTGACAGCGAAAAATTCTGTACGAAAGCTGGAAATCTAGATTCTTTTAGATGGCGTATCACTATGCACACTAAACTTTAAAATATATCCACCATTAGCGGTATCTTGAAACACTTTGGACTACGACCAGAACTGTCCTGTGATTTCCTCTAAGTTTCAGCAAAATCCGGTTACGACTGGTCGATGCCAGATAATGAACAGTCCACAACAAGGGGCCCGGTCATAGTTTTCGCCTAGGATATCACAGATAAGAACAATTATACCAAGCTTACGTCCACTTCTATCTAGGATGATATCGCGGACAAGATCCATTATCCCAAAAGAATTATGCTTAATTTGGCCAGACTGCATCTTAATTCAGGAACCGTGGGGGAAATCAAATAGCGCAAGTGGTGAAGGACTGGACAAGACGTCTGATAATAGCTTGCTAAGTAAAGTTTTATGATCTTTGGTATTAAGAAATTGCAAGCATCAGGGGCGGATCCAGGAATTTTGGCAGAAGGGGGTTTGCCAGGTTTCGGTTACGGAAATCTGCCATCATCGTCTCTAAATTACATAGGCATGCATACAAATTGAGCCTTTTAAACAGAGAAATCGTTTTTATACTGATGTAGGATCACTTTGTGACGTAATTTCATTGATGCAAGGCATTATTTTTTTTATGTGATAGCTGAGCGGGGGGGGGGTGGACCCCCCCCCCCCCCTCTGGATCCGCCCCTGAGTATACTTTGTTCGGGTAGATGTGGAGCAATGTAAAGATATTTTTTGCTTTTGAGACTTCGACGCGGGGCTATCGACCCACTCTCAATAAAGTGAAAGTATGCACTGAAAAGCTATATCTTGATCAAATTTCTATAGAAAAGGGGGTGTTATTTGGACTGTGAGATAAATGATTTAGTAATAACACCACAATGAAACCCTAGTTAAAATGAAAAGGTACACTTGTTTAATGGCAGTGGTCCTCAGAGATCCGTATCTGTATTACTTACAGAGATGATAGCATATACATATCTATTGATGTCAGTGAAATTTAATAACGGAATACGCTTGTAATAATAATATGTGGAGAGCAAACTTAAACACATCAAAGATGTAGGTTTAGGGAAGATTTTAATTTTTATTTCTTTGGATAGAATTTAAAACATATGATTGACCTTATATCGGTTGGAGATCTGATGACATCATTTTGTTTTTAGAAGATACGAGTGATATTTTGATCTGTTTTTGATCTTCTCGGTGCACGGGTTCAGGAACACACATGTTATCATATCAACGTCTCAGATTTATATAATTCCTGTAAATGATTCAAAGATGTGACGGGGATAAATCAAATCCATATGATTCCTTACATTTGATAAAATCTTTTTTAAAAAAGGAGGAAGCGAAGTGGGGTTTACTAATCTTCTGCATCAACTCGGCTAATGAAGACTGGCAAACGACATTTGTCCCGGACCGCGACATTTCCTGCCAGTCTTCGTCGAATTTCAACAGTCAAGGGTTCTTTTACGTACACTGCTACAGGTACATGGAGGTTCGAGTTTCCTTCCAATCTGGACGCAATTGAGACGGTTCCTTGTCAGGCCCTTCGCTCTGCACCACTGACAAAAGATAAATACGCTGGAAAATTCAGAGTAACTTTCTCTGCCAACATCCGGTTTGATCCCGGGAGCTCGTTGTTACTCATTCACCGAACTAGCCTCAAGGGTTCGTGTTCGTGCACTGTAACGAGTACAATTAAGGGCCTCCATTGGAACGAACTCGATCTACACTATTGACAAGGCCAACGCGCTTGAACATCCCGAGGAACCTTATCGGCCAACTATTTATCTAGGCGATACTCGATTCACAGTTCCGGAATTGAATTCCAAAACTGGTGTCAATCGAGTGAAAAGGAGAATTTCGGATTAAAGCGCATGCGTCGACTGTATAAAAAGTATCCCAACCAATCATGACTGCTGAAACATATTTTTTACCTAAGAATACGTCACGATTCTACTCACTCCACCTCAGCTGTCGGGACTGGCAGAACTGTGACAGGACTGAATTCCGTGTCACTCGATTGTAATTTTGTCGATTCGGGACGTTCTGGACTGTGAATCGAGCATCCCCCTAATCTCCCATAATGTATCTTTAAGTTAGGTATTACGAATTCTAGTTCAAAATCAAAATTCTTTTGCCTTCGGATGAAGAGGGTCTGCTTTGTACCGTGGCCTATGACTACTTGGAACTTACAGTTGTCATAATTTGAAATTAGATTTCATTGTGAAGGAGGTTGTTGGCAATGAGTTTTACGAAGCTCCAGTTCAGAACATGTGGGGTCCACACATAAAATCTGTTGGTAAATTGAAAGCGACAAGAGAAAGGTATATTAGTATTAGTCGCCACACCTGTAGTCGTGTGATCTAAATGTAACACCTTTATACTGCTATCACCTGTCGTATACCTGTCTCCGTGTTATGGTCAGTGACTATGACACATGATGGACACATTGTCCACTCTCATCAGCTCACTGTCCAGATTGTTTACTTCGGCTGAGTATTAGTGCAGAACCGGTGATTATACTACAGGTATTATATACTTCATCTATGAAATATAATATTGACCCGTGTATATGAGATACCTTTGCTAGATATATAATACATGTATATTATATAGATATGTAGTATAAGATAATATAAATAGTTTCACTCTAACATAAATCATTCACACAAAAGCGTTGTTTCTTTTAAAAAATTCTTCTTTCAATATCGGAGTTAGCGATAAACAGTCATATCATGTGAAAATGATGTAGCGTTACTCGGGTTCCAAAACGTAGGCGATTGTCCATATAAGCTGTTATTCAGTTGTTTATTTTGATGATTTTGGCATCTAACTCCCACTCAATCTGATGAAGAGAGAGAGAGAGAGACAGCAATTGGGTTTAACGTCCACTCGACACAAAGTAGGTCATTTAGAGACTAACATATGGTTTCATTTTATTTCAATAATTCGCTGGCGCGTAGGGGTCTTTAGCAGTGGGAGGAAACCGGGGTGCCCGGCCAGCTAGAGGTCGAAGCGCGGCACTCTAGACCACTAGGCCATCCCACCCCCACCCCCCAATCTGATGAAAGCACATGTCCTATTTCGTTTCGTTTTTTAATTATGCATACTTTATGTCAGCTTTATCGAAGACAGATCCTATGTTCGTTTCGTTTTTTATAGTTCAAAATTTTGTTTTACTTTTCTTCACTATACTAAGATCTGGAAGATTTGTTATATAACCCGGGTGATGTGAGGGATAAGCCAATCTAAACGTCTGTTACGGCGAGTTTTTGGTATGAGGTGCACGGAACTGTGGGTAACCCACTAGAAATAGACGTAGTTATTTTTATAGTTCAAAATTTCGTTTTACTTGCCTTTAAAGTTCCAATTTCACTTTTTCTAAGAAAGACAAAATATAATTATTTCTATGTTTTTTTGCTCAAAAGGTTGTCAACTCACTATTATACGATCATGGACAAAATTTTTTGGGGGTTAGAAAGGGCGACACTGGTTGATTGAGGAAATAGTTACTCAATTACCTCCCTTGTTTTCCCATCCTTCTTCATGGACGGCCATCTTCAAACGTTTGAATTTGAAGTTGAAAATGATATTTTTGCCAATTTCTCAACTGGCAATAGTGAATTATAGGATTAATAGGATTATTCTTTAACAAGGTAGGACTGTTTATAGGTTCAATCTATTTTGGGGCTTTATTTTAATAAATTTTAAAAATATAACTTAAAAAAATGCTATTGGAACTTTAATACAAAGTGTAATAAACGAAAAGAAATATAGTTCTGTATTTTACTCAGATTGGGTAATTTCAATCTCTCTCAATTACCGTGCGACGGGTAATTTCAGTGGTGATAATCTATAACAAATTGTCCGATAATAAGAGGTTATTACGCACAATACTAGATCTTGACTGCTTTGGAAAATATTTTTATAGGGTTAAGGTTAGGTTTACAATTTATATGTCGAACGTAAAAATTGAAGCTGTAAAAACTGTGGATTGTGGGTAAAACTAATCTGAAGGATTAGGGTATCAACATGGAAAGATGTTTTCCAGATCGGCCAAGATACAGTATCGTCCAACTCACCGAATAAGAGTTTTGAACAGATTCTCAATTGGACTGTACTCATTAAAATACAGATCAGCCAATCGATGGAAATTATTGCACCAGCGTGTTATCTTCGCAAGATGTGGCAGATTTACTGATGAAATTTATTGATGGATCCCAGAGTGGCTCAAGGGAGATAACAACAATTTGCTGAAGGTTTTTCCTTCAATATCTGGTAAAAGGCCACATAATGGTTTAAACAATATTTTATTTCTTAGTGAATCACAGATATATTTAACATACAATATATGGATACAATAACAAGCATTGCTGCTTATGTAAAATCGCTTCCATAAACAATGATCATTCAGAAGTGGACGACTGGACGTATTTGGTTAACATATTTTACAGGGTGCAGAGGGTGAAGGAAAAGAAGGTAAAGATCCCTTGGAAAGGCCACATAATATATTTTCTCTGATCACAATATCCATAAATCATATTCAATTTTATCAACTGTAGCAATTTTCCACAAAGTTAAGTCAAAGTCATCCATAGCACCTAAATTCACTTTGAAATGCTCCAATGTCATGATCTATTTGCCCCCCTCTCCCCCGCAAAGAAATCATGAATATTCAAACCAACTGTGGAAACAACTGTGGTCTAGAACTAATTGCAAGAGATATGAAATGAAATGAAAAGGCCTTTAATATTCTACTAGTATGCTCCAACTGGACTAATGAAGATGGGCATATGCCATACAGTGTGTGGAGGAAAATTTTGCACGGGCAGTGGCCCCATGGCCTACTTTTTATATCAAATTCCAACTGCCAAGGAATCTTTTACATGCTCGCCAATGTATACACGGGACCACATTTTTTTGTCACATCCGAATGAGTAAACAGTCATCCTGCACCATTGACAAGGGTAATCCACATCGGAAAATCCTAACGAACTTTCTCGGCCAAGGAATTTAACAAGCAGCCGTCTGGCTAGCGATCCAGTGTCTTACCAACTTAGCCACCATTACCCCCTAAATGAAAGAGACAAGACATTATGAACCATTATGAGTATTTTATTTCTGTGCCGCATGTTTTATACAAACAACCACTAAACAAAATAATACAAGTCATCAATATAAACAAAACATATCAATAATAAACAAGTGGCATTGGTTATTATAATAAACAAGTGGCATTGGTTATTATAATAAACAAGTGGCATTGGTTATTATAATAAACAAGTGGCATTGGTTATTATAATAAACAAGTGGCATCGGTTATTATCATAAACACGTGGCATTGGTTATTATAATAAACAAGTGGCATCGGTTATTATCATAAACACGTGGCATTGGTTATTATAATAAACAAGTGACATTGGTTATTATAATAAACAAGTGGCATCTGTTATTATAACAAACAGGTGGGATTGGTTATTATAATAAACAAATGGCATCAGTTATTATAATGATTAATAATGCAAGCACTTAAACCAAATATAAGATATATATTCTAACATTTATTTGTATTCAATATTTGTTAGTGTAAAGTCCATGATATTAGTAAACGCCATTCAAAATACATGCATCAATACATGCATATATGCATTAAGTGGTTACATCAACATCTAGAGATTATCTAAATTAATTTCTTTTTAATTATTAGATACAATTTTTATTTTTTCATGATTTAATAATGAAAGTAGTCATTTGGATTCTGTCACTCTGTGCATTTCATCAAATAAAGAATAAATATTGTTCAGAAATTTTTAAAAATTTTCAACACCCACTGCTCCCACTTTGAATTTCATTACCAGGAGAATATGAAAAGAAATGGAATGGGGTTTAACATCCTACTGTTCTACTCCAACTGAGCTAATAAAAATAAGCATACGCCATTTGTGGAGATCATTACAAACAAAAATTTTGAAAAATAAAAAAAGATCAAGAAAAAAAAATAAACAAATAATGCCAAAGAAAGATTAAGGAAAAATTCATGTATCCAAAGCTTCATTCAGTGATAAAAAAAATACAATATATTTACACAAAATAATACCATTATTCATCAAAAATTACTATCAAAATTATGAACTACAATAAGGCCTGGGGCACATACACAGGAGAAGCTTTTTTTATATTCAAGAAGGCCTATATATAGAGATACTACTATATACAATTAATCTGGTATAATGCCCAACCAATTACAACATTATGCTTATAAGCAGAAGAAATTATCACTGGTATACTGCTAAAATACCCATTTAATACAAATCTGATAAAAAACACAGATCCTATTCGCTAGGAGAAGACCCAGAGAAAACCCACAACGATGGTCAAGCAACTCTACCCCTTGTCATGTACATTGTGAAATCAAAAACAGACCTTAAAATCCAAAGGAAATGGAAAACCCAAACAAAATTATTTTAAACAAATATTTTCTTAAACTTATTTTTACTACAATAAAAAAACTACTACATTGTAAACAAAATATTATAATTCAAACCAAGCCTGGAAATAAAGCACCTGTCACAGACAATGTCAGGCACATATTCAGGCTTTGTCAGGTACAATCCCTTTAGTGCCTGTCATTCTGTCTGCCACTGATTTATATTTTATCAGTGTTTTTATTGATATTCATGTTTTTGCAGGGGCGGATCCAGGATTTTCAGAAAGAGGAGGCGTGCTGCGTCCACGTGGGAGTGTGAAGCCCGCCCCGTGATTTTTGAGTGGACAAAATGATCACAAGGACTAATTTCATACTAGTACTGAAAATTACGATTTCCAACCTAAACTATTTTAGTTCTCCTTTCCCGCGAGAATGTATGGAGATAAAATTTCTACGCCACCTCAAAAAAAAGAGGGGGCGTGCGCTGGGTGCGCCCCCCCTCTGGATCGGCGCCTGTAACATATTAGCAGATGACCTGGTATTGCATGGGTTGAAAGTAGTATAACTCTGAAACCGGAAGTGATAGTCCAACGCCACCAGGCCAATGCTAATCACCTGGTCCAAGCTACCCTATACAACAAATTTCAACCCTGGGAGAGCACATTGATATTATGTCAGGTAACACTGTCTGATCTTTGGCATTATGTCAGGTACCACTGTCTAGCCTTTGACATAAGGTTAGGTATCAGTGTCTGACCTTTGACATTATGTCAGCTACCAGTGCCTGACCTTTGGCATTATGTCAGCTGCCAGTGCCTGACCTTTGGCATTATGTCAGCTACCAGTGCCTGACCTTTGGCATTATGTCAGATACCAGTGCCTGACCTTTAGCATTATGTCATGTTTTAGTGCCTGACCTTTGACATAAATTCAGGTACAACAAGACACAATTTCCAGGCCTGGTTAAAACCATTAGTAAACTGAAGAGATGATATGCTATTAAAAAATACCATATTACATACATCAGCAAAGAATACTACATGAATATACAATTGTTTATATAATATATATATTTAATATAAGATGTTGTACATATTCTTTTAAAAAAACAACTTAAAAACACATTTATTTAATCAGGCTTTTAAGTTTTAACTGACTCTGTATACAATCGTTAATATGTCCATAATCTTTTTGTTTGTTTATGATTATATTGTCACTTTGTAAAGTGCCCCATAACATGTTATATGAAAGGGTGCACTATAAATATGCTGTAATAATAAATAATAAAATATATATATTGAGCACTACAACTGAGTCTATATCATATTAATATGCATACTATATAAATGAATGACATTATATGTCACAGCCTTAGCTGTAAGTCAGTATCTAACCATATAGCTAAGGTTTTTATTAATTTTTTAATTCACAATCCATACCAAAAAACAGAAATTTTCAATAGAAAGGAAATTAATAATTTATAGAATATATATGTTTATGTACAGTTTTTGTGGTGTCTATCTTTAAGATATCTGACTTAATGACATTTAAAGAAAACAATTACCAGTCAATTTGAAAAAAAAAAATGAGCTGGACAAAAAAGTTCACAAGAATTGTTAGCCCAGAATAATTAGGTATTAAATGTTTATATAGAAAATGGTACTGTACACTACAAACTGTCACAAAACCACTTATAATTGGGCGGTGTTATGCAAATGTGTCCTAACCCTCAAATTTCCAAAAATCATTTTAGTACATGCCTTGATTAAAGAATTTGTGACGATTGATATGCAATATTGTTCTAACCGATATCTATTAATAGAACAGAACTATTTATAGATTGTTTAATAGAACAACATTACAAAATGATCTATCTCCCTTTAATTATTAAGCTAATCGGATCTATGTGGGTTGGATCACTATTATCTTGGAATTTGCATTTCGCTGAACAATGCTATGTGGGTTAGATCATTCTTCTGGTAAGTATGTCTATGGTTAGATCCTTTTCGCCTATTTTCTATTTTCGGCTTTTACTTAACACCGTCCAATTGTTCTGTGTATTTGGTTATATCTCACACAAAACAATGTTAGGAAATACTATTGAAATGGGCTCAGTCTGTGTTTTTGTCTTTTATCATGTATTATAGTATTTTCTGGACGTATACCAGTAGAAAATGTAACTGTACACAGTGTAACTATACAATGACTAGTAATATAAACAAGTGTAACTGTAACAATTATCATAACAATTTAAAGGGTTTAACGTCCAGTCGACACAAAATAGGTCATTTCGGGACTAACATATGGTTCAGTTCCACATGTATTTCGATTATTCGCTTGGGGTCCTAAGCAGTGGGGCTCTAAGCTAGCACATTGGGGTCGTAAGCAGTGGGAGAAAACCAGAGAATTTGGAAAAAATCCACAAGTGGGGAATCGAAACCATACCACTTGATGCAACGACAGACCTTGTCATTTCACGGGTACGTGTTAAACCACCAGACAATCCAAGGTACTGGAAGTTACAGCAATGTTCAGTGAAGCAATCTTTGCTGTAAGCTATCAATGTCTCAATTATTGCACATTCTTATTGAAGCCCAATCTCATATAGGCAATTTAAACATGATTGTAATGCCCAATGTGTGGTTAATGGAGTTAACTTTACTCACTCCATATGGTTAAATATAATGCAGATTTATAATTTGTAATAAGAAATGTACTTGATAGCAAGTGCAGGAGGACTGCACTACACACAAAACAAAATTTCTACTACAAGATAAACCTGTGGAGAAGACAGAATATAGACATTGCAAAATAATAAACAAATATCAAATCATAATAGAATTGTTAGACAAATACTAACAGACAATATATCAAATTAAAGCAATTGGTCGGTAACTACTAATTACAATTAATGCCTTTTATAACAAATAATTTTATATGATTTTCAAGACATAGTAATGTCCATACTCTAATATTATCAACATATTTCACTATACATCTACAGTTATTTCTGAAAGCCTGTGGTGTGTATGCAATGCCAAAAAGACACCATAACCAAGAAATTTAATCACCATTAATGACAACTATCCTTCATAATCTATATCCCAGCTATCATTTAATCTTGTGTATCTAGCACTAATTTCTATTACATTCGTTAAATATAAAATCTTTGTTTAAAAATTTGTAAAAATTCATTTAAATTCACCCTAAACCATCTAATTTTAACATGTGTCCAGAAAGTCCAGTTTAAAGCATACTGATTAAAGTATCTAATTTCCCGACCACTTTTTGAAAATGAATCATTATACATCAACAATCAATTGGATTTATTCCGACATAAATGTACTATAATAATATACAATCAGCTATTCAGTGTTGAAGAATCATTTTATAATTTTCTTATCAACAATTACAATCACATGAAAAAAAAATTCGGAACGCCATACATGGACATTGACATTATGGAATTTATACGGCATCCGATTAATCGGCACCGATATGATTTTTGGCTGGCCGATTAACCGTTTCTAGAATTTTGTAATCGTGACAACCCTAATTTTTACTTATTTTTAAACAAGGATTTGATATTAAATGAATGTGAAAAGAAATTAAGCAATTTTAAATATTAATAAATAAAACTTGGTCCCTATCACAAATATTCAACAGTCTTATGTAGTAGCTTCTAAACCAGGACTGCTATGTTTCGTCTGTAGTCGTCTATTTCTCATTCGTTGCACTGGTTCTGAGATGTCTGACTGCTGTTCAAAATAAGCTACAATTGGAGGCTCGGTCAACATGGAGGCCATAATCTGTTCAAAGGTAATTGACCAATCACCATCTGCCTTACTTCCAGCAGATTTATTAGATTCTGACGATTGATGACTCTCGTACATGGACACACCTATGCCACTTTCACCATTACTACCGCTTCCGGTTTTCTCAATTTTATCATTTTCAATTGTCTCTACAGAATCAGTAATTGTACTAGGAAGAGCATTGCCAGAGTTATCTGCTCCTGTCCCATCCATACCAAAGGGGTGGCCACTATCTGGACTAGCAGACAAGTCACTTCTGCTATCTAAACTGGATGACAATGGTATATCGGATCCATAACTCTGTGTTTCATCCGATATCGATTTTTGCATATAAAATCTTTTGCCCACGTCTCCAATCTGTAGCAGAAGTGTACCAATGGAGGCGATTGAATGATACAGATTTTGTTGATCTTTGTTATCCAGAAACATATCGTATAATGTCTTCCATAGTTGTATAAACTGAACCTAAAATACAAAGATACAGAGTTTTTAAGATACTTTCCCACATACAAACTGTGTGATTTGATAATATATTTGGACTGAAAACATATTCAAACTAATTAATCTATCAAAAATTTACTTCAAATCCCCCTAAAAACTTTGTATTTGCAAGGAGATACCCCAAGTTAAAAGGAATTATTTTTAGAAGCCATGTTTGTTACGTAGTTGCCATTACTTAGTAAATACTTGAATTATTTTCTGCCAACTTCTTTTTCCAACATTTAATTACAGAGTCTGTTATACCTTTACACACCTCATTGTTCCCCAAAACCACCTAACCATTAAATCAGGAAATAACAACCGCTCCCTTAGTCAAGCTGCCCGACAATAAGCCACCGGGGCGCCAGTTAGTGATACCCTGAAATTTTTGCCCAGTACTTGACCAATGGGTGTTTTTTGGACAATCCAGTATTTTTCAAGTAAAATTGGGTATCAATGTTTGCCAACTTTTAACAGAAATAACCACCTGATAAATATTTTCGTGCGAATGTATTTTTAATATCTTGTCAACACAACATATCCTATTTCAACACATCGCACGACAGTGGGAACCTAACATAACAGAGGACGCTAGTGTTTGAGAAAATCCACATCCACATCATCAAATGTTGATAAGAACATAGTTATCGATGGACAACCATCTTCGTTAAATTTTGACAGTCTTACTTCAAGCATTCATACTTGTTTAAAACACTAACCTGATTCATTCTACCAACATTTTTATAATCTTCCTTTCTATCTGATTGTAATCTCTCACTTAATGTTCTCTTTCTCCTTCTATTTACATATATACCATCCTCTGTAATAGATGAATGATGGAATGAATAAATCAATGAATGATGGAATGAATAAATCAATGATGGATTGAATAAATGAATGATGGAATGAGTAAATGAATCAATCAATGATGGAATGAATAAATGGCTGATGGAATGAATGGATAAAGGATGGAATGATTAAATGATGGAATGAATAAATAAATAAATTAATGTATAAAACAATTTTGGAAAGAATAAATAAATAAATGAATGATGTAATGAATGAATGATGAAATGAATAAATGATGGAATGAATGAATGATGGAATAAATGAATGAATGAATGAATGAATGAATGAAACAATGTATGAGTATAAAAGTAAACAAGTGAAAAAGAACATTACTGTTATCACCGGGTTTTAGCCAAAAGCCTACCTTATATATGAACCCAACCTATGTGTGTAACCACATGAAGACTGTGGTCAGAAAAACATGCTGCACATATTGTGAGCATTGTAATGTCACAGTCAGAAATCTTGACGCATGAGTTTAAAATGAAGGAAAAACAACCACGCATATTGTAAGCACTGTAATGTCACAGCTAGAACTTTATTATATTCCAAGTCAAACTTACCAAGAACATAATCATCTGATTTAGAGTCTGGACTAGGTGTAGAACCATCTAGTAGTAGGGTATTAGCTGTAGAATCAGCCAGTGTAACATCATCTTGCTTAGGATCAGTTGTCTCTATAGGTAATGTTGATGGAGGTGTTGTCTTACCTTCAGCTTCACTCTCTGTAAAAATCGTTACATTATGGACGATAAGATATAGAGCTGGCAGTTCTCACCATAACAATTCATTGTAAAGGGAATATGATGAAATTCCAGTCAAATTGCTCAACTCTGAACCGAGAATTTAGCGATTGAATTTTAGGCCAAGCCTTGATATTCATTACCAATTTAAGAATTAGCTTTTAATATTTTCTTTGCAAAATTTGGAGATTTAAAATAAGATTAAATACAAAATGTTGCTGGCCATAAATAAAGTTTTGTTCGAATTCTATGCAATTACTGAAAGGTAATTATCAATCAATAACAATACTGCTAATTTCACTTACGGTCCTTATCCTTAACTTGACTATCCTTATCCTTAACTTGACTGTCCTTATCCTTAACTTGGGTGTCCTTATCCTTGACTTGACTGCCTCTATCCTTGACTTGACTATCATTTTTTATATCAGGTACTTGTGTTGTATCTGGTAGAGGACTTGGTAATTCTAAATCTGTACAAATACAAACCATAAAACAAATCTTTATCATAATATATCAAAAGCCTCCATTTCACATGACAGTAAAATTAAAGGACAATAGTTGTGTTATTCATTTAAAACTTATGTGATAGAACTGGTTAAACACACAGATCATTGCTACAGTAGGTGCGTAACAAAGATTTGAAGGTAAGAAAGGTGAAGCAAAATATGGAAAACATAAGTTATCACTGATAATTCTTTTGAAGATGAAAAGTTATTATATGAGACTGTGAGAAGATATCTGACAATTAAAAACAATTAAATTATGAACCTGTCTAACCAGTTCTATCAACTATATGATAATTGCCGATACCAAAATTGTATCAATGGATAAGATCACACCATTTTCAATTTTTATTATTCTGGAATTAAAAATTTCGCATCCTGGATATTAAATAACTAATTGGTTGGTCTCTCAAACTTTTTTGCTATTTATTCAAAAAGACCCTGAAGGACTGAAATCTAATTAATTGGTTTGGGCTTAGCTGTTTTAGAACAAACTTTCAAGAAGATTGTTAAATTCATTTTAGGATCTGTAGGTCTTTCCGTACTTATTTTAGGATCAGTACTTATTTTAGGATCTATAAGTCTTTCTGTACATATTTTAGGATCAGTAGGTCTTTCTGTACCTATTCTAGGATCTGTAGGTCTTTCCACAAGATTTCCTTAAAACTAACGATTGCATTTTCACGCAAATTTACAATTGTCTATGTTTCATGTTTTACTTGGGATTCGTTAGTTGGGTTTCAAATATGCTACAATATCAGCCTCACATGCTTCATTCTAAAAATAAATTTGGTTCTGAATTTGCATAACACTTAGAAAAGTACATATAATTTCCTCCAGAGAGAGCTATAGAAAAGTTGAAGTATCATTCCCAAGAGAAGATTAGCAAAAATAAAGACTATTATCATATATATCCTGTCTGATGATATTTCCCCCGATTCATTCATACCTTCAGAATCCTCTTTTGTTGAGTTTAAATCTGAATCCTCTTCAAAGAATTCGGCGGCCTCCACCCCACTTTCTGTCGAATCTGTTAAAACCAACCACCATATAATATAAAGACAGTACAGGGAGAAGAGAACATTCCTGATATATAATATAAAGTCAGTACAGAGAGAAGAGAACATTCCTGATATATAATATAAAGTCAGTACAGAGAGAAGAGAACACACAAATAATGTAGCAGAAACACAAATACGCAAAAAATAATAGTAAATAAGTAAATAAAAGATTTTAAAGATATACAATATTAAAATGAAGATAAAAAAATAGAGAGTATATATCTATATCTATATGAAACAGTATGTATAAGAGAGAAAGAAATGGGGTTTAACGTCCACTCAACACAAACTAGGTCATTTCGGGACTAAAATATGGTTTAATTTTATTTCAATAATTCGCTTGTGCATAGGGGTCTTTAGCAGTGGGAGTAAACTGGAGTGCCCGGAGGAAACCCACGAGGTTGAGAAGGCACCCCTATCGAAACCACAGCCACAAGCCAGAGGTGACCAGCCAGCTAGAGGTCGAAGCGTGGCACTCAGGACCTCTAGGCCATTCCAACCCTCCCAGTATGTATATAATGTTCAGGTCTAATTATCTCTCTGTAGTTACAAATTCTATCATGTTGTATAGTAATTCTATATATTGCATGATTGATACAATTGATAGACGAATAGAGTGTGAGTGAGAAATGGGATTTAATGTACACTCAACACCAACTAGGTCATTTTGGGACTAGTATATGATTCAATTTTATTTCCATAATTCATTTGTTCGTAGGAGAAAACCGGAGGACTGAGAAAACCCACGAGGATGGATAGGGGACCCTACTTCTGGTCACGTACACCCGGGATATCGAAACCACACCAGTTGACTCAATGACAGACCTTATGATACAACACCCACGCATGATAAAATTTGTAACTACTGGGAGATAAATGGAGTTAAATTTCCAGTAAACTTCAGAGAAATCCTTGAGGTTCAGCATGCAACCAATCTAATTAAAATATAGATCTATATTTTGTTTCATTTTTTTATACTTTTGATGGCCTACACTCATGTAGATCTAACAAGTTATAGTGGGAGCTCAGGTTCTATGACGTCATGTATCAAGCACAGGACATTTGACCCGATAACGTCAGTCATTCGATTAACCAATTAGCGACCGCCATGCTTTTTAAAATCTACTTTTGTTTTGTTTTGATTTCTATCCGCTGGTAATATTTACCCAGGGTTCCACGCATGAAAAGGTGAAACGGTAGATTCGACAGACCATTTGATTGGCTGACCCCTCATTTCAGGCAGAACACGACTTAAATAACAAGTCTTCCAGATCCAAGAGTAGTGAAGACAAGTAAAAACGAAATTTTGAAAAACGAAATTGGATCTGTGTTTTAATCAGATTGGCATGCAACCATACCTAATCCTTATGAGATAGCCTCTGAAGCTTCTATAGAAGACTGATCTATGCCTTTTTCATGGTTCAAGGTATAGTAACACGCAATTCTCAAATACTATTACATATAGAGTTATTAATTAGAGCAAGTAAAGAATTGAAAATAAAACGTGCGATCATTAGCAAATCATAATTAAGCAAATACATAATAAAAATAATGAATGCAAATATAAAATATTAAAGCACGTGAAGAAAGAACCCGGGAAGATGTTTCAAAATATGTTGAAATCACAATAGGAGACTGTCATCTGCATTCATTGGTGGATCCCTTGGGATATTTTACAAATCTCTGAGAATCCCCCACTTCTGTATTTACTCTTTCCAGACAGATTTACCATATCAGGAGCCTTCACTGCTTTTGCATTAGTCTTTAATAAACCCCAGCATTTGATTAAAGGGCAACAACGAACTGATCACAACCCGTTTTCAGTGCATCCTGCAGATCCCTGCTTTCCACTGCATTCCCTGCAAATCCCCACTTTCCACTGCATTCCCTGCAGATCCCTATTTTCCACTGCATTCCCTGCAGAACCCAGATGCCAGATAAAAAGAGCTGAGTGAGAGAGAAATGTGGTTTAACTTTCACTCCGCACAAACTAGGTCATTTTGAGACTAAGCTATGGTTCTATATTTTATTTCAATAATTCGCTTGCAGGTAGGGCACCCGGAGAGAACTCACAAGGTCTGACAGACAGCCCTACTCCTTGTTAGGTACAACTGGGCAGATCACTCAATGACATGCGCTAACCATTCATCATCCAATCCCCTTATACTTTTAGATACCCACCATTGAATGAGTTAGAAGTAAAAAATACCTGTATTTGGTGAAGTTGGTGTCTCGACATCTTCCTCGTCCTCATCATTAACGAAAGCTGGTGGTAGATGTAAATAATATAATAACTTCAATCTCTCCGCTACGCTACCTTTACACATTATACCCATTATATGTACAAACTCTTTAAAATTGATCATATTGTCTTTATTCTCATCAAGATACTGAAAAACGAAAGTAGAAGCCTGTCATCCATGTTTATATGACATCAAATAAAATGTGGTTTAGCATCCTACTGCTCTGCTCTGACTGGGATAATGAAGACGGACATACGCCATACAGTGTGCTGTGAGCGAAATTTTGTCTACTTCTTTGGAATTTCAACTCTCAGGGATCTTTTACATGCACACCAATATGTACACAGGACCTCAGTTTTTCATTCCAGCCAAACGACTATATCTTGTCCCTGGCAATATCCTCTGTCCTGTATGTACCGATACATATTGGCATGTTAATCAAGGTAGGTTCATTGACGGTATAACACAATAAATACGTTGATCACTTAATTACCTAATCAATCCTGCCTATTGTCAACGATAATCAGGTCGAGTGGTAGCTATACTCTCAGTACACTATATTAATTTTGGAATTTTGAATATTATTCACTATGTCTTGATGCATTTGGGAAAAAAATTTGGACAAGTCCAGAATATACGGGCAAAATCCCAACTCTGCATGTATGTAAAAGAACCCTTTGGCTGTTGGAATTTGATCTAAGAGTAGATTGTAGTTCCGTTAAATTTGTTTTATCAGAGTTGTTTGCACGTAGTAGTCATACTGCACTTAATATTATCTTAATATTATACACAATTATCATCATTTTCCCCAAAATGTTTTATCAGAAACAAGCCAACAGTGAGGCTGATGTCCCCCGCCGAAATCCCAAAATAAATAGACGACACATATTAATTAATCGCACATTTATTTTTTTCAAACATATCGAGCAATGAAACTGTACACGAAGTGTCATCCCAAAGTGTTTTTATAACGAAAAATGCTAAAACCAACGAAAATGTACCGTAGATTGACTTGGCCCCTCTGGCCAAGGGAAAGGGCCCTCGTGTCCAAGTCAATCGTTTCTATACACTGTTACTGTCGAATCGATTACTAAATGAGAATGCAGTCATTGTATTGGCATAAAAATCATCAATCAAGATGAACCTAAGTTATCTTGTCCCAAAGTATCAACCAATCAAAATGCTTATCTCTGCTTACCCTAAGCGGAAAATGCTCATCTTCGAACTCCATCAAGGCATTGACCTAATAAGCATATACACCAAGTTTGAACATTTTAACTCAATTAGAAGGAGAGTTATTGTGTTCCAAAGTCTCGACTACTCTCGACCAATCAAATTGCGTATCGCTCTGCTTACCTTGAGCAGAAAATGCTCATTATCGAACTTAGTCAAGGTATTACTGTAATGAAACTATACACCAAGTTTCATCACTCTCACTTAATTAGAACTAAAGTTATCGTGTCCCAAAGCATCAACCAATCAAATTGCTCATCTCTGCTTACCCTAAGTGGAAAATGCTCATCTTCGAACTCCATCAAGGCATTGACCTTATAAGCATATACACCAATATGAACATTTTTACTGAATTAGAAGAAGAGTTATTGTGTTCCAAAGTCTCGACCAATCAAATTGCGTATCGCTCTGCTTACCCTAAGCGGAAAATGCTCATCTCCGAACTCCATCAAGGCATTGACCTAATAAGCATATACACCAAGTTTGAACATTTTAACTCAATTAGAAGGAGAGTTATTGTGTTCCAAAGTCTCGACCAATCAAATTGCTCTGCTTACCCTGAGGGGAAAATGCTCATTATCGAACTTAGTCAAGGTATTACTGTAATGAAACTATGCACCAAGTTTCATCACTCTCACTTAATTAGAACTAAAGTTATCGTGTCCCAAAGCATCAACCAATCAAATTGCTTATCTCTGCTTACCCTAAGCGGAAAATGCTCATCTTTGAACTCCATCAAGGCATTGACCTAATAAACACATACACCAAGTTTGAACATTCTAGCTGAATTAGGAAGAGAGTTATTGTGTCCCAAAAAGTGTGACGGACAGACGGACAGACGGACAGACAGACAGACAGACAGACAGACAGACAGACAGACGGACGGACAAACTCATTTTAATAGTCCCCCAACTTTCTTCGAAAGCCGGGGGACAATAAAGAGAGGAACATGGGGTTTAACGTCCACTCAACACCAACTAGGTAATTTTGGGACTAACATATAGTTCAATTTGATTTCAATAATTTGCTTGTGCCTAACAGTAGGAGGATACCAGAGAAAACCCACGAGTTTGGACAGTCAATCCTATTCCTTGTCACGTACAACCAGGGAATCGAAACCATGACAGTTGACGCAATGAAAGACATTATGATACAGCGCTCACATGCTAAACATTCTGCCATCCACCCGGCTCTTTATTATAAAAACAGACGACAAGAGACTTTTATATTTGCCTTTTGTAACACCAATGTTTTTCCAAATAGACTAGCTAAGATGTTATATACGAAACAGAAACTTACCCTGAAAGCTCTAAGGGAGAGAACTCCAGCATGTAAACCAGTTGCCCATGGTGATAGAGACAGAAACATTGTTTTAAACTGATCGTAATCAACTTTATATTGTTCGTAATATGGTCGTGATGGATCAAATTTATCAGCTGTATCAACTGGTTGTTGGCTGGTTCTCCAATAACATGATGTTAAATATTCCTCCTGTTTAAATATTACACATAATACAGGGAACAATCACACTGAACAATTACATTAAATGTATAGGGAACAATTGCACTGAATACATTAATTAAATGTAAAAGGGAACAATCAGACTGAATGTATTACATTACATGTAAACGGAATAATTAGACTGAATGCATTACATCAAATGTAAAAGGGAACAATCAGACCGAATGCATTACATTAAAAGTAAAAGGAACAATCAGACCAAATATGCATTACAACTAATGTACAGGGAACAATCAGACTGAATACATTACATTAAAAGTAAAGACACACCATTTTTTTCAAATCATTGTGTTATCAGACAACATGCTGACAACAGGCAGGTAAGGTACAAATGTGGCTGTGTGGTGATTTCATAAAATTGAGTTCTTTAACCCTTTACATATTAGCACCTCTCTACATCCAGACATCTTGATGCAACACCCTAGGGACTCATCACTCAAAGGGTTAAAATAACATATTTCCTGTGTTAATTAGAGGTGTATGTCCTGCCTCTAGTGTACAATACGAGGGGTCGGTTGTTTAGCCATGATCTTCACTTATGTCCAGACATACCTAGTATAGAGACCATAAAAATGTTCAAGAAATCATTCCTCAAAGGATTCAAACTATGTAGTTAATTGTTTAATAACTTACCTTAAATAAGATATAAAGATCATCCAGTTCTTTACCTTTACATAATGTATCTGATGCAACACTTCTTAATACATTACGCTTGGTACTGTCTTCAATAGTCTGGATAATAAAAACAAAAAATATAACAGTAAGTTATTTTGTTTGCAATTATTTGCATTTACCTATATATGTATGGTTTAATGGTCAAGAGCGAGACAATAAGTAATTTATTGAAACAACATCACACGGGTCCAATATTTCAAAAAGTATAAATAATGTACACTTGTCACATTGTCTGTACCATTGTTATCAAAGGATGGTGTCACATCTGGTCAAAGCATATTTATAGACCTACCCTACTTGAAGAATTCATAATCTGTATTATAAACATAACCTACCCAAATAACTCGCAACTTTTATCAAAAGTGTAACCCAAACAATTCATAATCTGTATTGTAAGCAAAACGTTCCTGAACAAGCCATAATCTGCATTGTTACCATAACCTACCTGAACAACTCCTAATCTGCATTGTAACCATAACCTACCTGAACAACTCCTAATCTTAATTGTAAGCATAACCTACCTGAACAACTCGTAATCTGTATTGTAAGCATAACCTACCTGAACAACTCGTAATCTGTATTGTAAGCATAACCTACCTGAACAACTCGTAATCTGTATTGTAAGCATAACCTACCTGAACAACTTGTAATCTGTATTGTAAGTAAAACCTACCTGAACAACTCGTAATCTGTATTGTAATCGTAATTTATCCACCACCTGATTACTGATATTACCAAATAATCTATAACTTTGTTCTATTAAACCAGTCACATCTACAGATGACTACAATCAAATATAAACATAATGATGATTACACAGAGAGAGAGACAGAGAGAGGGTTTATCGTCTACTCAACAGAAACCAGACCATTTTGGGACTAACATATGGTTCAATGTTATTTAAATAATTCGCTTACGCGTCGATTTTTTTACCAGTGGGAGTAAACTAGAGGAGCCGGAGAAAACCTACGATGTTGGATCGGTGACCCTACCAGTGTAGCAATATAGTCGTGGTGGCATTGTTTTTTTAAAGATTATAGACGAGGAATGAGGGGATAAGATATAGTTTGATGTTTCTAAACATATTCACATATATGCAGGTGTGTACTGAGATCAACTAACGTTTGGTTGTCATATTGTTACATAAAAAAGGGTTATAGAGGCAGAGCATGGCTGCTTCTATATGGCAACAACATGATAACAGATATCTCATGCACAATTTCGAGAGTAAATTGATATAACCATGTAAGGGCGGGTTTTGACCTCACGCATTTGGAGTGGAGGTTGACGTCAAGGCGGAGTCTTGGACGTGCAGGGATGGGGGTATAAATTCAAGTGTAGACCGGGCCCCATTAGAACTCACCCAGACATTCAAGCAGCCATTATACCTGTTGAGAACAAGGGACCTGGGAAACCATTCAGCCGGCAATAAAGTTCTTATACTTTAAATACTGTGGTATTATTTTACGATCACAAGAACACAACAAAAATCAGTCCTATAAGAGGAGCAGTAGTACTACGATACACCCCTTGTCACATATAAAACCTGGGAATCGGAACCACGCCCGTTGACTCAATGACATAATTAATGATACAAAATCCATGTGCTAAAAATTCGGCCATTCCCCCCACCTCACCCCCAAGTTGTGAGAATATCACATAGATATGGATGGGGTTTAGTGCCTCATCAATACTTTTGTCAGGTTATTTGAATCTACAATGTATGTATACATATTTTGTGACTGTTATTTTTCTGTTTGTAGGATCATGATTGGAGACTACATTAAGGTTGCCCAGAGGCTGAAATCATGGGGTTGAAAATATACAGCCTGGGCATTACATAGGCCCGATGGCATTGCACTCCTACTCCCTGTTTCAAATTGATACTACTTCCTGTTTCAGGAAAGTATTATGCAAATGTGCTGATGGGCTCTACCAGCCAAACGGCAAACACTTGGCCTGTAGTTGCTATCTGTTTGCTCATCCTTTTATTGTCTTGAGACCTTAATATATTGATAGCTACATTAATATTTATGGACTGCCAAATTAGTATATCCTCCTAGTACCATATAATGTATTTGATAACAAATGTTTTTTCAGTTACATTAGATATGTTTTCCAAAAGATAGCTGAGTATTTGGGTTAAGGTTAATACATGGTTAAATCTAGTTTGTATACCTGTACATCTCCACTAGGTGTTAAAGATGATATATGTTTAACTGTTGGTATCGTCGAGTCTTCATTAGTTATATTCTCTAAATATTTACATAATATAGTCATAGCTTCACCATCTTCATTACATGCTAATAACTCAACACTCTTCTCATCTAATATAGCTAATGCTATCTGGAACATTACCTATAATTAACATAGCAAATAATAACTGCAACATTACCTATCAATACAATTAGTCAATAAAACAATTGCCGGTAAGTATGATCTTTTCAAAGAGCCATTATCACTCAATCTAACTAAACTTCTTTCGTTTTGACATAACTTTCCATAAAATGTGATTTATTTAACATCTACATTTCTTCGAAGATGGACATTTTAACATTATTTTCATTTTTGATTTTGGGTGAATTCTGCCAATTGTATGTGTGGAAACTGTTTTACTTCTAATCCAAATGACCACGCAATCTTCCACCTCCCAACCAGAGAGAGAGACAGAAATGGGGTTTAACGTCCACTCGACACAATCTAGGTCATTTTGGGACTAACATATGGTTTCATTTCATTTCAATAATTCGCTTGTGCGTAGGGGTCTTTAGCAGTGGGAGGAAACCGGAGTGCCCCCCAGGAAACCCACGAGGTTGAGAAGGCGCCCCTATCTCCATGTCCCATACGCTCACACCAGGGTTCGAAACCACAGCCGCAAGCCAGAGGTGACCGGCCAGCTAGAGGTCGAAGCACAGCACGCTAGACCACTACGCAATCCCAACCCCCCCTACCAGAAATGATAATGAAGAAGAAGAATAAAGTTAGATGTTTTACCTTAGCTCCATCGTAGAAGAAACAATCTAAAATATTTACCGCACAGCTAAATGGCATAACACTACAAAATACAAATAATATTATTTTCATAGTTGATGATTTCTTTATTTTGTGAGAGTGGAGCTCACCTCTTTGTGAGAATTTTTGAGGAAATGTAGTTTTTTTCCAGGTATAATAATCATTATATAAAACTTTTTGAGACAAATACGAGGGATAATTGTCATCCTATTTTTTTTAATATGAAAAACAGTCTAGTGATCTTCAGATACACTTGATTGAAGTTATATTTTTCTATGTGCATTGCATGGAATGAGAATATGGCTAGGACAGAACACTGGCATCCCTACCTACTTGTTGATTTGCAGCTGTTAAGGGCTCATTTATATACACAATATAGGATACAGTGCCGTTACCCCTCAACTACCACCCCTTACCTGAATATGGAGGAAATATAAATATGCGCATAGAAATCTTGATATCACTGTCAAGTACCCCCCCCCCTCCAACATCATAACTATACTATAACTGTATATATATTTACCTGAGGAAGATAGTGAGAAACCAGGATAATGATATCATACTGAGTAAACCGAGCGTTTCTAATTTATCATGCATACTAGGTAAATATGTCCTGATTAAATCTTCAAATACACCTACAAATACATCACATAAAAAAACATTAGTTTGATCTCTGGCTTAAATAAGTCCAGTACCATATACGTCTATTGTTTGGGTGTCTTACTGTGTTGTACTAAATACATTACATAGTAGAAATATTAATATTGAATAAGTTCAAAGAAAAAATTTGCAGCAAAACTTTTCTCAAATATCACATTTTACACAGATTTTAATGCAAACATTTTCATTATAACTTTCTGTATATATATGAGATCAGTCAACAATATCAAAACTCAGCAGTTTATACTTACTTTGAACACTCTACCCTAGTTGAATGGGAATAATACCCAGGTAAACGAGAATATGAACAATTTACCCAAGTTACCTGGTAACAGTTTACCCACGTTGGTTGCTAATGGCAACGTTTTATTCTATAAGAGCTCTTAGAATGCATGCCAATATCTACATGGGACCTCGGTTTCCCACCCCATCCGAACCACTAGACAGCTGTCCTTGTCAGGCCCTTCATCCTGTACCACTGACAAAGGGAACCACGTCGGAAAATCCTGATAAACATTCTCGAACTCCCGGCCTCCAGGTTAATGAGAATATGAATAGTTTACCCAAATTAGCTGCTAATGGGAACAGTTTAACCACATTGGTTGCCAATGGTAACACTTTATTTTATACTTACTTTGATCTATAAGAGCTCCTACAACTTTAGTATTATAATAATCTGGTAATAATCTTTCACATATCGCCGTTAGTAACCAGAAGGCTTCTTCTTCACTGGTATATAATAATAATACACTGGTTACTATATTCATAGCTTGACAATAACCTACATAAATATACAAATATATTCATTTCACTACTACTATATATATCATAGTAAAGATTGTGATTATACTTATGGAAAGGATTGTGACTAATTAACTCCTTACAAGAGAGAGAGAGAGAGTAGTGATTGTAATTATACTATGGAAAGGATTGTGACTAATTAACTGAGAGAGAGAGAGAGAGAGAGAGAGAGAGAGAGAGAAAGAGAGAGAGTTTAATGGCCACTGGACACAAACTAGGTCATGACTAACACATGGTTCAATTTTATTTCAATAATTCTCTTGCGCATAGGGGTCTTTAGCAATGGGAGGAAACTCCTTGTCATGTACAGCCAGTGAATCATAACCACGTTAGTTGACTCAATGACAGACCTTATGATACCATGCGCATGTGCTAACCATTCGGCCGTCCATCCCCTCGAATACTATTATAAACAAGCATTTAACATCAGTCTACGAATTAAAAATGATTGATAAATAAAATATAAGAAGCCCAAACTCTGGTGAGTAGAATTACCTATATTAGGATTTCTCCAAGCATATGCTGTTAAAACTCTTCTTAATGCACTTATACCCAAATCATTCTGAAATGCTGGATGTTCTGGTAAAGATCTGCAATAATAAATACATAATGCATGTATGAAGATGATATAAATGTAATTAAAAATAATGATACTCAAACAAAGAACGTCAGAAATTCAAACAAAATGTTGTTTTACATTGCAAATATGTTATATTAGGTTTTTATTTTCCATTCTGTCAAAATTAACATCTTTCTTTTCTACACCAACTGGACATATGAGGGAAATTGTCTGCTTCATCTTTACTTAATTAATTCCAAACGTCAAATAAATAGGTTAGGTGACATGTGGGTTTTTTGTCCCATCCGAATAACTAGACACTTTTTCCTTGCCCTGCTCTCAATCCTGTTCTTCATTATCAAGGGGATAGCAGGTTGTAAAATCGAGGGAAACCTTCTTGGTCATTAGCAGGATCGAACCCTTGACTTCCTCTTCAGTGAGCCAGCACAATCTATCTATACTAATGTGTGTAACTGTCATTTGTCTGAGTTTATCTGTTCAGGGTTGATGGTTACACTAGAGCTGTCCTGAGGCTGAAATTTGATGCATAGGGGCAACTAGGACCAGGGAGTAACATAGGTTAGGTGACGTTGCCCTCCTGCTTCTCGTATCGTGGTTCGGTAGTACTCACCGATGTAGATCTCTTTCTATTTCTTCTGTAGCTATAGAAGATTTACCCAAACTTTCTTGTACAATTTTACCATAGTAACCCTCGTTAGACGCCATCTAGAACATATATAAATGCAATCATAATCTCATTACCTTTCATCCAAAAAATACATTAACACATAATTCTATACAAAATTCAAGTTTCTAAATAGTCTGCAGCTACAATTTCTTTATCTTAATGGATTAGGGCAAGACAATTTAAAAATACCCAAGAGAATTGGAATGCCACTTCTTATAAAATATGTGACATTGACCAAGAAGTTTAATCCAGATTATTTGGCGTGGTTGCCTCCTCTTGTCAGTGATGCAGGATGGAGGGCCTGACAAAAAAAGCTGTCTAGTCATTCGGTGTGCATGCAAAAAATCATTTGGCAGTTGGAATTTGATATAAGAGTAGGCGTCAATTTTCCCATCTTCATTAGCCCTTTTCGGAGAAGAATAGTAGGACGTAAAACCCCATTTCATTTTACTTCATTGCTATTTGTCTGCAAAACAAGTGACTCCACATCCCACTCCCCCCACCTTTTAATTGATAAAACCCAACAAACCTCATTAACTGCCCCTGAGAAGACCATCCACATTCCACCTCTATATTTATCAGGAATGCCTTTTAATACTAGTTCTTGTGTTCGATGAGTTCGATACATACACATTCCTCTGTAACAAAAAACAAATGGATGTAAAACCAAGCTTACAGTTCTACAGTATTTATTTAGTCAACAATCTTTTGAAAATACATGGCTTATAAATATAAATTTAATGACCTAACTCATTCATTTTCAAAAGCAACTGCATTAATATCTAAAAGATTTTTTCCAGGTGTAAGTATACAGATAATTTGCCAATATGTGATGAAAAAGGCCAAACAGCTTGTCTGATAAATGTTGCTGATGGTCTTCCACACAGAATTAACATGTTTGATTCACTAATCTAAGACAGTTACTTTAATGCATGAAATTGTAAAATGTTGTCTGTTTAGAGGTGAATTATCATTTTGACATACTTTATTCTAACGTGTATGTTTATAATCCAGTTTAAAAGAATAAATGTACCATGTAGCACTTGGACATTCAAACCCCTGGAAACTACTGCTCCTGTTAGAGACTCAAACTGTCTTCAGTCATATGTATATAGCTGTGAACAAGTTAACTACTATGTACTAGTTCTGTGACTCTCATCTTTTCAAGGAACCAGGGAAATCAGTATTTATATGTATAAAGTGCTAAAGAGTCAAAACTGTTAATAATCAAACATACTTTCCATACTCTGCAAAGTGAACGTCCCATAAGTGCATTTTAACTGTTTCTTTTGGTGAAAGTTCGTCTGATTCTCGTCTACAGAATAAACTAATTAAAGCTGGTTGAAATTTAATCTGTTCTTCACTATCGTCACTCTGACTTTTAGTTCGACTAAACAAATAAAACAAAATATAATACATGAGTAATCTGAAATGCATCACTGAAAAGGGGGAACCACGCCGGAAAATCTAGATGAACATTCTCGGCCAATGCAAGGTTCAAACACCCGACATCCTGACTAGCGAGTCAGAGTCTTACCCACTTATCCAACGTAACCTCCATAAGTAATCTACTAAATAAAATGTTTAATGAATGAAGAAAGAAAATTTAAATGATGACCGTTCCTGACATTTTTTAATGGCTTAAAGTATTCAGATTGTCAAAAGTAGATAATCTCATGACTTACAGATGGCGCTGGTTCGTTTATATAGGGGAAGCTCGATTCACAGTCCAGAACGTACCAAATTGACAGAATCTCAATAGAGTGATGCAGAATTCAGTCCTGTCTCAGTTCCGACTATGGATATTTACTTATCCAGTCGGCGCATGCGCTGTTTCCAGGGTTTCACTCAATTGTCACTATTTTGCCGATTGAGAGAATTCAATTCGGGAATGATGAATCGAGTATGTCCATAGTCTGCAGAGGATTTTGAATTTTGCAAAATTTTCAATTCATCATATCTTTGTAAATGCTAAACTGAGCTGAGCCACTTTTGGACAAGCAATTCAAACTCAACCAAATACCTTATAATTGCTTCACTGACTCCACTATTCCACTTCTAACTAATATAAAGAGGCATTATACATAGGGGAGCTACAGTGACTCAGTAAGTAAGACATTGGCTCGCTAGGTCCTGTGTTCTAGCCATGTGTGGGCTGAGCAATTTCATCTGGATTTTCCCATAAAAATAAGCAGGGTGGGGTTTGGACCCCCGAACTCCCCCTCTGGATCCAGCCCTGGTATCAATAATATGGATGATAATATTTGTGGAATGTTAAAAGTTTGGAATCTCCGATGACGGCGTTAATAGAATATTTTGTGCAAAAAGATGTAACATTTACCATTTAGATTCAGGTTGTCTGAAGAGAAAATCTGATATTCTTTCTAAAATAAAATCTCGATCACTGAACTGAGCAAACGTAAAACTCATCTGAAACAAAAACATGAAAGGATATGTAAACATTAATAGTTAGATCAACGAGGGTATCAAAATTATACAGTCCTACCAAATTAACTGGCTATGTAAATTTACAGCAAGAAATCCACAAGGAGTAGGGTCAACTGGCCAACCTCCGGTTTCCTCCCACGGCTAAAGACCCCTACACGTAAGTGAATTATTGAAATATATGTCATATATTTTTACCCACCTTTCCTTTAGTAGTGACTAGTACAGCATTATAGATGAGATTACCCGATGCAGAGTTATCTACCTTTTCTACTACCTGTATATCTCGTAATGGTATTATAACGGTTACTAAATCTCTCACCTACAAATACATAAAAAATATTCCGATATATCAGATGGGTTTCAACTAAAAACAATATCTATCATCAGGGTACAGGAGCGGATCCAGAGGGGGGGTCCAGGGGGTCCGCCCCCCCCCCCCCTGCTCAGGCTTGAAAAAAAATTTATGCGATTTTATTGGCGATTTAGACCTGTTATTTTGGAATTTACCTTCTGGAAATACGTCAGAATGAACCAAATTGAATATAATTTACCAAATTATCGGTTGAGTGCAATTAGTTAAGCAATTATCAAACCTAGACCCCCCCCCCTGCAAAAAATCCTGGATCCGCACCTGGGGTAACTTGATTACTAGAAACTATAGCCAAGTCGCTAATTATTTTCCATAATAAATAAAAGACACCAATTAGAATACAATAATATCTTGTTGTGAAACTATAGGATCCTAATATCCAATATTTAAAACACAATTAACATGTTATCATCAGTACAGGAGTCGTGTACCCTTTTGGGTGTCATTTTGTAATGAACAAATCAAAACATATCCTATCAAGACAATGTGAAGTAATTACGAAAGGAGAATTCATAAACGACAAAAGAAACGTCTCAAAATGACCTAGTTTCTCTCTATATATATTTTTGTTCGAATAAGGAAAACAATTTTGAGTAAATTCTTAACCAAAGTCTGAGAATGTTTTGTGAACCTGAATGTTTTGTGGAACCGATTCCTTGAGATCATATAAGAATCAGGCTGATTTTTTTTCGAAGTATTTAACCGGAATCGTCTTTTTTTTTAGTATATATCAGATTATATTTGATTGAAATTAAACTAGTAATCTTACCCTGCTGGCGAAACAGATAAAGTTAGAAGATAGATACAGTCGACCATTTACATGTTGTTTATTATATGGTGTCCATAACGTACATTCTTCATCACCATCTAATTTCTCATGTACAGGTAACTGGAACGCTTGTCTACAATACAATACAGTTTACATCATAGTTCGACTGATGACATAGGGGATACTCGATTGAATATTCCGGATTAAATTCTCTCAATTCCAAAATAGTGTCAATTGAGTGAAAAGGAGAATTTCGGAGTATAATGCATGCGTCGACTGCATACAAAAATGTCTCAACCAATGGTGAACATTAACTATGTCCCGATTTTATCAACTCCACCTCAGCTGTCAGGATTGGCAGAACTGTTGTGGAGTTGAATTTCGTATCCTTTGATTGCAATTCTGTTAATTAGGGATGTTCAATACTGCCAAAAGAGCACCCCATAGCGATAATTATTAAAATAAAATTTCAACATCTGTCTGTTCTGCACTAACCACGCTAATGAAGTCAGGTATTTGCCATGCACTGTGCTAAAAGGGAAATTTTGCAAAATATAGATTGCTATAACAAGAACAAATAATAATAGTGTCACCTATTCAGACAAACATGTACCAACCTGAATGCTTCACTTCTCGCTCGTGCATCTAAATCTCTCTTTAAAGATGACATCTTCTTGGAGGTCTTTTTTCTGCAGGAAAACATTAAAACCATCAATATTTCAATTAATCAAAAGCAAAGATTTCAATGCCAGTTTTAAAAATTTAAAATCGTCAGATCTCTTTTAATAAAGTTTGATCTGAATGTTAATTTTTATGGTTAATTGAGTATAGCGAATGTTGAGATAAAAATGATTTTGTGTTCCATTGTTGACACTCTAAAAAAGAATTGCACTATTATTCTTACTTGGTTCTAAATGAAATCATTTTATCCTCTTCAAATCCTCCTTCTTGCATTAACCTGTTAGAAATACAATCATTAGAAATTTCAATGCAATGTAAACATACAGGTCCCATATTTCTGTCCCTTCCAAACTACTAGCAGATATCATGAAGTACATTTTACTACCAGCAGGAAACTTGGCTACGACCGACCAAAGCCCAAATTTTACTGCAGCCCAATTCACCTTGGGTCGAAATTTGCTGAAAGGCCCAAATTTTCTTTCTAAAAACCTAATATTTCTATATATATATAAATTGATTTATTTGACAGAAAAACAAGACATCATACACAATTTCATTTCTTAGTCTTGCAATAAAATTGAATAAGAAGTAAGTCTGTTAAATTTTTACTATATTGTCACTTACTGTTTCATAGCCATATTAGCCAACTGTTCAATTAATCTGTAACTCTCGCTACTATGCATGACCATAGAGAAATAATGCTGTAACAAAGTGTTTCAGTCACAATAAAAATTTAATAAAAATACTCAAATTGGCCTACACCAATATGATAAAGTTACTGATATAGTTAATTAATAAAGGAAGAGAACACTCCACCCACCAATACAAACTAGGTCATTTCGGGACTAACATATGGTTAAATTTATTTCAATAATTAGCTTGTACATAGGAGTCTTGAGCAGTGGAAGGAAAACAGAACACCGAAGAAAACCCACCAGGTTGGACAGGCTACCATACTCTTTGCCACATACAAGTCGTTAATCGAAATCATGTCAGTTGACTCAATGGCAGACCTTATGATACAACGAGCAGGCATTAATCATTCGAACATCCAACCATAGTCAATAGAAACTCAATCCAGTTTTGCCATGAAGTACAGCAATCAATCAGAATCGTCGACCAATCAGATATGGATATTTAATTCTACAGTCAATAGCCACGCAATCCAATCTTGTCAGGAAGTGCAGCAATCTATAAGAATTGTCAAACAATTAGATATGGATATCTAATATCTACACTCAATCCAATCTTGTCAGGAAGTGCAGCAATCTATCAGAACTGTCAAACAATATGGATATTTAATACCTCGCGAAGAAGAACTTACAGATGCCTCTCTAGTTGATATTTTAACTGTATCAGGAAACAACATATTATTGTCCCTCTCTAATTTCTGAAAAACACAATGATAGATTTCCAGACAATGAAACATACACTCAAAGCAGCTATATCATCTAAACACTTCAAAAAGGTTGCAGCTTCTTATAACTGACCAAAGACAACACCCCATACAGTATTAATCAGCAAACATCAGCCAGTAATAGTAAATAGTAAATAGTTATCCTAAATCATTGAAAATTATCAGACTTTGTTTTGCCCCATGCTTTAGAGCATCCACAAACTTTTTCTTTCTTAGTGATCATTCAAACCCTTAAAACAATCATCAGAAATCATCCAAACTACCGCAGTCCCTGTCAGATATTTGTTATAAATGTACTTACGGTGATGTCTGTCCATCGTATAATAACCTTGGCTTCTCTTCCCAATAAAAATGAATAAAAACACAGATGATTAATACTGAGATACATCCAGCCTTGTCTTGGTACTTTCCCTTTCCAATAACTACACGAATAATCTGTAATTAAACACATAACATTAAACAATCACATCCACACAAGAGTAAATTCATCCCACTTGAAACAGAGAATTATAGAAGTTATACAGTCAAAGAGAGAGAGAGAGAGAAATGGGGTTTAAAGTCCACTCAACACAAACTAGGTCATTTCGGGACTAACATATGGTTTAATTTTATTTCAATGATTCGATTGCGCGTAGGGGTCTTTAGCAGTGGGAGGAAACCGGAGTGCCCGGAGGAAACACACGAGGTTGAGAAGGAGCCCCTATCTCCATGCCACATACGCTCACACCAGTTCTCGAAACCACAGTCGCAAGCCAGAGTTTACCAGCCAGCTAGAGGTCGAAGCGCGGCACTCTAGACCACTAAGCGATCCCAACCCCCTATACAGTCAAAGAGATGTATTTTCATGTGTTATAGAGCCCTTGATCAAACCATTTCCAATTGTGACTTGGGTGTATTGTGTATGGTCAATAGGTACCTCCTATACAAGTGTTTATTCAGTTGAACAAGGCAGGCCTATCAACTAAAACATAAGATGACTGGGTTACAAACATCCCACATCATGGCACAAAAACTAAGTTAAATTTTTTTCCATGGAAACACATCAATTATTCATCAGAGACATTTCTAATCAGTAAAAGTCACAATTATTATAATAGGTTGATGTGTGTTCAGAAATATTGAGTGATTCCTGGAAATATGCTCCGGAAACAAAGACAGGACAGACAGAAAAACAGATGGAGCCCATTTCAATATCCTCTCCCTTCAGTTCGTTCATCACAGGATATCAAAAACTACAAAGAATGTGGAATAAAGGTGCCAGAAAACCAGACAGACAGACCATATAAGTATGGTACTTACAGTTAACCAGTTTTTCTTCTTTTGGCATATTGAAGAGTTTTCTGAACTTTCTGGTAGCAGTAACAAATCTCTTTGTCTCATCATCTAAATGATAATTTTATAAATATTACATTCATCAGCAAAACCAATAAAACATTAAGGTATTAAAGTTCCAATTTCACTTTTTCTAAGAAAGTCAAAATATAATTATTTCTATGTTTTTTGATCAAAAGGTTGTCAACTCACTATTATACGATCATGGACAAAATTTTAGGGGGGTTAGAAAGGGCGACACTGGTTGATTGAGGAAATAGTTACTCAATTACCTCCCTTGTTTTCCCATTCTTCTCCATGGACGGCCATCTTCAAACGTTTGAATTTGAAGTTGAAAATGATATTTTTGCCAATTTCTCAACTGGCAATAGTGAATTATAGGATTAATAGGATTATTCTTTAACAAGGTAGGACTGTTTATAGGTTCAATCTATTTTGGGGCTTTATTTTAATAAATTTTAAAAATATCACTTAAAAAAATGCTATTGGAACTTTAAATAAAAGTTCTCATTTAAAGGTAACAAAATGGGATTTAATAATAAAATAAAGACTACTGGTATACATAGGATTGCAGTTTGTAGGCCATGTCAATGATGTCAGTGTAAGTATTAGTCAATCTTTTCTCACCTTCCTTGATTTCAACTATATTAGCCACCAGGCTTTCAATTTTACATCGTACAAAATCAGTTGCTTCTTCATCATTCTCAAACTCAGCTGTAAATATACAAAACATTCATCATCACATTCTAACAACTTTTATCTGAATATTTGTAAAAATTTCAACCTAAACATCATATGTATATGTATGCATGCTGTCCATAATGGACGTTTTGATGCAATAAACTTCTTATCTTATCTAATCTACCAAACTTGGGCCTGTGACCTGTCTGCAGTTAGCTATGCTTGAGAACTGACACTAATCTAGTTACTAAGCTAGTTAACGATATTTTAAATTTCAAATCAACGATTTTAGTCGAAAACACTATGTATACGTACGTAATTCTGAGAAGTATTTATTCTGCATCCATTCAATAATATTGAAAAGTGTATCTGATATTTGTGTGTATAACAGATGTGAAACAGAGTAGAATCACATTACGAAATACTACACTCATTGTTTGATACTTTCATTGAAGGGAGAGATCTATTCTCATAGTATTAAGTAGAATGCCAAAACATCTGCAATTAGATTGGATTCTGGATATTTGAAGTTTTTTTGAAAGTATTTGCAAAATTTTATATCATTAGACATGTTTTAATGATATTTAGCAATTGAACTGGATATACAAAGCTAACAAGGTCTAAATTCTTGACTCACGAAATGTATTACGCCCAATTAACCAATGCATAGCAGAATATAGCAGAAAAACTTACAAACGAGGCTCTCTAAACAGCTCAGTGTAAACAATACCATATGGAGACAAAAAGACTTTCATCGTTTTTAATACCTTAAATCCCTGTCCAAAGTTTTAGGGAAGACCCCAGATTAAATTAAGGGCTGTCATGTTGCAGCACTTAAGAGAGATTTTATTGAAGTATATACACTCCTTTAAAAGCTCCAGTATCAGAAGTCAATCCAGTAATGGCCAGAGAGGGATTTCTCGGGCCATTGCTTCAGGAATATGCTGTATTTTGCCCTTCAATAAAGTTTCTTTTATATTTACCTAGTGTATGCATCAAATTTTGTTCGATCCATTCCCAATCCTTACTGATTTCCTTCTTATTGTTGGCTTCAGATATATCTGTAAATATTATCAAATAATAAAATGTCAAAAATAGAGCAAGAAAAAACTATGTTTGTTAAGTCATCATTCCTCTACAAACTTGCCAATTTTACTATCATTTTTAAAAACATTCAAGAGATCTTAAGGTAACTGTGAATGATTTTCTATCTATGAACAATATCAAATTTGTCACAGCTTAATCCACACTAATATGTACTCAGATTGCATTGGTTTTTTAACAATTAATAAAGAAAACAAAATCAAAATACCAATGCTAGATAAGTTCCAAGCTTTGATTTAATCAGATTTATAACAGATTCATCCATTAGATTTAACAAAACTTCCACTAACAATATTGTAGTTTACTCTCAGAAATGTTAAAAGCCATCTTTGCTTGTAGGAAAGTCACAAATTTTTGTTCTTGTAACCAATGCACACAGAAAGATGAAATGAAATGAATGGGATATGTTCTGTTAACTTTTATTTGCTGGTTGGATTGGTTATGGGAACCATGAATATTTTACTATGAATACACTTATGAAAGGAATACTTACAGTAACTTAATTCTGAACCGGGTGTTTGATGTAATATCCTATACGGCGGGGTCTGAAATAAATAATTCAAATCTGAGTATGGATAACTTTAGTGGTCGTCCTCTGAATGATGTCCTTTTTCTATTACGAATCAGGTATGACCAGCACAAACATTCGTAGACATTTTATAGCAGCATTAGAAATTAAATTTAGTCTAAAATTACTGACAATACCTGCATGTACTTGACAAATGTTTAACTCAATATACCCAGTGATCTATAATTTCTTGTTTTCCATTCAGTATTTTCAATCTTATTTTTAATGGATATGAGAAGAGAGACGCCAACACTCCCTTAACAAGGTAGGCTGATACATCTGCATGAGTACTGCAGGATTTCTTTAATTCATTCTTACTTTTATAAAAGGGTAATGATGCAATAAACCATTTCAATATTCCTACCTTACTATCTAAAACTGTATCGATAGTTCCAACCAACAGACCTGCTAATCCTCCCCCACCATAACCCTTTCTCTTCTGTAGTACAAAATATGGGTTTGCTCTTTCATTTACCCTGAAATTAATATTAGATCAAGAATTCAGGTACTAGACCAACAGCTGTCATAAAAAAAATCTATCTGAGACCAAAGTTTCTCTGTTAGTTAAAGATAACCAATTCCAGTCCTTATACATGATGTATTCCCATACCAGGATTACGTGTAAGTAGCAATTCATATTTTCATTTCTGCTGGGTATAGTGTAGACACTAATAATTAAATTTCTCCAAGGAATTTATTTAATGTGACAGTTTGAGTTAATATAGACAGAGAGAGGGAAATGGGGTTTAACATCCACTCGAAACAAAATAGGTTATTTTGGGACTAACACAATGTTCAATTTTAGTTTAACCAATCCACCATCCAACTCATGCCCCAACATTTTGGTATGATTAATAAGGAACAGACACAAATGTAAAGGGGGGCCCCCGAGTGGTGTAATGGTTTAGAGTGTCACACATCAGGCTCTAGCCAGTCGCTCAACTCTGGCTTGCGGTTTTGGTTTTGATCCCTTGTGTGAATGTACGTGGCTTGGAGATAGACGCGTCTTCTCAACCTCATGGGTGTACTCCGGATACTGCGCTTTCCTCCAACACGAAAGACCCCTATCATGCACTAAGATAATGTAGAGCAAATCTCTGAAGCATTGTGTGAAGCGAGATGATTGAGCTAAGTTCTTTTCCTGTAACTCAGGAGCATAACTGAAACTGTCATTTATGGATTATTGGTTAAAAAAATTCAGGTCAAAACCAGATATATTGAGCAAAACAGGCAATATGCACGTCAACATAAAGTTATACCCTCTATTAAATCTTGTCCAAGTGTCCATCATATGACGTCCATGAATTTAATCCTTACACTTTTTGTTCTTTTTTTAAACAACATTAATCGGTCATTTATCCCAAACTCAGAAAATTTAGACCTAAAATCAATTTCGAAAAACTTGATTATGATGAAGGTGTTTATATTAATATTTATTTGACAACAATCAGCTTTGCTCTACTCGGGCAATGGCAATGCCTGTTACATAATCAAAAATAATACAACTTTACTTGTCTGTAATATAACCCTCGGTGGAAGCGGACGTCAAACGCCAAGGATAACAACAAAACATTGAAAAATAAATGAGATAAGAAAATTGATGTCAATGAACTCAATGCAAGCAATGTTCATGATTCATGAATTCAAGTTTAGGAATAGGATAGGAGGGTTGCACTTGTTTTGGAAAGCTCAAAATCTTTCCTCCGAATAACTTACCAAAGGGCATTTGCAAGTAGCACCTCCTCAGGCTTAACCCACATAGTATTTGCTAATTAGATAACCAAATCATATAAACATTCTCTATTCATTGGCCATTTATCTGAACAAATTTCCTGGTGGATGTGGCCAAATTTGTCAACAACAATATCATTATCTACTTCCGCCAGTTTGTCACATGATCCTTCACGTGACACATATGTTTTGATTTGTATAAGTATCCATTTTCTATCAGTGTTAAGTTCAAATAATATATCGCATGTAACCGTCTCATTGATCCGTTACTTGCTCGATCGCTAAAGATATAAATCAATACATAAAACTAGAATAGCAGACGATATTTTATCAAAATCTTTATTTTTACCGATGTTCAAGACTACAAAATATTTCAGTCTTATGACCTTGTCTAAATTGATGTCTGGGATAGAGTAGGGTCACTTCCGATCGACCTTTCACTACAATCCGCCATCATGGGTCGTATGCACAATTTTGGGTACGTGAATAAATGCTGTTTAGTCCACATAATATAAGCTTTTATCATTTTACACACCCGTCCTTGTAATAAATAAACAATCCACCTTCCTTTTTATTAAAATATATGCGTGGAAAAGAGGATTATTTATGAATAAATGGGTGTTGTCCCATCCGACATGGAAGTTTCGAACAACACGTGTTTGATTTGGTTTCAAAGAGTCGCCATATAGACTTCACGTAAAGATCCAATCCGTGAGGTCCTGAGGTAGTTTACCGAGCCCATGCAATGGTCATATTAATGAAATTGATGAATGGCTTCGTACCCCTTTGTTTCTACCATGTAAACACCGTCAAAAGTCACGTGTTTACACTAATTTTGTGATTATCAGAAATCTAAATGAAATAAGTAATAGTATAAATATTGAAAATAATTTGGCTTGGCTTAGGTTTACGGAAAGTCAACGAAATGAACAAGTCGGCTGTCTTTATTAGTCATTCTGATTCAATGGTCACAAAACTGAACTGACATTTAAAATTTGCACTGTCTTTATAAGTGTCTTTTTCAAAATTGATCTCAATGTCAATGTGACAGCTGACATTCCATCCATACCAAACCCATTTCATTTGTGATTTGGCATTCAAAGACAAAGTAGAACTCATAACCTAAACCAATATATTAGGTAGGCATCATGATCAAGGTATTATTTGAAGACTCTGTTAACTGCCCGAATGATATGTGAACTGAAAGTGAAAGTGCATTGATTGAGTAAAAGATAAGTCATAACTTAGCCAATGAGTGTTAATAATTGTAACATCGATTTTTATTTTTTTGTAGGAAGGGTATTTCCAAATCTGCTCTACCATACAGACGTACTGTTCCAACTGTAAGTATTCAGAATGAAATAGATACAGTTCCTACCAAATTTTTGAGACCAGAATCGCGCGGACACGGCGAAAAAAAACACTCCGAATTCTCTTAGATTTCACGGTGAAATTTCGCTTAATTCCGCGGCGATTTTTCTCTAAGATTCGCCGTGTTTCTCTAGGAATTCGCCGTGTTTCTCTAGGAATTCACCGTGTTTCGATAAAAGTACATCTTGGTTTGCCGTGCTTCCCGCAAGGAATTTGCGAGTCTACCTTAAGCTAGGGTCAAACTAATATTGTCTATAATACATTTGTAAATTGAAGGAGTTATAATATAGTAATGCTCCCGGGAAAACGTGTACATATACATGTATATGTATAAAGTACAGGCCGGTTTGAATAACAAATGAGTTAGGTAATCTCGGGGAGACATTTACCGGCATTCTGTATCGGTTAGAAATTTTTTTCCTAACGCGCGGACATGCATAACGTCGGCCAAAATGTATGCAACAATGAACAACTTACAATGTTTTAAACGTATCATTACATCTTCGTCTGTAACTTAGATTTAATGCATCAATTATTGGCTGCTATCAAATCCAAACTTTAAATTATATACGATGAGCTTTTACACATTATTGTACCGTTACACGCAGCTTCAATCAATCTAAAACAATCATACATAAATCACTCCGGGCCATAAATCACTCCGAATGGGACTATATTTTTTTACGCTATGTTACTATGCGGAAAATCTCCGCTGTGACAATATACATCTACTTTATGTCGCCCAATTAATTTCTGTGTAAGCGGACATTGAATAATGCCATTTCACACACACATACGTGTACATTCCAAGCGCATGTCATATATTTATACAATGTCCACGAGTATGTTAATTCTCGTCTTCACGCCGTTATAATTTGCTTATTTTTAGTACACTTTCTGAATGATTCCATTCTTTAGTACGTCCAACATCCCGATTTCCTACTGCATATTGCAATCTATAAGATTGTACATTCATGTGTATGTTTACGTTTAAACTCAGGATATCAGAAGCTGTAAAGTCATACTAGACGGTGAGCACCCAGGTCTCGTGATTGAACCTGCATAGATATTGCATAATATCGGACCCATATTTATCTTTTCTACTCGTACCAACCGAAAGGACCGTTCGGACCAATTAAATTACATTATAAGGCTTGACTTAATCATTTTAAAAATATAATACAGATAATATGTTTTTTATGATTAAACCACAATACAAAGATGCGAATAATTTATAGGTGAGTATATACATAACTTAAGAATATCCGTTGCCGGTAAGTACATATTACCAAATATCTATCTTTATTACATCAACAATTTAATTGTTTTTCTTTGATATTCTCTATGATGAAACAATACCGCGGGTAAATGCATAAGGCTTTATTATTTCAAAGAAAACAGATGCATATTAAAACAAACACAATTGTCAATTGGTTCGAGCAGTCCAGTACCGATACGTACGAATTAATCACTACTCAGTTATCGTTGTTTTAACTGATTTTCTTTGATGTGCTTCATAATGAAAAAATACGACGGATTAGTACATAACACTTTATTATTTCAAAGAAAACAGATGCATATTAAAACAAACACAATTATCGCACGATTAAAACAACAACTAAAACAACATTTTATTATTGATTCGAGTAGTCATATTAATACAAACACAATTTTTAAAACAACAATTTATTTTTGGTCTGAGTAGTCTTTTTGTTTCGTTTGATTGGTCATGCATGCGTACAAAAGAATGGAATTATTCAGAAAGTGTACTCAAAATGAGAAAATCATAACTGAGTGAAGGCGAGAATTAACATACTCGTGGACATTGTATAACTATATGACATGCGCTTGGCATGTACACGTATGTGTGTGTGAAATGGCTTTATTCAATATCCGCTTCCACCGAAATAGATTGGGCCACACGAAGTAGATGTATATTGTCACAGCGGAGATTATTCTACGGCTGCGCAAAATCCCGTAAGAACATTCCTTGGTTGTGTGCATGAAAATGTACAGTGTTTGTAAAATAACATAAACATTGGGCTGTGACTTTAGTGATACTCACAGTGTATCGCCCGCCATTGATATCGTTTAAATGCGTCATAATTCATTATTATCATATATCGGTGACAGTCAAGATCTGCTAAAAGAAATTTCGCCAAATAACACAGCGTAATAATAATATAGTCCCAATATTTTGGCGCGTTTCTGACCACGTGACTTACCGAAAGTGATTTACTGAACTGTGGTGTGTGCTGTATGGAAAATTGATTTAGATTATCTGAAGCTGCGAGTAATTAAGTAATGTGTAAAAGCTCATCGTATATAATTTAAAGTTTGGATTTGATAGCAGCCAATAATTGATGGATGAGATCTAAGTTATAGACGAAGATGTAATGGTACGTTTAAAATTTGTTTAAGTTGTTCAGTGTTGCATACATTTTGATACGTAGCTGCCTCGCCAACGGTTAATAAGCAGCCAATAAGATGAAATGATACGTTGTAAGTTATTCATTGTTTGCATACGCGTACATTGTGGCACCACGTTATACATGTGCAGTGTGTTAGAAATAAAAAAAAATACGACCGTAGCTGCCTCGCCAACGGTTAACATATCTTGTATTCAACTTAAATAAAATACATTTTCCGTCAACATGCTTACATCCGGATGATATCGGCACTCGAGCGATTCACCGTGTTCCACCGCGAAACACTATAATTCACCGTGAAACACCCTATTTCGCGGTGATTTGGCAAGCTGCCGTTTCGCTAGCGATTCTCCGAGATTCCACCGTGTAATAGAGTGTTTTTCCACGGTGTTCGGTGTTTCTAGTCTCAAACTCCAGACACGTAGTGTATTTCTATGCAGTACTGCATTGACCGGTAAAGTTCATCCAGATTTTCAGGCAAGGTTTCCTCTTGTCAGTGATGCAGGATGGACGACATGACAACAGCTGTCTAGTCATTTGGATGGGACAATTAACCAAGGTCCTGTGTAAAAATTGGCTTGGACGTAAAAGATCCCTTGGCAGATGGAATCGATATAAGAGTTAGGCCGTAGCGCTCCCCTGGCCAAATTTTCCTCCTAGCATACTGTATGGTGTATACTGTATACCCGTTTTCATTAGCCCAGTGTAGGAGCAAAACAGTAGCATTTCATTTCGATGCAGTACTGGTACCATACCATAATTGGAAGTACTAGGCAAACTTGATAAAATATCAATGTATTTAACTACCGGTACTAGAAATCTAACAGGATAGGCTATGATACTAAGTAAGGGATAAGAGATTCTTGTAACAAAATTACAGATTTACATTGGAAATGCTGGTAAGCTATTTTGAATCAGAGCACCTTTTTGAGACAAATTAATAATAAAGATCCCATGTAAAGATATTGTATTTCTGTTTTTCAGTGGTTGAAATTATCTGCTGAAGATGTTCAGGAACAGATATATAAATTGGCTAAAAAGGGGTTGACACCATCACAAATTGGTAGGTTACGTAAAATTAAAAAAAGTTTCAGCCAGATAAGTCATAAATCATGCAGATGTTGCCCGTAAAATGACACCAATGCACACGATTTAACAAAGGAAAAATATGTAAATTTTCTTCTGTCATCATTGAGTACGGTAGCAATTCTGTATAAATTATTTGTATCTGCTGAAAATCCAGTCATCAGTTGATGCTATAAGAACGAGGTGGCTCAGAGTCTTAAGGTGCTCAGTCACAGACGACAAGAGGCACGGTGGCTAATCGGCTAAAAATTTAGAATGGTCATCGATATTTTCCAATGTGCTTTTCCCTTGTTAGTGGTGCAGGACGGAGTGTGACAAGGACAGCTGTATAGTCGTTTGGATGTTATGAAAAACTGTTGTCCTATGGATACATCAGCTTGCATGTAAAAGATTCCAAGGCAGTTAAAATTGGATACATGAGTAGGCCAGTCAGATCAGAACTGTAGGAATAAACTCTATTTCATTTCACTGACCAAAGAATTGGATCAAAGTGTTGGCGAAGGAAATTGCTCTGGATTTTCCAGCTTCCTTTTCCCCTTCTCAATAGGGATTGGCTGAAAAAAGTTAAGAATACAGGAATATTTCTAGTTTATAGCCAAGCCTAATAAGACAGATGTAGGGGCTGGAATCATACTAATTGAAAAGTGAAAAGATTTAAATCACTTCTGGAAAAGTAAGCTCAGTTGATTGGCACAGTGAATATAATTGTAAAGAGATTCATACATTTCTATGTTGCACTTTGAGATAATGTTATAATTAATTGTATTTAAACATACATGTACATTATGCAAGAGCAAAATCTGCTTATTGTAGGTCTTTTTTGGGGCCTGAAATGTTATAAAAACTATGAATTCGACATTAATTGACTTATTTAGACAATAATCAACTCTCGATGTCAAGGATAGCCTGCGATATTTGTTGCATTGTAGTTTGATTTGCTTCAAATTTTCCTTCGTGATTAGCCGATTAAATGGATAACCGAGACTACTGGTTTTGTCTTACCGACTTTAGTATATTAATTTGAGTGAAATTTTCTGAAAATTGTCTTTACATTAGCTAGTGTTTAAAGTGCCAATACCGATAACTTTTGGGGGAATAAAACTGCTTAATTTTGTATCATAATCCTTTAAAATCCATAACCTAAGGCCCACCTACTAACCCGATATTTGTGATAGGCTTGTAAATAACTTAAACCTGACAATCTTCATCTTGAAATGGAGAACGTTTTATTATACAGTATCTGGATAAAACCAGACTTTTTTCTATAAAAATAATATGTAGGTGAAATTTACTTCCGTTATCAAGTACAGGGCATGGGTCATTCACTGTATAGACCTCTCAAGAAACATTAATCGATTATCAGGTCACCCAATGAAAAAATTGACCCGAAATCTTAAAAGGGTTACGTGTCCGGATAAGCAGTGTTGACGTTCACGTCCAAACGACTCAATATTTTGAGCTGAAATTTTGAGACAAGGTAAATACACCATGCCACTATATTTTGGTCTATAAATTTCATAAATACTCGGACTTTAATTTTTGAGACTCTGTTCTTATCGGGATTGTCCCTTTAACTTTTATTGTGAAAATTGCCAACTTGTTATTTAATCTCCCATAATGTATCTTTAATGTTTCAGGTGTAATTTTACGAGATTCACATGGAGTTGCCCAGGTTAGATACGTCTCTGGTAACAAGATCCTACGCATCTTGAAATCTAAAGGACTAGCCCCTGATATTCCAGAAGACCTTTATCATTTGATCAAGAGAGCTGTGGTCATCAGAAAACATTTAGAAAAATGCCGAAAGGTAACTTATTCAATTTATTAAACCTGGGCTTAATTTCGAATTTGAACATGTCACTGATGAACCATTTCTTCAAAAAGTATAATGTACACCATTTTGATGTGACTCCATCAATGCCAAAGCTTGTGGTTTGGAAATTTCAACTTGTTATTGAGCCCATGGCTTAATAACGGGAGGGCTTAAATACGAGAATTGCGAAGCACATAGCTATATTTAATATTTCTAAAACGGCCAATAATGCTCCTTATTCATCTTTGCTTCCAATAATTAGCTGTGTAAAGCGAGAATATGGGAGAGTCTTTTATTTCTAGTTACATTGACCCATATGATTGCATTGCGATGTGACATGTGAATCTAACATGTGACTGATCTTAGATCATTTATAACTTTCTGAATTGGCTATTGAATGATTTGGTTTCGAGCCCTGGTGTGAGCGTATGTGGCATGGAGATAGGGTTGCCCTTTCAACCTCGTGGGTTTCCTCTCACTGCTAAAGACCCCTACGTGCAAGCGAATTATTGAAATAAAATTAAACCATATGTTAGTCCCGAAACCATATGTTAGTCTCTCTCTCTCTCTATTGAATGATTAGATGACAATTGAAATTCCACTTAGCACATTTCAAGAGAAGTTGGGTGGGGGGTTATTGTCCTAAATATTCTACTCAGTTCGTACTTGGCACTTCAAAATATAAGAAAATTATTAATTCCATTTTGCAGGACAAGAATGCTAAATTCAGGATGATCTTGATTGAAAGCAGAATACACCGTCTGTCACGTTATTACAAATCCAAGAGAGTTTTACCACCAAATTGGAAATAGTAAGTTATTTACCTTGATTTCATATACCTAATCCAACTTTTCTAAAAGCTATCACAACAATTGTGATGACCTCTCTTGCATGATAGTACAAATTTTGTGGTTCGTTAACTTTTGACAGGACCTAAAAGTCAGACTCCACTTGGTTCGACGATGCCTGTTTTTTTGCTGTCAGTATTTAAGTAATCGTTTGCGAGGCAAAGTTTCTAGTCGTTTCTTTGAGAAGAGTTTAGGCGTCTACTGTTGGCAGCATGTACAACTCCCCTGACTTATGAAATTCAGGATAGGAGTAGGCAGGCTGCACTGTTGCTAGTTGCTACATATGTCATGTTTCCATGTACTTGGTTGCTACATATGGGAGTGAGTAAAAATTACTTAAAACAATACTTTTTCCTTTTCAGTGAATCTGCCACAGCTTCAGCCTTGGTTGCATAAGTTAAAGAAATGTACCGGTAATAAATAAGCAAAAAAAAAATTTTGAAAACTGTTTTTGTCTTCTGCTATTTACAATATTGAGAGGGTGAGGTCAGGGATCATAAAATACAAGAGTGGATGGGAAATATAATTTTGCGGGAACTTATTTATAGGAGCTCAGTTTCACACATCCTAAGACCAATAAAGTTTGATTCTTGTCAGTATGCAAAAATAAAAACTCCATAGTTCTATTTCCACATAGGTCCCATGTACACATTGACGTGCACATAAAAATTCCCTTGGCAGTGAGAATTCGAAATAAGTTAGGAGGTTGTGCCGCTGTACCGGCCAAAAATCACATCATACTACACTGAATGGCATATGCCTGCCTTCATTAGTCCAGTGGAAGCAGAACAGGAAACCCTATTTAATTTCTGTTTGTGCATGTGATGTCTATTTTCATTTGGGGGGTTGGGATGGCCTAGAATGCCTCACTTCGACCTCTAGCTGGCCGGTCACCTCTGGCTAGCGGCTGTGGTTTCGAGCCCTGGTGGGTTTCCTCCAGGCACTCCGGTTTCCTCCCACTGCTAAAGACCCCTACGTGCAATTGAATTATTGAAATAAAATGAAATCATATGTTAGTCCCAAAATGACCTAGTTTGTGTCAGTGGAGTTAAACCCCTTTTCTCTCTCTATTTTCATTTTCCGGATCGGTTCAGAAGAATTGGATGGATGAATGTTTAGTTGTATCATATGATCTGGCATGGATTTGATTTCCACATTTTGTCAAAATAAAATTGAATCCAATGTTAGTCCCAGAATGGCCTAGTCTCTTTTCTCCCCTTTTGTCTTGAATGGACGAAGAGGGTTTGAATGAACATTTTCCGCCAGGTTTTGGTAAATATTCATGTTTTTGAGGCGGAAGGATAGTGGAGGTTATAAGGATGGCTACGGTGAGGTGATATATGTACCGCAACTAGCTACATGTTATTAGTAAGCTTCTTCAAGTTTAATTCCAAATTTTGGAGGTCAATCCCAGACAAATTTTAGAGCAGAGACATGACCATTTGTTCCCTTGTCTGTAGTGAAAAGCATTCACCCAACGAAATTTTGGGGAAAACGATGGAGGAGGGCAATGAGGCCAGAATTAACGTTGAAGTCAATTGGAAAATTAATGGTTGTCTGGAACCATATTTCTTAAAAAAAAGAATTGTCTCCCTTTAAATGCTTTCGGTGCCCATGAACTGACAATAATTAGACCACAATCCTTATGAGAGAGAAATGGGGGTTTAACGTCCACTCAACACAAACTGGGTCATTTCGGGACTAACACATGGTTAAATTTTATTTCATTCATTCGCTTGCGCGTAGGGGTCTTTAGCAGTGGGAGGAAACCCACTAGTGGTCTAGCGTGCCGCGCTTCGACCTCTAGCTGGCCGGTCACCTCTGGTTTCGAGCCCAGGTGTGAGCGTATGTGGCATGGAGATAGGGGCGCCTTCTCAACCTCGTGGGTTTCCTCCGTGCACTCCGGTTTCCTCCCACTGCCAAAGACCCCTACACGCAAGCAAATTATTGAAATAAAAATTAAACCATATGTTAGTCCCGAAATGACCTAGTTGTGTTGAGTGGACGTTAAACCCCATTTCTCTCTCTCTCATGATGTGGTTAGTGGCCAGTAGTTAAGGACGATAAGGGTCTTCAATTTGACAGATATGAAAAACTATCCAAATTGATAGCACATTAAGATCTGTTGGCACTAGTGAAGTAGGTGAAATTCTATCTTGCACAGCTTGTCATTCATGAGACAAACCCAAGCTGCCCATTTTTAAACAAGTCGGGTATAAGAGAGAGAGAGAGAGATGGGGTTTACCGTCCACTCAACACAAACTAGGTCATTTCGAGACTAACATATGGTTTAATTTTATTTCAATAATTCGCTTGCGCGTAGGGGTCTTTAGCAGTGGGAGGAAACCCACGGGGTTGAGAAGGCGCCCCTATCTCCATGCCACATACGCTCACACCAGGGCTCGAAACCACAGCCGCAAGTCAGAGGTGACCGGCCAGCTAGAGGTCGAAGCGCGGCACTCTAGACCACTACGCCATGCCCCCCCCCCCCCCCCGTATATAAGAAGGTTTGCATTTGGAATACCAATTAGAGTGGACGAACCGTTACTTATCAGCCACTCATAACGCACACACCAAAAGAAATAAAGATTACCATAAGTTGGTACTAGATTATATCCCTTTCCATTTCTCTTGGTGCTATTGTCACCGTTCTGCTGGTCCCAATAATATAAGTCGTTTTGCATTCCATGCCCAAATTATCCACCACCACTGCCCAAACCTACTACATTTGCCGGAAAATCAAATCGTATTTCTGGAAACATTCGGGGCAACAACCTTGACAAATGCCCTTTATTACTGCAGACAATTAAATCCTAAAACATTTTTTTATGTATTAGAAAAATTTAAATAAAGACGTTAGGAGTATTTGTAATAAACTTTTTTCCCCATTTGGTTTAAATCGGTATTAAAATGCGAAAAAGGCAGTAACGTCTTATGTAAACAATACACGCGCCTTTGAGCCAATGATTGGCGCTTATCGTGAAACAGATTGCACCAGCACATGAGAAGCTAAAATTACCATAAGTATACTTAAACTATTTACTTTACCATTTCTTGCGGACAATTGCCCCTGTATTTACTTTATACACACATAGATCTTTTAGCGGTTCACAAGGCAATACTATACATATTAAAGCATCTGTTAGTTCGATCTACTGGATATTGAAAATATACACTTAAAACATGTACTATTCAACCTGCAGACTTTTTATTAGAAGTGTTGGCACAAGGAAGAACTAGAGGCCAATCAAATACTTAATTCATGTGTTGCTACGCTTGATCACTTAGTTTTAGTGTCTTGGGAATGCCTCCGTTACCTCGAAATTTATCCGAAAACCTTTCTGGACTACCTAGTACTTCAGCTGCTGAGGGCGTGTGTTTCGTTGCCTCACAAACTATCGCCTTCTGTCCGTTCGTCACGGTTTTTATGACACCTTAACTCTGCTAATTGAGGTAGGATGTTCAAACTTGGTGCAGGTGAATGTCCTGAGGAGTTAGAAGATGGTCATTTTCTGCTTTGGTAAGTATTCAGAGGTCAGCATTTTGATTGGTTGATGATTTTGGCTATGATAATTTGACTGACTTGAGTTCTAATAAAGTGAGATTAATTAAACTTGGTGTATAGTTTGATTACGTCAATACCTTGACTAAGTTCGATAATGAGCATTTTCGGGTAAGCAGAGCAATAAGCAATTTGATCGGTCGAGACGTTGCAGCTCGACAGCTTTGATTCTACTTGAGTGATGGTGATGAAACTCCGTGTTTTGTTTCATAATATCAATAGGCCTACATTAAAGTTTGATGCTGAGAATTTTCTGCCCAGGCGAAGTAGAGCCTTCAATCGGATTGGTCAAGACTTTGGAACATCATAACCCTCCATATAATTGAGGTAGAATGTCCAAACTTAGTGTTGGTGATGAATAACTCGAGTTCGATCAATAAGCAAATTTATTTGTTGAAACTTTGGGACATGATAACTTCAGTTCTTATTGGATGTGATCGACGAAACTATGAGTATAGATTAATTATATCACTACCTATACTAAGTTCGATGGTGCGAGTTTTCTGCGATTGGTCAAGACTTTGGAACATAACCATTCTGGTTTTAATTGAGGTAGAATGTGTCTCGACCGAGTTCAATGATTTTAAACACCTGAAGCTGAAGCTAAGCAGAGCTAATAATTTCATTTGTCGATGCTAAGGTATCATCTCCGGACCCCACTGTTCCCGTGGGTTAATGGGGGATGTTTTCAAGTTATCTGCTCTTCTCTTGATGATTGTGCTATTTTCATCAACAGATCCCATAAATCGTTAATTTCAAAGGAAGTTAACAAAAGGAGGTACCTCTTATCGGGTAGAGTATAGGCAAAGGCAAAAGACCCTCCTTCAAGAGACAAAGTCAGGAATGAGGAAACTGGGGATTCCGAAGATGTTTTGGGATAAGATAACTTTGATTCTGACTGATGGAGACTACTAGGTACGTCAAAACCTGAATGAGTTTGATCATGATCATTCAGGCGCGGATCCAGGATTTTTTGCAGGGGGGGGGGGTCTAGGTCCGATAATTGCTTAACTAATTGCGCTTAACCGATTAAAAGGGGGTTTGGGGGGCCTCCCCCAGAAAAATTTGGTAAATTAGATTCAATTTGGTTCATTCTGACGTATTTCCGGAAGGTAAATTCCAAAATTACAGGTCTAAATCGCCAATAAAATCGCATAAAAAATTTTCAAGCCTGAGCGGGGGGGGGGGGGGGGTCCGCGCCTGTCATTTTATGCTTAGACTAAGTATAGATATTTTGAAAAAGACAGATGTGCAATTAATTAATATTTGTTATCTATTTATGTCGGAATTTTCGCTTGTTTTTATTCGAGGACGTCATAGTGACTCGATGGGTAAGACGCTAATTCGCTAGCCCTGAGATCGAGTGTTCGATCACTGCATTGGCCGAGAAAGTTCATGGTGATTTTCCGGCATGATTTCCCCTTATCGGTGGGCATGACAAGGAGAGCTTCGGATGGTACAAACTGTCGAGTTCCCGTGTACACATTGGGGTGGACGTATAAGATTCCTTGGTGGTTTGAATTCGATTTTATGGTAGGTCATAGTGCCACTGCCCAGGAAAAATATCCCATATTGCACATTGTATTACGCATGTCCGTCTTCATTAGCCCAGTCAGAGCAGAAAAGTGGGACATTAAACCACATTCACTTTTTTTTATTAGAAAATGGATGTACACCGATTTCAATGAAATAAATAATTAGATCTCTACTTCCCTTAATTAATAACTGCTAACAGTTGAAATTAAATATTAAGATTAAGAAATTAGATCCGCGTGAACCAAAATAAAAGAGATGCATATGGCGGCTTATATAAAAAGGCCTATGTACGTCAGTAGGCTGTCGTATTACAGTATATTGGATTACACCGGTGAACAATATTTACATTTAATAATGTTGTAGATTTCAACCAGTTTCAGCAAATATCAACATGTTTTTTTAGGGTTCATCAAATTTCGAAAGCAGAACTTTTATACGCCTTAATCTAGGGAAATGAGGTACAAATGATCCCTCAACCCGATAATTTCCTGAAATAAGGTAGATGGGAAAGCCTAAAGCCCGTTTTCCATGCATAATGAAATGGAATGGGGTTAAACACGGGACCTCGGTTTTTCGTCCCTTCCAAACCACTAGACAGTTGTCCTTGTCAGCCCCCCGTCCGGCACCGCTGACAAAGGGGAGGGGGGGACATTGGAAAATCCCGATGAAATTTCTCGTCCAATGCGGGTATCGTACACGTGACCCTCAGGCTAGCTAGCCAGCGTAAATGCCAACTCCATTATGAAAAAGGATTTAAGGACATAACAAGACAATGCCTAGTAAAACCCATCACGCTTTTTAATATGATGTGTGGAACAGTTGTTCAAAGCACCGTATAAAATAATTTAAAACAGAATTTGAGCTGACGTTCTTTGAGCTCAAAACTTATCGTGAATTACTGCACCCGGGTAAATGTACTTAGGAGGCACCAAAACAGCTCACATCTAAGAGCATCGCCCAGAGGCTGATGTTCATGATCGAATTGCTGCCTGTGGAAAGGTTCCAACTAGGTAACCAGACATTGGCATCCATATTTTTGGCATATACTTTTTTAAATATTTATTTAATCCATAAAAAATCATGTAGTTTGAGTCGTGCATAGATTTTGCAGTCTAAATAACGTGACCTATCCTTTTAAAAGCTCGAGCTTAGGCGGTGTCATTCTGTTTGTTAACCCTTAATAAAATATACCACCTATATATTTATCTTGAAACGTCGAAACGTTTGTAATACAAAGATGTCTGAAAGGGAGATAATTTGGGTTTAACGTCCACTCGACACAAACTAGATCATTTTGGGACTAACATGGATTTTGAATTTTATTTCAATAATTCGCTGGCGCGTAGAGGCCTTTTTACTAGCACTGGGAGTAAACCGGAGGGCCCGGAGAAAACTCAAGAGGTTGAACAGGCGATCCTACTCCGTGTCACGTACAACCGGGGATTCGAAACAACGCCACTTGAGTCAATGAAGTGCTTTATGATACAGCGCGGACGTGCTACCCCCCCCCCCCCTAACTCCCGTACTGATTAAAGTGTTCAGTACATTTTATCCAATATCAGCGGGTTCAACAAACTGATGTTTTCTTGTCTCTTCAAAAACAGTAGTGGAGTTAAACCCAAGTCCATCTCATTTCTTGTCTCTTCTCTCCTGGTTTCTGCCACAGAAATGTCAAACCTCCTGTTGGTACAGCGCATACATGTATTATTGGTCGCAAGACCATTTCCGGTTTTGATATTGGAGCGCCGGGTGGTAAAGGGGGGGGGGGGTAATATGTAACTATCTTTAACTACATTATATTATCAGTCATGCCAAATTAATGTAAGATAATTTTTTTCTGATATCAATGTATTCTCTTCCAGAACAAAATGAGCGCCAATGGTGCTGTCCAGCTGTACTGTTCCTGGTTTTGCCCATTCGCACAGCGCGCCTGGATTGCTCTGCTGGAAAAAGCGGTAAGCTTTCAATATGTGGAGATAGATCCTTATAATAAGACTGCCGAATTCCTGGCCAAGAATCCACGCGGGTTGGTTCCTGTTATCATTAATAATGGTCAATGTGTTTACGAATCCCAGATTTGTATAGAGTATGCAGATGAAGAATGGAAGGGGCAGGGCAACCCCTTAATGCCGCTTGACCCATACAATCGCGCAGTCGCCCGTATCTGGGCAGATTTCATCACCAAGAGGATTGTACCACCCTTCTACCAACTGCTCATGCGCCAAACCAAAGACGAACAAGAAGAAGCCCGAAAAACTTTACTGGACAACTTGGAGACTTTAAGTAAAGAGATCACAGGGCCTTATTTCACGGGTTCTGCGTTTGGTATAGTGGATGTTATGTTAGTGCCTTTCACGTTAAGATTCGCTATGATGAAGCATTACCGCAACTTCGAACTACCCAACGGTCCAGCATTCTACAACCTCAATAAATGGATGGGGGTTGTTCATAACCGAGAAAGTGTTAAGACAACGTTGGCGAACCCTGATTTGTTGATAAAAAAATACCAGAGATATGCGGATGATTCAGCCAAATCTGAAGTTGCTGATGCCATAAGAAAGGGTAAAACTCTTCCTTAGTTTCATCATGAACGTTATTTCATCAGGACCTATATATGAAGCCATGGTTCTTGTGGTGTTTATATAATGAGCTGTCACGGAACGATTACAAAGACTTACAATGTAAAATTTTATAGGAATTGTGCTTGTATAGCGAGCAATCTGGTTAAAATACAGATTTATATTTCGTTTCGTTTTTATACGCCCACATTTTTATGTGGACGTATATTGTCGTCGCCCCTGTCCGTCCGGACGTCCGTCCGTCCGTCCACAATTTGTTTGTGGACTCTCTACAGGTCACAATTCTTATCCGATTTTGACGAAACTTAAAATATAGGTTTATCCCCGAAAGATCTCGGCTGCTTTCGATATTGGCATGTATCGGATGAAAACTTCATGGATTATGGCCCCTGATTGTACGAAAAATCACGTTTTTAGTTTGTGGACCCTATAGAGGTCACGATTTTGAACCGATTTTGATAAAACTTGACATGCATGTTTATAACCCAAAGATCTTGGTTCCTTTCGATATTTACGCCTATCGGAATGTAATTTCCTGAATTATGGCCCCTGATTGTCCGAAAAATAACCCTTTTTGGAATGTGGTCCCTCTGGAGGTCACAATTAGAGGTCACAATTTTAATTCGATTTTGATGAAACTTGAAATGCATGGTTATAACCCAAAGATCTTGATTTGCGCATGTCGGATCGTAACTTCCTGAATTATGGCCCCTGATTGTCCGAAAAATCGCCTATGGTCCCTCTGGAGGTCACAATTATTATCCGATTTAAAAAAACGTTTGACTCTATCACCGTTACACCCTACGGAAGGTTGAGTTAGAATTTCGAGAAAATCGGACCGTAATTGCCAGAAAAAATGGCCGCCGTTTGTACGCGAACAGAGTAAAAATATGGTATATCAAAGTTGTGGACCCTGTAGAGGTGACTATTAATTTTAATTCGATTTTGATAAATCCTGAAATGCTTGTTTATAACCTAAAGATCTTTATTCTTTTCGATATTTGCCCATATCAAATTGTAACTTAATGAATTATGGCCTTTGATTGTAGGAAAAATCACTTTCGGTATTGCTTGTTCTCTGTCTATCTCTCGAACAATTATTATCTGATTTGAAAAAAAAAACTCTGATTATATTACTGTTGCACCGTAAGGAAGGTTGAGTTCGAATTTCGTGAAAATCGTACCAAAATTGCCGGACGAAATGGTCACCGTTTGTACGCGAATAGTGTAAAAATATGGTATATCATGGTTGTGGACTCCCTACAGGTCACAATTCTTATCCGATTTTGACGAAAAGTAAGATTTATAGGTTATGTACCGTCACACCATAATCATTGTCGGCTTCGAATTTCATGAATATCAGACTGGAACTAACCAACTAAATGGCTGCTCCCAATACAGTATGAAATACAGGACTTAACGATGTAGGAAAAATCACATTCGGTATTGCTTGTTCTCTATCCATCTCTCAAAAATGTGGGCGTATCCTGCCTGGCAGTGCCAGCCTACGTTTTAGCTTTTGGCCCCTCTGGAGGTTACAATTATTATCCGATTGAAAAAAACGGTTGATTATATTACCGTTACACCGTAAGAAAGGTTGAGTTCGAATTTCGGGAAAATCGGACCAAAATTGCCATACAAAATGGCCGCCGTTTGTACGCGAATACTGTTAGAAAATTGTATATCATGGTTGTGGACCCTGTAGAAGTCACAATTTTAATTCGATTTTGATGAAACCTGAAATGCGTATTTATAACCTAAAGATCTTTATTCTTTTCGATTTTTGCGCATATCAAATTGTAACTTAATGAATTATGGCCTTTTATTGTAGGAAAAATCAATTTCGGTATTGCTTGTTCTCTATCCATCTCTCAAAAATGTGGGCGTATCCTGCCTGGCAGTGCCAGCCCATCTTTTATACTTTCGAGTGAGTACACTACAGGAAGATCCGACCTGTCACGTCAGAGGTCATACAAGCGGCTGTTGACCCTATCCCGTCAGACATTTGATTAATCAATAAGCATTGATGTTACTCGTGGATTACCCACGCACTGTTCCATGCAAAACACAACTAAAGCTCGCGGTAACAAACCATTTCATTGACTTATTCCTGATATCAATAAGAAGGCCTATTATATAAAAACTCTTCCAGACCCTAGTGTAGTAAAGCCAAGTAAGACAAATCGATCACTGAACCTACGTGTCGAGAAGTACGAGAATACCCTTAGAAGTGTTAATTTAATCAACGCCAAAATGTACTCAAACTGACCATTTAACATGAAATTAAGAAAGCAAAATCAAATGATTAACAAAAGAGAATCTGATTCAAAAGAAACCCATCATTTGAAGGTGACGTTGGCTTGTTTATATCCTCTGAAGTGAATGCTGATTGTCATTAAAATGTATAAATATTGAATGAAATTGAATCTTTTTTAAGATTGGTGTTCCTCTTTGATTTTTAACATTTTTAACATTCCAATCTGAATAAAATATAGAACTATATTTCGTTTCGTTTCCTTTTTGTTTTGTTTTTTATACTTTCGATAGCCTACACTACTTGAAGACCTGACTTGTTGTAGTGTAAGGTCGTGTCAGAGGTCATATGAGCAGTTTTGAACCATGACGTCAGACACTCGCCGAAACAACATGTTTCATTGGCTAATCCCTCAAGTCATCCAGAACGGGTGTTATATAACAACGCCCCCACATTCTAGTGTTGTGAAGACAAGGAAAACAAAATTTTGAAAAATTAAAATCGAAACGAAATAGGTTCTGTGTTTTAATCAGATTGTTTAGCATTCACAATATTGTGCTTGAATTTCAACATGAATATAAAACTTTTAACTTCTCAAAGAATCCCTGTGGCAAGTTGTATCATGTGTCATTGAAATAGGAGAGACATTGGGTAAAATGTCCACTTGACACAAACTAACATATCGCTCAATGCTATTTCATTAATTAGCTTGGGCGTAAAAGTGTTTAGCAGTGGGTGGAAACCAGTGGACCAGAAGAGAGAGAGGGGGGGGGCATAACGTCCATTCGACACAAACTAGGTCATTTCGGGACTACCACATGGTTCAATTTTTTCTCAATAAAGCTGTTACGCGTAAGAGTCTTTAGCAGTGGGTGGACTTGTCGCGTATAGCAGAGGAATCGAAACCACGCCAGTAGACTCAATGACAGACCTTATGATACGCACTAACAATTCGGCCACCCCAGGATAAAACCAACGGGGAGGACAGTCGACCCCACTCCATGTCACGTGCAAACGGGGAATCGAAACCACACCAGTTGACTTAATGACAGACCTTACGACCTAACGCCCCTCCCCTTCCGCTCCGGGTGTTAATGAAAGACGTACTCCGAGTAATGGATAATTACCTGTAAATAGATTGAGGATGTCTAATTATTTTAGTATTTATAGAAACATGGGTTATTAATAGAATTGTTGTCATGGATTTCACTAATTATAAAAACATGATTAAAGAATAGCTATGAATACATTAATCAGGTCGAGTTTCATCACAAACCTGTAAACAGACGCACGGCACTTTTGGTGTATTTCTGGAAATGAAATGAAATGGGGTTTAACGCCCTACTGTTTTGTCCGAACTGGGCTATGAATGAATTTTGTCCAGGCATCGGCGCAACGGTCTACTCTTATATAAAATTCCAACTGTCAATGTATATTTCTGGAGAATATCAATCTGATTTAAACACAGATCCTATTTCGTTTCGTTCTTTTATAGTTCAAAATTTCGTTTTACCTGTCTTCACACCGAAAGGATTTGGAAGATTTGTTATATAACAGACGTTCTAGAGGAATAAGCCAATGAAACGGTCTGTTGCGACGAGTTCTTGGCGTGCTCTGCACGGAACTGTGGGTAAACCCCTATAGACATCAACGCTGATTGGCTAATCAAATGTCTGACGTCATGGGTCATGCGACCCCCAGTACAACTTTTGATCAGAGTTTCATTTAGTGTAGGCCATTGAAAGTATATAAAAAAAAACGAAACGAAATATAGATCTGTATTTTATTCAGATTGGGAGAACATGTTACAAGGATGAGTTGATCACAAAATGATTTTTCATACATGAACAGTACACCGTCTGCGAAAAGAACAACAACGACTTTCAGGCAAATTGACTAACTCATGCCCTTCAGCAATTCGGACACTTGCTTGATTGGCTACTTTCCTGGATGATCAAGGAAAATAGCTGTATGTTCTGGGATGTGGATAGATTGGTGGTGACTAAATCCAGGCAGTGAAGATGGATTACCCATTAACCCCCCACCCCCTTCTTCAGATTGTAGGACCAACAAACGGTAAACGCCAAAATATACTATGTTCATTTCCAAGAAATATCCGTGGAGCACAAGCCATGGTTTCTACACCACCTTTTGGCAGCCTGATACCGACTGCGTCTAGATAGTAACCATTGGGATATTGGGTTTAACGTCCATTTAAAGAAAATGGGTGATTTTGGGACTAACTTATGGTACAGTTTAATTTCATTAATACACATGTGCATATGAATTTTTAGAATCCACAAGGTTACACATGCTACCCCACTCGTTGTCAAGTGTGGGGTTGAATACGCGCCATTTTGCACTTCATTCAATTACAGACTTAATAAAACTAAACGTTGTCGTGATTCGTTAATAATCAAACACTCTTTCAGAGTATCAATATCAGGCATAATTGTAATAAAGAACCCATCTCCTGCGCCCGTGTGAGAAACACAGATAGAAATATACCTTCACAGACAGATTGAACACATTTTGACAGGGGACTAAATATGAGAAATATTTGGTATGATATTGATACTTTGAAAGCTGTGTTTGATCATAATTGTCATATCATAAAATTAAATGTGAAAATAAAATATGACACATCGCTAAAGTGACATATCACTTATAGTCACAACGCATTCCATGACCGGGGGATTGGGATGGCCTAGTGGTCTACAGTGCTGCGCTTCGGCCTCTAGCTGGCCGGTCACCTCTGGCTTGCGGCTGTGGTTTTGAGCCCTGGTGTGAGCGTATGTGGCACGGAGATAGGGGCGCCTTCTCAACCTCGTGGGTTTCCTCCGGGCACTCTGGTTTCCTCCCACTGCTAAAGACCCCTACGCGCAAGCGAATTATTGAAATAAAATTAAACCATATGTTAGTCCCGAAATGACGTAGTTTGTGTTGAATGGACGTTAAACCCCATTTCTCTCTCTCTCACTCTATGACCGAATACACCCATGATTCCACACAGTGTGTATATGAGGAGTCCATGGGAAGAACGATCTAAGTCACATTTTTATCCTTTCGCATTAAAGGCCAAACAGATTTTTGGACGAGAATGCCTGACGCGAATAGAACAACGAGTGGATTTAATTACAACTTCAAAATGATGTTTAATACGAATCATAATTACCAGTACAACAACTGACTTCCACTTTTCAGCCAAATTAAGGTCAAATAAAGGGTCCAGCGGACCTGTATTTGTCCGGGAGGCCATTTCAGAAGGGCCTTGGTTCGGTGTGATTCCGATCGTTTTTATCTGAAATAGATTATTTCACACAAAGCTTATACAGTTTGCTACTAGATTGCGTGACTAAAATCGTTTTTCCCAGGGCTCTTCATATGTATGCATTGGTCCAATCTCGTGGGTTTTCTCTGGCTTGACCGGTCCCCCCCCCCACTACTAAAGACCCATATGCGTAAGCGAATTATTGAATGAAAATTAAACCGTATGTTAGTCCCGAAATGACCTAGTGTGTGTCGAGTGGACGTTAAACCCCATTTCTCTCTGTATTCTCCAGTCTACGTTTGTCAACGGGCTAATTTAATTTTATAATCGGGTAATCGTGAGAATTAATTCGCGGGGCAGAAAAATAGGACGTAAAACTACATCTATTTCTTATATTTTTAACAACATCTCTTTAACAATTAACACGTCACGAAAATATTCAGGCTATATTGTTCGCGATAAACACGTTGAGTTAGAAAAAAAAAATCGATAACAGGTATAGAACGATAACAACACCAATACCTCGGTTAAAACACAGATGTGACTACATTTCCTTCAGTTACTAACGGAAACTTCCAGGTGTTGAATACAAATATATTAACCACTTGGAAATATTTATAGAATTATCCACAAAATGAGATTCATAATAAGTTTTTCCATTGCTGGTAAGTAAAAATTTAAAAGCATCGATTATCCATATTTTTAAATTTTAAAATTAATAATTTTACATAGCATTTCGGCATTTCATATATTTTTATATACAAGTAAGTGGTTTAGTTCAGACGCTAAACTTGGCCACTTTTTTTTTTCATAACGATTATTTCAATCGTACTCTGGGGTTTTTTCACCCCACTGTAGTTGCCGGTTTCTGAAAAAATTGAGGCCGAACACAGTTACCTGTGGGAACGGGTGTCGTTCAAGGGTAAGAGAGGGGGGTGTGGTTTAACGTCCAATCGGGACTAACATATGATTCAATTTTATTTCAATAATTCACTTGCGCGTAGAGTTGGAAGGAAACCGGAGGAACCGGAGAATACCAACGATGTTGGACCGGAGATCCTACTCCTTGTCACGTACAAACGGTAATAGAAACAACTTCATGGAGGAGATCTATCAGGCCCCCCATTCACAAAACATTCCCAGACGTTACTCAACTGTCGATCACGGTTTATGCTACTAAGTTGTCGCGGTCGCATATTTGCGATCACAGCAAGAACCCTTTTTTAAAGCTGCATTTGAGTATTTAGTTTCGTATTTTTATTTCGCATTTTGAAATGAGGTGAAACAAATATTGCAAATTATAGATCAACTTATCCTCTTCAACTTTTTTATTGGTCAAGAGTCTATCACTTATATTTATATAATTATCTGGCAGCAGACGTTTGAAATAGGCATATAAAAAATATTCCACCTTTAGCGTGACTATAGTTCAGGTCATGACGTCAAAACGACGTTGACCGGTTAAGGGTTAAAAGAAATATCTTTGATTCAGAAACAAAACTTTGCACAGAGTTTCTCATTGCTGTATCTAATACATTAAAAAAAACTATAGTTTTATAAAGGTTTAGTTATATCATAGTTAAAACAAGGCGAACAATTTTGAATAGATTCTTATCTTAAGTCTAAGAATGCCTTGTAAACTCGACGCCGGGTGATAAACGTTATCATTATTGGACGAACAACGAATGAGCTGGCGGAAAGTGCCGACAACAATATTCGATCAAATTAGAACGCGAACATATTACGTACACTTTATTATTAGTTGTGTACATGTTGAAATATTTTTTGAATTTAGTGATGCATGAGAATCAAATTTCATTGATTGAGAATTCTTGGATAAAAGAATCATAGATAACGGAAATTCCATTATTAAATTACAGCAAATTAAAATAGGTATTACGCATCTCCGTTTTGCACACGGTTGAATAAACAAAGAAACATCTGTTGTTACATTAGCATATATTTACCTTATGATAGTTTGCTAAACAAACAAATGGCGATTATATACTTATGATCGGGGGTTCACGTGGTTAAGTGAGTAAGACGCTAGTTTGCTAACATGGAGGTCGGATTTTCGATCCCGGAATTGGTCGAGAACGTTCATCCAGATTTTCCGATGTAGTTTCTCCTTGTCAGTGATGCTGGACAGAAGGCCCGAAAAGGATAGCTGTCTAGTCGTTCTGATGAAACAAAAAAGATCTCTTGGCAGTTGAAATTCGATATAAGAGTAGGCCGTAGCTTATGCCCGTCTTCATTGGCCCAGTTTAGGAGCAGGGCCCTGTTTCACGAAATTTTAACTAAAGATAAAATCCAAATTTTAGCGGATACTTCAATTTTGATTGGCTAAGAACTAAAATCAATATAATATTGTCCAATCAAATAACTAAAATTCAGATCTTATCTTAGTTAAAATTTTGTGAAATAGGCCCCAGAACAGTGGGACGTTTAACCCCATTTCATTTCATTTCAATTCATTTCTTTTAAAGATAGTTTACCAATCTGATTAAAATACAGATCTATATTTCGTTTCGTTTTTTTATACTTTCAATGGCATCTCTACATGAAGATCTGACCGGTTGTAGTGGAAGGTCGCGTCCGGGTCGTGAGAGCGGTTTTTACTCTATGACGTCAGACATTGATTAATCAACCAGCCTTGACGTTTCTAGTGGTTTACCGACAATTCCGTGCATCGTACGACACGAACTAGCCGTAACATGCCGTTTCATTGGCTGATCCCTCGCATCAACCAGAACACGTGTTATATAACAATTCTTCCAGATCCTAGTGTTGTGAAGACAAGTAACGAAACGGAATAGGATCTGTGTTTTAATCACATTGAAACACAGATCCTTTTCCGTTTCGTTTTTTAGTTCAACATTTCGTTTTGCTTGTTTTTACTTCGGAGAACGCTAGATCGAAGACGGTCCTATGCATTTTAGCATATATGACGTCATATATAGATTGTGGGTTAGGGTTAGGGTAATGGCTAGGACCCGTAGATTTCGTAAAAGTCTCGAGATGTAAACAGGGCTAACCCTACCTCTAACCCTGGGCCAAGAATAAGCCTTACCCTAACCCACAATCCACAAGTGACGTCATTAAATGCGTTGGACCGTCTCCGATCTAGCGTTCTCCCTTCAATCATGTAGTGTAGGCCATCGAATGTATAAAAAACGAAACGAAATGTAGATCTGTATTTAAATCAGATTGAACTCAAACAAATTAAGATAATACACTTATGATAATTTACTACTCAATTAGATATTAAATGTATATTGTATGTCTGAGGGATGGAGGTGGCGAATAAGGGTGTGCCATTGAGTAAAAGGGTAAGGTTTCGATACCATACTTAGAGGTGACAAGGAATAAAGTCTCATGCTAACCTCGTGGGCTTTCTCTTTGTTCTGCGATACCCCCCCCCCCCATCTCTCTCTCTCTCTCTCTCTCGCTCTCTCTCTCGCACACACACACACACACACGCGCACCATCATACATCGCATTGTACTATCACCTTTAATTAAACATACATTATGCAAGAGCAAAATCTGCCTATTGTAGGTCTTTCTTATAGAAATGTTATAGAAACTCCTAATTTTCCTTCGTGATTTAGCGATTTAAAAATGGATAACTTTAGTAATGATGACCGAGGCTAAGTGGAACTATAATTCGTTTAGTTCTAAGTTCATAGTGGACCAATTTCAGAAAATTGCCTTTACATCGTCTAGTTTTAACTATTGAAGCGAGAACTGCCAACACGTTATCTAATCTCCCATAATATATCTTTAATTTTACAAATAATTATATTATTGATTTTTTTTCCAGTCGTTATAATAATTGTAATAAACACTGTATGTGTCTATGGAGTTTTCATTACATTCATTAAATTCATGACACCTTTATCATAGTTCGCTACATTAATTTGTATTAATTTGAAAGTATTAAAGCGCAGAAAGGGTATTTAGTTTGATCATAGAAACTATATACATTTATATAGAAAGGTGATATGAAATCGAATTTTAAAGAAACCACCTTTTGGTATCTTAAGTTTGCGCATTGTTTACGCACTTCCCGCATTGGCACGACGAGTTTGCGCAAATCGGGCGGTGTCGTGCCAATGCGTGCCACGGAATCGTGCAAGTGTCAGCCTTGCTTTACATTACAATGCGAGTGTGTTAAACTAAATCTGAAAGATGCATTGTAGCAGATGAGATAATGAGCTGACAGTTTTCACTATACTGGTTAGAAACTTGATAATGTAAAGGGAATTTGCTAAAAATTTCAGTCAAACTAATCCACTCTTTACAGAGAATTTGACAATTAAATTTTAAAAAAAACAACATAATCTCGATTATCCATTTCCTGATTAAATCATGAATGAAAGTTGAGTGAAGTTATGAGTGTTGGAAGATGTAGCGTTAGTTGTTTAATATCGTAACAGAGGTACTTGACAACAGAGACTAGAGGGGGCGAATGGTTAGCACGTGCGCGCTGTATCATAAGGTATGTCATTGAGTCGACTGGCGTGGTTTCGATTCCCCGGTTGCACGTGACAGGGATTAGGCCCGCCTGTCCAACCTTGTGATTTTTTTACGGGTCCTACGCGCAAGCAAATTATTGAAATGAAATTGAAGCATATGTTACTCTCGCAATCTGATTTAAATACAGTTCTATGTTTCGCTTCCTTTTTTATACTTTCGATGGCTTACACCACATGAAGATATGACAAGATTTAGTGGAGGTTCACGTCAAAGGTCATACCTTATGACGCAGAGGTTTTTTACCCTATGACGCAACACATCTGATTAACCAATCAGTATTGGTGTTAGTAATTGATTACCCACAGTTCTGTGCAAAACACGCCTAAAGCTCACCGTAACAGACCGTTTCATTGGCTAATACTGCACATCATTCAGGACACGTCAATGATAACAACTCTTCCAGATCCCAGTGTAGTAAAGATAAGTAAAACGGAATTTTGAACTATAAAAACGAAACGAAATAGGATCTGTGTTTTAATCAGATTGATTAAGAACTTGTATAATGCATCTTTAAATCATATGTTTATTAACAAACTGTGATGTCTCTTTAAATTGAACATCTGTGTAACATTAGTAAAAGGTCGATATTTATGAGTAGGCTATTCTTCGTGTGATATATTTGGCGACAGATTTTTTATTACATCAAGTGTATGAATCAGCCGATGACAGTCTATCAAATATCGAACTTCTTTATATTTTGCAGTATTAACAGGCTCCATGCGTCATATTGTGTAATCGTTAGGGAATAAAATAACACATGATAAATGTGCATTTTGTCAATGTTTTGTCAGAAATGAATTAAAATGAAACGAAAATGGTTTAACGTCCGACTTGAATAATGAACTAGAGAAATGTGTCGAACAGCGGTACGGCAACTACACTACTCTTTATTTTGATTCTGCCACGGGTTGTTTTGACGTGTACGGCACGGCAATGCGGTACGTTGAGTTTTGTCCCGTAGTAGACCTCCCATCTTACACTGACAAGAGGGAACCACCACAGGTACATGTGGACAGGAACGCCTTTCTTAGCTATGTGATTTTTTCAAAATTTTTGATTTTGTTTTTTTTTCTTTTTCATATTTTTCAAAAATTCTAATCTTCTTTATTTTCTTCCTATCTAGTGTTAAATCATTCAATATTTACTGTCAAACATGTTCGCATTAAAAATTATACCATCTCGTATATATATGAAATATACATAATATAGGGTCTATAGCTGTGGGAGGAAACCGGAGTGCCCGGAGGAAACCTACGAGGTTGAGAAGGCGCCCCTATCTCCATGCCACATATGCTCACACCAGGGATCCAAACCACGGCCGCAAGCCAGAGGTGACCGGCCAGCTAGAGGTCGAAGCTCAGCACTCTAGACCACGAGGCCATCCCAAAGCCCCGTATCCCATGTCATTCAGAGTTGTTTCACACTGATCCGCAGTGTGAATATTCGCTTGGCCGCTACAATAACAGATGTGGATGACATCGACGAGACTTAATGAGTCAGGCATATTAACTTTTTTACTCCGACAAATTAAATTCCAAAACCTTTTTTTGAAGTATTGGAAAAATAAATAAAGGTATTTGAAATATATCCGGATAAAAAGTATTCCATAGTTAGCACAAATACGTCAGAAAATATTACGCAGGGCGTAAAATGGGTAAAAAAATATTATTCTGCCCGAGATGAACTTTCTCGGCCAATGCAGCGATCGAACACCCGACCTCCAGGCTAGCGAACCAGCGCCTTATCCACCGTGACCCCCTGTCTTACTAATAGGCCTACTTTATATAACATTTAGCTCTTGCATAATGTATGTTTAGTAATATTACTCATCAATCGTTCATTATTTTCTATTTGAAAGTTATTTCTTCGGTTTCCTCCCACTGCTAAAGACCCCTACGCGCAAGCGAATTATCGAAATAAAATTAAAACCATATGTTAGTCCCGAAATGACCTGTTGAGTGGACGTTAAACCCCATTTCTCTCTCTTCTCTCTCTGAAAGTTATTTCAATACCGTATTTATTTACTGTTAATAATGCAAATTTTGACACGATAGAAAAGAACTAAATGAATATTATCTGAACCCGTTCGTTTCAATAATGTTTTTTTAAAATCAATATGCTAGGTATTATAATAAATATATAGTTACAATCAATTACAGTATGTAGATGTAACATATGTCTATCGCTGTTTATCGCTAATGTTTTATGACAAAACATTAGAAATATGCCTAGATAAATAATTACTTATAACCGTGTTTTTCCTTATAGATACACTGCGGGAGAGAGAGCCAGAGACAGGTCCGTAGCCAGGGGGTGGCAAGGGGAGGGGGGCAATGCCCCGCTGAAAATCCCCCCCCCCCCCCGAAAGAAAATTTGCCAACCATATAACTCTAAAATACCTACTGTAGACGGTAACGGGTGTGCCCAGGCCAGCTCATAAAAACTTCACTGCCCCTCCGGGCTACGGGGCTGAACAGAGACAGAGACAGACAGACAGACAGCGACAGAGTGAAAGAGAGAGGGAGAGAGAAAGTTTAGTTGGCTACAGTAAGACTAGTTCATCTTTAATTTACAAATATATATCTTCTCATATTTTAATCTTTTATTTCAGTCCTGGCTTTAGTAGCAACTATCCAAGCTTGTGACGACACCAAGTTGGACGCATGTAAGACAGAGTTTGATGATAGTATAGTCGCTGCAGGGGACAACGCAACAGAGAAATGCAGGTATGTGTCAACAAACGAATAATTTTCGACGCATATTATTATCATTAACAGAACATAGTTATAATATAGTTTGTTTTATAGCCTTATGAATACCATGTAGAAATATGCATGTTCATGACCATGAACCTCTGCAAACAATGTTATGATTGGATAAATTAAGACAAATGACGCAATAGGAAAATTCCTAGCACTTGTATTTTGTTGAAAGGTAGAACCAGTTCGTTATGGTTCTATAGCTCTTTTTATATAGCAATATCTCAATCATTGACTAAGTCGATTTTAGTCCATACCTACATATATGGGAATCTACTGACTTACCAAAAATATTAATTAATGAAATATTAAGCCATCTTATTTCTCGATTTATCAATAAATTGAAAACAATATCGCAACGACGATAGTGCTACAATACTTGACGAAACGCCGTGCTTTTAGAAAGAAAAAAACAGTGATTGTATCCCATAAAAAAAAAACTGTCTTCTGTTAATGTGCTTACCGATATAATTTCTATTGGAATAAATTAATGTTTTAAAAACAAATAAAGAATTGTATGAAACAATGTTAAAGTCACCGGAAGTCACAGGACAATTTCCCTTTAAGGTAATGAGCTTCACATTTTTATATGTAATCCAGTGCCCAAGACGTTCTGTAAATAATCGAGCAGTCATTGAATTTTTAAAAATCATTGAATTGTGTGGTTTCGTTCTGCTATTATGTCGTATTCACGGTTAAAACGGTTTACACCAGGCTTTACGTTAGATTTTTCAGTTGTTAACTCAAATTGCATGTTCGCTTGTTAATGATGAATGTCCCGGATGAACAGAATTGCAGTAGAGTGACAAGGCATTCAGTCCTGCTAAGTTCATCGCCCATTTTCTAAAGCATTTTTTATACGGATCTATTCATTATTGAAATAAAATGAAACGGGGTTTAAGGTCCTACTGTTCTGCTCCTAAACTGGGCTAATGAAGACGGACATTCGCCATACAGTGTGCCATGAGGATAATTTTGCACAGGCAGTAGCGCTAAGCCCTACTCTTATATCGAATTCCAAGGGATCTTTCACGTCCACGCCGATGTGTACACGGGATCTCGTTTTTGTCTCATCCAAACGACTAGAAAGATGTCCTTGTCAAACCCTCCGTCCTGACACACTGACAAGGGAAACCACGCCGGAAAACCTGGATGAACTGTCTCGATCAATGCAGTGATCAAACACCCGACCTCCAGGCTAGCAAGCAAGCGTCTTACCCGCTTAGCCACCGTGGCACCTCTTTATAAACAAATGAGTACAATAAACAGGGCGATAATCTGGATACAGTGGCGCTGCCCGGGCAAAATTTCCGTCATAGCATAATGTATGGCGTATGCCCGTCTTCATTAGCCGAGCAGAACAGTAGGATTTCATTTTATTCTGTTTATAACGACATTGTTTTTATCCACGAAAATAGTGCCTCTGTGGTGTTAACTAAGTGCCTTACTGGTGAAGTGGCCGACTGTCCAGATGGTTTCAATTTCACCAAATATCTCGAATTAAAAACGGAAAATGACGCGTTTATGGTGGATAACAAAACGTGTAATGCAGGTAGGTACAGACAAATCGCCAGAAATCGGGGACTATAAAAATTGATCTATCATATTGGGTGAAATACGTGAGCAGTCCAAAGTGTCCATATTTGATTAATTCTTGACGCCAATGGGGATATTTAATCAATACAATAATTAACAATTCGCTTATCTCGGAAATCGGGGGATATAAAACAGCAAAATTAAGCTTCGAAAATCAGACGACCATTTGAATTCTGATAAGAGAGAGAGAGAGAGAGAGAGAGAGAGAGAGAGAGATGGGGTTTAACGTCCACTCGACACAATCAATTATTAACAATAGGAATCCCTGGTTGTACGTGACAAGGAAGAGGGTCGCCTGTCCAACCTCGTGGGTTTTCTCCGGACCCTCCAGCCCCCCCCCCCCACTTCTAAAGACCCCTACGCGCAAGCGAATTATTGAAATAAAATGAAACCATATGTTAGTCTCAAAATGACCTAGTTAGTCTCTCTCTCTCTCTCTTTCTCTCTCTCTCTCTCTCTCTCTCTCTCTCTCTCTCTCTCTCTATCTCTCTCTCTCTCTCGCTCTCTCTCTCGCTCTTTCGGACATAGAATTTGTTAATTATTAACGATATGTATGTCGCCCATTTAATAATGATATTATGTTTATATTTCTTCTTTTAATACAGATATGTCAATGTGTGAAAAAATGATACATAGCTGTAATGATAAACTCCTGGTTGCCAAAACTTGCAAGTAAGTAAATCGTTTATTTAATTCCCGTTATCTTAACAACTGAATGATATACACGTATCAGAACTTTGAGCGATATTCGCCGATCGTTCAAGACTAATGCTCAACTTACCGCGATTTCACTACAAATGGATTAGTATTATTCCTACTCGTCCCATATTATATTAAAGGGACAATAAAATTCCAGGCGCGGTTCCAGAGGGGGGTCCAGCGGGTCCGCCCCCCCCCCCCCCTGCTCAGACTTGAAAATTTTTTATGCGATTTTATTGGCGATTTTTAGACCTGTAATTTTGGAATTTACCTTCCGGAAATACGTCAGAATGCACCAAATTGAATCTAATTTACCAAATTTTTCTGCGGGAGGGCCCCTAAACCCCCCGGTAATGGTGGCGGTGGAAATGATCAAAGCTGGACACCCCCCCTCCCCTGCAAAAAATCCTGGATCCGCGCCTGAATTCTTGTTGATATCATCATTTAATTGGAATATTCTAAAATAATACAATTTGTTGACCAGAATGAAGATTGGGACATATTATTCAGTTACAACAAGAGTGTTATTGGGGCTTTAAGGAATCTGGTTCACGGTTAAAAGAGTCCGAGAACCTTGCACTGACTCAGATCAACGCTTAAAAAGACGTTTGAAACGTTTAATGCAGAATTTATTTTATTTTGACAGGACCCAGACAGCTTTTATGGACTGTTACGTGGGTGCTTATATTATGTGTCCCGAAACGCAAGCCTCGATTAACATTACTGCCAAGTTGAATCTAACAGCTTATGCAAGTTGTTCGGGTATGATATGTTTATTATTTTAACCAATAATTAAATGTCAAGCACAAAAAAGTGAAACGACTCGCCAAGTTGAGGATTTTAAATCACTGTTTCTTGTTCTTTGACGCAAAGAAAATAAATATTTCTGTACGAATTTTTTTCATAAATGGTTTTGTCTGATGGCCGAATGGTTAGGTCTTATGTGTTGTATCATAAGGACACTGAGTCAACTGGCGTGGTTTCGATTCCCTGACAAGGAGTAGGATTGCTTGTCCAACCTCGTGGGTTTTCTCCGGGTACTCCGTACTTCTTACAATCTAAAGACCCCTACGCACAAGCGAATTATTGAAATAGGGTTGAACCATGTGTTGCTGCCGAAATGTCCTTGTTTGTGTGGGGTGGACGTTGGACGCCATTTTTCTCTCACAAAAAATGGATAATGCAAAATGAATGTATTTAAAATTTCTTTCAAATTACTTTATTCTGATCCAAGTTATGATTGCTGGAAGATTTAGCGTTGATTGTTTATTATCGTAGCAACGATACTGGACAAACGAGACTAAGGACGATGAACCTGAGCCACTCGGGCACCACACTATGGACATCTTGGCCAGTTAAATAAATGCAGCAATTAAAGCGAATAATTAAGATTTTAAAGGGCCATGGTCTATGTCACTGAACATAAGTGATTTGAAATGAGAGTGAAACAGAAACGATTGCATGTAAATCATTTTATATACATTCATATTACATTATTATATGCGTTACGACCGGGCCCGTAGTCAGGGGGGGGGGGCTATCCCTCCCCACCCTCCCCACCCCCACCCCTCCAAAAAATCGAATTAGCCCCCCCCCCCACACACACACAATATTTCGCCAAAAGTAGTGATTTCTTAGGAGTGTTCTTAGCCGGCCACATCCTCAGTCCTTCCAAAACATTCCTTAGCCCCACTCCACCCCAAAATAACATTCCATAGCCCCCCCCCCCCCCATTTTATGAGCTGGCTATGGGCCCGGTCAAATTCTAGGTCCCAAATAGTAACGATTTAGCTCCTTTAACTCCACGTTAAATTGGTTTAGTGTGGGTTGTGCCAAATAGATGTTTTTATTTACTTACAGATGGTAAATGCTATGTGGATTATTACAATTGTTTGATGGGGAAAACTAACGTCACCTGTGAGGCAGGAACGGGATCTGCAAGTTGCTGCAGGTTTGTCCTCCTTTCTATAGATATTCACAAAAAATATCTCAACAACCCTAATATAATATAGTGGCATTTTGATCAGACATGTCAGCCATTTTACAGTCTGGAAGTTGTTCAATCTACCCGAACTGCCTCGAGTATACAGACACTGAAACAGCAACGAAACACAAAAACCGAAGTATGGATGGGAGACCACGGGTCAAACTGAAACCCCAGAAATCGGTTCAGCTCATTTTAGGTGTAACCTTCAAGATGCATTATGCAAGAGCTAAATCTGCCTATTACAAGTCATTCTTTCAATTAGACCATAATAAACTCCCGATGTCCAGGCGCGGATCCAGAATTTTTTTGCATGGGGGGGGGTCTAGGTTTGATAATTGCTTAAATAATTGGGCTCAACCGATTAATTTGGTAAATTAGGTTCAATTTGGTTCATTCTGACGTATTTCCGGAAGGTAAATTCCAAAATTACAGGTCTAAGTCGCCAATAAAATCGAATAAAAAATTTTCAAGCCTGAGCAGGGGGGCGGACCCCCTGGACCCCCACCCCCGCCCCCTCTGGATCCGCGCCTGATGTCAAGGCTAGCCTTGGATGTTGGTTGGATTAGATTTCTATATGTCGCTTAACGGCCATTGATAATTAAATCAAAAAAGTTGATAATCGAGACTATGCTGTTTATATTGATGATTTTAATAATGATGACCGAGGCTATGCGGAAATTTCACAAGCTTCGTTCTCGGTTCATAGTGGATCAATCTGACCAGGTGCGGATCCAGGATTTTTTGCAGGGGGGGGGTCTAGGTTTGATAATTGCTTAACTAATTGCGCTCAACCGATAATTTGGTAAATTAGATTCAATTTGGTTCATTCTGACGTATTTCCGGAAGGTAAATTCCAAAATAACAGGTCTAAATCGCCAATAAAATCGCATAAAAAAATTTTCAAGCATGAGCAAGGGGGGAGGGTCCGGACCCCCTGGACCCCCCCCCCCCCCCCCCCCTCTGGATCCGCGCCTGCTGACTTAAACTTTCAGCAAATTACCGTTACACTATCTAGTTTTTAACTATGATAGAAAGAATTGCCATCTCTTTTTCTTATCTCCCATAATGTATCTTTAAGTCAATAGGCCTATAAATCGCCTGTTGACTCTCCGCCTCAATGATTGGATCAAATGTTGGTTCCATTTCCGGTGTAGTGCCTGATCCAAATCGTCAAGATTCTGCGCTGAAGGATCCTTACAGGAATGTCCCAAATATGCCTACATGGTAGTGTAGCATATACCATCTGGCATAAAAATGAACGCCACACTCTCGGTTTCGTCCAGCTTTGTCGATAAAAATGGCCCTGTTCAAGATCTCCCTTTGGTACCGTTGGCCATTGATAATAACTTTAACTGCTACCAGTTGATGTTTAGTTACAAGATTTTAAAGGCAAACCCATATTATGACAGGCTAGCCGCCGCCGAATGGAACCTGTTCGTTCCCCAAAAATGCTTTTTATGACTTGGGGGTTCGTACCAGCTTTCACTGATGTGTGGGGACAGAATACGACCAAATTTTCAATTCAATTTTTATTTGGTTTTACACTCACACTCACAAATGTTTTTTTTTTATAATTTACTTTTAGCTCTACGTCAGCTGTAATGGAGTGTGCTATGGAAACGGACTCGTGTAAAGCAACCTTGGGTTACGCCAATTTAAAAACTGCATACGAAGATAAATGCAGTGGTGCTAACGGTTTGTGTTTTTTGCAACATAAAATAATTTCAATTTCTTCATGACACCTCAGCTGTTTGTCCTGTCTTCTATGTCTAATAGGTGCGTCGCAATCATCAAAGGCGTTTTATAGCTGAGGCGCTGGATGTGCCAGCCTCCTCGTAAAAAAATCAAAGAATTTGGAAAAATAAAACGGGAGAAAAATGCTAAAACCGATGAGGATAATTAAAATGCACCCTAGTTAGGGAGGGCCTAAAGGCAGACAAAGGGCCCCTCTGGACAAGGGAAAGGGCCCCCAAGTCCGAGTCAATCCTTTTATATACACAGTTACTGTCGAATCCGTTACTGAATGAGAATGCAGTCATTGCATTGGCATAAAAATCAATCAAGAAACTCCCCCACCCGCGAAAGAGAGCCCTCAAAATAGTATAGCCTCCGCCAAACCTTAAAACGCCCCTGGCAATCATAGAACTATGTCGCAACGAATTCTTATTGTGTTTGCAAGGTTAAATCATGTTACACAGTGAGTCGTCTGTGGCGTTGGCTCAATAATCACGGGCGGATCAAGGCTCCCGGGGAATATGTAGGCAGTTTTTTGGCTTGGACAGTAGGTAGTTGTAGGGTAATCCGTCCGGGCTCAATCTGGGGTTCAATCTGGGTGTCTGCCTCTCATCATGGCATATACCTTTCTGAATCAACCCGATTAACACACCCTATTCCATTCCACTATCGTGGGACTTGGATGGTCGAATGGTTACCACGTGCGCGCTGTATCACAAGGTTCGTCATTGAGTCAACTTACGTGGTTTCGATTCCCTAGTTGTACGTGACAAGGAGTGGGGTCGCTTGTCCAACCTAGTGGGGTTTCTCCGGGTTCTCTCCCCCCCCCCCTTACCAAAGAACACTACGTACAAGCGAATTATTTAAATAAATTACCCTCTCTCTCTCTCTCTCTCTCTCACACATTTCACTCACATTTAATGATAAATCAAGCAGATAGGCTAATTGATTGAAACCATATTTTACAGGTTTAACAGTGACGTGGGTGCTGGTTGCTGTGGCTATCTTCCTGGCTAAACAATTCTAGATATACAACCTTAAATTTAACTCTTTCAATCTCCTACACGAGTTTTGTTCGTTTCTATACAAAATAGCATTAATTCGCCACTGATAACTGGTCATCGACATTGGATAACCCGCTCTACATGATAACGCCAAGGTGCTATTCTAACATCAATGCAGCAGAAGTTTACATTCCAGTATACGTCACTTTTAGGACTTCCCCGAGTAAAGTATAAATAGTAACATTACGTCAATATAAACCTAGGCAGAAAAGGATTGACGTATAAACTACGTTCGTTCCTAGTGGGGTAATATCAGAGACAAGGGAACTAGTATTTCGTTCGTTTCTGGAGTTTTACGTCCACTTCCACCTGAGGTGATATTACAGACAAGAGAACTAGTCTGACGCGGTCTTGTATATGCATGTATAGTATAAGTTTGTAAGAGCCGGTTATCCAGTCTACGTCATTCAGTATAATAATAATAAGTTTGTGTTTAACGTATCAAACTTTCTATATGACCGAGACTTGTTATATTTATTTGTACGGTCTTGTGATGACGAAACGTTTGATTAATCGAACACGAGAAGAACAAATTTCGATTTTTAAAAATATATTTTTTTGTTTCTGTGTTTATGCCATTAATAGAGGAAAATTTCTTTTCGTCTGACATAGGGCTTGCCCTTAGACTCCCATATTAAAATCCCCTTTGGTGTAATTATAAGAGGCGAGTCACAATTAGCGTCATCATTAACTTGAGACGAAAGACGACATATCCTCAAAAAGTCTTAATATGTATCTTCTTAATTCAGTTCCCCCTTCATAAGAAACACATGAATACTAATAGGCTTATTACCCAGAACAAAATAATATGAATATGTTTATTACCAGAACAAAATAATATGTTAGATTGTTAAATTCAGCCAAACTGATTAATATACAAATCTATATTTCGTTTCGTTTGAGAGGGAGTGTACTTTCGACAGGAGGTCGCGTCAGGTGCCATACGAGAGACTTTTGACCCTATGACGTCAGACATTGATTAATCCCCAATGTTGACGTTTCTGGGGGTTTACACACAGTCTCGTGCAAAGCACGCCAAGAACTCGTCATAACAGACCGTTCCATTGGCTAATTTCTCTCATCAAGTACAACGCCTGTTGTGATGACACCTAAAACGAAATTTTGAAGTAGGCTATAAAAAACGAAACGAAATTGGATCTTTGTTTAAATCAGATTGGGATTCAGCTGATATTGAAAGAGTTAAATTAATACACGTTTCAGTACTGCGATGATAATATGACGGCTTTGCCTGATGTATAGTTATTGGAGTTATCTTAAAGAATGGTTGTCTTGTTATATATTTATGTTGCCATGACGATAATAGCATTATTTCTTTGTTGTTTAAAAATAGTGGCCATCCGAGGAATGGACATGATTGCCATAGTAAGCAATTTGACACATTTCAAGCTGCTTTCAAAATGACTTTAACATAAAATGTCCTTCTTCTCGCATAGACTATGTCTTATTTTCTCCCCCACCAGAATGCAAAATCGTCTGAAAGTCTTGGAAGAACGTGACATTTGATTTGTCTATTAATCAAGATCAATGCTTTAGATGTGAGCGGTGTTGGGGTAAAACATCTGATTTTAATTGGATCGTAATCTCCCAGTGGATTATTTAAACAAAAAAAGTACCCATAGTTTTGAAATACAACGAGTTTACCTTGGTGCTTAATAGACCGAAAACAGTTATGAATAACCCATTGATGGCTGACAATGTTTTTTTAACTTCCCTGGGTCGGTGTTACGGCAAATTTATTAACGACATTACAATAAAGAAATTCGTCTGGCTACTGAGTATATTACAATTCTACTAGTTCTTTAATTTGTTAATAATATGTTTATGCTTTGTTTAATATTTGTATGCACCAGTGTCATAAATATCGTATAGATTCATACTACACATCGGTTCAGTACCATCCATTTTAATTAAAATAAAACATTTTGCACATCCGGTGGGGGAAGCCATTTTAATCATACCCCAGGACAGCCTGCTTCTTGGTTATGGCCTGCCAATTTTAAAATCTAACCTTTTGGAGATGAGTCTGGATTAGCAAAGGAAACAGAATCAATCATGGCGGATGTTTCATTTTCTAAACGATGATTCCCGATTACGACAACTTGGTACTGATCCGCTCAGCCATTTATGCACCAAAAATGTATTGTTTATTAACGAATCACGTAATTTAATAATATTAATTAGCACATATTATGGTTTAAGTTTTATAATACGTTTTAGGTATTAGAACTAGTTTATTTTTAATGTATTCATACGCCTATAAACAATTTTGGTGCTAGTCTCTATCATCCATACAAATATTCTACGAATATTAGTCTGGATGGGTCCTCAAAATTTGACGGAAAATAGGTCATTGTCTGGATTATCCAGTCTTTTAAATTACCACGTACTGAATCTATCAAAACAGCTCGCTTGTCAACGATGACACTCTTTAAAATGTTGTTTGTAAAGGTTTCAATTGAAATGGTAATTTTCTCTCGTCATGAATCAGACGTATGGCTTCTCACAATCTTCTTAATTCTTCATCGCGATTCATGCTTATTCCTCGTCTTTATTTTGTTTCTAATAACAGATGTGCCAAGTGAATTGTGGGATATATTTCAACCACGCTTTATAGAATCTGGCAAAATCGGCCCCGCTTCATAAGATCTAGCACTTACGGAGACTTTAGCCAAAAGGTTCCATTGCCCATGCGTAACCAAATGTTTGGTTTTTTTATGTGGTAGATTATCCAGTAACTTTCGTCAAAAATTGAGGACCGACCCAGACCCTCCGTGCGTTGAAGACTAGGGGGTTCTGGGTGACCGAGACTATTTTTGTGCCTTCTATATATATAGAAATGTTTATGTGTTTTCTCGACTTGGACCAGTGGATGTTTTTGATTTTGCCTTTGTGTAATATATTTTATAAATATATTTTAAGTTTTTATTTTTTGGCGTGTTTATCTCTTGTGTTATTTATCAACTATTTTGGTTGTAAACTGCTTATATTGTTGTCTATTTTCTGAAAATAAACTGTAGAAGTTGTAGTATGTTGGTGCTTTAACGTCTGCTTCCAAACAAGTGATATCGCAAACAGAACGTAGGACAGCCGAAGCTTCTTCCTTTTTATTTAGAATCCCTAGTTGTACGTCACAAGGGTTGGGTCCAATCTCGTGGTTTTTCTTCCGGGCCCTCCGGTTTTAACGTTTGCTTCCAAACAAGTGATATCGCAAACAGAACGTAGGACAGCCGAAGCTTCTTCCTTTTTATTTAGAATCCCTAGTTGTACGTCACAAGAGTTGGGTCCAATCTCGTGGTTTTTCTTCCGGGCCCTCCGGTTACCCCCCCCCCCCCCCCCACACACACACACACACCACTAAAGACCCCTACGCGCAAGCGGATAATTGAAATAAAATAAAGCCATCTGTTAGTCCCGAAATGGCCTAGTTTGTGTCGAGTGGACGTTTAGTATATGATTTTGCAATTGCATTTACGACTTTAAGTCATTGAGGGGGTTTAGTGGGAATAAACTCTTGTATTCGGGGTGTTTAAATATGTGGCGCGGTTCCCTTCATTGGCCGAGAAAGTTCATCGTGGTTTTCCCTTGTCAGTGGTACAAGACGGAGGGTCTGACAAGGACAACTGTCTAGTCGTTTGGATGGAAAGGAAAACCAAAGTCCCATGTATACATTGGCAGGCACTTACAAGATAAATTGACAGTGGAATTCGATATATATATATATATATATATATATATATATAGAGAGAGAGAGAGAGAGAGAGAGAAATGGGGTTTAACGTCCACTAGACATAATCTAGGTCATTTTGGGACTAACATATGGTTTAATTTATTTCAATAATTCGCTTGCGCGTAGGGGTCTTTAGCAGTGGAAGGAAATCGGAGTGCCCGGAGGAAACCCACGAGGTTGAGAAGGCGTCCCTATCCCCATGCCACATACGCTCACACCAGGGATCGAAACCACAGCCGCATGCCAGAGGTGACCGGCCAGCCAGAGGTCGAAGCGCGGCACTCTAGACCACTAGGTCACCCCAGCCCCACTGAATTCGATATAAGTGTAGACCATAGCACACTGTATAGCGTATGCCAGTTTTCTTTAGCTCAGTGTAGTAGCAGAACAGAAGGACGTTAAACCCCGTTTTATTTCTAGAGTCACTAGTGATTTGGGGGAGGGGTTTTCGAAGGGTACTAAAAAACAATTTATCCAAGATTATACGAAGTAGTTATATTGGACATGTTCAAATTTTATTGTACGGAAACTGGGACAAATTTCGACGGCAAACGCTTATGAAATAATTTGCCTTTCTCTAAACATGTCAGATCTTGGAATATTTAAAGTTAAAATAATCTCCTCCTGCAAGCCAACGAAACTTAGACAAATTTAAAGAAGTACAATTGAACTGAAATCATTTATGAGTTTTAGACAAAGTCAACAGACTCTAAATCTGCAATCGCCTTTAACGAAATCCGCAAGTGGCCGTAATATTTAGACGATCGTGAAACAGTGTCAAGTCAATACTTAGTCTTGCACAATTTCCTGTACTTTGAGTGATGTGTTTTATGCAAGTCATGCCCCAGATTATATAACCCAGATAGAATATTTTTGTTTAAATTTTGAAAGGTGTAGATGTATATAGGTAAATAGAGTACATGTGATAAAACACAAATCAAAGGTCAACTATGTGTTGATAAACAAAGTTTGAAAGATAAGCCGATCCAAGTGAGGGGGTCCAAACCCCACCATGCTCAGCTACATAAACAATTTGTAAAACAACACTTTACATTTTGAGAACAAGTGTAACGGTTAACGGTTGTGTGTTTTATCCATTATTATCAGATGGTGGGATGGAATTGGCATCCAAAGCGCAAAATAATGATATAGCTCAATGTGTATACTGTATATACCTACGAAATTTAGAGATGCTAATGGCATCATGCGTTGTCAAATTTGCTTTATAAGAGTCCGGCAAACCCACTCCCGCAAACACACTCCTGGATCCGCCCCTGTAACGGTATAATTAAAAAATCTCTCAACCACTTCACCTGAGCTACTGGTAATCCGGATGTTCACTGTACTTGAAAAACTGCCAGTGTCGGTGGTCGATAAAATAAACGAGCTGCATGATGAAGACATGCATATGTGACGTGTATCGCGAGGGGAATTTTGCCCAAAAAGCATCTTATTTCGAATTCCGGCTGTCAACGGGACGTTGATGTTTTGTCACTTGCCATGCCTTCCGCACTGCAGCAAAGACAAAAGGGAACCACGACGGAAAGCGCGATTATCTTTCTCGGTCAACACCGGGATAAAATACGGAACCTCCAGGTCACTGGAGAGGGAGAACAAAACAGGGTTTAACGCCCACTCCATCCAAACTAAATCATTTAAGGACTAACATGGTATAATTTTATTTCAATAAACGACTTGGGTATCCGTTGTTTTGGACAGATTAGGAATATAATATTACTGATATGAAATGGAATGAAATGGGGTTTAACGTCCTACTGTTCTGCTCCGAACTGGGCTAATGAAGACGGTGTTACTGATTGACACACAGGGTGGTTGTAATGGGTCTCGTTACCGTAAAGCCCGAAAGCAGTACTGCATCATTTACAGTACTTAAAATAGTGTGCGTGGATTGTAAATGTGTTCAACAAAGTCTTAAAACAGTGCGCGTAGTTCTTAAATTCCCTAAATAAGGACTTAAACAATGTGTGAAGTTTGTAAATGTACTAAACAAGGACTTAAACAATGAGCGTAGGTTATAAATGCACTCAATGAGGACTTAAAAAGTATGTGTAGTTTGTAAATGCTCCCAATAAGGACTTAAACAGTGTGTATATAGTTTGTAAATAAAGACTTCAACAGTGTGAAATGAACATAATAAAGACTTAAAACATGTGAGTAATTTGTAAATGCACTCAACAAGCATATTGTGCTTTAAATAGTGACTTTGGTTTGTAGATGTACCGGTACTATACATGTATCAAAAACAGCGTGCTGTGGGGTATCAATCCAGTCAACAAGTACGTTATTCTAAGTACTGAAAAACAGTGGGTTTGGATTGTAAATGCACTCAACACGTATTAAAATAACGTAAACTTTGTTTTATTTATTAAATACCACACAGCACTTGTTTTGTTCACTTAATAAAATAAAGTGTTCGTGTGGTCAATATAATTATTTTATAGTTACACCAACGCCTCTCGTCTCCCATCCTTGTGCATTACAAACTTTTAATAAGTCATTTTTCTTAAAAACTCCGACTTCGTTCACCTTTTCTAAAAAATAAAGCAATTAGTGTCTTTTTTCTTTGGTTTAAAGGGAATATGGATGGCTCTTTTCTTTGGCATCTTAAATAGGTGTAAAATAACACATTAATGTAATATGAATGTATATAAAGTGATTTGAATTCTATTTTATAAAGATTTATTGTGATCTGAAATCAGGTTCGATGAAATACATGAACAGTTCAATTTGACCGAAAGCCTTTATGTCTGCGAAGTCATTTCTTATATCATCCAAAATATTGCGTTTAAGATTTAACTCCTTTACATAGTGAATGGGTTGGCAGAAAGTGGCGTGGGGCCGCTGCGGGGACTTCGGCAGGGTTCTAGAGCGGGGTCTTTTGAGACGGTCACTGAATACTTTTTGAATATTTGTGTTCGAATTCAAATAAGAATCTCTCAGTCTCATATTTTAATTGGTAGTACACAAAATTTCACTAATATTACCAATATCTGTACTCTACAAAACAAAAACCAACTACATGTATTGTGAATGTCGAATTCCCCAAACAAAAACCAACAACCGCAAATGTCACAAAGAAAACAGCAACGTCTGTGGATGTCACAAAACAAAAACCAATAACAGTGAACATCAAACTGTGGATGTCGAATGTCACAAAACAAACACCAACGACTGTGAATGTCAAAAAACAAAAACCAACAACTGTAAATGTCAAAATACAACGACTGTGAATGTCAAAAAACAAAGACCAACATACTGTGAATGTTGAATGTCACAAAACAAAAACCAACAACTGTAAATGTCACAAAACAAAAGCCAACCACTGGGAATTCACAAACAAAAACCTACAACTGTAAATGTCAAAATACAACGACTGTGAATGTCACAAAACAAAGACCAACATACTGTGAATGTTGAATGTCACAAACCAAAAACCAACAACTGTAAATGTCACAAAACAAAAGCCAACCACTGGGAATTCACAAACAAACGCCAACCACTGGGAATTCACAAACAAAAACCAACAACTGTGAATGTCACAAAACAAAAAAACACGACTGTAAATGTCACAAACTAAAAACCAAACCAAAACCAGCGACTGTAAATGTCACTTTTTGGTAGGCCCTATGTTCGGTTAAATCGATATCTGGTAAAATTGCGACAAAATTAGAGAAATTCAGATACCTGTCGCGCATATTATAAACGAACATATCCATACTTACACACAAGCATATATATAACATGTTCCATAAGCAATGTCAGCGAGTTTTACAACATCTAACCGTTGCTTCAATACTCAGCAATTCTGGAACTTTTGCGTCCGTTAAGTGTTTGCACGTGACTAATTAGCACTGTCCAATCAGAAGTCGTGGCACATAACACACTGCAAAAAAACAAGTTTACAGCCGTTGATTTTTTTTTTAAATCGAAAAACTAACTCGAAATCCAGCAACCTTGACAATAATTTAATCTTTGAACTTTGCAACTCGATTGTCATATGTAAACATTTTAGCTAGAAGCGCGAGACTTGCTATTCGCGGCGACCGATGAATCTGATAGGCTCACATGCTGGGCTTGTTACTCAATCGAACTCAGTGACGAAATATGGAGGGTATTGTGTGAAGGGCCTGGTAAGATGTACGTAGTTAAGGCGAGATCTAGCCTTCTATTGAGGAGATGATATAACAATAACTGTTTATTTGTCTTGTGGGGTGGTATCCTACTTTGTCAACAAAAACAAAGCTATAATCAGCAAACAAGTAAGGATCGTCAATAAACTGGAGCTCTGACTTAATCTTCCACCTGGAGCGTGCCTTACATGAGACGAAGTATGCGTACCGTAACACTTTCTACAACACCTTTCGCCTGTCCAACCTCGTGGGTTGTCTCCATGTACTCCGGTTTCCTCCCACTGCTAAAGACCCCTACACGAAAGCGAATTATTGAAATAAAATTAAACCATATATGTTAGTCCCGCAATGACTTGGTTTGAGTCGAGTGGACGTTAAACTCCATATCTATATATGTGTATAATATATAACCATTTATACCAGGGGCGTGGTGAGGGCAATTATTGAGAAGAAATTATGAGTAACAAAAAAGATTTTGGCACAAAAACCCTTTTACTGACCGCGGAGCTGTGGCCTGCGAAGCCGGCCACCGCGAGCGCCGAAGGCACGAGCCCGCGGCGGGGGGTCCGGGGGGCCCTCCCCCGGGAAAATTTCGAAAATTAGAAGCCCAGAAACGCAATCTCCAGCAATCCGAGACAAGAAATACGGTAATAAAATATGATTAAATTTTCCAACTTGACTCTTTCAAAATTTTTTTAATTGGGTCAGATGAAACAATTTTTCCACTTACAAATGTTTTTCATTTTTTGAGTAATTTGATTGTGATTTTGGCGCAAAAACTTTTTGGCGCATGAGTATGGCTACTCATGAACTCATTCTCACCACGCCCCTGATTTATACCTCGATTTTGCGAGTGTTTCGACAAAAAAAAAATTGTTGTACCTTTGTCATAAATATTCACTGTTTTACATACAATAAAGCTGGGTTTGGGTTAATTAAATTTTAAAAAAAAATGAAATTTTTTGTGAGCACACAGACTCACGCCATTACACATACTATCTAATCTTGTTTATGGGCATCCATATAAGAGATAGGCAACAGATAAAACAGCCTTATGATATTTCTTGTGACACCATCCTGACAATCATGTGTCATGTGACAGTCATGTGATGTGTTCTTATCAATAACGTCTATAAAAGTAGCCATAGTTTTGTATCTATTCTACACCTTGTTACTGACTAAAGGTAAGATGATTAACTTTATTTCAGTTGTTTGTTTTTCAATGGGGAAAAATCTTTGTGTATGGTAAATAAAAAAGAAATAATATGTGCCTTTCCCCCGTTCGGGAGTGTCAATATATGGATTTATACAAAGGCTTTTTTTCCTAGTGGGATTGCAATTCAAAGCTTTTTAATTATTACCGCAAACTCTGACACTTATTCACTTCTTCTGCTGTTCTACTGGGATATGGGTAATGAAAACTGATCAAATCTGGATGTCCTCTTTTCTGATGATATAACGTCTACTGCCATAATGGATGTTACGTTCGTTCCGTTATATTGATGTCCAGAAAATGAAGCGGAATGAAATGGGGTTTAACGTCCACTCGACACAAACTAGGTCATTTCGGGACTAACATATGGATTAATGTTATTTCAATAATTCGAAACAACGCCAGTTGACCCAATGACAGGCTTTACGATACAGCGCACACCTGTTAACCATTCGACCCCACCTCACCCCAATGAACATGAGCAAATTCAGGGTTTACAAATTATAGCTGTTTTTCGAGTTATATAAATAATAATTTTTATTAACTGTTGTTGTATTTTCAGATGCTAAAACTTGCCCTTTTACTACTCGGCGTTGCCCTTGTGGCTGCCATCAATGAAGATCTCAATGGAGAATGGGAGATCTTTACTCAAACTTATTCCAAGGAATACGCTAGTGAGGCTGATGCCCAAATGAGGTAAATTTGTGCTATTTCTATTGGGATAATGATGTCGGGTTTTTGCTTTGTAATTGTTCGTTGAGTCCATTAAAACTGTGGCCAAATCACGATAAGATCAACGTAAATCTATATGCCTACTCATTTGTTAAACAAAGGATTCAGAATGTGGATGCTCGATTCCTTACCGGAAGTAAATATCATGATCATATCAAACCAGTTTTAATCCAGTTAAACTGATTACCCACTGATTTTAGAATTCAATACAAGATCATTTTAAGTGTTAAATCACATGGCCCCGTTATACTTATTGACGCTGGAAATTTACGATGTAATTGTTAGTATAAACTGCACAGCCGCGTTTCTTGGTTCGCGTATCCATACCCTCCTCCCCAGCCCCACAAACGCCATTTCTTTATGATATTCGCATTCATGTTATGTTGTAGACGACTCATCTGGGAAGACAATGTCAACTTCATTCAACTCCACAACCTACGAGCTGATCGTGGTCTCCATAGTTACAGATTGGGTATGAACGCTTTCGGTGATATGGTGAGTTCTTCTGTTATTTTTACTGGTTTTATTAGCTATTTTTATTTCTACTGGTTTTATTAGCTAACTTTGAGATAAGTGGACCGTAAGTTAAGAACCGAGATTTGTTTGCGCGTAGGGGTCTTTAGCAGTGGAAGGAAATTGGAGTACCCGCAGACAACCAACGATGTTGGACATTCGTCCCTCGACGCCAGTTGACCCAATGACAGACCGTATGATACAACGCACACGCGCTAACCAAGGTTTCAACAAACGGAAATGACAAACGCAAAAGGAAAACACGAGTTATCCTTTTATACAACTGACTGAAGTGACAAGTGACAACAGATACACTGGGGAATTTCTGCGATAGTGATTGACACCAGTATTGTCCTGTTTCATAAGTTTGTTCTTTCTTTTATGTATATATCTAACAATCGTCGTCACGCTTTTGTCACCATAATTGTGATATTTCTATGTTTTGTTTATAGACAAGAGTAGAAATCGTACAGAAGATGAATGGTTACAGAATGGCCAACAGAACCGGTGGCGCCACCTTTATGCCACCTTCCCATGTTGATGCTCTACCAACAACAGTTGATTGGAGAAGCCAAGGTTACGTCACGCCAATCAAAGATCAGGTTAGTTCCATGTCACGTGGTCGCTACTAATGTTACGTCACACCAATCAAATCTCAGATAAGTACCAGTATCCATGTCACGTGACGGTACCAATGTTACGTCACACCAATCAAAGATCCGATTTAGCACCATTGTCCATACCATGGGAATTTTGCGATGGTTGGAATCAGCCCGCGAAATTTACCCCCCCCCCCCACACACTTCTTCCAGAATGTGATGTATTCGGTCGTTGGATACATGCTCGTCTGTATAAGTTCGCGTATAGCTTTATATCTCCCACTGAACTATAGAAAGGTAGGTATGATCACCATACCCCTGCGTTCAGTAAAACGATAAGCGAAATAGATCTGTAACACAGCTTATATTCTGTTACATTTTTCATAATTGCCTTTTATTGAAACAGAAGAACGAATGTGCATCATGGATCATATTGGGTTTAGTAAGATGGAACAGATGGATCTGTAACACAAATGGATCTGTAACCTAACCAATATTATTTTCATGTCTTTTATTATAACAGAACGGATGTGGTCCATATTGTTGTTTTTTTGTGGGTTTTTTTTCATTATCTAGATCATTACTTTGGAAGAAATGTATCTGTAATATTTTGTTATTTTTATGGCTTTTTTTATCGCAGAAAGAATGTGGTTCATGTTGGGCTTTCTCGTCAACTGGTTCATTAGAAGGACAACATTTCAAGAGAACTGGAACTCTCGTTTCTTTATCTGAACAAAACTTAATGGACTGTTCCAAACCAGAAGGTAAATTACTTTTCAATAGATAGATCAACGGAAATACGGTCAAACAGGACGTAGCGTACCGTATGATACTAAAGTATCTCATGTCTGTATTGAAGCATCGAGATGGCGGGGATGAACACATGTTCCTTATGCAACGTTCGCGAGTTTTACAACATCTAACCGTTGCTTGAATACTCAGCCATTCCCTGTTGTTTTTACAAGTGACTAATTAGCATTTTCCAATCAGAGTTCGTGGCACATAACACACTATAAACAAACAGGGTTTTTTAAATTGTGGAAACTCGTGGAAAAACAGCAACCGTGACATTGACCGATCTTTGAACTTTGCAACTCGATTGTCACATGTAGGCATTTAAGCTAAAAGCACGAGACTTGGTATTCACGACGACCGATGAATCTGATAGGTTCCCAAGCTGAGCGTGTGCCAGTCGAATTTAGTGGCGAAATATGGAGGGCTTGATAAGATGTATGTAGTTAAGGCGAGATCCAGGCTTCTATTTAAGATGGGATGAACATGGCATTTTCATTTGCCTTCAGAGAGAGAGAGCGAGAGAGAGAAATGGGGTTTAACGTCTACTCAACACAAACTAAGTCATTTCGGGACTAACATATGGTTTAATTTTATTTCAATAATTCGTTTGCGCGTAGGGGTCTTTAGCAGTGGGAGGAAACCCACTGCCCGGACGGAACGCACGAGGTTGAGAAGGCGCCCTTATCTCCATGCCACATACGCTCAAACCAGGGCTCGAAACCACAGCCGCAAGCCAGAGGTATCCGGCCAGCTAGAAGTCGAAGCGCGGCACTCTAGACCACCAGCCCCCCCCCCCGCATTTGCCTTCAGTGTAGCGTAATATGTAGCAGGGGCCTAGAGTTACGCAGTCTAGAATTACGCAGTCATTTCTCTATTGGAGCAGAAAGATGGCGTGAATAAACATAGGATTTTCCTTTTGCCCGGTGTAGCGTAGTATGTAGTAGGGACCTAGAATCCCACAGGACGTAACATATGGTACTAAAGTATCTAAAATGTTATTTGTGTCGTGTCCTTCAATAAATACAATTCATTTCAATTGAAACAGAAACTTCATTAAAATTTAAAGAAAGAAAACAACAGAAATCGACATTGTTATGTAGCTTGAAGTAAACGTCGTTCTATAATTCTTATGGCGTTTAATATGATAAACTATGTTTTTTCCAGGTAACCATGGATGTGGTGGTGGTTTGATGGACTATGCTTTTGAGTATATCAAATCTAATAATGGTATTGATACTGAAGCTAGCTACCCATACACAGCCCGAGTAAGTATTTTGACTCTCAAATCTGTTCGAAATAACACAAAATGTATTGTGCGCATATCCGATTGCTGGCCATCTTAACGCGTTGGGTTGACTTCGAAATTCGGAATCGGTATGTTTATTGTCACCATTGCGCTGCCATACAGTAAATCGAATCTTGCTTAAAACTGATGGAGGTGCATTTTGGTGGTGCAACACTCCGGATATTCCCCACCCTTTCTATTTTTTCCAATTCTTTAATAAAAGCAAATAATCGAACATAACTCGACTTACAATACTGGCTGTCCATATACCTCACAGCCAGGCAACCTTGTCAATGCCATGATACGATCCGTCCATTAAAACAAAGGTGAGGAATGGAATAAAAATTTAAAGAATACATATTCAAAGATACCTCGAAGCAAGAGTTCTTTAATGCCTCTATCTACGTCCCCTGAATTACAATTCCCACAAACCTCATATTCCATTTCGGATTTTTACAATCTGATTAAAGCACAGATCCTATTTCGTTTTGTTTTGTATAGTTCAAAATTTCGGTTTACTTGTCTTTACTACACTAGGATCTGGAAGATTTGTTATCATTGATGAGTTCTGGATGATGTGAGGGATTAGCCAATGAAACGGTCTGTTACGGCGAGTACTTGGCCTTTTGATGCACTGAACTGTGGGTAAACCACTAGAAACGCCAACGAGGATTGATTAATCAATGCCTGACGTGATCGGGTCAAAAGCCACCTGTTGACCCCTGAGTTGAACTCCCACTATAACTTGTCAAATCTTCATGTAGTGTAGGCCATCGAAAGTATAAAAGAACGAAACGAAATATAGATCTGTACTTTAATCAGATTTGGATTTTTAAACAAAATATTTACTGAAGAGCTGTGGTGATGTTCATCAAGACCCTGAGTTTATTTTTGGATAATTTGTATTCAACAGGATGGTCGATGCCGATTTAAGGCCGCTAATGTTGGAGCCACCGATGTTGGTTTTACTGATATTCCACGAGATAGCGAGGCAGGCCTTCAACAAGCCGTAGCAACTGTAGGTCCCATTTCAGTTGCCATTGATGCCAGTCGATCCACCTTCCATTTCTACAAGACTGGTGTCTATAGTGACGTTGAGTGCAGCTCTGTCAGACTCGATCATGGTGTCCTTGCTGTTGGTTACGGAACTGATGCTGGTTCAGATTATTGGCTTGTTAAAAACAGGTATTTACAATTGTTAATAATGAACGTGAACTAAATCCGAAATTTTTATCGGAGCATTCAACATGTATGGGTATCGGTGGATACCAGTATACGAATTAAATGTCAAAGTTTATTAATTATCTTGTGTGGAAGCTTACGCTTAAAAAACGGGTCGTCCTGCTGGTAATCACCAAATAAAAGGAGATAAGGCTCATTCCGTTGTGAATTGGATATGTAAGTCATCAGATAAAGCAAGATACAACCGATTTTGTGTTCCTCTAATGTTGCGGGGGTTGGCATTATGGTAAAAGGCAAATATTTATTGTGAGGGTGCTAATTATTTAATATTGATTGAAATTCTACAATACCACCCATGTAGCCAAATTCCCCCAAAATAAATACACGAATGACAAAAGTGTGTTTTGTAAACTTCCTGTATAATCAACAATGGTGCGGAATAAACCCCAACTGATATATAATATAATATATTGGTATTTTCCTATCTCCCAAACAGAGTTGTCTTCCCTTGCAGACCCAATAGCGAGACCTGTGTGGAGAATTTTTATTTTTAACTGAAATACACGTATGCAGGCGCGCCGGGACCCGGGTATCAGGGTATACAAATGGTACCCTGTCCTTTTCTGGGTTTGTCGCTTTCATTAGCATGTGTTTTAAAGGGTTTTATGTTTGAATTTGGAATGCTAGAGGCGCTCTAAACGGGGTTCTCGGAATTGACCGATTTCAAAATTTTCTAGCGGCCGGCCGCCGGCTCCCCGATCATGTATGTAATAATATATTCATTGTTTACTTTCAACTGATATATATGTATAAAATAATATATTCATCGTTTATTTTCAGCTGGGGTACCGTTTGGGGTATGCAAGGTTACATCATGATGTCAAGAAACAAGAATAACCAATGCGGTATAGCAACACAGGCTAGTTATCCTATGGTTTAGGTTGTTTTATATAGCGATGACAATTACAAAACAATAAAATAGTTTTATAAAAAAAAATTTTTTTATTATACCCCATCCATATATACGACACATGCCCTGCAATTGATTTAATTTGAAAAGACTCCAAGCAACACAAGAAAAGCAAAATGGCACGATAATCATTCTTTGTTCTTCGTTCTTACGCATAAGGTAAACATTGCATTTTTTTTATGAAAGCATGATTGTAATTCTCGTATGAGAATCTTGGCATTCAGAATGTAACAACTTTAGATCACATACATAACCACAGATGCACTTTTAAACAAACAGACAATTAATTCAATATAATGGAAATGTAGAAAATCAAGATTTTTTGGTGGATTCATAAAATGTGGCTTTTAAAAAGCGAGGGTCAGTAAAACTCATACAATTCTGTGGAGGACGCAACGATATGCCAAGTTTGACACCTGGGGCATGTTTCCCGAAATTTTAACGGAGATAAAATCCAAATTCTACTAATTTAATTGGATAATATTAGATTGATTTTAGTGCTTAGCCAATAAAAATTGAAGTATCTACTAAAATTTGGATTTTATATTTAGTTAAGATTTCTAGAAACATGGCCCTGAACACCGAGATTGCGTCGTTGGGTTAAATCAAAAGGACAGAGTATAGGAATCGCTGGAAGTGTAAAGTGTCTTTCTGCAGAAGAGATTGCGTTTCCCATTGTGCCTATCAAGTTTACCGTAGATTACAATAGTTACCTCCCCTATCATGCGATGCCATTCGAAATCAGAAATTAAAAAAAAAAGGTCAGTAGGTGTGTAGAAAATTGTCCTTCTACGATTCCATTATGTCTTAAATAACGCTTTAAACTGTTGAGCTCTTTAAAATTTTCTTACCGCTCTTATTAGGCATACATTTAATTGTTCAGCGATTTTCGCTCACTTTCAACTTGGAGAGTAACGCGCATGTGTTCCTGTGTGGGAGATTTACAATTAATTTAGCGTAAAAGGACTAAAGAGCTGATGAGGAACCCGATGATGCTGGATTTGCTTCTGATATTTGAGCTTTTGAGGGAGTGTGTCTATTCTTCCCGTTAAATCCAATCTGTCCGAAGTTATGCACAGGACGTGATATTGGTTAAATTTTGTTTTTTAAACCAAAACATAATAGATATGGGAACACACCAAGAGAGAGAGAGAGGTGGGGGGGGGGCAGTCATCGGGGGTATGTTCTCTTGTCCATTGTAGCGGAATTGTGTTTCTAAGCAAGCTAGAAATTGAGATACATGCCTATTTTATCTAATCAATGTAAACTGCAGATAACAGCACTCAAAAGCAGATTTGTCTATTTTCGTCTATTCAAAAACCCAAGGAGTATCTATTATTGAAAGCAGAGAGTCATGACAGGCATAGATTAAAGCTACAATGTCATATTTTTAAGTTATATTTTTAAAATGTATTAAAATAAAGCGCTTAAATAAATGGTATCTATAAACAGTCCTACCTTGTTCAAAAATAATCCTATAATTCACTATTGCCAGTTGAGAAATTGGGAAAAATATCATTTCCAATTTGAAATTAAAACGTTTGGAGATGGCTATTCCATGGGTGGTGGGGGGGGCGAGGGAAGTAATTGTGGTATTATTTCCGGCGTGAATGATTTCAAGTGTGTGAAATAATACCTATGATTGTATAATAGTGAGTTGACACACTGCTTAATCCTTCTGCTTACCCTGAGCCGACAATGCTTATTATAAAAATAAAATAAAACCAAGTACGAACAATCCAAACCATTAGTCAAAAGTCCAATAAAAACAGTCGCGGCAAAATAGTGTAATCAGCAAATGGACTGTTCACCGTGTAAAAAATATACGACAAACAGTGGTAACAGGTGTCCGGAAGAGTAAGCTTACCCTGCCTGGCGCCACACCCGCCATCGCTGCATCCAAACTATTAAACGAAATCTCAATGAAATAGTATGATTGGCTACTTAGTCAAGCTATTCATATAATGAAAACTATACACTTAAAGATAGTAAGTTAAGAGTTTCATCAAGAGTTTGCCATTCTTGCTATAATAATTCAAAAATACATGATTTAAAAAAGAAAATGTTGAAAATTTCAGTCCAAATACTTTGTTCTGAACGGAATTGGCACTGTGAGAAGTTTGGACTAGAAAAGGGCATCAATATATTTACTGTCTATGAGAATTGGCGATCGTTTGATTGACAAACGATCACTCCAACTACATATTCTCGATTATCAAGTAACATCCTCAATGGCTATGGTAGCCTCGTTTGGCATGTTTTCCATCAGTGACATCAGCAGGTAACGATAAACGTTAGCTTGGTCCGCCATTTATTGATTTAATTTTAAATGGACGACTGTTTAATTAAATCCAAACTGTATCCAATCCAACCATGGGTCTACAGAGTTGATTTTAAGCTTGTCATGTAAATAAAGGTCCAATTAATAATTTCTATAACAAATGAAGCCTAAATAAAGACTTAATGTAATAGGCATATTTAGCTCTTGCATAATGGATGTTCAGTTAAAACTAAAGCGTCATCACATAATTAGAACTAAAGTTTCAACACGCTCACTTAATTAGAACTAAAGTTATCGTGTCCCAAAGAATCAACCAATCAAATTGTCTATCTATGTCTAACGTAAGAAGAAAATGCTCAATTTAGAACTCCATCAAGGCTTTCGCCTAGTAAATACCTAGTTAGGCTAAGACTCGAATGACCAGAACGGTAGTTACGATCAATGGAGACATATTGGCGATGCTCGATTTACAGTCCAGAAGGTCCCGAATCGACAGAATTACAATCGGGTGACGCGGAATTCAGTCCTGTCACAGTTCTGCCAGCCCGGACAGCTGAGGTGGAGTGAGTAGAATCGTGACGTATTCCTAGGTATAAAATATGTTTCAGCTGTCATGATTGGTTGAGATATTTTTTATACAGTCGACGCATGCGTTGTACTCCGAAATTCTCCTTTTCACTCGATTGACACCAGTTTTGGAATTTAATTCCGGAACTGTGAATCGAGCATCCCCCTTGTTAAAACCACAACCATTGATAGCTTTGCTCAAAATAAACTAATTTGAATGGAATTTTCAAATATATTCATTTTGCATTATCTATTTTTGAAAGAATATGGCGGAAATGCACAGGTTTTTTTATTATCTAAAAATCTTAAATAATGTCCGTTTAGATACTTCCACATTCTGTTTATTTTGAACACGAAATGGTTTTTAACGTCTTAACTCTCTGCTCCAACAGATCTATATTTCGTTTCTTTTTTTAAACTGGAAGGTCGCGTCAGAGGTAGTACGAGCGGCTTTTGGCCCTATGACTTCAGTCAAAAATTAATCAATCAGCGTTGACGTTTCTTGTGGTTTACGTGCCGTATATCGAAGGCCAATAACTCGCCGTAACAGACCGTTTCACTGCCAAATTCCTGACTTCAACAAGAACACGGTAACATGACAACACTTTCAGATTCTAGTGTAGTAAGGACAAGTTAAACGAAATTTGGAACTATACAGGGGCGGATCCAGGAATTTTTGCAGGAGGGGGTTTGCCAGGTTTCTGTTACGGAAATCTGCCATCATCGTCTCTAAATTACATAGGCATACATACAAATTGAGCTTTTTAAGCAGAGAAATCATTTTTATACTGATGTGGGATCACTTTGTGATGTAATTTCATTATATTTTTTTATGTAGCTGAGCAGGGGGGGGGGGTTGGACCCCCCAACCCCCCCCCCCCCCCCTCTGGATCCGCGCCTGCTATAGAAAACGAAACGAATCAGGATCTGTGTTTTAATCACATTGGGCATAACCATGCACTGTGTCTTGAGGGAATATTTTCCGAAGCAGCTTCAAGACACGGCGGCTTCCAGTTTATTTATGAACACAAGATTTTATTTCGAAAAGTTTGCCATATTTGATACTGTCGTATTTCACTGATCTTTTGCGATAATATTACAGATCCGGTTAACAATTCACATGCACTAGCCACTTTAAATTTATGATATTCCGAGTCTTTTAAGTTGATGTGTCTCACGTCAAACACTTTAGCTAATATTCCTGTTAAAAAAACGTCTTCTATTCGAAAGTATTTAAAATGGTTTGCAACTAAACGGAGTTTTGTTGCTAAGTTTGAGGACATTACATACATATTGCCTTTACAATGAGGGGGGTAAAATGCTAGTGGGTACTCCTCTTTTTCGAGTTTGTGTTTTCCATAGGGGGCAATTCCTTCGGCGAAGACATATGGTCCTAAAATAGAATTATCCATTGACACTGATTCCAACTTTCGCACTAACTTTGGTAAAACTATAAACGAATCCTCGTCCGTTTTCATCACAAATTTTGTTTTGGGACAATATGACGTCATCCACTTAAATCCCATCAATACTTTTAAAGTCAGGTTAGCATAAGCATCCACAAAATCTGCTTGTACGATGTCATTATGAATGCTGCTTTCTTTACGTACGATCTCGTTGAGAATATCAATAGGGTGTACCCCAAATAAAAACACAATCTTGATGATAGGGGTGAACGTGGTGCCTGGCCAACGGTTACTCGTGGCAACACTACCCCACGTTTGACGAATTGCTGCCCTCTGTGCTGTTTTGTCGTGGAGAGAGAGAATAAATATAACCATATATGGGTCTTCATCCTTGCAAATTTTGGATCCATCCAAAGAGAAATTATAATCAAGAGAAAATGTTGTATTTTTGCCAGGAACGAAGAAATCCTCGTATGGCATCAGAGAAGGGTGGCCATAGAAAGGTTTAATGGTTGCTGTTGGGTCTGTGTATTCTTTATATGCAACTGTGGTTTCTGGACTGCGACCCGTGTAATACGTCATCACTTTATTATGGATAAATATAACTGCAGTTACGGAAAGAAGCACCAGTGCCAAAAGACGCGGACGGAACCTCATCTTAATTTATCCTGTATAAAAAAAAAAAAAATTGATGCAAGGCTAAATTATTAAAGGCTCAATACCACTCTTGTTGTAACTGAGCAATATGCCCCAATCTTTATTCTGGTGAAAAAATTGTATTATTTTACAATATTCCAATTAATTGATGATACAAATTTCATCTTAACACACCTAAGTTAAAGTAGCTAAGTCATTAACTCAATATCATCCAAAATCTTCAACATTGAAAACACGAATTATTTCTCAATTTAAATTAACACTGATGCTGTGATCTTACCGGAAAAAGATGGGCTTCAGATATCCAATATTTAAGAAAAAATAAATACACGAATCGTGTACCATAATGCGTTTCAGTCACAGTTTTAACACGAAACTCGAGGGACGAGGCTAAACACATTGCACCAAATCAAACGGCGTTTGTAGACTGGAATAACCAGACCCTAGAAATTTTGCGCTCGATTTGTGCTGGCTTATTTCGCCGAACATAACTGATTTGCAATTAGAGTAAAAACGGAAACCATTGAATGTAAATCAGTTTATATACAAGTAAAATAGGATTTAATGGATAATTTACACAGCAGGTAGGACATTTAAACATCTAGTACTTATAATAAGGCTATTATTTATTTTCTGGAGCTGTCAAGCCAGCAAGAGTGTTATTGTCCCTTTAACAGAATACAGGAGTCTGTTTCTCGAAATCTTAATTAAAGAAACAATCCAAATTTTAGTAGCTACTTCAATTTTGATTGGCTAATCACTAAAATCATTTTATTTTATTCAATCAAACTACTAAAATTTGGATTTTATCGAAGTTAAAAATTTCGTGAAACAGTCCCAAAAACTACAAAGCAATTCATTTAACATTGCTAACATATCCTATCTTGATATCGGTAAATAAATTAGTTTTTTGATTTGGATCTGAATCTGTAGAGTAGAAGGTGGCCCAATTCAATGTTGTGCATTTGATCCAGTTTCAACTGTGTCTATATGTCGAAAAAAGTGTTGCCTTGAACCGCCCCCCCCCACCAAAAACAAAAAATTGGCCCCCCCCCCCAATATTTCGCCAAAAATAGTGATTTCTTAGGAGTGTTCTTAGCCGGCCACATCCTCAGCCCCTCCAAAACATTCCGTAGCCGCCCCCCCCCCCAAATAAAACATTCCCTAGCTTTCCCCCCCCCCCCCCAGCCCCAAATTTGATGAGCTGGCTACGGCCCCGCCTTGAACACTCGCTACCCCCCCCCCCCTCTCCCCCTTGCATTGCTTACGAAAATTTGCTATAACCAGACCATATCCCATTCCTATGTACCCCCCCCCCCCACACACACACACACACACACCCGCACAGCCTTTTTTATATCTTGACAAAACTCGATGCTCTACCGTAATTGTATTATATACTACATGTACATTCACAGTTTTATTCATTATTTTTTAAACGCATGTTATAATGTTTTATCAAAAGCTCTATATCCTGGAAACGTCATTAAATTTCTGTATTAACAAAAGCTCAAATCTGAATTTTTTTCAGGCGCCTCACTCAGCAATTAATAAACACCTTACCGTATTTAAATGGCATGTCTAAAGTTTATTGGGTGCCGGTTTCCAATAATAATAAAAAAAACCTTTGGGGTGTTTCATTTATATATCACTGATAAAATGTGACGTGGTTGGCTACTTGTGCTTACATGATATAGATAAAACGTGCCGTAGGTGGATTTGAATAATCAGGTCAAAACAAAAATGAAAGATCAACATTTGGGGGTTTTCACATGATTAGCAGTCATGGCCTTAGCAGAATCGTATGTAGGATTTTAAAAAAAGGGCGCAGCAGAGTGATGGGGCGCCAAAGTCTACAAGTAAGTCACATAAAAAAAGTTTGGATCAGGGCAAACGAACTCATTTGCGGGTGGGCGCCCTTAAAACCGACCGACTGATCGATGACTTATAAGCATCACTGTGTGATCATGATCTAGTGTATTATTTGATAATTGAAAGGTTGTCAAATTATTATTATTTTTTTAGGATGAGGATGAGTGCCATATCTCGGGCGCTTTATTGTTCTTGGGGGTAATGTACACCCGGCACTCCACTAGGTATAGCCCTGGCCTTAGAAAAGAAGACATATTAACAAAAGATTGAATGTCTCTGCCTTTAGTCCGATATGTAAATAAAACATACTTAGCTGTAAAATGAAAGCCTGTCTTCTGGTATGATAAAAAGAAAAAAAAAATACTCAGCAAAGAAAAGACCCAGATTATTCACAATCCCGATCAATTTAAAAAAATAGAGGAATTCGTCCTTCTAGAGACCGTTTCGAAACCACCTACTAAGGTAAACCAGACTGGGTGAACAGGTAAACTAGGCGGGTGTGTTCTTACCTTGTGATAGAAATAGAGGAATTCGTCCTTCCAGAGACCGTTTCGATATGAACTAAGATAAACCAGGCCCCGTGGCGACCATATTTTGGACGAGTGTGTTATAAATCTCAGACATCTTACCTTGCTCTAGATGTGCCCTGTTTATTCAGCTAGCGAGATTGCGACATTGACTGGTCTTTGCCCAGATTGGATTACTTTCCATGGTGAAACCAGTAATATGTATATACTTGTATACCGGTACACTACAGATTATTATTCAAATTGACACCTGAACGGGAAGTCAAATAGCATCAACCAATAGGTTACCGTAATCCTTAGAATCACCAGGGGCGTGGTCAGCTAGGGTGTATTGATGGGGTCGGATCAGGGTGTGTTACTCGTTGTTTAGTATCATTATGGTATTTTTAAACGCATTTCACAATATGGTATATTTTCGCGAGATGAAACACGTTTTCAGGGGCGGATCCAGGATTTTTTTGAGGGAGGTGGCAACCCCATGTTTTGTCTCACCGACCGCGGTTTACGGAGATAATTTCTGCCGCTAGTAACATAGATGCTGATTGTGTATCTGATCAGATGTGCACCGTGTGCTATATAATATATATATACGACCATGCGTGCATGTCCCGATGGAAGCTTGTAGGACCCGGGATTCCTATACACCGGTGGGGAGGGTGGTGACAAGCCCACCCCTCTCATCATTGCAATGCTTCTCATCGAATTTCGAAAAAAAAGTCTGATTCGCGATTTACCGCTATGATTTAGTATTCACGAAATAATCAACCATGATTATGCTATAACAGTGATATGTTTAAAAATTTCTAAATATAAATAATTTACACTCTTATTTATACCTAAATGTTTTTGTCATTTCCGATTGTATCGATAACTTAAGTCATAATATCATCAAACACATGCAGTTCACTAAAGAGAGGTGCACATTTCACAAAACAAATGAACACGAAAAATCCCACGAAATCGATATTGTTATCTTTGACCCAGATTGTCATTTTTTGTATGACCCTTTCATGTTAACATTGCCATGGTTTCTATTTATTTCATGTCATATTCCTTGCTTGTCTTAATAATTCTTCTTTATTAATCAGCCTTATTCACTCCAGGGGCGTGGTGAGGGCAATTATTGAGAAGAAATTATGAGTAACAAAAAAGATTTTGGCACAAAAACCCTTTTACTGACCGCGGAGCTGTGGCCGGCGAAGCCGGCCACCGCGAGCGCCGAAGGCGCGAGCCCGCGGCGGGGGGTCCGGGGGGCCCTCCCCCATGAAAATTTCGAAAATTAGAAGCCCAGAAACGCAATCTCCAGCAATCCGAGACAAGAAATACGGTAATAAAATATGATTAAATTTTCCAACTTGACTCTTTCAAAATTTTTTTAATTGGGTCAGATGAAACAATTTTTCCACTTACAAATGTTTTTCATTTTTTGAGTAATTTGATTGTGATTTTGGCGCAAAAACTTTTTGGCGCATGAGTATGGCTACTCATGAACTCATTCTCACCACGCCCCTGATTCACTCATAACTTTGGATCATCATCTTTGATTGACATTTAGTAATTGAACATATTTTATGGATACACAATTACTGAGTTTACTACTAAGCTACGTTTCGACGGGGATACTCTCGTCTTTATCAAGCATGTATCCATAACACAGGGGGCGGTTTCAGAGGGGGGTTTGGGGTCCCCCCACCCCCTGCTCAGCTACATGAAAAAAAAATAATGCCTTGCATCAATGAAATTACATCACAAAATGATCCTACATCAGTATAAAAATGATTTCTCTATTTAAACAGCTCAATTTGTATGTATGCCTATGTAATTTAGAGACGATGATGGCAGATTTTCGTAACAGAAACCTGGCAAACCCCCTCCTGCCCTGAATCCGTCCCTGTAACACTTTGCCTTGTGTTAATTTTGAATCAGTTCAGTTGAATAAAGGGGTTGCCGGGTTATAACACACTGCTATCTGAAACTCATATCTCTCCTTCGACAGTAATGGTGATATACGAGATGTTTTGAGAACACGATAAACAAAATGAAATGAAATGGGGTTTAACGTCCTGGGCCAATGAAGACTTTTATATCGAACTCCAGGGGAATTCCGACTATTTCTCCGACTGAACCAATGAAAACTCTTACATCGAATTCCCGGGGAATGCTGACTAGTCCGCGGATGCACCATATTCCTGAAGCAATGGTCCGAGAAATCTCGCTCTGACCATTGCTGGATTGGCTTCGGATACTTGAACTTTTGGGGAAGTGTGTCTATTCTTCCCGTACAATCAAATCTATCCCCAGACATAGCAACATGAAAGGCCTGCGTTTAATTAGGGGTCTTCCCTAAAAACTTTGGACAGTGGTTTAAGGTATTAAAAACGGCGAAAGTGTTGTTCGTCTGAAAACGGTATTGTTTACATTATATCCGTGTCGATAGCCTCGTTTGTCACACAATTAGTTTTTTCTGTAGTATTCTTCTATGCACTGGTTTATTGGGCATAATAAAATCGTGAGTCGTAACGTAACGTAACTTTAGGTTAACATATTTGGTCCAATGTTGAGCTCTGTTACCCAGTTAGCCATTGGTTGTTAATCGGACTATTGACAGTCATAATTTGCAACAAGAATTTGCTTTCTTTACAGCTGTGCGTTGTGGGATTATCTCTAATCAAATGAAACACTGCGAGGAGTATGCCTGTGCAGTAGTCCACAGGATCAATATCTGTTATTATTGGGGTTGGGTTAGGGTTGGGTTTATTGATTCCCATATTTATAGACATATACTACTTCTTATATCCAGGCCCGTAGCCAGCTTGCTGGCTTCGGAGGGGCAGTGAAGTTTTTAGGAGGGGCACACCCGTTACAGTCTACATTAGTTATTTTTAGAGTTATGGTTGGCAAATTTTCTTTCGGGGGGGGGGGGCAAAAACATTTTTTCAGGGGGGTATTGCCCCCCTTGCCACCCCCTAGCTACGGGCCTGCTTATATCCGTGGACTAGTGCACCGGTGGACTTGTGAACCCGCGAACTGGTGAACCCCTCTCGAATTCCAACTGGCAAGTTTACATTTTCAGATCTTGTAGGCTTACGTTATTTCAGTTCTAGTTTGCATAAACTTGTAGGAAACGTATGATTAATGACGTCAAATCGCATTTGGTATTACACGTGCCGGAAACTGGTTATTATGATTAAGCACAGGTATCAATCCGTTTCACAGAGAATTGTAGCGGCCAAGCGAATATTCACTGCGGGATCAGTTTGCACAGGTACATGTGTACAGGAACGCCCTTCTTACCTACACTATGTCAGGGGCTGATCCAGGAATTTTTGCAGGGGGGGGGGGGGGGGGGGTTGACAGGTTTCGGTTACGGAAATCGGCCATCATCGTCTCTAAATTACATAGGCATACATACAAATTGAGCTTTTTAAACAGAGAAATCGTTTTTATACTGATGTAGGATCACTTTGTGATGTAATTTCATTGATGCAAAGCATAATTTTTTTTATGTAGCTGAGCGGGCCCCCCCCCCCCAAAAAAAACCTCTGGATCCGCCCCTGTATGTGATTTTTTTTTCTTCTTCATATTCTTCAAAAATTTTAATCTTCTTTATTTTCGAAAAATACGCAGAAGAAAAAAACGAAATCAAAAATTTTGAAAAAATCACATAGGTAAGAAGGGAGTTCCTGTCCACATGTACCTGTGTGATTAAGCCCTAGAAACTCTAAATAAATCTAGAAGTAAAAAGATCAATTTTCATCACGTGTCTGTAATCTGTTTGTATTTCATGAAATAAACCTAATGGCCTAAATCTTGTCGAGTTGGCTCCGAGTTTCTTAACATATTTACGTGATTTACGCTTCTTGCAATCCTATATGTTTAAGCCTATATCATATTTCCATTTAAATATCTAAACTGTATGTGTATTCTGGTTATTTACTGTGTTTCTACAGGGGCGGATGCAGGGGGTGGGCTACTCAGCTACATAAAAAAAATTTTGAAACAACACAATTAATATTTCGCATCAATGCAATTGAATCAACAATGTGATCCTATTAATTCATAATAAAAATTCATGTCCAACTGGCTGTTGGATTTTTCTCTTTGAAAAGCTCAGTGTGTATGCATATCTACGTAATTTGGAGACGATGATGGCATCATCATGCTTTGTCAAATTTACTAAACAGGAACCGGGCAAATCCCCTCGTGTAAAACTTTCTGGAACCGCCCTGTTGTAGTGACATTTTAGGATGTCCTCAATGGATATTTTGTAGATAACAAACCTTATCTCTCCACCCTCCGTTATCAGTATTATCTCAACGTTTTTAGCTGCGTTCTCGTAGCTAGATATTCTGTAACTGAGAAGTCTTCTTATGGTGCTGTTTTTTAGGCGAAGTTGCATGTTGTGTGATTTGTGCTTTGTATCATTGATTAAGACACTTCTAGAAATTTATACTTGTTTTTGTATGTCTTTGGGTAACGTCCGATTAACACAAACTAGATCATTTCTGGATTAACATGTCATTATAACAACCAATTCGCTAGCGTCCAGAAAGGTGTATAATGTTAACCGTCAGAGATCTCGGATAAAAACCACGAGGTTATTAAGCCAGGTGACCCCAATGCTCGTCACGCATAAGTTAAAACCTCGAATCCAAACCATGACACCTGGGTCAATGATAGACCTTATGACCAAAGCAGAACGTAAAAATGAAATGAAATGGTGTTTAACGTCCTACTGTTCTGCTCCCCATGGGCTCATGCAAACCGGCATACAAAATGCAATGTGCTATAAGTGAAATTTTGCCCGGCCTGCCGCACTATATGGCTTACTTACTCCCTTATTCCGAATTTCAACTGTCAAGGGTTCTTGGCAACGTGTACACATTGTCCGTTACCAGGCACTCCCACTTTACAACGCTGAAAAATCCCAATGAATTTTCTCGGCCCTAAGCAGAACATGTTAGACCACGCATCCACCCAAAACAAACACCTCTTTTCGCAACCCAATTGACAAAAACTACACTAAATACCAAAGGTAGGGTCCTGAATGGGTGTCCTAATTAGCCAAATTGTTTAGTTAAATGAATGTACTTGAAAACCAATGTAATTTGATACTTTTTAACCACAGAGACTTGAAGGGATTAAAACTTCTTACTACTGCTTGACTATAATAGTATAGTATTAGTATATAACTATATAATTATATACTAATACTATACTATTATATTCAAGCAGTAGTAAGAAGTTTTATTTTAATCCCTTCAAGTCCCTGTGTTTTTAACCCTTAACCGTAAACTTCTTTGATCTTTGGGTTATATTCGGCTTTGGTTATGCTCTGGTAGTGTTTTTATTCCTTCAGTCTTTCTTTCCCTAGCATAACCCTACACATACAAGGGCAACCTGTTTCACTTCAAACGTCTTTATTTATTTTTCTTTTACCTCAAAAAAAATGTTTGAGAATTTAATTTGTCGGAGTAAAAAAGTTAATATGCCGTAATCATTAAGCCTCGTCGATGTCATGCTTATCAGTGATTGTAGCGGCCAAGCGAATATTCACTGCGGGATCAGTTTGATACAAGGGGACTTTTATATGCATGCCAAAGTATACACAAATTTTATAGCAACAAATCCTGGTCCATCTCTGGTATCGTTCATAGAGTTTTACGTCCACTTCCACCAGGCGTGATATAGATAAGATATCTGGCAGTTTGAACGTGATTTTGAATTGACCCCACATTGCAAGAGAAAAATTGCCCATGAGCGTGACCGAGGACCATCACGACAGCAAAGAATATTGTATTTCGTCAGATGTGCCGAGTTTCCAAAATCATACATCAATCTTTGGGTATGCAACCGCAAGCAATCTCGTGTGAATGGCAGCCCCCATGTGAGTGAGAACATAGACCAACTTTGAATAATGTCACGTGATGTGTCTTTCCGTCGGTCGCTTCACAGAGATCCAAGATGGCGGCCCAAACTCGCACTTCTTTAGAAATTTCACGTATTTAGCCGAATCAGTTGTTCAGATTGATTGTGCGCTACAATTGGTTCCCGGTAAATCATCATATCGACTGTTTTGATGTCAAGATGTCGAAACTGTTCCCAGGATCATTAATATGCACTATTTCATTCTAACAAATCCTGCCAATCAGTAGCCACAGGGGGCGGAGCTAAGCAACCGATTTCATGCTGAGTTTTACCAGAAATACACGAGGGGTAAAGTTATCTCTGGGATGGGAATTGTACACGGACCAGTGCCGGATTAAGGCTCTGCTGGCCCTAAGGCACATTTTGATAGATGGCCTGAAAATACAACATCCTTTAACTTTATCCTTTCAAGGGAGACTACTATTGTAGTCATATCAGTATGCAGACCACAATGTGAGTGGAATTCAACCAAATATGACACAAGAGCTTTTTTTTCACCTTTTTATTTTATGGCCTGGATTTTTGGCTGGCCCTAAGGCATGTGCCTTATGGTTAATCCAGCACTGACATGGACCACCATTTTCACTAGTCACTTGATCAGCAGCGCAAATTGCTTGTATATGTATGCACGTTCTTGTGATTCACAACTGAGTCTTAGATTTGATTAGGGAATGGGCCAGATCCCAGCAATAAAAGTGTTAATGTCTGCTTAATAATCTCTCTCTTTTTATAGGGTTTGACGTTCACTTGACACAAACTATGTTATTTTGGGACTAAAACATAGTTAAATATTATTTCAATAATTTGCTTGCCCATAGGGGTCTTTAGCAGTGGAAGGAAACCAGAGGATTTGGAGAAAACCCACGAGGTTGGACAAGCAGAAATACTCCTTGTCATATACAACCAGGTAATCAAAACCACGCCAGTTGACTCAATGAAAGACCTTATGATACAGCATGCATGTGCCAACCATTCCCCCCCCCCCCAATCCATATATAGCATCTTAGAAAAAAACAAAATAACTAAAAGTAATATCTTTATATATATATATATATCAGTATAAACAATACATGACTTAGAATGAGTATAATTTGTGAAAACTCCGTTGAAATATAGAACATAAGTAATTCAGAAGTGAGATTCATTACACTCTTACCAATATTTACTTTGTGTCGATTTTAGATATGTATATCAGATTTCTGTGCGATTTAAAGGAAATACTAAGATTTCTGTGAGATTTGAAGGAAATACTCAGATTTCTGCCAGATTTGAATGAAATAGGCCTACTCAGATTTCTGTGAAATTTGAATGAAATATAAAGATTTCTGTGAGATTTGAATAAAATACTCAGATTTCTGTGTGAATTTGAACACATATCCTGGTTGATTAAATAAAAATACTGTATTAATAAACTCCATTATCACTACTAGAAATAAATTCCAAAATTTGTCACCATGCTTAATTCCGGTTATAAATGAACAATTTGCCCTTAATGAGGCACTATCACTCTCACCAAGAAATTAAGAGCAACTATTTCTGACATGCACCAAAATCAATAGTTGGTATCCTTAGGCGATAAGGAATACATATGCCAAGTTCCAACGTGATCCATTCAGAATTGTGACCTGTGTGTGAAAAACTGAAAAATTCAGCAGGGACATGCACCATATTTAAAAGTTGCCTTCCTTAGGCTATAAAGAAATCATTTGCCAGCTTCCAAGACAATACTTTTAGAGTCACAACTTTTAGAGTCACAGTCTGTAATCAACACAGACAACATTTAGGTGTGGCTCTGCCCTTGTGGGTTAGGCATTCATCTAAAACATTATGGATCGTCCTTAAGGTATAAAGAATAGGTATGCAAAGTTTTCAAGAGGATCTGTTACAAATTGAGGCCTATAGGCGACACAGACACACACAAATTGGGTTTGGCTCTGTTCCTGGAGGTTGAGCATGTAAAAAAAAAAAATAATACAGGTTATCCTTAGGGTAAAAGGAATGAGTATGAAAACTTCAAGATAATCCATTAGGAATTGCAGCCTGTAGGAGACACACAAAGTGAAAATAGTTTGGTCAGGAAAATTTAGTTAACAATTCTGAAATCTCTCTGATGTTTTCTCCATCAAAAATTTAGCAATCAAATTCTGAAACCTCTCTGATATTTTTGAAATCAACAACAAATCAATGATAGCAAGACGTTATGAAAACTTAGTGTCCAAATTCTGATGTGTTTGCCATCAACTAGATATCAACAATGAAATACGTTTTCAAAATTCAGCAGACAAATTCGTGAAATATCTCTGGTCTTTTAGCCATCAACAACGAATCAAGGCTAGTAACAAGTTTTCAAAATCAAGCGGACAAATTCTCAAATCTCTGATGTTTTTGCCATCAACAACAATCAAAGACGGCAACTAGTTTTGAAAATTAAGCAGACAAATTCTTGAAATAAATTAGATCTTTTTGCCATCAACAACAAATAAACGATGGTAACACGTTTTGAAAATTAAGCGGACAAATTCTAAAATATCTGATTTTTATTACCATCAACTATATCTCTCTGATGTTTTTGCCATCAACAATAAATCAAAGATGGCAACAAGTTTTGAAAATTAAGCAGAGAAATTCTGATTTTTTCCCGCCATCAACAACAATTCAATGATGGTAAAGAGGTTTTGAATCGATCAACCACTTATTATACTATATGTATACTACATCTTCAACATCAACATTTTCATGGTATAAATACAAAATATTACAATAACAATACAATAAGTAAACACAGTATACATTTCATATAAATAACCATTTCGTGCTCTTAAAAGGAACATAAATCATGTTAATAATATTGATACATGTTAAAGGGTTATGTTCAAGCCTGGAAATAAGGTACATGTCACAGACAATGTCAGGCACAGATTTAGCCTCTAGTGCCTGTTATTTTGTCTTTTTTACTGATATTATTTATACATGTCCAGCACTAAGTTGAAAATGCCAGGTACTATTTCATTAGTGCCTGACATTTTATCAAGTACATCTAAAACCGTTATTTCCAGGCCCTAATGTTTAAGATACATTATGTAAGATTTAGATATAGAGCTAGCCATTCTTCTTATAATAGTTTGAAAATAGATTATGTAAAATGAATAATTTGAAAATTTCATTCAAATCACTCAACTGCAAGCGAAGATGTTAGCTTTGAAGGCTAAGCCTCATTCCTCCATGTTTAAATCAAATCAAAATATGGCTGAATCAGTCTAATCTATATAATATCATAGAAATATGATGCCTATGCTCTAGACAAGTTAATTAATGTCTAATTAAAAATTTTGATAGCATTTCAGGCTTTAAGAAAAACACTGCAATAGGCAGATTTAACTCTTGCATAATGTATGTTTATTTGTCTTCTCACTTTCTAATAACCCACCAGCTACCATAGGTAGTAAAAGGTCATTACTTCCTAGGAGACATGGTACCAATTTCGTGTCAAAAACATAAAGGATTTTCTAAAATTGCTACAAATTAAATACTCAAATGATATGTGTAAAAAAAAACAAATAAAGACGTTAATCTGCAATCCACACTTTGGAAAGGATATATAGCTACATGTAGGTATACAACGTGTATGATAAATGGTGCAGTCTTTAGCATGAAAACTAATAAAAAAATCAACAGAGTTATAAACATTCAAAACAATTTTCATTAAATGTAGAGTACAATTTTAATCATCAAGTACAACTTGAATACAATACAGATCCATCTATCGCTCCGTTTTTTTATACATTTTTGATGGCCTACACCACATGAAGATCTGACAAGTTGATCCTGTGACGTCAGACATTTGATTAGCCAGTCCACGTTGATGTTTCTAGTGTGCACCTAATGCCAAAAACCCGCTGTAACAGACCATTTCATTGGCTGACCCCTCACATCATTCAGAACGCAGGTTATATAACAACTCTGCCAGATCCTAGTGTAGTAAAGACAAGTAAAACGAAATTTTGAACTATATAAAAAAATAAAACGAAATAGGATCTGTGTTGTAATCAAATTGGGATATCATATACCTATTCCTATAATGGATAGCTCATTTTGGAAAATGTTAAATATATCTGGCAGGCAATAAAACATACACCAGATGCCAGTCTAGTAGACCAGCCAGACCATCCATAATGGATGTCACATTGTCAATCTTTTAGCAAATAAAAAGCAATGGATGTATATATGCAGTAAAATATCAATGGCATACAACACAATCGAGGATAATAACTCCAGGTTAAAATTAACTGATACTGCAAATGTTATTCATCACAATAATCAAAAGCAAAATAAATCAAAAGTAATCTGGCCCCAAGTTCACAACCAGGTCATTTCGGGACTAACATATGTTTTCAATTTTATTTCAATAATTCGCTTGCGCGTAGGGGTCTTTAGCCGTGGGAGGAAACCGGAGTGCCCGGAGGAAACCCACGAGGTTGAGAAGGCACCCCTATCTCCATGCCACATACGCTCACACCAGGGCTCGAAACCACAGCCGCAAGCCAGAGGTGACCGGCCAGCTAGAGGTCGAAGCGTGGCACTCTAGACCACTAGGCCATCCCAACCCCCCCTGGCCTAAAGAAATACCTGCAATAGATAAATTAAGCTCTTGCATAATGTATCGTAAAGTTAAGAATTTACTCATAATTGTTCGCATTATGTTAAATAAAATATACCCCTTTATAAAACTTAAGCAAAGATATTTCTCGTAATCAATGATTGAAAGTTGAAGAATGCTTTGTGAACTCCGGGCCAGACTAGATTTCTTAGTTTCAGTTTCACTAATGTGGACAATGCATAAAGAATGGAAATAAAATACATAATAATTTTTTATGTTATTCGATGTGATTCTTCATTTCACTAATCGGAAATATTTTTATAAATTTTACAATATTTTACTGGCCGTAAATAGTGGAAATTATTGAAATCCAATAGGTTTCTTCATTTCACTAATTTGAACAATGCATATAAATGCCAATTTAAATGACGAATTTTAGATTTAATACTGTAATTTCTTTGGTGTTTGTGATAAAATAAATAGAAATATATATATCAAAAACCAATTACAGGTGTCCACAAATTAAAAGTTACAACACATGTACTCGAAAAATATTTTAACAATGATATAAATTTCTGTATTTCTGAAAGGAAAGGGAGAGGTAGAGAGAAATGGGCTTTAACGTCCACATCCACTCACACAAACTATTTCAATAATTCGTTTGCACATAGGTGTCTTTAGTAGTGGTAGGAAACCAGAGAACTCTACTCCTTGTCATGTACATGTACAAGTCTGGAATCGAAACAGTTGACTAAATGACATAACTTATGTAATGATACAATGTGTGCACGTTAACCATTCGGCCATTTCCCACCCCACCCCCACCTTATTTATCATCCATATTTCTATAGCGAATCTGCATTTAACACTATGTATCTAAAAATCATTTGGTGGAAGTTTCATTAAAGGGACAATCCCGATAAGAACAGAGTCCCAAAAATTAAAGTCCGGGTATTTATGAAATTTATGGACCAAAATATAGTGGCATGGTGTATTTACCTTGTCTCAAAATTTCAGCTCAAAATATTGAGTCGTTTGGACGTGAACGTCAACACTGCTTATCCGGACACGTAACCCTTTTAAGATTTCGGGTCAATTTTTTCATTGGGTGACCTGATAATCGATTAATGTTTCTTGGGAGGTCTATACAGTGAATGACCCATGCCCTGTACTTGATAACAAAAGGCAAATTTCACCTACATATTATTTTTATAGAAAAAAGTCTGGTTTTATCCAGATACTGTATAATAAAACGTTCTCCATTTCCAGATTAAGACTGTCAGGTTTAAGTTATTTACAAGCGTATCATAAATATCGGGTTAGTAGGTGGGCCTTAAGTTATGGATTTTAAAGGATTTTAACACAAAATTAAGCAGTTTTATTCCCCAAAAAGTTATCGGGATTGGCACTTTAAGTATTTAATCTGATTAAAATACAGAGCTATATTTCGATTCGTTTTTTTTTTTTTAATACTTTCGATATCCTCTACTACAAAAAGCATAAAGATCTGACGGTTTGTATTGGAAGGTTGTTGCATCAAAGGTCATACAAGTGGCTTTTGACGCTATGACGTCTGACATTTGATTAACCAATCAGCGTTGATGTTTCTAATGGATTATCCACGCCAAAATTTCTCTGTAACAGTTTCATTGGTTAATCCCTCAAATCATCCAAAACACGGGATATAACAACTCTGCCAGATCCTAGTGTAGTAATTACAGGTAAACCCAAATTTTGAACTATAAAAAAACAAACGAAATAGGATCTGTGTTTCAATCATATTGTAAAGTATTTTGCCAAGGTGCCTAAAACTTACTTGTACTGACTTGTAACCTTTGAAATATAATGTATATCTCCTTCAACAATTATAACTAATAAAAGTAATTTAAAGATATGTATACAATAGCTCTACATGAAGCTTAACCAGAACCATCAATATGTGTTTTTTTGTCATGATATGTTGATAATGTATAAATAATATTAATGATATATGTATTAATATCCATCGCAATCCAATGTTCACCAACAAACACAAACAGTGCAAATTGTAACATAGATTCTTCATTTGGATTTCAAAACACTGTTCCAGTTGACAAGAAAATAAAAAATAAATTTTTGTATCACAAATTATACAATGAAATGCTTATAATAATGGTAAACATACTATAAAGTGTTTTGGGTCAATTATTTTGGATTTATCTCCCTTGAATGCTGTCCTGAATTTGGTAATATCTTTAATTCGAAAACAGATATGGCCTTATTATGGGTTCAAAGTTCAAGAATATTAACCATTGAAAGGAATTCCTTGAAAACCTCTACTTTTTAAGATTTACCAGATTAGCTAAAAATTAAATTTAAGTTTACAAGGCATATCGAAAGCTAATTTTGATCCCCTAAAGCGAATTTGATTATCTGAAGCAAAGGGGCATCAGGTGAGATATGATAAGAGAGCTGACAGTCTTTGCTATAATACATGTAGTTAGAAAATTGATAATGAAAAGGGAATAAGTTGAAAATTTCAATCAAATTATGAATTACTTCACTCTGATTCTACGATAATAATCAATGTCATGATTATCCATTTTAACTGCAAAACATATTTAAAGCCCCAATAACACTCTTGTTGTAACTGAATAATATGTCCCAATCTTCATTCTGGTCAACAAATCGTATTATTTTAGAATATTCCAATTAATTGATGATATAAATTTCATCTTAACACACCTATTTTAAAAAATTGGAAAAATTCAACCAATTGATTTGAAAAGTCTAACCTAAACCTTTTCAAATGTGACTTGGATTTTAAAATAGTTTCGAACCCTCTGGACAAGTAAAATAGGTTGTAATGGATAATTTACACAGCAGGTAGGACACTTAAACATCTAGTACTTAGAATAAGGGTATTATATATTTTCTGGAGCTACCAAGCCAGCAAGAATGTTATTGTCCCTTTAAATCTACTACATATCAGAGCCTGTCAATGGGATAAAGAGTTGATCATGATCTTAGTAAGTTAATTAATGTCTAATTAATAATTTATATACATATAACACTCCAAACAAAAGACATGCAATATGCAGACTTATCTCTTGCATAATGGTCGTATAATATCTGAGATAATCTGTGCACAAAATTGTACTGATAGACATAATTCCAACACTGAACTCTACATCATTAAGTAAATTAATTATAAATTTTGCAACAATCAGAATACATTTTTGGTAGTTAACAAACAAATATACAGTTGGTAGTCCAGTGAACAATTTGCCTTAGGTACAATTTGGCTATCTCTCCTTAAAACCGGTCTTAAAATATGTAGTTAACAAACAAATATACAGTCGGTACTCGGTAGTTCAGTGAACAATTTGCCTTAGATACAATTTGGCTAACTCTCCTTAAAACAGGTCTTTATAATAATTAATAAAATGGAATGATTAATTTGAATGAATTAAATATAAATAATAAAGCAATGAGCAATACATATATGTTATTAAAAACAACAAATCTATACCAAGCACATCCTTGAGCCAAAATACGGCAACTTTCTAAATGAATAAATCATAAATGTCTTGTATCTCGCCAGCGAGAATCTAATCCAAACGATTTAAAATTAAATCTTCATTAAAGATACATTTAATAAAGAGTTGGCCATTTTCGTTATAATAGTTCGAAAACAGATAATGTAAAATTAATAATTCGAAAATTTCATTTAAAATACTCTATTGTGAGCGAAGATTTCAGCCTTAGAAGGTACGTGTATTACAATTGCAACTACCGTACTGGTTGGTCGAAGCCAAGTCTCGCTCTGCCATTTTTAAATTAATCAAGATGCCATCGAGAGTTGATTGTGGCCTGGATCAGTTAATTAATGTTTAATTAATAATTTAAGTAGCATTTCGGGCCCAAAGAAAGACCCAAAAGTACAATAGGCAGATTTAGCCTTGGCATATTTATGTTTAAGCCTTTATTTTTCTAACATACTCAAAATGGCTGCTGTCTTTATAAATACATCAGTGAACAATGACTTGACGTGATTGAAAGAGTTGTGTTCACCATCAGTGGCTGTTTACAATACACACGTAAAAACATTACATCATCATAATACATATGGCAAAGGCAGTTAAATCCAGCAAAATGTAATAAAATGTGGAATATTATTAAATAAAGAAAAATGAATTAAAAAACAATTTTGCTTAATCTGATTGGCAAGAATGATCATCATAACCAAGGTGCAAGGTGCAAACTTACATAAATATATTACAATCTACATAAAAGTTATTTTTAATTTGCCCTAGATGTATACAGTCTCTTGAACCCGCGTCTTGCCATGAATTAACAATCGACAGATGATCAGCCAATCATAAATTGAATTGAGATCATGTGATATATTATACAAGGTGTCCGTACTCTATATATTGCAAATAAATGATTTGATATGCAAAATAAAAATCAACTAAGCAAACTATATCAAAGATGCATTAAGTACATGCAAGAGCTAAATCTGCCTGTTGCCAGCAATTTTTTCTTTTTTCTTGATTTCAAAAGTTATGTAAATTACACAATGGAGATTAAATGACAAGTCCATAATCAACTCTCTAGGTCATTAGATGGCCGAGACATTCAATGGATTATAACATCCAAACCTTTTAATAATTAATAAATTGGTACTTGTCAAAACTTCATATTTTCATTACTTTGCTCAGAATAAAGTAATAAACTAATTGTACGGTAACTATTGGTGGAGTAGATATTGCCCTTCTGCCACATTTAAAAAAATTTTGGTTCAAAGAAACACGACGCGACAAGAAAAATGAGATTACATCACTGACATTTATATTCATTAATAAATTATGATAAAATCATATAAAAAAAATAATTACTAATTATAACGCATGTGCCCCTCCGGAAGACATATATATTCTTCTTTACATTTATTAACATAATAAATACTATTTCATATTTTATGTCAATCAAATTATTCATTCTTCTAACTTCCAAAAATCACCAAATATTCATCCTTAACTTTCACCTTGCTCAGCACCTTTGATTTTTCATTTTAATTTTTCCAAATTGCCACATGAATGCAGAAAATCTTTGATCTTTGGGAAAATTTTCATTGTTACAATGATAAATGCACCGCTTTCCCACACATCGGACTTAACACCCATAGGACATAACATCATAGGACATAACATCATCGGACATAACACCAACGGATATAACACAATCGCGTCCCTGTTTTATTATCAATAATAAATAAGATTGGTTTAATTTCAAAATGTCACATACAGCTAAAACAAATTACCACTATCACGATGACAAGTCTTCTTTTGTTTTTTCTTTTTCGCATAGTTCCACATTTTCAATTCTCTTCCAAATCTGGAAAGCGAACGTATGATTGACTTGTTGAGCGGCTATTTTCTTCTTCAGTGCAAAATCACAGATTTCTGGACCACCGTTCGGATTATACTGTGATTTGGGAATGTTAATATGTCTAGACTCTAATAGTTTCGGAAGAGTTCCAGTAATATGAGCATCTTCTATATTTACATAGGGAAAATATTCAGATAAATGTAATATTTTCATCGCCAACTCTTTACGCATAAAATACAAATTACCTTTTACATGAGGTGGATAATATTTCAAAGGGTACGCCTTCATTGAAACTTTTGATTTGATTGGTTTTCGTTCTACAGGGTCGGAATAATGAAAATGACCATAAATGGTATTGTCTAAATCAGCCGACACCATAATATTTGTTATTCTAGGAATGTCTAAGAACGTATCTTCGTCTATTTTCATGATATTAACTGCGTTCGGACAATCGTACTTTGCCCACTTAAATCCCATCAGGACTTTATATGTTAAATTATAATACGATTCTACAAAATCAGCTTGAACTATATCACCTTTTGCATCTGCTTCTTTTTGCAGTAACATTTGTTTAGCTGTTGTATTACTTTTGCCAAATAAGAACACAATTTGGACACTTCCAAATATGGTTTGACCTGGCCAGGGTTCCTTTCTGACAACACGGCCATAAGTTTGACGAATTGCTTCCCTTTGTAGAAAATGTTCCGGTAACGATAAAATGAATATTAATAATAAAGGATTTTTATCTTTTTCACAAACGTTACTTTTGATTAAAAATTTGAAATCTAAGGGAGTTATTTTTGTTGTCCGACCTTGAAAATATGACATATTTTTCATTAGTATAGGATTACCATAATAGCCGTGAAATTCTAGACTTTTCGAAAGCGTGTTGTATAATTCCCGCGTCTGTATAACTTCCTCTGATTCATTATTTCCGATAAGATATGACATCAGTATCCACATCCATGTCATAATCACAGTTGCTAGCACAAACCTTTTCGTGACTTTCATCATTCTGCCTCCTGCCTAAAAATATATAAAAAAAACCAATGTAATAAATACTGTATCAGTTAATTGATAAAATTCAAGTTTGATACCCAATCTTCATTTTCAAAGTTTTATAATTTCTCCTGAAAAATCCACAACAATTTCTCCCATACTTATCTAAGAATAAGAATGTATATTTAGAAGTATGCAGTAGAAGATAGCTCTCTGGGTATGGGATGCTATTTACGAAACAAATACTATAAAGATAAAGGATAATTAGGTGAATGCCATTGGGGGGGAGGCGGAATGATGTAGTAGTCTTCCTAACCTCGTGGGTTTATTCCTCACTCACTTGGGGGGGGGGGGAATGGCCTACTACTCCTGTGCGAGACAAAAATAATAAAAGTGAAAATAAGATACTACTTGTCGGTGGAAGTGAACATTAAACAATGAGTAGAAGAAGAGAAAGAAATGGGGTTTAACGTCCACTCAACAAAACTAGGTCATTTCGGGACTAACATATGGTTCAATTTTATTTCATTAATTCGCTTGGGCGTGGGGGGTCTTTAGCAGTGGGAGGAAACCGGAGTGCCCGGAGGAAACCCACGAGGTTGAGAAGGCGGCCCATCTCCATGCCACATACGCTCACACCAGGGATCGAAACCACAGCCGCAAGCCAGAGGTGACTGGCCAGTAAGAAGTCGAAGCGCGGCACTCTAGACCACTAGGCCATCCCAACCCCCCGAGTAGAAGAAGAGCTGGATGGATAGTCATACTTGCAAATGTAGGACCCAGGTAGGTACATGTACCAATATACTGGACAAGAAAAGGCGAGAAACTCACTGCTCTTTCAAGATGAATCTAAAATCTAATACACATACTAATAATAGATCAAAGTATTAAAAACTGTCATGATTCGTAAAAAATAAAAACCCTCTAGTTTCTGCTATTCTGTAGTTTGTCCACAAACGAACTAATAGTGCAGGAGGACCGGATTACACGCATAACAAAAATCTACAAGATTAACCTGCGGACAAGACAAGACAGACAATGCAAATAAATAAACAAATATCAAATCAAGTGAATAATCAGTTACTATGTAGTTCATTTACACATACACACCTAACCTTTCCGAAAAAATATGCATATATACATCCAATTCATTATAAAAATATATGGAAACCTTGAACCACTTATATCAATAACTGAATTCATGATGTCCCAACATGACAATATTAAAGACATCAAGGATGTCAACATGCTAAAATGACAATATTATTAAAGACTTTCATGCATGTCAACATGTTAAAATGAGCTATGTCTTTTCCAACCTTATAAAAAAGAATCATGGTGATACAAAATATCCTATTGCAATAAATCATCTAGGAAACGTGTCCACAGAATATCCTGATTCAATATTTTTCTTATTGATCATACATTCAACAGCTGCTATCCCTAATTAATTATACTAACAGTAGTAACAGAGATTTTCCACCACAAAAAAAATTACGATAAATGTATTTGTTCTACATTCTGGTGTTACAGAAAAAGTTTTCACTCGTTTGCATTTTTCACTTGTAATGGCTTAAATCATACATTATGACAAACTGATTAAAATATTAAACTATAACACATACTTATGGAATAACAATTACTGATTTATTTAGGCGACGTTTCGAAGAGTATTTTCTCAACATTTTCAAGCTTTTCACTTGCTTGAAAACGTTGAGAGAATACTCTTCAAAACGTCGCCTAAATAAATCACTTAATTGTTCTTCCATAAGTATGTGTTATAGTTTAATGCTCCTTCCAGTTACTAAATGCCTCTAAAAGATTACTGATTAAAATACAGATCTATATTTCGTTTTGTTTTTTTATACTTTCAATGGCCTACACTACATGAAGATCTGACCGGTTGTTTTGAGAGAGAGAGAAATGGGGTTTAATGTCCACTCAACACAAACTAGGTCATTTCAGGACTAACATATGGTTTCATTTTATTTCAATAATTCGCTTGCGCATAGGGGTCCTTAGCAGTAGGAGGAAAGCTGAGTGCCCGGAGGAAACCCACGAAGTTGAGAAAGCGCATCTCCATGCCACATACGCTTACACCAGGGCTCGAAACCACAGCCGCAAGCCAGAGGTGACCGGGTTGGTCAGTTCCAGTCTGATATTAATGAAATTCAAAACCGACAATGATTATGGTGTGACGGTACACAACCTAGAAATGTGACTTTTCATCAAAATCGGATAAGAATTGTGACCTGTAGAGAGTCCACAACCATGATATACCATATTTTTACACTATTCGCGTACCAACGGCGACCATTTCGTCCGGCAATTTTGGTACGATTTTCACGAAATTAGAACTCAACCTTCCTCATCAAAATCGAATTAAAATTGTGACCTATACAGGGTCCACAACCATGATATATCATTTTTTTTAACAGTATTCGCGTACAAACGGCAGCCATTTTGTCTGTCAATTTTGGTCCAATTTTCCCGAAATTCAAACTCAACCTTCCTTACAGTGTAACGGTGATATAATCAAACGTTTTTTTAAATTGGATAATAATTGTGACCTCCAGAGGGACCACAAGCTAAAGAAAGGGGGATTTTGCGTATAACCAGGGGCCATAATTCAGGAAGTTACAATCCGATATGCGCAAATATCGAAAAGAACCAAGATCTTTGGGTTATAACCATGAATTTCAAGTTTGGTCTGATTTTCCCAAAATTCGAACTCAGCCTTCCTTACGGTGTAACGGTAATATAATCAAACGTTTTTTTAAATCGGATAATAATTGTGACCTCCAAGCTAAAAAAAAAAGGAGATTTTGCGTATAATCAGGGGCCATAATTCAGGAAGTTACGATCCGATATGCGCAAATATCGAAAGGAAGCAAGATCTTTGGGTTATAACCATGAATTTCAAGTTTCATCAAAATCGAATCAAAATTGTGACCTCCACAGGGTCTACAACCTTGATATACCATTTTTTAACAGTATTCGCGTACAAACGGCGGCCATTTTGTATGGCAATTTTCGTCCGATTTTCCCGAAATTCGAACTCAACCTGCCTTAGGGTGTAACGGTGATATAATCAAACGTTTTTTTAAATCAAATAATAATTGTGACCTCCAAGCTAAAAAAAAAGGCGATTTTGCGTATAATCAGGGGCCATAATTCAGGAAGTTACGATCCGATATGCGCAAATATCGAAAGGAAGCAAGATCTTTGGGTTATAACCATGAATTTCAAGTTTCATCAAAATCGAATCAAAATTGTGACCTCCACAGGGTCCACAACCTTGATATACCATTTTTTAACAGTATTCGCGTACTAACAGCGGCCATTTTGTATGGCAATTTTCGTCCGATTTTCCCGAAATTCGAACTCAACCTTCCTTAGGGTGTAACGGTGATATAATCAAACGGTTTTTTAAATCGAATAATAATTGTGACCTCCAGAGGGACCACAAGCTAAAAAGGGTGATTTTTCGGACAATCAGGGGCCATAATTCAGGAAATTACATTCCGATAGCCGCAAATATCGAAAGGAACCAAGATCTTTGGGTTACAAACATGCATGTCAAGTTTCATCAAAATCGGTTCAAAATTGTGACCTCTATAGGGTCCACAAGCTAAAAACGTGATTTTTCGTACAATCAGGGGCCATAATCCATGAAGTTTTGATCCGATACATGCCAATATCGAAAGGAACCGAGATCTTTTGGGGATAAACCTATATTTCAAGTTTCGTCAAAATCGGATAAGAATTGTGACCTGTAGAGAGTCCACAAACAAATTGTGGACGGACGGACGTCCGGACGGACAGGGGCGACGACATAATACGTCCACATGAAAATGTGGGCGTATAAAAAGGCGATTTTGCGTATAATCAGGGGCCATAATTCAGGAAGTTACGATCCGATATGCGCAAATATCGAAAGGAAGCAAGATCTTTGGGTTATAACCATGAATTTCAAGTTTCATCAAAATCGAATCAAAATTGTGACCTCCACAGGGTCCACAACCTTGATATACCATTTTTTAACAGTATTCGCATACAAACGGCGGCCATTTTGTATGGCAATTTTCGTCCGATTTTCCCGAAATTCGAACTCAACCTTCCTTAGGGTGTAACGGTGATATAATCAAACGGTTTTTTAAATCGAATAATAATTGTGACCTCCAGAGGGACCACAAGCTAAAAAGGGTGATTTTTCGGACAATCAGGGGCCATAATTCAGGAAATTACATTCCGATAGCCGCAAATATCGAAAGGAACCAAGATCTTTGGGTTACAAACATGCATGTCAAGTTTCATCAAAATTGGTTCAAAATTGTGACCTCTATAGGGTCCACAAGCTAAAAACGTGATTTTTCGTACAATCAGGGGCCATAATCCATGAAGTTTTCATCCGATACATGCCAATATCGAAAGCAGCCGAGATCTTTTGGGGATAAACCTATATTTCAAGTTTCGTCAAAATCGGATAAGAATTGTGACCTGTAGAGAGTCCACAAACAAATTGTGGACGGACGGACGGACGTCCGGACGGACGTCCAGACGGACGGACAGGGGCGACGACATAATACGTCCACATGAAAATGTGGGCGTATTACAAAATGGGATATGTGTTTTAATAAGATTGACACTACGCAAGAACTTAATCTGCCTATTGCAGGTCTTTCTTTAGGCCTGAAATGCTATCTACATGGGAGATAAGATAAAGAGATGGCAGTTCTCACATTAATTAACAAAACAAGACCATAATCAACTCTCAATGACATCGGATACTCAAGATTTAAACTAGATTAGAATGGTTTGCCATTTAAAATTTATTTCAAAAATAGGAAAGTGTGGTTAAGTCTTGAAAATACTGGTCCCCTGGTAACCACTATGTACACATCTTGTCAAAACTACAAACAGAGATAACTTGGCTAGGAATAAAGTATATTGGCCAAAATTTTCAATTTTTTTCTTTTCTTATCTATTTTTGAATTATTATAGAAAGAATGACCAACTCTTTATCAACCTTTTAAAGATACCTTATGGGAGATTAGATAAAGCGCTGTCAGTTCTCACTATAATAGTTAAAAACTAGATAACTAACTAATGTATTTAATAACCTGCCTATCATATATTGTTATTTTAGCTTCAAATGTTATATAAACTATTATTTAGACGTTTACTACTACTAGCATGCCAAGCCCATAATCAACTCTCTAGATCATCAGATGTCAGGGATTTAAACGGATTGAAACACAATCACAGTTTAATAAGGCTTTGTCTCTATTAAAAAGTCTTCCCACTACTAAAGACCCCTACGCGCAAGCGAATTACTGAAATAAAATGAAACCATGTTAGTCACAAAATGACCTGATTTGTGTCGAGTGGACGTTAAACCCCAATTTCTCTCTCTCTCTCTCCCACTAAACAAAAGATTGTATTTTAAACAAGCTGTGACATAGGTTGTTCATTATCACAACAATGTTACTTGTTAATAGAGAGAGAGAGAATCGGGGTTTAACGTCCACTCGACACAAATCAGGTCATTTTGGGACTAAGATATGGTTTCATTTTATTTCAATAATTCGCTTGCGCGTAGGGGTCTTTAGCAGTGGGAGGAAACCGGAGTGCCCGGAGGAAACCCACGAGGTTGAGAAGGCGCCCCTATCTCCATGCCACATACGCTCACACCAGTGCTCGAAACCACAGCCGCAAGCCAGAGGTGACCGGCCAGCTAGAGATCGAAGCGCGACACTCAGACCACTAGGCCATCCCCCCCCCCCTTTTTGTTTAGGAGTTTAAGTACATTTAATGTGTTTTTGGTGGCGTATTTCAGGTGAGGGCAAACGAAGGAACCTATCCACCCTCTTCTGTTTATCATAGACCTTTCCCGGCTATTATGACCAGGTAGAATTAGGGCATAGTTAATTTGAAGTCCCAGCTATTATAGATTAGCAAGAAGCCTAATGAATTTTAACTCTTTAATTATATTAGAGACATTGTTTTATAAATTATTATCTATTGTCCAGTTAATCCAGTAGGCATTAATGTATTAAGGATTATAAAGTTGGGGTTATTAACAAACAAAGCTAAATTTATAAAAGTCATGAAATTTGTATATTCAAAAAAAGAGGCGTTGACCACAGGCAGGCAGTAGGACATACTGAGGGGCAGGTCTCTGATAACCCAGCTAGCATTGAACATACAATTACAACCCATCGTCCGAAGATTGGACTATAAGTAGGTCCCTAAACCCCGGATGATACTATCACAAACCATAAATTTAACGCAATAAAAGGTGTTATCAGAAATAAACATTCAGGACAAACAAGAATTCATTATTTACATTTTAAACAGAAATATCTATCACAATATACAGTAGAGGTGTATTTATAGTCAAATTGAATTTTTATCTTGTTGTTTAACAAGTGGCATGTCCAGACAGTTGTTGATACCGGTTATATTTAAGGAATTTCAATCATCAGTATGAATGACTTGATAACTGTGAAGATCACTTACATGTACCACACTTTAAGTATGGTTATCCAGATTTACATATACCTGGCATAGGGGGTTGTTGGTTGATGGTATGGTTTTTAACCCATTCCATTTTTTGAAATAAAATTCAACCATGTTAGTCCTAAATTGACCTAATTTATGTCGAGCAGATGTTAATCCCATTTCTCTCATGTACACATTGGCGTGCACGTAAAAGATTACTTGACAGTTGGAATTCGATATAAGAGTACCGGTAAGCTGTTGTGCCGCTGCCCGGGCAAAATTTCCCTCATAGCAAACTGTATGGCATATGCCTGTCTTCATTAGCCCAGTTTGGAGAGAGAGAGAGAAATGGGGTTTAACGTCCACTCAACACAAACTAGGTCATTTTGGGACTAACATATGGTTTTGATTTTATTTCAATAATCCGCTTGCGCGTAGGGGTCTTTAGCAGTGGGAGGCAACGGACTGCCCAGAGGAAACCCACGAGGTTGAGAAGGCGCCCCTATCTCCATGCCACATACGTTCAAGCCAGGGCTCGAAACCACAGCCGCAAGCCAGAGGTGACCGGCCAGCTAGAGGTCAAAGCGCAGCACTCTAGACCACTAGGCCATCCCACCCCCCCAGCCCAGTTTGGAGCAGAAGAGTAGGAAGTTAAACCCTATTTCATTTCATTTCATTTACTAAAGTACTTGTGGGACTGCTATTTTAATTTCACACGATGAACCAATGGTATGTGTTACCAAACCCAAGTTTTTATGTACATGTAAGGTAAATAAATTACACAATATTTGTATCTTCACAGAGGTAAATTAAAGTAAGGTGCAGTCAATTTGTTGCTTGATATCTGGTCATAAATTATATCCCAATCATTCTGTATTTTAAGACATTGAGACACAAATCACTGCTACATAGTAACATTCCATAAATTCTGTAATACATACTACCAAAAATACTTTGATGTCAAAATATGATAATAAAACGGGTGCTTATATAAAACAAATTGAAGGTATAAAGCCTACATTTAATCTCCTTAATCAAACACTCAAAAATTATTACGAGAGACAGAGAGAGAGAGAGATGGTTTAAAGTCCACTCCACACAAACCAGGTCATTTTGGGACTAACATATGGTTTAATTTTATTTCAATAATTCACTTGTGCGTAGGGGTCTTTAGCCTTGGGAGGTAACCAGAGTACCCGGAGAAAACCCACGAGGTTGAACAGGTGACCCTACTCCTTGCCACGTACTACCGGGGATTCGAAACCATGCCAGTTGACTCAATAGCAGGACCTATGATACAGCGCACACTCGCTAACCATACTACCATCCCCCCACCCCACAAATTTTTACGAAAAAATGATTCAATTTCAATGAAACTAAAGAACAATATTTAATTCTTCATTAATTCAAACTTTTTTTTTAGCCAAACAGTAAATACTTTACATTCTTTCATATTTCAAACTCCTCTTTTTTTAGCCAAACAGTACTACATGTACTTGACATTTAACATTATCAACCAAATTGAATTTTTTTGACAGACAAACACAGCCTTTAATTTTAAACAATTTTACTTACTTCACAAGAATATTAGATTTAAATTCGACCTAGAGTATCAACTGCCCTATAAGTATGTAGGTCTACTACGTTATTCATCAGTATATTGTGAAACTATTCTTAGTAATGTCTTAGGGATGGGTCAATTCACTCATCACTTAATATATGTTCTATTTAGGGTAGTTCTAGATGACTGAGTTATGTTCTTTTTAGTAAATTAGGGCATTATTTGGTCTTGGAGTTAGTTATCTTATGATTCCAAATAACAAAAAATACATTTAAAGAATCAATCATTTTTCAAAATATCTACACTGAAAATCATACGCATTTCAGTTTCCAAAAACACAACAAATGAGAGTTAAAAAAAAAAATCTAGCATGTTTCCAAATATAAAGAATCGGTCATTCTTCAAAATATCTATTCTGACATAAATCACTCATTTTGACTGTCGGAAAACGGCAAATAAAAGAAGATTAATAATCCTAAGTACCATACCTTTCCAATGAAATTCAAAACGCATTAAATATTACCAGCTGTAAACTATAATCTCCACAAAGTACACTACACTATATCTATTAAAATATACATCCACTGTTATAAACAACCTTCATTAGGTGTGAGGGACACCATACACTTACCTGCTTGTAACCTAGCAACAGTAATCAACAGGATCTAGTTGATCAGTTTCCAAATGGCCTGTCCTGCTGGTAAAATTAGTAAAAATGATGTCAATTACCACTTGACTTCCTGGTGAGCAAATTAATCATCAGAAACACAAAAGTTGACAGCATTCAATGAGATTAGATTAGCAAAACAGTTAATCCTCAATCCAATCTCATGGCTTATCTATTCAATAAACCCATAAAGTCCATGATAAACCAAAATCACTGTTGACAGGTTGCTTATTATCTCCTGGAGTGTAATCCACACAAAACATTCATTTTAATTTTAAAAGTAAAAGTATAGATTTAAATTAAAACTTTACTTTGAGTTTGACCCCGATTAATAATTTGGTTAGACACACCAATTGACTGATATCGACCATGATTGATCTCGGAAGTGTTCTCCAATCTGATAAGAGTTATGAACATATCATAAATTTGAATATTAGGTCAAGAAAATGAGTGTACAGTACAATGAAATGATATGATATTTTAAATGGTGAGGTATAAATTCAATCAATACCATGTCAAAGAACTATAACCTTATATTTCAATAAATTATAAATGTAATTAGGTTTCAGCCCACTACTCTCCACTAACTGGGTTTATAATGAAGAAAGTCATGCACTGGGTTAATGCCAGTGTAGCAAAGACAAGTAAAACAAAATTTTGTACTACAAAAAACTAAACACAATAGGATCTGTGTTTTAATTGAGAAAAACGGACTAAAAATATGTTTAATGTTCTCTATTGTAGAAACCTTATTACAATAGCGGTGGTGGAAACTGTTTGATATAGAAGCTTTTTGATTCTAATTCCTGCTAAAGACTACATATATGTACCCGGCTCTCCCAGTCAACTTTTCCAAATACATGTATGTGGCATTACCCTAGAACCTTGCTTGATAGTTGAGTTAATATCTCTTTTTAGACCAATCTTAACTTACGTACCTGTAATTTAGCTGCAATTATTCAGACACTGTCCATTGCAAACAGGCCACATGTAATTACATTTATTTGCAATCAAATAAATCAGTTCTATCTCACTGCCTTTTCATTTCAAGCCCAAACACAACCAGTATCGCAAAATTTAATAGATCTACAAAAGTCAGTGAATGAACAATAACAATGGCAATGAACAGGAACTGACCCATGACAAATTAGAGATACATGTAGATACGCTAAAACCTGCCTTTCTCTTACTTTTAATTAATTTAATGTCATATAACTTTAAAAAAAACAGAACAATAATTTACAAGACTCTTAATGTAGAATAAGCTTAAAGATGCATTATGGTAATATTTAGTTAAAGAGCTGGATGATCTTGCTATAATACTTATTCTGAGTTAAGTAGCTACAAGTGATTGCTGTTTTCAGAAGACAGTCTGGATAATCAAATTATAAACAAAGTCTCAATTATCCTAGACAGTAGATTATGCACTTGTCATGTGAATAAATACTATGTGAAAAAGTTTAAAGGTGGAAATAAACGACTCACAATACACAGATGCAGCTCTAACAAAATACATCCCAAAGTCTGAAGAAAGAATAAGACTCCTAACTTTTATCATATTCCTGAAGCAATGTCCCGAGAAATCCCTCTCTGACCATTGCTGGAATAGCGTCTGTTTCGTGAACTTATGCGGGAGTGTGTCTATTCTTTCCGTTCAATGAAAGCTATCACTTAAGTACAGCAACATGACAGTCCTTTGTTTAATCTGGGTCTTCCCTAAAACTTTGGACGGTGATTTAAAGTATTAAAAACCGTGAAAGTATGTTCGTTTCCAAACAGTATTGTTTATATTTCATTCGACTTGATAGCCTTGTTTGTCACGCAATTAGTTTTACTGCAGTATTCTGCTATGCATGGGTTAATTAGGCATAATAAAATCGTGAGTCATGACATAACGTTATCTAAACATATTTGGTCCAATATTGGCAGCTAGTGATTGGTTGGTAGACGGACTACTGACAAATCAAAATTTAAAACAACAATATCCACTCATAATAGCAGTGTGTAGTTGGATTACCTCTAATCAAACGCAACAATGCGAGGAGTATGAACTTTAATAGAAACACGAAAGATAAATGGATTTTCCTGGCATGGTTTCCCGCAGTCAGTGGTGCAGTAGGGAGAGCCTGACAAGGACAGCTGTCTAGTCGTGGCATGCACGTAAAATATTCCTTGGCAGTTGGAATTCAATATAAGATTAAGTGTAGGCTATATTGCCGTTGTTGTACGAGCAAAATTACCCTCACAGCACTTTGTATCGCGTATGCCCGCCTCCATTAACCAAGTCGGAGCTGAACAGCAAACCATTCCATTTTATTTTCATTGAGAATACCATATTATTATTATTATTATTATAAGCGCTTCCTTCTCAATTAGAAGAATTTCTCCTCTATACATCACTGTTCATTGATCAAAATAAAATCTATTCATAAAATATTCATTTATAATTTGGTGGGCTCGTAGTAATTACATCATTAATTAAATATAGTGCACGGTAATAATGGAAGAGGCAGGTGTTCATCAACTAGACGAAAAAGTTATTCCATGGCTAATAAACAACAGATACAGTATAAACATTGGGGGATTTAACCACGTAAGGTTTAAAGGAACTAAATCTGCAAGTTTGGAAATAAGGCACCTGTCACTGACAATGTCAGGCACAGACTCAGGCTTTGTCGGGCACAAAACTGGGTTTTTGTCTTTTTTTTATTGATTATTAATAAATGTCCGGTACAAAGTTGAAAATGTCAGGTACTACATGTATTTCATTAGCTCCCGACATTTTGTCAGGTACATCTAAAATTGTTATTTCCAGGCCTGTAAAAATCTGTATTCTTTGGCAACTAGAAATGGACATAAATGGGTCATATCACATATAATATTAATAATAATATATGAATGTACATAAACTGATTTACATGTACAGTCAATCGTTCCTGTTTTTGTGCCAAATCACCGGTATTTTACATATATTCATGAAAATCTATTACTGATTATAAAATATTTGAACGTTCATTTAGTGGAATTGTTTTACATTGCTCCCTTTACGTATAGTAGTAAAAGACCTTCACCGTCGCAGCCATCAGAAAATAGAAGTAAGTGAAATGCATTGAGAGAAAGAGAAAGAAATGGGGTTTAACGTCCACTCTACACAAACTAGGTCATTTCGGGACTAACATATGGCTTAATTTTATTTCAATAATTCGCTTGTGCGTAGGGGTCTTTAGCAGTGGGAGGAAACCCGAGTGCCCGGAGGAAACCCACGAGGTTGAGAAGGCGCCCCTTATCTCCATGTCACATACGCTCACGCCAGGGATCGAAACGACAGCCGCAAGCCAGAGGTGACCGGCCAGCTAGAGGTCAAAGTGCTGCACTCTAGACCACTAGGCCATCGCAACCCCCCGAAACCCCGAAATGCTTTGAGAAACTTGATGAAACGTTAGCTGTTTTATAACGTGAATAATGTTTACCCCGAAAATTTTGAGAAAATTTTGAGCCATCGATACATGTAAATATGAACATTTTGTTACACTTTGAGAAATAACAACACCTACCTGCAAAAAACATGCGGAAACACAGAGAATTCTTAGTGAAACACTGCGATTCCTTGCGAAAAACACAGTAGATTCCAAGCGAAATGTATAATTAGAAAATTGGCCTTTTCTCTCCAGCCCTACCTGTGGAGCAAAATGAATCCTAATTTTCGTCTTCAAAAGAAGAAATAATTATTTCCATTTATTCAATTTTCTATGCATTTACGACTTTGATCGAACACAAATGATTGTATAAGTACTATTATAAATAGGTTTATGATCAGCGTTTGAATATACGTATATGTCATATGTTATACCGCACACACAAACTGTCACTGCCAGTCAATTAAATGAAAATTGATGGTTAATTAAACATAACAAAAAATTTGCCATTTGCTGTAATATGAAAGTTGTGTTTATATAAAGCTGGCTATGTTAAGTTAGAGATAATGGTACAAAATGATTTCATTTTTAACCCCTTTTGGACGGATGACGTGTTGACACGCAAATATTTTCCGTGCCCAGAGACCGTTGACATGTTGGCACGTCACACGTGAAACCCTGAATCAGTCCTCATTTAAATATGCTAAATTTAGCACGGGGAATCCCCCTTTGCCTTGCGATCATAAACTAGTTATCTCCCGTTGTTCTAGATGGCATCACTTGTATTTTATTGTGCAATTTTCTCGAATTTTCTGCATAGTTACTAACAATGGCGGTTGCCAGGAAGCGCCAGCTGTCTTTCGACGAAGTAAAATAGACAATAAGGCAAGGAAAATTCATTTTGTGAACTCAAAACATTATAAAATTACAACAGGAATTCTTTTTTAAGAATTTAAGCCAAGCAGATTGAAGATAAATTCACATTTTAAAAAAAATGATTTCTTCCCCTAAATAATCCCATCCAGGGTTACGAAATTTCGTCGAAAATCCCGTCCACAAGAGGTTAAGAATTAAGATGTTCATACATGTATATTGATCACAAAATGAGTAGGCAAGGTGAAACTAAAGCGCTTCAATCGTAGCTAAACGAAAAGCAAACATCTGAGTTAAGTGACATTCTTGTCCATTGCTTGGTGGGAAAATAAATAAATGGCATCCAGTTGTTGCAGAAATTCATAACAAAAAACCCTGCTCTGTATGGTAACAATCATAAGGGCGATGCTCGATTCACAGTCCAGAACGTCCCGAATCGACAGAATTACAATTGAGTGATGCGGAATTCAGTCCTGTCACAGTTCTGTCAGTCACGACAGCTGAGGTGGAGTGAGTAGAATCGTGACGTATTCCTAGGTAAAAAATATGTTTCAGCAGTCATGATTGGTTGGGATACTTTTTATGCAGTCGACACATGCGTTGTACTCCGAAATTCTCCTTTTCACTCGATTGACACCAGTTTTGGAATTCAATTCCGGAACTGTGAATCGAGTATCCCCAAGGTTTCAAAGACAAGGACAATAACTCTTCTAAATATCTGAGAATAGAAAGTTTTAAAAAAAAAAGGTATCAAACCTAATCTGTAGAATGAATACAGGTCAGAAATCATAAATGTTATAAAATAATTTTGAAGTCCAAATTTTATCCTCGACAATGTTTACACCTTGAATATTTTCCAATAATAATCTGACTGGTAAATCAATATCCAGGGGCAATAACTCTTAGAATACACTTAAGTTCAACCATAATATTTTCAATATGGCCTTTGGACTGGCCACAGACACCCTATAAATTATGTAGCAGGTACTGTACATCAACTTGTATTGATTCCAATGATTTGTACCGCCAGGGGCACAACTAATTAGTAGAATTATCAATGGTTTATCCTACTGTTCATTTAGTAAGACCTATGGGAGGGTCAATGAATGGTCATAATGAATAAATGAAGGTAGTTCAATTGTAAACATTGTCACTTAATCCCATACTTAATGGTATAACAGACCAGATCATTGATATATCAATGTTCTATGGAGGACAACATATCAAACCAAATAACCACATTGTGATGGCTGTGAAATATCATTTATTAAATGACCAACGATTGGGTTCTCAGTTCTGACAGTAATTAAATATAATTAGATCGGATAAAGATATGACTTATCAGAACCTCATGCCTCTGAGATTGAGGATCAATTGATCATAAGGAGAAAGAGAAATGGGGTTTAACATCCACTTGACACAAACTAAGCCATTACGGAACTAAACATACCGGGTATTTTTCAATTATATATACAGTATAACAGATGCCAGCCTTATTCAATGTAATTTCATCAGTGAACCCATTTTTACAAGATAAACACAAACTGATCTCCTGCCTCTTTCATCATTCCAGGTCATTTACATTTAATCAGCCTCATACACCACCATTTACAAAACATTAATTGAATTTAAAGGGACAATAACACTCTTGCTGGCTTGGCAGCTCTAGAAAATAAATAATAGCCTTATTATAAGTAATATAAGTACTAGATGTTTAAGTGTCCTACCTGTTGTGTAAATTATCCATTACGACCTATTTTACTTGTCCAGAGGGTTTGAAAATATTTTAAATCAAAGTCACATTTGAAAAGGTTTACGTTAGACTTTTCAAATCAATAAGTTGAATTTTTCCAATTTTTTAAATTAGGTGTGTTAAGATGAAATTTATATCATCAATTAATTGGTATATTGTAAAATAATACAATTTGTTGACCAGAATGAAGATTGGGACATATTATTCAGTTACAACAAGAGTGTTATTGGGGCTTTAATCTTCTCATTGGGTGCCAACACAATCGCAGCTAAAACAAGCCTCTCTTACTATCATGCTGAACTTGACAGCAGTAAAAATCAATCTGATCAAATCTTAACCCTACAATGACAGGATTTTATTGAACGAAGTCGAATAATATCCCAGTTATCCACTTGTGGAAAGTCCAGACATTTAGTGCATGGTTTGTACACACTTGAAGATGATATAGCACCCTATTTGTGACAGTTCATGGTATATGTAGTATATAATATAGAACGATTATTTAAGTCGACATGTCAGACAATAAATCATGTGATACTCTAGTATTTGGTTTCATTGGTCTCTATAAAATCTAAGATATCCTTCCTTCATAGTGTTCGACAGTGGTCCTGGACAATAAATTCACTGATACTCTAGTATTTAGTTTCACTGATCTCTATAAAATCTCAGATATCATTCATAGTGATTCACTGTGGACAGTAAAAGAATTCAAATCTGACAATGGGATCAGCCCCACATTGTTGGTGGTATCAGTTCAGTTTGGAGGGGGGGAGGGATATGTATAGAGAGAAATGGGGTTTAGCATAAACTTGAGACAAACTAGGTCCAGTCAGGAATAACAATAACATGGTTTAATTTTATTGCATTGGGATCTTCAGTAGTGGGAGGAAACCGGTCAGCCCAGAGAAAACTCACGAGGTTGGATAGGCCACCCTACTCCTTATCATGTACAACCAGGGAATTAAAATAATGCTAGTTGACTCAATGACAGACCTTATGATATACAGCGCGCACGCGCTAACCATTCAACCATCCGGCCACCTACTAACTGCCCAAAACTCATTACAAAGAGTCACAGTTCATGTATTTTATGTTGAGTAACAATTCTTTTGGAGGTTTTTTTTTTCATGAAAAAATGGATCAGATCATGGGTCAAGTCCATGAATACGCACAACATTCCGGTTGATGGCAAGACCATGGTAAGCTGTTATTTTCTTTCAGTAGCAACTGACATAACTAGTTAGAAAAGACTATGAGAAAGATAGTTAAATATACATGGCCTTAAAATTCCACAAAACACAAACTTTAGTTCATATCAGATCAAACCTGGGCAGGCGTCTGCATTCCTTCACACGTGCAAGCCTAGCCACTTGATTCTATGAGGATGACACACATTTGAGCACTTAACCCACCCTCTGTGTAAAGACAATAAAAATATAATGGAGAAAAGTGAAATAAAATAGAGACAACAATATTAACAATACACGCCTATTTGATCTTGTAAGGCTTGTGTTAAAAAATTCCAGTTCGATAAAATAAAAACAAGACTACAATATTACCAATACACATATTCCTTTGATTCTTGATAAAATATAATATATTCCTTTTAAGATTGCTCAGAAATCCCGGTTTGATCGTATATAATCTATTCCTTGTATGACTTGTGTTAGAAATTCCAGTTCAATCAAATATAATATATTCCTTATACATGTAAGACTTGGGTTAGAAATCTCAGTTCAATCAAATAAAATCTTTTCCTTATAAGAATTACGTTAGAAATACATGTACCAGTTTGATCAAATAAAACCTAACCCTTGCATGACTTGCGTTAGAAATTCCAGTTCGATCAAATATAATCTATTCCTTATAAGACTTGTGTCAGAAATCACAAATTATCATCAGTTGACACAATAATTGAGTTAATTTTCACATACTTGTAGCAACATTTTATTACCTCTGTGTTATTACAGAAGAAAACCTTTTACCACTGATCATTAAATGTTTATATTATCATTCACATTGTAATCTTGACCTCATTTACCAGTGGATGTAATATGGTACCCCTGATAATACATTTAACCACGTCTGTTCAATATCATCTTCACAATCCAGTGTTCTGTTATTTAATGTTTCGGCCAAAAAAAAAAAAGAGTTCTGATTCCAATAACGGATGGAAAATAGGGTAGGGTCGGTAGGTAGGTTTTTTTTGGAGGGTTTTTTTAATAGAAATATTAGATCTGATATAAATATCTACCCAATTATTTTATTTCATCAAAATATTCCAATTAGATCCAAAATCATGGAATTCTAAAATCAGAGATCAACGTCAAAAATGTAATCAAAACTGTCCGTAGTGGCCGTATGCGTATGCCGCCGTATAAATATTTTGTGCAAAAATCATCAATTTTATGTTGGGTTGAGTCGGCGCCGCGAACATTAATTACGAATAGATTTGTGGATGGAATTCTTGGATAATTGTTTAAAATGTATCAGAGACTCGTTTATTATATCATCTTTGGTGGCAAAAGAACTTTTAATCGTTCCATGCAGATAAAAATTAAAAACAGAGGTTATTTTGTTCAATGGAAATAACTCGTGCTGAAAACTTTTCACATCGTACCATTGCACGTAATCGGTCCGCAATAAATTTATTTGTCTTTTAAATACCAATCGAGCAGATCCTATCCACCTGTTTGAAATATAGGTTCACCTGTTTTTGTCCATTTGCGAGCCGTTACTAATTAGAACAAAAGTTGTGAGGTTTGTAGCTTTTCAGAATGTGCATTGGTAAATCTATACGAAACGTGCAGTCTCGTTTATCACGTCAGTTAGGAATCTCCCGTCAAAAGAATGGCAGATCTTGATAAACGTTCGCTGTACCCGCTTATTCCGATCGGTAAGTGGCGATTCAAAGAACGATGACATTAATATTCATTTATAGCAACAAATAATATATGTATTTTCACAAATCCGGAAGGTTTAGAGTATTCTGAACGGTCGCTTAGTGAACAAAAAACTTTTTTATTTCTCTTGATGCTAAAAAAAATATTTGAGTCGGCAGGTTTTGTAATGGGTCGGTCGGGTTACCGGAAACATAACCTTTTTTTTTTGGCCTTATATCAACAGAATCTGTATTATCCACACAAGCCAGGAGTATTAATATATAACAAGCATTGTCAGAGTAGAATTGTTGTCAAATATAAAACCTTCTCAAGTGATACAAAAATGTTAATTATTTTGTTTCTCCAAATTAATTTTTAATTTAGGTGTAAATTGTAGGAGTGTTGGATAAAATACTGATTAATTTTGTTCAAAAAAAAACAAAACAAAAAAAGTGTGAGGATCATTTTCTTTAGCGTCATATACGTTGTCATTCATTAGACGTGTAATCTTGCTTGGATGGATTTGATAGAGGACATGCACATTGTCAGTTTTGATCGGTCTGAATTTTTATTTAACAAACAGTTTTAGACAATTTTGGTTATGCTCCTATGTTACTGGAAAAGAGATATATCGTGCGGTGCTAAATGGAGACTTAAGGGAGAGAAATGGAGTTTAACTTTCACTCGACACAAATAAGGTGATTCCAGCGCCAACACATGGTTCAACATTATTTCAATAGTCCGCTTGAACGGAGGGGTTTAAGGTTGGTTGAAAACCAGAGGACCCGGAGAAAAAAAGGTTGGAAATGCGACCCTACTGCCAACTCCTTGTCACATACAACCCATTGAATTGAAACCATGGTAGTGGACTCAATGACACACCTTATGATACAACGTGTAATCGCTAACCATTCGGACATCAACATTACATAATCTGTATCATCATCACAATCCAGGACTTTTATTTAAATCTTTCACAACTTTGAAACTATCAAAATAATCTGTATCATCCTCAGAGACCAGTTGCTTACACCTTTAGTTGAAGAAACTATCAACATAGTCTGCAGGTTTCACACTGCACAGTCAAATATTTATCCAACCGAAAGCTCTGATTCCGGACAAAGAAACGTGCACATACATGTAGCAGCTAAGTCATTTAAGAACTACATAAGGTTAATGGGAACAAAACAAGGCATAAAGTAATTATGAGCAATAATTCATATTTGATACAGGTTTTATTATTCCTTGTGTCAACAAAGTAAAAACATGATTAAAGGGTAATCTGATGTTAGTTTTCAGTGTGTATGGCAAAAATCAATAGACTTTTTCTTGTCTAAATAAAACTCTAACACTGCATGTAAATTTCAAATCAAGGGACGGCACAACATATTTCTAAATCACAAAATCCAAAGACCACAAATCTAACAAATTATTGGAAATCATTGAAAATACACATAGACCTCTTCATCTCATAAACAGTACTGACTGTGCACAACGTCCATAAATGGATGGACAGTAAGACTGACAACTCAGTAATGAAATGGGGTTTGATGTCCTACTGTTCTGCTTACGTTTTGTTATGTACAAGTGTAGAATCAAAGTCTCGCCACAGAACTCGACGACACACACTAAACCATTCTGTCATCCTCTTGGGTTTTCTCAAGAATCCTTCGGTTTCCTCCAAATGATAAAAATAGGTTGCCAGGCAACGAAACATACGCCCACACAGCAGCCAAATCGTCAGGGCAGTCAACAAGAGTTGTCGCATATTAAGGAATTATCAGAAAATCATTAGAATTTGTTTGGTTTTTATAATCAAACGTTTTTTTTTTTAAATCAGATAATAATTGTGACCTCCAGAGGCACAACAAGCTAAAAAGGGTGATTTTTCGTACAATCAGGGGACATAATTCAGGAAGTAATGACCCGATGGGCGCAAATATAGAAAGGGACCAAGATCTTTGGGTTATACCATACATGTCAAGTTTCATCAAAATCAATTCAAAATTGTGACCTTTATAGGGTCCACAACCTTGATATAACATAGTTTCACACTATTCGCGTACAAACGGCGGCCATTTTGTCCGTCACTTTTGGTCCGATTTTCACGAAATTCGAATTCAGCCTTCATAACCATGGAACGGTGATATATTCAAACGTTTTTTTAAATCGGATAACAATTTTGACCTCCAGAGGGACCACAAGCTAAAAAGGGCAATTTTTCGGACAATCAGGGGCCATAATTCAGGAAGTTACGATCCGATGGGCGCAAATATCGAAAGGAACCAAGATCTTTTGGTTATAAACATACATGTCAAGTTTCATCCAAATCGGTTCAAAATTGTGACCTCTAGAAGGTCCACAACCTTGATATAACATATTTTCACACTATTCGCGTACAAATGGCGGCCATTTTGTCCGTCAATTTTGGTCCGATTTTGACGAAATTTGAACTCAACCTTCATAACTATGAAACGGTGATATAATCAAACGTTTTTTTAAATCGGATAACAATTTTGACCTCCAGAGGGACCACAAGCTAAAAAGGGCGATTTTTCGGACAATCAGGGGCCATAATTCAGGAAGTTACGATCCGATTTGCGCAAATATTGAAAGGAACCAAGATCTTTTGGTTATAAACATGCATTTCAAGTTTCATCCAAATCGGTTCAAAATTGTGACCTCTACACTGTTCACAACCTTGATATAACATATTTTCACACTATTCGCGTACAAATGGGGGCCATTTTGTCCGTCAATTTTGGTCCGATTTTCACGAAATTCGAACTCAACCTTCATAACCATGGCACGGTGATATAATCAAACGTTTTTTTAAATCGGATAACAATTTTGACCTCCAGAGGGACCACAAGCTAAAAAGGGTGATTTTTCGGACAATCAGGGGCCATAATTCAGGAAGTTACGATCCAATTGGCGCAAATATCGAAAGGAACCAAGATCTTTGGTTTAAAAACATGCATTTCAAGTTTCATCCAAATCGGTTCAAAATTGTGACCTCTACACTGTTCACAAGCTAAAAAACGTGATTTTTCGTACAATCAGGGGCCATAACCCATGAAGTTACGGTCCGATACATGCCAATATCGAAAGGAAACGAGATCTTAGGGTGATAAACCTATATTTTAAGTTTCATTGAAATCGGATAAAAATTGTGACCTGTAGACTGTTCACAAACAATTGTGGACGGACGGACGAACAGGGGCGACGACAATATACGTCCACATGAAAATGTGGGCGTATAAAAACAAAGACCCTTATGCACAAGCAAAAAATTATTGAAATGGAAATAAAATTTAATCATACGCGTTAGTCACGAAATTACCTAGTTTCTGTCAAGTGGGAGAGAGAAATTGGGTTTAACGTCCACTAGACACAAACTAGGTCATTATGGGACTAACATATGGTTTCATTTTATTTCAATAATTCGCTTGGGCTTAGGGGTCTTTACCAGTGAGAGGAAACCGGAGTGCCCAGAGGAAACCCACGAGGTTGAGAATTCGCCTCTATCTCCATGCCACATACGCTCACACCAGGGCTCGAAACAACAGCTGCAAGCCAGAGGTGACCGGCCAGCTAGAGGTCGAAGCGCGGCACACTAGACCACTAGGCCATCACAACCACCCTCTGTCAAGTGGACATTTAACCCCATTTCTCTCTCTCTAAACTATTCTTTCACCTAACCATTTTGGGACTAACATATGGTTTCATTTTATTTCAATAATTCGCTTGGGCTTAGGGGTCTTTACCAGTGGGAGGAAACAGGAGTGCCCGGAGGAAACCTACGAGGTTGAGAAGTCGCCCCTATCTCCATGCCACATACGCTCACACCAGGGCCCGAAACCATAGCCGCAAGCCAGAGGTGATCGGCCAACTAGAGGTTCGAAGCGTGGCACACTAGACCACTAGGCCATCCCAACCACCCTCTGTCAAGTGGACATTTAACCCCATTCTCTCTCTCTAAACTATTCTTTCACCTAACCGCCTTCCTCATGTCAATCACTGACAGACAAATTTTAGTATGAAATTAAATGACAGCATTTATAGTATTTGAAAGGATAAGATAGAGAGATCTACTGTCCAGAATAAATGATGTCTATATACATGTAATTAATGTTCTATGTCATATTTATGTCTATTTAAAGTCAAGACGTCATTCAATACTTGTACTTGTATGTCACAACAAAATTGTCAAGTTGTCATCATCAAGTCTACAGTATCATTAAGTCGGCATTACGCTAGTCTGTCTGTTATTAAAGAATGATCATCATGTACTTGAATCAAGCACGTCACAACACATTAACTCTAACATTGGGTGATTTTGTCCACTTAGTCTTGTTTTGGTCTCTTTTTTTTCAGAATGCAATTTTAAATTTGGTTCTTAGCAGCCCATATTAAAGCTGAAAACAGATCTCATCATTACTTAGTTAAGTCTCGTTCCTCAATATTTGATTAAATCAAAGCATCGCTGAACCATTTTAATCTATTTAATATCGGAGAAAGCTGATGCCATCGAGAGTTGATTAAGGCCTGGATCAGTTAATAAATGTCTAATTAATAATTTCGAAAACATTTCAGGCCTAAAGAAAGACCTGCAATAGGCAGATTTAGCTCATGTATAATGCATGTTTAATAAACCATACCACTAATACATTATGCATTTTTTTTTTTAACGCTTGAAAAACATTTACAACGAGCAACTCATTAACTTTTGAAGAAACATTCGATGACTGTGTTCAGTTTTTATACCGCATCAATACATGAGTTTAGCAAAACCATGAACGTTAATTTTCCAGTAGTAATCATGTTTTCCAGGATTTTCCAGCACTGGAAATCATATTTTCATTTTTCCAGGAGTTTCTAGGGGTGTGCGAACCTTGTTAAGTAAGGACCATTTATCTTCCAAATATTTAATTAACTGATTATTTTGGAGTTTTAACGCCAGTAGTTCAGTTCTGTATCAAATGGCAGTGGCTCATGGCGTACAGCGCTGGTTCACTAACCAGGAGATATGGGGTTTAATCCCAGTGTTGTTAGAGAAAGTTCCCGAGAATTTTCCAGAGTGGTTTCTCCTTGTCAGTGGTAAAGGGACAGAAGTCATGGAAACGACATAGTCTAGTCAATCCGATGGTACGAAAAACTAAGGTACCATGTACATGTTGCCGCACACATAAACGAACCCTAGCAGTGGGAGGAAAACAAACCAGAGCATCCAGAAGTGGGAGAGAACCTGGAAAACCACGAGATTGGACACCCAACCTTACTTCTTGTCACATACATGTACAAGCAGGAAATCATATTCATGCCACTACTATTAATGACAGACCTTGTGGTCTAAAAGGCATGCGTTTAACTATTCAGTCACCTAACACCAGTATCCCTCGAACAACTATTACTTTAAAATTCTATGCACAGGCCCTTCAATTTTAATCATTCGTTTTATCATCCAGCCATAATAAATGTACACAATGCAATAAGCAGTGTCTCCATTCTTAATGGCAATACAGTCTACAGACCTCATAATTGATTTTATCTACTTGGTCATCCAGACTTTATTGTTGACATTGTCTGGTTTAATTAGATATATGTACACTTATTTCTATTATGTACATAATACATGTATGTCTGGGCAATTCAGTATAATCACTTGAGCCTATAATTAAGCTCAATATCAAACTTTTATATGTATAAAATAGTAATACGGTTTTATTATCACTTTTCTTCCAAGAAGCCGGACTTCGTTTGTAAAATGCTGGTTCACTAATGGGTCACCAACAAGTAGATCAGATGTTAGTCAAGACAGATCCCCAGAATTTTTTAACACGGAATTCATCTGGTCAGTGGCAGAGAATGGAGGGCCTGGGAGGAAAAACTGAGGTCCCATGTACATGTGGAAGTCGAAGTGCATGTAAAAGTACTCACGAAAAGATACATGTACATGTAATATCACCATACATTGCATGTTGTTTTTGGTGTGTTCTTAAAATCAGAGAGAACTATTTACATTTGGAAAAAATTGGAAGGTCTTTGTGATTTTCTGAAGTTTCCAGAAGCCGTCACAAAATTTTTTAATATGCCATTTTGAAGGCATCAATAAGTTTCTTTTTCCTACCAAGATTCAATTTGATACCTCAAATACTAACAGAAATACATCATCTTTGAATGTCAAAAAAATGCTGTAGAAAACTTTTGGACATCTTTGATGCTAAAACTAATCAAGCACACTTCCAAATTTCTAAAGATCCGTTGAGAATTAACTGAGATATGGAGAATCTGAGATTATTTTTTGTCCCATCCGTAAGTCACTTTCTGTTTATCAAAAATGACCCAATTTATATTTGATATTTAGTTCCACGAAGTGCAACAGTATCTGCATTGACAGAATGTTTCCACCATGCACAGTTTACGCTGAAACTTCTGACAAAAAATGGTAAAAAAAAATAAATAAAAATAAAACTCTTACGAAAACAAAATGTGTAATACGAAATAAAAACTGTAACGAACACAACACATGTTTCGTATCATAAGAAGATGAATATACAGGAAGTGAAAGGTTGATACGGTCAAGTAGGAAAACACTAACTTGACATATTTCTATTTACTTTGACCTACCATAATTCAATGAGGTTCTGCACCTTATTTAAATGGAATGAAATAAGGTTTTTAACTTCCTACTATTCTGACCAAACAGTCCATATTCTTACAACAAGTGCCTCTGGTGTTGAACTTTGACCTAACCTTACATTACAATCATAAACACTGCACTACATAGTAATTACTGTACAATGGTAATTGATTTTAGATAATTACGATTTTATCAGTGAAAGATAAATGTAACAGATTGGTATCAGTTCGCATATCTAAACTAAGTGCCTTGTTTTTACATAATAGAATAAGGTCATTTAACACACTGACTGACACCAATTGATGGCAAGACCTGTACATTAAATGTATGTTAGCAAGACTTGTGAAATGAATTTTTGTACACTGTTTTTCGAATCTTCATACATAGAGGCATACTGTTTATTGAATATCGTGAATTTTTATTGAATTGACTATGAATTACCAGTAAAAAAAATTTTGTCTGGAGCCATTCTGATTATCGAGAGAGAGAGAAGAGAGAGAGAGAGAGAAAGAAATGGGGTTTAAGGTCCACTCGACACATACTAGGTATTTCGGGACTAACATATGGTTTAATTTTATTTCAATAATTCGCTTTGGAGAAAACACATGAGGCTACTGGGTTTTGCTAATCAGGGTAACCATTACTCTGATTAGCAAAATATCAAATAGTAGGAACTTTTCTGTTTTTTGAATACAATCTGAACGACAGACTAACCCTACCTGCAGAGAAGTGACTCTGACACAATTAATAGCCATGATATACATATGACGTTATTTAAACATCACAGGTCATATGGTCACATCAACAAACATTACAACACACAGTGCTACATTGTAAACAATAACTTTCTTGCAGCCTTTAGGACTTATAATTCGTACAGCCATAACTCTATAACCAAATTGAAATTTGTGTCATAAAGTACATTATGTAGACAACTTGAAATTCACATAACTTCTAATTGAAAGATACAAAATACAAGTACATCCGACCTATTTTAAAGCAGAGACATGAAGTAGTACTGGTAGTAATAATATAAACATTCTAAGAGAGAGAGAAATGGGGTTTTGGCTTAACACAAACTGGGTCATTTTGGGACTAACATATGGCTTAATTTTATTTCAATAATTCGCTTGCGAGTTGCGCGTAGGAGTCTTTAGCAGGGGGAGGAAACCGGTGGACCTGGAGAAAACCCATGAGGTTGGACAGACGACCATACTCCTTGCCACGTACAACAAGGGATTCGAAACCATGCCAGTTGACTCAATGACAGGCTTTATGATACAGTGCTCACATGCTAACCATTCACCACCCAACCCCCCTATAAACATGCTAGTCGGTCATCTGTGCTTCAAGTATGATAAAGGACATCAGGATAGTCTCAATGATATCCATCATAATTCAATCCATGACATTCATATGATATTTAAAAAAATCAATACTAGACAAAAATAGATCAACATTTGCGATGCTTAACACTTCAAAATCAATCGAAAACTATATCTAGGGACATGTAAAATATATTTGTTTCTAAAAAGGAAGTGTTTATGGCTTTACAGTATTTTCACCATTTGAAATCATTTTGACAAACTACTAATTTTCAAGAAGCTGTTCTAATATTCTATGCATTATGATTTCAACAAATGGACAATAATAATTAATCGCCTAAACACATACATGTAAGTAGTAGAAAGAGAGAAGAGAGAGAAATGGGGTTTAAGTCCATTGACGCAAACTAGGCCATTTCGGGACTAACATATGGGTTAATTTCATTTCAATAATTCGCTTTGCGCTTGCGTGTAGGGGTCTTTCGCTGTGGGAGAAAACCAGAGGACCCAGCAGAGTAAACCCCTAAGGTTGGACAGGCGACTCTAGTCTACTTGTCACGTACAACCAGGGATTCGAAACCATGTCAGTTGACTCAATGACAGGCTCTATGATACAGCACACTCATGTTAACCATTCGCCCCCCCCCCCGACCCCCACAAATAATAGAGGTGCCAATCTATGCATTATGCTTTCAACAAATTAGTTAACTAATTACGCTGTATGTACATGTACGTGTAAATGTAAAAGGGGCATCTATCTATGCATTATGCTTTCAACAAATGGACTAATTAATTACACTGTACCTAAATGTAGTACATGTAACACACAAGTAAGAGGCGGTTAGACAGCAATGTCAGGTTTAGAGATACATTACACAATAATAATTAACTTCCATTCTTCAAAATATGCTTATGTCATGGCAAATTTGGTCTATAATGGAATTTTTTTTCTAGTTACATGTATTACAAATATCATACTTTCAGCTAAATGAAATGATATGAGGTTTACTTGTCTGCTCTGCTCTGAATTGCTTATCAGATAAAAAAAACAATTTGAAGAGTCAAGCAGAGATAACCTTATAAATCTCAAGATATAAGGTCATGCCATGTACTTTAAGTGTTATATTAATAAAAACCAAGGTCCCAACGTGTACACATTGCTGTGTAGGTGTAACACCCCTTGACAGTTGGAATTTGATATAAGAGTAAGTTAGTCAGTAAGCTGTAATGCCGTTGTCCTGGAAAAAATTTCTCTCATAGCACACTGTATGCCGTCTGCCCGTCTTCATTAGCTCAGTTCTGAGCAGAACAATAGGGCGTTAAAATCCATTTCATTTATTAATAATCAATATAAACAAACATGGGACTGTCACTTACCATATCGCACAATAATATATCAAAATCACAGCTATACATAGAATGACAAACACTACCTCTCAACTAAAAAGCTTAACCTTAATGTCTACCATTTTGTACTATATTAAACATTTAAACACTACTCTCTTGATTAAAGTTCGAGACAACAATATCAACTGTCAATGATATCAACTACTATCTGACTACACGTTAATTTGATACATCTAAATCTATGAATTGATAGTCTTGATCAAAATGTCTTCTTTATATACTGACTATTGTTTGTTTCAAGTCAGTTTTCCTAGTATGAGATACATACAAAGAATCTTAAAGAAAACTAAAAATATTGCACTGTCTTCCACAAAAAACATCGCCCAACAAACCTACATGTACCTCTGGTAATGTCTAATGTTGGTTTAAAGTGAAGTGTCCAAATTGTTTCCTTATATTGTGTGGAAATTGATAACAACGGCCATCAAATCCACAAACCATATCGCCCATCAAATCCACCTCTAGTAATATTTATCGTTTGTTTAAAGTGAGTGTCCAAAGTTTTTCCTTACTGTGTGGAAATTGATAACAAGGATCATCAAATCCACAACTAGTAACGTCTATCATTTGTTTAAAGCGAGTGTCGAAATTGTTTCAAATCCTTTTGTGTGGAAATAAGATAAATGTACATGTACTTACAAATTACTTGAATAATTTGTAATTGCAAATTCTAAATATTACAATTATGTCTTCCACAAACCATCGATCTGAATAACATTTTAAGCTGGGCATATCGCTATTTTAATCCTAATTTCATTTTAATTTTAAATCGAAATATCGCCAGTTGACTCAATTATATAACGATTAAACCAAAACTGTACACATTACATGTTACTTGTACAATACAACCTGACTAAACTGATAAGTCCATTGCAGGAATAAAACCTATGTATATTAGTATTAAACTACAAAAAAATTAGATTTACATGTACATGTATCACTGCCTTCAATTATGAAAAGAAACTAATTCAAAATCTGTACTTCAACCAAAAAATAATTATACCAGAAGTGATTAGTGATTACATGTACCAGCAATCTTTATCTCTGAGAACAAGTCACATTTAACACATCATTACAGGCAGCAGAAATAATAAAATAATGCTTCAAATTTAAAGATACATTTTGTGAAATTAGATAAAGAGCTGACAGTTCTCACTTTATAATCAAAACTAGATAATGTAAAGGGGAATTTGCTGAAAATTAAATTTCATTCAAATTGATCCATTAAACCGAGATTTTAGCGATTGAATTTTGACCCTAGCCTTGATCATCATTACTAAATTCAGTTCGATAAAAAAACATAGTCTTGATTATCGATTTTTTGATTTAATTATTAATGGACGTTAAATAGCAGATAGGATTGTAATACAGTAAATATTGCCGGCTAGTGAAGCCATCACGAGTTGATTATTGTCTGGATAAGTTTATTAATGTCGAATTAATAATTTAGATAACATTTCAGGCCTAAAGAAAGACCTGCAAGTGCAATTGGCAGATTTAGCTCTAGCATAATACATGTTTAAATTGTCTTCTAAACTGGGTTTGAAATTACCATGTATCAAATAAGTGAAATCAAGGGCTCAAATAATTTACCTTTTCAAGGACTCGAAATTGAAAGGTGATTGAAAGCTATCGCACCATCTCACTCCAAGCACTTGAATCATTTCTGAACAATTTGAATCTTGATATGAGGAAATAGCTTACAAAACTACAAACTGATTCATATTCAACTTTTTAAAATTTGTTGATGGGAACAAACAGGCTCTATACAATGACAAAATTATCAGAGAATGACATATTTTTTTATGAAAGCTCTACTGGATAATCATAAAGCTCTTCTCTGGAAAATTTGTTTTTTTAGAGATTTTTTTAAGCAGAGCAATAGCAATTTCATATACACGTACATACTGTCATACATGAATGTATATTTGCTATTTAAAGGGCATCTTGTTTTATAGGCTCTGCATGAACTGACAGGGGACGGGGGAGGGGGGTTATCAAGTCCACAAAAATAATGTACAGTTTTATATAACTCAAGAAGTTAATAATAAATTGTGCTAAAGTTTCATATTGTTTATTTTGTCTTAAATATAGGATATTAGTAAGCCCATCTTTTCCGGGTTGGTGTAAATTAACAAATAATTCATGTTTTCAATGTCGAAGACTTGTGATGATATTGAGTTACCGTACAAATTTAGTTACAGTACTTTAAGGGCGTTGAGTAGTCTAAAATGCAAATTTTAAAGCTAGCACTGTAATTTTTGTTGATAAGATATGACATTTTTTGTTATTTGGGGTGATAAACTACATATTAATCACCAAATAAATACCAATTTTATTTACCAACTATGTTCCAAACTTGGCCCAAAAGCATGATAAAAAGGGGTATTGATGACAACAAAAGTAGAATTTTCTCAGTTATGCCTGCAGATATTTTCATCAAATTTCGCATGAACAATGCTAATAGCAAGTCCCAAAAATACACTGGTCAATTTTTGGCTATAGGTTGTGGTTTGTCTTGTATCCATGGAAACGCAAAAAAACGATGCGTTTTCTTGGAAATTCTATTAGTACAAGCTCAAAAGATTTATTGATAATCCCACCAGTAGATCGAAAGTGGAGGTTATAAGCTACATTTCGACACCAAAAACGTTAAAAAATACCAACTCAAAGTATTTTAAAATTGTTGTTCATTATTTACCTTCAAACGAGATTTTGCGATTTTGGGTTAATTCTTTGAATACGTCGACAACAAGTATTAAAATACAACAATTCGGATGTAAAAGTAAATAATTACTTCACTGCACTACTCCACCGCACTCTAAATCATGTTATGCATTCAAAAAATAGTAATCTTTGACCATAAAAAAAAAAAATCCGTCATGTTCCTTTCGTGATAGATAAATAGACCTGGATAATAGCGTCATACAGGGAATTCCTTCTGGTCACGTGACATCTTCCACTCCCGTTGAAGCCACGTCTGTGTTGATCACGTGACTGGCGTGCACGACGTCATAATTTATTCAACACCTGATCTAGGTCAGGGAATCAGTCTCGTTTGCTATAAATAGTTTTATTCCTCCGCCTCGTATCCCCATTGTTACACATAAAACGACGCGACTTTCAAGAGTTTTCTGAGTTATTTTATAAGTGGAACAAGTTTGCAAAGACTTAATAAGATTGGCGTTGAAAAGTTAGTGCGAATCTTAGACTGCTCAACGCCCTTAAAGGACAAATCTTGATTATATTTTCGAGTGAGAGAAATTGGATTTTACGTCCACTCGACACAAACTAACTAAGTCATTTCGGGACTAACATATGGTTTAATTTTATTTCAATATTTCGCTTGCGCAAAAGGGGCAGTGGGGGGAAACCGGTACACCCAGAGATAACCCACGAGGTAGGACAGACGACCCTAATCCCTGCCACGTACAACCAGGGATTCGAAACCACGCCAGTTGACGCAATGGCAGGCAGTATGATAGAGTGCACGCAGCCACGCACGCTAACCATTTGGCCATCCACCCCCCCATATTTTCGAGTATAAATCTACTTAGTTTTGTGTTAAAGAGTCCTTAAAATCCAATACCTAACTCAATATACATGTAGGTGATATGATTCCAAACAAGTTAAATATGTCTGTCTTAATCTGGAAATAGAGACCAGTGTCCCAAGATGTATTATAAATAAAACCAGACTTTATTTTATAAAAATAAAATGTAGTTGAACTTTGCCTTTCATTTCAATCTGATTAAAACACAGATCCAATTTCGTTTCGTTTTTTTATAGTTAAAAATTTCATTTTTACTTGTCTTTACTACTCTTGGATCTGGAGGACTTGTTATTTAACTTGTGTTCTGCCTGAAATGAGGGTTCAGCCAATCAAATGGTCTGTCGAATCGACCGTTTGACCTTTTCATGCGTGGAACTGTGGGTACTAACACCAGCGGATAGAAATCAAAACAAAACAAAAGTAGATTTTAAAAAGCATGGCGGTCGCTAATTGGTTAATCGAATGACTGACGTTATCGGGTCAAATGTCCCGTGCTTGATACCTGACGTCATAGAACGTGAGCTCCCACTATAACTTGTTAGATCTACATGAGTGTAGGCCATCGAAAGTATAAAAAACTAAACGAAATATAGATCTATATTTTAATTAGATTGCTTTCATTTTCAAGTACAGCATGTGGGTCATGTACTATTACTTAGGACTTCTAAAGGAATGGCAAAAAAAAAAAAAACGGAAAAAAAAGGACCTTAAAATGTTAAAAGGGTTATGGGTCAGCACTCAGGATAAGCATTTTTGACATTCACGTCTAAACAACTCATCATTTTGAGCTGAAATTTTGATACACGGTACATGTAAATGAGTTCCTTTTGGAACTGTCATTGAGCGAACGATATCAAAGACAGTTCCAAAAGGAACTACATGTATATACCATTCCTCAATATTTTAGCTAACAAATTCGATACGTAGTAACGTAGCCCTACACTGACACAGTAGTAAACAGACTTTTATTTCTGAGACTGGTTAAAATCGGCAGCGATATGGTCCCTTTAAATGAACATCCAGATTTACTGACGGAAACAATTGGTGGAAAGATTCTATAATTGTTAAAACACTATAAATATCCTATCAGGTTGTAATTGAGAACAACAAAAAAATATTATCGGAAGCCAAAAGGTACAAGTTTACAACATGACATTGACCCTAGACTAGATGTAGAATAAAAAATTGATACTGAAGGGATCATTCTTTTTCCTTTTTTTGATTACGACTTGTTTAATGATGTAACAGCATGTTTAGTGAATGTGTTGATAAGGTAAAAATTGAGCCACTTTTTGGCTACTGTTTCATTCCTCCGGGTTGAACTGCCAGGTATATAATTGCATGACATGTGTCATGTGACAAAAATTGACTCATTCATTTGTGGTTAACTGTCTACAACTTGGCTTAGATCTAAACTAGATTTTTTTACACTTAAATCATTAGATAAATATGTCGTTCATATAATATGTAGTCCTATACACAAAAAAATTACAAAGTACAACTGCAAACAATCTTTTACTTTTACCTCCTAAAGCAAAAGATAATTCCAAAATAGTGGAAAAAAAGTCAGTGTGAATGTGCCGGTCTCAGTTACTTCACAATTATAGTTAATTATTTTCAATTTTCAGCATACTTACGGTGGATTCGAAACGTTGGATCTTTGGTGGAGTAATTTACATAGTAGATAAAGCACGTTTTAAAGCTCCTGGGACATTTTTTTATTGGTTTTATTGGCTTTTCTTCTCCACATAATGTCCCTAAAAAAGTAATTTTCACTCAGAAACAGAAAACTGCGCATGCGCAGTATGTTAAATCGATTCACAGGGGTATTCTAATATGAAGCCAAGTGAACCAGGCCCAATTTTAGTCTTTCTTTAAAACATTTGACAAAAAATATAGCAGATAACCTAATTATTTTTACACGCATGAATTTGAGCAACGATTTCATGCGTATGAATTTGATTCGTTTTATTAATTAAATATGAACGATTACTACGACAAGACGTGGTTATAAAGTGTAACGTACCCATGCGTTCAACGACATCTCCCGTTGAATTCCGATTGATCAATGATTTCTAAGACAGATTTGATTTATTATCAACAGGATCCAAATGATGTTTAACACCCTACTGTTTAACAGAATTCATTCAATTTGATTTGATCACAGATCCTATGGTTCTATGAATTGATACAGTACTTTTATTATTTATAACACACTATGGCATGTCCGTGTTGTGTGTGATGTCTTGTCTGCCCCCGGTTTTCGTTGTCTGTGGTGCGGTGCTCCTGCACTTGAAACACTCATTAATTTAATACTTATTAATGACTGGGCTCCTTTAATTTCAATTTTTTATTATTATTATTTCATTTCAATGTGGTGGGCCGTGTGATTTATTGGTCCATTACATGGAGTTGTGTCCCTTTACGCAAACTAACCTTTGGCACATTTATTTATAATATCTTTAAAAATTTCCCAAGGGGAAACACGATTAACCCAAACCCACCAACATTTCTCCCCATACCATAGTTATCACTGGTCTATACCGTCTATGTCGTTATTTGAACATATATCTTTTGAGGTTGAAATTTTTGTCCCTTTGTAAGGGAAGGGACATAACTCGTGTACATAATATTATAAATGATAGCACTAACAATAATAATAATGGTAATTATAATAATATAAATGATAGCACTTATAATAATATAAATAATAGCACTTATAATAATGATAATATAAAATATAGCAATAATAATATAAACATGGCCCCCCTCCGACGAAAATCACCATTGAAATTTATATGGCAAGCGGAATCTGACCAAGCGCTCCAGTTAGAACTGCATAAGCCATGCGCTAAATTAGCTATTAATAATTTCTTGATGAAAGACTTTGATCCAAATCCCATAGGAACCCAAGAGGCTACAAATGAACTAACAAAAATACTTATCAATGCCTCAAAACAATGCGTAAAACTTGTGAAGATCAAAAAGTGTAATAAAAAGAATAAATGGTATGACAGAGACTGCAATAAGCTGAAAAGGGATATGCTTATGGCACTAGACCAATTAAATAATAATCCAAACAATTCCCAACTACGGTCAATATATTATAAGAGAAAGAAGGAGTATAAGAAAACAACTAAATACAAAAACCGACAGGCTAAAAATGTAATTTTAGAAAAACTTGATGATCTGGATAGCAATAACCCACGTGAATACTGGAAACTTGTCAATTCCCTTCTTAAAGACAAAACAGAGGGGGGTGATGACATAACCATCAACGTATGGGAAAATCATTTTACCACACTTTTTGAAAAAAAACATGATCAGGCCAAATTCTCTGAATTATCTGAAAAAATGGAACAACTTAAACAGGAACCTATCAATACCAACCTTAATGAGCCTATCTCTGCAAGCGAACTTCGAAAAGCTGTAAAAAAGCTCAAAAGAAAAAAGTCGAATGGGCCTGATTTGATTCTTAATGAAATGTTAATATCTTCCTCCGAAATTTTGATTGATCAGCTCTTAAAATTGTTCAATATGATTTTATCGACGGGTTTCTATCCAACGTCCTGGATGGAATCATATATTGTTCCAATACACAAAAAGGGCAGTAAGGACGATCCAAATAACTATCGTGGCATTTCCCTGTCCAGTTGCTTTAGCAAATGTTTTCTGTCCATTATCAATAATCGAATAACAGATTACCTCGAAGACAACAATTTACTTGACCAAGCACAGGGCGGGTTCCGTAAAAATCATCGGACAGTTGATAATATCTTCATACTCAAAACGATTATCAATAAATATAAGTGTAATAAACAAAATCTTTTCATGACCTTTGTGGACTTCAAAAAAGCTTTTGACTCTATATGCAGAACAGGCCTCTTTTATAAATTACTAAAAAATAATATCAACGGACCAATTTTTGATTTAATTACATCCATGTATTCAAATACTTCATATACTGTGAAAACTTCCAAGGGATTCTCCAACACCATAAACTCTTTCATGGGTGTGAAACAGGGATGCGTGTTAAGTCCCGTACTATTCAATATTTATATTAACGACTTACAGTTTTATATTAATAATGCGAACACAAATCCTCCTTCACTAGAATCTAATAATGTCTCCCACCTGTTGTTTGCGGATGACCTTATCATGCTCTCCACTACTGAAACTGGCTTACAAACTAGCCTTGACCAACTTAATAAATTTTGTAGTGATTGGCAGATTGACCTTAACCCAACAAAATCAAAAATAATGATCATCAAAAATAATCAACGAAAAATAAAGAACATATTTCATTTTGGCAATATTAATCTTGAAACAGTTAAATCATACGTCTATCTAGGGGTCTGCTTTTCCAACAACTCAACCTTTAAGTCTGCGATCAGTCAACTTAATAGTAAGGCTAGACGTGCATGGTTCTGCCTGTGCAATAAAATTGGTACGACTGATTTTCTTCCGACCGAGGTTTTCATTAAACTATACCAATCAGTTGTTAAGCAGATAGCTATATATGCGTCGGAGATCTGGGGATCTAGTTTGGTCCACAGCAAAACTTTCGAAATTAGCAAATGGGACCAAATTTCTCATAATAAACTAACCATTAAGATCTGCAAGTCAATACTGGCACAACCATCAAAAACATCAAACATTGGCTGTCTAGCAGAACTGGGTATTTTTCCGGCCAGCCTTGACATATTTCAAAGAATGATTTCCTATTATAAACGCCTAACGAATTCTAATGTAGACAGTTTTCCTAAAAGTGTTCTTTTACGTTCTGCCTTCATTACTGATAGCAACCTCATTGCAAACAATGACATTAAATATTCTTGGACAGCAGCCATAGCAAAAATATATGAATATTATGATCTCCCAAATAACCCCTCTCCCTCAGCAACTAAACTAAAACTTCAAACTAAATTCAACAATCATTTTACAGAACTAACTAAATCAGGAACAAAGTTAAGAACGTATGGACTATATAAAAACGTAATAAACCACCCCGCGCGTTACCTTCTGCAGGTTAAAAATAAAAACTTTAAATCATCCTTTTCATCCCTTCGACTCAGCTCGCACAAATTGGAAATAGAGAGAGGCCGATACAAGAATATTCCACCTGATCAAAGGTTATGCACGCAATGTTCTCTTTCTGCCGTTGAAGATGAATTCCATTTTCTTTTACAGTGTCCCCGATATGAAAACCTGCGTCTGAGATATATCTACCCTACTTTAATACCATCTTGTCAATTAACTTTTGAAATTCTTTTTAATCCACCAAATTTCCTTGCTAAGGCAGTAGCCATGTACACATACCATGCTCTTCGGGAAAGGGGTGTACCTGTCTCTTAGTATCTGCTGAATGCTCTTTCCCCATTTGATCGTCATACTCTTATGTACACCGATATACTTTTACTACATATTTTATGAGTATTTTATTTCATTGTTATACTTTCATTGTTGTTTTCATTGGTATCATCCCAATGGTGCATGTACATAAATATATCCCATTATAATTTCATTATTTTTTCATTATTTATATAGTATTCCATGACAAATGTATCTTTTGCATGCATATGTATGTTGATTTTTGTATACTGTTCTTAATGGATGTAATATGCAAATAAAAAAAGTTGAAAGTTGAAAGTTGTACAACCATGTAGAAATCAGACTACCTAATTTTCGTCGTGTTTTGGTAACAGAACAAAAACTATAAATTTAAGAGTCTACATTTATTTTTACAGCACTTGTCAGTACAAATACTTTTTATGAATATAATCTTTGCGTGGCATTTAGCGATCAGTAAACACATTAACAGAACACATTTATTATGGGCTACAATAACAAGTTTTATTCTAAAAGCATGACGTTTCGACAAGTATCCTCTTATATCATTCAGAGGCGGATCCAGGATTTTTCAAAAAGAGGGGGCGTGCTGCGCCCACTTGGGAGTGAGAAGCCCGGAACAGTGATTTTTGAGTGGAAAAATTGCCCACAAGGATTTATTTCATACTGATACTGTAAATTAGGATTTCCAATCTAAACTATTTTTGTTCTCCTTTCTCGTGAGAATATATTGAGCTAAAATTTGTTCGCCACCCCAAAAAATAGAGGGGACGTGCGCCGGGTGCGCCCCCCTCTGGATCCGCGCCTGTCATTATCAAGCGTGATGAAAGGATAATTGTGGAAACATCGTGCTGTTAGAATAAAACTAGTGACTGTGTCCCATAAAAACTGTGTTCTGTTCCTTTTTATGAAAACTGTGAGAATAACCAAGAAAATAAATAGTGTTCAATGTCTTCTTTTTCGCTGAGGGTGATATCGCAGACAAGTGGTCTCTTATTGGTCATTCAACTAATTGGCTGATTGGGACCATGGCTGATTGGGACCTGGCTGATTGGGACCAGATTTGTGGCTGACTGGGACCAGATTTGTGGCTGATTGGGACCAGATTTTTGGCTGACTGGGACCAGATTTATGGCTGATTGGGACCATGACAAGGATTATTCGGACCATTACTTAAATGCCGCGAGTATTTAAAATATGTTTGCATATTTTTGATAATAAGACAACTATGGCAATAAATAGTGTAATTAGTTACAAATAATAGTGTAATTAGTGATTGACGGCTGATTGGGACCATGATCAGACCAATGATAAGAGTGTTTTAAATATGTTTGCATGACAATAAATACCACCCAGTATTATAAAAGCTATTATGATTTAGTCAGACCATATATAAATGGCGACTTTGTTTAGTAAACGACTTGTGGTAATCTCATTTTCACAATATTGTCTCCACAATTCCATTATTTTTCCTTCTGTTTTTCTGGTTTTTGTTGTTTTGTTGTTAGTATAAAACTCAGGTAGCAATATACAAGGCCCTAATCACACCTTTTATTGTTAATTAATGACAAGCCTAATAATCCAATAAACAATCAGATCCAATCACACAAATTCCCTGTTGTGGCTGTCAGTAAGATCTGAGTAATTTTCATGTAGTAATACTAATATAGTACACTTTCCTAGATATCACCCACCTGTTTACTTGTGTTAAAATTGAGTCTATAAATCTATTATGTTTATATTCTGTAAAAGGTTGGATATAGATTTTGACTGCCTTTATGTACATCATATTTGAAATAACCGATTTCCGTTGCTACTGTATTGCTGGTATTAGTTTTCAAATTTGTTTGGTTTAAACATTATTTCTATAACATAATTACACACAATATATGTACATGTATAATCGTTTCGGATTTCCGTTAAGCTACTGTATTGCTAGGGGCTAGTACCGGTATTAGTTGTCAAATTTGTATGACTTAATTGCAATTAGCATAAATTGGTTTAAACAGTATTTCTAACATATAATTACACACAATGTATAGGCTATAATGGATTCCAAAGCAAGCTACGAAGTTTATAAAATAAAATAAAAAATGGTCTGTTTAAATTGCATAAAAAGTATAATAATTTATATAAGATTAATAAGATAATCTCTGTTAATATAATATAGTGTAACTGTGACATAAAAAAATTGAATATAAACATAAATAACGCAGGCCTACATAAAAAGATAGGCTGGCACTGCCAGGCAGGATACGCCCACATTTTCGAGAGATGGATAGAGAACAAACAATACGGAAAGTGATTTTTCCTACATCATTAAGTCCTGTATTTCATACTGTATTGGGAGCAGCCATTTTGTTGGTCAGTTCCAGTCTGATATTCATGAAATTGGAAGTCAACAATGATTATGGTGTGACAGTACACAACCTAGAAATGTGACTTTTCGTCAAAATCGGATAAGAATTGTGACCTGTACAGAGTCAACAACCATGATATACCATATCTTTACACTATTCGCGTACAAACGGCGACCATTTCGTCCGGCAATTTTGGTACCATTTTCACGAAATTCGAATAATTCAGGAAGTTACGATCCGATATGCGCAAATACCGAAAGGAACCAAGATCTTTGGGTTATAACCATGCATTTCAAGTTTCATCAAAATCGAATTAAAATTGTGACCTTTACAGGGTCCACAACCTTGATATACCATTTTTTAACAGTATTCACGTACAAACGGTGGCCATTTTGTATGGCAATTTTGGTCTGATTTTCCCGAAATTCGAACTCAACCTTCCTTACGGTGTAACGGTAATATAATCAAACGTTTTTTTAAATCGGATAATAATTGTGACCTCCAAGCTAAAAAAAAAGGCGATTTTGCGTATAATCAGGGGCCATAATTCAGGAAGTTACGATCCGATATGCGCAAATATCGAAAAGAAGCAAGATCTTTGGGTTATAACCTTGAATTTCAAGTTTCATCACAATCGAATCAAAATTGTGACCTCCACAGGGTCCACAACCTTGATATACCATTTTTTAACAGTATTCGCGTACAAACGGCGGCCATTTTGTATGGCAATTTTCGTCCGATTTTCCCGAAATTCGACCTCAACCTTCCTTAGGGTGTAACGGTGATATAATCAAACGTTTTTTTAAATCGAATAATAATTGTGACCTCCAAGCTAAAAAAAAGGCGATTTTGCGTATAATCAGGGGCCATAATTCAGGAAGTTACGATCCGATATGCGCAAATATCGAAAGGAAGCAAGATCTTTGGGTTATAACCATGAATTTCAAGTTTCATCAAAATCGAATCAAAATTGTGACCTCCACAGGGTCCACAACCTTGATATACCATTTTTTAACAGTATTCGCGTACTAACGGCGGCCATTTTGTATGGCAATTTTCGTCCGATTTTCCCGAAATTCGAACTCAACCTTCCTTAGGGTGTAACGGTGATATAATCAAACGGTTTTTTAAATCGAATAATAATTGTGACCTCCAGAGGGACCACAAGCTAAAAAGGGTGATTTTTCGGACAATCAGGGGCCATAATTCAGGAAATTACATTCCGATAGCCGCAAATATCGAAAGGAACCAAGATCTTTGGGTTACAAACATGCATGTCAAGTTTCATCAAAATCGGTTCAAAATTGTGACCTCTATAGGGTCCACAAGCTAAAAACGTGATTTTTCGTACAATCAGGGGCCATAATCCATGAAGTTTTGATCCGATACATGCCAATATCGAAAGGAACCGAGATCTTTTGGGGATAAACCTATATTTCAAGTTTCGTCAAAATCGGATAAGAATTGTGACCTGTAGAGAGTCCACAAACAAATTGTGGACGGACGGACGGACGTCCGGACGGACAGGGGCGACGACATAATACGTCCACATGAAAATGTGGGCGTATAAAAAGCACACAATTATAGTCACGCTATAGATATAAAACTCCTTTTATTTATATTAAACTTAATTCAATATCAAAACCTAAGTTTTTAGTATTTTTTAATCGTGTGGTCCGAATCAGCCTAGTGGTGGTCCCAATCAGCCTGGAATGTGGTCCCAATCAGCCAAGAATGTGGTCCCAATCAGCTTTGACTTTTGTCCCAATCAGCCATGGTCCCAATCGGCCATGGTCCCAATCAGCTTGGTTTCGTCTTATTGTCCCCCGCCTTTCGAAGAAAGTTGGGGGACTATTAAAATGGGTTTGTCCGTCTGTCTGTCTGTCCGTCACACTTTTTGGGACACAATAACTCTCTTCCTAATTGAGCTAGAATGTTCAAACTTGGTGTATGTGTTTATTAGGTCAATGCCTTGATGGAGTTCGATGATGAGCATTTTCCGCTTAGGGTAAGCAGAGATAAGCAATTTGATTGGTTGATGCTTTGGGACACGATAACTTTACTTCTAATTAAGTGAGAGTGATGAAACTTAGTGTATAGTTTCATTACAGTAATACCTTGACTAAGTTCGATAATGAGCATTTTCCGCTCAGGGTAAGCAGAGCAATTTGATTGGTCGAGACTTTGGAACACAATAACTCTCCTTCTAATTGAGTTAAAATGTTCAAACTTGGTGTATATGCTTATTATGTCAATGCCTTGATGGAGTTCGAAGATGAGCACTTTCCGCTTAGGGTAAGCAGAGCGATATGCAATTTGATTGGGCAAGAATTTGGAACACAATAACTCTCCTTCTAATTGAGCTAAAATGTTCAAACTTGGTGTATATGCTTATTAGGTCAATGTCTTGATGGAGTTCGAAGATGAGCATTTTCCGCTTAGGGTAAGCAGAGATAAGCAATTTGATTGGTTGATGCTTTGGGACACGATAACTTTACTTCTAATTAAGTAAGTGTGATGAAACTTGGTGTATAGTTTCATTACAGTAATACCTTGACTAAGTTCGATAATGATGAGCATTTTCTGCTCAGGGTAAGCAGAGCGATACGCAATTTGATTGGTCGAGACTTTGGAACACAATAACTCTTCTTCTAATTGAGTAAAAATGTTCAAACTTGGTGTATATGCTTATAAGGTCAATGCCTTGATGGAGTTCGAAGATGAGCATTTTCCACTTAGGGTAAGCAGAGATAAGCAATTTGATTGGTTGATGCTTTGGGACACGATAACTTTAGTTCTAATTAAGTGAGAGTGATGAAACTTGGTGTATAGTTTCATTACAGTAATACCTTGACTAAGTTCGATAATGAGCATTTTCTGCTCAAGGTAAGCAGAGCGATACACAATTTGATTGGTCGAGAGTAGTCGAGACTTTGGAACACAATAACTCTCCTTCTAATTGAGTTAAAATGTTCAAACTTAGTGTATATGCTTATTAGGTCAATGCCTTGATGGAGTTCGAAGATGAGCATTTTCCGCTTAGGGTAAGCAGAGATAAGCGGGGGACATCAGCCTCACTGTTGGCTTGTTTTTTATTATTTTAGAGCATGCTCAGGGTCTTTTCCTCTGTGGAAGGAAACCAGAGTACCCTTAGTAAACCCCTTCTCCAACTAGAGCTTGAAGCGTGACACTGTAGACCACCCTAACCCCCGCCGAAATAACTGGACGTCCAGATGGACAGAGGCGATTTCAATAGGCCTATACGTCCACATCAAAATGTGGGCGTACAAAGACTCACACTCTACAAAAATCATGTGACCAGTACCAGTCGTTGGTGATAAACATCCTGTTTTAATTCATTGCATATAAATTATGATTCATTTTTAAGCAGGTCATTTGGAGACCATAACATAGGGTTATTTTAATGCTGTGATCACATGCTATGAAGAAGAATTTTGTACCTACAGCAACATTTCGTCCTATTTTTCATCAAATTCCAACAGGTTGACCACAATTTTTCGTCATATCCAAAGGACTTGGAAACACTTTAGTTGCCACCCCCACAGTCTGTAAACACACAATAAATACAAAACTAAATCGAAGTAAAATCTTTTAATATTTATTTTCATTACAACAATAATTAAGAAATCAAAATTATCAAAGACCCAATCTGATTAAAACACAGATACTATTTTGTTTCATATTTTAATAGTTCAAAATTTCATCTTACTTGTTGTAACCGGTGTTCTGGATGTTGTGAGGGATTAGCCAATGAAACCATCTGTTACAGCAAGCTTTTGGCGTGAGGTACATAGAAAATTGGGTAATCCACTAGAAACATCATTGCTGATTGGTTAATCAAACTTCTGATGTCATAGGGTCAAAAGCCTCTCGTATGACCTCTGAGGGAACTCCTAAAACAATTGGTCAGATCTTCATGTAGTGTAGACCATCGAAAGTATAACAAAAAACTAACAAAATATAGATCTGTATTTTAATCATATTGTCAAAGACCTATAAAGCAATGTTCTAATGTTTTTGGACTAAGGGACATAACTCAGTAACAAAATAAAACCAGGATTAGAATCAATGGCAATATAGGATCAATTTACAAGTGGATGTAAATGGACAGTATAATACATAAGATTCCTAAATAATTTGCTCAAAATTGACTAGATAAAATACATAGATATAAAGATAGATTCATGCAAATTAAAAAAAAAGTATGAATTTCATTACAAAACTTAAAAATTAACAGCAAAAACACACACACAACAATGATTAACAACATTAATATAATAAAATCGAAGCTATATTACAATTTGCAAAGAGATAAATAAAGTTATTTACGCGATTCTCGTTGATAAAGTCGTGTGCTAAATAAAACACCTCAAAACAATAACAGTCAGTTTAAACTGGTCTTAACCTTAACAAATCCACTCAACACAAACTAGGTTATTTTGGTGGGCAACAACAATATACAACCACATTTCAATGTGGGAATGTAAAAAACAATATTTATATATATACTAGACAAATCCGTGCCATTAAAAAGTTAGTGCATTTCAAATGTTAAGGTATTCTGTGTTTAGATGCATGGCTTTAAAAATATCATCATTCAAAAAATTACGTTGCATAAAAATATCTATATATCCAATATATACAATATAATTATCAAAATAAAGACTTTAACAAACAATACTGCTGGGACCTCGATCACATGTAACTGCTTTGTTAAGTGTCTGCACAAATTTTTATACTTTTAACACTATCTAAATATTTATTTAGTAAATCAACTTATATGTAAACTTTTTTATGTTTTTTCCCCCCTCAACCCTCCGTTTGATCGAAAAACCCTATAATTATGTCTTGGAATAATTCTACCATCTCTATTTGCTGAAATATGAACTAGTTTACACATGTCTAAAGCTGATTTGCTATCTCAGCCTCAAAGGGGGCTAGTCCATAAATATTCAAAGTGGATTTCTGGTATGCACTTAGATAATTTGCCGCTCCAAGAAGTGTCGCCCCGGGGCATATACCCACCTCAGCCACCCCCTAAGTGAAGGTCCTGAATACTGATCAGTTGCCTGATCCAAAACATACAGCATGCATACACAGCGTCATACAGTATTTAATAATTTACATTAACACTGGAATTCAAATCAATAATAACATTTACCCAAACAATTTCTATTAAAAAGTACCCTATGTGCACCTAAAATTTGCTTCAATCTTTGTCCTCAGCTGTTGTGAAAACAATGTCGCTAAAGACTCCATGCCTTAGTTAGTTTAAAATTCTAATCAGTATTTGAGAGATTTAACCCAAATATTTAAAAGGGTAGTTCCTTTTCTCCACGCATTGTTTTGATACCATAATTGAGTTCTGCTCCACCAGAAAGATTTAGGTCAATACCAGTACAAAACGTAGCATCTGCTGCCAAAAATAGACAAGCTGTACCACTCTCTTCTAGAGTTCCATACCGTCCGATCAACTGTTGAAAAAAAGTAAATCGAAAGTGAAAGAAAAGAGTTGACCATACATAATGCAAGAGCTACATCTGCCTATTGCAGGTCTTTCTTTAGGCCTGAAATGTTATCTAAATTATTATTTATCTATCAATTAACTGATCCAGACCATAATCAACTCTCGATGTCCCTGATAGCCTGTGATATTTATTGGATTAAGAACCAATTTGCTGCTCAACTTTCATTCTCGATTTAATCATGAAGAGAAGAATCGAGACTACATCTTTTTATCGTACCAACTTTAGTAATGATGCTCGAGGCTATGCTGAATTTTCAATCCCAAAAATCTCGCTTCAGAGTGGATTTATTTGATTTGAAATTGACTCAATGACAGGCTTTATGATACAACTTGCAATTTGGCCATCCTCATTACATGTATAATTAAGCCCATGTACAATGTCAATAAATAGCTAAGAACATAAGTTTATACTGATGAATTATCAATCTAACCTGACTATTGGCGCCATTTTCAATGGTTTTCTCTGGATTTGGTGTAGCTTGAGCACCAGAATTCCACATGGGAGTCCAAACATTTCCCGGAGACACCCTGGTAAACAAATATTTAAAGGAAATGAAAACATTTATATAATCTATAAAAAACATTCCACAGTTATTGAAACGAAACATGTTAATAAAATTCAAAAGTCGAACATCTAGATAGTTTTAATTTTAGTGAAATCTATTTCTATATGTCTTATAAGGATTATTCATAAGTTTGCTAAGAATACACGGGTCCTTGGTTTTCTGTCCCATCCAAATGACTACACAGATGTCATTGTCAGGCCCCCCCCCCCTGTCCTGCACAACTGATAAGGAGAAACCACACCGGAAAATCCTGATTAACCCTCTCGCTGTCGGCCAATGCAGGGATAACAGCACACATTACGAAGATGTTTATTTCTTCGTTAGATTTTATTTCTTCATTGTAATTATATAAATCCACAAGAATATAAGAGAGGTAAAATGGTCTTACGAATTGACTCGAACATTATATTTAGCTTCATCTATGGATAGAGCTCTTGTCATGGCACTTATTCCACCCTGAATAAAAACAAACAATTTATTGATCTAAACACAAAACTATCCATACAACTGTCATAAATACACCAAAATCATATAAGGTTCCACAGATCTATATTTCGTTTCGTTTTTTTATACGTTTGATGGCCTCCATTACATGAATATTTGACCGGTTGTAGTGGAAGGTCAAGACAGAGGTCATATAAGTGGCCTTTGACCCTATGATGGAAGACATTTGATTAACCAATCAGCATTGACGTTTCTAGATGGTTACCCACAGTTTTGTGCACCTCCTGCCAACAAAATCTCGCTGTGACAAACCATTTCATTGGCTAATCCGTAACATCACCCAGAAAACAGGTTATATAACAACTCTTCCAGCTCCTAGTGGAGTAAAGACTAAGTAAAACGAAATTTTGAACTATGAAAAAAAAGAAACAAACTAGGATGTGTTTTAAAGAGATTAAGGTTCTATTATCTATAGATCATCAGTGTATGTGACCCGTACTGGCTCAGTAAGATTTGGTGCTGGCATTCTAACCTGGCAGTCTCAGTTTCAGTCCAGTGTTGGCCTAGAATGTTCATCAGGATTTCTTAAGCATGCTGAATGATTTCCCTATCAGAATGCTGCTATCGATAAATTAGGCTGTCTGACAAAAAATTGTTGGTGAGAACTAGGCTAGCAAAACCCTGTCTCCAATCTCTTAAAACTAAAACTAAATACAGTAGAATAAAGTTATTTAAATGATCTTACCTTTGTGGCAACATAAGTAACTGCTCCAAACTGACCAATCTGACCAACCAAGCTGGACATGTTGATTATATTACCTTCAACCTTTCTAAGATATGGTAAGGCATACTGTAACAAAATAAATAATCAATAAGATAACACACACAGGCCTGGAAATAACAGTTTTAGATGTACTTAACAAAATGTCAGGCACTAATGAAATAGTACCTGACATTTTCAACTTAGTGCCAGACATGTATTAATAATATCAATAAAAAAGACATATCATTGCCAGACAAAATGACAGGCAGATTTTGTGCCTGACAACGGCCTGAATCTGTGACTGACATTGTCTGTGACAGGTGCCTTATTTCCAGGCTTGGTTTTCATCATACAAAACTTATGCTGCCTATTATCAACAATAATCAGCTTGAGTGGTCGTCATACACTCATTACATTATATTAATTTTGAATATCATTTATCATGTCTTGATGTCCGATTGGGCACATTCCTGATCTGGTAATTTAGGATGTTTGGAAAATAGCGTCGGACATGTCCGGTAACAGGCAAAATCACTGCTGTCTACTATTAAGTACACTTTAGAACAGACAAAAAGCTAGTTAACCGATATTTTAATTCCCATTTTGATTATTTTAGTCTATCAACGGCTGTCAGGCAAAATACGCCCAAATTTTGCAAGACATGGATAGAGAACACACTAAAAAAAAACCCAGCTTGTATGACTACTGACAAGAGGCCATAAAAAGCATTAAAAAGATATGGAACGGTACTTTAATCAGACTGCTCTACTGTGTATGTGTGTGTACTTACCTTTGCCGCTATAAAGTAACTAACAAGATTAACATTTAATAATTCTCTAAAATCATCCGAACTAAAGTCATCTATTGGCATGTGTGGTGGATCTGAAAAAATACAATCACACACATTGTAAATAGAGAGAGAAATGGGGTTTAACGTCAAATTGACGTAAACTAGGTAATTTTGGGACTAACACACGGTTAATTTTAATTTCAATAATCTGCTTGCGCATAGGGTCTTAAGCAGTGGGAGGAAACCGGAGGACCGAGAGAAAGCCCACGAAGTTGGACAGGCGACCTTACTCCTTGTATGAAATCAAAACCATGCTAGTTGACTCAATGAAAGACCTCATGATACAGCGTGCATGTGCTAACCATTCAGCCATCCTGAATTATAAATAAGCAGAGAACAGCCATTTTTCTTTGTTTATCATTGCTACATCAGCTGTTTTATATAGAAAACCACTTCATTATTAATCTGTGGAGGTACTTGATTGACAGATTTGCTATCAAGTGATACTGAATTTAGCCCTGTCAGTTCTGCCAATCCCTACAGCTGAGGGAGTGTGAGTAGAATCCCAACCTATTTTAAGTAACAAATATGTTATGATTGCTTCAGATATTTTTTTATGCAGTCAACATATGCATTGTACTCGGAAATTCTCCTTTTCACTCTGACAACTAGACATTAAGAAGGCTATTTTGGGTCTTCCAAATATTCTTATTTATATAATTCACTAACATTCTTAGGTCATTTAAAGTGTGGAGAAACCTGACACATCACAAAGTTAAGACAGGCGACCTTATGACCCTCCTAGTTATTATCATACGTTACGGACGAAAATTAATTGGTGGCTAGGTAGCGTTTCTCAGATTTTCAACATGTAGCTACTGTGTGTAAACTCTGTATCCAACTAATGAATGTCATACATAACAGGCGTGCACCAGATATTAAAGAGAGAGAGAAATGAGATTCGAAGTCTAGGTCATTTCGGGACTAACATATGGATCAATTTTATTTAAATAATTCAGTGTACGTAGGGGTCTTTAGCAGTGGGAGGAAAATGGAGAATGCGGAGAAAACTCATGAGATTGGAAAGGCAACTGTACTACTTGTCACATACAACCGGGGAATTGAATCCACACCAGCTGAAGCAATGACAGAACTTATGATACAACATGCACGCGTTAACCATATATATATATAACCATCCAATCAGACTACCAGACATTAAACCACTTCACCATTCAGCAAAGGTATGACATTGATGATTACGCAAAACTGTTAAGCTCAAAGCGAGGTAATATCTTGTGGAATATCCAACTACCAGACATTAAACCACTTTGCCATTCAGCAAAGGTATGACATTGATGACTACGCAAAACTGTTAAGCTCAAAGCGAGGTAATATCTTGTGGAATAACCGGCACAGGACAAATTCTTCTAAGAAAGTGACTAGAAAATATCACAAGCCATTATAGTTACTTCCCTTGCATCCTCTTTAAAATAAAATAAAATAATGTTTAACATCCTACTTTTCCGCATTGACATAGATAATGAAGACGATGAAAACAAAGAACAGAGTCCTGTTTCTCGAAATCTTAACTTAAGATACTTCAATTTAGATTGACTAAGCACTAAAATCAATCACCCGAATATTATCCAATCAAATTACTAAAATTTGGATTTTATCTTAATTAAAATTTTGTGAGACAGGCCCTTATATATTTTACATTTTTTCCGATATATATCTGTCTGTATACTTACGATAACCTGCATTATTGACAAGGCAATCAATTCTACCATATTTCGCTACTGTCTTCTCAATTAAATTCTGAAATAAAAAATCAAACATGATCAAAAATCAAACAGTTTCCATATTTCGATGCCATAGTTCTAGAAGGTTGGTTGTAAGTGCCACTTATGACCCAAATAGCTTTTTTGGCATAGGATGACTAATCTCATTTTGAGGCTTCTCTACGCAAAATTTCAGAACTGTAAGAGCGTAACTTTCATCAAAACATTGCTATTAAAATGTTGATGTTCTTATTGCATTATTACCGGTAAGATTGAAATAGGTTTTCCTCTCAAAAATTAAATCTGACAATTTTTGACACTTAAGACCTTTCAGAACTATGACATCGATTTAGGAAATGAAATGAAATGAGTGACTGGGCTAATAAAGATGGCATATTCTAGGAAGAACAAACCAGTAAGTCTAGAGTGGAGTGGCAACTGAAGGAGTTTTTGATTTTTGTCCGAGCTGTCCATAAAGGTGTCACGTGTCATTGGAGATTCTGCATTGGAGATTCTGTTGGGAAAATATATTATTAATGACTCTTTCGTCTTTCTCTGTATATTCAGTGTTTTATCAGGGAATTATATTCAATGAAGATTTAAATTTACTAAGCAAGGTCTGGACCCCCCAGTCTCCCTCTCTAGACTCACACCTGAATCTATTCATTCATTTCATGTCTTCTTATACCTTTATTTCTTCTTCCTTAGATACATCACATGGTATAAACAGTGCTTCACCAATACCTAATTTATTCAAGTCTGCTTCAACCTCTTTACCTTCTGCCTCTGTTTTAACACAAATACAAATTTTATATTTATACCAAATAATCAATCTCTATTATAACCACATGTAAATGACATCATCCGTAAGTTAGTTTTTCCATGCTTCTAATTTTGCTTGTTGCCACTTTTGGAAAGATTTAGGTAATTGTAAACCTTATCAAGAAGATCATTAAGAAATACATGTATGTGTAAAGTATTTAATGGAAAAAGTGTGATTACTTTGAAATTGCTCATGATTTGCTTGGTTGTTTTCATAAGCAGTGTTGCCAGGTACTGAAACATACACCCATAATAGCTGAGTTGCCTAATCAGTCTTTAAAAGTTGTCACATTTTAATCTTTTGTGGGTAATGGAAGCAAATGTCCTACTGGGTAATGGAAGCATTCCCAAGACACTAACAACTGATCAAGAGTAACAACACAAGACGTAATTGTCAGAAATAATTAAACTTTTTCCTAAGAAGTAAGTAATTCCAAGTGCTAATGTTTATCATTCAAACAAATAACGGTAATCAATAAAGACTTTAGCTTTAAAGAAAATCCATAGGATGCTTAGCATCATGAAAATGAATGTCGAGAGCAATTGTAAACAATAACTTTTTTCTGATGTATTATTTGACAAACTGACAAAAATCAGTTTTATTAGATCAAAACACTACAGGAAAAATGTTGCCATGGTTTTCATTTACGACACAGAAAAAAAATGCAAGAGTAAAGATTCATTACATATAATTCTAATCATGACACAAACTTTGTTTAAAACTAGTTATGCCCTTTTCATAAATTTGCTGTACTTGAGTGCTTTTCAAATTTCAGTAAACATTAACATTAGGACTTCTTCGTCTCACGAATATAACCATGTTTATAAATATCATGCATTCAGCATACTCCACACAAGTCTCGCTATCCAGCATTAGTGTGAACTGCAAGGGAAGAAAACTCTGGTGACCACTTTAGTCTCCAGAGTATCAACAAGATTTGCCAAATTGATCAAGGGCCATAACTTGAATAGTTATTTGCAGAAATCACAGAAAATCAACTAATGAAATAAAACAGTGTTTAAAAATTTCAATCTGGTGATCAGTTTGACCTATAGGGTGTCCACCAGATTTTTCAAATTGATCAATGGCATTAATTCTGATTGTCAATCAGATAAAAACCAAGAACAGAGTGATGACAATGTATGACAAAATTCTAATGTGGGCATTTGATTAGCCCTGGTATACCAGAAATAAGATTATCTTGGAGTCCTTAGGCAGGCCAGAAAACCCATGTCTTTTAATTCAGTGCTTTTATAGTATAGTATAAGGCACTCGATCTGGGACTTGTTTCTCAAAATCTTAACTAAAGATAAAATCCAAATAGTAGATACTTCAGTTTTGAATGGCTAAGCACTAAAATCAATCTCATATTATCCAATCAAATTACTAATGTTTGGATTTTATCTTAGTTAAAATTTCGTGAAACAGCCCCCAGCTTTTTAAAGACAATATTATTACAATATAACATAGATGGGTACACTTCAAACGTTCAAAGGGTTTCATGCAGGGTCATATTAGGACCTTTAACCCTTTGAACACTGACTTTACATGGGATGTTGCACGTCCCTCCTTGGATTTACAGGACGTCACATTAATTATGACGTCAACGTAATTGGAGCCTGAACACGCCCCAAGCCGCAAAACCGACATTTCGGGTATATGCGATACAACTTCAAGCCGGTTTTGCGGCATTTCGGGTTCTAAGGGTTAAAGGCCTTAACACTGAAATATAGTGCCTCCATTTACTTTTACTTTAATAAAATAAACACAAAAGCTAAAATCTGGCACTGGAAAAAATGTGGTGATGTCCCTCCCCCTCCCACAACCCTAATACTGGTAACTGTAACAAAACATGCATCCATTTCATTCAAAGACAAGGTGTAATGATACTGAAAATAGTTTTGTTGTGCAAAATATATAGAAACCAATGTAAGGTTGAAATGATCATAAGAATTGACGAATTTGAATATTTTTTGGTTAAAAATGCGTTTTAATGAAAGTACTTCTGACTCTGTATGTACATGTAACATCTATCCTGGCATGTTGGGGTTTAAAATAAAGTATATCTCTTTATATGGTTTGTTTCTTTCAAAACATAATGTCATCTCCAAGAGACTGAAGCTTGTTCATGTTCGTAAAATATACAGTTGGTTTTTACATGTCAAATAAGTGGAAAAAGACATCTAGAAATAAGTAAATTAATGAAAGAAGACATAAATAAAATGAAATTAAAGGGCAAAAGGGATAAAAGAACAAAAGTTTAATTAAAGTTATAACAACATTAAAATCAGTTTTAATATTCGGCTTGTCACGTGGTAATGACATTTCCCAGGACCATCATGGAAATAAGCTTAACACATAATGTGTGCTTTTGATGTCATCCTTGATTCGTCATGACCAGGTGTGACAATCCCAGTATGTAGTGCAATAAACGAGAGTATTTATTTATTTATTTAATTATTAAGTTTAAGTGCATTGCATATTGGTGTTTGTTTTTATCTGCTTATGATGCATCAATAAAAATCAAATCTTATCTTATCTTATCTTGTATAGGCAGTGATTGGTTGAGAACTGATCAACCTACCAATCAAAGCCTACCATAATATAAATATCAATGAAATTTTTGACAATTGACTGACTAATGAAAGTCAAAGGTATTATTAATCAACCTAAAAAATTGAAACTATAGAAAATTACCAATAGACATAAATTGCGTAACTACAATTAGTATGTTTGACTAAAGACATCAATTTATAAAGCATGTTTAATAATTTGCTTGTTGTGATTGGTTGACTTCAGATCAAATAACCAATCAAAACAATAATTGATGTAAACTGCGCGATAAGAGCTGCAATCTGATTAAAATACACATTTATATTTATTTTGTTTTTTTTATACATTCGATTGCCTATACTACATGAAGATCTGACCAGTTGTAGCGACAGGTCACATCAGAGGTCATTTGAGCGGCTGTTGACCCTATGACATCAGACATTTGATTAACCAATCAGCATTGATGTTATTAGTGGATTGCCCAAAGTTTCGTGCAAAACACACCTAAAGCTCGCTGTAACAGACCATTTCGTTGGCTTATTCCTCACATCAATAAGAAGGCCTATTATATAACAACTCTTCTAGATCCTAGTGTAGTAAAGACAAGCTAAACTATAAAAAAAGAAACGAAATAGAATCGGTCTGACAATACTGTTATTACAAAGACTACATTAACATGGTTTCTAATCCAAATCATGCATTAACAATTACAGCCACTCAACGCCATTTGAAGGGTTTTGGAACCCCTTATAACCACAATATCATGAAAATTGAATCTATGTCCAAATTGTTTCAAGTCCTTTCAGTATTTACAAAGATATGATAAATTGAAAATTTTGCAAAATTCTACTTCATTTGCAGATGATACTAACAAGTCAGTACCACCTGAAAGTGTTTGGTAAAATCTTTTGATTCTAAGTCTAATTGAATCCGAGTTTATCTACCATTCATATTTTGGTTTTAGTTTCGTAAATGTTAAATAATCAACATGAGTGTCAGCTTTAATTAAGCACTGAAAAATTTGATATTGTCTGTGTAATACAAATGGTGATGAGCGGCTTTAAGTTACAAAATTATGTATGTTTCTTACCATCCACTTGTTTTAATAAAAATCAAAAAGATTTCAAATCAATTAAAGAGTTCATTAAATATGTTATAAAATAAACAACTGGAACTATTATTATATTTGAAAACAGAGAGAGACATGGAGTTTAATGTCACTCGACACAAACTAGGTCATTTCGAAACTAACATATGGGAGGCAACCAGAGGACCCGGAGAAAACCTACAAGGTTCGACAGATGACCCTACTCCCATGTCACATACAACCAGGGAATCGAAAACACACCAGTTGACTCAATGACAGAACTTATGATACAATGCACATGCTAACCATTCTACTATCCACCCCCCCTACCATAATATTTGGAAAGAAAGAGAGAAATCTGTGTTATATTTGGGACTAACATTGTACAATTTGTTTGCATGTATGGGTCTTTATTCCTCATCACAAACAATTGTGGGGTCGAACCCAATTTCTTGACTCATGATCTAACAAGCATGCATATTACACCATTCGATCCCATAAATCCCAGGTCATACATAGGATGAATGAATTCTCATATTTACATGAAACTTTTCCTTACCTCTTCTGGCACAAAATACAACTTTGGCTCCATTTTTTACTGAAATAAATGAAAAGAAAAATTAATTAAAGCCCCAACATGATAAAATGAAATGAGGTTTAACGTCCCAAACATCTCCAGCGACGACTGGGCTAATGAAGACGGGCATTCACTGTACAGCGTGCTATTAAGGAAATTTTGCCTGGGCAATGGCATACCCTTATATCGAATTCCAACTATTTTTTAACTGCCAAGGGATCTTTAATGTGCACTCCAATGTATACAGAGGCCCTCGTTTTTTTTATGCCATCCGAAACGACTAGACATCTGTCTTTGTCAGGCCTTCCGTTCCGCACCACTAATAATACCCCCGTCAGACCGGAGTTGCGTCCTTACTGCGCTTCTACTGCGACAAAAAATGGTCTCAGAGCGAGTAAAGATCGCCATAAGCGTGGTAACAGCGCGGTGGAAACACTAGATATCGTGCTGTGGTCTCCATGGTCGCCAATGATCGCCGAGCCACGACGTTTGTTTTGAACATGCGCATATGATCTGGAAAGCTGCGAGAACGTGATGTGGTCGCAAAAGTCCTTATGCGCTGCTACGGCGACAAAAAATGTTTCCAGAGCGTGCCAAGATCACCCTGAGTGCTGTGGAAACGCGAGATATCATTCTGTGGTCTCCATGGTCGCCAATGATCGCTGAGTCACGGCGTTTGTTTTGAGTATGTTCAAAGCAAACGCCAAGGTCCTGTCATATGACATTGAAAACCGAGAGAACGTGGTGGGTCGCGAGGGTCGCCGATAAGCGTGGTAACATCTCTATGAACGTAGCACACGCGCAGTACACACGTGGAAAAGACGCTGCAAATATTGTAACATTTGCAACGGTGTCTTCATTGCGTCTTCACCACAACCCTCACGCGTTGACCGCGACCCCACCCAGCGCTCTGAGTCCTTATGGCGTTGTCATAGAGATATTACGATGATTCCACCACTGTTGCGCGACTGCATCACGACCTCATGGGGCTACCTCTTAAGCATATGGCGATTTTATGAGGTTCCCACAACGTGTATGGAGTTCTTAATACGACCATGGCGCGGTTACCAAGCTTGCATTATTCGCTTATGGCGACCATGCATTTCATGCAAGACTTGCTTTGAAAACGGACGATTTAAAGGTCATCTTGAAATTTCGAAAAAAAAAATCAAACCAGCTGGCATAGTCGCCGTGATCACGTGGTGGAAACGCACGTGTAGTCCAGATAAGACGTGTGGTTGAGCGACGCGGGTTCGCGATGACCGCTTGTAGATCTCAATCGAAACGCCATAAGCGCGGAGGGATCGTGACGAACCCGTCGCGAGAATGCTATATAAACGCACAGGTCGCAGTAAGAACGCGACATTTTTAAGGTTGTAATTTTGTGACATTTTTCCGCGTTGTGTTCACGCTTGCCGACGACCTTGTGTATTTCCAGGCCGCCGTTCGGTCGCAGAGCGCAGTAGGGTCACCACTCCGGTCTGACGGGGGCTTAAGGAGGAACCAAGTCGAAAAATCACGATGAACTGAGATCGATCCAGATTACTCTCCCTGGGTTTTAATTGATTGATAAAGCTGTTTAATTTTGTGTTAGAATACCTTAAAATCCTCTACCTTAGGGCTGAGCAACTAACTCAATATATGAGGGACGTTTTCACACAACTTGAACCCATCAGTCATAATCAGGAAATGGAGACTGGAGTCCCGAGTTGTTTTATGCAGTGTCTGGATAAAACCAGGCTCTTATTTTATAAAAATAATGTGTAGGTGAAATTTATGTTTCATTATCAAGTATAGCACATGTGCCACTCACTGTATAGACCTCTAAAGGAACGGGAAACGATTACCAGGTCACCCAACGAAAAAATTGACCCTAGATCTTAAAAGGGTTACATTCACGTCCAAACGACTCAATATTTTGAGCTGAAATTTTGAGACAGGCTATATCCACCATTTCTCTAAATTTTGGCATTAGAATTTCATACATACTCAGACTTTTATTTTTCAAATCGGGATAGTCCCTTTAAAGATTATTTCTAGAATGATATTATTCGTAAACTAGGATTTCACTATCACAGTGTTCAAGTCCACTGACTACACACATGTTAGGTCCTGTAAGATAGATCTTTAGTACTCATCTATGTAGATCAAATTTGTCTGATAAAAATTTTATCACAATAAAAGGAATTTTTATAATAGTGACATAGTAAAAAATCAAAAGATGTAGGTTATCTAACTCTATTCATTTATCTGATATATATCACATTTATCAACCTTGAACAAGGTCAACAAAAATCACAGCTCTACATCATGATCTTTGTCATTTGGTCAGCTCCAAACTTTTTAACAACATTTCTACAAAGAAATTTGTATAGCAAACTGATATATATAGAGAAATGCTAGAGACCTAGCATGAAAACTTCTAGAAACTTGGCTTAGAAAACTGCTAGAAAATTGGCTTAGAAAACTGCAGAAACTTGGCTTAGAAAACTGCAGAAACTTGGCTTGGCTTAGAAAACTGCTAGAAACGTGGCTTAGAAAACTGCAGAAACTTGGCTTAGAAAACTGCTAGAAACTTGGCTTAGAAAACTGCTAGAAACTCTGTGTAGAAAACTGATGGCTAATTTGAATACAAAACTGCTAGAAATTTGGTGTAGAATGCTGATAGCAGATTTGTGAAGAAAACTGATAGAAAATTTGTTAAGAAAACTGCTAGCAAATTTCGATAGAAAACTGATAAAAAATTTGTGCAAAAAATCTGACAGAAAAGCACAAAATTGTTTACTATATTATTTCATCAAAATCGGTTCAAAATTGTGACCTCTATAGGGTCCACAAGCTAAAAACGTGATTTTTCGTACAATCAGGGGCCATAATCCATGAAGTTTTCATCCGATACATGCCAATATCGAAAGCAGCCGAGATCTTTTGGGGATAAACCTATATTTCAAGTTTCGTCAAAATCGGATAAGAATTGTGACCTGTAGAGGGTCCACAAACAAATTGTGGACGGACGGACAGGGGCGACGACAATATACGTCCAATATACCCAAAGATCTTGGTTCCTTTCAATATTTGCGCATATCGGAACGTAACTTCCTGAATTATGGCCCCTGATTATACCCAAAATGGCCTTATTTTAGCTTGTGGTCCCTCTGGTGGTCACAATTATTATCCGATTTAATAAAACGGTTGATTATATTACCGTTACACCGTAAGGAAGGTTGAGTTCGAATTTCGGGAAAATCAGACCAAAATTGCCATAAAAAATGGCCGCCGTTTGTACATGAATACTGTTAAAAAATGGTATATCAAGGTTGTGGACCCTGTAGAAGTCACATTTTTTATTCGATTTTGATGAAACTTGAAATTCATGGTTATAACCCAAAGATCTTGGTTCCTTTCGATATTTGCGCATATCGGATCGTAACTTCCTGAATTATGGCCCCTGATTGTCCGCAAAATCGCCTCTGGAGGTCACAGTTATTATCCGATTTAAAAAAACGTTTGACTATCACCGTTACACCCTACGGAAGGTTGAGTTTGAATTTCGAGAAAATTGGACCATAATTGCCAGAAAAAATGGCCGCCCTTTGTACACGAACAGTGTAAAAATATGGTATGTCAAAGTTGTGGACCCTGTAGAGGTGACAATTTTAATTCGATTTTGATGAAACCTGAAAAGCTTGTTTATAACCTAAAGATCTTTATTCTTTTCGATATTTGCGCATATCAAATTGTAACTTAATGAATTATGGCCTTTGTTTGTATGAAAAATCACTTTCGGTATTGCTTGTTCTCTGTCTATCTCTCGAACAATTATTATCTGATTTAAAAAAAAAACTCTGATTATATTACTGTTGCACCGTAAGGAAGGTTGAAATCGAATTTCGTGAAAATCGTACCAAAATTGCCGGACGAAATGGTCACCGTTTGTACGCGAATAGTGTAAAAATATGGTATATCATGGTTGTGGACTCTCTACAGGTCACAATTCTTATCCGATTTTGACGAAAAGTAACATTTCTAGGTTGTGTACCGTCAAATCATAATCATTGTCGGCTTCGAATTTCATGAATATCAGACTGGAACTGACCAACAAAATGGCTGCTCCCAATACAGTATGAAATACAGGACTTAATGATGTAGGAAAAATCACTTTCGGTATTGCTTGTTCTCTATCCATCTCTCAAAAATGTGGGCGTATCCTGCCTGGCAGTGCCAGCCTATCTTTTATACTTTCGATGGCCTACACTCATGTAGATCTAACTAGTTATAGTGGAAGCTCACGTTCTATGACGTCAGGTATCAAGCACGGGCCATTTGACCCGATAACGTCAGTCATTCGATTAACCAATTAGCGACCGCCATGCTTTTCAAAATCTATTTTTGTTTTGTTATGATTTCTATCCACTGGTGTTTATAGTATAGACGTCGTTGGCTGGTAATATCTACCCACAGTTCCACACATGAAAAGGTCAAACGGTCGATTCGACAGACCATTTGATTGGCTGACCCCTCATTTAAGTCAGAACACGAATTACATAACAAGTCTTCCAGATCCAAGAGTAGTGAAGACAAATAAAAACGAAATTTTGAACTATAAAAAAAAAACGAAATTGGATCTGTGTTTTAATCAGATTGAGAGAGAGAGAGAGAGAGAGAGATATGAAATGGGGTTTAACCTCCTACTCTTCTGCTCCTAATCTGGGCTAATGAAGATGGGAGAGAGAGAGAGAGATGGGTTTAACTTCCATATGGTTCAAGTTTATTTCAATAATTTGCTTGCATTGGGGTCTTGAGCAGTGGGAGGAAACTGGAGGATCAGGGAGGAAACTAGAGAACCAGGAGAAAACCCTACTCCTTGTCACATACAAGTGGGGAATTGAAACCACCCAGTTGACGCAATGACATACCTTATGATACAGCGCGCACATGCTAACCAGCACATGCTGACCATTCGGCCATTCACCCCCCCCCCCACTCACACACACACATATAATATGGACCTGTACACCCATATATATATATGGTAACCATAACACTTATAGAGATAGTATAGATAACAATGATCTTAGACAAAAATATTTAATAGATGTGATTAGTTCATGGCTAAATACATAAATATATACCGATAATGAACATGTGGGTTATATAGAATTATATATATATACATGTATTAGCAATCTATTATCACGATTAGCAGAAGTGATAAGATGATAATTGTCAACAAGTCAAAAATTAACACTAAGTTCATACTGTGATAACTTAGATACCAATCAATTTGGTGTATGTCAACCCAGATACTCTTGTAGGGCGTGTCCAGAAAATGTCAAGTTTAAGAAAATATTTCTACTCATTTATGTGCATAGCTGACATGTAAATAATTATGGAGCCAAGGTGGCTAAGTTGGTAAGATGCTGGCTCGGAGGTCATCACATGCAGAGGCGGATCCAGGGGGGCCCTTGGAATGGCTACAGATGCAAAGAAATGACGGATAATTTTTTTTGGGAAAACCCTCTCCCAGCGGCGTGCCCCGCCTTTGCGGTCGGTAGCCCCATTTCGTGCCCCCTCCCTTCAAAATTCTACCCCTGACATGTGTCGATCCCTGCACTGGCATGGTTTCCCCTTGTCAGTGGTACAAAATGCAGGGCCTGACAAGGACAGCTATCTAGTCATTCAGATGGGATACACAAAGTAGGATGTTAACTCCCATTTCAATTCATTTAATTTTGTAAATGAGTGGAGTCAAGTGATGACAGAGGTAATGCTCTACATGCTTTTTTTAGTTCACCTTCATATGGACATATGGCATATATATAATTTATCAAATATCTACAATCTGGTGTACCATATGTCACTTATTAATAGCAGACACAAGACCAACTATTAATCATCATCATCATCATCACCGTCACATGGTTTTTACTGAAATGAAATGGGGTTTAACGTCCTACTCTTCTGCACCTAGTGACCTGGGCTAATGGAAGACGGGCATACGGCATACAGTGTGCTATGGGGAAATTTTGCCTGGGCAGGGGCGCTACGGCCTACTCTTATATCGAATTCCAACTGCCAAGGGATCTTTTACATGTACGCCAATGTGTACAGAGAACCTTGGTTTTTTGTCCCATCCAAATGACTAGACAGCTGTCCTTGTCAGGCCCTCCTTCTGCATCACTGACAAGTTGAAACCCATTACCGTCTCATTCACATAGCCCCGAAGTTATTAAATCTTTGGTCGAATATAGCAAAAGAACTTTTACAAAAAAAATACAAATACTGACTGACTTTATGGATCCAGTCTGCACCATTAACTTTTAAACTCACTTGCCCTGCGGGCAAGTACATTGACAACTTTTACTTGCCCCAAATTTTTTTTACTGTACCGACAGCAGTCAGATGGAAATGCAGGCCACAAAATTTCACGCAAACGATACCAACTGGTTACATGCGGTCGCACCAGCTCAAAAAAACTTGACTGATTTCCTGGTTACGCAAATTGAAATATCGGTTTATGTTAAAGGGACAATAACACTCTTGCTGGCTTGGTAGCTCCAGAAAATAAATAATAGCCTTATTCTAAGTACTAGATGTTTTAGTGTCTTACCTGTTGTGTAAATTATCCATTACATACTATTTTACTTTTCCAGAGGGTTCGAAAATATTTTAAAATCCAAGTCACATTTGAAAAGGTTTACGTTAGACTTTTCAAATCAATAAGTTGAATTTTTCCAATTTTTTAAATTTGGTGTTTTAAAATGAAATTTATATCATCATTTAATTGGAATATTGTAAAATAATACAATTTGTTGACCAGAATGAAGATTGGGACATATTATTCAGTTACAACAAGAGTGTTATTGGGGCTTTAACAAATTACAGTAACAAATTTATTCACATTTGATCAATATTTTGTGACACAGGTCTGAATTATTAGTATTATATAGCACAACTCAATTCATTCATTCTTGGTATTTTATTTCTCCATTTCTTCGCTGGGCATCAGTCTTACCGGTAGGCCTACTTTCAGTTTGACAGATCACGTATTTTTAGCATCACCAGTTGCAAGCAGGTTAAATGATTTCAAAATGCCCCCATCCTAATTCTTTAAATGATTAGTTACAATCTGTTTCACAGAGAATTACTTACGAAATATCTCTGTCACAGATGACTGTCGAAAACATGTGCATTGACTTCACGTGGTGTCAGTCATTGGCTCAACGGCTTGTGTATTGTTTACGTAACACCTAACTATTTCGGGCAAAATGATGCATTTTACTCATTTTAATACATTTACACTAGATAAGAAATATTAAAAAGACAAGTGTAGGAGTAGAAGTATGAAAGATGTTAGTTCAGAGCTAAACTAGAAGGATGTATGACGTCTTCAATGACCAAAAACAATGTGGTAGCTACCATGTCAGATATGATATAAAAACGAAAATCCATTAGTTATTTTTGGAACTGATTGATAAAATAATTAAAGTATAGGGATTTAGTGAAGTGGAACAAATATTTCTAATTTTTACATGGGAACACAGTGGGATTAAAGTCATAATATAAACACTTTACCTCAAAATTAGTATTAAATATAAAAGAATATAAATTAGTCAAGTTTTTTTTTTTATTTTTTAAAATACATCCACATACATTGCAAGTGGAGATGGATAGCAGCAGCATTTAAATCTACTTGGATAACACATGATTTGTTACGCAAGGATCATCTGACGTACCGGTAACCAAAGAAAATGGTTACGCAGAGCATAAACACCCTAAAATTTGAAATTTCGTGTCCTGGAAATGGTCTTTTGAAATAAAAAAAAAGAACAAAACACATTTTTTTTATTAGATCCTATATTATTCAATGTCTTGCCGGGCTGTGCCCCTTCCACCCGTCTCCTGACGAGTGAAAGACAAACAACAGTGCAGAAAAACGAAAGTCAAGGAAAGCCGTCAGCACAGTTTCAAGGTCATTAATGTCAAAGCGGAAGTAGACAAGCATTAAATGGAATTGTCTCCCTTGGAGTAAAAACTGTGCTCCACGGCTTTTCTTCGATCTTTACTTTTGCCGAACCCCAAACTTTATCAGTGTGAGCAACAAGAAAATGGCTATTTTTAATTTTTTTAGCGAAATTTTCGCGTGTCATCTTCGTCAATGTACATTTGTTTCTAATTCTATTGAAAAACAGTACTGTACCGGCGGGCAAGTCCCAATGAAAGTTTTACTTGTCCGCCGTAAATTTTACTTGTCCCGGGCAATCGGACAAGCGCTAATGTCGCAGACTGTGGATCATGACACTAGTTCACATATTTTTACGATTCATCAAATCTATACATGCCCCTCTAATAGACAGACATACCTATGCTAACAAAAGTTACATGTTTACATGCAGGGGCGTATCTGGGGGAGGGGGGAATCCCCTCTTGTTCAGCTGCATATATATAGGTGTGTAACATAACATTTTCTACGAGAAAAATGTCATGGTGGTGTGCGTTATCCCTTATTTATGGTGGGATAGCATTGTATTCAAAGCGCAAGATATATAAGAGATATGTGTTACATTGCAATTAATGCTTTGCATGAATGAAATTGAATCACCATGTCATTAAAATTCATAATAATAATAAATACTGAGGTCAGAGTGTTGGATTCCTCAATTTACAGTTACAGAGCTCAGTGTGTATGTATATATATATGTTCAAGGCAAGGGGGCAGAGATTTTGGGCACTTCATTTTGACAACCACATACCCCCACCCCAAGTCATAAGCTTGGTTGTCTGGTCGGGCGTGCTGTTAATATAAGGGCATAATTTTTCTACTTTTATTTTATACTTTGGTATGCTGCCTTCACTGTAAAGTCTAAATAAAGGAGTGATGCATGGAATCAAATTCTATTGTATATTTGGTGTGGAATAAAAAATGCAAACAACAATCAATCGTTCTTTTGTAGAAAAATAGTATGACAGTGTATATATAATATATCTCTACTACCCAATGTCTGGGAGATAGAACAATGAATGAACCATTCCAAAACGTCAGACAAACAAAAGACAAAAGTTCTTACCAAAAACTTGCACTACTCCTAAACCAATTCCTTTAGAACCGCCTGTTACAATTGTCACTTTGTCTTTGTAACGTAAGCCATTATTTGCTGCCATATTTGCTAGCTCACTGCTGAATGGTTTACAAAATATGATAGAGGCGAAGACAATAATCGTCCTATATTGTCTCCGTCAAGCCATGTGACTTTTTGTTTGACAGTGTTGATAACCTATGGCTATAAATAGGTCACAATAACACGCAACTCTACAATGTAACAGCTCTCTTCACTGGGTAACCTGGATAAAATGCACGAGTTAATGACGTAGATTTTGCACGTGAAAAAGCGGCGGGAAAATCAATAAGAATAAGGCGATATACAGGGGATTTTTAGCGCCCTATCTTTTCGTGTGGAGTCTTTGTGGATGTGCATTATGAAGTCACTATATCCAACACCGAGTTCCTAGTGTGGACTGCAAGGAAATGACATTAACCCAGTTGGGGAGAATGTCGTTACCTTGTCAGAATGTCCGTTTACAATATTTATTTCTGGACATTCTACAAGTCATAATTTTTTAAAACTTTTAAAAATGTTTATCCCTGAGAATTAAGATCTAGTTTGACGATGGATTCAATTTCAGCAGTATAGTCACGGAAGGGGCGGATCCAGGATTTTCAGAAAGAGGGGGCGTGCTGCACCAGCTTGGGAGTGCGAAGCCCGGAACCGTGATTTTTAAGTGTAAAAAATGACCAAAAGGACTAATTTCGCATTAGTACTGTAAATTACGATTTCCAACCTAAACTATTTTCGTTTTCATTTCTCGCGAGAATATATGGAGCTAAAAATTGTTCGACACCTCAAAAAATAGAGGGGACGTGCGCCGGGTGCGCCCCCCCCCCCCACTGGATCCGCGCCTGCACGGAGTGCCAAGTGGGTAAGATGGTGGCTCGCTATAGTCTGGAGCAGAGCCTATATAACAGAGGGCGTAATCACAGGCACCGAAGGGATTAAAATAAATTAAAATAAAACTTCTTACTACTGCTTACAGTATAGTCACGGAGCGCCAAGTGGGTAAGATGGTGGCTCGCTATAGTCTGGAGTAGAGCCTATATAATATAGGGCGTAATCACAGGCACTGAAGGGATTAAAATAAATTAAAATAAAACTTCTTACCACTGCTTGACTATAATACAAGAATTATAGTCAAGCAGTAGTAAGACGTTTTATTTTAATTTATTGTCCCCCGCCTTTCGAAGAAAGTTGGGGGACTATTAAAATGGGTTCGTCCGTCCGTCTGTCTGTCCGTCTGTCTGTTCTTCTGTCTGTCCGTCTGTCTGTCCGTCACACTTTTTGGGACACAATAACTCTCTTCCTAATTGAGCTAGAATGTTCAAACTTGGTGTATGTGTTTATTAGGTCAATGCCTTGATGGAGTACGAAGATGAGCATTTTCCGCTTAGGGTAAGCAGAGATAAGCAATTTGATTGGTTGATGCTTTGGGACACGATAACTTTAGTTCTAATTAAGTGAGATTGATGAAACTTGGTGTATAGTTTCATTATAGTAATACCTTGACTAAGTTCGATAATGAGCATTTTCTGCTCAGGGTAAGCAGAGCTATACGCAATTTGATTGGTCGAGAATTTGGAACACAATAACTCTCTTCCTAATTGAGCTAGAATGTTCAAACTTGGTGTATGTGTTCATTAGGTCAATGCCTTGATTGAGTTCGAAGATGAGCATTTTCCGCTGAGGGTAAGCAGAGATAAGCAATTTGATTGGTTGATGCTTTGGGACACGATAACTTTAGTTCTAATTAAGTGAGATTGATGAAACTTGGTGTATAGTTTCATTACAGTAATACCTTGACTAGGTTCGATAATGAGCATTTTCTGCTCAGGGTAAGCAGAGCGATACGCAATTTGATTGGTCGAGACTTTGGAACACAATAACTCTCCTTCTAATTGAGTTAAAATGTTCAAACTTGGTGTATATGCTTATTAGGTCAATGCCTTGATGGAGTTCGAAGATGAGCATTTTCCGCTTAGGGTAGGCAGAGATAAGCAATTTGATTGATTGATGCTTTGGGACACGATAACTTTAGTTCTAATTAAGTGAGAGTGATGAAACTTGGTGTATAGTTTCATTACAGTAATACCTTGACTATGATCGATAATGAGCATTTTCTGCTCAGGGTAAGCAGAGCGATAAGCAATTTGATTGGTCGAGACTTTGGAACACAATAACTCTCCTTCGAATTGAGTTAAAATGTTCAAAATTGGTGTGTATGCTTATTAGGTCAATGCCTTGATAGAGTTCGAAGATGAGCATTTTCTTCTTACGGTAGGCAGAGATAAGCAATTTTTGGATGACACTTCGTGTTCAGTTTGATTGGTCGATACGTTTGAAAAAAATAAATGTGCGATTAATTAATATGTGTCATCTATTTATTTTGGGATTTCGGCGGGGGACATCAGCCTCACTGTTGGCTTGTTTTAATCCCTTCAAGTGCCTGTGGGCGTAATAGAGTGTCTGGCCAACTGACGTCATGGGGCGCCATTTTGTAACCCATTCTAACGTTGCAGATTGAGCCACAGTACCACGTTGTATCGATTTATAAGTTTTAGGTTTAAGCAAATGTATTTTTATGTTCACTCAATTGTAGGGGTAGACAATAATTTTAATAAATCAATTAATCACAACTTTTATTGACAATTTTCATTTTTTAACATTTAACATGTAATACCGCAAATCTGCAATAATCCAACAGATCGTTTGACTATATTATGTTAAATCGAAAGTATCGAATAATGATTACCTCTGAAATTAGAAACTAATTTTTTATTGTCCCTCGCCTTTCGAAGAAAGTTGGGGGACTATTAAAATGGGTTCGTCCGTCTGTCTGTCCGTCTGTCTGTCTGTCTGTCCGTCTATCTGTCTGTCTGTCTGTCCGTCTGTCTGTCCGTCGCACTTTTTGTGAAACAATAACTATCTTTCTAATTGAGCTAGAATGTTCAAACTTGGTGTATGTGTTTATTAGGTCAATGCATTGATGGAGTTCGAAGATGAGCAGAGATTAAGCAATTTGATTGGTTGACGCTTTGGGACACGATAACTTGAGTTCTAATTAAGTGAGCGTGATGAAACTTGGTGTATAGTTTCATTACAGTAATACCTTGACTAAGTTCGATAATGAGCATTTTCTGGTCAGGGTAAGCAGAGCGATACGCAATTTGATTGGTCGAGACTTTGGAACACAATAACTCTCCTTCTAATTGAGTTAAAATGTTCAAACTTGGTGTATATGCTTATTAGGTCAATGCCTTGACGAAGTTCGAACATGAGCATTTTCCGCTTAGGATAAGCAGAGATAAGCAATTTGATTGGTTGATGCTTTGGGACACAATAACTTTAGTTCTAATTAAGTGAGAGTGATGAAACTTGGTCTATAGTTTCCTTACAGTAATGCCTTGAGCCTTGACTTAGATCGATAATGAGCATTTTCTGCTCAGGGTAAGCAGAGCGATAAGCAATTTGATTTGCCGAGACTTTGGAACACAATAACTCGCTTTCTAATTGAGTTAAAATGTTCAAAATTGGTGTGTATGCTTATTAGGTCAATGCCTTGATGGAGTTCGAAGATGAGCATTTTCTGCTTAGGGTAGGCAGAGATAAGCAATTTGATTGGTTGATACTTGATAACTTAGGTTCATCTTGATTGGTGATTTGTATGCCAATACAATGACTGCATTCTCATTCAGTAATGGATTCGACAGTAACAGTGTATAGGAACGATTGACTCTGACACGAGGGCCCTTTCCCTTGGCCAATGGGGCCCTTTTGTCAAGCGTGGGGGCCCTTTTGTCTGCCTTTAGGGTCCCCCTAACTAGGGTACATTTTCATTTTTCTCGTCGGTTTTAGCATTTTTCTTTATAAAACACTTTTGGATGACACTTCGTCTACAGTTTGATTGCTCGATACGTTTGAAAAAGATAAATGTGCGGTTAATTAATATGTGTCTTCTATTTATTTTGGGATTTCGGCGGGGGACATCAGCCTCACTGTTGGCTTATTTAATTTGTATCGTATGTTTTGTTATGGAATCCAAAAATACTGATTTTAATATTCGTCGTTTATTCCAGTTGGGTAGGCCTATTACTTGTAACATAAATTTCGAGAATCAATGATGGTAGAAATCCCACATTGCCGCCAAAAGGAAATCCAAAATGGGGGAATTTTAACCAATCGTAATAAAGTGGCGTTTTCTCCATATAATCAGCGAAAGTATCGTAAGATATGACATTTACTATGTCTTTTATATGGTTTTCGATGTCACTGAATTTAAAGATAAATTTCCATGATGTTAGAAATCCCACATTACCGCCAAAAAGAAATCCAAAATGGCAGAATTTTAATTAATTATTATAAAATGGCATTTTCTCCATACAACCAGGGAAAATGTCATAAGATATGAGCTTGACTATGTACTTTAAGTGGTTTTCGATGTCTTTGAATTTAAAGATAAATTTCGAAAATCCAACATTCATGACAGCAATTCAAAATGATGTCAAAAATGGCGGATTTTAAGTTAACATCAATTTTTCCCGATGAATGTGGCTTGTAATACCTCTTATGTATAGCCAAGATGATGTAAATTTAAAGCGACAATCAAAAAGAATCCAAAATTGCGATTTTTGTTATTGTGGATAATGTCGATAAGATTGCCACATATGAAATTTGTGCATAAGCTAGAAACATCAGCTCAAACTGTAGGAAACATACATTTACAGTCAGTGCTAGATTAACCCCAAGGCAAATAACGCACGTGCCCTAGGGGCAGCCAGAAATCCAGGCCACAAAGTAATAAAGTAAAAGAAAAAAAAAATGGCCTATGTAGTGTCATATTGGGTTGCATCCGACTGACATATCTGTATTTTCAGGCCACCTTTCAAAATGTGCTTTAGGGCCAGTAGAGCCTTTATCCGGCACTGTTTACAGTCAGTTTTTCATAGAAATTTCGCGGCGGGGAGGAGAGAACCACATCGGACCCCCGGTATCACACAGGCTCCAGACCGATAGTATACACGTTCATTCCTGTTTGTTCTCCATTCACAAGTTCTTGCTACCTCTCAGTTGCCACAGTACCAGGGACACCGGGTTTCTCCAAGCAATCTTTTTTTCTTTTTTTGGGGGGTTGAAAAAACTGACTGTAAATGGTGTTTTCTATATCCTTGCGTTGTTAAAGGGACAAAAACATTCTTGCTGGCTTGGTAGCTCCAGAAAATAAATAATACCCTTATTCTTTAAGTGTCCTTCCTATTTTACTTGTCCAGAGGGTTCGAAAATATTTTAAAATCCAAGTCACATTTGAAAAGATTTACGTTAGACTTTTCAAATCAATTGGTTGAATTTTTTCCAATTTTTTAAAATAGGTGTGTTAAGATGAAATTTATATCATCATTTAATTGCAATATTCTAAAATAATACGATTTGTTGACCAGAATGAAGATTGGGACATATTATTCAGTTACAGCAAGAGTGTTATTGGGGCTTTAACTTATGCAAATATCTTAACATAAACCCAAGAACATTAACTAGTTTAGCTGCATAAACTGTTTCAATGGCATTTAGTAATTGAACTATGTATACAGGTCACAATTCCGTGGAATACAATTACTGCTTTTTACTGAGCGACGTTTCGACTAGGCTTTTCTACTCTAGTCATTATCAAGCGATAATTTATCAGTAAAAAGCGGTAATTGTATTCCATAGAATTGTGACCTGTATAGTTTAGCTGGAAGCTACCTAGAAATGGTTCCACTACTGATGTCTTCCGTCTTACTCCAGGCACAGTTATGGTTGCAAGTATAGTAACCAGAAGCTACCATACTCCCTTTCGGGCCATATCTGAAAAGGGAGGGGAAAGATATGATGTTAAAACGTGTTTCAAATTCCCGCATTAGATCATTTTCATCACCTGTAAACATACGCCATATATGATAATTCGTATTTTATTTTACAGTTATAAAAAAATGTTTCCGTTTTATCCAATGACAAGTTATTATTTGGTCGTGTAGAAAGATATGATGCTAAAACGTGTTCAAATTTCCGCATTTCGTGGTAGAGCTTAAAGGGACAATCCTGATAAGAAGAGAGTCTCAAAAATTAAAGTCCGAGTATTGATGAAATTTATGGACCAAAATATAGTGGCATGGTGCATTTACCTTGTCTCAAAATTTCAGCTCAAAATATTGAGTCATTTGGACGTGAACGTCAACACTGCTTATCCGGACACGTAACCCTTTTAATATTTCGGGTCAATTTTTTCATTGGGTGACCTAATAATCGATTAATGTTTCTTGAGAGGTCTATACAGTGAATGACCAATGCCCTGTACTTGATAACAAAAGGTAAATTTCACCCACATATTATTTTTATAGAAAAAAGTCTAGTTTTATCCAGACACTGTATAATAAAACGTTCTCCATTTCCAGATGAAGACTGTCAGGTTTAAGTTATTTACAAGCGTATCACAAATATCGGATTAGTAGGTGGGCCTTAGGTTATGGATTTTAAAGGATTTTAACACAAAATTAAGCAGTTTTATTCCCCAAAAAGTTATCGGGATTGGCACTTTAATCAAATAAATTAATTGCAGGTATATTATTTTACAGGTATTAAAATGTTTCCATTTTATCTAGTGAACATTTTATTGGTAATTCGTGTAGAAAGATATTATTAAACAACTTGTATTCGTCGAGTTTTTACAGCCACAAGAAAGTTTACGTTTAAAGGTACTGTCTCGGAAAGAAAAGTCTGAGTTCGTATGAGATTTAAGCGCCAAAATATAGAGCACTGGTGTATTTACCTTGTTTCAAAATTCCCGCTCAAAAAATTGAGTTGTTTGAACGTGAATGTCAAAAATGCTTATCCGGGCACGTAACCCTTTTAAGATTTCTGGTCAAATTTCTTCGTTGGGTGACCTGATATCTATTGTCGTTTCTTTAGAGGTCTATACAGTGAATTATCCATGTGCGGTACTCAGGGGCGTAGCCGTGAAATATATATTGGGGGGGGGGGGGGGTCCGCAACTTCGGCGCGGAGGGGTGGGGGGTGGTACCCATAAGTCTCAGTCTTCTGTAAACATTGTTTGGCATAATTTACGGGGTTAAACTAAAATATCACACCAATACAACGTTTATCATGTTTACAGACAGCGGCACCGGTCTTCCCCGAGAGGCGAAAAAGCTGGCTTACCCCCACCTAAGAAAATTTTGGAATAATTGAACGGCTGCAAACAATTTTCCTGCTATTTTGGCCCATGAACAAAGCAATTTCAAAGTTGTCTAATATAGCCTAATTGAGGTGGCTTGCTGAATTCCAATCAATCGTTTACACCCACAGCAACTTCAATTTGGTCCAATATAGCCTACCTGGCTGCCCAGAATTCCAAACAACCAATCAATCGGAGCCTCACCCTCCCGGAGAAAATTTTGAAAAAATTTAACCACCGCAAATGCGTTTTCTGCTATTCTAGCCTGTGTGAGCAAGTCCAAAAGTATCCAATGGTTCTGTAACCGAAATCCCACTCTGAATTCCATCCAATCTCACTGTTGCAGTTCCATTCACAAAGTAGAGTGGCCCCAGACAAAACGTTTTAATCGATAGTCAACTCAGTACAAATTCGTGGTATTCAGTTAAAAGAAAAGTGAAGGGAAGCAAAACTAGAAATGCCCAAAGCAGGTTTACGGGCGGCCAGTTTTCTTCGCGGGGCTTGACCTTGTATGGACCCCCAAGAAAATTTTGGAATATTTGATGGCCGCAAACGCGTTTCACTGCTATTCCAGTCCTAAAATTAGTGTTTTATGAGATTTCGGGCACTTTACTTTACCAAATTTTGGGGGGGTCCAAGTATATTCAGACCCCCCCCCAGTAAAACAATTGGGGAGGTCCGACCCCCCGGACCCCCCCATGTGTGACGCCCATGGCAGTACTGTATAATGAAAGGTAAATGTCACCTACACCTTGTTTTTATAAAATTTATGTCTGGCTTTATCCAGACACCGCATACTACAGCTTGGGACACCGGTCTTCATTTCCAGACGAAGACTGACGGGTATAAGATGTTTGAAAACATATCACAAATATTAAATTAGTTGATCAGCCCTTAGGTAAGAGGTTTTAAGGGGTTTAACACACAATTAAGCAGTTTTATTCTCCAAAATATTTTCGGGATTGGTCCAATAAACAATTTATTTTTCGAGTCCTACAGGTGGTAGACCATAATCAAATGTTGCTTAAAGGAGCTAAGTCTTTAACTCAATGTCATCCAAAATCTTCAACATTGAAAACACGAATTATTTGTCAATTTAAATCAAAATTGATGATGTGATCTTACCGGAAAAAGATGGGCTCCTGATATCCAATATTTAAGAAAAAATAAATATTTCACCATTGGTACACGAATCGTGTACCATAATGCGTTTCAGCCCCAGTTCTAGCAAGAGACTCGAGGAACGAGGCTAAAAACATTGTACCAAATCAAACGGCGCATGTAGACTGGAATAACTAGACGCTAAAAAAAATGCCTTCGGTTGACACTTCTGGTTTATTTCGCCGAACATAACTGATTTGAAATTAGAGCAAAAGCGGAAACAATTGAATGCAAATCAGTTTATATACATTCATATTACAGTATTATATGCGTTGCGATCCACTTGAGTCAATTTCTAGGTCCCAAATGTTAGCGATTTAGCTCCTTTAAAAGTGTATTTTCATAAAAATTTGTATGCAGGTAGATTAGTATACGGAAGGTTTAGAAATTTCACTAACATCAAATATCTGGTTCTACAAACTGTATTTCTTCCTTCTAAGCTTTAATTCGTATGCGGAACAAACCTTTCCGTTTCATCGAAAATTCAAATAAATAATTCACTTTTAGTTCGAGGGGAAAGTGTTAGGCGGTTGTAGGTCATATTTAAATGTTGTTTAAGAGGGTATTTCCTTGAATGAACTTGTGTTATTATTGGTCTATAAGATACCAGGAGCGGACTGATCCTTGTCCCGTCAGGGGTTCCCACGGTATTGGGGTGGGGGTTCTATAGTGTAAATGGTTCTTTCTATGATATATCGTTGTGTTTTTATAGCTTATGTACATATTTAACATGTGGCATACTTAACAATTCATCAAAAACAACGTAAATTTATGGATAACTGGGGATCGTAAACTTTTAGTCCGGGTAAAAATGATGCAAAAACATACCAAATGAAGAAAATTGCAGATGTAGAGAATTCTTAAATTTAATTTTGAACTCGATAATCAGCATTATGCCCCCTTTTTCGAACACCACGTGAGTGCGATTTATTTCAATTTCGGGGTGACGCATTGAGTTCACGAGAGAACGAATCCTGTACCTATCGATTTTCAGCGTTGCGCAACCTTCCATTCAGGAGTTACCCTCCTTTGCCGAAAACCTTTTGCCGCGATATAGATCACAGTTTTTAACACATCTTTATTTAAGTCTTGTGGACCATATCTAATATTGTATGAGATACTTCTTGCATCGTACCGGAATATGACTGATTCTTGTAATTCTTGAATCCTGCAGTTTTCCCGATAAATGCCGCGAATCATTCATAGTTCCAATATTTTTGTGCTTCGTCAATTTCTCAAAAGCATTTAAAACAATTCCATTTGAAGTTAAAAGGTATGTCCTATTTAGTGTAAATCGGTATTAAAATGAGTAAAAGGCATCATTTTGCCCAGAGCATTTACGTCTTATGTAAACAATGCACGCGTGATGTCATTGCACGTGTTGAAGACAGTCATCTGTGACAGATATAATTCGTAAGTAATTCTCTATGAAACAGATTGAGACATGTCATGTAACAGGAATAGGATTCTATAGGACATAAATTAAAAAAAAATGAATCTTTGAAATATTAAAAGTAACCATTTCTATGTGCAAAATAACTTTCCAATTTACAATAAATACAATTAAAGAAATACAAGTGTATGAAGAAACTACATTCGTGGTTAACAAGACGGTGAAAATTAATGGTGGTCTGCATCCAATTTCTGTTTTAACCATAGAAATATATATTTCTATGGAAATATATATTTCTATGGTTTTAACGGAGAACGCTAGATCGAAGACGGTCCTACGCATTTTAGCACATATGACGTCATATATAGATTGTGGGTTAGGGTAAGGGCTAGGACCTGTAGATTTCGTCAGTCTCGAGATGTAAACAGTGCTAGCCCTAACCCTAACTCTGGGCCAAGCCTAACCCTTACCCTATCCCACAATCCAAATGTGACGTCATAAAATGCGTAAGACCGTCCCCGATCTAGCGTTCTCCATAGTTCTATGTTTTAACCGAGTAGTAACTAAAGGGAGGTAACTGTGTTTATTTTTCTATTTTTAGCTCCGTGGGTCAATGGATCGGATAATAACATTCACAGTCACTGAGCCAGTTGCCACAGGGCAGGAAATATTATAAATATTTGTCAAAAAGTGCAAAGATTATTGGAAATATTAACATATCATTTCATGATTCTGAAAAACTACGCATTAGAGACAGTTCCTATCAGGAAATTTCGTTATTCTCGGAATTTTATAAAGGGTATCGCTTTGGTCGTGGTTTTCCAGACGTAAACCCCAATGGAAAAAAGACACTGGAAAAACGAGAGCCAAGTTCACTAGAATCAAGAACCAACCCAACTCCGCATATTTTGTCTTATAATACATTATTTAGTAATCCCTTTTCCAGTTTTAATGGCGGTACAACAACCAGGAACTGTTTAGCTACAGTTTGGGATGGCTACTACCGAAGAAAGTCCCATTTTCGTCCAGTCTGAAGGTAATTTTGTGAACGTTTTGACACCCACAGGCCTCTTGATAAATATTGAATGTATGTAAATGTCTTTATGTATGACTATTATGTACTGGCAACTGGGCTGTGTCTATAGTCTAATGGCTCAGTCAGTCCATACCAGTAGCTTTATGTTTCTACAGCTTTTTGGGGTTTGTAACCAGTATTGAGATACAATGGCTATATTTTATCATATTTATGGGGAATGAAAGGCAAGTGCAGTAGTGAGTAGGCCTAATCTAGCTAAATAAATAAAAAGCAAAGATATCTGTATGTATGTATGTTTGCCCCTAATGCTTCGTTACCGCACTCCACCCCCACATTTGTGGTCTCAAATTTACCTGTGAATGTTTATGGCAAGTTTGGCTTGGGCTCAGGGCAAATCATGCATTAACACCATGCTCTACCCCAGAATACATGTAGGTATTATGTTATCAAATTGACCCGCGTAACCCCATGAATGTCTTAGGACATCAAATTTGGGCCCCAGTTGAAGTCGAGTATCTGCTAGTCTGTATTATAGTCAGTGCAAATCAAATTTATTAAAATAACAACAAATCAATCATATCAAAAGAACCAGAAAAGCCTACGTATATTCCCAAATCTAAGGAACATAACCAACTGAACTGCCATTAAACATGGTACTGGTAGTTATGGGAACATCCCATTGATCTGACGCTCCTCTTGAATATCAACACACCTTGATTGCATTCCCATTCATCTGATTCCCAAATACATGTAGGCCTAATAGTATGTGCTGGAAGAAGACTAATTTTTGGGCCCTACCCTTCAAGAGTAGAGAGTAGGAGATCGAGAGTTAATAAGTAGAAAATATACTGAACAGATACACTGTAACGTTGATATCGTTGACTAAGCAACATATAACTGTTATAAATGAACACATACAACACTAATAGAATAGTAGATCAAAGTTGTCAGTTTATATGCATAATGAATGTGTATTACATGTAGTTAGTTAAAATTGTTAGTAATCAGGACAGGCTGGGACAGGCAGTAATCATTACATATATGTTTTGCCACTAAGGCATTAAGACTGTGACTATTGAATGATATACACCACTATTATCCAGGTTGGTGTAGTTAATGTTGTTGTTCAACGTCTGCTTCCACCTACGGTGATACTGTATACAAAGTCTTATTTTTATATTCAATTAGTGATGGGTGTTATTAATAGTCACGCTCATACACCAGTAGTGACATCATTTACAGCTAGTTACACATTTGTTAATTAATAACAACTGTATAATTTCTAACCACTTTCTATTAAACATTAGTTTAAAATAAATGATCACTTGGATGGTTTAATGACTAAAATCGTCATTAATTAAAGGCCTAGCTTCATTGGTCAGCTGTATGGGCCCCTTGAAGCTTCGCCTTCTCAACCTCGTGGGTATCCTCCGGGCACTCTGGTTTCCTCCCACTGCTAAAGACCCCCCCACGCAAGTGAATTATTGAAATAAAATTAAACCATATGTTAGTCCCGAAGTGACCTAGTTTGTGTTGAGTGGACGTTAAACCCCATTTCTCTCTCTCTCTCTCTCTCTCTCTCTCTCTCTCTCTCTCCCTTGAAGCTTCATGGTCCCCAATATGATGTACCGACTCCACCATCCTCACCCTGGGCTAACTAACCCTGGGCCTATCTAATCTAATCTGCTTGTTTTTAACGTCCGCTTCCACAAAAGTTATATCACAGACTAGCCTGGGTCTATCCACACGCATACATTATTGACTGTTTTGATGACTGATGTGACTTAAAGGACAGATAAGATAAGACCCTGTTTTATTCATTTTCTTCTGATCTTTGGATGTTTATAGGCAACTCAAATTCCTTTTATACACCTTTTGAAATCTGAATTATTGTAATTGATCTTTCTATGACTAATGTGTCCAAATTTGTTCAAAAATACAATAGACCTACCGCTTATCTACCTTTCTTAATTTTTAGAGATACCGAATATCAAATAGTATTGTTTTTGCCACAAATTTGTAGAAAGCTCTGGAATAAGTACTGGCAGTTTGAAAGATATAAATCAAAATGACTAGCCCTCTTGGATGTGGGTCAAAAATAAATTGATTTTAAAATGTTTATTTATTGGTTTCGTCGGATGAATGTCGAAAGGAATATATCAAGAATGAATTTATGAATAATACAGAGTCTTACTGTTCTCTGTCTGCCACTCTCCTCTAAGCCCCACTACTCACTATAACCATAAACATGGCTAGGAAGATAGTTTGACATTTCTGACAAGATTATACATGTACCTGTAGTTCTTACTCATATTCCTGATATAATTACTTTGTTTTTAATGACTGCCTTTTGCGTATTGGTGTAATTTAATGTCCAGATTTGGTTGAAATTAAGCCATTAAATTAGTTGACTTTCTATTACTGACAAAAGTCCACCCTCTGTTGATACTGCTGGTTGTTCCTATGGAAAGCAGTCCCGTATTTTTATTGACTTGAATTACATATGTAGTAGGCCACATCAACAGAGAGGAGAAATGGGTTTGATGTCCACTTGCTTACATGTTGGGGTCTTTAACAGTGGGATGAAACCGAAGGACTTCGAGAAAACCCATGAGGTTGGACAGGCGACCCTATTCCTTGTCACAGACAACTGAGGAATCGAAACTATGCCAGTTGATTCAATGACAGACCTTATGATACCACGTGCATGAGCTAACCGTTCCGGTGTGGTTTCCCTGTGTCAGTTGTGTGGAACAGAGGCCCTGGCAAAGTCAGTGTCTGGTCGTTCGGATAGTACATGTATGAATAATTAAGGTACTGTTCACACATTGGATTGGAGTGCACGTAAAAGAACCCTTGACAGTTGAAATTTGAAACAAGAGTACCAAGTGGGCCATAGCTCCATTTTTCAGGCTAAATTTCCCTCATTTCCTGTCATTGACTAGAGAATATGAATAGAATGATTACTCATGATGATTATAACAGAAAGTAAAAGTAGATTTTAAACATACATTATACAAGAGGTAATCTACCTATTGCAGGTCTTTCTTTAAGTCTGAAATGTTATCTAAATTATTAAACATACATTATGCAAGAGCAAAATCTGCCTATTGTAGGTTTTTCTTTAGGCCTGAAATGTTATAAAAAAAACCTATTAATTAGATATTAATTAACTTATCCAGACCATAATCAACTCTCAATGTCATGGATAGCCTGCGATATTTGTTGAATTGTAGTTGATTTTCTTTAAGATTTGCCTTCGTGATTGACCGATCAAATGGATAACCGAGATTACTGGTTTTGTCTTAACGACTTTAGTAATGATGATCGAGGCTAAGCAGAACTTTCATTTGCTTAGTTTTGGGTTCATAGTTGATCAATTTGACTGAAATTTTCTGCAAATTGCCTTTACATTAGCTAGTTTTTAACTATTATAGTTAGAACTGCCAACTCGTTATCTAATTTCCCATAATGTATCTTTAATTAGACATTAATTAACTTATCCAGACCATAATCAACTGTCGATGTCAACACTAGCCAGTGATATTTTTGGATTAGGATCCAATTTGCTGATCAACTGTCATTCATGATTTAATCATGAATTGGATAATAGAGACTATGTTTCTTATCGTCCAGACTAATGTACTGATGATCATACCAAGGCTGAAAATTCAATGATAAAATCTTGGTTCAAAGTCTATCAATTTGACTGAAATTTTCAGAAAATTCCCTTTACATTATCTATTTTTGAACTATTATAGTGAGAACTGCCAGCTCTTTATCTAATCTCCCATAATGTATCTTTAAGAAGAATGAATGGTTATCAGCAGTTGTTTACTGTTAAAAATAAGCTTTAAACATGGTCTTCCTTGTTGATTCAAAAAATGTATTATGGCTTTCCTTATTATTATAATGGAGAAATGGATTTACAATGTACTTTTACATTCATGAATCATACACTGGGACTATATTGTTTTTCTTAGTGTTAGCCATGTCGATGCGGAAAAGGAGGACATTTCTTAGCTGTTATGATGGGTATATAGATTTACCTACATTTATACATTGAAACATTGCATGTTTTTCTCTGCTTTAGCAGGGAGGTTGGATTGCTGAATTCTTAGCACGTGCGCTGTGTATCATAAGGTCTGTCAATGAGTCAACTGGCGTGGTTTCGATTCCCTTGTTATAAGTAACAAGGAGTAGGGCCGCCTGTCTAACCTTGTGGGTTTTCTCCGGGTCATCCGATTTCTTTCCACTGCTCTCTCTCTCCCTTTGTAGTAGAATGCTGGTTTACCTTAATACTTAATAAAAGAATGTTTTATGAGAGCTTTGAATTATTTTTTGGTTTGCATGAAATTCTTGAAAAAATATCAGTAAAGTACTATTGATTGGCATTTGAAACAATAAGCCTGCAGGTATAGAAAATTGTAGTGAGATATACAGCTTGCACAGACAATAGTGGCCTATTTTTTTCCTTGATTGTTGGGGCTGATTATCGAAGCGTAATTTCCATTTGCTTTGTTAAACAAGATGAACTAAACAAGCCTAGTTGAAACAACCTACTCAGCTGCAAATTGCATCCAAACATGAATTGTACTAATTTTAGCTAGATTATTAACAGTGATGTTACGACACATGTGAATTATAATGATAAGTGGCTAGGATTTTTAGCTACAGCATGGTTAGGGTTGGGTGATAATGAAAAAATAATATTGTGATAATAATTTATCAAATATCACGATAAAAGATATTATCGTGATAATTTAAACATGTGTCTGAAGTTGAATTTTAATGACTTTGGCTGAGAAGCTTCGGTAGGTGCCATGTACTTGATCATGCTTCTTCTACTGATGAATTTAATTATATCAATCGAATGTCATAGGTGATGATATGACATATGTATAACCATCTATATTGGGGCACGATGAATATTATATCGCAATAATTTTGGATATATAACAATATACATTGGGTTTGTTTTTTTTTTTGATATTTTAAGATGAGTCCGATATGATCAAATCGCTGATGATTTTATCACAATATACCCCAAAAAAAAGGAAATCGCCCAACCCAAAACATAGTCCCTCAAAATTGTAATTTATTTGGATGAAAGGATAGCCGATATGTTTAATATTTCATTGAGTCAAGTGGTGTGGTTTTCATTCACCTGTCCAATCTTTATTGTAATTCAAAATCAGTTAGGTTCAGTGAAATACATGAACAGGCCAACTTGAATGAAAGTCCATTGTACCACATTTTTTGAATTATTATTTTGTGAAACAGCCATTACTAATTACGTGTCCGCCATTTGATATGTTTTTTATTTGGTTATAAATGGAACTCGATTCGTGTACCAATGGTAAAATGTTTATTTTGTCTTAAATGTTGGATATTTGATATCAGGAACCCATCCCCCCCCCCCCCACGGTAAGATTTAAATTGACAAATGTTTTGTGTTGTTAATGTCGAAAACTTTGGATGATATTGAGTTACAGACCTAGCTACTTTAAATATTGGATATGAGAAGTGCATCTTTTCCGCTAAGATCACACCGGCCCGTAGCCAGCTCATAAAGTTTGGCGGGGGGGGGGGGGGGGGTACTGAATGTTTTGGAAGGGTTACGGAATGTTTTGGAAGAACACTGGGACTAAGAAATCACTATTTTTGGCGAAATATTTGAGGTGTTTCTTACGGGCCCGCATCAGTGTTGATTTAAATTGACAAATAATTTGTGTTGTCAGCGTCGAAAACTTTGGATGATATTGAGTAAGAGACTTAGCTTCTTTAATGTCAAAAATGGTTCACTTCTTTTACATTTATAGATTGACCCCTGGTTAAGCATGTACGTATAAGCTATTTTAAAACTTGTTGTATTAGTCTAATGAGTTTTGTACATGCAGACCCACATGTACCTAATGTACCTAATATTCTTTAGTGGCTTTGTGTCTGAATTAACTGATTTGCTCATTCGTGCACACACACACACACATGGAGCTCTTAGGTCAATGAGTAATAATATTGGGTTATTAGTTTAAATCTTTTAATCAATGGTTTTATGAGTATTATTAAATAACTCAGATAAATCATAAATCAATCATATCTAAGATGTTAGGTAGAGAGAGAGAGAAATGGGGTTTAACGTCCACTCGACACAAACTAGGTCATTTTGGGACTAACATATGGTTTAATTTTATTTCAATAATTCGCTTCCGCGTAGGCGTCTTTAGCAGTGGGAGGAAACTGGAGTACCCGGAGAAAACTCACGAGGTTGGACAGACGACCCTTCTCCTTGCCACGTACAACCGGGATTTGTAACCACGCCAGTTGACTCAATGGCAGGCTGTACGATACAGCACATGCACGATAACCATTCGCCCACCCAACCCCCCTATCTTAGGTAGGCCCTCCATAGAAATTGTGAAAAAAGATTATGTTAGTCAATTTGTGTGTTTAGGTCATTTTGAAACTTTCGGATGGCTAATTCATGGGCAGTGAATAATTACTATTTAGATCATTTTGAAACTTTTTGGCAGGCGTATTGGAAGAGCATATTGTTAAAGATCTATTGTGGGAGATTTAGATAAAGAGCTAATCATTCGTGTTGTAATAGTTCAAAATTAGATGATGTAAAATGAATAATTTGAAAATATCATTCAAATTACTCTATTGCGAGCGAAGATATTAGCCTTTGAAGGTTTGACAAGACGTGTGCAATAATTTCAACCACCATCCTGGTAGTTCGAAGCTAAGTCTCGCTCCTCCATATGTCTGAACTGTTCTAATCTATTTAATATCAGAGAAATCCTATGCCATCTATAGTTGATTATGGCCTGTTTGAGTTAACCAATGTCTAATTGATAATTTAGATAACATTTCAGGCCTAAGGTAAGACTTGTAATAGGCAGATTTAGATCTTGCATAATGTATGTTTAAGAACCCTACGTGCAGACGTATTATTGAAATAAAATAGAACCATATATTAATATGGAAATGACCTGGTTTGTGTCAAGTGAGACATTTAACCCATCTCTCTCTCTATCAAAACATGTGATCATGTGATATGACTGAAATGAATACAACAGAAATGAAGGATCCTTTCGATCTTAAGCTAGTACTTGTGTGTTTTCTCCGTATCTTCAAGTTTCCTCCCACTGCTAAAGGCCTTAATGTGCAAGTGAATCATTGAAAGATTGTAACTTATAATATGTTAGTCTGAAAATAACACTGTTTTTGTTGGGTAGAAGTTAAACTCGCTCTCCTTTTTATGGGGAATTTGACTTTCCATTCACTGGTTATTTATGGCAGATTACAACTGTTGATGAAAAGTATCTATAAACAATATACATGTCTAAACTGGTTGTTGAAATATTGGTGGGTGTATTCTAACCAGTAACATTGAATTTTTCTGTTATATAATATGTCCTATAATAATTTTATGAGTTTACATTTGCGTTTTCTGTTATTGAAGGGATCACAATAGGACATACAATAGATTCCAGAATCAAATTTTGCAATCTGAAGTCATTTAAAAGGGTATTATGTAATTTGGTGCCCCTGAGATATTTTATTATTGATTTCAGACCATGCAGCGAAATGAAAAGAATAAATTTGTTTTATGAACTCGTTTAAAATTTATCGACAGAGAATTACTCATTGTAATATTCGGTCAGCCGTATTCGAAATAACTGAAAATGTCATATTTTGGAGAGGAATGGCATGGGGTTTAACTAGGTCACATTGGGACTAACATATGGTTCAATTTTATTTCAATAATTTGCTTGCGCGTAGGGGTCTTTAGCAGTGGGAGGAAACCGGAGAACCCAGAGAAAACCCACGAGGTTGGACTTGGAAGCTGAAACCATGCTAGTTGACTCAAGGACATATCTTCTGTTTCAGCATGCACGGCACACGCACTAACCATTTGGCCATCCACCCTTGTCATATTTTGAAGTGGTATATTTAGGACAATGACAACTCATAATGTCTGCATGGTTGAAGATAACTGTGTATTACATGTCAACATCCTCATGACAGAATATTGTACAATGTATTGCCCTTGGCTGAATATAGTCAAAATGGTTTATTGACAATATAGCAGATATGAGAACAATGAACTATAAATAAATTATAATATTGTTTTATCTTGTGGAAATTGGCCGTCAGAGTAACAGATGGTCAATACCAAATAAAGGAGCTATATCATGCTGTGAAAAGTAAAAGATAATTTTTGTTCAGCCATATTTTTGTTGTCAGTATCAGTTCGTTGGTGTTATCTATTAAGAAGCCTGTCACACATGGGCGATAAGTGTCATTCGAACACAATAAACGTTGTCCTGTTCCTGAAGAAAATCGAATTTTTAAAATCTCAAAGATTTCTTAAATATCCAAATGAAATGGGGGTTTAATGTCCTAATCTTCTGCTCCTGTGCTTGGCTTATAACATACAGTGCCCGGAGAGGGGCGCTACTGCCTACTCTTTTATCGAATTCTAACTGCCAAGGGACCTTCGTTTTTTCGTACCATCGTACTAAACAGCATCCCTTGCCAAACCCTCTGTCCTATAGCATTGACAAAGGGGAATCAAGCTGGCAAATCCTGATGAACATCTTGGCCAATGCAGTGACCTAAGACAGTAAATTAAATACACTGGATGTCTTAATCTACTCACTGATCCACAATGGTTCTGTCTAAATGATCAAAGCTATGTTGTGATGAATGATAGGGAAATTTCTTTTGTTTTTTTGTTCAGTGCCCTAATTTAGAAAAAACTATGAGAATATAATCTGAAGAAACCTTAAATTGTTTTCCGAGAATGGATTTTATGTGTTGTTTTGTATTAAGGAGTGACAGTCTATCATCTCTGAAATTTTGATATCGTTGGATAAGGCAAGTGTTGAGGGGCATTAAGTAAGATAAGATAGAGCTGACAGTTCTCGCTATAATAGTTAAAATATGGATAATGAAATAAGAATATACTACCCTTGGTTGTCATTACTACCAATATTAAAAAACCTATCCAAATCCACTAAATATAGCATCAAGAGTTTATTATGGTCTTTTTGTGTTAATAAAATGTCTAATTAATAATTTAGATAACATTTAAGGCCTTAAAAAAGACATGCAATAGGCAGTTTTAGCTTTTGCGTAATATATGTTTGAGATTTAAAGTCAACCCATGATTACAGAAATTTATCAATCTGTCTTTTTGTACACGTGACCTTTACGTGACAAGAAGTTTTGCATGTGTAATCCTTGTCAGTTTTCTCTGTTACTCTAGTGCCTGGTATTGCCACTGCACTCATGATATTATATGTATTGCGATGGGTGACATGAAATGAAATCTGGTCTAACGTCTTACTAATAAAGATGGGCATATATGCCATACAGTGTGCTATGAGGGAAATTTTTTTCGGGCAGGGTTCCCTTAACAAAGTAATTGTGAAATAAAAATCGTAATTTGAAAGCAATAAATTGTGTTTTAATACAGACTATTCAATTCAAACCCTACTCTGTTGCAAAATGACCTCTCTTTCTCTCTATCTCTCTCTCTCTCTCTCCCCCTGACCCAAATTAACCTAACTTTGTCAAGTTAAACCAGGATATAAGTAATAACACCCACTACATTATTTCATCATATCTCCCCTGTAATTGTATCTATTACATAGGGCCGAATCACACCTTATCAAACAAGGGCAGATCAGGAAGTATCCAATTGTAAGTCCATGAATATTATAAGTGGTAGGCATACTCATTCAAAATATATCTATTAACACAGGCCTGTTAAATATTCATGAATCATCTATGTATGGTAACAATAACGTTAAAGTAGAAGAAAAGTGTTCAGAAATCCTTGCCATAAATGTTATATGATATGCAAATATGATGTCCAAGGATGTGCTAATAAGTAAAAGCTGATCTATGACTGTATTTTTGCTGCTTATAATGTGCAGTAGTAACATATGGCTTGTGATTTGTGAAACCTCCAGAGGCTACAATTTTTGTCTTAAGGGCCGGTCACACAGGCTTCCGCGAGTTGATCACGAGTGTATCGCGAGGAAGAACTGTCAAACGCGAAGTAAGCGCGGTCACAAGTGAATGACACGTGAATGAAACGTGGTGGACTCGCGAATAACAAGTGCGCACACGCGCGAAAAATTTTACACGCGCACGGAGTCCGATTTTATTTTTGAGCAGCACAAAAATTAGGCGCAACGGCCACCGCGTGTCGCACACGTGGTGTAAACGCTGTACAAACGCGGGCCAAACGCGATAACACGTGGTACACTCGCGGATCACAAGTGGACGACAAGTGGTCACTCGCGGGCAAACGCAAAATTTCTTCGTGTGACTGCGTGTGTAGCACTTGTCATCCACTTGTGATCCGCGTGTCTACAGCGTTCCTACCACCTGTGATAGCGTGTGCTCCACGTGTAAAAGGCTTCCTCAGGGATTGTGTCACGAGTCATCCGCGGGCCATTCGCGTGTTTTCGCGTTGAATCGCGATTGAACCACGACTGATTCGCGTGTCGTCCACGACCCAATCTCGTTTGTACCACTAGTTATTTCTGCTATAAAAAGATCGCGTGTGGGCCATTTTTCATCAGTTGTGATCAAGACGTTGAAGAGGCAACATGGATCCGGCGCATCGTAATGCTTTGGTTATGCTGTTCCAGCAACATCAGAACCAGCTACTTCAGGTTCAGCAAGCCCTGGATGTCAGAAGAAGAGTGAGGAGAAGACAAAGAAGAGTCAGAGCCATATGGGTGCGCCAATGGATCAACCGCAGGCCACAGCTGGGGCTGTATGACAGGCTGATGGTGGAGCTGAGGAACGAGGACCCCCGTGCCTTCAAGAACTTTATGAGAATGCCTCCGGTACACGAGCCGTCACCTTTATGCCCATCTTCTTGGACTGCCTGTTCTTGCTGCCCTGGGGGGGCTCGGGGGTGCTGCTCTCCACCTCCTCGGTAGCAGTTTCAGGCTCCGAGACTTTTGCCTTCGGCCTGGGCCTTGCTTGCCTCTTCATCTTCTTGGGCGTGGAGTTGCCCTTCTTTGATTTCGGTGCCATGATTTTGATCTTTACTCTACGGAATATTGATCGATACTGATCCAGAACACCGGACGCGGCGGCTTTTATACACGCGGGCGGCAAGCGGAGCACAAGTGATCGGCACGTGATTCACACGCGGAGCACATGTGGAGCACAAGTGATACACACGCGCTGCGTGTGACCCCATTTTCTGACCACAAGCGCTCACACACGGAGGACTCGTGGTGGACACGCGATGCACACGCACGCGTGTGGTCCACTTGTCATTCGCGTGTCCAGCATGTCTGAGACAAATTGGTTGATTTTCACCGCGTGTAGAAAAAATTTGCAAAATTTATAGCAAAATTACACGTGATCAACTCGCGGAAGCCTGTGTGACCGGCCCATTATGCTTAAAAGATCTCAGACGAGTTTGATATCGGTGTGAATTAGACCTTTTCAGATTTATGTCCCTCTTTCTGAAAACTTTGTGACCATGATATAGGCTATAGTCTTTAACAGATCTTTTCAAAATTTGGTTTGAAGAACTTGTGTCATGACAGGATAAACGCTATCAATAATTTGTGTATCTCAGCCAAAAACTTTGTGATAGCCAGATGCAATGTTTTTTCTGATTTGGTGAGAAGCATTGGATTTATGTGATAATGGACTCCAATTGATATTCACCATTCTGCAACCTTCTGTTCCAGGTTACCTCCCTTTGTCAAAAACCATCTGAACAAATTAATTTCAAATTATTTGACACCTCTTGCAAAATTTTGGCATATCTTGAATGGCAACATCTTGTTAAACGTTCATTATGCAAGAGCATAATCAACTTTTGATGTAATGGAAATATCTCCACTATATTTTGATTTAATCCAAAAATGGAGAATCTAGGCTAAGCTTCGAACAACCAGTGCGGTAGTTGCAATTAATTCACGCATCTTGTCAAATTTCCAAAAGCTTATATCTTCGCACGCACTATAGCAATTTGAATGAAATTTACAATAAATTCATTTTGCATTTTCGAACTATTATAGTAATAATGTCCAGCAATAAAACCAAATCTTACCTAATGTATCTTTAAAAGTTGTGTTATTAATTGCCATTACGCCTAAGTAATTATTTGCCATTACGCACAACTTTGAAGGTAATTGATTACCATTACATTATGAGTACAGGTTAAATAGATGGAGAGAGAAGTTGTGTTTAACAAAGACATGACAAACAGTGTCTAGTCCCCTGAATACCTCAGCCATCCTATAGTTAAACGGGAGTGGAAGAGGGGGGTGGGGGGCGGGAATGTCCAAAGGCGTGAATTCAATTCCCATGTTATATGTGATTAGGAGAAGGGTCGTCTGTCCAACCTCAGCGTGGGGGGGGGGTAATCCTGGTCCTCCATTTTCTTCCTACGCCTACTGCTATAGACTCCTCAGGCAAGCGCATTATTGAAATACAATAGAACCATATGCTAGTCCAGAAATGACCTAGTTTGTGTCAATTAGACATTAAACGCCATTTCTCTCTCTCTCTCTCATTCCTCCATGGTTTGTGTCAATTAGACATTAAACGTCATTTCTCTCTCTCTCTCTCTCTCTCTCTCTCACTCCTTCGGATGGGTTAGAGTTGATTACAGGCTAGTCATGTGAATAAATGTCTAAATGATAATTTATATACATGTAACATTTGAAGCAAGAATAAAGACATGAAATATGCAGATTTAACCACATGTAATACCCCTTTGATATCCGAAAATAGTTTTAATTCATTTTGATGAATAATTCTAGTTATACAACATTTGAAAAGAAACTATTTACATTTATTGAATTATTTGATATTAAACTGTACTGAACAACCTTGTATGTTTAATGTATTAACATAAGCCATATGGTTACCACAACAGCTTTTGTCAAAATTTTACTTTTGCCTTGATGCAGTACTTTATATGACAATTCATATGACAATTTATTTTAAACAGGATTTTTAGTTAGTTTCATGGCAATTGATCATTTCTTTTATGATTTGTAGTTATTTTCATGGCAATTTTTCAATTCTTTAATGTCTGTAAATGAAATAGAATGATATAGGATTGAACGGGCATGCGTCATACAATTTTATTCAGGCAGCGGCACTATGGCCTACCCTTATATTGAATTCCAACTGCCAAGGGATCTTATATATAGGACCTCAGTGTTTGAATTTAATTAACAAGATTGTGCTTTATTATTAAATAATATTTGTGATAATATTATATTGATCAATAGTGTTATTCAGTTTATTCAGCCTGTAGTCATGCACGTAGGTAATTACAACTTAAAACACATATTCCATTGACATTTAAGGCATTAATTATGTTACATGTACATTAAAGGTTTTATCTAAATTATGAAGTTAATAATTCTTGTTCATTAGCCCAGGGTTAGTGTTTTATTACCAAACTCTTCTATCACGAACAACAGCCACATAATGAAGCTCCGTATACATGTACACTATAATACACGATTATATTGCATTTACTTAATAAAACGGAGAGCCACTATGGGTAATACGCTGGCTTGCTAACCTGGTGGTCGCTTGTTTGATCACTGCATTGGCATAGATGTCAGTGCCACTTAATAAAGGGTCTGACAAGGACTAGTCATTGGATGGTATGAAAAACCGAGGCCCCAAATATACATTGGCAAGCATTTAAAAGATCTCTGGGCAGTTTGAATTTAACATAAGAAAAAATGATAGTGCTGCTGCCCGGACAAAATTTCCCTCATTGCAGACTTATGGTGTATGCCTGTCTTCATTTGCCTAGTTCGGAGCAGAGCAGAGACGTTCAACCCCATTTCATTTTATTTGTTCTGTCGAAAGCATTTTGGAATATTGATATAAGAGTAGACCAGGGGTTGGGATGGCCTAGTGGTCTAGAGTGCCGCGCTTCGACCTCTAGCTGGCCGGTCACCTCTGGCTTGCGGCTGTGGTTTCGAGCCCTGGTGTGAGCGTATGTGGCATGGAGATTGGGGCGCCTTCTCAACCTCGTGGGTTTCCTCCGGGCACTCTGGTTTCCCGCCCACTGCTAAAGACACCTACGCGCAAGCGAATTATTGGAATAAAATTTTTTAAAAAAAACATATGTTAGTCCCAAAATGACTTAGTTTGTGTTGAGTGGACGTTAAACCCCATTTCTCTCTCTCTCTAAGAGTAGACCATAGTGGCGCTCCCCGGGCTAAATTTCCTTATCGCACACTGTATGACTTAAGCCCGGCTTCATTAGCCCAGTCGGAGCAGACCAGTAGGACAATAAACCCTTTTTCACTATTATTATAATGATGATTAGAACATGGCTGTAATCTAAGCTGTGTGCTCAGGTGACTGAGTAGTTAGGGGTTGCCTATAATCATAATGACAAGCTTAATAAATATCCAATCTCTTCATACAACCATGTACGTTCACACAATGTTTGATGAGCTATGGAAGTTTATCTTGGTCTAAACTCAGTAATTAGGGATTGTCGGATTGACTATAATGGCCAGCTTCAATTAGTAGATTATAGACCAACCAGACTTTCACATGATATTTAATCAGCTCTGGAGATAGATGTACCTTTGTCTTTATATTTTATGCACAATCTACTTCCAGTTTACCAAATGTATGTAGTGTGTCAGTTGTTACATTATTACATTAAGCTATATATTACATTAGATAAGCTGAGATTAGGGAGATAATCTACTATTCCAAAACATACTTTATGCAAGAGCTAAATCTGCATTTTTGGTTTGATGTTCTTAAACATAGATTATACAAGAGCTAAATCTGCTTATTGCAGGTCTTTCTTTGGGCCTGGAATGTTATTTAAGCTATTTTCAGCATATTTGCTTTACAAAATCAATTTGAGAACTTCTAAGCTGGCATTAAGTTGTGCATAAAGTAAAGTGGTGATCGGTAGCCCACATTTGATTCCAACCTCCTAGTAAGACCATCGTAATCTGGAAACGATGTTCAGCAGACAACCAATTTCAAGAGCGGTCACACAATTTGTATTGTGTCATTCTTGTATTAATTTTTAAGTTTATCTCTGTTGATGTATATGACAAGGACCCATTATTGTGGGTTTTCTTCGGATCCTCCTAAAAACCCCAACATGCAAGTGAATTATTGACATAAAATTAAACCATATTTTAGTCCTGAAATGACCTAGTTCATTGGTTTGTCTTATGATTGTTGTTTTTGTGTGGGCCAGTCCTCCTGTACTTACTATTATAAAGTCATCCTATTCAGACTATAATAATATGTATAATACGTAGAAATCTAAAAACAACAAATTTTAAAAGCAATGATCATGTGAAATATATACTCTTATTTCAAATAGAAAACTATTAATTGTAATGGGTCACTTAGTATAGTGATTGGTGAAATGCTTATCTATTGGCTTGATTATGTAGTACTATGTCTTTATTTTTGTTCATAAAGGTATTTTTAGGAAATAATTGATTTCCCTTTCAATTTATAACTAGGTTATCTCTATGCTTGATTACTCAATATCATATGTCTTTATTTCCGCTATTAAGACTATTTTTAGTAAATGAATTATCAACTATCTTGCATTAATTTAAGGAAATTAAAATGATGATGGTTTTTAGTTGCAGTCAGTCTCATGTTTATCAGTTCTCGTGTAGTTTAGATTGAACTCGATGATGTCCACGATTTTATTGTATTGTTTGTGATATTATATTCTTAGATGAATTGGGGAGACATGGTTGTTAAGTAGGCAAGATGATGGGCTCGATATCTGTAAAAATTCATCAGGGTTTTCCCGACGAGGTTTCCTCTGGTCAGTGATGCAAGATAGAGGGCCTGAAAAGGTCTTGTTTACACATTGGCGTGCACGTAAAAAATCCTTTATCAATTGGAATTTGATATAATTGTAGGCAATAGCGTATGCCCATCTTCATTAGTCCCGTCGGAGCAGAACAGTAGGACGTTAAACCCCATTTCATTTCACTTAGAGGAATTGGATGATAATGCAGGCATGTTACCACAGCAAGGTATGAAGGAGAGCATTTTGTCACCTCACATGCAAAACATTGGCACCATGTTGGCCTCACTCTACTATAATCCTGTACATTTATACACCTTTAAATGAGCAGAAATATTGTCTCAGGACTCCATTTTTTATGAAATTACATGTAGTAGGTAAACTGCCGGACCTGACACCCAACTTGAAGTTGTCTCCACCTTGAAACACACTGCTACTCAGATTCCTGGACATGCCCCTGTTATTGTATTCTGTTGTATTGTATTTAATTGTATTTTATTGAATTGTATTGTATTTTATTGAATTGTATTTTATTTGTATTGTATTTTATTGGTATTTTTAGATGAATCAGATGATGGCGATGATGTTATTGTTATTAAGGAAGAACCACCTGTTGTTGATAATGATGTCATCTTTGTTTCTGCTACTCTCGCCATCAATAAACTGACAGATACTCCATCTAAAGCAGAACCTTCTGGTTAGTATTGATTTTGATAAAAAGCATGGCGTACATCAATACAGCTAATGGAATTTACTGAGCGTTTGTAGTCGATTTATGCATTTGCAAGCATGGGTGCATTGACAACTCATCGTATCCGGCTATTCCTCCCAGTTGCAAGTGTCGATGTACATCCAGTGGTCTTGTTCATGAAAAATTTTAAAGATACTCAAATATTTTAAAGATACCATGCATCCTGCTTACAAACGGTGTGATTTGATGATATATTTGGACTAAAACATATTCATATTAATTAATCTATCAAAAGCTTGATATCGAATTCCAACCACCAAAGGATCTTTTACATTCACAGGACCACAGATTTTTGTACCATCCCAACGACTACTCTCAAATGACAATCAATAACTTTAAGATATGCAAGTCCATTTACGATGCAGAAACCAAGCATAAAAAATCACTAAGCCTCTCCCAAACTAAATTACTCTTTGATTGGCATTTAGTACTTGAACATATTAACAGAAGGTACAATTTTATCGATACACAATTACTGAGTTTAATATTAAGGGACATTTCGACGAGGATCGAAATGTCCCTTAGTATAAAACTCAGTAATTGTGTATCCATAAAATTTTACCTTATGTTAAATTATTCTTGGTTTCAATGCCATGATTTATTTTCTAGTACTGACATTTGTAAAATGATTGAATTGTTTTATTTTATAGATTGTGTACAGACAGTGCTGTGTGATTCAACCTGTAATATTGATGACGACGACGATGATGATGATTCTACCTCCACACCCTCTGTGTCTGTCAGCAAACAGAACGTGGACCTCGAAACTAATCTGGAAGATGTCTTTGGTAATGGAATTGATCAGCTGTTACGCGCTGCGGGTTATACTTCTAGCCCGTCTGTCGCTGATGACCTGAATAAAGCTCCAGATAGCCAAGGAGTTACAGATAGTAGTGATGCTTCTGCAGCAGGCACAAGTCAAGATCATGTCACTACGGTGACAGCAGATGCACAAATGGACATTGATGCTAATAAAGATGAAAACGACAGATCAGTCGAACATCAAACCAACTCGTCAACAAATCTAGCCAATCAGACGCTTGATGCAACAGTGAATACCTCAGCTCAAGCAGACGCAAATAGTCTTTCAGTGAATGGTGCTACAACTGATTTATTCCCAAATCAAACCTATGTAAATACAATGAGATCGTGTACATTAAATAACAATAATGACGTCCTCGTCAATTCTCTCTTAATAACCAATAACTCAGCAGCTACTCAACCCTCGTCTACCCTTCATACGGACACAAAAGATGAAGCATTTCAACAAATTGAGCAATACGTGCGTCTGTTAGCAGAAACAGACAGTCAAGATCCCAAATTGTGTACATCTGCTAATCCTTTACGTACACATGAAACCCCTAAAACGGGACCAACACTCGGAATATCAACAAACTATGCAAATATTCCAAATCAAACGCCATTAAACTATAATAATTCCGATTTGAAATGTTCACGCATCGGGCCTGACAATCAGTTTAATTCAAATATGTGCATGCAAACCTCACCAACAATTAGTGCAAATCTTTTAAATCAAGTGCAGGTAACTCCAAACAATGTTCTCAAGCGTGCAGATCAGAGTGGTGCTTCCTGTTCATCGACCACAAATACAGCTGCGTCTGCATGCAACACCAATCAGGAAACGGTTTCGAATAATGACGACAGATTTTTATCTTCATTGTTCGACATGTATCTACCAAATTCTAATTCAACATCAACGCCAAAGCCAAGTCTTTCACGAACCACAGATCTTTCACAAGACAATTTGCCACCACGAAAACGCTATAAATACACCATCAATATGTCTCAGTCTCAGTCAATAGACTATGGCTCTTCTGTTGCTATGGACACAAACATTTTGACAAATAAGAGCAACCAATCAGAAATAATCTGTGTTAAATGTGCGAAATCTAGTTTGACGAAGGTTTCATGCTGTTCTAATGGCCATGATTTTTGTGATATTTGTATCCAGGAACATACTAAACAAGTTTTACTTGAAAAAACGGTGAGTGCAACAAGATCTTTCTGTGTTGTTTAACTTTTTCGGTTGCATCCCGGCCCAGTTTGGTAATGTGTATGCAAAGTTATTTAGAAATATATTTATTGGTACTAAAGAAATAGTAACAAATTCTTATGTCAAGATTTGAGCCAGGTTAGGAAAACATTTAACAGGGCCTTTTCAAATTCGATGGGAAGCAATGGAACAATGGGAGAATGAACCCTATTGATTCTCCCAGTTCTTCGCCCATCTATGTCACCAAATGTGGGCAAATCTTGCAAAAATTTGACAAATTTGTCTGTATTTGTGTTGACCAATGTCTCTCAGAGATGCCATTGTCCAACCTTGGTATAAAGAATATCAATTGGCATAATATTTGGTAGGGTTTGATGGCTGAATGGTAAACGCGTGCATGCTTGATCATCAGGTCTGTCATTGAGTCAAGTGGCATGGTTTCGATTCCCCATTTGGACATGACAAGGAGTAGGGTCGTCTGTCAAACCTTATGGGTTTTTACTGGGTCCTCCAGTTTCCTCCCACTACTAAAGACTCCTTTGTGCATTTGTTAGTCTTGAAATGACATTGTTTTTGTCAAGTGGACATTACACCCCATTTTGAAAGCCATAGATTTTGGAATAAAAGGACTAATAGTCGATTTCAAGATTCAATTTTCACAATATTGAAGTTTATAACAGATTGAAAATCTCACAAGAGAAGATCAACAGCTTGGATTAAATGATTGTTGATTTGTTATGAATAACACATGTGGTTTTGTTATTTTTTAGTTCAAATATTTGTTTTGTTTGGAAGAAAGTTGTAGGGGTGTTTACAGTATTGGTAAGTGTTTTTATATATTCTTATAGTACAATGGTGTGTTTGTTTATGTATTGTACTATGGAAGGATAACGTTGCCAATATTATTTCAATGTTCACAGTGCAATTTCAATGTCAGTAGTTCAAAATAAGTATTTTAGTTTTACAATTTGCAATTTCCATTGCTCCTCAATACAAATGTCACAGTGTTAAAATACAGAATACACTATTCAGTAATACAAAATGCTTAAGGATTCGACTCCTGTATGTATGATATAATGTATTGTTTTAGATGAATTTTGGGGCCACTGTGGCTAAGTGGGTAAGACGCTGGCTGGCTAGTCTGGAGGTCACATGTTCGATCCCTGCATTGGCGAAGAAAGTTCATCATGAATTTCTTATATGGTTCCCCCCTTGTCGGTGATGCAGGACGGGGAGCATGACAAGGACAGCTGTCTAATTGTTTGGATGGTACAAACAAATGAGGTTCTGTGTACACATTTGCTTGCACGTAAAGATGCCTTGGCAGTTGAAATTTGATATGAAAATAGGCCATAGTGCCACTGCCTGGGCAATATTTCCCTTATAGCACACTGCATGGAATATGCCTGTCTTCATTAGCCCAGTAAGAGCAGGACATTAAACCCCATTTTATTTCATATATTCTAGATGAATTAAAGAAAACATTACCAGAGATGGTTGTAGATATATTAGAAAAAAGGGAAGCTGAAAAATGTGATGAAAATACTGAAGATAGACAGAAAGACGACCACCAGGATATACCTCCAGAATGGTCTCCCATTGATGAACGATCTGTAAGTCTATTATTCAAGTTGTTGAGATATTGCTCTGAACTTACATGGGGCAGGGGCAACGGGGGATGGGGGGAAATGGTTTAAGTCATGTGCTTTAGATGTTAAGGTCTATTATTGGGTCAAGCGGCGTGGATTTGATTATCAGCTTAAAGATCCTACACACGAACAAATTATTGAAATGAATTAAATCTTTCTAATCTGTGTTGAGTGGAAGTTAAACCCCATTTCTCATTCATCCATTTTATGGATAACATGGGGTGGATTGGCACCAATCTTTCTAATCTGTGTTGAGTGGAAGTTAAACCCCATTTCTCATTCATCCATCTTATGGATAACATGGGGTGGATTGGCACCAATGCCATCGTTTGCAAAATCATTTAACTAATCTTTGACAAAGAAGAGATTGTATCAATTTCAAAGTAACATTTTATATTTTTCTCTTTTTTAGACATTGAAGATAGTTGTTTTGGACAATGATTCTATTGAATTTATAACTGTTGCCATTCGATTTTATAAAACAATGAATGGAGTTCGCTTCTGTTTACATAGAATATCACGAGTACAGAACTTAACACTGTGGAAGTATTATAACTTGTAAGTGATAAATGAATATTTATTAAATTCTTTTTTTTCCTCAACTTCAAATCCATATATGATGTCAATGAAAGGCATATATATTAATCATTGTTGTGTTAAATGTGATGGAAAATATAAGACAAATTTCAGTCCTGCTATTTGTTTTGAACAATGAAATCATCAAGTTTTTTCAAAGTGTCTAGATTACCCACGTCTTATTATGGTTATGTATAAGTTGACAGCTAACTTGCAGTGGTATTTCAGTGTCTTGAAAATTTAGCTAAAAAAATAAAACCTCCTTCCCACATCAGATATTTGGTAAAGATTATTTTTTGTATGGCCTTTTATATATTATATATGATATTTCAGGAAGCGGATAGAAATGATACATGAAAACGATGGTCTGGATGTTCAGGAAGAGACGTTATTTCACGGAACACAGGGTCAGTGTGTGGAAGCCATCACAAAGAAAGGTTTTGATTGGAGATTATGTGGCAAACATGGCTCTCTTTATGGAGAAGGTAATTCTAGAACATTTTGTCCTACAGATTTATAGGTAGCAGACATCAGATATTAAAAAGGGGAGTTGGATGCTGAATGGTGTGCATATAATTTCATAAGGTCTGTCATTGACTCAACTGGCGCGGTTTCGATTCCCCAGGTGTATGTGACAAGGAGGAGGGTCATCTGTCCTCTAGTTCCCCCACCCCACCCCCCACTGCTAAAGACTTCTATGCACAAGTTAATGAAATAAAATAGAACCACATGTTAGTCCCCAAATGACCTAGTTTGTACAGAGTAGGCACTCATAAATCACAGTGATCATGTGATATCCATGATATACATTGTTTACATTAGTGTGATGAATCGTGTAATTTCCAATAATTTCCTTTAATTTCTCCCAAAGTTATTTCCCCTTGCATGTCACATTTATTCTTTATTATTTCAGGTTCATATTTTGCCAAGAATGCAATTTATTCCCATGACTACACAGATTTCCACAATTTTAAACAAGTAAGGCATCATCGAAAGAAATTCCAGGCTATTCGACAAAAATTAAACCTATTTCATCCTCCTCCTGCTCATCAAAGCCTTGTTAGTATTCCCTACACCCCTAACTTTAACCCCCCTCCACCAGCTCATCAACTATTGTTTGGTTCTACAAACAATAGCCAGGGTTCCTTTATTTCTGTAGTTAACTCAGTTCCTGTTCCGAACCCAACTTACCTTGGAGCTTCTACGTCGTCTGCCTTCAACATGTTTTCGTCAGCACCCAACAGTCTCTACTCGCTCAGTAACAGAAACATCCCCGTCAATCTGAACCCGCAGCATTCCAATTACCCAATCAACAACCCTCTTCTCGGATTAAATGATCTTAACACGCCTGTGATCAATCCCCACATGCCCACGCGTGGCAACTCAGTCCCAAACGTTACTTTAGAAGCAGCTTCAGACAGTTCATCAGAGGCCAAGGAACCTGAATTTCTGCTCAAAATGTTCCTGTCACGAGTTCTTGTCGGCAAGTCAACAGGAGGTCAAAAAGGGTATCGGAAACCTCCGCCATTATATCCCGAAACGGACAAAATGGGCAGATGTTATGATTCGTGTGTGGATAATATTTTCGATCCCAAAATCTGGGTTGTTTTTGATAGTCATCAGAGTTATCCTGAATATTTGATAGAATATACCTGTTGTGATTTAACAGAGTCTCCACTGTAAGAGAATGCATCTTTTTTCTCGTGTATAGTAATGAATTATAAAAGAATGCACCACTCTGGTTTTAAACTTGATGTGTGTTATTACATATATAAATAGACGTTATATACTTTTCTCCCTTTATCGTGTCTCATGTCTTGGAGTCGGACAAGTGTATATAATATCAGTGACTCCAGGTTCTGGTGACAGTTTTAAATCAATTACAGGACTCAAAATAGGTGAATGCATCAACATTGCAGTAAAAATCAAGTGACCTCAAGCTCGAGATTACCTATGAGGTTGTCTGAACAATGGGGGATACTCGACTGAATGTTCTGCAATGGAATTATCTTTATCCCAGAAGGGGAATACTCAATTGATCGTTTAGTTATGGAGTTCTCTTAATCCCTGAAATACTGTCAATGGAGTTAAAAGGGGGATTCAACTACAATGCATGCGTTGACAGCGTAGGAAAATATCTCAAGTAAAACAAACATGACAACTGAACCATCCATTAGGATTAATTACCTCACAATTGTACTCACAGTGTCACTCAAATTCTGGACTGACAATCGGGCAGCCCCTTGGAGATTATGTCTATACGTACAAATTAAATTCTTGTTTGACATTCAAGGCTGGTAAACGTTTTTTACCATCCACTGGAGCCTGGTCTTATGACGTCATATGTGGATTGTGGGTTAGGATAAGGGGTAATATAAGGGCTGTGGCCTGCAGATTTCGTCACAGTCTCGAGATGTAGACAGGGCTAACCCTAACCCTTATCCTAACCCATAATCCACGTCATAAGACCAGGCTCCGGTGGATGGAAAAAAACGTTTACCTTCAAGGCTATACGGCTGACTCGTCAAAAAGACTAATATTTTGAAGGCCTATTGGATTGTTGGAGGCCTATTGGATATCTAATTTTAACGGTACTGTGAAAATGTGTCTGAGGACATACAATCATTTATAGCCGTATCAGTTTTAATTTTAAACAAGAAAAAATTTGATAGAATGTCTAATATCAATGTCAAGAGTTTGTTTGCATGAACAATTTTTTTTGAAAATTTTATTCAAGCCATTCTGATTAAAACATAGATCCTAGTTTTTTCTAGTTCAAAACTTTATTTTACTTGTTTTTACACTACACAATGATCTAGAAGAGTTATTACATTACCGGCTTTCTTCTGGAAGTAGCCAATGAAACAGTCTGTTGGGACAAATTCTTGGCATGCGATACGGAACTAGAAACATAAACGCTAATTGATTAATCAAATGTCTGACGCTATAGAGTCAAAAGCCACTCGATCGAGCCTGTTCGCAACCTTCCACTACAACCAGTCAGATCATGTAGTGTAAACCATCGAATATATAAAAAAAGCAAAACGAAATATAAATCTGTATTTGAATCAAATAGGTACAAATGTGTTTGAGGATTATACCGTCATTTATTTTATGATCACTAGTGGAATACCGTGTTTTATCAGTGAAGTAAAAGTGTTATTCTACTGGCTAGGAGTTAACCATGTTGTTTTACCTAAAATGATTGTAAAATCACAAAAGAAATAGAACATTTGTCATTTTGTCGTGAATGACATATTTTATTTCATCTCTAAGCAAGAAAACGTTTATATTTTCTCTCATGCTACGCATTCGTGAAAATATAAGTTTTCTTGATTCTTGATGAAATAAAATATGTTATTCACTCTAAAACGACAAATATCCTCTATTTATTAAATATAAGTTAACCAAGAAAAATTTGATAGAATGTTTAGTCTAATATTTCAACAGCTTGTTTGCATGAGCATCTTTTTTTTTTAAAAATTTATAAGAATATTGCTCTTATTGTACTTGTGTATTTTTACTTCTATTGAGTATATGTACCTGTATGTCCTTATTTTGTAACTGAATATTTTTGCAGTTCGTCCCCCTTAATATTTCAAAGTCACAAATTGTTTTTATGGATTAAATCTTAGAATGTAAAAATCTTTGTGTAATATTGGGTTTATTTGTGACCTACGACCGCTTCAGTTCATATTTCCAAATAATCATATAGCACAAATTATTTACTTTATGCTAGATTCCCAATTTCACGGTTCCTTTTTTGTGATTGAAATTACGTTTTTAATATCATATATTCAAGTCAGTCGTAACAACCGAATGTATCGAAACATACCAGATCATGGACTCAACAGGGACAATCTTGTTGTTAAGCATCACACGATACGTGCTGCGATTGAAATCACGTTTTTAATCGGGGTGATCCTAACAGGTTTTATCATATATTCAAGTCAGTCGTAACAACTGAATGTATCGAAACATACCAGATCATGGACTAAACAGGGACAATCTTGTCATAACGCATCGGAAGTGGGAACCTAGCATTAGTGGTTATTTTTATAATTGCTGATATACATGTAATTACAAATCCTTCTAAATGTAATAACCATTGTTACTATATGTAATTGCAGTTGTTAATATATGTGATATATTATTACAATTGTTAATATATGCAATTACAGTTGTTACTATATATAATTACAATTGTTACTATATATAATTCAATTGTTACTATATATAATTACCAGTAATATATATATATATATATATAATTACCATTGTTTATGTTCGTAATTACAATAGTTCATAAATGTAATTAATATAGGTAGTACATGTAATTACAATTGTTAATAAATGTAATTAATATAGGTTGTACATGTAATTACTTTGTTAATAAATGTAATAACAATTTCAACAGTATGCACTACAATTATTCAATGCTTAAACTCGTAATATAATTCATTCATTACTGACATCTGTGGTATTACAAGAAATTGAATAGATATGGTAAAGCTATATTCAAGTGCTACGATATGTAAATATTGAATAACCCCAATTTTGCAAGGATTACATTGTTCCTAATTCATCTAAATTTGAATATTATTTTTTATTTCATACTATTGGTAAATTTTAATTATGTGATACTGAACAATCTGTTACTTATTTCTTTTCGGTTTGTTTTTTAAATATTTAATAGTTTAATAAAGTGTAACTTTACTGCTGTTGAACGTGCGGTACATTAATTAGCCTTTAAGATAAAATTAGCCATGGAGGAAAAGCTTTTGTCTGTTATGGCACATATAATGTATGCGTAAACAGTATATATTTTTGACACACACAAAGCTTTTACTAATATTTCTTTTGTTCTGTTTTGAATTCGGGAGAATATATCTAGATTTGTTTTTAATTCAGGAGAATATATCTAGATTTGTTTTGAATTCAGGAGAATATACATGTAACTAGATTTGTTTTGAATTCAGGAGAAGATTTGTTTTGAATTCAGGAGAATATAACTAGATTTGTTTTGAATTTGGGAGAATATTACATGTACATGTAACTAGATTTGTTTTGAATTCGGGAGAAGAATTGTTTTGAATTTGGGAGAATATAACTAGATTTGTTTTGTTTTTGTTTATTTATTTTGATGTTTTTAGTTAGATAGTGATCTAGAAATCTCTTTAATATTTATTTATTTAGACATGGATATAGAAATTTCTCTAGTATTTCCTTTCAATATTATTTAGATAGCAATCTATGTATTAAATGATAAACCATAAAAGAAGCTGTGAAAGATTAAATATTGCCCTGAAATGGCAATGGTAATCAGCAACTTTAATAGTTTGATTCATTTTATTTCAGTTTTGAAAAAAAAAACAATAAAGCTCCATGAATATCAAAATAAAAAAATAAAGATTTTTGTATTTATAAAGATATAGTTGTTTCATTAATACAGATGAAGCCATTTTATCAAATATAATTTGTGTTTGATATAGGAAATTGACATGAGACATCTATTTAAATTTGTATGGATGTTTTTGAGATATGATTTAGCTAGTCTCGAATTGATCATCATATGTTTGGCGCAATATAGCACGGTTGCGACTGACATGCCATTAAATCACACTCTTGTGACCCTTATACAATTGGCTTACCTTCTGGTGGCTTTAAATGGAATAAATAAATATCTGATCAAAGCACAGATCCTTATTCGTTTCGTTTTTTAAAGTTTAAAATTTTACTACTCTTTACTACACTAGGATCTGGAAGAGTTTGTATATAACCGACGTTCAGAATGACCCACAAGTAGTCAGTAGCTGCTCGATCATATGACCCCTGACGCAAGCTACCACTACAACCAGTCACGTCTTCATATAGTAGAGGCCATCAAAAGTAGGGAGCTTGGACAGCCGAATGGTTTCCGTGCAATCCAATTATTGAAATAAAATTGAACCAAAAATTGAACCATATGTTAGTCTGAAATGACCTAGCTTGTGTCAAGGGGGGGGGGGGGTACGTTAATTACCCATCTCTCTCTCTCTCTCTCTCTCTCTCTCTCTCTCTCTCTCATACAAACTACACAATCTATTTCATCGATCATTTTTATAAAATGAATAAATGAATGATAGACCTGTATTTTAATCAGATAGACCTCCCTCTCTCTCTCTCTCTCTCTCTCTCTCTCTCTCTCTCTGTCTCTCATACAAACTATAAAATCTACTTCATCGAAAGTTTTTAAAAAATGAATTATAGATCTGTATATTAATATTTGAATCAGATAGGCTTCAAAGGCTACCTTCAAATTAATCTGAAAGACTTCAAAGACTACCTGTGTTTTAATGTTCTAATTGAAGGTATTATTTAACACCAATGTGTTACCTGCTCCCTGTTGATTATCTGTGTAATATGATAAGGCTGTTGGTTTTTATTAAATTTTTCTTAAAGCGTATTTCGTATCTCTACCTGATCAATGATGTTATTGAATTTATTTCATGTATATTATGGATTTTAACAACATACTTTTCTGTACAACAACTGCCAAGCATGTCCCTTAGTAGCATTACTCTAAATTTTAAAATACAATCTATAATTTAGTTTGTTTTTTTTTAATTTATTCTTTCATTGGCACGAATAAAAACAAAGTATGAGCTACGAAAAAAATTAAGTCATATTGGATCTATGTTTTGAAGGGCTTTGTATATTTTTGTATGCAGTTCTCAAAAGAGATAGGTCAAGTTCCTCCCTTTGTGATCCCAGACTGCTTCAATTTCTCTCTTTATTTTCATTGTCATCCTGTAGGTTTTTTTCACCATTGTAGTTTTATTGTGGTAGACATTAATAATTAAACATGCATTATGCAAGTGCTGAGATGTTATGTAAATTATTAATTAGACATTTATTATCATGAAAAGACCATAATCAACTCTTGATGCCATCTTATGTGTCGAATTTTCACTAAATTTGAATCCGATTTGCTGCTCAACGCTCATTGATAATTTGATGTGAAATTTCATATAAAGGGAACCATTATTTATATGATTTACCATATCACATCTGACTTAAGTCTACCACCCAATATTTCTTAGCCCCAAAATGATTTAGTCTGTGTTGAGTGGATGTCAAACCCCATTTCTCTCTCTCTTCACCCAATATTTCAGATTTAGATCATTGCCAAGACAAGAAGTAGAATCGCATTATACTAGCATGATATAATTTTTAGCTGTGGTTTGAAAGAGGGAGACAAAAAATAACTTATATTGAGGCTGCAGAGAGAGAGAGAGAAATGGGGTTTAACATCCACTTGACACAAACTAGGTCATTTTGGGACTAACATATGGTTCAATTTTATTTCAATAATTCGCTTGCACGTAGGGGTCTTTAGTGGGAGGGAACCGGAGTACCAGGAGAAAACCATCGAGATTGGACTGGTGATCCTACTCCTTGTCACGTACAACCAGGGAATCGAAATCACGCCAGTTGACTCACTTACAGGCTTTATGATACAGCACACACGTGCTAGCCATCCAACCCCCCAGGGGTAAACAGGCTACACATATTTGGGAATATGAGTAAAATCAGCGTAACTTTCGTTGATTAAGTTAATAATAGATTGTGTCCGGTGTTGCCACCACAAATAGGAGAACAGAAGAGTATTGTTTCAGTGGTATTTAGTAACTGAACTGGAATATACTGGAATACAATTACGCCTTATTACTCACTGACGTTTCGACAAGGCTTCTCTAATTATCATTGCTTGAAAAAGGACTAGAGAAACCTATCTCAGTAATAAGTAGTACATGTAATCATATTCCATAGAATTTTGACCTGGATAGAGAAAGGAATGGGATTATAGTCCAATGCTCGCCTCAATGTTTTGAGGTAAAGATAATGTTTTCCTTTAAACTTTGGTTCAATCATTTACTTGAACTTCTAATATATAAAATGTCTGTTGTAAAATTTCAGTTATTCATTTATTTAAAGTCTAAATTTTAGACAAAGGATCATAAACTCTTTCTCAACTGCAGCAATTTCCTCTGTGAAGTATTTTAAATTAGTGCTGAAGGAAATGTGGTAATTTTGGGGGGTGACTTGGCTAATGAATGAATGAATGGAATGGTGTTTTATGGCATGTCAGCATCCACTGGACTATATTATTGCACCAAACTGGGTTAATGACAACAGGGGCGGATCCAGGAATTTTTGCAGGAGGGGGTTTGCCAGATTTCTGTCACGGAAATCTGCCGTCATCGTCTCTAAATTACATAGGCATACATAGAAATTGAGCTTTTTAAACAGAGAAATCATTTTTATACTGATGTAGGATCACTTTGTGATTTAATTTCATTTATTTTTTTTTTATGTCGCTGAGCAGGGGGGGGGGGTTGGACCGCGCCTGGACAATAGATGTGCTGAAAGGGTTTTAATCTGATTCAAATACTCATGTATATTTTGTTCCACTTTTTATACTTTCAGTGGTCTACAAAAAATGAAAGGAAATAGGATCTGTGTTTTAATCAGATTGGTTTTGTAATAGAATTATTAGTTTACCTGCCACTTATACAGTTTTTATACGCCCACATTGAAATGTGGTTGTATATTGTCGTCGCCCCCATCCATCGGTCTGGCCGTCGGTCCAGCATCCACAATTGCTTGTGGACGCTCTACAGGCTAAAGTTAATATCCGATTGACTTTAAATTTATACACAGTGTTTAAGGTCATGAGACAAAGACGCCTTTTGATTTTCAGCGATTTTCGATAATTAGTGCCAGAGTTATGGCCCTTTAAAAACTGATGGCCAAATTTAAAAACTGATTGACTTTAAATTTATACACAGCGTTTAAGGTCATAAGACAAAGACGCCTATTGATTTTCGGCGATTTCCGATAATTAGTGCCAGAGTTATGGCCCTTGATCTCTTTAAAAAATCTTGTAGACGCTCTAAAGGTCAAAGTTAATATCCGATTGACTTTAAATTTATACACAGTGTTTAAGGTCATAAGACGAAGAAGCCTATTGATATTCAGCGATTTTCGATAATTAGTGCCAGAGTTATGGCCCTTGATCACTTCAAAAAAATCTTGTGGACGCTCTAGAGGCCAAATTTAATATCTGATTGACTTTAAATTTATACACAGTGTTTAAGGTCATGAATTTTGATAACTGAACAGCTAAATCCATGATATTAAATGTTTCATGTATATACTAATTGTTAGCGTGGGGTTAAACTTTCTAAAAAGCAATCAAATTCTAATGATTTTCTGATAATTATATAATGAGTTGTTACTCTTAATCAGTTTTTAGTGTATTACAAATGTTTCATTACTGAAAAAAGTAAAAATATGCGACAACCCTTGTTGACTGCCTTGACGATTTAGCTGCCGTGGGCGTATGTTTCGTTGCCTGGCAACCTATCTTTTACTGAGTTTGTACAAACACATGATATGCAAATGACAAATTTTAACTGGAAGTTATAGCTAATTTGATATTGCAAAGATGAAACTAAATGTATGAATATTTTTGTGTTCCTTGCCCCAGTGTTGTTACATGGCTATTTTTGTATAATTTGGTGTGTATATTATGTGTATTATTATATCTTGTATATACATTTAGTAGTTTGTGTAATATAAAGATGTAATACTTATTGTATTCTTCTCTAAACACATTTATACAGTTATAACATAAAATACAAAACTGTGGAATAAAAGAGATTTTGCACAAGGACTTTATGTTGTGTTGGTTTCTCTCTCTTTTCATGGGAGCCCCGGTGACTAAGACACTGGCTCGCCATTCTGGAGGTCGGGTGTTCGTTCAATCTCTGCATTGGACAAGAAAGGTCATCAGGATTTCAGAAGTGGTTTCCTCTTGTCAGTGGTGCAGGATGGAGGGCCTAGTCTTCAGATGGGATGAAAAAGATCCCTTGGCAGTTGGAATTCGGTGTAAGAGTAGACCATAGTTTTCCTCATAGCAAAGTGTATGATGGTCTGTTATCTTCGCCAGCCTGGTATGGGAGCAGCACAGTATGACTGTAAACCCTATTTCATTTCATTTCTCTAATTCATCAAGAATCGAGGGGGATGAGTGCCCCGATGGTCTAAGTGCACTTTAGATCATAGGGTCTGTCATTGAGTCAACTGGTGTGGTTTAAATTCCCAGCTTGTATAGGTTAAGAAGTAGGCCAGTTATACAGTTTTTCGTTACTGCTAATGAAAGCCTTAAGCTGATATAAAACAATGGCGTTCAGTCTAACTTGGTAAACCCACGATCTGTTTTTTGATAACCATCTTCCAAATGAAGTGGGGGATGGCCGAATGGATAGCATGTGTCACTTGTATCATAAGGTCTGTCACTGAGTCAATTGTCCAGTTTCGATTCTCTGATGACTTTTTCGGGCAATGCAGGCTGGTGAGTCAGTGTTTTACCCACTTAGCCACCTCACTTTCAAATGTGAAATGTCATATTTGAGGGTCTGTTTGCTTTACTGGCTAGAAACACAATTTAACTGTGTTTGATACATAATATATAATGCAGAATACCTAATGTTGTTCCCTTACATCCTGTTGGTGTAAAGGTCCAACTACTTCACAACACCCCTAACCACCTTGCTAAGGTAAAATATCTGAAATAGCCTCAACAAACATGGTTCCAGTTTTTTTTTCATCCAGTTCCCTTTTTCCTGGGCTTCACACTTTTGGTGTTCAAGAATTCTGAATACAGCATATCAATATTGAGATCGGAAATTTTATATAACCCGCACAACCCCTGCTGAAAATCCTTGCTCACACGCCTGTACAGATATATCTAACTTTAAAAAAACAAACAACCCGGATCTCCTTGTTGTGGATTTACACTTTTTGCACAAGAATTGTCTATAAAGCACATCTGAAATTTTTGGCCTAGTAGTTACATCCACATTAAAACAAAAGACAAGCGTTTTTTTTTATGTTTTTATATTTAGTAAACCCTGTAAATAAATATAGTAATATTCACAATATTGTATAATTATTGAAAGATTTTAAAGTAAATCTAGGTAAATAAATTGTAAGGGTACAATAGAGTGAAATATCCAGCACAATCTAATATATATTAACAGTGATAAATCATTAAGACTAGCTTTTATTTTATTTGGTAAAAGAAAACATTTTGAGCTATGCGACTCCCCTAATAAATGGGAGGTGGTATTGAGTGTTTCTGAAAGAAAACCAGTGTAAAGAGCATACCCTGCTCTTATGAAACATGGTTAGAGGGATGAAGGACAGATCACAGAACGTGTACAATACAAATAAAGAGCAAAAACATTTCAATTAAAAGCAGATAAATTACATGGAGCTTTTATTCACGCGGGTTTGATGAAGGAAGGATCGTTGAGCATGAATACGAAAATGAAAAAACTCACTGAAATACAGTGTATTTATATGTGGTTATTCGCTTGCTAAAACAAAGGTGGTTTTATTGTCCATTTGAGCAGACTTTACAACAAATAAATGGTTGATGTTGATACATTAACAGTAGTTATATTAAATGGAGCTCTTACACATGAACATAACAGAAAATATAGTGATACAAAAGTTAGTGCATTAAATTTAAGTTAGTCTTTGTTTAGTTGATACATTAACAGTAGTTATATTAAATGGAGCTCTTAATCACGAACATAACAGAAAATATAGTGATACAAAAGTTAGTGCATTAAATTTAAGTTAGTCTTTGTTTAGTTGATACATTAACAGTAGTTATATTAAATGGAGCTCTTAATCACGAACATAACAGAAAATATAGTCTACACACCATACATACAGAATTTAGATGCTACAATACAATTCGTATCATGATTCATAACCCGATCAATACATTAACAGTAGTTATATTAAATAGAGCTCTTAATCACGAACATAACAGAAAATATAGTGATACAAAAGTTAGTTCATTAAATTTAAGTTAGCCTGTGTTTAGTATACACACCATACGTACAGGATTTAGATGCTACAATACAATTCGTATCATGATTCATAACCCGATCAATATTTACCGAAAATAACAACAGAATAAATGAATAATTGATATTTTTAGTTTTGTTGATGTAGAAGAAGTATATAACAATATTGATATGGATCAAAATAAATACTGAAACAGTTTGTTTACTTCTGGATAATGTGTGACATGGATAAATATAAGTGAAAAGTTACTTATTGAAGCGACAAAAAACATAAAAACAAACTGTGATACATCGATTCAATTCCAAGACTCACGATTCAATATCTGTATCGTTAGAAGGTGAATTGCGATACATAGGTTCAACGATATATCGTGCCAGCACTAATATACACGTGATGTTAAAGCAATTTAGTCTTTAAATCTCTTGTGAACAATGTTTTGCTTAAAATTTCAAAACTTCAAAATGTGTAACTAAAATTTTTGAGAAGAAAAACCAAGTACTTTCTGTCTTTAAAAAAAAATGTTTGCTTCCAGATGAAATATGACACTAAATTTCAATAGGTTTTCCTAAAGCACAAAAACTATAATTGGTTAGAGAAGTTACAATTCGCAAAAAAAGTTTATGCATGAATAACTGACAGTAATGTGGTTTTTAAAGGTTAATTTCATGAGAATTAATAATTCAATTAATTACAATGATGCAAAATAAATTATCATAAATACTGATTTATAAATTATCTTTGGGCGGTTTAATTAAATGAGATCTCAAGAATCACATTCCAAAACATTCGTTGATTTTAAACAATATTAAAACTCATCTTTTTACCAAAAACTAGGAACTTTTAGAAGTGACTTTTGGACATAAAAGTAATATTACAGATCACAAGCATTATTAAAGGAGCATCTCAAAATTTCATTATATGATACAGGCAAGTCATATTTCCCCAAACTAATATCTATGAAAACCTCCAAAATCTCTTAATGAGGCCATACAAAAAAATATTTTGGTTCTCAGACAACCTTACGAAACATCTGATGCGGGAGGTTTTTACTTTGCAAGTTTTTATTTTGTCAAAAGATCCCATACATTTATCTCTTTATAGGATTGTATGATTATCCAGTATCATTTATGGTTGTTGTTAACATTTATCAGGGTGGTGTACTTGATAAATGAAACTGTGGATTGATTAAAAAGATTTCTAGAAGTAATTCATGTATCAAGAGGAAAATATTAATATATTGTATATAATTAATGAGATAGTTTTGAATTTTGATTTTTCAAAATAAAAACAGGTCATTCGGCCCTTTTCAGGTGACAGAGAATTATCTGAGAAATGGAATATTTTTCGGAATAGCCTTAAATATAACTAAACAATCTGTGTGTGTATGGAAAATAAAAAAATGTATATGATAAATTCTGTGTACTATCCCCTACTAATACACTAACAAATAAACAATATCTTATAATTTACTAGATGATTTTGAAAGTCAACTGGACATTTTCTTGGTCAAATTTTCAGCTAATTTATCCAAAAATTCAAAAGTATTCAAATAATCAGCCCTCTTTACACTGAAAAGAAAAATTATAGATAAATAGATAGAGATTTAGAAAATGTATTATAAGTTTTACGTTTATGATCATGTGTACAGGGGATTTGCACAACACTTGAAAACTCCAGGGGCCTTATTCATGAAATTTTAACTTAAGATAAAATCCAAATTTTAGTAGATACATTTAGTTTTGATTGGTTAAGCACTAAAATCAATCTAATATTATCCAATCATATAACTAAATTTGGGTTTTATCTTAGTTAAAATTTCGTGAATAAGGCCCCTGATATTTAAAAGCAACAGAAGACACAGTAATAATATTCTTGAACCTATTTTTCTTAAACTGTGATTTCAATTAATAGGAGGGTCGGGTTGGTGAACATTAAACCCCATTACTCTCAATCTTTCTCCAATTCATAGGAATTTTGCTATCACCACAAAATTATGCCCAAAATTATTTAAAATTTGTGTTTTCTTATAACAAATATTTGTAGACTTACCTGCTCATTCCTTTTATACAAATAGCTAAATCTTTGGTCATACTTCCATTTTCAATCGTCTCAACACAAACTTGTTCTAAATTAGTAGCAAATCGTTCTAATTCACTGTTGCTATCTAATTTTGCACGATGAGCTAAACCTCTTGTCCATGCAAATATAGATGCTGAAAATACACAAATATATGTTTACTAATCTGACACTGACACCATTCAATCCCACATGTTCAAATTAGTTTGTATACCAAACTTATTGTCAAATTTATCAATCTAGTACCAGTACCAAGAAACAATGTTTTTAAGATCAGGCCCCAAGTTCACAACGCATTCTCAGACTTAAGAATTTACTCAAAATTGTTCACCTTTCATCTTACATTGGGCCCTGTACAAAACTTGTGTTGTTTTAAGGTATAAGAATACATCTATAAGAAACTATGTGCAAAGATTTGTGTTTCTGGATCAAAGATATTTCTCAAAAAACAGTGATTGAAAGTTAAGAAAATTCTTAATGTTATTCTGAGAATGCCATTTGTAAGTAGTTCAATAAATTCTTTTCAAGATATTTAGTAACTGAATAGAGCAATAAACTTTAAGAATACATATGGAACAACAATTATTAATCTATATATTGCTTGATATAATGATGAAATAAGACCCCTCGAGACAGGCAAAAAAATATTAGTAATCGTTCCTCCATAGGTAGGCTACTCTAATAGTTTATTGAGTTCAACAATCAATCCAGACAAATATACATCATGCTGTTTTAAGTCAGACAGTTATTAGATTTTCATCAAGATGAATCAGAATATAAACTGAGGAAGAAGTATCTGTTTTACTTAAAGACACTGTGTTTCTCTACAACAGTTATATAAGATTTAAATAATAAAACCTACCAATAGGATTTGTAGACGTTTCTTTTCCTTGTTGATGAAATCTATAATGTCTAGTAACTGTACCATGAGCAGCTTCAGCTTCTACTGTTTTACCATCAGGACAAATCAAAACACTGGTCATCATACCCAGTGATCCAAATCCTGCATTTTGGAACAAAAAAATAAAAACCTAAAATATCTGAATTTGTTGAATTTGATAAAAAAAAAATTAAATTAATAGGAAAATACTGAAATCTCTTTTTTTTTTATTCGTAAAGGAAATTTAATGAAAAAAGTACAAACTTATAAAAAAGGTGGTTTTTATTTCGATATCAAAAGACTTGTTTTTGATCTTATGCAGTTAATTTCACCTACCTTGGGCTACGGAATCCGACTGTACATCACCATCATAGTTTTTACACGCCCAAACAAATCCACCTTCAGATTTCATAGCATACGCCACCATATCATCTATTAATCGATGTTCGTACCAGATACCCTTAGCTTCATATTCTTTCTTATACTGACTATAAAAAAAATACAATATCATTCAATGGTGAGAGAGAGAGGGGATTTAATGTCCACTTGACACAAACTAGGTCAGGACTAACATATGGTTTAATTTTATCTTATTAGGCATAGAGGTCTTTAGCGTTGGGGGGAATTGAACCTGGTAATGGAAACCGCACCAGTTGACTCAATGACAGGCCTTATGATACCATTCGGTCATCCAACCCCTTGATGGTTTGAAATTAAGAATGCACAAAAATTAAGAATGTACAAATGAAATGTGATTTAACAACTCTTATTATTGTTCACCAAGGGCAGGCAATGTGTTAGAGAAATTCCTACCAATAGCATCAATACGTGTAGCCCTAATTCAAACAGATAATCAACAATGACTAGTGGAAATTACACAAATTATCTGATTGAAACAAAATCGACAACTTACTTATCATAAATCTCCTGGAAGATATCTTTAAATCGACCATCATATTTCTTTAAAATTGTGTTCTTTGTACTAAAATAAAGGAATTAAACATTTATTCAAAAAATAAATAAGTATATTCAATTTCAAATCTGAGACAAATCTAATCCATATTTTTTCCCCAAATTGAAGTGGATAGCTTTTGTGGTCTAAGGGGAGATAATATGGAGTTGAGGACATGTAACAGAGTTGCTTCCCTTTAATCAAATATTACAGTTTCAACTATTTCCTTTTACCTTAAATAAAGGGGCCATTCTTTTTGTAAAGCAAACTTCATTGAACTGTGAGCAAAATCTGTGATACTCTGAAAAAAATATACATAAATATTAAATAAACTTAGAATAAACTAATTAGAAACAATTTTTTGAAGTTTGCAGCAGAATAACAATATGTTTCCAAAAAGTCTACAATAATTTTTCTTGTTTAAATCGCTCATTTGTTTTCCCAAATCCTGTTTATTACCAATACAAATAATAAAGATATTCTTAATTCAAACTTATGGAATATAGAAAATTTCCACATTAAAGTACAATATCTATAAATAAACAGCTGAAAGACATAAAAGAACTAAATGTGTCATATATATGGTGAATGATATGACAAAACTATTTCAGGACTTACAGCATCAGTATTATACATTCCCATGGCAACACCACCAGATTCCTTGAAATCAAAAACTGTGTACTGCTGTTTCTCTCCACCATTAGCAGGGGTGAAGGTCATCTCTAATTTACCAGCTCCACCAACCACAAAGTCTGTTGCTTTATACTGTAGAAGACAAAATAATTTCAACCAACTGTTTATTATATTATATTTGCGGTAACATCTTAGTTTCAAGCCACTTTGGAGCATTAAATTTTTTACTAAAAAAAATTGTAAATGAGACGGAAAAGAACTTGAAACAAGAATACCCAGTCATCAAAATCTGCTTCCATGAGATTTTATTTCTGTGATGTCTTTATATCGTAAAACGGAAATAACGTCAAGTGTCGGTGCAGGAGAACAATCAACAAAATGGGAAACAAAACATGCTAATTATATATAATCCTGTTATGTCTTATTCATATTCTATTTAGGAATTTAGGAATGACTTATTTGAACACTTGCTGTTATCCTTCAGCTCTTATAAATAAATTTATTACCTGATCACCAAAAGCATGACGTCCAATGACAATACTCTTAGTCCAACCTGGTACAAGACGTGGAATATTCTTACATATAATAGCTTCACGGAATACAGTTCCTCCCAAAATATTTCTAATTGTTCCATTTGGTGATTTCCACATCTTTTTAAGTTTGAATTCTGAAATAAAAAAAATCAAACGATACAGGTAAAGCTATATAAAGCCTATGTAGAACAGTAGGATGTTAAACTCCATTTCATTTCATTTATCTGTGCTACATGTATAACATCTAGATAAGAATTTGAAATACCTCAATCAAGGAAACCTAACTTTTAGATACATGTATATACTATAATACAAGTACATTGCAAGAAAACAATGGCCAACAAAATTTCCATTATTTTGAAACTTAACATTATGAAAATATTTATTTTCAATGATTCCAATACACTTTATCTTGCTTTCATTCCTAATTGAATGCCTCCAAACATCAGGGAAGGCTCTTCAAGGTCCTTGTTGAACCCAGGCTTTCTTTTTTTAGTTCAGTTCTCTAACCACTATTGTTGACGAGAGAAACAATAAACCTACCTTCTACTCTTTTTTCATCAGGAGTTATAGTAGCACATTTAATACCAACATTATATTGGCGAATAGCATTGGCTGCATCAATTGTAACTGGAATAATAAAGAAATTATCAATAAAACTGCATAGAATAAAGAACATATCTAAATCAGTCACTAAAGGGTTACTGACTTATTCAAATATTTTTTACTGATCTGCCACACATCTTGAGATCATCCAGAAGACAGTTGCCACATAGAATTCTTCCATCTATCATGCCACTCAGTTTTTAGCAGTTTTTCTCCAGTCTCTAGCTTTAACAATATATTTATTCTAATAGTTTTTCCAGGTTAATCAAACCGACTGTTCAGTATTTGATATGATTCTAATAATTTATTAAACCAATTCAAACAAATATTTTAGTACATTAATTTGCTATTCTAATACATGTAGTTTCTTGTGTTTATTCAAATAGATATGTTACTACTTGTTATTTGAATAGTTTTTCAAGTCTAAAAAAACACAGGTTTTTTACTATTTGTTTTTTGAACGGAATTGGATCTGTTTTTGTCTGTTATTAAATAAATACTTAAAGAAGTTAAATCGCTAATATTTGGTTCCAAGCAATTGCTACAAATGGGTCGCAACGGATATAATAATGTAATATGAGTGTATACAAACTGATTTACTTTAAATTGTTTCCGTTTTTACTCCAATTTCAAATCAGTTACATGTATGTTCAGCGAAATGACAGTCGAGTGACAATCTTTAGTGTCTGGTTATTCCAGTATACACTGATAGTATTTATTGCGCATGCTTTCCAGGTAAGAATATGTCACCAATTCACATGACTTATGGATTTTGGTTAACCTCGTTCTTAGAGTCTTTTGTTACAAATGATGCTGAAACGCATATGGTACACGATAGTAAAATGTTTATTCGATCTTCCCGGACTTCATTAAAGAATAAAATCAACATACAGGTCATAAATAAGTAATTGTGACTTACGCCAAATAAAATACCTACCTTGGTCATCAGTAGCATCTCTGTGTTCTATACCAAGATCATACGAATGTATCTCTAGATCCACAAACGGATTAATTAACTTCTCCTTGATCAAATCCCAGATGATTCTGATAAAAATAATAAATAAACAGTGGTTTAATGGAGAGAGAGAGATAAAAATGGGGTTATTGTCCACTTGCCACAAACTCAATTATTTTGGGACAAACATATGGTGCAATTTTGTAGGGGTCTTTAGTAGTAGGAGTAAACCAGAGTACCAGGAGAAAACCCAAGAGGTTGGACATATGGCTCATTGACAGACCCCATGATACAGCGTGACACGCTAACCTTTCAGCCATCCAATCCATCTGTGGTTCAAAGGCATTTATTCTCATGTCAGGCAACAGATCATGTGCACTTTGTAAAAACCTCTACAGTATTGCATCAAATTTTTTTCATGTTTTTTCATTGATGACAATCATTTCTACCTATTGATCTTAAAATTTCAACTGCCACAGAATATATTTTACATTCTCTACTTCCAAAACACAAAGTAGAAATTAAGTTTGAAAATTTTAATGAAGCAATAGCACTGTGGCATTCCCCACCTTAAGTGAATAAAATAATTTTAAATTTGCCTTGATATACCAGAGAGAAATGGGGTTTAACGTCCACTCAACACAAACTAGGTCATTTCGGGACTAACATATGGTTTAATTTTATTTCAATATTTCCCTTGCGCGTAGGGGTCTTTAGCAGTGGCAGGAAACCGGAGTGCCCGGAGGAAACACACGAGGTTGAGAAGGCGCCCCTATCTCCATGCCACATATGCTCACACCACGGCTCGAAACCACAGCCGCAAGCCAGAGGTGACCGGCCAGCTAGAGGTCGAAGCGCGGCGCTCTAGTCCACTAGGCCATCCCAACCCCCCAATATACCATGGGAGTTAAAATTTAAATTTCAACAGTCTGACAGTTATGAATATTTTAAGTTTGCATTGATGGGTTGATGTTGTAAATACAATATCATCTGAATAAAATGGGATGCTGAATGATATCAAAGTCAGGTCAATCAGAGAGAGAGAGCAAAAAATGGGGTTTAATGACCAGTCGACACAAACTAGGTTCATTTTGGGACTAACATTGCTTAATCTTATTTTGATAATTCGCTTGCATGTAGGGATCTTTAGCAGTGGGAGAAAACTGGGGGACCTAGAGAAAACCTACGAGGTTGGACATGTGACCCTACTCCTTGTCACGTAAAACCAGGGATTCAAAACCACGTCAGTTGATTCAATGACAGGCCTTACAATAAAGCGCACACGTGCTAACCTTTGGCCCATCCGAACACACACACCCCCCTCCCCAGGTCAATCAACTTAGTTTCTATCAGACATGAATTAAACATAGACTGTTTATAGAGATGTAAATAATAATTTGTTATAAATTGTTTCAACATGCATGCATTTTCAGTTTATTTGTGGTTATCAACCATAGTTTGTGTATTTTATGGGATCATTACCATAGATTGTCATAACTTAAATGAGGGATTATCTTGGACATAATAAAACACATTGTGAATTTAGTACAACCTAGATTAGATGAACATTGACCCTGTACATAAACAGAAAGTTCAAAGTCTAACCTAATTTTGCTATCAATTTAAACTAGGAGTAGGATATGACAGTGCAAATAATAAACCTATACATATAGTAACATATCGTAAGGGAAAAGGTATCCAGCAAACCTTGAATTATACCCACCTTAATGTCATACATATTATCTTTTAGTATACATGTAATATTGTCTTTGATAGACTTTTAGAAATTGAATATATAAACAACTATAAAGACTTTTTTATAACACGGCTTCAACAAAGATTGCTCTCACATACGATCAAACAGAGAGAGAGAAAGAGAAAAGGGGTTTAACATCCACCTGTCCATTTCGGGACTAACATATGGTTCAATTATAAATCAATATCTCATTTGCGCATGGGGTCTTTAGCAATGGGTGGACCCAGAGAAAACCCACAAGCCCGAAGACACTACCCTACTCGTGAGTTTCAGGTTCCCTTTCGATGTTGATGAAGACTCTTGTATTAATCTTTCAGAAAAAGGGTAAGTGGGTAACACAGGTAGATAAGGCTTAATAATTTTCCCAAATATTTTCAATCTTTACTGGAACTTTATTGCTATAAAATTATGTCAAAAAATAAAAAGAAGGGTGGGGTGGGAGGGGGTAGGCAACTTGGTATTTTTTAGTACCGTAATGCTAATAATATAGCTTTACTTCTTTCTTTTTATTAAGAATCTGTAATCTTAGGGTACTCTCTTAAGTCTCTCTACATTTTAGTATTAACTTATCAAGACAACAAATGAATTTTGACCCTTTCATGGTCTATTGACATATTGATATATATTTGTACTCTTGACCCCAACCATCAGACATGTTGATATGGTCTACTGACTTTTCAAGTCCACTTAAATTATCTTGCGGTTGCATTTTTTTACCCTTGTAGTGATACTCACTTTTATAATTATCATTAATATCATAGCGCATGATAGGCCTACATGCACTTTACAAGCATGTATTACATCACACTCTTAACATGTGTACATCATAGAAAAAATGATGTCAGCTTATATTTGTAGCTCTATTGTCATATTATTAGCCAATTTTAAAAATGAACAAAGTATTTTTTGCCTGAATCAAACAATAAAATTAAGAATTTCCATTATGTAATAATGTAAATCAGAGGTATAAGGGGTTCCCGAAATTCATCATTGGGTTGGTTCAATAAAGAATTATTTTAATACCAGATAATCTAACAGAATTTTTTTTTTGGGGGGGGGGGGCAAGGGAGAAGTGAAGTATAACTAGACCCCCCACCCCACCAATGTCTAATTATTCAATTCTTGGACTAAGAAAATACTAGGCCAACAGGTCAAGGCCTAATCTGTCAGTTTTTTCATTCATTATTTTAAGCATAGATAGATAGGTTTGCATTAAAAAAACTTTACAAGCATGTATTACATCACACTTTACAAGCATGTATTACATCACACTCTTAACATGTGTACATCATAGAAAAAATGATGTCAGCTTATATTTGTAGCTCTATTGTCATATTATTAGCCAATTTTAAAAATGAACAAAGTATTTTTTGCCTGAATCAAACAATAAAATTAAGAATTTCCATTATGTAATAATGTAAATCAGAGGTATAAGGGGTTCCCGAAATTCATCATTGGGTTGGTTCAATAAAGAATTATTTTAATACCAGATAATCTAACAGAATTTTTTTTTTTTGGGGGGGGGGGGCAAGGGAGAAGTGAAGTATAACTAGACCCCCCACCCCACCAATGTCTAATTATTCAATTCTTGGACTAAGAAAATACTAGGCCAACAGGTCAAGGCCTAATCTGTCAGTTTTTTCATTCATTATTTTAAGCATAGATAGATAGGTTTGCATTAAAAAAAATCGTTCTAACTTCTTAAGCCTGTCTGGATATATATATTTTTGTTAATTTATCTATTCTAAAATTGAATGGACTTGTACCATACAGAAACTCAAATATATACTGGTACTGAAATACGAACTACCGGTATAGCAAACAGATGTACGTGACGTGACAAGAATTTTCATAATCGACCGAAAACCTTTCACACACAAATTGACAGTTTCATTTACTGATCGTCAAAAATGTAAATAAAATTGTTACGGTACCTTGTCATCTCATCTCCTTGCATTTCAACAACGGCACCGCCTGAAATTAATGACAAAAACATTATACGATTTGTTCCAAGTATTCATTCAACATACATGAAACTTTCAAATTTATGTGTAAAAAAGTTTACCTTTTATTTTTCCCATTTTAGAAGAGAGTTTTCACGCACAATAGACTTCACTTTACAACAAACGGGGATCAACTGATAACCGGTGCCACGTCCTTCAACTTTCACCCTTTACGTTGATTGGTCAAATATTTCGCGCTATGTGAGTACCGTTATCCAGACTACTCGTAGTCTCGATTATCGGGTTATGAAAGCGTAACTTAAATTTAACTGTTTCATCCAATATTTGTGTAAATATGTTTATTTTTACAAATAATTGTGGATTAATATTAAAAATTCTACAGCCATCTTTCAAATAAAAATGAAATCATTAATTTTGCGAATTAAATTACTCAAGGATATCAATTTAAAATGTGTCAAATTGCACAAGGGTTGGGTCATCATAGATCACAGGGGGTAGGTCATGTGATAAATAATTCAAACGGGATAATTAATGGTTCGTTTAATAATGGGATAATAAATTAGGAAGATTATATAATATTTACCATGACACAGCGGGATATAAATAAAACTGAAATCGGGTTGTTAAATTTATTAGGTGAAGTTATTTCACCCTTTGTTTAGGCTTGCTAGTACTTTATTTTTATATCCTTTCAGAAAAAACCCTAGAGCAATAGCTGAAATCCACCTCAAGTCTTCTTAGGAAGTCTGTCATACAGTTGATTAATAAATTATTTTTTTTGACTTCCGCACCCACGAATAAAGGACATACAACTTCATTCTTTGAAACCTAAAATAGACATAAATGGTTCTGAAGCAAAATGTAATATGAATGTAGGCCTATAAAACACGATTTATATTTAATTTTTATAAAAATTTATTGTAATTTATCCGTAAACTACATGAAGGGTGACAGGTTCAACCAAAATCATTAATTTCTGGCCTGGAATTGCAACAAGTACAAAAGAGAGAGAAAAGGGATTTAACAGGACACAAATTATATGTCAATTCGGCACTAATATGTTTCAATTTTATTTCAATAATTGGCTTGTGTGTAGGGTTCTTTAACAGTGGGAGCAAATCAAATTCACACCAGTTGACTCAATGACAACTTTATGATGCAAGGGATTAGCCAATGAAACGATATGTTACGGCAAGGTTTGGGCTTGAATTGCACAGAACTGTGGGTAACCCACAAGAAACAGAAACGCTGATTGATTAATCAAATATAAAACGTGATAGGGTTAAAAGCCACACATATGGTCATAGGGTTAAAAGCCGCTCGTATGACCACAGACTCGACCTCCCACTACAACTGGTCAGATCTTCATGTAGAGATGCCATTGAAAGTATAAAAAAACAAATCTAAAAATAGATCTGTATTTTAACCAGATACAAACATTATTCCCAGTATGTACATGTCTCAATGTTCACTACTTATCACCACTACCCCCCCTCTCTCTCTCTCTCTCTCTCTCTCTCACCCTATCTCTCTATCACCCCCTCTCTCTCTCTATCCCTCTTCTCTCTCTACCCCCCCCCCCCTCTCTGTCTAATCAAAACAACTACACATTTTATTGTCTAATAAATATTTATTTAATAAAATTAATATAAATAACAAGATAACCAATACACTAGATATCTGAATATAAATAAATAATCTAGAAAAAAAGGCAGGATGTTTGTTTATTATACAATCTACAGCAAGTGATCAGCTCAGATCAGGTAATAACAACTCAGTTTCATTGTAGAAATATGATCAAGCAGGTTTTGATACAGGTCTATCATGAACTCTATAATCGAGAGCTCCATGATTTTATTCTAGCCATCTTCAGATCGTTTTAAAAAAAATCATCGATTTCAATGAGGACAATTAAATTTAATAGAAAGGTGTCTCCATTTTGTGATTGTAAACATGGGCTATTAATAACCAGATTGCTGACATCAATTAATAATTACACAGTTATGTTTTCTTTATTGTTGATTGGCATATAATAAAATATATTTTATCATTTAAATCACAGATAAATAGAACTGTAAGGTGTCTACTTTACACTTGCTTAAAAATATTTCTATATTTGGTCAACTATTAGCAGTTTACTTAATGAATATACAATAGATAATATATATCATAAACTATATCTATAAATCATACTTTTCTAATATCTAAATAAAAGGAACTTATATTATTTGAACTGATTTACTCAACAGCAGTTCATAAGTCTATTGGTATACATATTTTTTTTATAAAAGGATAAATTGAGAGAGATATTTCCTTACTTTTATTGTTCATTTGTTTGTTACTATTCGTGTAACTTTAATTAAATACCCGCTTAAATTATCAAATGAATATACCCCAATACTGAAATAAAATATTAGAAATGTAATTTGTTTCTAATTAGCAATAATCTTGAATAATAAATACTAAAAATGTGAATGTTTAAGAATACAATTAATAAAAACTTTAATTTATTCTTGTTACTTGATATACTATAAAAAATAAATATTTTAGATGACACAGCAGTTATCTAATATTGAGCATGTACAGAAATAGCAATCTATTAAAGCATATCTAAAGTTACAGTAATGAATATATAAAATTTATTATGGCTTTATGGAGAGGAGATCATATATTATGAGGCATACATGAGATTGAGCAATTCTAATAAGGAAGTGAAATCTAAGGCCTAGAAGAAAAAGTAAATAAAATTTTATTACGACTAAGCTAACAATTTTTTAAAATATATATCATAAAAATTTTCTATTAGTAATGGCGTGTTATATCAGATCTGAAATCAAGCCATCAAAGGTTACCCAGAATTACCTCCCCTTAATAGACACTGTGGGGATGCTTGAATGTCAGTCCAGAATTGCAATCAACACAAAATTCAAGTACTGAAAACGGAGGTTGTGCCAAAATACCCCATTTTGAGAGAATTCAATTCAAGGATGTTCAATCAAGTATTCCGAAAAAAGAGGTTGTGCCAAAATACTCCACTTCACTCGATGGTCACTATTTTGGGGGGGGGGGGATTGAGAGAATTTAATTCTGAGACGTTTGATCAAATATCCCCTTAATGAGTGATAAAACCAGGTAACCAAAAATGTCTAAGAGTTTATCGAAAGATAAATCTTTCACGTAGAGATAAAAGTCAAATAACATTTAGAAAATAAATTCTTATATATAAAATTTAAGTTTTCAAAAAGGATGAAATCTATATACTACATATAAATATTGGTTAATTCACATTTTGATTATTGATATCACAACCCTGGGTGGAAATTTAATAAATAACTGTTATAAATAGAGTTATCACAAAATTTATATTAACAATAATTCATAGGACCTATATTGACTTTTCATAACAAGGGTATCACTAAAGGAAAGTTCCCGAATTTACAAAGCATTCTTAGACTTAAGTTAAGACTTTACTCAAAATTGTTTGTCTTATTTAACTAAATATAGATATTTCTCATAAACAGTCACTGAGAGTAGAGTAAATTCTTAAGACTGAGAATGCTTTGTGAACTCAGGGGCCAGATCATGTAAATACTGATTATAAATAGGCTCCATCAATTTGATTTTCTGTTTTTCGGGGGCTTGACAAATAAATAACCACATGAATTATGTGAAAGATATCTTATTTTAGATCTCAAAACTTAAAAAAATTGGAATTAAAAGTTTTGGATCATGAAACCAAGTAAGTTTTAATTTTTCCCCCAAAGAAATATGCCGGAAATTATTACAGATGTTTTGTGAAAAACAGACAATCAAAATAGTGGGGCTTTACTATATTGTGAAGTTCAGGCATGGTTACATAAAATTAGAAAATATTCATATATAATATTAATATAGAAACAATACATGATTCTATTTTAGTATATTAAAATAAAAAAGAGAAAAATTGCTTTAAAATATTGAACAAGTGGAAATAAATATTCAATTAAAACCATTATTGCAACCTATACAAAATAGGAAAATAATCAAGTACCATTATCCCAGATATAACTTAAAAATTCTACAATAGAACCCTAATTATTTTGAAATTGTAATTTATGTATAAATAGCATTTTTTTTAAAAATCTGGAATAATATAACTACATTTAATATACTAATAAATATGTACAAATTCTCATTTGGATTTAAATTTATGATAACACAAGACAACACAACATTAATATGGAATGGCACATTATTATTATTGTGAACTTTTGTGTAGAAATGAAACGATTAAAAATATATATTTACAATAAAACATTCTAAGATACACATATCCATGAAAATATAACAGAAAAAGAATAAAGATAGTTTGAGCCAATTTGAGAATCATTGAAGATTTTTCATAATTTAAAGAACAAAATTTATGTAGAAATGCCACAACGAAAAAATATTGAATGATCCAAATGTACACTTACATGTCTAGCACTTACAAATATTTGTTATGTACATAAAACTATTGAATGACTGGGTAGAAATAAGTAAGGCCCTGATAAAACGTAGGCTAAGGCTTGGCAGAAAGCAAAAGCATATTCTTGATCATTAAAAAGGAAATTCCTTGTTAGACCTGTCTTGGGATGGAAACAATTTAAATACTTAATGAGACATATTATGCTAGTCCTTGTTTGGAATTGTCGATTTTAGAGGTAACTGTCAAGGAAGGCAAGGAAGGAATTAAATTAGTCTTGGGCTGGAAATAATTCCCGACAGATTTCACCATCTCCCTTATCTTTATCAAACCATTTATTACAATTAAATGTTGTTGTTTTATTGGTGGCCATATTATTAACTTCAACACGATCCAGGAACCAACCTGGACGGAAACCACTATTATCATGTTCTATTTTAATCTTCGATAATTCACCTGAAATAATCAAAGGTAGAGTTAGATAAATTGTAATAATATATAAATATGTCCAATCACTCAATATAGAGAGAGAGAGAGAGACATAGAGAGAGGTGGGTTTTAAGTCTACTTGACACAAACTAGGTCATTTCAAGACTAACACATGGTTCAATTGTATTTCAACAATTCGCTTGAGGAACTTTCTCAAACAACACCAAAGAGTTATATGAACATACATCTATCAACTATTAATACACTTACCTAAATCTAGAGCCTCTATCTGGAATTTATCAACTTGATTTCTTTCAAAGAGATCGCGGAAACTCTGTTTTAGAGGTCTAGAGCCTGTATCTCCATTAGCACCAAATAAAGTAATTGAAACATTAGCATTGGTTCCACATCCTTTGACGTCACCAGTGTAGACAACGACTTCATATTTTATTGGTGCTAAATCTGTAAATAAATACAATTGAAAAAATAATTTAAGTCCATTCAATGAAGGCCATTCAATGAAGGTCTTCTTAATCAACATGGACCCATAAAAATCCAAAGTGTTTCAGAGAGAGAGAGAGAGAGAGAGAGAGAAATGGGGTGTAACACCCACTCGCACAAACTAGGTCATTTCAGGACTAACATATGGTTTTAATTTTATTTCAATAATTCGCTTGCGCGAAGGGGTCTTTAGCAGTGGGAGGAAACCGGAGTGCCCCGAGGAAACCCATGAGGTTGAGAAGGCGCCCCTATCTCCATGCCACATACGCTCACACCTGGGATCGAAACCACAACCGCAAGCCAGAGGTGACAGGCATTCTAGACCACCAGGACATCCCCCCTTGTTTCAATGAACAGAATTGTTCAATACTAAAAACAGTTAATTTGAAACGGTTGGTACAAATCTGAGCACAATTTGCTCGAGCTAACACACAAAATTAATGTGCACAGAAATTGTAGGGCCTATTAAAAACTTACTTGTCTTATCTAAAACCATTTCAATGACTAAATACCAATACAATTTTATTTGGCATCAAAATAATTCAAGTTTACATTTGGACAACTATCCAGTGCACATAATAGTGTCTTGGGAATAAAACCTGCATACCAGTTTAGTGCGCATTGACTACTAAAAATTGGGGCAAAGTTCAGGTATGTATAAACTACTTACTTCTAACAACAGCAACCTGCCCCTCCTCTACAGACTTCACCGTCAATACTTCTGCTTCTCTCATCGAGATCTTAGTACAGATAGGTATCCATGTTTTACACGGGAAAATATATCTGTAGAAATATAAGACGATTTGATATTAAAAAATCAAAATGTTTTGGCTGTTCACCTCCATTTCATCATAGCTCATCTATAATATCATGCCAAAAAGAGAGAGAGAGAGAAATGGGGTTGAATGTCCACTCGACACAAACCAGGTCATTTTGGGACTAACATATGGTTTAATTTTATTTCAATAATTCGCTTGCGCGTAGGGGTCTTTAGCAGTGGGAAAAAACGGGTTGCTCGGAGGAACCCATGGGTTTGAGGAGGCGCTCCTAGCTCCATGCCACATACGCTCACACCACGGCTAGAAACCACAGCCACAAACCAGAGGTAACTGGCCAGCTAGAGGTCGAAGCATGGCACTCCAGACCACTAGGCCATCCCAACCCCCAGAGAGAGAGAGAGAGAGAGAGAGATGGGGTTTAACCTCCACATGGTTTAATTTTATCTAAATGCTTATAATATGGAAAACATTCTTTGAATAAAACAGATATTATGGGCAGGATCATAAAATCAAAGCTGATCTAAAAGGTTTGCAAATTGTGCAGTATTAGCAGGGTCCCTGAAATTTACCAACAATATCCAACCATGTTTATTTGGGGCTGTATCCAACCATGTTTAGCATTGGATGTTGATAATGAAAGTCACTGTAAAAGAAATGAATAAAAAGATTGTTACCTGTCTCCTGTTGAGGTATCTGTAACAATGACTTCATGACAATGCCACTCAGCTGCCTTTCCTGAAGCATCTTCTATAGGTCTATCTTCTCTTTCTACAGCTCCTAATGTACAAGTTTTTAATTTTCCTAGATTTAAACAGTCTTTCTTTATATGATCTGTATTACCCCTAAAATACAGAATTAATATAAGTAAACTGTGGTGTCCCCAGAAATAGTGGCGGACATACAAAAGTTAATGAGAGAGAGAGAGAGAGAGAGAGAGAGAGAGAGGGAGTTTAATGTCCACTCAACATAAACTATTTAATTTCGACTCTAACATAATGTTTAATTTTTTTTCAATAATTCGCTTGTGTGTATTAGTTCTTAGGCGTGGAGGAAACCGGAGGACCAGGAGAAAACCCAAGATGTTGGACAGGCGAACCTACTCCTTGTCAGGGAATTGACCCCACCTAGGTTGACTCAATGACAGATGGCCCTGAAGAGAGACAAATGACTCAAAACTTTTGGATCACTTTCAGTTTACTGCAGGAAAACTTTTAAAAATTTTCTGAGGGAACCATTTTCCCCCACACACATACTCTCAGCAACCAGCTTCATTAGCTGTGGCTCCAAGGAATCTACCTATCAATGTATTTCAATTAATAAAAAACTAATAATTAGGTTAAACTTACCTTCTCAGGATTTTATTCTGTGGACTGTTTTCAAACATCAATGTTTTTGATTTACGTTTTGTACCCTCGAGAATCATCCAGGCATTATGAATGGTACCTCCATCTCTCTTATCAGTAGTAGATATTTCAATATCATATGCTGAAAACAATACGATGTGGGTTTTGTTTTATATAGTTATATATTAATAGAGAGAGAGGTTTAACATCCACTCGGAACTAACTAGGTTATTTTGGGACTAACATATGCTTCAATTCCATTCAATAAATAACTTGTGCATAGGGGTCTTTAGTAATGGGAGGAATCCGAGAGACCTGGAGAAAACCCACGTAGTTGTACAGGCGACCTTACTCCTTGTCACGTACAACCGAGGAGTTGACACTTCTTCAGTTGACTCAATGACTGGCCTTAAAGCCCCAATAACACTCTTGTCGTAACTGAATGATATGTCCCAATCTTCATTCTGGTCAACAAATCGTATTATTTTAGAATATTCCAATTAAATGATGATATAAATTTCATCTTAACACACCTATTTTAAAAAATTGGAAAAATTCAACCAATTAATTTGAAAAGTCTAACGTAAACCTTTTCAAATGTGACTTGAATTTTAAAACATTTTCGAACCCTCTGGACAAGTAAAATAGGTTGTTATGGATAATTTACACAACAGGTAGGACACTTAAACATCTAGTACTTAGAATAAGGGTATTATTTATTTTCTGGAGCTACCAAGCCAGCAAGAATGTTATTGTCCCTTTAAGATACAACGTGCATGATCTAACCATTCGTCATCCAACCTCTCAAATATATAATGTAAGTATGCACAAAATATAAAGAAAAGTTATATTAGTGGATGCAGTGACTAACATAATGGTCACATACAAACTGAGAATCGAAATCACAACAGACCCAATGGTCAAAAGTACACAAGAGAGACAATTCCGTCACCAACCACCGAAGGTTTAGGTGAGAGAGGGTGTTTAGTTTTGAGAGGCATGCCGTTTATTTCTTTAATTTAAGATAATACTCACTGATTTTATCCTTACTGCTGGTGCCACCTGGTTTAGCTGCATTACTACAAGTTAACTCTCGAATAGTCTGTTTATCATCTTCAGTTTTAGATAACCATTTATCACAGTGGAACATATAAACTTTCCTGGTACTTAAATCTTCTATTTCTATATATGATAGATGCCATGCAGCTCCTAGACCTATATAAGATAATGCTCGTTTAACTTTGGAATTAAGAAAATTATTTTTAAAATCATGTCATCTTGGAGGTGTATTATTGTCAGTAATACAGAATTGTGTTCTGTCACATCCCCATGTTACACTCATGTTAAGCATTTTTTGGTAAAGTTTTATTCTATGGTTATGAGAGGAAGGAAAATTTTGACACTGGATCAGCATTTCTGTTAACTCTTTCTGCTTATTCAATTGTCAAGGTTTCTTTTACAGGCACAAATTCTTTTCTTCTGACAATCCTGAAGGTTTTTCTTGACCTATCCACTAGACGACCAGGGACACACATGTCTAGCAGACCTTCTTATAAAAATGACATGAAATGTGGATTCTTTTACGTGCATCTGCTTTTATCCACTTAACAAAATTTTACTTTTCAAATAATTTTTAACAATCATTACCTTTATTGTCATGCCAAACTCGAACTTTACTCAATTCCCCTACACTCAATAAATCATTGAGCGTAAACTCATCTGTAGCGTTATTACCAAACGGTGATTTATTATTGTCAGGTTTCTTGAGATGTATTTCACCAGAATCCCCGTTTGATCCAAACATTACAATATAAACATTGGCATCAGTTCCAGCAACTCTAATATCAGATGTCTTTACTTTCACTTTATAATCAGTCTCTGTAGGAAATAAGATAAATGATATGGTTAACCCACATAACATCATGATGTTAAATTTATGTAAAAATTACGTACAAATTTACTTTTCTGCATTGGTTTGGCTAATGAACACAGGAAATAAGACAATTAAAGCTAAAGATATAATACACACAGTTTCATCAATGTCGATTCCATGTTTATTAAAATTAACAAAAAAAGCACTTTAATTTAAAAATTGGCCCAAAAAAACTATTTTATGTATAACTTGTTTCCCCAAATCCAAAACAATAAGCTTGTGTATAAAAGACTGGCATGGCCTGCATTCTATGGAAATAAGAGGTATCACATCATGTTCTTTTAGTAATTACTTCATAACTAGGCTGATGAATGTGACCATAAGATATGCAACATTGTATAAGCATAACTTTCTGCCCACTTTTCATTGCAATACCAACTATCAAGGGTTCCTTTATAAGCAAGCCAATGAATATACAGATAGATGACTTTTTTTTTTATACCATCCAAATAAACACTCTGTCACCATAAGGCTTTTTTGAAATTCTTGAAAATACAGAATCTCTAAAATATCTGTAAATTCCATACATAGATACTTACTAGAAATGACCAGTTTTCCGCGTTCTGTTGCTGGTATATCACGAGTTAGAGAAGTTTCTTTACTCAACCAATCTCTACAGTGGAATACAGATAATCCACCAGTCTTCATATTTCTTAACTCAATCTTAAATAGAATTTGAATAATCTTTATCAACAATTTTATTAATCATTATTAACACTTTTATTAATCATTATCAACACTTTTATACACCATATTATTTATAATAACAAATAATTTTGCAAACACATAGCTGGCTGTATGAGCAGAAACAAGTTTGTAGTCTTTTTGTGTTATAAAATTATTCTCATTTATTGTAAACAGAAAATAAATAACGGAAATAGCAATATTTCTGCAGGAGAGATTTCATGTGCTGAAAATGGTATACACAGGAAGCAAAATTTTAAAGTATAAAAATGATTATTTTCAAGTTATGACAAAAACTCATTATTTCCTTACCTTATCAAGATTCCATGTTGGTCGACTACCCTTTCCATCTAGAGCTATTCTTATCTTCTTTACGTCACCCACATCTTCTAACTCCATCTACAATATAAACATAGTCTCTATTTTAATTCTAGAACCCCTGACAAGGGAACTTTAATAAGGATCGTGTTTTTATATGCTGTTAATAGGAGTGCTGCAAAAAGCTTAACTGTTGATTCTTCTTTATAGTAGCCTAAATAAATAGGTCTTGGTTAATTTTCACTATAGTGAATGGATCCAGGGGCCAGCCGTAAGTGTTCACTGGATGGTTTCAGACTGCCGAAGGATATGGGGTATGAAATTTATATATCTTCTCAAAGGATTATGTGCTAAAAGGCTAACATCTTAAATGATCAAAGTTTTTGTGCTTACTTACCTTCATAAAATCAACCTTTGCTCTCTCAAAGCGATCCTCGTTTTTATCTAACTCTGTTGGTGATGTAGATCCTTTTGTACCGAAGACTGTTAAAGTGATTTTACTATCAGTACCAGCATCACTTACATCACCAGTGAAAACTGTTACTTCATAGGTTATCACTGTAATTAAAACACATTTAAAATTGCAATTTAGTGTCACATCCTATGTTTTTTTGTTTGTTTTGGGGTTGTTTTTTTTGGGGGGGGGGGGTCAATCTAAAAAAAAATATGTCTTTATGAAATTTTTCACCACATAACATTTAACATATATTCAAAAAGTAAGCTGTTCCTATAGATGATGATGGTTGAGTTACAAAAAACAGTTTATAAATTTATTAGAGGACTGAGTCTTGGTATGATTCTAATCCAATAAATATCGCAGGCTAGCTACTAGCTAAAATCCAATAAAAGATATTTATTCTTTATTTTTGGCGGAAAAAATATATGGCTAATAAAATTAATATGAAAAATTGGCAGAAGAAAAATGAAACTCAGAGTGAGCACAGCTAGCAAGTGATGCCATCACGTGTTGATTATGGCCTGGCTAAGTTAATTATTGTCTAATATTTTAGATAACATTTCTGGCCTAAAGAAAGCCTCGCAATAGGCAGATTTAGCTCTTGCATAATGCATGTTTAATGTAAATATTACGTATCTATCATGTCCTAGAAAGTTAAATCAGTAAATAATTATATCTTGTACTGTAAATTAAAAGGTTAACAGGAAATTATAATAACTCGTTCTATAAATAATTATAACTTACTAGGTTTATATGAGACCACAGAACTCTGACCATCACTAACACTGAATATACGACTAGTTTTTCCATCTCCCTTATCTCTAGCTAACCATTGGTTACATGTAAAATGATAATGTTTTCCTTTAGTTGGCATATCAACTTCCATCTCGTTTACAAACCACCCGGTACCTGGTGCTGTACCATCATGGCCGAGCTGTAATAAAAATAAAATCAAATCAAACCATTAGTAAAAATTGAAAATCTTAAAAGAAACAGCAAATGGACTGTTCGGCATGCGAGAGAGAGAGAAATTTGTTATCATCCACTCGACACAAACTAGGTTATTTCAGGACTAACACATGGGTCCATTTTATTTCAACAATTCACTTGCACGTAGGAGTCTTTTGCAGGACCCAGAGAAAACCCATATGGTTTGATAGGTGACCCTACTCCAGTCACATACAACCGGAGAATCGAAACCATGCACTATCATGACCGAGTTGTAATAAACAAAGTAACAGACACTATCATTACCGAGTTGTAATAAAAATAAAATAAACCCAAATACGAACAATCCAAACCATTTGACAGAATTGGAAATCCTAAAAAACAGTAACGGCACATTAGTGGAATCAGCAAATGGACTGTTCACCATGTACATGAAGACCTTATAAGTTGTACTGGAATTTTGTTTCAGGGGTCGTACGAGCGACTTTTGACCCTATGACATCAGACATTGATAAATCAATCACCATTGACTTTTATGATGAACAGTGGTAATAGGTGATGGGTTTTTTTTTTACTCACCTCAACTTGTTTAACTTCACCAACATCCACGGCTTCCAATGAAAATGTTTCTAATGATCCTGGTTCAAACCGTGCTTTTTGGGCTAGCTCTAAGAATAAACGTTCTGTACGTCGTTTTTTGGGACCGTATAAAACAACCCAGACGTTACTGTCCGTACCATTATCTTCTCCTTTACCTGTCATAACCTTCACTGTGTACGAAATAGCTGAAAATAACACAGAAAGTTATAATCAGGAGTTTTAGTCTGAATCTTATCTTTCTATCTACCTACAAATGTACCCTTAGAGATCGATTATATACTTCACACCTTTACCATTTCTTGATGCAGTGATTAAGCACATGGGACAGCATATAGAGTCGGATTTACCTGCTTGTGGATCCTAGGCCAAATTCAACAATGGGCCTATAAATATATAGAAACATGTTTAAACAGTGGCACATTGAGTTACAACTTAGTTTCTCCGGGGCTGAAGTAACCTAACCTGTGTGTAGGGGATCTTTAGCAGTGGAAGGAAATCAGAGGGAAACCCACAAGGTTGGACAGGCGACCCTACTCCTTCCCAAGTACAACTGGTGCATCAAAACCACACCAGTTGATTCAATGAGAGACCTTATGATGCAGCGTGCACATGTTAGCCATTCTGCCATCCAACCCACCTAAGAGGCAACAGTAAAGTTCAATACTTGATTAAAACATAACTTACAAGGTCCTTCAGGTACGTTTTCTAAAGATGATGAAAGCTGTGATCGTTTTAATCTGGGACTTTTACTAAATGGATCACTGGTACGAATAGAATCAAGACTAGATACAGATCCTATTCTGGTTGACTTTAAGGTACCGGTACTTGACATATCACCATCATAACCCTATAGAAACAAATACATTATAATAAATAATTTTAGATGCAAGATTATTAAGACTGGAAATAAGGCTTGTGTCACAATGTCCGACACAATCCCTGTGGTGCCAGTTACAGATTCATCTTTGATGTCATCGCAAACAAATTATCTAGGACTTCATTTATTTGAAGTGTATTTATAGTTAAATAATTCAGCAATTGTACAAGTGAAACAATACCCTATCACACTTATACAATCTCTGAATATCTTCTATGATTGAATTTTAAAAAATCGCCCACGCATTTCTATATTCTAATAAAATCGCCCACACATTTCTATATTCTAACAAAATCGTCCATGCATTTCTATATTCTAACAATGACGACTAACTCCACACTAAATTAAAAATTCAGGACATCTTTGGCCAAACCAGAGCTAAGTAATTCACAGTTCTTAAAATTTAATTGTGTTTTTTTTTGCTCACATATAAAATATTGTGTCCTACCTTAATAAACAGAAAACTTTATGGATAACATTCACTAGGTTTATTGGGTGTCCAAGTTTAGATTTGTCGTTGATTCCATAAAGTAGTTAGGTTTGGAAAATAAAATATTGTGTAATTCAACATGGCGCCCAACCGATAGGGTTTAGTAGTGTATAGGTACGGATCAGTAACCTTGGAAACCCAACCAGGATGTCAGAATAGCATAAATATAAATGCCCGCTACATGAGTCCAATCAGTCTGAAGAGTTCTACACGAACAAAACTAGTCATTGACACCTGGGATAACTAGGTCTTCAAAGCCACTTTTATCTCTTATTTTAGATTTATTAACTGCAACGTTGCAATGAGGATACTCTCAGTCTCACTGTTATCAAGCAATGAAATAAACCTAGTGAATGTTATCCATAAAGTTTTCTGTTTATTATACATCGCGTTCACTAAATGCCTTTCAAAGACAGTGTCCTACCTTGACATACAGTGTCCTTTCTATTTTACCATCATCCTTGTTTCTAGCTAACCAACGTTCACAGTGGAAAATATATGGCTGCTCTTCATCAGGATCTAATACTTCAACTTTATCCAAAAACCATGATGGATTGATCAGCGAGTTATCATGTCGGATTTTAATTTTATATATTTTTCCTAAATCTGCTGCCTCAATTTTAAATACATCAAGCTAAAAATAAAAAAAGTTAAATAAAAGCCAAGACCCAGGGAAAACCCATGAGGTTGGACATGCGACCGTACTATGCCAGTTGACTCAAAGACAGACCTAATGCACAACACGCACACACTAACAATTCAGCCATCCACCCCCCCAGAAAATTAGACAAAAGTGATAATATTAATACTGAGACAGTCCAAAACTGCTGTTCCTTAGTCGTTCTCAAAATGCCTGACATGTAACTTTCCATATTACAGAGAGAGAGAGAGAGAAATGGGGTTTAACGTCCACTCAACACAACTAGGTCATTTTGGGACTAACATAAGGTTTTTTAAAATTTTTATTTCAATAATTCGCTTGCGCGTAGGGGTCTTTAGCAGTGGGAGGAAACCGGAGTGCCCGGAGGAAACCCACGAGGTTGAGAAGGCGCCCCTATCTCCATGCCACATACGCTCACACCAGGGCTCGAAACCACAGCTGCAAGCCAGAGGTGACCGGCCAGCTAGAGGTCGAAGCACGGCACTCTAGACCACAAGGCCATTTCAACCCCCTCCATATTACAGGACCATTTACAAGTTTATGCAGGAGTAACAGAAGTGCATGTGTAGGATGGTCTACGTGGTAAAGAATAATTCCCTGGAGATTTAGATGTGTAGTATTAGTACTGATGGTAATATTGTTTTGCTTCATAAAATATACTTCAAAAAATAGCAAACCTGTTTTCGTTCAAATTTATCTCGATGTGTTTCTGATTGATGTAATTTTCGTTCTCCCATATCACCACGGTCACCAAATATATTAAGGAAGACATTAGCGTCTGTACCACATCCTGATTTGTCACCAGTATGAACATTGATTGTATACTTCTTGGCTAAAATAACATAGAAAATCATGTTAATTATAATGTTTGCTATATAACATAACGATCAACTCAAATGATCTCGTACAAATTAAATACTAGGTACTAATGTATATTCAATTGTAAGTACTTGAGAACTGCACTACACACAAAACCAAACCGATAAGGCAAACCAGTTGACAAGATAAACTACAAAGACATTGTAAGATATAAACAAATAATGTCAAATCAAGTAATGTCCAGCCGTAAGTATCATATCCACTGCCCTGTATAGTCCCTGGCATGTAGTGATACAGACTTCACTCAAAATAGAAATGATGATTATCAAAGTGGTCATTCTCTCAATGACCATGGTAGAATTTTATGAGAATGAAATGGGGTTTAAGGCACACTTTTATTTGAATGGAGGTATGGGAAATTTTTTTTAATGATGTAACCTTTTATTTGAATGGTGGTAGGGGATAAAATATTTCAATGATACAACCTTTGAACGTGGGTTAAGTTCTTAGCTGTATGATATTGTTATCTCCCCTTGCATTGGGACATGATACATTTGTATAATTTACCTTTGAGTCTCTCTGATATTTTTACTTCCTTCGCTCTGACCTCACCATCTTTATTGACTACTTCTTTTATAGCTTTTTCTGGTAATAATTCTCTCTCAATGGCACCATCTTCTTCGTTTCTGGCCAACCAACGATTACAGGGGAATGAATAGGTAATGGATCCCTAAAACAAAAAAGAAATATTTTCTTTAGAAATTTTAAGGTTTGGTATAAGATCGATTTACTGGGATGTTTTCTAGCAAGAGTTTCACGTTCCATTGGAGGTTCCATATTTTAGCACTTGATTTGTCGTGGATTGTGAAAGATATTTGGAAATTTTTACAGGTATAAACTATCTTGGAAACGTTCACTGGTTATCATCGTTCCAAGTGTCTTGATATTTTACAGTAGACCTGAGAGCAATAGTGAGCAAGATGCGGCCCGCGAAGCCTTGTCATCCAGTCCATCAGACCCATCCACGACATACACTGAGTAATTTTATCTCTAAATGAAGTAGTTGCCTAATTGACGTCACTTGACTTGGGCCTACTGTCATTTTATGTTATTGTTTAATTTGATCACATACTGGATTTTTTTCTGAATATAACTATGGAGTCAAATAAAAAGTGCTTCGTTCCATATTATCTTATTCAATAAAATGACATTTCATATTTGTTTAAAAACTTTGTGTTTCGCCCTTCACCCCAAAAGTTTCCCCACCACATTTGAAAACAATTTCAGATGAAACATGATGAAGACATTAAATTATTAACACAGAGACAACACAGATCTCTTTGAACAAAACAACAACTGGTTGACAAACTGATGAACCATATGGTATAATCTTGGGCCCTGTTTATCAAAATCTTAACTAAAGATACAATCTAAATTTTAGTAGATACTTCAAATTTGATTCGCTAAGTACTAAAATCAATCTAATGTTATCCAGTCAAACTACTAAAATTTGGATTTTATCTTAGTTAAAATGTCGTGAAACAGGCTCCAGAGATTTAATAAATACTTTCGAGTAATACAGAAACTAGCTGCTACATGAAATAAGTATTTTATTATTAAGTGAAGAAAATTAAGATACAAGACATAGAACCTACATTAATTAGATATTGTGCGATTACATATAGGAGAAGACATCTTTGAAAGTATTGCAGTAGATATCTTGTGCAAAAAATGAAAGTAAAAGAAAAGTAAGCATGAAAACACAACACTGTATATATGAGAATAGAATGATTTCATACAGTATTAATCATTAACTGATAACTGATAACAGATGTTACAATTACCAGGTGGTAAAATGCCTACAGAAAATTTGATGTCACAAATGTGATCTGTAGGCATCATACAGCAATTTTCATTCAGACCAGTTAAAGACTTAATCTATAGACTTAAGAGTGAAAGTTCTCTGAAAGAATTAGAGCCATCACAACAGCAACAATCTGACTAGATTGCAGCAATTTAATCAAGTTGAAGACAGACATCAAACATTTCTATGATAGAGAGGAAGTTTTAAGATAGTTTTCACATCACTCTTACAACTCACCATTTTCTTGGTGGTTCCAAGTTTTTTCTAAATAGAACAACATAAAAAAGCAACAAATGATGTATGTTAGTAAAATTAGTACAACTGTAAAATCTATATAAATACACTGAGACCTCACTATAAGACGTTACACTATAAGGCTGGTCAAAATGGTTTCCAACAGAGGGTGTTCCAGGAATACATAAAGGTGACTTATATCATGGCCCATGGGTATCCAAGTATCATATAAAGATGACTTATAATGTGGGTGTCCCAGCATTATATAATGGTGACTTATAAACATAACGCTAACGCTACAATATACGTCCACATTCCTACTTTGATTGATATGGTACTTTGTCAAGAAGGCTAGGCGTTTGGTTTGTTTAGCGTTGAGGGTCGTGCACCAACATTAATAGTTGCCGTCCTTAGAGTATAAGGAATAACTATACCAAGATAATCCATTCAGAATTGTGCCTTCCTAACACTAAAGGCAAAAAGTGGGCGTGGCTCTGCCCCTGGGGGTCGGGGCATTCATCAAAATCAATAGTGGACGCCCTCAGGCTATAAGGAATACATAAACCACAGACACACACACACACACACACACACACACACACACACACACACACACAGACAGGGGCGACGGCATAATACGTTCACATTATGAATGTGGACGTATAATAATGTGGGTGTTTCAGTGTAATATAAAGGTGACTTATAATGTGGGTGTTGCAGTATAATATAAAAGTGACTTATAATGCAGGTATCCCAGTATTAAATAAAGGGGCCTAATAATGCAGGTGTTCCAGTATTATATAAAGGTGACTTATAATGTAGGTTTCCCAGTATTATATAATGCGGGTGTTCCAGTATTATATAAAGGTGACTTATAAGGCGGTTTTCCCAGTATTATATAATTGTGAATCATCATGCGTTTGTTCCAGTATTATCTAAAGGTGACTTATAATGCGGTTGTTCAAGTATTATATAAAGGTGACTTATAATGCTGTCGTTCCAGTATTATATCAAAGTGACTTATAATGCGGTTGTTCCAGTATTATATAATGGTGACTTATAATGCAAGTGTTCCAGTATAATACAAAGGTGACTTGCCATAATGTGGGTGTGTAATTACTAACATTAAGTGTTGCTATAGTGAAGCCTCTATGTAATTACTATAAATGAGATAACCACACCCCAAACAACATCATGCTATAATTTCTGTTATTAACCAACACCTTCTGAGGTATTATTTAAAGTGCAGCCCCAATATCCCTGAATATTGCACTCCTTCCATATAATATTACTGGCCGAACACAAGCTAATAAAAACAATGAGGATGAAAATAATGGAGTTCAATTATCATAACAACATGATAGTTTGGGAATTCTAAGACTTAAATATGAATATTTTACAATTACAATAGTTATGAGTGGTATGATATGAAATGAAAAAAATGGCTTAAACCATGGCAAATAGAATCAGTGTTTTAATTAGATTTCATGAATCTATAATTCAAAATGAATAAAACTATTCATGCAGTTACTATATAATATAAAGGAATCTGATTATAACCATTGCACCAAATTTGTTATTTTTCTAAATAAATATCCCTTAAGTTAACACACACAGTTTCAAAAATAAAATCCACAGTCTTCGCATAACACTAGCATATACAGGTCACAATTCTATGGAATACAAACACTGCTTATTCAGGGGCGTTTTAAGCTTTATCATGGCGGAGGCTATACTATTTTGAGGGCCCTCTTTCGCGGGGGTCCCAGGAAGGGGTGGGGTCTTGATTGATGATTTACATACCAGTTCAATAACTGCATTCTCATTCAGTGGTGGATTCAACATTAACAGTGCAAAGAAAACGATTGACTCGGACTCGGGGCCCCTTTCCCTTGGCCAGAGGGGCCCTTTTGTCAGACGAGGGCCCTTTTGTCTGCCTCTAGGGCCCTCCCTAACTAGGGTACATTTCATTTTTCTCATCGGTTTTAGCATTTTTCTCCCGTTTTATTTGTTCAACTTCTTTGACTTATTTTCGCGAGGAGGCTGGCGCCTCCAGCGCCTCAGCTATAAAACGCCTTTGTGCTTATTACTGAGCGACGTTTCGACTAGGCTTCCCTAATCATTATCATTTCTTAACGACTAGAGAAGACTAGTCGAAACGTCGCTCAGTAATACGCAGTAATTGTATTCCAAACAATTGTGACTTGTATTCCAAAGTTCAATTACTAAATGTCATTGAAACAATTTATCAAAACACTAGCAGGTGTGTGCAAAGTAAAATAGTCAAGTTTTTTTATCATCAGGACATTCGATTTCCTAATACAAATGGTAAAGCAATTTTCTTTTAGCCAATCACAGATATATATCACTTAGAGCTTCTATAATCATGTGATACTATCACATGACTCATCCCGTCATACATTTTTATCATACCTTATATGATGTGTCACAATTACTGACTACTGGAAACAAGTGATTTTAATGTTTCAACTGTGTCTGCTAACCTTTCCTCCAAATCTAAATTTTCGCAAGAATATATGAATAGAATAAAAGTAAAACTTATTTACCCGTGCTGCTTCTTGGAGTTTGCGTACTTCAATCTTTTCTAAATGCCATCCTGCCATTAAACCAGAATCATCATGACCAACACGAAGTTTCTCAATTGGTTCACCCACATCTTCCAGCTATTATAAAATATCAACAATAAGTTTGAAAATTTCAATGGAAAATTCAAGATGGTCATTAAAAGTAATGACCATAAAGTAATTTTTCCACCCGTAAACAGTCTTTTTTATTTCTTCGTGATGTCTTCACAATCTTTAATTCTTGTAATCATTTGTTGACATCAAGAAAGTACCCATTTCTATCCATGAACATTAGAGCCTAGATAGTATCTAACCTACAAGTTTTGTTTAAACTGTCTAAACTAAATTTAAAATCTAATTGACGCTTTTCAGTCATTTGTTAAATTTAAATAAAGAAAATGTTGAAACATCAAAAATCCTAGATTTTATCTATTATTAAAATGGTATCAAGGGACAAAGATATAATGAATTGAAAATTTTGCGTCATTCATTTTCATCTCCAGACGATAAAAACAAAACTGTCTTTACATCATTGAATCTAAGCCAGGCATTATCAACTGTTTTGGATTTGTGTTGATAATTAAATGTTCTCAAATGTTGAAGGAACAATTTGTGTACATTTCAACATGGATTAAGTTGTAAAGATTTAGATATTGTCCTTAAAATACAAATGAATGCAGCATTAATAATATTACCTCGACCACAAATTTATCAACACTGCCTTTATTGAAGCATTCCTTTCTTTCTCTCTTTGTAGCACATAATGATTTTTGTTCTGTACATGTATCTCTACCATATAGTACTATATATACATCAGCATCAGTAGAAGCACCTGCTTTCTTAGTTGTATATACAGTTATCTCATACGGAATACCTAGAATAATTCATATTAATATCAAAGTCATGCAGGTTTAAGGTTTAAGGCATCATGTATACACACATGCAGACCTACTGGTTGCCTAGAATTTTATGGTCCAATGTTCAAAAGTTTTGTGAAATATGTGGAGAACTCACAATCTGAAAAACACTGAATCATTGAGGTAACCCAGGAGAAAACCCATGAGGTTGGACAGGTGACCCTACTCCTTGTCGCGTACAACCAGGGAAACGAAACCACACCAGTTGACTCAATGACACATACCGTTTGATACAGCATGCACACGCTATCCATTTAGCCACCCATTCAAGCAGCGAAAAAACTATCAAATAAATTAAAATATATATAAAATAAACTTACATGGATTATATTCTTCTGTGGCAAGCTCCTGGGGGTAGAGTTCTCTTTCTAATTTACCATCGTCATCTTTCTCCGATAACCAGCGACCACACTGGAACACCCATTTTTTACCAAGAGATGGAGCATTTATAACAACATTCTCCAGGAACCAAGCACCGCCTCCTCCAGCATTGTCATGTCCAATTCTACAAAAATCAAAATCAAAGACTGATAAACAATTTTCTACTACAACAAAAATCTGCAGAAATGAGAGAGATGGGGTTTCAAAACCATGTCAGTTGGTTCAATGTCAGTCCTAACCATTCATCCCCAGCAAAAATGAGCAGTCACAAGGTTTGAATTAAAGACCTAAGATGATCATTATTATTATTGCTATTTCGATGATAATGATGATTTAATAAATATTCCATTACCTTATTTTCTTTAAATCTCCAATCTGTACAGCTTCTAATATAAATTCATCTTTCTGTCCCTTTTCAAATTTATTTTTGTTGGTTGATGATGACTTTAAGAACATTTTACCTTAAAAAAAATACAACAATATTCTTCTGAGTATCATTTAAGTATAGCCTAATGTCAAATGTAATACAATATTCAAACATTTAATAAAACACTTGAATATTTTGGCTTTCAAATAGTTTTTTAGGAAAATTTCTCAACCAGACATTGACTGGCAAAATTGGTGCAAAAATACAGTAAACAGATTTTTCCTACCATTCAAAAACTTTACTTTTAAGCCTCTCAGTTAGAATTAGGCATGACAAATTCGGAGATTCTTCTATAATTTCATTGCCAAAAGTTACTTATGTCAGTTTTTCAAGAGTTATGTGCCTTTAATTCTCAACTACAGCAGTCCCGTAAAATGAAATAGTGTTTAGAGAGTTATTTTGTCGAGGTAAACAGAGATTTTATTCTCCAGGTTTTTAAATCCGTAATGTAACATACATCTGTAATGCAAGTCAGATCAGATTTTCAAAGTGTATTGTCCCTCTGGTATTCCATGTCTTCTACTAGGTCAATATATTTTGGCACAGATGAAGATTAGGACTGAAGAAAGCCAAATAATTTAACAGAACACAGTTTTTACGGTAAACAGTAACTGGTTTATTCTAAAAGAACGTTTAGACAAGTAATAAGTATACTCTTATCGTTATCAAGCACGATAAGAGCATACTTGCCGAAACGCTGTGCCCAAATAATTTAAATAATTCTCTCACCTGTATCATCAATTTCTCCAAACAACATAATATACACATTAGCATCAGTTCCTGCTCCCCATTGTTTACCCGTTTCCACAGTAACATGATACGTTGTCATGGCAGCTAAAAACAGAATCAACGAATATATCAAAAGCGAACATGATTGTCTCTCATTCAATTTACAGGATTTGATACTTGGAGAGTCTGAGCCAGTTAGTTATAAATATATTATCACAATTCAACTAAATATCATTTGCATGAAATTGTTTTTAAATTCCAGGACAAATTTCTTTGATTTATGGACTTTTTTATTTTAAGATATTGCTTTTAACACTTTTATTTTACCTTTTTGTTCTAAAGCAATTTCTTTATAGACAGCTTGTGAATCTTTTCTAGATAATTTAGGTTTGAGAGATTTATCAACCGGTACCAACTCTCTAGCAATCTGTCCATCATCCTCCTTTGTTGCCAACCATCTTTGACATGGGAAGAAATAACTTGGAAAAAAAAAACCAATAAAAAATTAAACGATTAATGTCTGTGCTATATTTCTGTGAAATAAATTAGGCTGAAGATCTCTTTAAGAAATTATATAATTTTAAGATATTACTATTTGTATTTTCTGTGATTGTCGATGGATAATTTTCCCACTTGTCTATCTTATACAAGTTTTTGTCATGGACTCTATGGTATATGGGAGGTTGGTTGGCATTGGATCAAGAAGTCTGTCATTGAGTCAACTGGCATGGTTTCCATGTCTCACCTGTACATGACAAGGACAAGGAGCAGGGTTATCTGTCGAAGCTGGTGCATTTTCTCCAGGTATTACCACTGCTAAAGACCCATACGCACATGTGAATTGATCAACTTGTTAGTGAACAAGTCAAGTGTAAATAGAGCTTGATTCCTGACTATTAGTGTGGGAGTAGGACATCATTCTCATTTTCTCAGGTGTAAATGGGGCTTGAAATATCTTGACCTATGCTGTTAATGTGGGGATGTATCTTCAATGATTGGTAAATGGTTAATGTATTGTCAAATAAAACATTGCCCCTATAATTAACTCTTAAATGACCCAGAGGTTTGACGTTATAACGTCATAAAAACCCACGTCATAATGGCCAATAGAGTTAAAATATAGGTATGCATTTTAAAATCATATAATAACTGAAAATAGACCCCTTCTGGGCCTTCATGTGTATGTAAATGGATGAAATATTCTAAATTGCCATTTTCATAAATATGAATTTTGTACAAAAAAAAGAAAATAATAATAATTTAGACATTTCATGCACAATTCATGTAGACGTTTAGGCCTACATATAACGGTTATTTCTATTTTTTTTGTTCGGCTTTTGTGAACTATAAAACATTTAAAAGTACCGGTACCGATATTAAAAAGTTTTGTGGATTAGCCTAGCTTCTTCGTCTATCACGTTCTAACGCAAAACTATAAATATCTACACCACCGATAAAATCTGAATCAATAGGTATTGTATTTGTAACCCGTCGTACGGAGAGCGTTGTCGTATAGGCCTAGACATATCACCGTTTTATTGTAATTTTTCAAGAAGAAACAATAAGATTTTTAACTGTCAAAATGTCAAACAGGAAGTAAACAAATGATAAAAGGCCGCCTGTTTATAAGGGGAGTAACTCTCATTGTGCTAGGAACGTTGCATTCGGTTTAACTGGTTTTGTCGACAAAAGTCGCCGTGGGTACTTAACGGTAACGTCATAAGTGTCGACAAAAGTCGCCGTGGGTCAGTTAAGAGTTAAAGAAAAACTTTAAAAAAACACAAACCTTCTGTCCTTTCTAGTATCTACTACTTCTATTCGATCTAAAAACCAGGCAGCACCACCTCCCTTGTTGTCATGACGAACTTTTAATTTGACAAGTTTACCAAGTTCTATAGCTCTAACACTAAATACATCCTCCTGTTGATAATTATAAATGAAATGGTGTTTATGTATCTATCATAACAATGATCTCTGTGTTAAAATTATATTTGGAATGTGTTTAACCAGGTCTATCATATATGTGATAATGACTGACACCAATATTGTCCTTTAAGATAATAAGGTTACTTGACAAAAACTACTGACCTGCTTTCTTTCAAATTTATTCATTTTATTTGAATCTTTCAATTGTCGTTCGCCGGAATCACCATTTTCTCCGTACAGGTTAACAAATATATTGGCATCTGTTCCTGCACCAGACACATCACCAGTATAAACCTTTACAATATATTCCACCTCTGAAATTACAAACCAAAATATATTCTACCTCTGAAATTACTAACCCAGATATATTCTACCTCTGAAATTACTAACCCAGATATATTCTACCTCCGAAATTAATAACCCAAATATATACAACCTCCGAAATTACAAACCAAAATATTTCTTAAATTATAAACCAAATGAAATTAAAGGTTTAATGTTTTACTTATAAAGCCGACGCATTGCCCGAGAAAGTTTATCAGGATTTTCCAGCTTGGTTTCCCATGTCCGTGGCGCAGGATAGAGGGCCGAATAAGGAAAGATGTCTAGTCATTCGGATGGGATGAAAAAACGAGGTTCCAGGCAAAATTAGCCCAGTCAGAGTAGAAAAGAAGGGCGTTAAGCACCATATCATATTTTTTCATTTCTTAAAATACCAGCAATGAAAGCTAACAAATCATTTGATAGAGACTAGATTCATCTCAAAAAGCTGTCATGGCAGCTGTACTCAAAGAAATAGCGTATTTTTTGTGTGATTCTCAAATTGGAACAATAAACATTACCTTTTAAGGTACCAGCTAATGGACGACCTTGTTTATCAGTTGGAACAAGCTCTCGAACAATGGAACCATCATCTTCATCTTTAGCGAACCATCGATTAACATAGAACCAATAATCTTCAGTATCTTCATCAACCTCCTCGACGGATTCCAGGTTTGATTTTGTTTTTCTGCGATTTAATTGACGTCGTCGAGGTGATGTGGAGGGACTCGTTGAGTCGGAATCGCTATTGTAAGCTGAGGTAGGCCGTCTTTTCTTTCTCTTTAATGTTGGTAGTCGTTGTATAAGAATCTACAATAAAATTAATGATACAATTCTATTACAAATCAAAATATAGAGATGCAAGAGTCATTTTAATAGTTTGCAGTATTTTCTATTAAAGAAAAAGCTAATTCCTTTTAGGAATTCAGCAATGTGAAGATAATAAAACATAGGAACTGTACCTTATCGCAATGCCATCCAGCAAATTTCCGAGCACCATCATGTCCAATTCGTATCTTTTGTAATGGTCCAACATCTGCAGCTTCAATCTAAAGATGAAAAATAATCTATCAAAAACTACATTTCAACTAATTCCAAGACAGACCATTATTTCTACTGTTTGACATCACAAAGAGAACCCACAATCTGTAAGTGCACAATCAATCATAGATTTAATCATTATTTTATTTTTGTTCTGAGAGATACTTAATCTGATTAATACACAGATCCCTTTTTTCGTTTTATTTTTTTTAGTTCCAAATTTCGTTTTACTTGTCTTCACAACACTAGGATCTGGAAGAGTTGATATATAACATGCCTTCTGGATTATTTGAGTGATTAGCCATTGAAACAATCTGTAACAACAAGTTTTTCGAATGAGGTGCAGGGAACTGTGGGTAACCCACTAGAAACATCAACGCTGATTGGTTAATCAAATGTCTGACATCATAGATTTATATCTTAAAGTTCCAATAGCATATTTTTAAGTTATATTTTTAAAATGTATTAAAATAAAGCCCTAAAATAGATTGTACCTATAAACAGTCTTACCTTGTTAAAGAATAATCGTATTAATCCTATAATTCACTATTGCCAGTTGAGAAATTGGCAAAAATATCATTTTCAACTTCAAATTCAAACATTTGAAGATGGCCGTCCATGGAGAGGAATGGGAAAACAAGGGAGGTAATTGAGTTACTATTTCCTCAATCAGCCTGTGTCAGCCATTTTAAGGCCTCTGGAATTTTGCCCATGATCGTATAATAGTGAGTTGACAACCTTTTGAGCAAAAGACATAGAAATAATTATGTTTTGACTTTCTTAGAAAATATGAAATTGGAACTTTAATGTGTTTCGAAATAATATACTACCTTAAATTTATCACATTTTCCCTGCTCAAATTCATCAGATCTGCTTTTTAGGACGCGTTCCTCTGTTTTTCCACCTTCTCCATACATCTGAAGGAAAACATTGGCATCTGTTCCAGATCCGGATGTATCCGATGTCCAGATTGTGACTTCATATGGTATAGCTATAAAAACAAAGAGATACAAAATATTAGACTGTCTACTTAGTACATTATTTGGTTCATTCTGGGACCAACAACATATTATTTGGTGACATGGATGACGAAATCTTCTGGAGCAAAAAACAATTAAAATTCTGTCTGATATTCAAATTGTTGTAAAGTTTTTCTAGTATCCCTCATTTTCATATAAAAATATATATTCAAAAACTACAAGTGTTAAAATATGATTTGTTTCTCCTGAAATTTCTCATGTACGGAAAAATGTCAAAAAGCTTTTGGAATTCTTATAACAAAATAAGAAATCTGAGACTCACTTTTCTCCCGATCTTCTGCCACGGATGGTTCCAACTCCAATTCTAAGAGACCATCTTCCTCATCTTTAGCCAACCAACGATGACAAGCGAATTCATAATGTTTACCTTTAGAGGGTACATCAATAATAACATTATCTAAAAACCATCCTGCACCTGGTTTACTTCCATCATGGCCAATCTTGATACGTTGTATCTAATAACACAAAATAATCGTAAACAGAATATTAAAGGAGCTAAATCACTGACATTTGGGACCTAGAAATTGACACAAATGGGGGGGGGGCCGGGGGGAGAGAAATATGGTTTAATTTTTTTTCAATAATTCACTTGCGCGTAGGGGTCTTTAGCAGTGGGAGGGAAACCGGAGTGCCCGGAGGAAACCCACAAGATTGAATGACACAAATGGGTCACAATGGATATAATAAAGTAATATGAATGTATATAACCTGATCTACATTCAATGGTTTTTGTTTTTACTCTTATATCAAATAACGGCGATAAACTGTCGATGTCTCGATCATATCGCAATCTCATTGAGTCTGGTTAATCCAGTTTACACTGATAGCATTTATTGTGCATGCTCTTCAGAAAAGAATATAACGTCACCATTTGACACAACTTTGAACTTGTAGAATATGTCTAGCTTTGTTCTTCAAGCCCAGTCGGAACAGAACGGTAGAACATTAAACCACATTTTATTTCATTTTTGCTCAACGAGTCAACAGGACCGCACTAATCGAGAGGTCCATGGTTAGATCCTGATGATGGTCAAGAAAGTTGATTTCATTTAAATCTCCATAACCTTAATTCTTAGCCTACTTTCAAATACATAATTTAAAAAGATGCCAAACAGATTTGGCTTTGCAATGTTAAGTGACCAATGTGTACTAAATTACCATCCTAACAAGAAAATATAACAATATTTTTGTTCTTTTTATATAATTTTACCTTTCCAATATCTGTCGCTTCCAGTTTAAAAACATCTGTGCGACCTTTTTCAAATTTATTAGAATTATCTGATTGACGGAGCTGAATTTGACCAGTGTCACCCTGGGAACCAAATAGTTTAAGAAATACATTTGCGTCTGTTCCAGCTCCACGGCAATCACCAGTTTTAACTTGTACATGGTAGGAAGTGGCTAAAATTAAAAACAAACAAAGATGCAATGAAACCTTTGGACAATTTTACACTAAAAAATAAAATTTGAACTGTCCGATTAGACCAACTAATCAGCTTGGCACGAACTTCAGGAGTATTTTTATAAACAGGCTGTGTACAGGGGGTGAAAATCAGCTTTCATACCATCTGAATGACTAAGCCCATGCTCTTTTTGTCAGTCTCAAAGACGACAACCTTACAAATGAGACACAGGCTTAAAAAATCAAAAAGATACTTCTAAGACAATGTCACACTGAAGTTCAAACCCAGGATATTCTGGTTCAAAGACAAGAGCCTTACCATGCGACCCGTACTGTTCCTGCCTATCTAGCCCAAGTCATAAATGTTAAAAAGATAAGTATCAAGTTTAAAAGCAATTGCTTGTCTTTTCGGAAATATCCAGCCTAAAATATTCTAATTTGTTATTCTGAAAGGTACTTTAAAACATTGCCTTGCCTTCAAATTCAAGACACAGACATTAAATGCATGTGTGATTATTTTCTTTGAGCATTCATTTTCGTTCCTATATACCTTCTAATGGCGTCTATCTAATGTGCTTTTGATGTTTTCCAATCAAAATAAGAAACAAATGTATCTAGAGGTGGTGTTAGTTTCTCCTTTTCTATCGAACTTTATCCAGGTGTTTTTAATCTCAATAACGCTAAACAAATGTTGGGCGGAAACAATATAGCCTAATTCTTAACTTACTGTTCAACATCTGTGAGCCACTGGCAGTTATCTCCCTTTCTATAAGCCCATCATCTTCATCTTCTGCTAACCATCTGTGAATACACAACATAGATCAGCATGACCACATGCAAGGTAGACATCTTTGGTCAATCTACTTACAAATTACATATGTTTTGACTACAAGTCTGCCATATGTATCTATGGCTAAATAGAAGATCTAGCATTGCTCCCAGTATTGGCCGAGAACGTAGTCTTCTCGTGTCAGTGATACAGGACAGATGGTTCTGTATACACATGCTGGTGTGCACATAAAAGAACCCATGACAGTTGGAATTTCAAATAAGTGTAAGCCATTGAACATAGGGGTCTTTAGCAGTGGAACGAAACCAGGGGACCGGAGAAAACCCCCGAGATTGAACAAGCAACCCTACTCCTTGTCAAGTACTACCAGGGAATCGAAACAACGCCAGTTGACTCAATAACAGACCTAATGAAACAACGTCATTCCAACAGCCCCCACCCCTTTTTATTATAGATCTAACATGTAAAGACAAACCTACCTGTTACAAGTGAATGTTGTATCATATTTATTGGTACCAATTTGTTTTATTACAATCTTATCTAAAAACCATCCACTGCCTGGTCCAGTACCATCATGGCCGACTCTAATCTTATTCAACTTTAACAATGATACAGCTTCTATTTCACATTCATCCATCTATTACAAATACAATTAAAAATATATTCTAGATGGTAAAATATACAATTAAGAGCACTATCAAAATGTACGGCGGAAAAATAAAAAAAAAAAACAATCCCAAATGGGAGACATTGAATCCAAAGGATTAATCCGAAAAAACTTTATTCATGATATTATATCCCAAAGAAAATATGACCAAGAAAAAACAAACTAATGAAGCAATTATCTAAAATATGATATAAAACAGATTTGAATTACGTTTCATCGAATTCCGATATTGTATCCTATAGAAAATGTGTCCAAAAAACTCAAAATAAATGAAACGGTGATCAAATATTCATTAAATTGTAAAATATCAACAAACGAATGATGTATTAAGACGGAAAATGAGCGAATTCAATTTTCATTGAAATTTACCAACCAGGTACATATCAAATAAAACGAATAAAAACACCTTTAAAAAATCAAGTATTCTGAATGACAAGCATTGGTGTAAGTCGCCCTTTAACAAGTGTCTGATAGTAATATTTGGTACCACTAACTAGTGAAGACGATTTAAATTATCAAACCTAATTATAAGGTTTATTAAAATTCTGACATTAAAATTGATTTCTCAAGGTTTATAATATAATTACATCGGAGTACAACATCAAAAGAACCGCAAAATCTTTAGTCCACATACACTAAATCAGACATTTCGGTTGGATTGGTAGTCTGAGTATTTTTATAATTTGATTTCGGTTACATAAACTTTAATTTTAACCAAATGCTTCGAGTTAGAAATCAATAACAACCAAATAATTTACATTTTGCACCTCTAATAAAAATTTGAAAACCGAAAGCACCATGTCTCTTTTATATTAAACATTAAAGTAAGGGTGTCAAAAATACCATGATTATAAACAAATATCTAACGACATATTACAAGCTAAATAATAAATATGTATGAATATAAAAATCTAATAAATCACGAGTAAAACTGCGCAGATCGGGGACTTTATATCGGGGAGGCTGGCACATATAGCAAACACTAAACAGACAAATGCCCCCCCCCCCAAACATTCTGATATGCCTACTTTCTACCACAAAAAGCACAATGTTTACAGGTAAATTATCCATCTTGTCTTGCTGTTGTTGTTCTTATCGTTTAATGTCCGCTTCCACCGAAGGTGATATCGCAGACAAGTCTTATTTTTCATTTTTATTATCTTAGGGCACGCGCAGGGGTCTTTGCTGTGGGAGGAAACCGGAGTGCCCGGAGGAAACCCACGAGGTTTAGAAGGCGCCCCTATCTCCATGCCACATACGCTCACACCAGGGATCGAAACCACAGCCGCAAGCCAGAGGTGACCAGCCAGCTAGAGGTCAAAGCGCGGCACTCTAGACCACTAGGCCATCCCAACAAATCTTGTTTTTAAAACTAAATCCATCACCAACCAGTGTAAACCTTGCTAGGATCAGGAATTTATATTTAGTAATTTAGGCAGATGAGCAGGGATTGCAAAACAGCACATATAGCAAACATCAACAAAAACACGGCAAGTTTTCAGTCTTTTTGCCTTATAACAATATACTATTACTAGTCACCAGCCATCAAAGAAATGGATTTATTAGCAATAATCAAATCTGTTGTTGACTTCCACCATTTATCTTAGCATGCATGCACTTAAAATTGTAAATCTAATTGAGTGAGCGAGCAAAAATATTGGATGCAATTCATGCAAACGTAATATACGAAATGAACATGCCTCTTTTAGGGTTTTTGTACAATAAAATGTATGGGTTTAAGCCAGGATGTGTGTGGCAGGTGTGGATACAATTCTAGCAGTGGGCGAATTCCACAGGACCTGGAGAAAACCTATAGTGTGTGGCGGGTGATTTATTCTTTGTCATAAAACAAGCCTGGTATCAAAACCATGAAATTTGAGTAATAAGTACCTTGATCGATTAAAGTCTGTTGCAACAAAAGTCGTATCGCAGAAAGAGAGAGAGAGAAATGGGGTTTAACGTCCACTCGAGACAAACCCGGTCATTTTGGGACTAACATATGGTTTCATTTTATTTCAATAATTCGCTTGCACGTAGGGGTCTTTAGCAGTGGGAGGAAACCGGAGTGCCCGGTGGAAACCCACGAGGTTGAGAAGGCACCCTATCCCCCCGCCACATACGCTCACACCAGGGCTCGAAACCGTATCGCAGAAAATCAACAGTTCATATTACCTAAAGTGCTTGTGTTTATAACCTCTTTGTCACAGAACAAGCCTTTATTACCTAAAGCACTTGAAATTATAACCACTCGGCGACCCAAACCCTTGGATTGAGCAAAGGTACTACAAGCAATTTATTTATCGAAAGCTGCACGACAAGCAATCTCTTTAATTCAAATACTAGTAGTTGTAAAAAAAAAAATACTTTAATATGCCTTGATTTGCTAATAATAATGCAAAAATAACTTTTAAAAGTTTTAAACTAAATTTTAGCAACTGACATGCAAATTATAAAACAGTGACCTAAAAACATTCAACATAAAAATGTTTTATCAATACCTGATTTCTTTGTAATGGCTTGAAATGAAAAAACAAATGCCATTAAATTTTACCTGTTCAAAATTACAGATTGAATAAAATACAGATTCATATTTCGTTTCATTTTTTTGTACTTTTGATGGCTTCTTCTACATGAAAATCTGTTAAGTTGTAGTGGAAGGTTGTGTCAGAGGTCATATGAGCGACTTTTGACTCAATGACGTCAGACATTTGATTATCCAATCAGCGTTTATGTTTCTAGTGGGTTCCCCGCAATTCCATGCACCTCACGCCAAAACTCGAAATAACAGAGCGTTTCATTGGCTAATCCCTCACATCATCTAGAACACAGGTTATGTGACAACTCTTCCAGATCCAGTGTAGAAATGACAAATAAAACAGTATTTTGAACTATAAAAATGAAACGAAATAGGATCTGTGTTTTAATGAGATTGCTCAAAATTATTAAACTAATCTTCATATGTTGGCGTACCGTTGTAGTTTTTTGTTAATTAATTTTTTCAATTTTATATAAAAACAAGCCAACAGTGAGGCTGATGTCCCCCGCCGAAATCCCAAAATAAATAGATGACACATATTAATTAATCGCACATTTATTTTTTTCAAACGTATCGACCAATCAAACTGAACATGAAGTGTCATCCAAAAATTGCTTATCTCTGCCTACCATAAGAAGAAAATCCTCATCTTCGAACTCCATCAAGGCATTGACCTAATAAGCATACACACCAATCTTGAACTTTTTAACTCAATTCGAAGGAGAGTTATTGTGTTCCAAAGTCTCAGCAAATCAAATTGCTTATCGCTCTGCTTACCCTGAGCAGAAAATGCTCATTATCGATCATAGTCAAGGTATTACTGTAATGAAACTATACACCAAGTTTCATTACTCTCACTTAATTAGAACTAAAGTTATCGTGTCTCAAAGCATCAACCAATCAAATTGCTTATCTCTGCCTACCCTAAGCGGAAAATGCTCATCTTCGAACTCCATCAAGGCATTGACCTAATAAGCATATACACCAAGTTTGAACATTTTAACTCAATTAGAAGGAGAGTTATTGTGTTCCAAAGTCTCGACCAATCAAATTGCGTATCGCTCTGCTTACCCTGAGCAGAAAATGCTCATTATCGAACTTAGTCAAGGTATTACTGTAATGAAACTATACACCAAGTTTCATCACTCTCACTTAATTAGAACTAAAGTTATCATGTCCCAAAGCATCAACCAATCAAATTGCTTATCTCTGCTTACCCTAAGCGGAAAATGCTCATCTTCAAACTCCATCAAGGCATTGACCTAATAAGCATATACACCAAGTTTGAACATTTTAGCTAAATTAGAAGGAGAGTTATTGTGTTCCAAACTCTCGACTAATCAAATTGCGTATCGCTCTGCTTACCCTGAGCAGAAAATGCTCATTATCGAACTTAGTCAAGGTATTACTATAATGAAACTATACACCAAGTTTCATCACTCTCTCTCACTTAATTAGAACTAAAGTTATCTTGTCCCAAAGCATCAACCAATCAAATTGCTTATCTCTGCTTACCCTAAGCAGAAAATGCTCATCTTCGAACTCCATCAAGGCATTGACCTAATAAGCATATACACCAAGTTTGAACATTTTAACTCAATTAGAAGGAGAGTTATTGTGTTCCAAATTCTCGACCAATCAAATTGCGTATAGCTCTGCTTACCCTGAGCAGAAAATGCTCATTATCGAACTTAGTCAAGGTATTACTCTAATGAAACTATACACCAAGTTTCATCAATCTCACTTAATTAGAACTAAAGTTATTGTGTCCCAAAGCATCAACCAATCAAATTGCTTATCTCTGCTTACCCTAAGCGGAAAATGCTCATCTTCGAACTCCATCAAGGCATTGACCTAATTAACACATACACCAAGTTTGAACATTCTAGCTCAATTAGGAAGAGAGTTATTGTGTCCCAAAAAGTGTGACGGACAGACAGACGGACAGACAGACGGAAAGACAGACAGACAGACAGACAGACGGACGAACCCATTTTAATAGTCCCCCAACTTTCTTCAAAAGGCGGGGGACAAAAAGACAATAATTACCGTTCCCTTCTCAAATTTATTAATATTTGTTGCTGAGTGTTTCAAGAAGCGATTACCAGTGTCTCCACGGTCACCAAATATATTGAGGTAGACATTGGCATCTGTTCCAGCATATTTAACATTTCCTGTATAAACTTCCACTTTATAACGCACAACTGTAAATATATATGTTATAATAATGCACAACTGTAAATATATATGTTATAATAATGCAAAACTGTTAATATATATGTTATAATAACGCACAACTGTGTATGTTATAATAATTTGTAACTGTTAATATATGTTTTATAATAACGTACAACTGTAAATATTTATGTCATAATGCACATTATAACGCACAACTGAAAACATATATGTCACAATAATGCACAACTGAAAACATATGTCACAATAATGCACAACTGATCGAAAACATGTCACAATAATGCACAAATGAAAACATATATGTCATAATATAATGCACAACAGTAAATATATATGTTATAAAAATGCACCGCTGTAAATATATATGATGATACTGTACAATACATGTTTCATAATTAGCCGTATCTTTTATAATGATAATACTACTTTTCTCTAATTTTCTAACAAGAACTGGGGTAGTTAATATTTCAATATCTACAGTTGCCAAATGCTAAAGTGTTAAACCTGAGAATTACCTCTAAGTGGGGTTTTAATTAGCATATCACCTTTCCCTAAATTTGTCTAAGAAACTGGGGTAATCAATACTCAATATTTACAGGTGCCAAATGCTAAAAGATCAAACCGGAGAATTACCTCTTAATGGTGTTTTAATGCCAGGTCCTTCTGCTGGTAGTTCACGTACTATACATTTATCATCTTCATCAGTCGCCAACCATCGACCACAGTCAAACTTATATTTCTCCTGGGCAGCTTGACTTTCTATCTCGATCTGTAATTACAAATTATTCATTCTAAAATATACCGATTGAAAATCAGGGCGGCGGCTACAAACACAGGGAGAGTGAGATAAAAACTGTTCAAACCATAAAATTAAACAATTTATACTCTCCATTGAATTATAATTCCTCCAATTTTATACTCAAATTCTTCCAAATTTATACTCTCTATCCAATTATAATTCCCCAAAATTTATACTCATCAAATTTATACTCCCCATCCAATTCTAATTCCCTGAAATTTATACTCCCCATCAGATAATAATTCTCCCAAATTTATACTCCCCATCGGATTATAAATCTCCCAAATTTATACTCCCCATCGGATTATAATTCTCCCCATCGGATTATAATTCTCCCAAATTTATATTCCCCATTGGATTATAATTCTCCCAAATATACACTCCCCATCGGATTATAATTCTCCCAAATCTATATTCATTACTTACCTTATCTAGATGCCAGCCCGCAGCTAAACCTTTATTATCATGCCAAACACGTAACTTATAGGGTTTACCGACTTCAGACATATTCACATTAAAGATATCCATGTTTCCAGCCTCGAATGAATCACCTTTACCTTCTAATTGAATATCATCTGATTTACCCTTGTCACCATATAAGCACATAAATACATTGGCGTCGGTTCCAGCATTAGCTGTGTCTGTCGTATAAACCCAAACTGTCCATGATCCTTCTGTAATAACAAATTATTCAAATAGCTTTTATTTTGTACCCTTCGTGGGAGGTGTTCTGGTTAAAGATCACAAAATTTTAATATTACATTATGCCCGTTACATCTGAACAATATCAATTGTAAAATTGTAAAAAAATACAGGAGTAAGCCAAGTAGAACCTTAAAGCCTACAACACAAAAAAACTAACAGTGTCTCAAAATCGAGTACTGGTTTACAATCAAGTGAAACTAACCAGTTGTGACTACCTGGGCGACCTGAGCACTCTTATGATTAGTTATGTCATGACTCCGATTCTACAAATGACGCCGAGCGCCATGAGTGTATTTACGACTAAGATCAACTCGTTGCTCATGGTTGCTTCTAGTCACGGATAAATTCATTTCCAGCGACATAAGCCCTCAGTCACCATGTGTCGCTGTCAGTTTTATCGCGTCATAGGCCATCATAAGCTAGGCTTAAGGATTTTTTCAATTGTCAGTGTTGGTCTGATCAGGATTGGCCTCTGTGAGTTGACAAACAAAGTGTACATAGTTATTCGGATGGCATGAAAAACCACAGGTCTACTCTTTGACGTGCATGTAATTTTTGAATGTAAAGGAATATTATTGTGAATCCTTTTTGTGGACCATGAAACATGTTCACTTACTTTTAGTTTTCTTGATGCGTTTAGATTTTTGTTCCGTCAACGTTCTGCTGATGACTCGATCACCTTCATCCATGGCCAGCCATTTTCCACATGGGAAAAACTGTTCAATTCCGGCTGTAGGACAATAGACGGTTACACTCTCCAAAAACCATCCAGCAGCCACACCCTTATTATCATGGCCGATATCAATCTTAGACAAGGGGCTAAGCATCTTGGCAATTCCAACATTAAATAAATCGGTTTTGCCCTTCTTGAATTCTCCCGAATCCAGCCATATTTTTCCACTGGACTCCACACCATTTTTCCCACCATAGAGAATGATCCAGACGCGAGCATCAGTACCTGCACTGGCTTTGTTTCCAGTTACGACGGTTATTATGTATGGAATACCTGAAAGAAAATTTTTTTTAACAATTTTCTTTTATATTTTTTTAAGAAAAACAACTTTAATATTCTTTTACTTCTCTTACTTCAGAACTTTCTGTTATCAATTTAATATAGTTTATGAATAATTCTTTCAAAGATAGATTTAACCAATATATTTTTCACTTCAAGCTTTTGATCATTATTAATATTTTCAGAACAATATCTAATTATTCATGGTTTAATGCCAGCTTCATGATCCATGCTAGAATTGAAATCGTGGTTTTAATAATGGAGTAATCGTATCCGGTCTTATCCTATATTGAGGTCAGTCATGGCAATCATGTTGATCATATTGAAACGTATCTGACCAGAGCAGATCATGGACTGAATAGGCACAATCCTATCATAACGCACGACAGTGGGAACTTACAAATAATCAACACTGAAATGGTCACAAAATGATTATTAAACATCCAAGTAAGACAACTAAACCAAAATATCAATAGTAGCTAATCTCACAGCTATGATTCAAGAGGATTAACAAAAGCCCCATCAAAAGGTTTTAGTCAATAAAATAAAACCAAGTACAAACAATCCAAACCATTAGAGGGAGAGAGAGAGAAATGGGGTTTAACATCCACTCAACACAACTAGGTCATTTCGAGACTATCATATGGTTCAATTTTTTTATTTCCATAATTAGCTTGCGCGTAGGGGTATTTAGCAGTGGGAGGAAACCGGAGTGCCCCAAACCATTAGACAAAATTTGAAGTACTAAAAAAACGTTATAGGCAATGTAGTTTATTATCAGCAAATGGAGTGTTCACAGTGTACAAAACACACAACAAATAGGCTGGCTTATTTTGACCATTTGAAACTACCAAATGTTGAATTTCAATTCATTGAATCTTTCTACCTTGAAGTTTACAAGACATCCAAATCAAAGACTACTGGGGCAAAAAAATACAGTTTCTAATGTAAATTATACTTTACATTCTTTTTTCTTTTTTTCTTAGTGAAATAAAAAGCAATTCAGATAAAATCTTGGCTACTTATAAGCTCATTTTTTAAAAAAAGTTTACTAAACGCATTTAGATAGGGAATATCATTATTCTTTTATTTAATACATACATTCAAAGATAACAGTAGGTATAAAATTTAAAACCCATATACAATCAGACCGATTCTAAAATTAGCTACAGAGAGAGATAGAGATGGGGTTTAACGTTCATTCGAGACAAACTAGGTCATTTCGGGACTAACATATGGTGTAATTTTATTTCAATAATTCGCTTGCATGTAGGGGTCTTTAACAGTGGGAGGAAGCCGGAGGACCCAGAGAAAATCCAAGAGATTAGATAGGTGACCCTCCTCCTTGTCACGTACAACCAGAGATTCAAAACCATGCCAGTTGACTCAATGACAGGCTTTATGATACAACACACGCATGTGTTAACCATTCAACCATACAACCCTCGCTTTAACAAAAGAGAACTAACTTGAAATGACATATATGCATTAACAGGAGTCAGGAATGGAATTCATGAAATTCTCTTTGTATTTTGCAGAGATTTGTGACTAAATAGAATAAAATGCCTCATTAAAATTCCTGAGAAAATGTTTGGTAGGTGGTAAATTAAATCTAAATCATACTTTATGTCACAGGGTATGGTTGCTAAAGTAAAAGTACAAGGATTAATGCTACATACTGGGATCTCCACCAATTATTCCTAAAACTAGTTTTAACATATCTAAATCATAGTCCGACATATGTATAAATAAAATAAAAGAATGGTAATCCATCAATTTTTCATAGTTAAATAATTAATAAACAGAATTAATTCTAACTGGTTTATGACAATCACTGTCTAAAATTACTGGCAATAATTGAAAGGGGGTATGGGTCTATTTTTCTAGATCTTGAAATAAGACGAAAATGGTTCTAAAAGCACATATTAATGTATGTAAATTCTTTGAAATTCTAGTTTTGATTCTCTCTCCCTCTCTGTAAAAACACTTAAAACTATTAAGAAAAACAAAGTTATTCATATTCGTTGGAAAAAGATCTTGATAATCTGAAAGAAAGAAAATAGATCAAAAATTGACTCGATCAACAAATTGTGAACTGCAAGTCATGATGCACACTATGCTATTTTAATCTAAGAAATTTCAGTCAAATTAGATGCACTTTAACTAGTGATGCCATAAAATCACTTATAAAGTTTCTTGTAACCTGAATGTTACGCAAGCAGATAATTTTAATTCAGTGCATGCTAATCTGGTGCAGTGCAGAAAGTATGAATGAAATCAAGCGAAGTGGAGTGAAACGTCCAACTTTTTTAGACCAACTGCAATAATGATCAGCGATTGCCAGGCAACATACACTCTAATTTTGTAAGAGTTGTATAGAGAACAAGCTAAAAAACAAAATGCGACTTTTAGTACAATCCGTGGCCATAATCCAGGAATTGACGGTTAAATATGCAAGTATATCGAAAGGAACCCAAATCTTCTAGATATAAACATATATTTTAAGTTTCGTCAAGAACAGAAAGAAATTGTGCCTCCTAGGGGATCCACGCCGCGGCCTTGGTATTAGATACTTTTAGACTATTTGCATACAAGTCGCATCATTTTTTCATACAGTCTCAGTCCGATTTTTCACGACAGTCAAACTTGACCATTATTTGGGTGTTTTGCGATTATATATTTTATCATTGTTTTATATCTGATAAACATTATGATCATAGAGGATACACAAGCTATAATAGTGATTTTTCATACATCAGGGGCTATAATCCATGATGCTAACATCCGATACACCCCAATTTCAACAGGAACAAAGATCTTTAGAAGATAGACCTATATTTTAGGTTTTGTCAAAACTTGATAAAAATTGTGACCTGTAGAGTGAGTGTTCACAAATAAATTGTAGATAGCCCGACAAACAGAAATCCAGATGGACAGTGGCGATGACAATGTACGTTCATATGAAAATGTGGGCATATAAAAAAAGGGCATCTGCAAAGCAGTGTCCAGTGCTGTGAAGGAAATGTTTTCCAGAGAGCAATGTTTTCACCTACTCTTCATCAAATTCCAGGAACTCGCCAGGAACTCTTGTTCTTCTCCACAGAAAAGTGAAAACCCATGCTTTCACCTGATACCCGGTAATTAATTATTTCACCTTATACCCAGTAATTAATCCAGTAATTAATTATTTCACCTTATACCCGTTTATTAATTATTTCACCTATATCCGGTAATTAATCATTTCACCTTATACCCTGTAATTAATTATTTCACCTATATGCCGTAATTAATTATTTCACCTTATACCCTGTAATTAATTATTTCACCTATATGCGGTAATTAATTATTTCACCTTACACCCTGTAATTAATTATTTCACCTTATACCCTGTAATTAAATATTTCACCTTATACCTGGTAATTAATTATTTCACCATATACCCTGTAATTAATTATTTCACCATATACCCTGTAATTAATTATTTCACCATATACCCTGTAATCATTTAACCTTATACCCTGTAATTAATCATTTTACCATATACCCTGTAACTAATTATTTCACCATATACCCTGTAATTAATTCACCTTATACCCTGTAATTCATTATTTCACCTTATATACCCTGTAATTAATTATTTCACCTTATACCCAGTAATTAATTATTTCACCTTATACCTGGTAATTATTTCTTACTATGTGGTATTTTATGAGCATTGTGTTTAACATTCATCTTTTATTTTAAATAATTTCATGTTTCTGACATTTATTTGTATGTTTAAGTGCTTTTTGAAGTTTTTTTGTTCTAGACAGCAATATACAAATGTTTTGTATTAAAAATACTACAAATAATGAATAATGTGACATAATCAAAGGGGACCACAATGGATTCATCACAGAATTAAGCATCAGTATATATCCATCTATCATATGGCAATAATGAAAACTTGAATTATCAATGATATTAAATTTTGTCCTTTATAACCCATACAACATATGTTTGAAAACAGAAAAAAGAAATAAATTTTATCGTTAGAATAATAAACAATTAAATTCTTACAGTTTTCGAGGCTGATCAGGTTTAAAACTCATCTGGAAATCATTCCCCACTTGATGCGATTTTAATGCCTTTAAGCTTAAAATTCTTCCGAATGTAAAAGGTGTTTCTCGATTTGGAAGTTGGCGTTTTGACAGCCTCCCTGCAGGCTAAGCCTCTACCTACTTAGTGGCACGATTATTTATATTATCTACAGTTTGAACTATTCTCTCCAGCTCTCGTTTGTTATAATTTGTTCTCCATCATCTGCATGCCATATTAAGAAAGTGTTATCTTAGGTCAAATGAATTAACGACCAATAAGTCAAACTACTGACCCAGAAATTTTTATGAAAACAAAAACGTTTCGCCTTTGGGAATTTTTCAAAATATAACATTCAGTATAATGTGTCAACACTTTCCCTCGAAAAAGGATGATGTACACTTTGTATCCCATGGCAAAACAATTGTATATAGAAATAGGGTATGGGGTGGACTTCGGCAAGGTTTTATTTTTTGAAGGGGGGGGGGGGCAGACTCCCTATTACACTCACTACCAGCAAAGTCATCTGTGCTACCTCATAACTTTGAAATGAACAATGAACCATGCCACCAAATTTTAGAGTATTGCCTTAAATTTAAAATGTTTTGTGTCGCATTTGGAGACAAATTTTGATGCAAAAATTAGTCTACATATATTTTGAGTTTAAAAATATCATCAAATCATAAAGTTTGTACAAACAAGGCATCTTTATGTTATGTGACAAGAGTGAACATTTTATTCCAGTCTGTGTGTTACCATACAAAATATTCACTTAAAAGAACTTACATGCTATAATAAGCTAATTGAGTGGATATATGATAAGCATCCAACTATAATACTAATACTAGTAATAGATTTCATGCTTTATAAAGTAGACACCGAATCCTAATGATAAATGTTCATTCTGTCATGCTATATACCAAACCCTAATGATCAACATTCAATCTATTATCCTAATGGTAAATGTTCAGTCTACAATCCTTTAATATATTTCATACTATATAAGTGAATACCAAAACCTAGCGATATAATGTTCAATCTACCATCCTTTAATATATTTCTTGCTGTATATTAAGTGGATACCAAAACCTAATGATAATATTCAATCTATCATCCTCCATGCTATAAATAAAGTGAATACCAAAACCTAATGATAAATTTTCATTCATCCTTATACTATGCATCATGCTATAAGGTGGATACCAAAACCTAATGATATATGTTCAATCTATCATCCTTCATGCAATATATAAAGTGGATACATAAACCTAATGATAAACTTTCATTCAATCATCCTTCATAATATATTTCATGCTATGATATAAAGTGGATACAAAAACCTAATGATATATGTTCAATCTATCATCCTTCATGCAATATATAAAGTGGATACATAAACCTAATGATAAACTTTCATTCAATCATCCTTCATAATATATTTCATGCTATGATATAAAGTGGATACCAAAACCTAATGATAAATGTTCAATCTATCATCTTTCATGCTATAAAATAAGGTGGATACCACAACCTAATGATAAATGTTCAGTCAATCATCCTTCATAATATATTTCATGCTATGATATAAAGTGGATACCAAAACCTAATGATAAATGTTCAATCTATCATCTTTCATGCTATAAAATAAGGTGGATACCACAACCTAATGATAAATGTTCAGTCAATCATCCTTCATAATATATTTCATGCTATGATATAAAGTGGATACCAAAACCTAATGATATATGTTCAATCTATCATTCTACTATAAATATTTCATTCATATAACACGGAACATGCCATTCTAGAAATTATAGAGCTTTACCATCGTCATCATCATCACCAACTTTAAAAAGTACAAAATGTTTCAAGATTACATGAAGTATTAGGCAATCATTTTAGGGTAATGGTAATTTTGAAGTATAAAACTTTTATATCAATGGACTGTCAGCTTAATTTTAGCAAACAGTCAATTTGCTTCAAAAATAAAAATCATTCTAGGTCTCTAGTTCTTTAAACCCTTTATGAAGAAAATTCTGAGAACCCTCTAATGCTCTGCTTTTGCTCTGTTGTTACAATGTGAAATTTACAGAGCAAAATTCTAGAATCAAAGGGAGAGAGAGAGAGAAATGGGGTTTAACGTCCACTCAACACAAACTAGGTCATTTCGGGACTTACATATGATTTAATTTTATTCCAATAATTCGCTTGCGCGTAGGGGTCTTTAGCAGTGGGAGGAAACCGGAGTGCCCGGAGGAAACCCACGAGGTTGAGAAGGCGCCCCTATCTCCATGCCACATACGCTCACACCAGGGTTAGAAACCACAGCCGCAAGCCAGAGGTGACCGGCCAGCTAGAGGTCAAAGCGCCGCACTCTAGTCCACTAGGCCATCCCAACCCCCCTAGAATCAAAGGATTTACATTACTTGTACCGTACCATTTCTATTAGCACATTAATGAGTATAACTAGATCTGCAAAGCAGATATTAAAGTTTCATATTCACAGTCACTTCCTGTCACATGTCATGGGTCATGTAAATAATCTCATCAAAAAAAAATCATTAAAATCTGTCAAAATATAGAGGAAACACAATTACTATTTCAATTAAAGCAACGTTTGGTTGAGGATTCTCTCAATCCTCAACGAAACGTCGTTTTAATTAAAATAGTAATTGTGTTCCGTAATATGTTTTTGTGTTGTATTGAAATAGTGCATGAAATAAACTAAAAAATAATAAATCCATATTAAATTGTGTGGCTTTATTAAAGTTAAAATATGAACCATGATATTTATTAAGTGTAAATAAAATGTACTAAAATACAATACTACTAGCTATCTAATTAAAATAATAAAAATATATCAGTTCATTTTATTTTTTGGTTGTTTTATTCCAGATCAAAACATGGCATTAAGTAAATTGTTCAGATTTCATTGGCCTTCTCCTGATAAACAAGAAACTTTGATATGCTGGTTGTCTAAATCAATGTCAAAAGTATGTACAATCATGCTGTTGTCACAGGCTTATACAGGCTTTTCTTAAACATATCTTTAGAGTTTAATGGAGAGAGAGAGAAAAATGGGGTTTAACATCCACTCAACACAAACTATGTCATTTCGGGACTAACATATGGTTTAATTTTATTTCAATAATTCACTTGCACGTAGGGGTCTTTAGCAGTGGGAGGCAACCAGAGTGCCCGGAGAAAACCCACAAGGTTTTAAAGGCGCCTCTATCTCCATGCCACATACGCTCACACCAGGGATCGAAACTGCTAAAGACCCCTACGCGCAAGCTATTATTGAAATAAAATTAAACCATATGTTAGTCCCGAAATGACCTAGTTTGTGTTGAGTGGACGTTAAACCCCATTTCTATCTCTCTCTCTTAATGGAGTGATCAACCAAATAAATAAAATCAGATTTAAAATACAGATCTAATTCTCGTTTTTTTATATGTTAAATGGCCATAACTATCATAAGATCTGAGGTGTTGATTGGTAGGAGGCATCAGGTGGCTTACAAGTGATATTTGACCTTATGACATCAATTAACCAATTCGTCAGTGTTTCACAAGGCAACTTTTACTTTGTTCTGTTTACCCACAGTTCAACATGCCACACGACAAGATCTCGACTCACAAGATGATTTGATTGGCTCATCACTCACACAGTGGCGGCGCCAAGGGGGGGGGGGGCCAATTCTAGAAAAACAAAATTTTGATACGTTTCGGTAATCAATACCTTTTACGGTGATTAAATCCCATATCCCTACTCAGTCACAAACTTGCCTGCTGTAAACCTACTTTAGAAGTGCTTTTTACAATCCTCAAAGTTTTTGGGTATAGGTTCAACGCAACGAGCATATGCATTCACTTGATACACTCACTGTGTTCGTTTGACACCTCCCTCTCTGTTCGGATAAGCTTCCCTCTCTGGTATAAACTCTGGTCCAATGCCTGAAATATTGCCAGACTGCATTTCGGGCAGTCTACTTTTCAAATTATTGGGGGCTCCGTTGATATTCCCAACGTCCGTTCATTTGACACTTTAATCTCTGGGGTCGGAAAGACTAGTAATCAGGCGACAGACGGCATCTAAACAGCTCTATTTATTTCTACGATCAGTGCCTGAATAGCATTTCCAATGGTCTGTTTATCAAAATTTTCTTGGGTAGGTCTCCAAAAACTCACACCAGGACTTGCTACTTTTAGCACTCACAAGGGTACTTCGTCGAGGTTCGCATGTCCGTTGGTGTGACATTTTGTTCTCTGGTCGGATGAACTAGTGATCAGGTGATGGACTGTATCTGGTCGAATCTATTTATCTAGACTATCGGTGCCTGACTGAAAACTGCCAGATAGCATTTCCCGAGAGTGTATTTTTCAAAATTTTCAGGGGGGGGTCCCTACTTTGGCGATCGTGAGTGGGATTCGTCGGAATTCACACGTGCGTTCGTTTGACACTTTACCTCAATGATCATTGCCTGAAATACTGCCAGGCTACATTTCCGGTAGCCCGTTCTTCAAAATTTTCTGGGGGAGGCCCCCTTACACCTATTTTAGGCTCGTGCCTTTGCCACCTTAACCTTGGAGTTTGCCACAGCTTTGCCCCTCCAACTACCGATGGCTGGAGCCGCCACTGCACTTACATCACCCAGAGTGCAGGATATCTAACAGCTCTACCAGATCCTGGTGTAGTGAAGACAAGTACAATAACATTTTAAACCAGGGTCCTTCATCCATTTAGAAACAAACCGGCCAGAATTATGTCAAATGAGGTCCCGGTAGGAAATGAGCATAAAAATGAAACAGGATCTGCATTTTAATCTGATGGATAATTGTAATTAGATTGCAAAACTACTTGCATTTTAACAATTACTCAATATCTAATACTACTACATACTAACTACTCCTTACATATAGTGTAAACTAACTTATTACTACCTACATATACTTACAGTGTAAATTAATTTATAATAACTACTTACCACCTCCTTTATATAGATACAATAGATTAGAAATAATTATAAATTTGTAGATTAAAAAAAAAATAACGACTGTTATGACATTGAGTGACTATTTTTTAGTGTCAAATTATTATAGAGATTAAATCACTTTAAAAATCTTTGAACCAATATTGGACACAGTCAAAGTCATCCCTCTAAGTTCTTTTTACTTTTAATTTAAAATGAACGTAAGAACCTATTGATTCGGATAAAATTAAAAGTGCTAATTTAATTGTTTTACGAAGTGGGCATCTGTCTACATTTGGACAGATAGCGTCAATACTGAAATAGAACTGATATTCCAAACTGAACTTACAAAATGAAAATATAATTATTTGTTTAGATTTTCTCTTAATCCAAATTGAAATAACAATCAGATCAACGCAATTTTACCCTTCATTACCAGCATGCCCTAAATCGAAAAAGGTTTAGCTCCCTTAAGTTTTCAAATAAAGGAGGGATGACTAGACTCCATATTTATTTCCAATGTTCAAATCAATATGGAGGATGAAGAATAACAAGGAAATAAAAAATGGTACAAAGTTAAAAAACAACAACAAAGTAATTACTAGTTTTACTAACATACCAGATTTCATGTACATTAGAAAAACAATTCTTTCATCGTACATCCTATAACTATATCTATATACCGTATGCTATAAAAATGTTCTAAATACATAGCTATGGTACTATATGTATATAGATAATTAGACAAATACTTTGGTTAGTAATAAACACACAGCTATAGACTAATGGTCTATATATCATTGCTACATAGTAGTTACGGAAGGAGCACTTATGGTACTTTCTAAATTTTTCCAAAAAAGTTTGCTAATGGTACTTTCTAAATTAATCCAAAGGGTTCGCTAATGGTACTTTCTAAATTAATTCCAAAGGGTTCGCTAATGGTACTTTCTAAATTAATTCCGAAAGGTTCACTAATGGTACTTTCTAAATTTATGAAAATCTTTCATAAATTAAATCCAATTTCATGGTTTAGTTTAATTAATAAATCAGATCAATCATTTAATTTGTTTTTTCAAAGGGGAGAATGCCCCATCTTCCCCACCCTTTCTGTCACTGTTACTGCTATGTAGTCATGCATTTTGTTACATGTTATCTCTACAAATAAAAAAACACCAAACAAATCTTTTAATAACCTACCTTTAGCCGCATCATTCGGCCCCACATTCAACACCAACTCCCTAGATATTTGTCCATCATCTTCGTCAGATGCCAGCCATCGCTGACATGGAAATTCGTAAACCTTAGAGACGGCAATATCATCAACAATAACCTGAAAACATCAAAATTGGATTTTTAACTTTTATACCCGAAAAGGAAATGAATGGTGTTTAAGACCAATATGTTTATTTGTCAGATTTGGAACACAAGGCAGACCAATTTTTCCATAACGACTGATTCTGTTTCTCGGTCATTTTTTCACCATATCCTAAAAGACCGAAACAAATTGTTGCTGTTTCAAAGTATAGACTCCACTGCTAGTGTTTGTGGTTTGCTTCAAGATGAAAACAATTATGGTGGTTCATTTTGTTTGGGTAGCCATTTTGACAGAACTTATGACAGAATTGTGAAAGTTGGTGGAGGGGAAAAAAAAGTCAAAGGATCATTCTCAGACCTGATAGCATGACATAAGAATTTAGTTTGAAAAGTTTCTGTGCGTAATCAAAAATGACCGACAGTAAAAATTTTGAAGTGGTAGCCCTGATTTACACTATTTAACCCTGCCATGCCTGACACCGTGTTGAGACCACCTCACTTTGGTGGGCCAATTTTGCACATTACTCAGTACGCAACACTTATGTTTGACCCGTTTACACTACAAAAAAATAACCATGTTGTGCCTGGTACCGTGTCTTACACGCTTAAAATGTCTCATCACATGTAGGTAATTTGTATGTGTTAATTTGTGAGATGAGGAAAAGCGACTTTTATTACAGCTCCAAAAACAAAATGATAGATTAGAAGATTGCCTTGTGATTACCAATTACCATTCGTAATCAGTTCCATTACCACTGATGAAAGATGGAATATCAAACGTATTGGACATTTCACCACTAGAAAATTCACATAATCTGTCAAAGTTTCAAATTTCCTTTGGTTTGTTCTGCTCTCTCAAATGTCATTATTTGGGGTTGACATTATCAAATTAAAAAGGAATTTGGCCACAGACACGTTCAGTCTTGATTTAATTTCATGTGGAACCATTGGAAACTCACTTATACAAAACAATTTTTGTTATTGTTTCAAATAAAAATGATATGAAATCAGGTTTTAACGTCGTACTGTTCTGGCTAGCAAGCCAGTGGCTTACCCACTTAGCCACATGATCCCCTTGTTTCAAATAGCATTGATAATAAATACGTAGTAACAGTCATATGACCATAAATATTATTTCTAATTAAACGTTTTAAAGGGCAACAAAGAAGAAATACGTCATGACAATTGACCAATATTCTTTTTAACGATCAAATTACCCGTGTGACAGGGGAGTGTACTAATGTCTCTAATTTTCACAATATCTTTCCTCGTAAACGACGTAAACCACACGACGGAAATCAAAGGAAATTGTTGACTTTATTTAGCAACAAGTTACATCAATATAAACTCGTTCAACTCTCTTTAAACTGGAGAGGAATTTCAATACAGGATATCAATGTAATACACACTTGGTTTAAAATCAAACTTGAAGTCAAGGGTGGAGTTTTGTTTTATTTACTGGAGAACCAGTAAACAACAATGGTAAATATTTAAGAGGTTCAATACGGTTCATTAAGGACTCGTTGAAAATCGGTTTGTTGTCGGCGCTAATTAGTGAACTTGTAATTAATTATACCAGGTTTGATGATATCGTTCTTTGACGTCTGACTTATATAATCACCAATCAGAGACTTTATGGTATATTGAATACAGAGAAACACTGCGATAGCTGATTAATGAATTTTTTATAATTAATTACAAAGTACTCAATTAAATATTGTGATTAATGATTTACTATGTAAAGTGCGCATATTATTGAGATATGCGGCAGCTAATTAATTATTTTTTTGTATTCTCATTTACTGGTAACTCAAATAATGTTAAATACTGAGAAAAGTAAAATTAGTGAATTTTTTAAAATTAAATTAAAGAGTAATCAACAGCTTGATTCACATTACGTAATATTATGTAGGCAGCTATGATTTTTTTTTAAAAAAAAAGCTTGTGTATTAATGCCACAGACTAGGCTTTGATCTTCTTTGGGTTTCCCTACATCCACAATGCTTTTGGTGGGCCCCTGCTCCTTGCTGGCCCCTAGGCTTTAGCCTAGTCAGCCTTTAGGATAATACAGCACTGAGCCAAACCAACTTAACAGTTCTGATAGCCATGGTTTAATTATAGTTAATTACGATTGTGTAGATTCTCCAAGACATAGCAAATTTTCACGAATAGAAACAAAATGCTCAATAGTAAGCTTGAGTACGTCTGCAACCCATTCAGACAGTTATATAATCTAGCTGAGAAAAAAAAAGACATGTAGCAAGCTGTGATTTAGTAATTCCAGGATTCAAAATATATGGTATAATTTATCAAGTTAAGTATTTTATATTGGGTTGATAGGGTGCAGACGACTAACAAAAATACAAATTTCTGCCAATTTTCATTCAGAACTACGGGAAGACATTTTTCTGTCTACCAATACATAGTTTACGATTTACCATGATGGATTATGGTCTACTCTTATATCGAATTCCAGTTACCCAGTGATCTTTTATGGGATGGCAATGTATACACGGGACCTCGGTTTTTTATCCCATCCGAACGACTAAACAGTTGTCCTTGTCTGGCCCTCCGTGCTGCACCACTGGACAAGGGGAAACCACATCAGAAAATCCTGATGAACTCTTGGCCAATGCAGAGACTTCCAAGCTAGCGAGCATGCGTCTTACCCACTTAGCTACTGTGGCTTCCCAGAGTAATAAAATCAAACTATGGCACAATACACTTGCAGCACAAGATTAAGAAATCTCTCTAAAATCTGTCTCTCAAGCAAAAAAATGTTTTCAAGGCTACATTAGCTTTTTGGCAAAAATCTGAAAAGTCTGTGGGCGTTTGTTTTTTTACTCTGTAGAGTCTGTAGCAACCCTGTACTAATTATTACTCAACGATATATCTGATTTCACAATAACATCTTTAATATACTTCAACCATCACACTAATATCATAAACATATTAGTAGAACGTCTACACTTGTCCAAAATCTACAACAGTTTATAGTACTGACACATTCTAACATCTAACAACATGCACTTTATTTCTTATTTTTACATTCAAATTTCTCAAAATTGTAGAGAAGTGAGAGATAAGAGAGAAATGGCGTTTAATGTCCAATAGACACAATTGGGACTAAGATATTGTTTAATTTTATTTCAATAGGGGTCTTTTGCAGTGGGAAAAAAGGAGGGCCCGGAGAAAATCCACAAGTTGGACAGGTGACCCTTCTACTTGTCACGTACAACCATGGAATTGAAACCAAGCTTAATGTTTGGCCATCCAACCCCCAAATTATAGTATTTTATATTATATTGTAATATATGATGATGATGATATAGTGTTTAAGAGATAATAAAAGATAGACATTGTAGATCTAACTGCCCAACAAATTTACAGAAAATTTACAGTTGATTTCAAACCATGGGTTAACTGAAACAGGAAATACCAGTAATGGTCTTTGATCAAGAAAAAGCGACCTGGAAATATGGTTTTTGGTTCATAAGAGAAAGTTCTGTGTCATAAGTTCTGTGTCCAGGATTTTCAGAAAGAGGGGGCTTGCTTCACCAACTTGGGAGTGCGAAGCCCGAAACCATGATTTTTGAGTGTAAAAAATGCCCACAAGGACTAATTTCATACTAGTACTGTAAATTACGATTTCCAACCTAAACTATTTTTGTTCTCCTTTCTCGCGAGAATATATGGAGCTAAAAATTGTTCGCAACCTCAAAAAATAAAGGTGGAGTGTGCCGGGTGCGCCCCCCTCTGAATCCGCGCCTGCTGTTGGTATTCAAAAAGAAAAATTTTGTGTTTGAACTGTGAGTTCTGAATGGCATAAGGGTCATAAAGAGAAATTTTCAAAAGAAAACATTTCTGGATTTGGGATCAGAAGATGAAGTTGTAGGTCGTAAGTGGATGTTCTGAATCAGGAATGGAAGATCTGGTTCTGAGGGGCGAGTTCAAGACCTGAAGAGTAAATTCTGGATCAAGAAGGAAAGGGCTGAGTTTTTGAGCTTTGTTCTGAATCACAAGAAACATGTCTGAGTTGGAAGAGGGGTCAGAAGAGAGAGAGAGAGAGAGAGAGAGAGAGAGAGACAGAGTGAAAAACAAATATCTGCTTTGATATACATGCCAGAAATTTTATATTATTGAGACCTTAAATCAGAGGCTCGCTAACCCTTTGTAAATGACAGGTCAAGTTCCTCCCTTCAAACTGAACTGATTCATCATCATGTGCATCTGATATTTCTCAGCTATGAATGGATCAAAGATTTTTAGTTGTCCCATGGGATAACAGTTTATTTTACTCGTCTTTAACATCTACCAGACATTCGCTCTCTACTGAAACCGTCTGTATGTATTATTGCCCCAAGACTAAACTGTGGAAATACTTGACCTGTAATTCAGTCTGATTCTGATTCACAAGGGCAGATCCAACTCAGGGTGTCTGTCTCCGCCAAGATTTTCAGACTTTCAGAAAGTAATTGAAATGAAATGGAATTTAAGGTCCTACATTTCCTCACTAATAAATTCGTTATTATTAAAGACAGAGAGAGAAATGGGGTTAATGTCCACTCGACACAAACTAGGTCATTTCGGGACTAACATATGGTTCAATTTTATTTCAGAGGAAACCAACGAGGTTGAGAAGGTGCCCCTATCTCCATGCCACCTATGCTCACACCAGGGATCGAAACCACAGCCGCAAGCCAGAGGTGCCAGCTAGAAGTCGAAGCGTGGCACTCTAGACCACTAGGGCATCCAAACCCCCAATATTATTAAAGTCATCATAAATTATTGAAAATTAGAAATGATCTCATTCTAACCAAGATTCTTAAATGTGCATAAAAGAAGTCTTGACAGTAAGAATTTGAAAAAAGTAGAGAATCACTGACGTCCAGGCCCCCGAGTTCACAAAGCATTCTCAGACTTGAGTTAAGAATTTACTCAACTTTCAATCACTGTTTACGAGAAATATCTTTGATCCAGAAACACAAAACTTTGCACATAGTTTCTTAGTTTTATAAATGACTATATATTTTAGTTTAAATAAAGACAACAATTTTGAAGAAATTTTAAGCCTGACCATGTTATGTGAATTTGGGGCCAGGCAAAATTAGCCTTTATAGTATTACACACATGGCCACAGAAAAAAATATCTGTATGTTGTCTCATTACGACAGAAATATTGTGGTGACGAAAGGCTTAATTCTAGTTATTTCTTGTAATACATGGATTTCTCTTGTGAATGAATGCTTGAAGTTCAGTACAAGTGTAGACAGGAACTCTTGAAACTAGGGAGGCAACAGAAAAATAATATTCCTTGGCACATGTGACAATAGAAAATAAAACCATATGTCAGTCTCATCACAACAGAAGTATTGCGGTGATCAGACGTGGAATTCTATTTATTTCTTGTAATACAAAGATTTCTCTATTGAATTGATGCTTGAAGTTGAGTAGAGTGCAGACAGGAACAGATGAAGAAGAACTATCTCTGATATCCTGTCTTTGTTGATATAAATTACCTCTAATATCTGTAATCTTTATCTTGTTGTCTATGATTTCTACATCCTTCCATGATTGTTGAAAGTAATAAAATCACTTGGAATGATGGTTGTTGCCCAACAACAGGTGCACTGTGGGTGTTAATTGTTTTATGAAACTATGCAAACATATTTCACATTTAAACACATATTATTACAACTGTGCACTTTATTTAAATATGTAAGAGGTTGAGATTATTTTACAAACCTTGAAATCTCAACATCATCAGATTCTTAAACATAAAGTCATGCAGATGTAAATGTAGAAATAATTTTGCAATGTTGCCAATAATTGCAGCTGCCCTAAAGTACAGTTATCATATTGTGATTAGGGTAGATGCACCAATCGGGCTAAAGACAGGCAAATGCAAAGAAATTCAAGGTTGAATGTCCTAATGTTCTGTAGTACTGAATGGACTGATGAAAATAGGCAGATTTCATACAGTGTGGTATGAAGAAAACATTTGCTCCAACAGCAATACGGTCTACTCTTATATCAAGTTTCAACTGCCAAAGGATCTTTCATTTGCGAGAGAGAGAGAGAAATGGGGTTTAACGTCCACTCAACACAAACTAGGTCTAGGACTAACATGGTTTAATTTTATTTCAATAATTTGTTTGCGCGTAGAGGTCTTTAGCAGTGGGAGGAAACCGGAGTGCCCGGAGGAAACCCACGAGGTTGAGAAGGCACCCCTATCTCCATGCCACATACGCTCACACCAGGGCTCGAAACCACAGCCGCAAGCCAGAGGTGACCGGCCAGCTAGTGGTCGAAGCGCGGCACTCTAGACCACTAGACCATCCCGACCCCCCCCAACAGCCATATGCACGTCAGTATGTCAATATGTACATAGGACCTTTGTTTTTCATCCCATCCCTGCCGCGCTTCGAACTCTAGCTGGCCTCTGGCTTGCGGCTGTGGTTTCGAGCCCTGGTGTGAGAACCCTACGCGCAAGCGAATTATTGAAATGAAATTAAACCATATGTTAGTCCCGAAATGACCTAGTTTGTGTTGAGTGGACGTTAAACCCCATTTCTCTCTCTCTCTTTTCATCCCATCCCATTGTCCCTTTGCAATCTCCTGTCCTGCACCACTGACAAGGAGGGGGGGGGGGGAATTCTGGAATATCACAATGAACTTTCTCGGCCAATGCAGGGATCAAACCTCCAGGTTGGCAAGTCAACATCTTACCCAATGTGACAAATTGTGTGCTATGAAGGAAATTTTGCCCAGACAGTGGCCTCTCCACCTAATCTTGATCAAATGGTTTGACCTTTTCTTAAATATCTATGACTAGGTATATCTTAGGAGGTCTTTCCACCTGAAATATCCAGGCGCGGATCCAGTGGGGGGGGGGTCAGCCTTGAAATTTGTTTTATGCGATTTTATTGGCGATTTAGACCTGTAATTTTGTAATTTACCTTCCAGAAATACGTCAGAATGAACCAAATTGAATCTAATTTACCAAATTAATCGGTTGAGCGCAATTAGTAAAGCAATTATCAAACCTAGACCCCCCCCCTGCAAAAAATCCTGGATCCGCATCATAGCACTTTACTGTCAGTTAAATCATTCACTCACTAACAGAAAGTTTACTTTTTTTCCAGGGATTATCTTATCTTGATCTCTTGCATACTTTAGATCTGATATCATGAAACACTTCTGAAATCGAAGTACAAACATTAAAGACAAACCAGATACCACTTTTTATCTATTTGGGAAGATCACATGGCTAAAATTTTCAGCTTTACTTTTATAAGTTGCAGAATATTAAGGTCAGTGACCCACGTGGGTGGATAAATGTTCTAGTTAAGAAAGAGAAAAGTGACATTGCGAAATCTGTAACACGATACTCAAGAATTCAAAAGATGGCTCAAAACGGTTTATTTTTCCATATTGGTTGAATTATTTTCTTAAAATTTAAAACCAAATGTTAATGTAATTAACCGCCTATACCAAAATAAACTCACAAAGAAGACGAAATACATTCACTGAGACTTGGCAGTACACACCTTGCCCTTGAGAAAATAACGAGAAAATCTGATAAGAAAAACAAAAAAATTTTAAGATAAACATGAAAGAAATAAGCGTGAAGAAAAAAATATGAGGAGAGTGAAAAAATGAATGGATGGTAAAGATCGTGTAATATGCAAGATGTGGTAATATAGATTTAAATCAAATAAATCTTTCATTTACTGCGGATCTCAAGTCAATTGAGAGAAGTTTAATAAATCATTGTAACATGCTTAAGGGTGAATCTTTCGTTTTGATTGGTCAATAAGACACTGTCTATTGGACAATAATGCCCCTCTGTTTTAGTAATTTCTTTTAAAATCCTAAATAGCCAACGTAAAATCTCAGGACACGTCTATTGAACAATAAAAAGTCTCTTAATGGGCAACAGGAAGTGTTTATCTCCTTAAAGTAATATAACTGATCTACAGTAATATACAATAAACTGTCAACAGTTATAGATTATATAATCTATAAACAATGAAACACTAAATTGATGTCTTGGTATGGAATAATTTATAAACAATAAACAGATCTCTTGGAATGAAATGGGGTTTAATGTCATACTGTTCTGCTACAACTGGGCTAATGAAGCTGGGCATATACCATACAGTGTACTATGAGAGTAATTTTGCCCCGGCAGTGGCACTATGGCCTATGATTATATCTTTAATGTTTACACAGGACACTGACAAGGGGGAACCACGTCGGAAAATCCTGATTTATAAAGAATGAAGAACTAAATAAATCGCTTTGAATCGAATAGTTTATAAACAATACAGAATTTAATACATCTCTTAGAATTGAACGGATTAGGGTTAAAAGTCTTGTCAAAACAATTTAAAGACTAATGATGGTTATTGTTGCCTATGCTTATATCATATTATGTGCAATGCGAGGTGAGAATTTTCCCTGTACAGTGGTATTTCTCTATACATTTCTTCAAATTTCAACTGCCAAATAAGGATCTGTAACATACACTGCCAATAAGTGTTAAGAACCTGATGTGGTGGTGGGAGGTAGGGGTGGGGTGGCCTCACATCTTTCTTTGTCATCCTCACAGACACCAAACCTGGTTGCTGGTTTATTGTCGCAACCACTCCTCCACCATGTCCCCTTATACATGTAGATCTTTTGATATCGAAGTCCAATCAGTTGGTTTAAATAAGTAGAATTAGTGACAGGTGTGGTGAACAAGAAAATTTATATTTAGTCGTTATTGAACATACAATGCCATTTCCTACAGAACTAGTAATGTGACATGGTTCACAATTTTTATTGTTCCATATGGTTGGGATCTTAATGCAGCTGAGTGATATAAATCCAGTGGCGTTGGACTATAATATCATATTTTCGGAAAATACGAAATGAAACAGTGTTTTATGACAAAAAACCATTAACTAGACTATACTGAAACCAATACATCAGATAATTCAGCTAACAATTCACAATAAGCAGTAAAAATTTCTGTTTTGTGAGCATTCATATGGAACTATTGTTCGTTTGATGATATTTACATAAATGTGTCAGAAAGTAAAACTTATCAAGATTACATACCATTTCTTACAGAAAACTTTCATGTTATCTAAACATTCAACGGTATTTTAATATACGCCTAGAATAAACTTGCTACATATTTTGTCATCATACCAATGTTAACCACAGCAACTTGAGTTAAAAAAATAAAGTCACATATTCTAAAAAACCTTAAACTAGTTTATGGCAAGTTCTGGTAGCAAATGCAAGTATTTTTGCAGAAGTATTTTTGGTAATAAATAAATGCTTGAATTATCCACAAGAAATAGACAATCTATTTGACTTCTCGTAAAGCATCAAGCAATCAAATTGTCATTATCGATGTAATGAAATTACACCAAGTTTCATCACACTCATGGAATTGGAATCAAAGTTAAAGTCATCCAAATTCTTTTTCAATTTGCTTAAGCACAAAATGCACAGCATTGACCTCTGTTTATATTATCATTGCATCCACCTAAAAAAACACCAGCACCAAGTTTGAAAATTCTACCCAAGAGTAAGACAGGGGACAATAACCATACCATATGTTAAAGATGTAAGTAAAGATGCATTATGTAAACGCTAAATCGACCTACATGTATTGCAGGTCTTTATTTTGGCATCAAATGTTATATATACCATTATTATAACAGGCCCGGGACTGTGCAGCGCAGTGGACGCTTACGGCTGGCCCCCGGATCCATTCACTTGATTTGATGTTTTCCGCAGGTTAATCTTATAGGTTTTTTGTTTTTCGTGTAGTGCGGTCCCCCTGCACTTACTATTAGACATCTATTCACAAGACAAACCTATTATCAACTCTCTAAACCATAGGATGGCAGAGATTTTAACAGATTAAAATATCATAGTCATTTTATGATTTAATCTAAAAATGGCAACTCAAGCCATGTCTCTAATAACAAGTACCATTGTGATGACATACAGTCTATGACACATCTTGTCAAAACTTAAAACAGTGATAACTTCGCTCAGAAAAAAGCCATTTGAATACAATTTTCAATATATTCATGTTACATTATCAGATTTTGAACTATTAAATCAAGAACAGCTTGCTCCTTAACTAAATCTTACATAATGCATCTTTAACAAACAAATAATAATCTAAGGTTTGATTGAAGGTCTAGATGGTACATCAAATTGTCATGTTTTTTGGTTACAATCTTCTTTTCAATGAAATTGAATCATGAATCACATGCTGCATTATTCATCATCGTATCGAATCAGCATAATGCATCTTTAATAAGCATATAATAATTGTAAATGTTTAGTTGAAGTCCTAGATGGTAGACCAAATGGTCATGCTTTTTGGTAAGTAATCTTCTTTTCAGTTAAATTGTTATCATGAATCACATGCTGCTTTATTCATCATCGTATCGATACAGCATAATGCATCTTCGTTGAAGTCCTAGATGGTAGATAGGGGGGTTGGGATGGCCTAGTGGTCTAGAGAGCCGCGCTTCGACCTCCAGCTGGCCGGTCACCTCTGGCTTGCGGCTGTGGTTTCGAGCCCTGGTGTGAGCGTATGTGGCATGGAGATAGGGGCGCCTTCTCAACCTTGTGGGTTTCCTCCAGACACTCCCCTATGCGCAAGCGAATTATTGAAATAAAATGAAACCATATGTTAGTCCCAAAATGACCTGGTTTGTGTCGAGTGGACGTTAAACCCCATTTCTCTCTCTCTCTCTAGATGGTAGATCAAATGGTCTTGCTTTTTGGTAACAAATCTTCTTTTCAATTAAATTGTAATCCTGAATCACATACTGCATTATTCATCATTGTATTGATTCAGCTATCTTATTCATACATTACGTATATCATGCTCAAGGATATGACTTATCATTTTCTTCAATAGATTTGGGTGTTTTCTACGATATAAATGATGTGTATTACTCCTCAACAATGCAATTAAACTTTAAAATGACATTAAAACTTTCAAAAAGAAAAGAAATATCACGGCAAATCTCTCAGTAATCTATTGAAGCTTTGATATTCCTCATGAAGCACTGCCCGATTTTATATATTTCACAATGAACTAAAACTAAAACTTATGCTACCAGAAAGAGGGAGAAAGGGAAATGGGGTTATATTGCAGACTTAAGGGCCCTACACACAAATGGATTATTGAAATAAAATTGAACCATATGTTAGTCCCCAAATGATCTAGTTTGTGTTTTGTGGACATTAAACCCTATTTCTCTCTGTCTGTATCTCTGAAAATAAGCAATCTGTGAATATCATCTACTAGGATTTTTTTCCAGAAAAACAAATCTTCACACACTGGATATATTCGTGTAAATATCGTTACCTTGACGTAAACTCATTAATATGTAAAACAAGATTTTGTTTGGACGAACACTGCTTCCTGTCTGGTCTTACAACATATGATGACTTTTACAGAATGACAGCATGGTAAATATTGATATTTAAATATTGTTTATAACTGGTGAATCAATTTACTATTTGGATAAATAATGCTTTCTGCTGGGAGTGAGAATAAAGGGAGTAGAATTTCTTTCAAAATTAGCTAATCTGTGATATAACCCCAGGTGGAAGAAGATGTTAGTCCCTATGTTAACCTGTACGGAGAAAATGGTGATTCCGGCGAACGACTAACGCAAGAATTAAATAAAATGAATAAATTTGAAAGGAAGCAGGTCAGTAGTTATTGTCAAGAAACTGATTGAAATACATATCTATATTTTTTATACTTTCGACGGCCTACACTACATGAAGATCTGACCGGCTGAAGTGGAAGGTTGTATCAGAAGTCATGCAAGCGGCTATTGACCCTATGAGATCATGCATTTGATTAAACCAATCAGTGTTGCTGTTTCTAGTGGGTTACCCCCAGTTGCGTGGCCTAAAACTTGTTGTAACAGATCGTTTCATTGGCTAACCCCTACTTCATCCAGAAGGTGGGTTGTATAATAACTCTTCCAGATCCTAGTGTAGTAAAGACAAGTAAAATATGAAATTATGAACTACAAAAAACAAAACGATATAAGATCTGTGCTTTAATGAGATATACTACTAAGTACAACCCTATTAATTTTATAAGAAGCTTTGGAAATTTCAAATATCACAAGATATTTTAAGAAAGAAAAATCGAATCAAGACTTTCTACTACCTTCATGTAAACCACCAGTTTTCCTTTAAGTTATACAATATTTTTTTTAGAAAAGCAAGTTCCTTATGATAAATTAATATGTATGTAAAACACATTTCTGTATATGACGAACAGGTCTGCAGTAAATATATTTTATTAAATCAAAATTTAAAATATCTTTCAAAAAAAATACCAAAGGCACATGTTTTTTCAAATTATGGAAAAGCAAACTTTTTTATTTACACTATAATCTATATGTAAAACTAATTTTCTTATATACTAGCGATGCCTGTAGTACACATATTGACTGTGCAATATTACAAGATGACTTTACAAACGCTTTTTATCCTAAATCAATATATATTCAAAACAAACTTTAGTTGAATTTGGACATTAAGATAAGATATTTTTAAGCCCATTGAATTTGAACATTAAGATAAGATATTTTTAAGTCCATTAAGACAGCTGAAAACAAAATGGATATAGTACAACAGAATAAGAAACATTTGAAAGATGTAAAAACAATATTTACTGCAAGAGTACAAAATGGCTATTATAGCCGTCTGCCCCTTTAAGCCAGCAGACGAATGGACCACCTGTGTTGGAAGTATATAGCATCAAGAGTCTACATGTTTAATACATATACATATATATATATATATATATTAAAGCAGGAACTAGCTACTGTTACACGGGATCTCTCGCACTTCAAGTGTTTAGTGAACTTGGTCTACTACTTTACACATGATCCTCACTGCATACGTTCAGTTAACAGCAGACACAAGTATGGTGTCAAGACATGTTCAAATAACGAGGAATTAATTACTTTAATTTCAAACCGAGCTGTAAATTAATTAGAAAATAATATGTGACCATATTACAGGCGTCAAGGATACAAACATCTTAACGTGAATATCTTAAACCGTTTAAATGTGTTTATCAAGTTTGCACTGGTAGGAATTAACGTAAATCAAATTCAAGATCGACTATTCAAGGTAAACATTTATCATTAATTCTTTTTTTTTTATTTCAAAACTTTAACTTTCTTATTAACAGTTGTTTTTAAAAATGTTTTCTAAAATTATCAATACAGTATTTCTGATAAGACTTAAATATAAAACATCACAAGATAAAATTAAGCGCATTATGACTGTTACTTTTTTTTTAAATTTGGGGAAAGGAACTTTGACGATTACCATTTTGTCAATATAAACACCCATATCATGTTAAAATCATGACGTGTCTACGCAAAATAAAACATAATTTCTAAAATTAATAAGAAGATTTTAAGTTATCAACCTCCAGTGCCCTGACAAATAAATTATGTATACCAATAAAGCAGTCAAAACTGTTAAATCCAGGGAATTTGCAAGTGTCAGAAAGCACAATTACAATAGGTTTTTCTACAGGCAAGGTTTCATAAAGATATATATTGAACAGTTTATAATGCTAAACAAAACCAGAAATGGAGAAAAGATGATGGGAACCCATTTTTATTTAACTCTTGAAGAGCATTGTATAATTTTAGGGTGCTTATCATAAGGTCGGTCTTTGAGTTATCTGGCGTGGTTTCGATTTCCCGGTTGTATGTGACAAGTTCTCTGGGAACTCTGGTTTCCTCCCACTGCTAAAGACCCCTACACGCAAGCGCATTATTGAAATAAAATTAAACCATATGTTAACCCTGAAATGACCTAGTTTGTGTTGAGTCAATGTTAAACCCCATTTCTCTCTCTAATACATGCTGATAATTTCCTACACATTTGAACTGAATGTTGAAGATCATTCCATTAACATTTAAACACCAATGACGGAACATACAAATAAAATCTGGTACAAGAGCACGTCCTTTGGTCTGATGGACTTAAAATGAGTTTCTTTGGAACTGATGTTTTTTCAAAATAGTTTGTTTTGAAAACTTGTGAAAGAGATTTAGGGAGGATCCACATTAAACCTCGTTTTCTCAGACATAATACTATTTAAAAAGACTCAATGACCTTGTAGCGGGTAACAGATGTACTTGATAAACTAGTCTAATCATCGATTTCCTCACAGATTAATCCAATTATCCTTCACGCGTTTTAAACATTTGAGAGAAATGAGGGCAAAATATCATCTGGTCCACATTCGGCATAAAGTTACATTCCTGCATACAAACTGGGGGATTTGATGATATATTTGACCTAAAAACACATTCAAACTAATTAATTTAGCATAATTTTGCTTCAAAACCTTCTCAAAAACATTGGTCTCCATTCGGCTTATAAGTGCTGAACAAAGTCAAAATTATAAATAAGAAGATATGTAAGTGATATTTCACAACATTTCAAAATAGAATTTTAACTACAGGTGTAAAGAGCCGAACATCATTCATATACTGAGCGCCATAGAAAACGCATCACCAAAAGTATGACAATGATGGTTAATTGTCAGTGTGTCCTCCACTGGCTCTTAAGTACTATGTGCAGCACAATTAACCATCTTTGTCGTACTTTTGGTTTTGACCCCTCTGACTTTGTACCGTTGATTACAGATTAAACATCTATAAGTGTACAAATGTGTTGTTATTGACGTGTTCCCATTTGAATATTGTTCACAATAAGAAGCAAAATAAATAAGATATGTTTACAAGATCATTTTGTTATACGAAAAACTAAGTGATGCGTTTTCTATGGCGCTCAGTATATGTTTCTGACAATTAATGTTATTTTCTAAGATAAATTATAATGTGTTACTATGCATTTTAAGGTGCCAAACAGTAGCAGTCAGACTGACTGAATGTTCAGGTTTTTGGAATACCATTAATATTATTTATTATTATTTTCAACAGTTATTAAATTGATTATCATTTAATTAAGAGAACAAAACCAAAACATCAATCAGGCATGTATTCAGTCAGATACAAAAAAATGAACCCATCGAACAATTTTATCCAACACTTATATTCAGTGGCAATGTGGATGTTTTATATCACTGCAGACAAAAAGGAATGTTACATTATTTTCAATTTATCATTCTCTTGAAAATAGAGAAAAAAGAATCGGAATCATATTTCGAAGAGAGAGAGAGAGAAATTGGGTTTAACATCCACTTGACACAAATGAGGTCATTATGAAACTAACATATAGTTCAATTTTGCTTCAATAATTCGCTTGTGCGTAGGGGTCTTTAGCAGTGGGAGAAAACCCACGAGGTTAGACAGGAGGTCCTACTCCTTCCCTGTCACTTACAACCAAACAATTAAAAACTTTTGTGCCAAATGTGACTCCTAATTAAATCACATAAAGATTTTCATCAAGAAAATATTCCAGTGTTTAAATAACAGAAAACAACATACCACTTTATAACTAAGATCATGTTGCAGAACTGTTATCTTTTTTTCTATGTTTGAAAAGTGTGACCGTCGGATCAAATAACGATTAAGTTAACAGAAATCTTAACTTTATGAATAAGATATTTTTCCAGATAAGAAATGGACGTCATTTCCGAAGAGTTTTGTTTATTTTTTTGGGAATATTTTACGCTTATATTTAGACGTTCAAATACAAATCAAAACATAATTGTTGTGCTGGCAAGTGAGTGACCAAGTTTTGGGGAGTGAGTGGAATATCATATTTTCTGGAATAAGCGATACATATTTTAATGAATTTTTCCATTTATTATATGATTCTTATACTGAAAAGAACCATTTGCAATGCCATGAAGAGATGATTATAGTCTGGATAAATTCTAGTTAAAATCGCAAGTATCCGATACCATCTCGAGTTGATTATGGTCTTGATTTGTTAATAAATGTCTCATTGATAATTTAGATAACAATTCAGGTCTAAAGAAAGACCTGCAATAGGTAGATTTAGCTCTTCCATAATAATGTTCCTCAAATGATTCACAATAATGTTTATTATGTTCTTTGTGAGTCATGTTTGGGGTGTCTTTTCAAATTTCTTTTTTTAAATTTTCTGTTTTGATTCACAATTTACTGGTATTTTATATTCTTTTTGAGTCATGTTTTGTGGACGCTCTTTCTAGGGTTTTTTTTTTTTTTTTATAAAATCACAGATATAATTATTATGTTCTTTTTGAGATCTGTTTGGGTTTTTTTTTTTTTAGTTTTTTTTTTTAATTTTAATAATTTCTAATTTTTCTGTTTTCTTATCTTTGTTATGTGCATTATATGATGTTGTACACTGCCTCCTGCGGGTGTTTTGATAAAAATAAAACATTGAAGCCATCACTTGCATGTAGTTTACAATCTCGTAGTCAGTAAATCTTTTATAAATACATTATGGGAGATTAGATAAAGAGCTGGCGGATAAAAACTAGATAATGTAAAGAGTATTTGCTGGAAATTACAATAAAATAGAACCACCCTGAACTGAGAATTACAATAAAATAGATAGACTCTGAACTGAGAATTTAGGGATTGAATTTTGGGCCTAGCCTCGGTCATCATTACTAAAGTCAGTACAATAAAAAACATAGTCTTACTAATCAATTTTTTGATTTAATCATGAATGAGTGTTGAGAAGCAGAGAGAGAGAGAGAGAGAGAGAGAGAGAGAGATGGGTTTTAAGGTCCACTTGACACAAACTAGGTCATTTTGGGACTAACACATGGTTCAATTTTATTTCAATAATTTGCTTGCCCATAGGGGTCTTTAGCAGTGCATGGTGGAAACCCACTAGATTGCGTTGAGAAGCAGATCGGATCCTATTACAGCAAATATCGCAAGCTAGCGATAGTTCATTATGATCTTGTTAAGTTAATCAATGTCTAATTAATAACTTAGATAACTTTTCAGACCTAAAGAAAGACCTGCCATAGGCAGATTTAGCACCTGCATAATGCATGTTTATAAAAAAGAAATTGTTTCTGACTTACTGTTGGTTTCTATATTTTGGGGTAAAACCTCAATTAAAATATTACCTTTGGAAGTAAAAATGGGTAATATAAATTACTAGATTGACAATGTATTATATATGGAAGTGAAAAGGGGGATAACATTAACTAAATTACCAAAGTATCTCATCTATGGAAGCCAAAAAATCTGCCATTAACAGGGATTTTTTTTCGTAACTATTTCAGGTTGATCTGCTAAAGACATAAAGAAAAGAATCCAAGCTTATCATCACAGTGGTTGGTTTACTTTCTCATTCCCTCGCCCACAATAACCTGAAAAAAGAAATCCTCAGACAGAAGACGCACTGGTGTGTAACAATTAGTGAATGTTATCAGTCCGTCTGTTTATTTATTGAACAAATAGCGAAGTCTGAGATAGTCAAAGTACTTGGCACCAAACATAGAACTATTTTTTCTTTGTGACAGTTTATACAGAAGCGTTCTGTTTCAGCAAACAAGATTATTTTGTGGTTACTTCCACAACTTTTAGGACAGATTCATTACAAGTTTTTGCCATTTCAAACGCGTGTTATGTGTTTTTGCAGTAAGCAAAGTCTCGTAAAGTGAGTGATTTGACGACGCAGTGCTATGAATGAAGATCCAAGCTGTCTGCTTGCACTAACATTCTAACGGGGATAAGAAAATAGTTGGCACAAGAATGACAAGATTATATGACTAATTGTTGGAGTGATGATCTACCTTTATTTTTCATCAAGATAAGAAATCGGTGTCTTTTCTATCCGTCCGCTAAATATAGAGCTAAGTGTTTTCACGTCTGTGTTAATCGACAGGTTCACAATTTAGCAGACGGGAATACATGTACCACGATGGTAGATAGGTTACATCAATTCTTGTTTTTTATCTTCAGTTAAAAGAAAGGTGGTCGTCATATGTCATAGTGCGGAGTAAATTTACGATTTTTTAAAATGGCGCTGAAATCTTTAATGTGTCAGTCAGTTCTTGTGCTTATTAACCTGTGTCTAATAATGGCTTCCAGTATACAGTCTAGGGATCAGAGTTGTGTACTGAGTTTAGTGGTCCCACGAGATAAAATAAAAACCTCATGTTCTGTGGATGAAACAGTGAAACGACGCATGAACACCTTGGAAACTAAAATAAATATTTATAAACAACAAGTTCTTGAATTAGAGACACAAATACACAAAGAAAGACTTCTTAATAATGACAAAATTATGAGTTTGGAAACCATGTTGTCCAAGGTTGATAAACTAGAAGAAATAGAAAAAAGAGTTTCGTATCTCGAAAATAATCAACGAAGAACAGTAAGTGATTATGGACGTAACGACAAACAATACAAATTCTCCAATGAGGACGCAGATATGACTAGTGACCAGTCCCTCGGTCCAATGACCAACTGGGGAAAATTCACTAAACCTGAAAAAAATACTAAATCAGAGAGGGAAGTAAAATTACTGGAAGAGCTAGAAAATATGAAGAGTACAATTAACGAAACCGGAAAAAATATTCTTAATAAAGTTGAAGACGTATTGAAAAATGTATCAGACACTGTAAAATTTAATAAAACGTATACAAATAGTTTGGAGGATGGCATCGATAATGAGACAGGGTCAACGTATGGAGAATTTATTCCAGATGAAAACAATAACCACATACCATTACAAAACGATCAACCCCTGAAACTCACCAAAAATGTTTCAAATGACACCGAGATTGGCGACAATTTAGCAGAAAATTTTCCCGATACCAAGATGAAGATAGAAACCAACCATATTCCGACCGGTCGAAACACCCTGGTTGTGCAGTTGGAGGAAATGCTAAAAAAAGAAATTAAAGATGTTTTAAATAATCAACTAGAAACTGTCATAAGCCTCGTCAAAAAACAACAGTCAGTGCATGATAGCTACGATGAGGAAGTTGACAACATGTCAGATCAGCATCTCTCGGACGTGAAGTATCTCAACGACAAACTCACTACCGTAGAACTCACTATTACATCCATCACACAGACAATGGATGATTTTTACAGTAAAACTGTCAAACTACAACCTCTGCCAACGTTGTTTGAAGAATTAAAAAAAAATTTAACAGAGAATTCAGTAGCAAAACCTACAGGAGACAGTCAATCAACTATAGAAAAACTGGATGAACATGCCAAAACATTACGAAAGATGGAGCGGCTTGCAGAAATTTTCCAAAGATCCCTAGAACATTACAGAAATGAAAGTAAAGCTACTTATGCAGAACTTGAGAAAAAGATATCTTCTGAATCAACCATGATGAAAACTCTCCGTGAAACGGTCGTTAAAAATGTAAGCGCAATGATTGATACTCAAATAGCACATCAAAACACAACAATTAAAAGCCAGCTGGCAGAAATGGAAAGTCTGCTAAAGAGTTTGGAAGACCAGAACATTTTGTTACAAGTGGATTTGGATACCACCGAACGAAAATTGAAATCAAAGATGTCCAAGATCGAACATGATCTGAAGATCGCTAAACAAGATATCCAAAGTTTAGGCTTTTCACAAGGCAAGGTGCAGAAAAAGCAGGAATCCATAGAGCAACAAGTGGTCAGCTTCCAAGCCAATAACGATATAAAACAAAGACTTGATATGTTGGAATTGGAATTCAAATTAAGCTTAACCAGTGACTGGGTGGAGTATCAATTTTCATACGACAGTTCACGCACACACTGTTTTGGACAACAGTTCATCAAAAGAACGAAATATAAAGTTGGTCGATACGTTGGAGTAATATTGTGTGACGAAAATCGTTATAAAATTCTCTTAGGTCAGAATTTGACAGACAAGTTTTTGAATATCGGTGATGAGGTTGGTTTAGGACAAGATCACTGTGAGTACGTTGGTGGAAATTCTAATGCCATTGTAACAGTCAGTAATCCCAGTATGTCCTTTAAGCAAGATAAAGGTATGTCAAGTACGTTTAATTTTTATACTAATTAGGCTCTAGAGACTGTCAGAAGATATTTAATAGATTAGAACAGAGCTGGAGACAGTTTGTGTTTAATGCCCACATAAACTAGGGCATTTCGGGACTAACACGTGGTTCAATTTTAATTCAATAATTTGCTTGCACGTAGGGGTCTTTAGCAGTAGAGAAAACCAGAGGATGCTGAGAAAACCCACAATGTTGGACATGCGACCCCTTTCCTTGTCGCGTACAACCAGGGAATTCAATCCACGCCAGTTTACTTAATGACAGACCTTATGATACAGCACGCACGTGCTAACCATTCCGCCATCCATCCCCCAACTTAAGTATTAATTTTACTATTTATGTTGCAGGTTATACTCGAGCTAATTGGGGAGAAGAACCACGAATTGTATTGTTAGACTTTTTACGTCCCTCGCCATCTTGGTACGAATGTGGAGTAACGATCCCTTGAATACAGACATCTGATTGGCCAAAAAGTGTGAAAGAGGAAAATGTGTGAATTGTCAGTGTGTTTTCATCAAACGGCAAACGCTGGAATATGTGATATGTGTACATACTATTTTAAAGAGAACAGATATTATAAAAATTGCTTTTATTGATGTTGTTATAGTGAGTCAGTGACTAACAATTCAATCAAACAGGGGCAATCCAACTATTTCAGTCCCTCAATAAAGCATTGCAACAAAGTTAGAAAAGGACATCTTTTGTATACTCCTTTCTGTGGAATATTCTGAAAAATTGTAAACTTGTAATATTTTCTCAAGGAAATAACAGACAAGGATTAAAATTAAAAGACTACAAACGATTATATTGTGTTTGTAAATTGTGTTTCAAACCAATTTGCGAAGATTTAAAAAACACAGCAGTCGGAATAAGCAGACAATTGGAAACAAAGTTTAAATTTACCTGAACACTAAGGATATAAATATGTACAGTTATATTCAAAATTTCAAAGAACTTTTTTCTGTGGCACAGAAACTTGCGTTATTTACGATGAAGCTTAATGCTAAAACTGGGCATAATCCTTTGAGTACCACCATGGTTGATTTGATAAATTGTGCTTTATAATTTTGAAAACTTTTCTATCAAAATGAATTCTATGAGAAGTCAGGCAGCATTTGAATTTAGCTTAAATTTGATTTTTATAATGGTTTTAGAGGTTTAATATGAATAGCTTTTTATTTGTGGATTTTAATAACTAAACTAATAATTAACTATTATTCAAAAACCATGAGTAAAATTTCGGGGAAGTTTTGTTTTAGCATTATATTTGTCTTTTAAACGAGCCTCTTTTCAATACTATTGAATTCAAGCCAGGAGAGTCATTTCTGTTGATATTTTGATTCCGTTTTCTTAATTAAATGTTCAAATAGTAAATTTAAGTACGGATAAAGCCATGGAAAATTTGATATTAGTTACCTTTATATCAGTTCTCTGGCATGCAAATTGCCTGACAGCTAATTCTGACAGCCCAAGGCCTGGAGGATTTTAGTTATCTGAGAAAATGGCAGTTTCTATTACACTTATATCTGACATTTTGAACCATGTGCCAATCATGTACATATTATAATGAAAGACACCAGACAGATTGTACATGTTCAATCATACATTTGTGCATGAGACTTGTGCTGGGCAATGCCGGAGAATTGTGCCTGGCAATTACTCAGACTTGTACCCAGCAATGACTGACACTTGTGCTTGACAATGCCTGAGACTTGTCCCTGGCAATGTCTGAGACGTGCGTCCGACAATTTTTGAGACTTGCGTCCAGCAATGGTTGAGACTTGTGCCCGACAATGTCTGATACTTGTGCTCAGCAATGGTTGAGATTTGTGCCTGGCAATGTCTGAGACTGAGATTGCTACCTGCCAATGCCTCTGACCTGTGCCGGGCAATGTCTGAGAATTCTGCCTGACTATGTCTAGGACCTGTGTCATCAATGTCTGAGACTTTGCTAGGCAATGTTTGAGGCTTATGCCCAGCAGTGTCTGAGACTTGTGCACGGCTATGTTTGAGACATATACCCAGCAATGTTTGAGACATATACCTAGCAATGTCTGAGACTTCTGTCCTTCAATTCTGAGATCTGTGCCTTATTTATATTCTATAGGTAAAGCCCAGATGAGAGCTCTGGTTTACTGTACAGAAAACATTTTATACGTTTATACAAGATTATATTTATCTCTAGTCCAATGTAAGCAAGTGCAATATAGTATTTCTTTTTTACTTATATTATTAATAAAAACATATTTTGTTTATTTAATGCTATGTAATTGAAATTGGCATTATATTTGTATATTCATAATGTCAAAGCTTTCAATGGGCAGAGAATTTATAGCATGAAAGATTTTTTACATTTTTTAGTCTTTTTAATTTTTATAGCTAAATTAATATTTGTTCAGTTTTGTTGTTAATAATAAAACTCTAAGTTTTTCCTTTATCAAAAAATTTATTTAAGAATTTAAAAGTTAAAAATGAGTACAGTATGATTTATTGGAATTTTATGATATAATTCTATGAAGAGAAATGAGAACAAATGGCAACAAAGCACCAAATGAAATATAATATTTCAACATTTGTTTATTTCAATCTTGATTTTTGTTTATATTCAAGATTTTGGAAGAGATTTTATAATGGATTTTAAATATCTTTATTCAAATTTATTATTATCTAATTGATCAATACCAATAAATGGCAACAAAACAACAGAAACATTGCAAACATTCTAAATATTTTTATTCAAATTTATTATTTTCTGAGAAATTATCTAATTGATAAAAGATGTGGGTTATAAATTCACCCACATTTGTTTATTTCAATCTTGATTTTTGTTTATATTCAAGATTTTGGAAGAGATTTTATAATGGATTTTAAATATCTTTATTCAAATTTATTATTATCTAATTGATCAATACCAATAAATGGCAACAAAACAACAGAAACATTGCAAACATTCTAAATATTTTTATTCAAATTTATTATTTTCTGAGAAATTATCTAATTGATAAAAGATGTGGGTTATAAATTCACCCACTATGAAGGTTAGACACTGACCCGGTTAACTGATTAACCATGTAGATGTTTACCTCATCCACTGTGTAGGTTAGACACTGATCCGGTTAACTGATTAACCATGTAGGTGTCTACCTCATCCACTGTGTAGGTTAGACAGTGAGCCGATTATCTGATTAACCATGTAGGTGTCTACGTCATCCACTGAGTAGGTTAGACGCTGACCTGGTTAACTTATTAACCATGTAGGTGCCTACCTCATCCACTGTGTAGGTTAGACACTGACCTGGTTAACTGATTAACCATATAGGTGTCTAAGTTTTCCACTGACCCGGTTAACTGATTAACCATGTAGGTTTCTACCCCATCCACTGTGTAGGCCAGAAACTGACTAGGTTATTAGCTGGTTAACCATATAAGTTGTTTAGAAACTGGCCCAGGTTGTTAACTGATCAACCATGCCGTTCCCAATTAACGGTGTAGATTAATCAACCTCGTGAGCTATAACTGATTAACCAAGTGACTTATTAAACAAGTTACAGGTTTATACTTGATAAAATAAGTATTCTATTTAGGAGATAAACACTTGCTGTTTCGTACTTAGAGAGGTGTTATTGTGCCAACGTGTCTTGGGTCCTAATGATCTCAGGACATGTCTATTGCGCAATAACACCCCTCTAATTACGCAACAGCAAGCGCTTATATACTAAATGAACCGTTTAGGTTTTTACTGAATAATTTTGTTGCATAAAATTAATTACTGTTGCTCTTATTCCCAAATGTAACTACAGCACTTTCTATAATTTGTTGTTGGCGTGCTGCTACAAGGTAAACAGAGAAAAAGAGTTTCAGATTAAACGTAAACATGTGTCTATCATTACCAAACATGTCCTGTACACTTTTATTTACATGTTTACTGTTAAATTTTCTCCAAGAAAAACATTATGTCAGCAAAAAATATCAAGTGCCTTTTAAATTAAATTATGAAATAAAGTATTTGAAGTTTTTTAATGTTGGTTAAAAAATGTGTTTTCAATTGTTGCACAATACGTCAAGTCTTTGGAAATGAAATGCTGGAAATTTTTGTTTAAAAGACAATGGTGTATTGTGTATTTGTTTGAATATGAAGCCGGTGTATACATATGGTAAGTAAATAACAAACATGTAAATACTCAGATTGGAAGCGATTTTACATAAGCAGCAATGCTTGTTAAAGGATCCATATATTGTATGTTAAATATATCTGTGACTCATAAAGAAATCAAATATTGTTTAAACCAAATATCTAGATTTTAAAATAAAAAGGAAACAATTTTCTGTTCCCTTTTGAGTGGGGTTTAACGTCCACTCTACATAAACTATATATATATGTACGCTATATCATTTCACCACTAACATATGGTTCAAATTTTTTTCAAATCTTCACGCGTAGGGATCTTTAGCAGGGGGAGGAAACCAGAGGACTCGGAGAAAACTAACGAGGTTTGACAGATGACCCTACTCTTTGTCACGTACAACAAAAAAATCAAAACCACACCCTACGTCTCAACCCCTCCATTTCCTTTCGAGTGAAGCTCGTATCATTATCGGTTTGGGACTATACAGCGCTGTAGATGCTTACAGCATTAACTCATTTTTTGATATACACAGCCTAGGGGTTTTTCTCTGGGTTTTCCTGTTGCCTCCCAGTTCTACGGACCCCTACCCGCAAGCGAATTATTGACATAGTCTTGAAATGACCTTAATGTGTTTGCCTCATGGGTTTTTGGTTTCTGTGTGGTGAAGTCCTCATTGACATTGTAACTTTTGAAATTAATTTAGTTTAAACAATTTTTTATTCAATATAACTACATATAATCACTACAATTGTACAGTCTAAAGGATACAAAAACAAGCAGCCTGCTTATGAATGTCATTTAATTTGAAACCCTTGCTATATTCTAGCAAGATTTTGAAATACAAATGAAATCAATTGTCTGTTTCTAACAAATGATTTCCAAGGCAAATGAAAGGCACTCTGGCTTTAATTGCTCAAAGATATTTTCCCCAATTTTCACATATTCCACATTTCTGTTGGATTTATAATCCAAATAATATGTGTTACAAAACTATGAAACATGTAATTTGAAACATGCAATTTAAAGTCAATATTTGATTCTTATTTAATAAGTACGATCAACCCAGTAAGATTTGTTATCAATGTAAATGTACTGTTAAGCGTGAGATTCGGTTAAGAATGTTTACCATGATGTTTGGATGTGATACGCACAGTGCCAGACGGCAATTTATTTATTCAGGATATACAGCTGTTTATTTCCTAACCTCTCCACGTCTGCCAATCCTCAAAATCTTTTTTTCACTTCATTAACTTTCAATGGACTGGTGAATTTATTTTCGAAATAAAATTTCATATGTGCAGATTGTCAGTTTGGTGTGTCTCTTGATTTAAAACGATGAAAACAAGTTGCCCACATGCCAGACAGACTCAACCATCTAAACACATATATACAAACTGCACATTAATCTGTGGAATAATTTTAAGATAAAATTTCATATGGCAGCCGGTGAACTGCGTAAAGCTTTGCTGCTTGTGTAACCAATGTTACTATTTCAACACGTACGCAAACCTGACATTAAGCCATTGTCAATTAAAAGGAAATAAACATACTCGTAACCAGGCAAAGAATCATAAATAAATTAACAACAGACTTCCTGTCTGAAGTTTTGTTTTGAAAAGTTTTATTTCTGTTGCAAATAAATGTCAAAAGAATACAACCTCTTTCCCACGTATGAAAATTGAAAATGTCGCGAACTAACAGTCATGCGTACAAACCATGGCTTCCATATCGGCCGGGACCGAGGGCTTTGGAAAATGACCCAAACTGGATCAGGTATGCCGGTCATTTTGCACGCTGAAAAAATAGCATATTTTGTGCTAAATCATAAAATCCTGGGATACAACAAAACTCGTTACGTGACTTTGGCCTTGCCTCCAAAATGTAGTGGCTACCATTTGGATGTTAGAGCCATAAAGCATGCGTCCAAAGTGTGTGGCTACCATTTGGATGATAAAGACTGTAAGCTAGAGCTACCATCATATTTTGCATAATGGCGACTCCTGGCAAATCTACAATCTGTTTCACAGAGGCATTTCAAAAGCCTTCTAATAACTCTGGATAGTAAATAAATTACTGAAACTAGTTGCATAAAGCAGGCCAAAACTAAAAAGAAGAAATCTTTCCACGTTGTTTATCTCAAGAAAGCTCGAGGAGTAAAAAAAAAAAACCTTCAGATTCTAAAATTAGTTTTAAGATTTATTTATATGACTTCCGTAACTTTCATAATTATGCTTTATTTATTGCTCAGGTAAACCATACAACAAAATGTTTCAAGTAGTTGCTAAATCAAAAATATATGCCAAGGCTTTTGATGGGTGTTAGTTTTTACTATGTAAACATTTATAATGTGTACAATTAAGTTCATAATGAGACTGCCTTGACTTCACAAATAAAGTTTCAAAGAAAATACATTAAAACATTTCTAAAATGCAGATATTAGATAAAAGAAATTTAACAGCAGTCAAGTGAATTATTTGACGAAACTGTTGCCAATTAAATAATATTTACTCAACTAATTGATAATTTGAATATTTAATTGGGATAAAGTATTTTTGGGGTTCTTTATTAAAGCGTGATATTTAAGACTATGATTTTTATTGTACCGACTTTAGCACATGTAATGATGATCAAGGCTAGGCCTATAATTCAATCACTAAATTCTTGGTTCAGAGTGGATCAATTTCACTGAAATTTTCAGCAAATTCCCTTTACATTATCTAATTTTTAATTATTATATTGAAAAATGCCAGCTCTTGATCTGATCACCCATAATGTATCTTTAAACTAAACAATATAAATGTCCATTTTTTTGTTTTCTTACAGCATTTTCCGGCGTGGTTTCCCCTTGTCAGTGATGCAGAATGGACGGCCTGATAAGGACAGCTGTCTAGTCGTTTGGATGGGACGAAAAACCAAAGTCACATCTACACATTGGTGTGCACGTAAAAAATCCTTTGGCAGTTGGAATTCGATGTAAGAGTAGGCCACAGCGCCACTGCCCGGGCAAAACCTCCCTCATAGCACACTGTATGGCGTTATGCCTGTCTTCCATTAGCCCAGGTTAGGTGCAGAAGAGTAGGATGTTAAACCCCATTTCATTTCATTTCATTTCTTACAGAATGTACCGGTATCAAAAACTGTTATCATACAACACAGGTATGTAAAGGAGTTTAGAAAGATTATCAGATCGTCATGGGGTATAAAATTATTAACTGGTTTCTTCTAAGATGTTTAACCCAAAGATAAACAGCTTACTTTCTTTTGAATAGTAATCATATATCATTCCCATACCAGGGTAAACAGGTTTACTAAAAACAATAAATAGGGTTGTTTTTGTTTGAAGATTACTGTTAGTCCACCATGAGCGAGCAGTGGAATGGCGGAATATAAAGATAAAGATGTTATTTGGTCTCGGTTGGTTGCAATGAGGATGTATCCAGTGGCCATTTATCAATGTTATCTTAACCGTTTGTCAGGCAGAATAACAAATCATTCATTGGCTTCATCAACAGGGGTACAACAGCCCACACTCAAACAAACATTCTCTCAAAGACAGGCTATTAGCACTTATTTGAACTTTGTGAAAAGTGTAAGAGAGAGAGAGAGAAATGGGGTTTAATGTCCACTCAACACAAACTAGGTCATTTCGGGACTAACATATGTTTCAATTTTATTTCAATAATTCGCTTGAGCGTAGGGTTCTTTAGCAGTGGAAGGAAACCGGTGTGCCCGGAGGAAACCCACAAGGTTGAGAAGGCGCCCCTATCTCCATGCCACATACGCTCACACCAGGGCTCGAAACCACAGCCGCAAGCCAGAGGTGACCGGCCAGCTAGAGGTCGAAGCGCGGCACTCTAGACCACTAAGCCATCCCAACCCCCCGAAAAGTGTAAGAGTTTCATGCATAAGGAAATGATTTGAAATGGAGTTTAACGACCTACTGTTCTGCTCCAAACTGGGCTAATGAAGCTGGACATACCCCATGCAGTGTGCTATAAGGGAAATTTTGTTTGGGCACAAGCACTTAATGTCAAATTCCAACTGTCAAGAGATCTTTTACGTCTCATCCAAATGACTAGACAGCTGGCCTTGTCAGACCCTTTTTGTCCTGCATCACTGAGAAGGGGGAAGCATGCTGGAAAATCTGGATAAAATATCTGAGCCAATGAAGGGATCGAACACCCACCCACTGGGCTAGCGAACCAGCTTCTTATCCACTTAGCCACCATGACCCCCTCATGCCTAAGGCAGAGTAGACTTAGTCTTTGTGAGACGCAGAAACATTATAACTTCATATCCATTATTCTGTAAGTTATTATAATTAAAATGGCATTTTACCAGGTCTTTATTAGACCCCACAAATCCAAATATTAGCATAATAAAACAGAAGCAGAGGAATTAAACAGAACAAAATTTGGAATGACCTGACCTAACCTTTGACAGATATCTTAATTTGGATCTTAAAACAATATAGGATTGAATCATTTATTTAGACATTAAAGTTAAGAAAGACAAGATAGAAATCTTCGACCCTCCATTTCCTGGCAAGTTTTATTTACAACATAGAATGACATAAAGCAGAAATGTAAAAAAGAAACTCATATCCGGTTGATTTCTTCCAGTAGCCTCTATATAAATGTTTACGCCTACATGACACTACTTGGTCTCAGTAACTTGATCATTTAGCCCCTATATAAATGTTTACGCCTACATGACAGTACTTGGTCTCAGTAACCTGATCATTTATTACAAGATTTGCGTGTTATCCTTATACTGATCAGCAGTGAATATTCGCTGGGCCACTACAATCGCTGATAGGGATGACATCGATACAACTTAATGAGCCACAAATATTACTTTTTTCCTCCGACAAATTAAATTCTAAGACATTTTTTTTTAAGTATTAGAAAAATAAAGATGTTTGATGTGGAGCATCATATTCTTGAATCAGTTCTTGCACGCTTTCGATAGTACTGGCACTGCATGACACCGCTATTTTCCCGGGAATATAAGGAAATGTGTACTGGCACTGGGGTTTTTAAGCCAACCCGTTCAAGCGGCCAAGACGAATCAGTTTAAAATTAAAAGCCTTCTTGAAGACAGGCTGCAAGCTGGATTTTTAAACTGGTTTATTTGCCTGACATTTGTTTCAGAAGACAAAGTTAAACTGGTTTATCGATCTCCAGGATTTTTAAACTGGTTTAACGATCTCCAGGATTTTTAAACTGGTTTAATGATCCCCAGGGATTTTAAACCAGTTCAATTTAAATTTCTTTTTGAGCTACTAGACTCATTCATACTTTCACAACAGTTGTAAATAACAACTGAATTATAACACTTGGAGTAAAAGGTTTTAATTTCAACTTCACAGCTAATGTAACCAAGAACGCCAGAAGATTTTAATTCACAGCCAATGTATCTAAGAATAGGTTAAATCTATATATCTGTAGTCACTAACATCTAAAGATGTGCGTAATTGATGAGTTAAAAAGAAAGAGTGTATGGCCATGTGAAAACTATTAGAATCAGTTTAGTTCGCCTGGCTCTGTTTCTAACAGTGTTAATTGCCCAAGCAGTTCATTTAATATCTGGTAGGAAAAAACAAGAAAATAATGTATTTACAATGAAGCACTGGGTATTAAACTAATAATAAAAGTTATCATCTAAGGCATAATCAGTTGTATGTTATAAATTCTGACGCAGATTTGAGCTTCACATAAACTGACCAGAAGAAAGAAGGTTAATAAATATTCTCTGTTATTTAAATCATAGCCAATATGGACACTTAAGTTGAACCTGTTTAAAAAAAACAGGGATTGTTAAAACCAGTTTAACTTTGTTGTCAAAAGCAAATGTGGGGCAAATAAAACAGTTTAAAGGTTCAGCTGATGACCTGTTTTCCAGAAGGCTTTCTATTTTACACTGGTTCAATGATCTTGGCTGTCTGAACGGCTTGGCTTAAAAAACCCAGTTCCAACTCATTTTGGACATGCACAGTATGAAGTAAGTTACATTCCTGGGGAAATGATGGCATAATGCAGTGTTATCAAAAGCATGCAAGAACCAAATAAATCATATGAAGCTACCCATGCATAGTTATCTCTAACCTCTGACCGAAGAGGACAGAATAGTTAAAGTGGTTTGTCTTTTGAACTGGTTTAAAAATAAACGTTGAACAGTATAATAGATCAGACAAACATATACGTTCTATAAACTGTAGATGTAATAATCTTTTGGCTTTGATGCATGCAGACACTAGACAAACAAGTCAAAATAACCTCCTAGCCTAACCTCAAGATTGCAGCAATGACATTACTTGATAACAGGGAATTAGGCCTTTTAAATTACTAAAGTTGTGCTTTGTGTCAACATATTTGTAAACATATTGGCCAGAAACAAATTTTGTTTTTATGAGGGAGAGAGAAATCGAATACCCAATCTATGTTATTTTGGGAAAATATAAATATTCCAATCACTGGAAAAACACACAAGAGAATCTTAATAAGCAGACGATCTTAATCGCATACAAGTTGGGAATTATATTTATCAGGGATGATAAAATATAGTGTGTAGTGTAAAATCATTTAATTGTCAAGAGGTCAAAAAAAAAATCCTTGAGTGGCACTTAGTACTTAATAACAATAAGACATTTAGTACTTACTTAATAATGAAAAGAGAATACTTGTCGAAACTTGCTATATGTGTATAAACCAGTGATTAATTTCCATGTAGATTGTGTTATGGTTTTTTTTTTTGTCATGAGGTCATACAAAAAAATCAAACTTACCTTCTCCAAAAACCAGCCAGATCCAAATCCAGAATCATCATGACCAATCCGGACTTTCTCTAAACGACCAAGTTTTGGACATTCAATGAAAAACTCATCAGCACTGAAAAACAAATTAATCCGGTACAATATTTCATATTTGATTTCAGAATATTTTATACACATAAGGGGTTTTTGTTGATAACTCAGAATATTGTTGATGACTCAGTTTTCTAATTCTATTTTTTATTTTAATGTCATATTAAATTTGCAAATACTGTTCAAATCTGTGCTAGAATAAGAAATAAGAAATGGAGTTTCAAGTCCACTGAACACAAACTAGGTAATTTCGGGACTAAAATACGGTTCAATTAATAAATTGAATGGGATGAAAAACCGAGGTCCTGTGGGTGTGTATGTTAAAGTTGAAATTCGATATAAGAGTAGGCCATAGCACTGCTGTCCAGGCAAAATTTCCCAGATAGCACAATGTTTGGTATATGCCCATTTTCATTAACACAGTCGGAGCAGAGCAGTAGGATGTTAAACCCCATTTCATTTCAGAAACCTGAGACATTAAAACTTATTATTTCATTTCACTCAATCCACAACCTTCAGATTCAGTTTTTGTAAAATAATCACAACCAAAAACATTTCAAACCACCAGAAGATCAAAACAAATATTACATCCATCGTGATAATATACAGACAGTTTACTTGTAATTTATGTTATGATTACAGCATGAAGCCATTTAGATAAGAACAACATACAGAGATAAAATTAAATTATTTTGATAATCATCTCTCTTTGTGAAGAATGAATGATGTACAGTTTACGTCTGACGAAATAAATATCTGGAGCGAATTACGTATTTAATAAAAAACTAACAAATAAACCAAACACACAAGAAGGATTAGACTATGAAGCAAGTTTAACTTATACCACCCAAGTATCAGTTGGATTAGAGAGAGAGAGAGAGAGAGAGAGAGAGAGAGAGAGAGTGAGAGGGGGGGTGATGTCCAATAAACACAATGAGGTCTTCTCAGGACTAATATATGGTTTATTTTTATTCCATTAACCCACTTTCGTGTTGGGGTCATTAGCTGTGGGAGGAAACCATTTGTCCTTTGCATGTATAAATGTGAACATATTTTAATATAGTACAAAATAAGAGAGAGAGAGAAAGAAATGGGGTTTATCATCAACTTGACACAGACTTGGTCATTTTGGGACTAACACAGAGTTTAATTTTATTTCAATTATTAGCTTGAACGCAGGAGTCTTTAGCAATGGGAGGAATACCGGAGAATAGAAGAAAACCCAGAAGGTTGGAGAGGCAACCCTACACATTGTCACGTACCATCAGAGAATCAAATCATGCCAGTTGACTCAATGACAGACGGTACGTTGTTATATAACACACAAGTTAAGCCATTGAGCTATTGAGCCACCAAATCCCCCTCTGATCAAAAGTATAAACTAACGTCAAGAAGGTTTTAACAGTTAAGAGAGACAGTTGAAGTTGTACCACCCAAGTATAGATCAGTTTTTAAAGTACGAAATAACAGGCGAGGTAAAATATAGAATCCATTAACAATGTCTTTAATGTTGAACGTGTTAATATCTTAATTAGCACTAAAGGAAACTTACACCTGTTCTTTAAAGTGGGAAAATCCCCAAACGATGTTGATATTTTGTAAATTTGCAATTAGTATGATTTCAAAGATATTTTGTAATCTGGGAAGAGGGCAATTCAGTGATGAACTAAAGAAAATTGAAATGCCTTACTTTTTTGCATCAATCAGGCATAAGTAATATGAGAGGAAATTTTGCCTGGACAGTGACATTTACAATAACTCCTCATTGAATTCGAACTGTCAATGGTTGAAGGGGGGGTAGGTGGCCGAATAGTTAACAGGTGTGCATTTGATCATAAAGTTTGTTATTGAATCAACTGGTGTGGTTGCAATTTCCCGGTTGTACATGACAAGGAGTAAGGTCACCTGTTAAACCTCATGAGTTATCTCCAGGTCCTCTGCTTTCCTCCCACTGCTAAAGACCCTTAGTAAGGCTGGGGTAATGGTAATGGGTAATGGTAATGGAATGTAATGATTACATTTTTTAAGTAATGGCCATGTAATGAGTAATGGAAGATTTTAAAAGTAATGAGTAATGGAAATGTAATTAATTACATTCCAAAAATCATGTAATGGTCAATTACAATTCAATTACTTTTCAATTACATTTTATTTTATGGCACATACAAATATTTCCATATGACAAATATGAAATTTTATAGCACCAAAGAAGAAAATTAAGTGTACCTGACACAAGTCCAATTTATTATAATTTTCTTTAAAAAAAAGATTTAAATCAGTTTTAACAAATTATAATAAGAAGGCATTCAACATTTTGTTTTATTACTTTTTATGTAGGACCCTTCTTTAGGCATGTAACCTAACAAGTGGATCTTTGAAAAGAAGTATATTTTAATCAAAGATTAGTGTTAATTTACAGTCAATCACTCAGTCAATCAATCAATCAATCTGTTAGATTAAAAGACAATAGTCTTACTAAACTTTAATCTTAATCTCAAGGTAACAAGTGATAAACTAAACAATGGCTTTCAAGTATCTCATCATTTTATGGTTGCTTAATTATAAACAATCATTTTGTTTTAGAGTCATGCTAAATAATTTACCAGTTATACAATATATTATAGACAAACTCTCTGGGTTGATTAAAAATCTTATAAAATTACTTAGAGGAGCTAAATCGTTAATTTTCTTGCCCCAGAAATTGACACAAATCGGTCGCAACGCATATAATAGTGCAATATGAATGTATAGACTGATCAACATTCAATCCTTGCTGTTTTTGCTGTAATTTCTAATCAGTTATGTTCGACGAAGTACAGCAGTTTTTGTAACCACTAACCGTCACTTGAATATTTGTCCAGAAATAACAATTCATACATAAATATTGATTTAAGTGAAAAAAGGATTATTTTAAGTTTGGTTTAGTAGGCTCTTCATGGCAGAAAACAATGTTGTCTATGTGAAAAGTCATAAAGTAATGGGTAATGGTAATTAATTACTTTCAATGTAATGGGTAATGGTAATTAATTACATTGCTAAAAATGAGAAAGTAATTGTAATGATTACATTTAAAAAGTAATGGTAATGGTAATGTAATTAATTACATTGGTAATGTAATGGCCCCAGCCCTGACCCTTACGTGCACCCCCCCCCCCCAAAAATTGATCATCTTTTAAATTTATGCTAATGTTTATGTTTTGATTTTGACACTGTACCTAAAAAAAAAAATTTCTAGAAAATGGTTAGGTTTTTTATTAAAAACTAAAACAAAATAATGTTTTTATTAAAAAGAAAAATGACATTTTAAAATAAAAGAAAAAAATTGAGAACGCTAAATCACAATATTGACAGCAATATTTTACAAACTATTCATAAAAATTTGATGAAAAGTTTGTCTTGTGATAGGTAAGGTATCTAGACAAGAACTGTTTATCTTTTTTTCGTAATTACCTTCTACTTTAACAATACCTAATTTTTCAGTGTTAACATCTTAATTAGCATTGAATGATTTAAAGAATTGTGCACCTGTATCTTAAGATAAGATGATCCACCACAGTAGTACAAGTAGCTATGTTCAAATTGTTTCATTGCTATTCATTAAAGAGTTGTAAAATCTGAATCAATGAGATATTTATCATTCATGTCAGTAGATGACAACTGTTTATATAATAGCAATCATTTATTATGTTGGAGGATTGGTTGTAATGTTTTAGTTCTTCCATTCCGTTCTTTAGCTTGCCAGAAAAACAAAACGTATATATCAAATATAATGAATTAGTCTGGTTATGTTCAGATAGTTCCGTGTTGGCATCGTGCTTTAAAATTGTGAAACATGTGTTATGTCCGGTTCAGTCCAATGGATGAAGTGGGTGTCAAACCGTTGAACGTGATCCGCGGACCCAGATTGATCAGCACCAGTTGGAGGAAACAATTGATATGCATTTTTTTCAAAATATATAAAATTCCTCTTCACATCAATTGAAAAATATGATGGCCAGCATCTGAGAAATAAAATGGTCCATGCGTGAGGTGTTGAAAAGGTCAATCTAGCAAGTTTCGTTTCCTCATAATGCGCGTAGGGGTCTTTAACAGTGTGAGGAAACAAGAGGACCCTGCGAAAACCCACGAGGTTGGACAGGCGACCAACAGCGTGCACATGCTAACCATTCAGTAACACTTGAAATCAATTCTGGCCATAAGCATAATCTTGACATTGCTGATGATATATTTTATTTAGTCTACGTAACCAAGACAAATGGATCAATGAAATTCTTATTTAACAGAACTTTTTCTGCAGTGTTATGTTACAAGATACAATGTATTCACAAAATACACTTAAAATAACATTCCACAAATACAACTTACTTATTTCTTTCAAAGTTATTTTTTCTTGACGATAATCTCTTCTCTCCAGAGTCACCGAATTCTCCAAATAATATGATGTAAACATTGGCATCGGTTCCGGCTCCCTTCTTATTTCCAGTAAAAACAGTCACTTTATATTTGGAAGCTGTAAGATGTTGAAATATTTGGTTATTTGACAACAACGTCTGATCAATCCGATTAAAACAGATGCTTTTTAATTCCGTTTTTATAGTTCCAAACTTTGTTTTATTTGTCTTTGGAAGAGTTGTTATATAACAGGTGTTTTAGTTGATGTAAGGAATTAGCCAATGAAACAGACTGTTACAGTGAATTCTTAGCGTGCTCTGCACTAGAAACATCAATTGGTTAATCACATATCTGATGTCATAGGGTCAAAAGCCTCTAATATGACCTCTGATGCGACCTTCCACTACAACTGGTCAAATCTTCAGGTAGTGTAGGATATTGAACGAATAGAAAAATGGAGAGAAATAAAGATCACTGTACATGATAATGTATGAATATAAATCAGCATTTTATGATCTCAGAACAGAAATACTTTCAGAAATCATCAAGATGTTAACATGATCTTCCATTAATATGACAACACTAGCCCTAACTAACACAGTCTTGATTATCTTGCAATATGACAGCAAATATTATCAATATGACGACCAAGATAGTGATAATAATAAAGGTCAATTTTGTTACCTTTTCTAATGGCGTTTGGATCTTTACTTCCTACCAGATCTCTACTTATACAACCATCACCTTCATCAGTAGCCAACCACTGACCACATGGGAAAAAGTATTTCCACTGAGGGTTTTTAACATCAGTTATATGAACCTATTATTTAGTAAAACAAAATTATTCAATTAATAACACACATTCAAATACTCAGTAATTTATCTCAACAACTCTGAACCAAAGAAATGCCTGCATCTTAAAAATATTTCAGTTAAGGTATTCAGGAATTAAGAAATGAAATTAAATGAGGTTTAATATCCTACTGTTATGCTCGGACTGGCCTAATGAAGTCGGTTATATACCATACAGTGTGCTATGAGGGAAATTTTGCCAAGGTAGTGGCATTCTGGCCTATTCTTATATCGAATTCCAACTGTCAATGGATCTTTTACATGCACGCCAATATGTACACGGCACCTCAGTTTTTTGTCCCATCCGAATGACTAGACAGCTGTCCTTTTCAAGGGGAAACCATGTTGGAAAATCCTGATGCAAAATCTCAGCCAATGCAGGGATCAAACATTCGACCTCCAGGCGAGCGAACCAGCATCTTTCCCACTAAGCAACTATGGCTCCTCATGAATTGAGAGAGAGAGAAAAATGGGGTTTAACGTCCACTCGACACAACAAAGTCATTTCGGGACTAACATATGGTTTTTAATTTTATTTCAATAATTCACTTGCGCGTAGGGGTCTTTAGCAGAGGGAGGAAACCGGCGTGCCCGGTGGAATCCCACCAGGTTGAGAAGGTGCCCCTATCTCCATGCCACATATGCTCACACAAGTTATCGAAACCGCAGACGCAAGCCATAGGTGACCGGCCAGCTAGAGGTCAAAGCGCGGCACTCATCCCAATCCCCCTCCTCATGAATTGAGCTCCTGGTATTAATTACAAACTGTGAATAAAAGCCTACATACCCTTTCTAAATACCAACCAGCTCCAATACCAGTATTATCATGTTCTATTCGGATCTTCTTCATAGGACCAACACAGTTGGATGGAAATCGGAATGAATTTGTTGTTCCACGATCAAACAAACCCTTTTCTGAGCTTCTTAGGTGAAATCTTCGAGTTATTCCTGTTTTTCCATATAAGGTTAAAAAGACGTTTGCATTTGTTCCACCATTTGGTCTATCACCAGTAACAGTAACTATCTCGTATTCTGTAGAAAAAAGTTAAAATTTTTATGAGTATCGTGAGGATTATGAAAATTTATGCATTACTATTGTATAAGTATCATAATGTGGATATCATGAGTTACTGGTAGATGGATACTGTTAGTTACTAATATGTGAAAATCATGAGTTACTAGTATGAGGATGTTATGAGTTACTAGTATGGGGAAGTTATGGGTTACTAGTATGGGGAAGTTATAGGTTACTAGTATGAGGATACTAGAAGTGAGTTACTAATATGTGGATGTTATGAGTTACTAGTACGTGGATAAAGTGTGGGTTAATAGTATGGGGATCAAATGTGGGTTACTACAGTATGTGGGTATCAGGAGTACAAGTATGTGATATCATGAGTTACTAGTATGTGATATCATATGTCATTAGTATGTGAATATCAGGAGTTACTAGTACATAGATACTTTGAGTTACTAGTATGTGGATATTATGAGTTACTAGTATGTAGATATTATGAGTTACTAGTATGTAGATATTATGAGTTACTAGTATGTGCATATCATGAGTTACTAGTATGAGCATATTATGACTTACGTGTATGAGCATTTTATGAGTTACTAGAGTTACTAGTATGTGCATATTAAATTACAACATTAGTATGTGGATATTAAAAGTTACTAGAATATGAATTATATGAGCTCCTGTCAAAACAATTAAGAAGCTAACTTGATGCAAGACATTTTTATATAAATCTATAAATAGTAGATCAAAATATATAAATTAAAACATTACCTGTTTTGGCAGACCTCTGAGCAAATAATTCTCTCATTGTTTGTCCATCACCATGATGTAACGACAACCATTGATTACAAACAAAATTCCATGTTTTCTTCGTTTTTGTGTTGACAATTTCAATTTCTTGTAAAAACCATGCGTCTTCTTTCCGACTTCCATTGTGCTATACATAAATTAGATTTCAAATTTCATAGAGTTGTATTGAAGAGACATCGAAATAATCACTACAGATAATGAAACTTAACTGCTCATGACACAACAGAACACACAAAACATGAATTCAGAACAGGGACCTATTGTTATATCGAATTCCAACTGCCAAGGGATCTTTTACATGCATGCCAATGTTTATTCAGGACCTCGTTTTTTGTCCCATCCAAATGACTAGACAGCTGTCCTAGTCAGGCCCTCCGTCCTAAACCACTGACAAGGAGAAACCATGTCGTAAAATCCTGATTTCTTTTTTCGACCAATGCAGGTATCTAACACATGACCTCCAATCTACCTAACCAGCATTTTGCCCACCATGGTTGACCCACCCCTCCCCAGTATACAGAATACATAGTTGACCTCTTGAGAGTCATACATACCTCAACGACTATAGACTTTAAATCACCAATTTCTGGACCTTTTATTTTAAACATATGTGTTGTTCCCTTTCCAAACTTAAAATTTACATCTCTACTGGATTTTACGGACCCAGCTTTTTTGGTTAATCTGGTTTTCGGTAATTTATCTTTTGTACCTTTTAGTTTTATAAACACCTGAAAATATAAACATCAATCAGATTGGAGACTTCATGTAACTTTAATTTCTAAATCATTTATTAACCAGACATTTGAAAATTCATCACCAATGGTGTAGGAAACAAAATGGGTTTTTGAAATTATATCTACCATCATTAGCCATGTTTGAGTGGAAGAGTAAGACTCTAAACTCATTTATTCAATTTCACATGTATGGTTAGGTGTCTACTGACAGGTATGACATAGTGGTGTCTCCTACTGTCAGAGGCGGATTACCCTATAGGCAGTGTAGGCAGCTGCCTACGACCTTGACGACCTTTTTAAATTTGATGTATTACATTATTTAATTCACTGGACTACGCTTCCAAAAAAACTTCACGCGCTTGTGGTGGTGGTTCACTATGAAGGATGCAGGCCTACACAGTCAGTGACACCATAGCGCTCGAGATGAGCGTTAGTGTGATTTCTGAAACCAGTTCCATAAAGGGTCTAGCTGGTCGAGCAGCCTAGGGCCCATCAGAGCCTTGATCTGCCCCTGCCTACTGTTATTCAAATTTCCGCCTTGTGCTATGTTTTGATTATCACGATTAATGCTACGATTGAAATCGTGGTTTTAATTGTGGGGTAATCGTGTTGATCCTATCAAACATATCTGCACGTATCAGATCATGACGCTACTATCACAACACATCACACGATAGTGGGAACCTAGTATGACCAAATATTAATCTATCAGCAATTCAATGAAAGAAAATCCACAATCAGACATATTAAAATAACTTACTTTAGCATCTGTGCCAGAATTTTTCTTACTTCCAGTTACAACAGCAATTTTATACGTAACTTCTGATGGTTTTGATCTACGAGTTAGGGAACCAGCTGATGACGGTCGTTTTCCATTCAGTAATCTCTGTAAAAAAATGGTTAAAAAGCATTTATTTTAAGGGGATACTTGATTGAATGTTCTGGAACTGAATTATCGCAATCTCCGAAAGAGTGACAAATAAGTGAAAACTGAGACTTTGGGCTACAACACATGCAGCAACTACATAATAAGATATCTCAACCAACCATGACCGCTGAAATAGAGAGAGAGAAATGGGGTTTAACGTTCACTCGACACAAACTAGGGACATTTCAGGACTAACATATATGATTTAATTTTAATTTCAATAATTAACCTGTGCATAGGGGTCCTTAGCAGTGAGAGGAAATTGGAGGACGTGGAGAAAACCCACAAGGTGAGACAGGCGACCCTAGCCATGACAGACCTTATAATACAACATGTATGCTCTAACCAATTGGCCATCCAAATCCCATGACAGTTGAAGCATTATATTGGTTGTGTTTAATTATGTCTCAATTAATACTGCCATCCAAACCCCATGACAGCTGAAGCATATATTGGTTGGATTTAATTACGTCTCAATTCTACGCAAACCACCTCTCCGTTATCGGGACAGACAGAACTGTTACCTAATGGAGTTCCGTGTCAAGCTTAAAATTGTGTCATTTTGGGAAGTTCTCGACTGATAATTGAGTATCCCCTTAATGTAGCATTAAAGGGAGATAACTACATAAAATGTGCCACAGAATTTAGGATATTTCCTTTGACTTAAAATGGTAAATCTATTTCATTATTCTGATCATATGTAGAAAGGTTTGGAAATGACAAAATTAGGCAAGCAAACAACATTCTGGTCATGTGCCGAGCTTGGGACTAAACTGGTAAATCATCTAAATATCTACAGTGAGGATTGATGGGTTACTGAATGGTTTACCATGAATGCCTCAAATCATAAGGTCTGTCATTGACTCAAGTGGTGCGGTTTCCCCCCACTACTAAAGCCATTGTGCTAAAACGAATCACTGAGATAAAAATTGAACCATCTGTTGGCCTTGAAATGACCTAATTTGTGTCGAGTGGATGTTCAACCATATTTCTCTCTCTCTTTATATCTACAGCATTTAGAGTCATCCTGTGACGCATGCGGTTATAAAAGATTAGCACAAGGTTGTCAAAAATATGATAAAGTCTGGGATTTGAAATATTTGTATATTTACCTTTCTGCGTAATAAGGCATCAAGCTGCATGGATCCAAACCTTTTTTCAAAATAATCAACCAAATGAACATCATTAAGAGGATCGTATGACGGGAGAGATGGGGTTTTCCCATAATGTTCAACTTTAGCAAACCCTGCAGTTGTATTTAAAGTACTATCAAATCTTCGAGCTGAAAGAAAAAGTCTTTCAATAGAATTGGGTCAACATAGTGCTGTGTGTCTAAATTACTTTTTATTTATTTTTTTGCAGATTTTAAAAGTGATATTTGGTTCATTATATCGTACGACAGCACCAAAACCAGTGTTGACAAATTAAGTATAAATTCCAATTTCCCATCTGAACAACTAGACAGCTGTCTTTGTCAGTCCTTATGTCCTTCACCACTGACAAGGGGGAACCACGCCAGAAAAAAATTTATTAGATGTTAAATAATCAACTAGAAAACATTATAAGCGTGGATTAAATCACGAGAAAACTAATATTCAAGCTACAAATAACAATGGAATATCTTTACTTTATTGATGTTTAATTGTTGTAAGAATTCAATTAAATACAACTTACGTGCGTATGGTGCTCTTCTACTGACATCTGATTCTTTATGTCTGTTGTATAAATTGTTATTGTTTCTGTGTGGGGGTGGGGTGGGGACCGAGTATGATCGATTTCCATGATATGTTGGTGCTGGAAAGAAAATGTTTTCAGTTCAATCTATGAATGCTAATGATTGTCAGTAAACTTGCCAGAATAACAGTTACAGTCTAATCGCACTGATAGACAAAAGATAAGTTAACAGAGAGAGAGAGAGCGAGCAAGAAATGGGGTTGAACATCCACATGACACATACAAGGTCATTTCGGGACTAATATTTTTTATTTCAATAATTCGCCGCTTGCTTTTAGTAATTTTTAGCAGTGGAACGAAACCAGAGAACCCAGAGAAAACCCATTTCTGATGTCTATAAGCTTTCCGAGAGGTCTGGTTTTGAACCTACCTGGCAGAGGTCTGGTTTTGAACCTACCTGAGAGAGGTCTGGAATATAAATGTTTTAATCCTGCATATGGTGGGCGTGGTTCATAATCATATCTGTTTATTTGACTAGATAAAGGAGCATGTGGAACAGTAAAGCATCTTCTCACTGCTTCAGAATTTGTAAGTGGTTGTTGCATTCCTGAGATATTCTGTAAACAAAATAGGCACAATATTAGAAGTGGAACAAGAATCAAGGAATATTTAAAACCAAATCATGTTCCTTAAGCAACGTCCCCGACTTTTACAAACATCTAACCGTTGCTTCAATACTCAGCAATTCCCAAACTTTTACGCCTGTTGTGTTTACACGTGACTAATTAGCATTGTCCAATCAGAGGTCGAGGCACATAAAACACTGTAAACAAACATGGTAGCCTCCATAGAAAAAAAAACAGACAAGTTTACAGCCGTTGAAAGTTTTTTTTCAATTGAGAAACTCACGGCCCCCCCCCCCCAAAAAAAGCAATTGAAGCAGTTTTAGGAACTAAAGATGTGTTTATTTGCACGAAAACCGGCAGTGGCAAGTCTCTTTGCTATGAATGTGTTCCAAAAACTTTCCAATATTTTTAACGAAGGAATCCGATAGGCTCCCTAGCTGGGCTTGTTACCCAATCAAACTTAGTGCCTTAATATGCGGGGTATTACGTGAAGGGCTTGATAAGATGTATGTAGTTAAGGCGACATGAAGCCTTCAATTGAAGATGAAACCAAATAAGATATAGTAGTTGCTTTCAATCTTTGCTGGAGATAATCTCGATAGCTGAAGTTAAAGTGGGGTGGATCTATGATTCCTACACAGGCGGGGTATGTATGTTTGGTATCAATTTTTTTTTTTTGGGAGAGGTTGCACTGCTCTGTGATTTAATAATTTAAAAATTCATTATTATATTCTATTACTTTCTCAATTATTCTTGTCTAAAACTTGTAAATAATTTCTTGATGGACAGGCGCTCATGTACAAGCGTTGATCTTAAGTTGTGATTCATCACCATATACAAATATAAACGAAGAAGAATTCATCTAAATTGGTGCTAAATATATCATACATCAATGATAGTTCATTTTATATGCATACTTTACCTACAAAATCAATAATCTCCTGACCTAATGATCTAAATTTCTCATTAAAATTTAAAACAAAACATTTCATTGGCACTAAGTAACAAATCTATATTTGAAATTTATAAACAATGTATTCTATAAAATCTGTGAATTTTGAGTAATGAATTACAAAAGTTTGTTTTTTTCGAATACGGTTGTTGTTGATAGTAATTACCGTTTGTTGATACAATGTTTATCATAGTTGATTATAACATTAATATGTCCCACTCACCTCGTTTTCGATAAACACAACTGTGATATATCAACTATCTGTCTATAGCTATGCGTTATAACTTATATCCCAAACTGATTTCTAATAACAGGATTGGCACCAAAGTTACATAAGTTTTACATCCATCTTCGTGAAATGCTGCCTAATCCTTTTCAAATGCACTGCCAAAAATTACATATTTAGACACGTGCACTGTCAGCGAATACCTGTAAATTGTTTTCTTGGTTGCCATAAGAATGAATCGCGCATGCGTACTAGTGTCAATAGCAGACGGTCAAATCAATATTTTATTTAGATGATGAGTATAAATAGTATCTTAGTTGATATTGACATGAATTAAATATAATCAGATAATATGATATTGTCAAAATTAAAGATGTGTATTCTGGTTTTAAAAATTGTTATATGAAGTGAAAGTAGACTAGACCGGTTGGTAGGCAGGCTGACTGAAAATGCAGTTAATCCGCTATTTGAGTTTACGGTATATATTTCAATGAATGAATGATTGAAATAGGCCTAGTTATGCGTGGGCTCTTTAAGATAAGTTTCAATGCACTATTGTACATGTCAAGGTCTTTCTATTGAACGGTATTTAATTACAGAGAGTGATCAAATAGATTCTAGAATAGTCACGACAAAGACTGTATAATGAGTGTTTTAACAAGTAAAGTAATTTGTTAAAGGGACAATGGGTCGAGGAATTTCTTTTGATTCCAACCAACTGGGCACTTTTGCAATACACATTCTAAGATTTAGAGTTAAAAAAGAAAAAAAGCGTCAGCATTTTAAACAAGTAGTCGATGAAATATGGTTTGAATGGGGTCATCTTTGGGTATTTTAAACAAGTAGTCGATGAAATATGTTTTGAATGGGGGCCAATTGGGGCAAAAAGTTACTTTATGAGGATATACCTTGAATTGTAACATGCTTCAGGGTAAACCCTGTGTTTTGATTGGTCAATTAGACACTGTCTATTGGACAATAACACCCTTCTGAGTTAGTAATGTCTTTTAAAATCCTAAAAAAGCATGTTACAATGTTGATAAACACTTCCTGTTTCGCATTTAGAGGGGTGTTATTGTCCAGGATCTCAGGACATGTCTATTGGACAATAACACCCCTCTAAATGCAAAACAGAAAGTGTTTATCTCCTAAGTATAGGCCTTGTATTTGTAATAGGGTCAATGGTTAGTAATAGAAAATATTGAAAGACTTTCCCTTATTTTGGCACTGGACATTAAAAATGCCACAACAGTGTGTTGGGGATGTTAGATCTGTCTCACTAATTTAATGGCCATATTGGATTTATTATTACCTCAATCTGAACAGGATGTTCCACTTGTTAACCAGTAAAGCTTATATGGATGTATATTTTTTGCTACTTTCATGCAGAGAAAAAAATAAAGTTAAACGACCCCAAAAAGATTAGTTTTGTTTCACGACTAATATATGTGTCTCCCATAATTCAGTAAATCTAATATCATTCACTATCAACACGAAAAGACAACAGAAATTATTAGCTGTGAATATATACAAGTACCGGTATATAAATTTCAATTAAAACGAAATGGAATGGGGTCTACACGGTGCTATAAGTGAAATACCCCCCAACCACTCCCTTCATTGTTGTTTCCGCTTACTCTTTTCAAATACCATATGTCAAGGTTTTTTTTATGAGCATGCCAATGTGTACACGCAACCATGATTTTTCATTCCATCAAAGCAGCTAGATGTTGTTTCTTGCGACTCCATCTGTACTGCACCAAAGACCAGGCAATACCACACTGAAGAATCAAGTGTGACTTTCTTGGCCAGCACCAGGATTGAACCCCAGATCTCCAATCTGTTTCACAGAGAATTACTTATGAATTAACTCTGTAACAGATGAGTGTCCACAGCACGTGCGTTGACTGCTCACCGCGCCAGTCATTGGCTCAACTGCTCGTGCAATGTTTACTTAACACCTAACTGCTTCGGGCAAAATGATGCATTTTACTCATTTTAATACCCATTTACACTAAATAGGAAATATTTTTTAACTACAAATACTTCAAACGTCTTTATTTATTTTTCTTTTGTCTCAAAAAAAATGTTTGAGAATTTAATTTGTCGGAGTAAAAAAGTTAATATGCCTCGTCGATGTCATGCTTATCAGTGATTGTAGTGGCCAAGCGAATATTCACTGCGGGATCAGTTTGCCAGATCTCCTAGCCAGTGACGCAGCACAATGGCTTCTTTAAATTTCAAAGACAAACATTTTGTTTAAATATGGTATGTTTTTATTTGTTTCTAGTACTAGCTATTTCAATCAAAGTTTTGACAAATAAGTTTATTTATACTATAGTTTTTATAATCTATATAAAAACACACATCTTACAACCAAGGTACAGGGTCTGTATTTTCACTTTCAGTAATTAATTCTGTTCATAGAAATTCTAAAAAATTCAGATTCATTCTAAAATAACAAACCCAAACAAAACAAGAAAACAAGATTTGATCGCTCTGGTGTTAAAATCATGCATAGTTCAATTCAAATCACTTCTTCAAAAGACATTGCCAGATTTATTTAAAGTATGGTTCAAAAGATAATTTTGAAATGTACAAAGGCCATTCTAGATGTTATTTAAAACCTAATATTTGAGGATCTTTATATACAGTATTACATAATTGATTTTTGTCACAAATGAAATGGGGTTTAACGTCCTAATTTCTGGCTCGAACTGGGCAAATAAAGATGGGCATACACCATACAGGGCCTACTCTTATATCAAACTACAACTGTCAGGGGATCTTTTATGTGCACGCCAATAAGTATATAGAACCTTGTTTTTTCGTCCCCTTTCGTCCTGCATCACTGACCAGGGGGGAACCACGCTGGAAAATTTGGATGAACTTTATCGGCCACTGCAGGGATCGAACACCCGACCTTCAGGCCAGCGAGCCAGCGTCTTACCCAACGTGACCCCTGATTTTTGTTACAATGAAGTAGTTTTGATTACCACCGTGATAGAACTGGAACCATCAGGTAAGTAAGCAAATGCCCCACCCACTGAGGTATGCATCTATTGAACACAGTAAAATCTGGCAATGTCCCTTTAACATCACAGGTTTTCCAAATATGTTGTACCTACATATATATATATATTATTCTATTTCATTCAGAATCTTCAATGTACAATCTTTTCATCATAAAATAAATAAATGTATTTAATTCTTCACAATAATTAATATCATTCGATTTTACATGAATACATGAGGCCTTAATTAAAATAAGTTGATTGCACCAGTTTTTAGGCATTGTTTGGTTTCTTCCTTGAAATACCAAATCTAGGGAAAAATTGATTGGCAAACAAATTTGTTTTAATCAAGGCCTAACACACAAGGGATATGAAATGCATCACAGATATGTTTGAAAACAAAAATGGAAACAGTCAACAAGAACTAAATGCTCAATAACACAGTCACTGCAAATATCCAAAAAGCACAAAACAACAAATCTCATAGCAACCTCATCTGCCAAATGCAGTTGTCGGTTTACACAGACTGTGCCAGGCTTAGCATTAGTACAAAATAGAAATTACATTATATATTATCAAAACTAATCTTTGCTGGAGATAACCACCATATACTGTCATTCTCTATAGTGGTTTAATTTCTACTTGTGCACTGCATATTTGTGGTTGTCATGTTTGATGGACATCAGCTTTAGTATTTATTTTACGACAAATAACAAATAGTCATATCACACAAAATTTGAACTATGTGTATAGAAATCTAAAATGTTTCTATTACTTCATAAGTTCATACAACATTCATAAAGAGCCAATCTCTGAGGTAAAATTTTAGTAAATTTTGTAATAATACACGGCCATGAGTAAGAGTTCTACCACAGTAAAATATGTGTTAAAGATTTATAAATGTTTGACACTCATTAATTACTTGCACTTTTTATAAAGCACTGAGAAATCAAAATTCTTACATCAGACAATGTTTATTACCATACTTAGTCAAGGCAAAGAATGTTCATACAATGTGTCAAAACTCACTCTATCAGAATCAAAGATATCATGTTCCAAACTATTGACATCAAATAGCTTATCTCTTCTTAGCCTAAGCAAAAAATGTTCATCAAACTCGTTAAAGACAATTACTTACATGTAATGATCATCTGCACCAAGTTTGAACAATCAGAGGCAATATTGTGTTCCAAGAGGTGAGACAGACAGATGGACAAGCCCATTTTAATAGACCCCTTCTTTCTCCAAAAGGTGGGAGGGTGGCCAATTAACATGGTAGCAAAGCAAGAAGACCAATTCACAAATTTATTATTTTTCAAACATAGAAATATAGGCATGCAGATAATAGTCTAAAGGCTGAAAAATGATTGTTTCTGCTCAATTTCCTGCTGACTCAGTGAAAAGACCTTACCAATTGGTATTTAATACTTCAGAATTTTCATTTCAAAATTTAACATCTGGAGCTAAGAGCTTTTGAGAAGAGCAACAAAGTATTACTTTGTTTTCTCTAAGAAATAGAAAGACAAATTTTAAAGAGTGTTCCCACAGAACTAATATTCAAATTGGGGCCACCTTAAGATCTTTCTAAATTATTTTTCGCGAACTCAGAACTTATCTACATTCCTGAAATATATAATTAAAAGATTGTCCTCCATTTACAATAAATAGATCTTACAGAAAGTTATTTTGAATTCAGCTCTTCTGTGCCGTCTTCATGGTTATTACTCCAATTTAAATTCAAAGACAATTCCTCAGAAATACCTCCAGCCTCTGCTATGATATTAGAATCTATTGGAAAATCTGCTAAAAATCGACACAAACTCTGTCCATGAGAATGATTTGACTCTTGTGGAGATCTGCCAGATTTTTTGTCCGGTGGAGTGCGAAATAAACCGAAATCGGACAAAGAAACGTTTGGCGAATCTTGATTCACCAGATTGTTGGCTACCGCGTTTGGTGAGCCGGCTAAAGATGCAAAAACTTCTTCCTGAATCATATCTAGAAAACTACCATCAAATATATTACCACAACGAACTGGCGTAAAACCTCTAATCGGTGACGGCAACTGTTCAATCGATGCCACCGCATGTCTTACAGGCGTCGACGTAGATATGTTATTTTTCTTACTGGGAGTTTCACTAAATAACTGTCGGATCGGTGTCGGAAGATCACTTATTTTATCATCTTCACTATCGCATTCCGAATCGGAACTGTCTAATAAATTTCTCTCACTAGATGTATGATTAGAACTACTCTTAATACGACTTTTTGTTCTCTTTGTTTTGCGGAGATTGTTATTGGCATATATTGTAGGAACGGGAAGACCAGCTTTCACCTTCTGTTTTTTAGCATGTTGAACAACGACTTCATTATTTTTGTTTTCTGTGTTTGAAAAAGCAGGTCTTTCTTGGAAAGGCACAGTCACTATTGGCTCTTCTCTGTCGTCTTCTGACGTGGAACACTGAGCATCTATCCATGCTTGACGAACTAAACTCACAGGCTCATTTGAAGAAGTTGTATTCAACTTTTTGGGTTGTTGTAATATGTTTGCTGTGTGTTGATTCTGCACCGGCTGGACATTTGAGTGAAGCGGAATGTTTTGAGTAAATGGATTATTAGGAATATTCACTAGGATTGGACGGTTTGAAGATGGGATTGTAGGTAGATTGTTTCCATGCTGTTGTTGTACATTCTGTAATGGAACTAATGCGTAGGTTTGAAGAGATGCAGGACGAGGTAATATTGGCAATGGACCTGCAAAATAGAAAAGATATATTGCATTTTCATTATGACGTGGCTTACTTTATGTACTTAGCACATTCTCTCTTATACTTAAGGGAGCCAGGGTGGCTAAGTGGGCAAGGCACTGGCTCATGACAACAGGAAAATTGCGATGTAGGGATCGAACACCCGAACACCAGGCTAGCGAGCCAGCGCCTTACCCACGTGATCCCCTGCACTTAAAAGATCCCTTGGCAATTAGAAATCAATATTAGAGTGGGCCATAGTGCTGCTGCTCAGGCTAATTTCCCTCATAGTACACTTAATGGTGTATGCCTAGCAGGAGCAGAACAGTAAGACTTTAAACCCCATTTCATTTAATTTCTTTAGCTTCCAAAATATCCATAAAGGAGTTGTGGGCAACCGATCATACAGCAACATTTAAAGATGGTTGTACAAAAATGAAATGGAAAATTTTCCTTCATAGATTACAACTAAAAAATAATTTATGGTTCATCCTTCAACATACTCAACTAAAAGAAACAAACCTGAATTTTTTCTCTTTTTGTTGTGAAGACCACCGGTGCCCATATTTTGAAGGATTGTATGATTTTTTTGAGGAGCAGTTTTCTGCTGTTGATGGTGGATGGGATATTGTGATAAAGATGGAAACATGATGTTACTGTGAGGTATGGGCATGAGGTTATTCTGAGGTATGGAACTGAATACTGGTACAAAAGGAATAACTGGTTGGGGCATGCTGGTTGGTTGTGTTCTAGCATTTGATGCCTGTGATGTAACAACTCGTTCTGAAAACAAAAGCAGTTTGAGTTTTTTAAAGATTCATTTACATAAAATTTATGGCAGAATTGTCAATGTCTGACAGGTCAAAAATAAGGGAATGAATGAATTAATCTTATTACTAAAGTGAAAAGTATAACCAAAGCCAAACAGTTTAAAACAAAAGAAACTTTTTATTTTTATTCAGGGATAGCTGAATTGGATTGGGGAACAAGCTTAGCCCAAGACCCGATGTAAAACCCCTCTGTCACTATGTCATTTTGTGTGAACTTTAAATATGTTAGAATATTTGATCCCTTGGCCTATTGTTAATGGGCACTGTGAGTCTATTTAGATATAATCAAGAGAGAAACAATACCTGTAAGATGATCCCTGTGATGTGATTCAACTGGATCGAACTGGAGCATCCATTTGGAACCATGTTTTTTCTGGTTGGATAAATCACGAACGAAACAGTGATAGAAAGATAAATTATGTCTAATAGAATTCTGAAAAAATAAAGAGAATGTCATTATAATGTTGCATTCTGATTAAAACACAGATCCTAATCTGTTTCGTTTTTTTAGTTCAAAATTTCCTTTTACTTGTCTTACTACACTAGGATCTGGCAGAGTTGTTTTCATTGACAAGTTCTGGATTATGTGAGGGATTGACCAATGAAACGGTCTGTTTGAGTTCTTGGTTAATTATTGTTTGACTCCTGACAGCGAGTTCTTGGCCAATCCATGTTTGACCCCTGACATGAACTCCCACAATAACTTGTCAGATCTTCATGAAGCTTAGGCCATTGGATGTATATAAAAAAAACAAAACAACAAAATATAGATCTGCATTTTAATCAGATAGTTAGGGGTGGGGGGGGGGGTCAGTGTTCAGGGGCCTATTTCACAAAATTTTAAAGATAAGATCTGAACTTTAGTTATTTGATTGGACAATATTAGATTGATTTTAGTTCTTAGCCAATCAAAATTGCAGTATCTGCTAAAATTTGGATTTTATCTTTAGTTAAAATTTCGTGAAACAGGGCCCAGGGCTCTAGACACTTGAATAAAATGTCTTAATTTTGAATCCTGTTGCAGACCGAGATGAAAAAACCCAGTTAATTCCTCTGATGGGCTGGACAAGGAAAGTATGTCTAGTCCTTCATAAGGCACTAAGAACTGAAGACCAGCCATTTACAGATTAGCATCCATGTTAAAAGCTACATGTATTCCATAAGAAACTAAGTTCAGAGAAATAATTTTTACAATTCTGCACAGATCAGAAATAAATTCATGTATCTTCAGTTCCAGCACAAACAGTGCGCAAGGAGCAAATCCTGCTGTCAAGGCAAAATTCTACTCTGTCATACAGCTCTCATAGAAAAAGACAAAAAAATCCTGTGTTTGAAAAAATCAACTTATATACTTACTTTCCATCCCGGTTTTGCGATGGATTTAAAATATTCAAACTTGTCTTCGATCCATTTACAGATTTCCTTCAGGGTCATTTTATGATCTGATGCACTACTTAAAGCCAGCTGTATTAATACCATGTAAGAATATGGAGGTCTTTGATCACGACCACAATCTCGACACAGCTGAAATACATAAAACAATGTTATGAGAAATACAAGTTTTCAATCATTTGAAGGAGTTAAACCGTTTGGATTCAGGTAAAATTAAAATATTGAATCTAGCTGAATCTGATGTCTTATTTTGATTTTAAAAAAAGGGGCATGCTCAATACAATTGAATTTTTGAAAGATGCTGTCTAATTAGTTAAAATGATATTATTGATAATCTTGGCCTTGTTTCTCAAAATCTTAACTAAAGATAAAATCCAAATTTTAGTAGATACTTCAGTTTTGATTGGCTAAGCACTAAAATCAATCATATATTATCCAATCAAATTACCAAAATTTGGATTTTATGTTAGTTAAAATTTCGTGAAACAGGCACCTGATTAAAATGGTGTTTTCCAAATTTGTTTTCTTTTTATATTCCATATTTGACCAGATTCAGTTTTACCATTGTGTCATATTTTTATGTTTTAAATATACATGTTAGATATGGTGTACTCATTTGTAGTACAGAAAATCGGAACCATCTAGAAGAAATAAAATATAGTACTTAGAACAGACATACCCTATCTATTTCATCTAATTCAAATGGTTTTCTTCTACATTTATCCTCTACACTCATTCTGTTGACAACATGAGGTCTATGTTCTTTCTTTTCTTCTTTCTCTAGGACAAATCCACCCAACCATTGTATATTAGCTAAAGATGTATTTAATTTATCTTCCCCTCCTAAAAATTCAAAAATAATTTTTATCAGTCTTACAGTTCTTCATTCATAGTAATAGTAAATTGTTCTTATAATCATAGGCTTCTATCATCTCATTCATCTGACCGAAAAGATTTATAAATATAATTTCTGAGTGGCCTTTCTATCCAACCTGTCCTATTATGTACATGTACTTTTCCTTTTCAATTATCTGGGGCCTTATTCACAGAATTTTAACTAAGGATAAAATCCAAATTTTAGTATTTTGATTGGATAATATTAGAATGATATTAGTGCTTAGCCAATCAAAACTGAAGTATCTACTAAAATTTGGATTTTATCTTAAGTTAAGATTTCGTGAATCAGGGCCCTGGATTCTGGATTATTATCTAACAGCCTCAAAATTAATTAAGGAAAATGTTTATTGGCCTTCCTTTGAAGTGATTCTTCATTGGAAAGCAACAACCCACTTCACTTGAGACATGTAATGGTCAAGGCAAGTATGATACAGCTTAAATGACACACCTCGCTCAGATTTACAATGAAAAGCGAGTACTTAAGCATACATATTTTTCAATGATCAAACTTACCTTCTTCTTGACTAGAACTGATATCATCGGAATGATTATTTGATGCTGGTCTTTCTATTAATTTGGTAATAAGAATTTCAGTTGGTCGAACACCATCTGGGGTAGAAATAGTAGGAGACAGCATGGATGAAGATGCAGAATAAATCCCAGAATCTGGAGATGCAAATCGTTCTGATGGTAGAGCAGAATTTATAGGTGTTGATGATGCCAGCGGTGATGGTTTAGAGCCATCATCAAGTTTGCCAATTACTGAACAAATCCTTTGCTGTTCTGGAGTGGTTTGGAAATCAGGGGAATCCATCATTATTTGTCGAGCTGTTGACTTGTTTGACATTAACTCTAAATTTGGTGGAGTAGCAATAAAACCACTATCATTTGATATATGTACGTCAGCAATGGATGCTGCTGTATCGATCTTGTGATTAGAGTCAAGGTCATGATCCAGCTTTTTTCTACAAAAATTAACAAATTCTCCATCATCTTGCCAAGCTGTTCCATCATCGTCATCATTGAGAAACAGATTTGCTGCTGAATTTTTACTGTCATAGTCATCATCTGTTATGTTACTCAAGTTCTGTTTAACAATATCAGAGCTGGTCGGATTCAATTTTGTAAATTGAGGCCTTGATGCTGGTTTCTTCTGGAGTTTATTATTACTTTCATTGTTTGGTTTGATGACAATTACATAAGTCTTTTTATTGCCTTCTTGAATAATTTTTTGGACTGTTCCATGAATCGTCTGGTTTGTGGGGGCAATTGGTGGACTGTACTGGAGTTCACCTGATCCATCACACATGATGTCAAATGTCTGTTGACAAATCTTTTATTACGAAAGAATCCTGCAATGTGAAAATTATATGGTAATATTGGTAATTAAGGAAAGGATAAAATTTAATAAACAAACAAAATTTATAAATTTCTTTTTGTCTGCATCATCCAAGGTGTAATTAGCCTGGAAATAAAAAACCTGTCGCAGACAATGTCAGACACAATTACTCTGATGACTTGTTATTTTGTGGTGATACCATGCGTTTATTGATTTGGTTAATCCAGTACATATCTGTCACAAAATCAGTTTGTCAGGTCAGCCTACAACACAAGTACTATACTACACAATTAAAACTACTATTTCCATGTATATGCCTACAGTTAGAAATTATAGACGTTAAAGAAAAAGAAAAGAGATTGGAGAAAGGTGTTTGTTGGTGAATACCTTATAGTAGTAGAACATTGTAGGGATACATGTACCATCTACCAAAACCCCAGCTATCATTAGACAGTCTGTTCCTGTGAAGGTTTGCTTAAAAAAGTTCTAGAAAGTTCCCATGACTGGAACCTACTTCACACAACACATATGCAGTTAAGAACAATTAAACTTATTCGGTCAAGTAGGTCTACCAGTATTTGAAAAAATTGGACATAACCATATGACCACCTCCCATCCCTCACCAATCTTATAAATTATACTAATTACTACCGTAATAAAGATTTGGTCATGCAAAGGTCATGCAAAGGTTTCGCAATTTAAACCCCCACGGTGCATATGTCTGACTTGTAACTTATCTGGGTGGGGTGGGGTCAGGTCATGATAAGTTTAGTACATGTATATAGTACTAATACTCTAATAGTATAGTAGGCTAGCCTTTCATTATCATATTTTTTGGGGTGGGGGTGGGATGCTTTTTACACACCTCCCCCCCCCCACACACAATTAGTGACAAGTTTACTAGCCTTTCAATATCATTTTATTTATTTATTTATTTTTTAGGGGGGGGGGGGCTTTTTGGATACACCCCCCCCCCCTCCACCAAGTAACATACCACAGAGATCTCTACGACTACCCTGTCACAGCTCAACTAAATGGTTGTGTCATTGTTAATGATTTGAGTGTGTTAGCGAGTACGTGACATTGTATTGGAATAATTCATTAGGCCTATTTAAAAAGCGAGGTCGGTAGGAGAGTAGGAATGCGTATCACCAGCACAACCACTCATCTCAAATCTCATCTTTTCAAATACTGAAATAGGACTGTTTTTCTTCATTAAAAACTAGCCGTTCAACTGGCTCTTACTTACCAAAAATAACAGCATTTGTAAAACTAAATTGATTTGATTGTTGGGATATGATTTAAAGTGTTCGTCGGTGCTTTTCTTGATAGTGACAGAAAAATTATTCTCATATTCTGCATGTCTGTACAAGATTGACGACCATTTTTAAATTTTGAGACACTAGAAAAATAAGCCAATGGAAAAGCTCTAAATATTTACCGCGCGAGGACACGAGACTTTACTGCCGTGACATCTTTGTTAAAAGGTCAACGATTCGTTGTACTATTTTTAGCGTCAAATTAGTGGTTTCGTTTCATCTTAGGGCAGGAAAGAAACGAGAAAAATATGGCGGATCTATACAAATATTAAAATTTGATATGTCCATACTTGTCAACCGTTTAGCGGTATGTTCGTTCGAGGATCACAGGTAGATTCGATCGATCTACTAGGCAAATAATCAATATAACCCAACCTATTTTTGATATGTCATGCATGCAGGCCCAAAATTAATGAAGTTTATTTGTTTACGTTGTATTATTAATTCATTGTAATGTTGATTTCTTCTTCAAGTAAAAGTTCTTGTAACTTGGTTCACTTGGTTGGACAGACGCTTTCTTTCCTCCCCGAAATTCTCTACCGTTTATTCAATACTAGTTTACAATCTTAAAAATACTCATCATAATTTTAGTTATAATGCATTTATAAATTAGAAAATTTTATTTTATTGTAGTTTGTAGTAAAATGATTCAAGTTTGCATACATGTACAGTAGGTGAGTAGGCCTACCGTACCTTACTACCTATTAAAATAATTATAATGCTAATTTTGATATAGGATTAGGAATAGGATGAAATAACTAACTTAAATAAACCGCCATTCAATTTTGACATCTGATGATGATCTAGTGTTCTGCAGAGCCAGAGGCAATGACAACATCTTCTTCAACATCAACTGAATCAGTCATGTCTAACTTCAATAAGGAAGGCTACAAAATTTTCAAAATTGCAACTTGACTTTGAACAGCTGAGCTCAAGAAATATAATGATGAATTACCATATTTTCCATAATTAGTTAATTCCTTAATTACATATATTATAACTGAGAACTGTGGGACCTAGTGGGCCTTGTGAGTTAAACTAGCTTAATTTCTCATTCAAATTTCATCGTTTTCTGATTTCTAGTCATGCCAGGAAGGAGAAGGAGGCGAAAAAGTAGAAAACATTCTTTAGTTTTTACTGAAAGTCCTGTTAATAATCAACGCCATGTTCCTACACCAGTGTTATGTGTTGATAACCCAATAACTGCTAAACAAGTTCCTGTTGATGGTGATCAAACATGGGTATATTAAATATATTATTCTTTTTATTTAGATTTAGAGATTCTATTTTCTAATGCTGGACCATGAAACTTTGGTACCAGACACTATTTACATTACAAATATTCAAATTGTCAAATATTGCAGTTTTTACTTTTGACAGCCCTAATAATTTTGAAAGATGCAGTTTGACAAATATTTTTTTTTTTAGTTTAATCCTAATGTATAAAAAGTGGAACTCATGCTGATGATGCAAATATTCATTCATTCATTCATTCATTTTAATTCAGGTCGTTCTTCCTAAATTGATTAATCATTTCATGTCCACTTGTAATCTTTTCACCATATTTAAATTTATTTTTTCCAGGTATCACCCCAATTCCGAGATCTGCAAAGAAGCATAAGAGGAAGGAGACATGTGAGAAAATACCACAGTACCATCCTCACTCGTTCACGGCATCACTCAAACAAAGAGAATACCTCAGCAATAAATCCTAACTACAGAAACAAATATAACAGTTTGAAATTTCTTGGGGATAGAAGTGTTGACAGTGTGGTAGAGGACATCTCGTTTGACTCGCCAAGTCCTGTTAAGACAAAGAGAAAATCCACTGCTGTGCCTAATTTCAGTTTTGATACGCCAATAACACAACCAAATTCATGGAGTTTAAAACGTTTAAAGAAATCTCGAAAAAGTTTTAATATTAGCTTCAATGAATCTTTAACTCAAAATGTGCAAAGTTTAAATCAACGACCTTTGAACCATACATTAAATGTTTCACCTTTAACCTGTGCGCGGACTTGCAATACAAAAGAAGGGAAACAATGTGACAACACATGCACTCCTACGACTCGGAGATCAGCGAGACTTCAAGATAAATATCTTCAAACTTTTCAGATATTTAAAACTCCTCCAAATCGAAAAGATGGTGTGAGTAAAATTCTAGCTTATGATACACCAGAATGTGAATATAATCTTTCTGTGAGGGAAAGACAATTGCGAAAGAAAACTAAGTTATGATGTTTGACCCGTGTTTGTCTGTTTCTTATCTATTGTCATTGTATGCAGGGGAGAAAAGCTGTATTTTCTATCTTCATTGCTAGAAAAGACACCTTGTTCTTATGCAGATTAGACTTCTCTAGACTTGAGGATTTAAATTGGTTTCCTGGTTCAGAGACATGCTACGCTTACTTACACTTGTTTAAGTTAATGTCCATGGATTCACTGGATTGTTCAGTTAGTCTGAATGAAGAACATAACTTGCATAAGGGTTTAATGTGTTATTGCCCATCCTTAAAACTTCAATGTCATTTTTGGTGGGGGGGGGGGCGTGTATATTTGTTGCCTGTTTTGTCCATTAAAAATTTTGAGTATACAATAATAATAAAAAAACATCAAATAAAAATTAAGATGTAGAAGCAAAGAATACTTTGTAAATTAATCTTTTTAGTACTAGCAGTAGCAGTACATCGTATTTTTATTAATATTTATTGCTAAACTGTACATGTTGTCACATGCTAAATGAAGAGCTATGAATGAATTTATTTCCTTGTAATGCATTTATATCTTCACATTATGACTACAAGTATGGGATGTTAATTCTATTATGAATGAAATTGTGGTGAATGAGAGAACAGGTTGTGGAGAAATAATCAATTCAATTTAATACTTATTATCATGACTAATTGTGATATCTGTCTGTATACATGTACATTGTAAAGGTATGAATTTGTATATTGTATTCTGTGATTTATTTTTGTACGACTGTTTACTGCCATAAAAGACATTCAGTGTTTACTTTTTGATGTATGATTTATCATCAGAGAAAACATAAAGGATATATAATTAAAAGTCTTTGCTGTTTCTTTATCTTTATTCTCTCACATTGAAATATGAGAAACTTCCAATGAATAGAAACTGGCAGTGGCAGACTTGCCAAGTTGTCAGTTTGCCTAATGGCAAGTGGGCCACAGACATTAGACAAAATTAAGAAAATTCTAATTACATCTTTTTGTTTCCACTTACATATTTCTAAAATTTAATTTATTTATTTTTAAAAAACATAGAATGGTATTGGTGAATAAGCCCCCTCTGTTTCCTGGCAACCAATATTTTCAGACCCAGTCCACCACTTACCAATAAAAGAGTTTAATGGAATCAATTTTGACTTAGGCAAAATGATGCATTTGATATTCAGATAAGTTGATAAACAAGTAATTATAAATAGAATACAATATCAAAATTAATATACAAGTAATAAATACAATATCAAAAAATCATGGAATTGTCCAACGTTTCATCAGTAAAAATACATGTACTCACTTCTTCTGGAATTGTTTTTGATATCAGTGTTGTATTCTATCTATTATTGTATATCAAATGGAAATGTCGTCACCCCGTCTGTCTGTCCATACAAGGTACAATTTTATGGATACACAATTTCTGAATTTGATATTAAGCGACGTTAATGATAAAGACGAGAGCTCTCGTCGAAACGTTGCTTAGTATCAAACTCAGTAATTGTGTATCCATAAAATTGTACCTTGTGTTAATATGTTCAATTACTAAATGCCAATCAAAGAAGATGTCTGTCCATAGCCTAAAAGCGCCCCATCACTCTAATGGCTAAAACTGCCATCTGATTGATTTAAATTTATACAAAGTGATCATCCTATTGACTTGAAATTTATCCAAAGTCATTATGTTTATGTTACGAAGCTTACTGATTTTCAGATGTTTCCAATAATTACTGTCACTCTGTGGATGCTCCAGTAATCCAATCCTAAATGTAGGCCTAAATCCGACGGCTCTTTGGGAAGAAATCGTGGAACAAGCTTTATTAATTGTAGATTTAGAGAGCTATGCACCTGAAAACCTATATATTGACACCAAAGATGACAACGTAATCCATATCAGCACATCGTCCCATTTTCCCGCCAAAAATGGCCTCCATCGTGGAAATATCTTCATATCATAGCCTCCCATACTATGAAGATGAACTCCGAAAATTGTCACCTTTATTTTTTTTTTGTCATTTAACATCAAAAATTCAAAATACAGTTTATTCCACGATTTCAATCTTTTTGAAATTTAAAATGTTTCTTAGAGTAGCGCGGCAATTAAGTTCAACAATTTCCGTTAATTACTTCTAGAGTTATCCTCCTCGTTACACCCCTTGAAGTCTTTAACAACAAAAGTGTTCATTTGATCTGTGTGGATTTTATAATATGCACCATATATATTTGTGAAACGAAGAAGTCGATTATAATTGAGCAATTTCTCTTTATTGCTTTTAGAGCTGTTGTTTCATTTTGTAGAATTCTCTTTCGACAAGTTATCATCAGATCTGCATGAATTGATATTCGTTTTTGCCTGATTCCCCTTTCCGCCAAAATGCGAAGTCCGAAATACGATGTTGTCCTCAGCATCAGTCATGCTTGTTTTTTTTACCCGAAACAAGAAATAATGCTATTTAGTTTGGTTACATAAAACAATATCAAATCAAATTTTAGCCCTCAAGAAGCTGATTGCAACGTATTTTTTTTATTTTTTTTTATCTAATTCGAGATCATTAGATCTCATTACCGATCGACTGTCGTATAAAATCGGAAGAATTGCCGATGACTTTGACCTTCTACTGAATTGTAAATGTTTGAGCGTTCCATATAAAACCGCAAAAATACGGCGTGATGACGTCAGCACAAAAACACTTTGTAGTTCGGAGTTCGTACTGCCTGTGGGACCCCACTTTTATAGTGTCTTGTAAAAAATGCTCCCATTATCTACAAAAGAACAGATATGCGATAACCCTTGTCGACTTTGCGAACGATTTAACTTTTGGCTGTTTTTTTTTTGGCCTGACAACATACCTTGGTAATAAAAAAATATTAAAAAAAATTGATTGAAAATAATTGGGTTAATATGTAAAACATTTTGCAAGTATCACAGTTTTATTTTTAAACATCGTGGCGTAAAAAATTCTTTTAGGGTTTTCAGTTTACTTTTTTTTACACTACCAAACTGATACGGCGCACCCTGGCATAGTGAAGGTCTTCTTGTGCAATGAAAATCTTCATCTGAGCTTTTAGAAGAAGTCGACCATTCAGAATCAGAATTTTTTTTAGAGGCTTTCGTTCCCTGTAGTTGATCCGACTGATATGGATATTCCTGTCCAATATGGTATTTGTGGACACAAGTAAACAATTCGTTCATCGTAAAATAATGGTCGGATTTCTTTCTTTCGATACTTTTAAATCTATTTTCAGAATTGTGGTTTTGTTCTTTCACTTTTGTGTCCGCTTGCTTTTTCTGAACAGACAGACGTTTAAATCGTTTGTGGAACTCTTCATTGCTGGATGGATAGCAACCATCTAAATCATTTAGATTATCCGCTGAAGATCCGAAATGATTAGCTAATATGGAAATGGATTCTCGAGAATTACTGCCGTTCATTTTCTCTGAATCCATACCATCTCCACTTGCGTCCGTTGCCGTTGGTTTCCACATGACAACGTGATCCAGATCCAGTTTATGAATAAGAGAAACAAATTCCAACCACACTGAACCCTGATCTGGATCAATATCGCAAAGTCTGAATTTCAAACATTTAGCGGTGCAGAAGACAACCCGAAGAATCCGCTGACTGGCGTCTTCCACCGTTATAGTCAACCATTTTAAAGGTAACAACGAAGACAAATCACATATCATTGGTAGAGATTCACTATAGATGTTGCCAATCACAAGATGTCTGTTCGTAAGACCGAGTAATACAACTTTATTGTCTTCCAAGTCAATAAACAGACCTTCAATTTCCACATCTTCCTCGAATGAATAGCCCACTTTTAACAGCTCAGCTATGTATTTTGTTTTCGCTGCCAACGATGTGCCCTTTGTCGGATCCGGTGGTAATGCCTCTTCCAATACCCCTTTCGTCTGAAAAAAAATGAATGATTTCAAAAGTCTGTAATTCAAAAAATATTAAAAGTAAAACAAAAATCCGTTAGATCTACCGCAGGAGCGGATCCAGGGGATCTACTGCAAAAATTCATGGATCCTCCTCTGTTACCGGTAGATGTATTTATAAATCCAGATCCATCTGCTGAAACAAATGTCCCTTTTTTTTCGAAATGTCAGCTCCAACCGGGATATACAGCGTCAAACATAACATGGTGATTCGAGACAAATTAATCAAGTAAAAATAAATATAAAATCACACAGCTTTATGAATTTAGATATTTAAAATTTTAAAATGAAAACACCGCTGAAAACTATCGAGATTAAACCTGGTATCAAAAGGCAACTAAGAAAGTTTTAAAGATTTTCTCAAGATAAATCTGAATAACGCACCTTCATCACTGCATTCTTTAGTTAAAAGCTAAAAGTTATAACGATTACAATGATATGACGTCATAATGCATATTTATTACGTTTCAGACACACGCGAATTTTTTTAAAAAAAAATTCTTTCCACAGAGTAAAAAAAAGACCAATAACTCAATGGTGGAGAAAATCTGGCTTTCGTAACAAAATATTTCGGTCTTTTAAAGCCCCAATAGGCCTAACACTCTTATTGTAACTGAAAAATATGTCCCAATCTTAATCATTCTGGTCAACAAATCGTATTATTTTAGAATATTCAAATTAAATGATGATATAAATTTCATCTTAACACACCTTTAAAAAATTAGAAAAATTAAACCTTTTCAAATGTGACTCGGATTTTAAAATATTTTCGAACCCTCTGGACAAATAAAATAGGTTGTAATGGATAATTTACACAACAGGTAGGACATTTAAACATCTAGTAGCCTACTTAGAATAAGGGTATTATTCATTTTCTGGAGCTACCAAGCCAGCAAGAATGTTATTGTCCCTTTAACTAAAGGTCTTTGAAAACTAAACATAGTCGACAACTGAAAGCTTTTGTTCTTGTAAGAGATGGTGCTTATTTATCTATTGTCGCCTAACTTTCGCGCAATCTGATTTTTCGGGCAGACGGGTAAAGTGAAAGAAAATTTTAATTTCATCTAATTGGCAAAGTAAAGCGTCCGAAATCTAATAAAACACCAATTTTACTTTTCTTTTAATTTAAAACCACGAACTTGTACTGCATTGACTATGGGTTAAAACACTTTGTAAGCCAATCTACTTTCAGCGACATTTTGCGAGTTTGCGGCCGTCAAATTTTCTTGGGAGTCCCTATACGAGGTAATCGCCAACCCTTTGCTCTCACAGACCGACCGAACCATAGCCCGAATTTTTCTCGAGCACTTCGGGTTCTGCCCCCGCAACTATCTTCGAGCCCGTACGCCTATGATAGCTAATTTTGTAATTCACGCTGACACAGTTGTAATTAAACACAAGTCATAGATTTTCTGGGGAAATCTGGAGATTTTCAATAAATTAGTGCTTAAAATACACACATCTCTGTGGAATTGTTATAGTTTCCGTTTTATCTAGATATATAAACCACGGGACAATGTCATTAAATGTGTGCCTAATGTTGAAAATCGAATAAAAACTGAAATTAGCAGGTTTACCTATCAATTTTTTCCAAGGTACCAAATTTGAAATTTAGTTTTTGATATTTCTTTTTCAATTTTATTGTAGCAAAGTAGGCCCTATATTTCAAGTAATTTAATTTTCCTAATGTAATCATGCCATCATAGTACTATGTAGCTAAAAACGTTGAGATCGTAGTGCGGCTGTCCGGGCAAATTTCCCCCGTAGCACACTGTATGGAGCGCGTATCCCCGTCTTCATTAGCCCAGTTCTGAGCAGAGCAATAGGACGTTAAAATTTTATTCATCTTTGCCCGGGAATGTATTCGGTTATCCAGACGAAATGTAACTATTTGGGTATAGTATTCAAACTGATCCCGCAGTGAATATTCGCTTGGCCGCTACAATCACTGATAAGCATGACATTGACGAGGCTTAATGAGTACGGCATATTAACTTTTTTACTCCGACAAATTAAATTCTCAAACATTTTTTTTGAGGTAAAAGAAAAATAAATAAAGACGTTTGAAGTATTTGTAGTAAAAAAATATTTCCTATTTAGTGTAAATGGGTATTAAAATGAGTAAAATGCATCATTTTGCCCGAAGCAGTTAGGTGTTAAGTAAACATTGCACGAGCCGTTGAGCCAATGACTACGAGGCGTGCAAGTCAACGCACGTGTTTTAGACAGCCATCCGTTACAGGGATATTTCGTTAGTAATTCTCTGTGAAACAGGTTGTATAGTATTGTGATGTACAAGTCTACATCGGAAGTTGGATTATATAAGTCACGTGAAAGATGAAAGCGAAAGAATAGGAAGAAGTAAACACAAGGAAAGCTCAGCTTCACGATGGTGCTGAAATGTTTATTATTTGTTTGTTTTGTAAGTAATGGTTTGTTACCGATTTCGCCAGTTTAACATGGTAGACTAGAGGACATGATAATGTCCATGTTATTTTGAAATATATGTAGATTCTCATATCCATATACAGAAATGGCAAAAACAAAGTAACATCTATAGTTACTATAATGTAACGATAACTTAATGGTTATGACGGAAGGCATCAGTAGTGGAACCATTTCTAAGTAACATCCAAACCGTAACTCAGTCAGTAATTGCTCAGACTCAGGGGCCTGTTTCACGAAATTTTAACTAAGATACAATCCAAATTTTAGTAATTTGATTGGATAATATTTGATTGATTTTAGTGTTTAGTCAATCAAAGTTAAAGAATCTACTAAAATTTGGATTTTATCTTTAGTTAAAATTTCATGAAACTGGCCCCTGACTCACATTAACTATTCCATCATAAAAGGAAGTAAAATGATAAAGATCGTTTAACTATATATTAAGGTTAGATTGTCTTAAATCAACAATGAATACCAGAAAAGAAATTTAATGAAATTGGAAACGCATTTCATTACAAATATAAATTAAAACACAAGATAAAAAATAGATTTAAAAAGATAAAACGCATTAAAACTAATAAAACTCAACCAAATCATTACTGATTGTAAAAGGATTAGGCACTGACAGTCACCACGCAATGTTTAATGTTGCTAATTTATACATAAATGAGAGAGAAATGGGGGTTTAAAATCCACTCGACACAAACTAGGTCATTTTGGGACTAACATTTTGTTCGAATTCATGTAAATAATTTGCTTGCGCATAGATGTCTTTAGCAGTTGGAGGAAAGTGAAAAACTCATAGAAAACCCATGACGTTGGATAGGCGACATGGTAATCGAAACTCTTCCATTTTATATGAATCAGATGGGAGATGCTACTCTCCTAACCAAAACAGTAAATCTAATAACACAAGCATGACATTATATAAATCATTAATATAATGGAAAATTCATCCAGAGATCTGTTTTCTACCCCATCTGTCCACTCTGTTAAAAAATAAAACATGAAATGAAATAGGGTTTAACATCTTACAGGGGAAATTAGAATGATTAGATTAGTACATTATCATAAGATAATGCCATACAACAATAAAATGAAGAAATAGTACAGGATATCCTTGATAGCTGAAATTGAAAACAATACACAAGATTTATTAAAGATGCCTTATGTCGGAGCTAAATCTGCGTATGGCAGGGTCTTTATTTGGGGTTCAGATGTTGTACATAATAAGCATATAATCAAGCCTGTAGGACATGAAATGGATCCAATATTAATAAGATTAGATAGAACACATGCACCAATTAATTGGTTAACGCTAAAATGTAAAATCAAGACGTCTTTTATCATAGATTCAAAAGATTATGACTAGATCTTTTCAAAGTTTGTAAGTTGATGCATTAATTACATTAGGGACCATTGCAAAATTTCCATAGGAAAGACATATTAGCCTATTTCAAAACCAAAATCTTGCATATATATGGACCTGTAGAGGTGGAATGAAAAGGGGGTGGTTGGATGGCTGAATGGTTAGCGTGAGCACACTGTATCATACAGCTTGCCGTTGAGTCAACTGTTGTGGTTTCAAATCCACGGTTGCGTGTTGCAAGGAGTAGGGTCACCTGTCCAACCTCGTGGGTTTTCTCTGGGTACTTCGGTTTCCTCCCACAGCTAAAGACCCCTACACGAGGCGAATTATTGAACTAAAATTAAACCATATGTTAGTCCCGGAATGACCTAGTTTGTGTCGAGTGGACGTTAAACCCCATTTCTCTCTTTCTCGGAATGAAAAGGAGAAAACCAAGTATAGCCATCCTTACCTTTTATTCTTAGAATATACACAGATATGGACTATCTCCTTTAAATTAAAAAGATCAATTAATAATTTTAATCTTTCAGGTTTGTGCTTTTCCTTTGCCATCAAAGCAAGATGTAAATCCATCAGATGTCAAACAAGTTCATCTTATATTTATGAACCATCTTGGTAAGTATCATAACAATCTTTATATACTTCAAATTTTCGTTTTACTTGTCTTTACTACACTATGATCTGGAAGAGTTGTTATATTACCTGCGTTCTGATTGAAGTGAGGGATAAGCCAACGAAGCGGTTTCTTAATCTATGTCTGGCGCCATAGCGCCGAAAGCAGCAAGTACGACCTCTGAAGCAGCCTGCCAGTACAACCACTGAGATCTTCATGTGGTGTAGGCCATCGAAAGTATAAAAGAATGTAACAAAATATACAGGCGCAGATCCAGAGGGGGGTGGACCCAGCGCACGCCCCCCCTTTTTTTTTTCTTTTTTTTTTGAGGTGGCGAACAATTTTTAGCTCCATATATTCTCGCGGGAAAGGAGAACAAAAAAAGTTTCAGTTGAAAATCGTAATTTACAGTACTGGTATGAAATTAGTCCTTGTGGGCATTTTTCCACTCAAAAATCACGAGCCTCCCCTTTCTGAAAATCCTGGATCCGCCCCTGATATAAATCTGTTATTTAATCAGATTGGTATCATAATAAGGCTGTTATATGAAATATCTCGGTAAGTATAATAGCAGGTCTGTCCAGTTGTTATATGAACCATCCCGTAAATATTATAGCAGGGCTGCTGAATGGCGTTATTCTACATGTTTCTAAACCATCTGTCTCTTCTTGTGGACAGAATCAACAATTCATGACTAGACTCAGTCTCAGCAATTCTACTTTACTCAGCCTTTCATGACCACAACTTGATAAAACTGGCTGGAAACAATGGGGTCTGATCTAGACATAGTCATTGACAAATTATTGTTCAGACAATAATCTCAGACCAAGGCATAGGGGGTACCATTTGATTGGGGAGAGGCTAGGGTTTATGCCCAAATATCACCTGAAACTGATTTTGGCAAATATAACGAAAAGTGACTTTCACATTTTTTCGAGGGATGTAAATATTGAGTGTTGACTGTTTAAACTTTGTGTTTCAGATGTTGGATTTGATGGAATCAAACCACAAGTCGGATTTATCAACAACATTCTCAATAAATATTTTCATGAATATTATCCTAGAGCTGTCACCTTAGCGAACCAACTGAGAGCTCTGGGATATGCAGAGAGGTTTATCTATACCACACATGCCTGGCTAGTTAGCATGTACTTGGACTGCCCATCAAATCTCGTTCTGTCAGGTGTTAAACTTATGGTAAGCCAACTTTAATACTAGGTTCACACTGTCCTGATTCGTTCTATGATCGGGGGGTTGGGGTGGTCTAGAGTGCCGCACTTCGACCTCTAGCTGGCCGGTCACCTCTGGCTTGCGTCTGTGGTTTCGAGCCCTGGTGTGAGCATATGTGGCATGGAGATAGGGGCACCTTCTCAACCTCGTGGGTTTCCTCCAGGCTCTCCGGTTTCCTCCCACTGCTAAAGACCCCTATGTGCAAGTGAATTATTGAAATAAAATGAAACCATATGTTAGTCTCAAAATGACCTAGTTTGTCTCGAGTGGACATTAGACCCCATTGCTCTCTCTCTCATTCGTTCTACGATCATGGAATAATCGTAGTGATCCTCTCAGTTATTGATTGTATCCAAGCATGTCCGAACGTATCTGCACCTAACAGATCAAAGACCCAACAGCAATTATTCAATCGTAATGTATTGACGACGGTGGGAAGCTAGCATTAGTCTGATGCATAAAGGCTAAGACAGGAGATAAGGCACTTTCCACGAACATAGTCAGCACTAATCATTTACATTTTATCACTTCAAATTTATTTTTTTGCCTTGTCAAGATACAAAATGCCATTCCATTAAAGATACATTATGAGAGATACGATAAAGAGCTGATATTTCTCACTATAATAGTTAAAAACTAGATAATGCAAAGAGAATATGCTGAAAATTTCACTCAAATTTCTCAACTCTGATGAACCAAGATATTAGCGATTGAATTTAAGGACTAGTCTTGATCATCATTTGGCCATCCAACCCCCCAATATAAACAAATTGCAATTGAATAATAAATGAAATACTGTAGAAACATATCATTGCTTTTGTTATTTTAGTGCCCTAATGCCACAGATGTAGCAGCATTTAAAAAGGCGGTACAATTAGGGGACATCACATGGCATGCTGGACCAATGAACATGCAGAATGAAATGTTTGATGTGCCAATGGTGGACTTTAGTTTACAAATAGCTGCAGATTTAGATGCATATTTTCAAATAAAGAGATCAACTAGAGTTCTTAGTCAGAGAGATGTGCCAGGTATAATATTGATAGATATCTTCGTTTGACACCCAAGAGCCGCAGGGGTGCAGTCAGCAAGTTCCTGACTCTCTAACCAAGAGGTTCTTGGTTCAATCCCATTGCTGGCCGAGTAAGTGCCGCTACATTTTTTGTTCATTGTGATTTCCCTGTGTCAGTGATACAGCATAGAGGGCCTTGTTAGGAAGAGTTTCTAGTTGTTCGAATGTATGATAAATGAGGATCCATAAAAGAACCCTTAGCAGTAATAATTCGATGAAGTGAGGGGTGGTGGTGGCGTAGTGGTCTAGAGTGCCGCGCTTCGACCGCTAGCTGGCCGGTCACCTCTGGCTTGCGGCTGTGGTTTCGAGCCCTGGTGTGAGCGTATGTGACATGGAGATAGGGGCGCCTTCTCAACCTCGTGGGTTTCCTCAGGGCACTCCGGTTTCCTCCCACTGCTAAAGACCCCTACGCACAAGCAAATTATTGAAATAAAATTGAAACCATATGTTAGTCCCGAAATGACCTAGTTTGTGTTGAGTGGACGTTAAACCCCATTTCTCTCTCTGCCTCGATGAAATGAAGGGCGGAAAAATCGCTGTTCCGGCAATATTTCTTCCATAGCACAAAATCGTAGGACTTAAAATTTCATTTCATTGATGTCAGACATTTTAAACTGCTAAGAAAATTATCTTTTTTCTCTGAAAACTATGCATCATAAAAAAGTAATTAAGAAAATTATTATTAGTTCCAATCTGAAGACAGGGATAATTTTGATTCCCCCCACCCCCTTGATTCCCCAGCAATCTCTAAATGTGTCTAGATTCTCAAAATTTGTCTAGGTTCTGTAGATGTGTCTAGATTCTGAAGATTTGTCTAGGTTCTCAAAATATGTCTAAGTTTTCAAAATTTGTCTAGATTTTCAATTCAAGATTTGCCCAGATCCTCAAGGTTTGTCCAGATTATCAAGGTTTTTCCTGGTAATTGTCTAGATTGTCTTGATTAAGCCAGTTGTTAAGATCATCATCAGATAATTGTTCAATGTAAGGGTTTGTTTATTTCAGGAATGTCTCAGATGTTGTTACCTATATTTGATAGACATGGAATACAGGCTATAACTGTTGGTGTTAATGGTGCCACAGCCCCTCCAGCTGTGCCCAAAATATTTAACTGGAAGTACAAGAATACAAGTCTTATAGCCATGTGGCATCCGGGTAAATATAAGTCTGTTGTAGAATACAAAGTTTTATAGCCATGTGGCATGCAGGTAAATATAAGTCTGTAGTAGAATACAAAGTCTTATAGCTATGTGGCATCCAGGTAATTATAAACCTGTATTAGAATACAAAGTCTTATAGCCAAGTGGCATGCAGTAAGTCTGAATTAGTAGAATATAAAGTCTTATAGCCATGTGGCATCCAGGTAAATAGGAGTCTGTAGTAGAAAACAAAGTCTTATAGCCATGTGGCATCCAGGTAAATATAAGTCTGAATTAGAATATAAAGTCTTATAGCCATGTGGCAGCCAGGTAATTGTAAGTCTAAATGTAAGTCTGTATTATATGTCTGTATCAGAATAAAGTTATTGTAAACTTGAAGAAATAGACAATAAAATTTGATGAAACTTCGATGAATTTTATTTACAATTTTTCAGGTGGCTATCCTAATCATCCCGGTATATTTCCACAGATGCCAGGAGGTTTATCGGCTAAAGATTGTGTATCATTTGATGGATTTGATCAAGCTTTGTGTTTTGCATTTAGATCGGACAATGCTGGACCACCAGACTCTCTGGCGGTAAGTTTTGTTGACTTGGTGAAGCCTATTTCATAAGATTCATAAGATTTTTAAAGATGAAGGCATTTCATTGGCGTGCACGTAAAAGATCCCTTGGCAGTTAAAATTCAGTATAAGAGTAGGCTGTAGCGCCGCTGCCCGGGCAAAATTTTTTTCTCATAGCATACTGTATAGCATATTTCCGTCTTCATTAGCCCAATCAGATCGATTCTCATTATATGGCTTTAAGTCGGTCGTTCGGTATGCCCTTTAAGACATTTGTAAATTTTGTTTGTTATTCTTTAACCTTTTCTTGTTCGATTTCAGGAAATTTTACTTTATTATGACATTGCTCGTGGTCAATTTCCTAATGCAGTTGTTCAGGCATCAACATTCGAAGATTTTGCTATTTTAGCTGGGTCTATTAAAGATAAACTTCCAGTAGTTGACAAGGAGATCGGAGATGTCTGGATTCAAGGAGTTTCCTCAGATCCTTTAAAAGTGGCTAAAATGAGAGCATTTTATAGAGCCAGAACTTACTGTATTAAGACAGGTATACATACAAAAATAATAATTTTGTTAAGAAGGTGTTCATTTTATGAAAGGTATTGATTTTATGAAAGGTATTGATTTTATGAAAGGTATTGATTTTATGAAAGGTATTGATTTTATGAAAGGTATTGATTTTATGAAAGGTATTCATTTTATGAAAGGTATTCATTTTATCATACGAAAGGCATTCATTTTATTTATGAAAGGTATTCATTTTATGAAACGTATTCATTTTATGAAACGTATTCATTTTATGAAACGTATTCATTTTATGAAATTCATTTTGTTATGAAAGATATGTATTTTATTATGAAAGGTATTCATTTTATGAAATTCATTTTGTTATGAAAGGTATTCATTTTATTATGAAAGGTATTCATTTTATGAAATTCATTTTGTTATGAAAGGTATTCATTTTGTTATGAAAGGTATTCATTTTATTATGAAAGGTATTCATTTTATGAAATTCATTTTGTTATGAAAGGTATTCATTTTGTTATGAAAGATATTCATTTTGTTTTGTATCCACTCTGTTATGAGAAGTATACATTTTAAAAGGTATACATTTTACTATGGGATGAAAAGGTGTCTTGAGCAGTGGGAGGAAATCGGAGGACCCGGAGGTTGGACATGCGACCCTACTCCTTGTCATGTACAACCAGGGAATAGAAATCAAGCCAGTTGACTCAATGACACCATGCACATGCCAACCATAACCATTCAGCCACCCAAAGCCCCACCATTTCCCCCAGCCTAATTAAGCTGACATATGGGCAGCAGTGTGCTATGAGGGTAAAATAAATATAAATTGATTTTTCAGGAATGTGTAATCTAAAAGACCGAAAGTTTTATAATGCTAGTAGGTTTTTAGTGAAATTAGCTGAACATACATGGGGTATTGATAGTGTTTTTGACACCGTTAACTGGACCAACATACAATTTTATCACCGTCTGAAAAATAATGGTAATTATTTTATATATCATGTCATATTCTGATTTTGATGAAACTTAAAATATATGTTTTTACCTCAAAGATCTCAGTTACTTTGGATATTTACTCATATCAGACCATAACTTTCCGATTTTTGGCCCCTGATTATATTTATATGAAAAACCACATTTATAGCTTGTGGATCCTCAAGAGGACACAATTTTTGTCCCATTTGGATGAAACTTAAAATATACCTTTATACCCCATCGATATTTATACATTTCGGATCAGATCTTCTTGGATGATAGACCCTGATTGGATGAAAAATCATATTTTAACCCATGGATGCTCTAGAGGGCACAATTTTTGTCTGATTCGTGCATTTCCGACAAGATCTTGGAAAATGTGGGCATTTCTTGCCTGCAAACCACTGGTTTTAAAAGGATTGTCTGAAAACCAAAATATTTTTTTTTGTGTGGCCTTATACTGAGGCTTCAAAATGTTTTTCCATTTCAGTTCACAATTTTAGTCAAATGTGTTTGCAATTATCAAGGGTGAAAATGAGCAAACTCTGAAACGGAATAGATTACCAGCACAGTATGTTTTTTCTGTTTGTATTTGCTTTTGATTGTTCATTTGTCCATTTTTCATTTAATCTTCAGCATCAACATACTCCAATGCTATAAACTCCTGGATAAGTCAGCGAGCATTTCTAGATGTTGCTATGGAAGCACTAGGAGATCATCCTTTAGTTTCTATGGTTACTAAAGAATGGAAGCAGATACAGTCAACCCCACCAGACATAACAGGTAATACTTCTAGATCATTGGTCTTAATGCAGCTTTGTTCTTTTTATTCCAAATGAAAAGTTTTGATGTTTTTCTATTTGAATTTAAAAATTTTCACTGAAAAATAATATATTTCACAAGTTAATTGGTAGCATGGACATTAGTAGTCGGCAAAGTGTTGACCTTTGGTTGACAGTAGATATCCCATAATTTTGGAGAGTGAGAGAAACTACACAAACTAGGTAATTTCGGAACTAACACATGGTTTAATTTAATTTCAATAATTTGCTTACACGTAGGGGTATTTAGCAGTGAGAGGAAACCGGAGTACCCAGAGAAAACCCACAGGGTTGGAGAGGCGACCCTACTCCTTGCCACGTACAACCGGGGATTCCCATATTTTTGGCCTACAGAAGATATATTAACAGGTGACATGGATATATTAACATGTAATGTTATATTATAGATATGGAAGAAGTACCTAGTGAAGTAGACATATTAACATGTGATAAAGGATACAGCGTAGGATTTAATGAACAGGGGCAAGTTACAACACTTATAGATCCTTATACAAAGGTACTGTTCGTTCTTTCGTTCCTGAAGTTTTACGTCCACTTCCACCAAGGGTGATATTGTAGACAATACTCAGTACCAATTCTCAGCTATATATATTTATACTTAATATTTTAAACCTTGGTTCTCTTTGTCAGAGGTTACTGCAACATTGCTGAAAATTGTTTTGATCATTGGAATGTGAACAAAATTATGGTCAGATTTTGAGGTTGAAATTAGAATATTTGAAATTGAAGCTTTCGAGGCAAAATTCTCTATCCCTAGCACACAGAAGCATAGAGTATAACAATTCTCGAGTTAATCTCAAAATAACCTAAATTTTGAGTTGATGGATATTTCCTATATTTCATAATGTGTAGATTTAGAGGAATTTAACCAGGATATTACATAAACATTGCTACTTTTATATGTCACATTTGATCTGGTCCTGAGTGCACAAAGCATTCTCAGACGTCATAGATTTAAAACACACTCATGTGACATCTGGCATGATCTTCAACTACAAACAGGCCCAGCGTTCACAAGGCATTCTCAGACTCAAGTTAAGAATTTACTCAAAATTGTTGGCCTGATATTAACTAAAATACAGTCCTTGACTTTATAAAACTTGGGGGGGGGGGGTTAATGTATCAAATACATTAATAAGAAACTATGTGCAAAAAGTTCTGTTTCTGGATTAGATATAATTCTCATAAACAGTGACTGAAAGTTGAGTAAATTCTTAACTGGAGTCTGAGAATGCTTTGTGAACTCGGGATCAGATCATTGCGAATCGTAATTTGATATTTCATTTAATCAAGAACAGTTAACCCAAGGCATGACCATGAAATAAAAATTCTGAAAAGAATGAATTATGGTATTTTTAAATTTCAGACAAATTGGGCATCAGAAACAGAACCACTGGGTCAGTTTTTATACCAGACATATAACCAGACAGATTTTGATGAATTGGACGCAGCTACGACACCATATTCAAAACATTTCTTCCTGGGTATCGGGAAACCTAACCTCACTAAAAACACCCAGTCCGAGAGTAAATTTTGGAGAACTAGGTTGGTACAACGCTACAGAAATAACAGTTAGTTGATTTTATATTTTAGACAAAGGATGTGGTGGATGTGAGAGTAATTTTTGGTTACATGTTTGTAGTCTACAATTTTGCAAAATTGGGGAATTGGTTACAGATGTGTGTGCTAAGAAAAACAAGATATATGCAGAAGCTGGATGTGGTATATTTGGTTAACTGATAAAAACTAAACTAAAACGGAATTAGGAGAAAGGGCTAATTGTTGTTGTGTTTGAAAAGACATTATGCTCCCTCATGCCTGAATGTAAATTTTTCATCTAGATGGGTGTGATTTGTCAATTTTTGTCTTGTACAAAATGCATTATGAATAGCTTTCTCATCACATTTGAACACATGCGGTTGTATTATTGTTTTTGACCTTTTCCATGTTCGGTAGACTCTGGTTTCATTTCCAAACATATAATTGGGTGTATCCAGGGTTCTTAATCCATTTTTAAAAAAAAACAGCCAGAATTGGGTGAAATGAGGGCCTGGTTGGGAATATGTTAATTATAAGCTTCCTTTTCCATTTTTATACGCCCACATTGAAATGTGGTCGTATATTGTCGTCGCCCCCGTCCGTCCGTCCGTCCGTCGGTCCGTCCGTCCGTCCGTCCGTCCGTCGGTCCGGCGTCCACAATTGCTTGTGGACGCTCTACAGGCTAAAGTTAATATCCGATTGACTTTAAATTTATACAAAGTGTTTATGGTCATGAGACGAAGAAGCCTATTGTTTTTCAGCGATTTCCGATAATTAGTGCCAGAGTTATGGCCCTTGATCACTTCAAAAAATCTTGTGGACGCTCTAGAGGCCAAAGTTAATATCCGATTGACTTCAAATTTATACACAGTGTTTAAGGTCATAAGACGAAGAAGCCTATTGATTTTCAGCGATTTCCGATAATTAGTGCCAGAGTTATGGCCCTTGATCACCTCAAAAAATCTTGTGGACGCTCTAAAGGTCAAAGTTAATATCCGATTGACTTTAAATTTATACACAGTGTTTAAGGTCATAAGACGAAGAAGCCTATTGATTTTCAGCGATTTCCGATAATTAGTGCCAGAGTTATGGCCCTTGATCACTTCAAAAAATCTTGTGGACGCTCTAGAGGCCAAAGTTAATATCCGATTGACTTCAAATTTATACACAGTGTTTAAGGTCATAAGACGAAGAAGCCTATTGATTTTCAGCTATTTCCGATAATTAGTGCCAGAGTTATGGCCCTTGATCACTTCAAAAAATCTTGTGGACGCTCTAGAGGCCAAAGTTAATATCCGATTGACTTTAAATTTATACACAGTGTTTAAGGTCATAAGACGAAGAATTCTATTGATTTTCAGCGATTGCCGATAATTAGTGCCAGAGTTATGGCCCTTGATCACTTCAAAAAATCTTGTGGACGCTCTAGAGGCCAAAGTTAATATCCAATTGACTTTAAATTTATACACAGTGTTTAAGGTCATAAGACGAAGAAGCCTATTGATTTTCAGCGATTTCCGTTAATTAGTGCCAGAGTTATGGCCCTTGATCACCTCAAAAAATCTTGTGGACGCTCTAAAGGTCAAAGTTAATATCCGATTGACTTCAAATTTATACACAGTGTTTAAGGTCATAAGACGAAGAAGCCTATTGATTTTCAGCTATTTCCGATAATTAGTGCCAGAGTTATGGCCCTTGATCACTTCAAAAAATCTTGTGGACGCTCTAGAGGCCAAAGTTAATATCCGATTGACTTCAAATTTATACACAGTGTTTAAGGTCATAAGACGAAGAAGCCTATTGATTTTCAGCGATTTCCGATAATTAGTGCCAGAGTTATGGCCCTTGATCACCTCAAAAAATCTTGTGGACGCTCTAAAGGTCAAAGTTAATATCCGATTGACTTTAAATTTATACACAGTGTTTAAGGTCATAAGACGAAGAAGCCTATTGATTTTCAGCGATTTCCGATAATTAGTGCCAGAGTTATGGCCCTTGATCACTTCAAAAAATCTTGTGGACGCTCTAGAGGCCAAAGTTAATATCCGATTGACTTCAAATTTATACACAGTGTTTAAGGTCATAAGACGAAGAAGCCTATTGATTTTCAGCTATTTCCGATAATTAGTGCCAGAGTTATGGCCCTTGATCACTTCAAAAAATCTTGTGGACGCTCTAGAGGCCAAAGTTAATATCCGATTGACTTTAAATTTATACACAGTGTTTAAGGTCATAAGACGAAGAAGCCTATTGATTTTCAGCGATTTCAAATAATTACTGCCAGAGTTATCTCCCTTGATAACTTCAAAAATTCTTGTGACGCTATAGAGGCCAAAGTTACTATCCGATTGACTTCAGATTGATACATAGAGTTTAAGGTGTTGAAACGAACAAGTATTTAGATTTTCAATGAATTTAGATAGCTGAACAGCTAAATCCATGATATTAAATGTTTCATGTATATACTAATTGTTAGCGTGAGGTAAAACTTTATAAAAAGCAATCAAATTCTAATGATTTTCTGATAATTACATAATGAGTTGTTACTCTTAATCAGTTTTTAGTGTATTACAAATGTTTCATTACCGAAATTAGTAAAAATATGCGACAACCCTTGTTGACTGCCCGGACAATTTAGCTGCTGTGGGCGTATGTTTCGTTGCCTGGCAACCTATCTTCTATAACAAGATTTCAACAAAAATAATTCTTGGTAATTTGTTATGAAGAATATTGTATTTTAATGTATTTGATTACCACAAAATAACGACAAATAGGTGAACCTTTTGAAAATTTTCCATATTTAATTCATATACCAGCTTGAACTTCATGTCAGTAATATTCCTGCATGAATTACTGCATACTGATGTGAACTCTGCTCCTTATCATGGAAACTGACATTTGATTTGTTTCAGAAAATTCTGAGTGTGATTTTATGATCCATATACAGATAGCTGAGAGTAGAGCTGTATCATATTATGGTGCCCCACCAGATATCTGGATTAGATATACAAAACCTCAAGGAGAATTTGGTAACAATTAAATTTCAATTACCTAGATTAACTAATGTTGCTTTGTTTAGTCTACTGCATGGTTGTTCTTCCCACATCGTGCAGGAAGGAGGAGCCATGTCAGAAAATCCTGATAAACTTCCTCGGCCAATGCAGGGAATTAACATGCGACCTCCAGGCTAGCAAACCAGCGTCATACACACTAAGCCACTGTGGCTCTCTATTTTTGATGGCGTCCACTACATGAAGATCCAACTGGGTGTAGTGGGCTTGGAGGTTATGTCAGAGGTGGCTTTTGTCCCTGTAATGTCGGGGAGGGGGGGGACTAGAGTGCCACGCTTCGACCTCTAGCTGGCCAGTCACCTCTGGCTTGCGACTGTGGTTTCGAGCCCTGGTGTGAGCTTATGTGGCATGGAGATAGGGATCCACTTCTCAACCTTGTGGGTTTCCTCCGGGCACTCCAGTTTTCTCCCACTGCTAAAGACCCCTACGCGCAAGCGAATTATTGAAATAAAATTAAACCATATGTTAGTCCCGAAATGACCTAGTTTGTGTTGAGTGGACGTTAAACTCCATTTCTCTCTCTCTCTGTGTAATGTCTGGTTTTCAAGTGGCCATTTGGAGATTCGTCAGTGATGAATGTCTACCCAAAGTTGTATGGAAAAACACTTGAAGATATTTATATAAAACTAAATTTTGGATTGTGAAAAACTAAATGCGTTTTAATCAAATTGCTACATTAATATCTTAAAAGACATCTTTAGGAATAGTACATATCAGCATTGATTAGAAAAGCAAATTTCTGGATATTTAAAGCTTTTCAAAAAATTTCTGACATTTTTGTGTCTCAGGTTTTGATTTTAGGATATTTTGACTGATTGATATTTTGTAGGCATGGCAATAGAGGTACAGTGGTATAATAAACAACCAACCAGATTACCAGAATCCATTTTCTTCTCGTTTCAATCAAAAACAAGACCAGGTTACCAATGGCAACTGCATAAATTAGATCAAATTCTAGATCCTCTGAATGTGGTTATTAATGGTAGTCAGAGATTACACGGTAAGAATGAATAAAGTTTTACCCACTGGACCCTTTGTTTTGAATATGCACGTGAAAGATCCGTTAGCAGTTGGAATTCGATATGAGAGTAGGACGTAGCGCTGCTGCCTGAGCAAAAATGTCCCTCATAGCACACGGTATGGCGTATGCCCATCTTTATTAGCCCAGGTTATTGCTATTAGCAGAACAGTAGGACGTTAAACCCCATTTCATTTATTTCATTTGTTCTGTCTCAGGTGTTCAAGTAACTGATCAACCTGTAATGTGTTGTTTTAGCACGTGCATAGGTGATCATTTGAAGAAAAGTAGGTGTTCACGTGGACGCTCTAGAGGCTGAAGTAGATACCCGATTGACGTTAAAAGCCTATAGGCTAAAATTGATATCCGTTTGATTTTGAATTAATACACAATGTTTAAAGTCATGACGAAGAATTCTATTGATTTTCTAGGATTTCCCATAATTACTGCCAGAGTTATGGCCCTTGATCATTGAAATATTCTATCCTTTTGTTGCAGTTGTAACCAAAGAAAATACAAATTTGTTGAATTTATGATAAATATATATTTCAGCCATTGATGAAGGAGTTATGTATTCAAAACAATCATCAGGGTTACTTATCGAATCTCCAGATGTTGCTATGGTGACAGTATTGACATCTGAGAATGGAGCATCCGGCCTACCATTGCCGTTAACATGTATTAAAGATGTAAAGGGCATGGCTTTTAATTTATATAATAATTTATGGAACGTTAATTATATATTCTGGTATCCGTATTTAGCTCAAGATAAAAATCAGAAGTTTCGATTCATGTTAAATTTCCCTAGGAGTGAGAAAGACAAGAATACCTTTTAATCATAACATAGTCATCAAAGCTACTACAGTACTTGTTACAAGTTTCTTGTAAGACGATACTGACTTAGCACATGACCATTCCATATAAGGGAAAGTAAGTTTATTACTCATAAAATAGTTACATGTGCCAATATTCAGAAGTTCAGTTATTTTGAATGTCAGACGGTTCTTTGTACATTCTCGGAAAAATTTTAGGCCTGAAACATAGTTTTCATTCATGTAATTCTTTTAAATTTTGAGAAAATTTTGTTGATTATAGCAATAATCTCCACAGGAATTTCTAATTTCTTGCATTCCTTCACAAAGAAGAATTTGACAATTTTATTAGCAATAGTTTTTTTTGAATGTGTTTATATTGCATTCCTTCACGAAGAAGAATTTGACAATTTTATTATCAATAGTTTTTTTGTTTTTTTTTTAATGTGTTTATATTGTAGTTTTTGTATGCTGTTAATTAAAATGATTTTGTTAATTTTATACCAACTAAATCTTTTGTGCTTAAAAGGGGTTTTGTTTCCATTTTATTTATCAGTTGTTGTCCCCATAAGATTATAGTCTACTGTAAAAACCTTTCTTTATGGGATATTCTTATTTAGTGGCATTTAGTAACTGGGTAGATAAAGAAACTATAACCCATAGTTATGGAAAAACAGACAGCTAAATCAGCAGCAGTTTTTCCATAACTATGTGTTATACATGTAGTTTATTTTTAGAATGTGTTCAACAGTGTGTACATTATTGTGATTATTATCTTTTAGAGGCATTTAGTAGCTTGATACAGCACTTATTGTTTGTGTGTGTGTGTGTGTGTGTATGTGTGTGTGAAATAGCTTTATTTAAAGTTGCAATTTCATATTTTTAAGTTCTATTTTTAAAATGTATTAAAATAAAGCTCTAAAATAGATTGTATCTATAAACAGTCATACCTTGTTAAAGAATAATCCTATAATGCACTATTGCCAGTTGAGAAATTGGCATAAATATCATTTTCAGCTTCAAATTCAAACGTTTGAAGATAGTCATTCCATGGAGGGGGGGTGAATGGACAAACAAGGGAGGTAATTGTGTTATTATTTCCTGTGTCACTGAATTTTATGCCTGTGAAATAATGCCAAGGTTGTATAATAGTGAGTTGACAACCTTTTGAGCAAAAGACATAGAAATAATTATGTTTTGACTTTCTTAAAAAAAATATGAAATTCACGCTTTAACATCCTCTTCCACCAAAGTGCTATGTTTTATAGTTTATTACATTGTGATTCAAAATCAAGCTATCCCTACAGAAAAGTTTGATTATCATGACATTTGAATAGCTGATTATGCCGTCATGTCATGGCCTGAACATGTTAATGGTTTCACCAATCAAATACGTGAAATGAAACTAGTATTTAGTTTTAGAGTCATGACAAATCCTGATTCAGTTTATCTTATTTATAATTATTTGTAATAATGAAATAAATTTATGTTTTTTAATATTCATGTGTCTATTATTTACAGCCCAGACAAAATGTTGCCCGAGACAGTTTCTCAGGAATTTCCAGCACAGTTTCAGTATTGCAGGAGGGAGGACCTAGCAAGGAAAGTGTGACAAGTCATTTAGATGGGACAAAAACAAAAGACCAGTGTACACATTAATGTGCACGTAAAAGATCCCTTGACAGAATTCGAAATAGGTCATAGTGCTGTTGTCCATGCCATATTTCCTCATAGTATACTCTATGATTCTTCGTTAGCCCAGTGAAAAGTGGTACCCTGTCTCATGTCTGACATCCATCACTAATAAAATGTTAGCCCAGTTGGTGCAGAAAAGTTGATCTTTACATCCCATTTCATTTCATTTCTCAGAGAGTAAATTTGCCATTCTCTTGCAATTATACTATTCAAAAAAAGTAGAGGATATTTGATTTTTAAGTGTTATTAAAGTCACCAAATGAAACTGACGAAGAAACAAATGACAAAATGAAATGAAGTTCACATTCATCGATTTATTCCAAATGATCGTTAGACTAAGTAAGACACAGACTGACCATTATAAGGGTAAAATGATACCCGGGGTCAAACAGCAAAGTTACCACAGCATCACAACAAAGTCAATAATGGGTAAATCCTCCTCTGTTTGCCAAACAAGCATTAATGCGACGTGGCATACTCCTAATGAGACGTCTAAGGTCATTTTAGTCCAGATTGTCCCATTCCTGTTGCAACGCAGCAGCAAGTTCTTGGACATTGGCAGGACGTTGTTGATGTTGACGTAACCTCTGTCCAAGCATGTCCCAGACATGCTCGATGGGGGAGAGGTCGGGACTGGCCAAGGTAATGTGGTGATGTTCTGTTGTTGGAGGTAACCTGTAACAATCCTGGCCCTGTGACATCTTGCGTTGTCATCCTGGAAGATGAAACGGCGGCCTCCCCACACTATAACAGAACCACCCCCAAATCGATCATGTCTGATGACGTTAACGTCTTGGAAGCGCTCGTTTCGACGACGCCACACCCTCCTACGTCTGTCCAAAAAATCAACAGTGAACCTTGACTCATCTGAAAACATCACATTGCTCCAGCGTCGATTATCCCAGTGTTGACGATCCCTACACCAACAACGTCTTGCCTGAATGTGATGATCTCTCAAACAAGGGATCACGCGAGGACGTCGGGCGCGAAGATGACTCCTATGCAGTCGATTCCGAATCGTCTGGCCACTCACTCTCACACCAGTGTCTGTTTGAAGACGAGCGCTGATCTGATTTGCTGTGATGACACGATTTCTCAAGGCCAAGGTACGGATAAATCGATCCTGGGCTTAAGTTGTCGCCCTTGGTCGACCTGAGCGTGGTCTGTCCTGTACAGATTGTGTATCACGGTATCTGGACCATAGCCTGCTTATGACAGACTGAGAAACATTCATCGTCCGCGCCACAACCGCCTGTGTTGTGCCGATCTGTAGCATGCCAAGGGCACGTAACCTTTCATTTTGGGTAAGCCGACGCATATCAAAATTTGTTTTCTGGTCACTAAAACAATTAAACTGATGTTTCCACCCTGGAATTCAATGCCACAATGACAGTAACATTCAAAGTCAGAGTCATGCAAATCTTGGGTTGGACCCCCATAATGATGCCAAGCATCACCTGCATTCCATGCCGTAGCTATTGGTGCGTTTGGGCGTCACATGTAACTGGAAATGTTTCTTCTGTTAGGTTCTATAGTGACTTTTTTCGTAGTCATTTGCATATTTTAGTATTATGCCCCCAAAATCAAATATCCCCTACTTTTTTTGAATAGTATATAATATGAGATAAGCAAAGATTACAACTAACCAGGGTGGAGTTCAGATAACAACTCAATAATTTTGTCAATTTTTACGAAATCATTTAATTTTTTGATATGAATAATATGCATATCTATAACTTTCTTTGTAAGTCACCATTGGTCTGATCCCTACAAAAACATACAACAGTTATTTCCCTTCCCAGTCGCAGTCACAAAAAAAACCCTGGACCAATATTTAATCTGGTAAATAGCTGTAGCTGTCAGTTTTTGATCACAGCACTCAAGCTTTGTTTTTTGGGGAGGGGGGGGCTCATTTAGGTAAACACAAACACAGCCTGGATAGAATTCATTTCTGGTAGCTAAAATAAAAGATTTTTATTTGTGAATTGACTACTTATTGCACGCTTATCACTATTACACTATAAAAGTAAGAAAATAACTTGAAATTAAATAATCTGTCATGTTTGTCAAATATAAAATTAATACTTCAATCAGACATTTCATTTTATTAAAAAAAAAAAATTTATCAATTATCAATAACGTTAATTATTTCCCTTTTCGAACTTAAAAAAAAATATTTGTATTTTTATACAATGTCCAAGGGAAAAAAATGATTTTAAAGATTTTTAAGAAGCATCAATAAATGAGTTAAAAGTTAGTGCCAACTAATTTATAGTTTACATCTAGAATAATTACAGTCCTGATTCTCTCACTCTCAAGAATATATCTTTAAATAGGGCAGCAGAAAATTTTCTGTGAAGACCGAAGCATAAAATTATATACATTCAATTAACAAAAAATGTACAAGTAACAATAACAAATTCAAAATATATTGGAATGTATGAAGAAAATAATAAATTATACACCAACAGACATAAACTATTTATATAACAATATAATACAAACATGGGCTTCTTTATAAATTGAGACCATTATTATATTAAATACATGAGCTTCATTATAGTGAGACCTTTATGTAATACTTAAAGGGCCAATCCCGATAACTTTTTGGGGAATAAAACTGCTTAATTTTGTGTTAAAATCCTTTAAAATCCATAACCTAGGGCCCACCTACTAACCCGATATTTGTGATACGCTTGTAAATAACTTAAACCTGACAGTCTTCATCTGGAAATGGAGACCGTTGTATTATACAGTATCTGGATAAAACCAGACTTTTTTCTATAAAAATAATATGTAGGTGAAATTTACCTTTTGTTATCAAGTACAGTGCATGGGTAATTCACTGTATAGACCTCTCAAGAAACGTTAATCGATTATCAGGTCACCCAATGAAAAAATTGACCCGAAATCTTAAAAGGGTTACGTATCCGGATAAGCAGTGTTGACGTACACGCCCAAACGACTCAATATTTTGAGCTGAAATTTTGAGACAAGGTAAATACACCATGCCACTATATTTTGGTCCATAAATTTCATAAATACTCAGACTTTAATTTTTGAGACTCTGTTCTTTTTGGGATTGTCCCTTTAAAGGTTTCTCTGGCTTCATTATAAAGAGACGCCATTATATTATATATTTAATACTTCAAGACCTCTTAGGGTTTCATTATAGTGAGACCTTTATTGTTCTATTAAATACTTAAAGGCTTCTCTAAATAAACTGTGACTTCACCAGAAAACACTATGCTGATGCTCTTTTATATTTTATATGTAATAAATAAAGACTTTTCTACATAAGGGTAGGGGAGACAGAGAAATGGAGTTTAACAACCACTTGACACAACTTAGGTCATTTTGGGACTAACACATGGTTAAATTTCATTCCAATAATTTGCGTTTTATGTGGGGGTCTTTAGCAGTGGGAGGATTCAGAGAAAACCCATGTGGTTTGACAGACGACCCTATTCCTTGTCACGTACAACTGTGGATTCGAAACCATGCTAGTTGACTCAATGACAGACGTTATACTACAACTCGCACGTCCTAACCATTCGGCAATCCCATCCTCCTTTTCTGCATAAACTTTGGCTTTATTATAACTTTGATATGTTGACTGCAAGATTTAATTTCAACAAAAATGTAATTATACTTAATCTTAAATAATATCATATTAAAAATAATCATACTATCACTCAATTAATGATCTGGGCTCCGTTTCTCGAAATCTTAACTAAAGATAAAATGCAAATTTTAGTAGATATTTCACTTTTGATTGGCTAAGCACTAAAATAATCTAATATTATCCAATCAAATTACTAAAATGTGACTTTTATCTTAATTAAAATTTTGTGAAACAGGCCCCAGAACTCCAAGGCCATATTTTAATCAAACCTATATTTTAATCCTTATAATAACATTTAAAATCTCAGCTAATCATCAGCATAGTTATCTCAAATTCAGATACAAATTAATTCATAAATCTCCAAATTAATTAATAAATCTCCAATTTAATTCATAAATCTCCAATTTAATTCATAAATCTCCAATTTAATTCATAAATCTCCAATTTAATTACATAACCAAAATAAATAAAAATTTCTTTTTTACCAACCGGCTAAGTTCCCAAAGAGCAAGTAGCCTACAGATTACAACTCTGATCTATACAAAATTATACAAATTAATAAAATTTTCTTTTTTTTTACGAACAGGCTAGGTTCCCAAAGACATAGTACCTTTATGATGTGCTAGGTGAATATCACAGAAAAGCACATATTTACCCATAGTTGTGGAAATATTATGCAAATTGAATATTAAATCTAAACTTTTGGTCTTTATCTTCTGTTAAATATGGATACCAAAATATCCAGTTGACATCCCAGACATTGTTAAATAGATTAAAACTCATCCCAGTCACATCTTTAAGAGGGGTCAAAGGTAAAGGGAGGGTTGTCAAGGAACCTGATGATGTTAATACTGTTGCTATGGCAGCATCTACGGAGTTTATCTCCATGCCTTTCATCTCCTTGTTGACATAAACAACACCTTTGTCAATTGCTAAAAAAATGAGAAATATTTATTTAAAGTTATTATTTGAACAGTGAAAAAGGAAATGAAATGAAAATAAAATGATAAACCCCTCTACCGTCCTGCTGCTCATACATAAGCGGCTCTACCGCCCTGCTGCTCATACATAATCGGCTCTACTGCCCTGCTGCTCATACTGGGCTTATGAGAACGAGCAAACACCAAACCGTGTGTCAAGGGTTCTTGTAAGTGCATAATTATTTGTACATGAGACCGTGGTTTTTCGTCCCATCCAAATACATTTTCCCTTGCCAGGCCCTCCGTCCTACAACACTGACAAGGAAGAACCATGTCGGAAAACTGTGATGAACTTTCTCGTCCAACGTATGATTGAGTCTGGGACCCCCAGGTTAGCGAGCCAACATCCTACTCACTGAGCCACAGTGAAAAGTGGTACCCTGCCCCATGCCTGACACCCATCACTAATAAAATGTATAAATAACTAACCATGATGTCTTTGACTGCCATTAGTGATTACATCCAATGGGTCTATTAATTGGTTTAGTTTATGTAAGAACCAATGGTGATCATTAGATTGAGGAACAGGTTGAAACGAGAAGAAAATGGCTTCTGGTAGACGGGTTGGAGGTTTATCGAACCATTGAACAACAACAGATACACCTAAAAATAAACACAAATAAATTATCCGAAATTAACTCAATTAAAAAAGAAAGGATTAAAAGGAAATGAAATGAATCAGTTATTTGTCACGTCTGAACAACTAGACACTTTTCCTTGCCAGACAGTATGTTCTACGACGTTTGCAGGGAACTTTCACTGCAAAAACCCAGTTTGATTTCCAGATCTCCTAGTAAGTGTGCCAGCATCTTATGCGGTAGACACACTAGCCAAACGATTTGCCTGAATCAAACATGTTTGATATATTGTTACACAATAGTAAGCAGATGTGGTTTATAGCTGTGATATAATTAGTAAATATATATGTGTTACACATGCATTATTTGAGTTAGTTAATTAGTCACTATCTTCTCGTATTATTAGATAATTTTATATGATTGTCCGTTTAATGAAGGCTTCTAATATATATGTATTATAACTTGTTAATGGCTGTTAAATACTAATAAGGTTGTGGATATCACCTTGGCCTTATAAATGATCTCAAGTTAGAAGCTTAAGAGAGACGATGGATGACAATCTTATCGAGAGGCCACAGACCGGAGACTGCTGCTCTACAAGACAGAACGAGGGCATGTGACAATGGAAGCAGACGTGAATGTGGACGCTGGTCATTATGACGACAAACTAATGTTATGTTCCCGTGTGCTGTATTGGTTGTAGACTTATAGATGTATTTGTAATGTTCGTTCCTGCGCTGTTATAAAGAAGTCCAATACACAGTTATTATCTGATTATGTTACAACTCAAACATTTGGTGTCCGTGACTGAAGAACCTGTTGGTCGATGTTGAAAAGAAGACAGAATTCGTGTCAATCAACAGTTCAAAAAAAGAGAACACAACGTCGTAGCCGTTAAAAAAAACCCAACGAAACATGGAAACAAGTTATGAAGAAATAAGAAGTTATTGTACAACAAACACCCGAATAATGAGAACTCTAAAAGTAAAAGACTGAGATTTTAACAAAAAAGAAGAAAGAACTGTGGAATATGAACTCTTTGTGTAAAATATTTTTGTAGAAGGTGAGTCATTTTGTTTTAAAAGAATACAAACGATGTTTGTCTTAATTTGAACACATCTTTTGGCATATTATGAGAAATATTTAAGTAACTATTCTTAAAAGAATTGAAATGTTTTGTGGTTGTCTCAAAGATTTTGTAAAACGCTTAAGACGTATTCCGTTAAATTTCGGTTTTGATTAAAGAGGCAATCCCAAAATTAATGTTTTATCTTCCTATAAATATGTTTTATGTATATATTTTCCCGATAATTAATGGGATGTATTTTATTGGATTCCTAAAAAGAGAGGAACATGTATTTATACCCTCAGAGGAAGGGTTTAGCTCAAGTTAAGAGCATTATGGTACATTTTTAATATGTAATTACCCTCAAAGGAAGGGTTAGCTCAAGTTAAGAGCATTATGGTAGATTTTTACTTTGTGTTGTCGTTTGTTTTGTATAGAAAGATGAATCAATTATAAATTTGATGCGTTATAAAACAGAAAATATCTTATTGAAGATAATTATATGTGTTCAAAATATTCATAATCGTTTATCTCGAGTAAAAGCAATTTGACAAGACCCTTATCATGTATTGTTAGTAGATCATTATGTTATTCTTATGCATTTATAAATATTTCATCCTGTCAACCTTAACAAGGAAAAAATGATGATTAATTCATAATTATTTTGGCTGTTTCACAGCTTTAGGAAAGGGAGGAAATTGTTACACAATAGTAAGCAGATGTGGTTTATAGCTGTGATATAATTAGTAAATAGACGGAAAAGAGGTGGAGGGCCAACACTCCCTTAAAAACTGTAAAAGCTGGACAGGCTTCGGCATCTATCTGGATACTGGATCAAAAACTGAGACTGGCGGGGCGGTAAAAAGTAGATGAATAAATTTAAAGATCCCCGAGCAACAGCAAGACAAATAGACTGTAGGTAGTAGAGATTATTTAATAGCACAACGTTTCGCGTGGCAGTACCCTTTTTCAAGTGATAATTTAAATGATCCTGCGACGCCTTTATATAGGAATAATGGACATGACGTCACAGGATCTAAAAATAAAGGTACAATGATTGGTGGTTATTAATAGAAAATATGTACAAGGATCGTTAAATTTAACTAGATATAAAGTATTAAAAATATATACAATAGGTTATTTATTTAATGGTGATAAAAGGGGCCCCCGTTCTGTCCACGATACCAGCGCCATTTTCTACCAATCCTGAGAAATCTTCAGAAAAATCTACAACAACTAACACTACAGTATTTAAAGATAGTCAAGTAGAAGCCCGGCCACCGGCAGAATGGATTCGGCCGTTTGAGTCCAGGCCAAAATTTATTTACATTAATGGATATAAACACTTATTAAGTGTAGAAAATCAATGTTTTAAAACCACCGCTATGGAAGAGATCCCTCAACATAACCAACCATCAACGGACCCTTCAACTTAGTATGAAAATAGCCACCACCACCGACACCACCAGATATTTTGAAGCTCAATCTAATAATTTAATTAATTTAATAATTTTTTCTTATATGATCTAACAACTAAATTAATTTTCAAAAATAATAAAAAAAACTTTTTTAAAATTTTTTCTCATACTAATGACTTGTATAACTATAAATTCCATAATTAACATAAATACCAAAAAATCTCCTTTTATCACCATTAAATAAATAACCTATTGTATATATTTTTAATACTTTATATCTAGTTAAATTTAACGATCCTTGTACATATTTTCTATTAATAACCACCAATCATTGTATCTTTATTTTTAGATCCTGTGACGTCATGTCCATTATTCCTATATAAAGGCGTCGCAGGATCATTTAAATTATCACTTGAAAAAGGGTACTGCCACGCGAAACGTTGTGCTATTAAATAATCTCTACTACCTACAGTCTATTTGTCTTGCTGTTGCTCGGGGATCTTTAAATTTATTAATTAGTAAATATATATGTGTTACACATACATTATTTGAGTTAGTTAATTAGTCACTATCTTCTCGTATTATTAGATAATTTTATATGATTGTCCGTTTAATGAAGGCTTCTAATATATATGTATTATAACTTGTTAATGGCTGTTAAATACTAATAAGGTTGTGGATATCACCTTGGCCTTATAAATGATCTCAAGTTAGAAGCTTAAGAGACCGGCCACAGACCGGAGACTGCTGCTCTACAAGACAGAACGAGGGCATGTGACAATGGAAGCAGACGTTAATGTGGACGCTGGTCATTATGACGACAAACTAATGTTATGTTCCCGTGTGCTGTATTGGTTGTAGACTTATAGATGTATTTGTAATGTTCGTTCCTGCGCTGTTATAATAAAGAAGTCCAATCCACAGTTATTATCTGATTATGTTCCAATATTCGACTAGTGTGTCCGCTCACGTGATGGTTCGAAGACATGGTCACCGCCATGTTTAATCATGTGATATGAAAGGTGATGCAATAGACTGTGATAATGAAGACTGACAATTTATATATCTAATGCACAGCATGAGCCAAGAAGACAATCAAGTTAAAACCTACCTGTTTTTACATCATCAACTGAATACTGGACCCAGATATCTGTAGGTGCACCATAAGTAGTTGTAGCTTTACTATTCATCATACCAGAATTCACCAAAAAATCACAACTACCATCTGAAATTACAAAAACATTCCTGTGAGACTCAAATTTTTAGATTAAGACTTTTTTTGTTTTTCCCATTCATAGTCTTTGCTGTTTCATTTATTTGAAATCATATTCCAAGAAAATAACTTACATTGTTTAATAACTCAGACATTATTCTTGTTTTCTCACAAAACTAAACAGATTCATCAATCATTGTCCATTCTTATTGAAATCTGATTCAAATCAGATGGTTTTCAATGAAAGGTATAATATATTTATAAAATCATATAATACTATGACACTTTTTTTCTATTCGCAAGGGTGAAAACCACGTTGAATTTCAAAAGAAGACATAAAATCCCCCAGTGAGATTCTTTGGGCATATCGAAAATTACTTTCATAAACTAAATATTTAAGAATTTCTCTATAATGGGATTTTAAATTATTTATTATAACATTTATATCCTTCGTTTTTGTATGTTCTTAACAATTGTACTATTTATATCCTTCGTTTTGTATGTTCTTAACAATTGTACTATTATAACTATCACTTACAATGTATGTGGAGAGGGCATCGGTAAGTTTTCGTAACTTTTGTCCCAATCCGTTTGTACTTTAGTTATGTTCTAGTACAATAAACTATGTTTAAACAAACTATGACACTTAGTAAGGCTGCGAGAGATCCCTTCTAGGCCCTTTGACAAGCAACTTAATGAATTGGTGAGAGGCCTCTTCCCCCGTGCATATATATGGGATAACTAGAGGTCACGTTTCTAAACCATAGAATTCGAGATAATATTATGACATACCAAATACATGTACTACGTTTTATTTTTATTGATGTAATAATAATCAGATGCATCTTTTTCGTATAAAATTTATTTAATATCATTTAAGTTCATTGATGTAATATGTATATATGTATTGGAGAAGACTTTTATAAGTTATAAAACTTGTGTCTTATCCACTTGTTTATTGAACAATAAAATACGTTTAAATCAATCAGATGCATATGATGGTGACAGGAAATTTTAAGCAAGCAAACAAACAAAATCGTGATCATCAGACGCCAAAATATCAAATTTTTTTCATCACATAAACAAATCGTTTCTTTTTTTTGCAATACACAAAGTCATGTTGAAATTGTTTCAAGTGGAATGACCCCTGCACCCTCACCGTAATGGGAGCCTTATGTGTTACCTTACTAGATGTCTCAATCTAATTAAAATATAGATCTATATTTCGTTTCGTTTTTTATACTTTCGATGGCCTACACTCATGTAGATCTAACAAGTTATAGTGGGAGCTCATGTTCTATGACATCAGGTATCAAGCACAGGACATTTGACCTGATAATGTCAGTCATTCGATTAACCAATTAACGACCGCCATGCTTTTTAAAATCTACTTTTGTTTTGTTTTGATTTCTATCCGCTGGTAATATTTACCCACAGTTCCACGTATGAAAAGGTCAAACGGTCGATTCGACAGACCATTTGATTGACTAACCCCTCATTTCAGGCAGAACATGAGTGAAATAACAAGTCCTCCAGATCCAAGAGTAGTAAATACAAGTAAAAACGAAATTTTGAACTATAAAAAACGAAGCGAAATTGGATCTGTGTTTTAATCAGATTGTAGATCTCTTTGATTTGGGTAAAATTGTCCGTTTCGTTAAGTTTTATGTGTTGATTTGTATGAATGGAAACGATCGGTCTATGTGGAAGACATCATGTCTGTAGATCAAACCATTGATAAGATAGAATTGATTTTGTGTTCAATGGCTCAATTGTGTGGTGGGATGGGCCCGATGAGGTGGGATGGAGTGGAGGGGCTTTCATATCCTGCCTCTCTCCATCAACTGGGCATGAAGATGGGCATATGCCATAGATTGTCATATGAGAGACATTTACCCCAGCAAATGGTATTTCCATCTACATTCACAGAATTCCAACTGTCTTGGAATCTATTTATGTACATGCCAGGGATTAAATGACTGGACCGCACTATTTTGTATCATTTGAGTGACTACACATTTATTTTCTTGCTATACCTTCTCAAACTGATCCTGCAGTGAATATTCGCTTGGCCGCTACAATCACTGATAAGCATGACATCGACGAGGCTTAATGAGTACGGCATATTAACTTTTTAACTCCGATAAATTAAATCCTCAAACATTTTTTTGAGGTAAAAAAAATAAATAAAGACGTTTGAAGTATTTGAAGTTAATAAATATTTCCTATTTAGTGTAAATGGGTATTAAAATGAGCAAAATGCATCATTTTGCCCGAAGCAGTTAGGTGTTAAGTAAACATTGCACGAGCTGTTGTGCCAATGACTAACGCCGTGTGCAGTCAACGCACGTGTTGTGAACAGTCATCTGTTACAGAGATAATTCGTAAGTAATTCTCTGTGAAACAGATTGTTACCATGGGTCATAGTTCGTCCTTTATCAAGCGCCGTAGCGACACTACTGAATATTCATAAGAAAACAACATGGCGTCGTCGGTGGTGGTACCACTGACAAGGAAAAGGGAACTTTCTTAGCCAACACTGTGATCGAACCCTGGGCCTACTAGTTAGTGCGCCAGTGTACTTATAGATATTCACCCAACTCTTCAGTTTTAACTAGAAAAATCAACAAAGACAATTCCACATAAAATGGTTTTCCCCACATCAGAAGTTTTCAGAACTTAGTTCTATTTTTGGAATTTTACTTATAGACATTCAGCCAACGCTGTATTTTTAACTAAAAAATCAACAAAGACAATTCCACATAATATGGTTTTCCCCACATCAGAAGTTTTCAGAACTTAGTTCTATTTTGGTCAAAGCAGTTACTGATACTTGAAATTATGACATCATTAGAAAAATATTCTCAGTTATGGGTGTATAAACAGTTTAAATCAAGACTGGATCAAATCACTTGTAATAATAATAAGAATCATAAATCAAAAGTTATTAATTCTACGTCCCGGCAATCGACAAGAAGCCAATAAATTGATTTACTTAGTTATAGCTTCGACCTACACAGTGTATAAACAATTGACCTAAATAATCTCATTATGTGAAGAGAAGAAAGTGAAAGTCAATCACATATTTTTAGTAATGAGCCAATGAGAGAGGTAAAAAATATTGTGTCACATGTTTGTATTAATATATCCTATAGGCTATGGGCATTTGGTTTAGTCGTCTGCTAGATGACAGTTGAGCATGGTGTATTAAAGCAGGTTTAAGGATAATAACTTAATAATATCAGGTAATTTCTTTAATATTTCAATATACATGTATATATAGACTGCTTGTAATCCTTAATCCTTATAAGACATCTAGAAGAAGAATTCCCAAATTAAAAACACTAATATGGATATACTACTTCTGAACTTATTAACACATACAGATGATATACTCCAATGATTTGATATTAAAAAAGTGATTTTACGGTTTATATTAATTTTATATTCTAACATATAGACTAATATAATTACTATTACTAAACTCTAATTAGCTGCAATAAACTATAACGTAGTATAACACTTTCTTGTATACTTTGGCGATGTTTCGAAGAGTATTCTCTCAAGTCTCAATGCTATCAAGCTAAAGCAGTAATTAACTGATTTATTTTTCTAGTGTCGATATTAAACTAATAATTTGATATTACAGAAGGGATTTTACTGTTTACTATTAATTTTATTATATTTTAACATATAGGTTAAGTCGGCCTACTACTAAACTAAACTCTGATGATCTGGCCTCGAGTTCCCAAAGCAATCTCAGACTTTAGTTCAAAATTTACTCAAAATTGTTCGTCTTATTCTAACTAAAATATAGCTCTTTATAAAACTTTTGTTGTTTTAATGTATCAAATACATCAATAAAAAACTATGTACAAAGTTTTTTGCTTTGGGTTCAAAGGAAATTCATATAATGATTGAAATTTGAATAAATTCTTAAATCTGAGAATACTTTGTGAACTCGGGCCTGATATCAAAGAATATTTTTTTCCCCGATAATTTAGAGTACACAAATAAAATGATTTTTACATAATCTCTTTAGCCCTTATGTTATAATACTTGGCACTGAGGTAAGAAAAAAAAAAAAAAAAAAAGCGTTTTGTTGTAATTTTCTGCTCTGTGATAAAATAATATCTGACTTCAACAATGTCCTCATATGTAATAATTTTTACATGGATTTAGTCTTATATAAATTGATGTTAGGTAATTAGTGTATTAGTTTTTTTTAAAATTGAATATAGTCCACATGAATAAGTGGGCGTATAAAAACTACTTAATGTTAAAGGGACAATAACATTCTTGCTGGCTTGGTAGCTCCAGAAAATAAATAATACCCTTATTCTAAGTACTAGATGTTTAAATGTCCTACCTGTTGTGTAAATTATCCATTACAACCTATTTTATTTGTCCAGAGGGTTCGAAAATATTTTAAAATCCAAGTCACATTTGAAAAGGTTTACGTTAGACTTTTCAAATCAATTGGTTGAATTTTTCCAATTTTTTAAATTATGTGTGTTAAGATGAAATTTATATCATCATTTAATTGGAATATTCTAAAATAATACGATTTGTTGACCAGAACGAAGATTGGGACATATTTTTCAGTTACAACAAGAGTGTTATTGGGGCTTTAAGAGCATAGGGTAGAACTTCTTGTCTAAAAAAAAATATACAGTACGAATTGTATTTATTGGTACCACAGAAAGGGTTTAATCATTCATTCATCGAAAGATTACAGGAGCTGTGGTGGCTCAATGTGCAAGACGTGGAACATTAACTTTTAAACCACATTTTACTTTATTTCATTGACTCATTACAAATTCGGTAATTTTTTAGTGTCTATTAATAATAATGTCTGGTATTCCCGCAATTTCATAATAAAATGTAATCAAGCTTCCATGAAAAGAAACTGATAAGTGATATTTGAACCTACAGGAAATATAGGTGAAGTCACACACACCTTTTACCCTGGAGCTATAGCAACAAGTCAAACATGCATTTAGCTGAGGTCAAACGACATTATATTGCGTATTTGGTATATAACAATAATAATAATGCTTTATTACATAACAACATGGTATATACACAAGTATGGTAGATCATACAATACAAAGTACAATACAATAATAAATATCAAAGAAAATAGAATAGGATTTACAGGTTTACTTTTATTATATTCTAACATATAGGTTAAACATGCATCATGCAAGAGCTAAATCTGCTTATTACAAGTCTTTCTTTAGGCCTAAAATGTTATCTTAATTATCAATAAGACATTAATTAACTTATCCAGACCATAATAAACTCTTGATGTCAAGGCTAGCCTTCGATGTTGGTGGATTAAATTCCAATATGCCACTTAACGGTCATTGATAATTAAGTGGATATATTAGTGAGTCTATCTATTAGTGAGTCTATAATGCGCATTTCTTGATATATGCACTGAATAAATAAAACTTTTAAATATATTGTGCTTTACGCCCGAGGCAAAATAGGCTAATAATCAAATTTACAAAATTAGTTTTACAGGTAATATGCAATTAATTTTAGCTACATTAGTTTTAGGCCCACATAAAAAAATATTAAACATACCATATTTTTATACGATCTAATTTAGCAAGAAATTTCAAAAATCAATATAATTATTGTCAACAAACACATTTACATTTGATACGTCTCCCCTGAAACAATCTAAATAAATGACAGATGTAATTGTGAAAAGTAATAAAAAACAAAATAAGCAAATTGCCTGGGGAAGAAATTGCAATTAAGTACCACAGTGAGTAAAATTAAAGGAGAATATGTAGATTTTGTATTATGTGAGAAAAAATAGTCAAATATAAGTAATTTATTTAAATCTGAATATGTTTTATGTTAGAAAATGAAATTAAATGGGGTTTAAAGGGACATAACACTCTTGCTGGCTTGGCAGCTCCAGAAAATAAATAATAGTCTTATTCTAAGTACTAGATGTTTATGTGTCCTACCTGTTGTGTAAATTATCCATTACATCATATTTTACTTGTCCAGAGGGTTGGAAAATATTTTAAAATCTAAGTCACATTTGAAAAGGTTTACGTTAACATTTTCAAATCATGTAGTTGAATTTTTTCAATTTTTTAAATTAGGTGTGTTAAGATGAAATTTGTATCATCAATTAATTGGAATATTGTAAAATAATACAATTTGTTGACCAGAATAAAGATTGGGACATATTATTCAATTACAACAAGAGTGTTATTGGGGCTTTAACGTCCTACTGTTTTCCACCGAGTCGGCTAATGCAGCACGCATGCGCTAGCCATTCGACCATTAATTCCCCCCCTCTTCCTGTAATATGAAGTAAAGAATTCCTTTAATAAGTATTGTGGGTATATAGTAATATATAGTATATATTTACCTTCTGTAACATATTGTATTATACATATGGTACATATTAAACTACCATGTGACAAAAACCAACAATCTTAATAAACTCGTATGATACAACATCAGTTGCCGACATCTACAAGCTATCTAAATATCAAGGATATTACTGTTTATCTAATTCATGTATGCTTTGAAAGAAATGGTACCGGTAGGTTTTTGTATTGAATATCAATTTTGTACTCAATATGTGACCCGCTCCCACTAAACCAAGCGCTTGCCGCACAACTTCATTTTGTACTACTGTATCAGGGAATATTTTATCCGGGTTCGTATCGCAATTTGAGACTCAAACGTCCGATTTTGCGAATCAAATTCATATTTGATTCGCATTATTAGCATAAAACCCTGCTTCAGCGCGAATCAAAGTTTTGAAAATTAATTTTAACTTTAAAACCATTCAGTATCGTAAAAAAATTCAAAACAAATCTCAAATCTCGCAATTTTATTGTCTATATCATCAAGACTCTTTACGTGCCTCTGCAACGGTCCAGTGGAACAAGAGCAGTACATGTTGACGTCTGCTATTTATAGACATAAAAGGTTTTGATGACAGATGACAACACTACATACTTTCTTTCTATATCTGTAGTAGTCACATTCGTCAAGACAGACATTCAAAACACTACAGGATAAAATTACCGGATGATCGAGGGTACGTCGCGAAATTCAAACACATGATATTATGTTCTGTCTTCAAATTCGACATTAAAATTAGCAACAGTTCAAGACTGGGTGAGGAAATATGACCCAGAAAAGATCTGACTAGAGTATGAAGTAAATAAAGAATGTCCAGGTTTCGTACAAAGAATAACATGTGGTCACATACTTTTATTTTTATTTTATATATAAATATAAACAACCGTTTGGTAATACAAATAATGTGGGTATTGTTATTGTCACATATAGGCCTAATTATGTGAAATAAGAATTCTATTACATACTAAAAACATAACGCTAACGCTACAATATACGTCCACATTCCTGCTTTGATTGATATGGTACTTTGTCAAGAAGGCTAGGCGTTGAGGGTCGTACACCAACATCAATAGTTGCCGTCCTTAGAGTATAAGGAATAAGTATACCAAGATAATCCATACAGAATTGTGCCTTCATAACGCTAAAGGCAAAAAGTGGGCGTGGCTCTGCCCCTGGGGGTCGGGACATTCATCAAAATCAATAGTGGACGCCCTCAGGCTATAAGGAATACATAAGCCAAGTATCAAGCTGATTCATTCAGAATTGCGGCCTGTAAACGACAAACACAAAAATTGGGCGTGTCTTGCCTGTGTGAGTCGGGATATACAGTTGATGTCCTTAGGCTATGGGGAATACATATCCCAAGTTTAAAGACGATCAATTAAGAATCGTGGCCTGTAGACAACACACACAGACACGAAGTAAAAATGGGCATGGCTCTGCCCCTGGGGGGGGGGGGGGTAGGAAATCACCAAAAACAATAGGGGTCATCTTTAGGGTATAAGGAATAGGTTTGTAAAGTTTTAAAAGGATCTGTTAAGAATTGCATCCTGTAGGCGAACACAAGACACAAAAGCATTGGGCGTGGCTCTGTCCCAGGGGGTCCGGCATGCACCAAAAATAATAGTGGTCAGCCTTAGGGTATAAGGAATAAGTATAAAAAAAAGTTTTCAAGACGATCGATTAAGAATAATAATTGTGGCCTGTAGGTGACACACAGACAAAAAAAAATGGGCGTGGCTCTGCCCCTGGGGTCGGGCATGCACCAAAAACAATAGAGATCTTCCTTAGGGTATAAGGAATACGTATACAAAGTTTGAAGAAAACCCAGTAAGAATTGCGCCCTGTAGGCGACACAAAGACACACGAAAAGAAAATGGGCGTGGCTCTGCCCCTGGGGGTTGGGCATGCACCCCCAAATGATAGGGTTGTTCCTTAAGGTACAAAGAATATGTATGCAAAGTTTCGAGATTATAAGTTAAGAAATGTGGCCTGTAGACGACAAACAAACAAATACTAAAAATGGGCGTGGCTCTGTCCCTGGGGGTTGGGCATGCACCCCAAACGATAGGGATCATCCTAAGAGTATAAAGAGTAAGTATGCAAATTTTGAAGAAAATCCAGCAAGAATTGCGCCCTGTAGGCGACACAAAGACACACAAAAGAAAATGGGCGTGGCTCTGACCCTGGGGGTTGGGCATGCACCCCAAACGATAGGGATGTTCCTTAGGGTACAAAGAATGTGTATGCAAAGTTTCAAAATTATAAGTTAAGAAATGTGGCCAGTAGACGACAAACAAACACATACTAGAAATGGGCGTGGCTCTGCCCCTGGGGGTCGGGCATGCACCAAAAACAATAGAGATCTTCCTTAGGGTATAAGGGATACGTATACAAAGTTTGAAGAAAACCCAGTCAGAATTGCACCCTGTAGGCGACACAAAGACACACAAAAAGAAAATGGGCGTGGCTCTGCCCCTGGGGGTTGGGCATGCACCCCCAAATGATAGGGTTGTTCCTTAAGGTACAAAGAATATGTATCCAAAGTTTCGAGATTATAAGTTAAGAAATGTGGTCTGTAGACGACAAACAAACAAATACTAAAAATGGGCGTGGCTCTGCCCCTGGGGGTCGGGCATGCACCAAAAACAATAGGGATCTTCCTTGGAGTATAAGGAATAAGTATACCAAGTTTGAAGAAAATCCATTAAGAATTGCGCCCTGTAGGCGAACCACAGACACACACACACACACACACACACCCACACACACACACACACACACATACACACACACACACAGACAGGGGCGACGGCATAATACGTTCACATTATGAATGTGGACGTATAAAAACTGCTAATCAATTGGTAAATTTTGCTACTCAATTATACAATTGATTAGCATTCTTACACAATTTTTCTGGAAACTGCTAATCAAATGTAAAAAAGTAAAATATTCCCTGTACTGTATGCTTTCTTGTTGCTGTGAATGAGCCGAACTCAACTCCATATGATACGATAAATTTAAAAAGAAATCCATTTTTGGAAAACTTGGACTGTGGACTATTCAAATATACCTCCAGCTCTATTTTTATAAAAATGACAATGTGTCTGGTTTTGTGGGAGCAGCTTACATGTTAATCGTTATTGACATAATCTTTGATCTTCCATAGTAAAGTAATAATTTAGTTACTCAAGAAATAATATCTTAATAAAATTGCCTGTAAATATTTCAAGAAAGAACATTTTGTACCACCAGTAACCTATTTAAAATAAGAAAACAAAACAACTTATGGCTACATTTCAATAACGCTTTCATCAAGATGATCTCAGTTGAACAAAAAAAGTAGGTGGATAAATTACATTTTAATCATTTAATCACTATCCAAAGTTTTAGGGAAGACCCATATTAAACGTAGGACTGTCATTTTGATTGAACGGGAAGAATAGACACACTTCCTCAAAAGTTCAAGAATCAGAAGTCAATCAAGCAATGGACAGAGAGGGATTTCTCTGGCCATTGCTTTAGGTTCATGTAATTCTATGGAACAGAGATTTATATGGCTTTAAACACCAACAAGATTAGTAATTTGAATGAAATTTTCAATATCTTCATTTTTCTTTATCTATTTTCAAACCATTATAACAAGACCTGTCGGATCTTTATTAACAAGACCTGTCGGATCTTTATTAACAAGACCTGTCTGATCTTTATCTAATTCTTACATAATGTATCTTTATGGACATAGTGAGGAGAAAATGAACATTTTGAAAGTGAGGAGAAAATGAAAACATGAATGCCAATGTATATACGGTACCTTGGCTATACCCACTATGCGAAAAACTACACAGCTGTCTTTGTAAGGCCCTCTTCCTGCACCACTGACAAGGGGAGACAATCCTGATGAACTTTCTTGGTCAATGCTAGGATTGAACATGACCTCCGGGTTAGCAAGCCAGCGTCCTGCCCACTTTGCCACTGCGGCTCCCTTGATGTATGTACAAAGTCTCATTAGATAGCTGCGATTGCCAAACTAATGGCTTATGTTGTTAATAGCATTTCAGATCGGCCTTTTTTGTGAATATTTAATATATATCATTTGAAACCAGGATTAGTTTACAGACCCCTAATATGACCCTAGCAATTGCTTTCATCGGCACCATTTTATTGATTTTGAAATTATTTACTTTGTGTCAAATGATTCAAATTGTATTGTTAAGTACCAAGTATAAATTGAAGATTTTCTTAACAACTCGGCAGAACAAATTAATATCTTGTTTAATCAAAAATCCCTTTTTTTGTATTTCAGGTGAAAAGGATTAAATACCTGTACGTTTGAACAAAACCAACATAAAATATGGGAGTAAACAGCCGGCGATTTCAGCTTGGTCTGTTGTTGGCTACACTAGTGATTGATGTTGCAGATTTTATATGCGATTGGCTATTTTACAAACATATATCTGTTCTGGAACCAGGATTAGTGTACGGTCCCCCAGAACAGGCCGTGATATCGGCACTGTTAGCATGGGCAATCATCGGCTCCATTTTCTTGATTTTTGAAATGGCTAATTCGTGTCAAGGGATTCGTACTGGGCAGTCGTGGGTGTGTACCGACTGCGTTTCTCTCGCTACTGTCTGGTTAGCCGATTTTCCGCAACTGATCCTCAGCATGATAATCGCGGCTTGTCGTGAAGATCCTGTCAGCATATTCCAGCTGAGCAAAGCATCTGTGGTTCTACTTGCCATGTTAATACGACTCATTTTATTTTTTGTGCGGTACTGTAATAAGGAATCCTTTTACGAAGCCAGCAAACATAATCCAACAAGAGCATTTGTTGTTATGATTCGTATTACAATTTTCATTGGACTTATTCTAAATATTTTTGCAACTATCATGATTTTCCTTTTTACTCAAACCAATTTGACAGATAATGGTGTCTCCATTTCAACTCCGTCATCAGCCTTTGATCACGAATTTGATAACGATCGATATTTTAAAAATGTCAGTATATTGTTTCATCACCCAACTTTTATATACGACGGGCAAAATTCGAATGACAATTTCATGCGACTAATAAAAGTAAACGATTTACGTTACAATCCTGACAAAAAATACCTTTTTAATTACGAATATAAAAGTACCAGTACTTATTTGAAGATGGCGATTTGGAAAACAACAGATTCCGAACCATGGCAACCGATGGAATGTTATACGATTAATAAAATTACAAAACAGATCACAGTTGGGACAAACTGTGCTTCATACATAACCGGCGCTTACACAGAATCCATCTTTTTGGCATTTGAATTTGACGCTCCACACGGTCTGTTTGCTCCACAGCTGGTCGGAGATATAAAGTACAATGCCAAGGTCAACAACAATATCGAATGTAAAACTATACAAAACATCAAAGAAAGTGTGGCGTCTGCTGTTTCACTGGCTGTTCACTATTACAGGACAACTATATCAGATGTGAATCATCTCTATCAAGACTCGGGACAAGCTACTTTTTACAACACTAAGGATATGACAGATATCAAAACAGTCTGGAAGACAGGATGGTTTAATTGTGACAGTACAGGAGCATTAGCACCACATCAAGATACATCTGTTATTATCCCATGTTCCAGATCCTAAACAATATTCATTTATTTTATATTATTTTTTGGAGGGGGGGTGATATGTTTATGTGTGGTTTAATGAAGCTGAAGACGACAAGTACTCATCTGGAATTCAACATTTATCTCCAAATAAAGACTGAAAGAAATATTATTTTTTGGAGGGGGGGGTGATATGTTTATGTGTGGTTTAATGAAGCTGAAGACGACAAGTACTCATCTGGAATTCAACATTTATCTCCAAATAAAGACTGAAAAAAATATGTGTTATAGGAGTGTTGATAAAAATATCCACATAAACTCCACTATTTTCATTTTCAAAATGTAAAATCTCAAATGAAGAGAAGACGAGCTTTCCATTGGAACTATTCAATAAGGTCACAATTTTAAGTGAACATTATAACAACTGGTATACAACTGAAGTTTTTATTACGTACGAATTTGAATATTTAGTTGACACATGATTTTTAATTGTGGACTAAAACCACCTGCTTAAATAATGAAAAGAGTTATGCCCCATTATTTTCAGTAAAAATGTCCAATAAGAAAAATTGGTTTACAGAACTTTTGTTTAGTTTGAAGTGACAATAATTCTGATATTAGATCTGTTACAACCAATACGTTAATTGTAACTTTAATTACAGTTTTTGCGCTTTAAAAGACATCGTAATTTTAGTTTTGATGTGATTTGACTACAGAGTTATGTCAGACTAATTCCAATTTTGGACTGTATACAAACTCTGAAATAGATCTGACACGAGATTATATAGGAACAAACATTTTTCTGTGTTTTGAATGGAGTTTACACAATGCTTGTGAAATATACACCTTAATTTAAGTAGTTCAGTATTATGTTTTTCAGTAATTAGCTGCATCAAATGTTATTATATTATGAATATGATATTACCGTAGTCTAAATCAATTATTTTTATTTTCTTTGTCAAAGTTATAATAACTTTTTTAACTCTAGTTAGAGTGAGAGAGAAATGGGGTTTAATGTCCACTTGACACAATTAAGTCATTTGGGGACTAACACATCAGTGGACTCAATGATAGTTTATGATACAGCCCGCAGGTGCTAACCATTCGGCCATCCAACCCCCGGACTCTCATTATCTTGTATATTTTTTAGAATAAGTGTTTACAAAACTCTGCCAATATTTAAACTATGTATGTATATTTAAAATCTATACGTTTTATTAATGTCATCGAATTATTATATCTCATGTATGTATACTTTATCAATTACAGCAGCTGATCCTTTTTTGCATTTTTCAGACAACATTTAATTTTTCAGACAACATTTAATTTTTCAGACAACATTTAATTTTTCACAGCTTAATCCATGTTTAAATAAATATACTCCAGTTGATTATTCAATATTCAATTAAGTACACAAAATCAAAATATCAACAATATGCTAGTATTCAATCAAAAAAGACTCATCAGAAGTTTCAATGGAAATATCATATTTGCAGGTCTTTGTAAATACTGAACAGATCTGTACCATTTTTGGACTAAAACTCATTTTCTAAATATATCTTTTATAAATTCCTAAAATGACAGTCAAAGATTTTAAGTAATCCAGTTGCAATATGACAAGTGTGTACCATATGTTTTATTCAAGTAATCTTATTTCTATATGGCATGTGTATATATTTAATTTAAGTAATCTATATGACATAATTATGTTCTATTTAAGCTATCCAGTTACTATACGCCATGTGTATATATTTTAAGTAATCTATATGACATGTATATGTGTATGTTTTACTTAAGTAATGCAGTTACCATATGGCATGTGTATGTTTTATTTAAGTAATCTAATAATTATATGACATGAATGAATATCTTATTTAAGTAATCTAATAACTATACTAAATGTGAGGTTCTCCAACCATGATGGGACCGTATCGCTCAATTACTGTAGCCTCATGTGTTTGTAAATATGAGTATTGTAGAATAAAAGTATTTAAAATTGAGCAACATGCTTTTAAACTTGATATTAATATTTGATGTCTGATATATCAGTTAAGTACTGCTTCATCTGGAGACAAAATGGTACATAAGACCCAACGAGTAGGGATGTGAAAGAGAGAGAGATATATGTGGATTAATGTCATTATGGGACTAAGATATGGTTCTATTTTATTTCAATAATTCATTTGCATGTAAGGGTCTTATGAAGTGGGAGGAAACCAGAGAACGCAGAAAAAACCCATGAGGTTGGGCAGGCAACCCTAATTCTTGCTGGGAATTGACGCTATGCAACTTGAGTCAAAGACAGACCTTATGATGTAAAGTGTATAACTTAGACCATTTAACCATGCAACCCCTACAAATGGATGTGAAAGAATTGTATAAAATCAAATGTCTTGCAAACATCTTTTAAATATCCTAATACGCTTACCTTTAGCTTTGTAAAGAGCTTTAAGAACAACTGGCCAATCTTGGCTTGATGTATTAAAATTTTCTGACATATTGAACTTCCCAATGCCAACAGCTTGACCATTAAAGGAATAACTGGATTCAAACGATGTGAAATCGGACTGATTGTATGTCTGGTAAACAAACTGACCAATACGATTGCTTGTGGATGCCCAATCTGTCTGTTTAAAGAGAAAAATAAAATACAATCTATTACGCTGTGTACAAGAAGTGAGAGAAACAAGTCAACAGTGAGGCTGATGTCCCTCGCCGAAATCCCAAAATAAATAGATGACACGTATAAACTAATCGCACATTTATTTTTTTCAAACGTATCGAGCAATCAAACTGTACACGAAGTGTCATCCAAAAGTGTTTGATAAAGAAAAATGCTAAAACCGACGAGAAAAATGAAAATGTACCCTAGTTAGGGGGACCCTAATTGCAGACAAAAGGGACCCACGCTTGACAAAAGGGCCCCTCTGGCCAAGGGAAAGGGCCCTGGTGTCCGAGTCAATCGTTTCTATACACTGTTACTGTCGAATCCATTACTGAATGAGAATGCAGTCATTGTATTGGCATAAAAATCATCGATCAAGATGAACCTAAGTTATCTTGTCCCAAAGTAACAACCAATCAAATTGCTTATCTCTGCCTACCCTAAGAAGAAAATGCTCATCTTCGAACTCCATCAAGGCATTGACCTAATAAGCATACACACCAAATTTGAACATTTTAACTCAATTAGAAGGAGAGTTATTGTGTTCCCATGTCTCGACCAATCAAATTGCGTATCGCTCTGCTTACTCTGAGCAGAAAATGCTCATTATCGAACTTAGTCAAGGTATTACTGTAATGAAACTATACACCAAGTTTCATCAATCTCACTTAATTAGAACTGAAGTTATCGTGTCCCAAAGCATCAACCAATCAAATTGCTTATCTCTGCTTACCCTAAGCAGAAAATGCTCATCCTCGAACTCCATAAAGGCATTGACCTATTAAACACATACACCAAGTTTGAACATTTTAGCTCAATTAGGAATAGAGTTATTGTGTCCCAAAAAGTGTGACGGACAGACGGACAGACGGTAACAAACAAACAAACACACATTCAACAAAGTAACACTCCTATTATAAAAGAATTACAAGTCATCAACATACCCCTGCTGTAGGATCAACTAGAGATATTATACTACCATCTTTATCAAATCCAAACTTAAAACCATTTTTACATTTCTGTACATCTGATACAGAAGCTGTTACATAACCTACAAATAACAAATCAAAGCAACAAATTCATCAGGAGATGTGGCTGACCGAAAAAAACGTGTTTAAATTCAAAATCTATTGAATTTGATGGAGATATGTAATTTGGTTGTAGAGATATTATGTACCCAAGTTTTTCCTACTTTTTCCAAAATTACACATTACTTCGGCAACATTTTTTAAAAGATGGTTGTTTTTTTTATTCTAAAGCAATAAGGGTTGTCACTGTAAACATTCCTGGATAATTTTTTTTTTTCAAATTTTAAAATGTATAGCAATTGTTAGTATTGACCTCATTCAAAATTCTACATATTCCATAGTTTTCCCCAAAGTAACCATTTCTTAGGAAATAAGGTTTTTTTATTTTCAAAATTTCATTCCTGCATTATGTGACTTCATTTTTATGGTATGGAAAATCAAAATCCTAAATTTTGTCTTCTTTGTATTTATAAAGCTTTTAATGGATACAACAGATCAATCACTTTAAAAATATCAATTTTGATCTAGAAACTTGCTCTGTACTGGATATGATTTTATTCTAGAGTTATGAAACGTTTTCTTACCATTCAAATCAGGTTTCTGTGCTTTGATCATGTTGAATTCTTTCTTTACAGCCTGTACAAGTGGATGATCACCCAGAGTTTCTAATGATAGATATGTAAATTCTCGTTGTTCTGTCCATGAGTTAAAACTCACTTCATAATTAATAGCTGTAACAATAAAAAAAACTTGTAAATGTACATTTGACACAATCGTCAGAATTTATCAGAAATTATCATGTGGTTGGAATGATAAATAGCTATAATAACTCGCAAATGGCTTGAATGCATCCGACTGAGTTTCCTCCGTTTGATAAAGACCTATAGGTGCAACTGTATTATTGGAATAAAATTTAACCACAAGTCTGACCCGAAATGACCTGGTTTGTATCGAGTGGACGTTAAACCCCATTTCTCTCTCAGTCGCATCTGATTGGTTAAAAACGTCCTATAGCACATCAAAATTCAAACAATCAAACAGAAATATATGGTTTAATATTAGTTTAACAAGAAACATTAAATTGCATGGAAAGTTGAAATCTGTTTTTATCACAGTTTGATTAGATAACTCATGCAATGCTAGGAAAACTAATTTTGTCCTGAACAGCAACATTTACGTCAACTTATAACCATAGGCGTACGAGCTGGAGGGGCTGGGCTGGCCCCCCACCCCCCACCATTTTGGGCACCAAAGCTGGGAAAATTTGGGCACACAATTGTATTTGTAACAGTTGTGTAAAAAATATTGTGTTCTTGAATGTGTCCAATTTAACAGCGAATTTAAAGTCAGAGTGTCAATAGTTAGGCAATTAAATAGAAATCTTAAGACTCAAAACCTCTATTGTTTGGGCACCAACCACAACCGCCCCCACCCCCCCTAAGTCAAAAATTACCCGTACGCCTATGCTTATAACCGAATTCCCACTGTCATGGGTAATTTTAGTCGAGAGGGATCGTAAAATGATTTTGGTTTTATTTTCCTGCAACCAACAAATCACAGTTATTGTAAAACAAAAACACAAGGCAACCTATATATCCTTTAATTCAAAACCAACCTACATAAACCATATCCTTTAATTTAACAAGGTAGCCACAGCAGCTAAGCAGATAAGGATGCTAGCTCACTAGCCTGGCGGTCATGTGTTAGATCCCTGCATTGGCGTAGAAAGTTTGTCAGGATTTTCAAACATGGTTTCCTCTTGTCAGTGGTTCAAGACAGAGGGATTGTCAAGGACAGCTGTCTAGTCATTAGGATGGGACGAAAAACTGAGGTCACGTGTACACATTGGCAAGCACATAAAAGATCACTTGGCAGTTGGAATTTGATATAAGAGTAGGCCATAGAGCCGCTGCTCGGGCAAAACTTCCCTTATAGCACACTGTGTGGCGTATGCCCGTCTTCATTAGCCCGGTCGGAGTAAAACAGTCAGACGTTAAACTCCATTTCATTTCATTTAACAACAATCTACAGAAACTATATCCTTTTATTTAATAACAGTCTATAATAGATACTTACGTTTTTCTTTAAGTTGTGTTTTAAAATTTGGATTGGACCAGTTAACACCATCAAGCAGGGAATTAATACCCCATGTATGTTCTCCTAATTTGGTCATTATTATACTGCTGTTATAAAATACTTTATCAATAACAGAACATGGTCCTAAAATAAACAAACAATAAAATATAGGTTGCCAGTAACAAACCATATGCCCATCGGCAACAAAGTCACCTGCAGTCAGTCTCAGAATTTTTTAATAATTCATGTATGTAGCCCGTTCAGACGCTTATGTTGAACTGGTTTAAAAACTCTTGGTATCCTTAAACCAGTTTAACTTTGTTGTCTAAATGCAAATGTGGGTAAAAATAAATCCAGTTTGAAAACCCAGCTCGCGACCTGTCTTTGTGAAGGCTTCTTATTTCAAACAGGTTGGCTTAAAAACCCAGGCTCCAGCTTACTTTGAGCATGCACCATATGCAGTAAGTTACATTCCTGGGAAAATATCGGGCCCAGGCAGTGCCAGTGTTATCGAAAGCGTGCAAGAACTGAATAAAGAATATGAAGCCACCCATGCGTAGTTAACTCTAACCTACGACCGAAGAGGTCAGAATAGTTAAGCTGGTTTGGCTTATAGTACATGTGAACGCAACACAGTCCTGTCTCAAAAACCCGGACGATTTTTAACTGAATGGTATATAAGTCTGCTAAAGATTTGTTGCTTGGGGGAGAATTTTATGGATTCCATAAACACTTTACCTTGTTCAATACATTGTGTACGTAATCTACAATAGGCTCGCATTTCAGCTATTTTTCTAGGATCTGAAGCAGGTCCCTGTATCCATGTGTCCCCTATTTCTTTGGTTACCACAGGAAGCTGTGATTTTATAGGTTGGACAGCTTCAACAAATTCATCAAAAGTTGATGCCTGAACAACAGCGTTAGGAAATTGACCACGAGCTATTTCATAATTTGTAAGAACTTCCTGAAAATAAAAAGAAAAAAAGATTGAAGATAAAAAAATGATACTGATAAAATGAAATTATTTTATTTTTCTGGTTAACAAATGAATCCCCAACATAGGCCTACAGCTTCAAATAGTTGACTGGAACTCCCCACACTGCTTTAATGGAAGCAAATTTCTGTTCCAGTTTATAACAACCAATAGCTAACTGCATAACAATATGATTAAGCTTTAAACAGAGCTCCAAATTGGACCAAATATGTTTACATAACGTTACGTCATGATTTTATTATGCCCAATTAACTAGTGCATAGCAGAATATTGCAGAAAAACTATTTGTGTGACAAACTATGGTTTGCGTGTGCCCTCTGTATCATTATGGTCTGTCATTGAGTCAACTGGTATTGTTTCGATTCTCTGATTGTACATGACAAGAAGTATGGTTGCAAGTCCAACCTCATGTGTTTTCTCCGGGTCCTCCGGTTTCCTTCCACTGCTAAGGACCAATATGCGCAAGTGAATTATTGAAATAAAATTAAACCATATGTTAGTCCAGAAATTACCTATTTTGTGTCAAGTGGACATAAAACCCCATTTCTCGCTCTCTCTCTCTCTCTCTCTTTACTTACAGAGATATTAACTGGAGGACCACTATTATCAGTTCGAAATGCAAAACACATAACTTCTGGGAAACCTGGAAACATAACACAATCGTGTTTTGACATTCCACCTGGTTTGCCCGGCTCAGTACCTGGAGCTTGTGGGTAGCCACCTACAACGAAAAAATTAAAGATAATAATAATTAAAAAACACATTATCAACAGCCACAAGTTTTCTTCTTCCATACTGGGTTGTAAAGAGTAGGCATGATGTTATCTGAGAGAAAGAGAGAAATGGGGTTTAATGTCCACTTGAACCAAAATAGGTCATTTTGGGACTAACATATGGTTTCAATTTTATTTCTATAATTCGCTTGCACGTAGGGGTCTTTAGCAGTGGGAGGAAACCGGAGTGCCAAGAGGAAAACCACGAGGTTGAGAAGGCACCCCTATCTCCATGCCACATATGCTCACACCAGGGATCGAAACCACAGCCGCAAGCCAGAGGTGATCGGCCAGCTAGAGGTCGAAGCGCAGCACTCTAGACCACTAGGCCATCCGAACCCCCCATGATGTTATTTATAGAGGATGCTGATGTTTCTGGATGTAATATAAACACACTCCAAGACTCAAATTTGTCTGTACTTAACAGTCTTGAGTTAATCAAATCTTTGTAATATTCAATATTATAAAAATCAAAATGACCACTCTTTTCCAATTAATTTGGACAAACATGAAATTTTTTACTTAAATAGAATTATGAAATATTCAATTTTACCTGGGTGCCACATGGCTATAAGACTTATGTTCTGATACTGCCAGTTAAAGATGTCAGGAACACCAGGTGGAGCTGACATAGGATTAACGCCAACAGTTATTGCCACTACATCTTTACTAGCAAATATTGGTAATAAAGCCTTTGACATACCTACAAAAATATAATAACAAGCAATCAATAGCGATTACCATGCCATTCTTTTAAAATGATATGAGAGAAAGAGATAAATCAGGTTTAACATCCACTTGACACAAACTTGGTCATTTCGGGACTAACACATGGTTCAATTTCATTTCAATAATTCACCTGTGCCTAGGTGTCTTAGCTTTGGGGGGAACAAGGGGGAATCCCGGGAAAACCCACAAGGTTGGACAGGCGACACACACTACTTCTTGTCACGGACAACCAGGGAATTGTAACGCCGACAGTTGCTTACCATTCCGCCATATACTCCCCTTTAAAAGAATATGAATATTTTTAACATAATCCATCTATCTTTAGATAGGCCTCCACTGATTTGCATAACTAGCCTTTTTGGAAGAAACAGAAACAGACTTGAAAAACCTCAAACATACTTAACACAACTACCAGTAGACATTTTCTAAAAAAAAGAATGTGCGATTTAGAAGGAAATAAAATAAAAGGTTAAAACCAATTATTACCAGGTACATCTCGTTGGCTAACTGTTTTATATTTTCGTTGTATCTGAAACGCTTCATCCAGATCATCCGCTAATTGTAAACTGAACTCTATTAATGATCTGTCCATCATCTCGTACTGCATGTTCATTGGTCCAGCATGCCATGTGATATCACCTCGCATAACTGCTGCATAAAAAAGCTGCAAATCATTGGCTGACGGACACTGTCAATAAAATCAATATTTCTTAATTAGAAACACAAATCATTGTCAAACACATCAATTTGTCCTTTAAACAAGTTTGTTTCTTATTTTGGCTTACAAACAACCTTGAAATTTTACCAGAAAATTAATTTCGGTATTTTGTTTATTACAATTTTGGCAGAAACATCTCATAAAATAATAACAATTTGTAGCCTTGTCTAAATTAAAATTCTATTATTGGAATATTTTTGCACAGAAAACATATAAATACAATTGTAACTACGTTGAAAACTATAAAATAATCTTATGGTACCGGTATGTAAAATTGACTAGTTCCTCCCAACTACATAATTATCAAAGTACATAACAAACTATCAAAGATGCATTATGTAAGATTTAGATAAATAGAAGCTCAAAACCAGATAATGAAATGAATATATAGAAAATTTCATTTACATTAAAGCCCCAATAACACTCTTGTTGTAACTGAATAATATGTCCCAATCTTCATTCTGGTCAACAAATCGTATTATTTTAGAATATTCCAATTAATTATGATATAAATTTCATCTTAACACACCTATTTTAAAAAATTGGAAAAATTCAACCAATAGATTTGAAAAGTCTAACGTAAACCTTTTCAAATGTGACTTGGATTTTAAAATATTTTCGAACCCTCTGGACAAGTAAAATAGGTTGTAATGGATAATTTACACAACAGGTAGGACACTTAAACATCTAGTACTTAGAATAAGGGTATTATTTATTTTCTGGAGCTACCAAGCCAGCAAGAATGTTATTGTCCCTTTAATTATTCTGGGAGTAAAGTTATGATTGTTTTAAGTTGTTGTGTATTATCAAAGCAATGGTACTTGACAACAGAGACTAAGTCTCAATTACCCATTTTATCGTTAAAGTTTACAATCTTGCATTTAAAAATCGTACATGCAACGCCCTAGAGAGTTGATTTTGGGCTTGTAATGTGAATTAATGTCTAAATAATAACATGATCTGAAGCCAGATGACAGACCTGCAATAGGTCACATTTACATTCATAGGCGGTTCAAGGCTCTGATGGGCAGGGGCGTACAAAACGTTTGGGGGGGTGTTTAGCCAAAATGTGCACATACCCCCACGCCCACCCCCACCTCCCAGTGCGAGTGATGCAATCCGGAACCGAGCACCACGTGTCAGTTTTCTAGAGTTGACATAACATCTGTACAATCAGACGCCCCACGTACCAGTGGTACTGCAAACTCGGCAGTTCACTATAATCGTGAATATGATAGTGCTGAGACAGTATAAGACAATTGGGGAGTAGAGGAATGATTTTAAAAAGGAATCGCGGGCCACAGGCGCGAAAAAATTTCAGACATGTAAGCGAGTAGAAGAATGATGTTATAATGGAATCGCGCCACACACCAGTGGTACTACAAACTGGGCAGTTCACTATAATCGTGAATATGATAGTGCTGAGACAGTATAAGACAATTGTGGAGTAGAGGAATGATTTTAAAAAGGAATCGCGCGCCGCAGGCGCGAAAAAATTTCAGATATGTAAACGAGTAGAAGAATGATGTTATAATGGAATCGCGAAAAATTTTCAGATATGTAACAGCGCTTTTAGATTTTTGGGACTGGGCTTGAAAATTTGAATCAATGTCATGGCAAATGGAACCAAATTCTCGTTAACGAGAGGATAAGAAATGGGACAGAATCTTGAGGCCTATCTATCAATTTCGCCTGTTTTTTGATTGTTTGTTTATCCTATTAATTCATTTATTCGCAGACCGACTGCGGTGAGTACTTTTTTTTGAGACCGACTATTTTTTGCCATGGGAGAAAACATTTCATAGAACAACATAGACGTGGTTATTGTATACTATAGTTTTGTATGACGTATGCAATTTAGGTACACGGATTCACGCAACTACTTACTATTTGGGATCTATTCTGGCGTTGTTTTTTGAGACCGACTGCAGTGACTGTACTTATTTTGTGACCGACTATTTTTCTCCTTGGGTGAAGTTTTGTTGTTAGACCAACATACTCACAACAGAATGAGAGCGAAACACAACATTTTTTCAAACATGATAAGTTGACAAGATTATTTTATACTAAAGTTATGTGTGTGTAGCGTGACGTATACAGTGGGCACTTTTTGATACCGACTGCTCCTATTTTGTGACCGACTGCACTGATTTTGCGACCCACTATTTTATAGTAAAGTTTTGCGTGATTACCGTGACATATACAGTGAGTGCGTATTTCGATAATGACTACTCTATTTTGCGACCGACTGCTCTGGTTTTGCGACCGACTATTTTTTCTGCTGGGGGGGTGTACTAAGGGAACCAAGGATATACTGATGGAATAATGCCAATCACCACAACTTTCACACATCTGAATTCACTTAAAATGAAAAACCTCAAATTTAGAAAGGTAATTCAAAATGTTATGGGCCTTTTTTTTTTCTTGAGGTCCTAGGCAACTGCCTACACTGTCTATAGAGAGAGAGAGAGAGAGAGAGAGAGAGAGAGAAATGGGGTTTAACATCAACTCAAAACAAACTATGCCATTTTGGGACTAACATATGGTTTCATTTTATTTCAATAATTCGCCTGCGCGTAGGGGTCTTTAGCAGTGGGAGGAAACCGGAGTGCCCGGAGGAAACCCACGAGGTTTAGAAGGCGCCCCTATCTCCATGCCACATACGCTCACACCAGGGCTCGTAACCACAGCCGCAAGCCAGAGGTGACCGGCCAGCTAGAGGTCAAAGCGCAGCACTCTAGACCACTAGGCCATCCCCACCCTCCCACTGTCTATAGGGTAATCTTCCTCTGTTTACATCAGTTGGATGGAGACTCAGAGAGTAATGTATTCGAAAGTCTTGACCAATTTATACTATTACAAACAACTTTGTCCAAACAGACAGTCTGTAAGTATGGTTATTTATAGAGAAAGAGAGAAATGGGGTTTAACGTCTACTCGACACAAACTAGGTCATTTCGGGACTAACATATGGTTTAATTTTATTTCAATAATTCGCGTGCGTGTAGGTGTCTTTAGCAGTGGGAGGAAACCTGAGTGCCCAGAAGAAACCCACGAGGTTGAGAAGGCGACCCTATCTCCGTGCAACATATGCTCACACCAGGGATCGAAACCACAGCAGCAAGCGAGAGGTGACTGGCCAGCTAGAGGTGGAAGAACGGCACTCTAGACCACTAGGCCATACCCCCCCCCTGGTTATTTATAACATGAGGAGCCACGGTGGCTTAGTGGGTAAGACGCTGGCTCACTAGTCTGGAGGTAGTGTGTTTGATCCCTGCATTGGCCGAGAAAGTCCATCTGGATTTTCCGGCATGTTTCCCCGTGGCCAGTGGTGCAGAATGGAGGGCCGGACAAGGACTGCTGCCTAGTTTTTTGGATGGGACAAAAAAACAAAGACCTGTGTACACATTGGCGTGAACGAAAAAGAACCCTTGGCAGTTTTAATTCAATATAAGAGTAGGCCACAGTGCCACTGCCTGGGCGATATCTCCCCCATGGCACACTGTATATTGATTGTATGCCCGTCTTCATTAGCCCAGTAGGAGCAAAACATTTATAGGAAGATTACCTGAAGCAGTATACCAGACAGATTTAAGTTTGGTGGACAATTGACGTACATCTCTACAAGCCATGGATGTGTTGTGTAGATAAATCTCTCTCTAAAACCCAGGCCAACCAAAGACTCACTCAGTTTAATAGCTCGTGGAAAATAAACTTGAAAATATCTGTTGAGAACATTGTTGACTAGTCCTCTTTCTGTTCCACCTAATCCATCAAATCCAACATCTGCAACAAATAATTCAAATCTTTATTTTAAATTTATACATTATGCAGGAACTTAATTTGCCTATTGCAGGTCTTTCTCTTTAGGCCTGAAATATTATCCTAATCATTACACACACATTATGCAGGAGCTAAATCTGCCGATGGCATGTCTTTCTTTAGGCCTGAAATGTTTCCTAAATTACTAATTAGACATAAATTAACTTGTCCTGGGCCCTATTTCTCGAAATCTTAACTAAAGATAACATCTAATTTTTAGTAGATACTTCAATTTTGATTGGCTAAGCACTAAAATCAATCTAATATTATCCAATCAAATTACTAAAATCGGGATTATATCTTAGTTAAAATTTCGTGAAACAGACCCCAGACCATAATAATCTATTGCTCTGTCTTAAACACAGGTAATGCAAGAGCTAAACCTGCCAACTGCAAGTCTTTCTTTAGGCCTGAAATGTTATATAAATCATTAACTTATCCAGACCATAATTAACTCTTGAATCCATCGCTACTGTGATATTTAGTCGATTGGAAAACATTTGTGAAGGATGATTAAAAACAAAAGTTTATTGCAACAACTTTAGTAATGATGAACTAAAAAATTCAAAAGCTGATATCTCGGTTCAGAGTAGAACAATTTGACAATTTATTTACGTTATCTATTTTTTAACGATTACTGTGAAAACTTTCAACACTGCGCTAATTAAATAGGGAAATTCTGTGCAACAGCATCGCTACAGCCTACTATTATAACAAATTTCGACTGCCATTGTGACGAAATTCTGCTGCCATTGTTTTTTGCCCAATGGACAGGGAACTTTCTCGACCAAAACCGGTGGGTTAATGAGCCAACTCCTTACTCGCTGAATCACTGCGGTTCTCTTGAAATGCTTTTAATCATGTTATGAGTGAAATTTTGCCCAAACAGCAGCGCAATAGCCTACTATTATTTTGAATTCCAACTGTCAAGGAATCTTTTACGTGCTTGCCAATGTGTACATCCATTTAGATGCCATAAAATCAGAACATGAAAAAAGTTAAGAGATATTGAAAAATACTGCTGCAAGTACCATCCATTTAGAATTCTGTCACAGACCTATAATATATTAAATTAACCACTTGTAACAACTTACCTAAATGATTCATAAATATTAGATGAACTTTCTTGATTTCAGTGGCGTTGACATTTTGATCTCCATAAGATGAAACACTGGCCTAAAAGGATAAAATTTACATTTATTTTGCTTGACATAATGCACCTGTTACTATGTTGGGGTGGGGGCCAAATGGTTAACGCAGGCATGATGGATCATGAGGTCTGTCATTGAGTCAAACGGGGTGGTTTCGATTAACCGCTTGTACGTGATGAGGTGTAGCCTAGGGTTGTTTGTCCAACTTCGTGGGTTTTCTTCAGTTCCTCCAGTTTTCTCCCGCTGCTAAAGACACCTACACCCATGTGTATTATTGAAATAAAATTGAACCATGTTAGTCCCAAAATGACCTAGTTTGTGTCAAGTGTATGTTAAACCCCATTTCTCTCTCTGTCTCTAGGTGACAAAGCCAGGCACCAAATCAGACTTAGGCACAACATTTTGTCTGGAACAGATTTGTCCACTATTAGTTGTTTTTAATGATACATGCCAGTCACAAAGTTTAAAATGTCAGGTAAGTCATGGATACAAGTTTTGCAACAGGTATGTGAAATTGACATATAGTATCATATAGCATAGAATTCAGAATGGGGACATTGATCCAATTAAGTACAGGTTGACCAACACTTTATATCACTGAGATCTGTCATACTCGACTTGTTGAGCTTCTCAAATAATAATTTTCTACAAGATTTATGTTTATAGGCATATGAATTTTGCATTTGGGAAATCTGGATTCTCCTTTCTACTTCCAGGTACCGATGCACTCATATTTTATAAACGTCGAGAAAGTGGTCATTGTTTGTAACTTCTAATGAGCAAAGAACAGCTGTCTATTGATAAAATTTCTTGCAGTACATATATCAAAGTGCATAACAAACTATTTTAAAGCACGTATACAAACCAAACAAGATATTTACAATTGAACATAAAATAAAAACGAGAATCCACTGTACAGCCATCTTCTGATTACAATGGTCACGCGAACTTCTTAACTGGAGTTATTTCCCCTTAACCGCATGATGACTGACGACCTAACTTTTCCATTTGCGAAATTGCTGTTTGCGAATTTAACGAGAACATGCCTTTAAGTTTCTTAATCCGTTGTGAAATGTCACGTAATTTATAGTTATTATTCTAATCTTGGTCGTAACTGTTAAATTCAAACAATTTTATTTGGCAGAAGTTAAAAAAACGAGATGATGTGACTTTTAGTCATTGTCACAATAATTATCCCCCCTTGTAACATTAGGAAACAGTTGTGATTTTTGTATGTTTGAACAAAAGATTCTCCTTTTGTTGGGTTTTGCTGACATTTAAAATAGGTAATTTGGGTGCTTCCCATGGAATTGTAAGTTCCATAAATTTCACTTTCAAAATCACAACACCATTCGACAAATCAGACTGTTTTCTTTCTTTTTACAATTTGTGGATGCCTACCGGTACAAACAGGATGACCCCATAAAAATGAAAAGAAAATAAACCCATCTGTTGATTGTGCAGTATTTTCACTCAACTTTCAAATTGGTGTCCATCCACAGGTCTAGTCATGCACTAATCTGTTTCACAGAAAATTACTTACGAATTATCTCTGTAACAGATGACTGTCCACAACACGTGCGTTGACTGCACGCGGCAGTAGTCATTGGCTCAACATCTCGTGCAATTTTTACTTAACACCTAACTGCTTCGGTCAAAATGATGCATTTTACTCATTTTAATACCCATTTACACTAAATAGGAAATATTTTTTGACTACAAATACTTCAAACGTCTTTATTTATTTTTCGTTTACCTCAAAAAAATATTTGAGAATTTAATTTGTCCGAGTAAAAAAGTTAATATGCCGTACTCATTAAGCCTCTTCGATGTCATGCTTATCAGTGATTGCAGCGGCCAAGCGAATATTCACTGCGGGATCAGTTTGGTCATGCACAACAGCCAGACCTTCAGCTAGGATCTAAAACATCAGGGAATACAAAATTCTGAAAATTCTTCTTAGCTTTAGAAAACTTGACATTTAATTTGTATGTCTACTACGGCTAGAAGACGATATAAAGTAAAAATAAAAAAAAAATGTTCTAAACAAAATAGCTTTTATTTTACAAGACAAAGATAACTGTACAACAATAATCAATTTACTTAAAGTTGTGAGTTTACAAATTCATAGAAATTAAATGTTGGTGTCATGCTCAGCAAAATTTAAAAATATGAACAAAACAATAATTGTGCATAATTTTAAAACTCAGATTAAAAATAAAATTCAAAAATAAAAAAAATCTAAATAAATTTCTAATAATTATTCCCCCCCCCCTTTTTTTTCTTACACAATGCCAATGTAAATTTAAATGTTTTTAAATTATAACTTAAAAATTGACTGAAATTATTCTGTTTTAAGTAGAAAATACTGAAATGGCGACTATCAAATACTGATACAATTATTCATCATATTTACTTTTTATTGATAAAATTTACATAAAAATGAAAACTGAATAAAAAAATTAAACAGCTTCATATTTTAAAACTTAGAGTAATAATGCATGGTGTGCATTTTTTAGAAAATTTAAAATTTTTCTCGGGTTAATCCATGCTAACATTTAATTCAGAAAACAAAATTTAAAGGGACAATAACATTCTTGCTGGCTTGGTAGCTCCAGAAAATAAATAATACCCTTATTCTAAGTACTAGATGTTTAAATGTCCTACCTGTTATGTAAATTATCCATTACAACCTATTTTATTTGTCCAGAGGGTTCAAAAATATTTTAAAATCCAAGTCACATTTGAAAAGGTTTACGTTAGACTTTTCAAATCAATTGGTTGAATTTTTCCAATTTTTTAAATTAGGTGTGTTAAGATGAAATTTATATAATCATTTAATTGGAATATTCTAAAATAATACGATTTGTTGACCAGAATGAAGATTGGGACATATTATTCAGTTACAACAAGAGTGTTATTGGGGCTTTAAATTCTAACACTATGTAATCTTCTGGCTTGGATTTAATAAGGTTAAAAACTGACCTATCAATCTGGTTCACGACATATAAAGATGGTGGCGTACTTGTTACATCTGGAACAGTATAGATCAATGAAATTTCATTTTGTCATGTCTTTGTAAATACTGGAACAATTAAACAATTTTTGGACATATATTTGGAGATTGAACTTATAGATTAATAACCAGAATTGACCTTAAATAAAACAAGAATTTTGAAAACTAAACAATATCGATCAAAACAATATATAGACTAGATTTCATTAAATTTCTAACAGCAAAAACTTAACAAAGCAAATATAATAACTAAATGTAATTATACAATTAAAAAATACAAAACATAAAACTTCAATATATACAACAACAATAATTACCGTATTAGATGTAATAATAGCTCTGGGACATGCTTTACACAGTATTTATTTTTACATACACAATAGAGTTGTTTATTATAATGAACAATTCACATATACATGTATAGATGTTCTGTAGACTGACAAGGAGAGTGTGGCAAACTGATGTCCACTCTGAAAACAACACTTGGCCATTGGAATTTGAAGATGTGTAGGTGGAAACAGTTGTCCAGACACCCCACCCCCTTTACATTGCACACTTATCCATAGAAATTAAAACTAGCATAACGGAAGTATTGTATTGACAAGATTTAAGTCCCCAATTCATTTTATAATAGCATCCCCTAATGTATTTCGAAAAACATAGATTTTGTATCAATGACAATGGTTATATATTAAAGATTGCAACTGTCAAGAAAGTGTAACCTAAAGATTTATATTAGTATGAAATAAACATCCCAAAATTTTTTTTCTGAAGCATGTCTTCCTGATCCAATAACAAACCACAGGTGTGTGTTTGTTGAAGCAGGGCTGTTATTAAGTGAAATAGGGTATTACAAGACAAATATATTAAATAGAATGACTCAGCATATAATATAGAGAATAAAATGGATAAAAACACTTATGTTTGAGTACCTCAGAAATATTTATATAGTTTATTGTGCTTAAAAACATTATATTAAATTACATTCAGTAATCGGTAAGATGGGCACATAAATATGTCAGTAAGGTAACTAATTAAAAACATCTTAATACATTTCCAGGGTAACTGATTTAAAAAATGTGCAAGGAAACATCAAGACTGGAGCATATCAGACTAGATTTCTGTTTCAATTGAATCCAAGAGATTATGGAAGAATAAATGAATGAAAGAATCAATAAATGAATGGAAGAATGAATGAAATGTGATTTAAGGTGTTACTTTTCCACAAGCTAATGAAGATTGCTATTTTCCATACAGTTTGCTATGAGCGGACTTTTGCTCAGACAACCACTTGAATTCCAACAGCAATGTGTACATGGCATGCACTACTAACAAGGGGGAACAATTCTGGAAAAACCAGAACAACTTTTGCGGTAAACCGGGATCTAAACCTGTGATTCCAGCACCTGACTCACTGAGCCACTGCGGCTCCAACTAGGGAAGTATGGTGTGTGGTCATATTTTTTCGGATTTAAGTTTATGTGTAAACAAGTGTTTTTATCCATTTCATTACAGGGGGGTTGGGATGGCCTAGTGGACTAGAGTGCCGCGCTTCGACCTCTAGCTGGCCGGTCACCTCTGGCTTGCGGCTGTGGTTTCGAGCCCTGGTAAGAGCGTATGTGGCATGGAGATAGGGGCGCCTTCTCAACCTCGTGGGTTTCCTCCGGGCACTCCGGTTTCCTCCCACTGCTAAAGACCCCTACGCGCAAGCGAATTATTGAAATAAAATGAAACCACATGTTAGTCCCAAAATGACCTAGTTTGTGTTGAGTGGATGTTAAACCCCATTTCTCCTCTCTCTCTCATTTCATTACAAGATGACATGAATGAAAATGTTAAATTCCTGGACACAAACATTAAACATGTACGCATATTATGAAATGGAGATATTGCTATCTCTAAGGCAGTGAATGGCAAACTTTTTTACAATTAAAACAATTTTGGTATATAAGGCAGCGATTGCTTTAGTGAGGAAGAAGCCAGGAGATCTACCAAGCTCCTGTATCCCTTTAATCCAAATTTACAACTATTCAACAAACAAAACAAAGCATGCATTCTGACATTGAGAATGTCACATGGCCATATTTCAGTCAGTTTTAGTGGTTAAGGGAGGGGGACAGATGTATAGTGTAGATCGAGGAAGGGGGGGGGGGGATATGATTTCAGTCAAATATATTTCATGTTTTAATTAAAATAGCATTATGCAAGAGCAAAATCTGCTTATTACAGGTCTTTCTTTAGGCCTGAGATGTTATCTAAATAATCAAATAGACATTAATTAACATATCCAGACCATAATAAACTCTTAAAGTCAAGGCTAGCCTTTGATGTTGGCGGATTGAATTCCTATATGCCGCTTCATGGCCGTTGATAATTAAATCAATCAAGTGGATAATCGAGACTATGCTGTTTATATTAATGATTTGAGTAATGATGACCGAGGCTATGTGAATATTTCAAACGCTTTTTTCTCGGCTAATAGTGGATCAATTTGACTGAAATTTTCAGCACATTATCTTTACACTATCTAGTTTTTAACTATGATAGTGAGAAGTGCCATCTCTTTATCTCATCTCCCATAATGTTACTTTAATGAATATAGCACAGTGAGATCAAATAATGTTGAAGCAAATTTTGAAATTTATTTTACACAAATGAATTTTTGAAGTTGCCTATCTCTATCATATATTTTCCTGAAAATATCTATTTTCTCACAGTTTAATCAATGCCCAAATTTACTTAAAATTGTTTGACATTTAATTAAGAAACAAAAATGTCAAGGATAGATAATCTTCAATTTGATGGCAAAGAGGCCCAGTAAAAGATTTACCTAACACTGGCAGTCCTAGCACTGGTATGTTTATCAGAGGCAGATTCAATGGGGGTCGTAAGGGGCCCCCCCCCCCAATTTTCAACAGTGCCTTTTTTTTACTACTGAAAGTGCCTTTCAACTAGCTTTTTTGCTTGATTTTCAGGCTCTTTTTCTACGATTTCCGAACGAAAATATCATCCAAATAGCTCTTGAATTGGTTAGAATGGCAAGGAAATGACGGATAATTTTCTTGGGCCCCCATCCCCTCTCAGTGGCATGCCCCTTCTCCACGGTCAGTGCCCTCATTTTCAAAATTCCTAGATCCGGCCCTGTTTATATCATCTGCTGAGGTTTGTGCTTTACCAAATTAGATGTTAAACTCCAGAAACGAAAATAAAAGAGAACAAATTTTGGAGTGCTATTCCTTTTCGAGATTCGGGAAAGATGCTGGCTCGCATGTTCGATCCCTGCATTAGCTTAGACAATTTATCAGGATTTTCTGACGTGGTATCCCCTTGTCAGAAGTGCAGAACATCTGCCTATTCATTCAGATGGGACAAAAATCCAAGGGCCAGTGTATAAATTGGCATGCATATAAAAATCCCTGGCAGTTGGATTTCTAAATATAAGAGTAGACCATAGTGGTACTTACTGCCTGGGCAAAATTTCTTTCATAGCACACTGGATGGCGCATGCCCGTCGTCTTTAGCCCAGTTGGAGAAGAACAGTAGGATGTTAAACCCCATTTCATTTCATTTCATTTCGACTCGAACAATATTGTAGTTGGCAAGGGACCAAAATCTCTCAAATGACAATCAGCGCAGCAGCTTCAAACCATGTCTCACGATTTTACTAAGTTGGTAATTTTAGATAACACACACTAAACAAATTAAAAGATTAAAATTTTCAAGAAAAGTAAATTGAAATCATTAAAGGAACCATCCCTGATATATTTTGGTAAGTAAAACTGGTTAATCCTATGTGAAAGTCTTTTAGAAACTTCTCTCCATTTCCTGTGCTACTTTTCATTTCCACATGGGTTAGACCATAGGTCCAAAATTCCATGCCAAATAAGTGTTGATTGTTCGTTCCTGGAGTTCTATGTCCACTTCCATCAATGCAGATATCGTAGACAAGACAAAAAATATGTGCCTGGATAACCCTGTATATATATTTGCAGAAATGATAGAGATAAGCAATTGTCACATTTATCAAGTCCCTCATACAAAAAAAACCCAATGAAATTCCACATTGTTTTGAACAAGTACCAGTAGCAATAATCTCCAAACAACTTAATATTCGGTAGTTTAATTTGAAGATTTCAGAAAGTCTAATTGGACTATTTGTCAAAATATAAACATTTGATTTGTATACTTTAACGCTTGTTTAATAACCATCTTTTTTTTTTTTCAAAAGTTTCCCCCGCTCTAGATAAAACTCTCCCTCAAAGCACAGTTGTTAAGATCACCCCATGGATTTAAGGCCCATATCAACAACAACAAGTAATACAAATAAAAACAATACTAAAAGCATTCCAAATGGCCGTCGTAACAGCTACCAAGATAAAACCCCACGCAAATTCAATTCTTTCTTCTTCTAACTGCACTCTTCCTGGGATTTCAAACGTGTCTAATTTAGGTTTTACAAAATGGCCGAATATACACATGGCCACTAACATACAAATACCTGAAAGGAAACAGATACAACATGATTAATTAATATTAAAGTATAAAATATAGGGCCTTTTTCATGTCGGATCCCTCCTTCTGACAGCATTTCATTTTCAAAGTGACTTTTTCTTTCAAAACTAAATGTGATTTTGATTTATAATTTTCATTCTGTGATGACAGATAATAAGCAGATCTCTTGCATGTTGATTTTTTTTCTACATGTAGCACAATCAATTTTACGGAATTTATAATTCAAAGTTTTTATGTTTAGGATTAAGAATGTAAATTGAAATAAATGAATATTATAACGATGGACCTGTCAGTGGACCCCTTAATACCTCAGCAGTATTATTTAACGAGAGATCTTCATAACCCAGGCTACGAAAATGCAGCAACTTCGGGAAGGACATTACAGGATGTTTCTCAGTCAAAGAAACAATAATTTTATCTTAAGAACTTTGTGTTTTGAAATTTGTACATGGTTCAGTGATATATGATTACAACACGCTAAAAATAATGCAAAAGAAACATTGAGCTGTACAGTGTCTACCAGCTTTCAGTAGCATGGGCAATAATTCTGAATAACATATTGCTTCAACTAGCCAAACAATATCAGCCAGTATGATATATACAAATCTTAAAGAGCATAGACCACCAGACTGATATGTGTGATGACATACTCCCACCAAGACAAAAGCTATCACATGGTTACCTGCAAGTATCCAGCAAGGCAGCATAAATTGAAAGGCTTTTTCTTCTCCAAAATATCCACATGTTATCCACCATAACATAACCCAACTGGCCAGACCAAATACTACAACCAATACAGCAAATAACTGTACAGCTCGTAACCAGCCTGAAATACACAAAGATGGAGATTTTATTTTACAATCATCTTATTCACATCTTAAAGCTTTTTGGTCTTCATATGAAATGAAATGAAACTGGTCTTCATATGAATCCCTTTCAAACTACAATAATATAAGGGGGGTTTGGGATGTCCTAGTGGTCTCGAGTGCCGCGCTTCGAGCTCTAGCTGGCCGGTCACCTCTGGCTTGCGGCTGTGGTTTCAAGGCCTGGTGTGAGCGTATGTGGCATCGAAATAGGGGCGCCTTCTCAACCTCGTGGGTTTCCTCCGGGCACTCAGGTTTCCTCCCACTGCTAAAGACCTCTACGCGCAAGCAAATTATTGAAATAAAATTAAACCATATGTTTGTGTTGAGTGGACGTTAAACCCCATTTCTCTCTCTCTCTCTCTCTCTCTCTCTCTCTCTCTCTCACAATATTATAAAAGGGAAGGGAAATAGGGTTTAATGTCCACTTCACACAAACTAGGTCATTTCGCAACTAAAATAATTATGGTTCCATTTTTTTTCCCGTGGGGGGTCTTTTGACAGTGGGAGGAAACCAGAGAACCTCAAGAATCCCCACGACGCTGGACAGGTGACCCTACTCCTTGTCACGTACAGCCGGGAAATCTATTAATCAAGGAATATCGAACCAACAATGTTCCAATTTCCTTCAGTATAACAATATGAATAATTGAATATTTCACAATATTCTAAACCAACAGAAAAGGTTTCTCAATATCAACTGCAGCAATGTAATTTCAGACTTTTCTTAGGCTATTTCTTAACCATGACCCTGAAGATTTAAAAATTAAATTGTTTTGGCCTAAGAGCAATTGATAACATTTTCTGATTCAAATGCTATACATGTATGTGCGGGATGAATTATTATTAAAACAACTTTTGTTTATAAATTAAAAATATTTTCATAGATTTAATCTATGCTGGCGACAGAATCATTTTCAAAATCAACAAATAATTCATGTTTTTCATGGAATTCAAGACCTATCAATTTCATATTTCCCAGAATGTGTTATGCATTACCTCAGTTCTATATTTATGTATTCATGGTATCGAAATAAATAGCCATCTTGGATTATTTACGTACATGTGGCTTTAAAGTTAAAACTGTTGTTTTTAGGGCAATTGGCCAGATTACATAAACGGAGAGCTAGGGTCGACTTACTCTCAACAATCTGTTTTGTGTTACTGATGTAAGAGAGTCAGCGGGATACAGAGAATCATTCAGATCGGGGCTATATTACTAAGATAAACCACTTTTAAAATCTAATGATGCCCTTTTTTTATAATGCGCGATTCATCTTAATACTGCCGCAGAAAGTTTATACAGAAAGTCATCTGGAGACGTTAAGACCATACACAATCAAATATACTTTTATTTATGAGTAAAATAAACTGATCCAAAAATTATTGAAAAGAAGGTCATTTAAATTTTTAAATTTGTTTCTATTGATATCATACCCACATTTTGACAAAAATAATAATATTCATAGTACGGTACATTCTTCCTATTGCTTTTTTAATACCAACAAGAGCTCAATTGAAAAAGGACAGGTTTTATGTATGCTGAGAAAAGCAATGTATATGTTTGGACTTGACAGTTACCGCATTTGAATTGACAGTAAATGAGAAAACAGTTTGTTTTTTTCATTTAATCACTTTCTATTTTATTTCTAACGTGTGGTTTAAAAGTGGACAAATGGATTTGTTGGGGTGAGGACCTCTATTCTTGGATCCTTCCCATGAAAGAAAAAAGATATGATGATAGTATAGTAGTAATTATGGTATACAAAAGAAACAGTATACTGTATATTAGATATTGGAAGTTATCTACACCTGGGTAAGGTAAGATATGATGGTACATGTAGTACAGTGATGGTGGTATATATTGATATATATAAATATAAGATATTGGGAGTTAAATACACCTGACTACGGTAAGATATGATGGTAGTACAGTAATGGTATATAAAAGAAATGGTATATATTGATATATAAGATATTGGGAGTTAACAACACCTGACTAATCAACTCACCTGTCCAATTCTATTTTAGTTTATAACAAGACTCACAGACTTCATATCAATCGCTTTACAGTACCGTTAATAAAATCAGAAACTATCATATTGTCTGGGGTTATACTGGATATCCAAATAATATATTATTCTACAGATCTACTTGTTTGCAGAAAACTTAAATGTGGGTGCACATCAGAATAAAAAGAATTTAATCTGTACATGTATTTCAGTACACTATATTACATAGTCCAGCATTACATTAAGACATGTGCCATCAAGACATTAAAAACCCAGCTTGCTGTTTGTCTTCAAGAATGCTTTTTTAAAAGCTGGCTAATCTTTGCTATCTGAATGGGGCCTTATCTTAAAGGGACAATAACATTCTTCCTGGCTTGGTAGCTCCAGAAAATAATTAATACCCTTATTCTAAGTACTAGATGTTTAAGTGTCCTACCTGTTGTGTAAATTATCCATTACAACCTATTTTACTTGTCCAGAGGATTCGAAAATATTTTAAAATCCAAGTCACATTTGAAAAGGTTTACGTTAGACTTTTCAAATCAATTGGTTGAATTTTTCCAATTTTTTAAAATAGGTGTGTTAAGATGAAATTTATATCATCATTTAATTGGAATATTGTAAAATAGTAAGATTTGTTGACCAGAATGAAGATTGGGACATATTATTCAGTTACAACAAGAGTGTTATTGGGGCTTTAATATTACACACTTCAGCTATCTTAAGACATACATATTTCATTATTTTCTGTGGAATTTGCGGTTTCAAGTAGGATATGCCTGTGTGTAATTATAAAATCTGTGAATAGAATCCTGACATAATTAAGCACAACGAATACATGTATGTTTCGGCTGCATGATTGGTTGAGATATTTTCTTTCCATCATTGCATGTTTTGTGGTACAAAATACCACTTTTGACTCAATTGTCACTATTTTTATGATTGAGAGAAATCAATCCTAGAACATTCAATCGTGACCCCCCTCTTGGATATACAACGGATGCAATGCCATATAAGTCTCACTTGATGTTTCCCTATTGAATAAAAGATGAAACTCACCTGGAACACCTTGTTCAAGTGTACTGAAACATTCATCACTTGGCAAAAACTCATCTATAATCATGTCATGACTGACACCACAGGCCTTCCATAGTCCAAAATGTGACATCCTGGTAGATTCAAATGATGATACATTAGTGGTCATACTCCAATATGGAATACAAAATCCAACAAGGTACATTACCAATAACACAGTTGTCCCCAAAGCAAATCCTAAAGCAGCACCTTTAGATTCCCCGAACGCCATTATGAATATTTAAACTTGACACTTTTGAGATTATGGAATCACAAACAGGCCAATAAACAAGTCACTCAGATTTTTTAAAAACAGATCCAATATCATTTCACACTGAACCACATCTCTTTATCCATTCAGCTAATAGAAGTGATCAGTTCGTCTTTTAAAAGTTAACCAGGATTTATAAAAACAAAGAAAGAGAATTAAATTGGACCCAAAAACCATAACAATACCTGAAATTAGAAAAGAAACTATATTAAACGCTCGCTAAATAAACAAAGAATACATAGAGAAGCTAATACACAGTTACTAAAGTTGAGTTTCGGTAAGATTTCTACTGCTGAATGGGGTCAGGTTGGCAAAGTGGATAAAATGCTGGCTCGCTTGCCCGGAGGTCCCTTCATTGGCCAAGACAGTTCATCCAGACTTTTCGGTGTGGCTCCCCCTTGTCAGTGATAAGGACAGCTGTCTAGTCATTCGAATGGAATGAAAAACCGAGCTCCGAGGCAGTTGGAATTCGATATAAGAGAAGGCGTAGTGCTGCTCTCTGAGCGAAATTTCACACATAGTACACTGTATGGCAAATGCCCAGTTCTATGGCTGCCAATGTAATCAGATTGCTGTCAACACACCATTGCTACTTTAACCATTATTACTGCCTGGTATAACACATGGTCATATATAGACCATCATCAAAATATGACTTTCTCTCATAAAGTCACAAAATTTATATTCTTAAAACGGTTGAAGTAAAAATGGATGTTTCCAGTCATTGTTCATGATGCTTGATGACAGTAAACAATTCCCACCAGATAGTCCTTATCACCATGGGATGTGTAAGATTGTTAAAAGTCTTTTTCATGATAACAGATGTATCAACACTCAAGTTGATAAACTAAAGAAAAAATCTCAGGTTCTGCTAAGATTTTAGGGTATCAACAAATGTTGATACAATTCCATTACCACAGTATAATATTTTCCTCTATATAACTTGAAATTTCAAAGAGATAGGCCTCTGTCTGATAGTGGACAGAGTCTGATAAGAATCTGTTACTGTAGTAACTATTGACATCCATGCCATCAAGCCACATTTATCTTATTTTGACTGTTTTTTGTAAGTAAATTATTGTGATTTTTAATAAAAATATTTTCTTTTAAAGAATAAAGGTAATATTAGAGGATGTTTTGAAGAGAAAATAAAGAAAAATATTTTCTTCAAGAATAAAAGTAATCTAGCTTTATTTGATAGATGATGTGCATCATAAAGTTGTATTATAAATATTTTCTTTAAAAATAGAGATAAACTAACTTTATCTTTTTTTATATCTCCTTGCAGGTGAGATTATTAACAAAGTTGTTTTTTTAAATAAAGGGAGTCTAGCTTTATCTTTTTTTTTTATCAGATTGCAAGTGTGATGATTAACAAAGGGAATCCAACTTTATCTATTTCTATTTGATAGATGGTGTGATGATGAACAAAATTGTTTTTGTAAATAAAGGGAATGTAGCTTTATCTGATAGATGGTGTGATGATGAACAAAATTGTTTTTTTTTAAATAAAGGGAATCTAGCTTTATCTGATAGATGGTGTGATGATGAACAAAATTGTTTTTTTAAATAAAGGGAATCTAGCTTTATCTGATAGATGATGTGGTGATGAAACACAACTATCAGATTGAATATAGAAGTAGACCAACTGTAAAACAGATGAGGCAAGAATTTAGGTTATTGCATACAGTAAGGTCAGTTCCCAGATAGAATATAGGTTAGATTGACAGAATTCATCTTGCACATCTTCCCTGCTTCTTAGAGATGTTACAGATCTTTCTTTCATTTCGTTTTTTTTATTCTTTCGATGGCCTACACTATATGGAGATCTTACCAATTGTTTTGGGAGGTCACATCAGAGGTCATACAAGCGATTTTTGACCCTATGAATCAGACATTTGATTAACCAATTAGCATTGATGTTTCTAGTGGATTACCCACAGTTCAGGGCACCTCACGCCAAAAGCTCACCATATCAGATCGTTTCATTGGCTAATTCCTTGCATCATCCTGAACACACGTCAATGATAACAACTCTTCCAGATCATAGTGTAGCAAAAGTAAAACAAAATTTTGAACTATAAAAAACAAAACAAAGTAGGATCTGTGTTTTAATCAGATTGGAGATGTTACAGACTAAACCTGTCGTTTGATTTTGAGACCATCAGACCTATCTTGTTACCTGTTGATAATATGAAATAAAAACCAAGTACGAACAATCCAAACCAATAGACAAAATTTGAAGTCCTAAAAAACATTATAGGCAAAATAGTGTAATCAGCAAATGGACTGTTCATCGTGTACAAGATACACAACAAAGAGTGGTAACAGGTGTCCGGAAAAGTAAGCTTACCCTGCCTGGCGCCACACCTGCCATAGCGGCATCCAAACTATTAGTCGAAAGCTCGGTAAAATAGCGTGATTGGCTTACTTTCCAAGTGAAAGTGGGGGTTGGCTGGCCGAATGGTTAGCGTGCATGGGATGGATCATACAGCCTGCCACTGAATCAACTGGCGTGGTTTCCAAGCCCCGGTTGTACGTGGCAAGGAATAGGGTCGCCTGTCCAACCTCATGGGTTTTTCCGGGTACTCTGGTTTCCTCCCACTGCTGAAGACCCCTACGCTCAAGCGAATTATTGAAATAAAATTAAACCATGTGTTTGTCCCGAAATGACCTAGTTTGTGTCAAGTGGACATTAAACCCTATTTCTCTCTCCCCAAGTGAAAGTGGTTTTTTTAGACTGGACACTGTTATTTTCATCATTTAAAGATACATTATGGGCGATTAGATAAAGAGCTGATAGTTCTCACTATAATAGTTCAAAAGTAGATAATGTGAAGGGAATTTGCTGAAAATATCTGTCAAATTGATCCACTCTGAACCGTATAAAAAAATTTGTCTCGATTATCCATTTATTGATTTACTAAGGAATGAGCATTAAGCAGCCGTTTAGATTATAATCCAGTAAATATTGCAGGCTAGCGATGACATCAAGAGTTGATTATGGTCTGGATAAGTTAATTAATGTCGAATTAATAATCTAGATAACATTTCAGGCCTAAATGTTGTGAACCACTGAAGATGATATTTTTAACTAGATAAATAATTGATAAAGTATTGCACTTCATTTCTTTTTTGGGGGGTTCATAGATTTAGAAAAATACAAGTCAATTCAGGAATTTGCTGAAAGAACATATTCCAGAACCCTCTTGAAAATTCAAAACCATATGTTCAGCCTTTTAACAAACTTTAACAACCATTAATTTTGCTGACTCAAATAAATTTGCCTCATTTAAAATGTAATACAGCTAACATCTCTAATAATTTTAACGCATAACCAGAAATATTTCTCATTTCATTCAAAGTGATAATAACAATAAAATTCCTCCCAGGAGGACATTATGTAAAGCACTTAAAGCACGGTAAACACATGGTGCTCTGTGGCGCTATACATTCCTGATATGTCTATGATAACATGGCTGTTCTCACCGTGGCGTTCAATGTTTTAAATGAAACTCCAAGAAACCATTAAAATATTATGATTCACGTAAGTTCAGGTGTCATGTCTGTTACTAATCACCGTTACAAATAATTTATGATTGACAAAAGGCGCCAAATGCTTTCACATATTTATAAATTTTGCAACATTTTTTTAGAGCCATTATAAATTTTGTAGTGGAATCTTTATGAGGCTTACTACTGGCTGTTCCAGTAAGTTTAAAAATAAATGAAGCATGCGTTACAATTTTACAAGGTTCATTGAAAGTTGTTGAGGTATTCCATAACTAATTTTTCGAGACCAGGTGTGAGTGTATGTGGCACGGAGATAGGGGCGCCTTCTCAACCTCGTGGGTTTACTCCGGGCACTCCGGTTTCCTCCAACTGCTAAAGACCCCTACGCGCAAGCGAATTATTGAAATAAAAAATTGAACCATATGTTAGTCCCAAAATGACCTAGTTTGTGTTAAGTGGACGTTAAACCCCATTTCTCCCTCTCTCTCGCTCTCTCTCCTTAACTAATAATGTGGATGAAAAGAAGAAATTGAAATGCTCCTTTTCTCCTTCTCTCTCTCTTTCTCCTGGAATTTGACACCTGCACACACCAAATCCTGTGCACACACCAAATCCTGTTGGCCACATGAAAAACAACATAATTCACAACAAACATACTTTCTCTGGCCTTATGTATTAGTCTACCCTAACAATCTAGTGATTTATTTTACCATAGGTCTACCGTAATAATCACCCAGTGATTTATTAACCTAGAAGTCTTCCGCAATAAGCAATCGTGATTCTTTTAATTAGAAGTCTACCATAACCATCAACCATGATTTGGGGTCGCGGTGGCTAAGTGGATAAGGCGCTAGTTCGCTAGCCTGCAGGTCGGGGGTTCAATCACTGCCTTGGCCGAGAAAGTTCATCTTGATTTTCTGGCATGATTTCCCCTTTCAGTGATGCAGAAGGAGGGCCTGACAAGGACAGTTGCCTAGTCATTCGGATGGGATGAAAAACCGAGATCCCGTGTACACATTGGAGTGCACATAAAAGATCCCTTGGCAGTTTGAATTCAATACAAGAGTAGGCTGTAGCGCCACTGCCCGGGCAAAATTTCCTTCATAGCACACAGTATGGCGTATGCCCGTCTTCCATCAGCCCAGGTTAGGTGCAAAAGAGTAGGACGTTAAACCCCATTTCATTTCATCAACCATGATTTATTTGGCTTAAATTCTACCACAATAATCAAAAAGTGATATTTATTTTACCAGAAGTCTACCATAATAATCAAACATGATTTATTTAACTAGAAATCTACCATAATCGGTTATTTATTTACCAGTGACTTATTCGACTTGTAGTCTACCATAATTGCCACCATTTGTTTAACTAGAAGTCTACCAAAACAATCACCCAGTGATTTAGTTAACTAGAAGTCTACCATAATCAGTTATTTATTTAACGAGAAGTCCACCATAATCAGTTATTTATTTAACTGTAACTAGAGGTCTACCATACTAATTAATCACATTTGTAACTAGAAGTCTACCATAATAACGAACCTGTGATTTATTAATTTAATCTTGATATTATACACCAATGGTATGTCTACTATGTTTATTGTAATGTTAATGATAATAGAATAGAGGTTTGACCTTTCTATAATATGTCATGATATTTCTCTATACACTGTCAGATCTTGTATACCACGGTTCCTGATGTTTAGACCTTATATACCATGGTTCCTGTTGATATATATAAACAATGATGTACACAGATTACTCTAACCTTCTGTTAGAACATATTGTATAAATATCTACTGGTTTTGTCTATCAACAAGTTCAACCTACAGGGAATAAAGATTTTAAACTGGGAACCAGTATTGAATACATCATTAATAAAATTAACTGGAGTTAACATATTACTTTTCCCAACCGGACTAATGAAAACAAGTCTACACACACCATACAATGGGACTTTTTAACAAATTATTAACTAATTAAAAATTAAAGAGTTGAAACCATGATCCATCAGACCAGTAAGTGTGGAACCAATGATGTGTGCCTTACAATGACAATGTCAAGATTATATGCAATATAGTGGTAGCATAATATAAATTGTAACTTAAAGCTCACTTTAACCTTGCTATAGTGACACCAAAAACACATTTAACTGCTTCTTCAGCTTTATACTCCCATAAACTCGTCAGTAGATGCAAGCATACAGGGTATATTTTTAGCCAATTGGTGTCAGTAGGATTGATATTTATTTTGGATGTAGGGATACAATATAATTCTACTCCTTCATTAATTAACATGAAGGTCAAAATTATCATCAACTACATCTGTACCTGACTGATCGAGATTCCATCATGTGATGGTAAATCTAATTAAGACCAATGTATTCACCTGTTTGGACCACGCCCTGGTGGGCGTTCTATAAATAAGAGGTAACAGGTGTCAGAAATAACCTTTTGTAATCTCTTGAGTCAGTACCTCCAGGTCATGAATACAATACCAAATATTCTCTACTTGTAACACCACTAAAAACAATAGTAAAACAAAACATTCCTCTTTCTTATCTGAGCTATATAATGGTGACTTCCACATATAGGAAAGTAGACTTCAAGAAATTTACTGTTGCCTTTTTGTTAAGGAATCTGAGAAAGAAATGGGGTTTAGCGTGTTGTTCAAACTAGATCATTTTGGGACTACCGGTGGTAATGTCTTGTTCAATTTTATTTCAATAATAAACTGGTGCAGAGGTAATTAGAAGTGGGAGGAAACCTGAAAGACCTAAAGATAAAAACCATGAGGTTGGGCCAACGTTCCTTCAAGTGAGGAATCACCCGACTTGATTCAATAAAACACCTTGTCCTTATGATCTAGGGGGTTGGGATGGAATAGTGGTCTAGAGTGCCGCGCTTCGACCTGTAGCTCGTCGCTCACCTCTGGCTTGTGGCGTGGAAATAGAGGCGCCTTCTCAACCTGGTGGGTTTCCTCCGGGCACTCCGTCTTCCTCCCACTGTTAAAGGCCACTACACGCAAGCGAATTATTGAAACAAAATTAAACCATATGTTAGTCCCGAAATGACCTGGTTTGTGCCGAGTGGACGTTAAACCCCATTCCTCTCTCTCTCCCTTATGCGCGTGCATCAAACCAACACCTTTTCTTTAAGAGGAGTAGAGGTGTGTCTAAGTGTTTCTCGTTTAGGCCAAAAAGAACCTGCATGGTATTTCAAATCTGGCCTTCACCTGCAAGGGGTGGCACCTGAACAGCTGCTAAGGAAAGTATGCATAGTTGTTCTGAGGAACTAATAACGTCCTTCCATGACACATTGATATGCACATGCAACAATCTTTGACAATCGAAAAACGCCAATCAGTGGTCTAACCTGGAGTTCATCTGAAATTTTCTGACATGGTCCACCCTAGGCAGTGGTGCGTTTTATTCATTCCAAGACAGTTGAATGTCAAAGAAAACTATGGGTAAGTTAAATAAAACAATGCTCACCATTGTTTTCCCCCTCAAAAACATAAGAAGATATATTTCTGATCTAAATAAAATGTCAACAAGACATTAAACCCTAATTCCATTAGATGTTTTTTATATACTTCACAATCAAAAAACCATTTGGCTTGTTTCCTTTTCTCTTATCTTGTAACAGCATTAATCATGCATGCCAATGAAGAAGAGTGCCAGACAATTATGCAACTACAGAATTCTGACTTTATAAAACTTAGATTTGGTGGTGCCATTCTATCTTATCTTATGGTTGTTTTGGAGAGAAAGAGAGAGAGAGAGAGAGAGATAGAGGAAAGAGAGAGAGAGCACAAACAATGTCATTTCGGGACTAACATATGGTCCAATTTTATTTCAATAAATCGCTTGCATGTAGTGGTCTTTAGCAGTGGAAGAGAAAACCAGAGGATCTAGAGAAAACCCACGATGTTGGACAGGCGACCCTAACCCTTGTCACAGACAATCAGGGAATCGAAATCATGCTAGTTGACTCAATGACAGACCTTATAATTTAGTGTGCATGTGCTAACCATTCAGCCATCCACCCCCAAGGTGTTGTGGTTTACAAAAATACCGGTACAGATTAATAAAGACTACAAATGAAATGGGGTTTAAGTCCTGCTGTTCTGCTCCTATACTAGACTAATGAAGATGGGCATACGCCATACAGTGTGCTTTGAGGGAAATTGTGCCTGGGCTGCAACAGTATGGAGCCTCAGTTTTTTGTATCATCCAAATAAAGAGTTGTTTTTGTCAGGCCCTCCGTCTTGCATCACTGACAGGGGGAAACCACAACAGAAAATCATGATGAACTTTTTCGGCCAATGCAGGGATTGAAAATACAACATCCCGACTAGCGAGTCAGCATCTTGCCCACTTAGCCACCGTGGCCCCTGATGAAGACTACAAAATCCTTGTGAAAAGGTACCTGTGGAATAAACAATAATCCACAGAATTGTATCCTATGTAATTCATGTTCAATTACTAATTAAATTTAAATGCCATTGAAATGGTTTATCATCGAATAGTTTTTGTCTTCATTTGTTTCACCAGATAGTTTTTGTCTTTATTTGTTTCACTAGATAGTTTTTGTCTTTATTTGTTTCATAAAATTTTCATTCCGATTCTCTCAAGGTGAATCACTCTGTTCATGTAGTTCTTCATGGTAAATGACTTTGAGTAGGTGTCTAATTTTAGAAGTGTAGTATATATCGGGCATCATCTATCAGTAAATCATCTATAAATAGCCACCAGTTTATCTATTTACACATTCTTGTAATATAATGAAGGTTTCATTGAGTTTTGTAATCATTGTTATTTTTGGGAACAGCTCTGAAGACAGTTTCTTGTTGAGGCAAAGGTAATAGCCTGTAGTGTTAATAGAATGTAGGGTAGACTCTTCAAAGGGATACCGAGCATTGCTTTTATGATATCATAACCTTGTCTCTCATCTCAGTATTTTGAGGAGAGTGTCGGATGCTCGGTGAGTATGGTGCTTGCTTACTGATCAAAATGTCCCAATCCCTGCGTTAGCCGAGAAATGTTATCAGGATTTCCCAGTCTGGTTCCCTCTTTAATAGTCCAGTAGGACAGAGGGTCTGGAAAGGAAAGGTATTTCGCCTTACAAACGGGGTAGAAAACCAAAGAACCAGTAATGTACCCAGTATACCATTGACAGAATATTAATAATCACCTAGTAGTCAGGGGCAATTCCAGGAATTTTTGTAGGAGAAGTTTTGCCAGAGAAACTGAGCAGTTGGAAACCCCCAAAAGAGTAGGCTGCAACGCCACTATGTGGTCAAAATTCCACTCATCATAGCACACTGCATGGCATATCTTTCTTGCAGAAAACCATACGTAACCAACACCTCTTATTATTGATTTAATAGTTTTAGTGAGAACCTTTTTATTTGGCACTGTTATGGGTTTTACCAACAAGATTTGGTCAAAACTATACTATAGGCTATTTGCATATGACTGGCAGAAGAAGGTCCCTTTTTACTTGCTTGAAACAGGAAAGTCACTTCATTTGGGTGATTGAGGAGTTGGGTAGTTATTAGAGAGAGAGAGAGAGAGAGAGAGAGAGAGAGAGAAATAAGGTAATAAGGTTTAACGTCCACTCAACACGAACAAGGTCATTTCGGGACTAACATATGGTTTAATTTTTTTTCAATAATTCGCTTGCGCGTAGGGGTCTTTAGCAGTGGGAGGAAACCGGAGTGCCTGGAGGAAACCCACAAGGTTGAGAAGGCGCCCTATCGCCATGCCACATACGCTCACACCTGGGCTCGAAACCACAGCCGCAAGCCAGAGGTGACCGGCCAGCTAGAGGTCGAAGCACGGCACTCTAGACCACTAGGCCATCCCAGTTATTAGACCATTGAGTCAACTATCGTGGTTTCCATTCTCAACTTGACCAACCTTGTGGGATTTCTCTGGGTCCCACAACTTAACACTCCTCATTAGGTGATGAGGACAGATGTCATCCATTAAGGAAAAATCCTGCTGAATATCAGATTTCATTTTCATCAGTCCTGCCTTTGTGAAATAGGCAAGAAACAACCAAAGTGGCATTTGTGAAAGAAGAAAGTCTACCATTATACTAACACATGCCTTATAAAGGCCCAATTCCTGCACATGAAAAAAAGTTCATCAACAATTTCAATAAAGGCTCAATGACATTTGTGAAGCAACATTCCAGATCAACTGTTATATGGCATGTATTGGTAAGAAAAATAATCTTCACTGAAACAACCTACACTCATAACCCTATATTTATGTTTAAATCAAAAAGCAAAGCAAAAACTGACTTAAAGTGACAGTCTCTGTACTAAAATTTCCCTCAGGGCACACCAGAGTTGGGATTTCACCCGTATATTCCGGACTTGTCCGAATTTTTTTTCCAAACGCACAATATTGTCTGACCGGGAATATGCCCAATCGGACATCAAGACATAGTGAATAATATTCAAAATTCCAAAATTAATATAGTGTACTGAGAGTATAACTACCACTCAACCCGATTATCGTTAACAATAGGCAGGATTGATTAGGTAATTAAGTGATCAACGTATTTATCGTGTTATACCGTCAATAAACCTACCTTGATTAACTACTTAATCTGCCTTGATCGACTTAATCCTTTGTCAGACAATTCATCAATCTAATCTTAAACAGAAGTCATTGCTTTCCCTTTGTCGGACTATTCGAAAATCCAATAAGAGTGATTATAATTTTGATCCACCTGTTTACCTCGTGGTCTTCACTGAATTGCAGTTTTCATTAGCCTCGTTGGTTCTGAAAAGTAGGATGTTAAACCCCAACTCAGTCACTTTAAATAATTCATTCATCATGGACTTAGTTTCAATATAAGGTAGTAGAGAAGGTACATGTAGCAGCACCCCTGTCCGGGTAAAACAATATTCCCTCAGAGCACACTGAATAGCGTATGACAATTTTCATCAGCCCTGTTTGTGACGAAAATCAAGATGTTAAACCCCAATTTATTTCCATACATTTATACCTAGTCACTTTAAATAGTTCATTCATCATTGACTTAGTTTTATTATAAGTAGTTTGGGGTTATCGTGTGATATACATACATATATAGGAAATCTAAAGAGGAAGTATACAGGGTGGTGTATCTTTATTATACCTATATATATATTTACCCTACTTCAATCTTATTAAAACTTTCAATTACACCACTACTAACTCACATAATCAAGTACTTGGATAATTGTACACATTTTTTCATGTTAATTATTACTGCAAAAGGTCAACTCTCGAAAGATCATTAAGATATGTCAGAAAATTCAAACAAAATCAACAGTCATTTTGTAAATTGAAGTGTAGTAAGTTAATTGACGTAATAATTAATACTGAATAGTTAGACAATGGTTGAAGATTATTCTTTTCATTAAACAATCTTCTTGCCAGGCCCTCCACCCTGCACCGAACCAGGGAAAACCATGCTGGAAAATAATGAACACCAGGATCGACTTCAAGACTTCCATTTTAGTTACCTAGCGCCTCAATCACTGAGTCACTGCTCAGTAATAAACAGTATTTGTAATTCACAGAATTATATCTTGTGGACAAAAGAAGATTGATTTAACGATAACATATAATAAGTAGCCAAGCCAAAACTAAGATGATATAAACCTATCTGTAGTTATAATGAGTAAAACAGTCATAGGTTAATTTGACATTTAGTACATTATGATTCAAGTAAGAGGTTTATTTCTACATGAAATGAAGCTAGGATTTAACGTCTTACTTTTGTACACCAACCGAGCTAATGAAGGTGGACCTATATGCCATTATTGAAACAAAATTAAACCATATATTTTAGTCCCGTCTTACTTTTGTGCACCAACCGAGCTAATGAAGGTGGACCTATTCCATTACTGAAACAAAATTAAACCATATGTTAGTCCCGTCTTACTTTTGTGCACCAACCGAGCTAATGAAGGTGGACCTATGCCATGCCGTCTGCTATTCGGGACATTTTGCCCAGACAGCAGTGTCCATTCTTATTTCAAATTTCAATTAGCAATTTGTACGCTGAACCTCTTTTGTTTTTGTTCCATCCAAACAACTAATTGCTTTCCTCGCTAGGCTCCCAGTAAAGCACCAATGACAAAAATGGAATTCAGGGAGGAAAATCCTGAGAAACTTTCTCAGTCAACACCAAATCAAACCTGGGTCTGAGTACACAAAGCATTCTCAAATTTAAGTTAAGAATTCCATCACTGTTCATGAGAAATATCTTTGATCCAGATTCCAGAATCACAAAACTAGTTTCTTATTGGTGTATTTCATACAATAAAACAACAAAAATTTATAAAGGACAATATTTTAGTAAAGATAAGGTGAACAATTTTGAGTAAATTCTTAACTTAAGTCTGGGGATGTTTAGTGAACTCGGGGGTAGGGCCTCAAGATTAGTGAAATGAAATGAAATGGTGATTAACATCCTACTGTTCTGCTCCTAAACTGGGCTAATGAAGACGGGCATACGCCATAAAGTGTGCCATGAGGGAAATTTTGCCTGGGCAGTGGCACTATGGCCTACTCTTATATATCAAATTCCAACTGCCAGGGGATCTTTTATGTGCTCGCCAATGTGTACACAGGACCCTGGTTTTTTGTCCCATCCGAACGACTAGACAGCTGGTATGTCAAGCCCTCCGTCCTTCATCACTGACAAGGGGGAAACCACATCGGAAAATCTGAATGAACTTTCTCTGCCAATGCAGGGATCAAACTCAAGGCGAGTGAAACAGCGCCATACTTACTAAGCTACCATGAGTCTGTATAGTTTAAAAGATAAACTATTGTATAGGAATCACTTGATACTCTAAGCTTAGTTAATCAATCACCAGCTTTACTTATCTCGAGTAAACTTACTTTATACTTTGGAAATTTTCCAAGTTTTACCACAATATAAATATTGCTGGGCTCTCTATCAAGAATTTTAGTTTCTTTGCAATTTTTATTGTACAAACCTTATTGTATATAAAGATTGCTGGGCTTACCATCAAGAAATTTTGTTTCAGTATGTTATTATTGCACAAAGACAGTTCCAGAAAAGACACTTCAGTTTAAAATTGTTCAAGGTGTATTTTATGAACTTATTTTTCAAGGTAACTTTTTTTGAAGCTATATTACTGTTATTTAAAACTCTATTTCTTAAATCAATTGGCAGCAAGAATAATGTTTCTTTACTGTGACATAATGACTAAAAAACAAAAAGGTCTTATTAGAGAATGGGGAGAGGCGCAAAGGGTTAGCTCCTGCGCGTTGTGTCATAAAGTCTGTCTTTGAGTCGACTGGCATGGTTTCGATACACAAGTTGTATGTGACAAGGAGTAGGGTCGCCTGTCCAACATCATGGGTTTTCTCCAGGAACTTGAGATTCATCTCATTTTTTTAGTTTGATTATTGGAATGACGGAATGGTTAAAGTGCCAATCCCGATAACTTTCTGGGGAATAAAACTGCCTAATTTTGTGTTAAAATCCTTTAAAATCCATAACCTAAGGCCCACCTACTAACCCGATATTTGTGATACGCTTGTAAATAACTTAAACCTGACAGTTTTCATCTGGAAATGGAGAACGTTTTATGATACAGTATCTGGATAAAACCAGACTTTTTTTCTATAAAAATAATATGTAGGTGAAATTTACCTTTTGTTATCAAGTACAGGGCATGGGTCATTCACTGTATAGACCTCTCAAGAAACATTAATCGATTATCAGGTCACCCAATGAAAAAATTGACCCGAAATCTTAAAAGGGTTACGTGTCCGGATAAGCAGTGTTGACGTTCACGTCCAAACGACTCAATATTTTGAGCTGAAATTTTGAGACAAGATAAATACACCATGCCACTATATTTTGGTCCATAAATTTCATAAATACTCGGACTTTAATTTTTGAGACTCTGTTCTTATCAGGATTGTCCCTTTAACATGTGCGCGTTGTATCTGTATCTGTCATTGAGTGAACTGGCGTGGTTTCGGTTCCTCGGCTGAACCTGACAAGGAGTAGGGTCGCCTGTCCAATCTCATGAGTTTTCTGGTGGTCCTCTGGTTTCCTCCCATTGTTAAAATCCCCTACCTCAGGCGCGGATCCAGAGGGGGGGGTCCAGGGGGTCCGGACCCCCCCCCCCCTGTTCAGACTTGAAAATATTTTATGCGATATTATTGGCGACTTTTAGACCTGTAATTTTGGAATTTACCTTCCGGAAATACGTCAGAATGCACCAAATTGAATCTAATTTACCAAATTTTTCTGGGGGAGGGAACCCAAACCCCCCGTTAATTGGTTGAGGGCCTTTTATCAAACCTAGACCCCCACCTGCAAAAAATCCTGGATCCGCGCTTGTACCTGCAGGCAAATTATTGAAATAAAGTTGAACCATATGTTAGACCCGAAATGATCTAGTTTGTATCAAGTGGCCATAAACCCTATTTATCTCTTTTTCTACCTTATGAGAGAACATTGAATATAAATGATCTGTAAATAAATATACATATTCAACAATTATTATGATCAAGGCTGTTAGTGATTAATGACAAATTATTCTTATTTGCATTGCGGTTTAAAGATATATTCTCACGTATTAATGACCACAAATTATTATGGCTAGCATTGCGGTTTAAAGATATATTCTCACGAAAGTATTTGTCAAATAAATTCTATGATAAACAAAATTTACTCTGATCTTATAATAAAAATAAGTTCTGAAGGTTTTTATAAAACAGACTTTTTCTACAAAATTGATCTGAAATCTTCTGGTGTTTAGTTCCTATATAACTGTAGTAAAATTGTCCAAATATATCATCAATTGTGGAAAAGCATCTTTAAGATGAGAAGTGATTCGATTAATGACATAATTTAATACATACAATGGAAACAACATTAATTTTGCATTTTATAATTCAAAATAAAATCAACATCATGGTTTGTCAAATAAATTCTATAATGAACAATAATTCTCCATAAAAATTACCTGACCTCGTAATAGAAATATATTCTGAAGGTTTTTATATAAAATTGAACAGAAATCTTCTGGTGTTTAGTTCCTATAAACTGTTTAGATAGTATGAGTTTATATCAATCAAATTATCTGTAATCTGATATTTTGCTGGAGAGCTATGAATCTGATTTATGTAAAATAACCTAGAAACTTGTTTTCTACTGATGCTCAATTTATTTATAAGTATGGACAGGTGTTGTTCATTAGGCAGAATATACTTCCTCTTTGTATACAATTTGACAACACTGAAAACATGCCATCACTAAATATGTTTTGTCACATATGGGAGAGAGAGAAAGAGAAATGGGGTTTAACGTCCACTCAACACAAACTAGGTCATTTCGGGACTAACATATGGTTTTAATTTTATTTCAATAATTCGCTTGCGCGTAGCGGTTTTAAGCAGTGGGAGGAAACCCACGAGGTTGAGAAGGTGCCCCTATCTCCATGCCACATATGCTCACGCCAGGGATCGAAACCACAGCCGCAAGCCAGAGGTAACCGGCCAGCTAGAGTTGTCACATGAGAAAAAGGTTATCGTACTTAAGTTAGTAATGACGTTCAACACTAGCCTAAAAGTGAATATCTTGGTTCAGAGTAAAGCAATTTGACCGTTCTGTTTTCATTATGTATTTTTTAACTATTATAGCAAGAATTCTCAGCTCTTTATCTCTTTATCTTATCTTACATAATTCCCCTTTAAAAGAATGTTTTTAGTCCAGAAATGTTAAATCCCATTTCTCTCCCCTTTTATAATATTGTAGGTTGCAAGGGATTCAGATGAAGACCAGGGGCGGATCCAGGAATTTTTGCAAGAGGGTGTTTGCCAGGTTTCTGTTATGGAAATCTGCCATCATCGTCTCTAAATTACATAGGCATGCACACAAATTGAGCTTTTTAAACAGAGAAATCATTTTTATACTGATGTGAGATCACTTGTGATGTAATTTCATTGATGCAAGGCATTATTTTTTTTCATGTCCCTGAGCAGGTGGACAACCCCCCCCCCACCCAGTAGCACTCTCTCTCTCTCTCTCTTAAAATGAATGTAGGTAGTTCAAATTTAGTTTCCCATTACGAAACTTAAACTTAGAAACTTAACCCAGCTCTTTCAATCAATAACAGAAATAAGGTGGCAATAAATTTAATCTTATTTACAATTTTTTCTCCCCAAATGTAAACCATGGATGGCTCTGTAACCCTAATATACTATGTGTTTATCTAGTAGTAAAACTACTGTAGTCTAATCTTCCCCAACTCTCAGCTTCATCCTAGATTAACAGATCTCGCAGATCTCTCCGCCTGGTGGCCAATAAAACTATCAGACTGGAATTCCTTTAAGACATAATTACCCTGTTAGATATAATTTATATGAAGCTTAAGAATTCTGACCATCTCAACCTCCCTCCTGCCATACAATATCCCTTAGGCCAAACCTATTTAATTTTTAGATTTTTGGGGTCTTGATAAATAAATAAACTCAATTATTGAGTGCAAATATTGGTAACTAGGTTATTTTTGAGATCTTTGGGGTCTTGATCATAAAACTCAATTCTTGAGTGTGATTTTTTGTTAATATTTCAAAACTTAAATATTGGTAACTAGGTACTTTTGAGATCTTTGGGATCTTGAGTTAAACTTTTAGTTAATATTTCAAAAATTAAATATTGGTAACTGGGTACTTTTTGTTTCTGAAGAAATTAGAGGCAAGATTTTTAATAATATGTGTTCCTCAAAAACAGAAATTCAAATTAACATGGCCTAATATAAGATTGATACCATATGTACCATGGTACTCTTGACACCTATTCTGCAGTTCTTGTCAATAATAACTTGATGTAAAACATACTCAGTTTTAAACTTTAAAGGACCTTGAGATTAATCCCATTTTTTTTAGTTTGGTTGTAAGAACAGGGGTTAGATGACAAAATGGTTAGCGTGTACGTGCTGTATCATAAGGTCTGTCATTGAGGCAATTGGCATGGTTTTGATTCCTCGGCTGAACGTGACAAGGAGTAGGGCTGTCTGTCCAATCTCATGAGTTTTCTCGTTGTCCTCTGGTTTCCTCCCGCTGTTAAATACCTCTTTTGTGCAGCAAATTATTGAAATAAAATTAAACCATATGTTAGTATCAAAATGACCTAGTTTATGTCGAGTAGTCATCAAACCTCACTTCTCTATCTATACAAAATTTGAGAGAAATCTACAAAGTAGTTGATGAGATATAGATGTCTTAAATTGTTGTATGATTTTTATATAAGTAAGTCTTCATCAATGATTTTCTGTAATTAAGAGAGAATAGGGATGAGATTTCTTGTTCAGAGTTAAAATATCTATTTAAATGACCAAATATGTAAATTGAAATTCAGAACATAATTAGTTGTTTCCATATCCCTATTTGATATTCTACGACTATAAAACTGCTTTTATTCCATTACATAGGTGTTAATTTGTTGGTGCCACATCACTTTTTGATATTCTGTAAAAGAAAAACTAGTTCATTGGGGTTTTTATTTCCAGTGCATAGACCCCCTGTGTATAACATTTTTATTAATACAAATTGGTTGTTATTGAAATAAGTGAGGAATTTTAAGAACTTCATGCTTTGCTGGAAGAAAAAAATAAATGCTGATGGTAAAGTATTTAAATATTATAAATTCCCATAAGAATGTTACCATAATCGAGTACAGCAAGAAATATGTCCTTGCTTTACGAGTAGATCCTACAAGTCCAGTTCTCTGGCTCACTAGCCTTGAGGTATGTTTGATTCCTGCATTGGCTCTGAAAGTTCATCAGGATTTTCTGGCATGGTTTTCCCTTGAGAGTTGTGCAGAATGGAGGGCTAGACAAGGACAGCAGTCTATATATTAGTCCTTTGGATGGGACAAAAAATTAAGACTCATGTATATTTTGAAGTGCACGTAAAAGATCCTTTGGCAGTTGGAATTCGATATAAGAGTAGGCCATAATGCCGCTGCCCAGGCGAAGGTTTCACCCAAAGCACACTGTATGACATATGCCTGTCTTTATTAGCCCAGCAGGAGTAGAACAGTAGGATGTAAAACCCCATTTTATTTCATTTCTCTAGGTCACGAGTCAGTCATGTCTATACATGGGTTAAAAAAAAAAAAAACAAAAGAAACCCTACTTACTAATCCTTATTCCTGTGACAAAGGATAATTTTAAAAAATAGGTAAAATATGTGGAAATTATTCTGACCTTGAAATATTGTGGCTGAGCAGCGATTTTTATGACAGAGCAGATTTCTTTTACATTATGGTTAAATGGCTGAAAAAGTTGACATGCAGGGCCTTACATGCTGTTTGTTTTCTGATTCAATGGTCCAATTAACTTCAATTATATGAACCATGTATTTGCTGAGTGTTTTCTGATTCATTCAATAGTCAAATAGACTTCAATGAACAAGAAATACCAAAAGTCAAACAAGAGTTAAATATGAATTTTATTTATGGAGGCCCATTGCAATTTTGGTAATAAATCTGTAAAACTTTTCTTTTGATTAAGATACAAAATTTCCAGAAACAAAGAGTTAAGGAAATCATGCTCAATTCGTAAAACCAGCCTTCTTAAAAAATAACTTCTAATATTATGATAACAAAAAACAAATGGTATATTGCTAAAAACGAAAGTTACATTTTAAAATCTATGAGGGAAAGTTGAGTGCTGTAAAGTCAAAATATTAAAGTTATAAATAAAGTACTTACAAAGTAAGAATATGAAACGATTTCTTGTTTAAAGCACACAGCTAACCTACTAACTTTCTACTCCACTTCACCGTTCTACTGGCACATTACAAAATATATCACAGTACGCTAATACAGTTCCATGCTAGGCCACCACAAATTACAGCTATTACTGGCACTTCCCGCTTGAGGCCACTACAAATCACACACCTTTATATTGTTAGATATGACACATTTGGTGGGCTTTTAACGCTGATAAAAGTTATGAAACTGGTAATTTTAGTTGAATCATACCCATTTGATGAAATCACTACAATTTTTGCTATATACAATGTAGTATTTTTGCAAATAACATATCATCAGCCTACATAATACATGATATGATAATATTAATGTCAGTTTCTTTGATCTTGCGATTCAGTTGTATTTTGTGACAAACAGATTATTCAGCACTTTATAATGCATGTTTAGGTGGGTTCTAAACTTTATAATGCACATGGAGAATTTTATCGGTTTTCTAAACTTTATAATGCATGTATAAGTCCTAATTCTATGGAACACAATTGCTAATAATTACTGTTCTTCTTTAATGGATGGTCTAGAGGCTATTCTTTATAAGGTCATTCTAAACTTCATAATGTATGATGAGGAGATTAGTCTAAACTTTATAATGCATGGCGAGGAGCTTAGTCTAAAGTTTATAATGCATGGCGAGGAGGTTAGTCTAAAGTTTATAATGCATAGCGAGGAGGTTAGTCTGAAGTTTATAATGCATGGCGAGGAGGTTAGTCTAAAATTTATAATGCATGGTGTAGAGGCTATTCTAGACTTTATAATGCATGGCGAGGAGGTTAGTCTATAGTTTATAATGCATGGCGAGGAGGTTAGTCTAAAGTTTATAATGCATGGCAAGGAGGTTAGTCTAACGTTTTTAATGCATTGCGAAGAGGTTAGTCTAAACTTTATAATGCATGGTATAGAGGCTATTCTAAACTTTATAATGCATGGCGAGGAGGTTAGTCTAATGTTTATAATGCATGGTGAGAAGGTTAGTCTAAAGTTTATAATGCATGGCAAGGAGGTTAGTCTAATGTTTATAATGCATGGCGAGGAGGTTAGTCTAAACTTTATAATTCATGGTGTAGAGGCTATTCTAAACTTTATAGTGCATGGCGAGGAGGTTAGTCTAAAGTTTATAATGCATGGTGAGAAGGTTAGTCTACCCTTGAAAAGAGATGATAGGGCATCACAAAACCTTAATGGTCTTCCCAACTTGCGCGCTGTATCATAAAGTCTATCATTGAGTCATCTGGTGTGGTTTCGATTCCCTGGTTGTACGTGACAAGGAATAGGGTCGCCTGCCCAACTTCATGTGATTTCTCCGGTTTCCTCCCACTGCTAAAGACCCCTATGTGCAAGCGAATTATGGAATTATTATTGGACAATATGTTAGTACCAAAATGACCTAATATGTATCGAGTGGCCGTTAAACCCCATTTCTCTCTCTCTCTTCCGGATGTGCACCCATATTGAAACCAGGAAAATGCTATTTGTGACAACTGCTCCAATAATTTAAGAATATTGAGTGGGGCATTTAAAGGGGGGGGGCTAAATGGTTAACTCACAAGGTCTGTCCTTGGAGTCAAATCAGATGGTGTCGACTCCATGCTTCAATGCAACAAGGAATAGGGTTGCCTGATAATCCTAGTTTGTGTCGAGTGGGCGTTAAACCCCATTTCTGTCTTTTTGGCTGGCATTTAACATCTCATCAACATATCTACATACCACAATGCAGTGGTTCTCAATCTTTCTCTACTTCCAAACCCTTTGAGACTTTTCACAAATTCTAAAGGAAACCCCCATATGTGAATTTACTCTGTCGAGTCAGAAATGCAGTCTGAATATGAACAATTCCTCGGCTCCTTTCACCACAAAATTTCCTTTACAGACCACTAAGGGCACAGTGGAGTGTTTCCATAAAATAAACCAAAGTCTACCATTTTTATTTTTTTATATCTTTATTTGCTTCTAAGCTACACATGAACATTCACACTCTTTAATATGCACATTTACTGACGATCACATAATATAAGCCAGAATCAGAATTCACGCAGACAAAAATAAAATAACAAAAAAAAGTGCATGATATCGTAATATCCTTTTGATATGTACATTATTCTTAAAAGTCATAAAATTTTGCTTAAACCCAAAATAATATACAATTTGCATATGTCATTTGCCTTACGAAAAATTAACTTTTGTGTTTCATAAATCATTCAGCTGGTAATTTTGAATAAAAAGAAAACAAAATACTACATTGAGAAAAAAAAATTACATCTAGTTATAACGTAAGAGAGACAATTCTCTGCTTTATGTTGAAGCACTTTGAGAGAAAAACTTGAAATTAAACATAAAAAATAGCACGTTTTATGATATCTAAACAATAGGATTTCAGCACAATTTGGATTTTGATATGTTAATTTTGAGAAAATATTTTTATGATTTTTGGCTTCAAATTTGAAAATACAAGTTTATTTTACTTAATTAAATATATATTAAAAAAGACTTCACAACCCAGCTATATTAAGTATAAGGCAAAAACAAAATCGACATGTGCCTTATACGATAACTTCCTATTGATATGAATAAACGGAATCAAACATTAAATAATGTTCATAAAGCTCAACACAGGGTATAATAATAATAATAATAATTATACTAAAATATAAAAAAAAAATCAAAACAAGTAATTCTAACAAATTTTGGAGCTATGTATATATACAAACAAAAATAAACAAACAAAAAAAAAGAAGAGATATATGAAAACAACGGGTAAATTGGAGACATGAATTCTTTGCATACGATTTGTTCTACCGAAGGATTTGAACATCGGGATTATCCGGATTACGGACTAAAACGCAGACTACATCACACTTATCAGGAAGACATTTGTATATATATTGACAAAATATACAATAAAGGAAACATTCCTCAATTCTATCTTTGGTTCACCAAAAAAAGACAACAATTCTCCTTTTTTTTTCTTTTTAAAAAAGAGGATTTTTTTTTTTTTCGTTCCTGGCAAAAAAATAAACATTAACATCTTCTATAATACGATGCGAGTCACGTGTGTCCATATAAACATTACAGAAGCTTCAAGAATTAAGTAGTTTGGCTATTTCAAAACCACGAGTCTAGATAATCAACAGGACAACAGTCTCACTTTATAACGGATTGACATGATGTCCAAAAAACAGACAAAACAGACAAGACAGACATGCAGAGACAATACAATACTCAATTGGTTTCAACATTCGTACACACTTTCTAGGCTAAATTTTTGTCATAGATTTCACATAATACAACAATTTGACTTTCTTAATAACGAGATGACTTTCTATATCTAAAAAAAAAAACAAAACAAAAAAACATCTTTGCTAAGTAATTATTGCCAAATATATTTATATGATATATCTAGAAAATAATTTGTTTACATTAAACACTATAATAATATAAACAGCAGTATCTCCATTGTAAGAACTTCCCACTTTCTTAAAATTTAAATATGGCGGTAATCCCTTTAACTAAGTACAATTACTATATAATTATTGCCGCTGAACACGGAATTGGCATTTCAAGTGATACACTGCGTAGCATACATGTACAAAAATTTTTTAAGTACTTTTATTCATTAACAAAATAACACGGAGAAAAAGATAAAATAAAATTGTAGGAGATCGTCATTATCAACAATAATTGACAATTTTTTGGCATTAATCGTAAACCGGTGGAATGTATGTTATTTAAGTAGAATGTTGGCAAAATCTACTATCATATAATTATTTTTGATCAGATTTCTAAAATATTTCATTTGGATATAGTTTTGTAATAAAAATAATGAGTAATATAAGTAACTTAACAATAATATTTGTAATATATTGAAAATAAAAACTTAAAAGTGGTCTGTGAGTTTTTGTTACTCAATGAAGGGAATGACGAACACATGGAATAGAATCAGTCTGCTTCAATAGCAAATGTTTGAAACTGAGTTACCTCCCCATAGAAGCATGATTTCCTTATTTGTAAGCTTTAAACTATTTGTCTTGGTATCTTAACGATAACCACGGAAACCAATACTGAAAGGAAGCAGAGATTCAGTTTCAACAAAATGCTACAGGAATGTTTCTGAAGAAAACAAAGCTAAGGCATGCCTGATTAATTGGTACGGTGCTCAAATGCAATCATGAATTAATGACGTCCATGGACAAAATATAATGAATAGGAGTGGACTAGATTCAATACTGAACACAACAAAAGGCAGGTAAATTTGTCTGGCACAAAAATAGAACAAAAATTCTTATCAAGATCAAGAACCAAATATCAGTAAATAAAAATAATTATTTTATGGCCGAATATAATTGCATAAATCTCCTAATGGACATGTTTTAAAATCAACTTCCAGTGGTTACCAGTGTTGGGTATATTTTCAAAATCTCCAAAAAACCCAATCTTCCTGCATCTTGTCACCAACTCGTTGATTCTTTGCATATGTCAAGCCTCTTAATTTAACGATATCTAGGTCTTGATTTCCTGTTCGACAAAATTATCGTTTCACAAATCATTTCTTTTTGAATCAAGGACTTTTTTGGGGCTCGACATTAAACATCATTTGAAGATATTGAATGCATTTTGAAAGTCGGTTTTCAAAGAAATTTTTGTAAGACAAATACCATTAATAATTTTTAAACTTTTTTCAAAATATGTTTCAGAATTTCATCAATCTATAAAAATATCCAAACAAATTCTAGCAAATGCAGAAATAACAATAATAATAAGAGTATTGCTTTAAAAAAATGCATTTTCTGTAATATGGCGCAGTGAGAATGCAGCACATCATTGGCTTGGCTCGTTACTTAATAATATAAAAAAAAAATACAAAGGCAGTGTTCTGGGTTAGGAAAAAAAAAAAAATACTTGTAGCAACATACCATGATTTCAAAATTATATCAAAAACAAACAAAAATATCTTATAAACACTTCAAAATAATAATAAAAACCATAACAAAACAGAAGAAGATGCACCGGTACAAAATGCAACCCGACATCTTTTCAACAAAATCAACAACATATCTGCTGGATGACGATGAAATGGTTTTATCTTCTTCAGAGGCCACAAATATCAAAATCTTCAAGTGAGAAGGAGTGCCAAATATTATTAACAAACTTAAAAGTATTCAAATTTTATGATGTGATTAATTTTTGATTTTAATTATCTGGTTCAAATGTCACCTACAACCAGGGAATCGAAACCACGCCAGTTGACTCAATGAATAAAATAATTTGGCAGTTCTTCTCAAACTTCATGAGGATGATATGTATAACATGATTTATATTTAATTAAATTTAGCAGACAAAAGTCTGGCAGCAAAAATAGACAATATTTTGATGTTATTATTGTGAAGTTTTACTTGATGGATGAAAGAATTTGGATAAGTGTGGCCTCTCATCTGAAAAGTGGGTGAAAATATGAATTGACTAGCAAGGTTCTGTCATGAAACCTATAGTGAAAATATATAATAATGACAAACAAAAAATGGCTCCCTAGGTCTGGCCCCAGGTTACATATGTACGGTGGGCGGGGCGCAGACTGGACTGGACGTATTAATATGGTATATTTAGATATAAGTTCATATTGTCTTCTTCTTTACAAAACAACATTTAAGTACACATAATATAGTTAATACAACATTATATTCATATAGAAGGACATTAATTTATCATCGTAAAGGCTGTCTGGTTCATTCATTTATAGTATTTCACAACCACATAAAAAGTGTATAATATGTACAAACTGACGATATCATATTAATATATATCGCTTTTATTCCTCCGCTCCCGTTAAAGATATAATTCTCGGCAGCGGGCTCCATATCTTCATTAATTAAATATTTAAATTTCTAATAATTAATAATAATTTGCCGTGTGTAGTTCTAACTCCCAAGTTATAATTTTCAAAAGGAAGACATAATCATGAAGACTCACAACAAACGTATTTATATTAAAGTTAGGAATACATCCAATAGACTAAAAGATTTGGGTATATAAAAATAGATCTTGGCTCTAAAAGCAGTTTTACAAATATTCAAGAAAATCAAAATCAGCACGTTGTAATAAGCTGCTCCAATTGCTTAACAATAATTATTGCTTGTTTTTTTGGGTCGAAGGGAACATAATTTGCGATGATATTGTGATCAAACACCGTGTAATGTACATATAAACAATAGCCATGTTTATGAAATATATAATATTGCTATACTAAACGTACATATTGCTAGGCTAATCGTATCGTTAGTGAAATATTTCAACTTTGTTTCACAACCAATATAAAAAGAATTTTTTATTCATTTTTTCAAAATGTCTTCCTACTTTTAAGTAGTATACATATAATAATGTTGATTTCTTTGGACTTTGGCTAAATTATTTATAATATTTTTAAAATTTTTGATCTTAATACTAAATAATATAATATATAAATAGTTCTTGTATCAAACTAAATAACTCTTTGTGATGTGGGCGTGGTCATGATTCGAGACATACGATACAAATACTACACACAAAACCTAAGTAATGTGAAAATGATTCATGTATAAATTAAAATGATCTTTTCGGAAATAACAAAAATTGCAGAATTGCAATCTAATGGAAAAATGGGTCCAATGGAATGCTTTAAGCATCTACATAAAATGATTGGAATGCAATAATAAAACTCTGATCAATGATATTGAAAATGAATGGAAATGATATTTTTGATACTGTACTTTAGTTAATGCAAAGATTCACTGTGAAGCTGGAAATTATTGTGTATAACTTAACTATTATGTAAGTAAAGAAATTCACTCTTAAGTTGCATATTTATCTTCAAATTTTCTTTACAGACTTTGCATTAATTAATTTATATCTCAATAACTCCCAGTCTAACAGTAAACTGTACGGGTTGGAATGGGTGTGGTTAAATCACTTAATAAAATGAATGAATAAATGACAAAATCCTTGCAAGATAATACAAATAATCATAATGGCATATAATAGAAAAAACTTAATCCTTTACAGGATTAGGGATTAACAAAGATCTAACATTTTTTATAAGGACAAGCCAATGAAAAATACTGGTAAAATACTAACGGGAGAAAGCAAACCTCCGAAACTTATCATAGCTTCATCAATACACTTTAAGTAACAAATTTCATAACTTAAATACTGTTTTGGGGTAGGGCTGGGTGGGGGTGGGGGATCAACTGATCTCTATGTGAACTAAATATAACTGTCTTTGATCGGTGGTGGTACGAATATTATCTATATATCATATGATTTGATGTTTGATGAGTTGTCAGCAAAGCAATCTTATTTCACAAGTATCCCTATCTTAAATAGAGTTACCTCCCTTCACACCGTTTATCAACATTAATTCAAACACTTGGATTTAGTTGTATGGTCAGGGCCATTTCTCAAAATCTTAACTGAACATAAAATCCAAATTTTAGCAGATACTTCAATTTTGATTGGGTAATCACTACAATCCATCGAATATTATCCAATCAAATGACTAAAATTTGGATTTTATCTTAGTTAAAATTTTGTGAAACAGGCTCCAGATCTATAAGATTTTCTGCCTGTACAAGTAAATCTAAGTAGCTTGGTATGTTAACAATAAATTCTTTTTTTTTCTCATTACTCGACTCTCTTGTAATAAGATATTAAGAAAGCTTGACAATGGATGGTGTTTTCACATAACATATATAATAATAATAATAAATTTGTGACCAGTACTTTGTACTACAAGAATCATGATGGTATACATATAGTACATACATAATACAATAAAATATGATATATATTTGGGGTGGCGTGTAAGTATTATACATGTATAGATGGTCTATTGCACACTCCATTGTGTGGTGGAGTTACCTCCCATGCACCAATAATACAGATAATACATCTTATAACAAGTGCATAAACAATTCAACAATGCACTCTCTTTAGAGACAGTTTACACAAAAATAATAAAAGAGCACTCTAAATTGGTATACATCCAATTATTCGAAAAATATAGGTTTACAACCCTGCATCAGTTGTGAAGCAGATTTAAAGACGATTCTATAGATCAGCAGTCAGTCATACACGCATCTTCATCGTGTGTGTTGCTCTCAATAACATCTTGTAGCAACTCGTCAACCGAGTCACTGTCAGCACTTATTCCCTTCTCTTCAAAATTCAGATTAGGTACCAGTATACTCAGCATCTTGACCACGTTAAGTCGAAGCATCTTGAGTTTTGGGGCGTACAAGCAATTGGCACATCTTGAGTGTTGATTCAGATTCATGTGTTTTGTGTTTTCTTTGATTGGTGAGATGATTTTCTCTTGTGGTTCATTCTTCTTGCTCAGATCAATCGCTCCACATTCATCTCCTCCTGTGCTTTGCTTTTTGGTATTGATACTGTTGTTGGGGGTGAGGGGAGCAGGGGAGTTACTGGGTTGGTAGCTAGGAACTGGTGGTACTGCAGTACTTGTCATCTGAGCATTGGCTGGCATCTGGAAGGAGCCAGGACTTCGGTTAGCAGGAACATCACCATAATTAGGAGAAGCGTGTCCGTTGATGAAGGGTAATTTGGTGTAGAGATGAGGAGAATGTTGTTGTTGTTGTTGCTGTTGTTGTTGTTGCTGTTGTTGTTGATGATGGTGGATCATCTGCTCCGTGTTTCTCATCATTTCCATGGATTTATTCAAATCAAAATTATGTGGTAGTCCTGGCATGCCATGTGGTAGAAGGGGAGGGGGTAGCTTGAACATGTTGCTATCCCCAGCCATTGCATTTGCCAGGTACCCCATACCCCGGGGGGAGCGTGTTCTCTTCTCTTTGATATAGTAAGACATGATACCATCATGTTTGTTGATAATGTGACTCTTTAAACTGTGACTTTGGCTATATTGTACTCCGCATGCTCCACATATATATGGTCTCTCACCTAAAACGATACACAACAGGAAATAATAAATACCATAGCAACAGGAAATAATAAATACCATAGCAACAGGAAATAATAAATACCATGTCCAATCTACAATATAATTAGATATAGAGAAAGCAAGAAATGCAGTTTAATGACCAATTGCCACAGATCAGGTCATTTTGGGACTGACACACAGTTCAATTTATTTCATTTATTACCATGCGCGTAGGGGGATTAGAAAAGAAAGTGACCAGTAAATCCAATATAGCTCATATTTTGGTACCAAAAATGCCTTGTTTTTGGAGGCATACAATCAAATCTGAGACAGAATACCCTTCTTTCAAATGAAATCAACTGTGACTTCTTACAGGTCTTGTATTTTAAAAAGTAAAGGAATTGTGTCAAAAATTTATTAATTTCTATGATTATGCATGCATTAAGCATGGAAGTAAGGCACAAATTATCATACATAACTGTGACAGACGCCCTATGTCTTTGGCTTGATGTATACAAAATAGGGTTTAGCATCCTTTTGCTAGATCATTTCGGGACTAACATATGGGTCTTTAACAGTGGGAGGAAACTGGAGGACCCAAAGAAAAATCCATGTACAACTAGGGAATTGAATGTATGTTTACAAGATGGGATATAATTTCTTTCCACCCTTCTTGGAATTCCAACTGACGTGGCACCATTTATGTGGCCACGAATGGACATATATTGGACCTCAGGAAGTCATTCAAAAGTAAACACACTAGAATTTTTTCAGAAGATGGATCAGGGCAGATCAAATAAATAAAGTTACTTCACTTACCTGTATGAATTCTGATGTGAACATACAAGTTACTCTGATGCTTTGTTGTGTACGGACAGTGAGTACATTTGAAATACATGTCGTTCGAGTTTCCATTCTCAGGCTTACGTCGTACTGGACTTTTACCATGGTGGGTATTTTCTATGTGGTTTTCCAGGTTTTTCTGTCGACGGAAGGTTCGCTCACAATACTGACACTTCAAATAATCTTTTTCTACTTCTGCTGCCAGTTTGTTGTCAAATGGAAGAAATTTATGCACCATAGATGGATCCATCTGACTGGGTGGAAAGGGAAACATAGGAAGGCCATTAAAAGATCCATTGAACCAATGCTTATTGTTGATAAACCCGGGAGAAAAAGCAGTTTCGCTGATATTGGAAGCAAGTGGAAAGGATGGGGGTAAGCTGCCATTAGGGAATGCTGGGAGATTTTCTTTGGAATCGGAAAGGTCATTGACATTAGCATGACTTTCTCTTTTAAGAGAACCAATATTAATGTTTTTGGTGATTTCTGGAATGTCTTTTCGATCTATTGGGTTATTGTGGATCATGCTGACTTCAACGGAACCATCGACTTCGTCCGATCGTCTAGCCATATCTATTGACAGAGAGCCGTTCAATTCTTCATCTTCACTCTCATCATCTGTGTAAAAACAGTCATCTGTCGGCTTCATCCTTCTTACGATATCTTCCAGCGAAGGTTTTCTCCGGGATCTCTGTTTTTCTTGTGTTGGCTCCGAGGAAGCTGGACTAGAGGTGCGGTCATTGTCACCGTCACCAGATGTGGTTGGACTCATTTCAGGCACTGCAGGAAAAGAGCGTGAATCTAGCTTGTTGCTGAGGACACCATTTGGAGACTGTCTGGACAAATCTGTGATGGCCGCAATAGCGATCTTTTCCTTCTCAGACGTACAATCAGCATCGGATGATATATCCATATCTTCATTATGATTGGAAGCGTCAATAATCATTTTGGCAGTTTTGAAATCTTGTAAGTTATGACAGTTCAATGGAGATGTAATACAAGATGGCGGCTGATTGAATGGAATGTTATTACCACGACTTTCAATTGCAAAGTTCAAAGGTGAACCAATTCCAACTGTGCTGGTGTTAGGTGAACTATCGTCTGTTGATTCACTAGGCGGTGTACTACTTTGTGGTGATGAAGGTGTCTTAGTGATAGGTGTACTACTTCTTGGTGCACTGGCTAGTGGAAGAATGGACGTTGATGTAGGAATACACGAAAGGGTTTCTATTTCCATCATTTTCTGGGTTTCTCGAAATTAGCTATCATAGTTCTGAAAAATATGAAATACAAAAATATAAATTACAAAAATATTAATTAATTTACAAGAAATAATTGAAAGATTTCTTCACCTAAATAAATAAATAAACAAAATCAATTTTAACTAATCTGGATATTCTATTCTTTCTCACGAACTACTTTCAGTCATTTAGGCAATATTCTTTACAAAACACTCGATACCACTTCTTGTTTATTCACAGTGAACGATTTCTGTTGTACCTTTGAGCTTCATGCCTTGAGAACGACTTCACCAGTACACAACAGATAAGAAATTTACAAGAAACTGGGACTTAACTTCAAGTCACGGAGAACAAAGGATTGTCCGATTTCGGACCATGTGAAGATTTGATGTATGGAATTTTGCGTGTTGATTGCGAAGCTGTAAAACTGACAAGTGTTCACAGAAATGACCTAATTCATTATTTGTATAAAATACTAGCGCTTGTTCTTCAAGAGTAATTGTAAGGATGGGTGAATATTACCACTGTACGTCGTTTCTATTGTCTTTACTAAGTTTTGTTTGTTGTATCCCTGACCCCCTTGTCACTTGTATAAGTACACATTTGAACAGAAGTTAAGACAATATAAGACTCGAGAAATGGGCCTGCTGAGCAGGTCTCAAAGCTTGTCTAGACTGCCATTAGTTTCCGCGCTGTTTACTTATAAAGTTAAAAACCTTACTCCCTTATTTAAACAATGCTTCTGATTTCTAGATTTACATCAGTGAATAGGAGGGAAAAAAATGCCCCAAAACACTCAAATTGTATTCCGATGATTTAATACCCCATCTCTGTTTGCCCACATGCAGACAAAATGCCTAATTTTTCAAAAGAAAAAATTCACAAATCAAACGGCGTTCCCCGTGCATGTTTGATAAGAACAATCAAATTACTCTTATCTTCGATAAATAAAATAATACAAATAAACATCGAGAAAATATCTCAAATACTGCATTGCAACGATTTATCTTTGTCTTTTTTACCAAATCGACAAAAACAAAATTGATCTGTTTTACTTCATCAACAACAATCGGTATTCAAGATTTTTAATATAAGGCAATTTTTTTTTTTGAATTCTTGATTTCCAACTCAAAATAGTATTTGTTTCTGAAAATATCCAAGAAATTCTTTTACTTCTAAAAAACGGAAAAAGCAATATTTTGATTAAACTTCCATTCCCTTAGGGAAAGGATACAAAAAATCTAAATTTATAACATTTATAAATACAGATTTTTTTATCTCAAATATTCTAATTTTATCAAAAATGAATGATTGCTACACTAACATCCATCCTCAAATCAATCATTAAAAATTTAACAAAATTGCAAAATATTCTACCCTGCTTTTAAAAAAACCCCAAACCCATTCTATTTATAGATTGAACATTTATACTTTAAAATTCATTATCTAAAGGTATTACCGAAAATAGTTGCTATTATCCAAAATAAACATCATTTCAAGTTCTCTATAAAATACACTATAGTCTCTTTTTTCCATTAAGAGTTGTATTAGTAGTAGCAGCACCCTGGGGGTCTTCCAGACTGAGTGAAAACTGGCAATAATATAATGATTTCTGATATATAATAAATTTCGAATGTATTAAACGCAGGTTCTAACTCTTTGTTTGAGCTTCTCGCCACATCCTTTGTGACCATGTCTCTGAAAATTGTTGGACATATGTAGGAAACATTTGTTTTCTTAGTGAATGATCTGAAGGTTGCCATCATCAAGTATTAGATAGGACATTTCCATTGTTAGCTCTGTAAACATTGAACATCTGTCCACAGTCTACTAGTGACGATCACACTAAACACCATATCATAATCTACCCTTGGTCCATCACTCCATCTTTAATATATTCATATTGACTACAATAATCTCTGGCTTATTAATAAACTGCCTTTATTTTCTTACAACTGACTCACATTATACTCAAAATTAAATAAAACATGTAGTACTTATTCCCCTATGTTATATTCCTTAAAGTTATTTATATCATTTTATTTTGGTTTTTGCAAATCATTATTTCTTTAATCATTTATCATCAAAGCTACTCTTACTTATATCTTAAAACATGGTAAATGATCAACCAATTAGTAAATTATAGTACTGACTACAGACCAATTAGTAAAATACATTCAAATATGTTACTGATTGACCAATTAGTAAAAGTATAATATGGTTCTGAGAAATGGGTAAAGTATGTGTGGTACTGACCGATCGATGGGAAACTTATCTTCTCTCTTGAGAACCACAAATCTTGCAATGATTTTACAAATTACAAAATCAATCCATTTGTTACATTTTATTAAAGTTTTGCATGAAATATTCCTCAGGGGGAAACTTATGATAAATTCAATTTATTTTTTGGTTAATAAGATATGTAACTGTAATAAAGTTACCGGTAATAATAAAGTTGTTGCAATTTTAAACTTGCTTCAATATCTTATTTGACCTAAGCTGTTGAATTACTTATGACTCCTGACAAAAGTATTCTAAACGATTTGCTAGAATATGATTAATTTCTCTTTTCTTATTTTCTGAATGCATGACTCAAGAAATGTATGAACATTTCTATGTGTATAAATTACATTACAGTGTCACTTCTGGTATCCGATAATATGCACAAAATATATTTCATGTGATATCTGACAATATTGAAGGGTAAAAACGCGCTAATTGTAGCTTTACCAAAATGCATAAATTTCGGCTCAAAATTGATTCTTTATACTTTAAATGTTAGTAAATTTGCAGAAAATCAATTTTTGGTGTAATGCACTTTGCATATCTACTGGTTATTTTGCATTTCCAAGTAGAATGTACGCTGGTGGATTTAAATCACAATATAAGTGTAACAATATAATCAATAATTCTTTTACAATTCAAAACGATTGCATAATACAATTTGTGATTTTAATAAAAAACCAAGGGAAAAGTCACTGCAGAAATTGATTTTTGAGAAAGAAGGAAGAAACACAAGCAGAAATCAAAATGCAAATGTCAAGACAAGGAGAGAAAGCAGCTTTGGTTGTGAACAAAGAGATCCATTTTTGATTGGTTGCTTGCATTCAGATTGCGATATATTCTTCTTCAAAGGTCATGTATTCATTCCTATTCGGAAGACTGACGCACACAATAATAGTAGCAATCAATATCGCCATTAATAGATTTCGTCAAAGCAAGTGTTTGCTATCACCACCATGCCACTTAATATCTGTCTCCCTGATCACTCATCCTAACTAACTGTATCTATTGTCTATCGTCATTATCTCCCCTTCAGGACTCTCGCTTTTCATTGTCTATTCTTCTCATTAAACAATACTTCATCTATATCAAATGTAATTAAAACACAAGGAGTCAGCCAAACTGATTGCATCCCTCATCGTCGCAGTAAATCGCTCAGATATGTATACACTGATTTTTTAATGTGTCAACTTATATCGATAAACTCATAAAAGCGTGAGATTGGCACATGTTCGTTTATTTCTGCCGTTTAGTCAACTCTTTGGTTGGTCGAATAATAAGCTTAGGTAGTTTATTGTTATGATTGATTAAAGTTAACTGTTTCGACCATTTAGTCAACTCTTTAGTACATTTAACATGCATGATCAGTTAATACCTTTCAGTTCTTTTATGATGTTTTATTTTTCCCTTTCTACTAATAATTTTTATTTGGCGTTCTTTTAACAGCCTAACAAATGATCTTATTTATATCAATAAACTAATATAATCAAACAATATTAACATTAAAACATGTTCATGTATTTCCAGGCTTTAGTCAACTCTTTGGTGAGCCTAATAATCATTCTGGAGAAAGGAGTTGGACGACTGAATGGTTAGAACATGTGCGTTGTATCATGAGGTCTGTCATTGAGTAAACTGGTGTGGTTTAAATTCTCCTGTTGTACATGAATAGGTGTAGAGTCTTCTCTGGGTCCCTGGGTCCTCAGGTGTCCTCCCACTGCTAAAGACCCCAACACGCAAATGAATTTTTGAAATAAAATTGAAACATGTCAGCCCCGAAATAACCTGGTTTGTGTCAAATGGACGTTAAATCCTATTTCTCTCTCCCTCATCCATAAGAAACGTTTTTTGGTCATTTGATGTGATTTAATAGAAGATAACTGTTCGATTAAATGATACAGATAAACTAAACTAATGTGATCAGTGGTGCGCAAGATCAACACATGTTCATACATTTCAAACAATTAAATAGTTGACATTTATGTAAATCCAAATAGCAGTAAGGAAAGAGTACTGTAGTATGAATATGGTTGTTGTTGTTACTTATTTATTCTGTTATATGAATAAAACTGTTGAGATTTTCTATTATTCTATTAAAGGGCTAAATAAACAATAGTGAATTATATTGATATTTATAATGATAAATAGGTGATATAAATGGTGTAAAAGAGCAGCATATGTTCATACATTTCAAGTCAAATCTTTGGTAGGTCTAATGTCTAATTACTAATACATGTGTACCTACTTAGTTTCTGATTTTCTATTCCTGCAAACTACAATATTATGAAAGTTGAATCTCTAAGGCAATATCATTCCAAAATCGGTTTAATTCAATTCAGTATTTACAAAAATATGACCCTCTGCAAATGATATACAGAATATGGTCAACAACTCTGAAGTCTTTTGTTTGATTGATCTCTTTTTAATACGCTTGAATCCCAAACCAGGTATTATCTACAACTGAGATTTTGATTTTGTTTTATAAATTAAATGTTAAATAAAACTTTGAGAAGACATTAGCAGTTAAAAGATAGTTATTTATAGGGATACATTATTGGTCTTTAAGATTGGCAGATGTTCCAATATTTCAAGTATTTATATAGTCAACTCTTTGCTACCGTAGGTCTACAATAATATTGTTTTTATTAATACTATAGTTGCGGCATAGTAATAATGTGACTGTTTTGCTTGTTTCTTGTGATTTTCTATTTAATGCTCAATTAAAGCGTAGAAATAAATGACACTTATTTATAGTGGTAAACTACTGAAATCAATGGTGCGTAAGAATGGCACATGTTCATTTATTTCCATTTGAACAGTAACATTTAGTCAACACTATTGGCAGATCTAATCGGCTTACTATAGAGGTTTTGTTGCGGTGATTTGCTCAAGTTAAAATATTGATCACTATAAATAAGTTATTTATATTATTGATGAACACATCCAAGCATATGATTGTCATGTAGTTTTATTTGAAATCTTTTTGTCGACGCCAAGGTATAATAAGTATTTTCATTTTTGTTGTCTTTTAAGGGGCGCCTTGGATTAAGCATTAAGAAGAATAAGCAAGTGCTTATGTCTACCCCGTAGATGCAGTAACACAGAGTTTTTTTTCAATTGCTGGATTAACGTGCAGCGGAAACAAGGCCCATTTAAATGACAAAATAGTCCAAATTCCATGTGCAACAAGAAAATGAAATGGTTTTGAATGTTCTACCTTTCTGAAACAACAGGGTTAATGAAGACGGCACCAGACCACTTTTCCTATTACAGATTATATAATACAGACCTACACTATGTACTTTCTCTAAAAGTTCATAACTATTTGTTCTATACGAAAGACTAAAGACAATATTATCACAAATCGTACAGTGTATACATATATAGAAGTGAAACATTCTCTTCTGTAAGTTTACATTGTTTTAACAGTACACAGGACGTTGGGGGGTAATCGATGCAAGTACAACGTACTTACTTGACGAATAATTATTTCTACTAAGACAATATAGATGCGTTTACAAAGGTAGCGTAAGTAAATCTAAATGCAGAGTTGTCGCTACAATACACTTATAAAGTAAATATTTTCTCTTATAGACAAAGGATGTTTATTTTTACTCGTTTCACTAGTAATCAATGATGAAGAATAGACCAATCACATGGCTTACAAATATTGACCACTCGTAATGTCCACTTATTTCCGTTTAAAGGGTCAATATTCCTAACAGACCTTCTAACATTGTAAGTAAACTGGCCACATACAGTACAATAGTTTAGAAATATATAAACTGGCCAATCAAGAGTACAAAGCTTAGATATATACCTTTGTTTATAAGCTATTTGGTTTGTGGCCCATAAACGGTCACTTAAAAGAACAAAGTTTTGTTAGGTTATTTGGTTTGTAGTAAATAAACAATTGGTAAGAAATATATTTTTGTTTCTCATTTATTTGGATTGTAAGTAAGTTGGTCACTTAAGAGGACAATTGTTTAGAAGTATATCTTCACTTTGATCTTAATCTGGTCACTAAAGAGTTAAATAATTTGGCCTATTTTTCCTACTACTACTAGGTATATCAAAGCTGCACATCTTCATATTTTTTTAAAGCAGCTTCGATTATTATTTACTGTATCATTTTTCTCAATAAAAAATCTATGCAGTTATTAAAATTATCTATCTATATCCTTATTAATAGTTTATCTTTCAAATCTATAATGGCAGGTGTTTTATTTGTTCAAATCAGGGTTTTTTTTTTTTTTTCTTTTTTCTTTTACTCAATGATCAAATGTCAAGCTTTTTTTTCACTTGAGTGCACATTTAAACTCATTTCTGGAAAGAATTACATTTTAAAATATTCAGATCTAATATATATCCTTTTTCTGCCTTGTTCTTGTCAGGTTACGGTTTGCAATTAATCAGTAAGGTTTACTTTATATTAACCTTCTAACATTTCAGGATACAAAAAAATCTTGTATATAATTTTCACCTCCTTGCCTTTATGCTCTTCTAAATTAGATTTCATCAGCTGCACAAAAGCGACGTGCAAATTTATGAAGCCAAGAATAATAACCAGGTTATATCGTAGCGGAAGATAAAAGTCAAGGGAGGAGAACTTCACAAGATACACAGTTAAGAAAACATTAATCTTTAGGTCATAATGACTTCATTTCTAGCCACAGAAATTAAGGGACAGTGCCAGTTTTCTTATGGTGAAAAACTTTGACCTTCAGGTCAGAATGACTTTTGTTGTAGTCTTACACCGTTAAATGGCAAGTTCCAATTTCCTCAATGAAAACTCCAATCATTGGTTCAGAGTCAGTTCAGGGGAAATTGCAATAGAAAGCACTAAGTGAAAACCCCAATCTTTAGGTCATAATAACTTCGCTTCCAGTCAGATAGACCTAAGGGGAGGTTCCCAATTCTTACAGTCAAAACTCCAATCCTTGGGTTAGGATGACTTATAATTCTCACTAGTGGACAAGAGCAGGTTAAAGGGTCTATGCTTATTGTTAATTTTTAAAACACCAAACAATTGAAACATTAATGAATAGATAATTCTGGTGCATTAGTTGGTAAAATACAATTTCAAATCAATACTGTCCAAATACAATTTTAAATCAATACTGTTTGAACACGAACAGCAGTTTTACTCTGTGTAAATGAAATGAAACTGTAGTTAACATTCTTATGCATCAATGAGTGTAACCAAAATGGTACCATAGGTAAGTAATTAAAAGAGGCCTTTATTCTCTAGAAATGAATACATTTATATCTGAGAGTTGATAAATGGAGTACATACAAGAGTAAAAGAAAGCCATGTTATGGTCAATGATTGCTTTCTATTAAATTGACTTCACATCAATTGTAAGCGAGGCGGTAAATCAAGAAATCTACATTAAGAAACAACTTTCTCAGTGATAACAAATTTTTCTACATGAACCCTAAATTACACATATATATGGTAATTGGAATTGACTATTTATAAAGCAGAAGCGCTTGCAATAATTAACAGACAATTGTTGACGCAGCGTGATGTGATTTGGCTGACATCTATCTCAGCTTACGGTGTTACTAACAAGCCGCTATATAAAAACCATTTTATCTAGGTATCAATCAACACTGATATATGATCGATCAGAGCACACAATAGGAATATGAGAGTTCTGTAAGAATTGATTTATACTTTGGAACACCTGCCAATTTTGTTGTGCGATTATCCTCATTCGAAGCCCATTAATCCACGATGAGTCATTTGTTCTTGGCTATCAATAGTTAGAAACAAGCAAAAGGATATACCAATATAAATCACTATTAACTTTGAACCTGATATTGTTGGCCAATCAAAGAGCTTGATATAACCAGCTGCGTATTGAAATAGTAATTGTCATTTAGCGTAAATATGGTACTAGGTATGGAACAATTGCTGCTGCCGTCGACCTATTAAAAACACATCATGCAATCAAACAACCTCAATTGTTAGCAATCGTCATAAAAAAAATCAATTCAAATATCAAATTGTCACAACTGTATTCACATATTTAATTACTTTTAACGTTTTATTATTCGGGAAATTGTAAGAAAAACTATCATAATATGTAAAATAGCCATTTTGAGGATCAATTTTATGTGCTACATTAGTTCATTTGTAATTGAATTACATAATAAAGCCATTTTATACTAAACTCACAATAAAGGAAATTTCTTTATGACTGTGGTGTTCTAACCACCAAGTATTTTTTGAAATTTATAAAAATATGGAAAGTTTGGGTTTTTTTTATCAATAAAAAATAGTAAAACTGGAAATATTTGTTTGATTTCATCAGTTAAAATTGTGTTGTTGGTTTTTTTTATAATTTGGAACTCTGTTTCTTCAATTTTAAAATTGATTGTGGTATTCTGCAACATTGGTATTTTAGATAGTGCACAAGATAAAAATTTGAGTAATAACATGGCAAAGTTAATAAATTTGAGAAAAATCAAAATAACCAAAAAACTTTTAATTTCACCCCGCTCTTCAAACAAACTTTGACATGTCAATTTAGTCTTCAAACCTTTTGGCAGTGAACGTTTTTCGCTCTTTCTGTCTGCATCTTGTAGTGCAGATTTCCAGAATTATCGAAAAAAATCTGATGTTAAAGTTATTTGCTTCCAAAAATTAAAATGTCTTCAACATCTCCCACTCTTTTATTTTAAATATCAGAATTGCTTTGGTCCTGTTTTATTACTCAATTATATTTTTATTCCATCGCTTGTTTTATTCTTATTTATTACTATTCAGATTGTATGATTGATTGATTGTTGAAAGTGGGTGCTACTGACGTCAATTATACCAAATATAATTGTACATATACATCCTCATAGTGACAACATCTAGCGACCAATAAGTAAACTCCCAATATATAACGTATAATATAACACCGCCCAGCATATCAATGACCAATTAAAACCATGTATGACAAAATTATTGACATTATCGTGCGCTTTACTGCAAAATCAACCTCCAAAGAATCGGGAAAAGGTCCAAATAGTCAATAACCCACACAAATGATTTGTGACATCGTAACTTAAATCGCACATGCTGTGTGCATGTAAAGTTACATACTTATCGCCATGGCAACCAAAATTTATCATTCAGCAATCAAAATCAGTAAGCAGAACTGGGCAATAATTGATCAAACAGAACAAGCAATAAAAATAGCAAGCGTGCTTACACAGTAAACTTTCTGATAAAATCAAAATATATCTATTGATTTCAGAGGGACGCAAATATACATACTGGGCAAATTTAATTACAGCGTCATTATACACTCTGTGTGGAGCAGTTGAAGGGGCCAGATTTTGTAATGAATACTGAGAGCCATCTATCAAAATATGGCTATTAATTTTTCATACTTTGTATAGTGGTGACACTGCTTCACTCTGTTTATTTATCAATATATAACTTTATTAGAAATATTAATATTGATCCCTCATTTAATACGATGTCAACTCTACAACTGACAAATAAAAGGATACGAAACAGAATCATCAACATGAGTTTCATTCTACTACCCAGTAAATAAACATGAAAAGGACAGCTACTTGCTCTTTCAGAACTTATTTAAATCACAAACGTTTGCAATGCCATGCACTGATCTCACCAATAAATAACATTCTTCAAAATTACATTATTCTTATACTCGTCCATTTCTCAAATTACATCATATATTTGGAATAAAAACTGAAAGTTGTATAAACTTTCATTTTTGATCAATTCAGCAGAATACAAATTTGCTTATTTATTTAGTTTTCCAATATAAAATATTTGATTACATATTAATAATTTTCGGCTACAAATGGCTTTTAAACAAATATGACAATAGTGACACAATCTTTAAAAGTTTCCTTTCTCTCTCCTTCTAAATTTTGTAAAGATGTTCTTGTTAATCGTTTACCATATATTTAAATATTAAATATATAGTAATATATAACTTCAATACAACCAAGGTAAATTGTGACATTTAAAATATTAGCATAACAACAGCATATTTACTTTTATTTATATCTGTCGTCATGGATCTTAGTAATATCAAAATGGTGTTTATCACTATTCAAATAAAATAACCTTTTTTCAATAACGCAAACATGAATCATATTTCTAAGATCCTTTAAAAAGTCTACAATGTATGTAAATAAATAAGTGTTTATGCAATCTCCCCCAAAAAATAGAATTTAGTGGAAAATAAATATAAAGAATCATCAACAAAGAATAACCTTAAAATAAACTTCATACAATGATCATCCAATGGAAGTCAAGCAAACAGTATGATCACTTATGTGTTATAAAAAAAAACTCTGGCATGGTTAAAGTGATTGCCACTTTCCTGTATTCTAGAACTGAAACATTTTACTTTCCTTGCTCTCAACAACAAAGTCCAATTAAAATATCCAAAGAATAAATCTTACTATTTAATAACAATACTGCGATGTAGTTAAATTTTCGGTAAAAATAAAATTCAGACGTATTTCAGCTATATCTTGATTTTTTCAACTCAAAAGCAATCAAAACTTTCCGTGCTGCACATTTTTCACAAAGCAATAAAATGAGTGACGATTTCTTCTGTGTATTCTTAGAATTAAAACTTCTCAATTCCTTTATTTCAGAAAAACTAACTTTTCTGACAACAGAGTTTACTGATTGTGTTTTAAATTAATATGTATCTGCTTTGCTCGATTCCTATTCATGAATGATCATTTCTTACATCGCAAGAAGCCTGAGAAACACAAATCTGTTCCGCAATCTAAGGTAATTAAGCCATGGTTCCTTACCTGATAAAATATCATGGGAGTTCCGTGTATCTTACTCTTGTGATATGTCCTACACCTAGCAACTGATAATTACCACGTAGAATTTGTCGTTCCATATATCTATCAGAGCACATGTACTGGTTATATAAGGCACATTTTAATTCACCTGTGAATTGTAGATTGAACGACTTGCGATATCACAGTTTAGTTTTATCAATACCGATAACTCACGTTTGTCTTTGATGTTGGTCTGGTTGCCCAAACTAGCACCAAGTTTCCACGACATGACATACTCAGTGACGACAGTAAGACAAACCAAAGAGGATTAGCCATGGAGACACCAATATAGATATGCCTACTCTGTGGATACTAGCCAAACATACAGAGATAGTTTTTTCGTGCATACTGGCGCTCATACTATAAAAATCAATGAAGGTAATGCATGTACGTTATACATCACTATTCAAGATGATTGCCGTTTAACTTAAGATCAGAAAAATCAACAATCGTATTCATGGAATAGTAATCGAGTAATTAAGTAAGACGTATGTTAATAAGTTTTAAGGGATTGATTCGACTAAAATTGTTAAGTATGACTGGGGAACCGATACCTACATAGAACAGTTAGCATCTTCTCTCGCAGCTATTTTAAAATAAACAATTTGTGTATGTGTAGGGCTCTCTACCTGCCTCACAGACTGCCAAGTTAAATTGTTCTAGACATATTGGGACAACAAAAGTGAATCAGTTAAGTCGTCCTTTGTCTAGACAGTATAAGCACAAATATTTCCGTAATCCTTTGGAGGCGGTGCGTGTTCGATATATCCCACATACTTGCTTCAGGTTCATAAACACAAAAACATACAAACAACATATCTCGGCCTTATTTATGGCGTACTCTTGAAAAACACATTGAAAATATACGCCAAGTTTGGATAAATTATACACTCTTTAACAATTGATTTTTTTTGTTTGTTGAAAGATTGTCGTATTTACCAAACTGTTGTTACAATTTTTACTACCAGAACTATGGCGTAAGTTTTACAATCGACCTTCAGATCAGTACTTGAAGAGACATCTCTTGTTGTTCAGTCAGTTTCTAGAAACAGATGGTTTGATTATAAATTTTGGTCATCTACTGGCAGATGTGAGATTTTCCTTTATGTACATATATAGCTTAATTAGGAATTCAATTTCAGAAACCCATATACCTTATTTTTATTTAAAATCTGATTTTGCATGAGAAAAATTTAACATTTTTCATAAATCAGAAATGAATTCTAAATAATATTAACAATTAGGCTATTTTTGATACTGGCATTTCACAGATTCTTTCTCCAATGTAGATGACTTTGAGTTTTTTCTATTAACTGATCATTAAAGATAAAAAATCTCTAAAACACCTTAAATTCCATGCACTTATTCATATATGAATAAAAATATAACCAAAAATAAAACCCTTATCAGCCACCATCTGATGCAACAATTCGAAATATCAGAAAACACAAAACTCCAGAAAATTTAAGGAACCGTGCCTTTAACAACAGTGGATAAACTTTTTCTAACGAGAAAGAATTGGAATCACAATAACTAGTTGTTCCATATCCCGCATTTCCATTTTCAGAACTACTTTTTCAACCATAAATTGATCGAGTTATCGTTCATCTTTCTTTTACTACTTACAATTACTGTTGTAGCTCTGTTTAGCAAACTTCTCGTAAGGTCATGTCCAACTCTTATGTACAATTATATGTTGTACTATCATTTATATATAAATGGGCAGATTAAGTTGATCGGTTCTATTTCTTGTCAATAACACCGCTTAAAAAAAAAACGGTTTATCTATTTTATTAAACTGTAGAAAAATGATTCGAGACAGATGTAGCACTGAAACTCTATCTGTTACGTGCGTATTACTTATAGCATACGTTATCTTAATCTTACTAAAAGATCTTAGTAAATACGTTATTATTTCATTATCCATTGTAAATTGTTTCAGAAAATTAAGCCTATATAAATAAATATTATATATACTTCAATAAGCCAAAAGGATATACAATTATATTACAAAAAAAGTTATATTAAGACCGCAGAGAGTTATTTATGGTAAAAGCAGAGATAATATTTGTTGTTGAATCTGCGTATATTAATCCCCTTGTACAGTTTTATTGTAAGCTGATTAATGCGCTTTACTTCTTTTAAAGCCTTCGATTTTCTTGATCAGCTTACATTACAAAACAAAACATATAAATGTTCGAAGTTCACACATATTGCTAAACCTGTGGTGGGCTGTGAAAGTCTTTAAAGCCCCATGAATTAATTTCTACACGTACGAGCCTAAATATATTGATTTACTTACACTAAGAACATACAAACAAAATTTCAGAATGTACGCAATACTATCGGACAGATGGCTTAATAACAACCTCCCACTGATAAAATTGACCAGTGTCAACTAGCGTGCTACCAATCAATAGAAACCTATTGTTTTTCCTAATTGTACAGTGTGGTTACAAAGAAAACACTTATGATGGGGATTAACAATTCAAATTTCCAATACTAAATCACAAATATTGTTTAAATTCTGATAGAGATTATTTAAAGTTCAATTTTGTTTCAAATATATCTAATATTCCTTACTTAATGTATTCTGACATTATTTGATACATGCGGAGTATGATAAATTCTGAACACAGAGAAAGATCATTTCTGAGAATCTGTGAATCACTTTAAATATTATATACTTACATATGGTTGCCATTAAACAAAAGCACAAATATTTGATTTAAGACAAAAATTCTAAAAATCTAAACAAAGTTTTTCTTACTTACATCAGTATCATTACTCCTAAAAAATCCTTTTATTTACCATTCCAAATATTCCGCAGTAAAATAACACTGCTTTAAAAAAAAAATATCCTTCTTCACAGTGCAATAATGATGCTTTAAAAAAAAATATCCTACTTCACTTTCCAAAATCTTTCTTGAAAGAGAAACCTTGCTCGAAAAGGGTCTTCGAGGTTGTTATAAGAAGTGAAAGAATTTCTGAAGTCAATGGTAGCCCCTTATCTGTTTTACTGTTACGTTTATAGGTTTAAGACTGGAGGGGATGTAAGTCTGACTAGAAGCAGGTTAATGTGTGAAAGTTGACAGTTGGTTGTAAAAAAGAAAGAGTAGATGACAATGGTTGATGATCAGTGGTCTAGTATCAGGTGTAATCAGTGTTTAAAGATTAGATAAAAGTTCAATAAAAACACTGATGAATAAACCACACACACCCCCCCTTCACACCACCCATACTCATTATCAAGCTTCATCAAACTTTGACACTTTGTAAGTAATGAAAGATTGGGGGTTATTTAATTTCTTTGGAGGTCATTGATCCCTGCTTTTTTGTTACATACGAATCAGATTATGCAAAATCTGTGAAGTATAATGGGTTGTGCCAGTGGGTGTAAAGAAAGTTGTCTATTGTGTGCGATGTTTCTTTGTCTTCTTGATCCTGGTTGATGAGGATGACAATGGAACCCAAGGAAGGGTCGAATGACCCAGGTCATCAAATAAGATTTTCTTTAAAACAAATCATAACAAAGCTAACCAATCAGATAAAAGGATGTGTTGCCGAACTCAATAGAACTGACCAATGGTAAGATGACCAAACATCTGTATTTTTATTGTAAGAAAGTATGAATGAAGGAAGTGACATAACACAGAAAAGGTCATTGCGAGTTTTTCCATATGTAAGTTCAGAGCACATATGCCATGGTAAAAACTAAACATTATCTAGAAGAACAATAGAGCACTTCCTGCAGTGTGCCGCTTTGACTGAGTTCACTGGGGCTGAACAAAGAAATGACCAAAGCTTAATGTGACCTAGCAATGGACAGCTGGACTTAGGAGATTGCATAATGGAATTACTTAATTTGTGTAGTAAGGTAGAATTACAGTTGTAGAAATGTCAAAGACTAAGAAAGAGAATAAGATGGATGGGGGATAGATGGGTTGGGTTTCATTATTGTGTGTTATTGTAGGCAGAATATACCGAAGCCTATTTATATAGGGGGATGACATCAACCCCTTAACCCTTTCCAACATCCCTTTGTTCTTAAAAATCTATTGAAACCACATCAATACCTCAAAAGAATAGAGATCATTGAATAAATAAAACAAGACACTTTATTTAGAAAGATGGAAGTATAATGTATTGGTTTTAAAACAAGACGCCTGAAAAGATGCGTTGGGTTGAAGATGTAACAATGATAACTTATGGTAATAAGTAGCATAAGTAACTTACACCTGACTGCTTCTCATGCCCATTCTAAACACTTCTACTGATTAAATAATAAGTATACCTTAATAGGCTTATACGAGTATAAGTAATTGTCTATACTTATTTTTCCAACCGTGCATCCTTATGGATCTCACCCACACTAATTCCCTCTTTTGATACTTAACTGAGTTAGCTTTGGATTATCTTTTTCAATGTATATAAATAATACACATTAGGTATATACCAGTAATAGAATTGGTTAAAATAAATCAGTTTTAGATAAGGAAAGATGTTCTGATTTGTTATTTAACAGCATGATCACAATTATTGCATTTTGTAATCCACATGGCAAAGACAGGTGAATGTTAAAACTGATTACCAATAAAATTAAGACACCAATATCCTTGTTTTAAAGATTCAGACCAATTAGCCACCAACAACTACAATTAGAGAACGGTGGGGTTTAACGTCCACTTGACACATACTATAATAATTTGCTTGTGCATAGGGGTCTTTAGCAGTGGGAGGAAACTAGACGACCCGGAGAAAACCCATAAGGTTGCTACAATAAAAGCCTGTTTACATCAAGTTCAACAAAAATTATTACCTACACAAATTTTCCAACATGAGACATTTGCTATTATAAATACAAATACTGAAATAAAAAGAACTTCTAATTTTCATGTCATTTTCTTCCCACATAAAATTCAAGTTGTAAGTGCAATGACATTTATTTTTTTTATCAATTATAAATATCATCCGCTCAAAAATCTGATATACACAATTTCATATACATAAAGAAATAAACAACTCATTCCAACAACAATAAATGCTGCATAAACATTTATTGTTGATTTTGCTTAAATGTCAAAATGAATTCAAAATAATAAAAATCAGTCAAAAGTTACAAAAATAATCTGAAACAATCAGATAAGTATGGAATAAGAACTGTCCTTTTCAGGAATTGTGATCAACTTCTGCAGTTTTATGTTTATTTCAAGAAAACAATGGATGAAAACCATCTAAATTTGTCGAACATTATCCTTTTCAAATGTGTGACTAAAAAAGATCAAGGAGTAGAGGAATACCTTTTAAAGTTTGAATTTTCCAAACTTGAAAAACAATTATTGAGCAATTTGTGTATTGAAATGATAGAATGTAACACTACTGTACATATCTTTATATCTATTGTTCCAGGGCAAATGTGTCTAAAAATAGCAAAACTTGTCTTAAAATAATTCTTACACATAAAAATAAATATTTATATCTACTTTATATACAAATATATCCACCCCCCCACCAGCATCCATACAAAAATGGGCGAATTCCTGCATTTAAAAATATCTTAAGTTACCTAAAATAGTTCTTATTGACAAATAAAATATTTAGTCCATACATTTATTTATCTATTTAACATAGAAATGTTAAAAATATCCTTAATACAGATCCGCAGTAAAACCCTGGCAAATCTGATATCTATTTCATACACAAATCTCAATACATACAAATAAAATCCAGATATAAATATATACGTTAAAGTAGTACAGCTTTACGGTTGTGCTAATATGTTTGGATACATAAATATCTATATATATCTATAACGAAACTGTTGTCTTATTCGAACAATGAAACTGAACAGAAGGCGTAAATATAGCCGATTGTTTAGTCTCCTAATCTGATTACCAATGTTAAAATAAATCACAACCCTTCAACAATGCCAATAGAAATAGTTACTAGACATGTGTATTCCCTTGATAAAAGACGCCAATCGTGTTAGAAACAATGTACTTAATACTGGAAAACTTTAATATATAATGAGGGGTTACTGTCACTGGACTGGACATTAGGAACAAAAGGGGGGAATTACTGGACAATGGATCTAAGACACCCGTCCAATCAGTATCTCGCACGGTACTAACTGTTAAAGTTGAAACCTTCTAATTACTCATCTACCAGTTTAATAATGACCATTCTCATTAAGCCCCATGGGTCCTCACGACACAAGGCTAGTCAAGTTATTTGAGGAGTTAAGTGGTTTGTTAAGGTCCTGCTGATTACCCTTTAAACAACAATTATATCCCATCATTCAAACCAATTACCCCACTGTCTTATCCAATCAAACAATTTCCATACTAATAACAAGCATATTATTTTTGGATATCTTTGATTGTGCCACATATGTACATGTACCATTTTTGGCACAACTTCTCTTTTCAAAACATTTTTTTTTTATCTTTTCTCTCAATCGTCAAAATGGTTATAATAAAGTTGATGTAACTAGCATTCAATACGACTTTTAAAATGATAATCGAAGTACATTAACTTTTGAGTTTTCATTCATTAGTTTCCCTTCATCAAATCCCCCAGCACTTAAATTGGGAGAAACTAGATCTTCAATCCTCACGTAAGAAAATAACGATTTCCCCTTCTCTGAAACGCGGAAAGTGCATAATCTATGTGAACATCATTAATCTATATTTAGATTACATCTGCCGCAGAAAACTAACTATACCATCAAGAATTGATCGGTAAAAAATAACTTAATGACAATTTAAAGCTTTTTCCGTAACAAGGTTTTTTATTGAAGCTATGACAGCTAAACCGGCAATATGTACAGATTTAGCTTTGAATTACCAGTAACTCTTTAAGAGGGCAATCGTCTTTTGAAAAGCAAGTTAACAGTTGATAACTGGATATCTAATTGAAGTATACAGATGTATGTTTTATATTCTCTGTCACAACACTGCTATCTATAGACACAGAGGTTTCCCCTTAGGAGCTCAAGCATCCCCTAAGCCTCCCCCTCCTCCCAATTGAAAACTTAGGAATAAGCCACCCATTAACTGCTATGTCCAAGACCAATTCAAGCATTGGCAAGCATAAATCCTCTAGTGCTTGTCCATTTGTTCAGCGCAGGCTTGGTTTTTTTTTTTTGTCTTAAACATTCTCTATAAATGTTAAACACAAATTCAGAAACACAATTTACTATTAATAGATGTGATGCATTAGTCAAATCATTTCAAATTGCAAATTCCATTTCATTGATCGTAAAATCTTGATTGCCCATTTAAATTAAACTAATATTATTGACTACTCGATGCACACAAGTCACTGGCCAAATTCGGTCACTTTGCCCCTGACTGACAGTCTCCAATCAATATATGCCGAAGATAGTTAATATTATTAATAACTATAACAATTATATTCCCAACTAACATATAACATACATTAGAATCTGAATAGGGTTGACTTTAAACCGAAATCTACCCATGTAAGAAAATATGGCACATGCACAAATTAGTCTTGGTGTTAAAGATAACGTGACAACATCATGATCAAATAAACACCATACTCTATTCTTAGATGGTTCGGACCATCCTTACTGTTATTCACTTAAAGTAACTGCTTCCTAAGAGTTTATACTTTTATTGTAATATAAATACATCATTAATTATGGGTTTTATTATCTATGGAAAAAAAATTGTACAAACTCCAAAACATGTTCTCAAAACTTCTACTTGTTTCCACAAAAAACAAAAAAATTCCAAAGATATATTCTTTTTTGAATTCCAAACACATTAAGCTAACTACAACAATTCTGGAATATTCACATTACTATGTTCCTTAGCCTCATAAATTGTCACTATTTATGATTTGTAAAATAAATCTTTGAATTCGGAGGCATAGGTTTTTACATTTTAATTTCAGAAAAAAAAAAAACGCTGGACAAATACTGCTTACTAAAGATCAAAAGTTTAACCAGATGTCGAATTAGTAACTAGTTTAATCAAGCATAAAATAGCAAATGTGTCTTTTTCATCATGAAAGGGAATCTTTTCGTTTTATTATTTTCATAGAAATAGATGCTCATTGTTCTTTTGTAAAGATTTCGGAAAAAACATCCAATTTAAATGTAAATAATTCAACTCAGAAGCAATAAATAATCCAGTTTTAAGATCAATCATAGACGTCATAAATAAATAACAGTTACTGAATAAATTCAGTTAATATTCAAATTCATCAACATATTACCTGATCAAGTTTGGCTCATTGAACATATTACATACAATTACACTTCACGATATTCCATGGGCATTAATTTTACATAAAACACATTTAACTCGAGTAAGAAATGAACATTGAAAAAGAAAAAAAAAACATCAACGAATGAAGAATTAAAAGGTAAAGTGTCAGCTGGAAGGTAAATGAATATAATTCACGTTGAATAGCTTCTATAGGTAACAAAGACGACAGACCCCCCTTCCTCAGCCAATAGAATGGGGAGAAACGACCAAGTCTGGAGTAAAGCTGGAGAAAAATTAAGCATAAGAAAAGAGGCTGTATACATTAATTTACGACCTAGAGAAAACTCTTATTCTGTCACAAAACAAAGAATTTTTTTCCCCACAGCTGAACGAGAATTTGTAACAAAAAAAAAAAGACAAAAAGAAATTTGATGAAATTTACATAAACTTACATAATGAATAGACAAGCCATCTGCCTGCGTGAAGTACATGCGTTTGTTGATGTATGTCGTGTACGCATGAGTGATTTTACTACGGCCACGCTTATCATTATCCCGGCATCTCCTACCTATATAATAAACACTGATATTTTTATTTTCCACTTATACACAGGATGTCGTATTGTACTACTTATACAATGCTAGATAAGAAAAGATCATTCTTCGTATCAATAACGTTATTTTAAATCCGTTTCTCATTATCAGATATACATAGTTTATAAGCCGAGCCCGCCGCGTCCCTAATATCTCCCAATGACCCCTACTATAGCTGTGTGCAATAATAAGGAAATATGTATTCAACATACACCTGATAATTTGAATAGGTATATAAGGTATCTATATACGACAGGTGGTTTTACAGTGACGTCTACTACCCTACATTGATAAATATGTGTACATAAAGATATTATAAATCAAAAACCCAATAGGCATTTCCTGTCCTTTTAACCATGTCAATATAATCTTATTTTATCTACCTTTAACATATATCATAATATACACCAATAAACCTCTGCCATATATTATTAACCAAATTAACCTGATAACATATTATTTTCCTTATACCTTTAAATATGTTTAAATGCCTAAAGGTGTGAAATATGGGCATTTAAATAATAAATAAGTTATTTTGATACCAGATATTTTCCTTATACCCGAGACCTTTAAGTTATTTAAATTCTAAAAGTTTGGAATTACGGATATCTAAACATTAAGCCATCAAAATATATGCCAATATATCCAAGAATAAAACCACAATCAAATATATCAGTAGGACAGGGGACTGTTAAACAAATTATAACTTTGACATATGTGCAATCAAATTATTAGAAATCAAATTCAAACTGAATATACATGTATGGTGATAAAGTGGCTGTAAGACTTAGAGAAACTTTATGCTGGTTTGTTTGATAGATTTCTATGTTTCAAACAAAATTCTCTGAAGATAGTTCTGACCTATTGAAAAGATTTATATTTCTACTGTCTAATGACAGGTGACATGTTTAAGGCATATTAGATGTAGTTGCTAATGTTGGAGAACTGCTTTTTACACTGGGTACTGATAAAGAAGAGTTAAAGGAGCTAAGTCTTTAACTCAATATCATCCAAAATCTTCAACATAGAAAACACGAATTATTTGTCAATTTAAATCAAAATTGATGATGTGATCCTACCGGGAAAAGGTGGGCTTCTGATATCCAATATTTAAGACAAAATAAATATTTTACCATTGGTACACGAATCGTGTACCATAATGCGCTTCAGCCCCAGTTCTAACAAGAGACTCGAGGAACGAGGCTAAAAACATTGTACCAAATCAAACGGCGCATTTAGACTAGAATAACTAGACGCTAAAAAAAATGCCTTCGGTTGACACTTCTGGTTTATTTTGCCGAACATAACTGATTTGAAATTAGAGTAAAACGGAAACAGTTGAATGCAAATCAGTTTATATACATTCATATTACAGTATTATATGCGTTGCGACCAACTTGAGTCAATTTCTAGGTCCCAAATGTTAGCGATTTAGCTCCTTTAAATTAAGCCAGCTAACATGATGGTCTCACAAATACAGTTAATTAAGGTAAATTAAGGTAACTAGTGGTTTATATTTAACCAAACCATCACAATCCTGGATTGATACCACCTCATTTCTGTGGATCTGTTGGACTGACCCATTTACACTACTGATAACTTTTCAAAATGGTCCCAGGTCAACAACATTCATGAAGTATACTCAAAACCAATGCTCTGACTTTATGAATGTACTTGTCATTTGTAATTTTTGTTAACATGACTACTTTTACCAACATGCAAGTTTATTTCACACCTATATCAAATACACATACAAATTACATATTTAAGGAAACTTTAGATGAAAGTAGCTACAAAGAAATCTAGCTTTGTGGCATGCTGTTGTAGTTTGAACAGTTTTCCAGCCAGGTTATGCATACATCTGAAACCATTTCTCATGTTTTAGCACATTCTGTATATTTTTAAACTGGTAAATAAAAAATTGTAAGTCAGAGTATAGCGTACATACATAAGTGCATTGAAACTAAAACAAGAAAATGTAGAACAGTGAACCTTTGTTAAAAGTCAATAAGTACATTAATGATCGTTTCTTTACAGGTGCCTTTAAAATCACACATAGACTTCTGCTTTTATGTGAACGCCACTGTTTCCTTGTTAGTGAAAGAAAACATTAAATCAATATGATCTGTAGATGTAAATCAGGTTTTTCCAATTTTCCTTTAGTAACGTTTATATCTGAGAGTTGCGTCCCCCTTATTTACTTTGTGTTTAACCAACATTCAAATTTTTAAAAAGTGCAGTTTTTATGGAAAGAAAATAAAAATCCACAATTCGTCATCTGCAGGTATTTGAAGTTAAAAGAGGATATGATTTTCACGTGGAGATGGTTTATGTTGAACACAAACCCAACATGTTTAACTTACTACAGAAGTGATTCAGGGCTTTAATTACCTTTAAGTTTTTTCAGCAAAGAGACGCATAATTGGTCAGAGGATTGCTAGATCATTCGTTGATTTTTAAAAAAAAAGTTGGTGGCATGCGCCGCTGATGAAATTTTGGAGTTTTTACAAGTATGCACTGAAAAGATGTAGCTCCGTAAACAAACAAATATGACTGTTGTGGGCCATTCAGGTGGATTGAGTATTGAACGGTTAGCAATGCCTATAGCCCATGTCAACAGGATATACATGTTTACCTCTCTTCCTAGCAAAATACTAAATACACAACAGATGAAAACCTAGGTACATACGCAGCTGTATACATTCCGAGGCATCTACATCTTACTTAAATAAACAGCCCCCCTGTCTTAAAATCCTAACCCTTAATTCTGACTCATATATAAAACATAGTGGCACAGTGTACTAATAGACCTCGGCAATCTGCGCGTCAAGTCCAGGTAGTGCCAGGTGAAACATCAGAATGGATAAATCTGTATATCAACTCGACTTTCTGGCTTACGGTGTCGCGAGTTTCTAAGTGTACAAGTCTTAGTTAGCTTACATTGTTCTTGTGCGCAGAAGTTAAAAGATGTAAATAGCTAGCAGGCATGAAAAAAACGGAGAACGGTAAACAAGAGTTAAACAAATGCACTCCGATTGACGAAGGTTGGCGAAGAACACATCTAACACAAACCTATAACCAGATTACTCAAATGGTTTAAGAAAATACGAAACTCTGATCCTTTTGAGCGCATCATTGATTTGTCCAATCGTTGAAATATTATATGTTTTAAGTTCTCTAACAAAGGAGTTAGTGTTTATCTACATGTGTTTGTGTTTATATTGGCATCATGCAACATGCAATATTTATATAGTTCAATTATTCATCATCTCATATTGCGATATTGATCTGTTATCTCACGTTAAATTTCATATGTCAATTCCCTGCATCGATTATTATTATAATGCATGAAAATATTATTTTGATACCACTGCCATAAGAATCAGATATATTGTAGAGTTCGCAATTAACTCTTATCTACCGTTGCACATTATGCTAATGGCTATAGAAAGATCAATTATTATTATTTGTAGAGGCAATTTTGAATCGATAAACAAAGCATTACATGTGATAAAGAAAGCAGTGTTTCACAACTGTCTAGTCCATCAGATGGACAATTAAACTGTCAGTGATGGATCAAGACATATTTCTGTCTCCTACGTTTCTAAATTGAATCATTTTTCTTGACAGGAACATTTTGTTAAGGCCCCCTTTTATTTAAGGAAACTGTAACTGAGAAAAGGAGGAAGATAAGTGGTTTTGAGGCCACTAAAAACAAAACAGGTCATTTTGGGACCACCATGTTTCCACTTGATTTCAATAATTCCCTTGCTCGTACATGTACATGTATGAGTCTTTAGCTGTGGGAAGAAATCAGACAACTCAGTGAAAACCCATGACAGGCAACAAACTGTAACAGAGAACTAAGCGACTGGTGGGTGGGTACTACTGGATAATGATATATGGTCCTCTAAGATGCAAACATTTTAAAGCATAGCCATACTTATCAATCCAAATCATTCTAAAACCAATATATTCATAGAACTGAGTTGTATTATATTCTAAAACCAACCCGAGTTAAATTGCGTCTGTTTACCTCGTGAAAACAACAACTGTTTGAGGTTGACACATAAAATTAAATAATATACATACGTACAAGTTTGACACAATCATGTTGACAGAACTTGTCACAGTGCAACCGAACTACAGGCCTCAAACAATTTGCGTTAAGGCCTTACAACAATTTTTTGGGCAATACTCAGCCAAATTTCAATTTCTCACCAAAAGAGGACATGACATCATGAGTTTATTTTTTTTTTTCCTATTTGTTTTTTTAAGTTTGTCCTGTCAAAAGAACTTCATCTGAATTTAACATTTATTTGAAATGTTAAATTTAAGCCAGCATATAAGGATTTTGTAAGAAGAAATATCATTGTGTTTAAAACAACACCTGGGTTTAAGATGTTTGGATGTTTCACCTAAATCCCCCAATTCCTAGAGGGAACACAGGTGTCACAAACATGTATCAATATTGTACGAATGGTGTGAAAAACATAAACTGTTCATTTATTTTCAAAATTGTCAACATGACAACTATCCATATATTAGAAATATTTTTATCTCACAATTTTTTAAAACTAAATAAATAAAATGTTTTGCAGCTCTGAATCAATTTTTCCTACTCATTTTCTTAACTTCTCCATGATTTATGCCAAAAACGTATGAAATCTGATGTGAAAAGCTCAAAAAGTTGTGTTTTTCAAGATGAGAGAAATATTTTTGCAAGGTGTGGGACTTCAGAATGATGGGTAGGACTATTTCATAGAAATAATTTGAAAGCGGATTTAAAAAATCGATAAAATCTGCAGCCAGTAGACGTCATGGGCAAGCTCACACTGATGTAAGTAACAAGTGACTAGAACTTGCAATAAAGTTATAACTGAACTTTGAATATACATATATACACTTTTTTTTAAAATCATGGTAGAACACACATTCTTCTGGAAAAACAAAACAAGGTGTAGGTCAAAAAAAGATTAGGAAATATTTCTCTAAACAAGTAAACTTTTATTTCATGGGAGTATAATCAAACCTCTATCTCTGTGTGAGAAATAAAGTTTTATATCGCTGACTTATTAAGCTGTTAACAGGCATATCGTTAATAATGATAACTTAAAAAACAAATGTTAATGTCTTGTTAATGCAAACTTGGGTCATTTTGAGACTAACATAAGAGTTTTGTTAATAGGGTCACACAAGAGAACAGAAACTTGCCACTAGCTGACTTTCCACCTTCTCCTTTTCAATTTCCAATTGTCATGGTTTTTATACGTATGAAACAAGTTAACGAAGAGAGTGACTGTTTTAAATTCCACTTCTACATGGTAATAGATATATTGTACCAATCAATATTGGTAAATTACTGTATTCTTCTCCACAATTACCAATACAATTTATCAATTTTCTACCAAGTTTCTCGCAAAATAACAACTTTCTCTTATCGTTTAATTTACATGAAATAGATAATTTACTTCTCACTTAACAGTTTCATTTTGTCAGTCAATACCTGAATTAAGCAATATTTAAATGTTTATAAAGGAAATTTCTTAAATCTATAAAAATTAATTCATTAATTTTTCCCAAATATATTTCTCTATAATGCTAAATTTACATAAAATAGATAATTTACCTTTTTCATTGAACAGATGTGTTTCAACAGTCAATTTCTCAGTTCAGCCGTATAAAGTCTATTTTTTTTCAATGTTACCAAATAACTATTCTTAAAATTTATAAAATTTTACTGATTAATTTCATCAAACTCATGACTATTTCAATTACCATTTGTCAATACCATGCAAACCAGTGTCAGTTTTCTGTCCCATCCGAATGACTAGACACTGTCCTTGCCAGGACCTCCACCCTGCACCCACTGACAAGGTGAAATAACCCTGGAAATCTCCCCAACAACGAACCCCAGTTAGTAAGCCAGCATCTTCCTCATCAAAGTGGCTTCACCTGAAAATCAATCATCTACTTTCGAAATCCTCATTCAGCAGTTTCATTATTGGACTCACTTCAAACTTAGATTTATTATCAAACTTATCATTTACAATTTTCTGACAGAGAATTGAGTTTCACAAACTATCCCCCGCCCCATTATATCGACAATTGCTGTTTTTAACTCCAATTGGTTACTCAATTTTCAGAAAAGAGCATAATTTCTAAAGGTTTGAATAGGTGTTGTGTATTACATACGGTACTTCAAATGGTGTTTAGCATATTGAAATGATTCATTTTTCCAAAGAATTAAACAATTCTTAATCTCTAAAAATTATTCTTTCATAATAAGGAAGTCATTAATGTTTGTCCTTCACCTCGAAAACGCACTTCCTTACTTATTATTACTCAAGTCATTTAAATGTTTAACATTTTGCTTGACCCTTTTGTATAGTATCCTTGCCAATATAATTTCCTTTGAAATATTTGTACATGCAGTCATATATATATGTATTTTCTCCAGAAAATTGTGATAAAAACTTGACAATCCAGACAGACAGAAATGGTGTTTAATGTCTGCTCAACACAAACTACATCATTTCAGGACTAACACATGGTTGAATTTTATTTCAACAATTTGCTTGTGCTTAGGGGTCTTCAGTAGTGGGAGGAAACCAGAGGATCCAGAGAAAACTCACAAGATTTGACAGACGACCATAGCCCTTGTCACATACAATCAGGGAATCGATGACAGACCTTATGATACAGTGCAGTGCGCACATGCTAATCATTCAGTCATCCAACCAAAGATCTCCACTCAAGTAAACATTGACCAAGTTATTTGCATCTATATACATATACCCTAGTATGTGAAAAGATAAGAGATCTCTTAACAGATACTTAAAATATGGGTTTGGCACAATCGTGTCCAATTGAAAGTGTACATGTACAATTATTCTCAAATATCTTTTTCCTCGTAATGATGTATATAAATTATAAATAACGATATAGATAAATTACAAGAGACTGCAGGGAAATCCCCTAAAACTTTTCATTTTTAGTGTACAGATGGCTATCATGTTATATTTACATCATAAGTGTCATGTTTCCAATTTTTAAAAATCAAGAATAATTTCAGGCACATGTCATATTATCAGAAGTGCCGAGTTTTAAAATGTTCATTGAAATTAACAAAATAAATCACAAATTGAAAACTAAAAAACAAAACCCAAAACAATATTAACCCTTTTTGGAAATAAACTAAATTAAATCCATACTGATCAGCATTTAAGAACCTAAAAGAAGGCTGTGTTTATCAGGTAAAACCTATTAACAAATATCAATAAGGTGTTTATTAAACACTCCAACAACAATACAGAATCAACTCTCCCTGGACTATGAGTCTCAATAGAGTAGGTAAATGTTTAGATTATCACTTACTGGCTAATTACTAACTAATTAATGAGCTAATCACCTCTTTAGTCATTAACCAATTAAAAAGCCACAGGAGAGCAAAGCGGCTAACTGTTCTGGATAAGTGGAAGAGTGATTTTTCTCACTCTCAGCTTCAGTAGCCACAACTGCCCACTAGTCACGGTCTACTGATCACTGGGAAATCCATTGTTGCATAACCACGGTCAGTGAAGTAAATTAACTGCCTGTAGGTGTAACCCTGTGGTGGACATACCCATTGTGATTTTATGGTCAGTGATAATTTGGGCGCCAAAATGATAGAAAGTTAGATGATCAAGTTAACCCAAGGTGTTAAAAAAACATTTTCTCTAACGCTCTGGTGAATGAGTGAGGCTTATGTCCGTCTACACCCTCTTGACCAGATGTAAGAGGAAGGCCTCAGGCTACGAGACGGATTCACTTTATTGAAAATTTATTTAATTTGAAACATACATGCACATGTAACACAGATTTTCTTTGTGTTTGAAGTTTGAAATGTATGGATAATAGAAAGTGTACCTTGAAGAAAATTGGTATTTATTTGAGAAATACATGTCTTTCTATCAAAAGATTGGCATATTATGATTCACTATAAAAAAAGACAGTTACTTTATGTCAATAACTAAAACTACAATAATTTTGTTTTGTAAAAAAAAAAGTCTGCCAATTAAAAGACAAAAATATTAATTCCAATAACAATATCGAAAAATGTCAAACGGCAGAATCTATAAATATTTCTGTATATTCTCGCAACGTGTTTATCATATCACAACATCCAAAACAACGTTAATTTACCAAGTAATAAAACATATATTTATATTATCTATGATTGTACGTTTTATTCGTAACTGCCATCTTTTTTTTATTCCAGTCACATGACATATAATTTTACCAATGGTATTATTATAAATGGATTTGAAGTTTTAATAACCATGATTACTGGTATTGAATGACATAAATATTTCATAAATTCTATATATTTCCGAGCTAATTGAATCTTTGTAAACATTTACTGGATTTTCTAACTGTATCTTTTATTCTTATTTTTATGACATTGTCATAGTTCACACTAATAGTTTAACAAAAAACAATAATCACAGTGAGCATTAAAGAAGATAGAAAAGGATCTTTGGAATTTTTCAGATCATGTTTCAAAGGAAATGAAATGGGTTTTAAAGTTCCACTATTTTTTTTGCACCAACCAGGCTATGATGAAAGGCATACACCATGGAGTTTGCTTAAAAGGGAAATTGTGCTCGACAGCAGCAACACTTCTTTTAGATGCACAGTTGACACCAGACCTCAGTTTTTGGTTCCATCTGAATGACTAGACACAGTTCCTATCCAGGCTGCTGCCCTACAACCACCCTAACTAACCTTGAGGCACTTTCTTGGTCAACACCGGGATTGAACCCGAGACCCCCTTACTTATTGAACTACTGTGGCTCCTAAATAAGTGTCTTTAGCAGTGCGGAGGGGAAAGTCTCCAAAAACCCAAACATCACAAGTAAAGATTCCAAAGTACCTGACTGATAGAATCCAAAAGTTCTAATTTCTACACAACCAAGGAAGTAATTTGTTAATTTTAAATCCAATTTAATCTGCATGATCATTAATATGATCTGTATAGTTACTTATATAATATTACATTATATGAAACATTAATCCCCTGATTCCAATCTATCACTATATACTGACACCATAATATTATTTAAATTTCAATTGTTCAAACTATCGTGAAATCAATGCCGTTGGATATTTATATCCACTTAAAATCTACATGGTAAATATTATATTCATAAATCATTAGAATGGTTAATGACTGCCTGCTATATAATAAATATATCATATTTCTAGCTAGATAAACCCTATTCCTGGTCAATAGAAATTATTGATTTTTAATATACATCAGTATAAGCAGAACAACAGTTTTTGATAGGTCCATCAGTCATTGTAAAGCTTTCTAACAGCTCTATATAAATATCATCTCAATATAAACTACATCACTTGATGTATTACTACTCCACGGCCAATCCTTTCTTTTATAACATGCTCAAATATACATACACCAATCCTTCTTATTCCAAGGGTTGCGGTGACGTGCGAGCGGTAGCGGTAGGCCTATCATTGTGCTGATCCGATCTGGGATCTGTATTGGTTTGATCCAATATCAGTACTTCAAACATAGCCATGTAATTCATTTATAACATACGCCAAGACTTCTTGTCCATGGGTGGCTTTGACGTGCAATGGGTACCATTGCGTTGATCCAACCTCGGATCTGTCAGCAATACTGTCATGGGTTTAATGATTAATCCAATATCAGACAATAGGCAACATATTTCTTCAAAAATAAAATCATTTCACTTATAACCAAATTGTCTCCCCCACCCCCGCAAACTTCCTTGTTTGAATCATCTACGGTGCTTGCAGATAATTTGGTCCATCATCAATATGCTCTTAAATGTGACCCCCATGATTCTGCAGGAATGGAGTAATTACCATATTACCAGACTCAATGATTTCTCTGAATTCTCTTATTTGCACTCTAGTGAAAAGTGCATGTGCACAAATGAAATACGGACTGAATAATTTACAAATGTCAGTCAACTGGCAGATCAAATTTTTATAACATCAAAGAATTTGAAGAAAAGATGGTAAACCTTCTGGTCAGTGGTCAATCCTAATCGGCACATAACCAATTTCTTTCCACAAGAACTCTTACAACAAGATCTCAGAAAGGTTGTGTGACTGAACAGCACATCCCTGGAGTATGAGGGTCCAGTTATATCCATATCTCTTACTCTAACTTTGAAATATAACCGACTTCATCTTCCATTCTTAACTTTATTTCCTTTTCAATGAATCAAGAATTCTAATAATTCACTTTAAACGTTTTAAGGGTTTTTTACTGTTAAATAAATCAGTTTCAATAAGTAATAACAGTACGTAATTCAACTGTCAGTCAACTTTCAACTTATACAACCAGCTTTCACTCTCAACTATAAATCAATGTGCTTAAAAAAAATATCTTCTAAAGAATTTCATTAGTGTTTGAACTAATATCCTTGTTAAAAAAATATACTTCTTGCATGTAAGTGATTTATGTGAACTTAATTTCGAAAAATCAATTCAGGAAACTTTGATGCAAGAATGAGTGAAAAATGGTAATGTCATACGTACGCACTGACAAAATAAAGTGGAATACAATTGGTTAATTCTCATCGGCAATAGTACATGTACATAAAAGTCCATAAAGGTTTATAGAAGCACTATCATTTTGTGGATTGCTATGTGGCATTGAGGCACTCCCAAAAATTATATTTTTAGTTGTAGCAGTACATGAAAAACTAGTACCCAATATTTTGCATTTTGTGGTGGACTAAGATGCCAAGACACAGCAAAAAGTCAAATAGTGCCAGACAAAATGACAGTAGCCAGAGGCATTATGCCTGACAAACCAATAATATCTGCCTGAAATTGTCTTCTGACAGTTGCCTCATTTCCAGGCCTAAACAGGGGATTGATCCTATAAAAGATTGTGTGTAAAATGTAAGGTCAATTTGTTAAATCTCTTACTAAAACATGGACATGTTTTACAAGATCCGATGTTCAATTCTAATAAATCTAACGAAAAAAAATAATTATCTTTTAGTCTCAATAAAGAGCTGTCAAGAAATGAAACACCATTTGTTTCATTTGGACAATTCTCGATGTGTAAATTAGTTGTCACTTGAATTTTCAAAGCTGTCAAATATCCAATGTATATTTATAAGACATTGACAAAATAAACTGCTTATAAAACAGAAGCAGTGAATAAAACTGTCCACCAGAAATGGATTAGAGTGATAAAGTATGTAAAATTGGATATCAGTTACCTAATTATCGCCCCTATTGGATGTATATAAAACCGAACATGTCTCATTATTTGTAACTCGGAGAAACTAATGATAAAAATTGTATTAAAAACTTCCACAAGCTTCAGTTAAATTTAAGCATGGTGTAAGCAACCAATTTATCTTATATAAAACGATACTGGCAATCGAGAAATAAATAATCTTATTAATTGGTTATATGTTACAGTTGCAATCCAATTGTCAAATGCATGAACTATATTGAAAATACATTTCTGCAGCGTGAAAAACCAAAATCAAACCTTAGCATTAACATATCTTCAAATTGATTGTCAGTGTAACATAACTTTTGAAATTTGATTTTAAACCTTTCAGAAACTTAAAGGGACAATAACATTCTTGCTGGCTTGGTAGCTCCAGAAAATAAATAATACCCTTATTCTAAGTACTAGATGTTTAAGTGTCCTACCTGTTGTGTAAATTATCCATTACAACCTATTTTACTTGTCCACAGGGTTCGAAAATATTTTAAAATCCAAGTCACATTTGAAAAGGTTTACGTTAGACTTTTCAAATCAATTGGTTGAATTTTTCGAATTTTTTAGAATAGGTGTGTTAAGATGAAATTTATATCATCATTTAATTGGAATGTTCTAAAATAATACGATTTGTTGACCAGAATGAAGATTGGGACATATTATTCAGTCACAACAAGAGTGTTATTGACCCTTTAAAGGGACATTAAGTAAGATTAGATAAAGAGCTGACAGCTAAACAATAGATAATGCAAAGAGAATATGCTGAAAACTCCACTCTGAACCTAGATATTAGTGGTTCATTTTTAGGCTAGCCTTGATTGTCATTACTTACAATAATAAACAATGTATCAATTATCCATTTTCACGATTATTTGATCAACCACAAATAGTATTCAAATCCACTAATATCGCAGTCTACTAATGGTAGAGAGAGTTGATTATGGTCTTGTTAAGTTAATTAATATCTAATTAATAATTTAGATAACATTTAAGGCCTAAAGAAAGACCTGTAATAAGCAGATTTTGCTCTTATATAATGCATCATTAAGTTTATCAAGTCTACAAAACAACACCATTTCATCAAAACCCTTTAAGATTCAAAGAATTAATCCATTTTTAAAACAAATTTTACGATTAAACTTTGTTAAATAAAATAAATGGAAACATGCAATCTGCGTTCAGTAAGCTTAAAAACTTTCTAAATAACCAAAAGCATTGGAATAAAACTATACATGTACATAACTGATAAACATAATAAAATCAAATAAAAAGAAATAAACTGCATATTAAAATTGAAACTTTTTTTTAATAAAATCAAATCAAGATAAGAATTGTGCTGAACAAGTTTTTAAAATTTAGCAGAAAATCAAATAACTTGGTTACTATAGAACATCTGATATCACCTCCCAAAGCATACAGCTTCACAGTGACAGGTAGCCATGCACATGTATAGGCCTACATACTAACTGCTAAAGTAGCAAAATAAAAACGCTGTTAACTAACTCTAAAAACTTACCTAATAATCAAATAAATCACTTTAATCTAGAACACCTGATGTCACCTTGTTTAAAATGTTCCCACTATAGCTAATAACTATGTACTGATATTCAAACCATGTACAAGTATCTAACAGTTTAAAGATATAAAATGTAAACCAGTACGTAACTGTTGCCATAAAAGCAATTGGTGTATTCTAATAAACTGTACATAGTAAAATATCTCTTTCGATTATATAATATCTAGTAGTCAGATATTGACCAATAGTATTGGCCTAACAGTGGGGGTTTCATTATATGGCTGTCAATCAACTGATAATGCAAAGATTGCAGGGAAACTGGCAGAACAATGGAATTATTTCCTATTGCTATTATACGTGAGACTTATACCCCATACACTTATCAAGGTATAACACATCAAGATTATTATGCAGTCGCCCTTTATTTCTTTGTTCCATTCACCAAGTATTTTTAATTTGACTTTATATATTGATATAGTTTCTATTGTTTACGCGAATCAATTAAATCAAACATGATATTCACATTATATAGTACGATATTAATGTTTACTTTTCATACCCGTTTCAATATACTTCATATATATTGATGATGTTTTAATTGGTTTTTTCTCTCTATTGTAACAGGGATGAATTGTAATGAAGTAGGCATTGATCTGTCGTTTGATTCGATATCACTAACAATACGTCAATGTAGGTCTTGTTATAAATGTAAAAAAATGATTAATTTATTCTTCGTGCTTTATCGTCCATTAAATGACAAAAATCTTACTTCGGTTCTCAACTTTCTTTGTTCTCACAATTTAATAAAGAAAAAAACATTTCTGCAAGATTCATTTAAATCTTTTTAAAGCAATTTACTAACAATTTAAGAGAAAGAATACATTTAACATTTCGCTTCAAAAAATTCATGCGGTAATTTTTTTTTCCATTAATTTGCATTCAAATGCATTTTTTGACAAAAATGACCTTTTACATCTAGGGATCCTTTATTTTTTGTGGGTAAAGTTTCCTATCAATTGCTTACTGCATCATTAATTTCCTGATCTATTATTGATGTAATTTATCAAAGCTGATCTTTCTTTAATGTTATCAATCATTCATCATTATAATTGTTTTAAATTTTAAAAATATAGATCATCAAGATACCTCTTAATTGTTTTTATAATTTCTTATCAAGTATATCTAAAGTGTGCATTAACACACAATTTGCATTTGCAATCAGAATAACCTCAAAATCAGTCATGCGGATCAACTGAATTTGCAATTTCAGCTCCTAACAACATGCTGTACCACTTGGGTTCAATCAAACCTAATGTCTCTAATTCCATCACAGAGTCAAATGGAAAAAAATAATTTGAAAAAAAATCTGACTCATAATTAAAAAATCAACGATAGAAAAGCAGAAGGAAGAATAAACTAATCCTTTAAAAAACAAATTTTTCCAAATTTGACATTTCAAATTAATGGAATTAGGTATATTATATTACATAATCAAATAAAAATTAAGAATATCACGTAATCTGTTTTATTCTGGCCTAAATTTGAATTCTTTCATGCAAAAAATTCCAGACAAAGAAAAAGTTCTCCCCATATTCATGCTACTGGTGAGGGTCTATTGTGTGCAAATAGGGGCAAGGATGACTCATACCAACTGCCTGCCTAACTTCATCAGGCTATTAAAACAAATTAATGCACAATTCAGACATCGCATTCCACTTCAATTCAACATTAATTAACAAATAAAAAATAAAAATCAATATCACTTTACCTAGGGTTAAGAAAATCCTCAGTTATTTTCAGTAATGTTTTGAGGATATCAACTTGAAAATAGTAGATCTATTAATGTCTATCTTTAGTCGTTTGATTCCTATCTAACTAAATGTCACAAAGGCACAATGACTTAACTCAGGCTTCAGTTGAGTTACTATATTGGTAGTACTAATAAAGTACCATACAAAGAAGTCCAAGTAAAATCCTATGCCACTTCAACAAAATCTCAAAAGTTATTTTTTTTTTTCTTCTTAGTTCCACTGGATCCAGAAACACTAGTATACAAATCGAATATCAAAAACCAAACTGTCAAAATGTGTTGTAAAATATTTCAAGCATGGTATAGTTTAAGTGACATATGTCCAATATCCCGCGTACACACAAAGAAAGTGATAGGACAGCCAGTGGCACACGCCAGAATAATCAATGAAGCTACCAACCCATTCATATAAGCCCTCCCTTATCTCAAGTACCGTGGGAGGTCCCCTACATATAAACTATATTTACTGTGCAAAAAGTTTGTAAATAAACGCTAAATCATGATACTTACGTACGGAGCAATGATTCCCTTACGGCCTGACTTGTTATACGATTCGGTCACAAAGATTTCTAATTTCTTTATGCCTATCTTTACTAGTATTGAAACCGATCGATATAGCTTGGGTCATGACAATATACGGTATACTATTACGCACGTACAACACTTTGTCAATGAGCGATGATGGCTGTTATTAGATACATAAAAAAGTGCCAGTTTTGTCGACGAGTACTGCATCTAAAACTTAAAATATCATATCATATATGTAAAATATTTATTTGCCTTGACAATATCCCCAAATTGTCAAAATGTTGTGTGAAAGAATGTGACGAAATGACAGCACAAAAACGTTTTTACCACACACTCGAACATGTGCGCGATCCAAAACAATGGATTGGGTGTCATACATAGCGCAAACTATGAGTTAGACAACTTCATTTTACAGACAATATTTAATTGAAATAATTATCCAAACTTTGAGGACATATATATCAAGCCTTGTTCTAACACTGACAGTTCATTTTTTTCCATGTCAATAAAGATAACTTACCCTTAAGTTAAGTCACCTCTTTGACAGCTGCTCGCATCGTTTAAGTCACAGCGCCATTTTATTTACCCATGATTCAACGCGTGGCGCGCGATTGCATGCGCAAGGATTTGTTTAGAAATGGCTGCTTATCTCATTTGCCTTACTTCGGGAGGTGGTATTCCACTCTTTACACGTTCCAAAGGCGATTTGAAACCGGTAAGCTTTTCAAATTTCATAATTAGTTAAACAGAAACCTAATCAATTAATTATGACTGATTCCATAATCAAATTAAAGCCCAATTAGGTAAGACATCCCGCATTTCAAACTTTTCCAAATGTAAACAAATCGAAAGTAAACAAGATGTGGCGGAAAACCAAAACAATGTTGCAAAATATGTCAAACATGTCAATATGGCCTTTATTTCATATGAAATAAGTACATTATGGATAATGATATTGATGTCACATAGTCCATATTTCACTACTAGACACTGTGATTTTTAAAAGCATGCCATAAATGTTGTGACTAAAATTCCTTACTCCACACTTCCCAAAAATTGCTTATGCAGCATGCCATTGCCATATATAAAACAATAGTTGGAGCACAAAGTATGAAAAGCTCTTTGATATGCAGACAAATAGTACATGATTGGTTTATAGTAGGAACACTATGAGGCTTGTACACTACTCTGTTATAACTGGCAGTCAAAATACAGAATCTAATTGACAAAAATCAAAAAAAGATATGGTCCAAGCTTCGGCAGTACAGCCTCTTTTTTCAAATTCCAACTAACAAAGGTTCTTTTTGTGCATACAAGTGTCCTGTTCCACTTTCTTGGTTAGAATTATGGTCCCCAGGTTATTGAGCCAGCACCTTTCCCACTGAACAAAAATGGCATCCACAAATTCAAAAAATAGAGAAATGCCCAGATGAAAACGTGTCTCATTTGTGCCATGAATTGAAAAAGGATGCACATACACAGCATGTGTGAACACCTGCAACTTGAGTATTATTCCGATTATAAAGTATGTCTGTATAAGCTTAATTCAAAAGAAAACGATAACAAAAGCTAGCTAATACTTTATAAGCCATGTTTGAATTGTTGATATTTTTAATAATAATAATTTTACTTGTTTTCCTGTTTATTTTAGCTGCCATTCCCTGTTATTGGCTCTTTAAATGCTGTTCACATGTTTGCTGCTAATCACGGCACAGAATTAAAAACTGCAGCAACAGAAGGCTCAAAGATTGTTTGGAAATCATTTCTTAGCAGGTCAGTATAAAAAGTCATGTTTTTTTATTTATTGTTGGAGAAAATTTCATTATGACTTCAAATGTGTGATTAATGTTTGCTATAAAGAAAAGTAAGGTGTAAAACAAAGGTTGCTGTAAGCTTACTTTTAGTTTTAATAATAATGAAATTAATTAATGTGGATTAGCATCCGACTGAGCTAATGATGGCAGGCATATGCCTTACAATGTGCTATGAGGCACTGTAGCCTACTCTTATATCTTATTCCATCTGCCAAGTGATCTTTTACATGCACTATACATTTGGTTTTGCCAGGCCCTCTGTTCTGCACAAGGTGGAACCACGTCGGAAAATCCTGAAGAAATTCTTGGAACCTCCAGATTAACAAGCAAACATCTTATCCACTGAGCCACCGTGGCTCCCCTTACTTTTAGAAATTGAAAGTAGAAAAACTTGTGTGGAATAAGTAATAATATTGTTCCTGTGTATCAGATTACCAGACATGGTTGAGTAATGATGGATACAGTAGCAGTTTTGTGATATACCAGACTAGGATGATCACTGGAGTGAAGATCAACATTGATTACATCATTAAATAAAACAATATACATAATCTGATTAACACTTCTTACCATGTATATCTTAAACAGCCCCAGTAGGTCACGGCTCAACGATTATCTAACAACAAATACACTCCACCTCCCTGGAGGTTTAATCTTATTACCAGGAGTATATTATAGTAATTAACTCTTGATTGGTTTCACTGGCCTGTAATCAACAGTTAGTACTACTTAGGATTTACGCTTCACCGCCTGCTCAATTGCTACTTGTAAATGTTTTTGTTTATTATGATATATACTTGGATGTGATTAAGATACAGCATACACAGTAGAGTATTGTTTATGTTTGTAGCAAATACTCCACCTGTTGGATTGCTATTATAAACACTTATCCTGATTACATCTTCGCCCAGTCAGGAAGCATGACTTTAAATTTTAATATTAGGGAAGATGCAATTGTATCTGAATAAAAGATCAGGTTACCTTATTAGGCATTTTGAATATGTACTAATTTTTTATATATTATAATATTTTTATTTTAATAAAACGGAACCTCATCAGTTTTCATCGTATTTTGTTAGTTTTAACCTTATGGGTTTTCTTAGGTTCTCAATTGTCCTCCCACAGCTGATATATAAAGACACATGAACACATTCAAACTGATTGAACATTTACCATGGTCTCAAATTGATGTGTATGTGTTGTATCATAAGGTCTGTCATTGAGTCAACTTGTGTTTTTTCGATTTCCCGTAATACGTCACAAGCAGTAGGGTTGCCTGTACAACCTCTTGGATTTCCTCCGGGTTCTCTGGTTGCCTCCCACTGCTAAAGACCCCAACACAGGAACGAATTATTGAAATAAAATTGAACCATATTTTAGTCCCGAAATGACCTAGTTTGTGTTGAGTGGACGTTATACCCAATTTTTCTCTCTCTTTCTTTAAATAGAAAATCAATTTGTTTGAAAATATCTAACTTAAATACCATCTCTGTGTCTTATTTTCAGTATAAAATAGAACCATATATTAGTGCCAAAGTGACATATTTTTCTTGACTTGACCAAGTTTATATTGAGTGAATGAGTGAATATTAAATACCATCTTTCTTATATTTTTAGTATAAATCTGATTATTGTAACAAGTGAAGATAATGCTGATGATTGCCATGTAAATAAACTACTAGATAATATATTTCATGCTTTAATATTATTATATGGGGAGGAAGAACTGGCCAATATTAAAAATGTAGAAAGATGCAAGCGGGAAATCAAAGTAAGTTTTTATACGCCCACATAGAAATGTGGACGTATATTGCCGTCGCCCCCGTCCGTCCGTCTGTCGGTCCGTCCGTCCGTCCGTCGGTCCGTCCGTCCGTCCGTCCATCGTCCACAATTTCTTGTGAACGCACTAGAGGCCAGGGTTAATATCCGATTGACTTTAAATTTATACACAGTGTTTAAGGTCATGAGACGAAGAAGCCTATTGATTTTCAGCAATATCCGATAATTACTGCCAGAGTTATGACCCTTGATCACTTTGAAAAATCTTGTGAACGCTCTAGAGGCTAAAGTTAATATCCGATTGACCTTAAATTTATACACAGTGTTTAAGGTCATGAGACGAAGAAGTCTATTCATTTTCAGCAATATCCGATAATTACTGCCAGAGTTATGACCCTTGATCACTTTGAAAAATCTTGTGAACGCTCTAGAGGCTAAAGTTAATATCCGATTGACCTTAAATTTATACACAGTGTTTAAGGTCATGAGACGAAGAAGCCTATTGATTTTCAGCGATATCCGATAATTACTGCCAGAGTTATGACCCTTGATCACTTTGAAAAATCTTGTGAAAGCTCTAGAGGCTAAAGTTAATATTGGATTGACTTTAAATTTATACACAGTGTTCAGGGTCATGATACGAAGAAGCCTATTGATTTTCAGCAATATCCGATAATTACTGCCAGTGTTATGACCCTTGATCACTTTGAAAAATCTTGTGAATGCTCGAGAGGCTAAAGTTAATATCCGATTGACTTTGAATTTATACACAGTGTTTAAGGTCATAAGACGAAGAAGCCTATTGATTTTCACGGATTTCCGATAATTAGTGCCAGAGTTATGGCCCTTGATCACTTCAAATAATCTTGTGGATGCTCTAGAGGACAAAGATGATGTCCGATTGACTTCAAATTTATACACAGTGTTTAAGGTTATGAGACGAAGAAGCCTATTGATTTTCAGCGATTTCTGATAATTAGTGCCAGAGTTGTGTCCCTTGATCACTTCAAAAAATCTTGTGGATGCTCTAGAGACCAAAGTTAATATCTGATTGACTTTAAATTTATACACAGTGTTTAAGGTCATGAGACGAAGAAACCTATTGATTTTCAGCGATCTCTGAAAATTATTGCCAGAGTTATGGCCCTTGATCACATCAAAAAATCCTGTGGATGCTCTAGAGGCCAAAGTTAATATCCGATTGAAGGTCATGAGACGAAGAAGCCTACTGATTTTCAGCGATTTCAAAAAATTACTTCCAGAGTTATCTCCCTTGATCACTTCAAAAAACCTTGTGACGCTATAGATGCCAAACTTATCATCTGATTGACTTCAGATTGATACACAGAGTTTAAGGTGTTGAAACGAACAAGTATTTTGATTTTCAATGAATTTTGATAACTGAACAGCTAAATCCATGATGTTAAATATTTCCTATACTAATTGTTAGCGTGGGGCAAAACTTTATAAAAAGCAAACAAATTCTAATCATTTTCAGATAATTACATAATGAGTTGTTACTCTTAATCAGATTTTAGTGTATTACAAATGTTTCACTCCCAAAAGAAGTAAAAATATGCGACAACCCTTGTTGACTGCCCGGACGATTTAGCTGCTGTGGGCGTATGTTTCGTTGCCTGGCAACCTATCTTTTTATACGTCACTCTTTATTTTAGTTCCAGATTTAAAACATTCACTTTTTATAAAGCTATATATAGATAGAGTCAGACCAACTGTACGCGCTGTATCATAGGGTCTGTCATTGAGTCAACTGGCATGGATTCGATTCCCCGGTTGTACATGACAAGGAGAACAGTCGCCTGTCCAAGCTCCTGGGTTTTCTTTGGCTCCTCCGGGTTTCTCCCAACTGCTAATGACCCCCAATCACAAGCCAATTATTGACATGAAATTGAACCGTAATGTTAGTTTCGAAATGACCTAGTTTGTGTCGAATGGACATTACACCCCATTTCTCCCTCGCTCTGTCAGGCCAACTGCAACCATGGTCACCACTTTGTTATCCACTCTGTAAGTTTAGTAGAGCATTAAAAACAAATGGGATGATAGTTCTATATGAGATATAACAGATCAGAGGCATATACTGTGTATGAATCTGTAATTGCATGGCACTAACATTAGATTAAGTGCCATTGTGTTAGCCAGTTACTGTTACATGTATGTAATTAAATTACCTTCTATGATAGGTCATTTCTATGTAAAAGTGATATTTCTGATAACAGACATACAGGAACCTATATGAAGGCTTTGCATTGGGCTGGGATATTTGTGTGTGAATGTGTTGATGAAAATCCACTGCAAATTGTACTTTAGCTCCTAAATTCGGATATTCGTAACCTATACCCCAGTTTTGCTTCACAAAAGGTTGTATGTGACAATTAGTAGAGTCACCTGTCCAACTTCATGAGTTTTTTCTGAGTCGTCTGGGTTCCTCCCAAAGACCCCTACGCGCAAGCGAATTATTGAAATAAAATGAAACCATATGTTAGTCCCGAAATGACATGGTTTGTGTCGAGTGGACGTTAAACCCCATTTCTCTCTCTCTCACTTGACAAAAGGCAATGTCAGGTTCAGTTGTCTTTTTGTGGCTATCTGCTCATGCCAAAAAACTCCAAAGGGATTAAACATATATCTTGAAATTAAAATCTTTAAAATGATAGCTCAAAAGCGATTAAAAATATATCTTGAAATAAAATCTTAAAAATGATAACTCAAAAGTGATTAAAAATATATCTTGAAATTAAAATCTTAAAAATGATAACTCAAAAGTGATTTAACATGTATTATGAAATTATCAGGTTCTAAAAAGAAAGCAGTAAAGTAATTTTGATTATAATGAAATTTAATTTGATCTCAAACTGAAGTTGGATTTCGATATAAGAGTAGGCCATAGTGCCGCCACCAGGGCAAAATTTCCCAGTCATTATCCCAGTTTAGGAACAGAACAGTAGGACGTTAAACCCCATTTCATTTCATTTCATGTATAAATTATGACTAATGATAAAAGTTTATTTGATTTCATGAAATTTTTAGATTACGATGTAAAATTAGCCAGGTGATTAATATTTGTCTGGCCTGAAAGTGAATCATGTATCATGAGTCACAATAAATTCAACTAATTTGTGGAATTTTTACTGCGATGCTAAGATAACCGAGGAGTGTGAAATAGTCTCTTATTTTTCTTTCATAAGCCAGCCTCGATACAAGGCGCCATGTATACGCAAACCTAGAAATAAGGCACCATGTATATAGAAGCCTGGACATATAGCAACCGTCACAGGCATTGTCAGATGCAAATTTTTGCACAACATATGTATTATAATTATTAATAGCAATGCAAAGATAACCAAGGTGTGTGAAATAGTCTCTTTAATTTCTTTCACAAGCCAACCTAGAAGGCACTGTGTTTATATGCCAGGGGCCTTATTCACGAAATTTTAACTAAGATAAAACCCAAATTTTAGTTATATGATTGGATAATATTAGATTGATTTTAGTGCTTAGCCAATCAAAACTGAAGTATCTACTAAAATTTGAATTTTATCTTAAGTTAAGATTTCGTGAATCAGGGCCCTGGATATCATAAGGCAACAGCCATAAATTATTGCACAACATACGTATGTGTTATATTAAAAATATTATGTGATTATTTGTGCCTGAGGAAGTTTGTGACAGGTGCCTTCTGTCCAGGCTTGTCCATAAAGTGCATAATGAAACTGCAAACTGTTCAATATAGAGGACACTGGAATTAACCAAAAAAGACTGAGTTAGTCTCTTGTAAAGTAGAAAACTCAAGTACAAGAAGTTCAATATACAGGATACTGAAACAAGCCCAAAATGATTAAGTTAGTCTTCTTTTTTTTTTAAAGTACATAATGAAAGTGCAAACTATTCAATATACTGAAAACTGAAATAAGCCAAAAATGACTGAGTTAGTCGCATAATTCTCTTTTATGATTGCCCGGATTACGACAGACACAGCACCAAGCAGCTTTTATCACTATATCACCCCACAAAAATCAGAGTCCAAGCTAGTTTGCTTGCCTATTTAAAAGGATTTGACAAAACAGGATCTGTTTGTTAAAAGGTCATTTATTCAGTAACTGCATATGAACAATATCATACTGGCCTATTGATAAAGTTTCTCATCCTGCATCATAAACTATTTTATTTACATTCAAATATGTTTTAAAGTACCTGCATATAATCCAAGTACAAAAAGATCAATATACAGGATACTGAAACAAGCCAAAACCTGGCTGAGTTAATCTCTTATTTTTCTTTTTAAAGAACATGCATATAATTAAAGTACATGTACAAGAAGTTCAATTTACAGGATAACGAAACAACCCCAAAAAGTTACGTTAATCGTTAATCGTCTTTCCAAACCAAATAGAATTACATATTGATTTATGATATATAAAACTTGGGAGAAGAAATACATTTATTTGTCTCACAGAAGCTTTCGTCAGATATACAAAGATAACTCGTATGATGGATGCAAGCTGGTTCAACATTGGGGAAAATGACAAAATGTCTTAAAGTACAAGTTAGAAAAATATTTTTAAAATCAATATCATCTTAGTTTGAAAAAGTTATTCAGTCGAAAAGTTATGAGATACCCACGATTGTTATATTATTAGATTGCTCATTGTAATATTCTTAAAAACATGCATTAAGAAAAAAAAAATAGAAGTCATCTTAGGTTGAAAAAATTATTTTGTTAATAAGTTATGAAACACCTACTATTGTTATGTTATTAATGTTATATTGCTCATTGCAATATTTTTTAAAACTTGCATTAAGAAAATAAATTATAATTTGAAGTCTTCTTAGATTGGAAAAGTTATTTGTTGATAAGTTACGAGAAACCCACGATTGTTTTCTTATGAGAATTTTCTTTGTGATATTCTTTTATAACATGCATTAAGAAAGATAACTTGACTAGATTTCAATAATCATTAATAAGTGCTATTATTCTACTCTTGTATGTGTTAATTCTATTAATAATGTTGTACGATATTTGAATTGTGTAGGTTTATTTAGCAGATTTTGTCCATGATACTGAAAGTGCTATTGATCCAAGGTATTTGTTTATTATCTGCATGTTAGTGCAATAAAATCAGAAAATCTATCAGGTCACCGATTCCAGCACATTTTCGTAATGATATTCTCGATGAGTCAATAACCCTGCGACAAATGATGTCAGGTTCGAGAATAGAATGTTAAATATACATTCTACTTATAGATTTATCGAGGCAAATAAAAAAAAAATAAACATTTCCATTGTCATTATTTATCTCCAAGCTTTGATTGCTATTTATTTTATTGCAAGAAATAGAATTTTTTTTATATACGCCCAGATTGAAATTTGGTTGTTTCAATATTGTCATCACTCCCATTGGTTGGTCTGTCGTCCACAAGTTCTTGAAGATAGCCCAGAGGCTATCACCTGATAGACTTGAACTTAATACATAGTGTTTCTGTTCATGTCACAATGACACCCATTGATATTCAGTGATTTCCTATAAGTTCAATTAGAGTTATTTACCTTGATCACTTCTAAAAATCTTGTGGATGCGCTAGAGGCTAATGTTAACATCTTATTAACCTGACATTTTTGCACCAGGGCTTAAGTGAGAGGGATGCAGTGTTGAGCTTTGCATCATATTTTTTGCATCCCCTAGCAAATGTACAAAAATCATGCTGTTTTCAACATATACCTTGTCAAACATATTCCGTGGGTCAGATATGCTACAAAAGCACTCTAGCATGTTCCACATATCTCAATATTACTCTTTGTCACTGGGAGGGACTGCCACCCCACCTCCTCCCAGCACACACATATAGATATGTGTTTTGGGGTCTGGATGGGATCTTGTTTCTCATGCAAATCAGGGAATATTTTAACCGGGTTCGTATCGCAATTTGCGACTCAAGCGTCTGATTTTGTGAATCAAATTCATATTTGATTAGCATTATTAGCATAAAACCCTGCTTCAGTGCGAATCAAAGTTTTGAAAATTAATTTTAACTTTAAAACCATTCAGTATCGTACTAAAACACATCAAAACAAATCTGAATTCTCGCAATTTTATTGTCTATATCATCAAGACTCTTTACGTGCTTCTGCAACGGTCCAGTGGAACGAGAGCAGTACATGTTGTCGTCTGCTATTTATAGACGTAAAAGGTTTTGATGATAGAGATTACAAATTACTTGCTACAACACTATTATATACATACTTTCTATATCTGTGGTAGTCACAGTCGTCAAGACAGACATTCAAAACACTACAAGATAAAATTACCGGATGATCGAGGGTACATTGCGAAATTCAAGATGGCAAGTCAAACACATGATAATGTTCTGTCTTCAAATTCGACATTAAAATTAGCAACAGTTCAAGATTGGGTGAGGAAATATGACCCAGAAAAGATCTGGCTAGAGTATGAAGTAAATAAAGAATGTCCAGGTTTCGTACAAAGAATAACATGTGGTTACATACTTTTTATTTTTATTTTATATATAAATATATAAACAACAGTTTGGTAATACATCATTACGTTAGAATTTGATATGTGCAAATATCGAAATGAATTAAGATCTTTGGGTTATAAAGGTGCATTTCAGTAGGCTTCAAATTTGACTGGGGATCATGTTGCTAAGTGGGTAAGATGCTGGCTCGGTAGCCTTGAGGTTGGGTGTTTGATCCCTGCATTGGGTGACAAAGTTCATCTAGATTTTCTGGCGTGGTTTCCCCTTGTTAGTGATGAAGGATGGATGGCCTCACAAGAACAGCTGTCAATTTTGGTCTGATTTTCACGAAATTCAACCTCAACCTTCATTATGATGATATAACGGTGATATAATCAAACAGTTTTTTAAATGGGATAATAATTCTTACCCTAGGCCACGTTTCTCAACCTTTTCTCACCGCTCACCCCTAAATGAATTCGCCACCAACCCATTTACCCCCGAGTTTTGAGGAGGTTACTGACGGCGGAGCCGTGGCCGGTGAAGCTGGTAACCGAGAGCGCCGTAGGCGCGAAGCCCGTCGAGGAGGGTCAAGGGGAGGGGGTCTCCCCCGTAGGAAATTTTTAGAAATTGGAGCCCGGAAATGTGATTTCCAGCCATTTCAGGCACTCTTCAGGGGTTTCATAGGAACTTGAAAATGGCATTTTTCTATAAAAGCGATCCGACATGAACCGCGGATCCTTGCACGGGCCTGCACCCCCTGACCACATTGACATTGAATATGGAATGAATACAGATCGAAGATGAGATTCAATAATCACCAAATTTATATTTTAATGAAAATACGTTGTTTCCAGTTCAGTGCGAAATTTGCTCCTGGTGATTGTCACAAACGATTTTTTTTATTCTCGGGACAGTGTTTGAGAGTGCTAATCTCAACTGCACAACCTTTATATGATCATTTTTGAAGTTACTGGGAGTGTGGTCATTCACCCCCTGGATGCCAGCCATTCCCCCCTTGGGGGTGAATTCACCCCAGGTTGAGAAACGCGGCCCTAGAGGGACCACAAGCTAAAAAAAAAGGTCATTTTTCGTACAATCAGGGGCCATAATTCAGGAAGTTACAATCCGATATGCACAAATATCGAAAGGAACTACGATTGTAAAGTTGTAAACATGTGTTTCAAGTTTCATCAAAATTGAATGAAGATTGTGACCTCTACAGGGTTCACAACCTTGATATACCATATTTTTACACTCTTCGCGTACAAGCGGCGGCCATTTTTTCAGTCAATTTTGGTCCGATTTTCACAAAATTTTACCTCAATCTTCAATACAATGTAACGGTGATATCATCAAATGTTTTTTTAAATCGGATAATAATTTTGACCTCCAGTGGGACCACAAGCTAAAAAGGGCGATTTTTCGTACAATCAGGAGCTTTAATTCAGGAAGTTACGATCCGATGGGCGCAAATATCGAAAGGAACCAAGATCTTTGGATTATAAACATACATGTCAAGTTTCATCAAAATCGGTTCAATATTGTGACCTCTATAGGGTCCACAACCTTGATATAACATATTTTCACACTATTTGCGTACAAACGGCGGCCATTTTGTCCGTCAATTTTGGTTTGATTTTCACAAAATTCAAACTCAGCCTTCATTACCATATAACAGTGATATAATCAAATGGTTTTTTAAATCGGATAATAATTTTGACTTCCAGAGGGACCACAAGCTAAAAAGGGCAATTTTTCGGACAATCAGGGGCCATAATTCAGGAAGTTACGATCCAATGGGTGCAAATATCGACAGGAACCAAGATCTTTGGGTTATAAACATACATGTCAAGTTTCATCAAAATCGGTTCAAAATTACGACCTCTATAGGGTCCACAACCTTGATATAACATATTTTCACACTATTCGCGTACAAACGGCGGCCAAATTGGGTGTCCGATTTTCACAAAATTTGAACTCAACCTTCATTACCATGTAATGGTAATATAGTAAAACGTTTTTTTAAATCGGATAACAATTTTTACCTCCAGAGGGACCACAAGCTAAAAAGGGCGATTTTTCGAACAATCAGGGGCCATAATTCAGGAAGTTACGATCCGATTGGCGCAATTATCGAACGGAACCAAGGTTATAAACATGCATGTCAAGTTTCATCACAATCGCTTAAAAATTGTGACCTCTATAGGGTCCACAAGCCTCAAGCTAAAAACATGATATTTCGTACAATCAGGGACCATAATCCATGAAGTTCAGATCCGATACATGCCAATATCGAAAGGAACCGAGATCTTATGGGGATAAACCTATATTTCAAGTTTCGTCAAAATCGGATAAGAATTGTGACCTGTAGAGAGTCCACACACAAATTGTGGACGGACGGATGGACAGGGGCGACGGCATAATATGTCCACATGAAAATGTGGGCGTATAAAAACTGCTAATCAATTGGTAAATTTTGCTACTCAATTATACAATTGATTAGCATTCTTACACAATTTTTCTGGAAACTGCTAATCAAATGTATAAAAGTAAAATATTCCCTGATGCAAAATAATGTGTCACCACTCCCGTGTTAGTGGGATATGTCTGCTAAAAGGCAGATAGATTTTCAGCAATTTCTGGACACTTGAACCGCCCATTAGGTTGACATTAGCAGGAGGAGGAATTATATGCCTGTCATGTTTTATATAATTTTAAGAATTATATCATGGGTTATTGCCTTTGACCATGTTTTTTGTGTATTGTATAAGCTTCCTGCATTGCCTACAAATAGAAAATTAATAAAAATGTGACAGCCTTGATGGACCACTCTGACGTCATAGTTGCTGTGAGTGTATGTTTTGTTGTCCCTTGTTTGAAAGGATTTTTGACAAAGGTGACAAGGAAAAATCATTGAAACACCAAATATTACTTTGCAAAGAGAATACCAGGAGTTACTGTGGAACATTTCTCTTGATGGAGTCCATCTGTTATCATATTAAGTTCTCATTTTTATTTTCATGGATTTTGAATTTGATTTCCCTCCAGGATAAGTGATTCTCGATTGTTTTTTAAAAAGCTATAATACATCACCTGAACTTGACGAACTCAAGGCTTTCACAGTCCAATTCTGGTTACTTCATTCTAGATGGACTGGGCATCTGAACAAAAGATCTCTTAGAGAGAGGACTCATGAAATCTTACATCCAGGAGTCAATTGTATGATTAACTGAACAGTCCAGTCCACACATATCATCATGGTACTAGGCAAATGTTTAGATTTTTGCATACAGATGTACGTTAAAGATTTCACTTACTTTTGATCTGCATAGTAGATTCAAAGTAAACTACTACCTAGTTTCACAGCCACAAAGAATTAAACTATCTTATGACTGCTGTTAAAGACCATTTATCAAATGATTATTGTTAAAAGACCTTTTATCAAATGATTGCTGTTAAACGAACCTTTATCAAATGATTGCTGTTGAAAGACCTTTTATCAAATAATTGACAGCAGTCTTTTAACTGGAAGCATTCTGAATATGAATAAACCACCTGATTTGTACCTCATGTTTGTTTATGTACTAGTGTTGAATAGGGATTTTTAAATACCAATTTTTGTAAATGTTAATACGGGAAAAGAGGGTTAAGTTAAATGATGGTATAATAGGCCTAGTGATATAAGTATTATGTTATTATAGACTTAACATTATAAATCTTGTTGTTTTTCTCCTCAAAACTTGTTTATTTTCCTGTTTTATTTCTCCCACACACAATAGTATTTTGAAATTTTAAGAAATATGGAGGCTATAAAAATTGATAATATTCTCATAAAATGTGAGGTCAAAATTAATATAACTCCAAAATAATCATCTTGTAAAATTGCGTCAATTTATAATCTCTCTGAAATTTGTAAAAATGTGATATATGGGATTTTATACCAAAACATTAACCCATTTATTGTCTGAAAATATACATTACGAAATAAAAAGAAAATATTACAATAAGTATCAGATAAGACACAGTTATTTTAATTATAAAAATAACCTTCTGTTGAATGGCTGAGTTTTAGATCGCAAGATTAAAAGAAATTAATACTTAATCTTTAGCCTACGTGATGTGAGCGAAAAGCTATTTTTTTTTATCCATGATTCCTGTTTATGGTAATCGCTTCTATTTTTAGTAAAACTGTATTATGTAGATAAAATATAAATAGAAACAGATAAAAACCACAGGATTATTACTTTTCAATGGAAGATTTGTCAGACCATGTGTGAGTGTTAAGAAATTGAAGAGAATGCATGCCAGATTACAGACATAAAAAAAAAAGATGTCACTTGTGCAATATGAAATCAACACATGATCTGTAGGGTTGTTAAATGTTGTTATTATATAAAAGAGAATTAGTTATATCCATGTATACTTTACTTTGTGTTTATTGTTTTGAAGGAATTGCAAAATGCTAAGTTGGAAACTGTATGTACAAAGGCACATTGTTTTTGGATTTGTACTAGTATTCTTTATCAGGAATAGTCCATTGGAGGGAAAGGGGGCTGTGAAGATATTTGCAATTTGTCATTGTAAATCTTTAAATTGTGGAGGGATTTCAAACATATTTTGATTGAGCACTGTGAGGCATTGTATAGTTGTTCGGATGGGATGGGAAACTGAGGTCCCTTGTACACATTTGTGTGCACGTAAAAGGTCCCTTGTACACATTGGTGTGCATGTAAAAGCATTCTTGGCAGTTGGAATTCAATTTAAGAATAGACCATAGCGCCACTGTCAAGCAGAATTTTCCTCATAGCACACTGTATACCTGTCATCATTAGCCTAAATAGAGCAGAACAGCAGGACGTTAACCCCATTTCATTTGTGGAGCACTGTGCTCTGTTACTGTTTGGTCCCACACAGGAACCCATACGCCTGCTTAAAATTTTAAGTTCCTGTAGTAGTTAGTGACAGGATATGCTTACTTATTCGAGAACACTTTATACCACTTCACATACACTTGAAAAGGCATCAGAACTCTCTGATTTTTTTTGACTTTGTCATGTAATGAAAGGGTATAAAAATAAATGTACTTCGATTATTATGCTACATTTATCTATCTAAATTTTATAACCTACCAAACTTGACATATATAGGATGATAAAGTATGTTTTTTATACTTACCCGATGAAGAAAACCATCTTGAAACTTCTTTGATGTAAAACAATGCGGAATAATTGTGCTATAAAATTCAGTATCCTTTACATGAACTTGAACTACTTGAAGCTCGGCTGCCACACAGCGTGTCACATGTATTGGGGAAAAAACCTGAGCTAAGCAACAGCGCTAAACTATAGTTAGAAGTGTCAAAAGTATTACAGAACTGGCACTAAAATAATGGTAATAGTGCAACAAGCAGACTTGCAGACATAACCCAGACGGTCTACAGTGATTGTATCATGACTCATTATTAATAATGTTAGTCCTTAGTCAATCGTATCTATTTAGAAGCGTAGAAACGAAACCGACCTCTACGTTGATTCATCTGTCAATCAATATATATCTATATTTATTAATATCAGTTATTGTCTATCAAGTTTCTGATATATTAGAAGAGTGTATGGTTTAATTACATTATGATAAGCTTTATATTTATAATGACTTTGTGTTTTATTATACAATATAATAACTTTTATTTTAAAAATGTTGATGATTCATCTTTATAATAAACTGTGTAATTACTACGTGTTAATAACTTTTTTTTAAAAAAAATCAGTGATTCATAATAATTTTTATTTGTTAGATTTTTTATTTTGATTATTATATATTTTTTTTTTTTGATATATTAATTACTTGTAGGATGAAGCACGAGACTGAAGTTATGCTGGGGAAAGAAAGACTGAAGAAAATAAGTTGAGAAAAAGAAAAACCTGAGGTCGGCAGGATGAGGTTTTTCTTGCAAGGGTTTGATGTCTTTCTTCCCCAGCATAAGCGAAGTTGATGACTTTATCTTGCTTATAAACCATCTTTATGTACGTAAAATCGGTATATCATTGATTTCCACTAGGTAAAACCTTATATTATGTTTTCTTATGGAAAAAAAGACTTGGAAGCATAACTCGTTACAGGTTAAACGCAAAACTTTCTGAAGAATAACCCCCAATTCTCCTGTATATATTCAAAGCCGCCGCAACTTTCAGGTCACGAGTTATTCCAGGCATAGAATATCCCAAAGATCAAAGAGATTTACTGTTATAGGTTTATAATTTGTAATAAGATATACAATTACTTTGTCGCATTTAAAATCATAATAACTTTTAAGATTTACACATACTTTGTTGTATTTAATATCAAAATAACTTTTATTTTTAAAATATCTGTCTTCATTAACTTAGTCTGGGCAGAAAATTAGGAAGCTAAACCACATGAAATTTTTGTTTTTAAAAATATCAATAATTCATGATAATTTATATGTGATAAAGGTTTTAATTTTACACAATAATATCTTTTTATTTAAATTCTATTTAAAAAGAAATAAGTTTAAGAATATCAGTCCAAATCCAGGTCATTCCATTCAGTTTTGACATTTAATATGTGGAACTAAACAAACCAGCAGAGCGTTTAAGCGTTTGATCAAACCTTTTGATGGGCCTGATTTTAATCTCTTTGAATTCAATCGAGCAAAGTATCTACCATTGATATTCTGGTTTTGTTTTCTTTGGGGTGGTGTTGGTGGGATGGTCTAGAGTGACGCGCTTCGACCACTAGCTGGCCGATCACCGCTGACTTGTGGCTGTGGTTTCGATCCCTGGTGTGACCGTATGTGGCATGTTAGTCCTGAAATGACCTAGTTTGTGTCGAGTGGATGTTAAACCCCCATTTCTCTCTTTCTCTTTGTTTTCTTAATGATCAGTGATTATTGTGAGTACATTTTAACGTGGATTAAAAATGAAATGAAAGAGGTCTAATGTCCTACTGTTCTGCTCAGACTGGGCTGATGAAGATGGGCATACTCCATGCAGTGTGCTATGAGGAAAATTTTGCACGGGCCTACTCTTATATCAATTTCCAACTGTCAAGCGATGTTTTACATGCATGCCAATGTGTACACAGTCCTCAATTTTCATCCCATTCAAACAACGTTGGAAAATCCTGATGCACGTTCTATGCCATTCCATTGATCGAACACACAACCTCCAGGCTAGCGTGCCAACATCTTACCCACTTTGCCACTGTGGTACCTTAACAGGGATTAAGCTTTAAAATTATGATATTGTCACAAATGAAGATCGGTGGCTTTAACTTAATAATAACCTAGTATTGTATAGTTTATAATGACATAATCGTTAATATAATAAGGCATAATTACTTTGTTTATTCCACATCAACACTTTATTTTGATGGTAATACATCTACCACTTTTTAATACTTCCATAATTATCGATTTCTACTTCCGATATTTTTAAAACAACTGTAAAAATTGGGTATTGTGTATGAAGTTGATTAAAGTTACATAGGGGATTTAGCAGCTTGGTTTCCTGTCGTCAGAGGTGCAGATAAGTGGGCCTGGCCTATTAGTAGAGTGCGGTTGTTGGGATGGGAACGAAAGAACCCTTGACATTCAGAGTTGGATGACGACTTGGTGGAATCGCCACTGTCCAAGCAAACTTTACATCATAGCACATTCAATGTTGTTTAAATGTCTTCATTAGCCTTAACCTTTTTTCAATGACCAGACCTTATGATACAACGCGTTCATATTATCAAAGCAAAAAAATGAAAATAGTACAGCAGAACAAAATTACTTGATATACAGTAATGGAGAAATACACCAAAAATATTGTCAATTATATTTGCATTTATTGTTGTCTTTCTTGTAGTGAATGGTTTTAATATTATGTACCAAAAGAAAAACTTGGTAAAATCGTGAAATTGGACAAATTTTTCACTTTATCTCGCCAAAAGAACTATTGACACTATAGTGCGAGTTTCTGACTATAGTTTGGATAGATTAAGGGAATTTATATTGTTAAGGATATTGGCAATGTTGAGAGTTTAACTTTAAGTTGTTGGGAAGAATAAATGGAGTACGTTGACACTATACCTTGTGTATTTTTCACACCTCAGTGTGTATCCGTCAAACTAAGTAAATAACATGTTTATATCATGTGTATTTTGAAATAACTTCGCACAAAGACTGATAGTGACAAGAAACGCTAAAACAGTGGTTTGTTGACACTCTCGTGTTTACCTGAAGATTTCAAATCATAAACTACTGATGCAATATAGGGTAGGAAAAGTCGTGGTATTTGCCGTTCGCGAAATGTCCCCCATCCTCCTATGTATCTTATATGTATCCAAATACGGCATTCGACATTATTTGTTCCACATGGTCACGGAATCCCTTCCGAAAACAATTACAAAAATTTTATTTATTATTCATATTTGCTTTTGGAGTATTTATTATAGAGGTGTGAAATTATTCAAAAGTGCATTTTTTCGTGCGTTAGAAGGTAAAGAAAGTGACATAACCAATGTTTGAGCACGGAAAAAAAATTGGTTCTTCAGAAACATAGTTCAATAGAATAAACATACCAAATGCCTCTCAATAATAGATAAATAAGCTAGAATTCGTCTTATTTTGGGGTTTTGACAAATGTATTTGACTACCTTTATCAGTAGCTTTCATCTTGTCTAAGAATTTAGCTCCATGCGCTGTTTTACATAGTTTCTTTCACGTGCCAAAAATGAACGAAATACTTGATAAAAAAAAATTTACAGTCAGGCTCAGATCAAACCGAAAATGTTGCGAAAAATAAGTTTTGTAAAGTTGGCCTTTTTGAGATATTCCTTCCTCTCTCATTTGCTCTGTGTTTTGTTTTATTTGTTTGTACCAGAAGAATTAAGATCCCCCAGAGTGAGTTACCTTCAGATATTACTATCATACATCAAAGTTCACATAAAAATCGCCCAAATGGATTCCATATTTCACATAAAAAAACACTCAAATTTGAGACACCGTTATAGTGGAGTTCTTGATTGGGGAGTTTGCATGTAATAACCTCAGACAACTTTTGAAATTTGGTTGTATATTTTGATGTAGCCCATGTCTTTCTTGCATTGCATTATCCTAAATTCGAATCTGGCATAGATTTACAGGAATAGCACCAGTGAGGCTGACAAGTCAATTTATGCCTAGTTGTTCGTATGGGATGGGATGGAAAACTGAAGACAACCTGAGTACACATTTGCATACACATAAAAGAACCCTTGACAGTTGGTACATGTATTTGACCAAGAATAGGCCAAGCAGTAATAGAAAATAGCAAATCTTCTGTGTATTGCTACGAGGGAGATTGGATGACCAAATGGTTACTGTGTGCACGTTGTGTTTTAAGGTCTGCCATTGAGTCAACTGGCGAGGGTTCAATTGCTCGGTTGTAAGTGACAAGGAGTAGGGAGGCCTGTCCAAGCTTATAGGCTTTCTCCAGGTTCTCTGGTTTCCTCCCATGACTTAAGACCCCCGTGCGCAAGCAATTTATTACAATAAAATTGAACCATATGTTAGTCCAAAAATGACCAAGTTTGTGTCAAGTGGACATTAAACCCTATTGCTCTCTCTCTCCCATTGCTATGAGCTTACATTGTTCTGTTCGTTATTCCATTTGGCTTTAGTCGTTTTCCGCCCACCAATGAAGATTTTTTTTTTCATCTTCTTCAAAACTGTGCTCAAACGATTTCAACCAAAAATGGTGATAATTTTAAAAAGTTTCTCTGTCCACCACTCTTCTGAACTGAACACTCTTTTATGATAACAAGGGTCTTTGCATTAAGGTAGTAACGGTATATATATTTTTGACTTGGTATATATATATATATAATGTTGTGCCTCTAGATATGATGCTATAGATAGCTAGCCTATACATCATTTTCAAATTTACTGGAGAATCCCACAGACATAGCCCCAAACATACCAGTGTGGTATCTAGAACAGAATTATATCTATTTTCATATCTGTCTGCGGGGACACTCCCACTTAAATAGTCACAAAAAGAAGGTAGGAATCACTAGGGTTTAGCTTGGAGAATAGTTGACACTTATCTGTTTAAAAAGCTCTACAACCCCCGTTTCCTTTTGATAAGAAGGAAAATTGCGAGGATAAAGGAGAAATGCTGTAGGTACACAGAGTAGAGTATTTGTCAGGTCTGTTAACTTTTGATCTCCGGTATCGAAACAGAAGCTGTTTTCACACCTACTAAGTCCGTCAATACTAGAATAACCGAGGACTTGATCCCCCGCTCCGGCTTGTTGTCCAACATTCTCTTAAATCAATCACAAATAATTTACGTGGGTCACTCTTGTTTTTCTTTGACTAAAAATCTTACCAACATTATCAACTTGACTTTTCTCTCCTGGGTTAAAACTAATAAAAGATGCCTTTGTTTCTCTCTTTCCGTCATTCATAGATTCTAGCGTAGATCAACATATTTTAAATTACACAAACTTTCCACAAAAGTCCCTTTAAGTTTCAAGGATTTATGAAATTTTCTTACAATGTGAAATTAAATATAGAACTGCTGTGGGTTTACAGAGTCTAGATATTTCATAATTTTCAAACAATGCCTATAAATTTGAAAAACAGAAATTAAATTCTGATCAATCATCGGAATTGTTAAATTGAGCTTCTTTTTTTTTCGGATCTGAATCTTTCATAAAATTTCGGATCCAAGAACTTGAATTACAAATTTTCTTTATACAGGGACAAAAAAATGAATCGTCTTTATTTATCCAAGAAAATTTTGTTATTATTGATAATGGAACCATTTGAATTATTAGCTCCTAAAGTTGTCTTACTTACAATAGAGACTTTGAATTTAGAAATTGAATATTTTTTGACTAAAAATTTAAAAATTAAATCTTTTTTGACAAAAAATTTAAAAATTAAATCTTTTTTTATGAAGAATTTAAAAATTAAATCTTTTTTGACAAAGAATTTTTTTATAACTTTGAATTGAGGAATTGAAATCTTTTTTCACATGTGGCAAGTTCGTAATTTCAAACAATTATTGTATTTTATGAACAAATATCTCATTTTTCACAGCTTAATCTAAATCTACTTAAATTGATTATTTAACATTTAGACGGAAAAGAGGTGGACGGCGAACACTCCCTTAAAAAATGTAAAAGCTGGACAGGCTTCGGCATCTATCTGGATACTGGATCAAAAACTGATACTGGCGGGGCGGTAAGAAGTAGATGAATAAATTTAAAGATCCCCGAGCAACAGCAAGACAAATAGACTGTAGGTAGTAGAGATTGTTTAATAGCACAACGTTTCGGGTTCAAAAGGGTACTGCCACCCGAAACGTTGTGCTATTAAACAATCTCTACTACCTACAGTCTATTTGTCTTGCTGTTGCTCGGGGATCTTTAGATTTATTTAACATTTAATTAAGAAAATTCTCGGCTTGGAATCAACTGGATCAAAAATATGCATATCAAACTATTTTAGTGAACATTTATAGGTGACATTTGCTTCTTTATAGAGGAAGCAGAATGTTGAGAAATTTTAAATTCATCTAGTCGTTGGAAATGTTTACATGAATTGAACCATAATTTATGCAATGATTTTCCTTTGAGCAGTTTTCAAGGGACTGAAAATCCCCCATATGATGATCTTGCTATTCAACCGTTTAACTCTTAGACTGCACAAAACTGCCCTTTATTCTTAAGATCATCCTAAACTGCTTGCTCTGTCCCTGTATAGCGGTGGCACCACCATGAACTAGTAAATGGTTCTAGGATACAGAAAGCTTTTCACATATCTCTGAAAGTTAAGGGAGGTTTCGATCTGTCTAGCGATATACTGGTATCAATATATCAGGGATCAAGGTGACGAAGTGGATATGACGCTGGCTCACTAGCCTGGGGTTCGAGTGCTACATCCCAACATTAGCTGAGAAAGTTCATCACGATTTTCCGCTGTGATTTCTGATTGTCAGTGATGCAGAACAGGGAACGTGACAAGAACAGCTGTCTAGGTGTTCGGATGGGACGTAAAACAGAGGGTACTAATTGGCATGCACATAAACAATTCCTTGGTAGTTGTAATTCGATATAAAAGTAGGGCATAGCGCCGTTGCCTCGGCAAATTATCCCTCATAGCACACTGTATGGTGTTTGCCCATCTTCATTAACCCAGTTCGGAACAGAACAGTAGGATGTTAAAATACATTTAATTTCATTTCATATTAATATATCCTTTTTATCCAGTCAGTATTTAAATATACCAAGTGTTAAAGGTCAAGACTATATTTTAGATCAATAATCATCTAGATTGAATAATTTGGTAATTTACAAGTGTTATGAAGAGGTATTTATTCTGTTGTATAAATCAATGTAACTTGACTGACCCAAACATAAATCAATTGTAAATCTATAAGACACTTTCTTCATTTTAAATTAGCAGTTTTTCTCATAACTTTAGGTTTAAGTTTTAATATCCTGTATAGATAAGTTGTCGATTTTTTTTGGTGTATGATTTGTAAAAATCAATTGAATATGACAAACAGATATGATTAATTTTGAAAATTTGAATGTAGGATTCCAGTTCAGTTTAATTGCAGTTTTGATAGTGTGACCGGTAAATAAACTCCAGAACTCAGATTTATATATGGTACACGATAGATAGATACTTGCAATTCATTAATTTTGAAAGTACATAAGTTATTAAAATTAGATATTAATTAACTTGGCAAAACCATAATCAGCTCTCGATGCCATCATTACACTGCAATATTTAGATTTTTCTGATGGGTGATTTAATATAGAAATGGATAATTGTAACAATGGTAGTAATGGCTATCCTAAAATTGAATCGCTTATATCTGGGTTCAGAGTGAATCAATGTGACTGAAATTTTCAGCATATTCTGTTTTAATTATCTTTTATAGTGAGAACTGACAGCTCTTTATCTTATCTTACTTAATGCCCTTTCAATTGACGAGTTTAAAGAATTTATAAAACATGATTTTGATCACCTTAAAAGAACTCAGAATTGTGAATAAATTATTAATGGATGATCAAATTCTCATAATTATGTTCATACATCATGTGAAATAAATTACAATTTAACCATTTGAGAAAAAATAGAAACTGTTTTGAATAGAAATGGGATAAAAGATACATTTAACATGTATACAATAAACTAATCAAACTTATTATTGTTAATAAAAAAATATTTACTTTATTCAAAAGCATCTTTCATCCCTCAGCCTTTTGTTAACTGAGCGTCATATATTGTTCTCAGCGATAAATAGAAATAATGACGGTCGCGTGCTATGTTCCGCTTCGATGATGACAGGAAGGCTAGAGTAGGCACTTAATAGTCTATGTGAAGAAATACGCCTTTGTTCCTATCGTTTTATACATAGATGTCAGAGGACTTTAACTTATAATTTACTATAATTAATCGTGAAAACGATAATTATATAAATTGAATGATTTATCTGTAGCTAGTTTAAATGATTTAGTATTATCTATTATAAAAATACAAATGGACGATGCCTATTATGGTTTTTACATCCAAATCATCTATTCTCTATGTAATAATAATAATGAAAAAAAATCTTCCTTTGTGTTTGTTTATTGTTATGGTAAAAATTCACAGCAGTGTTTTTTCTTTCTTATTTAATGTACGTGTACATGTAATCGGAGAATTCAAATATGAAACGTACTCAAAATAGAGCAGATGAAAAGCAAAAGGCACTCTATTATGGTACATTTAATTTATTTATGTTTTCAATTTTCTCTCAAAAATACAAAGGCTATTCTTTAGCATTGTCTATGGTAAATATTTAATGTTGTTTAAAACATATGTTTTGTAAAGCCCTTTATCCCAAGTCTTTTATAATAGGTATTAACTAAAATAGAATCGGGTTAATTAAAGGCCCTGCACTTGACATTTTATTCAGTTGTCATGGAGGTAAATTTAGTTATATTTACCTGTCAACAGAAGTCATTCTATATTTATACTACTTAAATTCTTTCTGATTTAATTTTAAATAAACAAAATATTATGTAAAATGCTCAATATATGTTTATCCATCCATTTAAATTAATGTAACTGCAATAAAATGGCTTGAACATAAATTTAAGTAATTTTGTGCCCCTTCCCCCATATGTAACGGAAAAAGAATGGCTTGAATATAAATTTAAGTAATTTCGCACCTCCATCCCTATGTAACTGCAATAACATGGCTTGAAAATAGATTGACGTAGCACTCTCCCTGCTTTGATTCTAAGAAAATATGCATATGCCAGGAGACACTACTCTTTGTCACTTACAGCCTGGTTATGTCAATTAGTTCTTTTGCAAATGTGAAGAATGAACAAGAATTTTTATTTAAATTGTTGCACTTACTTACTTTTTGAATTGGAGGTAGGATGGTTGAATGGTTTGCAAGTACGCGCTGTATCTTTAGGTCTGTCATTTAGTCAACAAGCGTGATTTCGATTCCCAGGCTGTAAGTGACAAGAAGTAGTGTCTCCTGTCCAACGTCATGCTTTTTCTCTGGGTTCTCTGGTTTCCTCCCACTACTTAAGTCCCCTGCACTCAAGCGAAATATTGAAATTAAATTGAACCATGTGTTAGTCCTGAAATGACCTAGTTTATGTTGAGTGGATGTAAAGTCCCATTTCTCTCCTTCTCACTTTATGAATTTTATTATGAACTATAATCAAAACTAAAGCAGTATCAGAAGTACATATGTACCCGAGATTCAGATAAACAACCTTGTTTAGAGGCCTTAAAATAAAGCTGATTGTTCTTGAGAAAAACTGTCTTTACGAGATTTTATTTTACAAATATCGTTTTAATAAAATTTAAAGAATTTCATGCTTTATTAAGTCAAACCGAGTACACTCAATGAGGACATAATTGTCTGTCGTCATTTCACGGTAAAGGATATTTTATCAATGACACAATTTGTGAACTCCTATACTTTTAATATGGTTTCCGAATGGTTTGGTAAGTAGGATCGCGTAAGTCTAAGGTATATATATCTTGAAGAATGGTGGCAGTAAATGGTATGGACATATACGCAGGAAAAAGAGAGAGAGAGAAATGGGGTTTAATGTCCACTCAACACAAACTAGGTCATTTTGGGACTGACATATGGTTTCATTTTATTTCAATAATTCGCTTGAGCGTAGGGGTCTTAAGCATTGGGAGGAAACTGGAGGAGCCTGAGAGGCGACCCGAATCCTTGTCACGTACAAACAGGGATTTGAAACCATGCCATTTGACTCAATAACATATACGCAGGAAACCACTAGAACTAAAGTATTAGCTCTTTAATATTGGCTCTTTAATATTTCAGGATCCAATCATTAAACTAGTAGTTTAAATCAAAACAGGTGTCTGAAAAACATATTTTGTGATGTTTTATTCATTAATGAATGCCATGGGCCATGTTAGATTTCTATGCTGGTTTGAATACATGTGCACATGTCATAGCATATTAAATTATTTCCAACTGAATGAGAGGACACAACATGGATGGAAATTACTATTAATACGATAAGCATTTTAAAAAATGTGCTCGTCAAAATAATAGATGCTGTTAATTGCATTTTAATATTTAATTTATGAATATTGTCGTTTGATCAGTGATAGACTAGTTGAATAGATATCATATCTACATTTATATTTATTGTTCCAAGCTTTACAATCTTGAATTTTAAATCAATCAGGATTGCCCTTTGGGGAATAAACTGGGACAATAAGAGCCTAGTTCAATTGGTTCAACAACTGAAATTGAATGAATTGAGATTGAGTTTAATGTCCTACAGTTCTTCATTGACTGGGCTAATGAAGACGACTGGCATACACTATACAGTGTGTATGCGGGATGGTTCACCCAGATAGCAGCGCTATGTCCTACTCTTACTTGGATCTAACACCTTGTTAGTGAACCAGCCCCTTACTCACTGAACTAACAAGGACATCTTGTTGGATCCTGCTGTTAGAGAGAGAGAGGGAGAGAGAGGTATATATATATCTTGAAGAAAAGTGGCAGTAAAAGGTATGGACATATACCCAGGAAAGAGAGAGAGAGAGAGAAATGGGGTTTAACATCCACACAGCAAAGACTGGGTCATGTCAGGACTAACATATGGCTCAATTTTATTTCAATAATTTGTATGCACATAGGGGTTTTTAGCATGGGGAGGAAACCTGAGAACCCAGAGAAAACCCTTGACTTGGGGTTGGACAAGTGACTTTACTCCTTGCCACGTACAAGAGGGGAATTGAAACTATGTGCTAACCATTCTTTTTTTAATGGTACCCAGTAATATTTCCTTTTGTTGGATGGTATTAAGGGTTACCAATTCTCAATGCTTATTTTAAGTTCTAATTAAAGATACATTATTGGAGAGAAAAAATTGACTTTTGTCGGTCTTCCTTTTGGCCTCAGAGGTCATAGAAATTATAAATTAGATCTTTATTTAAACAACAAGCCAATAATCAACCCTGTAGACCCACGGATGGCTTGGATTGGGCTCGGATTTAAACAGGATTTCGTCGATTGATTTAATCACAATGGCGTCGTGGGCGGGGATTCTTCGTGACATTGACGTGATCATACTTCCGTCTCAAACCGAATACGCTTACGGTACCCCAGTCATTGTAAACATTACTTGATAATCGAGACTATGTAGGTGGAATTAACACCTGTCAATCAACGATCGGCCATACTAAGAATCGGTGACGATGGAATTCAATACCATTTCTTGTCAAAAATTACACTGATAATAAATATGTTCAGAATAAAGTAATTTGACTGAAATTTTCAATATATTCTTCTTTCATCATCTATTTTTGAACTGTTATAGCAAGAATGGCTAACTCCTTATAAAAATCTCCCATAATGTAACTTTAATCAACTCTGAGATCATTGAGAAAAAGTCTGAAATTTTAAACTTTTATATAATTATCAGGCCTGTTTTGAAATGTCAGATTATTCAGAAAAATTTTAAATTCAAACTTTATATAATAATTAATCCCTGTTAAACGATACTAAACCATAATCGTCACATGCTTATTCGTATTCAATTTGCTCATATGATATACAATAATTTATAATTTTGAGGAAAAAGCATTATGTTGGAAAGTAGGATTTTTCCTTGTTGATTGAATGTAGGTTTCATAAGACATAATAGTGTATGTTGAATAAACCTTTTAATATACCTACGATTAACCTCAAGTTAGGAAACCGCAACCAGGATAAAAGAGGGAATATAAGGAGTTTCACTTCCTTATAATTGTACATATGGGTTACAAATAGAAAGATTAAAGCTGCAATTTCATATTTTTAAGTTATATTTTTAAAGTATATTAAAATAAAGCCTTAAATTAGATGGTATCTATAAGCAGTCCTACCTTGTTAAAGCATAATCCTATTAATCCTAGGATTTGCCAGTCGAAAAATTGGAAAAAATATAATTTTCATCTTCAAATTCAAACATTTGAATATAGCTATTGCACGGGGGGAATTATTATTTCCAATGTGAAAGATGTTTAAGTGTGGAAAATAATGCCTGTGATTGTATAATAGTGAGTTGACAACCTATTGAACAAAAGACGTAGAAATAAATATGTTTTGACTTTCTTAGAAAATATGAAATTCCCGCTTTAATAATAGCTAGAATTATTCCCAACATGTGACAAAACATAAAAGGGCTACATATGACTAATGTGTTCTAATTTTAAAAAATTTGAGAAAAAAAAAATCTATAGAAAGTGAAAATTTCGTATCTATTCAAAGATTTTTTAAAATTCATAAGATTTTTTATCTTTTTTTTTTTATATATATTGTCAAATAGATGACAAATGCACACGGAAATAGACAACAAATAATGTAGGTAAAATGCGGTCGGTTGAATGGTTATAACACGTGCACGCTGTATAAAAATGTCTGTCATTGATTCAACTGGTGTGGTTTCGATTCCCTGGTTGTATGTGACAAAGAGTAGGGTCGCTTGTCAAACCCTGTGGGTTTCCTCAGGGTCCACCTGTTTCCTAGCACTTCTAAAGACCCCCTACGCACAAGCAAATTATTGAAATGTAATTGAACCATATGTTAGTCCCAAAATGACCCAGTTTGTGTCGAGTGGAAGTTAAATCATATTTCTTTCTCACTCACCAGCTGTATTGAAAAGAAAAGTGGCATGTTAATAAAATTCCGAAGTAGAAAACTAGAATATTCAGATAAGTTTTTTAATTTTAGTGAAATCTATTTCTATGTCTTATAAATAAAGTAGGCGTCCGTAAAGTAGGTGTCAGTAAAAAATAGCACTAGTATTAAAATCGTATGTAATGACTAACAACAAACAGTTGAAAATCATTCTTAAAAAAACCCCTAATCTTCATATATGCTCAATATTTGAATAGACAACACAATAAAACACAGATTGACAAACAATATTTATATGAATTGTTGTAAAGTGGATGTCCCTGGGTTCTCCCAGTATCGTCGTCCTACTACCTTTATTGTGTGTTGCATTTGTGTATTGCTTCCCTTGTTGGGTTCTTTTTATATTTAGTAAAGCTTATATCACTGTAGGGTCTGCATTATACTGCATTTTGGAGGTCTCAATCTTGACACCCTTTCCATTGAGTTGATTTGAAAGTACCTATTATTTATTATTTTCAATGTCCATGAGAGAGAGAGAGAGAAATGTGGTTTTACATCCTCTCAACACAAACTAGGTCATTTTGGGACTAACATATGGTTTAATTTTATTTCAATAATTCGCTTGCACGTAGGGGTCTTTAGCAGTGGGAGGAAACCAGAGTGCCCGGAGGAAACCCACGAGGTTGAGAAGGCGCCCCTATCTCCACTCCATGCCACATACGCTCACACCAGGGCTCGAAACTCAATGCCCATGTGTGGATGGTCTGATGGATTGCACATGTGCATTGTATCATGAGGTCTGTCATTGAGTCAAGCAGTGCGGTTTCGATTCCCCAGCTGTACATGACAAGGTGTAGGGTCCCTTGCCCAACCTTGTGGGCTTTCACCAGGTCCTCAGTTTCCCTCCACTGCTGAAGAACCATACGTGCAAGCAATTTATTGAAATAGGGTTGACCTTGTTTGTGTCACATGGAAGTTAGACCCCATTTATCACTATGTGATTCATCTGATATTCAGGTTTCACGTCTAGGTGTCTGTGGTTTGGTTGTCCTGTGCTTACATATACTAATATAGTGAAGCTCCGGTCTAACAAAAACATGAGAATAATCTTTAGAACTCAATTTTTGTGTATTTAATACAAATATTTATTGATTAAGATTAAACAATAATTTAGAGTTTATGAACTTTAGCATAGAGGTTGATGTTACCAAGTGGTCGTTGATTTGTACAGACAAAAATAATTATATACATGCACAGTTACGCAACTAATTGGCATAGGCTAGGTCACCAAGACAGCTCATAACCAATTGTTTCAATAGAACATCTTGGTGATCAAGTCTTGGTTGGCAAATACAATTCAAAAGCAAAAGGCAAATAATAACAATTAACTTTCATATAGTTATTTAGCAGAAAAAAAAGGGTAAATGGTGCCCACTCTTGCATGCACACCCACGCTGGATTCACTGCATGCATTCAATATTTTGAATTATGTTTTGATTAAAAAATATTCAGCTTTCAGAATGTTGTTGTTTAATGTTGTGAATGTGTTGAAAGGACCTAAAAATTTATATTCTTTTGAAAAAGCAGAGAGCCCTCTCCTGCTCCAAAAGAGCGTCTGCCAATATCTGTCAAGATATTGCTGACATCGAAGAAAGTGAGCAAATAATTTGGATAACACTAAACTACAGTTTATGCTAATAAGATATTTTAAATCATATGCTTTTTTTTTTTAAGACAGAAAATAAGGAAAACCTTTTTCCAAAACATTCATTTTATCTGCTTAAGTACTATTAATTCTCTGGAAATTCAAATTTCTCTGTAGATTTCCTTATTGTAAAAAAAAATAAATGATTAAGTCTTGAAATTACCTTTAACATAATTTGATATGTTATATTAAAAAGATAATTTGTTTGATATCTTGGATTAAGATACACTGTACGCAAATGTCCTTGGAATTTTTAATTATATGTTGCCTTTACAATGTCTTTTAAAGATTATTCAACAATATTTGATATACTTAAATCTTTGTATAATCCTGATAAAATTACCATTTTTAAATGTGATTATAAATGAAAACTACGTTTTTTTTCCTGAATAAAATTTAATTAAAGTGGGACAAAGACAGAATTCTACTTCAAGACCATACCTATGTTTGAAGACAATATTCTAAAACAGAACTGGATTAGAAAAGTGTGATACTTGATTATAAAATACTGATAAAGCAGTTTTTGTGACATTAATAATTGTTTTGCTTATCTGTGACAATGCCTTCTAGACTACATTAAGTAAACTTATGATGCAGGTTCCCTACCAAACTCGCTTTCCCATTTTTAAATTACATTTTTAAATGGCATGCCCTTCTAATCTAGTTAAAATCGTGAGTATCCGATGCCATTGAGAGTTGATTATGGTCTTGTTTTGTTAATAAATATCTAAATAAGAGTTTATATATAACATTTCAGGTCTGAAACCCATGCATAAAAAAATTATGCATGTTTAATTGCAGTGTATTATATGAAGTTATCATAGCTACCAACAGTGATATATAAATATAAATTTTATAAAGAATTTTGCCTGAACAGCATCATTTCAGTTTACTATTCTTCAAATTTAAAGTGTAAAGACTTCTTTTATGTGCATACAGATGTATACATGGGTGAACCTTGATTATTTTTTTTTGCCACATCCAATTATATGAAGTTATCTGAATATTTGGATAATAAAAATTGAGAGTAAAATAGAAACAATGGTACGACGAGTGAGGTGTATTTGTGGAGTAAACTCAGCTTGTATATTAGACTCATGTTTTATACACTGAGTATATATTTACACAGACCAGCGGAAAACAAAAGAAAATATTTTGTACCTATGTTGCTGGAGAACTTCCTTTCACCATCACAATGCCATGTTTGTGTGAAATTTAGATACTACATGTATAAAACAAACATAACAAGCCAACAAACTCTACACATACAATATTATTGTTTACTCTTGTACAGTTTACTTGAAGTTCCCACCCTATGGTTACCCTATATTCTTGTTAAAGATCTGTCCTCTCACTTCCTTCAATTCCCATACTTTTATTCTCGTATAGTTTACTTGAAGTTCCCACCCTATAGTTAAAGATACTCTTTCTCTCTTGCTCTCAATTGCAATACTTTTATTCTTCTACAGTTTATTGTAAGCTCTCACCCTGTAGTTACACCTTCTGAGATATGCCCTCTCTCACCGTGAAGTTCAAGGTACACCTTCTCTCACCCTGTAGTTAAAGATACACCTTCTCTTGCTATGTAGTTAAAGATACACCTTCAATTCTTTAACCCTGTAGTTCAAGATACACCTTCCCTCACACTGTTGTTGAAGATATACACTATCTCTCACCCCGTAGTTAAAGATACACCATCTCTCGCTATGTAGTTAAAGATACACCCTCTTTCACACCTTCTCTCACCCGGTGGCGTAAAAAAAAGATTAAGATGGAACCAAGTCTCAACACTGCCTGCACACTCTCACTACCGGTGCCTCTAATTTCTATACATCTCTGGTTCTGCTACCCTCTATCAAATTTCTTTTTTTTTTTCATTTCTCAGTAATTTGCACATTTTGGCTATAATGTGAGTTTTTTTCTGACAGTGTGGGTATATCTTTGCCCCAGTTGTCACGCGTGTCGAATGTTAAATGCAAGGAACCTTGAACAGTACATACATGTAGTCTCAACTAAATGAATAGCTATGAGAACTATTCAAATGAGAAATTGTATTACTTTTTCTATCTGACTTGAATGAGAAAATTTCATATATATTTTTCTGAGGTTGTGCAATTTGCATCCTGTTACAGAATGAGAGAGAGAGAGAGAGAGAAATGGGGTTTAACGTCCACTCAACACAAACTAGGTCATTTCGGGACTAACATATGGTTTAATTTTATTTCAATAATTCGCTTGCGCGTAGGGGTCTTTAGCAGTGGGAGGAAACCGGAGTGCCCGGAGGAAACCCACGAGGTTGAGAAGGCGCCCCTATCTCCATGCCACATACGCTCACACCAGGGCTCGAAACCACAGCCGCAAGCCAGAGGTGACCGGCCAGCTAGAGGTCGAAGCGCGGCACTCTAGTCCACTAGGCCATCCCAACTCCCCCTGTTACAGAATGAACGGATCATAGTTGAAAGTGACCTGGCAGCCTGGATTGCCTTAATCAGAACCAGTAGTTTCTTCACTGTTTTTTTCTTTTTTTCTCGCTAGTGAAAAGTTATTAAAAGAAGAAATTGATTTATTGCCTGATCAAAATGTTAACTTTGCTCAACAACTTTAAATAATACCAAATCACAATTATTTGTTTTACTAAGTTCAAAGGGATATTACTCAAATTACTGCATTGAATACGTAAAAACAAACAACTTATCAGCTCTCCATTGAAAAAACATTGACCAATTAATCTCTAGAGAAAAATTTGAACAAGCAAAGTACTATTTTCATAATTTGAATTATTTATTGAGTTTTACAGAAGTCTTTTATAGCAGGATAAATATCAAAACTTGGGTGTTAATAGATGAAATGTAGGCAGAAAATTGAAGAAAAGTAGCTCTAGAAATAATAGATGAAAGCGTTATTATCACAATTTAAATAATTTATCAAGCTAAAATAAATATTTTGTGGATGGATACATTTCAAAATGGTGTCAACAGGTGAATTGCAGAGGTAAACTGAAAACGAAACCCCAGAAATCACAAAAACATGTTATCGAGTTTTACGTAAGTATTTCATGAGAGGATAAATTTCAAACCACAGTGTTAATTTATGAAATGTAGTGGTTAAAAAGAAGAAAACAAAAGCTGTAAAAGTCAGTTAAAAGTTGTTGAGATTTACGTAAGAATTTAACTGAAGGATACAATATCAATATTTGGTTCCAAAAGGTGACATGTGGGGGTAGAAAAATAAAAATAAACGAAAGCAAATCCTTAGAAGTTATAGATAAAAGTTAATTGTGGACTAGTATTATCGTTACACAAGTAGGAAATAATTGATTGCTTTTCAATTGGTAATAACGTCATAGCATAGCATCACAGGGAAGACCTATAAAGTCAATCTATTATCTCAAGTTATAAATGTCGAAGCCATATAAAACTGTCGTATTCTATATGTAATAGATATATACAAAAAGATTTTATAAGATACAGCAGATGGAAGTTGTTTGCTTGATGTGAAACTTTTCTTGTTAATGTCAACTGGTATGAAGACAAGCATACCATGCCTCTGTCACTGCCTCATGCACATTACTAAATTTCATAAGCAAGATGTGCAGGAGGAGGAAGCATTAGCTCAATGAAGACTGCTATGAGAATCAATTTGATTAGAAAACAGATCCTATTTCGTTAGGGGTGGGTGGGTGGCTGAATGGTTAACGTGTGCACACTGCATCATGAGGTGTTTCATTGAGTCAACTGGCAAGGTTTCAATTCTTCGGTTGTATGTGACCAGGAATAGGGTCGCCTGTCCAACCTCGTGGTTTTTTTCCAGGTTCTCCAGTTTCGTCCCACTGCTAAAGACTCCTACCTGCAAGGGAATTATTGAAATGAAATTAAACCACATTTTAGTCCCGAAATGATATAGTTTGTGACGAGTGGACATTAAACCCCATTTATAGGCCCTAACTGAAATGTGGTCGTATATTGATGCTGCATTGTCTTTCATCTGTCCATCATCCACAATTTCTTGTGAACACTCTACAGACTACATTTTTTATCAATCTTTTTACAATTGATATTTGTTATTTTCGGTACATGAGTGAGACAAAGAAGTCAACTGAATTTCAGTGATTTCTGATAATAACGTCAAATTTATTGCCCTTAATCACTTTATGGATGCTGCAATGACACAAGTTATCATCCGATCTGTTTGAAATTTATATGCTTTGTCCAGATCAGTGATGACATCTAGAGTTAATAACATCTGGAGTTATGGTCCTTGTTCACCTTTCCAAATCTTCTGAACACTCTGGCAACAAAAATTATTGTCAGAAATTTATAAAAGGGAAGGAAGCAAATTTATATAAGCCTATACTTGGCTTGTTTTTGTATCCTATTACTTATGCTTTTTATACGCCTGCATTGAAACGTGGTTATATATTGTCGTCGCCCCCATCCGTCGGTCCGGCGTCCACAATTGCTTGTGGATGCTCTAGAGGCTAAAGTTAATATCTGATTGACTTTAAATTTATACACAGTGTTTAAGAGCATGAGATGAAGAAGCCTACTGATTTCCAGCGATTTCCAATAATTACTGCCAGAGTTATGGCCCTTGATCACTTCAAAAAATCCTGTGGACGCTCTAGAGGCCAAAGTTAATATCCAATTGACTTTAAATTTAAACATAGTGTTTAAGGTCATGAGACGAAGAAGCCTATTGATTTCCAGCGATTTCCGATAATTAGTGCTAGAGTTATGGCCCTTGATCACTTCAAAAAATCTTGTGACGCTATGGAGGCCAAACTTATCATCCATTTGACTTCAGATTGATACAGAGAGTTTAAGGTGTTGAAACGAACAAGAAGTTTGATTTTCAATGAATTTTGATAACTGAACAGCTAAATCCATGATGTTGTGAACCTACCACTTGAAATCACCAGAAATAGACAAAACTGGCTATAAGGTAGTCATCAAGTTGCAGCAACTGAAGGTACTAACACCGACACAGATATGTTCGGGATGATGTCTGTTCCTTTTCCACAGTAAAGAAGTGACCTAAAAATGTTAGCATGTCAGATAGAGCAACCATTCAAGCAAACACGAATGGTGATGGCTGATCAACAATTGACCGTTTGATGTATTGCCAGTGTTGTGAGCATCTCTCATTAGGAAGGACAAAAGCTTCTGAAAGATGGGTGCCAAAGCTCTTGACTTCAGATCAGAAATGTGTCAGATTCCTGATGTTTTGTGACAATCTGCTCCATTTTGAAGAAGATTCTGATAACTTTTTGACCACAGTTTGTGCAGGTCTTTCACTGATAAGCTTAGAACTCTTTAGCTAGCCTTTGTAGGTCCCAAGCTCCTGGTTTTGTAGAGATTTATCTATATATATTTTCAAAATAATCATGGCAATTAACTCTTTACTAAATGTCATATTTGATGACTGTGCTGTTCTCCTGATGCAGACTGGTGGCTTGATTTGATTTTTTTTCTTGGTGAAAGTAAAAATGCTTCCTTCAAAATAAAGATGGATATCAGGAGTATATACCACTCTGTCTATTATATTTATATCAGAGAGGGAGAGAAAGAGAGAGACAGAGACAGAGAGAGATAGGGTTTAACATCCAAATCAAATTAAGTCTTTTCTTGCATGTCGGGATCTTTAGGAGTGGGAGGAAACTGGAGAGAGAGAGAGAAATGGGGTTTAACGTCCACTTAACACAAACTAGGTCATTTCGGGACTAACATATGGTTTAATTTTATTTCAATAATTCGCTTGCGCGTAGGGGTCTTTAGCAGTGGGAGGAAACCGGAGTGCCCGGAGGAAAGGGAGGAAACTGGAGGACCCGAAGAAAACCTACATAGTTAGACGGGTGACCTACTATTTGTCACACCACCTGACTCAATTACAGACCTCATTATCTAAAGCGCATATGTCACACCACTTGGCCTCCCAACTCCAACCCCTTATTCATTATTCATATCGGTTAGGTTTAAGAAAAGGCTTACATAACAGATATTTAAATAATAAAATGTACATTAATCTGATATGTGATCGTCTATATATCGCGGAATGCGAAAAATTAGAGTAAATTGTAGTCGTGGAAAAAAAGATTGGGAGAAAATCCATGAAGATTCAGGATGATGTGAAAGATATAGATTTTTTTCTTGTTTTGTTGACATTATTGTCAAATATCAGACGTCAGCAATCTTAACACCTGACAGCTACAATTTTCACATCTGCTAAAACAAAAGAATCATTACATATTTACCAGGAAAACATCTGGGGTGTTCTCCTCAAACTAAAACAAAAATTTCATATTGAATTCACGTTTCTGAGCAATATCTTCGACCCGAATATACATACCATGGCCTCCCATTGTCACCTTTTTATTAACATGTCAACTATTTCGCGTCATGTCAAGAAATTTCGAGATATTGTGATAACTAATTTTGTAATTATGGCATCTTGGAACTCTTGGAAGTCCATTTTGATTGAACCGCTGGCTTCAGTACGATTCTCCCTCTCTATTTCCATAGGAATGTGTGGAATGGACTGGGGTTTAAAGCCATTTTTTTTCTAACAATGAGACTAACACATGGTGATTTTTTTATATGGTGATGTGTGCTTTGGAGAGGGAGTTTGTTGTACACTGATACTATCGCAAACTTTGAAGCTAAAACTAATTGAGTGAACTTCTGAATTTCGAAAAAAACGTCTATGGGATTTGTTCAAAGAATCCAAAAATCAAAACCTGATGAAGATTTAAGCTACGTCTACACTAGCAGCATTCACCGTCTACACTAGCCTTTTAAATCCCGGTTTTTTCCTAAAAGCCGGCTTTTTCAATTTCTCAATCGTAAAAGCCGGCTTTTTAAAATCCGGCAATTATTGAGGGATTTTTCAAAATCAAAAAGCCGGCTTTTTCAAAAAACCGGCAATTTTATGTGTGTAGACGGTAAATCCGGGATTTATCAAGTACCCGGATGTCATTCGTCCCGAGCTTCCGTACATTCATAACATTGGCATTGCTTCCGGTTCTAAGAAATTGTGGTAAATCTCAAATCCATCTATAGCCTAGCCTATTTAATTTTTCAACATGCCTAACCTAAAATGGGTGCACGTCGTTTTCTCGCCCTCTTCCGTAAGTCTGTCAGCGATCTGCTATATTCCATAAGCTGGATATATAATTGCACCAAAGTAACCAAAGTAATCATTATTATTATATTACAAATGTATTATCTCTGCAAAATTGACTGAAGCCGATGGCGTAATAAATAAACCGGAAGTTCCACAAATAACGAAGGTCGGTGTTCATCGTCTTTTTCCGTTCAGTCAGTGTAGACGCTACACTTGAAAAAGCCGGGTTTTGAAAAAACCGGGTTTTTAAAAAGCCGGCTTTTTCAAGCCTAGTGTAGACGAAGCTATGATGAGAAATAACTGCGATATGGTTAAACTGATATTATTTTTTGCCCCATCTGTAAAACATTTCCAGTTTGTCAAAGATGACTAGACAGACCCAATTTATATTTTATAAATACTTCTAAAGAGGCCAGAACTATCTTCGTTGGCAGGATGTTTTGACTGCAAAATCCGTGGTTGGCAAAAAAAAATCTCTTACAAAAACAATACTGAAAGACATAATAAATGGCCGTAACAAAGTTAAATTAGAAACATTAATCAAAATTAGAATTATAAATCAGCAATATAGGTCTTGCTGGACTAAATTAGATCCCCAATTTGTTCCAAGCACATCCGAAGCTGGACTCAGAACATAGGATATTTAGGTACTGCCATTTTGTACACAATACTTTTATTTTTTGTCCTATACCAATTACTAGAAAAACAATCCTTGAAATCCATTAGGATTTGATACTGGAACATTGTTGTTGTTAGTCAACTTTCTTAACTTCCATGTCCATTTTGTGGAACATAACATTAAAAAAAAAAAAACTCTAATGCCAGTTATCTGGAAGTTTTTATCCAGATCAAAAAAGTTTACTTTCAGAAAATTTACACATTAGACTTAGCAAAGAACCACGTGGGTGATAAGAAAAATATTACAAAATCAAAATATTGGAAACAATCCATTTCCTGATAATTTGAAAGTCTTCATTTGTGTGGAACATTATCTTTTTTCTATCTATTTGTATTCCATAGAAAATATGTTATGCGTTTATTTAATGATGTGCCTGAGGTTGGAATAACTTTAAGATCTTTAAGGAAAGCCTTGAAAGATGTAAAAATTTGTTTCATTGAAATTTTGACCTACTTGAGAAGCGGTTAATAATGTAGGTTATTTTGTATATTTTTAAAAACAGATTTTCCAAGAAGTAATTCATGTCACTGTCACACGTCATCGAAAGTCGATTTCAGCAATGTTGTTTTGTAGATACTTTTATCAGTAATGCAGATTTATATCATAAAATAAAAAAAAGAAGTTGGAATACATGAATTATACATTTCGACAAATGATACTTTCCTCGTTTTTTTCTCGGAAAATTCACTTTTGTTTTCTAATTTAAGTGACGTCTTTGTTCAATAAGTTTTGATTACAATAAGATACAATTTAATGTAGTTCACATTAAGACCAAATCCAGTTACATTTCACGCAATTGTCTTCTCGCTAAGAAATGCATTCCAAAATTTGAGAAAAGACGGGGAAAAAAATAAGCAAATTGCATATTGATATGATTTTGTCAATACATATTACATTCTAATAACTCTTTCACAAACTTCTGAAAATATTTTCATCAAATCTTAATGAACCCAAGTTTTTTCTCCTAAAAATTAAGTTTATTTCACTGATCAATAATTCGAGCACGGAGGAGAAGAACTACGCAGAGGTTTTTTTTTATACAATAGAAAAATAACTTGTACGTTGGCTCATTGCTATAAGATTTTGCATGTAATTTTTGTCTCCATTGTGTAAAAGCGACGAATGTATGAATCACTTTCTATTAGTTGTTATCAGCACTGATAGGGCATTGTGTCATTCAATGAATAGTACCGTGTATATTAATTCTTTGTTACTGAGTGAAATGGCATCGTTGGCAGCAATCGCTGAAACAATGCGCTTCAGGCCGTTCTTTGAACATAGAACGCCTTTCTTGTTCAAGATTTCAAGCAATTTGTATTCATTAGTTTGGAATATGTATTTTTTTTTGGTGTGACAAATTGTTGTTTCAAGTCAACTGTAACTTAAGACTATAATTGACTTCAATTCTTCGCTAATCTTTTCTTCTCTTTGTAAAGCAGTAAATAAAGATTTAAGCGTCCAAAATATCCCAAAGAAAATTCACAAATAGATCATTTTTGAATTATTTCGTTTAAAGTGGCTACTAAAGCATGGAATTCTATGTGATAGGGTAGGAACAATAGTTATTGCTACGTTTTGTAGCCAGACGGTTTGAGCGAATACTCTATAAACATTACGATAGTGCTTTATGATACAAGGCTGATAATAGTACGAACTGATTTAATGTCAGGATTAGGTCATCATGCCATATAAGTTTAGTCACGCTGGGGCAGGTGGAACCTAAAAACACCATAGGGAAACTCCATATGGAAACTCCATATATAGGGTAGTGGCACTGATGCAGAGAGAGAGGGGAAAAATGGGGGTTAGCATCAATGCGACACAAACTAAGTCATTTTGGGACTATCATGGTTCAATTTTATTTCAATAATTTGCTTGCCTGTAGGGGTCTTTAGCAGTGGGAGAAAACCGGAAGACCCGGAGAAAACCTACGAGGTTGGACAGACAACCCTACTCCTTGTCACTACAACCAGGGAATTGAAAACACGCCAGTTTACTCAATGATGAAACTTATAATACCTTGAAATAGACAAAAATTGTTCTAAAAGCACATATTAGTGTAATATGAATGTATGTAAAGTTATTTATAATCAATTTTTGAAAAAAAAAAAAAAATATTGCAATTTCTAATCAGTTATATTCGGTGACATATGTGAAGAGTTCAAAGTGAATGGCAGTCATTTATGCCTGCTTACTTAATTCTACATGTTTTTTGAATTAATATTTTGTCATTTGTAAATCAGCCTTTACTAATTACTACCACATTAAGCTGTAGGATATGTTTTAATTTGTTCATTACAAAATGGCACCCAAAACCATAGGGTACATGACATGTGTACTGATTACAAAATGTTAATTGTGTCTTGAATTTTGGATATTAAGATCGTATAGTTTCACGGCAAGACAAAAACATCTATATTGATTGATATTGATCAATATTGACTTCTGATTCGTGTTTTTAATTTTGAATATTATGGTAGATATTGAATCAGAGACCTAGCTCCTTTAACCCTATTTAATTTCATTCTGTTCCATAGTATCAAGAAAAAATTGACCCAATTCCACTTCTTTTATTCTTTTTGAGGGTTTTTTTTTCAATAATTGCCCAAGAGACTGTCACTTTAAAGGGACAATAACATTCTTGCTGGCTTGGTAGCTCCAGAAAATAAATAATACCCTTATTCTAAGTACTAGATGTTTAAATGTCCTACCTGTTGTGTAAATTATCCATTACAACCTATTTTATTTGTCCAGAGGGTTTGAAAATATTTTAAAATTCAAGTCACATTTGAAAAGGTTTACGTTAGACTTTTCAAATCAATTGGTTGAATTTTTCCAATTTTTTAAATTAGGTGTGTTAAGATGAAATTTATATCATCATTTAATTGGAATATTCTAAAATAATACGATTTGTTGACCAGAATGAAGATTGGGACATATTTTTCAGTTACAACAAGAGTGTTATTGGGGCTTTAAAGGCAGTAAATAAATGAATTAAGTGGAAGTTGGAATAAAATGATTGTATGAAAGGAAGAAAGTTTTACTACAAGCTTCTATAACAGTTTAATATCACACAACACTTTTATAAATGATCAGCCTATTTGTTACATTTTAAAGCGACACTTTCTGATGTGATTACTATAACATACTGCTTTTAATTCTGATACGAAATGAAATTGGGGAACCGTTTAACGTTCTACTGTTCTGCGCCTAAACTGGACTAATGAAGACATGCGTACACCATACAATGTGCTATGGATTGAGGGACAGTTTGCCCAGGCAGCAGCGCTACGGCCTACTCTAATATCGAATTCCAACTGCCAAGGAATCTTTTACTGGCATACCAATGTGTACACAGGACCTCGGTTTTTGTCCCATTTGAACGACTAAGCAGCTGTCCATGTCAGAGTCCGTCCTGCATCACTGACGAGAGGAAACCACGCCAGAAAATATGGATGAACTTTCTCGGCCAATGCAGGGATCGAACACATGACCTCCAGGCCTAGCGAGCCAGTGTCATACCCCCATAGCCACCGTGATCCCAAACAAGCTTGTGTCCTTATTCGATACAATGCATGAGGCAGGATATTCTTTCTCTAAACTTTGAATCATTAACATGTCCCATTTACTCTTCTTTGATTTCCAACTATCAAGAGTTCACGGTTAGCTTTTCCATTCCAGATAACCATGATTGAACCATGATCCAGCATCAAATTTTTGTGGTCCAGTTTAAATTGTCGCTATGGATTTAAAGTTGATTTTGTAATTCTGAATATATCCCAGAAAAGTTATGATACAACATATATTTTTTATTTTATTTAATTTTTTGTTCCAGATATTATTTTACAGATTTATTTTGAAGAAAAACGAATGTAATATAGACATTAGATTCTTGGCCATCATATTTTAAAACATTAAGTAGTGAAGCAGTTGTCTTTAATTGATTTTAACCAGAGCTCTCCTTGGTTAGAATCCTGACCTGCTGGGCTGAGAAGAGCCTTAGGGATTTTTCAAGTCTGACCTTCAGTTGTCAGGGGTGACTCATACAAAGCTGACCAGGAAAGTGTTCCTAGTCCTTTGGATGATGTGCAAAATCTAGTTCTAACCATGTGTAGACATTGGCATGCAAATAAAACAACCCTTGACATAAATAGAAAAAGAATAGGTAGATATTCTGCTATCTCGCTGCCATGGAAATAAAAAAAATATCATTAGTTTCAGAATGACAGAAGTATTATGTTGACAAGACATTAAATCCCCATTCCATTCCATATCATTAACTGAAATGTTTCTTTAAATGTTGTAACTCTGTGAGTAAGATGGTGGCGATCCCTTGTCCAATCCTGATGTCCGCCAACAATGTCCATCTGGATTTTCCAGCGTAATGCTCATTGTCAGTAATGCAAGGCAGAGGGCCTGGCGAAGAACAAGGTATAGTAGTTTGGATCCAGGATTTTGTTGAAGGGGGGGGGGCACACATTGGACTAAAGGGTAATATGTCGCAACCGTGGATTGTTTGGGCGGAGACAATGCGTTAATCATGTTTATATCATCTGGAGCAGATATGTGAACTACAACAGTAAGAAAGCAAACGAAAATGAAAATCAACTATGTCACTGGGGCTTACGGGGCCCCCCCTGGATCCACGCCTGGGACAAAATAAACAAGGTCTTTTTGAGTATTTTGACACATTGACTTGCACATAAAAGAACCTTTGGCAGTTGTAATGCGAAATGCGTTGTAAGTGTAGGCCGTAGAGCAAAATTCCCTCATAGTGCACTGTACAACGTATGCCTGTCTTCATTAGCCCAGTGAGTACATTAAACCCCATTTGACTTGATTTCATTTCTTTAAAAGTTTCCATCTATTCATTATTTGTATCTCTCTATATAGCAGTGTAAGGCTTCAATTGAATAAATCTTAACTAGATATGATGACGAAAAACTGTTGTAGCTAGTAATTTTAACAGTGTTTTATTAGGGTGTAAACTTTAAAGCTATCAATAAAAGAGAATTGATTATCTATGCGGTACAGTGGTCGGTCCTGGTCGTGAAAGAATTATTTTGGTTACAAAACACAGGGAATACAAATACACATATACAATATGTAGTTGAAATGACATAAACCTATCTCTGTCTCCATGGTAATGAAGAGTTTGTATTTTGAGATCAATAATGGTATATTTCGAGTGCTATAGCCAGATTTTATACTCATTTACTGCCAGTGCTATGTAAATAAAGAATTTAATGAAATTGCCAATATATTGAGCATTAAAGCACTTACGGTGAAGCGCGGAGTTTTTGCTATTAATGTCATCAGTGACATATTTTAATACACTTTCCTCTTCTAAATGCATGCAGGGTAGAAGCAGAGCTTTAATTTCTGCAGCGTATTTCTCAATATTGATTCCGTCTTAATTCGCACATGTCTCTAAGCTTGCATATTTCACTATAGGGGGATTTAATGAGTCATTGAAAGCCGTGTTTACTTACGTGTGTATTTAAGAGTAGCCATCGTACATGTCAAGACCTCAACTTAGCAATAAGAAATGGATCTCTCCTATTTTCCTGAATGATTAGCTATCTATTAATCATCTTATTGAAATAGCACGGCAATATTCACACAAAGAAACTCGTGTAAATTAAGTCATCTAACGGACACTCATTAATCCATAAGTATTAAGAAGCTTTTGTTGTTTAAGCTATCGGTAGTGGGGGGAAACAAAGGGAAATCTATATAGATACTTGGACTAAATACCCTTCAAGTAAATTAGATATAATTAACAGATTTGAAAATGTTTTTATTCTCTTATCGATCAGTCCATCAATCATACTTATGTAAAAGATGGCTTAAAGCTTATTTTTATGTACACTCAGAGATAAGTACTTTGTTTTTATATTTAACGAAACAATACGGATGTCATTAGGTTAAATTGCCTTTTGGAAAACTGCTTCTCTAATCTCGTGGTTTCAGTTTCAATTCAAGTTCAATCGGAGCATATATGTAGTGGTACTTTTAATAATTTTTTTATACTTACTGAAAGATTTGCATATACAGGGTACTTAAAATGATAATGCTCCAACTTACTGGGTGAGTTTTATATACTGGATACTTAAAATGATAATGCTCCAACTTATTGCGTGATTTTTTATATACTAGATACTTAAAAGGATAATGCTCCAACTTACTGGATGATTTTTATAAAGAAAATATATAATTGTTCACATTTTTTGAAAACATATTTAATATAACGTAGTTTCGTACGTATTTCGTTATAAAAGAACTGGACAAATTACATTATTTATTAGGTTAAAGAGGGTTGCAGTCGTGAGAAAATTTTCAAATTAAATTTAAATGGTTTTTAAATAATGTATGATTTTGACGTTTTAGATAAATGTGATAGGTATATGGCGTATATAAAATGAAATCTGATGGATTTTAACATCATGCTTTTCTCTACTTTTGGGGTTATTTTGAAAATGCGAAATCCAAATGTCAATCTTTATTTTAATCATGTATCTTGTTTAAATGCTGTATAATTCTGAACGTTATAAATAAATGCGATAGGTATATGGCGTATATGAAATGAAACCTGATGAATTTTAAGACCATGCTTTTCTCCACTTTTGGTGTTATTTTGAAAATGTGCAAGTATCAAGTATATTTTTTAATTGAAATCCAAATGTCAATCTTTCTTTTATGCATGTTTCATACGAACGACTCATCTCTTTCCTTGTTTTGTTTCCCGTCTGTACCTACTGATTTTCAGCGTGTTTCCCCCTTTGTTGGTGCAATACAGATCGCTTGGCAAGGGACAATGTATAGTTGTTCGGATGAGACAAAAAAACTGAGGTTCTGTGTACTCATTGCCGTGCATGTTAAAGATCCCTTGACAGTCAGAAATCGATATAAAAGTAGGCGTTGTAAAATTTCTTCATAGCACACTGTATGACGTATGTCTGTCATCATTAGTTGGAGCAGAGTCGGACATTAAACCCCATTTCATTTCATGTCGGTACCTAGTCATTCACGTTTATAAAATTGTGCGGGAGCCATAAAAAGCTCCCGGTACCTTGAATCTATGCAGTTTAAAAGTAAACAAAGCAGAGTCTGACATTAAACCCCATTTCATTTCATGTCTGTACCTAGTCCTTCACGTTTATAAAATTGTGTGGGAGCCATAAAAAGCTCCCGGTACCTTGAATCTATGCAGTTTAAAAGTAAACAAAAACTGAAAGTAGTTTATTAATCTCAATATTTAGGAGAGCGATTTAGTTAATTTGCAGGAGTCTTTAATGACTCCTGCAAAGGAAAGCTGATGTGCTTTGAGAGGAGCAGGAGCAAAAGCTCCCCTTAAACGTGAAGGACTGGCTGGACCTACTGACAAGGGGGGAAACCAGGGACCTCCTGATAGGTGATCCAGTGGTATACTCATCAAACCACTGTATGGCATAGCTCTGATCAGAAGTTGTAAAAAAAGAAAACGTCCTAAGTATTGGATTTATGTTTCTCACTCCATTGTAACACTAATTCTAATCCAATTCTTATCATGTTAAAAAAACGAGTTTCCCTCGGGTTTTTCTGATTATCGGAAATATCTATGAATGTACATGAATTAAAGATAATAGTTGTTTTCCATCGTGAGTAAACACGAACTTGTTCAAATATGTAATACTTGTATTAGTTTTAATACACACACAATATTCTACTATGTTTATCAAATAATTTTTGCTGAGTAAACACAATTTCTATCCTTTTGAATAAATACGTGTATGTTTTTAGTGACGAAAAAGTTGACACGCTGTGCTTTGTCTTTACCCTTCAGCTCCGTTATTCGCGTTCAATAATTATTGAGTTTAAATAATATTTCAAAACATTTTGACAGATATTATACAAGATATATTTTTCTTAAGTGGAAGGATGTATGCTTTGAAGAGCTTTTTGTTTTAATAATTTGCGAGTATATTGATATTGCATGTGTATTTTTTTTAATATCACAAGTTGCGATTGTAGGTTTGAGTAAAGGGTAATATTTTGTATGTAGACATGGCGAAGAAGGTTGTACCTGTATCGCGATATTGATATGATTGTATTAGCTAATATTTGACCATGTAGTTCTTAATCTTATAGGTCTTGTAAAACAATATCAGTGTCATATAGTTCTCTATTTAAATCACCCGATGATGACATGATGAATCTTGTCTGCGATATCACTTATGTGGAAGCAGACGTTAAACACCAAGTAGAAGTAGTAGTAGACATGATGAATATTTCCATATGATTTTTTTTCTTCAAATGTTTCATTTATTTACTTATTACAATTATAGTATATTAGTTGGAAAAGAATGATTAATTTTCTTCAAATGTTCATGTAAACTCTTTCTTCAAATGTTTTATTTATTTACTCATTACAATTGTAGTATATTAGTTGGAAAAGAATGATTAATTTTCTTCAAATGTTCATGTAAACTCATTACATTTGTAGTGCATTAGTTGGAAATGTTTCATATAAACTCATTACATTTTTAGTACATTAGTTTGAAATGTTTCATTTAAATTTAGTGAATTGTAGCACATTAGATGGAAATGTTTCATTTAAACTTGTTAAATTGTGGTACATTAGTTGGAAATGTTTCATTTAAACTTGGTAAATTGTAATACATTAGTTATAAATGTTTCATTTAAACTTAGTGAGTTGTAGCACCTTAGTTGAAAATGTTTCTTTAAACTTGGCAAATTGTAGTACATTAGTTAAAAATGTTTCATTTAAACTTGGTAAATTGTAATACATTAGTTAAAAATGTTTCATTTAAACTTAGTAAGTTGTAGCACCTTAGTTGAAAATGTTTCATTTAAACCGTTAAATTGTAGTACATTAGTTAAAAATGTTTCATTTAAACTTGATAAATTGTGGTTCATTAGTTAAAAATGTTTCATTTAAACTTGGTAAATTGTAGTACATTAGTTAAAAATGTTTCATTTAAACTTGATAAATTGTGGTTCATTAGTTGGAAAAGGTTCATTTAAACTTGGTAAATTGTATGTGATTATTTATCTTAAAATGTTTCATTCATACTATACTGTACATTACATGTAATTGGAAAAGGATGATTTTTTTCCCCTTAAAATATATCATTTAGACTTAGTACATTGTAGCAGGGAGTTTAGATGGCCAAATGGCTAATATGTGCGTAGTGTATCATAAGGTCTGTCATTGAGTCAGCTGCCGTAGTTTCAATTCCCTGTTTATTGATAACAAGGAGTAGGGTCACCTGTACAACTTCGTGAGTTTTCTTCAGATCCTCTGCTTTCCTCCCACTATTAAAGACACTGAATGTGCATGTGAATTATTCAAATAAAATTAAACCATGTGTTAGTCCCAAAATGACCTAGTTTGTGTAGATTTTATGTTTAACTCTCTCTCTCTCTCCCTCTCTCTCTCTCCCTCTCTCTCTCTCTCTCACACACACACAGATGTTTTTATTTCTTCAAAGTTAACTTTAATTTCTTCAAAGTTAACAAGTTGTGCAGGATTTCTCAGTTATTTTGATTTAAAGGTACTTTGCTTTTGTACAGTTGGAGAAATTGACATGGTGATAAATTGTTTTGAAGATATGGTAAATGATGTAATGTTTTGGCCAGGCATTTTTATTAACCCTGGATTAAGAATGAGAGCCCTATGGGGTTTTGCCCAAATTTGAGAACCGAGACCCATCTCTTAATGAATTTTAATAACTATAAAAAAACAAGGTCAACAACAATAAAACATTTTAAATAAAGATTTTATTATTAGTATAAATGGAATACTGTTTTTTTTACAGGGAAGAAGAAGATTAGTATGAAATAAAATAATTACTGTTCGTAATAAAATAAAGAACTAAATCAAACAAACTATTTAAACAAGAAATTCATTTTCTACTTTTTAAGAGATTTTTGGATCTTGAAATTTTTGTAACGTATAGAATGTGACACAATATAGATAGGAATCTCCATAAATCATGTCAAAACCAGAATTTTCTCGCAAATACTATATTGACGAAAAGTTTTAATTCCACGAACTCAACGTTTTTTTGTAATCTTAGAGGTTTTCTTCCGCTTTTGTACGACCAAGTGTTTCTTACAGAATAAATTGATTAGAGGAGATTAATATCGTATTGACTAGAATTCGAGGATCGCAGATTTTTTTGTGTTTTAATCAAAATCTGGAGTCTTTGTTCTCACAATTTGTTGAACTTAGTTCATAAAAAATATTTGAATTTGCTTATGATTTATGTACGAAAAAGACCTTGTCAATTTCCCCCCACCATTTTGAATCTATGTAAACGTAGTTTTAAAGACAAGACGTTGTACCCTTGTGTAATGACCATCTGAATCCAATGGAAATTAAATCATCAAGGGGTGTAACATTTCAGATTTTTGTGATATTTTTCAAATACTGACGCCAGCAAAACTCATCTTTTAAATGGTAAAAAAAGTCAGAAATCTTAGATAACTTTTCGTATTGATCAGAGCTTTACTGGAAATTCGTGAGATTATCTTGTAAGGTTTCGCGAAGGTTTGGGAATTAGATTAAGTCATTCATACCTAACGTAGTTGGTTATTCAATGCACAATCGGCATTATATTGTCTGTAAGTGCAAGCAATGTTTATCAGTAAAGACCTAAAATGTATTCATGGAATAGCACAGAACAGGAAAAAAACTCATTGTTTTCTCGTACAATAGGAAATGGAACAATTGCATGCTGTTAATAAGCTAGTTGTACAATAAAGGGAGAGTTTCACAATGTTTTGCTGGTATTATTTTTATATACAATACATTTGGTATGGCTCCATTAAACATCTGTGCTATTTTTCATTTAATTGATTGAAACAATTAGGCCGTTTCAAATAATAATATATGTAACTGAAGATGACGTGTGTGAAATCAAAACCAAGCTAAGGCATGGGCCCAGACACAGGGCACCGTGGTTCATGGCAAACTCGAGAAAGAAAAAAAAATTAAATTCCAGATGAAAATTATGTAATTTCTTATTGTGTTGCATTGTACGTTGGACACTTCATCTCATAATATTCCAGAGTTTTAAAAAAAGAAACATGAATTAAGTGTAATGTCCCTTTAAACTTTGATAACTTCTATTTTAAGTCAAAAAAAATGAAAGTGATTTGGTATTGTTAAAAATTGTTCAGCAAAGCTAATATTTTGATTAGAAATTAATTCAATTTCTTGTTTTAATAACTTTTTAATGGAGTAAAGAAAGAAAAGATAGTGATGGAATCACACCATGAGGACTGGGGAATTTAGCAGTTTTGATTTAGGCAGTATGGGTTGCGGGGTCTTTTTGTAATAGGATCTGTTGATTCTTTAAACATTATGTCAGAAAAAACCACTTGGAAAATAGAGTTACATCTTTTTCAGTTTTCACACTCCTTCCATAACATAGGGACATGCACTTTAATTAATGAATTGAAAAAACTTTCCTTTTAATGGCACAGTTTTGTTTTTAACCTGTGTATGAATACATTGAGTAGATTAGGCTCTAATCACATATAGCATAAATAAGGAACTTCTTGAAATTGTGTGACTTGGAATGAGTAATATTTTTTAAATGGGCTTTTATTATCTGTTGATTTATACTGTTAATAAAAATTCTAATTAACGACCGTCATTTATGTATTTATTTAGATTTTATATAGGGAAAAATATAATATCATTTATCTAGCTGACAATGTCGTAGAGATATTATTTATGAATAATTAACCATATTTTGGTATTATATCATCAAGCCAATGTACAGTAATATAATTATTAGTTATTTATGGCCAATAGTATTGAATATATAAACGCTTAATGATAATTAACGACATTGTTCAACGCGGGTGTAAAAATGAGTTTAAGTACGTAAAGTCGTCCATTAAATTCACATGAGGCCACGTCTTCACAATTATTGTTATGGTTTCAACAGTAATTGTTTTCATTGATTCCGAGTCATTTTAATTTTGTATCTTCGGTTATTGGCCTATTACCTCTCCCTCGAGTTGTATTAGTTTTTGAATACATCTATAAGTCTAATCACTCAAATTACAAAAAACACAGGAGGACAATCAATAGCTTTAACAACGTGCCATGAATATATCGGTAGATCTAATTTCTAAATTACTTGAAACGATAAAGCAGGATCAATATTTCTAATAAGCAAGAGGTAAATCTCTCCATTTTTGACTCATTGATTTGATAAAGTAGAATTTTATAGCGCCTTTTGTTCATTAGAGCTCACGGAGAACTTAGCATATAGATGAAGTTGATTAATTTTTTCATGGATTTATGTCGGAATTATCTTCCGTTGCTGTCTTTTATTACGCGCTAATCTAATATAAGCAATAGATAATGGACTTCGCGCCCGCAATAAAGTGTATCAAAGAAAAATCAGAGAGGTATTAAAACACATATTATATACGAGCAAAGCTGGAGTTTTATTAAACAGCTCTCTCATGTTAACTTTCATCTCTGTTTGAGTAAGAGATTATATAATATATGTCCTTGATGTATATTTGTTTTTTACCGATTTATTATTCCTGACAATGCATTATATTGGACTCTGGAGGATTGTCAGGAACTTTGTGGTATATTTCTGAATTTCATTGCAGTGTTTACACAATTTGTTTGAAAGATACATCAAGATTTATCTCTTCTGTCTTCATGTTCGTCGAGAGAATTTGATTATTTTCTGAAAATAAGTGACATCATACGTGAGATTAAAAGGAATTTAAAGGAGAAGTGTCTAGTCCTTTGGATCAAACCAAAAAAGATGATTTATCCCATTTGTCCACTTCAATTTAACAAAAACCAAGCTATTTTCAAAATGATATGAAATAGGGGTTTAACGTCCTACTGTTCAGCTAGCTGGATTCAAGCTATGACTCTGAGATAAAGTCTGTATTTCACATCATATTTAGTTCAAACTAATTAAAATATAGATCTATAATTTGTTTCGTTTTTTATACTTTTGATGGCCTCCACTCCTGTAGATCTAACAAGTTATAGTGGGAGCTCACGTTCTATGACATCAGGTATCAAGCAAGGGACATTTGACCCGATAACGACAGTCATTCGATTAACCAATTAGCGACCGCCATGCTTTTTAAAATCTACTTTTGTTTTGTTTTGATTTCTATCCGCTGGTGTTAGTATAGACGTCATTGGCTGGTAATATTTACCCACAGTTCCACTCATGAAAAGGTCAAACGGTTGATTCAACAGACCATTTGATTGGCTGACCCCTCATTTCAGGCAGAACACGAGTTAAATAACAAGTCATCCAGATCCAAGAGTAGTAAAAACAAGTAAAAACGAAATTTTGAACTATAAAAAACGAAACGAAACTGGATCTGTGTTTTAATCAGATTGTATTTAGTTCATCTAGAAAACCTTATACTACTTCAGATCATCTACTTCAGATCATCTAGAATACCTTATACTACTTCAGATCATCTAGAATACCTTATACTACTTCAGATCACCTAGATTACCTTATACTACTTCAGATCATCTAGAATACCTTATACTACTTCAGATCATCTAGAATACCTTATACTACTTTAGATCATCTGGAATACCTTATACTACTTTAGATCATCTGGAATACCTTATACTACTTTAGATCATCTGGAATACCTTATACTACTTCAGATCATCTAGAATACCTTATACTACTTTAGATCATCTGGAATACCTTATACTACTTTAGATCATCTGGAATACCTTATACTACTTCAGATCATCTGGAATACCTTATACTACTTCAGATCATCTAGAATACCTTATACTACTTTAAATTATCTAGAATACCTTATACTACTTCAGATCACCTAGAATACCTTATACTACTTTAGATCATCTAGAATACATTATTATACTTTAGATCATCTAGAATACCTTATACTACTTCAGATCACCTAGAATACCTTATATTACTTCAGATCATCTAGAATACCTTATACTACTTCAGATCACCTAGAATACCTTATACTACTTCAGATCATCTAGAATACCTTATACTACTTTAGATCATCTAGAATACCTTTTACTACTTAAGATCATCATCTAGAACAATTTATTACTATTCACATCTTTAGTCTGTGGGTGGTCAAGGACTTTAGAAAATATGGTCTGTCATTGAGCCAAGTGGCGTGGTTTCAATTCTTAGCTTATATGTGACAAGGAGTAGGCCAGGGTCGCCTTTCTAAACTCATGGGTTTTCTCAGGATCACCCAGTTTCCTTCCGCTACTAAAGACCCAGAATTATTGAAATAAAATAGAACCATATTTAGTCCAGAATGACCTAGCTTGTGTCGAGAGGACATTACCCGATACCCCCCTTCTCATATCTAGGTTTCCAATTTTCTTTAATCTACTTAGCAGATTGAACAAGCCTTTACTTTGACTTCTGGTATTTATATTCAAAAAGAACATTTATTTTATTGCCCAAAAAACTTGTAAATGTTTTTTTTTGTTGTTGCGAATGTGAAAGATTTAATGCTGGTTGACCGTTTGTATTTATGAGATGATATTTACTAACACGAGATGCTATAAAGATAAATGTGTTTCTGATTATTACACAAATCGTGTACTGTGTCAGATTCAGATATTATCAACGTTATATAGTAGAGATTGACAACTCCCAATATGCACCTCGTTTGATTCTCTGAGTTTTATTAATAGTTTTACTGTACATGTTTCTTATTCTGTTGACAAGCCGTACAAAATACTGGACGATGCACCATCGAATTATAACGTAATAAATCCGTGCCGTTGTTGTCATTCCATATTGATGGAAATAATGACGCAATAGATTTACGTCAGTGGTACACAATTATCAGATTCTAAATCAAAGATAGTGACCCAACTGCTGAAAAATCATCGTTTTCTCAAAATATATTCAATACCCTCTTGAACGTTTTTTTTCTTATATCGAGATTTTCTTAGGTTCTGCATATTGATCTAGCAGGCTTCTGTAATTGCTTCTAATAATAGAACTCTTTATGCTGTAGAATAGAGGGGAACATGAAAGAATAATTTCGTAAATATATATATGTATAATTCTTACACATCTAAGCTTGGGCATATTTGTCTCTATTGATTATTCCTGCAAGTATTCTATAGATCGGTAACTGATGGCGATAGAATCCCCTCTTGCTTGGTTCATAGCGTATTATTATATCAAACCATATGGTAAATGAACATATTTTAACTAGGTTTAGTGCGCTATCAACTCATTCAATTACTGAACAAACTAATATACTCGGCGCTAAGCTCCGTTTCTCCACTGAATGAAAACAATTTCCACTCAGAGATTAAAAGTTTGTTTATTAAATCAGTCTTTAATGTTTTTTTGCTTTATTAATAGTTTAGAGTTTTCGTGCACATATCACTTTCTATATTTTAAAAGTTTCATTGGTGATATACATGTAGTATGAAATCATGTTTATTCAAGTTTGAATTATTAAACGTTGATAGTTTGAGTATTGATTCCTATTTTTACATTTTACCATCTGAATCACTAGATGACACTGTCTTTGTCATCCACACAGGGGTATCTCACATAAGTGGGTTGGGAGCTTAAGAAATCATGGGGTTTTATTAGACCACTTATGAAACTGGGAGATTAGCTTGATGTTCTATTAGACCCACTTCTGAACTTGGGAGGTTTCAACTGGAGGTTATATATATATATATTAGACCCATTTCTGAACCAGGGAGGTTCCAGCTTGAGGTTAGCCTTAGACCCACTTTTGAACCTGGGAGGTTCTAGTTCACATTCAGTATATTTCTGCTCTTTGTAAATTAAAATTTGGATTTTTGGTGATGACTCTCTTGCAAAGCAACCAAGATAACTAAAACTTTCGGGAATGATCGAACACAGAGGAAAGTTAGGTCCAGCAAATTTCAAGACATTTGTAGGATTTAATAAAACTTTTATGGGTTTTGGTTTTTTTTTAGTTACCCAATTTCAAAAAATAAATTTGCATATTTTTCTTGTATTTGATTTGAATTATTATGAACTTTATGGACTCTCTTTCTTGATCTTTTTCTTCTGATTTCGAATCAACCTAAATGATAAATGAAATACGATCAAATAGAGTTTAACTTTTTACTCTGATGATGTAAGAATATCATTGATTGGATTTTAAATGCACAATCAACTTGTGATTAAAGAAGTTATCAACATCACCAACTTTTTTTTATGTAGATTATTCAATTACCTTTAAAGTTGCTCGTTCTTAAAGTGGTTTATAAAATTAAAGGTTCACTTTCCTTCTCTCATATGTCTCAATTTCTTAATATGACATTTTTTTCTGTGCATTTTTTCGGATAAGTGTCATTTGTAAGTAGGGTCTTTGGCTGGTTTAGTGGTCTAATGTGTGCGCCGTTGATCATAAGGTCTGTCATCAGTGCAAATGTCATGAGTTCAAACCCATGCTTGAACATAGTATAGTGTGGTATTGTTAGATGAACCATTGTTTTTTTTTTTGTTTTTTGTTTTACTTGGGTTTTTTGTAGGTTCTACAGTTTTCCTTGCTCATAAGCAAGTTATCTTGGGGTCTTTTCTTTTCATAAAGCAATTACAAAAGTCTTGAAGCAAAAATTAGAATGCTGCACCTGATCAGCTTGAAAATTATATTTTTTCTGAAATGTGATAAAAAGATATACAAATCCTATATAATTGATCAATAAAATGATTTCCGTAATTCATAGTTCTTTTGCCTGAAAAATCAGTGATTACTGACAGAAAATGTTATTTTTAGCCTAAATATGAATGTTTGCCCCAAAATCTTTTCACCAGACACCTTTATGATGTAGCAGCCCCACTCAACTCCATGCCTAATACATATATGTACAAAGACACTGTGACAGTGCCAAAGACACTATGACAGTACATAATTAGTGCATATTTTTTTGTTACATGAACACGTTTTTTTTTCTTTTTAAATGATTCTACATTTTTACTATTATTTAGAAAGTAAAAAAAGTAGTTTATCTGTAAATTTCTTTGAACTACAGAAATAAAAGTTTCTTCTGTTAATTGTGTTTGTTTAAAGTTATACAAGACAATTATTTATATGTATTTTTTTTTTTAGAGAGGAGAGGATATTGAACTTTATAAGAAGTTTAATGATCTGATATTTTTAGCAAAATGTCAAAGGGGAATCAAGTATAAACAAGACATATATTTGTGCATGTAATTATCATCTGCATTTTCAACAAAAATAGCTGTATTATAAACATCATGGTAGTGGTGGCATGCAGGGTTGGGTTGGGTTCTTTACCTAAAAATTGAGTTTGAACCCAATTTATTCCTTGTTTTGAGTTCTTCCTGGGATGAAAATTCTTCTTCAGTTTAAGTTGACTATGGTGGTAATGGTGACATGGAGAGTTTGGAAAGTGGATGGGAAGGGTGGGGGGTCTTTTTCCAAGAAATGGAATTTGAACCCAATGTATTTCCGGTTTGAAGTTCTTCCTTTGACTAAAATTCTTCCTAAATCTTGACATGGGGAGTTGGGGGAGGGGCTGGGATCTTTACCAAGAAATGGAATTTGAACCAATTTATTCTGGGATTGGAGTTATTCCTGACTAAAATTCCTCATTTTGTCTCTCCCCCACCCCCCTGTTTAAAATTTCTCCCTGTAGATTTGAAATTCCTCCCTTGGAACCACATTTAAAATGTAGTTCATTGTTGTATGGATTTCAGTTTGATTAGCTAGATTAATATTTTTATTTATTCCAAATTCAAAATATTTTCTTTATAAACTGTGACACTCTATCTTTGTTTAACCGGTACCTTTTTTTTGTATCGCTTGCAAGGAGTAGGGTCGCCTGTCCAACCTCATGGGTTTTCTCCGGTGTTTTCTTCCCACTGCTAAAGACCCCAACGTGCAAGCAAATTATTAGAATAAGAATTAAACCATATTAACACCCCCCCGGACCCCACCATGTGTGACGCCCATGATTGCTTACTGCTTACTGTCTAAAGCAGTCAAGGTAACAAACAAATATCTATTTAAAACTTGACAGGGCCGTATGTAGAATTTTGAGGATGGGGGTGCAGCAGAGTGGTGGGGCGCTATAGCCTCCACGTAAGTGATATAAGAAAGTTTGAATCATTGGCTTGTGGGCGCCTTAAGAGCATCACTGCGTGACCATAATCAAGTGTATTTTTTTATAATTGAATTATTGTTAAAATAATTTTTTTTTTTGAATGGGGGGGGTGCCATTTCTTGGGGCACCTTATTTTCCTGGGGCACCTTATTTTCCTGGGGGAGGCAATGTACCCCCTGCACCCCGTGCAAGATACGGCCCTGTGTGACGATGCCTTTTTACACGACTTCCACTTTTTGTAACAAAATAACTTGTTAAAGGAAATAAATATCAACTTTCAGTTTCCCTTTTTATGAAGTGTACGCACAATTAGTTAAGAATTATTGTTAATGGAATAATTAATAGAAATCTATTGCATATAATAGATTTTATTTACATCAATGAATATACGATTTCATGTCCTCGATGAATAATAAATGAGAAATTGTTTCATCTGATTCTGTGATTTGAGAATAGACATGGAATATATAATAGTCACAGAAACTACAAGATTGTAGCCTGATAGAAATTCAGCTCCGATGACAATAATGACCATGTTTCCTTTGTTTAATGATTGATTGTTATTTAGTAAATCAGCTGACACGATCCTATAGAATAACGCTTAATAGTATGATATATCACATAAGTTTTCTTTATGCGCGGACACTGCGGTATCAGTTCACTGAGTGCCATCAAGATCTCCCAAACTTACGATCAATATTCTTATCATTAATGTGTACACAAGGCTATAACAACCCGTGCAATTTATATATACTTGCTGCCATGCCTTGAATACACTTGTAGTGAAATATCTATGAGATAAATATCCCCCGCTCTGACGTCAGGTTCGAGCATATTACTATCAATAGATACCCTAGAACTCTTTTGTTGAAAGTCAAATCAGGACATCTTCAACTATGTGAAATTCCAAAAGTGCGAGCTGATTGCAAAAGTTGGCACTCACTTGACGACTATTAGGTTAGAGAAATAAAAAAAATCAAATTATAAAGAAAACAAGAGTTTACATCATTGTGTTTATTTAATACGGTAATAGCGTAAAAGGTTCTCGATATTATTGCAGCGTTAATATCTATGTGGTTACAGGTTTGACTTTTGCGTCAAGGTTCTCTATTCACCTTTATTTAATAGTGTAAAGAAACCATAAAGCTGATCCGATGATTATCATTTGCATTTTCCGAACAATATCTAATTGTTTACGACTTAATCTGCGTGAACATAGATTGATTATTTAACAATTTAACATTTGATTAAAGGTACATTATTCAAGAACTGAAATAAAATGGAATTAAATGTCCTTCTGTTCTGTTTAACGTCCTACTTTTCTGTCTTGACGAGGCTCAAGAAGACAGGCACACACAAGACAATGTGCTATGAGCGAAAGTTTGCATGGGTAGCGGCAGTATGGGCCACTCTAATATTGAATTCCAACAGGCAAGGGATCTTTTACGGACCTCGTTTTTGTCCCATCCAAACGACAAGACAACTTTCCTTGTCAGACCCTTTGTCCTGCACCACTTACAAGGGGAATCCACGAATTACGAAAAATCATGATGAACTTTATCAGCCGATGCTAGGATTGAACATGTGAACTCAAGGCTAGCAAGCCGGCATCTTACCCACTTAGCCACTGTTTCTCCCTAGTGAAGAACTAAATTTGCTTACATGTATTGCAGGTTTTCCTTTAGGCATCAAATGTTATATTAATTATTAATTAGTCATTAGTCAATAATAGACTTTTGATGCCATTGGATAGGCTACTCAAGATTTTAATTAGATAGAATAGCACTGTGCTAGTATAATGCACACATCTTGTCAAAACTACAAACAGAGATAACTTGGCTCAGAAGGATGTAATTTAAATGACAGTTTCAATATATTCAATTAGCATTATCTACTTTTGAAATATAATAGCAATAGAATGGTGAGTTTTTTTATGTAAATCTTACTTAACTATATTTTTAAGAAATCAAAATATCATCTTGAGGCCTTGGTTCAATCGAATTAAAAGAGAGGCCCATCAAAATTTGTGACCTAGCACTTAAAGGTGATGCTAGCTGACGTCTTTATAATTGAATTAACCCTTTTTGGAATAATACTTCTATTATAAATCCAACTTTCACAAAAGTGTAGTTTGCAAGGTATTCAAAACCTCAAGAACGATGCATTTTATAGAACCATATGTTAGTGCCAAAATGACTTAATTTGTGTTGAGTGGACGTTAAACCTCATTTTTCTCTCTCTTTTGAAGTAAAAGTGATAGAATCTAAAATATATAAACATCAAGATGGCAAACTCAAGAGAAAAAATTGTTTTACTAGTAATATTTTGAACTGGAAGCCATATAAATGAAAAGAAGTTGTACAAGCAGGACATATCAATTGCCAGCTGTCAATTTACCGCAAACATATTACGTTTTTTTTTATAGGTGTAAAAAATGATTTGTCAGCAGTTTTTTTAAAACTTCCTTTCAATTTATAAAAAAAAAAAATGCTTGATAGACATACGGATGATCCCTGGGCAGTTTTCAAATTGAATAAGTTATAAAGTGTGTGATTGTACATGTATGCGTGGGATTAGGTCCAAGAGAAGGTTCTTTAATAGTAGGAGAAGGAAACTGGAGAACTCAGAACCCGACAAGGTGATGCAAGAGACACTGCTCCTTGTTACATGCATGTACAAGCCATGGATCTTAACTGCTACACTTGTTACTGGAACCATTACTGGAGAAGTCAGGAGGACCACACAAGGTGATTCAGGAGACACTGCTCCCTGTTACATACAGTCATGGAACGTAACCCTACAATTGTTACTGGAACCATTAATACTGGAGAAGTCAGTAGAACCCCATGAGGTGATTCAGGGAACATTGCTCCCTGTTACAAACACCCATGGATCATAACGGCTACACTTGTGTTAGACTAAATCATCTAAACATGACAAGCAGTAGCAGCATCTGAACCATTACAGAATTTGTCTTCTATGAGCAAACCACATATGGTTAATCTGAATGGTGAACAGACACTAAATCTTATGATATGAATTGTCCGGTGACAAATTGTTCTCGGGGGCAGATTATCTGGGGTCAATTTTCCCCAGGGGACAAATTGTCCAGGGATGAATTAGCCGGGCACGAATAGTCCCAACAGCCAAATTATCTTGTGACGAGTTGTCTGGGGATGAATTGTCCCGTACCCACTAAATCCTAGCCAAAATATCTTGGGAGCTGCAGTGGCACATGAGAAAAGTTCTGGGTTAATTGCTAACTGGTAGGTCATGCACAGTACCAATGACTGATTGGAATAAATGAAAAGAAATAATATGTGGTTTCACGTCCCACTGTTCTTGTCCGAACTGGGCTAATGAAGATGGTCATATGCCATACAGTGTGCTATGAGGGAAATTTTGCCAGGACAGCGTCACCATGGCCTAGTCTTATATTGAATTCCAACTGTCAAGGTATCTTTTACGTGCACGCTCGTGTGTACACAGGACCTCGGTTTTTCATCCCATCCGAATGACTAAACAGCTGTCCTTGTCAGACCTTTAAACCTGCATCACTGACAAAGGAAACCATGCAAGAAATATCGGTCAATGCACAGTGTTGGGATAAAGATATAAGTAATTCTGGTGTCTTTGATATGCCAAGGGAAAGCATACCCAACCACATGCACAGTACCAATGACTGATAAGATATGTCAATATTGGAATAAAGATATAATTAATTCTATTGTCTTTGATATGACAAGGATAAGCATACCCAACCACATGCACAGTACCAATGACTGATAAGATGGGTAAATATATTAGAATGAAAATATAACTAATTCAGTTATCTTTATTTTGATATATTTATACCCTGGCTATATTGCTGTCAATCATGGAATGGTATTATCTTCAGATCCTTCTTCTTAGACCTGATGGGATATATATTGTTGGACATGACCTAACCTGACCTAACCTTCTAAACATGACAGACTTCCATATACATCATTGATTAAATGCTGAAGCTTTATTTGATGTGTCCAATGTCGAAGTTGTTATTTTTGGAGTAGATTGGCTAGTAAATGGTTCCTGGCATATACAGTATTATGTAGGTAACCTAGGTTTCTAACCAGGGTGGCCGCCATAAGCCTGGAGGTTATAAAATAATGACTTTACATGGCATATAACATATTTGTGCCATCTTAGTAATAATGTATATCAGTATTTATCTGAAAAGGTTAATGACTCACAAGAACCAAAACAATATTTCATATCTCAATCCTACGTTTTTATTTATGCGTGATATATTTATGGTGTTTTTTTGATGACGTAGATTTGATCAACGATTCACATAGTTTTTAATCCATGAATATAAATGAAGGGAGTTGACTAATAAAAGTGGTTGACTTATTAATAAAAAGGGCATAGAAACAGTTCCTAAAAGGGGATGGAGTAATTTGATGGAGCTTTTACTAACTTCATAGCACTTCACAGGTTTCAAAGCCACTGACTGCCATTGGTATTTTGTGCACATTATTTAATTCTTCAGGAGTTAATCCATGCTAAAATGATTATTCTATATTTAATTAAAAACAAATTGAAAGTAGATAATCTCTCGGTTTGTGGGGGTGGTGGTGAATGGTTAGAATGTGCGCACTTTATCAAATGTCTTTCATTGTGTCAACTAGTGTGGTTTCGATTCCCCAGTTGTACGTGACAAGGAGTAGGGTCACTTGTCCAACTTCCTGGGTTTTCTCCCGGTCATCCATTTTCCTCCCACTGCTGAAGAAGCCTATGCTCAAGTGAATTATTGAAATACAATTGAACCATATTTTTGTCCCAAAATGATCTGCTTTGTGGTGAGTGGAGGTTCAACCCCATTTCTCTCTCTCTCTCTCTCTCTCTCTCTCTCTCTCTCACTCTGACATATGCCAAATCACATGAAAACCAAATATGTAAAGACAATATTTATTGTGGAATTTAAATTTAAAGAACTAAAAATATTTTAGTTAGAAGAAAAACAATTCTTAAAAAAGACATTTTTGTGATGATTAATACAATTGAAAATTCACTTCTGCAAGTTTTTCCTTAGCGTTATTTTTTGTTCTATTCCCTTCCATAATAGGAATTAAGTTGATTTGCCAACATAATAAATGTGTTGGAATAATCACTTGTATTGTCGTGAATTTTGACAGAATGAATTCAACAAAACTTGAACACAAGTAGTTCTTCACTTGTAATAAATTAGTGCTAAGTGATCATTCAAAAGATTTGACCCAGAATTTTTGGAGAGGTCAGCACAGCATCAGTCGTTCAGATCTTGATAAACTGACCCTTAAGCTGTATTAGTCAATTTTTTAAAAAAGAAAGCAGTTCTGCACTGATTGTCGTTATCAGCAGTCCATCTATGAGGACTTTTTGTGATTGTCATAAGAAGGTCATGGAAGACTTTATTAAAGCTTCTGGTCATTGTTTGCCATTTTTCTGAGAATATCTCAACTTTCTTGGCTTATTCCATTATAAAATGTACCAAAATTTATTATTTCCCATTTCAATAAACATAATCATGCAAGAGATGGATCTGCCTATTGCAGGTCTTTTGTCTTTAGGCCTGAAATGTTATACAAACTATTAATTAGACATTAATTAACTTATCCATACCATGATCAACTCTCGATGCAATCTTATGTGTTGAATCTGAACTGCTGCTTAAGGCTCATTGCAAAAGAGTTCTAAAATCTGTGATTTCTCTTTTAAAATTTTTGCCTGCCCAACTTTGTGGGTTTTCTCCAACTGTTAAAGACCCCTGCATGTAAACGAATTATTGAAATAAAATTGAACCATGTTTTAGTCCCCAAAACACCAAGTTTGTGTCGAATGAATGTTAAACCCCATTTCTCTCTCTCTCTTTTTTAAAATCTGTTAAAATTTATGTAGGTCTTTTTTCATTGATTGTGATAAAATATTCATCTAGAAGTTGCTGAAGTATCGATGAAAAGCAGAACATGTGACCAAAATATGATATGTTTCTAATAGATTGACCCACACACTCTCATCAGAATTGATCTTTTTACTTTGCACTCTTGAAAACTTTCCTTATTGTTTCTCTAATAAAATGTTTGATTTTGAAGCACATGGCAATGGTACTGAAGAAAATCTCATGTAGTTAATAACTGCTAGTATAACAGCAATATGATACGAATTAAAGAGACAGTGTATCAAGTTAAATTGTTAAGTTTTTATGGCTATGGGAGTCTGTGGTGGCTCAGTGAGTAAGAAGGCCCTGGCTCACTAACAAGAGGGAAGGGGTTAATGGCCGAATGGTTAACCAGTATAATGGCAATATGATATGATTTTTAAAGAGACAAGGCATTAAATTTAAGTGTTTAATTTTTTAGGCAGTGGGAGTCTGTGGTGGTTCACTGAGTAAGGTGCTGGCTCACTAACAAGGAATTGGGGTGTTGGATGGCTGAATGGTTAGCGTGTGCGCACTGCGCCATAAGGTCTGTTATTGAGTCAACTGGTGATTTCCTGGTTGTATGTGACAAGGAGAAACATTGTGTGTCCAAGCTTGCAGGTTTTCTCTGGGTCCTCCCACTGCTAAAGACCCCTACGCACAAGCGATTAATTGAAAGAAAATTGAAACCATATGTTAGTCCCAAAATGATCTTGTTTTATGTCGAGTGGATGTTAAACCCCATTTCAATTTCTTTTCATTAACTGGGTTTGATGTCGGTTTTGGTTGAGAAAGTTTCCCTTGTCAGTGGATGCAGGATGGAAGGCCTGGTGAGGACAGTGTATAGTTGCCTGAATGGGAAGAAAAACGGAGGTCCTGTATATCATATTGACATAAACGTAAAAGAACCCATAAGAGTTCAAATTCAAAATAAGAGTTTGGTGTAGCGCTGCTATCTGGGCAAAATTTCACTCATCGCACAGTGTATGGTATACACCCATCTTCATTAGTCAAGTCGGTTAAGGAATGTAGGATGCTAAATGATAAACTTCTTTTCAGTTTAAGGTGTTCACCTATTTTTAATCTTCATTGTTTAAGTCATTTAGTTATTTCTGTTCACATTTTGAAATAAAGTTGAGTAAATTACAGTCTTTTTGACCATTTCTACTGTCTAACGAAGCTCAAACCCTAATGAAATGCCATAGAACCACCTGTTTGTGTTAGCATTGGATTATTTCCCAAATATCTGAAAACATAATCCCAAAGTATTCTAATCCAAAACGTACATTTCTTTTCAATTTGGGAAAATGGATTATTTGTCGAATTTTTTCCACAACTATTTCTCAATGTGTATATACAAAGTTTCTGGATATATTCTTACAAAAAAAAAAAAAAAAAAATCCTTCTAATACTGCCTGGTTACATTTGAAGTTTATATTAATATATAAAAAAATCAATTTGAGGGCATTTAGCTACTGTCTGAGAAAAATATAAATATTTGTTGAATTCTTTCCAGATCTATTTCTCAATGTAAATACAAAGTTACTCACATATATTCTTACAAGAAAACTGTTTTAATGCTTCCTGGTCCCATTTGAAGTTTACATTAATATATTGGATAATCAATTTGAGGACATTTAGTTATTGTCCAATAAAAATATGAATATGATGATCAATGACGTTAATTATGCTTGTGAGAACATATCTTTAAAACACTTAAGAGTTAATGTACTTTCCTTACAAGTTCTGTCAATAATATTTGGAATTCCTTTCTGTTATCTTTCACCCCTTTTTTCTCTTCCTATAAACAGCAAACAATGTGACAATATTCATATTCAATCTACTCGGTTCTTCAAGTTAAATATTATTCCAAATAATCTATAAATTTATATTTAAATTTAAATGTATCGGTACATGTAATATCTTGCTCTTCAAATAACTGTGAAAACTTTTCTTCTCAAATCAAATCACAACTAGCACGGTTTCTGTTATCTAAATATTAATAATTATTATTATTAATATATTTTTTTTTTTTATACTTGAGATCTCCAAACATAATGCCGGATTTGTTGAATCAATTTAAATAAATTTTTGTTGATTTTTCACAAGTTGTGTTCAATCAAGTTAACAGAAATTTTTGTTGGCTTTTTTCGTTCTCTTTTGTTTTCTTTAGTTAAGATCTGTGTCATTTAAAAACTAGGAAATTAATCATAATATATCGGATTCACCTCCAAGAATAAACACCAAAGTACATCTGTTCATTGAGATCGTTGTTACGGTGGCCTGTTAGTGCCATACACTGATGTATACCTTTTTTCTTAAAATTACCTCATGGGAAATTGCAGTGAAAACTGTGATAAATAAAAAAAACATGATGGAAATATTTTCTCTTTGTTGGAAATATTTTCTCTGCATTGGAAACATTTTCTCTGCGTTGGAAACATTTTCTCTTCGGTGGAAATATTTTTTCAGCGGTCACAGATTTCACTGCTATTTCGCATATGAGGTAAATTTCAAGACAAAAATATAAATCATTGTATTGCACTAACAGGCCACCATAGATTGTATTTCTGAAACAATATTTTTACCTCTTGCTTCTTTTCCTTCATTATGACATTGTCAAAATACGATAAATAGTATCTACGTTATTCACTTATTTATCTGTCCTTAAAGATAAATACTCTAGTTTCTTGAAGCATGTTTTGATAAGTTTTTTACCGAGCCTCGCAAATTTGCCATAATTCATGGATTTCTCGTTATAAATTGTCTTCATCTATTCATGGCAGCTTCTTATAGAAAAAGTTTTATTTACGTAAATTGCTTTTTAACTCCCACTATTATCAAAAACGACCATGTATCAAAATGATGCTAATACTTCTTTACGTAGCTTTTGCTCATTTTAAAAAAAAATAAAATGGATAATGAATAAATGTTTGATAAATGTGTCAAATAACACAAATGTATCTTAACGTAACTTGAGTCATTTTTTAAAAAAAATAAAATAGATAATGAATAGATATTTGATAAAGGTGTCAAAATGATGCAAATATTTTTTATTACTTATCTTCGGACATTTTGAAAAAAAAAATTAAATGTTTGGAAAAAGAAAATTAAATGTTTGATAAATATTTCAAAATTATACAGATATTTTTGTTTTTTTATCATGTGGTCATTTATAAAAAAGCAATGGATAATTATTAAAGGAAATGTTTGATAGATGTATTTACAAATGAGCATATCTCTGATAAGCGTATATACTAGTGTTATGATTAAGAAGCCTGGGGATATTTTTGTATCTCTCACGCTTAAAGTTGTCCAATTTCCTCTCCTCTGCCTCCATTAGGCTGAAGAAAACGAACAAAGCCATGATTATGCTGGTGGGGCGCAAGCAAGGGACAAAACAGTCAATAAAAGTGTCGAATAGAATCAATAGCATCACACAACACGCCCCAGTGACAATACATCGGACAACGAGAGCGGCCATCGTCTTCATTCAATCTCTCACCCTTTGTTGCCATCAAATAATAAAGTTGACAATTCAGATTACACCATGAGCTCATCAGAAAGTGGACAGTTTGAATAATGAGGAAAGCATCGTTTGCATATACTCAATAGCAGATGGGTAATAATGCCCAATAATGTCATTCGGTCCACCATGGCCATCTTACAAATAACATGTAACAGTCTTTCACATATTGTTCAGTCTACTTTGACAGTAAGCTGACTTTGATGGTTTATATATTCAATAAAAACAGACCGACATTGACAGATGTACGTGAAAAATTGGAGAATGGAAGCTTAATATATGGTGGTCAGTGGTAGGTGTAGGTATTCATCTCCACTGATGGCTTAAATCTCATTGTCCACAGGTTTCAATAGCTTTGGTCATTTTGTGAATGGACACTAGGTAATAGATTAGAGGCTTTAAATGGTTGGTGACTTGAAAGGTTATAAAATCTTATTACATCTCTTTCAAATTGTTGACTGTTTGATTATATAAAAAATAGATTCCAGTGTAGATTTATGACGTCTATAAGAACTTTTATTTGACCAAAAGTGTGGGAAACTTTCCTGACTGAATACAAACTAATGTTTATTCATTACTTTATAGCCATTTAATTATAAACTAACAACAAAATTTAAAACTATTCACGGCCTTTGTTTAGAGACAATAAAACAGGGTTTATATCCAGCGTTATGTAATCAGAGATTAGGGTTTTATGTCTTTTAGGACATTTTAATGTGAAATAAAATCTAGTTTTAAATGCTGAGATCCAACATTTCGTAACAAAGGAGAACATTTGTGAGATTTATTTATTAATTGATGAGTTCCAATGTCCATTAGATAAATCCCAAAAGTTAGGAAACTGTTTGAAAGTATGATACTATGATACTCATTTTATACTGAAATCCTACATTTCATATCAAAAAATGACATCTGTAAGATTTATGTATCCAATACTCAAACGGTTTTCAAAATTAGGCAGATTTGTATTTGATCCATTAACAAAAATTAATAATTGGATTTCAATTAGAAATAAAAACATTAACAAATTGTTGTTGTCAACTGGAATTCACGCACACTCCTGACCCCCAGCACCACCCCCCTCCCCCCGAGACACCAAACCAGCTTGAGTTACAAATGAAATTCATAGGTTTTTTTAATGTAAAAATTCTGATTTCTTTGGACATTAGAATGTATTTAAATTTGATAAAAATTGACAGAAATTAAAACAAAAGTGACAAATATTCTTTCAAAAACTTATCTTTTAAATTTGCAAAAATTCCATTGGAAAAAAAACCTGACATTAGAAAACAATATTTAACTTTGGTTCAAAGTAAATGGAAGCAAATGTTGCTAAAGTTTGAATATAAGCCACAAAAGTTGTTTTTTTTACATATATATTGACTCATGGAAAAGATAGAAAAAACAAAAATTGTAAGCACACTATTTAGTCTGAGTCTGAACAATGGAAATTAGAAGAGAGTAAATGTTGCCTAATTTTATACAAAATCTACAAATGTTCTTTTTTCGTTATTGACTCCAGGAAAAGTTAAACAGAAAACCCCAAAAAACCTTAGTGCTTAAGTCTAAAGTTTTTGAACAATGGAAATTAGTGGAGAGTGTATATTACTAATTTTATACAAAACCTACAAATGTTCTTTCTAAAACTTTTTTTTCTCCAAACCTCAGTTTTCAGAAAATATAAAAAAAATCCCATTTGGACCTAACGTAATGAGACGCATCACGTCATTAATCAAACAAGATGCCCAATTAAGCTAACAGCGGTATGGAATAAATAGATTAAAACCAAGACATTTCTTGATACGTCAGACAGTCGCAAGGCCTCATTTTAACAACAAAGTTTAAGAAGTCTGACCTCACTGGCCATTCAGTGACAGTTGGAAACAAAAGAAATTAGCCAAACTATGTCAACACGAATGAGAAAATCAATAGGGATGCTGTGGAATAGTAGAAGAATGCATTGACCCCAGCCAGACTTGCACCATGCATTATTTCGGTGCACACACAATGCTTTGTTATTGCAGCTGCAAGTTTCAGCGCCATATTGCAGGCTGGCCTGGTTTTCAACCGGTTTCCAATAGCTCATGTTAAAAAATTTTAATTAAAAAATGGAACTTCATGCATAACTATTCACTTGAAATGGCATTCCTGAAACAATTCCTGATGCAATTATGCATTACTCATTATATATTATAAAATTCAAGCTGGTGCTGATATATTTTTATACGCCCACATCATAGTATGTTATATAATGATTTTACATCAGAATTTCAGAAAAATCCATAGATGCTTAATATATATGTATGATAGTTGCATATAGTTAAGGCAATTGAATTCTTTGATAGAAATCTGCACGTCATGCTTCAAATTATGACAAAAACATGTGGTTGACTTTACATGTAAATTTTAATTACGTTCATATGAAATGAAATGGGGTTTAACATTCTGTTCTGCTCCTAAACTGCGCCATTGAAGACGGGCATACACCATACAGTGTGCTATGAGTGAAATTTTGCCTGGGCAGCGGCGCTACAGCCTACTGTTATATCGAATTCCAACTGCTAAGAGTCTTTTAGTATGCTCACCAATGTGTACAAGGGACCTCGGTTTTCCACCCCATCCAGAAGACTAGACAGCTGTCCTGGTCAGCCCCTCCATCCAGCATCACAGACAAGGGGAAATTACGCGGAACATCAGGATGAACTTTTTTGGCCAATCCAGGGATCGAACTTAACAGACCTCCAGGCTAGCAAGCCAGAGTCTTACCCATTTAGCCATTGTGATCCTCAACCCAGTTCAAACCACTGCAAGAATTTTAATGCCATGTATAACATCCTTATGGGTTTTCTCTGCGTCCTCCAGTTTCCTTCAACTGCTAAAGATCCCTACGCGCAAGTGAATTACTGAAATGAATTTAAACGAAATGTTAGTCCCCAAATAACCTAGTTTGTGTTAAGTGGAGGTTGACTGCCCCACCCCACCCATCCACCCTCCCCTCCCTCTCTCTCTCTCTCTCTCTCTCTCTCTAATGTCATGCAGGAGGTATGATAAACACCTAATGTCACTTATCATTATTGGAGGAAATTCATGTGGTCCTTTATATTTTTTATTTTTATTTACAAAGCAATATGAAGCTGAACTGAACATTTCAAACATGTTTGAGTTGATCTTTTCCAAAATTTGTTTACTTATTTTCATTTTAGAAAGATATGGTTTTTATATCAGATTGAAACATTTTTAGCAGCAATATCAAAGCATGTATTATCGTATACCATCAAAAACAGAAAACATGAATCCATTTCTAAAAATATGTATATTGTATACAGAGAAACCTCAGATAAAAAAGTTTCAAAGAACTTCAAGACATATCTGAAGCAAAATCTGCGTTGATGAAATAAGAATCTGAATATGCGGAAATAAGTTTTTGCTTTTCTTCTCGTGAAAATTGTCCTATATTCATTTAAGTTTTTTATCCAAGAGAACGTTAATCGTATAAGCCTTTGATAAAATGTTCACTTTATATCAAAGGCACGGAGACAAGGAACAATTTTATGTCGCAAATAAAAGAGTTTTACGCGAGATGAAATACAAGGACTGTAAATAATACTAGCACAGATGTGCATCTAAGTAAAGAACGAGTTCCGAACCCATTAGTAGATTGACAAAAATATCGGCCAAGTTTATCATGAATTAGCTCGTGTATGAGAAACTCTACACCCATTTATACAAATATTGATTAGCTATCCCCCCAAAAAAGAAGGAAACGGTTTTTGAATATGTTAGCAACATAAATTTGAATAAGAATCTGGCTCATTAAGTTCTGTAATTAGAGGGAATTAGCACCACAACCAACCCAAATCTTAAAGAAAGAAAAAAAGTCGTGTTACTAGGCAACTGAATTTATTTGATCCTACACAATGAAATAATATGGTTTTGTCATTATTGAGTGTTTTTTTAGGGGTTTTGTATTAATGGTTAGTAATAGTTACAATAAAACTTGTATATAAAAAGATCGAAAGACGGTGATCGGTGTTGTGCATTTATTGGACGATATCTTTTTATCATGGCTTAAATTACCACATTAAAATGTACTTAAATAGATTATTTGATATTTAATAAAAACAAAATATTAACGGTAGATAATCTCCCAGCTGGGATTCAATCGGATTAAAAGGAGATCAATAAATTATTTTACACAACAATTATAGGTCCACCTTCATTAGCCCAGTATTGGAGCAGAATAGTAGGATGTTAAACCCTATTTTATTTCATTATAGGTGCTGTATCATAAGGTCTGTCATTGACTCAACTGGCGTGATTTCGATTCCCTGGTTGTATGTGACAGCAAGTTGGGTTGTCTGTCCAACCTTGTGGATTTTCTACAGGTCCTTCCAGTTTCCAACCGGGGGGTTGGGATGGCCTAGTGGTCTAGAGTGCCGCGGTTCGACCTCTAGCTGGCTGGTCACCTCTGGCTTGCGGCTGTGGTTTCGAGCCCTGGTGTGAGCATATGTGGCATGGAGATAGGGGCGCCTTCTCAACCTCGTGGGTTTCCTCCGGGCACTCCGGTTTCCTCCCACTGTTAAAAACCCCTACGCGCAAGCGAATTATTGAAATAAAATGAAACCATATGTTAGTCTCAAAATGACCCAGTTTGTGTCGAGTGGACGTTAAACCCCATTTCTCTCTCTCTCCAGTTTCCACCCACTGCTAAAGACTCCTACACACAAGCAAATTTTTTAAATGAAATTCAACATATTTTAGTCCCGAAATGACCTAGTTTGTGTCAAGTGGACCTTACACCCTCTCTCTCTCTCTATCTAGTATCTCTTTCTCTCTCTTTCTCCATAGGTGGTGCTTTACTTGCAGAGATAACAAATGTTGCAGATTTTCTTGTCATCAGATCTTTAATTCTTATGACCAAAGGATTAAAAATCCTGGAAATCACAGAGACATAATTAACCACTTCTAAGTTGCAACTATTTTATTCATAATAGGCTTGAATTTAAATTTAAAAGATTTATAGTAAATAGATTTTCAATGAAAGAAGATAATTTTTTCATGGAAATTGTTTTTGGTAGTTAATATTATTAATTAGTTGCAACATAAGTTATGTAATAAAGCAGTTTAGAAAAGTAATTTGTCAGATTCTCAGATCAGACTTTTTTTTAAAGGCACTATATTTCAGACTATAGACAAATATATATTCCAGACATAAGACAAATATAGCCTTTGAGTTCCCGTCCCTATACTAATATAGAATACAACGTGTGAAAATGTCATTTATTAAATTTTAATTTAAGGGTTAGGGTGCCCTAACCCCTTAAAATGTATAATTGATGTTAAAATTATAGGTAATTATAGTAAAAATAACAAAAACATCAAATAATTTTTTGGCTAACAATTAAAGGTAGCAGTTTTATCAAAATGTATATTGGTCCCAAAATGATTAATTAAAATTGATTAATCCAAACACCGTAAAATGTGGTCAGGAAACCTTTTCATCCTTTTAAGCGAGGTAGAGGGTAAATTATGAAAACATTTTCTGCTCTTTTGGCAGTATGTGGCTTTAAAACAATATAATTTATTAACGATCAAGTTGACAAAACATTTAAAAAACTCAATCACGTCACAACAATTTGAATTGTCCATATATCATTGAGAAAAAGACTTTCCGGTATTTAAAAACCAAAAGTACTTGCTGACTTGTTCCAAATTGTTAAATTTTGAAGCAAATATCTTTCAAGTGATGTAAGTGGCTATGTATATTTATTTATCAAGACCCTGGAGAACAGAAAATCAGATTGATCTGGACTAAATGCATTGTACAGGTGATTTTGGGACTAACGCATGATTCAATTTTATTTCAATAATTCACTTGCCTGAAGACGCATTTTAGCAATGGGAGGAAACCAGAGAAAACCTTTGAGACTGGACAGGCTACCCTTCTACTGGGAAATCGTAACCACACCTTATGATACAATTTGCACGCGCTAAAAGCTGCTAACCATTCGGCCAGTAGTAACGCATGCAATAATGCGATTCGGGCCCATCAGTGCCTCCCTTAAGATATTTCTTCTTTTTGCCACAGAAAATATAAAATTTCTGTAATGAGTAGTGGCTCAATAAATTTGAAGTTGGCTTTAAAACCAAGATGAATCAGGTTGGTAGAAATGTTTTCCAATCAGCTGTTTTTTGTCAACAAATATCAGTTGCAGATGAATAACATTTTGCCTCAAGACTACAGTGGAGTGAGACCCTTTAAAAGACAACAACCGCAATTCAGGGCATTCCTACTACCCTAGATATTACAGGCATAACTATTGGCTTAAAATAACCACTTATGGTACATTTTTCATTAATACGCATGGTTTTTATTTGTATACTTTGATGTCATTTCCATTATTGTGAAATAAGAATCTTGTTCGGACACTGACATCCTTGGCCTACTCTGTTCTATTTCCCAATTAATATAGCCCGAAGATTATTAACCCGATTCATAATATATATTACACTTGAGACGATGGGCTATTGGCCCATCCTTTTTACTAGGTAGTTTGCGTACTCATTGATAAAAAAACAACAACACAAGTACACTTATGACAATGGCCAATAAGCCTATCCCTTTCACTGTATACTGTTTGACCATGTAGATGATTAGCATTACAATTAAGACAAAATTGTCCCATTGGCCTATTCAGGAGACATTGCCATTTTGGCCTATCAATTACACCAGTTACTTTTTGCTGTGCTATGAAAATGTTAACGTCTAGCATCAGTCTTTGCCTTTATACCAGATGATTTTAAACTTCATGAATAATTGATATTTAGTTTCAGGCCTTTACCCTATATTGGGCCAACCCTATACTGAATACATTTAAACATCTCAGATTATTAACATTAAAGAGAAATTATCACTCACCAAGACAATAAATGTAATTAATTTAAAGTGTCATTATCCCACTCACTAAAGGAATCAATGCTATTAATTTAAAGAGAAATTGTCACTTTCACCAATGAATTAAATGTAATTTATTTTAAAGAGGCATTACCACACTTTCTTAAATAAATAAATGTAATTAATTTAAAAAGAAACGCCATTTCAAGGAAATAAATGTAATTAATTTGACAGAGGAAACGTACACCTACTAAAAAATATAAATGTTATTTATTTGAGGAGAAATTTAATTAATTTGGAATAATATCTTTAAATGTATACAATACAGGTCATTACAGTAAGGTTTTTCTCATGGGATTTTGTTAAAATTCATTAAAACCACCGAAAGATTATGTACCGCAAGAAAGTTAAAAGTGTATTTTTCAGTGATTGTTTAAAATATGTCTGATGTCATTGGATATGTTTAAAATTTTTGAATCATATAATCTAAATGAAAATGTCTGATGTCATTGGATATTCAAAACAGGTCACATTGAAATTTATTTTTTACCACCCGTTAAAGGTGCCTAAAGTGCTAATATCCTTTTAATTTTTGAGACTCTGTCCCTTTGGTTCATCAATTCATACTTCTAAGCCCCATAGTTTAAATTCAACTTGTGCCATTGCTCTATCGACCCATCCGTTATACAAGATACATTTCCCTTAAAAGCTATCAATAGCTGTTGAGGAAGTATAGGTCAATCTCAGCACTTACTAGGATTGTTAGTTTAGGAAATTATTGTCAAAAAAACTTATAACAGAATCAATAAATTTAATCTAGTAAATTGAAACATTTTTCGATATTGGTATGAATTTGTGTATGTGTATATCATAGAGAGAGAGAAATGATAATAAGGAACACACACGTACGTGAAGCCCAGCTCTCGAAAGTCAAACAAAAAATATTTACAAATGGTGGCACAAAATTGACGTAGATTATGACGCCTGTTATTTTCTTAGTGATATATATTTTATCCAAATATAGCCATGGGTAAACAGAAATATGTCTATGACAGCAGGACTACTTTCCATATATGGTCGTTGAGATTGTAAGACAGTAATATAGCGAACAGATGGCCACTAATTAGGACAGACCTATCTTGCAGCCCCCTGTCGCAGTATCATTGATTTCTTTCATTTATGTGCTTAGCTTCCTAAATGTTGATATTTAATCACTGTTTCTTTTGTCTATTGTCAGTGTTAGTTCGAGCAGTATAATTTGGATATCAGAGAATTGATATTGTTATATTTCAAGGGCTATTGTTAAAGATGCATTGTCATTAATCATCGAAATCTATTCTCTTCGATAGTTCCTGATTTATTTAGATAAGCTGTATGATGAATCACTCAAATTTTTAATTTATATTTATCACCAAATCTCCTCCTCCCCGTCTAATCAAATGATGTAACATAATAAATAATGGCATACTTTTTTATTTTTATATCTGAGGGCCGCTTTTGAGTAATAAAAAAAGAAAATCAATTAAAAAAGTTGAAAAGTTAGTATGTTGTACATTCAGGATTTATATATTATCACAAAAAAATTTACTTCCATCAAATTATGAATAATGGCATATTTTTATGGCATATTTTTTTATCTTTTTTGTATTAAAAAAGGAAAATCTATTATAAGGGTTGAAAAAAGTCAGTGTTTTATAGATGTTAACATTTATAATTTATATATTTGTAGATGTTATCATTTATAATTTATATACTTATCACAAGATCTCGACTTGCATCCAATAATGAAATGATGTAAAATAATATATAATGGCATAATTTTACCTCCGAATTATGATAAAGGAGGAAAAATAATCAATAAAGTTGTAGATTCAGATAAGTTAAGACAAGTTTACATTTCATATTAATTAAAGAATAATGTTTTAAATAAAGCAGGAAGTATATTAGTATATTTTTATTTGGTTATTTAAAAGCTTATAATGCGTTTATTTAATGCTACAGGATTCACTTACAAACTAAAATATTGTTAAAGATAATTCTCTAGTAAGAATATCGGTTTAAAAGAGGTTCGATTTGGTTTGGTATTAACAAAGTAATGATAAATTGAAATTTCATTGATCTACGCTGCTCAAGCGTAATCTTTTATGGGTATTGGAGAGAGGTTGATGAACCTTGTTGAAATATGATTGAATCAAAATCGGGAGATTATCTAGCGTTGGTATTTTCATATTCTTTTTGTTAATAAAATGTTAAATTATCAGTCTGAATATATATTATAATTAGCATGTATTAAAATAGCTGTAACTCATTATCATCCAAAGTCTTCGACATTGAAAACATTGTGAACCATTATGACTTTCAGTGCCATTTGTAATAAGGGACTTGAAGAACCTAGACATATTCCATAAGTCATGTCAAACTATGACGCCATATTCTTTTCTGGAGAGCATGCTCAATAAATACTATTGATGTAGACTGAAATAACCAGATGCTAGAGATAGCCATTCGATCAAGACTTCTGGCCTATTCGATCGAGACTTCTGTTCTATGTTGTCAAATATAACTGATTTGAAATTAGAGTCAAATAAATGATTGAATGTAAATCAGTTTATATACATTCATATTACATTATTATATGTTTTGCGACTCCTTTGTGTCAATTTCAATGTCCCAAATATTAGCGATTTAGCTCCTTTAAGTCATGAGGATTTGATATTTTAGAAAATGATTCATCATTACATTTATATTTGAAGTATAATGTTTTTTAATTAAGACAGGAAGTGTTTCTGTTAAATGAAAAAGAAACCGTAGATACAAAATTTCTTACAATGGATATAGGTGTTGGCTTCAAGTTTATATTTACTTTCCCTATAACAAATTGTTGAAAGAGGAACACAGCCGCCATTAAGTTTTTAAAATTATATTTTTATCTGATGAAAGTAGATTCCTTTATGACTAAGATGGTGGTTTTAAAAATCGAAATAATAAATTGTATCTTGCCCAATGTCTTGGGCATGCCCTGTTATTCAGTATGTACCACATTTCAGCCACAGAGGTTTTTCTACCCTAATCGAACTTGGTTGCTTTTATTAGGACTAGTTACCACTTGTTTGATCCCCATTCTGAAATGGTGTACACCCATTTTCCATTCCCTCAAAAATTCTTTAAATGCATGCAAAATAATAGAAAAAATAAGTGATAACCCCTGTGGTAGATATGTTGGTCTATCCTTTTTCCCTCACCCTCAAAATTTCTTAAAAGCATTCAAAATAAATAAAACAAATAAATTCCTACTTATTTTAATCAACGAATGACCAAGTTATATTGATTTCACCCTTTGTCTACTATTCTCCCTTGCTCAAAGATTCTTTAAATGCATACAAATCAATAAAAGAAATAAATACTCAAATATTTTAATCAACGAATTAAAAAGTAATATTGGACTGATATAAAACATTGGTCCATCATTTTCCCTGGTCCCAAAAATGCTTTAAATACATTCAAAATAATAAAATCAACAAATTAAAGAGTAATATTGGACTGGTATAAAACATTGGTCTACCATTTTCCTTCGCCCTCAAAAATTCTTTAAATACATATATATTTAAATACCAACATATTTAATCAATGAATTAAAAAGTAATATTGATTTAATCACGTTCATTCATGATTATATAAGATAAAAAACAAGCACAATTATTCTTAACCTGTAGCGTAACTAATATTATCATCATCTGTTCAGCTAAAACCAGCTTAATTTTCACATCTATCAGTGTTTTCACTATTTTCAGTTGTTTTTCCTTTACGACAACTTTGGAGTAATTGACTGTTTCGAAAACCATGTGGGCCTAAGACTATAAATTAATTCTTAGCAGAAGTTGATGTTAATTCCTCCTACCCACAAGGAAGCGAACTGAAAATGGCGAAAAATGAAATAAATAATCAGGATTTTTAAATTAATGCGTTTATGATGAAAAACAAGAATAAATGGGATCAATTTGCATTTGATGAAAATATACTTTAATTAATAGGTTTTTGGTTATGTTTGTAATTAGTAATCTGCTTTAACTACCATACTTGGTTCTATCTTAGGAACTTCGAGTTTAATATAGTGTGTATAATAGGATCACGTTAATTTCAAGTTAGCTTAAAGATGCTTTATGTAAAAGCTAAATCTTTAATTGCAAGTCTTTATTTAGTTTTAAAGGCTATATAAACTATTATTTATACATTTATTCAAATGACTAGCCTATAATCAGAGGCGGATCAAGGCTCTGATGGGGCCCTTGACAGCTCCACCAGCTGGTCCCTTTTCGGAACTGGCATTAGTAATGATGACCGAGGCTAGGAGGAACTTTCGTTTGCTTAATTCTTGGTTCAAAGTGGATCAATTTGAAATTTTCAGCAAATTGCCTTTACATTATCTAGTTTTTAACTATTATAGTGAGAACTGCCAGCTTGTTATCCAATCTCCCATAATGTATCTTTAAGACTATGATAATAAATGAATTACACTACATCTTCAAACAATCATAACTTTATTATACTCAGAATAAAGTAATTTGAATGGAATTTTAAATATGTTCATCTCTTTATTATCTAAATCGTATATAATGTATCTTTAATATTTAACTTAATTCATAAGATGAGGTTTATTTAATGTCTTTTAACCATAAGCTATGATGGAATTGATGCAATAGTCATGGAATAAACTTAATTAACCTCGAAGACATGTTACACCTGTTCTCAGTGAACTGAAATGGTGTTTAACGTCCTACAGGGTGCTATGAGGGAAATTTTGTCTGGGGAGCAGCGATACAGCCTACACTTATTTCAAACAAGAGTTCTTTTATGTGCATACCAAAATATACACAGAACTATGGTTTTTCATCCTATCCGAGCAACCAGATTCTATCCTCAGGAAAATGTCTAGTTGTTCAGATGGGACGGACATAGAGAAAAAGTGGATACCAATGGAAATGAAAATATTAGTAATGCCGCTGTCGGAGAGGGGGGGGGTGGCTGCCCACTGCTAAAGACTCCTATGTAAAAGCAAATCTTTTAAATAGACATTGAACCATATGTTAGTCCCAAAATGACTTAGCTTGTGTCGAGTGGGTGTTAAACCCAATTATGCTCTCTCTCCCTCAGTATGGCGTATTCCCGTCTTCATTTACTCGATAGGTGTTTAAAATTAACGCATTAAACCTGTTTTATTTCATTTCTGTTATCTCGATGTAATCGATAATACATAACCAAATGAAATCAGACATTTTTCACTGAAGATAATATTTATTGAGAGTCTTTAATCCCTCCGAAAACCATAGAACAATACAGGTTTGTCCCCACTTTCCAGCACAAATTTTTGTCGTCTCAGATAATTTTATATGTTATCATAAATTCTGCGTGTATTTAACAGAATTTTACTAGAAATTTGTGTAATTTCTTTGTAAAGACAATACAAGTTGCATGGTTTTAAGTAAATATTCTTTCAACATTATTCTCATTTCAAGCTTCAAATGATGTCATAGGATTAAAGTGAAATATGAAACCAGTTTATTGAAGTACATGTAAATGAAATGGTGTTTAATGTCCTATTTTTCTGCTCCGACTCATGCAGTTCTTCCAAATATTTTTAAATATGCATCATGTAAGAGCTAAATATGCCTATCGTTGGTCTTTTTTGTTGCCCCAAATGGTATATAATATAAATTATTAAGTAGAGATTTTTTTAGGTGACAAGCCTGTAATTAACTCTCTAGATTATTACAAGCCTGGAAATAAGGCACCTGTCACTGACAATGTCAGGCACAGATTCAGGCTTTGTCAGGCACAAAACCTCTGGTGCCTGTCATTTTGGCCGGCACTGATTTGTCTTTTTTCAAATGATACTATTAATACATGTCCGGCACAAAGATGAAAATGTCAGGTACTACTTCATTAGTACAGTACAGTTAAAACTGTTATTTCCAGGCCTGTAGACCAAGCATTGCATGGTAATAACACTGTAATTGTGTATCCATGTTAGTACTGTGGTTTTCAACCCTGTGTAAATTCTTCCCAGGGGGGTGATTAAATTAAAATGAATTAGAATTAAAAACGTTATAGGATAATTTCAAAATTGTGGCCCATTCAAATGTGGCCCAACATGCTATCTAATGAATAAAAGTCAAGGTAATGGGATAGATTTTGTTTTTTGATTGTGGAACATGGTGATCTGGGAGAAAGGGGAGGAAACAAGAAAACACACCAGATTAGACGGACGACTCTTTTCCTTGTCACACAACCAAGGATTCAAAACCATGTGAGTTGAGTCAATGACAATCCTGATAATACAGCGCACATACGCTAACCATTTGCCCATCCAACCCCCGTGACAGTGCGAGGAATAGTAGGAAAGCAAGATTGAAAGAGAGAGAGAGAGAAATGGGGTTTAATGTCCACTCAACACAAACTAGGTCATTTCGGGATTAACATATGGTTTAATTATTTCAATAGTTCGCTTGCGTGTAGGGGCTTTAGTAGTGGGAGGAAACCGGAGTGCCCGAAGGAAACCCACAAGGTTGAGAAGGCGCCCCTATCTCCATGCCACATACGCTCACACCATGGCTCGAAACCACAGCCGCAAGACAGAGGTGACCGGCCAGCTAGAGATCGAAGCGTGGCACTCTAGACCACTAGGCCATCCCAACCCCCCGCAAGATTGAAAAGGTGGAATAATTAAAAAGATGTTTCAAACCAATATGTTTTTTATATTTTAGGTATGTTATCAACTTATTGATTATTTATTAGAAAGATGGTTTTTGCCAACATTTTCGGACGTAACAAATGCTGTAGATACCATTGCTGCACAAGAAGTTCATATATTACAAGTAAGTTGGTATTAATTCATTGAGCAAGGTCAAAATTTTTTATTTAAAGGGACAATAACATTCTTGCTGGCTTGGTAGCTCCAGAAAATAAATAATACCCTTATTCTAAGTACTAGATGTTTAAATGTCCTACCTGTTGTGTAAATTATCCATTACAACCTATTTTATTTGTCCAGAGGGTTCGAAAATATTTTAAAATCCAAGTCACATTTGAAAAGGTTTACGTTAGACTTTTCAAATCAATTGGTTGAATTTTTCCAATTTTTTAAATTAGGTGTGTTAAGATGAAATTAATATCATCATTTAATTGGAATATTCTAAAATAATACGATTTATTGACCAGAATGAAGATTGGGACATATTTTTCAGTTACAACAAGAGTGTTAAGTGACAATGCATCTTCACTTCCCAGCCAATTATATTTTTAGACATTATTTATTATCAATTTAAAAAGAGTAGTGTCAAAATATTTTTTTTTTTTTTCGGGTGGCAATGTTCATCCTCACTTTCCAATTATGTTTTTAGCCAAAATCTGGCTATACTTATAAATTTGGAAAAAGAGAACATACATGTTATTAAGTTATATTTCCACAAAAGTATTTATACAGTAGTTATTTCCAATAACAGTATGGCAAATTTGGTATAAATTATATATGGAAAATATATGTGCACAGGGCAAAATTTATAAAGATCACTAACAGACACTGTCTCATGCCGTCTGCCAATCACAGATCCTATTTGGTTTTTTATTGTTCAAAATTTTGTTTTACTTGTCTTGAATCTGGAAGAGTTGTTGTCAATATTGTCATTGACGTGTTTTGGATGATGCGAGGGATTAGCCAATTAAGCAGTCTGTTACGGTGAACTTTTGTGGTGAGGTGCACAATGAAACATCATTGCTGATTGGTGAATCAAATGCCTGGTGTCATAGGGTCAAAAGCCACTCATATGACCCCTGATGGGGCCTTCCAGTACAACCGGTCAGGTCTTCATTAGTTTAGGCCATCGAATGTATAAAAAAAATGAAATGAAATATAGATCTGTATTTTGATCAGATTTAAAATGAAATTGGCAGAGAATAATCCAGGAATTTACTTGGGCTTCAATGGTAAATGGACAGTCAGTATCGACAAAATGATACAAGATAACAATGGACCTCTCCCCTCAATCAAGTCACATGACCATGAAGGATGTTTAAAATAGACATTTTGCAGTTTTGGGTAGTTTTCTACCAATTAAAATGGTGAGAGTGATCTGTAGCAGGCTTATGATAGATGAATTAGTTTAAATATATCATCAAATCACACATATTGTATTTGGGAAGGCATCTTTAAGGAAAGGGCAAGGGAAGGGGCTAGGCTCTGTGAAACAATAAAATGAAATGAAATGGAGTTTAACGTCCTACTGTTCTGCTCTGACTGGGCTAATGAAGATGGTCATACGGCATACAGTGTGCTATGAGGGAAATTTTGCCCGGGCAGCCAATGTATACACAGGACCTCTGTTTTTTTTGTTACTAGACAGCTGTCCTTGTCAGGCCCTCCGTCCTGCACCACTGACAAGGTCAATTACATCGGCAAATCCCAATTCACTTTCTTGATCAAAGCTGGGATCTAATACGTGACCTCCAGGCTAGTGAGCCGGCGTCATATCCACTTAACCCCTCTGTGGGACAATATGATACCATGTAAACATCAGTTATTATGTAAACTGTTTTATTTTTTCATAAAAATGAACTCCTCCTCAAATGTGCATGGTGCCCATGAAACAGAAAGTGTATTTCTGGCCTTAAATTTAAATTCAAACTTCAATGACATCGTAAAAAATGTGATTATCTATGGGCATTCATTAATTTCAAGTCTTAAATTCTATACTGCGTGCAACACAAATTGTTTTTTTCACAAAGTGCATTATGAACTTTCGGTATAAATGAGGCAAATGCATAGCAACGAGAGAAAATCAATATAAATTGGAATTAAGTTGATTTTATGAATATTTGACTCTCATCAATCATAAATGAATCTAATCACTCATACACTGTAAATCACACTTCATTCTAATTTCATTGATTGTTCTAGTTTTTTTTTTCTTTTATCTTCATTTATTTGTTTTTTTCTTAATATCTTTATTAAAATGTGATTGATGTTTCAATGTCGTGGTGTAATGCAGCATATAGGTCTATTTCACTGTAAAGGAAAATTTGATTTCTGGCAGTCTATCTGTAGGCCTATAATTTGGATTCTCACTTTCTTCAAAACCTAAAGAATCCTACCTTTTATTCTTTACGTGAGTCATAGATAGAGAATATGATGATCTAAGAACTGTATGTAGAATGTGTTTGAAAAATGGCACACTGGCTTAAATCATCAATAGTTAGTTTCTGTTGTTCCACAAGGAGAGTGTGTATAGATACAGGGGAGTACCAGTATAAGGGAAATAACTCTGTTTAAAATCCCATATTCAAAGGATACAGACCACCAAATGCATTAATACTTTAAATTGTGGTTAATGTATTTATGTATGGTTTTTGTTTTTTGTCATTTGTTGTGGAGCCTTTTTATTATGGGCCTTGGCCCAGCTGCTCTATGGTAAATCTGGGGATGCTCGATTCACAGTTCCGGAATTAAATTCCAAAACTGGTGTCAATGGAGTGAAAAGGAGAATTTCGGAGTACAACGCATGTCTCGACTGTATGAAAAATATCTCAACCAATCATGACAGCTGAAACATATTTTTTACCTAGGAATACGTCACAATTCTACTCACTCCACCTCAGCTGTCGGGACTAGCAGAACTGTGACAGGACTGAATTCTGCGTCACTCGATTGTGATTCTGTCGATTCGGGACGTTCTGGACTGTGAATTGTGCATCCCCAAAGTGTTGCCCAAAGTACGGCTGTATGCAGTAGGTCTTTTAAGTTTGGATTTGAGCAAAGTTTACAGTTAGTGTTGAGTTAGTGCCTATTAATATTAATCAACCTATATAAGCTGTATGATGATACACAGGTTTTAACACTTCTTTCAAAACATGTTAAAGGGCTATTGTACGCAATTGGTTCAAATAGGGCATTAATAGGAGATAACTGGTTAAGGTTAAAAAACTTGTTCCCCCAAATGTCTGACAGGTGGCATAAACTATTTATTTTCAAATTTTTGGAATTATCCAATCTTGTGATTTGAATTTGAACAAAAGTTAAATTCGGAAGATAAGAATGTATCAGAGTTGAACACTACTTCATTAACCTGGGGTGGTTGGGTGCCTGAATGGTTAGCGTGCGCGCGCTGTACCATACGGCCTGCCATTGAGTCAACTGGCGTGGTTTTTAATCCCCGGTTGTACGTGGCAAGGAGTAGGGTCGCCTGTCCAATCTCCATGTACTCCGGTTTCCTCCTACCTGCTAAAGACCCCTACGCGCAAGGCAAGCGAATTATTGAAATAAAATTAAACCATATGTTAGTCCCAAAATGACCTATTTTGTGTAGAGTGGACATTAAACCCATTTCTCTCTCTCTCTCTCTCTCCAACTTGAAACAAAAAATGTTAATCAACTATTAATTTCTAGTGATTATCAAGCGTCTATTTGTTGTGTATGCTGCAAGGGAAATAACTCCTGTTTTTATCCTTAAACCTCAGGATAAACAAATTGGGCAATTAACCTTCAAAATTCACCTACTTTGTGTTGAATTGATGTTAAACCCCGTTTCTCTATCTCTCTAATAGACTGAAAAAATAGTATTTTATTCTTCTCTCCAGGAATTTAAAGATACATTATGGGAGATTTTGACAAGGAGTTAGCCATTCTTGCTATAAAAGTTCAAAAATAGACGTTGAAACAAGAATATATTGAAAATTTCAGTCAAATAACTTTATCCTGAACAAAGTTGTTACCACTATAATTTTTTACTAGAAATGGTAGTTAAATTCATCGACACCCTTTTCCCACTATGGCCGATTGTTGATTGACAGGCGTTAACTCCACCTACATAGTCTTGATCATCAAGCAATGTTTAAACGGTATCTAGTGAAGCTTGTGTATAGCCTCGGTCATCACTGTCTTTTATGAATAATTTCCGGAAGTATGATGACGTCAACGTCACAGAGAAACCCCACCCACGACGCCATAGTGATTAAATCAGTCGACGAAATCCTGTTTTAATCCGAGCCCAATCCAAGCCATCCGTGGGTCTACAGATTTCATTTTGGGCTTGTTGTTTAAATAAAGATCTAATTTATAATTTCTATGACATCTGAGGCTCAAAGGAAGACCGACAAAAGTCAGTTTTTGCTCTTCCATAATGTATGTTTAAGGGAATATATTTTTTATTTTAGAATTTTCTGGATGCCTTTACTGAAACTGGTGACAGCTTGTTTGGGTGTTTGATGGTTCATGGAAAAGTTGCAGTCGCTACTAAGAAATGGTGGAGTTTATCTGCTACAGAATTAATATTATTGTCATTGTTAGTCGAGTCATTACCTAGATGTTCTTCAAGAGATGTTCCTATTTATTTACCACAGATGAGCCCAACGGTAATATTTCACTATTAGTCATTATGACACTAATGGGCTGTTTAGACTGTTATATTTAAACAGAAGTGTAGCGTTCACTCATATTTTGAATCATGCCAGTTTAGATTCTTAGACCTTGTTGAATAAATGTTGGAATTAGTTATTGCACATGCCTAAATCTAGCTGGAATTTTTAAACCAACCCTATTTCAGACGTCCAAAATAAGCTCATTTTTAAACATAACCTTTTGAACACTGAAAGCTGAGGGTGCTTAACTGGTTTATTTGAAAAAACTTGCATTCCAAGGGCGATGAAAAATGACTGTAACTAGATCTGACCAATCGGTCATCTTGCATGCTGAAAAAAACACCCAACGTATTTTTCAAAACCGAATTTTCAATTATGGCTTCAGTCAACCTCCAACATGTAACATGACTAAAAAAAACTTGAAAGTCTTTCCCGTATTGGCTGAAGCAAAAGGAATCAAACTTTGATTTTGGACTTTGATACATCTCTTCTCACCACAAGTAAAAGATGGTATTGCAAATGTATGTTTAATCAAGGAGTAGGGTCGCCTGTCCAACCTCGTGGGTTTTCCCGGGTACTCTGGTTTCCTGACCTCCCACTGCTAAAGACCCCTTTGCGTAAGCGAATTATTGAAATAAAATTAAACCATATGTTAGTCCCGAAATTGCCTAGTTTGTGCTGAGTGAACATTAAACCCCATTTCTCTATCTCTATGTATAATCAAATATTTCTCCTGATCATGTATGTGCAAATTTCTGTAATATATAATAGAATGGGTTTTGTTATAGACATGTGATTTGTTATAATGTTTGTTTGAAATGTGTATATATAACAGAATGGGTTTTGTTATAGAAATGTGATTTGTTATAATGTTTGTTTGAAATGTGTATAAAATTATTTGTAGGTACCTCACAGATTATTGACGTTTAGCTTAATGAATGGTGTAGATGTTTGTATCATTTGTGGTCCAGCGCCATCATTAACTCAACTGGAAAAGGAGGTTTGTTAAATACTAAATTATTATTACATTTTTATTTCTCCAAGACCAGGGGCGGTCATGGTACTGGTGCTCTGAACAAAAGGCCCTGTGTGTGGCCTGTAACTTGTCTCCAAATTTTCCTCCTTAGATAGTTTTTCACGGTCTCGTTTCCCCCTTATCAGTGGTGCAGAAGAGGGGACCTAACAAGGACCTGTCTTGTCGTTTGCGTCGGACCCATGTACAAATGGGTGTTGCATGTAAAAATTCCCTTGTCATTTGGAATTTGATATAACAGTAGACCACTGTATGGGGTATGCCCATCTTCATTAGCCCAGTAGGAGCAGAACAGTAGGACTTTAAACCCATTTACAGATCTATATGTACAAAATGAAATGAAGTGGGGTTTAAAAAAGACAGACATTTGCAATACAGTGTTCTATGAAGGATACTTAGCCTGGGTACGTCTCTAGGGCCTACTTTTATTTTGAATTTAAACTGCCCAGGATTGTTTAGTGTGCACGCCAATCTATGTACAGGGCCACGATTTTTTGCTCCAGACTGAATGATCAGACATTGTCAAACCTTCGGTCCTGTGTCACTGACAAGAGGTAACCATGCTGGAATATTCCTGGGAAGTTTCTCAACAAATACTGGGTTCAAACAGCCTGGTTAATGAGCCAGCACCTTAGTCACTGAGCCACTGCAGTTTCATTTTTATGTACAATTGGCTGGAATGTCACTTTGAATATTATTCTCTGCATAATGTGAATACATTAAAGACATATTATGGGAGATTGAATAAGAAGCTGGCTGTTCTCACTATAATAGTTAAAAACTAGATAATGTAATGGCAATTTACTGAAATTGCAGTCAAATTGATCCACTCTGAATCGAGAATTTAGTGATTGAATTTTTTGCCTAGCCTTGATCATCATTACTAAAGTCTGTACAATAAAAAACAGTCTTGATTATCCCAATCTAATTAAAATATAGATCTATATTTCGTTTCGTTTTTTATACTTTCGATGGCCTACACTCATGTAGATCTAACTAGTTATAGTGGAAGCTCACGTTCTATGACGTCAGGTATCAAGCACGGGACATTTGACCCGATAACGTCAGTCATTCGATTAACCAATTAGCGACCGCCACGCTTTTCAAAATCCACTTTTGTTTTGTTATGATTTCTATCCGCTGGTGTTTATAGTATAGACGTCGTTGGCTGGTAATATCTACCCACAGTTCCACGCATAAAAAGGTCAAACGGTCGATTCGACAGACCATTTGATTGGCTGACCCCTCATTTCAGCCAGAACACCAGTTAAATAACAAGTCCTCCAGATCCAAGAGTAGTGAAGACAAGTAAAAATGAAATTTTGAACTATAAAAAACGAAACGAAAGTGGATCTGTGTTTTAATCAGATTGTGATTATCCATTTCATGATTAAACCATGAATGAAAGTTGAGCATCAAATCGGAACCTAATCCAGTACATATCTCTGGCTAGCGATGCCATTAAGAGTTGATAATGGCCTGGATAAGTTAATTAATAATTTAGATAACATTTTAGACTTAAAGAAAGACCTGCAATAGGCAGATTTAGCTCTTGTATAATGTATGTTTAAATAAATACACAACTAAATGAATATAACAGAAAAGTTCAGTATTGGTAAAACATTAATTTTATTTTCAGGTGGGAAGATTTTGGGGAGCTGCCTTTGATTCATTAAGATCATTACGAGAAGTTCATTCAAGAAATATACCACCTAATATCACTTTAGATCCTAATATATTGGGGTGAGTAGTGCTATAATATTAGGATACCCTTCCGAATACAGAGGAGTAACCTACTGGCTGCCAAACTTGGTAATGGTACCAGCGTCCTATATGGGTACCCAAGTTTAAAAATCTTCCAGCCAGGCATGTGATATCTCACAAAAATTATTGCTACTTACTTCCATATGACACTGGAATTTGCAGAAATTATTTCCAGCTGTCAAGGGTTCTTTTACTTTGAGGTTAATGTGTTCATGGACCTTGTTTTTGTACCATCCGCATGACTAGACACTCTTCCTTGTAAGGCCCTCTGTCGTGCACCACTGAGAAGGGGAAAACACGCAGGAAAATTAAGAGGAACTTTCGTGATCAACACCGGGACGGACCCAGTGTCCTACACACTGATTGGCTGAGAAGTTCATCAGGATTTCCTCACATGATTTCCCCTTGTCTGTGGTGCAGGAAGGAGGGCCTGGCAAGGACAGGTGTCTAGTCATTCGGATGGTACAAAAAAAACTGAGGTCCCGTATGTACATTGGCTTGCACAAAAAAGATCCCTTGGCAGTTGGAATTCGATATAAGAGTAGGCAATAGTGCTGCTGCCCAGGCAAAATGTCCCTCAAACCACATTGTATGACGTATGCCTGTCTTCATTTACCCAGTTGGAGCAGAATAGTATGACGTTATGACGTTAAACACCATTTTATTTCGTCTTACTCGCTGATCCCATGCAACTCCCAACAATAAAGATACAGTGCATCAAGTACTAGAAGTAATTGTAATGTAAAGAGAAGATATCGCCTTGTAATGTTTATAGTCCTATATGATATACTAATTACAGGTTCATGTTAATAAATTGTGAAAGTAATAGATGTTTATGTTCTGTTGATGTCAATCCAAATACATCAGGTACGTATTTTCTTGATTAGTTAGCCACTGTTAATATATAGAGGGCAGTATGGATTGTTTATATATATAGAGAGAGGGTAGTATAAATACTGTACTGATGGTTTATATATAGAGGGGGGTATGAATATAGAAGGCAGTATAAATATCGTACTGATTATTTATATATAGAGGGTAGTATAAATACTGTACTGATTGTTTATCTCCTGTTTACATATAGAAGGCAGTATAAATATCATACTGATTATTTATATATCAGAGAGATTATATAAATACTGTACCGATTGTTAGTATATAGAGGCTAGTATAAATTCTGTACTGATTGTTTATAATTTATATAAAGAGAGAGGGAGAGGGTAGTATAAATACTGTACTGAATGTTTATATATATATATAGAGGGTGGTATAAATACTGTACTGGTTGTTTATATAGAGAGGGTAATATCAATACTGTACTGATTGTGTCTGTAGAGAGAGTGTAGTATAAATACTGAACCAATGATTTATTATAGAAAACAGTATAAATGGTGCCAGAAGAAGAGAGATATTACGTTGCTATTATCAAAAAGTTATAGGAACTTATTTCTCCAGTACAATAGAAGGCAGTGAAAATGGTTGGTTGATTTGAACATCTCTTTTCAAATATACAATAATTGTTGTTATTTCACATGGACGTTAAACCCCATTTCCCTCTCTCTCTCTCTCTCAATCTGAGGCTATATCTTACTTACTGAAAGAAACTGAAACTTTTAGTTTCTATTTGGGCCAAAAATTCACTTTAAATTGAATTTAAATTTATACACAGTGGATGGCCGAGTAGTTAGCGTGTGCCTGTTGTATCATAATGTCTGTCATTGAGTCAGAGATAGGGAGAGAGAAATGGGGTTTTAGTGTAGGCTCATTTGTAATTTCGTGTAATTTTTTTGGTAAAAGCAAAAACTCTGCTGATTCTGAAAGAAGACATCATAAGTTTCTTAAAAAATTAGGGTGCCATTTTTTTTCACGTTCTAGGGGTCTGAAATCCAAGATGGCGTCCAAAATGGCCGCCGTTCAGCAATAATCCAATATCTTTTCAAGTACACATGATATAATGCCAAACAAAGTACTTAAATATAGGTTTTTCGACACAAGAAAACCAATGGAACCATCAAATTTCGCTAAAGATGTGATTTACATGCCTAATTTCAAGATGGCGCCCAAAATGGTCGCCGTTTACACTAAATTCTGCTAATTTCATTACAGTATTCCATACAATTCTGTACATGGGATATTGTTTTTGAGAAAACTACACCTTCCTTCACATCCAGATTTACATTTGCACTTGATCAGGTGTAATATTGCATCACGAGCTGGTGGATTCACACATCGAACGGCAGAGAAGTGACTTGAACATGCGTCAAATGTCCAACCAAATTCAGCAGGTGCTGGGAGGCATGGGTGATTTTTATCAGCTTTCTTCCAAATCATGGCGATGTAGTGTGCACGCTGAATATGTAAATCAAGTGAACCAGAAGTTGGTGGAAGGTTTTCTCCTTCGGCTGTACGATTTGAGAAGAGGAACCAGCGAAGTTCTTTCACTGTTGTGTGGATTTTTGATCGATACAGCACCCAAACATAACGTTCCATCTGAGAGCATACATCAGACGACAGATCGTTGTCATTTCCAAGCCTTGCTAGTGCATCCAGGATCTCATCATCACAAGACACGAATGCCTTAAAGCACCAGTTATAAAATCTTTATTAGGTATCACCTCAGAAACCATATTTCCAGACTCAGATAATGACGTGAAGCTTGCTAACACGTTCTCAGAATATTTTTCGAATAAGATTGATATACTAAGGAAGCAACTTGATCAGTCCGATTCAGTAACTGAAACTCATATTTCGGTACTACCACCATGTGATAATTATCTGACTGATTTTGAGCCTTACAGTGAAGATGAAATTGTAAGGATTATAAATACATCCAAAAAGACAACTTGTCCACTAGACCCCATACCAACCAAACTTTTAACCGAACACCTAGATCTTCTTCTGCCGGTCATTACAGTAATTATTAATACCAGTCTGAAAATAGGTTATTTTCCAGAATTATTTAAACAGGCTGTGGTTAGACCTCTAATCAAAAAAATCTGGCCTGGATCGCAACATCCTCAAAAATTACAGACCCGTGTCCAATCTGTCCTTTCTCTCCAAATTAATAGAAAGGGCTGTTAACAATCGAGTACAGGTTTTTGTCAACAATAATAAATTATTGGACAAATTTCAATCGGCGTACCGATCTCATCACAGTACTGAAAAAACTATAGTTCTGGTGTTGAATGATCTCCTGAGGATAGTTGATGGTGGTAGACTTGCATCCTTAATTCTCTTGGATCTGTCCGCAGCATTTGATACCGTGGACCACCAGATCCTTGTTAGATTACGTGAATATTTTCATATATCTGGAACGGCTTTGCGTTGGATATCATCATATCTGTCAGATAGAAGTCAAAAGATTCTCGTAAACAGTTCCGAATCAAATCCTGTTAAACTTGATTGTGGTGTGGCTCAGGGGTCTGTACTCGGGCCCGTGTTGTATGTCTTATACACAAAATGCTTTGGTGATGTATTAGACAGTTTTGGGATCAGTCACTACTCCTACGCTGATGACACCCAATTAATTGGTGACACATATCAAAATAAAATTGATGAGTCTCTTCATCAGGTAACACTCTGCTCTAAATCTGTAAAATCGTGGATGAACGAGAGTAAGCTCAAACTGAATGATGACAAGACGGAAGCCATGCTTGTAGTATACTCCGCGCAGTGTTGCGTCTGATTAGAGGTAATCCAACTACACACTGCTACACACAGTGGATATTGTTGTGTTAAAATTTGATTGATCAGTAGTCCGTCTACCAACCAATCACGAGCTGCCAATACTGGACCAATTATGTTTACATAACGTATACGTCATGACTCATAGCAGAATACTGCAGTAAAACTAATTGCGTGACAAACGAGGCTATCAAGTCGAATGAAATGTAAACAATACTTCGAAACGAACATACTTTCACCGTTTTGAATACCTTAAATCACTGTCCAAAGTTTTAGAGAAGACCCAGATTAAACGAAGGACTGTCATGTTGCTGTACTAAAGTGATAGCTTTCATTGAACGGAAAGAATAGACACACTCCCGCATAAGTTCAAGAAACAGACGCTATTCCAGCAATGGTCAGAGAGGAATTTCTCGGGCCATTGCTTCAGGAATATGTGCTTGTAGGGACATCTGAGAGAGAGAGAGAAATGGGGTTTAACGTCGTAGGGACATCTAAACGACTTACGGCTAGCCCCCGGAGCCATTCACTCTTTTTGATTTGTTGTTGTTTGTGGTCTCTTAGCGTTATGTCTTGTCTGTATACTTTTTTTTGTGTGGAATTGTGTGTGGTTCAGTCCCCCTGCACTTACTATTAGGTCTATTCCAAATTCAAGTGTGGTAATCTGTAAAACCAAAATTCAGTTTTCATCATGTGTGAAGAATCTTGGTGTACTACTGGATTCTTCCTTAACCATGGAGAAACAGGTCGAACAACTTTGCCGTACGTGCAATTACCATCTTCGATGTATTGGCAATATTCGACACCTCTTGACAGTGGAAGCCTGTAAGCTGCTTGTGCGTTCCTTGATATTCTCGAGGCTCGATTACTGCAACAGTGCTTTGATTGGAATTCCCCAAAACCCGTGTGCAGAACTCCAAAAAATTCAGAACACCGCTGCCAGAATAATAACAAGAACACAAAAGTATTCTCACATAACTCCCATCTTAAAATCATATCATTGGTTACCAATAGAAGCCCGGATAACTTTCAAGATTCTAACATTGGTTTATATGTGTCAACATGATCTTTCCCCATCTTACCTCACTGATCTCATTAAAACATATCTACCAAATAGACCACTTCGCTCACAAAATAAGCCCTCATTGGCTGTGCCGCAAGCTAAACTGAAATCATATGGGTATAAAGCTTTCAGTGTCTGTGGACCGCGTTTGTGGAACAACTTACCATTGGAGATACAGAGTTCTCAATCATTAGCTGTGTTCAAATTCAAACTCAAAACTCATTTGTTTGTGACATATTATCAGGATTAGCTATTATCCTTGCTCTTAGAGCATGCAATATGGGTGGAGTTAGCGCAATTACAAATGTACATTATTATTATTATTATCATCGGGTTCCTCATTGAAAGTCTTATTTATATTGCCAAACAGTGGTCATTTTGGACGCCATCTTGAAATTAGGCATGTAAATCACATTTTAGCCTAAATTTTATGGTTCCATTGGTTTTCTTATGTCAGAAAACCTATATTTAGATACTTTGTTTTGGATCATAGCATGTGTACTTGCGAAGATATTGAATTATTGCTGAACGGCGGCCATTTTGGACGCCATCTTGGATTTCTGACCCCTAGGACGTGAAAAAAAATGGCACCCTAATTTTTTTGAAAACTTATGATGTCTTCTTTCAGAATCAACAGAGTTTTTGCTTTTACCAAAAAAATGACACGAATATCTATTTCAAGACAAATGAGCCTACACTATTTAATGTCCACTCAACACAAACTAGGTTATTTTGGGACCAACATATGGTTTCATTTTATTTCAATAATTCGCTTGCGTGTAAAGGTCTTTAGCAGTGGGGGGGAGGGGGTCACGGTGGCTAAATGGAGAAGGCGCTGGCTGGTTCGCTAGCCTAGAGGTCGAGTGTTCGATCACTGCATTGGCCGAGAAAGTTCATCTCGATTTTCTGGCGTGACTTCCCCTTGTCAGTGATGCAGAAGGAGGGCCTGACAAGGACAGCTGCCTAGTCGTTAGGATGGGACGAAAAACCGAGTGCATGTAAAAGATTCCTTGGCAGTTGGAATTCGATATAAGAGTAGGCCGTATCGCCGCAGCCCGGGCAAAATTTCCCTCATAGCACACTGTATGGCGTATGCCCATCTTCCATTAGCCCAGGTTAGGTGCAAAAGAGTAGGATGTAAAACTCCATTTCATTTCATTTCTTTAGCAGTGGGAGGAAACCGGAGTGTACAGAGGAAACCCACGAGGTTGAGAAGGCGCCCCTATCTCCATGCCACGTGCGTTCACACCAGGGCTCGAAACCGCAGCCGCAAGCCAGAGGTGACCAGCCAGCTAGAGGTCGAAGCGCGGCACTCTGGTCCACTAGGCCTTCCCAGTGCCCTGTCATTGAGTCAATTGGTGTGGTTATGATCCACTGGTTGTACGTGACAAGGCGTAGGGACTCCTGTCCAACCTCATGTGTTTTCTCAGGGACCTCTGTTTTCTTCCCACTACTAAAGACCCCTATGGGAAAGCAAATTATTGAAAACTGTATGTTCTTCTTGAAAGGATCTAGTTTGTGTCCAGTAAACGTTTAACCCCAGTCTCACCGCCAGTCTTAGTTGTTTGGCCATTATGATTTTGTTAAATTTTTTGTAGGTCCAACAGAATTTGCTCACAAACCATTTGAAACATATGTTGTTACAGAAACATATAAAATATATGCCTTACAACTCAACAACTATCATTTTTTTGTTCTATATACCATGGCTATTCCCACATATGCCATGAGGTAGGTACCTATTATTATCTTGTAAAAGTTATAAACATTTGGATAAACTCTTTACAGCAAAAAATATTAGCATGTTCAAACACAGACCACAATCTCTTGAAGAGAACCCCCTGGATGACATGCCCAGGGATCCCTAATGATGTAAAGATTGGGTTTTTGTGCTCCCCAAATGATCTTGTTCCTTAAGTAAAATCAGTGAGTTATCACTAACCCCTTGTATGTAATCATAGAATTGAAAGTTATGTAGCTTATAAACCATCTTATGTTTACATGTATGCAAAATGAGAATATTTCAGAATTCCTGTAAGAAAAATCTTATATCATGTTTTCTTTTGGAGAAAAAACCTACTCTGGAACTTTCAAGAGAATACCCCCCCCCCCCTTTGTATATATCTGAAGCAAGTTATTCCAGGAATATAATATACCCCAAAGATCAAAGCGATTTACCGAGATTTCGGCTATTCTTTTACCGTACTTGGCATGAATTAACTCAACGAAGTTGTTTATTTACGAAATGAGCCGATAGGGATTGATACTGAAGGTATTCATTGCACTGATTGACTCTTTGATGGGTTAATTAATCCACGAGTACTAATTACCTCTTTGTAATCGGCCGAAAATAGATTGACATATGACATTGTAGTGGCTTGTTCTTGTTCATTGTTTTATCAATCAGCATGATAATTAACTCTTTGTAAATCGGCCGAAAGTAGATTGATATATGATACCATTGTGGTCGATTCATTGGTTTACGAATCAGCTAGATTAAAGATCAATCGGCTAAAGCCGACAAAAAACAGCTGATTAAGATCCCTGGTTATAGGTTTATAATAGAATTAAAAGTTACCATAACCAAATTATCTATATTGATCTATTACAAGTACATTATAAGTCAAGGAAAGTTAATTTGGTATATAATATCCTGTTTAATGACACTCTGTCTAGTCTACCTTGGAACTAATATCCTCTTCATTTTAATTTACCTTTGGCCAATTAGTAATTATGTCAGGTTTCATTTCTATTTCTATTCTTATTACCGATTATATCCTGTTTTATTTCAACCCACCCTTAATAATCTGTTTAAAATACAGATCTATATTTCGTTATGTTTCTTTTATAATTTCTGTGGCCTATACTCCGTGAAGATCTGACCTGTTGTAGTGGAAGGTCATGTCAGAGGTCATGTCAGAGGTCATATGAGCGGGTTTTGTATGTTGCTCACAGTTCATTGCACCCCATACCAAAAAACTCGCCATAACAGACCATTTCATTGGCTAATCTCTCACATCATCCAGATATTGGTTCTATAACACCTCTTCCAGATCCTAGTGTAGTAAAGACAAATAAAACGAGAATTTGAACAATAAAAATAAACAAAATAAGATCTGTGTTTTAATCAGATTAAGTCTCTTGCTAATTAATATCTAGTTTATATAAAGATGCATTATGATATAAATAAAGAGAGGGGGTTGGCATGGCCTAGTGGTCTAGAGTGCCGTGCTTTGAACTCTAGCTGGCCGGTCACCTCTGGCTTGCGGCCGTGGTTTCGAGCCCCGGTGTGAGCGTATGTGGCATGGAGATAGGGGCGCCTTCTCAACCTCGTGGGATTCCTCCGGGCACTGTGTTGAGTGGACGTTAAACACCATTTTTCTCTCTCTCTCTTTATTTATAGTTAAACACCATTTCTCTCTCTCTCTCTTTATTTATAGAGAGAGAGAGAGAGAAATGGGGTTTAACGTCCACTAAACACAAACTAGGTCATTTCGGAACTAACATATGGTTTAATTTTATTTCAATAATTCGCTTGCGCGAAGGGGTCTTTAGCAGTGGGAGGAAACCGGAGTCCCCGGAGGAAACCCACGAGGTTGAGAAGGCGCCCCTATCTCCATGCCACATACGCTCACACCAGGGCTCGAAACCACAGCCGCAAGCCAGAGGTGACCGGCCAGCTAGAGGTCAAAGCGCGGCACTCTAAACAACCAGGCCATCCCAACCCCCTATATAAATAAAGAGTTTACAGTTTTTGCTATATAGATTCAGGTGCGGATCCAGGATTTTTTGCAGGGGGGGGTCTAGGTTTGATAATTGCTTAACTAATTGCGCTCAACCGATAATTTGGTAAATAAGATTCAATTTGGTTCATTCTGACATATTTCCGGAAGGTAAATTCCAAAATAACAGGTCTAAATCGCCAATAAAATCGCATAAAAAAATTATTAAGTCTGAGCAGGGGGGAGTCCGGACCCCCTGCGCCCCCCCCTCTGGATCCGCGCCTGAGATTGTAAACATATAGATATTGAAGATGCATTATGTAATAAGATTGAGATAAGGAGATGACCGTTCTGTCTATATTAGTTTATCAACATAGATAATCAAGATGCATCATGTAACATTTAGATAAAGAGTTTACAGTTCTTGCTATGATAGTTTCTGTCCAACCTCTTGGGTATTCTCTGTGTCCTACAGTTTCCTCCCACTGCTAAAGACCCCTACGTGTAAGCAAATTATTGAAATAAAATTAAACCATATGTTAGTCCCGAAATTCTCATCTCCCTCTATTATAGTTTATTGACATAGATAATGAACAAGGAGTATATTGAAAGTTCAAACTGTTTGAAATTTTCATTGCTAAAATAAGTCTTAATTATCCATTTTGAAATTCAATAGAGATCGAGTTTCAATCCGTTAAAATCTAAATCAGTTGATTATGAATGTGTCATGTGTATAAATGTCTAATTAATAATTATCCCCCGACTATTCAAACAGGTCTGTTCGTCTGTCTGTATGGGCACATTTTTAGTAACACAATAACTCTAATTGAGCTAGAATGTGCAAGCTTGGTGCTTTAATGACTTTATATTTCTTCCATTTTAGGTCAGTTACACAAAAGTCATTAAATATTTTAATAAAAGACAAGAACATACTCATCTGATTATAAGGGGATACTCAATTCACAGTTCCGGAATTGAATTCCAAAACTAGTGTCAATCGAGTAAAAAGGAGAATTTCGGAGTACAACGCATGCGTCGACTGCATAAAAAGTATCACAACAAATCATGACAGCTGAAACATATTTTTTACCTAGGAATACTTCACGATTCTACTCACTCCACCTCAGCTGTCGGGACTGGCAGAACTGTGACAGGACTGAATTCCGCGTCACTCGATTGTAATTCTGTTGATTCGGGACGTTCTGGACTGTGAATCTAGCATCGCATACGAGACATAACGAAAGGGAGATAATCAATCCAAGACACCAAGAGTGGTTGAACTGTCTCTCTACTGATTTGATGTAAGGATGTCGAGGGTAGTATTACCTCCACAGATTGTGTGTAGGCGTGTAATAGCAGTGATGGATACAGAGGGGGGTTTGGGGAGTCTTGAAGAGTTGTTATATAACCTGTGTTCTGGAAGATGTGAGGGATTAGCCAATGGAACAGTCGTGCATGGAACTGAGATGGTTGGAACCGGTCAGACCTTCATGTCATAGATTTCAGTTTTAATCAGATTTATGTAAACAATGCTTTACCCCTATTAAAGGGACAATAACATTCTTGCTGGCTTGGTAGCTCCAGAAAATAAATAATACCCTTATTCTAAGTACTAGATGTTTAAGTGTCCTACCTGTTGTGTAAATTATCCATAACAACCTATTTTACTTGTCCAGAGGGTTTGAAAATATTTTAAAATCCAAGTCACATTTGAAAAGGTTTACATTAGACTTTTCAAATCAATTGGTTGAATTTTTCCAATTTTTTAAAATAGGTGTGTTAAGATGAAATTTATATCATCATTTAATTGGAATATTGTAAAATAATACGATTTGTTGACCAGAATGAAGATTGGGACATATTATTAGTTACAACAAGAGTGTTATTGGGGCTTTAAACAACTGAAATGGGGTTTAACGTCCTACTATTCTGCTCCTAAACTGGGCTAATGAAGACCGGCATAAGCCATACAGTGTGATACAGTGTGCTGTGAGGGGAAATTTTGCCCAGGCAGCGGCGCTATAGCCTATTCTTATATCCAATTGCAACTGCTTAGGGATCTTTTACATGCACATCAATGTGTATATTATGGGACCTTTTACTTCCCATCCGAATGACTAGACAGCTGTTGTAATCTGGATGAACTTTATTGGCCAATGCAGGGATCAAACACCCGACCTCTAGCGTGTAAACAATGCATTACCTTTATTAAACAGTTTGATTTTATAGTGTACACATACAGAATTGATATTAATGCTATATCGGTACTGATATTCTTGCTAATTTTATAATGAACTTGAAAAATAAATTGTTGAAATTTGACAGACCAAGAAATTACTGGATGTTTTTCTTCTGTTGGTGATGATGATATCGTATTGACTTATTTTATTACGAGCAGGGGTCTTTGCTGTGTGAGGAAATCAGAGTACCTGGAGTAAAACCCTGGGTGACCGTAGGATGCAAACTATGGTTGTGACTACAGTCTGAACTATCCTGACCGTGCTCTATGGTATGGTTTGGCTGGTCACGACTACAGGTTGAAGTATGCAAATCTGAACAACTGAGGGTCTTCCAGGAGGTAGAAAAGGCGCCCCCATCTACAAGTCACATATACTCACATCGGCGATCGAAACTACAAGTCTAGACCACAATACCATTCCCCCCCCCTCAATTATTGAAATAAACTAAAACCATACATTATTCCCGAAATGACTTAGCTTCTGTCGAGTGGACTGGACGTTAAACTCTCTCTCTTATATTTAAAACATGTCTCTAGATCCAGCATGCAGATAAATTTATCAATTGTTTCTGTTTCTCTCTCTCTCCCTCTCTTATTATACGCCAACATTGAAATGTAGTCGTATATTGTCGTCGCCCCCGTCCATCATTCCGGCATCCACAATTGCTAAAGTTAGAATCCGATTGACTTTAAATTTATACACAGTGTTTAAGGTCATGTAACAAGGAAGCCTATTGATTTTCGGTGATATCCGATAGTTACTGCCAGAGTTATGGCCCTTGATCACTTCAAAAAGAATCTTGTGGATGCACTAGAGGCCAAAGTTAATATCTGATTGAGTTTAAATTCATACAGTTTTTAAGGTCCTGAGATGAAGAAGCCTATGGATGTTCAGCAGTTTTACTGCCAGAGTTATGGCCCTTGATCACTTCAAAAAATCTTGTGGACGCTCAAGAAGCCATAGTTAATATCCAATTGAGTTTAAATTTCTACACAATGATAAACATATGAGACGAAGTAGCCTTTTGATTTTCAGCGATTTTCGATAATTACTGCCAGAGTTATGGCCCTTGATCACTTCAAAAAATCTTGTGGAGACCACAAAGTTAATATCCAATTGAGTTTAAATTTATACACAGTGTTTAAGGTCATGAGACAAAAAATGCTATTGATTTTCAGCGATTTTCAATAATTACTGCCAGAATTATGGCCCTTGATCACTTCAAAAAATCTTGTGGACTCTTCAGAAGCCTAACTTATCATACGATTAACTTCAGATTGATACACAGAGTTTAAGTTCTTGAGATAAACAAGTGGATTGATTTTCAATGAATTTTGATAACTGAACAGCTAAATCCATGATATTCAATGTTTCCTATACTATATAAACGTTAGCACTGGGCAGAACTTTATAAAAAAGAAACAAATTCTAACAATTTTCTGATAATTACATGAGTTGTTACTCTTAATCAGATGTTAGTGTATTATAAATGTTACATTTCCGATAAAAGTAAAAATATGCGACAACTCTTGTTGACTGCCCGGACGAATTAGCTAATGTGGGCGTATGTTTCGTTGCCTGGCAACCTATCTTTTTATACATGTCTCTAGATCCAATAAACTGATAAATAAGGTGTTAATAAATTGTTTCTATGGCATTTGGAAATACACAATACAATCACTGTTAAATACAGAAAAACTGATGAGTAAAACTAATTTATTCCATATAATTAACACCATTCCATACATACAATTAACAACTACCCATACATAAAATTAACAACTTTCCATACAATTAACAAATTTCCTTACGTTTGCGTTATATTAACGTCATTTCCTGACGTAAAGTTAAAAAGATGTGCAAAATAAATGTAAACAGATCATTTTTACGTAAACTTAACTAAAATTAACATCATATTGTTATGTGGGGTTACACCCTCTCCAGTTAATTAACATGCGAGTCAACCAATTCTTGCGGCTAACTTCACTGTGGATGAATTTGAATGTGGGCGAGTAGCTTTTGAGAGAAGAATTTATAAATTAATACTTTGTAACAATTATATTTCCGTCTGACCTTCATGTAACCTCCGCCATGTAATTAGCTCCATTCACAAAAGTAATTATAATTTAATCAATTATATTCACAATACAAATTAAGATGTAAGATGTAACAACCGTAACAACCGTTGCTTAGGAAAATGTCTCTTCGTACCGAACATGGTGGGGGGCGAATGGTTAGCGTGCGCGCCTGCCATTGAGTCAACTGGCGTGGTTTCGAATCTCCAGTTGTACGTGGCAAGGAGAACTTAGAATGGTCGCATGTCTAGCCTCGTGGGTTTTCTCCGGGTACTCCGGTTTCCTCCCACTGCTAAAGACCCCTACGCACAAGCGAATTATTGAAATAAAATTAAATCCTATGTTAGACCCGAAATAACTTAGTTTGTGTCGAGTGGACGTTAAACCCCATTTCTCTCTCTCTCCCGAACATGCGCGCTGTATCATGAGGTCTGTTATTGAGTCAACTGGCGTAGGCCTAGGGTTGCCTAGTTTGTGTCGAATGATGGTTAAACCCCATTTCTCTCTGTCGTTTCCGCTCCCTCTGCCCTTGCAGTTCATGGGAAAAGGCGAAAAATTGGTCAAGCGAGAATACCATCATGTGTTGTCCATAGGTATAAAATTTACAACATTCTACCACTATACAAATACGTTTACACGAGCAGAAAACCTTTTTGGCGCTAAAATCATGTTGGAAGAAATAAGATATAAGCCAAAGGGTCCTGTGTGCAAGCGATTTATTTAAATAATTCGTATTTCGAATCGTTCAGGAATGGAATCTTCATCAAGTTCTGAGAATTCGTTATCTTTCTGACTCTGCCCGTCAACTAGTCATAAAAATAGCTCACGAGTATGGTACAGAGATTGATATAACTCCGATTTCGAATGGGTACAGAAAAATCGCTGAAAGGTTTGGGGATTCCCATGTAAATGATTTCTCTTTACAGCATGGAGCTCGACATTGGTCGCGTTTAATCGCCGCCTTTCAATTACATCACCATGTCCAAAAGTCTGCCATTTGCAAGCTCAATTTGCAGCAACAAGAGCGGTTGGTTGATTTATTGGAAGAGATCCCGTGTCTCTACGCCAGAACATAATATTCGCACACTTCGGCCGACGAAAATTGTCAGGGATAACTTACATCAAGGCCCATATCCTTTTCACGTGAGATGTTAGCGGTCATTTTGAAAAGCTCCCTCATCATTTTATATCTTCATAAAATGTGTGATACATAATAATAAAGATGCATTGTGAATAACCCTAATCACAATTTTTGCAAAATGTGACCATTGCGTGGCCTAATAACGGCTTTAAAAGATACAATTTATCTAAGTTTTTTGGCCGCCACGTGAAGAGTGTCCTCACTTTTTATCATTTTCAAGAGTCTGGAATACAATCGCAGCATGTTTGGGAATAACTTTAATAATAACTAATGCAAAAAGTGGTCAAACATGCATCATTGTTACTTACTTAACCCATATAGTAACTATATATATATATGAGATTTTGAAAAGGCGTCCTAACGGAAAGAGGTTCAGGATATGGCCAGTTTACCTCATATATTCTTGTTCAGCATAAAAAATCTGGTCTAGAATAGGAAACCACATCAGAATTTCTACCTTTCCAGGTGGCACCTCCCTCAATTCCAATCACATTAACATATGACTGACTTTTGCGCCGGCGGTAACGCGAAAATTGAAAGTGGCAATTCCGTGGGGGAAAGCGATTCTTAGTCTTGATCTCGAATTTGTGATTATCAATTATTATGACATCTCGCTCGAGACATTAATATTAAGGTTTATTCGCGAACAACACCAAAATCTTGCGATCATTTCATCTCTACATTTCTTGAATCTCAAGATGTAGATAATTGGATTAATCATGCTGTTCATCAGAAACAGAGTCACAATAATGGCGTACACAGTCTGATTATTTTGCTTGGCCGCTTGATCCACGGGCATATTGAAAACAGAATACATAACATAGACACCCAAGGGAACATACGAGATACCAAAAACACACACAATTATACCCACGGTGACCGCGATACGTATACCCGCAGTGGTATAAAAGGTGCGCCTTTTGTTCTCGCTGCTTGAATCGTCAACAATTGTTGCTGCAATTTGTCGAATATGTCGTCGAGTTACTCTGGTGATGTAGGCATACATAGCAATTATAATTAAGAAATTGACACAAATAAAGACACCTAAAAACATATAACCACGAGGATGCTGAATAACCATAAACTGGCACTTTTCAATTCCACCAAATCCCTCCCAGAAAAACGAAAAGGTAGCCACGATTGCAAATACCCAACACAGGAGAACACAAACCGCCAAATGTTTCCAAGTTATTTTTACGTCCAAATGCAGTGGTAGAGCCATACTGAGGAACGGCTCTGTTGTATTCAAAAGGTTGGATAAAATCGTAACAAACATAACTACCAGTGATGTGTACAGGCGAATATGACAAAGAAAATGATCGCTCTCGTACTTGAATTGTACAGCGCGGACCATCAAAATTATTAAGCTTGTTGTAAAATCTGTTGCTATTAAAGATATGAACACCACCTTCTGTCTGGCTAGCAAGGACCTGCTCATTATAATACAAACAAATGTCACAATGTTCAACAAAAACGCCAAAGATCCTAGCAATCCGTTTGTCACATTCTGCGCTTCCTGGATAGACACGTTCGTCGTATTTTGCCACATTTTTTTTTTAGTTTGGTTCCAAATGAACGTCTACGCATGAATTCGTAAGGTTCGAATGTCAGTTCCAAGTTTGAATATTTGTAACTATTGGAAGTTCAAATATATTCAAATAAATTCCACTTTAAAAAAATAAGATTATCGTTGTCAGTAACCTCCCGGCTTCACAGATACTTCGCGAGTATCAGGGAACAGCAAATATAAATGAGCGACAAGTTAAACAAAACAACACAACCCGAGAGGGGGTTTCTCGTTACTGAACTGACTGAAATAATCATACATGTTATATTAAAAAGCTGCACCACACTGATTATCACTGGATTATCGCTCTGTGACTTCATTCGTTAACATTTTGAAGTGTTAATTATTTGATGTTTCAGACAATCAAAATCGCTCAGAAATGAACCTGCCATTAACAAGACGCTAACAATGGTTATATAGTATCTTCTCAATTTTGCCATGTGCCAATACAGTTCACGATAATCTACACCACGCGTTAACACTCGACAGACTTTGCTCGTTATTGTTGAAACAACGGTAACTTAAAGGACAATATTGGTGTCAGTCATTAGATCTGGTTAAACACATTCCAATTATTATTTAACACAGAGATCATTGCTACAAAAGATGAATAATACAGGTTTCATGAATCGGAAGGGACGAACGCGAAAGGAAAACATGAGTTATCTCAATTCTGCGTCTGATTATTATTATTAATTGGTCTGATTATAGATGTTATGATGAAACCCTATTGAGTGTGGCCCTTGATCTTGAGTACTGGGGGGTTGGGATGGCCTAGTGGACTAGAGTGCCGCGCTTCGACCTCTAGCTGGCCGGTCACCTCTGGCTTGCGGCTGTGGTTTCGAGCCTTGGTGTGAGCGTATGTGGCATGGAGATAGGGGCGCCTTCTCAACCTCGTGGGTTTCCTTCGGGCACTCCGGTTTCCTCCCACTGCTAAAGACCCCTACGCGCAAGCGAATTATTGAAATAAAATTAAACCATATGTTAGTCCCAAAATGACCTAGTTTGTGTTGAGTGGACGTTAAACCCCATTTCTCTCTCTCTCTCTTGAGTACTGATTAACCTGTGATTATTCCACTAAGAGGTAGTTATTATTATTGTTTGGATCATGTATTGTTATTGTATGTACTTCTAATTTTTATGGTTTCTTCTGATTATTATTAAATTGTTGCAAGTTAAGATTATGTATATACTACAACTTGAAAATTGCTTGTTATTTGTTCAAATTTTGATTAAAATGGCTAAAACTTCGTGAAATACCTGGATTGCTTTCTGTCTTGTGAGAACTAAGTTCAGATCAAGCATTATAGCCCCCCTCCCTTGAACAATTGAAGTTTGTTGACATTTTACCACTGGAAAGAGCCATGTTTGGCCTAGTTATCTGGACGACCATAAGTGGACAAGGGGTGCTGGGTTTGCTTCAAGTCGTTTCGCCCTACCTGGATGGATAGGTAGTTGTTTCAGCCCAGTAGAGAGAGATAATTATGTAGGCCTACTGGTCACGAGAATAAATGTCTAATTAATAATTAAATAACATTTAGGGCCTTAAAAAAGGAAGGCTTGCAATAGACAAATGTAGCTCTTACATTATGCATTTTCAAAAGAAATTCACTTACATACTATTCATTTCCATGTAGATTGCGGATGGACGCTAACTGGTCAGGTCAAATTTATCGAATTTTGGTAAACAGTTTTTAACCGTCCTTAACTTGTGTATTTATATTTACCTTAACTTGCTATCCTGTTTTGTAGAGCCCCGTTCACTTAATTTACGTGTATATTTAGAACATAAAAATATTTTTAATTGGTTTATAATTCACTGCATTATGTTTCTCAAATAACTTCAGTAATATAATTGTTTCACGCATATCGCGTATTTTTATTTTATCTTGAAATTGTGCATAACAGTATTCCATTATTCAAGAAACTTTATTTTCCTAACATTCGTTTGTTTCGATAATGTAATGGACAGTGGGGAATATTTAAGTCTGTTGATGTATATATTATGTCCGCGAAAATACAATTTTTGCCAGAATGATTTTCAGTGACCAATTGGTTAAATCTAAGGAATATTCACAGATTGCTGCAATTTTACTTCATGAAAATCAAACAACCATTTATTCTTTTATGGTCATAGAGATGAAAAATGATTCCAACAAACTGGCTTATTTCTCGGACATGTCAAAAATTTAAAAAATGAATTATGGACTTTCGTTTGTTCTTATATATGCCCTTGAAAATAGTTATGTTTCAGCCTTAAGATCTAAATTGCAGGAAAACGAAATTCGAAAATTGGCTCCAGTCTTGCTCTGCTTATTTACAACAGCAGCTAAATTTTAACCCCTAAAAGTGTTCCGAAAAGGTAAAAAATGCACGTTGCTCTCAAAAATTCGGGTTCATTTTACTCGACATATTTATTCATATGGGCTAACCTTTTACACAAATTTACTTACTTCAGAGAGTTCGCATGGTTCTGACATGTGGCGACGTAACTCCATATTATCCAGTTGGAATTTTAGTGCGAAATAAGCAAGTTGGAAACAGGAAAAAGCATATCAATCTGAATAAAAACAATATTGTTGCACACAAGCTTCAAAGTGTGAAACTCTAAAAAGTATTATTGTAGCGAAACAAACGGGCGAATTATTCTTCACTAGACATTTCTAACCGAATGCACCAAAAATATAAAGTACCTGTCTATCCTAATGCGTTATGCAAGTGTCCAATTTAACGCACGCGTAGAAGTAATGTTTATGTTCCGAGAAGGTTACAATGTCATAATATATGAAATTTACAAGAGAATACAGGGGCGGATCTACGGGGGGTGGGTGGGGGTGGGGGTCGTATGTGTGACTAATCACCCTAGTCACACTCCTCCCCACCGGTGTTTAGAAATCCCGGGTCCTACAATCTTCCACCGGGACATGTACGCATGGTAGTATATATTATGTAGCACACGGTACGCATCTAATCAGACACACAATCAGCATCTATGTTATTAGCGGCAGAAATTAGCTCCGTAAACCGCGGTCGGCGAGACAAAACATGGGGTTGTCACCCCCCTTAAAAAAATCCTGGATCCGCCACTGGAATACTGGATTTTATCGGACTTCTAAGGGAAGAAATTAAAGGGATGACAGATGACACCTCCAGGTATGTCTTAAAGTTTTAGCCATTTTTATTAAAAATTGAAGGCATTGCAAGCATTTTCCGAGTTAGAGTATCACCTGGAACAGACAGTAGATGGATATTTGTCATTAACTTGAAAACGGGACCTGTATGTGTTACGAAACGTCGTTATTAAATTTTAGAGAAGTTGTTATGTCCATAGAAAGCTTGTAACTGATTGAAGTGACCACGAGTGATAACAGATATATGGCCGAATTTCTGCTCACTAATAATTCCTTTGAAGACCAAAAGTTGTTATATGGGCCTGCAAGAGGATATCTAATTTCTCATAATGTATCATTAAGTTATATTTTAAAATGTATTAAAATAAACCTCTAAAAAAGATGGTGTCTATAAACAGTCCTACATTGTTAAAGGACAATATTGGTGTCAGTCATATCACGTATGTGATAGAACTGGTTAAACACATTCCAATTACTAGTATTATTTTAACAAGATCATTGCTACGATTATAGATGTTATATATGGGGTTACCGGGGACACCTCACTTTCCCCACATCTATTGTTTAGAGTCCGAAAAAAAGAGAGAGAGAGAGAAATGGGGTTTAATGTTCACTCAATGCAAACTAGGTCATTTCGGGACTAACATATGGTTCAATTTTATTTCAATAATTCGCTTGCGCGTAGGGGTCTTTAGCAGTGGGAGGAAACCGGAGTGCCAGGAGGAAACCCATGAGGTTGAGAAGGCGCCCCTATCTACTTGCCACATACGCTCACACCAAGGCTCGAAACCACAGCCGCAAGCCAGAGGTGACCGGCCAGCTGTGGACTAACCGTGTCTGTTATAAAGCCGCCTTAATCAACATCTAATTAGTTTTGTTAAATCACTAATATATCATAAATCATATCAATAATGCAGGGGCGTGGTGAGAATGAGTTCATGAGTAGCCATATTCATGCGCCAAAAAGTTTTTGCGCCAAAATCACAATCAAATTGTCTCGGATTGCTGGAGATTGCGTTTCTGGGCTTCTAATTTTCGAAATTTTCCCGGGGGAGGGCCCCCCGGACCCCCCGCTTCGCCGGCCACAGTTCCGCGGAAAGTAAAAGGGTTTTTGTGCCAAAATCTTTTTTGTTACTCATAATTTCTTCTCAATAATTGCCCTCACCACGCCCCTGCAATAATGTTCTTGAATTTAATACCTTCATATTAAAGGGAGAGCGAATGGGGTTTAATGCCCACTTGACAAAAACAATGTCATTTCGGGACTAACATATGGCTTTATTTTATTTCCTAAATTCGCTTGAGCATAGGGGTCTTTAGCAGTGGGAGGACCCAGAAAAACCCCACAAGGTTGGACAGACGACCCTACACCTTGTCACATACAACCAGGGATTCGAAACCACGCCAGTTGACTGAATGACAGGCTTTATGATACAGCACGAACGTGCTAACCCTTCGGCCACCCCACTCCATCATATGTTTTAACGCAAATGGGTCACAGACTCGCAACGTATGATAATGATATATGAATTTACAGTGTACTCTGTAAATTCCGACATTATACGGGATCGATACAATATACTTAATGAACGCAAATGAGTAGCGAGATCAAGTGATTAGCGAGCCAGTGTTGAATTACTCTCTGAGACAGAGTTGCTCCATTTAAATGGGTTGCTGGTTATTGTGTTTGTGATTAAAACTCAAATCCCAAATATTCATATTGAAATAAAATGATTGACATGTATTAAATAATACCTTTTATTAAATTAAATAAGTGCATGTACATTAAAAGCCCGTTAATAATCCAAACACTGTTTTATACACCCACAATTGTTATAATAAAATTCTATATTCCTTTATTAAACATACATTATGGAAGAGCAAAAACTGATTTTTGTCGGTCTTCATTTGAGCCTCAGATGTCATAGAAATTATAAATTAGATCTTTATTTAAACAACAAGGCCAAACTGAACTCTGTAGACCCACGGAGGGCTTGGATTTGGCTCGGATTAAAACAGGTTTTCGTCGACTGATTTAATCACTATGGCGTCGTGGGTGGGGTTTCTCTGTGACGTTGACGTTCTTCCAGCAACAGTGATGCCTCCCCACACCATAACAGAACCACCCCCAAATCGATCATGTCTGATGACGTTAACGTCTTGGAAGCGCTCGTTTCGACGACGCCACACCCTCCTACGTCTCTCCAAAAAATCCACAGTGAACCTTGACTCATCTGAAAACATCACATTGCTCCAGCGTCGATTATCCCAGTGTTAACGATCCCTACACCAACGACGTCTTGCCTGGATGTGATGATCTCTCAAACACGGGATCACGCGAGGACGTCGGGCGCGAAGGTGACCCCTATGCAGTCGATTCCGAATCGTCTGGCCACTCACTCTCACACCAGTGTCTGTTTGAAGACGAGCGCTGATCTGATTTGCTGTGATGACACGATTTCCCAAGGCCAAGGTACGGATAAATCGATCCTGGGATTGAGTTGTCGCCCTTGGTCGACCTGAGCGTGGTCTGTCCTGCACAGATTGTGTATCACGGTATCTGGACCATACATAGCCTGCTTATGACAGACTGAGAAAAATTCATCGTCCGCGCCACAATCGTCTGTGTTGTGCCGATCTGTAGCATGCCAAGGGCACGTAACCTTTCATTTTGGGTAAGCCGACGCATATCAAAATTTGTTTTCTGGTCACTAAAACAATTAAACTGATGTTTCCACCCTGGAATTCAATGCCACAATGACTGTAACATTCAAAGTCAGAGACGTGCAAATCTTGGGTTGGACCCCCATGATGATCCCAAGCATCACCTGCATTCCATGCGGTAGCTATTGGTGCGTCTGGGCGTCACATGTAACTGGAAATGTTTCTTCTGTTAGGTTGTATAGTGACTTTTTTCGTAGTCATTTGCATATTTTAGTATTATGCCCCCAAAATCAAATATCCCCTACTTTTTTTGAATAGTATATATATATATATATATATATATATAAATATGAGATTTTGAAAAGGCGCCCTAACGGAAAGAGGTTCAGGATATGGCCAGTTTACCTCATATATTCTTGTTCAGAATACAAAATCTGATCTAGAATAGGAAACCACATCAGAATTTCTACCTCTCCAGGTGGCACCTCCCTCAATTCCAATCACGTTTACATTTGACCGACTTTTGCGCCGGCGGTAACGCGGAAATTGAAAGTGGCAATTCCGTGGGGGGAAGCGATTCTTAGTCTTGATCTCGAATTTGTGATTATCAATTATTATGACATCTCGCTTGAGACATTAATATTAAGGTTTATTCGCGAACAACACCAAAATCTTGCGATCATTTCATCTCTACATTTCTTGAATCTCAAGATGTAGATAACTGGATTAACCATGCTGTTCATCAGAAGCAGAGTCACAATAATGGCGTATACAGTCTGATTAGTTTGCTTGGCCGCTTGATCCACGGGCATATTGAAAACAGAATACATAACATAGACACCCAAGGGAACATACGAGATACCAAAAACACACACAATTATACCCACGGTAACCGTGATACGTATACCCGCACTGGTATAAAAGGCGCGCCTTTTGTTCTCGCTGCTTGAATCGTCGACAATTGTTGCTGCAATTTGTCGAATATGTCGTCGAGTTACTCTGGTGATGTAGGCATACATAGCAATTATAATTAAGAAATTGACACAAATAAAGACAGCTAAAAACATATAACCACGAGGATGCTGAATAACCATAAACTGGCACTTTTCTATTCCACCAAATCCCTCCCAGAAAAACGAAAAGGTAGCCACAATTGCAAATACCCAACACAGGAGAACACAAACCGCCAAATGTTTCCAAGATATTTTTACGTCCAAATGCAGTGGTAGAGCCATACTGAGGAACCGCTCTGTTGTATTCAAAAGGTTGGATAAAATCGTAACAAACATAACTACCAGTGATGTGTACAGGCGAATATGACAAAGAAAATGATCGCTCTCGTACTTGAATTGTACAGCGCGGACCATCAAAATTATTAAGCTTGTTGTAAAATCTGTTGCTATTAAAGATATGAACACCACCTTCTGTCTGGCTAGCAAGGACCTGCTCATAATAATACAAACAAATGTCACAATGTTCAACAAAAACGCCAAAGATCCTAGCAATCCGTTTGTCACATTCTGCACTTCCTGGATAAACACGTTCGTCGTATTTTGCCACATTTTTTTTTTAGTTTGGTTCCAAATGAACGTCTACACATGAATTCGTAAGGTTCGAATGTCAGTTCCAAGTTTGAATATTTGTAACTATTGGAAGTTCAAATATATTCAAATAAATTCCACTTTAAAAAAAAAAGATTATCGTTGTTCGTAACCTCCCGGCTTCACAGATACTTCGCGAGTATCAGGGAACAGCAAATATAAATGAGCGACAAGTTAAACAAAACAACACAACTCGAGAAGAAAGGGTTTCTCGTTACTGAACTAACTGAAATAATCATACATGTTATATTAAAAAGCTGCCCCACACTGATTATCACTGGATTATCGCTCTGTGACTTCATTCGTTAACATTTTGAAGTGTTAATTATTTGATGTTTCAGACAATCAAAATCGCTCAGAAATGAACCTGCCATTAACAAGACGCTAACAATGGTTATATAGTATCTTCTCAATTTTGCCATGTGCCAATACAGTTCACGATAATCTACACCACGCGTTATCACTTGACAGGCTTTGCTCGTTATTGAATGAAACAACGGTAACTTAAAGGACAATATTGGTGTCAGTCATAATCACATATGTGATAGAACTGGTTAAACACATTAAACACATTCCAATTATTATTTAACACAGAGATCATTGCTACAAAAGATGAATAATACAGGTTTCATGAATCGGAAGGGACGAACGCGAAAGGAAAACATGAGTTATCTCAATTCTGCGTCTGATTATTATTATTTAATATTAATTGGTCTGATTATAGATGTTATGATGAAACCCTATTGAGTGTGGCCCTTGATCTCGAGTACTGACTAAACTGTGATTATTCTACTAAGAGGTAGTTATTATTAATGTTTGGATCATGTATTGTTATTGTATGTACTTCTAATTCTTATGGTTTCTTCTGATTATTATTAAATTGTTGCAAGCTAAGATTATGTATATACTACAACTTGAAAATTGCTTGTCATTTGTTCAAATTCTGATTAAAATGGCTAAAACTTCGTGAAATACCTGGATTGCTTTCTGTCTTGTGAGAACTATGTTCAGATCTAACATTATAGCCTCTCCCTTGAACAATTGAAGTTTATTGACATCTTACCACTGGAAAGAGCCATGTTTGGCCTAGTTATCTGGACGAGCCTAAGTGGACAAGGGGTGCTGGGTTTGCTTCAAGTCGTTTCGCCCTACCTGGATGGATAGGTAGTTGTTTCGGCCCAGTAGAATATACTATTCAAAAAAAGTAGGGGATATTTGATTTTTAAGTGTTATTAAAGTCACCTAATGAAACTGACGAAGAAACAAATGACAAAATGAAATGAAGTTCACATTCATCGATTTATTCCAAATGATCGTTAGACTAAGTAAGGCACAGACTGACCATTATAAGGGTAAAATGATACCCGGGGTCAAACAGCAAAGTTACCACAGCATCACAACAAAGTCAGTAACGGGTAAATCCTCCTCTGTTTGCCAAACAAGCATTGATCCGACGTGGCATACTCCTAATGAGACGTCTAAGGTCATTTTGGTCCAGATTGTCCCATCCCTGTTGCAATGCAGCAGCAAGTTCTTGGACATTGGCAGGACGTTGTTGACGTTGACATAACCTCTGCCCAAGCATGTCCCAGACATGCTCGATGGGGGAGAGGTCGGGACTCGGTGCTGGCCAAGGTAATGTGGGGATGTTCTGTTGTTGGAGGTAACCTGTAACGATCCTGGCCCTGTGACATCTTGCGTTGTCATCCTTAATTGTCATTTCCATGTAGATTGCGGATGGACGCTAACTGGTCAGGTCAAATTTATCGAATTTTGGTAAACAGTTATTAATATTAACCGTCCTCAACTTGCTATCATGTTTTGTAGAGGCCCGTACACTTAATTTACGTGTATATTTACAACATAAAAATATTTTTAATTGGTTTATAATTCACTGCATTATGTTTCTCAAATAACTTCAGTAATATAATTGTTTTACGCATATCGGGTATTTTTTTTATCTTGAAATTGTGCATAACAGTATTCTATTATTCAAGAAACTTTATTTTCCTAACATTCGTTTGTTTCGATAATGTAATGGACAGTGGGGAATATTTAAGTCTGTTGATGTATATATGTCCGCGAAAATACAATTTTTGCCAGAATGACGTCATTTTCAGTGACCAATTGGTTAAATCTAAGGAATATTCACAGATTGCTGCAATTTTACTTCATGAAAATCAAACAACCATTTATTCTTTTATGGTCATAGAGATGAAAAATGATTCCAACAAACTGGCTTAAATGAACTATGGACTTTCGTTTGTTCTTATATATGCCCTTGAAAATAGTTATGTTTCAGCCTTAAGTTCTAAATTGCAGGAAAACGAAATTCGAAAATTGACTCCAGTCTTGCTCTGCTTATTTACAACAGCAGCTAAATTTTCTAAATTGCAGGAAAACGAAATTCGAAAATTGGCTCCAGTCTTGCTCTGCTTATTTACAACAGCAGCTAAATTTTAACCCCTAAAAGTGTTCCGAAAAGGTAAAAAATGCACGTTGCTCTCAAACAGAGCTATAATGTCTCAGAAAACAAAATTCGGGTTCATTTTACTCGACATATTTATTCATATGGGCTAACCTTTTACACCAATTTACTTATTTCAGAGAGTTCGCATGGTTCTGACATGTGGCGACGTAACTCCATATTATCCAGTGGGAATTTTTGTGCGAAATAAGCAAGTTGGAAACAGACAAAGCATATCAATCTGAATAAAAACAATATTGTTGCACACAAGCTTCAAAGTGTGAAACCCTAAAAAGTATTATTGTCGCGAAACAAACGGGCGAATTCTCCTTCACTAGACATTTCTATATGGGGTTACCGGGGGACACCTCACTTTCCCCACATCTATTGTTTAGAGTCTGAGAAAAAGAAGCAGACATCTGTATCTATTAATCAGTAGTATTATATTAATCACACATGACACATTAATCACACATTAATCACACATAAACGTACCATAATCCGAGATAATTTGTGAATTAAATTGCAGATCTCTGGGTTGTTAATCAAAGTCCATGTTGATAATAGACGTGGACTAACCGTGTTTGTTATAAAGCCGCCTTAATCAACATGTAATTAGTTTTGTTAAATCACTAATATATCATAAATCATATCAATAATGTTCTTGAATTTAAGACCTTCATATTAAAGGGAGAGCGAATGGGGTTTAACGCCCACTCGACACAAACAATGTCATTTCGGGACTAACATATGGCTTTATTTTATTTCCTAAATTCGCTTGAGCATAGGGGTCTTCAGCAGTGGGAGGACCCAGAAAAACCCCACAAGGTTGGACAGACGACCCTACACCTTGTCACATACAACCGGGGATTCGAAACCACACCAGTTGACTGAATGACAGGCTTTATGACACAGCACGCACGTGCTAACCCTTCGGCCACCCCACTCCATCATATGTTTTAACGCAAATGGGTCACAGACTCGCAACGTATAATAATGATATATGAATTTACAGTGTACTCTGTAAATTCCGACATTGTACGGGATCGATACAATATACTTAATGAACGCAAATGAATAGCGAGATCAAGTGATTAGCGAGCCAGTGTTGAATTACTCTCTGAGACAGAGTTGCTCCATTTAAATGGGTTGCTGGTTATTGTGTTTGTGATTAAAACTCAAATCCCAAATATTCATATTGAAATAAAATGATTGACATGTATTAAATAATACCTTTTATTAAATTAAATAAGTGCATGTACATTAAAAGCCCGTTAATAATCCAAACACTGTTTTATACACCCACAATTGTTATAATAAAATTCTATATTCCTTTATTAAACATACATTATGGAAGAGCAAAAACTGATTTTTGTCGGTCTTCATTTGAGCCTCAGATGTCATAGAAATTATAAATTAGATCTTTATTTAAACAACAAGGCCAAACTGAACTCTGTAGACCCACGGATGGCTTGGATTGGGCTCGGATTAAAACAGGTTTTCGTCGACTGATTTAATCACTATGGCGTCGTGGTTGGGGTTTCTCTGTGACGTTGACGTTCTTCCAGCAACAGTGATGCCTCCCCACACCATAACAGAACCACCCCCAAATCGATCATGTCTGATGACGTTAACGTCTTGGAAGCGCTCGTTTCGACGACGCCACACCCTCCTACGTCTGTCCAAAAAATCCACAGTGAACCTTGACTCATCTGAAAACATCACATTGCTCCAGCGTCGATTATCCCAGTGTTGACGATCCCTACACCAACGACGTCTTGCCTGAATGTGATGATCTCTCAAACACGGGATCACGCGAGGACGTCGGGCGCGAAGGTGACCCCTATGCAGTCGATTCCGAATCGTCTGGCCACTCACTCTCACACCAGTGTCTGTTTGAAGACGAGCGCTGATCTGATTTGCTGTGATGACACGATTTCCCAAAGCCAAGGTACGGATAAATCGATCCTGGGATTGAGTTGTCGCCCTTGGTCGACCTGAGCGTGGTCTGTCCTGCACAGATTGTGTATCACGGTATCTGGACCATAGCCTGCTTATGACAGACTGAGAAAAATTCATCGTCCGCGCCACAATCGTCTGTGTTGTGCCGATCTGTAGCATGCCAAGGGCACGTAACCTTTCATTTTGGGTAAGCCGACGCATATCAAAATTTGTTTTCTGGTCACTAAAACAATTAAACTGATGTTTCCACCCTGGAATTCAATGCCACAATGACTGTAACATTCAAAGTCAGAGACGTGCAAATCTTGGGTTGGACCCCCATGATGATCCCAAGCATCACCTGCATTCCATGCGGTAGCTATTGGTGCGTTTGGGCGTCACATGTAACTGGAAATGTTTCTTCTTTTAGGTTGTATAGTGACTTTTTTCGTAGTCATTTGCATATTTTAGTATTATGCCCCCAAAATCAAATATCCCCTACTTTTTTTGAATAGTATATATATATATATATATATATATATATATATATATATAAATATGAGATTTTGAAAAGGCGCCCTAACGGAAAGAGGTTCAGGATATGGCCAGTTTACCTCATATATTCTTGTTCAGAATACAAAATCTGATCTAGAATAGGAAACCACATCAGAATTTCTACCTCTCCAGGTGGCACCTCCCTCAATTCCAATCACGTTTACATTTGACCGACTTTTGCGCCGGCGGTAACGCGGAAATTGAAAGTGGCAATTCCGTGGAGGAAAGCGATTCTTAGTCTTGATCTCGAATTTGTGATTATCAATTATTATGACATCTCGCTTGAGACATTAATATTAAGGTTTATTCGCGAACAACACCAAAATCTTGCGATCATTTCATCTCTACATTTCTTGAATCTCAAGATGTAGATAACTGGATTAACCATGCTGTTCATCAGAAGCAGAGTCACAATAATGGCGTATACAGTCTGATTATTTTGCTTGGCCGCTTGATCCAGGGGCATATTGAAAACAGAATACATAACATAGACACCCAAGGGAACATACGAGATACCAAAAACACACACAATTATACCCACGGTAACCGTGATACGTATACCCGCACTAGTATAAAAGGCGCGCCTTTTGTTCTCGCTGCTTGAATCGTCGACAATTGTTGCTGCAATTTGTCGAATATGTCGTCGAGTTACTCTGGTGATGTAGGCATACATAGCAATTATAATTAAGAAATTGACACAAATAAAGGCACCTAAAAACATATAACCACGAGGATGCTGGATAACCATAAACTGGCACTTCTCTATTCCACCAAATCCCTCCCAGAAAAACGAAAAGGTAGCCACGATTGCAAATACCCAACACAGGAGAACACAAACCGCCAAATGTTTCCAAGTTATTTTTACGTCCAAATGCAGTGGTAGAGCCATACTGAGGAACCGCTCTGTTGTATTCAAAAGGTTGGATAAAATCGTAACAAACATAACTACCAGTGATGTGTACAGGCGAATATGACAAAGAAACTGATCGCTCTCGTACTTGAATTGTACAGCGCGGACCATCAAAATTATTAAGCTTGTTGTAAAATCTGTTGTTATTAAAGATAGGAACACCACCTTCTGTCTGGCTGGCAAGGACCTGCTCATTATAATACAAACAAATGTCACAATGTTCAACAAAAACGCCAAAGATCCTAGCAATCCGTTTGTCACATTCTGCACTTCCTGGATAAACACGTTCGTCGTATTTTGCCACATTTTTTTTTTTAGTTTGGTTCCAAATGAACGTCTACACATGAATTCGTAATGTTCGAATGTCAGTTCCAAGTTTGAATATTTGTAACTATTGGAAGTTCAATTATATTCAAATAAATTCCACTTTAAAAAAATAAGATTATCGTTGTCAGTAACCTCCCGGCTTCACAGATACTTCGCGAGTATCAGGGAACAGCAAATATAAATGAGCGACAAGTTAAACAAAACAACACAACTCGAGAGGGGGTTTCTCGTTACTGAACTGACTGAAATAATCATATAAGTTATATTAAAAAGCTGCCCCACACTGATTATCACTGGATTATCGCTCTGTGACTTCATTCGTTAACATTTTGAAGTGTTAATTATTTGATGTTTCAGACAATCAAAATCGCTCAGAAATGAACCTGCCATTAACAAGACGCTAACAATGGTTATATAGTATCTTCTCAATTTTGCCATGTGCCAATACAGTTCACGATAATCTACACCACGCGTTATCACTTGACAGGCTTTGCTCGTTATTGAATGAAACAACGGTAACTTAAAGGACAATATTGGTGTCAGTCATTATCACATATGTGATAGAACTGGTTAAACACATTAAACACATTCCAATTATTATTTAACACAGAGATCATTGCTACAAAAGATGAATAATACAGGTTTCATGAATCGGAAGGGACGAACGCGAAAGGAAAACATGAGTTATCTCAATTCTGCGTCTGATTATTATTATTTAATATTAATAGGTCTGATTATAGATGTTATGATGAAACCCTATTGAGTGTGGCCCTTGATCTTGAGTACTGACTAAACTGTGATTATTCTACTAAGAGGTAGTTATTATTATTGTTTGGATCATGTATTGTTATTGTATGTACTTCTAATTTTTATGGTGTCTTCTGATTATTATTAAATTGTTGCAAGCTAAGATTATGTATATACTACAACTTGAAAATTGCTTGTCATTTGTTCAAATTCTGATTAAAATGGCTAAAACTTCGTGAAATACCTGGATTGCTTTCTGTCTTGTGAGAACTATGTTCAGATCTAACATTATAGCCTCTCCCTTGAACAATTGAAGTTTATTGACATCTTACCACTGGAAAGAGCCATTTTTGGCCTAGTTATCTGGACGAGCCTAAGTGGACAAGGGGTGCTGGGTTTGCTTCAAGTCGTTTCGCCCTACCTGGATGGATAGGTAGTTGTTTCGGCCAAGTAGAATATACTATTCAAAAAAAGGAGGGGATATTTGATTTTTAAGTGTTATTAAAGTCACCTAATGAAACTGACGAAGAAACAAATGACAAAATGAAATGAAGTTCACATTCATCGATTTATTCCAAATGATCGTTAGACTAAGTAAGGCACAGACTGACCATTATAAGGGTAAAATGATACCCGGGGTCAAACAGCAAAGTTACCACAGCATCACAACAAAGTCAGTAACGGGTAAATCCTCCTCTGGTTGCCAAACAAGCATTGATCCGACGTGGCATACTCCTAATGAGACGTCTAAGGTCATTTTGGTCCAGATTGTCCCATCCCTGTTGCAATGCAGCAGCAAGTTCTTGTCCAAGCATGTCCCAGACATGCTCGATGGGGGAGAGGTCGGGACTCAGTGCTGGCCAAGGTAATGTGGTGATGTTCTGTTGTTGGAGGTAACCTGTAACGATCCTGGCCCTGTGAAATCTTGCGTTGTCATCCTTAATTGTCATTTCCATGTAGATTGCGGATGGACGCTAACTGGTCAGGTCAAATTTATCGAATTTTGGTAAACAGTTATTAATATTAACCGTCCTCAACTTGCTATCATGTTTTGTAGAGGCCCATACACTTAATTTACGTGTATATTTAGGAGATAAACACCTTCCCATTTCGCATTTAGAGGGGTGTTATTGTCCAATAGACATGTCCTGAGATCATTAGGACCCAAGACATGTCTATTGGACAATAACACCCCTCTAAATGCGAAACAGGAGGTGTTTATCGACATTGTAACATGTTCTTTTTCGGGATTTTAAAAGAACTTATTTTATTGTGTAAACTTCAAAATTTGCAAAACAGCAAATCGGTTTGAATGACGTAAAAATCAATAATCAATTTTGACGTCAGACAAAGTTTACAACATAAAAATATTTTTAATTGGTTTATAATTCACTGCATTATGTTTCTCAAATAACTTCAGTAATATAATTGTTTTACGCATATCGGGTATTTTTTTTATCTTGAAATTGTGCATAACAGTATTCTATTATTCAAGAAACTTTATTTTCCTAACATTCGTTTGTTTCGATAATGTAATGGACAGTGGGGAATATTTAAGTCTGTTGATGTATATATGTCCGCGAAAATACAATTTTTGCCAAAATGACGTCATTTTCAGTGACCAATTGGTTAAATCTAAGGAATATTCACAGATTGCTGCAATTTTACTTTATGAAAATCAAACAACCATTTATTCTTTTATGGTCATAGAGATGAAAAATGATTCCAACAAACTGGCTTAAATGAACTATGGACTTTCGTTTGTTCTTATATATGCCCTTGAAAATAGTTATGTTTCAGCCTTAAGTTCTAAATTGCAGGAAAACGAAATTCGAAAATTGGCTCCAGTCTTGCTCTGCTTATTTACAACAGCAGCTAAATTTTCTAAATTGCCAGAAAACGAAATTCGAAAATTGGCTCCAGTCTTGCTCTGCTTATTTACAACAGCAGCTAAATTTTAACCCCTAAAAGTGTTCCGAAAAGGTAAAAAATAGGTTGCCAGGCAACGAAACATACGCCCACACAGCAGCCAAATTGTCGCATATTAAGGAATTATCAGAAAATCATTAGAATTTGTTTGGTTTTTATAATCAAACGTTTTTTTTTAAATCATATAATAATTGTGACCTCCAGAGGCACCACAAGCTAAAAAGGGTGATTTTTCGTACAATCAGGGGACATAATTCAGGAAGTAATGACCCGATGGGCGCAAATATCGAAAGGAACCAAGATCTTTGGGTTTAAAACATACCTGTCAAGTTTCATCAAAATCGATTCAAAATTGTGACCTCTATAGGGTCCACAACCTTGATATAACATATTTTCACACTATTCGTGTACAAACGGCGGCCATTTTGTCCGTCAATTCTAGTCCAGTTTTCACGTAATTCAAACTCTCTCTTCATTACCATGTAACGGTGATATAGTCAAACGTTTTTTTAAATCGGATAATAATTTTGACCTCCAGAGGGACCAAAAGCGAACAAAAGCGATTTTTCTGACAATCCGGGGACATAATTCAGGAAGTTATGATCCAATGGGCGCAAATATCTAAAGGAACCACGATCTTTGGGTTATAAACATACATGTCAAGTTTCATCAAAATCGGTTCAAAATTGTGACCTCTATAAGGTCCACAACCTTTATATAACATATTTTCACAATATTCGCGTACAAACGGCGGCCATTTTGTCCGTCAATTTTGGTCCGATTTTCACACAATTCATACTCAACCTTCATAACCATGAAACGGTGATATAATCAAACGGTTTTTTAAATCGGATAACAATTTTGACCTCCAGAGGGACCACAAGCTAAAAAGGGCGATTTTTCGGACAATCAGGGGCCATAATTCAGGAAGTTACGATCCGATTGGCGCAAATATCGAAAGGAACCAAGGTCTTTGGGTTATAAACATGCATTTCAAGTTTCGTCCAAATCGGTTCAAAATTGTGACCTCTAAACTGTTCACAAGCTAAAAAAACGTGATTTTTCGTACAATCAGGGGCCATAACCCATGAAGTTACAGTCCGATACATGCCAATATCGAAAGGAACCGAGATCTTAGGGTGATAAACCTATGTTTTAAGTTTCATTGAAATCGGATAAAAATTGTGACCTGTGGACTGTTCACAAACAAATGTGAACGGACGGACGTCCGGCCAGATGGACGGACGGACGGACGAACAGGGGCGACGACAATATACGTCCACATGAAAATGTGGGCGTATAAAAATGCACGTTGCTCTCAAACAGAGCTATAATGTCTCAGAAAACAAAATTCGGGTTCATTTTACTCGACATATTTATTCATATGGGCTAACCTTTTACACCAATTTACTTATTTCAGAGAGTTCGCATGGTTCTGACATACAGCACGCACATGCTAACCCTTCGGCCACCCCACTCCATCATATGTTTTAACGCAAATGGGTCGCAGACTCGCAACGTATAATAATGTAATATGAATTTACAGTGTACTCTGTAAATTCTGACATTATACAGGATCGATACAATATACTTAATGCCCCCAAATGAGTAGCTAGAAGCGAGATCAACTGATTAGCGAGCCAGTGTTGAATTACTCTCTGAGACAGAGTTGCTCCATTTAAATGGGTTGCTGGTTATTGTGTTTGTGATTAAAACTCAAATCCCAAATATTCATATTGAAATAAAATGATTGACATGTATTAAATAATACCTTTTATTAAATTAAATAAGTGCATGTACATTAAAAGCCCGTTAATAACCCAAACACTGTTTTATACACCCACAATTGTTATAATAAAATTCTATATTCCTTTATTAAACATACATTATGGAAGAGCAAAAACTGATTTTTGTCGGTCTTCATTTGAGCCTCAGATGTCATAGAAATTATAAATTAGATCTTTATTTAAACAACAAGGCCAAAATGAACTCTGTAGACCCACGGATGGCTTGGATTGGGCTCGGATTAAAACAGGTTTTCGTCGACTGATTTAATCACTATGGCGTCGTGGGTGGGGTTTCTCCGTGACGTTGACGTCATTATACTTCCGGAAATTATTCATAAAAGACAGTGATGACCGAGGCTATACACAAGCTTCACTAGATACCGTTTAAACGTTACTTGATGATCGAGACTATGTAGGTGGAGTTAACGCCTGTCAATCAACAATCGGCCATAGTGGAAAAAGGGTGTCGATGAAGTTAACTACCTTTTCTAGAAAAAATTATAGTGGTAACAACTTAGTTCAGGATAAAGTAATTTGACTGAAATTTTCAATATATTCTTGTTTCAACATCTATTTTTGAACTTTTATAGCAAGAATGGCTAACTCCTTGTCAAAATCTCCCATAATGTATCTTTAAAGTAATATTCCTTTGAACCTAATTAGGTCATCCCATTAAACATAATTAGGTCATCTATTTTACCTACTAAAGTTGACAAAAACTTTGGGACTAACTTATAGTTAAATTTTATTTCAATAATACACTTGCATGTACAGAGGGAGGAAACCATAGGACCCAGAGAAAATCCACTCTCTGGGTCATGTGGTATGATACACTTCCTAACTTACAAGCTGGGCATCAAAATCATGCCTCTTTACTGGTCCAACAAAGAAAATATATCTTTAATTCTTAACACATATATTCATACATAAAAAACAACATAATCTCATTCACCAATTATACTAAACACATAATATGCTCTTCATACATTCTCATATGGAAAAGATCATTTCCATAAATTCTCCAAACAATTTTTGACCTGTGACAACAAAATCAGTTGGAAGTCACAAATCAGTGGTTACAATATTGAAACAAAAGTATTGAAATTGGCTAATAATATAAAAGAATCTTAATTTTACCTTTCGTCTTATATCACTATGAGCGACATTTATGACACAGTAATAAATAGGCTTTATGATGAATGGTGCATGGGAGATAACTCTGTTCACATTTTTAAGGGGTCACTCCATGCCTTTGGTTAGAGTAATTTTACAGGAAATTTTTGTTCACATTGTAGAAGACTTTAACTTAGGACATATTTTGCTATCACAGGAGCCATAACATTAATAAAATATAGAAATAACTTAATTAAAAACATGATTTATGATGCAGAAGTGACGGCAGATCTGAATACCGGGAGAAGAAGTGCAGCTGTAAACAAGAAAATGACATCATTCAATTTTATGTTCATTGGTCAGTAGAAACAACTTCATGTTTGAGACAACCGCTCTTCTTACAGATTGCAATGTATCCATTCTTACAAAGCTTACTATCATACTGTCATTTGTCATAATCCAAAATCACCACCTTATTTGATCATCCAGACGTAACTCTACTAACAAGGTAGTATGTCAGAAAGAACATGACAACCAGTCCTAATATAATATAACACATCAACTTTCGGTTTCCTTTTCCAGAATTCACCATGTGTGACATTCGACTCATACTTCCAGACAGCAGACCAGTCGCACTGCCAAAATTATCAGTCTGAAAGAGAAAGATAGGTTGCCAGTCCAGACAATAAAATATACTACAGTACCACTTCGTTTTATAACAATCTTTGACAAACGGCACACGCCACAGGCTTTGTCAAGTAAAAATCATCTAACAATGTACATCCATGCATACAAAGAGAGGGAGATGGGGTTTAACGTTCACTCAACACAAACTAGGTTATTTTGGGGCTAACATATTTACATATGGTTCAGTTTTTATTCAATAATTTGCTTGCGCGTAGGGGTCTTTAGCAGAGAGGGAAAACCAGAGGACCTAGAGAAAACCCATGAGGTTGTCACGTACAACCAGATAATTGAAACCATGCTGCAATAAAGAAATACATTTCATTGGGTACAAACCCAGTACATTATTAAAAGCGTTGATATGTTGATCTTGAGAGTATGCCACCTCTGACTTCGGTTTTGATTAAAATACTTTCAAACTCTGACTATAATACACCACAAGTATGGTATAATAAAATAGCTTACCATGCTGTCCAGAAAAGAGTTAGAATCTCGTGACTCGTGGTCCAAATCAACAGCTATCTGGAAGAAAAAGATATTTAAAATTTAACTTGAATATTAGTGAGAAAAAATAATCAACCTCAAATAAATCATCACAGTACAATTTTTGGACTAAGCTTCTCAAATTACACTGTTTCATTCAGAAATCAATCAAATTTAATACAGAATGAATATATAAAATGTGGGATTGCTAACAACAGATTTTGTAGAGTACCAGTACTGTACCGGTGAGGTTGGATGGATGAATCGTTAGCATGCGCTGTATCATAAGGTCTGTCATTGAGTCAACAGGCATTTTTTTGTCAATATTTCAATTATTCATACATGTACCAACCCAATTATTCACATAAGATGCAACGAGAAAATGATTCTATTTTACCTCTTTTAATCTGGATATTTTGGATGAAAGTCCTTCCACTTTCTGCTGGTTTTCATAATCAAGCATTTCTTCTGTTTTCCCTACAGATGAAAAAAAAAATCTTTAGCCAAGTCGGTGCAGAAAAGTAGACCAAGAGGAATCAGGGGCCATAATCAAGGAGGTAAGGTATGTGCAAATATCGAAGGGAACCGTGATATCTGGGATAACCATATATTTAAGTTACAAGCCAGTCTTCCAGAGCTAAAAATGGACACCGGAACTACATCATAATTTGACTGAGGGATTCTTTAATGTGTTGTCAATTTTGGGATAACCATATATTTAAGTTATAGGCCAGTCTTCCAGAGCTAAAAATGGACACCGGAACTACATCATAATTTGACTGAGGGATTCTTTAGTTGTCAATTTTGGGATAACCATATATTTAAGTTATAGGCCAGTCTTCCAGAGCTAAAAATGGACACCGGAACTACATCATAATTTGACTGAGGGATTCTTTAATGTGTTGTCAATTTTGGGATAACCATATATTTAAGTTATAGGCCAGTCTTCCAGAGCTAAAAATGGACACCGGAACTACATCATAATTTGACTGAGGGATTCTTTAATGTGTTGTCAATGACAATAGTCTACAGTTATTTGGGATAATCATATATTTAAGTTATTGGCCAGTCTTCCAGAGCTAAAAATGGACATTGGAACTACATCATAATTTGACTGAGGGATTCTTTAATGTGTTGTCAATGACAATAGTCTACAGAGAACCTTGGTTTCTCATACTATCTAAACCGGTGAGTCAGTGTAGCTTTTCCTTGCCCGATCTTCCATCCTGTTGTGTCACTGACAAATAAATGTTTAAAGGATGGATTACAAATATGTGCCATGATTTACTGTAGGGTAGGGTAGGCCTTAGTCCTGGTCTGAATGTAGGTCTCATAGCTCACCCTGTACGTCCAGGGACCGTGTACTTGAATACAGAGGGGGATGTATTTTTTAACAGTGTGTTGCGTCGTTCATACTGGTTCTAGCGAGGTAAGCAATGTCTTATTTTCTCACTAAGATGTTCAGTTACATTGGTCAGGCGTTCACAGGGACTGACACGCGACCATTTAGCTTTAAAAAGTTGCCCAGTAAAAATGACAGAGAAGTCAAACTTTTTCGCCAAGGATTCAAGAACATGGTGCCTGCCATACAGGGCGAGTGTAATGAGACCTGACCTACGTTCAGAGCTGGATTAGGTAGGCCTACACACCAAATGTTGATCATTCATTCATTCATTGCCGTCTGCAGGCACAGGAAAGATTATTATATTTATATCATAATCATCGATCGAAAGAATAAAACATAGACAAGGGGTTGTCAGAAACCCCAATACACCCACTAGCACCAGTGTCGCCCGTGCTAAATGTAAACTTACTTGTCGCTAACAAGTCCTACAAAAATAAATGTTAGAATATCATAATATGCTGAAACCTTTTTTGGGGAATTCATATGATGTGCACTTGGTCAAACTAAACGTACTACGACTACGGTACTGAAAAGCTGATTCGTTGAGAAGGGGAGCTAAAGAAACATTTGTACAGGATTAACTAGAATTTAGATAATCATGGGGTATAGTAATTCCAGGATAATGAAATAAATCAAATATTTACCATTTCTTGTTCTGTAATCTGCCATGTTGTCAAATTACACCGGAAATGTCAAAATGTGGTGACGCTCAAAACGTCGACGTGGATTTTCACACCGTTAATCCTATTCGCTGGTTACCTCCCTTTAACTGTTATTCAATCCCTTTATCGCGGTTTCTCTAGGTTCGACTCACCACGTATATGACATTGAAAACCCTTTTCAGAAAAATAACATTAGATTGGAGATAAGCATGGTGCCTAAAGTCAATTAATCTCATGTTAATAAGCGAGATTATCAAACCCAGGGGTAAATAACTCGACTGAAAACGAATCTCTATCAGGAGTAAGACCAATAATTCCTCTATCTGCAGTGTGTATCAAAAGCCCCCCCCCCTCCCCCCCACACACACGCTCTAGCTTGCATGGCAATTTTTGTTGACCTTCTGGTCAAGAATAATTTTCTGTCTGGTACTGGAGAATAATTTTGGAGCGAAGGGATCAGGGAGTAAACAAACATGAATTAGAGTGCTCGGCGACTAAAATGACGTCATTGCCTTTACATGTAGATTCCCAATCTGTTTTACAGAGAATTAGTAAGGAATTAACTCTGTAACAGATGAGTGTCCATAGCACGTGCGTTGACTGCAGTCATTGGCTCAACGGCTCGTGCAATGTTTACTTAACACATAACTGCTTCGGGCAAAATGACGCATTTTACTCATTTTAATACCCATTTACACTTAATAGGAAATATTTTTTAACTTCAATTACTTCAAACGTCTTTATTTATTTTTCTGTTACCTCAAAAAAATGTTTGAGAATTTAATTTGTCGGAGTAAAAAAGTTAATATGCCGTACTTATTAAGCCTCGTCAATGTCATGCTTATCAGTGATTGTAGCGGCCAAGCGAATATTCACTGCGGGATCAGTTTGGGAATCTACAATCACTGATAAGCATGACATTGGCGAGGCTTAATAAGTACGGCATATTAACTTTTTTACTCCGACAAATTAAATTCTCAAACATTTTTTTGAGGTAAAAGAAAAATAAATAAAGACGTTTTAAGTATTTGTAGTTAAAAAATATTTCCCATTTAGTGTAAATGGGCATTAAAATGAGTAAAATGCATCATTTTGCCCGAAGCAGTTAGGTGTTAAGTAAACATTGCACGAGCCGTTGAGCCAATGACTACGAGGCGTGCAAGTCAACGCACGTGTTTTAGACAGCCATCCGTTACAGGGATATTTCGTTAGTAATTCTCTGTCAAACAGGTTGGTAGATTCCTTTTGCACAGGCCTAGCAATACACAGATCAACGGAATGTTCCCATAATGTTGTAAGTCAAAAAAAGTCATCGAATTAAAATTGAATTCAATGGGGAGAGACTTACTTGTCTGAATCCATCAGATATTAATGGTAAGAAACAGAACTTTACAGAAATCCATCAGATATTTAAGGTAAGAAACGAGAACTTTACAGAAAAGGGGACTGTCGGCAAAGTAAGGAAAATATAAATTAGGAATAGAATGGACATTAGCCGGCTGACCAAAGTTAAGAATGTTTTGGTGTCCTGTGTGCTCGTGGGACTATTTGGCCACAGAGATCATCATAGAATTCCCTGTTGAGTGATATATATTCCCATCTCGTCTACCAGTTCAAACTTTTCCCAAAAATTCCGCTTTATATAACAGATAGAGCAACATACGGCTACGGTTTAAAATCGCATACAGCCCTGATTCCTGTCTGTCATCTTTCATTTGCTATTTTGTGTCAAAATAAGATTCTGATGAGTCTTTTATTTGTTGATATGGTGTGTTAAGTCATTTTCTGTGTTTTAGTAAAGTGAACCCCAGTTACCCCAGATATATTTTAATAACCCCTAAAGTAACTCTAATAGATGTTGTTGTTTTCCTGTAGTTGTAGTTAGCTGTAATTGTTATAAAAACTTAGTAACAATATAAACCGTGTTCCAGAACAGCTAACTGATGATTGAAATAATTGATCCCCTATAACGTGAAGTCAAAGAAAGTCCTAGACGATAAGTGACCGGATAGTCACATGTTCCCATAGTGTCACACTAAATGCTAAGGCCACCTGCCGATTTCGTCATATTATGGTCTTAATATTTAGATCTGTCCATATTATATACAACACATTCCTTGCTGTTGTGATTATAGAACGCCGAGAGGATAGGATTTAAGAAGAACAACAATCACACATGAAGATTTTTGAATTGTTATTAGGATCTTAGTTTGTACTTCCTCGATGTCGACATATTCAAAGTATAATTATGTGAATGCAGATATGACGGGTGTGGCGTCAGGCTGGGTAAGCTCACTGTCCCTTACCCCTGTTACCACTGTTTGTTTTATATTTTGTACGTAGTGAACAGTCCATTTGCTGATTACACTATTTTGTCTAATGGTGTGGGTTGTTCTTACTTCGTTTTAACTTTTATTTCATAATCCTTGTGTATCAGGAACTTTTTCAGTCAGCTAATGGTGAAAAACGCCAATCAGTCAGGAGGTAATTGGTAGTTGTGAACACTGTGCTTGACAAGGCATATACTGGATGTTGACGTGCCCTGTCTGTTTTGTACGCCGTAAGCAATAGCCATGTTTGTGCTACAAATTGAAAACAAGTATGGTGATTGTTTAGGGCGTAAACTATCTTTATTTAATTATTTCTGTAGTTTTGTAACCGGAGTTGAGATTTAACTTTCCGTCATTTGTCTTTCGGCGAAAGGATAGTAGGCAGTACAACGACAATTTCGTTGATTTACAGTCATAGCATGACATGTCACCAGTAGTAGATGACTGAGACTTAGCGGCCATATTCCCAAATGATTTTGAGCTACCAACTCCATATTTGCCGATAACGTGTATATGAATTTAACGAAGCTTATATGTATAAACCTAATGTTATAGGCATGCTTGATGTTGTTTCTACTTTCAGTTTTAATTCTGGGACAATCAAAACTGGATGGAGTGGTGTGTATCAAGACCGGTTGGTCTTTAGTAGATTCATTACATCATTTATTCGTAACGGTGTTTATCTGACCACCAAGGACAGAGCCACGCCCATTTTTTGCTTGTGTCTGTTTGTCGCCGACAGCTCACAATTCTTAACAGATCGCCTTGAACCTTTGCATACTTATTCTTTATACCCGAAGGAGGATTGCTGTTATTTTTGATGCATGCCCGACTCCAAGTGTCAGAGTTTTGTGTGTACGTCCTATTGGGTGACATGCGGAATGGACCGAGTTTGTACTTGGCATATTTATTCCTTATACTCTAAGGACGGATACTATTGATCTTGGTGCATGTCCAACCCCCAAGAGTGGTGCCACTCCCCCTCTTAAAGATGCATTATGCTAGAGCAAAGTCTGCCTATTGCAGGTTTTTATTTTGGATTATTATTTAGACATTTATTCACATGGCAAGCCTATAATCAATCCTCTGGACCATGGGCTGGCGCAGATTTAAACGGATGGAAATACGACCGCGATTTATTGATTAAATTAAGTAATGGAGACTCGATAAACAATCTATGGCAAAACTTCAAACATTGAAAACGTGGCTTAAAAAAAGTAATTTCAATTTTCATATATTAATAAACAATCTATGTCAAAACTTTAAACAGTGAGAATTGCTTAAAGTAAAGTAATTTATATGGAATTTTCAACATATTAATTTGGAAATATCTTTTTAAGGACTATAAGAGCAAGAACGATCAGCTCTTCATCTAAATCTTACATGATGCATCTTTAGCAGATGTCGGATGTCACAGAGTGCCGGAATGATAAGAGTTCGGATGTGACAAAGTCCACTGTATTCGGTATGCATAATCAATCACGTCAGTAAAAGGGTTGTACTTATTTAGAGTAGTCCATGTCCAACCTCCAGGGGAAGAGCCACACCCAATGTTTGTAATTATTGTTTACATGTTATGTCTGTAAATACTCTACAGGTTGCAATTATTTACATATTTTGTTCAAATTGGAATGATCAATCATTTCAATAACTGAATTGCACCTATCTAGCACCATGATCTATTAGATATACCAATACTGACATAAATCCCCGGAGGAATTGTGCATACATTGTACAAAATATTTTCATCGGCCGCTTTTTTTACCATTGCAATAATAAACGAAAGACAGGTAATCTCTCAAATTTAACCCAAGCTAGATGCAAAGCTGAATGTCGTGGCGATGTCAGTCAAAATGGGTTTTTCCAAGTGGAAAGTCACATGACGGGGTACAAGCACCGCCGTTCGCCATTGTTATTGGACTAACGACTAATGTAAATCAGAAACTATGCCAACTATGGGACTTAAACAGTGCTAGTAAATATGAACATAGGATTATATTTATGACCAGTTTTACTTTTCATCCAATTTGGAAACCGCCTGATGTCATTCCGGATTGTATCTATTGATTACATCCTTATTGTTAGGCCCCTAGTGACAACCTTCCATTATTGGCCCGTGGACACCATGTAGTTTGTTTTAGGGATTCCAAAATTTTGCTTTAGTACGATAAGTGGGTCTCTACTTTCCATATATAACAAATATACCACACTTTTATTGGAAGTAACTACCATATAAACACTTCTTGGGAATGTTTCTTTAATAATTATAAAACAAAAATAAGGTCAGATATAAAATACAGGAAATGTTCATATTTAAAATTCAATAGAATAAATAAAATATGATAAATACATTTGAAAATGCAATGGAAAAAACAGTTGAAAATACGTTTGAAAATACATTAAAATTTTCTTTAAAGCCCCAATAACACTCTTGTTGTAACTGAATAATATGTCCCAATCTTCATTCTGGTCAACAAATCGTATTATTTTAGACTATTCCAATTAAATGATGATATAAATTTCATCTTAACATACCTATTTTAAAAAAATTGGAAAAATTCAACCAATTGATTTGAAAAGTCTAACGTAAACCTTTTCAAATGTGACTTGGATTTTAAAATATTTTCGAACCTTCTGAACAAGTAAAATAGGTTGTAATGGATAATTTACACAACAGGTAGGACACTTAAACATCTAGTACTTAGAATAAGGGTATTATTTATTTTCTGGAGCTAACAAGCCAGCAAGAATGTTATTGTCCCTTTAACAATTGGATCCAGTGGGCGTATTAAAAATACATATATGTATAGCTATTGAGATTCACAGTAACATTATTTATACGTTAAAAAACTAGATTAATAAGAAAGAAGATACATGTACTTGATATATAAATTACATTTTGTTCACATTGATAAATAAATTACATTTTAGGTTATCTGTTTTTTAGGATTTCGTTTTATAGGCCGTGATGTGAAATTTCTAGCGAGCTTGCTTCTGTTGCTCCATCCCGACGATTTTCAGGCGGAAAACAAACTACATAATCTAATTCTTCTAGTATTACTTTGTATTTCCACACAACTTTTCTTTTATCAATTCTTTGACGTTTGACAGAAAACGTAAAATAAATATGGGCTTACTTATCAATGTGCGATGGTATTTGAATTTCGCGGTGATTTGGTTTTAATAGATCACGTGACAAAGCTCACCAATCAGACGCACACGACGAAAGGTCAACGGGTCGTGTAGAGTGAAAAGTCACCGGTTTGTTTACGTTTTGATAGTAAACAAGCGGAAGAATAACTAGAGCTGTATACTCCGTGTAGATTTTGTTTAAAACACTGATGTAAAACCGTTTACTGTGAGGAACTGAGAAAAAGTTAGGGTATGTGCTAACCAGTGGATCAAATTAGATGGAAATATTGATATGTTGGACAAAGAATTGTAGAATTGTGCAGACAAAACTCTCTCTCCTTCTAACAATACAGACTTCTCACATACATTACCAACGTAAAAAAAAAAAACCCAACAACTGTGTATGAATAAAGAACTATGTTTAGAGCAGCTAATATTTTACCAGCGAAATAAGAAAAAGAATAATAGGTCTGGTTAAGGGGATCATATCTTAACATTTTCCAATTTTATTGCAAATGTAAGTTGATGAAGATATTCTCCTATTCCTAAATGTATGACAACTCAGACCAGGACAAAAGACCACTATAGTCTATGGTAAAGACTGTGTCACCATTGAGGTGAAATACCATGTGCATTACTTTAAAGTTGCCTTACTGTATCTGCAGAAATTTATGCCCTTCTTGTTAAACTCTACTGTAACAAATGACAGGGTTAGGATGACTATAGAGATCAAGAACCAAACAATATTTTCTCTGTGGATGCAAATCAGGCTGCATTAGGCTACAGATAGTTGTATTTGTTACAAGTGAAAGCTTTCTAGTATGGATTTGTGAAAATTGTTCCAATATGAAAGTGACAGTCAAATGATATTGATGAAATTATGTGATTTTTTATGAATAGGCCTACACCTGTATACATACATATGTATTTTTGCAAGCGGTTTGGACATTGGTGTGCATGTAAAAAAGACCCCTTGGCAGTTGGAATTCGATATAAGAGTAGGCCATAGTGCTGTGCCCAGGCAAAATTTTCCTCGTAGTACACTGTATAGCGTATGCCCGTCTTCATTAGTCCAGTACATGTATAAGAGCAGAATAGTAGGACGGCGTTTAACTCCATTTCATTTCTTATTCATATTACTGGAACCATTTTATTTAGTTAACTGTTTGTTTTTCTCTTATATGTACTTTTCTTTACTGGCATATATCTTTTAATTTTGTACAGTGTATACGGACACAAGACCTGATCTGTGTGTAAATGCATGTAGTCTGTGCGGTTTAGCCCCCCCCCCCCCAAAAAAAAATTGATGATTTCTTAGGAGTATTCTTAGCCGGCCACATCCTCAGCCCTTCCAAAAAATTCTGTACCGCCCACCCCCAATTTTATGAGCTGGCGACGGGCCCGATTCTGTGGATATAAAAATCTGAAAAGCAGATTAGAAACCATTCTCCAGTATTAATACACTATATATAAATGATGTTATTATTATTATATACATTTTTCATTAAAGATACATTATATAAGATTTAGATAAAGAACTAGCCATTCTTGCTATAATAGATCAAAAGTAGATAATGTAAAATGAATAATTTGAAAATTTCATTCAAATTACTCTATTGCAAGCAAAGATTTTAGCCTTTGAAGGTTTGACAGACATGTTCAACAATTTCAACCACTGTACTTTAATCAAAGCTAAGTCTCGGTCCTCCATATTTGATTAAATCAAAGTAACGCTGAATCATTTTAATCTACATGTATTTAATATCGGAGAAATCTCATGCCATCGAGTGTTGTTGTTGAATACTGTATGAGGAAGTATATAAAATTGCATTCATTTCTTATATTTTAGTACTGTATTTCTTTCTATAAAATAAATGTATACTTATTTGACATCTCTTATAATATATGTCTTTATTGTTTTTTTATTTAAAAACAAGTATAATTGCATGTTCAGGGTTGTTAGGTGAATCATTATTAATATTCTGTTGTATCAGTGGGCTCAGATAGTATTATTTTTTTTGTTTTTTTCTCAACATTATATATAATTATTATACCGAACCAGTATTTCAATCATGCCAAAAACGTTTCCATCTGTATACATGTACTATATTTATATTTCTTTTGCATATTGTTGTATTGAAATAAAAAGGAAAAAATACTTTTTCCAGGAAATATCACATTCATTGATACAATTTCGCTTTTGACCATATTTTTTCGCAAATCAGGGGCTAGCCGTGTTCACGGTGTCAGCACAACATTTATCTGATGTTATTGTCCCGTTATTCAGGCATATTTGCAGAAAAATTCTCTCATACAAATGTAAACAAGCCAACGTGTTCCGTCTCGTAAAAGGTATTCCCTGGTCTATTTATGGCTATTGACCCCTGACCTAATGACGTTGATTGCTTTTATGGTTTCTGATTGGCTTAGAATATGATTTCTTCACCACATTATGGCTACACTTGACAAATATAGTCCGAGGCGTAATTCGAGTGTTGGTCTGATTGTACAAAACATCGCAAAAGAAATGTGTACTACAGTGACGACTTACTTGTTTACTTGTGCAGCAAAGCGTCAGATTTTCGCCTGGAATTTGCTGGGACAAAATGAAACGATTTTCGTAGCTAAATCACAGCCTATATAAGACACCTCCCATAAAGCACTTAAATATATCCAATAGCTCGCAGAGAGGGGAAATAGGCTGCGGCGGCCCGGGCATCCAACCAAAATTAAATGAAGTGGTTTCAAATTTAAAATTATCACTGTTAGCTTTGTTGGACAAGCTTCCCTACTTTCTTTCTCGCGTTTATAAGTACTAATACCTATATTTGAGTCTTTGGGTAATACTATGAAGGAGTTGGTGCTAGGTATCACCAAAACCATGCAAGACACTGAAACTATAAAAATAATGCTGTTTTGGTGGTATACCGACCGTTACAATCAGTGTGGTGTGTGTCAACCGTTTTCGGAAATCACACACCAAAGACGCATACATTATTCATACTTAGAACGAAATACAAATAAAACAAACCCCAAACCCTTTAGATATATTCAAAATCTATAATATACGAAAAATAAATGTCATTTTAAAATAAATACACAAAGTTTCATTATTAAGGCTTGTAATTTAAATATGGCCGATTCGGATAAATCAAAATTGGGGAAGTTTTAACCGTGTGTCCTTTATGAATTGTTCCGGAAGTGGACATGGGCATATTCACTGGATAAACACGGCGTTCGGAAGCGTTTAAGTTTGTATGAGGGGATTTAAAATAAAAAAAATCCACTAATATCGGTCTCTATTACTTGAAGATATCTTGAAAATCGATGAATTTATTATGGGAGCCCCCCCCCCCTTCCTTCAGTCGATTATATTGGTTAATCGACGCCCAGGAAAACCCAATAAATTACAAGTAATATTAACGTACACCAAACATAACATATAACAAACAAGGCAAGATGGTAAGAAGCACTGGCGGTTAACAAATGCAAATTTGAGCAGACAAAATTTATCAGCAACAGATCAGTTATTGTTGTTGGGGTTGTCCAATGGATTAACGATCATAGAATATATTAACCATAATTTCATGGGTCGTTTTATATCAACCTACGTGTACAAAACTGATTTAAAGACACATACAAACATTTCCATTTGCTTATTGTTGGCCATCACATCCTTCGTAAACCACAGACATTAGACCACCTCATACATTACTACATCAATTCTTGTTGACAGCGCAATCCTGAATAATACCAGATTTACCTCCCTTGGCTTATAAACTCAGTTCAATTACACTTCATTTACACTTTCCGCGCAGTCTCCGTTTCCCTCGGTCCGATTTACTGGTTTTGTTTTGCAGGTGCGGATCCAGGATTTTTTGCAGGGGGGGGGGAAGGTAAATTCCAAAATAACAGGTCTAAATCGCCAATAAAATCGCATAAAAACTTTTTCAAGCCTGAGCAAGGGGGTGGGGTCCGGACCCCCTGGACCCCCCCTCTGGATCCGCGCCTGTATTGTTGGACAAAATGGGAATCACAGTTCATGTGTTGCTGTCATTCTATATAAAACAAAGTAGATAATTTGATTTGTAAATTTGTTCACGTGTTTTGAACTCTCTCTCTCTCTCTCTTCAAAAGAAATATCTCAGATGTCAATATAGCGCGATGTCATACAGTAATTGAAATATAATTGACATTCGAAATTAATGGGATTGGTAAATAAAACGTGTAATTAAAAATGGTCCCCGACCGTAACCAATCCGACAATCCTTTCAGGCCCATGTCCTTTGCGCAGTGTAAGTACGCACATGTGTAGTACAATAAATGCGCAAATATGATTACATATGTATCGAAACGGCCATCAAACAACTAGACTTAGATTAATATCAGAAACACCAAAACAAACACCTGTGTTGAATTGTCTTAATCCACGTATGCCCATCACAATAATGACCACTTCTTGGTTTGTTTATTTATTTTATGTCATTTCAATCCTGCTGATACTGCCAGCTTAATATCCGAAGGCTATATGGAAACATAATTTTGCACCATTGTCGGTGTTAAGGCCATTATCACTATTAGCTTTACATCACAGGGTGGGGTAGACCTATTAGTCTATAGAAAGCAGTTATCAGGCAGTTATTTCGTTCTAAGCTGATAATAGAATTGTCTTAATCCACGTATGCCCATCACAATAATGACCACTTCTTGGTTTGTTTATTTATTTTATGTCATTTCAATCCTGCTGATACTGCCAGCTTAATATCCGAAGGCTATATGGAAACATAATTTTTCACCATTGTCGGTGTTAAGGCCATTATCACTATTAGCTTTACATCACAGGGTGGGGTAGACCTATTAGTCTATAGAAAGCAGTTATCAGGCAGAATATCTTTTAATAAAATGTAATCCTGGATAATATGTGGCACGCCTAATTTCCCAACTTTTTCAGCTATATTCGTTCCTAATAAATTACGAATTTCAAATCGGCAGGCATCTTTAAGGGATTGAAAGGCTACAGATGACTTTCTAGAATTGATTAGATTAGAGTTATCGTTCTTGGTAACAGTGCCTTGGCAACACCACGTGAAGCCATTGAAGTAATAAAGTGAACCTTGTCGAACAATGCTGTAAGTCTTGCCCGAACACAAACTTTTTAAACAAGGAACATCTCTGAAGTCGTTTGGACCAACAATACAATTTTTAGAGATCAAAAACTGAACTAGATTATAATGGAGTCGAACTTGAGCCGCGTGTACGGCTGTGTCACCGTAATGATTCCGAGCATTAATGTCGCATCCGGCATTAATAAGTAATTTCATACATTGTAATGCTTTGTTCGATCGTTTTAACGGATAACAAACGTGATGTAAGGCAGTATTTCCCGATTTATCAACAGCGGTAACGTCACATCCGCCAGAAATCAACGCATCGAGGCAGACGGAGTTCTCTTTATTGGCAGCCACCATTATACTAGTCTTGCCATATTTGTTTGCGGCATTTTTATCAATTTCCGGCAACGAACAAAGGTACTTCACAATATTCGCGTTTCCATTTTCCACGGCTAACAGGAGGGGACTTGCGCTATCGTCCTCCGCTAATCCGGGGTAGTCTTTGTTCACCATGAGACCAGATTTAATCAACAGATCCATGGTAGCTATACAACCTACTCTACAGGCCTCTTGGAAAAGATTCGATGAATATATATCGTTGTGGGATATGGCCTGGTACAACTTCTCAAACAGCACAGAATTGTGAATCCTTATTGCGTATTGGCAGCATTCATAAATCCGATCCTGTACGGTTTCGTCATCACCCCTATTGCCACCTTCTGCTTGGCTGAAAATATATATAAAAATAGTCATTAAAACAAAATTCAGCTAACTAGAAATTTGGAGATTTAAATATTAAACCATCGGTACAATGTACAGGATCAGTAACCAGTAACAAGCCCGTCTTGTTGTATATACTAGTAGGGTACCGGCTCTTGTTGTCCAAGCGACGCCCACCAGACGCTTCCGTCCATTATATTATAGAGCGTTAAACTTCAACATGGCATACTGAATACTAACACGAATTTCTAAATTTCTTCAGTACACATGTCTAAAATATTCCTATGAAATTTCTTACTTCTTTGTTATTCCAATAATCTTCTGTTAGACGTTTTTTTTTCTATATTCCAATAAAATACTTCGAGACTTTTCTTATATATTCCAATAAAATACGTCTAGATATTCCAATAACATATCGCTGTACATTTCTTAAATATTCCAATATATAAGACTAGGTCCCATCACGTAAGTTTTGTCTCAATAATAGCGAATACGAAAACCATTATAACGGACATGGCTCCACTAAAGGGGCGACCGTTTGTAACGTGAGTGACAAATATTCCGAAGGTGACAATTTTCCATTACAAGCAATACCCAGGAAATTTCGTCGACACTTTAATAGACTAATCGAGCAATCACAAACGAGGTTTTTGATCATGATTTTTATTAACTCTTCTCCCAGTATTGTCTGTCACTCTGGTGACACATTAAAAGCCAGTGTTATAGGGACCATAGCTCGCCAGCGGTGTGGCACTGGGTCACTAGCCGGGATGTCCTGGGTTCGACCACGGTCAAAGTTCCATGGGATTTTCTATCCAGTAGCCGAACTTTTAGCGAGTGAGTGCTGTATGATAACGTCTGTAATTGGGTCAACAGATGTGGTTTCGATTTCCCGGTTGCACGTGTCAAGGTATATGGTCGCCAGTCCAACCTCGTGGGTTTTCTCCAAGTCCTCCGGTTTCCTACCAAGGGTAAACAGACCCATACGCGCTACCGAATTATTGAAATACAACTGAACCATGTAAGTCCCAAAATAACCCAGTCTGTGTCGAGGGTTCATCATTATCCGGTGATTAATACATTTACTATATGTTTTATCTCACCTTAGTACAGTTCAACTGTCGACCTAAGAATACGCTTTAATCTGATTAAAGATACGTTATGTGAGATTAGATAAAGAGCAGGCATTTCTCACTATAATAGTTTAAAACTAGATAAAGTAAACGGAATTAGCTGAAACAAGATTTTAACGATTGAATTTTCGAGTCTTACCGTGACCAACATGTACAGCTTACGACATTCTCAAATTAGATACCCTCCACAGGACAGCATAGGTAACTAATACAGCCAAGGTATTATGACCATGAGTGGGCGAGAAGGAAACTGGAAGACATTTAGAAACCCCACGAGGTTAGACAAGCCACTCTAATACTTGTCACGTACTAGCGGGAAATTAAAACCACACCAATTGACTCAATGACAGACCTTATGATCTAAATCGCGCATGCGTAAAACCATTCGGCCACCCGTTGCCCTGTGACCTTTATGGCGTAATTATCTCGATTTCCAGTATTCTCTTGTATAATTATAGTGCAACTAAAGCTGCAAATAATACCAATGTTTTACCTCGGGCTGAAATTGCGACATGCTGAAATAGAACCCGATTTATTTTACATGGAATCGTTAAGGGCATCACGCCATATTTATCTTCAGCACAGCGTGATATTTTGAAACTATGTCTTCCAAGATATGCCCGAGGTTGAATATCCCTTAACTACAAAACGTATAACTAATAAACAGAGTTTTCTTAAAGATACACAGTGTCTATATACTTACGCAGTGAAAGATAGAAAAAAAACGCAATAAAATAAATATATCAAATTGAATACTAAACTGTTTGTTATCTGTTTTACTTGATGGCGGCCAGCAAGTAGAGTGACAAACACCTTGAGTCACCACAAATGAACTGGCTCGTGCACGAGATCAATCATATAGAAATAATCCAAAATGGCACAGTCTGTTATTCACAAGATGGTTTGAAAGAGCTATTCCAACGGCCACCTGTGATTTTGACAATTTATATCGACTTTGACAATTTATATCGACTTTGACCGAAGTTTTTACACCCCGATTACGTCCCTTTAACGATGCGTGAGGCTGTTGATGACATGGATGATTATTGCCGTGGTTATTGAACCCTCGGGTTTGAACTTGTGACGAAAGAGAGAGGACAGTAATACAATCGGCCCCAAGGCAACGATCTCAATCTTACCATAACATTTCTACATCAAGGTTAAAGGTGATTCGACGGACTGTCTAATATGGAGAAGTACCGTTATCCACAAGGCATAAAGCTCCGTTTAAGCCATTTTCAGTCGGATATGTTTATGGTCGATGAGATTAAAGATATCAGGTGGAGGATTACTTATTAACCTATGTCTGACTTTAACGATTGACGCTAGAGATTGTAACGCCTAGGGCCGGGTGTGCCTGAACCGTTAAACGCATGAGCTTTTGATCAGAAGGTCTGTCATTGAGTCAATTGTCAGGGTTTCAATTCCCCACTTGCTCATTGAAAAAATGTATTTGATCATCTGGTCAACCTTGTCGGTTTTCTCTGATTCCCCTGGAGACCCCACACGCGCAAGCGAATTATTGAAATACAATGTTATTGTGTCGAGTGTATTAGGCCCCTCTCTCGTTATTTTTATGTCAGTTTGATTTACTTTCAGACGAGGAGTTTTCCGAGGTGTCTAGCGCGACAACTCTAGACCATATAGCCTGATATACATTCAAGTCATGCCTTCACCCCCCCCCCCGTTTTGCAATACCATATATCTCTCCCCGCACTCTCTCTCTCTCTCTCGCTCTTTACGCCGCACTCATCATTTGTACATGAAAGGCAACGATATACAATATTTACGCTATAAGATCTGTAGGTTTTAATAATAATGATGGTTGTAATTATCACCTATTTTTATATCTGATAATATCTACATGAAATACCAGAGTTTATTAATATCATACTTGTAAAGATGAAAGGACTCGATATCTTCAGATATGATTAAAATATTCATAAGTTTTGTTTAAGAGATGTTATCAGACCGTACAAGACAGGGACAATCAATAATTGATATTTGTGTTTTATCACATCTATATAGAAGTAAAATTAAATGGGGTTTAGCGTCCTTATGTTCTGCCCAACTTCTCAGCAAAATTTCCCAAACCTTAAATTTCACACCATAGGCATATAATTACTAATATGCTGGTCTCAATGGGGTTCCGTCAATATTCATATGGTCAACAGGGGTTTCAACTTTCAACGGTCTAAATGAAATTCGACAATAACAACTGCGCAACCATCAAAACTCAATCATCTTGGGTCGATTATGTAATTAGTAATCGAATTTACACTTTTTTACCACCATTTAAAGATATCCTGTTCCATTATCTATGCAAGTTTCATGAGTTCGATCCCATGTGTGTGATAAGGTTTTGAGTGGTGTCTGCGTTACCACGTGGGATTTCTCTTGGTAGTCCGGTTTCCGCGCATTTATAAAGACTCCAGCGTGCAAGTAGGTCATTGAAATATACTATTTACCAAATGACAAAATTGGTTTTGAGAGGACGTAAAACCTAACTCCACACAATCTCTGTTAGACACAAGTTAATTGTAGAAAAGTAGATATACCAGTCGCCATTTGAAAGGCGATTTTATGAGAATCTTGGGAGTACTTCAAACGAGTGAATATAGAATATAAACTAGAGGTAATCCACGTGGGTACGATAACGGAGATGTGTATCATTTATTTTTATGTAAAGTCAGTTGAAACAACGGTCAATTATTTTCATAAATATACTATAGATAAAGTACTATCTCATGTCCCAGGTCTCTCTTTTTTACTGTCATACCAAAAATACAACAATAATTTGTTAGCTAAATCCTAGCCTATAGCCCAAAACCCGCCGTGCGTGTTTTGACGTAGAGTTTGGTAGCTTGCAGACAAGTCGCAGGAAACCGGGTGAAAATTGTGTATGTGTGAACCAAAAGCCTGTACGACCCGATCCGGCTGGGATCTTCTACGGCTCTGAACACACGCAAGTGACGCGTATGTCCCACGCACGAGTTTACTAAAATTCCAACTGTAGTACGGTGGGTTGTGGGCTAAGAACAATTGTTCGTAGTATGATCGACATGAAAGTTAAAAGCGCTTGTTCTTTTGAAGATAGTGCCTCGATTGCCAACATTAAAATTTATTGACATGGCGTACTTGTTGGTACTTGTTTTTATCTCGGGCTTCTCGTTATTTCATTACTACCTTACATTTTCTGAGATCAGGATAAAACCTCTCACACACCGGAAGTGCTACAGAAGAGTGTGTTTAAACTGTTCACAAGAGCTCAATTGTGCAACTCTTACAATAGGTATAGCCAGTTGACCTTGAAAAGCGACTGCTAACGCTCACACGGAATCGAGAGAGAGAGAGAGAGAGAGAGAGAGAGAGAGAGAGAGATGGGGTTTAACGTTCACTCGACACAACCAGGTCATTTTGGGACTAACATGTGGTTCATTTTATTTCAATAATTCGCTTGCGCGTAGGGGTCTTTAGCAGTGGGAGGAAACCGGAGTGCCTTGAGGAAACCTCAATCAACACAGAATTTGTATAGCGCAAACAATACTTCGATAAAGTTCCTAATATTTACATGGATTAAAGTTTATGTCGATTCTTTTAGTGTTTATTTTCGTCAAAAACATGTGTCTTCAAAGGTGACTTGAAGGTGTCTAGAGATTTTGATTCTTTGATGTCTAAGAGTAGAGACTTCCAGGGCAAAGCTGCTTGAAAGTGAAAAGATTGGTTTCACTTTGCGAGTATGCTTGCAAAAGGATTACGAAGTGAACGCATCCAGTAAGGTTCGGAATGCTCTTTCGGGATTTGACCATGCAAAATCATGCAGTTTCTCCTTAAATAAACCAACCTTGTCTTTATCGGGTTGTATCTAATATTCAAGTCTTATTTTGATTTTAAAATGGAGCTTGGTGTGGCGCACGATACCAAGTTTATTTTTCATATCATGTATAAAATGAATGAATATTGGGTAAAATAAATGACATTGAGTTTAACGTTTCATGCTTGTGCAGCAACTGCTGAAGCCTTCTTGACAGCGGCGCCATGGCTACTCATAAAATATGCATATAGCCTAATCCGACAGCGGGCATTCGTCTGAGAAATAAAATCCCTTTTGCTCCATATGCCGTTTCATCTATGTTTATCAAATAGTGGTTAATAAATTGTTAAAAGTCGAAGCAAAAATCTAAATCCTCACAAACCCTAACATGACGGATTTATGTAAATTGAAACCGGTAGTTCAGAATAAATGTCTGATAGAGAATTTCAAACCGTGCTACGTAAAACGCAGTCTTACCAAAGTCCCAACGTAATATATGGCCATCTAAAGTTCACATAACTTTCTTATCTAGTTATTGTTGTCTGTGACGTGTCTCGACATCTGTAACAGTAATCTATTTCTATATCTTTAATAAATTTAATCCATTTCTATGGCCTAATAGATATCTAAGTGTCAAAATGTTCACTTTAAATTCGAATTATTTATTTCTGTAAATGAAAGCTTGTTTTTTTTTTTGTCATTGGAAATATGATGATTTGCTTGCAATATTGCCAGTGCTACAATAACTACTTCTCTCGTCCCTCAAATGTCAAAAGATCCTGATCTGATCCAAATCGCATTGATCGTTTTAAAAAACAAAATATTACAAAATATGATTGATCACAAGTAGACATGTCTATTTGATCGTCAATTTATGTCAAGAATTTAATACCACTTCAATCAAATATCCCATAAAATAGATCTACTTTAATGTAATACAATAGAAGTGGTTAGAACACAACTAATATATTTTTTTTTCAATTTCCATATATGTTGGCCAATGTACAACAAAACGGCACATCACTAACAACAGGGGTGGATCCAAGATTTTCAGAAAGAGAGGGCGTGCTGCATCCACTTGGGAGTGCGAAGCCCGGCCCGTGATTTTTGAGTGGAAAAATGCCCACAAGGACTTATTTCATACTAGTACTGTAAATTACGATTTCCAACCTAAATTATTTTTGTTTTCCTTTCCCGCGAGAAGATATGGATCCTCGCCTATAGACAATCAAAAATGTCGAATTTAATGACAAAATAACACGGGGCGCCCATTGAGTCATTCCGTATATCCGGAAAAACACATTTTTAAATAAATAAAATTCTAAACTTGAAGTGGTTTATCTACATGTATAGTATTAATATTTGAGACTGTCGTTTGTTTGTTTATATGTTTGTCTGTTTAGAGCCGTGGCTACGCTAGGGCTGCCCTGAGACTGCAATTTGGTGTATACGGGAAACTTGGACCGGAAAGTAACACAGGTTTGGTGGCGATGGGCTACCACTTCCGGTTTCGGAGTTGTGTTACTTCCGGTACAAAATAACAAATTAAACATAAAATGTCGACAGGAAGTGTGACAACTAGCTACAAATGCGCTACATATACACGTATACCTAGTGTACCCAGCTACGCGACACACTTTTTAAATTTAAAATTCAATATGATTCCTCGTGAAAAATTCGAAAGATAGGCCTATCCTATTTTAGCAACACATGTACATTTTTTCCTTTGTTAGAATCTTTACTTGTTCTAGTCCTTTGTATTGTACGTGGCCTACCGACTAACCAAAAAATATTGCTTGAACCGAAATTCTAAGATTTACTACATCATTTCAGCTGCTATAAACAGCCATTAGATAACTCTGCCTATAAATCCATTATTCTCGGTAAATACTGGACGCCAGCATTTACACATATAAACCACAATGGAACTCAAATTAGTAAACTATCCGACTTCTCTTGGTTTATTGGAAACAAATATTTAATGGTAGTATAGATTGCTTTTGGCACATCACTAATCGAAAAAAAACAAAAAAACAAAAAACAAACCCAATCAACCCATCGAACACGCTATTCCCAGCCCACCCAACACGCCATTCTCAGTCTAACTCAAAGAGTTGCAGCTCCTTTAAAGGGGTGGGGGATAAAATTTAGTCTTATGTGAGTCCCTAAATGTCTCTCTCTCTCCCTTAAAAGAAGCACTACATAGGAGTGAAATCTACCTATTTCCTTTCGACTCAAATGTTATATAAATAATTAATAAGCCCATAATAAATGAAATGAAATGGGGTTTAACGTCCTACTCATTTGCACCTAACCTGGGCTAATGGAAGACGGCATACGCCATACAGTGTGCTATGAGGGAAATTTTGCCTGGGCAGCGGCACTACGGCCTACTCTTATATCAAATTCCAACGGCCAAGGGATCTTTTACGTAGACGCCAATGTGTACACGGGACCTCGGTTTTTTGTCCCATCCGAACGACTAGGCAGCTGTCCTTGTCAGGCCCTCCTTCTGCATCACTGACAAGGGGATATCACGCAGGAAAAACGAGATGAAAACCCATAATAAACTCTCTCTAGAACATCGGATGGTTGTTCATTTTAACGGATTGAAATGTAATTGCCATTTATTAATTTAATTCAAAAATGGATAATCGAGTCTTTATTTATCATCGTAGCAACGACAGCAATGACAATCGAGACTAGGCTATTCTTCGTACATTCAGAACTTCTCTCAGAATGATGTAATTTGACTGATATTTAAACCTATTGATTTTTGTAACCTAATATTTAAACTATTATAGCGAGAACTGTCAGCTCTTTATCTTTATCTTAATGCATCTTTTAGTAAAGTGCTAAGATACATTAATGGCAGAATAAAAAAACAATAGCTCTGTTATAAAACTGTAATCCTACTTCAGGCATCAATTTACAGAAATTACACAGTTCTGTTTTTACTCCAATTGCACAATGATCATTTGTTACTCATATTTCGATCCTATTATCAAAAATGTATCAGAAGTCATATAATTACCGATACATTTTTAATAATATGATTCAAATACGAGTAACAAATGATCATTGTGCAATTGGAGTAAAAACAGAAATGTATCAGAAGTTATATAATTACTCCCACCTTCATTAGCCCAGGTTAGGAGCAGAACAGTAGGACGTTAAACCCCATTTCATTCCATATAATTACTTTACTTAGAAGGCATGCTGATCATTTATTTATTCAAATGGCAATAACGCTTGGCTCGAGAGAACCACGAAATTGACAACTCTTGTCATTTAACAGTATATTTTGTCAATGAAAGAATATGTGAATGTTCCAGGATTAACTTCATTCAATCCTAAGGACATCGGGTAAAAAAGGTGAATTTGGCGCCAACGAAGCATTAATAAGCAAACATCTCAACCAACCACGACAGCTGAAACATGTTCGTTGTGTCTTATATTACGACACGGTTCTGCTAACGTTATAACTCAGACTGACAGAATAGAACTGTGACGGGACAAGAATCAAAAATGAAAAAAATGGGGTAGTGGCACTACGGCCCACTCTTATATCGAAATCAAACTGTCAAAGGGTCTATTACGTGCACAGACAGCTGTCCTTGCCCACACCCCACGCCCTGTTTCACTGAAAAGAGGGGACCACGCCGAAAAATTTGTATGAAATTTCTCGGCTAATGATGCAGAAATTAATCGAATACCCGACCTGCAGAAACAAGCTGTAACCATACATGATACGCCCAAATTTTGGAAGAAATTTTATGTAAAATGAGGTGCTTTAATCCAATCCATGAAGCTATACGGTCCGATATATGCCGGTATTGACAAACACCGAGATCCTTGGGATCTAAACCTATATTTCTAGATCCGTCAACATCAGATACAATTTTTGACCTGTATAGCGTGTCCATAAACAAAATATGAACAGACACGGACGGGTTCGACGACAATATACGTCCACCTGAAATTGAAATACATAGCGTGCACAAATAACAATGCGCACAGTGGCAATAATACTCACAATAAACAAGGCACAATGATCAACGCAAATCAGATAAGAATGCTGACAGAAAACATGTTCAAAGTTACACGTTACACGTACAAATGCATTCAACTGAAACGGACATGAATCATTGTTTTATCAGCACAGCCCGACATTAAACGATAAAAATAAAACAAGATTTTTATTTTTTATCTAACTTTTCATCACAACATGGTATTTAATAACTAGAATTCTGGTTTAAAAAAATAAATCGAATGATAAATTTATATGAAAACATAAATGAGTTAAAACATCAGAAGTTTCATGTTGATTTTCCTCTAAATTGTCATCACGACCGGACAACTTTATTAATTTTATCATAATTTATAATCACGTTATCATGTTTATTCAACAACTTCAACGTGGAGGGTGAAAAATAATTTATCGAATTAGACGTAATAGGTAAAAAACAAAACCCCAATATGTAACATAGGCGAGTTTTGATTTAAAAATAAAATCTATTCAGACGTAATAGTAAAAAACAATATGTAACACAGGCGAGTTAAGCATGTTTAAATGTGTATCAATAACATTGATACGGTCACGTAACTTGTCGTAAAGTCTACTCTTATTGTAGTTATTGCTGAGGATGAAGTGGGATAAATCACGAACCAAAGTTTACTATATTTTACACGAACAGTTTGAGAATTAATTTGATTTTTCTTTACAATACAACTCTTTGTAATCTTTTCTGTTTAAAAAAATCCGCTAAATCTAAAAGCAATTTTCTTTATTTTCAAAATTAACTGAATTCAAATCCTTAAAGATATATTATGAGAGATTAAATAAAGAGTTGGCAGTTCTCACTATAATAGTTAAAAAAAATAGACAGTGTAAAGGGATTTTTCTGCAAATTTCCGTCAAATTGGTCCACCATGAAGCGGGAATTAAGCGACTGAAATTTCATCATTACTAAAGTCGGTACAATAGAAAACATAGTCTCGATTATCCATTTCGTGATTAAATCATGAATGAAAGTTGGGCAGTAAATCGGGTCATAAACCACTAAATATCGTAGGCTAGCGGTAACACCGATAGTTGATTATATGGTCATATACTTACACCGCAAGTCAAAGGTGATCGGTCAGCCAGAGCCTGGAGCTTTACTAAAAAACGAAGACTGAAACAATACAAGCAATGTGTCTACCTTACCCTGTCCTGAACACAGAAACAAATCAAGTTTTCGTTAAAAGAATATACAATATAATAAGGTACCACAATCTCTTTCCAGAAATTCTGGACATTACCTCTGAAAGTTACCTTCTGGCTGATACTGCGATCTCTCAGCAATATCGAAGCTGAAACATTTCGGGGAATCAATAAGAAAGCAACTGCGTCGTTAATACGAGGTTGTGAACAAAGGTGAGAGAGCGTTTGTATACAATTAAAAACTGCATTTGTAATTTGACAATGTGGAGTATAGCTCGCACGGACATTTTCAAATGCTCCTCCACTGCACAAAGTCAATAGTTTAATGAATGCGGCATAATGCGTTCGGTGAAGCATAGTGAATTCTTTAGTATAATGTACACTTATACTACATTTATCACTTCTGGATACCGGTTACCCTCACAACGTCGTCGCCACGGGCGATTGAACGTTATTGTCGTATTTAAGTTCGAATTTACATGGAACATTAATCTTATATGCATATTTTAGACCCCCCCCCCCAAAGTTTCTTTGGTGATATATATTAAATGCAGCAATAAAATGTTGTCCCAGAAAGTAATAAATACGTCTATCGCCAAATGAAACATCGCTTGAATGAATAGGTGGAGGAATACTCAATTAGGGGATTACTGGAAAACTATTGAAATACACGTTATAGAAGCTATGCTTAGTCATGAGCTTGCTCTTACAGGGTGCCCGTCTTTATTAGCCCAGTTTTATGATAATCAAAGTATTGGAAGTGATGCACATTCATTTTGGCAAAAAAATGTAAATATATTAACGTATTAGAAATCTTGATAATGTTTGATGTGAGAGAGAGAGAGAGAGAGAGAGAGAGAGAGAGAGTGGGGGTGAGTAAACCGGAAGACCCGGAGGCCGGAGAAAACCCACGAGATTGGGCAGTATATGATATAATAGTATATATACAAACTTATGTAAACTGATATAGACCTCGCAAGATTTGAAACTACTATTCTATGACTCGTTTTTGTGTGTGCTGGCTTTATATCACGTAGTTAGATAATATTCTTCAAACTTGGGGTTTTGGAAGACGTTTTTATGTAGATATATATCATTAATTCATGGTTCATCCATGGCACCATCAAAAATTGGGGGGGGGGGGGGATGGCCGAATGGTTAGCACGTGCGGGCTCTATATCATAAAGCCTGTCATTGAGTCAACTGGCATGGTTTCGAATCCCCGGTTGTACGTGATAAGGAGTAGGTCACCTGTCCAATCTCGTGGGTTTTCTCCGGGTACTCCGATTTCCTCCCACTGCTAAAGACCCCTACGCGTAAGCGAATAATTGAAATAAAATTAAAACCATATGTTAGTCCCGAAATGACCTAGTTTGTGTCGAGTGGACGTTAAATCCCATTTCTCTCTCTCTTTCTCTCACATTCCATATAAATTGTGACATGTGCTACAACGTAATGGTTTACACATTTCGAAGTTAACTATAAATAACTTATCATTTCAATCGATTTAAATAGCTTTTACAAAATGAACAACAGAAAATGTGTCTAGACGCCATATAATTGATAAAATTAAACAAATTGTCTATGGATAAAAGTATTATATTAGTTAACCCTTTAAGAACATGTACAGTTAGAAAAAGGTACGACAAACACAATGTGCAATTCCACGGATACCTTACGATTATATGTTCAATTACCTATCAGAGAAGGTACAAAGAGTACAACAAATTAACAGCGGAGCACCAAGAATCTTTTCTAATTGCCTCTCATTCAAAATTAAACACCAGCCGAAAAATTGAATGAAACACAAAAGAAACACCAACCTGTAATTCAACTAAATGTTCCTCAAATGATTTCACATCCTACTGCCGTGCTTCACAATATATCATTGACAACAAACCAATGCCCAATGATGTGGAGAAACAAGTTGAGTCTGAACCATTGTCTCATGTAAACTGTATTACTAGTAGTATCGATCCGTGTTCATATACTCAACTTCAAAGATGATATTCATATTTAATGTTGTATCAGGGAAATCCAACACGGCTATTATGTCCACAGTGGGGAAGTGATGGTGTAATACGTCAAGGTAGAACACTTCATGAACAATGGATGAAACACATTTAATTTTATAGGAAATGAAATGGGGTTTAACATTCAACTCTTCTGCTTCAATGGACTAATAAAGACGGCCATATACGCCATATAGCGCCACTACCGTATACTATTTATTTCGAATTCCGACTGTGAAGGGTTCTTTAGCGTGCACATCGACGCGTTCACGGTGCCTCGGGTTTTTGTCCAATCCAAACTACTATATACGTTGTTACTTGCCAGGCCCGACCTGCACCAGCTGAATGTGTTGATCGTGTTGAATGTGTATGGGCGCAACATGCTCTGCACATTTGTTTCGTCTGACCGGATCAGTACTCTTGCGTGATTTTAGATTATACAAGAGTTCGTTATACTTCTAATCGGATGTTCTAAAGGTCGAGGTCCTGTAAATACCCTGGGGGTACTTAACAGACTTGAAATCGAATTAAGAGCAGCCTCGCTGTCCCTCCGATATTTATACACGTCATCTTCACCAACCAGGTTCGTACAGAAAATATTTAGGCGTTTAACACCCATTATATTGCGTTCCTTTCCTTTATACTTCTGCCTTGACCACTGATCTTGGCTTCAGAATCCACTAGCACTGAAGTTAAGGCGATGAAAAGAACTGGAATGGCGGAAATTAATGCAGAGCCTTTGTTGGATTATTAATTTTTGGTAAATTTTAGAATCCCAGCACACATGAAAAGTGAAGACAGATATTTATCGAGGATGAGAAATGTACAGACTAGCCTATCAACCATCAAGGCTAGGAATTGATAAACATCCCATTCGGTGTCCTACCAATACTAAAGTTCTAAAATGACCTATTTTTTTTCATTTAAGTTGAAAAAAAACCCCACAAATCTTTTGAATTCTCGACTTTGATTACAGTTCAACAAGTAAACATAATTACCATAGCAACAAGATTAAAGAAAATTCACTGTAACTGTTCACAAAAAAAAAACCGTAAGCCAACAGTAATTAAATAAAATGTCAAAGTGAATGACAATGTCCTTCATAAAGACTGTAAAAGTTAATAACTAACAATCAAATATCGTTCACTTTGAACATTATAAAAAGAGGTAAAGAAAACGCCAATAAAACTTAAGTCCTACATTAAACAAGGGATGTTTGTTGGCCATGGACAGCGGACAAGTGCATAGCCAGTTTGTCACAGGTGTTTCGCATGTTGGTTTCACAGGGACTTGAAGGGATTAAAATAAATCTTCTTACTACTGCTTGACTATAATAGTATAGTATAGTATTAGTATATAATACTATATAATACTATATATACTAATACTATACTATTATAGTCAAGCAGTAGTAAGAAGTTTTATTTTAATCCCTCCAAGTCCCTGTGGTTGGTTTATATGTTGGCCACAGACATCTACAGCTATCGTCGACAACACATGGAGTTTAATAAACTATACCCACGATATTTATATAAATAATTTACGAGAGAGAGAGAGAGAGAGAGAGAGAGAGAGAGAGAGAGAGATGGTTTAACGTTTATTCGACAGAAACCATATGCATGTCATTTCGGGACTAAACTATTTATTTCAATAAATGGCTTGCATGTAGTGGTCCCTGTCTTACTCGCGTTGTCCCGTACAAACGTGGAATCGAAACCAAGCCGCTTGGATTCACGCTCTTTCGAACCCAAGTCATAATGAGTTATTCAGGGGTCATTTTTAAATCTATTAAATTATTAATGGTCTTGAGGTCGGACACTGGGTTTCCGAAACTTTCCAGACACAGTCAGAAATTCGGTTCTGCAATTTTTCAAGTAAATGTTTAATAACATGAACACAGTGTAAGAAGAGTCTGTATATGTATATTCATTTGTATTTAAAAAAAAACAAACCTCCAAATATATCATGTCCTAATCGATTATTTGTATTATTGTAATAAGAATGTATGGTTCGCACGCTATTAATTATAAATATGGTGCTTTCACATTTCTCATCCTTCATTATTATAATAATATGTTTTATGTCTTCTACCATATATGAAATTAGCTAATTAGACATTGTCGAGCTTCATTGTATTCTTCAGTTATACCGACATCGTTTTCCTTAGATTTTTGTCTCTACGACCGTCAGAGATTTTCCTCGCCGTTTGCTTCGGACAGAAAACTGTGATCTACCCACACAAACGCGTAAAAGAGTACCGGGTATTCTTGATATTGGGAAAATAGGTTGTCGGTTAAGTCTAAAAATTAAGGCCAGTTGCATGTTTGATCAAAGGTTACAAGATTTAAACTCTAGCCCAAGCTCTAACCCTTACACTAACCCACAATCTGCAATCACTTCCACGAGCCCTATTTAAACTTTGCGACCTTCATGAAATCTGCAGTTGTCTCTAATTTTTAGACTTTACTATGGATTAATGGATATTCACATATAAATTATTAAGGTAACAGTAACGTATAATCCGGAGAAAGTTCCTATTTAATAAAAAAATAACCCTGCCTTCTTACTCGAATCATGGGTATTCCTGCCTTCTGACTCGATTCATGGATAATCAAGTTTCGTCCATAATTCTGAAAACCCAACTTGGTACGAATCAAATTGTTGAAATAAATGTATATCACGTTTCATTACATTATGACCTATAAGTAGCCTCGCCCGGCAAAAGAGTAACCTCGATTACGTTAAACCGGTTAGTCATTTCATAATCTTTTTCTCTGGGATTAATGTACTTTCCATTATAGTTTTTCTTTAAATCAAATGCTATTAACTTGTCAGAGAGTAGTAGTAAGTTGTCGGTAATTTCAGGTAAAATTTACGATGCTGACACATAATAAAAATACAAGCATTTCACGTTGTTTTTGACAAACCGACAACCGTAAAACATTTACTAATGTTTATCAATTAGCTGTATTCAAAATAAAATAAATCGGATGCAAGCGGTTGCATTCACATTACAGGAATAAGTGGCTTGTTTATGGTCACAATTTAGAGAAATATCGTTTTAAGATTAGTATGGGAGTTTAGATTAAGAGTTGACAGTTCTCAATGTATAATACCAGTTAAAAATATAGATAAAGATAATATGCTGAAAATATCAGTCAAATTGCTCCACTCTGAACAAAGATATTAGCTTGTGAATTTTAGGCCTAGCCTCGATCATCATTACTAGAGTTGGTAACGTTTAATTATTTTACAAAAAATATATTCTAATCCGCTAAATATCGTAAGGTAGCGATGACATCGAGAGTTGATTAAGGCTCAGAAGTTAATTAATGTCTAATTCATAACATATATAACATTTCAGGCCTAAAGAAAAAAAACTACAAAAGGAAAATTGAGCTCTTGAACAATGCACCTTTAAGGCATGGAGCTCTTTGAACATGTCGATTTTAGTGCCCAAATTTGTCAACCTTTGTACTGGAGACGTTGTATGATATCATAACGCCTGTCGGGTCACCCCAAGCCGGTAGAAACTGGATAAGACGGAATGGCGAAATTTAACCGTATTTGTTTGTTTACAAAATATACCTACGTATATGCGTGTTGACACTGATCGAAGAGTTTGTTCTTTAATGTGTATTAAACATTCAACTACAAGACTTGACCAATGAATATTCAAGTAGGGGATATATTATGATTGGGTTTCGTCAGGTACGGTCATACTGATCAAAGGTCTTTTTTAGCTATCAATTTAGATGTTGAGAGTGATGTCAATTAATGTATATATAATAACAATTGACTGCAGGCTATAATACCAAATAGTGCGATTCGAATGACGTCAACGTATCCATACGCTGTACGCTCTATCGGCACGGGGCCGAATTTCCGCATTCCGGTCAAGACGATTCTGAGAATTGTTCAAACTTATTAAAAACTTATCATGGATCACGGTGGTGGGTATAATAAAACGCCGTTTGGGTGGGGTACATATCATTCGTAAAAGAATTCAATGAATAATAGGTTGAACACATGATACCATGAAGAAGTATTCGTCGAGGCAGAAAACAGATTATGTACTGTTAGCAGGATTTTTTGCAGGGTGTGGGGGGGGGTGTAGGTTTGATAATTGCTTAACTAATTGCGCTCATCGATTAACGGGGGGTTTGGGGGAAAAAATGGTAAATTAGATTCAATTTGGTTTATTCTGACGTATTTCCGGAAGGTAAATTCCAAAATTACAGGTATAAATCGCCAATAAAATCGCATAAAAAATTTTCAAGTCTGAGCAGGGGGGGGGGGGGGTCCGGACCCCATGGACGCCCTCTCTGGATCCGCGCCTGGTTAGATTCTATAATGTAGGACAATAAGCTAACCCTTGCTATCTAAATGCACAATTTCAATGTAAGAGAAAGATTAATAAGAAAAATAAAAAATTTCTCACAGAAATACAAAATAAATTCGTTACTTGATTTATTTTTCATATCAATCCGGATCAAATTGTTTTATTACCGTTCAAGATATAATGTCAAATATATCATGATTTTATGGTAAATATATTTCTTTGAAGTGTTTCAAAACATTCTATCATATTTTGATATACATGTACTAGTAAGTCAAGAACTGTACGGGCGCACCAGATTGAGCATAAAATCATCAATGCATCTCAATCTGTCAAACAAGAACCGCGCGGACGCGCCAGAATGAGCATAAAATCATTTCAAAAGGAGATGCCGTTATACACATTAAAAATACGAACATTTTTCTGGTGTTTCTAATTCTATGCATCACCAAGTATCGAACTCCCCTTTTAATTTCATAAAGTCATTCGGATGGGAAGAAAAACCGACGCCCCTCATATACATTGGCATTAACGTAACAAATCCCTTGACAGTTGGAATACAATATAAGAGTAGGTCGTAGTGTCGCTGTGCGCGCAAAATTTCACTCATAGCACACTGTATATATGACGTATGTGCCGTCTTCATTAGCCCAGTTCATTTAAATTTCGTAAAGAATTTAAAACCTCCATGTAACTTCTATTATCCCCTCCCTAGCAGAATCCCTTCCTTTTTTTATTAATAATATCCTACGGAATTTAAAACCTCCATTTAGTAGACGACATCCGCCAGTATTTATTAATAAAACTGCTATTTAAATGTGACTATAATAACATGCTATAGTGTTTGATTTCAAGGTTGTTATGACGACTGTTTAATACGGAGAACCATTAGATTCCTAGTCTATCATTAAACCTATGTTATTATAAATGTCAACTGTTTACAGGTTCTGGTGGGTGGCTGAATGGTTAGCACGTGCGCGCTGTGTCAGAAATATTAATTTTAAAAAATGTTCATTTATATTGTAACTATCTATACTTAATGGCCGAATATCGCCTGTCATTGAGTCGACTGGAGTGGTTTCTGATTCCCCGGTTGTACGTAACAAGGAGTAGGACCGCCGGTCCAACCTCGTGGGTTTTCTCCGGGTCCCCCGGTTTGCGCCTATTACTAATGACCCCTGCTCGCAAGCGAATTATTGAAATAAAATAAAACCATATGCCAGTCCCGAAATGACCTAGTTTGTGTCGAGTGGACGTTAAACCCCATCTCTCTCTCTCTCTCTCTCTCTCTCTCACACACACTCTCTCTCTCTCACACACACTCACTCACATTATTAAAGTATCCCTATAAAGGATAAAAACAACAGACGTATTTCCAGTTCCCCTAGATTCTAACCGTTTTATACAAAAGATCCTATTGAGACTTGGGTAGCTATATAATCAATCTTTCCAATCCTGTAAGTGCTTCAGTATTGTATAATATTGCATGCTACCAATAATAATACTCTATGTATACTAGATGAGGATGTAATTAACTCTTCTTCTTAAGTTCAAGTGACGGCCAGTGTCTTATGCTAGGTTTCTCATTGTCGTATGATGCTTTACAATAGGATTGTATCTATTGAGCGGGCCCGTAGCCAGCTCATAATATTTGGGGGTGGCTATTGAATTTTTTGGAGGGGCTGAGGATGTGGTCGGCCAAGAATACACCTAAGAAATCATTATTTTTGGTTAAATATTTTGAGGGGGGGGGGTGCTAATTCGATTTTTGCGGGGGCTAAGCCCCCCCCCCCCGACAGGGCCTCTCCCCGTGGCTACGGGCCCGCTATTGAGTTCACGATTTTGTACGTGCAAATGCGTTCGGATACGTTTCGATTCAATCCACAGATTCCTACAATAAAACCTGATAGGATCACCACGATAAAACCACGATTTCAATCGTAGCGCAAAAGGTGATAGTGTGAACCAAGCACTAGTGAACATGTCTCGCGAATTTACCTACCGAGCTTAGTTGCGACCAAAATGCTCCTCCATGGATCTTTACCGTATTGCCACTGGCATACAAGCGAGTTGCATCGCCCAAAATCGTTTCCCGGTTGACCTTTAACGTACTGCCAATGTCATACAAGTAATCTCTGTTTGCAGCCAGGCCCTCCTTTTGGCACCACTGACAAGAGGAAACCACTTTTGAAAATCCAGCGTCAGTCTTAACAAGACACCGTGGCTCTGAGTAAGAGTATAGAGAATAATGGGTGAGGTTTAATGGTCACGGGCGAGACATTACGTAGTCCGAGAGTCGTATCAATATATCACGCAATACAATGAAATCGTTCAACGGAATCGTCATGTGAATCCAAAATTGCATCTAGTATATATAATGCACACCCGATGTTCCGAGGTCCAGTCCTTCCCAAGTCAACCTTTTTCTAGACCTACACAACTATAACATAATGACATATGTCATAGAGGCGTCCTGCCATATTAAAATACGTGTTAGTGATTGTAACATAAACCTGTCGCTATCAATACCCGGCTGGAGATCTTGGTAGTATTCCTTATGTCATTGCGTAACTAGAACTTGTTGTTGGCATGTCTTATCTAACTTTCTTTGTCTGATAAACTATATTGAATGTTAAACCTTCATATGATGCTTGATACATTAGACAGGTGTCTAATGAGCTCCTTTGTCTTGAATACGTTTATAAACTCAGAACAGAAACGAATCTTCAGGCAGGTCCAAGAGGCCATGCTAGGCGGGCGCCTAGTTAAGGTACCTCAGGAGTACTATAGTCAGGTCCAGGCAGGGCTAGGAGTTAGGTCCGGCCAGGACTGAGCGAAGGCCATGGGCGCCTTGGCACGAGACGGTACGAGACGACAGCTTCTGGAGTTAGAACACTCGTGCTAAGCCAAGCTAATTAAGTCATGACTCCTTCCATATAGTTAGTTCTACGGTCGTTTACATCACGATGTTTGTACCTATTGTAAGAAGCAGAATAAAATTATTATTAGAAGTCATACCAGTGTTGTCATCTAAGAACCCGATTAAAGAACGAAATACTGTCACATATTAATTGATGCCGTAGACCAGAGAAACGATTGAAGTCCTAACCACTAGAAGATCACAGGTCACCAACGGGGTAAGTCTTTTCTAATCCTACCATGGCGAGGGTGAAAAAAAAAATGACATTAGTGCTATGTATTATAATTTAACTGGAAATCTGCAGTTTATCATCACGCGTCGTTAAATATCATGGTGTAGTTTCTAAATTTAATATTAGCAAGCAGTGGAACAGGAAAATGACGAAAACAAAATTGTATATATATTATTTGTTTTAAAATGCGTCATGTTGTTTTTAAAAGATTATGAATTATAATTGTTTGTTTTTGAACACATATTTTGGCATTTAAAATTAGTATTAACAGGTTTATATTGCGCAGTAAAATGTTTTGTGATTGTTTAACTAGAATTGAGTTAACAATATCGTAATTAGGAATTTTACATTCACAAGGTATTAACGCGTTTATCTCGAAGTTTTTTTTTTTGTTTTGTCTATACGTATATTTTAGCCTAAATATTTAATGGGAAATGCCCGATATTTACGGAAGAGATTTTTATTTGTAATACCCCAAATATTTAATGGGAAAGACCCGATATTTACGGGATTAAGATTTTTATTTGTAATATCCCAAAGTTTTAATGGGAAATGCCCCGATATGTAACGGGAGAAGTTTATGTTAAGTGGTTTAACCCCAGGAGGGTTGTGCTCGGATTTAGAGCGAACGTATTGTCTTGTTTTGTGTTGTGTTTAAAAATTATAGAGATAAACCGTTAGTTCTTTCAAAAATATCTTATTTAAGATTGGTTAAATGTGTTCAGATCATTCATTATTCTTGAGATAAAACAATATGACTCCCTAATTTCAATTGTAAATATCGTTAGATCGTTATCTAAAGTCAAGTCTGTTCCACTTGCTAATTTGATTAACTATTAATTAAGTTCACTCCATGATATGATACGCAGATGATCAAACTTCGGCACGGGGAGCAGTTATAATACTTTTCATAGCACGTCATAACACGCCGTTTTGCCAGACGGTATGGAAAATGAAAAGACTACCGGTCAACAACAATAGTTGAACTAAACGGAGCAGGGAAAATTCTGACCCCTCAACATTACTGGAACGAGGAAGGGCATCATATGTACCCCACCCCTACAGTTGTCTACGACAGTACAGTAGCGGTCTAAGAAGATAATTACAGTAGTTTGTGTTCGCGATTCCACCAAATAATCGGTCTAAGAAGATAATAATAGTACTAGTAGTTTGTGTTTGCGATTCCACCATTTATATGAATAATAAGAGTAGTCTGTGTTTGTGATTCCAGGATCTCGTTTGTTTTTTTTTATTGACTCGCGTGTGTGACCGATTGTGTGTATATAACTTTTAAGTTCGTGTGTTTTTCATTGACCTTTTCATTTTGTTTAAAGACATTTTGGGATATTATGACATTTTACGAGTATATATAACTTTTAAATTCGTGTGTGTTTCATTTACCTTTTCTTTTTGTTTATAGACACTTTTGTATACGACATTTTACAAGTGTTGTTTGTATTTATATGTCTTTTCATTCTTATTGTTATTTTTATCTTTTAAGATTAGGGTAGATATTATCGATCCCAGTTATATTCAAATGTGTAAAGGCTTTAAAAAAATATTTCATATTTTTTTCTAAAAAGAGGGATAGGTATATAACATAATGACATATGTCATAGAGGCGTCCTGCCATATTAAAATACGTGTTAGTGATTGTAACATAAACCTGTCGCTATCAATACCCGGCTGGAGATCTTGGTAGTATTCCTTATGTCATTGCGTAACTAGAACTTGTTGTTGGCATGTCTTATCTAACTTTCTTTGTCTGATAAACTATATTGAATGTTAAACCTTCATATGATGCTTGATACATTAGACAGGTGTCTAATGAGCTCCTTTGTCTTGAATACGTTTATAAACTCAGAACAGAAACGAATCTTCAGGCAGGTCCAAGAGGCCATGCTAGGCGGGCGCCTAGTTAAGGTACCTCAGGAGTACTATAGTCAGGTCCAGGCAGGGCTAGGAGTTAGGTCCGGCCAGGACTGAGCGAAGGCCATGGGCGCCTTGGCACGAGACGGTACGAGACGACAGCTTCTGGAGTTAGAACACTCGTGCTAAGCCAAGCTAATTAAGTCATGACTCCTTCCATATAGTTAGTTCTACGGTCGTTTACATCACGATGTTTGTACCTATTGTAAGAAGCAGAATAAAATTATTATTAGAAGTCATACCAGTGTTGTCATCTAAGAACCCGATTAAAGAACGAAATACTGTCACACAACTGACGACAACAGTTAACGGTGCATTCATTCAAAATGACCAGACTATTGTGCCGATGAGATACATTCCAAAAATCACATCTGTTTTTGACCCGAGGAACATCAGGTCATTTCGGGATATTCATATGGCAATCCATTACTTTTTGCTTTGCCATTGCATGGGAGTCTTTAAGAAATCAGAAAAGTTTGTTCTAGCACACTGCAAGTAGTGATTCTCGTCTTCATTAGTGAGCCAGTTTTGCATAGAAACAGGATCCATATGTTAATTAAAAATATAATCAGCGATTGTTAACCATTAATAAAGATCAAAATGTCGGGGTATATAATTAATTCTGGGTATATATCTCCTGTTTGTATCTATAATATATTATATATAATAAAGAGAGCTGAGTATTTCCTTCCAACGTAACTAATGAATTCAAGCTATTTTAAAGGTGTAACCGTGTGGATGAGAGAGACTACATTAAACAGGAATTATGCCAGAGCTAAATCTGCCAATTACAAGTCTGTCCTTAGACCTGAGATGTTATCTAAATTATCAATTAGACAGACATTAATTAACTTATCAAGACCACAATAAACTCTCGATGTCTAGGCCAGCCTTCGATGTTGGTTGGATTAGATTCCTATATGCTGTTTAACGGCCATTGAAATTAAATCTAAAACGTGGATAATCGAGGCTATGCTGTTTATATTAATGATTTTAGTAATGATGAGCGAGGCTAGACGAAAATTTCACCCGCTTCGTTTTCGGCTCATAGTGGATCAATTTGACTGGAATTTTCAGCAAATTACCTTTACACTATCTATTTTTTAACTATTATGGTGAGAACTACCAACTCGTTATCTTATCTCCCATAATGTATCATTAAATGGCAAGTGATAATTGACTACGTTAAATTGACTATAACATGCAGACGATATTTCATCTGGTAGACATATGACATAGAATCACGATATATTCATATCTGACACAATTTATGATGGGTTCTAAATGGCTTTTAAATCTGTGTAATTTGTTTGCTAAACGTTAGTTAATGTAGAGAGAGAGAGAGAGAGAGAGAGAGAGAGAGAGAGAGAGAGGGGGGGGGGTCAACGACCACTAGACGGGACATAAAATATGCCATTTCGTGATTAGCATATGGTTCAAACATCCAAATTAATCAAATCGTCCACGATTACTGTGCTCTACAGTAACTGCCTGCTAATCATAAAATGACCTAAATATTGTATTGACGGAAATCAACTTATAGACAACCCAAGGCATAATACTAGATCTTTCCGATCTGTGAAATATTTTCTCTTGGGTTAGCGTTAGGGTTTGGGTTAGGTTTATCTAAAACTACTCTGAAGGGTTTGGGTTAGGGTTAGGTTTATCTAAAACTATTTTGAAGGGTTTAGGTTAGAATTGTGGCTATAACACGGAAAGACATTTCACAGATCGGAAAGATCTAGTATCGTGCCAACCCATAGTACCACCACTACCACCACAAGAATTCCGAAGAGAATAGCTATAAGTGTCATAAGATAATCCAGGAAGAATAAGCATGCTCTCACCTTTCAAATATTTAAAGCATGAATACAATATTTATACTCACTAAAATTCAAATTACAACATCACTCGTTTCAAAGTGTCCATATAAACTTCATACCCTACTCATAAGACATACGTGACTATCACTTGAAAACTAAATGATAGATTACTGTATTTTCTCCGTAGGTAGCGGGTCTCGGAGTACATAATACTAGATTCAAGTGATTTACACGGCCCACTGTATTGAGCAAAGATAGCCTTTAAACTATATGAAGTGGATGCGGAATTAGCCGAGCTAATCACCAGCTAATGAAACTACTCTCAACATCGTCAACATTGGTAATTAAACTAGCTACAGATGAAATAATGAAACATAATCCACGTAATATCATTTAAGTTGTGGTATTGGGTAATGATATAAGGATATTAGATATTAATAGTATATTGCGTTCAGTTTGTTGTCGTCAGTGATATAAGAATATTTTAATGACCGGAATTGGTCTCAGCTGTTAGTTTAATATCCAATCACTGTCGTAATTCAATACCTTACACCATTGATTGATTGATTGATTGACTGATTGAGAGAAATAGAGCGAGAGAGAGAGTGTGGGAGGTGGGAGGTGGGAGAGAGGGAGAGAGAGAGAGAGAGAGAGAGAGAGGGGGGATGTGGTTTAACTTCCAATTTCGGGACTAACATATGGTTCAATTTTATTTCAATAATCTGTCTTCATTAGCCCAGGGGGTGGGGTGGATGAGCGAATGGTTTGAGTGCGCGCGCTGTGCCATACGGCCTGCCATTGAGTCAACTGGCGTGGTTTCGAAGCCCCGGTTGTACGTGGCAAGGATTTGGGTCGCCTGTCCAAAATTGTGGGTTTTCTCCGGGTACTCCAGTTTCCTCCCACTGCTAAAGACCCCTACACCCAAGCGAATTATAGAAATAAAATTAAACCATATGTTAGTCCCGAAATGACCTAGGTTGGGTCGAGTGGACGTTAAACCCCATTTTTCTCTCTCTCTCATTAGCCCAGTGGGAGCAGAGCAGTACAGGACGTTAAACCTCGTACCATGTCATTTCTCGCAACAAAACCGCTGTGACAAAACCATTAGTCAGTGGCTAAAAACAGAACATTGTATTGTTTTTTAGCAGACGATATTAGCCAGCAGGTATTTGATAAATTGCATGTCAAAGGCAGTTAGTTTTAATTTCACAGAACAGTTTTGTGAGATCAATAAAAACAACTGGGTTTGCGTTTGTATACGAGTATAAATGTACTACAATCACTTATTAACTCCTCATTTCGGTAAGCATACTCTGCATTTAGCACGACCATCGTAACCAAGTAGAGGGAAATGAGATGCGGTTGAACGTCCTAATACTCTGCTCCTAAAGCGGCTAATTTATAATGAAGACGGGCGCACGCCGTGAGGGACATTTTGTCCAGGAATCGACTCTATGGCCTTATCTTAAAGTAGCTAAGTCTCTCACTCAGTATCATCCAAAATCTTCAACATTGAAAACACGGATTATTTGTCAATTTAAATCAACATTGATACTGTGATCTTACCGGGAAAAGATGGGCTTCTGATATCCAATATTTAAGACAAAATAAACATTTTACCATTGGTACACGAATCGTGTATCAAAATGCGTTTCAGCCCCAAGTTGTAACAAGAGACTAGTGGAACAAGGGTAGACAAATTGCACCAAATCAAACGGCGTATGTAGACTGGAATAACCAGACACTAGAAATTTGCATTCAATTGAGACTGCTGGCTTATTTCGCCGAACATAACTGATTTGAAATTTGAGTAAACCATTGAATGTAAATCAGTTTATATACATTGTACATTCATATTACAGTATTATATGCGTTGCGACCCCACTAGTGAGTGTCAATTTTTAAGTCTCAAATGTAAACAATTTAGCTCCTTTAAATCGAATTCCAACTGTCAAGGGTTCTTTTACATGCACGTCAATGTACCAAATAAAGGGACGTGCAATGAATAAGTTATATCAATCGCACCAAATGAACGGACGTATGAGATATCAGAAGTATTTATTCTAAAAAAACTCTTCATTTATATTGTAACTATCTATATACTTATGAGGGGGAGGGGGAGGCGAATGGTTAGCACGTGCGTGCTGTATTATAACGTCTGTCATTGAGTCAAATTGCGTGGTTTCGAATCCCCGGTTGTACACGACAAAGAGGGTCGCCTGTCCAACTTCGTGGGTTTTCTCCGGGTCTCCCGGGTTCCTCCCACAGCTGAAGACCCCTACGCGTATGCGAATTATTGAAATGAAATTGAACCATGTGTTAGTTTGTGTCGAGTGGGCCAAAGGCGTTTTATAGCTGAGGCGCTGGGGGCGCCAGCCTCCTCGCGAAAAAAAATCAAAGAAATTGGAAAAGTAAAACAGGAGAAAAATGATAAAACCGGTGAGAAAATGTACCCTAGTTAGGGTGTCCTAAAGGCAGACAAAAGGGCCCTACGTCTGACAAAAGGGTCCCTCAGGCCAATGGAAAGGGCCCTGAGTCAGAGTAAATGTAAATCGTTTTCTATACAATGTTACTGTGTAATCCATTACTGAATGAGAATGCAGTATAAAAATCATCGATCAAGACGCCCCCCCCCCCGCGAAAGAGGGCCCTCAAAATAGTGTAGCGTCCGCCATGATAAACCTTAAAACGCCCCTGGAGTGGGCGTTAAAGCCCATTTCTCTCTATATATATATATACTTATTGTTACATCACACAATGTTATAAGTCGACATCACGAGATTTGAATTAAGTCTTTAATTTGGTATTTCCCATTTATTTGTCTTTACATTATCTAGACGTTTATTGTACGTGTGTAAATCTGTTTAAAACAACACGACGATTTGTTTGTCACGTATCCAATGGCCATGTCCGTGTTTTGTGCACAAAAAACCCACCTGAACCCATTTCCTTTGAGAAGAAAAAACACATTGAGTTGTTTAATGTTAGGTGATATATTTCATTTTATGTCGTTTAGTATTTATACAGATCACTGAAACAACAAAATAAATCTTTAATATTTGATATATTTGAAATACAATGGGGTTTAACGCCCTACTGTTCTGCGTCGACAGGACAAATTAAGATGGGCAAACGAAATAAAGTAGAGAGAGAGAAATAGGGTTTAACGTTCATTCGACACAAATTATGTCATTTCGGGACTAACCACGCCAGCTGACTCATGACTCAATGAAATACCCCCCCCCCATCTCCCAAATATGTAATGAAATGTGGTTTAACATCTTACTGTTCTCTATCGACTGGGCTAAAAAAAAGACGGTATATACAAAAAGCATGAAATGTAGCCTACAACGTCCTATTAAACTGTTCTGCGCCGACTGGGGTAATGTTCTTATTACAATTTATTACAACCATTAAGGATTCTTTTGCGTGTACGTCAACTTGTACAGGTGATGTATTTTTGTTAAAAGATCCCATCTGACGACCTAAATCATGTTCCTATCTAGTCTTTCGGATATGAACCGTGTGCAGATACAAATTGGTGTCCATGTAAAAAAAAACCCTTTGGCAGTTTGAATTCGATATAAGAGTAGTCTATAGCACCGCTGTCCGGAGAAAATTACCCCCATAGCACACCGTATGGCGTATGCCCGTCTTCATTATGTCAGTTGGAGCAGAGTAGTAGCACGTAAAACCTCATTTCATTTCATTCCATTTTAAGTAGCTACACAGCTGATGCTAATAACGCGTTTTTTCAGTGTATTTATGAAATAGGTCAACCATGGCGATATTTTTGCTTGACATAGTTTTTTATAAAAAAATTATCGTATATATAATAAATACAATTATTCTATACATAAACATATTTAAAGGAAAAAACTGGAGGTCGATTCGATCCTAATATTTTTTTTCGTGTTTCCATAGCTACCCTTGGAATCGAACTACCAATTTCTTTATACGTGCGTTACTAATTTGTGTGCGTATCTCAGCCAATTTTTCCTTGTCGGCCGCGAAGAATAATCAGATACCCTTGGTGTTGAATTACAGCTAAACTTTACTGTAAGACATGTGCAATTTTAATTTTCAACGCGTTTGAACTTGTGTTACTTCTTAGCGGAAAGTCAAAATAGGTGCGTATCTTATTTCCTCCTGGTATAGGTCAACTCGCATAATGATAATCTTTTAGAGGCATTTAGTAACTGGATAGAGCAATAAACTATAGCGCACATCTGTCTAGTCGTTCGGATGGGACAGAAACCGAAGACCCGTGTACAAATTGGCGTGCACGTAAAGGCCCCTTGACAGTTGGAATTAGATATAGTGCCCCTGTCCGGGCAAAATTTCCCCTCAGAACACACTGTATGGCGTAAGCCCGTCTTCGATTGCCCAGTAGGACGTTAAACACCACTTCAATTCATTTCATGTCTACTGATGATACGAAGTGGACAGTAATTGTGTCTACAGCTTTAAAGAGAGAGAGCATGGGTTTATTGTGCTCTCAACATAAACTACGCCATGTTTGAACTAACAAATGGATCAATTTTATTTCAATCATTCGCTTCCACGCAGGGATCTTTAGTGGTGGGAGAAAACCCTATGACCCGGAGGAAACACAGGAGGTTGGCGGACGACCATATTCCTTGTCACGCATCTTTAAGCGTTTTTGACGTTAATTTTCGATTTGCTTTGATTCGACTAGACATTTACACCATGCAGGGATGTGCAAATTGTGTGAGAAATCTGATCATCCATGCCATGGCGCAGCTATAGATATTTACAATTCATTACCAATTTGTAAGTGATAATGTTTCTTTAAGTGTAATGGAATGTAGTCAATCTAGTCTCAATAGATGTAATACCGAAGATGAAGTAGAAACAAGAATGTGCGTATTTACTTAATTGTTCAGTATATAATATAACTTATATTTGCATGACCTGGGGCTATAACAAATATTGCTTTGTCGAAAATTACTTATATGATGTCCACCCTCCTTTATATCATAATAAACACATTGGCGACCCCCCCCCCCAACACAGACACACACAATTTCTTTAATTTTAGTATTCAGTATACGTGGTTTAATGTATTCGAATCGCCTGTCTACACATTAAAGGTCTAATCCCGATATATTTTTGGAGAATAAAACTGCTTAGTTTTGTGTTAAAATCGCTTAAAATCCTCTACCTAACGACAGAGAAACTAACTCAGTATTTGTGATACGTTTCCAAACAACTTAAACCCACCAATCTTCATCTCGAAAGGAAAACAGTGTCCCAAGCTCTATTATACGGTGTTTAGATAAAACTAGACTTTTATTTTCTAAAAATAACGTGTAGGTGAAATTAACTTTTCGATATCAAGTACAGTACATGGGCCATTCCAGGTCATCAAGGAAAAAATAGACTCGAATTCTAAAAAGGGTTACGTGTCCGGATAAGCAGTTTTGACGTTCACGTCCTTGCAAACGACTCAATATTTTGAGCTGAAATTTGGAGACAAGGTAAATAGAGCATTATGCGATATTTTAACGCTTAAATTTCATACGTACTCGGACTTTCATTTTTGAGACTCTGTTTAAAATGGGATAGTCCCTTTAACAGTAACGATATAAATTTGGGTACAGTTTGGGTACAAAATTTCAACTTTAGCTATAAGGATTCATTGAAGACCCACTGTCATTGAAACTAAATTCAATATTTCGATTCCCCGGTAAGACTGCCTGTCCACTCCGTGGGTTTCCTACTACTAAATGGTTCAATGATTCATTCGGGTTAACGAAAACGGGCATACGTCCAGAGGTTAATGTACTGGGAGAACAGTTACCCGGCCAGCGGCGTTTTAAAGCTACTCCTTGTCGATTCCAACTGTAAAGGGCTAACTTTATTTCTTGCACGCCTACACGTGCATGGCCTGGCCTATACGTAGATATACATGCTGTATATAAACATCCATAATTTATTATATTCCTTCCGTGAAATCGATCACAATAAATATACCATAGTAACGTGCATGAATTGACCTACATAGGCATACGTGTTGTATAACATGCCTAATATACCTTCCGTGAAATCGATCACAATAAATATACTCGTAACACGCATGATTTGACCTATATAGACACATGTTGTATAACATCCCTATACCATCCGTGAAACCAATCACAATAAATATACTATATAGTAACGTGCATGACCTGACCTATATTATAGATAATGAATTGATATACTAACAGGAAATACTATTGATAACCCAGTTACTCATCCATACACACGTACAATGTCAAACAAATAACAACACGCGAAAAAACATTTACCCATGACCGGATCTATTTATTAATTGATATATATATACGCGTACATTCTGTTAAAACGATTGACACAACGCACTGTATAGAATTCACCTATGACCTGACCTAGATCGATACTTGTTATTATTATATACACGATACAGTTGACCTACTTCTTCCCACCTGGTTTCCACAAGAATAACAAGACTAGAGCTCAATAGTTAATGAATACGAGATCGTATCAAGGAAAGTTAAAGAGGCACTGGCACCCCCGCCACGAAAATGAATATATTAAATTATTATTAATATCGATTTCAAAACAGCCCTAGACTATCGCTCAATTATGGAAAATCCAAGCTCTGTATACCCCACCCCACCCCTGGTCTGCGATATTTTTAACGAGTGTGCAAACAACCACGACTACTGAATTCAAAATTAAAACGTATGAGAGATTGCTCGGCAGATTTCTTTCAAACGCTGCAATTAATTTGATATGATAATTCGTAAAATTAGCATCTTGCCAACTGGCAAATACCATGAGAGCGATATACCGATAATGCATTTTAAAAATATATAAGTTAAATTACAAAACTTGAAATAAACAAGAGCAACGATAAGTGTAATGGCCCACCCGTGATTTGATTCTATCAATAGAATATTTACATGATTGTATCAATTTCAGTTGAACCCCTTCAAATGATGTAGAAAATGGGATTTAACGTTCTATTGTTCTGCACTAATGTAGATGGTAATTATAGGGTGATGATAGCAGCCGCGGATCCAGAAGGGGGTCAGCCTTGAAAAATTTTTATGCGCTTTTATTGGCGACTTTTAGACCTGTAATTTTGGAATTTACCTTCCGGAAATACGTCAGAATGCACCAAATTGAATCTAATTTACCAAATTTTCATGGGGGAGGGCCCCCAAACCCCCCGTTAATTGGTTGAGTGCCTTTTATCAAACCTAGCCCCCCCCCCCCCCTGCAAAAAATCCTGGATCCGCGCCTGGATAGGCAAGTATCATTATTATTACGATTCATTTCTATTTGGTTATTAATTCTTTAGAAGTGAACATGATATCTACATCTACACATTGGAGGTACCCTCACAATTTTTAGTAAAATGTACCTTAAACGTGTCCCAATATCTACACCTCTCTATAAATACATTTAAGCCAATTACATGTACTGTATAACCACATTCCTTCGTTTTATTGAAATCTTTCAAGCGATTTAAAAGTAAAGTACACATCTCTTTATTGAAGATACATAGCTATGAAAGTAGACCTATATTTACCGGGCAGTAATTTTCAATAAAAGTATGTTGGTGTATATTTGGAAAGTAGTCAAAAAAGCATTCTCAGACTTAAGAATTTACTCAAAATTTTAACTAGAGTATAGTCCTTTATAAAACTTTTGTTGTTGTAATGTATCAAATACATCAATACGAAAATATGTGCAAAGTTTTGTGTTTCTGGATCAAAGCTATTTTTCATAAACAGTGATTGAAAGTAAATTCTCAACCTAAGTCTGAGAATGCTTTCTGCACTTGGGGCCAGATTTTACTGGAAAATACAGGATTCCTTGAAAACACGCATTGGGCGACAGAATACAAAAATATGAGAGGGTGTCGCGAAAGGCATCTCGTCTCCTCGAGTAAAATAAATAAATATCGCCGCTAATGCGTTGTGAGAAGAATGAGAGAGAATCGAATGCCAGTTGACCCTGTGATTAAAAGTCGAAAAAGAAGTTGACAGAAGATATTCCAGGAATTTACTTTGGTTTCGATATTTATTGTACATGGACAAGGACAAACGACCAATACAAAAGATATTGATTCTTCCTCTATCAAGGTAAAACTTAAAACTTAAGGCTGATAAAAAGAGATCGTCGCAGAATGTAGTAGTAATCTACCGCTTATAACGTTTAACAGTGATTTGAAGCAAACATTTGATTGATAAATTAGTTCGAATATGTTTTAGTACAAATATATCATCAAATCTCACAGTTTGCACCCGAGTGGGTACCTTTAATGTGGCTCTGCACCATTAATTAAATCCACAAAGCGGTTTAGAATTTAGAAACAGATCTCAAAAAAGTGAAAAGTGAACGAACATCGACGCGCTTTTAAAAGAGAACTACAAAAAGTTTTGATAAGAAACTTAAAAGAAAACTTACAATATTTGCTGAGTTGTCTTGATAAAATTTCTTTAAAACACAGTTTGAGTTACAAAGACTATCTAGACATTCACTCAATGATTTGATATGTACACTCGTGTATTTTCAGAAGAATAATTTCTGTTCTCGTTCAATTATTATGAAGTGCTCTGTAAAATTTAACCCTCCTTAAGTTGATGACGATAGACGTGAAATAAGTCGCCCATCAATTAAACTGTTAGCAGCTTGCGGCAATATGCTAATTTACGTAAACATAAGGTACGTGATTATACAAAATCGTTGAAATATTGATTTTAACATTTGTCAACAATAAACTTCTGAAGAACTATTAAAAAAAAATCTATGACAGATGAAATACAGGGCTAAATGTTGTTTTTATGCTTGAAATAAAAATTATCATAGTTTTGGTTTATTAAAGTTAAAGCCTTGGGGAGTTGGATGATCAAACGGTTAAAGCTTCAATTTCATATTTTTAAGTTATTTTTTAAAAATGTATTAAAATAAAGCCTTAAAATAGATAGTATCTATAAACAGTCCTACCTATATAAAGAATAATCCTATAAATCACTATTGTCAGTTGAGAAATTGGCAAAAATGTAATTTTAAACTTAAAATTCAAACGTTTGAAGATAGCTATTGCATGGGCGCGGGGGGGGGGTAGAAAAACAAGGCAGGTAATTGTGTTATTATTTCCGGTGTCAATAATTTTTAAGTGTGGGAAAATGCCCATGATCGTATAATAGCGAGTTGACAACCTATTGAGCAAAAGACATAGACATAATTATGTTTTGATTTTTAAAGAAAATATGAAATTCTCGCTTTAACGCGTTGCATCATAAGTTCCTGTCGTTGAATCAATTGGTGTGGCTTCTATTCGCCACATGTACGTGAGAAGGAGTAGGGTCGCCTGTCCAACCTCGCGGGTTTTTTCCGACTTCTTCCCACTGCCAAACACCACTACACCCAAATGACGTAGTTTGTGTCGAATGGTGGATTAGGCAATTCCATGTGTGTCTGTTTGACCCATATGCTAGTCTCGAAATGACCTACTCTCTCGCTCTCTCTCTCTCTCCCTGTCTGTCTTGTTATTACAGTCGTAATTAAATATATACACCGTTAACCCAGACTGAGTAAAGTAGGATCTCAACATTTATAGCAATGAGGAATATTAGTGAAGTGAGATCCCAGCATTTTGTAAACTTAAACATGACCTCAGAAACTTTTTTTTAATATCAGAAATGCAGATCTCAGCATTTTTGCAATGAAAGATATGTAAATCTCAGCATTTTGTAATTAAAAACAGAGTCGTTAAAAATTTGATCGCAGTATGTTAAATTTGTAAAGAGATATTATTTCTTATGAAAACGAAATGAGTTTAACGCCTTGCTGCTCTACTCCGACTGCCGGGTTAATGATGATGACGACGGGCAGTGTGCTGTATGAGCCAAATTCAGCCGATAGACAATGGCGCTACGGTGAACTTTTATATTAAATTCCGAAGGATCTTTTACGTGCACGCCAATGAGTACACGGGCCCTTGGATTTCGTACCATTTGAACGAATATTTTTATGTTATGGGACACGCCAATGTACTCATATGTAGGTTGTTTTTTTGGTTTTTTTTAATGAAACCGCTTCGAGAAAGTGCTTACCATTTAAGGCCTGAACGACTGGGTGTTTCCCAACAAGATTGCCAATCCTGTGATTACGCATATTAAAAAAAAAGAACGCGCGTATGCATGTCAATAAATAAAATGAAGCCTACCTTTTATACATTTTGTTAAAGTTTACAGCTGTCTTAATTCACGTTATATAGATCAAAAAACCACGCCAATAATGTCACGTTTCGCTAGCAAAACTTCAAAAGATTATCATAAGGAAAAAAAATTGACAACTAAAACATACGCATTAACAAAATCAAAAAAGGGGAAATTTCACTATACGGTAGACCAATGCGGCAATAACCAAAATGTTTGTAATTCATAAATCCTAAAATATGACGTTTGAAAAACTGAAAGTCATACACGTATATGAAGTAATTTACAGAAACGAAAAAAAGAACGTTTACTATGGAAGAACATTGTTGAAATATCACACCAAGTCCAGTGGAGAAACCTATTGTTAAACGGGTATTTGATATATATTTCAACATGATTTCAATAATGTGTGTTCGGTTTGAGCATGTTTTACTGCCATGCGATCGATAGGATAAAAATATAAATTGGCACGAAGGTCTGATATTCAAAACCACAGACAAATGTGTGAACGAGGCGTGAAATACAGAAGGCTGAACTGGTTTCTGAGTCGTCACGTACTTGCCTTGAATCTAGTACGCCGACCTAACGACCATCGCCATTATTGTTTAACTTAAACTTACGACAGTATTACCATGTCTCAGTGGGTCCCGGTGACAAGGACGCTGACTGGCTAACCTGTTGTTCTTGGGTTCGCTCCCGGTGTTGGCGCAGAAGGTTCTATAGTTTCCACTTGTCAGTGGCGCAGGACGTTGGGCCTGACCAAAAACAGTGTATAGATCGATGGAACGAAAAACCGAAAACTGTTGTACAAATTGGCGTGTAAGTAGAAGAACCCCTGACACAGGAAATTCGAAATAGGAGTAGGCCGTATAGTCTGTCTCCATTAGCACCGTCTTTGCATAACGGTTGACGTAAAACTCGATTTCGTTTCATTTCATTACCGTGTCTCCACTAGAGCACCGTACTAAATGTGATAACAAATTGTGCGATAACAGAATGAAACACTCGTGTTGTTGCCTATAATAGGTACAAACTGCGGGATGTCTAAAAGGAAATATGAAATAAATTGTATAAAAGCAAACACACAATTACCTTTGAAACGACAAACGGTCGACAATCGAGTTAAATAATGACCCATTACAAACAAAAGAAACAAATACAAGTAACCAAGTACACGTGGACGTACAATAAAAACGACGAAATCGTCTGTCGCGCAGGACAGGGGGCTTAAGAAGCAACAGTGTCTAGTCGTCAGAGTGGCACGTAAACCGGGGTCACGTGGACACATTAAACACACACAAAATAACCCTTGACGGATCGTACAGTGCATCTGTCCGGGCTACAATTTCCCGATATCACACTGTCTGTGTAGCGTACACTGGTCGTCATCAGCCCAGTAGGTGTAGATAAGTAGGATGTTATATCCAATTTCAATTCTAAATCAAAAATAAAAAATTGTCTCTAAATTTGAACATCAGATCACTTAAACTGTTATATGTTATTTAATATGGCTAGTAAATATGATAAATAAACAGCCAGTACGTTTGTAATTTCAAACACGTGTTCCCACGCGGTTCAAATGTGAATACTGATCAATATGACGGGGCCCCCAAAGGTTCAGTATTCGGGCCTATTTCATTTAAAATATCCTTTCTTTTTCTTCTATGTCATAAAAAAGTAATATTTATGAGAACAGACATTTGTTTGTTTATATACATGTAGTATTATATTAATCACACATGATGTGTATGTACAATAATCCGAGATAATTTGTGAATGAAATTGCAAATCTCTGGGTTGTTAATTAATGGCCATGTTGATAATAGACGTGGACTAACCGTGTTTGTTATAAAGCCGTCTTAATCAACATGTAATTAGTTTTGTTAAATGAATTATATATCATAAATCATATCAATAATACCCTTGAATTATATTCCTGACAGTTTATAATTAACACGTCTCCATACATTATTTGTGGAGGGAAATGTAGCAACGGAAAAAGTTACGTAGATGCAGAGATCAGAGCAAATCGCCAACATAAGTAGTAATGTCCTCGTCAGACCAGCACCCTAACAGATATTTATGGAAGGCAAAAATAACAACAGACAACAACTAGACCTGCATGCAGGAATGACGGGTTTCACTGGTGCCATGTTACCCTTAAACATGTCACTTCCGGTGCCAAATTACCCTTGAACATATGTCACTTCCGGTACCAGCGAAACCACTAAACAGGTTTCCAAATTAACATTGCACACAAATAAAATGGACGCAGAATCAACAAAATCCAACAATATCAATTCATTTTATACATTTGTTACTTGTAAATGATCTTGACAAAATTAAATTACTTCCTGTGTTAATGAAAATGTTCAATTAGTCTTATGAAATCAGAAATGGCATACGATATCATATAGTGAAAATTTTATGTAAAATTTTAAGACCAAAAAACTTGAAAAGTGACTTGTAGAAAATCTGCTATTTCTCTGCAACCTTTAAAGTTACAAACCATTTTGTGGTATCTGTGTGATCGTATGGGTTCATTCTATTTGTTGATTAGCATCAAATACCATAATTTGAAAAAGATTTCAAAACAGACTCACTTCAATAAAATATCTGTTTTGAAGGCTAAAAATACAGTTTTTGCCAAAATGACGTTACTTCCAGTGATAATGAAAATCTTAAATTACTTGAATGAAATCCCAAATGGCAGTAGGTATAACACGGTGTAACGTTTATGAAAATCGAATAATAATTGACACTTTTATGGCCCCGAAACCTTCAAAAGTGACCTGTAGAAAACCGTCTATTTCTCGGCAACCGAACAAGTTAGAAACAATTTTATGATATCTATATGACCATATGAGTTTTGTTTATATGTGAATTTAAACCAAAAGTTAAAATTATTAATACATATTAAGTTATTCTTGGTTGAATAAAACATTGATTTAAAAAGTTTAAAATGCAGTTTTTGACCAAATGATGTCACTTCCGGTGTCAATTTTAAATTGTAATCAACTTGATATGACGCTACATGCTTTTTGAATCAAATGATGTCACTTTTATAAAAATCCAATAATAATTGACTATTTTACAGGCAAAATAACGAAAACAGTGACTTGTACAGAACTGCCCATTTCTTGGTAACTGCTTATATTACAAACGAATTTTAACATACATTTTCTTCGTATGGATTATAGCTACAAGTTTATAAAAGTTACGAAGAAATATTTTAAAATCTGAAAAGCCTGAATAGGTTGTAAATAGGTAAATTTTACACCATTTTTAGCCTCTTAATCGAATTTGCTCGAAAGTGAAGTCGAAATTAAAAAAACTGCTTCCTACATTTTTTGCGCCTTGAAAGGGCACACTCTTTGGGTCAAATAATTTTTCCAAAAAATAATATTTGTTTTCGAAGTAGGAAAATAACTGTCAAAATTGTAGTTTTTGGTAAAATTATGCCACTTCCGGTGCCGACAGATAACACTTTTGGTAATAAAAAAAATGACAATTGATACAACGAAGCATATGAATTTTGTTTTATACAAATCGGACAATAAAAAATTAATCTAGGACTGAAAAACTGAATTAGCCAATGGCGGCCAAGGAAAATTACTGAGACAAATTTTTTTAACATTTTTGCACTAGTCAGATGACTCTTTAATTCTGTGCACAATACGACTAAAAAATATTCATAAATAAAAAAAATTTTTGTAAAATTTTAAATTTTCGAAATTTGGCGCCTAATATCTTCGAAGATTTGCCGAAAATCAAAAATCGAAAGTAGCGTAGCTATGTGCCCTGTCTCAGACTATGCCAAAATGTATCGAAAGTTAAAATCCAATGATTATTGTTAAAATTACTGCAATATTTTCAAAAACGATAACTTCGGTGATTTCGGACATTTCGCATTGTCGCAGAACGTTCAAAATAGCTTTATCCTCTAAGTCACACCCACTTTCCCAGTAAAACCGAAGAGATCGTAACGATGCGACACGTAGTTGCTGAGATCTATTCAAATTGGAATCTGAATAATAATAATAATAATAATAAGAATAATAATTTTAACAAAAACAATAGTGTTTCACACAAGCTACGCAGTGTGAAACCCTAATTAGATAGATGCAGAAATCAGAGCAAATCGCCCAAGAAGTAGTAACCTGTTGGTACACATGTCAAACTGTTGGTGTACTTGACCACATAATATCTCCTTTCCAGATGAAATATACAAAATGGAATAGTAGACAGTGACAATGGCTTGATCTTTTAAACCTATTTTCTGGTCTGCTTGTTAAAGTCTTCCCAGGCTTGTTTTTAAAGAGACTATGGTTTCTTGATTGAGATAAAAAAAAAATAAGAAAAAAGCTAACTGATTACATTGATCCGGTGTTATTTCTAATAACAATATATAATGATCCATACGATAAAATTTCCGTTCAGATTATTTAGTTTTCTGATTTAAGTTTAAATTTTCGATAAAATTTCCGTTCAGATTGTTTAGTTTTCTGATTTAAGTTTAAATTTTCGAATAAACTGTCCACCTTTGAACACCAATTCAATAATATCTTGACAGTGGCTTTATCTACGGACATTAAATCTTTAAAAACGAGGATTGAAATATCCACTTGGCGAAATTGTTCCAATGAACTCTTCACTTTTATTATCATGCCTTTTTTACCCCATACGAAAGAGTTTCTAGTCATTTTAAAGGAATTTGAAAATCTTTAATAGAATTCATTTAGAAATTCTTGTGTTCTGTTTAATCTTAAGAGAATGTGTTAACGATACAAACAACACAGCGTAAAGTATTTTACTGATATGGTTATTAAAGGCCTACGGTTACGAAAAAATGATTTTGAATGAGGAACAAGATTCCTCCCGGTCCCCTCTAAAAACAATATTGATATCCATGTGGGGGAGAGGGGGGGGGGGTGGCAGTCCCCAACCCCATGATCCCGGCTAATGTTGAGCGGTGTGGTATAAGCTAGAGTCGATTTGAAGAATATCTGACCAATGACGAGCAAACCTGGAGGTACGTGGTCGATCTCGGTGTTGGATTTTCCGGCGTGGTCCGGATAGTCAGCGGTGCAGGATTTCGGACCTGGTAAAGGACAGCGTGTAAAGCAGGTGGACACATTAGCGTGCACGCAAATATGGCCAGACCGTAGTTCCGCTATCCGCGCAACATTTCCCTTATACCACACGGTAACACAGGTGCCAGTGTCCATTAGCTCAGAACAGTGGAATCTTAAACCCATATTATTTTATTTCACCTAGCACTTTTGAGATTTAAAAGACATATTTAATTATGTATGAAAGTTCTGTGGTGCTTCACGTAGCATGACATCCAGATGCCCAACTGATATATAACATGGTGAATTATTAATAACATGGCACTATTTATCTTACGCAATTATCATTATCATCTCAATTACCTCCTACTGTCTGGTCATACCAATCTGATTTTCTGTTCATCGGGGTCTTTATAAAAAAAAAGAGCCACATGGAAGAGATGGGGGTTGTATAACGGAGTGGTTATCGCGTGCACGTTGTATCATAAGGTCTGTCATTGAGTACGGTCGCCGGTCCAGCCTCGTGGGTTTTCCCCGGATCATCCCACTGTTAACGGCCCCTGCGCTCAAGCGTATTATTGAAAGAAAATTGAACCATATGTTACCCAGCCCCCCTCCCTCTCTCTCTTCCCCTCTCTCTCTCTCTCTCTCTCTCTCTCTCTCTCTCTCTCTTAGAATTTCAAATTGGAACTAAAAGCTAATGAACACCACAACCATGTACTTTCGTTAGTTCAGTGAGTCTTATTCCCAAAGAAATAAGAAAGAAATTTTACAGATGTTCACCTGGATGAACTTTCTCGGTCAATGCAGGGATCACAAGGCCAGCGAGCGGCGTCTTCCCCACACATCCACCGTGACCCCACTCTGTTTCTGAAGAACAGAAAATCAAGTTGGTGTGGCCTTGTCGTTTAACACTAATTTCTCGTTACTTTATGATGTAGTTTATAATATTGATAAATACGTCTGAACATTGTGCAATCCACGTCTTCCTGTGTGAATTGAATGCATGTAACAGAATTCATGAATAACAGATTTAATTGTCAGAAAGCCATAATTGCGTAAACAGAACCTTTCCTATTCTGTTGTACCACAAAATAAATCAAACTCCCCCGGGTTATCGTTGTTTCGGAATTACTGTCTATAAAAATAAAAACATATGGGTCAAACCGGCGGTAAACAAAAACAAAATGTGTTCAATTTTATATAGTAATCATAACTACCATCATACGTTCTAATATTCATTTATATATTTAATTCGACTGAAATAATATAGTTGAAAACAATATCACATAATAATGGCTTTTGCTAACTAAGCAACTAGGTGGCCATTGTCCTACAATTTATTCTAGGGCTGGACGATATTTGAAAATTTCAATATTGCGATATTTTTTCAAAATTCTTCAATATATTGTCAGTATTGCGATATGTTGGTGCACCAAGCAAGTGTTGTCGAAAAGCCTTAGAAAAGGGGGTGCTAATCCTCTCCAACAGCAATGAGGCACCCCTTGAGTTTATTACCTTCTGGTTGTTTTAATAAATCATCCTGCATCATACTAAATATATATTTTATTTAACTAGAACCATGTCATGTTCCGTTCCGAGTTCAGAAAAACAGTTGATCATATTACAGTCAATTAGGCCTACTTCTTCAGAAACAAAACACTTTTTATTTTATAATCAGCATATGTATATGAACACAAAAAGTGAATAATGAAATTAATTTTGTTACAATATAACATTTATCAATCATTCATCCACACTACAGTTATTTTCAGTTCTGTATCACCAAACAATTATACAAAAAATTAAACAAAACACGACTGCAGTTGAAGGTTTTTAAAACAAAATAAAATTAAATCATTTTAAAAACAAAAACAGTTTTGTAATGCACTGGAGTAAACCCCCAGTTTACGAACCACGCTTGTTAATCTTTGATTTTAAAATGAAATAACACAAGACGTGATAAATTATGCCTTCTTCAAAATATTAAAACCCGAGAAGAGAGCGTACAAATAAATTACTTGTGTTTCCATTCTTGGTAGCTACGTTTCTTCTACATAGTCTACATAAAATTTTATTTTGACCAGTATCGTTTACGTCAATCCGAAGTAGGCCCTTATGTCGAATCTGGCTTGTACAGTTTCTCTTCGGGACTCTGAAGTTGTCCCTTCAACTTCCAACTTCAACTACGTCGTCCGCCATTTTGTAAATCTACCGATAGCTTTATAGACATCGACGACCAGCCGCAACTTTACAAATTAAAATTGAACATTGATAATCAAGACTAGATAAATGCCGAAAATAGCATCGGTTTTTTATTTTCACTTTCGACTTTTTTATGGTCTCGATGTCGATGTACCAGCCACGAGGTCTCATTGTATACTGTGTGACTGGACATCGACTGGTCCGTATTCACCCGATAAATATGTATATTTCTCAATTAGTCCAATTAACTTTAGTTATTCGGGGGTTTCTAAATCAAGTTCGGGACTAAATTAAGAGAATATTGCAGTGCATACCGCGGTATATGGCGTCAACAAACGATATATTGGAATATTGCGGTTTTTCTGAGGGTCTTAAAATTACCGTCAATATAATTTCCAACCGCGATATATTGATTTATCGAAATTACCGTCCAGCCCTAATTTATTCTACAAAGTAGCTAAGGCTTCTGAATTCCACGGCCGACTTGTTGCGCCATTGCTGTGACGTGAAAATTGTGTTTGCACTCTCTAAACACTGTATAAGATCACACAGCTAAATAGTTTTTATTTTTTTTTTTTTACTTTTTCATTACTACTGCATTGCAGTAATGACATATTGAACAATCGTAACATCAATACCGCAATATTAATAAGGTAATATAATATTATGATCGTAGCGATAATTGGACAAATTTGAATGTTAAAGATTAATAATTGACAATTGTTTAATGCCATGTGGATTAAAATTAGCATTCTTTTTACTATAACAGATGTTATTGACATTACATGGTAACCACAGACAGATAATAACCAGTCTAAATTACTCTCATATTACGAAATTCTCAAGAGGATTTATTTGGAAGTCTATAATTGAATAAACCCACTATGTCGTGTCGTCGTCCCAGTTTAAATGTGTACGTTTGTTGAGTTAAGATATTGCTCCACGGGGACTTGAAGGGATTAAAATATTAGTATTATATAGTATTATATAGTATTATATACTAATACTATACTATTATAGTCAAACAGTAGTAAGAAGTTTTATTTTAATCCCTTCAAGTCCTTGTGCTATACGTGTATTTTGAAGCTTTGTCAGCGTAGTCTATGTATTCTGTTTACTACGGCCGATCGATCTGTACTCTGTGTGAAATAACGTTCGGTCGAACCGTTATCTAGGTCGATTTGATATTAGATAATCGAATAACTGACGACAGGATATGGAACGCAAGGGGGGACTTTTACACGAACTCGTCCACACCATACTAATTCGCCCCATTTTGTAAAGGAGGATAATACATACGAAATATTTTTTCCTCGAGTTATTTGTCAACATTGAGTGTTTTTTGTAACACAGCTGGACGTCTTTAGAATAGAATTCAAATATTCATTTATTTCTTTTTTTTTACCTGATATTGGATCACTACCACTTTGTCTGGTCACGCAAAAGATTATGATCACTTTTTGGTTCGGAATAAACGTAATGTTCTGGAAATATGCAATTTCGCGTCATGTTTGTCAGAATGTGTCTGACTGATTGCTGATTGGAGTAATGATTGATTTCATGGTTGGTAGTTCGAAGTCAAATATTCATAACTAATATGAAAATACACAACCCGGTTATCAAATTACTTGTTTTCGAACCGTTAAAAAAATTACAATAAGGTTTATCTGCGTCACCCTAATAAAATTTCGTTACGGATCAACGGTAGCAGTGAGCTTTGAAAATATGAAAAATGTATGCCTTAATAATAACTACCTAAATCCATTCACAAATTGAATGAGCTTGTATTGAATAAAAGTATTTCATTTTTATAAACTATGGTTAAATATGGCCATGAAATTTAATCGGGATTTTTTCAACGTAGTTTCCCGTTGTCAGTGGTACAGGGCGGAGGGCGTAACAAGGGCAGCTGTCTAGTCGTTTGGGTTGGACGAAAAACCGAGGTCCAATGTACATTGGCGTGCACGTAAAGGATCGATTGGCAGTTGGAATTCGTTGTAAGAGGAGGTCATTGTGCCGGCAAAATTTCCCTCATACTCATAGCATACTGTATGATGCATGCTCGTTTTCGTTGGCGCAGTCGGAACAGAACAGTAAGACGCTATAACCCCATTTCATTTCATTTTCACGGTTAAATAACCAGAAAATGGAGATTTTTGGAACTATGTGATATGTGTGTCGTATAGATTCCATTAGTTGGCATTTACACGTATTACGGTGTTCATTACCTTTTAAATCAAATCTGGTGTACGACACGTTTAAGACCCCTTGGTAGTTAGGAATCGAAATAAGTGTGTGGGCAAAATTCTCTCATAGAATACTTCGTGGTGTACGTCCATCTTCATTAGCCACGATGCTGCAAAAGTGTAGCATAAAATTACGTATTCTTCCGCTTATTTATTTTTATATACTAAAACTGTTTATTCGGTCATTCAGTTTCTCGGTGGACGTCTACTTATCTTATGTAATTGTCGAGTGGGTTAGCGGTCAAAAGTTCTTCAGTGGGTACATACCGAAAATAAGAGATTATCTGAGAAGAAGGGTCAAAATTTGTAACTATTTAAACTTTACAGTCTTCTTGGAGGATGTTTATTTTGTGGTAATCCCCTAATAACATTATAGGTCTTAAAGTGGTAAACAACAGCACAAAGGACTTTCCCTTGATTAAATTTAGTCAACGTTTACAATTATGCAAAACAACATGCTGATCACTGTCACAGCATTCATTCGGTAAACTACGTCAACACCCAGGACATCGAGTAAACCACAGATCCGTAAAGTGTACACGATGACATTAAGTTAGTAAACAAATTGCCGTGTTATAGTGTTTAAAGATTTCCATACGTAAACAAACTCTTTTGAACCTCATGACACAACAACGAAAAGGTTAAACGTTTGCTTCAGAGAACAAAGCTTTTTTATCACGAGAATGTAAACTAAAATATGCTAAGCGTGAGTTGAAGTTCTGAATTCTGGTTATTTGATAGAAAGGCGATAATATTCCTAAGCTATTTCAGTTTAAGAAAGGGTTTTGTAACCCGACCCCCATCCCACCCATTTCATTACTCACAAAGTCCCCCCCACCCCCCCGCCCCCGGACTTGAACATTTTTGAGGAATACAAGTCTCTAACGTCATTTTGGCGCAAATATCAGTCTATGCCGTGACTGGATTACACATCTCGTTCTCGTTTCTCATGTTCGCCGCGGTTTCCTTATATAGGACATCCATTGTTAAGGAAAATTGACAATTGACAGTGCACGCTGTTATAATTTCTCTAAATTACATAGGCCTACACACACAGTTACACAGTAAGCTTTTTAAAGTAAGAAATCCAAAATCCCTTTTATTATGTATTAGGCTAATATGATCACACTGTGATTCAATTTCACTGATGCAAAGCGGTGATTGTGATAACACTTCTATATCATTATCTCTCCCTTTGAATGTCCATCCCATTTCGCCATATTATGATAAAGGGTAAAGCATTCGATTTATGTCATAATGCCTGTCATTCGGTCAAGACTTGTACTTTTCCTCCGGTTTCCACATTTCTAAGACAACTGCTCGTAGGCCTAAGTGAATTGCTGAATGAAGATCGACCATATTATTATGTCACTCTCAAAACAGCTTAAGCCTAGGACTATGTGTTGAGATTCGGAGACGTTGCTTGGGAGTCACGGTGGCTAAGTGGGTCAGACGCTGGCTCGCAAACATGGAGGTCGTGTGTTAGATCCCTGCATTGGCAGACAAAGTTAATTTCCCCGCGTGGTTTCCACTTGTCAGTGGTGCAGGGTGGGTGGACGTAAAAGATCCATTGGTAGTTGGTAATTGATCTAAGAGTAGGCCATAGTGCCGCTGCCCAGGAAAAATTTCCGTCGACTCATAGTACATTGTATGGCGTAGCTTATGCCCGTTGGCCCAGTCCGAGCAGAATAACATAATAGGACGTTAAACCCCCTTTGATTTTTTTGAGACGACGTTGTTCTATTTAATAACTATAATATATAAAGATACATCGGGCAATATTTAAATCATATTGGCGGTTGTTTTAAAGATGTAATCGGTACATTTTATCTAAACGGAAAATTAAATAACCTACAGTTATTTTAGTTGTGAGAGTGATAATCTCCCTTTAATGTCTGACCGAAATTATAGCAGAGAAAATATATAAACAAATAAACACAGATTAAAAAAACTCAAACTTACCCTAAATTCAGTTTTTCCTCGTCGTTATCCATCTTCGATAAAATCTACAATATATTTTGCTTTGAAATGCTCTCGTTTTAACCTATTCCCACTGAAATTTCCTGAACAAAAAATCGTCTGCTACTAAAGTACAAGACTATAGGCCAGGAACCTGAAATTTCCTAAACAAAAAAATCGTCTGCTACAGGCTACGACCCAACCACAGTATAATGTGAATGAATGTAATGTTTTGTAATATAACTCCCACTCCCACTATTTACTTGTCAATTAAAAAAAAACTGTTTTGGTTTCTTGCCAAGATACGCACAACAGACTTCTAAATAAGGGAGCTAACTCTATTATTATATGTTGGATGTGGGCCACAATATATCCATACATACAAATTATTATAACATGAAATGAAATGGTGTTTAACGTCCTACTGTACTCCCCCAAATATTTCGCCAACAATAAGGATTTCTTAGGTGTGTTGTTAGAGGCCCCCCCCACCCAATTTTATGAGCGGGTTACAGACCCGCTCACCAACAATAATAATATGGCCGCTCATGATCTGGTGGTTGGCAGCCCATCAATCACAGCATTATTGGTACCCCAAGGGATGAGGCACCCAAGCATTCATGCCATTTTGGGTACCCCATTGATCAAGGCGTGGTTGCCAAACCAATCGTACTCGGCATTATGCATTATGTGTGGCCCGACAATCAATATTATCCGTAAGAGGCGCCTCGCCAATCAATAATATTTTTGGTGCCCCCAGGATAAGGCACCCCGCCGATCACATTTTGGACGCTCCATCAATCAAGTTGTGGTGTTAATCATATGATTCATTATGAGGTGCCTCACCATTTGGGGGGGGGGGGCACCACATATGTAAGTGGGCCCTGATCGTGAAATTCAGGATCAATCGGGTTAAAAGTAATTGAAAATATAAATAACGTAGCGATAATGTTTAGCTCAAGTAAAAGCTATATATTCAGAATTCAGAACCCAACAGAAAAGGAATGGATGAATTTATATAAGCTCCAGGTTGTTTTCAGATCCCATTATCATGCTGTATTATGTAAATATTTATTGAACAGTGTAAGAAAGATCTTGCTGCTACTCAGGTCTCTGACTTTTACTGTAGTTTGTGTTGCAATGTGATGGATTAGCTTTCAAAGCAACAAAAGTTATTTAGTAATTTGAGAGAGGGAGCATGTGTTTAAACGTCTATGATACAAACTAGGTCATTTTGTGACTTTTTTTTAATATTTTTTTTATTTCAATAGTGGGAGAAAACCAGAGGACCCAGAGAAAAAATCTATTGAGTTTGACAGGCGACCCTACTCCTTGTCACATACACCGTGGAAAATCCTGCTACTTACGATCTCTAATCTTAACGTAGTTTGTGTTATAATGTGACAGGTTTACTTTAAAAGCAACAAAAAACTATCGGTAATTTAAGGAAATTTAGATGCGATTACCAACTACCAATATCAACTCATTTTTTAACAGTTTTATTGTGTGATATGATTAATTTACATAAATGATTGATACAATACATGAATAATATTTATATGAAAACAGTTTCTGCTATTTGACGATTCAACATGACAGTGGTCCACTCAACATGTTCGAGATTCAGCTACATCTGACAACATTTTGCCCATCTTGAAAAACACTACCACCCCCACCCCTTATTTGTAACAAGTACATCACTATGTGGATTAATACAGCTGTCACAGCAATATGTGACCGGAAAAACTAATTTTTTTTATCTGAAATAAAGTTTCTGGCAGTGATTACAACAAACACACCCCTCTTTTTATCTTGTTTCAAAATAAGATAATAATAAGACCACACCAAAAAAATATTCAGGTTCTCAGACATTTCTTACCAAAAGTTTTGATTTTTGTATTTTTTTATTTTGTCAAAGGATCACTACTGATCTAAAAGACTGCTGATGCTCATACACATCAAATGTCAAGGCCCTACAATTATCTTGTAAGAGTGTATGATTATCCACTACCGTATAATTTATAACTGTCGTTAACATTTATCAGGTTTGCATCCTTGAGAATGAGTCTATGGTTTCATTAAAAAAACAGATTATGAAGTTACAATGTACCTCCTATAACCAGAGTAAAATGTTTATGTGCGGTAATTGGCACAGGATTATCTGAGAACCAGAATACTTTTTGGTTGTGGCCTAAATACTGAACAGAATGAATGGTTTAAACCCATCCATCATATTTTCAATTCAGTCAGTACACATAATATAGAACTAAAACATGGATTCAGCCCACTTTGTTCCTGTACGACACACATAGTACAATATGTTGAATTATGTTTACAATTTGTTTTTCTACTTCACAAGTTGTTGAAACATGTTCACAGAGGGATTTGTTTATTTTCGTCCATTTTGTAGATAATAAACATTATTTAATGTTTTAGCATCAATTAATGATCCACATTGAATTGCACTATTTTTACGAAAAGTATTAACGATCACCACGCTGGGGCTGTGTTTGCCAATCGTCTCATACGTCTGCAAGAAAAAACAGAGTAATAATTATTGAGATGTTTGAATTTTTAGAAAGAAGTTTTATTTAAACTAGGACATATTTATTTATTAATTACTGATGCAGAAAAAATTAACTCCCACTATCCCCCAGGGAATATCACAGACCGACATGGGCTTACTTCAATATTAACACTTTATAGATGACATTTTACAGCTCAACATTATATTATGTTGCAACAAGGGGGGAGTTACTGAAGGCTACAATGTGTATTAAGATTGTAACTTCCAGCCAAAGTATGAACAGATAGAGAATCTCCTACAATATGATATTTTTTGATATCAAAAAACACGAGTTGGGAGATTTTATTTATCACCCAATCCTTTCTTACATGCACAAATAAATAAATATAATTATTTGGTATAGACTTCACTTTTACTGAATCTGATTACATTACAGCGTAGTGATACATCATTTTTTGACAGCAGTTTACCTATTGCAAAGTCCTATATATTGACCCAGCATTTCCTTCAAGGTCAATTAAATAAAAACAGTTTCTTTTTAACTAAAAACAGACACTTTTTATTCAAAATAAGTGGTTTCTTTAAAATAAAAGAAAGTAGTTCCTTTTTGATTGACCAATCAAATTCATGTAGATTATGTAATTTATCATACCAGCGATATCTACTGTCAAATGTGTTATTTAAGAGTTTTTCATGGATAAGATTCAAGAAATTATAAACCCAATGTATGTCAAATGTAGAAATTGATGTTTATCATCTGATATATTAAAGTTAGACCTTATGATCTAAAGTGCATTAAAATATTTCCTACCTTGTGTTTCTGTCTTGATCTCTGATCTTCTTCTCCATTTCAGCATCTGTCAATGTTTCCAGGAATGGACACCATGAATCAGCTTCATGTTGATTTCTGATAGCTACTTCTACTGTGGGTAGAGGAGCTTCACTATAATAATATATATATATATAATATATAAGTATACAAAAATGAAAAAACACAAACACAAGAAAACAACATTCTCTTTTAATTGTTAATTAACTGGGCATTAACATATTGTAAATGGACTTGTCTACATGAACAGAATCACATTTACCATCATTAAATAAAATACTTTAAAATTTATTTCAATTTGTAGATAATGTGGTAATGCTTATTTTATTTTTGCTATGCATGAAATTTCAGAATTCTTTCTGGAAAAGTTACTCTCTCCTGTTGACTCTTAGAACTGCCAAGTTATCTTTTACATGCACCACTAGCAATGAGCTCATATGGATATGCAGCACTAGCGATGAGCTAATATGGATATGCACCACGAGCCATGAGCTATATGGATATACACCACAAGCCATGAGCTATATGGATATGCCCCACCAGCAATGAGCTAATATGGATTATACACCACTATTATTCACTTCTGACTTTTATTCTATCCAAACGACTAGACACATATAGAGCTTTCAGCCACACGATCCACAGGTATTACACTTTACAAGCGTGCTAGGAGTGTAAATATCTCCCAAAATTCTTCTTTAATTGTATTGAATAAATCGTAAACCTGACTTTTATTCTATCCAAACAACTAGACACATATAGAGCTTTCAGCCACACGATCCACAGGTATTACACTTTACAAGCGTGCTAGGAGTGTAAATATCTCCCAAAATTCTTCTTTAATTGTATTGAATAAATCGTAAACCTTACCTAAATGCGTATGTTCTTCCATGCCAACTAAGCTGTCCTCTGATACTATAGGCTATACATGTTACAAACTCACCACCTAAACCTACAACATTTATAGAACATCAAAGTCAATGGGTGCAATGAGAGAGAGTAGACTAACATATAGTTTACTTTTATTTCAATAATTCGCTTGCGCGTAGGGGTCTTTAGCAGTGGGAGGAAACCGGGGTATCCAGAGAAAACCCACAAGGTTGGACAAACCACCCTACTCCTTGCCACGTTCAACCGGGGATTCGAAACCATGCCAGTTGACTCAATGGCAGGCCGTATAATACAGCACGCGCACGCTAACCATTCGGCCACCCATCCCCCCAATGGATGCAAAGAGCCGACAGTTAAAAAGTGGATAATGAAAAGAGAATATGCTGAAAATTTCAGTCAAATTGCTTCACTCTGAACTAACTATAAGCAACTCAATTTTAGGCTAGCCTTGAACGTCATTACCAACATTGGTTGGAAAATTCTTTATTAACCATTTTTACGTTAAATTATCCATCACAAAATGTATTCAAATTCACTAAATATTGAGAGTTGATTATGGTCTACTGCTCTGTACCAACCCGACTAATTAAGATGGAGCATCTGTGGTCATCCTATTGGGTCAATCATATATTGAGGTCAGTTGTAGTCATTGTGTTGACCGTATAGAAATGTTTCCGAACGTTTTTACACGTAGGAGATTGTGGACTCAATAGGGATAATCCTATTGGAACTTGGCATTAATGGGCCAGCAACAAGTAACACTCACATAAGATTTATAAAAAAACAACTTGACACAAACAAGAGAGATTTTAAGAAGTGTTATACCTAATTCAGCACATAATTTTGTAGCAAATTCTTCTGGATTATTTTCTTTGTCCGACATATCCCATTCAAACTGGTCGACTAATGATATATTACCAACATGTATATTTAACTGTAAATAAAACAATTTTACAAATATTTACTGGTCACTATAAGTACATGCATGGGGAATTATACATGGGGACCATGCACTTTACCAAAGAACATTATCAGGTTTTTTTTTAACCCAGCATAAAAATTTCAACCCTACTCCTTGTCACATGCAACCTGGGAATCAAAACCATGCCAGATGACTCAATGACAAATCTTGACAAACAGCTTACACATGCTAACCATTTGCCCCCCCCCCCACATCAATGAGAAGATATGAGTTATCATCATCTTAATACACAAACCTTTAATATAACTCTTTGGTCAGCTGACGGTTCTTCGATTACCTCGCTAGCAGGATACGCCTCTATTTGTTGTCGTATAGCTTGAGCAATCGCGGATACAAAATTTAACGGATTCAAGTCTAGATCATCACATAATATTTCTGCAAACTGTTCTGGTGTTATTAAAGTTTCTGGAATAAAAAAATACAATATAATCGAATAACGTCACTTGACCTCTTCTGCTAGCCAACTATTTAAAAACTTTGAAAACTTACTAAGAACAATTCTGTAAACATTTAATAAACCTCTTGATTACACCTATGGAGTTCATCTGATTTATACTGGTTGCAGGGGTTTGTGTTTCATCTCACAAATATAGAGAGAGAGAGAGAAATGGGGTTTAACGTCCACTCAACACAACTAGGCCATTCCGGGACTAACATATGGTTTTAACTTTTTATTTCAATAATTCGCTTGCGCGTAGGGGTCTTTAGCCGTGGGGGGAAACCGGAGTGCCCGGAGGAAACCCACGAGGTTGAGAAGGCGCCCCTATCTCCATGCCACATACGCTCACACCAGGGCTCGAAACCACAGCCGCAAGCCAGAGGTGACCGGCCAGCTAGAGGTCGAAGCGCGGCACTCTAGACCACTAGGCCATCCCAACCCCCCATGAGTTAATAAACAGCGCTGGTTATAAAAATATAAATCTTTGATGCAAGATATTTCAATCATACCATTTTTATTCCAAGTAAAACAATCTCTTAATTTCTGTCCATCAAATTCCATATCTAGTCTGATTGGCACCAGTTGTTCTTGAATGCTGGCATTTTCCAAATTCAGTGTTGGGTCAGTATCATCAAAACTGAAAACCATTCATAATATACACTGTAGTACTAAATTTAATACAAAATCACACTCAAAACTACAACTGACATAACATATCAAGAGCAACATATTTTACACTAGCATTTGATGGTCATTTTTGTAACATGTTTCTCAATAACAGATAGACAGATTTGCCCACAATCTAAACCATGACAAAAATTAAAATGGAAAACCTTAATGCTGATCTTGGCCATGCTGATTTTGAATTATTCATGTTTATCCTCAAAAATGGAATATTGTTTTAGGGCGAATGGCCCTTTTAATCTATGATTTTATTGATTGATAATTACTGAACTACTTACCACAATGGAAATGTTCTTATTTTAGATTTGCCCAATCTATTTCTGTTGATGGGTGTAGAACAGGGAACAGCATCTAGATGATGAGAGCTGGTAGGTATTGTTGGTACCCAGGCAGCTTTCTTTTGCTTTGAATCTCTGGGGGAATAGAAGGTAAGAATGGGAACAATGTCAATCTAGGTACAAGTTTGCTACTGTAAGGATGGAAGTTGGGGCATACAGGTAGACAATCCAAACTGTTCTATGAAGGAGGATTGATATGAAAACAAGGAAAATAAACAATGGCCATATCTACCTACTACTTATTTTGTCTGAGACCTTTTTGGGGATTGCTTACTTGATTCTTCATTGTGTTCTATACAGTATAAAGCCCTGGACATCCTTGAGATTGTCCACTTACATAATTTGCATGTGAGTTAAGAGTTTTGATATAACTACATCTAGGTTTCGTTTGGAATATAATTCAGTTTAGAACGACTAAGATAATTTTATAATATACTTGGAATCACTCAACTGGTTTAAGAACACCAGCAAGTTTAACAGTAAACAGTTACGGTTAAACTTGATGCTTTTCTTAAACCAGTTGAGTGATTCCGAGTATATAATTAAATAATAATAGTATGGCCAAATTATATACATACATGTACATGTATGTATATTTGTGAAATTTGTAATAACCAACCTGAAGGACATAGAGGAATCACTGTTGATAGAAACAGCCTTGTACTTTTCATCACTGCCCTTAAAGATTTCATCCACTTCACAGACTTTTAACAGAGTTATATTGGTAGCTAGAGAGTGCTGGCCAAATCCTAAAATAAACAATCAAAATGGCTAAAAAAAAAAGATTCTTGTCTAAAAGCCTGCTGCTCATCGATTTACATTTTTCAAATAATATCTAATTTTTCAGAGCTTAATACAAGCTAAATATGTAATCTAAAATTGATCTTATAATGTTTAATTCAGAGAATATAATCAAAATATCAAGAGTAGACAATTACCTGGCATGATTTCAATAGAATTAAAAAGAAAATCATCAAAAGGCTTTAGCAAAGATCATGGAAAATTTGACTTTTATATCCCATTTATATCACAGGCTTTAGATGATGTAAAAAAGATTTTGAATCAATTTTCAATTAAACATAGCTTTGTAAATACTGAACTGTTCCCTAACAATTATATAATTATAATAGTATCCATAATTATTTACCCATAGCTGATATTTTCTTCCTTTCCTCTAGTGTAACTAGTCGTCGCCACATAGATGGATATCTTTTATAAAGAGAGCCCCGGAACATACGTAAATATGTCCCCACCTGCAAAAAGTACAAACAAAAGAAATGAAACATTTCCTTTACCATAATAACATGCCTGGAAATTAGGCACCTGACACAGACAATGTCAGACAGAGATTCAGGGTTTGTCAGGCACAAAACCTCTGGTGCCTGTCATTTTGTTCGGCACTGATTTGTCTTTTTAGTGAAATCATTAATACATGTTTGGCACTAAGTTGAAAATGTCAGATATAGCTAAAAACGTTATTTCAAGGCCTGCATAACAAGTTCAAGCTATCGATATTGTTATATTCCTAGAAATCATTGGAAGGACTAACTAGGTAGCCTTACAGATGGAGATCACTTAATCAAACTGAATTAAGGCAAAACAACTACACATTCTGCAAAGCTTCAGAATGAAGAATTATTGAAATTACCCTATATTATGTCAAGAAACACTTGTGGGAAATACTGCTCTGACTTCACACTGTTGGTGATTTTCCATCACAACTGCTCACTCAATGGGTGAATATACACCTTAGTTTTTATGGAATACATGACCACTCGGACCAAAGACCACTCGGACCAGGACCACTCGGACCAAAACGAAGACCACTCGGACCAAACAAATAGACCACTCGGACCAAACAAAAAGACTACTCGGACCACAATAAAAAGAATACTCGTACCAAGTATTTTTACAGATAAATAATTGTTAATATGACTACTCGGATCGCTAATAAATAAGGTACTCGGACCAAACAAAAAGACTACTCGGACCAAGTGCTTTAATAGGATTACATGTCATTTCGGACAATTTAAAACACGAAAGAAAATATTTATTAACATGAAACACGTGGTTAGTAAAAGGCTCCACCAAACGATAAAACATTAGTTGCACTTACGGTTCTTTGATAATCATCGTTTCCCGTAAAAGTAATGTATTTGTTTAAATCCAATAATATGCTGATCAATTTATTTGAAAATGTGAGTTGTCAATCATCGATAATGGCGGCCGTGTGTTGATTGCAATTATTCCGTTTCACAAAAAAAAACCATTAGCAGAGATCGATCAATCAAGCTCGTTTAATTTTTGACAAAAGAAAAACAATGAAGTATTTCTAAATATACACAAATTTTCAACAATTGGTCTTCCAACGTAAATTGAACGGTCCGAGAGACAACAAATATTGTTTTTTGGTTGGTCCGAGTGGTCTTTTGGGTTGGTCCGAGTAGTCTCCGTTTTGGTCCGAGTGGTCTTTTTTTTGGTCCGAGTGGACTTGGTCCGAGCCGAGTGGTCTTTGGTCCGAGTGGTCTGGATACCGTTTTTATGGGAAACTAACATAAAAGTTAACGAAACGATAGATAACTTTTTTTGTGATTATCAATATTATGGTGCGTGATAACACAGTCAAAAGTAGGTTACAGCAGTAGAAAACAGGAAAAATCTGTTTACAAGGCTGAGAGCTGCCTTATACAGACAACTCATCCCAAAGACAACTCATCCCAAGACAACTCATCCCAATATATTTCTGGTTAATCTGGTATCATTAAAATTATAAATGTTGAATACATTCTCATTCAAGATATTAATATTTTGAGAAATTTCAGCCAGTTGTTACATGTTGATTACAGTTTTGAAATTGGTACAAGCAATTCTGAAGGGGAAATGACACTTTTGAAGTCACTCAGATATGACCGAAAAGCCCAGATTTTGGTGCCATGGCATTCATTCACTGTTCTATTAGTGTTATAGAATTATAGTATAGAGCATTTTGATTACATGACGTCGATCTCAGATTTTAAGAAATTCCATAATTTTGGAGCTATACTTACTTCAACTTGGTATATTTTGAATACAAAAATAAAGTTTTATAACAATGCGGTCAGTGCTGTTAGTTTATTTAGTTATATTCACACAATATTATTTTAAAAGAAAAAAACTTGATTACACTTGACTGTAATTATGTCGAAATGTAAGATTCCAGAGGTACAGTATCATGAGTATGTATTAGAGAGAGAGAGAGAAATAGGTACAATATGTATGAGAGAGAGAGAGAGAAATGGGGTTTAAGGTCCACTCGACACAAACGGGGTCATTTCGGGACTAACATACATATGGTTTAATTTCATTTCAATAATTCGCTTCCGCGCAGGGGTCTTTGTCTTTAGCAGTCGGAGGAAAGGTTAAACAAGCAACCCTGTACTCCTTGCCACATACAACCGGAGATTCAAAACCATGCCAGCTGACTCAATGGCAGGCCGTATGATACAGCGCGTGCACGTTAATCATTCGACCACCCCCCCCTTCCCCCGGAGGTACAAACGAATATTCCTCCGCTCCATCTGATATCCATACCGATACCGTTGTATTGTATTCCAGTGTCAGTCAACTCAATCTAAATCAGTTCAGTCAGACGCAGAGGATGATCAGTCCGCCGAGGAACAAAGGGTTTGTCCTTCGTTTTGGGGCAATCTATAAGTTTATTTTCTTTTTGCTATGCCATCTTTAAACATTGTTTTACCTCAGAACCGATGTAATAAAGTTCCCCATTTTCTTCTAACCTAAATGCTCTAGGTTTTTCACCGTACGTCTTTGTACTAAAGCTGGTCATGGCAGTCGCCATCATTGTGTTCAACGCCACCTGTCACAAAGGGAGGCAACAGAGTGACTGATTTAATAGGATGCAGACCACCATAAATTTCCCCATTGACTTTGACAATGTTAACTTTTCATCAAATTTTCGTTGGGTTGAATCGGTTGAATCCTTTCCACAACAGACAGAGAAACAAAAATAAATAAATGGTCATATAAGAATAAGGATGAGGTTAACCACCGACTCTTTGAGATACACAAACTTGAAATAGCATACTAAAAACTTTTAACTACTCATCCTGCATATCAGAGAGAGATAGATAATAGACGAACTACAATTTAAGGTACCGAGATGATAAAATTTAATGGTATTCTACCTCCGATAGGCCTACCGGGACTTGTTCCGTTCATATCGTTAGTCAAAAACATATAATACTTTGGATAGTATTAGTATAACAAATATATGTTTCTCGTGCAATTTTGAAGGGATTTTCTTTGCACACATTTTTTCTGATTGTCTGTGACGTTTTCGTTTCTACACTTTAAAATAATAGAAAATCAAAGGAAATGCTTTATATAAAATTTTGGGCTCCGCGCAACTATATAATGCTTTCATTGTAATTAATATACCTCATGACTATGCTAGCACTAGACTATTTAGCATAAAGGTGCATAATATTTCTGTGGTATCTCTAAAAAAAATCTCTGTGGTGTATTTGGCAGCAGAGAGGTTGTATGGCCGAATGAAGCGCGTAGTTTCGATTTCCCGGCTGAACGTTTATCTGCGATAGCACCCTAGCTAGGAGGACGCGGACGTTAAGCCACACAACGGCGCCTTAGACGTCTTACTGTTGGATAAAACTGTAATTTCCATTTATGAATCGTACAAACTTTTAGTAGTCGTCTGGGAGTTTAATGCCCGCGCGTGCACCGGGATTTTCTGGTTCATAATAATTGGGCGAATCTGTATACCATAGTATTATTCAAAATTGCACATTATTATCTTAGTGAGAGTGACAATGCATTTTTAACGCAACTGAACACATTGTATTTCATTTGAACTCGTATTAATTTAACTTGCGTTTATTTTGGTTTCATTATCGAAAATGTTATGCAATCATAAATTTCAAAAATGTGAAAATTCGCCATAAAATGCAAAATTTGGCCACTTCCCCCCTCTAACAAACATGCCTAATTATTAAGCCTTTTAAACATTGACTTTAAAGAATCTTTTATCGCCATTTTCTGGCACCTAGAAATGACCACAAATAGGTCGCAATGCATATAATGACGTGTTTTGCAGTAATTTCTAACCTGTTATGTTTGTTGAAATACGCGAAAAGTGCAAACTGAGCGTCGGTCTTTGTCGTCTGGCTATTCTGCTCTTCACTGGTAGTATTCTCCTGTGCGATATCTTTAGCCTCCTTCAACGAGTCGCTTCAATCAAATGGCGCTTGAATGATTTCTGGAATGCGATTCCTGTGCAAATTTTAAAATTTTCATTTTGTCTTAAATATTGGATATCAAAAGCCCATGTTTTCACTATAAAGTTAACAACATATGTTTATATAAATTGACCAATAAGCCGTGTTTGCAATGTCGAAGACTATGATATTTGGTTAGAGACTTGCATTCCTCCTTTAATTCCAAATTGTCTTCTCTAGTTTTCTTTTTTCTGAAATACACTATCATAATTAGGATTTGCGTTTGTTTGGTTTTCCCCATTGGTACCTATCAAGGAACATTACCTAGTTGTTTGGATGAGACGAAAAACGGGGGTCCAATTTAATGTACACGTTGACTGCACGCAACTGCAGTGGCACTGCACGGGCAACATATCCCTTACAGTACACTGCATGGGTAAGCCGTCTTCATTAGCCGAAAATGCATCAAAAAAGTAGGACCATACACCTCGTTTCATTGCAGTTGGTTTTTTTTTTTGGTGTTGAAGTGTGGTATTGTTGAATACATCGGTATATTCCTCCACACATATGTCATAAGCCTACCGTTAGCAAATTTTTCTAGGAGTTGGTGCCAAGGATTATCTGTTGAAACCATTACACTGATGCCAACTGACTCGCTACATAAGACATCTCTTACACGCGTGCTCACCGTTTCACCTTGCTAGAAAACCTTTGACTATTTCAAGTTGTTTGAAAGATTTAGCATAAACCATTAAAAAACAATAGTGTAGCATAAACCATTAAAAAAAACTGTAGTCTTTGCTATGAAATAGTTTAAAGATGGGTTAATTTAACCCGCATATGCCCATGGTTTGGGACGTGTACTTATTGCTCGAATAATCACTCTATCTTCTGGCGATTAAAACCCAAAGCCCCCTCATAATTAAATCTGCATAATAAAAGAAAATGTTAGTTTGTTTGCTATTTGAAACTCTACCATTGAATTTTTATGGCAAATTCTTGACTCAAAATATATACTATCTAAAGACCATTACCCCCGCGGATAACTAATTTCGGACAGTAAGCACACACACCACATCTTAAAATTACATTTAAAGAGAGAAATGGGGTTAACGTCCACTCGACACAAACCAGGTCATTTTGGGACTAACATATGGTTTCATTTTATTTCAATAATTCGCTTGCGCGGAGTGCCCGGAGGAAACCCACGAGGTTGAGACGGCGCCCCTATCTCCACATACGCTCACACCAGGGCTCGAAACCACAGTCGCAAGCCAGAGGTGACCGGCCAGCTCGAGGTCGAAGCGCGGCACTCTAGACCACTAGGCCACCCCCCCCCCCTACATTTAAAGCAAGTGAATTAAACGATCAATATGCACCGGTGGGTGACATCTGACCACACGGGCGTTATCACTCATAACTCACAGTGAATTTACATTTACATTAGGGGCTAAAATTAAAAATTTAAACTCGTTATTAAGCTTATGGGCTTAAATACGAGGATTCGCGGTAGCTCCACAAGATAATTTATCGGGATCAAGTCGATTATCATATTGCAGGAATACTTCGTTGTATGTGGAATTCCACTTGTATTGTTTGTCGGGGTACATTTACCCCAAAGCTTACTGGACAGGATGATGTAAGTGTCTAGTCGGTCGGATTAGATGGAAGACAGATGTCACTTCCGAGTGCACGTGGGATAGTTGTGTCAAAATTGCCTCCATCAGAGCACAATGCACGGATATGATATTTGCCCGTTTTCGTTATCCTGCAGTTGGTGGAGATGAAATGAAATGAAATGGGGTTTAACGTCCTATGTTCTGCTCCTAACCTGGGCTAATCAAGACGGGCATACGCCATACAGTGTGCTATGAGGGAAATTTTAGCCGTGCAGCGACGCTACGACATACTCTTAAATCGAATTCTAACTGCCAAGGGATCTTTTACGTGTACGTCAATGTGTGCACGGGACCTCGGTTTTCCGTCCCATCCGAAGGGCTAGACACTTGTCCTTGTCAGACCCTCCGTCCTGCATCACTGGCAAGGGGAACCACGGCGGAAAATCTGGATGAACTTTCTCGGCCTGCAATGCGTGCACGTAGAGGATCCCTTGTCAGTTGGAATTCGATATAAGAGTATAGGTCACAGCACACTGTATATGTCCGTCTTCATATGCCCAGCCCTGAGCAGAACAGTTGGACGTTAAACTCCACTTCATTTCATTTCCCATTTCGTTTCATTTACACCATACAATGTCCCAACACAACTCTAAATTAGATTTCTCAGATACAGAGTTATCTGAATATCGAACATTTGTGCGTTTTCTCTCGATGCACTCCACTTAATAAGCTAATCTCGAACTGACATTAGATCAGAATCTAGCACCCATTGTTCGCTTTATTTTCCTAGATATCAAAATTAGGCCCCGGGCCTAGTTCTCTGTGTCATGTATTGTAAAAGCAATATATTGATCTGATAATATTGATGGGATAATATATTGATTATCTCATAAATTTGCCGACGTTAAGACACCTTGTGGCGTAATTTCTATAAGGGTATTTCTGTTTGTAACATGAGAATTTTTTTTTCTTGAATAATACTAGGCCCCAAAAAACACCAGGAAGTTCTTAAGGATTTTCCGGCATGGTTTCTCTTCGTCCGTTGTGTAGGACGGGGCGGGCGGGTGTGGGGTTTGCAAAGACGAACTAAAATGGGGTTTAACGACCTACTGCTTCGACCGGGCTACGGGAATATGCCATACATTACGTGTAAACCATAATTGTGTAACGGGGCCTTGTATTTTTTTGTTTGTTTTTTTTTAAAACCCACCCAAACGCGCGTTGGTAAAGGGGAGTGATTTTTGTACGGTTGGGACAAAAAGACAACTATACCCGTCTTCATAATTTAAATCTAGTTTTAAAAATCGTATGTGTGGACCTATGTCTATATATCTGAATTATTCGGCATAGATATAAGCACCCAGCGGGCTGAATTTAATGCATGACGAGTGAGTTATAAATTCCAGTGATTGCTATAATTTTGCTGAATTATTGTTTACATTGACTTGAATTAACAATGGCCTGTTTATTTCGAAATAGGCATTGACAGAAAACTTGCATCAAGACACATTATATAAACACATAGGCCTGTAAAGCTTTAATACTTATAGGCAACCTACAGAAAACACTGGAGAACTCGACTAAAGAATTATGGCTTTCGGTAGTCTATAATTATAACCATATATTGAAAAAGAATTCTAGTCATTAGGTATCTACTCATATTTGCTGAATCATTGTTTACTGTGATATTGACACGGAAAGCATAAATAAGAACTGGCCCATAGCTAAATTGAAGTGAATTGAGCAGAAACTGTGGTTTATTGAAATGAAATATGCGCAAAGACCGTATAGGAGCAATGACATTCTAGTTATCATTATTTTTTGCTGAATAATTGTTTACATTGATACCTAGGTATATATAAAAAAAATCCCACATGCGCCTAGACACAAAAATAAATTTCACGGGTATTTTTGCGAGGGGTGGGGTGGGGTAGGGAATCGATCTTAAATTATGAAGTGATTTGATTTGATTGGTTAAATTTCGTGTCAAAGTTCAAGGTCGGATGACGTGACAGCATAAGTAAAAACCGGCTTCTGCGCGCACACTCTTGTCTTAAACGTCCGGTATTTCGCCTACTCGTCAGACCAAGAAATCTTTTCAGCCAACTACACCAAATTAACGTAAGTATTTTGCACCTGCTGATATTTTGTCAGCAACAGTTATTGCGTTTTATTGGTATCTTAAACCGTACTCTTCGTAAGGGAACACTAAGCTACCCCGAGAAACAATTTCTATATTGCTCGTCCTTGCCGAACTGAATAAGTCGAGTGAAGGACACGGCACCGCGACTTGTCCTTGAACTTCTCAGTATTGTAGATATTGTATTTTGTAGTTGCAAATGTCAAATCATATAATTTAATTAATTTTCAGATCTTAAGATCCTAAACCAGTAAGTTGCTCAAGTTATTAAGGCAAAATAACCGAATTATGTGGGGTTTTTTAAAAATGTAAAATGTTGTCTAAAGGAGTAAAAGGCTGTAAAGCCAGGAATGGGTCGATTTGATTATTTCAATATTTTTATTTGTTGATCGAAACTCATCCCTGAAATAAATTCCTTGCCAAAGGCCCAAAGCAAAGGCCAGAGCCAAGGCAAAGTGACAAATCACCCATTGAATTAAATTTGTCTGTATAACATTCATAGCTTTTTGTAAAAAAGTCAGTGAGTGAATTGAGTTTTTTTTTATCAAAATAGCCCAACCGCCACACAACTCAAAAATATAATCTTGCTTTAAATGGTTCTCATTATTTCCAGCAGGCTATTCATTTTATTTTTTCATACAACTGGTTCCATTTCCAAGACCTACTCTTACTCTTGCAAACAGTGTAGCTTTAGACAGTTACGACCTTACCAGTACTCAATAGTGTCTTGGAAACGAATTTTATTAAGTAACAGGGCATTATATTATAATGAATACAAGTATGGTTCCTGATTGTATGAAAAATCACATTTCAACTGGTGAACTCTCTTGAGGCCCCAGTGTGGGCATATCTGAAGGCAACCACTTCTTTATATTATTTTGTCGGTTGTTATTCGGCCATTATTAATTAACTCTTGTAGAATATAAATGTCTTGTAGAATATTTTTTTCTATTTTCATTACACCCAAAACCATAGAATACACTGATAATGATTAGTTCATCGTTTCTTTAATATTGGATATAAAAGGTCCCATATTATCGTGGAAATTTAACATCAAAATTGATTATTAGGAATAGGATCCCCTATTTTCACTGTAAGATAACATCACTGTAAGATATTGATTGAAATGAACCAATATTTAATTCTAATTCAGATGGCTTTTAATTTCAAATAATATCAAAAGCATCAATCTGATTAAAATGCAGATCCTATTTCGTTTCATTTGTAATTGTTAAGAATTTTGGTTTGAAAAACAATCTCTTTACTACACTAGAATCTTGAAGAGTTGTTATAAAATCCATCTGGTTGATGTGAGGGATTAGCCAGTGAAATGGTCTGTTACAGCAAGTTCTTGGTTTACTGTGCACGGAACTGTTGGTATTCCACTAGAACATCAATGCTGATTGGTCAAAAGCCTCGTATGAACCTTTCAAGATATAACTTCCCTCTGCAACTACATGTAGTCAGATATTCATGCAGTGGACAGTATAAAAAAATGAAACGAAATTATTTTTGTCAGATTCCAAAGGAATTCAGTTACAAGTTAAGCTTCTTAAGTCAGGGGACATCAAGTTTGATTTGTTTTAATTTCACGTTCATTGATTCTTATTCTGATAATGAATTGCTGACACTCTTTTTCTGTTTATAGAATAAACACCATAACATAAATAATATACTATGTTTATTTAATCTTGATTGATAACAGCCTTACAATGATAGGGAATACTGATAATGTTGGGATAAATGGCCTGATTTGTCAAGGTTTAAAAATGCACTTTGATCTTCTAGAATATTTTTTATTTCTGGTCAGATATATATTTGAATGATAGAGAACAATTACTATGTAGCCATGATTTAATTCTGTTTCTATACCATGAATAGAATTAGGAGTTTAATTATAAAAGAGAAAAAAAACCCATCATGACAAATAATCAGTCAACTTGTTTGAAATAAAGAGTAGAATTATTAGTACCAGTACTTTATTGGTGGATTGGAATCAAATACACATATATATGTATAAACAATGCAGTAAATTGATCAATTTGAAGAATTGTCGGAACAAAATTGTTTAAATCTGTTTAACCTCTGTGACTTTAATAATGTCTTTATTTTTAATAAATTAACAAAGCAAGATATGAATGTTTAATGCACACTCCCTAAACCTTTTATGTATAATTGATTTGTCATTTTAACATGTCAGATTTCATGTCATTATTTTTGATAGAATAACAAAGCATTAGATCATTCATACATGTATATTATATGAATATGTTTAATGGGACACACCCTAATATGTAATTGATTTGGTGTCATTTTGAAAAAGTTTGTGAATTCATGCATAACAGGGTAGTGCTGGTATGATTTATAGTTTAGAATTTATATTTTACATTTTATAGAATAAAGCTTCTAAAAGATTACATATTGTTAATTCATTGACTTCAATTTTATGTTGCAGAAACATGCCAGATCACGCCCAATACCTCACCCCTGAACAAGAGGATGAACTTAGAAAAATTGCCAATGCCATTGTGGCTCCTGGTAAAGGTATCTTGGCTGCTGATGAGTCCACAGGTAAATGATACTTCGAGAATAAATCTGTCCTAAATGGCTGCCATAGCTATCCGAAAATTAGTATATTGCTGTCTACTGCGCTTCTACCCTACTAATAAAGTCTCATGGAATTTAATTAGTGTTTTCGTCGAAACTAGCTTAGTGTCTGTTCTGTAGCGGAGCTAACTGTACACAGGCAGCCTAAGTTTGGTATGGTAAATGAAACTGGAATAAGATATTTACCCCGTTAGTCAACTTATTGTTTCTTGATTTTAACAAATATCCTCTTTGGATTTGTGTGTACCTTTCCCCCCCCCCCCCCTGTTTAGGACAGTCATTACTTTTCTCTTTTTGTGTGCGGTTATTGAATATTTTAATACTTGAAAAAACTTAATCTATGATTATAAAAATTAGAAAGGCAGTGGCTAAAACTTTCAATAGTTTTGAGCTCAAAACTGCTATAAAATTGCGTACAAAACTTATGTTGACCCAAAATCTTGATTCTTGACACATAACATAACCCCAATACATAAAGATAGATAATCCCATTTAGTGAAATATTAAAAGGTCAAAATGTATTTAATCTACCCTGCTTACATTATCTAATCTCAGTGCAATACCACCATTTGCAAACGGAATATATTCTAGTCGGCTTATCTAATCACTATGCAATACCATCATTTGTATATCTACTGAACCAACTGAGTTATAATATTTATTTATTCTACTCTTGTCCACCATCCTCATGGATTTACTTTGGTTCTTTTGGTGTCCTACCACTGCTAAAGACTCCTAATCTATGCGCAAGCGAGTAATTTAAATGAAATTGAAATATGTTAATCCCAAAATGACCTAGTTTGCATTGAGTGTAGTTAAATTTCATCTCTTTTTCTCTCTATCTGCAATCTAATCTCAATGCAGTATCGCCTTTTGTATATCTAGTGATTAACTAATTTTATGAACCATGAATTCATGTCTTTTGAAGCAAGTCGTGTAGAGCAACTATAAAATATGCGATGTATACTGTATTGATGATAAGGATCCTGGTAGAATAAACAATGTTATTATGTCGCCTGTACAAGTTATTTAGGATGAACCCTTTCTCAAATCAGATCAAGTTAAATAAAGGGGTATACATTTACAAACTAAGATTCATTATATACTTGTATAAAAGCTAGATTTGCCTATGGTGGATCTTGAAGTTAACTTCAGATGTTGTATAAACTATTATTTAAACATTTATTCACATGACAAGCCTATAATCAACTCTCTGGATCATAGGATGGCCAAGATTTAAATGGATTAAAACACCATCTGCAATTAATAATTTAATTTAAATTTAAAGATAGATAATCTAGACTATGATAATGAACAATCCACACATCTTCAATCAATCATTGATATTTTCGCTCCGAATAAAGTTTTCAATGAAATTTTTAATATTTATGCATTCATCTTTTATCTACTGTTGAACTAACATGGTAAAAAAAGTTTTTTTTTGTTGCTTCCCGATTTATAAGAAATAGACATAATACTTTTAAACTAGTTTTTTTATTGTCCACCTTGCAGGAACGACATCAACTTTAATGTTCAGTCCTGGCCTCCTAATCTATTGCTAAATGATGGAAACAAATTAACACTTTGGAAAACATCTCTAAAGTAAAGGAGATGATTTTCAGTTTCTAACAAAAGATTTATATTGTGTAAGCTTATGTAGCCTATGGTTAATGACATTGATTTGAATCAGTTTATTAGAAAAATTCTAAGTATGCCCATTTAGTCGCTAGCCTTAAAGAATTAGTTAGTGACATCATCAATACTATCATTTGACCCAATCTGATTAAAACACAAAATTTCGTTTTACTTGTATTGACTACACTAGGATCTGAAAGATTTCGCTATTGCTATTACCAGCGTTTTGGTTGAAGTGAGGGATTAGCCAATGAAACAGTCTGTTAGATTTACTTTGGAACTTTTGATGCCCATAATATATAACAAGATATGACATGTATGACACTACATGTGTATGTTACTATATTTTACAGGTACCATGGGAAAGCGATTTGCTGGTATTGGAGTAGAAAATACTGAAGAGAATCGTCGCCGATACCGAGAACTTTTATTCACAGCAGACAATGCTGTCGCTGAAAATATCTCTGGTGTCATTCTATTCGAAGAAACTCTATACCAGAAAACCAAGGATGGAACTCCATTTGTTAAAGTTCTGCAGAGCAAGGGCATCATTCCTGGTATTAAAGTTGATAAGGGAGTTGTCCCCCTTGCTGGCAGTTTTAGCGAAAGCACCACACAAGGTATGCTCAATTTATTGAAATTTTTACATTTGTGTCTGGTAGTTTTGAATGCTGTGGAAAATACAAGAGTATTGATTACAGTAGAAGTAGAAATTAATTTGACCTTTTGACCTGAAGCAGACCAATGTTAACCCTTTAGCACTTAAAATGCTTGAAACCTCTTGTGACTATATTTTCCTTAGACTGCCTCATACTGCCAAAGTCACATGAAAAGCTCTACTGTATCCAGCATCACCATTGATATTTGACCGATTAGCACTTGACTTAAGCTACTTTGACTGCCTCAAATTTTCTGAGTTGCATGATTAACTATGGAGTCTTTGTGGGTGTTTTTAGAGTTGCATGATTAGCTATGGAGTCTTTGTGGGTGTTTTTAGGGTCATACAACATACAACACAAAAAGGATTCAAATTGCAGCGTTAAGAATAATTTTTTCATATAATATTTTATTGATATAGGTTTAGATGGTTTGTCTGAGAGATGTGCACAATACAAGAAAGATGGTGCTCAGTTTGCCAAGTGGCGATGTGTTTTGAAAATCGGTAAAGATACCCCTTCTTACCAGGCTATGCTTGAGAATGCCAATGTTTTAGCTCGTTATGCCAGTATTTGCCAACAGGTTTGTAAATATGTCTTCTTAAAAAAAAAACAACACAAATTGATATCGGAGGCTAACATCAAAATTTATTGGGCCGATACAGATACATCAATTGTTATTTTATTTAGAAATCTCAAGCATTTCACAAGTTAACATCACTCTAGGTGGTCTACATGTATAGTTGAACACTGAGTGTACATGTTACTGTGATTTCACTGGTGTAACATCTAGGGCTGTGACGATACAGTTCATTTTCGATACGATACGTATTGGCGATACGGCAAACCGATATGCCATGCGTATCGCGATATGGGGATGTCATAAATTATGCCAAAAATAATCCCAAACTACATTTTGTTTCAAGACGTTGTTTGTGATGGGTAAGCATCGGGCCATCGGGCTTCTAAATCCATTTTAAAACGAAACGGCAATTGAGGTCCCGTAGGAAATGGGTTAATTATATGCGTCCATTCCCTTTAAAACTAGACTTCAACAAAAATAATTCTAGGTAGTTTTTTTATCGAGAATGTCGTTCACCTTTTGAATATTGTCCATATTTAATTCACATACCATGTTGAAATTACGTCCGTAAAATATTCCAGAATAATCAATAAAAATTACCGTCTTCGTTTATTCGATGAAACATTTGCGTTTCATTTTTCATAAGTCAATGATCTAACATATTAGCATTTTTCTACTACTGTCAATATCAGAAAATACCGTAGCCAAAATAAGCTGATACGGCACCATGGCATTTCTTCATAACACAATTTGTAGCTTAAATCTATAACGTAACTAGTCACGTAACTTGCAAAAGTTTTTTATTCATTCGTCAATGATGATAGACACACGACACAATTGTCACGTGACAACCATACTTGAAATTGCTTTCAAAAATAAAAATTCCGTACGATTATGATATAGCCTTCAATAAAAACGACAATATTTATTAAATTAAACTTTTGTCAGAATGTGTATAAAATAAAAAGTCATGGTAAGCACTATTTAGAACTGGTTTATTGACCTAATTTGAAACCGATGTCACGTGTCATTGGAATTCCGCATTGGAGATGCCATCGGGAAAATATATTATAAAATGATTGTTTCTCGGTGTATTCGGTGTTCTGTCAGGGGATTATATTCAATAAAGATTTAAATTTACCTAATTATATATATAACAACTGGTCAGTGAATCCATCAATGTATGATCCAGTTATTATAATATTTAGCGGTACATGGAATTCATACGGGGAGTTGAAGACGTTCGATTGACAAACCATATCATGCTAAGATCATTTTCTTTCGCCATGTGGGTTTCAATTCATGGTCTTTCTGAACTGAAGAATTTTTTCAACGATACGACGATACGGCCATATTACATATCGATATAAATATCGCTGGAACGTATCGATACATATCGGTGTATCGATATATCGACACAGTCCTAGTAACATCTCATTGTTATCAATTTCTGTTTAGGAATCCATGCAAAATTGTTTTGGCAGAAAACCTGCTCAGAAATGATGTACATGTATTAGTCTAATACATTAGATAAGCAGATATTGATGTCTCCTATTTCAATCTAGGATACATGTAGTTTAGCATAGATATGGTGGATAAAGGATTTAGTTATATCCTGTTTAGACATCCTGGTTTTATTATTACATTCTTATTGTTTAGTCACTTTTAATGGTGAATATTGTTTACTTCATCAACTGAATTTTTTTCACTAAATGAAAAGGCTTGACAATGGATTATTGCTAAATCTTTACGTCCTATTTGGGGTTTAAAGTGGACCTTTAGGACTGTCGACTAAGAACGTATAATAAATCATTAAAATACACAGTTCAAATCATTTGTCTTAAATTAACAATTGAAAATAAAGGCAAACTTTCAATTTGAAGTCACTGGTTATCTGATAGAATTTGTAGACAGAAAAAACCAGTATAGGGCCTTTATTTTTTCAAGAAATGTTTATTAGTTATTATAGGGAAATGTTAGTCCATCAGATCCGTTATTGATCTCCGACAAAAGGAAGAATGCTAACTTTACATTTGTCTATCACTTACCTTAAAGATCCTCCATTTATTTGTCAATATGCAGATGGATGTTAGGTCTTGTCTCCTCTTGCCCAAATTACATGTAGTGTCTACTTAAGCTATACAGTGGAGGTATGAATTTTCTGGTGTCGTTCATCTTTGTCAGTGATGCCTGGTTGTGCATATAGGATGAAAAATCAAGGTTTTGTGTATGCATCGGCGTGCACTAATAAGAACATATGCCAGTTGGAATTCGAAATGAGTGTCATTTAAAGCGCCACAGAGCAGTCAGACTGACTGAATGTTCAGCGCTATAGTAAACGATTATTATTATTATTGGGCTGATCGCTCTGAGGACAAAGTTTCCCTAATAGCAGCCTGTATGGCTGCCACATGTTATTTTGGATATTCCACTCTCATTAGAACAGTAGGATGTTTACTCCATTCCATTTCATCAATATTAAAAATTTATTTTTATTTTAGAATGGTTTAGTGCCAATTGTAGAACCAGAAGTATTACCTGATGGTTCCCATTCGTTAGAAGAAGCTCAGTATGTCACAGAACAGGTAATTCACAATTTCTTTGTTATAATTTGTTTTTTGTTATTATTTTTTTACTTAGAAAATTTTCTATTAATTAATTTATGAAATAGATCTGAAAGCTAGTCATCTGATGACCCAGACTGTTAATTATAGGCGTGTGATGCTAATAAATGTCAAAATAATAATCTACATAGAATTTAAAACTTTTACATAATGCATCTTTATTTATGCTTGGTTACTTTCAGGTCTTGGCTTTCCAATACAAGGCTTTAATGGATCATCATATTTTCTTGGAGGGTACTCTCTTGAAACCTAATATGGTAACCGCCGGTCAGTCCTGTACAGCCAAGTATACAGCAGAACAAAATGCTAAAGCCACTGTGTTAGCTTTATCACGAACAGTTCCAGCTGCTGTTCCAGGTAAAATATCACCATTTAAAAGCAGGCCTTGATACTAATGAACTAGTTCCAGCCATTTTCAACTTAATATCAATAAAACACTACTTTGTGCCAGTGAAAATGACTGGCGCCAGAGGAACTGTGTCTGGCAAATTCATAATTTGTGCCTGACATTGTCTGTGGCAGGTGCCCTTTTTCCAGACTTAATTAAAACACCATTGGAATAAACTTGTCTCAAAAATAATTTGCTAAGTCGCACTTGACAATACTTGACAAATTCTAGGAACTACTCTCCATTTTGCATACTTTTATTGTAGCAATGGAGACATATGAACTACGAAACTTATACTTTTTTTTAAATGCCATTTACTCTTTGTTTGTTTATATGAATTTAGCGGTGTATATTTGCCATCTAAATTCTGAAAATTTTGACCATTATTTAGGCATCTAAAAAATAATAGAGAAAATTTCTGATTATAAAGTAAATAGTGTCCAGTCGTTTAATAGTATTATAAACTGAGGTATCGTGTGTACCATTTGCAACACGTTAAAGAAACACAAACAGTTGAAAAAAAAGTTAAGAGTGTCTGTCTCGGCCAAATAAAGGTCATAGTACACTGCGTGGCAGATGCCAAATCACGTTAGTCTTGTTGGTTATTCCCCTTTTCATTCTATTAATACCACTTTGTTCTTGTGTTACAGGTATTACATTCTTGTCCGGTGGACAATCTGAAGTAGATGCTTCCATTAACTTGAACGCTATTAATAGTTACCCTGGACGTAAACCATGGGCACTTTCTTTCTCTTTTGGTCGTGCTCTACAAGCCAGTGTATTGAAAGCGTGGCAGGGAAAAGATGAAAATGTTGCTGCTGCTCAAAAAGAACTCATGAGACGAGCCAAGGTAAATTATTACTTGCTGATCATAGATTACGGATGTTTCATTTGATAGCAACATCAAATTTACCCCATTGGTTCAAGGTTATGTCTTGTCATTCAGTGAAGTTGAAAATCGACTAAAGCTTGTAATCATTTTTGAATTGTCTTGAGTTATTCCCCTTTATATTTTCTATTTCCGAGGTACAAGATTAGACGTTTTGCAATTGAAATCTCATGAAATGTGTCATCATCAAACTGAATATAGCACTTTTTCAACTCGTTGAGTGATCTTGAACATATCAAATTTAATTCTTAATACTTCTTGGGAAAATTAAATTAACATTTATTTTATTTTCTTTCAGGCAAACGGAGATGCTTCCCTTGGAAAATACACTCCAGCAGGTGAAGGGGCTGCTGCTGCCGAATCCCTCTTTATTGCAAACCATAGTTATTAGGCCCAATGGCCACTGTTATGAACATTTTGTGATTTAATTCATTAAAAAGGGTTATACAATGCATTAATACGAACCTTACCCCTTGTTATTGTCTTATAGTGCGAACTAAAACTTAGAATTTCTTCAATTCATGCGGTGGTATTTGATATTTCATTGGTATAAATATCTTTAATTTATTGAGATTAAATAGGCAAGAGTCATCTATCATCGGGGGAGTACTTTTGGTAGAAAGTAAAAGTGAAGGAACATTTCTTAAATTTGTGGCTTTTGTGTTGAAACTTAAGAGATTTTTTACACCTTTACTCTTCCTCCTAGCTTTAACCACAATATTAACACGAGACAGTCTTCAGATGTACAAACTGTATAACCATGTGATACCGGTATAAACTCTAGTTAGATTTAGAATCAGTATTTATGTGTTTTTAAAAGTTTATAAATCTAATTATATACAATGTAGTAGACACGGTTATTGTTCTCCCATTCTTATCTTGGTATTGTCTTTTTGTGTAAAATTTGTAAAGAGTTATTTTTTTCCCCCTCTACAGACTGTATTTTTTTTTTGTTATGTTACGGACAATTGACTCGCAAACAGTTAATTTATATGATATTGTGTAAATAGCAATATGTCATAATTTTTAGTGCATGCTTTAATTGAGTTATCCACCTTGTTAACTTACATTTTCAATTAAACGACCACAACCAAGTTTTATTATTTCAGACATACGCAATTGTCAGATAGTGCTATGTGTTCAATTTTTGTAAATTACTACTTAAATCTGTCTATATAAAGCTTACAAAATAGGAAATCCTATTTCAATTATTACAGCTAGAGTTATTCCCCCTGTGTAAATCCTTTGTAAATTACTGCTTTGTAGGCCATAACACCAGTGTTTATATAATATATTGTCCGATGGGATTGTTATAATAATAAAATTATTGTGGTTAAATTGTAGTTATTTATATTTTTTAATATAAATTCCTTGGTGTGTCTTTAAGAGTAAGTGAAAAGAAGCTCACTAACAAAATACAAACCTGTGGACAAGACAAACTACATAGTACGAGCCGGGGTGGGGGTACAGCTGCCCCCATAACTTTCAGGCAGACTGGTAAAGTGAAAAAAAAAATTATTTCATCTGCTTGGCGAAATAAAGTGCCCGAAATCTAATAAAACACTTTTCACGAGCTAGAATACAGGAAAACGCATTTGCGGCTGTCAAATATTCCAAATTTTGTCTGGAGCCACTCTACTTTGTGCGACATTTTTCAGGCATCAATTATTTGTGAATGGTTACAAAACCATTGGATGCTTTTGGAGTTGCTTACACAGGCTAGAATATCGGTTCTTAAATTTGCTCCGTGAGGGCAAGACCCTAAACCCAGCGACGATTGATTGGTTGTTTGGAATCCGGGTCAGCCAGGTAGAGGCTATATTGGACCAAATTGAAGTTGCTGTATTCACAGGTTGAAATAGCAGGAACACGCGTTTGCGGCAGTTAAATTTTCTACACAGGGAACCGTCATCGTGGACTGTAAACGATTGATTAGAGTTAGTTCAGCTCTGAACGTCGGTCTGATTACACTCGCCCTGAACTTTCAGGGACTGTCCCATTGAATCAGTGTCGAAAATAATTGGCGCCCCAGTGAATTTTACTGGGCAATTTTTCAAGGTTAAGCGATGAGGTGCCAATCCATGTGAACAGCGGTACAATGTAGAGGAACATCTTGCTGAGAAAATATGTATGACCCAAATTACAAAAGTACGACACAATGGATAATTCCATGCTGCGTCGCTGCACAGCGTACGTAAGAGCCAGTGGAGGACACACGCGCTACTGACATCTGTTTCATATTTTTGGTGATGACCCTCTCACTTTGTACCGTTGATTACAGATTAAACATCCATAAGTGTACAAATGTGTTGTTATTGATGTGTTCCCATTTGAATATTGTTCACAATAAGAAGCAAAATAAATAAGATATGTTTACTGGATCATTTTGTTATACGAAAAAGTAAGTGATACGTTCTCTATGGCGCTCAGTATATATTAGTCATCATCAACTTAATAAACAAACCTTTAATAAACTCTTTGCACTTTGGTCAGCTGCTTTTTTTGTAGTTCTACGGACTTTTTGAGAAAAATGCTTTCTTCTAATTGGGATAGTTGATAGTTCTTGATTAGTATGAATAGGCCTATAACATGATTTACATTCTTGCTGTCACGTACAATGAAAACACAGCGTTATATTCTGTTTGGGCAAGCCCGTGGTTCACAAGGAGACCCCGTGTTGGATATCATGCTATCCGAGAAAGTTCGTCGGAATCTTTTAACGAGGCTTACTTTTGTCAGTGACGAAGGCAGTGACGGCGCTAGCTGCCTATAGATGGAGGGGCAAAACTCCTAGGACGAATTCGCGAGCCCCATTGCGGGGCCTCGGGAGGCTCCTCCACTCCCCGAGAAAATTTTGAAAAAAGAGACAGTCCCAATTGCAGTCTGGCAGTATTTCAGTCTGACACTGATCCCCAAGATAACATGAGTCTGACCTTTCATCCGTATAAATATATGCATACACCATGCCGTACCAGATAATATGTAATAAAATGGGGTTTAACGTCCACTCGACACAAACCAGGTCATTTCGGAACTAACATATGGTTTTAGTTTTATTTCAATAATTCGCTTGCACGTAGGGGGTCTTTAGCTGTGGGAGGAAACCGGAGTGCCCGGAGGAAACCCACGATGTTTAGAAGGCGCCCTTATCTCCATGCCACAGGGATGATTGAAACCACAGCACAGCCGCAAGCCAGGGGTGACCTGCCAGCTAGAGGTCGAAGCGCGCCACTCTAGACCACTAGGCCATCCCAACTGTTTCACGAGTTATTGTTTATAGTAGGTTTACAGCAGGGCTTGGTAAGAAATCGTCAGGCCTCTACAACATAGAAGTCTGTGACTGACTGGGTATGTAGGATTTAATCTCCGTAGAAGGGCAAACAAAGCGCAGATCAAATTTAAGGGGAACGGATCTTGTCCCACTCTTCAAGATAAATAGCCCGAATTGGAACAGCGTCTAGTCGTTGGGATGAGACGATAAACCTATATCCATGGTACACAATGACGTGTCGTAAAAGAACCCTACACTGCAGGAAGTCAATGAAGAGTAGGGGGAAAGGCTGCTAGCCGGGAAAATATCTCTCAGCACATGGTCTCTCTTCATTCGTCCGATGGAATGAAATGAAATGGGGTTTAACGTCCTACTGTTCTGCTCACAAAGTGGGCTGACGAAGACGTGCATACGACTTACAATGTGCTATGAGGGAAAGTTTGTCCGGGCAGTGGCGCTACGGTCTACTCTTATATCGAATTCCAACTACCATTATATACACAGGACCTCGGTTTTTTGTCCCATCCGAACGACTAGACAGCTGTCCTTGTCGGGCCCTCGAAGGGGGAACCACGCTATTATATTAATACTATCGACAAGGTAACAATCAACAATATTTGATTTGTTAGCTATATATTACAGCAAATAATAGTTCAATTATACATAATAAGCATAATTCAATTAGCAGTGGCGGCTACCTTTTATTGGTAAGGGTGATAGGTCAGAAACGAAATCCGGATTAGTGCATTTATATCCAATAAATAGTTATATACCCCAATCACGAGGATTATCCTGTTTACTTTAACCGGATAATGGCTGATTTAAGGCTAATAAAACCCACTTAAACTTAGAAAAATTATGCTGTGGGTAATTATAAGATGTCGTAAGAGAATAATATCCTAGTACTTCTTTGAGCGTGCCCAACGGCCAACAAATGGTCTGATTCAAAAGCGTAACGGTCTTATTATTGTTCCCCACGACGATTAACGAACCACGTGTGTTTGAGTGAGGAAATTGCCAGGTATACATTTCATATAGCAACCGCTCTCAAGCGAATCACACCCAAAATATTTTGAGTTAGATTTCAGACAAAAGAAACATAATAATGGCGAAAGGTGTACATTTTTTGGATTAATTAATCCTACATTGGTTGATTTCTTTTTGTGTGGATGATGAATATGACCATAGAAAATGTCTCTGGAAAAGAAAGGTAACTATTTCGATTTTCTAAAAATCTAATCAAAAGTTCAAGATCGATTTTCGGGTACTGTTTACACATATGGTATAAGAAATTTCCAGTCAAAGTCGGATATTGATCAGCGATTGATTTCTAATACCGACGACACATATTACGGTGATTTATAAAGATGACACACAAGTTAATTATTTCTGGACAGACTCTTTAATCATGATTAGCGATTTATTAGACCCAGGTTCGTCCATTAACGAAGTTAGGTTTAAGACAATACCAAGACCGTCGCCATGATATTGTCGATAGTGTTGAACTTCCATGGCTACTATCATTACAAATTTAATTTGGCTGGTTCATGCTGCTTTTGGGTGGATGATATCAAACTGATCCCGCGGTCAATATTCGCTTGGCCGCTACAATCACTGATAAGCATGACATCGACGAGGCTTAATAAGTACGGCATATTAACTTTTTTACTCCGACAAATTAAATTCTCAAACATTTTTTTGAGGTAAAAGAAAAATTAATAAAGACGTTTGAAGTATTTGTAGTTAAAAAATATTTCCTTTTTAGTGTAAATGGGTATTAAAACGAGTAAAATGCATCATTTTGCCCGAGGCAAGTTAGGTGTTAAGTAAACATTGCACGAGCCGTTGGGCCAATGACTAACGGCGTGTGCAGTCAACGCACCTGTTGTGGACTGTCGTCTGTTACAGAGATATTTCGTAAGTAATTCTCTGTGAAACAGATTGGGATGATATGTCTAACGTATGTGAGAGAGAGAGAGAGAGAAATGGGGTTTAACGTCCACTCAACACAAACTAGGTCATTTCGGGACTAACATATGGTTTACTTTTATTTCAATAATTCGCTTGCGCGTAGGGGCCTTTAGCAGTGGGAGGAAACCGGAGTGCCTGGAGGAAACCCACGAGGTTGAGAAGGCGCCCCTATCTCCATGCCACATACGCTCACACCAGGGCTCGAAACTACAGCCGCAAGCCAGAGGTGACCGGCCAGCTAGAGGTCGAAGCGCGGCACTCTAGACCACTAGGCCATCCCAACCCCCCGTCTAACGTATGTACTGTTGAACATAAGGGATGTCATCCATGCAAGTGTCGGCAGTTCTGTCCCACGTTTGCCAAACCCCATGCGTTTTCTCTGCAATCTTCGGTTTGCTCCCCCACTGCAAGCAAATTGTTGAAACAAAATAAAGCATGTGTTAGTCTCGGAATAGTTTGTGTTTAAGTGAAATGAAAGGGGGTTTAACGACCTACCTTTCTGGGCCAACCGGGGGTGGGGGGGCCCTAGTGGTCTAGAGTGCCGCGCTTCGACCTCTAGCTGGCCGGTCAACCCCCCCCCCCGGCTGTGGTTTTGAGCCCTGGAGTGAGCGTATGTGGCATGGAGATAGGGGCGCCTTCTCAACCTCGTGGATTTCCTCTGGGCACTCCGGTTTCCTCCCACTGCTAAAGACCCCTACACGCAAGCGAATTATTGAAATAAAATTAAAACCATATGTTAGTCCCGAAATGACCTAGTTTGTGTTGAGTGGACGTTAAACCCCATTTCTCTCTCTCTCTCTCTCTCTCTCTGGGCCAACCGGGTTCTCGCACTGATTAGCAGTGAATATTCGCTAAGCCGCTACAGTAGAAAACTTTTGTAATTCTCTGTGAAACAGATAGCCGGGTTCTATGAGAGAAATTTCCCCCTCTTTTCGTCGAATTCCACCTGCTATGGGTTTGTTTCGTGCGTGGCAACGAGTACATGTGACCTTGGTTTTCGTCCCATACGTACAATCAGACACTTGCTGCCCCTCCGTCCTGCACGAGGCGGATTCAATGAGGTGCGCGAGGGGCGCCCCCCCCCCAAATTTTCGACAGTGCCTTTTTTAATGCTGAAAGTGCCTTTTCTCTGACCCAAATATGTCCGTTCCGATGCAAGGAAATGACTGATAATTTTGTTGGGGGACCCCCCAACCCCCCTCTCAGCGGCGTGCCCCGTCTTCGCGGTCAGTGCCCTCATTTTGCGCCCCCCCCCCCACTTTGCAAAATTCCTAGATCCGCCCCTGCTGCACCAGTGAATCCACGCTGACTTGAACTCCTCTTGGACATCTTGTTTAGTAAGCCGCCATTTCTCCCATAAATTAACCAAAATAAGGAGTAAATAGTCAGTTTATCGAATTACCATCTATAATGTCTATTGCTGTGATAGGCATAGAATAGAGAACCCGATTAAAACCTTATGCAAGGTCATCGATATACATAACATATCCAAGGGCGTGGATTTGCCATGACTTTTTTGTGGGGCGGGGGAGTGGACAAACCCGGGAACCTTTCATTACCGAACAAAAATAATAATTACGAACAGTTTACTGTATCAGTGTTATTTCGGTGAAAGCTGTAACTATCGTCAAGATCAGTAACTGTGCCGAGACTCAAGGCAGTGGTTAGAAAGCCTTCAGAACAGGACATTCATGTGAATTTTGTAAATATATACCTGGAAATCTATATCCTGGCAATCAAAATCATTGGGGGATAGAGACCTATTCGTCCCCCCCCCCTTCCGATTCTAAGGGGGGGGGGCGTGTCCGCGCCCATGAACATATCCCACCCTCTACACTCACACCATTCTAACATTAAAGAGAACGAAAAAAAAACTACCTCTTTAAATTTTTATGTCACGCTCCGCTCGTCAAGAATGCTAACATGTTTCAACATACAAGGAACTTAGTATCATCGACAAGACTTCGTAAAACATAATACGAACACGCATGCCCGACCATTCATTGTCCAACCATGTTTTTTTATATCGAAATACAGGCGCATATTGTGACTTCAGCCGCACATCAGTACCACAGAGTTTATCAGGGCCCCGACTTTTACAAACATCGAATGATCGACGCCATTACCGACTTTTTTTTACATTTCTGATGAGGAGGCTTGTAATCAAATACCCGTTATTCTTCCAAAATTGAAACATACTTTAACTTGTGTCACCGGGGGTGAGCGGGGGATCCGTACAGTATACTCTGCGCAGTCCGAATTATCATCATACGGTCGACCCCGTATTATGTGGCTCAAATAAATGCAAATATTAACTTTTATCAAAAGTTCCCTGGGGTTTCCCGGTGTGGTGCAGGAAGTGGGTGGGTGCGACAAGGGACAGCCTCTAGTTGTTCGGATAGTGTAAAAACCGAGGTCCTGTGTTGTCATTGCCGTGCACGCAAAAGAAATAAGAGTAGGCCGTAGTGCTGCTATTCGGCTGTTCGTCGGCCATTTTTTTTTCCAAAGCTCCCTGCATGACTTAGGTTATGCCCGTATTCACTAGCCCGTCGTTTCACTTTACAACTTTTATCATCCATTTGTAGCAAGTAGTAACATGAGATACGAAACTGACGATGATGTTGACGACGAAGCTCTCCAAACACAGAAACAAGAGAAAGAAGGCGTCTATAGATACACACATCTTAATGACGAGGACCGGACACTGGTAAATCAGTTATTCAGAGGATGTATAGAGCTAGAAGAGGTACCGGATGTTCGAGCAAACATTGTCAAAGTCTTCATCAGCTCCACTTTTACAGGTTGGTAGCTTTTTCTTGACCCTTGCCCTCCACCCGATTTCAGTTACAAATCAAAGATTAGGCTACACAGTGAAAACTAGTTTAAAAGACATAGTCACAATCTATAGAATATATTTAGTCTCGAAATGACCTAGTTTATGTTTGTGTCGAGTGGAGGATAAACTTCATTGCGTTCTCAGAATAATTACTGAGCTTCTTTAGAGAATATCCAGTAAATGTATTCCACAGAATTGTGACTAGTGTACAAAGGGAACATATCAAGCACACATTTCACGTAAGTTCAACTGAGACGTGATGTGAAATGTTCGATTTACCTGTTTTAGAAGTATTTAGAATACTCTGCCTAATCTACGACAATCATAACTGTACTGGTTGTTGGGGCATGGATACATATTAGACAACAAGTTTACAAAGCATTCGCAAACTCAAGTTAAGGATTCGCTCAAATTGTTTCGTCTTATTTTAACTAAAATATAGAACTTTATAAGACGTATCAAATATATCAATAAGAAACTGTGTGTAAAGTTTTGTGTTTCTGGATCAAAGATATTCTAATAAACAGTGATTGAAAGTTGAACAAATTGTTAACTTGAGTCTGAGAATGCTTTGTAAACTCGGGGCTCCTCGAATCCGAAACCCGAGTAACAGTAGATGGCAAACTTCTTTTACAAAATTACAACCCATAAAACAATGCCCATACCACAATCGTTATGATCTGCTTGCTTGCTTTCCAGACATGGAAGCCGAAAGAAATGCTTTAGCTGAACACGTCTATCCCAGATTAAGAGAATCTTGCAGAGATAAATATGGAATAGATTTTCAGGTAAGAATACAGACGGTTCCATCCTTTTATGGCACATACTGTGATATTTTGTTAATGTAATGTTCTACCAATGGTGCCAACTCAGGGATTCTAAACTAAAATGTAATGGGATATATCGTCCTACTTTTCTGCGCCGAATGGCTTAATAACAACGCACGTTCCAAGTTAGCCACTTAAGGTTGAGTTCAATTTATACTAAAACTCAGGAAAACCAGCATGTTGTCCTCAGATGTTGTCCCAAATACGGTGTTTATATAACAGTAATGCTTCACCAAAACAAACCCCGCGATATGAATAAGCAGAAGTCTAACAATCGGGGGGGGGGGGGAATGGAATGGTTAGTGTACGTTGTATCATAAGGTCTGTCATTGAGTCAAATGGCGTGGTTTCGATTAGGATGACATTATTCCACTGGTCATTATTGCCGATCTCTTTTGATTGATGTTTGATCAAGACTTGTTGAAATTCAACATTTCATACTTTGTAGGCAATTGATATGAGATGGGGAGTACCTATAGAAGCTAGTGAAGATCATTCTGCTACAGATCTGTGTTTAGCCGAACTACATCATTGTCAGTCATCGTCAGTTGGACCAAACTTTGTGGTGAGTTTTTAATTCCAAATATTGTTATTCTGTCATTTAAATAATGGTTGGCGATATAGTCGGGTTAGGAGATCCACATCCGGTCAGTCCTGTGTTTGTATTACGGCTTCCGACATTGTTCACTTGTCTGTGGTAATGGTAGATAACGTGCTTTAAAGTTGGAGAATTTCAGATTATTCTAGGAACGGCTAGATGTTGTAAAACTCGCGGTCGTTACTAAAGGAACATGGGGTATAGCTAGTTACCTTATAGTTTTCTAGGATTTAAACCAACCGTATCATGCAATGATGACAATGAAGAAAACAATTTTTTCTGGGCTTGTTACGGCAGAATGATGTGACAGGCATGACCAGTGCTTGCGCCGGTGATACAGGCACGCTAGGTGTCTGGGCTCGGGGGCGGGGGTGGTCGTACGTCACTATACTATGCATGTACCCAAATGATATGTTATATAAAAGTAGCCTAGACTTTTTTGTTCGATTTAAACCGTAAAGAATCCAGAATCCCACAGAATCTTAAAGTGAGATTCATGCGTGTATTTAAAGTTTGTATACTGATGCTATTTTCAGGCTTTTATAGGGCAGAGGTACGGTTATATTCCAATTCCCGCCAGCATACTTCGAGCTGAATATGAAGTTATCGAATCTCATGTTCGTAAAACGTCCCCTGCAGATGCGGATTTGTTGAATAAATGTTTTTTAAAAGATCAGAATGTTCACCCTAATCTATTTAGACTTCAAACGTGTAGTTACATTACTGGTAAGTAGAATGGACAGTCAATCAATCTGATTAAAATACAGCACTCTGTTTTTCGTAATCTTAACTAAAGATAAAATCCAAATTTTAGTAGATGCTTCAATTTTAATTGGCTAAGCACTAAAATCAAACTAATATTATCCAATCAAATTACCAAAAAATGATTTTATCTTAAATAAAATTTCGTTAAACAGGCCCCTGATCTATATTTCGTTTCGTTTTTTATGCTTTCAAGCTTTCAATGAAAACCTGGTTAGTTTTTACTAGGGGGTCGCGTCAGAGGTCACACGATCGACTTTTGATCCTATGACGTCATACATTGATTAGTCAATCAGCTTTACCCACAGTTCTATGCAGAGCACGCCAAAAACTCGCCGTAATAGACGGTTTCATTGGCTAATTCTTCACATCAACTAGAAAGCCTGTTATATACAGCTGATTAAAATATTACAATACATTAATATTCAGGACGACCTGTCTTCCACAGACCCATCTATATTAAACTGGAAATTAAAGGAACAGATTTTTTTTCACAGCAGAAAAAGGGGCATTTATTTAAATCTCCCGGTGTTTTTTTACAGGAAAAATTAGAAAACCCTGGAAGGAAACAGAAGTAAACATTAAAAGGATCCTAAGATCAGGTGGACAGTCTGCTTTGGAAGCCAACGAAATAAGCAGAGCCTTTTTCAGGCAAATGAAAGCTTCTGGTAAGAAAACTAATTTATGAGCAACAAGTGAAGGAGGTTACAGTCTTACAACATATTACCTTTCTGTTAAAGGGGGTGTGGTTAAATATTATTTAAAAAACCCTTTCTATTAAACATAGATAATGCAAGAGAAAAATCTGCCTATTGCAAGTTTTGTTTAGGCTTGAGATGTTGAAATTATTAATTAGACTTTTATTTACATGCCAAGCTGAAAATTAATTTTGTAGACCCTTGGATACAGATTGGATTTAAACAATCGTACATTTAAAATTAAATCAATAAATAACTGAACAAGCTAACGTTTACCCTTAGTCACTGACGTCACTACCGCCGATAAAAGGTCGAAAATATGTGGGTGTGCACGATCGGCAAGTTTCGTACACGGTGCGGACACAGTTGATGCCTATTTCTAACCCAAACTTCCAACAGTGACAAACCGGTTCAGAATAAAGCAATTTGATTGAAATTTTCAATATTTTCTCTTTTTTATCATCTATTTCGGAATTATTAGAGCAAAAATGGCCAATTATTTATTAAACTCTAAACAAATGTATCTTTCAAGAGAATAATTAAGAAATATCGGGAACCCCGCGATTCCTTCTGACCCATCAGTTGCTTGGATATCAAGTAGTGACAGATGGCGTGCTAGAGATAGACCATGTTTTGTATCGTACAGTTGAATTAAGGTTTAGTCAATGGCAACCTAGTCAAATTCAGTTTCCATGTAGTTTTACAGTTCTCGATGGCGGCTTTAAACATTTTCTTGTTTCATGCTTTTGTTGTTTCGTTTTACAGTTAGAGAGACAGACAGAGAGAAAAATAGGGTTTAACGTCCACTCGACACAAACTAGGTCATTTTGGGACTATCCTTTAATTTTATTTCAATAATTCGCTTGCGCGTAGGGGTCTTTAGCAGTGGGAGGAAACCAGAGTACCTGGAGGAACCCACGAGGTTGGACAGGCGACCCTACTCCTTGCCACGTACAACTGGGGATTTGAAACCACACCAGTTTACTCAATGGCAGGCCGTATGATACAGCGATCACACGCGAACCATTCGGCCATCCAACCCCCCTTTTACAGTTAGTAATGACAATTTATTGAAGACTGTGAATTAAAAACTAGAACAGTTGGGTTGAATAATTTGTTTTTCTTTCAGTTACTGAACATGAAATCTATGAAGGTTTAATTGGTATCAACAGACAGAAAGATAGAGACAACAATGCCATCGTGTACATTAGAGATTTCCAGGACCTTCACAGAAACTTACACAATAAAAAAGCAAACAGATATGTTGAGGTGATTGGAAATCCACCAGAAATGAACCCTGAAACTAAATCTTTGCTAGACGACCTAAAGGCCAAGTCAAAAGAGAAGTTGTCTTCTAATAATTATCTGAATTCATCCATATCTTGGAAAGAATCGGGTATAGATCCTAAATTTCACGCACCTTACTTACAGCGGATGTGTAATCATTTTGAAAGAACGGTCAACAAACTGGTGGAACGGAATGTTTTCAGCAGAAGGAAGTTGGACGATGATTCTCTTTACCACGAAGTTCTTCAGCATTGGAGTGTTCTGAAAGGTCGATGTGAAACGTTTGTTGGTCGAGAAGACGAACTTACCGTCATCCAAAACTACATTCTTTCAAGTCAATCATCACAGCCACTGGTAGTTTTTGGTCCATCTGGTAGTGGCAAAACATCTCTGCTAGCAAAGGGCGCAATTTTAGCCAACGGCATTCTTACACAAGAAGAACTAGCGAAACCTGCGGTCATTGTAAGATTTTTAGGAACAACTCCCGACAGTTCTTCCATTCAGCAACTTTTGTACTCAGTATGTCACCAGCTAGCATTTGTTGCCAACAGAAACAGAAGTGACGTCCCGGAAGACTTTCTAAGTTTAAAAGTTTACTTCAGAAATTTAGTCCTAGAAGGTGATTTTACAGGAAGGGTTCTGATTGTGCTGGATGCCTTAAACCAGTTGTCGACTAATCAAAATGGACATAAACTAGACTGGCTGCCAGCCCGACATGCTACAAATGTTAGAATAATCGTATCAACGATACCGTTCAAATTCAAAATATTAGACAGGCTCATGAACAGAATCCATAACAACTTCATTCATACTGAGCCCTTACCGACGAAGGATTGTGAAGATATTGTGAAAATTCTTCTAGACAGATCTGAACGAAAACTCACCTATGAGCAGTGGAAAACCATCAGAAAGTCATTTCAGAGCTGCACCCTCCCTCTCTTTGTCACACTTACCTTTGAAGAAGCAAAGAGGTGGCATTCTTATGATCAAAGCCACGAGAACGTTCTCACAACGACTGTCGAGTCTTGCATTCATACTCTATTTGAACGTTTAGAAAAGAAGCACGGGAAAATGTTTGTAGCCAAGGCGTTATCATACATAACAGCTGCTAGAGATGGTTTGAGCGAATCGGAATTAGAAGATATCCTTTCTCTCGATGATGAAGTCTTGAACAGTATATTCGTTATGTGGCTACCTCCAATTCGTCGTTTGCCACCAAGTTTATGGTCTCGTCTGCAATTGGACATAGGTAACTTTCTGTTGGAAAGAGATGCGGACGGGACTGTGGTATTGTCTTGGTTTCATCAACAATTTGTTAATGTTGTTACCGAGAGATATTTGGAGGAATATTTGCCCGTAATTGAAATACATAGACTTATTGAACAATATTATATGGGCATGTGGGCTGGGGTCAAAAAACACTTTACATACACAAAACAACAGATGTCCCGATTGGATATAAGAGACGAACACGGTAGCGCCCTCAGACATGTACCTAAACAACCCATGCTCTTCAATTCCGAGGGTGTGCCCAGATACAACGTAAGGAAATTAAAGCAGGTGCCTTATAGCTTACTCCATAGTCGTCAGTTGAGCAGATTAAAGGGCATCTGTTTGTGTAATTATGAATGGATTTACTATAAAATGAAGGCGACTTCACTCCAAACCCTACTTGCAGATTACGCCCTCATTGACGACAAAGAATGTAATTTAATAGCTGATGCTTTACGCATGACTGGATCTGTACTCTCAATAGATGTACACGCACTTGTTCCTGAATTAACTGGACGACTTTTACCTCATACGTCAAAGTATGCCTATATAAAACAGCTCGTTGGACAGTGCGATCTCGTCGCTCGATACCACTGCCCATTAGTACCCAATTGTCAAATATACACCGCACCCGGGGGACCCTTGCAATTTGAATGTGAAATCAATGCCAAACCGACTGCACGGGTTGAAGTGGATGTTTTTCAAAGCCCAGTTGGCGTCCTCATGACGGCCAAGCCATTTTATAATACCAACGTTCAGGTTTGGGAGTTGAGTCAAGCAGAACCTAGACAAGATTTTAAGATGAACGTAGGAAAGCTTTATCCCAGCAAGGACGGGAGGTATATTAGTACCTTTAAGAACAATAGATTCGTGCTAGTGTACAAAACAGATGGCGGTGAACTACATGGGGAAATTGATTATGAATATGGTGTGGCGAATAGTGTGACTACATCTAAAAGACTTCTAGCATTTATCACTGATCGGGGAATTGGACCGTACGTTGTCGATGTTAAGGACTGCGTTCTATTGCACAAGTTTAGCTACAACTGTTCAACCTGTGTCATCAGTGCTAACGAATCGTTCTTGGTATTAAGTTCGCAAAAGCACCTTTTCTTGTACGAGATTCCGCTGATGGAGAGAAAATGTGTCACTCGAATGAGCGATGAAGTAAAACTAATCAGGTCTACTAAAGACGAATTGAAATACTTCGCTATGACCCAATCGAATCTTCTCTATTCGGTTCATTTTGATCTTGGTATCAAGGGCGCGATCCTGAATGATATTATAAGTGATTTTGACATTAAGGACTTTGTTATGTCACATGCCCAGAATTTAATTTTGGTTAGAGCAGCGCGCTGTCTGTATCTCATAGATGCACACGAGGAAACGTTAAAGCTTCGATTACAGAAAATGCCAGAAGGCGCCTTTGTGGAGACCATGTCGACCTTTTCAGCTGCTGGTTTCACGCCAAACGACGAGATGATCGTGGCTTCCAGGTACACGTATATAGCCGTTTGGGACAGCAGGTCTGGTGAACCGCTTAGATTACTTCTGGCCTCTGTTTCACCCATCATCAAAATATTCACTTGCGACACATTAAACAAAACAATCGCTCTGTTGAAAAATAATATGTTACAAGTATGGGACATGAACAACCTGGGAGCTGACGTACAGCATGCGAACAAGGTGGTCCGAGGACGGGTGTTACATCTGGCATTGTCTTCCACCAGTAGGAAAGCAATTTGTTCCAGTGATCGACTACCACCAGCGGTAACGGTTGTTGACCTTGGTAGCGGCGATGTTCATCATGTATTTCCTTACAGTCCGGAGCGTGAAGATAAAATTATAAAACTTGAGATGTCCCCTACTGGAAAATATTGTGTAGTCAGAGGGAAACAATCTTCGCATGCGACGGCGCCTATTCTGTGGAGCATCTTATCCGATGATCTGATCTATGACATGAGTCTTCAAGAAACATTTCATTTAGCAATCAATAACCGATATGTGCTCTTTGATAGATCAAGCTCTTACATAGCATGTGTCCAGGCTTTATCCTACGTTCCGTGTGATTGGATAGGAAACTCGTACGTAGTGAAGATTTTCCAACCCGACCACTTCTACAAGAAACCGACTGAATTAACTATTCCGAGCAACACCGAGTTCGTTTGTAAACCGTTGATCTTTTCGAGTGGAAAGTACCATGCATTCGTTGCACTATATCAGACATGTAAAGTCATCTCGGATCCAATTTCAAGAATCGAGAGAGGTCGTGTGTTTGAATCCAGATTATCTTTGCTCAATCTAAGTTCGACATCGTCAGAAAGAAACGTTACCGTCAAAAGTCTGTTACGTACTGCAGACGAAAAAGACAAATTTGTAGACATTCGTGCGACATTGAGTAATAAACTTGTGCTTATATATGCGAAGAATACGGACTACTTTCAGTTTGACAACAAGTGCGGGTTAATGTGTCCTTTAAACGTGGAAAAGTGTGCAATTTTGTATGATCCAAAAACTGATTTTCTGTTACGTCATTTGCCCTTTATTTTAACCCCAAGCGTGAATGTTAGTTCGTGTGCCTACTCAAAACACGGCTCCATTATCTTAAGTGACCAACTGGAGGTTTTCAGGAACAGCACTAAAGGATTCATTCTTAAAGTTCCTACAGAAGTAATTGATGGCTCGGCTAAACTTGTCCTGGACGGGCAGTACATAGTCGCTTTATGTAAAACGGGTAAAATCGTCCTGGTTATGAGGTCATCTGATGGAGAAACTGTGGGGAAATTGTTCATCCATGGCCAGGCGTCGTGTCTTGAAGTCGGGGAAGATGACCGAACAATTCTCGTGGGCTGTAATGACGGACGTGTAATGATCCTTACGTTAATAATAGAATGTGAAGACCCTGTTAAGGACATTATCTCCAAACTCCCTACAAGGACCAGTAAGCCAATGGCGGACACGCTCAAGTTGTTAGATAGGGACGTAATAAAATCAAAATACCAGCCGGGTATCGCACGTTCGAAAAAAGCTCCCAATTTTAAGACAATCTGCAAAGCAGTTACAATGACCCAAAAAGCCGCCAAGATACAATCACAAGCTTGCAGTATTCAGTAATGGTTGTGGAATATATCTATGAATTTTATTCAGGCTCCCAACATTTATTTGTCCTGTTTGACAATACTGTCTTACGGCACAGACTATCAGCATGTTTCATGACCAAGTGCGTGTGAAATGTCGGAGATCTAGAATGTGCATTGGAAAGTTGTCTACTGTATACTCGTGATGTCTAATGGTAGTTCCTTTAGGGCGGAGATGTCCGCTCAAAGATAGTTCCAAAAGGAACTAGTCTAATGCAAGAGATGGCCCAAAGACGTTTCTAGAAATATGCGTAGTTTGGTTGAGCAGGAACTGGTGAAGTGCGAATGTCCTGCTGACTTGTAACTAACAATTACCTGCTGCACATGGGGAATCATAATTGGGTACTGATCTGAAATCGGTATTTCGCCTCCTGAGTTAGTATGGTTTTGTAACCTCCAGTACCAACATACCCAGGATTCAGAACCATTGTTATATCTTCAATCTTGATTTATTTCAAGTAGAATAGTTTGTTTACATATGTGCCAAATAATTATGCCAATATATATAAACATCTCACTGAGAAGAAAAATAGTTTGTACTGCCGTTTGAGATTTTTTCTAATGTAAATCGCTATATGAAAAATTAATTATTATTAAAAAGTAAAATTAGAAATACAGTAAAAATACTTATCTACCATACTATTATTTTAAAGCCCATTCAAATATTAACCCTTTGCACCTACCACATACGTAATAGCTAGAACCCCATTGTGACACAATACAATAACCAGTCCACATATGCAAGTCATGAGTTTGATCCAATGTTTGCAGAAGCAGGTCATTGCCCTGTACTTAGGTTACCCCAAAACCCCAATGTGGCACAATAACCAGTCCACATAACCAAAGTCATGGGTTCATTCCAGTCTTTGCAGGAGTAGGGCATCTCTTTATATTTGGGTAACCTCTAATTCCCTAAGCATCACGATAATCAGTTTAAATGTGCAACTCGTGTGTTTGCTAAAGTGTTTGCACTTTGTAGAAGTATATATGTTATCTCCCTGTATTTAGCTTTCCTCCAAATCCTAAAGACACCTGGGCGCAAAAGAATAACTGAAACCAAATTATCCCGGGATAGTCCTAAAATGACCTGGTAGATTTTAATTAATGTCTAATATTCTAAAAAAGACAAAACATATTATTTATCTTTGATCAGTTTAATGAAATCTTCATCATCTTATTTCTCATTTCTACATTTGTAAATAAATAAATAAATTGTGTGTACATATAATAATCGATTAAAGGCTTGATGCATCTTTCAAATTTTGCTAAAATATCAAATCTCTCAAAGTTTAATCATATAATTGACATTTTCTTGACAATATCAAATTTCTCAGAATGTACTCTGAAGAAAAAAAGTCAAAATGTCAATAAAAAAAATAGTAGTGTCTTATAACATAGCGAACTGCATGCATTGATGAACTATCAATTTATCATAATATTGTAAATACTGAACTGAAATGAATAATTTTTGGACTGATGTTAACTGTCACAATATTGTAGTTAGCCAAATGATTTATATAATTCTTTAGTGGCATTTAGCGATTGGAGACATACCAGAACTAACACAGTTACATGGGAAAACAGTTGTTGGTTTATTATACACAAGCACAACGCTTCGATAAGTGTCCTCTTATTGTTATCAAGCACAAAAACCTTTAAAAAGTTTTATGGCTGTCATATTGACTTGATTGGTAAATATAACGTGTCTCTCTCAGCTATTATTCTAGATATATTTAACTGACAAGTAAACAAATACTATCTCCCTGATTATGTCTACTACATCGTTAACACAGTTCATCACATGCATTTTGCATACCCATAGTTCATTGGCCAATCATGCTATTTGATCGACATTTTGCCTAATAGTTTGGATGCAGGTATGGCGGGTGTGGCATGCCAGGCAGGGTAAGCTTACTCTTCCGGACACCTGTTACCACTGTTTGTCATGTATTTTGTACATGGGGAGCAGTCCATTTGTTGATTACACTATTTTGCCTATAACGTTTTTTTAGGACTTCAAATTCTGTCTAATGGTTTGGATTGTTCGTACTTGGTTTTATTTTATTAGTAAACTAGAGGGTCTATATTATAAATGTACAATATATACATGTATAGTGCTGAATGATGCATTGAGCCTTTGATTTATATATAATTAATTAGTACTTAAATAGATACATTTGAAACAATAAATCATATATATACATGTATAGAGTTCGTCTTTTTGGTCTAGAATTGAGTTAAGTCCGTCTGTCAAACAATGTACATATATATAATCTAAAACTATTTATTTAAACATATTTTATGGATAATAATTCATCCAAGCGCTAGGAGACAAGTGAATTAACTTACATAGTCCTTCTTCCTGTTCCCTCATAATATACTCACATCTTTTACGGTCAATGTAATGCAGTTCTACATTTTATTCCAAGATGATGTGTATTCCCTATTGTGGCTAACTACTATAGTTTAAACATCCTTGCTGCCTATTTCAAATTTCCCATTGATTGAGCTTTCAGACTAGCTTAGATAACGGAGACTAGTCCTGTCTGCATTTGACGTTTTTTTTTACAGATGAATTGTAAAAGGATAAATTTGGAAAATACAATGTTTCAATCAGTTTCACTTTCTTCAAGGTAATCTCCAGAACCCTTGTCAAATTCCTGGAAAAAATTTAAATTAAGAATCGTATTTAGAAAGTAAGAAGACAGATACATTTGAGATAAAACTGTTTTTGTGTTTATTGGTCAACATGAAAATAAAGAGTAGTCTTCTGTAGACACTATATACAAAATGAAAATAAGACGATTAATAAAATAATTGTGGATTTTGTTGGCTATTGTTTTGATTTGCTCACTACAAAAGAGTTCATGAATGATATTTATTTCAAGAAATAAAAAAAAATCATTGATTTCTGCGCCTTTATATTTCCAATGGCAAGGGAAATTAACCAATAAGCTTGGTTGAATTTTGAGTATAGATGTTGCTGACAATCAAAAATGACACTGGACCTTTTGTCAGTAGTTGTTTACATCCTTACCTCTGTCTGTTCTGTTAGATTCGTGTGGCATCCTTGTTTGTGTCGTATTAGTTCTCCCCACAACAACGTCTGACTACACCAAGGACAATTCCCTTCAATAGGTATTAAATGATCATCTCCCATTAAAAACTTTTTAGCCAAACAGATGATGTGAGCGACCATGTGACAAACAGGATATAAACAGGAGAGTGTAATATCTTGTTCCTGAAATACAGAGTACAAGCAATAAAATAAAAGGGAGATAATTGCAGAAATGAAATGGGGTTTACCATTTAACGTCTTCTTGTTCTGCACTGACTACGCTAATAACTTGGCCAATGAAGACAGGCAGGAGGGAAAGTGTACCTGAACAGCAGTGCTACGGTCTACTGTAATTTCAAATTCCAACAGTCACAAGTTCTTTAAGGTGCCACCTATATGTACCAGGGATCCCTATTTTCATCCCGTCCAAATGACTAGACACCGTGTTCCTTGCCAGACCCTCTATCCTTCATCACTGACAAGGGGAATCAAGTTGGAAAATTCTGTACCACTTTCTCGGCCAATATCCGGGTTGAATCCCAGAACTGTGTCGCCCTAATTACAAAATTGATTGATTGACATGACCCTGCAGCAGCAACAAAAAAAATCCACACATTTCTCTTGATTAAAAACTAATCATGAGAAATGGGGGTTATCATCCAAACAACAGAAACTGGTCATGTCAGAACTAACATATGGTTTTATTTATTTAAATAATTCGCTTTCGAATGGGGTCTGTTGATATTAAAGGCAAGGTTTTTCATTTGGGCCAAAATTAAAATGGCTGATTTCATCATAGATAAATCAAAGCTTAACATATAAGTGGACAGGTTTAAAGTTTAAACCACCAGTTCAGGGTCCTGTTTGGATCCACCTTGAAACGGAAAAATTGATACCTTTAACGTTATCCATTTTGAACAAACTGCACAAGATTTTTGTAATTCAATATCAGCATTTTCCAATTGCGAACTTTCATCACTGTCCTCATCTTTTCCTTTCTTGTTTTTTTTCTTCTTCAAATCAACTTTCTTACAAACAATTGGTCCGTATTCAACAGGCATATGAATTGGTGGTAAAGCATTCGGAGAGAAATCTTGTCGGAACTCTTGTTTTAGCCAGCGAATAGTTAAAGATAACCTATTCCATGGAGCAGTTCTTAACATTTGAGAAACTATCCGGAAATGAAAGTCGTATTGTTTCTCTGTTTTACGTTTTCCGGGCAAATGTCTTAATCTTCTTGATATCTTTGGGTGCTGCCATGCCCACTCAAACTGAATATAAAAACAACAAAATCCTTCAACAGACAACAAAAACAACCTATAATGCTTGGATTATTGTTTTACAATTTTAATTAAACGAGCTGGCATCATTAAATCATTTTTAACATTGTGAATTAAATTTAATTTTTTTGTAAAAAAAAAAAAAAAGCTATGCAGTGTGCAATGAGAGACATTTTGCCTTGACAGCAGCATTCCTTCCTACTAATCAACACATTCCAATTGTCAAAGATTCTTTAAGTACATTATCTGAATATCTTTTAAAGTAAAGACATCTAGTCATTCGGAATTGATAGCATATTGAACAATCAAGAACAGTTGGAAATGGAAAAAATGTGCAGTTATTTTGTTGGGCTAAAATGTTCCTAATAGTCCAGCTGGTATAAAAAAGTAAGAGATTTAAATCACATTTCATTTCTAGTCACCTACCCTTAATGCTGAAACAGCTTCTGGAAAACCATGTATAATTAACACCATTTCCCTGGGAGAAAAATTTACAAAATATCCTAAATAGAAATTCTCTCATACCAAGAAATTTATGGAAGAAGGCAGAAAGTGAATTTTGTAAAATATGCCAGATATGATAGCTTGACTCCACACAAATAGTATTATAATCTCATTACGTCTACAGGTTGGATGATTTGAAAATGGCAGGTGTTTACATTTTTTATTGTCAAACTATTAAATGTAAATCATTACCATGGTCCTTTACCATCTGTTCTCCAAGCTCCACCAGCTTTAGCACCGGTGTTGTGTTGATGTATTCGTCTATTAGGATCAGTAGTCTTACCGATGTATACCCGACCTTTATATTTTGGATTCAGATTGTATAATAAATATACACCATAAAAAGCTTCTACTTCCTGTACCATTATAGAGACTGAATAGTGACCATTTATGTTCTATAATTTCAAACACTTTGCGATATTAGTTATAAAATTCATCATCCCAAACACATATTTCTAGGGATTCCATAAGATATTCACTCTGTTGTCGGTCAGACAATCAACTTGATAGGTAGGCTTTAAACTGAGAATGATGATGACTGTGCAGTAATTAATCTGAAATATATATCTGAATTTAATTTTCTTTTTAAAGACAAAGATCCCACATACACCCAGAGGGAGAGAGAGAGAGAGAGAAATGGGGTTTAACGTCCACTCAACACAAACTAGGTCATTTCGGGACTAACTTATGGTTTTAATTTTATTTTAATAATTCGCTTGCACGTAGGGGTCTTTAGCAGTGGGAGGAAACCCACGGGGTTGAGAAGGCGCCCCTATCTCCATGCCACATACGCTCACACCAGGGCTCGAAACCGCAGCCGCAAGCCGCAGAGGTGACCGGCCAGCTAGAGGACGAGGTCGAAGCGCGGCACCCTACACCACTAGGCCATCCCAACCCCCCACAGAGAGACAGAGAGAGAGAGAGAGAGAGAGAGAGATGGGAGATTAGCTAAAGAGCTGGCTGACATCCCCCCCCCTTGCCCTACAAGCTAGAGAGAGAGAGAGAGGGGATACATTATGGGAGATTAGCTAAAGAGCTGGCTGACACCCCCCCCCCCTTGCCCTACAAGCAAGAGAGAGAGACAGAGAGGGGATACATTATGGGAGATTAAATACATTATGGGAGATCAGATAAAGAGCTGGCTGACCCCCCGCCCACGCCCCGATCAAACCCTATTCCCAAAGATACATTCATTGTTTTGTTGTCCCCTCACTAAGTCTAAAAATTCATGGATCCGCCCCCGCATGCACAATTACCGAGCCGTTTTTACTTTTAGACACGTTTCTGCACATAAAAGGCCCTGATTATTACAACTTTTGATAAATAGATTTATATTTAGAGAATGTAAACATTGACACATTGCAAATGTGCGGCATTCACCGCGACCACGAGCTTTATTGTGCTCTTCGATTTTTAGCGTTTCAATTAACCGCCATTTTAGCAGTCACGTGACAATATAACGGCATAATGTAGCCTTTATTACCTAGACTCTGTATTGTCCGCGCTCATTGTTAATTAATATCATTGACCGTATATCATCGAGTTATATATATAACTCTATGCCGTATATACATACGGTCCATGTTAATATTAATATCAAGGAGTAATATCCAATCAAATTCTCCTTCGAGTTTAGAAGCACTTTTTTTTACTGCTCAAAATTTTTCGAGAAAATGGCTAAAGCCCACTTTCATACATGTACTCGTTATTATTAAAGTGACACCGTTGTGATATTCCCTTTATTAACCACGTGGTCCAGATGGTCCCGATATTAGACTCGTATATACCAGACTGAATCCATATCTGATTATATTTTATTAATATTACTACTGGACAATCGAAACAACTATATCGCCCGATCCAGACCCACGCCATATACACCGACGACGAGAAAGGTCGCGCTTCATTTCATATCAGTCCACGGCTCTGCACACGAGTCTTTATACAAGCGACAAAAGAGCAATACTAACGAAAATGGCAGCAGAAGCATTCCAAGGAAAATGGAACATGATGGAATCCGAAAATTTTGATGAGTATATGAAAGCCGTCGGTGAGTTGCTTTTAGGTTATTATTACTAATACTAGTCTGGCATACGAGCATTAATTAATATAATGGTTCAGAATGCGATGAAATTATAAGGATGGTTCCAATGTACATTGTGTAGGCTACCAGATTACCAGTACTGCTAGAAGAAGCAGTACCAAACTACCAATGCCATTGTCCATGTTCAGATGACAAATTGGTAAACAAATATAAATATAGGGCATTTGATTTTAAAAGTTAAATTACATTTTGAAAAAAAAAACAAACTCAGAATGAAAATTATAAATATTAAATTGATTTGTTTTCAGTCATAAAATGCATCATATAGATTTTCTTTTTCAAAAATGAAATTTTTGATTTTTTTCTTGAAAAATTAATTTGCTGGTAATTAAATTATTGGAAAATCTGAGATCTATTATTCCACTCTTTGAAAAATAGATTTAGAATCTTAATGTGAATCCACTCTTTTTTATTTGAAAAGTTAGCGAATACTTTTTAAGAAAGCAATAATTAACTTATTATTGTTTTCTTTTAAAAATCAAGTTCTATTTTTTTTTAGTACCAGAAGATCAACTTTACAGCCCCCCCCCCAACTTTATTTTATAAATTATTACACCCCCCCTCTTTTCAAAGTCCCAATTTAAATAAAGAAGTCCACACATCTACTTCAAGAAAAGAAATTTTCATCTTTAAATTTGAGTAGTTTAATAGTATTTTATTCAATAAACGGAACTGGATTGAATAATTCCAATCTGTTTCACACAGGGATTGTAAAGGGTTTCTTCTCATACTTCTGTAGGATGACTGACCTTTATAAACTTTGTATGCATTCATTTTCCAATAGCTTTTGAAATGTTTACACAACATGTGAACTGGTCCGGGCAGAATAGTGCCTTTTTAAAATTATTTTATAGACACATTTACACTAAATATGAAATATTTTTTATCCAGATATACTTCAAACACCTTTATTTACTTTACTAATACTTTAAAAAATGTTTTAGAATTAAAAGTGCCTTTTAATATTTTTATAGGCACATTTACACTAAATTTGAAAAAATATTTCTTTATCCAAATGTACTTTAAACACTATATACTTTTCTAATATTTAAAAAAACGGTTTTAGAATTGAATTTGCAGTTTAAAAAAAATTAATATCGGGGATTCATTAAAGCCCCAATAACACTCTTGTTGTAACTGAAAAATATGTCCCAATCTTCATTCTGGTCAACAAATCGTATTATTTTAGAATATTCCAATTAAATGATGATATAAATTTCATCTTAAAACACCTAATTTAAAAAATTGGAAAAATTCAACCAATTGATTTGAAAAGTCTAACGTAAACCTTTTCAAATGTGACTTGGATTTTAAAATATTTTCGAACCCTCTGGACAAATAAAATAGGTTGTAATGGATAATTTACACAACAGGTAGGACACTTAAACATCTAGCACTTAGAATAAGGGTATTATTTATTTTCTGGAGCTACCAAGCCAGCAAGAATGTTATTGTCCCTTTAAGCAGCACCAATGTCATCCCTCTAGGGATTGTAGTGGCCTAGTGAATGATAATTACTGCTGATCAGTGGGCTATAATAAAGTATAATTCACGATCTTTTTGAACATTTTTTCTAGGAGTTGGATTGGTAATGAGAAAATTAGCTGGAGCTGCCAAACCCCAACAAGATATTAAAGTTGATGGAGACAAAATCCAGATTTTAACATCAACAACCTTTAAATCAACTGATTTATCTTTTGAATTGGGCAAAGAATTTGATGAAGTCACAGGAGACGGTAGAAATGTTAAGGTAAATTATTCGGAATGATTTTTTTGATCTATCATGAGTTAACAAGTCTATACTATGAATGTATATTATGACACTATCCAAAATAACATACCGGGTAATTTAGGACATTGGGATATAAAAAAATAAGTCATGTAGAATTGGATATACATGTAGTTTTGGCGATTAATATAGAAGAGAGAGAAAAATGGCAAGCCTGGAAATAAGGCACCTGTCAAAGACAATGTCAGACAAAATTTCAGGCTAAGTCAGACATAAATGCTGAAATGGGGTTCAACGCCCTACTCATTTGCACCTAAACTGGGCTAATGTTTTAACCAAGATAGTTTCAAATGTGTTTGGTCTGATAATCATAAATTCTGACGTGTTGTCGCTTTAACAAAAATGTTAAAAATATCTTTCGGCAGTAGTTTATTCACTGATTTATCCCGATTACTATTTCTCTGAGTCTGACTTAATAATGTATGTATAATATTGAATGAGACCCATAAAATGCATTAACACAATATGTTCATACCAAAATGACCTAGTTTTTGATGAGTGGACATTACACCCTATTTTACTCTCTTCTCTCCATAGAAATAACCATAACTTAGTTATGTAAAAATTAACCGATTTGAATAATGTTTGAAGCAAAGTACTTTTTAATGTATTTTATCTGTAACTCCATATTATTAAACATAAATTCAGGCAAGTTGGAGCTCAAACAAAAATGTTATGAATATATTTTGGCAGTTGTTTATTCACTGATTTATGCTGATAACAATTTCTCTGACTTGTTAATAGTTTAAGTTAATGTACATGTAGTATATAAGTATAATATTAATGAGACTCATATATATATATGTAAGTACATGTACACATGTCCGACCAGGCTGATTAATGTCCGTCACATGTTATTCTAAATGTTACAGTTAGATTAACGGACACCAGTATTTAGGAAGTTAAGACATACTGTGATATCTGATAGTGACACTAATACTCTACTCTATCCCTGATATGTTTTAATGATAAACCTTTAACAATGGTATTTATATGTATACAGCTATTGTTCAATATTTGGAATGCAGGGTAATTGTTTTAGTTATAAACATTGTAGGTAGTCCACTAATACTTTAATTTGGGTCTAAAGTTCACTTTAACTCATTAGCAGAATATCTAAAACACAGTGTTCTATGACCCCTGACAGCAGTGTTAATTAAGGACTAGTCTTATATCAAATTCCAACTGCTAAGGGATCTTTTATGTGCTAGCCAATATTTACGAGGGATCTTGTTTTTTGCCTCATCCAAACAACTAGAGCCCTCTTTCCTGTACCATTAACAAGGGGAAACCATGCTGGAAAATCTTGAGGATCTATTGTTCAAGTTTTGATTCACCATATCAGTGGTTGAGAACAGAAGAAAATGGTCAGTTGTTCGGATGAGATAGAAAATCCATGTCCTATACATTAAACATACATCATGCAAGAGCTAAATCTGCCTATTTGCCTGTCTTTCTTTAGACCTGAAATGTTATATGAACTATTAATTAAACATTTATTAACTTGTCAAAACCTAAATCAACTCACGATGTCATCTTATGTTTTTTATAGTACCAATTTTCAGCATATTCTATTTACATTATCTAGTTAACTGTCATCCCTTTATCTAGTCTCCCATTTTGCCCATTTATGAGTCCAGTAATGATCATCTAACAGTTGGAAATCAAAATATAAAAATTATGTAGCATCATTGTGAAGAAAACATGTCTCTCATGGCATTTAGGCTGTTTATTTGCTTTTACATGACACTTACAAGGGATAATATATAGTCTTTTGGATAGAATGAAAAAAGAATCCTTGTCAGCTTCAATTTGATATTAGAGTATGACCGTCTTCATAAGCCCAGTCTGAGCAGAATAGTAGGACGTTAATCTGATATCATTTTGTATGAAATAAAAAATGATAGTGACATTCTGTGGGAAACACTATAAGTGTAGCTTATATAACAATAACTCGATTGACATGCGACATTCTGTTATTCAGAATGGTTTTGTCATTTCTATCTATATATATTTTAATTGTATTACTGTGTCAATATCATTCAATGTGCAATATCAATATTTATATTCTGCCCTACATTTCTTTTGTCAGTGATAAGGCCAAATGAACTATAATTTTGCCCTCAGACAATCCTGTGACACTTCGATTGGGTGCATAATCTGTTTTTAATTGCATAAAATTGAAACATTCTCATTAATTAGCACACATAAATGTTTTAACCCTTTGGCCTTTACGGGAAGTAGCTTAAGCTCTAGTAAAACATTGAATGAATCTTGAAATGTGTCGAGACATGTAGGCTCATTTATAAAATATCATACATAAATGGTAGGCCTACTCAATCATAAATTTTACTGGATAATCACACTTTCCTTTTAAACCACAGGCACCTGTAACATGGAAAATATTTCAAAAATAACATGAAGCTATGACTAAGTATAAAGTTTGTTACGGTTTGTAACTCAGCGGCAGATTCTGTTTGAGTAGATATAACAATGTCAAGGTGAAAAACAGATTGAAATTAGTTTATGGGGATCAAAGTGCACTACTCTAGATTCTGTCAACCAGTGGCAATACTCACTAATTTTCTCTACCTGGACAATCAAGTCTTCGATGTTGTCAAAAATTGTCCACATGACTTAAATGAGATGATTAAAATACAGATCCTATTTCGTTTCGTTTTCTATAGTTCAAAATTTCGTTTTACTTGTCTTTACTATATTATTAGGATGTGAAAGACTTGTTATTTAACTCGTGTTCTGCTTGAAATGAGGGGTCAGCCAATCAAATTGTCTGTTGAATTGAGGGTTTGACCTTATTTGCGCAGAATTGTGGATAGGCATTATAAGTGAAAGAAAAAGAAACAAAGCAACAACGATTCTGATTGGTTAATCGAATGACTGAGGTTATAGAGTCAAATGTCGTGTGCTTGACATCTGAACTGGCTGAATGTGACCTCCGGCTATAACTTGTTAGATCTACATGTAGTGTAGGCCATGGAAATTATAAAAACCGAAACGAAATATAGATCTGAATTTCAATTAGATTGTGGATTGTCTTAAAACCAGAATATTTTTTTGGTATGACCTATAGTACAGGTTAGTCATGATTTTACAGAATTTAGGTACTTTAAGGTTAGCAGAATATACATAATGTTACGTATATGCATCCTGTTCGCCCAGTTCATGTTGTCATGGGAATTATATCCTGTTCATCCATTATTCAGAATAAACATTAAATATCATAATATTATACACCCACAATGTTGGCATATTAAGCTGTCACCTGTCCGTCAGTTTGTCAACAATTGGGATGTGAAAGCAATCAAGGTCACAGTTTATAAAAGAATTGATCAAATTTGGTGTGAAGTGTTGGGGTCGTCAACAATTAGCTTGTGAATGCAATATTCCACAGTTTATAAAAGATTTGATCAAATTTGGTGTGAAGCTTTGGGTCATGAGGGGACGAACTGTCAAACTTTGTCAATATTCAGTGACTTTTGTTTCAGAGTTATCCCCCCTTTTCCGAAAACCAACTGAGCTAATGAAAACAGTTATGCTATGTGGTGCGATATACACAAGGGATATTTTGAGCTGAAATGCTAGATATGGATGAAACAGATTGGTTGAGATATTTTTTAATTCATTTGGGTAATCAAATTGAGAATAACCTGCCCGCAAAATGGTCCAGTGGGTGCGCTTTCACATAGGATGATGTGGGCCCAACGTTCTATTATTTTATCATATATGTATGATTTTATCTTTCAGTCAATCTGCACATTAGAAGGTAATACATTAAAACACGTATCTAAGGGAGATCCTGATACAGTAATTACTAGAGAATTTAACGGCAACGATATGACTATGGTAACTACATTGTATATTTCATTATCTTTTGGGGGGGGGGGGCATACACGTAAGTTTACTGTAGTGTGGGTGTATGTATATTATAGGATTATTTTCAGAACTGTTTCAATAAGGATTATAATTTGTCAGTAGGAGGTGGTTGTGGTGCTATCAAAAATCTTTCCTGCTTAATCCTCCTGCGTAGAAGTCATCATAGAGATACGTTTCAGGAAAGGTCACAAAGCGTAACATCCTCTGATAGAAGCAACGGCTAGACAAACGGGTAGATCTCTGCAATTGCTGGATCAATATGTAATGAAGACAGAGATAGCAGACATGAAAGGAAGATGGAGTAGTCCCCGCTGATCAAAAGTGAAAGACAAAAATAGGGTTTAGCGTCCATTTTATTTCAATTGTTTGCTTTGGACCTGGGGGTCTTTAGCATCGGGAGGAAACCAGATGATCATATTCCTTGTCACGTACAAGAGAGGGATTGAAATCATGTCACATGACTCAATGACAGACCTTATGATCTAATTTGGCGCACGCACTCGGCAACCCAATCAACCTCTGTCAAATGTACAGATTTATGATTCGGCACGCCCTCATGTTAAACCAATCGGCCTCCCAGCCGCCTTCTGTCAAAAGTGTGTGAACATGTATATAAAAAGTGTGAAGTTCCACCATAATATTTTTAGTAATTTGAAAAAGGGTCATTAGACATAAAATGTTACAAATTAAAAACACAGAGTGTCATGGTTTGTAATACAGGGAAAATCATTTCAATAAAATTACACATTACACACATCATTTAAAGATGTATTAAAGGGACAATAACATTCTTGCTGGCTTGGTAGCTCCAGAAAATAAATAATAGGCCTACCCTTATTCTAAGTACTAGATTTTTAAGTGTCCTACTCCTACCTGTTGTGTAAATTATCCATTACAACCTATTTTACTTGTCCAGAGGGTTCGAAAATATTTTAAAATCCAAGTCACATTTGAAAAGGTTTACGTTAGACTTTTCAAATCAATTGGTTGAATTTTTCCAATTTTTCAAAATAGGTGTGTTAAGATGAAATTTATATCATCATTTAATTGGGATGTCCTAAAATAATACGATTTGTTGACCAGAATGAAGATTGGGACATATTATTCAGTTAAAACAAGAGTGTTATTGGGACTTTAAGTAATATTTGGATAAAGAACTGTTTGTTCTTGCTACATGCATACATGTATTAAAAATCTCATCCAAATAACTTTTTTGAATGTTGTGTGTGTTCAAATCCATTTGAATCATGACCATCTGATGGTCTACAGAGTTGATTGTAGGCTTGACAAATAATTTGTTTAAGACCTGCTTTAGGCAAATTAGCTTGTACATTACATGTTGTATGCATCTTTCAAGAAATATTTTCCCAAAATCTGAAGTCAGAAGAAAGACCTGCTATGGACAAATTAGCTTGTATGTATGCATCTTTCAAGAAATGAAGTGATATAAGAAACCAGAGATAAGTGGGTGGGAGACTAACTACCACTGAATATTGCCTATTAATATGTAATTAGTAATATATGTGTCAAGAAGTTAATCAGCATATTGTATAAGCTCTATGCTGAATGAAATTGTAAAATGTATTAAGTGTTTATGAGTTATGGTGCCACATACTATGAAATAGTCTAACAGGTCAATGGTTTCAATGGTGTCTGCCAGTCAGATACTATAAATAGACCTTGTATTAAATACCACATTATCTGTTTATAGAAAATTATAAATTCTTCATTCCTTAAAGTGTGGTATGGGTGTTTGAGCTGTTCTCTCTTTTGTTTATATTCACAAGTCTCACAAGTTCCATTTGGATAGAAACAAAGTATATAATATATACAGTATACAATATACTTCGAGTTTAAAGAGACGTTGTCACTCTCACTGACACTAGGAATATAAATATCACATTTAAAATAAACCTAGAAAACACTGTCATACGTGTACCTAGAGTAAGCTTTCTTGTTCAATGGGCCTTTTATACATGTGCCACCGGAAAACCAGATTTTTTTTTACAACTTGTAAATTATAAGTTTAAGCATTATATTAGCAATGACTGGGCTGATCTGACCAAAAAGTTTGCCTGGAAGCAGATTCGAACATGTATGACGTAAATCTTTAATCAAATCATGTGAAATTGAAAATTGGTAAAGAACCATCCAAAGTTCTAATGCCTCTCTCTTTAAAGCTGGAATGCACCACTCCCACTTTCATTTCGTAATCTTATAATTATAGAAATTTAAGTGGCAAGCTTAGAAATGAAATTTGGTTTTATGTTCAACTTTTCTGTACTGACTGTGCCAATGAAATAAAATCAGGCGCGGATCCAGAGGGGGGGGGGGGTCCAAATCCCCCCCTGCTCAGCTACATAAAAAAAATATAATGCCTTGCATCAATGAAATTACATCACAAAGTGATCCTACATCAGTATAAAAATGATTTCTCTGTTTAAAAAGCTCAATTTGTATGTATGCCTATGTAATTTAGAGACGATGATGGCAGATTTCCGTAACAGAAACCTGGCAAACCCCCTCCTGCAAAAATTCCTGGATCCGCCCCTGAAAATGGGGTTTTATTGTCAATTTTTCTGTACCGACTGTTCTGATGAAAAGAGAGCAGGCATAGTAAGAAGCCATTGAAAATAAATTCACAGTAGACATGTAGTAACTGAAAGTCAAACATTTTAATTTCTTAGATATATAGGCCTATATTAAGGTTAAACCTATTTAATTCTTTGACATCTTGATAATACATGTATAGCCATTTGTGTATTGCCAATGTAGTTTTGTTTAGAATTTCAAAACTTTAAAATTTCGAACTTAAAGTATTTAGATTGTAGTTTTTTTTTTTTTTACTTGAAAGCTAAATTTGTAAAGGTAAACAAAAAGTCAAATTGGTGTGATGTACATGTAACAAGCCAATACATTGTACATGTAGGTATGAAAGGTCAAATTGAGAACCTAACTCCTTAAAGTTTCAGCAATTCATCAGTTTAGTATTCTGTCTTTTATATGAATTCTTTTTCAAAATGAAATGAACGTCACACCAATATGAGGTTAAAAATTAACAGTTTTCTTTAACAAATATATAGGATTTTATTATATGTCAGTGGTTTTTAAAACAATGTTTTAGAAGGAGGTGATTTTTCATTTCAAATCAGGAAGTTCCGCCCTTTTTTGTTCAATATTTAATTATAGAAAATCAGATAAATACATATTATTGACTTGTCTTACGCTGAGTACATAAGAAGTTTTGAGTTTAATATGTTTCTATTTCTTGGAAGTATGATTGCATTTTTTGGTGTGGGAATTTGTGTACATGCAGGATGTCTTTCACAAATAAACATTGTTTAGGGACAAAAAATATGTTTCTGAAAATAGAGGAGTGTTGATTCGGCCTTTGTCAAGATTTGGAAAGCAGCTTTTCATATATACTCTGTAAATATACATCCATGTATGTATTCAACTAACCTTCTGCATCATTTTTAGAAATGAAAGGATATATAAATATAGTTACCCTACTAATAAAGCCAACATTAATCATAAAATGAGAGTTACATGACTGTGTGAAAACAGGTCAATCAGGAAGTTTGAATAAATTCTGTACTGATATTCTCGTATGAGCACCCTAAAATCCTGTTTGTCGCCTCTTGCGTTATAATATTAAGATATATAATAGTAGAGGCTCAGCTACCATACAAAAGAGTATAAACAGGCTTAGGAATAATATTAATATCGAATACATTAGGCCTAGATTATATTGAGATCAATTCAAATCTATACAAATTACAAATCCTGGTACATTTATACTAAAGCGTAATGTATATGATGCTAAGCCTTTTTAATATCATTTCTGGTATATTAACGTTTGTAGTAGTTATCATATGTGATACTTATAATACTTCAAAATCAGAGAAAATACAAGCAATTATTTAATGCTAAAACATTTTTTTGCTGTGAACAAATAACAAAAATAATCTCAAAATCAGATGTGATGATGAATTACCTAAAAATAAAATAAATCAGAAAGTCATATTTTGTAACTCCACCGTTAAAGGGCTTATACCGATAATTTTTTGGAGAATAAAAAAACTGTTTAATTTTGGGTTAAATAAAATCTTCTATGAAAGTTCTGAACAGCAAACTCTATTTGTGATATATTTTCAAGCAACTAAAATCACCGGTGTCCCAGGCTGTATTATGCGGTGTCTGGATAAAACCAGACATTTTTTTTTTTATGAAAATAATGTGTATAGGAAATATACATTTCGCTATGAAGTACAGTACATGGCTGTATAGACCTTTTAAGGAACGTGAATCGATGACTCGTTCACCTTACCAAAAAGTTGACCTTAAAACTCAAAAGAGTTCCGTGTCTGAATAAGCAGTTTTGATGTTCACATCCAAATGACTCAATATTTTGAGCTGAAATTTTGAGATACGGTAAATACACCCTTCCTCTATATTTTGGTGTTTAAATTTCATAAAATTCCCGACTTTTATTTTTGAGACTCTATTCAAATAGGGATAGTTCCTTTAAGAAATGCTGGATATACTGCTGGTTTTGAAAGAACAACTAGCCTGGTTGTTCATGATGTATACATCAGATGTGATTTGAGTATATGAAGTCGATAGATTTGAATGAATTTTTGGACCAAACTGACTCTATAATATATAGGTAATTTTTATTGTGAGTGGGGTCTTAACCTCTATTATTCATGGCTGATGGGACTGGCTCAATAAGATGTTTTTTTTAGTTTAAAAGATCCCCCCCCCCCCCCCAACAACCTCCCCTCCCCTTTGGATCCCATTTGTTCTTCATTAAACCTCCCCCACATGAATTTCCGACAGACCTGAACTCGTATAACATTTATTGCAGCATGTCTTTAAGGTATGATTTATGTTAATTCAAGTGAAATAGAACTGATATATTTTACACATTTGTCCTAATGTAAAATGCCATTTGCTACTAATATCCTAAGACCAAAGTGGTGTTGTTTCCTGTAAAACTATACTCAAATACTTCATTTGAGGCGTCCTTAACCTTTTGACCTGACCAGCCAGACAAAATAACAGTTTTATCCTGATAGTAAATATCTATTACATCATTAATCTTGAACATGTAGTGGCTGAACCCCAAGACTTGTTCCACCATCATGAATCATGCTATAAACCCCTACTTGTCTTCTGAACTTAAACATACATTATGCAAGAGCTAAGTCTGCCTATTGCAGGTCTTTATTTAGGCCTGAAATGTTATCTAATTTATTAATTAGACATTAATTAACATATCCAATCTACTCTCGATCGCATTGGTGGATTGTGGTCCGATTTACTTCACAACTTTCTTTTTCAATTTTATTATTAAATGGATAATCAAGACTATGCTTTTATACCATACAGATTTTAGTTACTGGGTCAATTTGACTGGAATTTTCAGCAAAATGCCTTAACTATTATAGTGAGAACTGCCAACTCGTTAACTAATCTCCTAAAATGTATCTGTAGGCTGTAAAGATATAGCCAGAATGACTAGTTCATGCCATTGAATTATTAATTTAATATTGGGTGCCAAATACCATCATGAATCATTCTATGAACAAGAACAAGAATTTAAACTTTAAAGATATAGAATTACTGTACTTCATATTATAATACTACGAAACTATCCTGTGCAAAAGTTACATGTATTGAGAGATATTGAAATCTGTTCCTTTCCATGACCCATCCCACCATTTTTGTGTTTCGGAATTTAAGCTTCAAAGGTATAAAATTACTGTAGTTCATACCATGAAATTATTATCCTATGGCAATCAGAGTAGTGGAGAGATTTTGAAATGGGTTCCATGATCCATTTTGGTGTTCCTGGAGTATGTCTCTCAAACCATTTAAAATTTCTGTATGAAACGTTGTACACACATTAACCTATTATAGTGGTTGTGCCTTTTCATAATTAGTAATATCTCGGATGTTACAATTTATATTAAAACTAAGCTCAAAGCTAAACAGTATTTATTTATGGAAGCACATATAAAAAATTTGGAGTGATGTTTTTATGCATAGTTTCATCCCCCCCCCCCACATGTAGGCCTATATCTCAGACGTATAATTTATAAAGGTGTGGGATATTAGTGACTTGAGTCTTCTTGTTGCCATAAATAAATGTTATTGGTAGTTAAAATGTGTCCAAAATGGGGAATTCAGAATTTGCAGGAATGATGAGTCGTAATATTTTAAGCGTTAATAATACACAGACACCTGCCCAGGTTAAACTCTAATTTTCTTTAAAGAGTTGGACAAATGACACATAAAACTATTTCTGTACATTGTCACGGGTTTTGTTTGTTCAGTTTGTGAAGTGTTAAATTGACTTCTCCAGTAGAAACACGTCTCTGTACTAAAAAAAAACCAAAGACATGAAAGCAGTGACAGAAAAAGAAAATGTCTGGCAAATTATACAGGATCAAAGTACACTTATTTAACGCTTCTTAAACTCATGATGTAAGTTTGCTGCTACAATGGAGACAGTTTTCTGATGTTGTGTATCTAATTGCGAATTAAGTATAAGGATTTTTAGATTATATGGTTTATATTTGTAAGATTAGCCTATCATTATGTAATGACACGTGTCTACGTTCATGATCTTACATCACTACTTACTAATGATATCATTTTAACATGAGTACATTAGACATAAGTAAGCGATAAAGATAAGATTAATGTTACGTCTACGATACTACCAGTATATGATATAAAGGTTGTAGATTTTTTTTTTTTTGTGATAAATATCCCATGTTATCAACTGGTATTTTGACTTTTGGACCCGAATGGTACGTGTGTTCGCAGTTCATAGCTTGTACCTACTAAACATATTTGTACAACTGCAGATGTTTCTCCTGATATCCTGACAACAGTCGTCTTGCCATTGATAGACTCCTTATACCTTAGGCAGTCCTCTTGTACCCAATTCCTGGCCTCAATTCAGATGACGAAGATATTTTTCAAAAACTACAGGAAATGGTTATAAGAGCGAGAGAAATTGAGTTTAACATACATGCAGCACAAACTAGGTCATTTTGGGACTAACATATGGTTCAATTGTATTCCAATTATTCAATTGTGTGTAGGGGTGTTTAGTAGTGAGAAGAAACTGGACGACCCTTGTCACCTAGAACCAGAATCAAAACCAGTTGACTCAATGACAGGCTTCATGATAAAACAGCTTTCCCCCCTCTAACCCCCCCGCCCCCCAATTGTTAAATGTTGCATAGGGGGGAGTGTATTACTCCAAATGAATTCAGAGATGAGGTTATTTTAAGTTTGCTATTTTTAGCTTAATAATATTCACCGATGAACACATTTAATCCAAAATTTTCATGTAAAATAAAAAAATTTAAATTCTAAAATTAAAGTGACTGTATTATTTATACAACATGTTGAATTTAGAGATTAAGCCAGAACAGATGTTACCAATATTGATTACTTATTGATCTGGATGGACAAAAAATGATTTAATGAAAAAAAAATTGGAATCGCCTTTTAGTTTCACATTAAAAATAGGCAAATTTTCTCTTTAAATCTGAAGGCTAATTTTATCACAGGATGTGATGTTGTGAAGGTCAATGACCCTGTTCAAACTGTGATAACAATTTAACATGCCATTGATAATTTCAAAACTTGATCCTCTTAAGAGGGCATTATTGATTAGATTACATAGTACAACAAGTAGTATTCTTCGGATAGGTTAATTTATACCAAGGATATCTCTCTCTGCAACAGGATTTTATTATTAACTTTAAAGCTCTAAATTCACAATCACCTCCCTTCATCCAAGATATGATAGTACCTTATACTACAAACCAAAATTTACGTTCATCTGATAAACACTTACTAAATATCTCATGTGTTACAATTGAGATGGGAAAACGTGCATTTTTATACTGAGCAACGTTTCTTTGGAATCGTCTCCCATCACACATCAATTCAACACGGCCAAAGTAAAAGAAAGGACAATTAGTAATAAGACCTGCAGATATTTCTAGAATTATTTAATGCTGGGTCCATGTAATAAGTGCTAAATTACCTTACCACAATACGCCATACAGTGTGCTATGAGGGAAATTTGAACAGTCAAGGGATCTTTTATGTACATGTACAACCCAATGTGTACATGAGACCTTGTTTTTTCGTCCCATCTGAATGACTAGACAACTGTTAGGTCATCCGTCCTGCATCTCTGACAAGGGGGAATCATGCTGGAAAATCCTGATGAACTTTCTCAGCAAATGAAGGGATCGAACACCCCACCTCCAGACTAGTGAGCCAGCGTCTTACCCACTTAGTCATTGCGACCCCCGTACCACAATACAAGCTTAATATGAAGTTTCTTTGTTTTGAATATATTTATTTAATGATTTAAGACATCGAATACAAATACTTAATAGATGTTGCTGGTAAGAATTCTTGTTCTAAATCAATAAAACAAATATTTCTTAATAAAAATGGTGACAGAAGTTTATCAACACCTGCTGCTAATGTTTAAATTAATAAAAGACAAACAACGCTACTACTCTACATGTATAAAAAAACAGAATATATCACAATTTCTCCCTTGAATGATTTATATGAACTCTTGCTGTAGAACCATCCCTTTTAAAGTTCCAATTTCATATTTTCTAAGAAAGTCAAAACATCATTATTTCTATGTCTTTTGCTCAAAAGGTTGTCAACTCACTATTATACGATCATGGACAAAATTTCACAGGCATTAAAATGGCTGACACAGGCTGATTGAGGAAATAGTAACACAATTACCTCCCTTGTTTTCCCATTCCTCTCCATGGACGACCATCTTCAAACGTTTGAATTTGAAGTTGAAAATGATACTTTTGCCAATTTCTCAACTGGCAATAGTGAATTATAGGATTAATTGGATTATTCTTTAACAAGGCAGGACTGTTTTTCGTACAATCTATTTTAGGGCTTTATTTTAATACATTTTAAAAATATAACTTAAAAATATGCTATTGGAACTTTAAACTAGCTAAATCTCTAGCTTATGAAATATCACCCAAGTCTTCGTCATTAAAGGCACAAATGATTAATTATTTGCCAAATTAAATCGACATTGATGTTGTTATCTTACCAGATGGGCTTCCTATAATATATCCAATATTTAAGGCAAAATAAACATTTTACAATTGGCACACTAATTGTATACCATAATGCTTTTCAAGTGTACCATAATGCTTTTCAGCAGTATTTGTATCAGATGACACAAGGTACAATTTTATGGATACACAATTACTGAGTTTGATACTAAGTGACGTTTCGACGAGGATGCTCTCGTCTTTATCAAACAATGATACAAATTTGTGAATAGTATAGGCAAATATATACAGAATATGCAACAAAGATAAAAATCAAATACAATTAAAGTTTAACACCTTTGATTAATCCATTGGGAATAATGGCACTATCTCTACATCGCATTAAAAATGTCAAATTGTTGCATAATCTAATGTACTTGCCCTCTGATTTCACAATCTGGTTCATTAGTCTGGTAACCACATCTCCATACATCAGATTGTGACACTATTTTATCTTGGAGAAGGTGCAATAAATACTATCAGTGTAGACTAGAATTTCCCTGGAATTATTTACTCTACTAAAATGATTGGCATAAAATTTTCCTTGAATGATAATCAGTTTAGTTTAGATAATAGGTAAAAAATCTCTAAAATGAATGGGGAATAGTTCCCTACAGTCAGTCGGTCATTATGACCATTATGTTGATTCGCAATTAGTGAGTGGGTATACATGTACACAAATTTACATGTGAAGTTTTCATGTATTTGCTTTCTCCAACTCTTATTAAGAGTATGCAAATACCTGCAAGGTACATGTAAATATTACAGCATAGACAAATGAAACACTTTAATTGAGTTGGAGTGCGTAATCCTTCGGTTCGGTCATTGACACTTCAGTATGAAATTCTTAGACAGTGTTTTGAAGACATACATGTAGGCATTTTATAAGCTAATATACAAATATAAGAGATACATTTTGTTTGGATAAAGCTGGCCATTCTTGCTATAATAGTTCAACATTAGATGATGAAAATTGAATGCATTGAAAACTTTAGTTAAATTAGTGGAACTTTTATTCTGAGCGAACTAATGGGTGTTTGAAATTTTGACAAGAAATATCAATTGTTATTTACAAATGTACCATAGCCATGTTAATAAGTGAAGTCTAGATTGTCTGTTCTTGAATTGAGTGACATCTATTTTAATGTTAGACGATGATATAGTGTGGATGGTCTAATCCATTCAATATCTCAGCCATCTGATGAACTAGATAGTTGATTATGTACTTGTCTTTTGAAAAAACGATGAAATAATGATTTATATATCATTTGAAACCAGAGAAAATACAAATATTAGTTTGAATTTCAGAATATTTTGATTCTATATTAATTAGTTTATTTATAAATAAATTAATAAATTTAGATTCACTGAATTAGAGCTGTCTGTTGTCATATGAAAATGTGGGCGTACAGTGTGACATCGTCCATGTCCAGACATCCGTCCACAGTTTGTTTGTGGACCATCTATAGGTCACAATTTTTATCCGATTTTGACCACACTTGAAATATAGGTTTATTTACAAAAGATATAGGTACAATTTGCATGTGTCGGACGTTGTACATGCATTGTACACCTTTAATTGATCACTCAATTACTATTAGTCAAGTATGTTGTTTTGATATCGAAGATTAAATGAAAACACATGGTGCATATTGATGTTCAATTGAAAACAAGTGCTTAATGATTTTTATATTATTTTATTTTCAGACGTTAGAAGCTAAAGGTGTTACCTGTACAAGAAAGTATCACAGAGCCGAGTAACCGACAATAAGAATGATATCATCTTTTATATTTTCATTTTTATATTGCCATTTTCTTTAAATCTGGGGAAAGTTGTGTGGGGATGGAAGCCAAATATCGAGATGTTCTTAGATGCCAAACTTAAATTTTAAATTATTCATATCCGTATGCCAATAAATGAATGTGTCACAATTTTAGGGAGGGGAGGAGGTAACTAAATTACACTGTTTCAGTGGTATTTAGTAATAAACACAAAAACATGATATGCAACACAGGATTTGATGAACAGGTATAAAATGTAAGTGATGATCAGAGGCTTTAAAATGATTTGGTTTATTGTTTTTTATTGATAAATTTTTAAAAGAATTGCACAATTTTAACTTTTCATTAATATTTTTACTAACAGCTTGTCAGTGAAGGGATAAAATATCTATTTTATCTTCGGTAAAATGTGACATGATTTTAAAAAAACATCTTATTAGAATATTTTAAAATTTTAATTTTAACTTCCTCGATCTCTAATTTCTGAAATAATGATTGGTTAATAGACTGCTTGATGCTTGTGGTGCTGATTGTACATAAACTATATAAAGACTTATCAAAAATGTTAAAAGAGTTCAGTCTTTGTAGCAGCTAAAATGGGTTAAACATAGATAACTAAATCTGAACTACTACATGTATGCTAAATACTATATGCCAGTTGCTTATCGTTTACAGTCTATTGAATTAAGTTGAATTACAATTTCAAGTTATTATTCTGTATCTAATTTTCATTAGATTTTATTATGTTAAAATTATCATACAAGGACCTGTCATATGAAAAACAATAACTGGTTTGTTATACATATTTCGAAAAGTATTCTGTATTCAAGCTTAACAATTCAACAATTACTCTGTTATTGTATTCAAGCACAATATTTCCACAATTATTCTGTTATAGTATTCTAGCACAAAGACTAGTTTATTAACTGAAAATTATATTTATAAGGAATACAATCACTCAAGAAATGTATTACCATAATTATCATCTTTCACTGTATTATACTAGTTAAATTGTGATAATATGTTTCAATATCTTCCATATTTTAACAGGTATGCTATACCTATAATTAATGTTGTATGCCAATAGCCCTTGTATGAAAAGAGCTATGCTGCTTACAACCTTGGCTGCTGTTAGAGTTGTTCTTCTAAAAGATATATACCAGTATTTACACTGAGTGATCAGGACAAGAAAAATATTCTTACTTCTATTACATATGCATATTTTGGAGTTGATTTTTCTGACCATTGATTCCTAATAGAGTCAAAAGAATCAAATTTGTTTGTGACCATTAATCCCCAACAGAGTCAAAAGTATCACATAATGAGTTAAGTTTTAAGTATCTTTCATGCTTTTCAGTGATTATGAGGATAATAATCCTATATATATGATATCCTGTCAGTATTAAATTACACCCCTGTCAATGTGATGAGTGTATGGATAACTTTATGTTATTTTATGAAGAACCAATGTTTTTATTTATGGTTGTTATGTTTATGTAAAATATCAATTATTTAATGTATCCTACAATACTTGAAAGTCAACTTAAATATATTAGTTATTCAATGTATCCTACAATACTTGCAAGTCAACTCGAAAATATTAGTTACTGAATTTATCCTACACTACTTACATACAAGTCAAAATGGTAATTATTGTATGGTACAACCCCAAAATAAAAATTTCCATCTTATTTGTTTAATTAATCATATATTATTTCTTAGATGTTATTTAATGACCTCAAAACGTACCATTTCTTGCCATTTCTGTCTACAAAATATTTAAGATGAAGGCTGTACAATTTCTTGCCGTTTCTGCAGACACAGTACTTGAAATGAAGGTATCGAAAAAGTGTTATTAAAATGAAAAAGGTTTGAAAATTTTTAAAATCTATAATCATAAATGTTGGAATAATTAAATGTTATTTTAATGTATTCAGTGTTATTGTTAAGGTATTGACTTTTTAAAATCATGTAATGGTTGATTGATGCTGCAATTATAAACCTTCTTCTTTCTTTGAAATTTACTGTTTTAATGTCATTTTTGGAGGTTGGGTAGCCGATTCGTTAGCTTGTGTGTGCTGTATCATAAGGTCTTGTCATTGAATCAGCTGCCGACTGGCGTGGTTTGGATCCCCCGGTTGTACGTGACAAGGAACTTATTGAAATAAAACTGAACCATATGTTAGTCCCACAATAACCTATTTTGTGTCAAGTGGACTTAAACCTCATTTCTCTTTCTTAATTGCATTTTGAAAAGTAGATACATGGCTCACCTCCTGTTGTGGAGTAAAATTAAAACTTCTGTTATAATTACCATCAGTATAAAATATAACAAACGATACACACACACATGCTCCAGTTAGACAAAGATTTATTAATGGCGTGTGATAGTCTACATTGCCCACACACATTTATTACATTTTGGTCATGTTGAAGAAATGAATAGTTTTCAGTTGTAACAGATCTGTATATTATTGATTGGATTTATCAGATTGTCATTAAGGGATACTCTACAAGAAGCAGTTTTATTTTTTATTACAAGGAGAAATTGTTACTCAATAAAGATAATCACTTGTATAATGCTTTAGCACTTGATACATGTAACAATTGATTACTGTTCTCTGAAAAAATTAGAGAAAAGTCATTATTTTTTTTACAAAATGTTTTAAACCATATCAGACTATTGGTCCAAATTGTCTCGATTCAAAAAACTTAATGCAGCCAAAATATACACAAGAGTTCTTGGAAAACAATTGCTGTATCTTTAATCAGAACTACATTTGCACAATAATTCTTTCGTCATTTTCAAGCACAATACAGTCCTTAACAGAGTTAACAGCTGTGATTCGGACAGTTGGGTGGGGTAGGGGGTATAAAGAGCTTTAGATGGGTCCTTCCAGATGCAAAGAGGTTAATGTCTGTATATTAAATCTAGCCATTTTTCACTGTATTTAGTTTTATTGTTTGTTTTAGTCATCTTGTCAACATGTTACCATGAATAAAATTAGTTTTATTTAATCACCCGCCATCTTGTGTTTCTGTATTGATTATTATATAAACAATTTCTGCTGACATCAGCACAAATCTGGTCAGGTCAAACAGAGTTCATGACATTTCTGAACCTAATTTGTTTCCTCCCTCATTCTATAATTAGAGATATAACTTTTATAACATATAATTTACAATGTAATTGGATTTTCTCATATGATTATTGGTGTTTTGACTTCAAAAAGTGGACTTGAACAAGTAGAGATGTATTTGTGTTCAAAACTCATTTTTTTAAAATCTTCCATTTACTAGATTATGTAACCAAAATGGTGCTACATTCAGAGTACTTAATGCTTAAAACTCCAGGAACCAATGATAAGATTTTTCTTCAGAGATAAGTTCTCATAAAATGCCCATGGACCTTCTAATATAGTATGGTCCATGATGCCTTGATCTAACCAAAATATGGCAGCTTGTAAACTCATTTATTCGTTTGAAGCCCCAATACACACTTTGCATTTGTTGCTAAAATATCAAATTTCACATGGTTAATCCATTATTTACATTTAAATCAAAATATCAATGGTTGATACTGTCCCAGCTTGGATTCAATCAGATTAAACCGTTATCTCTGTGACCAGATGGTGGGGTCTTGTTAATAGCAACATCGGTCGCTTTATTTCTGTTACCTTTGCAAATCATTTTTTTAGTGAAGCCTGTACCATAACAGGCCCGGGACTGTACAGCGCAGTGGACGCTTACGGCTGGCCACCGGATCCATTCACTTGATTTGATATTTTCCGCTGGTTAATCTTATAGGTTTTTGTTTTGCGTGTAGTGCGGTCCTCCTGCACTTACTATTAGATTGATGAGCCTTTAATTCCACATATTGTTAATACTGAATGGAATTGAACCACTTTTGGACTGATGTTGATATTAGAGCAATTTGATTAAGATACAGATCTACATTTCGTTTTGTTATTAACTTACACTACATGAAGTGGAAGGTCGTGTCAGGGTTCATACGAGCAGCTTTTGACCTATGAGGTCAGACATTATTTTATCCATTTATCCATCCTCACACAAAAAACATGCCGTAACAGACCGTTTCATTGGCTAGTCCCTCATATCATCCAGAATGCATGTTATATTACAACTTTCCCAATAGGGGGTTGGATGGCCGAATGGTTCGCGGTTCACGTGGGATGTATCATAAAGCCTGTCATTGAGTCAACTCCATTTCTCTCTCCTAGAGTAGTAAAACAAAAGAAGATTTGTGTTTTAATCAGATTGCTATTGCCATTGCTTAGAACGGTCGGTGCCACAGGATTTTTAAAATAGTAGTCCTTCCATTTACCCTCTTAATTTAAAGCCCCAATAACACTCTTGTTGTAACTGAATAATATGTCCCAATCTTCATTCTGGTCAACAAATCGTATTATTTTAGAATATTCCAATTAAATGATAATATAAATTTCATCTTAACACACCTATTTTAAAAAATTGGAAAAATTCAACCAATTGATTTGAAAAGTCTAACGTAAACCTTTTCAAATGTGACTTGGATTTTAAAATATTTTCGAACCCTCTGGACAAGTAAAATAGGTTGTAATGGATAATTTACACAACAGGTAGGACACTTAAACATCTAGTACATAGAATAAGGCTATTATTTATTTTCTGGAGCTACCAAGCCAGCAAGAATGTTATTGTCCCTTTAAAATAATAGTCCTTCCATTTACCCTCTTTATTTAAATAGATGTTTGTATTGAGATAGCTCACACAGAAAACTAGTCTGTATATCACTGATGCTATTCCTCAAGTCATTTCTGCTATTTCTGAAACTTTATGCATCTGCCATGGCCCGGTAGTCAATCCTTCAAGAACATTAGTCTCTATCATCCAGAAAAATCTTCTACAAATATTAAAGACTGTGAGGTTCTGGGTGATCGAGACTACAATAACATATGACACCACTTCTTGTTTATTTATTGAATAGCAAATCTGTCTGAGCTAAATATAAACAGTCTTATCTATATTTATTAATTTATCCGTACTTGACACTTAGATAATCAGATGATAATTCATTATTATATATAACACCTACTTGACTTTAGGAAATTCAATGATTTACAGTGAATGAGTGAGCAAGGCACTGGCTTGCTAATCTGGAGGTCCCAGGTTCAATCCCACTGTTGGCTAAGAATGTTTCTCAGGTTTTTCCAGCGTGATTTCTCCTTATCAGTGGTGTAAGCAATGGATTGAGAAGGAACAGTGCTTAGACATTTGGATGGGACAAAAACCCAAGGTCCTGTGCACGTAAAAGAACCTTGACAGTTGAAATTCGAAATAAAGAGTAGGCCCATCTTCATTAGCCCAGTTTACATTGAACAGCAGGATGTTAAACCCCATTTCATTGCTTAGAATTATCTGAATTTATATTGTTTTTGTGAATGGAAGATTAGACAGGGTTGAAAGAGTAAACATAATGTATTCTGCTCTTTTCCTACTCAGCTAATAAAGATGGGCATATGACATGCAGTGTGCTATGAGGGGAATTTGGCCCAGACAGTGGCGCTACAGCCTACTCTTATATTGAATTCCAACTGTTAAGTGATATTTTACTTTCTCAGCCGACATCAGGAGCTTTTGGAAAGGGAAGGTGTAGGGGGAGGGGGTTGATGTGTGGCCAATATTTTATCTTGTTGAGTGGATGTTAAACCCCTAGGCTCTTCCTCTCTCTCAAAGGACAGGACCAATGCCAGTCTTTTATTTGGCTGAAAAAAAATGAAATTAAAACCAACACACCATTTCTTTCATTCTTTAATTATATTTTAACTGTAAAAACTCTTATAAAATAAGTGCCACAGAGCAGTCAGACTGACTGAATGTTCAGCGCTATAGAAAACGATTATTATTATTATTATATCAAATTTTTCACAACTTAATCCATGCTAAAGTGTACACATTTTTTCAAGATATCAAAATATCAATTTTAGTTTATCTCCGGACTTGGATTTAATCGTATTAAAATGAGGCCCATCCAGAGATTTTTGTGGTGCTGATTTTATTTTGTATGAAGTAGATGCCATATGTTGACAAATTTTCAATTATCACATCTTTGTAAATAATGAATGGAATTGAAACATTTTTTTGGACTGACATATGAGAGAGAGAGAGAGAAGAGAGAGAGAGGGAGGAAAGAAGAGAGAGAGATGGGGTTTAAGGTCCATTAGACACAAACTAGGTCATTTCGGGACTAACACATGGTTCAATTTTATTTCAATAATTTGCGTGCCCATAGCGCTCTTTTAGCAGTGGGAATCAAACCCCGCTAGTTGACTCAATGCCAGACCACTGATATGATGTACCTCTTAGATATTCAACTTTCACAATTTTGTAATAGTAAGTTCTTTCTCAACCCTTCAAATGACATTCACAGACTTTAAACTTTAACTACAACATAATTTTTTTTTGTATAACAAAAAGGTAGCCAAACAAAGTTAAGCATAAATCAAAGCAAATATATATAGTACCTTTTAATAAACTTAATCTATGAAATAAATCTATAGGGCTAGATAATATCAGGGATATCAATCAAGGATATATCTATATAATATCTATGTTTTAACTGCAGGAACTTGAAGGGATTAAAATAAAACTACAAGTGTCTGTAGTTTCAACACTTACATAATTCTTAGGGTACATGTATCACAGATGCTTGTTCTGTTACTGAAATATATGGTGGCTGATTAAGGACACGCTAAAAAAAAAAAAAAAAATATCCGGAGCTCTCAAGACATAAGAACCAAACACATCTCAACCAATGTTTTAAGCTTTATATCTGTGTGCATTAAGCAATGATAAGCTTGCAAAATACAAATATTCATTTGTTCGTTTTTTCAGTATCTCCAGCGGTCCACTTAATATCTCGAAATATTTATTTTGCATGTCCTAAATCAGCCACCAAACAAAGATAATAAATTGTAAAAAAAAAAATTTATATTTATATCAACCCTTTTGATATGAATTTGAGCAAACTGATGTATTTTACATTGGGTTTGTAGCTCATTTTGAAAATACTTGTTTTAAACAATATTCTAACATGGTCCACAACTACATCTGGCCACAGGATCCATTCCTTTAATTCTGTTTCTCCTGCAGAATTAGAGTTTTAGCCCTATGTTGTACAGAATCTTCTCGTTCTCCTGGACTTACTATTAGAATAGAGTATTAGCCTTTTGTACTGCAGAATGTGCTTGTTTTTGAAAGAACCCCCAACGAAACATCGTTTTAATTAAAATAATATTTGTGTTTCATATTATGTTGTTGTGTAAATTGTGAAATACGGCTACAAGAAGATAGTTCCCAGATATTTACATGACTTATGCCATAGGACCAAGTACCATAGGGTTAATAACATTCAATAATTTATTACATAAATCAAAATTTCTTCTATAAAACATTTCTTATATAATAAGTATATGAATAAAAATATAGATTAATATGGTAATATATTCTATAAATTATTATTATGCATAGTTATATTATAGGCAGTGGATATGTTTACAAGCTCATGGGTCATCCGAAAATTTCAACACTTGCGAAAGACAGAGAAATGGGGTTTAACGTCCACTCGACACAAACTTTGTTATTTCAGTAGGGGTCTTTAGCAGTTGGAGGACACCGGGGGACCCGAAGAAAACCCACGAGGTTGGACAGGCAATTCTACTCCTGTCATGTACAACCTGAGAACTGTAACTACCCCAGTTGACTCAATGACAGACCTTATGATACAACGGCACGTGTTAAACATTCGGCTATCAAACCCCTGTCATATCAAATAACTACAGATGGAGTAAGAAAATGTGAACAAACTTCAGTTTATGATTCAATAAAATACAGATGTGACGTCGTCCTTTGATGTTGGTGTACCATTATTTCAAATAATGTACGGACAATGTGCCAAGCGTACGTTATTCATAATAGTTGTAATAATGTACACGAGTGACGTATTTCATTGAAATGCACGTGCTGGATAGTGTCTGCATTTTAAGAGGTTTAATCGTCTCGTGCAAGACATTGCGTAATATATCGATATTGCCCTCGTGCTATCGCACTCGTACAATACCAATATATTACTTAATGTCTCGCACTTGACCATTAAACCACACATAATAACTGACATTTAATTTATCATTTTCTAACCGCGGTGTTGTTCAACCCACCCACACAGTTCCGCAGGGTAATCATTTGGACGCAAGTGTTGAATTTTTGCGATGGTCCTTTAGGAAGAAATATTTATTCACAAAGTAAAATTGTTCGAGAATATTATAAATATGTACCGGTATCAAGATTGTTTTTAAATATACAATAAAATAAACTATATCAAAAGCTATAACAATAGATAAATATTGGCCATAATGTATAACGTGACAGATCCATTTATACAATGTTCAGACGTCTCTATATATAAGCAAGTTTAAAAACCCTGGTGGAAGTAGTCGTTAAGCCACAGGAGAAGATTTGAATGCGCGTGCAGCAGAATAAGTGAACTTAAATGCACGTGCAGAATAAGTCAACTTAAATTTTATGCTCTGACTAGACTAATGAAGACAAGCATTCATCATTCAGTGTGCTATGAGGGAAATTTTGTCGGTTCAGCTGCATTACGTCCTACTCTTATATCTGCCAGTGGGGGGTTGTTTGTGTATACAGAACAAGGGTTTTTTGTTACATCCGAATGACTACACTTCATCCCTTGCCAGGCCCTCTGTCCTACACCACCCTAAAAAATCTGAAGAGTATTGGCTAATGAAGGGACCTTCCGGGTTAGTGAGCCAACATCTTACTCACTGACCCACAGTGGCTGAATAAGTGAAACCAGTTTAACTGTTTAAACAGCCATTGTCAGAGGTCATCAGTTATCATGCACATACATATTCTACTTGAACCTACAAATTCTCACGAGCGTATAAAATGTGAATTCCCTTATCTATTATTACACATGTTTATAGCACACAATGAATATATAGCTAAATACACCAATTTTAAGACATAACTCAGCATAGAAAAACAGTATTCTCAAAAAAAGGTAGTAAGCTGAGGTTGTTCAAGCGGGTTCATTTGTCCCACCTTTAAATTTGCAATCAACATCAATGTTAAGAGCTTAACGATCGCAGCATTTTTAAACTTGCTTAACTTAAGCATCTGAATGGCATAAGTTATCTGAAATATATACTTTAAGCAAATAGCCCACAGTACAGTAACATTGTACAAGGCTCACACCAGAGGATAAAATGTACCAATATCAAAAATATTACACTTTACAATGGAAGAACGACTGATACACAAGCAGGGGCAGATCCAGGAATTTTTACAGAAGGGGGTTTGTCAGGCTCCTGTTAAGGGAATTGACAGTTGACAATGCATGATGCCATCATCGTCTCTTAACTATATAAGCATACATACACATTGAGCTTTTTAAATAGAGAAATGCAACACATTGTCTGATATCAATTTTATATTAATTAATAGGATCAAATTGGGATTCGATTTCACTGATGCAAAGCATTAATAGTGATATGACACATGTCTTTATCAGTATCTCATGCTTTGAATGTCAAACCCATCCTACCATCTGGTGATGAAGTATAACGCACACAACTGTTACATATTTCTAATAAACTGTTGTTTTACAATTTTTTGGTTTTGGGTAGCTGAGCAGGGAGAGAGAGAGAGAAATGGGGTTTAAAGTCCACTCGACACAAAATAGGTCATTTCGGGACTAACATACTTCAATTTTATTTCAATAACTCGCTTGCACGTAAGTCTTTAGCAGTGGGAGGAAACCGGAGTACATGGAGACAACTCCTTGCCATGTACACCCAGCGATTCGAACGAAACCATGCCTGTTGACTCAATGGCAGGCCGTATGATAAAGCGCACGTACGCTAATTATTCGGCCACCCAACCCCCAAGCTGAGCTGGGTGAGACCCCCTAAATCCCTCCTCTGGATCCAGCCCTGACAGTGAAGGATCTGTAGATGATGCTTAGAACATTGGGCAGGTACTGTATAATGTAGCTGCACTGCATTATCATACAACCTGAATACAAACATAACAAAGAAATCACAACAAATTCAACATGATATAAAAAAAGATAGTTGCCCTGCAACGAAAAACGAAAAAAAATTGACCATAGCAGTTAAGTCATCTACATGAACCTTACAGCAATTGGACCAACAGGGGTGGGACAATATATTATGATCACATTTTAGTTCAGAAGTTGTCAATTTTAAGTGTTATTTCTCAATTTCTGTCACAAGTTTTTTTAAAAAGTTAGGAATTAAAATATTTGACAATCACCAAGGCATATATAAATAATAGTGAATATATATACAGCTAGAGAACCTGCAGAATTCCAACATCAGCCAATTAATGTGATGTTTAGAGGCACTATAACATTTTATATAATACATATCAATAGAGGAATAAACAATATACCATACATAACATAACAAACAAAAAATTATTTCATATTATTAGAACCGTATATAAACATTATCAAAATACAAATAAAGCCATTATACAGATTTATGTGAAAAAAAAGTATTGAATAAACCGAAACCGAACTGATATAGCTGTTAGGGATGATACCAGACCAGATCCACTTTATTAATTTTTTTTTCGAAATATTAAGCAGATGCCAGTTTGTTGGCTAATTTAAGTTTTGTTAATCGCTTAAATTGTTGAATACTGAACACAAGATATGAACATCTGATCACAAATTGTCGACTGCTGAACGCAAAATCAGTTTTATCTCAACATTGGTTCTAAAAATTTATATGTAGTCAGATATTAACCTCATGTTATAAACCAACACATATAACTTGATTAAATGTCCAGTCATTGTGTAGTAGATAGCAACCAAATTCCAGGTCATTCTTCGAAAAAAAGAAATCCTACATACAAGTCCACCCGGTTTTATTTCGAATAACAACCTAGAAAAGGTTGTGTTTTCTGACATACACATCGACACAAACTATAAAGACTACCACTAAGTATAAACTACTGCTTACCGTCTGCATGTAAAATTTAAAGAATGTGGTAATTGGACTTTAATATTATATTAATATCAACCCTGAAATAGCCTCAATAGTTGCTATAGTCTGGAGAGGTGTTAGATCAGTTATATATGTCTCATAACAATATGACGGACATGGTACTTACATAAATAAGGCCTCATAATCATCACAATGTGACTTACATGATATTTATACAATTAAGGCCCACTTTGAATTACATCTTACAATTAAGGCCCATTTTGAATTTCATCAATTAATTAAGAAAGTTTCTTTCAAAAATCGTATAAGCAGTATTAGGCTGATACCTAATGTGTCTTAGAAGTATAAAAAAATATTTTCTAGCAACACCCTTAAAATTACACAGATTCATTTACACCAACTTGGTTTTTCTGAATTACTTTTGCTTTAACTCCAACCTGTTTAAATTCCTTGTAAAATGTAGCGAAAAATAGAGACAGCATTACAACCATCAACCATTCTGTTATGGTTGCTACTAAATGTTCATCATAACCCTGTAAAATATAGTATGCAACTTAATGTTAATGATAACTTTAACATATAGTATGTAACTTAATTTTGATTATAACCATATAAATTTAATATGAAACTTAATATTCAACGTAACCCTATAAAAAAAATTTGTAACTTAATGTTGATGATAATTAGTCATTGTTTTTTAGGGAAGCTATCACTCTCAAGCGCCTGCCGTGCACCTGATTGTCGACCGACAGGAGGTTTTTCTTCCTCCCCTTAAAATTGATAATCGCCGTAATTTACTAAGTGATGACGGGCGGGGTATGGGGGCGGGTGGGCTACTATCATTTTTGAAACCATGCGGTTATTGATCTTCAGAACCATTTCCAGCACAAACAACTAATCAGTCTCCTTAATATCAGATCACGCTACTTAATGTCTATATCACTCTTCATATCGAAACTGGGAGAGCTTGGTTAGGGGAGGGATTTTTCCAATTGGTTCATTAAGGAGAGCTCTTTCCAGATCTTTTTAAAAAATACAAACAACAATGACTGTTTTAATGTGTCGTATAACAGTTCAGTTGGATTTCAAGTATATATTCATGTATAAATCAAACTTACCGGATCATCTGGTTTCCACATTTTAGGGTTACGGTTACCTTTACCTTTAAATAAACGCATGGATATAGTGGTGAATGTTATCACTGGGGGAAAGATAAGGATTATGACAATTACCGGTAAAGGGTGTATAGCTCTGCTTAGTCCATTCTACATATTTTTCTTTGTTCGTTACAAATGTCGCTTGAAATCATTATGTTCATAGAGTACAAAATGTGTACTGATTTCAAATGTTCATTGTTTCCTAAATATTAGGATCCCATATTTCAATATTGGGCAAATATATAATTCTAATTCAAGTTTTTAAAATCAAATATTTTATGGATAAAACTGAGTTAGAGGTTTATCTCCTTTAATGCAAGGTTTATGAGAGACGCTTTGAGATTTAAATAATAGGCAGCCCATGACTGTTTCAGCAAATTCATAGTTAAAGTGGTTTTATCACTTTCAACAACAAAATGGAAGTAATTATTTTTATGAAATATTAAAATCGAATGAGAGGAGCAACGGCAACACTTACTTAAAAAGTAGCAGAGGCTGCATCAGCCCGTTTTAATCTATACCCATAGTAATGTACGTTTATGGATTCATAATATGAACTGTCAACACCCAATAAAAGAAATTGATATCCTAAAAGAAATTGATAACTGATAGAAATTTCCTACAAGATCTACAACCTTGACTATACTGCAAGATGAAGAATACACTGCTGCAATGAACTTTCACCACAATTAAACTATCAACTAATTCAAAATCGCAAGCAACCCGATTACACTAATTGTTTTATTCGGTTAATTCTAATAATTTTCTGTTTTGAAACATCATCATTATTGTGCATTTGATAAATTTCAAAATTCTGTGACGTCACTACTTCTGTATAATATATGGTGACACAAGACTAATCAATGTTATCATTTGAAAAAGGGTCATATCACCTGAAACATTATGGAGAATAAACCATTTCTACTTAAAATCTGTCTGTACTACAGTAGCGCAGATTCTGTACTACGGTTGAGTGCTGATTTTTATATTTCAAAATATTAAATTTTAGACATTGGGAAGGCACTATGCTAAAAAAAATATACATACAGTTCATTATGACAAGTGGAATCTCTAGATATGGATGGAAATATTTATGGTAAAAGGATACTTAGAATAAAAAGAACTGTATATGTTGAACATAGTACAATACGAATATGGCGACAACACTTAGTCGTTCCATTTAAAGAAGTAACACCATATGATATAACTGATTGCATCCAAGCATAAATTCCACCTAAGCCAAATGCCATAAAAGCACCAACAACATGTGCTTCTATCACAGCATGATCCTGAAAATATTTCAATAGAACAAATTCTTTGAATGGCATTTAGTATTAGGGACACAAAATAAAATGTGCAAGCAAATTATCGAAATAAAATTCAACCATGTGTTGAGTCGACATTAAACCCCATTTCTGTCTGTCTCTCTATTGAAAGTCAATGCGAGACTCAATAGGGTATTTCAGGTTAGTTTTGCAAGAAATTGTTTTTTCTATAATCCATGAGATGACAGTATGGTACATACCTGAAAGTTACCAACCATACTTGCACCTAAATCACCCAATAAACCAATCACTAATGCTACTTTATTGGCTAGCAACTTTCTTCTACGAGATGGAGTTACTCCCCCTAGTTCTTCTACAGGGCGATAATGTTCTCGTATTTGAGAATATCTAACAAACATAAAAAGTGCAGCTGAAATCATAAAAACAAATGATTGAATAGTTTTTTTGTTTTTTTTAAACAATATTTTATTCAGGTTAGGGAACAGGCTTAGCCTATGTAAAACCCCTCTCCCTAAGTAATTTGTATACATATTATTAATGAAAAATGGGTGTATATACATAGTTAAAATGGCAAACACATACATATTATATAAACATAATAAAATGCGTGAAAATGTACAGTATATATAGTAATTAATAAGTATACATATGCAAGCAATGTGAGGATTATTTGATAATAAACAAAATTAGATAGACTAGCCAAGATTATACATTAAAATATTACTTGATCGAATTGAGTTTAGAATCTGTTTCACATGTTAATAAACTTATGGACCTGGTTAAAAATATTAGTATTAATTTCTAGACTGTAGGTTTTGGAACCGAATAGAAGACAGTTTATATTTTTAAAATCATATTGTAATTTGTCAATGGTTTCTGTTCGTGCATTTGAATGTAAGGAACTTCGCAGAAGGTAATGATCGGGATCTTCAAATATGTGATTGGATAGTTAAAGGGACATAAACCATGATTACACCACAATTAAAACCTTGATTTCAATCATAGCATGAATCGTGATAATGGGAACAAATGTTAAGTTTACCATAGTTTTGAAATACAGATCTACATACATTTAGATCTATATATACTCTGCTTTCCCATAATGATACAATGTAAAAATATACTAGGCCACGAAATATTTTCACCTTCATGTGATATTCAAATGACAATAAGATAGGTTGCCAGGCAACGAAACATACGCCTACAGCAGCTAAATCGTCCGGGCAGTCAACAAGGGTTGTCGCATATTTTTACTCTTTTCGGTAATGAAACATTTGTAATACACTAAAACTGATTAAGAGTAACAACTCATTATGTAATTATCAGAAAATCATTAGAATTTGATTGCTTTTTATAAAGTTTTACCCCAAGCTAACAATTAGTATATACATGAAACATTTAATATCATGGATTTAGCTGTTCAGTTATCTAAATTCATTGAAAATCAAAATACTTGTTCGTTTCAACACCTTAAACTCTATGTATCAATCTGAAGTCAATCGGATGGTAACTTTGGCCTCTATAGCATCACAAGAATTTTTGAAGTTATCAAGGGAGATAACTCTGGCAATAATTATTTGAAATCGCTGAAAATCAATAGGCTTCTTCGTCTCATGACCTTAAACACTGTGTATAAATCTAAAGTCAATCAGATATTAACTTTGGCCTCGATGCGTCCACAAGATTTTATGAGGTGATCAAGGGCCATAACTCTGGCACTAACTATCGGAAATCGCTGAAAATCAATAGGTGTCTTCGTCTTATGACCTTAAAGACCACATCAAATGATTCAAAAAGTTTTTACGTACGGGTACTCAATAGTTACAAAATCCATTTTACGGCAAGTTCAAACTAATCTGGTTAAAATTAATTCAGATATTTACGTTTTAGTATCCGACTGCCAAAAACGGTTTTCAAATTTTCAATTACAACCTTAATCTGGTTGATTGGCTGGTGACGTCACAGGCACTACACATAGTATACACATCATCTGTACAATATATCACACAGCCAGTTGACACGTGTGTATTTGTCGGTCCAATAAACATTTGACTGGCGTAATCATTAACGCATAATTATTGACACGTAAGTTACATATCAGTCAAAGCATTTTCAAAAGCCGACCTTTCTCGTCTTGGGTTGTAATAGATTATATATTTGTGACTAGAATATTACCGAGTGTATTTCAAGATGCCATATTACCGTTGTGTTATTGAGAGTTGTGGAAATCCCAGCAAGGGAAAGGGGAATAATGTACCGGCGTTTCATAAATTTCCCAACAATGAAATCGTACTGAAAAATTGGAAAGGTTTGGAAACAATTCAAATCCTGATTGGCAACCTACAGTCACAACAGTGATATGCAGTGAACATTTTACGAACGATTGCTTAATTACCTATACACACCCGACGTGTGTATTTATTAACGCCTGACTGATTCCTTAATCCCCCTAATTAAATAAAACAATTGACTACGGAATAATTTGTTTTGTAATACATTTTAATTCAAGATCCATTTTAAAATTTGTTTCATTATGTATGGCCGTTCTGTTTTCTCACGGCAGCTATTTTAATACAATCAGTCAGGCGTTAATGAATACACACGCCGGCTGTATATAGGTAATTAAGGAATAAACATTCTGAATATGCATTCGGTCACTGTGACGTCACTGGCGTCTGAGGGGATTAAGAGTGTTTTCAATAATTGGCAAAGTCGTTTTTACGGGAGGTCTATTTTTACGACTTTGAATGAAGATAGCTGATTTAATTTTAGTGGGATTGATGTGAATTTGCCGTAAAGTGGATAAAATAACCATGGACTGCTCACATAGAGAAGTTTTCAGGGCCATTTTATGTGCACTTTAAACACTGTGTATAAATTTAAAGTCAATCGGATATTAACTTTGGCCTCTAGAGCGTCCACAAGATTTTTTGAGGTGATCAAGGGCCATAACTCTGGCACTAATTATCGGAAATCGCTGAAAATCAATAGGCGTCTTCGTCTTATGACCTTAAACACTGTGTATAAATTTAAAGTCAATCGGATATTAACTTTGGCCTCTAGACCGTCCACAAGATTTTTTGAAGTGATCAAGGGCCATAACTCTGGCACAAATTATCGGAAATCGCTGAAAATCAATAGGCTTCTTCGTCTTATGACCTTACACACTGTGTATAAATTTAAAGTCAATCGGATATTAAATTTGACCTTTAGAGCGTCCACATGATTTTTTAAAGAGATCAAGGGCCATAACTCTGGCACTAATTATCGGAAATCGCCGAAAATCAATAGGCTTCTTCGTCTCATGACCTTAAACACTGTGTATAAATCTAAAGTCAATCGGATATTAACTTTGGCCTCTAGAGCGTCCACATGATTTTTTGAGGTGATCAAGGGCCATAACTCTGGCACTAATTATCGGAAATCGCTGAAAATCAATAGGCCTCTTCGTCTTATGACCTTAAACACTGTGTATAAATTTAAAGTCAATCGGATATTAACTTTGGCCTCTAGAGCGTCCACAAGATTTTTTGAAGTGATCAAGGGCCATAACTCTGGCACAAATTATCAGAAATCGCTGAAAATCAATAGGCTTCTTCGTCTTATGACCTTAAACACTGTGTATAAATTTAAAGTCAATCGGATATTAACTTTGACCTTTAGAGCGTCCACAAGATTTTTTAAAGAGATCAAGGGCCATAACTCTGGCACTAATTATCGGAAATCGCCGAAAATCAATAGGCTTCATTGTCTTATGACCTTAAACACTGTGTATAAATTTAAAGTCAATCGGATATTAACTTTGGCCTCTAGAGCGTCCACAAGATTTTTTTACATGATCAAGGGCCATAACTCTGGTAGTTATTATCGGAAATCGCTCAAAAACAAGAGGCTTCTTCGTCTCATGACCTTAAACACTGTGTATAAATTTAAAGTCAATCGGATATTAACTTTAGTCTGTAGAGCGTCCACAAGCAATTGTGGACGCCGGACGGACGGACGGGGGCGACGACAATATACGACCACATTTTAATGTGGGCGTATAAAAATTAACCATTTGAACATTTTACCTACCAATAACTGCATAGATATTTACAAACTGACCAAATATACAGCTCTCTGGTGGCAGTGAACCTGTATCACTGAAACACAAGTTATAAAACTTTAATAGTACAGAAAATAGGCTTCAACAACTAGAGAGCAGAAAGAGAATTCATGATGTTGATTTGTGGGATCAAACTTGTGTTGAATAGAAGACTGATAATCCAGCATTTCAGATAAAATTATAGCATAGAGAAGAGTAAAGGAAGAAAATCCTTATAAAAATATGAGTATCTCTAACCTTATATACGGAAAAGCAGCATAAACATGTCCAACTTTAACTGCCACAGCATACCTGAAAGTACATATAATAAGTAATAGTCATAAATATGGAATGATTTTTCGCAGTGATTTTCCATTGCCAATTGACCCAATTGTTTGTGTGCTACAATATATAGGCCTACTAAGCTGGCTGTGCTGGATTTACTTATTGGCCTGGCGGTGTCGCGACAATGTCAAGTTTGTCTTTACCCTACAATTGTATAAATCAGAAGCTTGAGATAATATGCATACTTAAAATACAGACGTGACATCATCGTTTGATATTAGTGTCACCACGGTCTGTCAAGACCCTAAATTACCTTTCTATGGGTTACCTTAAAGCCCCAACAACACTCTTGTTGTAACTGAATAATATGTCCCAATCTTCATTCTGGTCAACAAATCGTATTATTTTAGAATATTCCAATTAAATGATGAAATAAATTTCATCTTAACACACCTATTTTGAAAAATTGGAAAAATTCAACCAATTGATTTGAAAAGTCTAACGTAAACCTTTCCAAATGTGACTTGGATTTTAAAATATTTTCGAACGCTCTGGACAAGTAAAATAGGTTGTAATGGATAATTTACACAACAGGTAGGACACTTAAACATCTAGTACTTAGAAGGGTACCAAGTCAGCAAGAGTGTTATTGTCCCTTTAACAATGATATGACATCTTAGAGCATGGTCTGAGCCCTTCCCTCCCTCTTGACATGCCTGATATCATATAATTATCATGACGGAAAGTTTGTTATATAAAGTTATTCTTAAATTTACTTACGTAATGAGAAATGAAACTGGAAGAAAAACAGCTAACAGAAATGGTAGAATGCACACTTTGTTAACCATTTTGTGTATATGGAAGACTTGTCATACAATTATAATATAATTCAAAATATTTCTCTCTTAGAAATGTAAATGTACCATATCCATTGTCCAAGATTCAATTCAACCTTAAAAAAAATAATCAGAATGGCATTTTAATAAAAATACACTATAACACATACTTGACAGCTACTATTTTATCCGAGTACCCAGAGAAAACCCACGAGGTTGGACAGGTGACACTACTCCTTGCCACGTACAACCAGGGATTGAAAACCACACCAGCTGATTCTTTTATCGTTATCAAAATGCACTGTATTCTGTTCATGTGTTTCCAGGCCGTCAAATGCTACTAAAAGATTTTATGATACAATAAGTCCATAATCAATCAATACACAATAAGTGGTCTGGATCGGTTAAAATTTGGTCTGAAGGCATCTCTATTTGCTTGAAAATATCAAGTTTCTACGATCACAGGAACGGGTAGAGTTGTAAATAAGATAGCACGATTTACCCAAAACCACCATTTTTTTCAACTCATATCACCATATTTTATATCAATTATGAGTGGTTTAATGGTCGAGAGCGATATATTGATACTGCACGATTGTAAGTTAATGTACAATTGGCAAGTTGCCCATACATTATTGGAAATAATGGTACGCCATCATCAAAGGATTATGTCACATCTGTATTTTAATGACACTTAATCATTCTTCATGCCAAATTGGCATTTTCAATTAAATCGTAGCAAATGTTGGTGTCCAACTGGGATGTTGAAATAATAGTGGCCTTTATGTGGGAGAGAGAGATGGTGTTTCACGTCCACTTGACACAAACTAGGACATTTTGGGACTAAAATGTGGTTTAATCTTACTTGAATAATTCACTTGTGCGTAGGAGTCTTTAGTAGTGAGAGAGAAACTGGGGGACTCGGAGAAAACCCAGCAGGTTGGATTGGCGACCCAAGTTGCCATGTACGACCGGGGAATCAAAACCTGCCAGTTGACTCAATGACACACGCTAATCATTCGGCCATCCATGTGTTACACATGTGTTATGTCTCTTGGTTATGATAACGAAACTTCCTGAAAATTGCATATTGAGGGGAATTTTCACACAAAATTTTAAATTAAAGGAGTAAAGTCTCCACCTCAATATCATCGCCACAGTCTTCGACATTGCAAATATGACCTATTGGTCAATTTAAATCAACGAAGGTGTTGTTAACCTTCCCAGAAAAGATTTGTTTCTGATATCCAATATTTAAGACAAAATAAATTTTCAAATTGGCACACGAATCAGGTGCCAGACTGCTTTTGAGCACCACTCGTAATGAAGCAAATCGATGAACGAGGCTAACTTCCCCTCCCCCTCGATTGAAATACTATTGGAAAAAGACTGTTATAACCAGACACCAAAGATTGTCATTCAATTTGGACTCACATATTTTACAGAACATAATTCATTAATTGATTAGAAATTACAGTAAAAACAGAAATGATTGAATTTAAATCAGTTTATAGGCCTATGGGTTGCAAATCATTTGTGTCCATTTTAAGGTGCCAATAATAAATCAAATATTCATACATAAATGGTTTAACATTAGTAGGAATAGTGGTAGTTCCTTTTGGAACTGTCTTTGAGCGAAAAATATTCGCTGACAATATCATTCGCTCAAGGACAGTTCCAGAAGGAACTAAAATAATGTTAGATTTAGTAAATCGTGTTAACCTGTGTCGTAAAAAAAAGTGCTGGCCAAGGCTTAGTTCAGCTCTGAACGTCGGTCTCATTACACTCACCCTGGACGTTCAGGGACTGGCCCATTCAATCAATGTCGAAAATAATTTGACCCCCAATTTTACTGGGCAACTTTTCACTGCTAAACGATGGGTGTCACTCCGTGTGGACGCGTGTATAGTGCAAAGAAACATCTCAGTGAGAAAATAAGACCTTGCTCATTTCGCTAGAGTCAGTATGAGCATCACAACACGCCGTGTCATGGTGGCGAAAGGGTAGTTTGATAGGAGGGGACGTATTTTAAACAGCGTGTTGTTTCGCTCATACTGAGTCTAGCGAGGTAAGCAAGGTCTTATTTTGTCACTAAATATGTTCCTTTATATTGGACAGGCGTCCACATGGATTGACACTCTGATGTTTCGCAGTGAAAAGTTGCCCAGTAAAATTGACTGGGGTTCAAATTATTTTCGACATTGATTGAATAGGCCAGTCCCTGAACGGTCAGGGTGAGTGTAATGAGACCGACGTTCAGAGCTGAACTAGCCAAGGCTGTAATGTAATATACTATCGCTTAACCCTGTAATGAGACCTACGTTAACAGCTGAACTAAACCTCACCTACTATCAATCAGAAACTGTCACATAATCAGATTAATAAAATAAACAGTTTACAAACAAAAGGTTAATAAATCACACAAACAACACAATGAAATTATCAAAATAAAAACAAAAGTAGAGCTAGGTGACAGTTTATAGGCAGAGGTTTTGTTGACAGTAAATTTACTTATACACGTACATTGACATATGCTTTTCACCGTGTATACAAAGTCCTAGATTTTAGTCTTACATGTTTAGTGTGTCGATGTTCACCACTCCTTAAATTTCACAATACAAAATCAACTTTCCCGTTAGAAACCAGTGTTAATAGGTCAATATACTAACTTTGTTTTTCTTCACAAGAGAGTTTCACGACAGGATTAACTCCCATTGCTATATATTCATATTTCCATCCATTTATAAGGGCCACCTTTTAGTTTTATTTAGTAGAGATTAGTGCCGGCAATGTGGCAAACACTACATTTGGTAACCTGGAAATCACTCACAGGCTGTGTTAATATATTAGAAATGTCTGAGGAAAACATATTTCTTTTTGGGCCACACTTTAAATTGAATTCAATTGCAAGCTTCAGAAATGTCTGTCAAACATTTCTCAGATATATAATCTTTCATGGTTGTAAGTAAATGCAAAGTCGGATAGTCCATACAATTATTCTTTCATTCCAATTGAAATGACTGATCCCCTGTGTGTACAGGTATCCAGCAGTGAAAAGAGCTCATGAGGTAAGCAGCCCTAGGCCTGTTACCATGTGTGTGTATATCCACGCACATATTCACCAGTTATATGGAAATGACCAATGCACGAGACCAACTATTTCCCCCACAGAAACGCACACGGAAATACGTACATGGAAAACAGGCTTTAAGAAACAAGGACCAAGTGAATTGATGACAGATTGTAGCTCAGTTCATTTCTCGTTAGGTGCATATAGCAAGCTAGATCCTATCAGCATCGAGAGTTGCAGTGGCTCAGTAAGTAAGGTGCTGGCTCACTAACAAGATGGTCTGGGCTTCGATTCTGTTGTTGTTCAAGAAAGTTCACTGGGATTATCCAGCGAGGTTGTGGTGCAGGATAATGGACCTGGCAAAGTTAGTCTGTATTCTCTAGTTATTCGGATGGTACGAAAAACCGAGGTACTATGTACACGTTGACGTTCAAGTGAATGAACATTTGACATCTAATATAAATACAAGCGTATATTAATTGATGTCAGCACAAAAAACCCCATGAGATTTTACAAAAATGGATAAATATTATCGAATGCATCACAATGATAGACAGTATTGAAGGTTGGGACAAAATGACAAGTTTACGGAAGTTATGTCCGAGATTCAGCGACGGCCAAATTTACCCATGCAAGTGCAGCCAAGCGTAATACTAATTGATGTCAGCACAAAAAACCATGAGATTTTATTAAGAGGCCACTGCCGGTAAGTGGCCAATCGTAAAAATTCCCATGGGTGGCTGCTTAATGCAGATTCTACTGTAAGCCAATAGTCCTGTCGTAGCACAATGTACGACGTATGTCTTGTCTCCATTAGCCTTGAATGATGCGTATGAACCCCAAGCCAGCACTTATTGCTGATCTACCGAGGCTCCCCCAAAAACAATAACAACTGTATAATGTGTACAGAACTTCTACGTTTATTACACTGTTTAATATACCACATATACAGCACATACCCCAGGGTCAGATAATACAGATATATCCTGACCCTAGGCCACATACAGCACAGAACCCAGGGTCAGAAAATACAATACATCTTGACCCTAGGCCACATACAGCACAGATCCCAGGGTCAGAAAATACAGATACATCCTGACCCTAAGGCCACATACAGCACAGATCCCAGGGTCAGAAAATACAAATAATAGCACATTATATAAAAGACAAAAAACGTCCTGACCCTAGGTCAAGGTCATGCCCACTGTTGAAATTACTCATTTTCAAGACAAGGTTGAAAACACTCAAGAATTTCATCTTTTTCACTTTTTTTCAATTCCAAGTTAAAATATTTCTAAATGAAAAAAGTGCTTTTGTGATATTGGATTAATTCTTGGAAACTGCAACCTTGCCTTGACTTTCTGTATAATTTGATAAATTGGTTTTACACTTCTCGACAGCTTTACAGGTAAATAAACATAACTCTGATAAAAGTCAAATATAATCTTCACATTCACTGATTATTTTCCCTGAATAAGATTTTTATTTCCTGAAATTTTGAATGATTACCTGAATTGATTTGAAGATCTTTACATGATAAATCCCTTGAGGAAATTCGAATTTCGTGAGATAAAAAGGGATAAAATTTAACGATAAATTTTCAATCACCAATCTGATTAAAATACCGATCTATATTTTGTTTTTTTTTTGTTTTTTATACTTTCGATGGCCTCCATTATATATTAAATGTAGTGAAGACAAATAAACAAAATTTTGAGCTATAAAAAATGGAACGGAATAGGATCTGTGTTTTAATCAGATTGTTCAATGACATGAAACTACATCAATTTGCGTAAACTCTTAAAAACATGAAAATGACAGTTATGATAAAATTTTTAAATTTCAAATGAAAATTTATGGTAAATTCTCTTAATTCTTTAGCACCTGGGCCCTGTTTCACGAAATTTTAACATAAGATAAAATCCAATTTTAGTAGATACTTCAATTTTGATTGGTTAAGCACTAAAATCAATCTAATATTATCCAATCAAATTACTAAAATTGGGATCTTATCTTAGTTAAAATTTCGTGAAATAGGCCCCTGGTATATTTAAATATTAACCAGCTGAGATCTGTTCAAACAGGAGATAAATGATCTATATAATTTTTTTTACATACAATTTTTAGGTCATATTTAAAACCGCTTAAAACTGCTCCATAAATCACCTCAAACAGCACTTAAATAGTACACAGCTATCTGCTTGACAGTTTGGAGCTAGACTGAGCAGTATTCACATGTCTGGCAATTTGAGATGCAAGAGTTAACAGTAGTTAGAATTAGAAGAAAATACCAAAAAAACAATTAAAATCAGACTGATAAGTGCTACTGTTTAATTAACCAATAGAACCACTACTATGATATAAATTTAAAATCAGACATTGGAATTCACAGCCTACTTGACTATATAGTAATGTTTATATATACTACAAACAGCAGCTTCATAAAAATGTTGTTTGTGTGTGACTAACCCAACTCATGCGGATAACTATAATTAATTCAGCTTTTTCCAGGTCAATTTTAATCAGCAGCAAAATTCATTGGAGACGCTAGTCTATAAGCATGACCTTTCTTTAATAAAATTTTTAATTTCATGCGTAGTCATGCGTAGCGAAGATGAAATGACATTAATAACATAATCAAGTTTGAGGTAGTTATTTTGTTCAAACTTTGAAATAATTGTGAATCACTTATTTATGATTTTTGCGTTACTTCTGCAGGATATGCTTTTCTTTGTTCATTACAAATGGCACCCGAAACCATAGAATACACGACTTGTGTACTGATTTTAACATGTTCATTACATATCAAATATTGGATCCTATTTAACAACTTTAATATTGATTGAAACAGACCAATATTGAAGTTTAATTCAGGTTTTTAATATCAAATTTTATGGAAACACAAGTTACAAGTTTAGTTCCCTTAAATAAAACAAATTTTACAATAAGGTTAATATGGTACCATAGTTTTTTAAAAAGTTACATTTAATTGTAGCTGACATAAATTTTTAAAATAACATGCCTATTGACTTTTTTACAGCCAAATCTTAAAGGGGAATAACTATTAAAACAGAGAATTAAATTGGTTTGATCATACTGGTATATTTGAAGATGTCATTATTATGGGTTCATCCATGCCCGACTGCATGCAATGAGCCACTGATTTGAGAAAAATAGCCGATTAGGACAAATATACAATCTGATTCAAAATCATATCAAAATTTCGTTTTTTTTTGTTTTTTTTTAATACTTTCAATGGCCTCTACTACATGAAGATCTGACCAGGTAAGCGTTTTTTTCCGTCCACCGGAGCCTGGTCTTATGACGTCATATGTGGATTGTGGGTTAGGATAAGGGTTAGGATAAGGGCTGTGGCCTGCAGATTTCGTCACAGTCTCGAGATGTAGACAGGGCTAGCCCTAACCCTAACCCGGGCCAAGCCTAACCCTTATTCTAACCCACAATCCACATAATATGACTTCATAAGACCAGGCTCCGGTGGATGGAAAAAAACGTTTACCATCTGACCAGTTGTAGCCATAGTTCGCATCAGAGGTCATACAAGCGACTTATGACCCTATGATGTCAGACATTTGATTAACAAATCAGAATTGATGTTTCTAGTGGATTATCCACAGTTCCGTGCACCTCACGCCTAAAGCTCGGGATGACAGACCATTTCATTGGCTAATCCCTAACTTCTTCCAGAACACATCAATGATAACAATTCTTTCAGATCCTAGTGTAGTAAAGACAAGTAAAACAAAATTTTGAACTATAAAAAATGACAAGAAACAGGATCTGTTTTAATCAGATCAGACAAATATAGTAAATATGATCAAGTTATTTTTATGAGTTAATTATATCGACCAAAGAATTGAAAATAAGCACAAAATGAGGTAAAAGAATAAATGGAAAAGATGAAATGTACCTTAGTCAACACATTAAGAAAGAATATTTTCTTACACAGACGTGGAAGTGACATTTTAATGATTTTACAAGTGACTTGTGAGACAGTCCATTTGTTTTAACAACGTAAAAAGTATTTTCCATTTGAAGAGATTTACAAGTTTGAGGTAATTTTGTTACAGAATAATCCGAACCCAATTCCACGTAAAATCCTAGACTGTGTCACCTATTTGATTTGAAAAGTTTGTCTTTTCCAGCTGAATCTGAGTACAGTGTGATTTCTAATAATAGAATATCATATTAATTTTTGTTTTTGATAAGAAACGGTACCAAATAAGAATTACATTCGCTTCTATAGTCATGTTTTTTGGCAGACGATGTCCCCTAGAAATTTTTAGGACATTTCAACAAGTTTGAACAATGATAATTTATTAAATTATCCAAGAGAATTATTTAATAAAAACCTGTCTTGTACTCAAAAGAGTACAAATGTGGAGACAAGATTTTTCATGGAACCGAGTTCTGGTTATGCCATTTGAACAGCCCTGATTTAATTAAATAAAATATACTATAACATAACTTTGTGAAATAGAAGAACATAAAAAAAATAATGTAATTCAATTTACTGATTAACCTACTTTGTTTTATAATTCAATTGCAACAAAACAATCATACCAATAATTGACAATTTCAATATAAACTTCTGAATTAATCCAATAATAAAGGGTCTCAGGGCTCCAAATTTTGCTACACATTCCATATTTTGAGAATATCTTAAATCAGCAAAACATAATTAAGAATTTTTTTTCACAATGTTTTAAAATTTTGTTTACGAGTCGGTAAAATTCTAATGACTTAAAACCGTGGGCCCTGCAGTACCCTAATGCAAAAAAACAGGGCCTCATGATCAGGACTCCAATTCAAAAATTTTGTGATTATGACAAAATAGTAAAACAGACTTTGACTTGTAGGGTTTTTTTTTCTTCAAATACCAGTAAATTTGATAATTCGCAGGTGTTTCTCTTTCAAATACTGGTAAATTTGATAATTGTTTAATTTTAATTTTTGACGCCGCAAAATTCTTAAAACTGAAACATGGGCCCAGCAGTACCCCAATGCAAAAATGTTTTTATTCTAGAAGAAGTAATGTAAAAGAACATGATGATGACCATATGATAAATCAATTTCATTGTTTCATTAACATAATGAATCATGATTTACTAAAAATTTACTTCAAAACATGGTAGGCCACTTCAATTTAATTTTCTGTTCTTTGGGTACACCCAGGAAATTCTTATGTTTGAAATTTTTTTAAACTTTGGGAACACCTGTTAAAAAGTTTTTCTACTTATTTCTTCCGGTATTTTTTAAGCATTATTCCCGTGATTATTTATTATCAAGACCATGGAAGAAAAGAAAATTAATTGAAGTGGCCTTAGCACCATAAACTTTCTAATGCATAAGTTTAATTCGTCTTTTTTCCCCCAACTCTGGACTAAATTTTTTGTTCATAATTTTCAAGGTAGGTATTTTGCATTCACAAAAATAATATAATAATACATATTATTGAAAATAGAATTTTAGAAATCTTATTTTCTTAAACATATTTCACTAAATATTTCTTAATCCATACTAAAAATGTGTGTACAAATATTTATGTATGCATATATACATAAACAAAAATTGACTTAATACAACATTTTTGACATAAAAAAACATACATTCTTCTTTAATATGAAACAAAAATGACGTAAAAACAATGAAAACACATTCCGACTACATATAATAGAATATAATAAAAAACATCAACTACGTTATAGCACTTATTGTATATATTTAAAAAAGATGATACATGTATATGTATGAATATATATGAAAGAAAATGCCATATATACATACATGCAAAGCTATGTTTTATAATAATATATCATAAAAAGATTCTCACTTTCAGGAGATCATTCTTCAAAGCAAACATTGTCTTTGGTATTGACTTCTTTTTTTTTATCAAAAAACCATTAAACTACAAATGTATGAAAGTATACATTGCATATCCTACTTTGATAGTAGTCTCTAACGACAGGTTTTCATTATAACACTGGTTGGGTCTATGGCTATATGCCATTGATAGCAAGACCTCTGTATATTTTATACAAGGGCTGTTAGGAGCAAAGGTGCATTATAAAGATACTAAGGTTGCAGCAAAAAATACAAAAATCAGGTCCCAAAATATTAAGAGATTTCTAATGAAAAATAATCATCTTTCCTCAACAGTCTACTTATCATAAGAGCAATATTTCAAATAACATTTAAAGATTTATTCCCACAAGTACAATTAGATCATCTATTATACCCTCTAGCCCTTTTTCTATCTGGTAGTATATAACATGTAATGCCCCGAAAAATCAAAGAAGTTGATTATAACGGAGTATTGATTTCTTTATGTGCTAATTACACTCAAGTTGTGTCACTAACATGAGCACTTATACAGTCAATGTCCTCCAAAGGTATCACTGCTATTACTAATTAAAGTCCCAAATATTTTTCTCCAACATTTAACTTTATGCTTTATGACAAAATATTTATCTGTTGTATTGAGATTTACTACAAGTTTTATGCATGCTTGGTGTACAAGGTGTATCTTTATTGTGCAATTTTACGGTTTCCACCAGCTTTATGAACAATTAAAATTGTCAAATTCACAAATGGCCCCCTGTTTAAAATCAACATGTTTTTAATCTCTTTAAGAGCACTGTGCATATTATATATACAAATGATGAATTAATGAATTATTCAAATTTAAACGTCTGCAGCAATATGTGATCCATGGCTGCAAAATGCGTCGGAACTCACAAGTTTACGATAATAAATGTTGAAACATGTTAAAATCATGAAGGAAATGTCGAAAAAGGATAACTAGTTTGCTTTATTTGTCAAATCTAAAATTTTACCATTATTATATCATTAAAAATATATTTTTAGCCTTTTACACCATTTTTGTTCATATTGTCAAAGATCCCCAACTAATTTTGCTATTACGAGTCACATGGCCTAAAAAATTTCTCTCTAAAAATTGGAGACACCTGCTTTGTTTGAATAATATATATGAGTATGAGGCCAATAACAACTTAAGAATTTATTTTAAAAATTAAGAAGTGATGCTCAATGATTGTAGAAACTATAACTAAACAATACAAATTTACCGCATTATATAAATAAATAAAGAACAGTAGGTTTTACTTCTTTAAAAGAATTTGGAAGAGGTACTGAATTGTCAGCTTGTTTTGTTGTCTGTATGTAACAAAATAAAAGGCAAGAATTTCATTTATCTAAAGGCGGGCATATGTGGAATTTGTAACTTAAACCAACTAGTTGCAGACAGTTTCTTATGTGTTACGACTATCATATAAGCAACTGAGGACAACTGGGAGCAATTGAATTCGAAGCGCTCATGTTGACTTGGAACTGATAGTAATTGCACCAAACATGAATACCTTAGAAGAAGCACCCAAAAGGAAAGGTCGGTAATGCCACAATTTTACTGATGTCTAATTGTCGACATCAACAACATCTGAAAAGTGTGTGTCTTCGTTCGCTTCAATTTTGCTTATTTATAGTCACATGACACGTCTCTTATCAGGAGATGTGTTTTTCCATGGAAACGAGTTGATGTCGGTTCTAAGAACTCTTATGTGGTGGCAGAGGAAAGTTAAATATCTGCAACTGCAGCCACTAGTTGCTTTGGGTTGACCCTTTTCAGTTACTGCCAGTTGCCAATACAATAGTTGCTTTCAGTTGCAAAGTCGACATAAGCCTCTTTTATAGGATTTCAATATATTTTAGTGAAGTTCCCAGAGAACAATAATGATCTCTTATATTTCATATTATGCCGTGTATGTCATAACATTCTGAATATGATACTATGTTACATTTGAAATATGATGACATAACTAGCATGTAAATAATCTCCGAGATACATGATAATGTCTGAGATACATGTAATCTTCAACCGACCACATGATCCTGATACATGTACAAAGCTCTACTTAGCAATGTTGATTGTGTAATATTGGTCTGTTTTTCAAATATCAATAGGCAGGAAGACATACAACACAGTGAAAATCTTTTCATACAGTAATAATTACACATTCATTAGTAAATCAACGAAAGATATATATTTTTATTATTATCAGGGTTAAGCATGTACCCATTCGAGGTACAAATACTTTTTTGTAGAAATGTGTCTTGAAATGACAGACAAAATGTCACATTTAATGCAATCATTTGTTAAATTTTAAAAATCTTAAGTTTTGGAAATGACGTAAGATTTTATTAAAAATATCTCATTATGTTATATCTTTTATGTAATTAATATCTTTTTTTTTTTCCTGGCCTTGCCAGATATATCTTAAAAAATAGTCTTAACAAAGAAATTCTACTGACTTCATAAATCGTCAATGAAGCACTATGTGATTGCTAAAAGTAAAATCAGCAAGTCATTTCATACGACTTTTGTTATGTTTAATATAAATGACTATCAAATGAAAATACATATACATTGTATATGTAAATATAAATGCAAATCTTTCATAAAAATATTGGAAATAAATGTAAAAACAAATGCACTTTTTAAAACAAAGCCTTTGATATATCAGGATTTTACAGTTCACTAGAGAAGCATTTTTGCGGACGTTTAAACTACGATACCAACATCAAGAACAACATGAAGAATTTGACAAGATCAGAATTTCAAAATAAAAAAAGTCAGATCTATCCCTGAGCACTACATATAATTGTCTGTTTGTTGATGGATAAGATGAATTTAATTTGGCAGTGGAGGTCAGTCAGTTCATATGCATTATTTAATCACTGTTTCATACTATATATGTATCGTTTATTTATGATTTCCTTGTTGCAATCTCTGTAATAAGATGGCTGGGAAGTTGAAACTTGAGCTTATCATCAAGCTTTAGTTCCTACAATGATTTCTGTTGTTCAACAGCAAAGTCTGTTCCTTTTTCAGTCAACATTTCCACTGCTCTCTTAAACAGTTGTTCGTTTTCAGTCCACATTTGCGCTGCAATCTAAACAGCTATTTCTCTTTAGTCTACATTTGCACAGAAATATAGCAGCTGTTCCGTTCTCAGTTCACATTTTCACTGCAATCTAACAGCTGTTCCTTTTCCGTCAACGATTTCACTGCAATGAAAACAACTGTTCCTTTTCCATCAACATTTTCACTGCCATCTAAACAGCTGTTCCTTTTCCGTCAACATTTTCACTGCAATGTAAACAACTGTTCCTTTTCCATCACTGCAATCTAAACAGCTGTTCCTTGTCAGTTAACATTTGCAATGCAATCTGAACAGCTGATCCTTTTCTGTCGACATTTGCACTACAATCTACTCACTCCTTTTTGGTCAACATTTATACCGCTATTTAAAACAGCCCTTCCATTACAAACTTTCTGACTGATGAACTATGACCCCTCCTTGGAAAATTGAATCCCACCCAACTACTTGCATGCTAAACCATAAATTATTTCAAGGAAGTTCAAAGATACCTCATTTTTCACCAAACTGCTGCTTGCATGCTGAATGATTTGGGCATTCTGAGATTCTCCCTAATTCAAGACCAAAAGCACACTTCAATTTTACATTTTGAAAGCAGACTTCCCGAACCATATTTTAGATACATGTAATTCATTGCACTTGGACTATTTGATTGATAACTCCAAATTTACAATAACTACGGACCAACTTGATTATCTTTTATGTTGGCAGCATTTTGGAATAAAAATTAAAATACAACTCTAAAACTTCTTCCCATTACCCTGACTAGGTTGGAACAACATGTGAAATGTCATCATGTTTTGGGATGTCGTAAATTTCTGCGAAAAGAGGAGGTAGTGTCACACGACTCCATTGTATTCGATACCACTTTAATAGTTCATTATGCTGATGGCCGAGAGTTCGTAATTCGGGAAATTTCATTATGATTGAAGCAAACAAGCTCTCTTCTGTTGAATGGTTCCGACTGACTTGTAATTTTAAAGCTTCTATCAATTTATCTTGTATTTTTTCCACAGCTTTAGAATCTGATAAACCCGATCGATCTGTAAGAGGAAATAAAAATGAAATGAAATTTAACGTCCTACTCTTCTGCATCTGTAAGAGGAAGAATTCATATTGAAAACATTAAAAGAAATTATCAGTGAATTTCAAATCTTTATTTGCACTCGTTTAAAACAGTATATTTTAAACAATGAAATAAAATGGTGTTTGACGCCCTACAGTTCTGCGGTGAACAGGCATATCCATATAGTGTGCTATGTGGCAATTTTGCCTGGGCAGCGGCGCTACAGCCTATTCTTATATTGAATTCCAACTGCCAAGGGATCTTTTACGTGCACACCAATTTGTACACAGGACCTTGTTTTTTGTCCCATCCGAAAGACTAGACAGCTATCCTTGTCAGTTGCCAGGCCCTCCATCCTGCATCGATAACAAGAGGAAACCACACCGGAAAATCTGGACTAACTTTCTCGGTCAATGCAGAGATCAAACACCAAACCCCCAGTGTCCTACCCACTAAGCCAACATTTTAAACAGCTGATTGTCATATCGGGTGGGTTTTGAATCCCTTGCAAACTAGAATATTGTGCAAGTTGAATCTCTCAAAAATGCATCGATCAAAAAATAGTTCAATTTCATTCAATATTTGCGAACATGATGAATTTTAGAATATCTTCTGACACCTTAAATTTTCATTAGAATCATTTGATGGGCAACTATTATATCCCAAATTGAATATTCTATTCTCAATTTAAAGATACATTATGGAAGATTAGATGAAGAGCTGGTAGTTCAGATAACATAAAGAGTGTTGATAAATTCAGTCAAATAGCCCAACTCTGGACCAAGATATTAGCGATTGAATTTTAGACCTAGCCTCGATCATTATTACTAAAATCGGTACAATGAAAAAAAATCTTGATTATCTATTTTGACTTGAGATCACAAAATGTATTCAAATCGATTAAACATCGCAGGCTTGTGATGGTATTGAGAGTTGATTTTGGTCTGGATAAGTTAATTAATGTCTAATTAATAATTTAGATAACATTTCAGGCCTAAAAATAGACATGCAATAGACATATTTAGCTCTTGCATAATGTATTTTTAAGTATATTTTCGGGTGGAAGAAGTCATTAAATATTAGATGTCGAGAAAATGTAAATTTGGGTAATTATAGGTAAAGTACAAAAGAGATTTATGTTCCAGGATCTATGAAGAAACTAACCTGCTGTGGCAAGTACTATGCCAGTAAATAAACCAACTTCTGTGTCGTTGAGATTTAAATGATTAAAACTAGCTGCTACATCAAATAATGAACTCACAAATGCTGGCTGCAAAATAAAAATATTTCTATTTCAATATTTGTGTTAGAACCTACTGTTACTGAGGCGCAGTTAATTTTAAAATTAGTTTGAAGGGTAACCATGGCAAGTTTTACTCTTAAAACATCCTGCAACAAGCAGGACAATTTACCCAATACTACAAACATCACCCAATGGCAAATATTACCAAATACTAACACATTATCATACAAAACTAACAGAATACTTCAACTATATGTATATTAAACAGATTGAGTTAATTTGTGGAAAATTTGCAAAACATGAGTGGCAAATATTTTGCTATTGCAGTTATCTCCCTTACACATTAACCCATAATATCACAATTATTTATTCAATGTTCAACCATTCCATCACCAATATTATAAAAAGAAATTTCTAATGTTTTCACAATGAGGTAGTATGTGATGGTATTTTGTAGTACTTTGGTAGTATTGGATAAATCATCCTGCCGACTTGCTACTGTCTGAAATATACATCATAAAAACCAGAAGCCCAGTTACTAAATTATTTGTATAACTTACTGAGAAAACAACAGCCAATTCATCTCGATGTATCATACTACCATCTTCAAATGTGACTAGGTTCTCTCCCCTGTTAAACATCCTCCCCATCCTTGTCAACCAAACCTCAAAAAATCCTGCTTTAATTAATATCAACTGATCATCCTGAGTTAATTCAGAGAAACCTGGAATGATAAAAAAAAAACAAAAAAAAAACCATTAACAGGATAACTAAAGAGTTTATTAACTTTATTCTTCACTTAAAGAAATGACATTCAAAAATTCATCATTTGTCCAATTAAACCAAGACATTTTGCCAAGAAGTCTAAATTTCTCTGCTAACATATGCATGGCTTTGATGTATCTAGATGTCATTCCTTATTAAGATGTAATGTCATACAAATTCTTTAAAAATCACAGCTCAACGTATTCAAAAAAACAAACAAAACAAAACAGAATTGCACATATATCATAGTTTTGTGAGGGATATTTTAAAAGAGTAAGTGTATATTATTAAAACAAACCTGGTACTCTTTTAGCAAATTCCACAACACTATGAATTGATGGTGTAATTAATTTGGCTAGCTGACTCCACATTGATAATCTCTGACATTCCATTTGTTCATCAGTGAAGTGGGTTGTTCCTTCTGGTAGTTCTATCTTCTCAACCTGTAATATACACCAACATGAAATCAAATGAAACGCCATACATTGTGCTATGAAGCCTACTCTAATATCAAATTATAACTGTTCTGTACCGGACAAGGTGAAAACACAACGGAAAAGTATAATTTTTTCGTCAACAGATCTTAGTCACTGAGTCACTGTGGCTTAAGTAATATAGATGAACATGAAATAGGGTTTTAATGTCCTACTGTTGTGCACTGACTGGGCTTATGAAGACGGGCAAACGCCATCAGTGTACTATCTACTCTAATATCAAACTCTGTCAAGGGTTCTTTTTCGTCCCATCCAAACTATACATATGTTGTTCCTTGCCAGGTCCTGCATCCTGCACCCAACAAGGTGAAAATCTGAATGAAAGACAAATTTTTAATCCGAACATTGAATTGTTCAAAGTGACAGTATTTCAATGGCGGTTCAGTAACAAAAAGAATATTACTTAGTCTACAAGGACATTTAACTTCTGCAATAAAATAAAATTAATATTTGGTTCAACTTACCAATGTTGAATTCTTTCTGTTAAAGTTTTTCATTTTGTCTTCTGTAACTGCACAATGTGCATGATGTGCCTGAGATATGCTGAGAATGACATCATATATTGCCAACTGTTTGTTTTCTAGAGCTGACTGTTCTTGTGTAGAAATGGAGTCTGTAGAGCTCACCCGCTGATCGTGGTCCTGACTCTTCGATCTTTTTGGTACTCTTCCATACCTCACAGCTTTAAATAAATTATAAACAGAGCTTAAATTGAAAGGATCTAGTACTAGTATCGGCTTTGTTTTGGAGGCTAACAATTTGGTTTAGTCCATTAGTTAAATTTTGTAGTCTTCAAAGGTTAATAAAATAACAGTTTTTATATACTGTACATGTGTAATCACCTTTGTTTGTATATTCTACATATTATAATATAAGTAATCTTGTTTAATAAAATAAGTCAAATATCTGAATTTAGTTGCTAGCAAGTAAAGCAAACTGATAAAAAATACTTTTATTTCAACAATTCTCTTGCAAGCAGGGGTCTTCACAAGTGAGAAGAAATTGGGATAACCGGAGGAAAACCCACAAGGTTATGCAAGTGACTCTACTTCTTGTGAAGTACAAGCCAAAGAGAAATCTGTGCACAGATTAAGATGTGTTAGATCGTCTTTTAATATTAAAATGGAATAGAACTTACAATCTCTAGACATTCCTACTGCTAAACATTTCTTAAAGCGACAGTACTGACATCGATTTCTGTTTAGCCGTATAACCATACATTTCCCATCTCGTAAACATCTATACTCAATCTGTTTCTGTATACTTCGCCGGAAAAATCCCTATAAAAAATGTAAAATTGAAAATAATCAGACTGGTCACAAGGTAATGAAACATACACCCACTGCAGTTACATGCATGGTTTCCTTGAAGTCGATAAAGGTTGTGCTGTTTTTATTTTTATGTAGGTAACAGTAAGAGACACTAAAACAGTGATCAAGGAAGTAATTATCAGAAAGACAAAACATGCACTGGTATTGGGTAATCAAATGATAACGTAACATGGTTGAGTTATCTGAAATTGTTGAAAATCATAACTATTTTGTCTGACTAAAATAAACATTGCATAAATATTTCAAGTAATCAAGATGACCACTTTTGCTTCCAAAACATCCTCACCTCAAGACTTTCAAAGGAATCAGGCACCCTAAAGTTATTCATACTAGTGCCAAAATCGTTATTAGGGAGAGCTGCCATGCCCTTACCACAGATACTTTATATCAATGACTAGTATTGGTATACAAACTGTACATTTTGTTAATCGAAATCTTATTGTAAAGCATGGTTTAAATTGATGACAAAATATGGATCTGCTTTTAAAATGATCTCAAATAATTGATCATCATCGATTGTTCTTTACCAAAAACATAGATATATTTTTTAAAATTTTACCTTACAACCTTCACAAGAAGTTACACCATAGTGATAGCCTGATGCTCTGTCCCCGCATACTTTACATGGGACATAACTTTGTTTAGAAGTGTTGCTATCAGCTGCAGCTATCTTACTGGTTTCATCTGTAATAGGAAGATAACAAATTATAGATAACTGACACAAAAGAGGAAATACTAGTAACTGTTGAACTTTATATCAAAACTCACCATCTTTGAAAGTCTGACAGATTATAAATGTAAATGCATTGAATATGGACAATCAAATGCAAAACTCATGTATGAGTTTGTTATAAAAGCTATACTGTACAGCTGGTCATCACCTGTTTTTCATCTTAGATAAGATGTCAAATGATGTAATCGTTGAGGTAGGTCACATATACACATATATGCAATATAACATTTTCCACAGGTAATGTATATTCTTTCTTTGCTGTTTGGAACTTTCCCACACTATGAAATAAGGTTTATTTTAAAAAAATAACAACACTTAACATGAGCCTATCCTTATTGCTTGTAGTAGTAGAGTTGTAGTACATATTTGTTTACCAGTGTACTATTTACATGTCAGACGCGGATCCAGGATTTTTTGCAGGGGGGGGGGGGGGTGTCTCGGTTTGATAATTGCTTAACTAATTGCGCTTAAACGATTAATGGGGGGTTTGGGGGTCCTCCCCCAGAAAAATTTGGTAAATTAGATTTAATTTGGTTCATTCTGACGTATTTCCGGAAGGTAAATTCCAAAATTACAGGTCTAAATCGCCAATAAAATCGCATAAAAAATTTTCATGTCTGAGCAGTGGGGGGTCCGGACCCCCTGGACCCCCCCTCTGGATCCGCGCCTGCATGTACACATTAAAGACAACATTATTTGTAAGAATTTTGAAATAAATCAAATATTTATCTTACTGGTTTCATCTGTAATAGGAAGATAACAAATTATAGATAACTGACACAAAAGAGGAAATACTAGTAACTGTTGAACTTTATATCAAAACTCACCATCTTTGAAAGTCTGACAGATTATAAATGTAAATGCATTGAATATGGACAATCAAATGCAAAACTCATGTATGACTTTGTTATAAAAGCTATACTGTACAGCTGGTCATCACCTGTTTTTCATCTTAGATAAGATGTCAAATGATGTAATCGTTGAGGTAGGTCACATATACACATATATGCAATATAACATTTTCCACAGGTAATGTATATTCTTTCTTTGCTGTTTGGAACTTTCCCACACTATGAAATAAGGTTTATTTTAAAAAAATAACAACACTTAACATGAGCCTATCCTTATTGCTTGTAGTAGTAGAGTTGTAGTACATATTTGTTTACCAGTGTACTATTTACATGTCAGACGCGGATCCAGGATTTTTTGCAGGGGGGGGGTGTGTGTCTCGGTTTGATAATTGCTTAACTAATTGCGCTTAAACGATTAATGGGGGGTTTGGGGGTCCTCCGCCAGAAAAATTTGGTAAATTAGATTTAATTTGGTTCATTCTGACGTATTTCCGGAAGGTAAATTCCAAAATTACAGGTCTAAATCGCCAATAAAATCGCATAAAAAATTTTCATGTCTGAGCAGTGGGGGGTCCGGACCCCCTGGACCCCCCCTCTGGATCTGCGCCTGCATGTACACATTAAAGACAACATTATTTGTAAGAATTTTGAAATAAATCAAATATTTAGTGCTAGACGATGTTTGAAATTTCATTCATTGCAATAACATACATGTATAAAATTTTTAATACACAATATACACCTTTATTGATTGTTGCCCCAAGCCAGGAATTCTTGTATAAAATTTGTGAATAAAAATCAAACATTGACATTGTGATTAATTGATTTGTTAGCTTATTGTTCAACCCTACATACATGTAGACCTACATGTGGATCTATTGAGTGTAGATTGCTATAGACTTTTCATTGTCCATGTGTACATGCAAAACATTTACTTAGTTGTAAAATACACTTGTAATTGTGTATGCTTCAGAAAAGTAAAAAAATTATCAAGATTCTTTATCGACCATCTGATTGAAATAAAATGTTTGAAACTCATCTTGGGAGACTATACACATACATTGTAATATAATAATAATTGACATAGGCCTACATCTACTAAATGTAGGCCTATTTCCATTATTATAGTACAGATGATTTAGTAATATTGAGAATGAGAGACATGAAATACGTGTATACAGTATGAAGATCATTGAAAAGAGGATAATGGTTACATGTAGGGTTGCAAAATTCCCGGGGATTTTCAAACAGGGTAAATTTCCCGGGAATTTTCAAACAGGGTAAATTTCCCAGGAATTTGCAATTTGGTGTCATAAATTGAAACCTGTGTTGCTATTGATGAGTTGCAAGTGACAGTAATATTTTAATAACTAAAAGATACAAAACATATTATCTGATATGTCTTATATACTAAAATCTACTAACTATTAACTAATAATGAGATAGTTCTGTTAAATTGTTCATACAGTGGTTACACACTCTATAATTAATGTTCAAAGTTAGGTAACTCTGCCATTTCATCATCTTCAAAATCATTATCTACATCATCGTCCGTGGATAAAAGGGAGATTTCAGGTTCAAATGAATCCTCATGAATATCTGAAATTTCTGTGCTGAAAGGATTGTTGTCAGCTTCAAAGAGTTTCAAATTAGATCTTATATTTTTGGGTATACCTTTGAAAGCAGAATTTACATAAATTTCTCTATCTTTAGTTGTACCATTTGGAACACAACTAACAACTTAAATAAGTTTTAATAGTTTATATACATGAACGTAAAAGAGAAAAAGAAAATTCCAGTACATAATTGTAGTTTTAGTATTTTTCAGTTCTAAAAATAGATTTGAAAATTCCCAACACTGAAAATTCCAGGAGAGTTTCATTGGAAATTTTCCAAAATTCACGGAAAGTTTCCCACCCTTTGCAACCCTAGTTATATCTTCTGTTCAAAGGTTAATTTACAAATGTGCACGTACAATACATTTAGACGTATTAAAAATTTAACATAGACCGACTTACACCTATCAATGAATTTCGCTGGGCATTTACGTAGTAAGGTTACTGACTCTTGATGTTTCTTTACATATATATATACAATGTGATTTAAACGCACATACTGGTCAAGTCTGGAAATAAGGCACCTGTCACTGACAATGTCAGGCAAAGATTCAGGCTTTGTCGGCACAAAAAGTGTGGTGCCTGTCATTTTGTCTAGTTATGATTTTTCTTTTTTTTAATTATATTATTATTATCAATAAATCATCTGGCACTAAGTTGAAAATGTCAGGTACTATTTCATTAGTGCCTGACATTTTGTCAGGTACATCTAAAACTGTTCTTTTCAGGTCTAGTATTGGCATGTATTTTGCAGAGATATCTTCACTCTCAACAAGAAATTTATTTTACATGTAACAAATTCTATAAACAGGTATCAAAATAACTATAAATGTAGTCTCACTTTGAAAATCCATACACTGACCAACTTAACGCAGCAATTAATCAGGTCTCTTTACTCTTATCAATTAGACATTTATCAATACAATATTGTTTTTCTATCAAGACTGGACATGGTTCATGTTATTGCTACATAAAGTACATAAGTGCAGAAGATATTTCTTGAGCTTTAATTAAATTCCTCGACAACGTTTGCTTATTGAAATGTATTAGTAATTCAATTTAAAATAAGTTTTTACAGTTTGATTTATTAAATCATAATTTTTTTTTTTCTTTCCTGACAATGATGAATCACAATGACTTTATTTACGGAAATAATTTCTGTTTGAACTGAGTAAAATCAATATTATTGAGACAATCAAACTCCTATAAATTGACATTTGATTGACTTGAGTGCTGTAAAACAGTCCGTTAATACAACATTAATAATTTATTATATCTGACAGTGGCTATATTGATTTTAACGATAAATGTACATGTCGTTTTAATACACAGGTTATCATGGACGAACAACGAAGGACAATTTACATAAAATACCTTACATGTACATTAACAAGAGAGAAAGAAATGGGGTTTAACATCCACTGACTCGACATAAACTATGTCATTTTGGGACTTAAATATGGTTTAAATTTAATTCAGTAATTCGCTTGCGCATCGGGGTCTTTGACAGAGGGCGGAAACCAAAGGAAATCCACAAGATTGAGCAGACGGCCCTACTCCTTGTTAAGTACAACCGGGGAATCGAAACCACGCCAATTGACTCGATGACAGACCTTATGATACACAGTGCACGCTCATGGCTAACTATTCAGACATCCAACCCACTACATTAACAAGGGTGGATAGATGGATGGGTGGGTGGTGCTACATGTACATGGATGCTGTACATATGGGTACATTCTAAGATTATAATAAAGTAATTGTGATACATGGACGTATAGAAGGTTTTTTTTACAGGTTTGGTTCCTGTTTACATGAAGCAGTGTAATCTACACATACATGATTATGTACCTAACCTAATGGGTTTTTGCTGGGTACTCTGGTTTTTGCTGGTCACCCCCTCCAAACTTCTGTGTCAATCATTGAAATAAAGATATAGAAATGTGCTAGCCAAGAATAGACCTAGTTCCTGTTGAGTGGATGTCAAATCCCATGCCCAATCTCTATCCAGTAAATCCCCCCCCCCCCCGACTGAATTGGGAGATTATTTACACGTAATATTTTGATTTGGTTTTCTAAAAAAAATATTAAAGAATCGATTTCCGAATGGATTAAAGTTCTATGAAAAATTAGAAATTGTTCAGAAAATAAATACAAATTCTGATCAGCAATGTTAATAATGTACCGTCATTAAATTAATATACTTCCTTCTAAACCTAATAATATAATTTATTCAAAGCACAGTCGTCTCTGTTCAAGCTACAAGCAACTAGCCAAGCGTTATCATTCATACATAATATTATACCAGTGCTCCCAATACTATCACAGCCTTTATCATGCTCTTCATTGACTCACCACACACAATTCATTGACCTGAACTTGAACCCTTCAGAGTAAACATGTGGTCTTCATACAATAAAACCACAATACACAAAACCTTTATGAATGATAATCATATTCAGTATGTTAAAAACATCATTTCAACTGTTACAGGTTTTAATAGGTAGAAAACTGACTGATGGTGAACTTAATTTAAATATTTTTCTGTTCTAGATTCATGAACATGGTTCTTATTAACCATACATGTGAACCTAATGTTATACATTGTTTAGAAACACCCAAATTTATTACCATAGTGATATTTTAAAAATCAGTACATGTACATCATATGTGCACTGTGCAGCTCATAATTTTTATTTGTCCATCCTTACAATTTATCAAAAAAATAACCCAAGAAAGTTTGCAATTGCAATATAAAATCTTATATGCTGTCACAGTTGTCAAGGTACATTCCAAATATACATGCTAATTCTAGTGGCTGACTGGAATGCTTTGCTCATGCACAAATTTTCGAGGTGCATTCAAAGTGGAGAAACATTAAACACCATTCGATGTGCATTCTAAATATTCAAAACAGCCTGATCACATTCAGGGAGGGGAGAATCGAAGCGGCACTGTCCTGAATACACCTTGAATAAGACAGAACGCACTTCGATTGCTGTCAGAATCTATTTGTGTTACATTCTAAGTTACTGAGCTGCATTTAGTTTGGACGTTTGTTTGAACCATATTCTACTGCCATTCTGACTACATTTGAGGTGAATTCGTACAGCATTTGAGGCTCCTTTCACCAGTATTTCGGCAGCAATCAAACCAAATTTTTCTACAGCAGTCAAGGTGCAATCTAAATGTTTTGACTGTATTGTGCATTCTAGATATTCGAGCTACATTCAAGGGCTAATATACCCGCACTGTGCAACTATTGTTCGAGGCGGCATATTATAAGTATCTGAACGGCATTCTTACAACCATCTTCATTAGCCCAGTTCAGAACAGAACAGTAGGATGTTAAACTCCATTTCATTTCATTGCATTTTTAGAAAGCTGTAAGAATTATGGTCAATATGAAATTCACTCCAGTATGTGGCATGGCTAATCTGCTATCTCACGTGATCACTCAATCACGCGATTGCCTGATGAAATTTAAGAATTCTTTATTCTGACTGACTCCACTTCATCCCTTCTGATTTCAAATTAGTGTGACAGGGCCTTATCGTTTAACTACTTAAGAAACCAAAGTTGGAATACTATTATCGTGTAATTTCCCAAACTGGATTCAATCAGGTTAAACAAGGATCCATCAAACAATTTCACCCCCCACTTATAGGTGGTGAATGATTGTTTCGATTATGTACATTGTACTTTGCAAAGCATGTTAATTTTTTTTTTAAATTTCAAATTCATCTACCTTTGTGAACCGAATTGAACCATAAACACCTTGTATTCCTTTGAGAGATGCAACTCCCACCTTCATAAATCATGGCCTAAAGCATTCACAGGGTCATGCTGGTTAAATTTATACCACATACGCGGGGGTGGATCGTGGATACAAAGTGTAATGGGCAAACATTTTGTACACACTTCTTTGATTTTATTTATATGGAATACATGTTAGGGTGCCCCACTTGCCTACTGAAAAGTTGCACTAGACACGTTGAATATGCACGCTTACATGGTTCACTACTACTAATTTTCTGACAGTCTCGCACACTCGTTGAGTCTATAAATAGCAACAGCCCGTGGAAATCAGTGGAAATTCTAAACACACTAGTAACTATTACAGTCGTAAAAAATCTATTGTTGACGATTCTGAGTAGCAGTAATATCTATCGTTTTGGTTATTACGGCATCTTTAGAAATTACGTTCGTTTTATTTTTTTAAATTGCTTTATCCTTCACATGACCGTTAGAAGCGACATATTTTGGTTTAGTACAAATAATATCTCTGAATAATTTGGGTTGGACAGGAACATGATACCAGCAGTATTTTCATTTTACTTTTACAAGGTTAGAAAAACAATTGTTGAGTCGCCCACCGTGTGTTATTTCTAAATCCGATTTCTTGTTCCAGCTTTGTCACGTTTCGTAAAAAAGTAGTCTGGATTATCCCGGCCTGTCAATCAGACGGAGAATGGTCGGTAGGCTGGTGAAGTGAGACTAGTTTCAAAACAAGGGCACGTAACCTGTTTTACTCGAAAGTGTCTGGATGTTATGGACGACGCTCCGAACCATTTTTCAGTGTATTATTTATGATGGTTAAATGATCATAGCTTATTAAGTTCAACATGACCGTTTATTTAGTGACTATAAATGTGTGAAATAGATTTAAGACATGTTATATATATAAATATTGTGGTGTAATTGTTGAGCTATTTGGAGATATTTATATATGGTGGGGCACCCTATACATGTACATGATGGTCTAGACTGTACTATAAAAATTTAAATCTGTCTTCAATAACCCAAGTTGGTACAGGAAAATAGGATATTAAACCCCATTTCATTTCAAAGAGCTACAGAACTTATATTTCAATATCGTCTTGAATAATTCTTTCGTGGAACCACAGGTCACCACTCTGTAACCCACTCTATTATTTACTCTATACTATATGCTCTATTTTGTGGCAATTTACATCCAAACAAATTTGCAGTACAATTAACACAAAACATATAAATTGCTTTCATACTGCAATGCATCTTTGTTTAAGCTTTTACATGCAGTAGTCAACTGGGATGTGTGCGAGCTTAGCATACATCATCTGCTACAACGCAGTAATTGTCAATAAAGCGAAAAAAAAAAAATTGACATAATTTAAAATCAGTAATTCATTACGAATGCTACACACATCTTACAAAAGGAGTGGCATTCAAGAATACGTTTTCTATTAAAAGATGAGGACGAAAAACCCCGTTTTCCTTAGCATTGCCATGTTAAGATACAGGATGAAGAAGGCCAGGCTAAAAATAGACACGGTAATGTCACGTGTAAAAGCTCCTATATTTTCTTTAATTGAGATGAAGCACAGGTCTTGTATTGATTAATTTTAATATTATTGGTGGTAATTATATAGTCATAAATGATAATAAAATGATATTAATAAATCTTTGTAGAAAAAAAGACATTATTATCAAATATATTTAATAAATAACATTAACAATAACATTACTAGGTGGTTTCTTTCTTTATAATATTTTTTATTGACCAAGATAATTTATATAAAAACTACATAATCACTTCGACTTTTATCTTCCATTCATTTACGCATTTTTTCAGAAAAATTAAAAAAGAGAGTAGTTTAGGTAATAATTATCTTTCATTCTTAAAATAAAAAGGAATTGTTGATCTAATCCTTTAAATACCGTGGTCACAAATTTTCAAGCAATTAAAAAAAATTTCCTTTAAAATTAATTACAATATGTCTTTTTTTTTTAAGAAAAATTATTTCAATTTCACCATTCCAGGTTGTTGAGAGTGTGCGATTTATATTCTGGGGGAGAGAGAATCTGAGTGATAGGCCTAATGCCTCTTTAAATATGATCATTTTTTATTAGCCACCATGCAATCTTATAATTCATGTCATAACAATGAATGGCACATTGTTCATGTAATGTCAATGAACTCTTCTGGATGACGTCATCACGGAAATACACACACGCACTGACAACTGATATTATTTTTGCTTACCTGCATTTTGTGTGACTGATACGTATGATGATGTAGAAGGCCCATCCGTTCCACTTGCTATAAGATTAATTTGGGTTTGATCTGATGTCCCCACCACTTCTGGAACCGACATACTCCGACTTAAACCTGGAGGCGGCGGTCCACATTGGATTGTTGTGGTTTCCACAATGTTGTGGAAAGCCTCTGCGGGAAGATTTTTTACCATTATCTGAACCGTTTGAGCATCCAAAATTCCTGAATTCGATGCAGTATCTTGTTCGTCCATATTTCATCAATTTTTGTCTAGTAAATAAAAATATATAGAATATAACCGCACTTAATTAAATATCACCAGAACAAAGAAATTTTGTTGATATTTTTTTTCACGACAGCAGAGAAAAAAAGCAAGCGCTTGGCTTGTCACTATTCATGCAAATCGATGCGCTTTATATTGAATTTAACAGACTCTTACCTTTGACTGCAAGGTTTTTAAAAGATAATCATTATGATGCTTGCAATTATCGGGCACCTGTTATTATTGATTTTGCGTATGAAGTGTTAAAATGTATATTACGGACACTTCTCCACCACAACCGAATGCAGGTCAAAATGGCTGCCCAATCAATCGAGGTTTTCTTCCCATAATGCATCCCGAATGAATTTATAAACAAAGATTTTTCAGAGCGTTTACTGTCAGCTAATCTCATCCGGGGGCTTCATAATTTTAAGATATAAATAAAATTATTGAAAAATGGTTGTATAGTTGTTTTTCTAAACACAATTTTGTGGTTTATGTACGCAGGTCGAGTCTGGTCGTGCAAGTGCATCAAAGTGAAAGGGCCAAACAGTCAATCAATGTCAATGAACTGCAGCAAGAGCGCTTGGTGCACGTGTTCTCTCACAGGTCCGCCCATAAACATACTAATAAGATTAAATTTATTATTCAATCAAGGATATAAAAGGGAAAGAACACAGGAAACAAAAGAGAGAAAAGCCAAAGGATAGACGAATAATAAAATAAACACAATTATTAGTAATAGTTGTGTGGGGCTCTCTCGCCTTAAAACGGTAGCCTCCCCTGGCACACCAAAATGCGAAACTAATATGGTTGCTAGTTCGTCATTTTCACATCCGGTTTGTAGTGAGACACGACACATTTTTTCGAGTAGAAGTATGTACATTTTATGATTTTAACAGCACTATATTCTGTTCACTAAATTAATTGAAACAATATGTCGAAAAAGGTATCTAGAGGAATCGGTAATTTGTCTTGTTTAAAGGTCATTGAACTACGGTCTCTTTTGAAAGAAAAGGGACTTAGCACCAAAGGCCGAAAGGTGGACTTGGTAAGAAGATAACATTACAATTGACACTGAGTCTGAATGACAATCATCTCGATTTTGAAGATTCAATTCAGTATCAGCATGGCCTCTTATTTACTAATTAATTAATCCAGTCTATTTTTTTCATTTGTGGTGTACTGTCAAATTGAATGGGTTTTGATTTTGTTCCTTTGGCATTCTTCAATACTTTCATTTGTTTTGTTTGGGTACCGTGTAAGTCTATCCATCCCACTATACTATCAAGTAGTAGTAGTAGTAGTATCTGATTCATAATAAGACTCAGGTATCATAATCATATCATGACTCATACAAAGTCTTCAACACTGAGATGTCGAATATACGTGTATTGTTATATTTAAATCAACATTGATGCAGTGATTTTACTGGGAAAAGATAGGCTTATGATTTCGAATATTTAACGCCATTTGTAACAAGGGACTCAAAGAACGAGGCTAGACATTTTCCACCACAAGTCATGCATTTTGACTCATTTGTAGGCTATCTATTTCTATATCCCAAATATTAACGATTTAGCTCCTTTAATTAAGGGCAAGGCGAAAGATACATTATGTGGGATTAGATAAGGAGTTGGCAGTTCTCACTTTAATAGTTAAAAACTAGGTAATGTAAAGGCAATTTGCTGAAAATTTCAGTCAAATTGATCCACTATGAACCACGAATTAAGCGATTGAAATTCACGTCTAGCCTTGATTATCATTATTAAAGTCGGTACGATAAAAAGCATAGTCTCGATTGTCCATTTTGTAATTAAATCGAGATGGAAAGTTTTGCATTAAATCAGATCATTACACACCAAAGATTGCAGGCATCAATACTAGATTATGGTCTGGATAAGTTAATTAATGTCTAATTAATAATTTAAATAACATTTCAGGCCTAAACAAAGACATGGAATAATGATCATTATTAGAAAGTCAGTCAGATATGTCTAGATGATCAAAATGCTTCAAAAGATTATGCTCACTATTTTTGTATTAAGGGTTTGTTAATTGGTCGACAGGTCTGGAGTTGGCCAATCATATTAATCCATATTACTGAAGGAGCCCAATATAACTGACCTGTATTGAAGTAAACAATTTTGTCTGTGATATCACTTATGTGGAAGCAGACGTTAAACACCAAGTAGTAGTAGTAGTAGTAGTAAGTAAACAATTAATGTGAAATATAAAGGAATGCAATGTTGGTATGATTTTAATCAGACTGCACATTGATAGGTTTTAAGTCAGTTATCTCCCTTTACTCATCTTTTGTCTGGATTAAAGCTTGACAGTTTTATTTAATATTAATAACATGATGTGTGAGTGTTTCTCTGCTGGATGCTGCTAACATTTTTGAATTAAGGACGTTGAGCAGTCTAAGATTCGCACTAACTTTTCAACGCCAATCTTATTAAGTCTTTGCAAACTTGTTCCACTTATAAAATAACTCAGAAAACTCTCAAAAGTCGCGTCGTTTTATGTGTAACAATGGAGATACGAGGCAGAGGAATAAAACTATTTATAGCAAACGAGACTGATTCCCCGACCTAGATAAGGTGTTGAATAAATTATGACGTCGTGCACGCCTGTCACGTGATCAACACAGACGTGGCTTCAACGGGAGTGGAAGATGTCACGTGACCAGAAGGAATTCCCTGTATGACGCTATTATCCAGGTCTATTTATCTATCACGAAAGGAAACGGATTTTTTTTTTATGGTCAAAGATTACTATTTTTTGAATGCATAACATGATTTAGAGTGCGGTGGAGTAGTGCAGTGAAGTAATTATTTACTTTTACATCCGAATTGTTGTATTTTAATACTTGTTGTCGACGTATTCAAAGAATTAACCCAAAATCGCAAAATCTCGTTTGAAGGTAAATAATGAACAACAATTTTAAAATACTTTGAGTTGGTATTTTTTAACGTTTTTGGTGTCGAAATGTAGCTTATAACCTCCACTTTCGATCTACTGGTGGGATTATCAATAAATCTTTTGAGCTTGTACTAATAGAATTTCCAAGAAAACGCATCGTTTTTTTGCGTTTCCATGGATACAAGACAAACCACAACCTATAACCAAAAATTGACCAGTGTATTTTTGGGACTTGCTATTAGCATTGTTCATGCGAAATTTGATGAAAATATCTGCAGGCATAACTGAGAAAATTCTACTTTTGTTGTCATCAGTACCCCTTTTTATCATGCTTTTGGGCCAAGTTTGGAACATAGTTGGTAAATAAAATTGGTATTTATTTGGTGATTAATATGTAGTTTATCACCCCAAATAACAAAAAATGTCATATCTTATCAACAAAAATTACAGTGCTAGCTTTAAAATTTGCATTTTAGACTACTCAACGCCCTTAATGAGAATACTTAAACCAAGGATATACTTTATATCTTAAAAATCAAAGCCATCCTGAAGATGAAAACGTAGCTAAAAATATAGAGATATACGGAAGGAGTGTAGAGATGAGGTTTCTTATCTACTGGAAATCATATAATGTGCTACATAACTTTTCTTCATTTTTATACGCACGAATTGAATGTGATGTACAATAATAATTAGAATATAATTTCATAGAAGCATTGTTTTATCCAACCTTTCATCAGTAAAAATACAAACTTCTTCCCGAATGAAATGTGGCGGCATAGTCAACTTTTTAGGTCATATGAATATAAAGGCATTTTTGTACTAAAATGCATGTTTAAAGTAGTTTTTATTTTTGAACGGTTTTCTTTTTTTTTTGATTTCTAATTTTTATCTTTATAACATTTAGTGGAATACCATCAGGTTATTGTGGTTCTGGATATTAAATTTCTGGCAATGGTATTTTAACTATTAATCAAGACGTTTGTTGTGATTTGAAATGACAAGAGCCACTATTGTCTTAAAACAAAGTTATTTCTAATGTGTTATATGTATATGGTGTGTTAATTCTGTCGACCTGTGGTAAAACATTTGTACTCTCGGATAAAATACAAATCTCCAATTTGTAACTGATCAAAAATTGTATGTGGTCTTGTTATCTCATCCCTTATAGATGCCTAGTTGTTTAGAGTGCCGCGCTTCGACCTCTAGCTAGCCGGTCACCAACCTGTTTCACAGAGAATTACTAATGAAATATCCCTGTAACGGATGGCTGTCTAAAACACGCTTGTTGACTTGCAGGCCTCGTAGTCATTGGCTCAACGGCTTGTGCAATGTTTACTTAACACCTAACTGCTTCGGGCAAAATGATGCATTTTACTCATTTTAATACCCATTTACACTATTATTTTTCTTTTACCTCAAAAAAATGTTTGAGAATTTTATTTGTCGGAGTAAAAAAGTTAATATGCCGTACTCATTAAGCTTCGTCAATGTCATGCTTATCAGTGATTGTAGCGGCCAAGCGAATATTCACTGCGGGATCAGTTTGGCCGGTCACCTCTAGCTTGCGGCTGTGGTTTCGATCCCTGGTGTGAGCGTATGTGACATGGAGATAGGGGCACCTTCTCAACCTTATGGGTTTCCTCCGGGCACTCCGGTTTCCCCCCACTGCTAAAGACCCTAAGCGCAAGAAAATTATTGAAATAAAATTAAACCATATGTTAGTCCTGAAATGACCAATTTCTCTCTCTTTTTATAGACTGCATAGTTAATTATAAATACTCAGTAAATTTACTGAAAAATAGTGTTGAGTAATAATTTTGGTAAGACACAACTACACTTTTGACCTCTTGCAAAGTACAATGTTGTGGATGTTGAATATCAGTGAAAGGAATATCTCAGAAAATTGGTTCATTCCCATTCAGTATTTACAATGATGTGCTCCGATTGAACATTTTGAAACTCTCAGCGTCCCCTGCAGACAAAATAAACAAGTCATTGCCTGTTCCCGTTGGTTAAAATCTTTTGACGAGCCTCTTTTCAATCCATTTGAATCCAAGCTGGTGGATTGATAGTTTGTTTTTGTACATTTTTAATTAGATTTTAAATGATCAATTTGTGTATATTTTACTCAGGATTAAATGCAGTAATAAATTGAAATGCCGTTGACCATCTGCAGCTTTAAACTGCAATTTATAATGTCTGTGTTAAAAGAAGTAATTATTAGCTGTATGCATGTATATGCACTCAATTCCCTACTCAGTCAGGTGGCTGAGCTGAACAAAGTCTGTTCCAATTTAGGTCATTAATGGTCTGGTTTCGATCCCGTGCTCATGTGGCAAGATGTAGGGTAGCCAAGCCATCATTGTGGGTTTTATCTGGTTAAAACCCAATGCAGAAGCCTCTTATGAAAAAGCAAATTATTGAAATGATGTTAGTCCCAAATCAAATTAGTTTGTGTACATGTTAAACCCCATCTTCCCCTCTCTTCTCTCCATAACTACAATATACAGTCTAAACAGCTGTTGCCAAAGTAGTTAATAACATTTTTTTTTACTGTGAATAGCATGGTATTGTTATGCAGTGTCAAATGCTATAATTTCCATATTGGTTAGATTGATCAGCTCATTTCATTTATTGATAAATCATTTTACCAGTAATATATCATAGAGAATATTTTATTATATCTAATATCGTACCACACCAGATCATATTAGTTTTAAGATGGATTGTTTGAAAAAAACAGAAATGGTAAGTTTGTTAATTCTGACACAAAATATTCATATTCAAATAGTTGGAACTAATTTTCATGTTTCTGGGTTATTTGATTTTTGTTTTTAAAAATGTATAGCTTGATCATTTTTTATTTGTCTCTTTTGAGGAAATAATAATTTAATTAAATCAAACAATATTTAGAAATGATGATTTTAATGTACTAAGGTGTCCATAAATCTAAAAAAAACATGCCAATTTAACATACAAACTTAATTGAATTTTTGAATTGTTTTCAAATAATAACTTTCAGAATTCGAATAATATTAAAAATGAAATGGAGTTTAACGTTTTATTTTCTGTACCAATTAGCTATTGAAGACACAGAGTTATCTTTCTGTATTATCTGTACAAATTACAAATCAACCAATATACTTGAAAAATTAAAATCCTAAAGTGGGGTTGGGGGTGGGGGGAGATGACTGAAGGGTTAGGTCATTAGGTCTGTCATTGAGTCGACTGCTGTTGTTTCCATTCCCCGGTTGTATGTGACAAGGAGTAGGGTCGCCTGTCCTCTTATGGATATTCTCTGAGTCCTTGGGTTTCCTTCCACTGCTATAGACCTCTACGCACAAGCAAATTATTGAAATAGAATACTGAATAGAACCATATTTAGTCCATAATGACCTAGTTTGTGTCAATTAGACATTAAACCCCATTTCTCTTTCTCTCTCAAAGATGTAAATGTTTGTTTTGTTTTTGGAATTGTATAGAGTCATGGAAGTTGAATTTTCACAAGGCCAGTTGTAAGTAGTAGTTGATTGTTGAGTTGTATGTGGCATCTATCTAATTCTCTATTGTTGACCCCTTTATGTTGTAAATTCATGTGGATGAATATAAAATTACAAGTTGTTCAGAGGGTCGTTTACATGTATATTGTTAAAAGGGTCATTTAAGTTAAACACGCCGAACTTTCATCAGCGCAGGAACTCTTACTCTAAGCCATATGTTGACAGTTATTTTCAGTTGAGTTTTAGACGGTCGACACACCTTTAGTGGATATAATTCTTACTATGGCATGTTTGCATTCCTAGAAATATATACAGACGGAATGTCCATGCCTAGAGTTTATCATTATGACGTCTGATAACATAAGGCGATGACGTCCAATAACATAACACAGGGACGTCATTCAGTGGACATTTCTGTCAGTATCTGTTTCTATGGTGCAGTTGACTAATTTAGAGTAGTTTGCTCCTTACTCCTCATTCGGCAAATATGATTTATTTGTTAATTTCTGTTAGTTATATTTTTATTTTGTTCTGTGTTATGATTGTTTATCAGTCTGATTAAAATATACATCCTTTTTTACATTTCGTTTTTTTTTATTCTTTTGATGGCCTAGACTACATTAAAGTCTGACCGGTTGTTGCGATAGGCCACATCAGAGGTCAAACGAGCGGCATTTGGCCCTATGACATCAAACATTTGAATGACCAATCGGCTTGATGTTTCTAGGGGATTACCAACAGTTCTGTGCAGCTTACATTAAGAGCTTGCTGTAACAGACCGTTTCATTGGCTAATCCCTGACATCATACAGAACACATCAATGATAACAACTCTTCCAGATCCTAGTGTAGTAAAGACAAATAAAACAAAAGTTTGATCCATAAAACACAAAACGAAATAGGATCTGTCTTTTTTTAATCAGATTGGATGTTTATCATATCCTGTTATTTTACTGACATTTTAACGAGAAACTATCTGAATTGTTTGATATATAACAAAAGTATTTATATATAAATTAAATTGTAAATGTTAAATAAATTATTTATTTATGTGGTAATAAAAACATTGAATTGTTAAATACCTACATTTGTAGATAAATGTAGTAGAAATATAATATCATTGTAAAACACTATAAAATGGAAATGTGATTTTATTTTTTTGTACGGAAATTTTAACATTTCTATATATATGTATTTAGTAAACTTATAAATTACACAAGAAACTTGCTGGAATATTAAACTTTATTTGCACAATCTATGCGTAGGTATTGAAAATTTCATTTATTTAGAATATTTTGATTTTTTTAGGTATCAAGGTTAGAAAGGATCACTGTCATGGACGACAGTGTCAAAGAAGTTCGAGAAAGAAAATCTAAGAAAAATGGGTCTATGACAAAAGAAACCAACATGGATACGATTTCTCGACGAGAGCGGGAAAAAACTGAACGCACAAATATAGTTTTATGGAAAAAACCTTTGATAACTTTTGTTTATTTTATATGTGAATGTAGCTGCTTATTTCAAACATTTATAGCCAGGTTAGTACAACATGCCGGATATCTTCCCTCAGTTTAAAACAGTATTATAGGCCAAACTAATTCAATATTCAGTTCTTTGGGTCTTGATAAATTAATAGCCACATTATGGAGGTTGTTTTTATTAAATCTCAGAACTTAAGAGCTTTTGAATAGTGGAACCAAGAACATGGTTTTAAAATTTAAAAAAAAAAGCAAAATTTTGACAGGTGTTCCTGAACAAGAGAAAATCAAATTGATTTGGGCTTAGTGAAGACAGGAGAGAAACACTGCTCATCTTGTTGTTTTATGTGAGGATGACCCTCTTTAAAAAAGCTTATGACTCCCAATGAATCATCTATGATTGACTTGGAACTTGACATGAATGTTCCTCGGACAAATGTTGATAGATTAACCGGTCAATTTTGATATGAAGTCACAATTCCAGTCCATATATATGTGTAGTACTATTTTACTTACTGTCTACTCTTATACAGGGAATTTTTGCCTGGATTGTGGCACTGAGACCTACTTTTATGTAGTAATCCAACTGCCAAGGGATCTTTTTTGTGCATGCCAACATGTACATGAGACTTCAGGTTTTTGGCTCCTTCCGAATGACACTACATTGTCCCTTTCCCCTCTGTCCTACACCATTGACAAGGGGGAACAATCCCAGAAATCTTGATGAATTTCTGCGGCCAACATCTGGATATAAAACTGGACCTTCTGGTTACTGAGCCAACATAGGGATGTAAAACTGGACCTCTCATTCAGTGATAACAAAATATATGGTGATAAGTATGTGGAAAGCCTATATTTACCATACTCTAATTGGTTTTAATTTCTATTTCAGGTTATGGCAGAGAAAAAAGAGTGTGTTATTAATGTTAGTTATGATTAGTTTATTATATTTATTATATATAACTGAAGGTAAACACCAACAGGTACGATAATTTATTAATTATCAATTTTAAGGCCTAATTATCCTCTCACTTTCAAGCACATAAAGGCATTCGTTTTTCAGTTCTGTCAATCATGTTACTTATTTATTTTGATTTCTTAATTTTGTTAGTCCCGAAATGGCCTAGGATGTGTTAAATTAATTTTAAACAACCTTTTTTTTTCTCCATTTTATTTCTTGGTACGTAATGCTGTGTGCCGATACTTGATATTTGTTGTACATGTATTTCACAAACTGACAAAATTGTTGAATATTTGCAGATAGTTGATGTTATAAGAAAACATTTTCTATGGAGTGCATACTGGGTAGGATTAGGTATTTTATCATCTGTAGGTTTAGGTACAGGTCTTCATACATTTATTCTTTATTTGGTAAGTAGATTAATTCTAAATTGTTTCAATGGCATTTAGTAGATCATGACTAGAGAAGCCTTGTCAAAACGTCACTTAATAATAAGCAGTAATTATATTTCATAGAATTGTGAAGTGTATATTGATTATTGCTTGTGGCAAGATAATACTATTAACATTATCTATTCGTCAAATTTGAGTAACCCTTAAGACAAAATGTATGGTTACACTATAAACCTCAGAATGCCTCGTTCGGCATTTCTGTCCAATGAGGTAAAAAAAATGCCTCGTTTTCTGGAGTTCCGAAACGAGGTTTTTTAAATTGCCCTGTTTTTGGTACGAGGTATTTTGTTCAGAACGAGGCTTGGTAAAAAATGCCTCGATTACTAAACGTGTTTTTTTTCAAGATAGTTATTAGCGGTATTTGCTATCGGCGAATTTGTAAAAATTAAAATTTATGTTATTTAATACGAATAGGATAAGGGTTCAAAATATTTTTCATAAATTGTCGGTTTAATTCTTTGAAGAAATTCAAACCGTTGCACTTTAATTGGATAATGGGTTCAAAATGTTTTTCATAAATAATAGCCAGTTTAATTCTCTGAAACATGCCCTTTAATTAATATATGATGTGTATTATTACAGGGTCCACATATAGCATCTGTTACATTAGCAGCATTTGAATGCAAGTCTGTAGATTTTCCAGAACCACCATATCCATCCAAGTAAGTTCACGATTGTATCTCCTTGATGATGATCCTGCCCCAGTACAATCACTATCTGTATGTTCTGAACCAGGATAGAGGGATCAGTTGGCCAAATCATCTTTACACATGCACTTTAGAATGAATGAATGAAATGAGGTTTTATGGCACCAACCTGGCTACATGCACTTTAGTTCATAAGGTTTGTCATTGAGCCAAGTGACATGATTACATCTGTCCAACCTCTTGGGTTTTCTCTTGGCCTGCGAGGTTGGGTGGCCGAATGGTTAGCGTGCTAGCGTGCGTGCACTGTATCATACGACCTGCCATTGAGTCAACTGGCGTGGTTTCGAATCCCTGATTGTATGTGGCAAGGAATGGGTTCGCCTTTCCAACATCGTGGGTTTTCTCTGGGTACTCCGGTTTCCTCCCACTGCTAAACACCCCTATGCACAGGCGAATTATTGAAATCAAATTAAAACCATCTGTTAGTCCCAAAATGACCTAGTTTGTGTCAAGTGGATGTTAAACCCAATCTCTCTCTCTCTTTTCTCTTGGTTCTCCGGTTTCTTCCCACTGCTACATGCAAGTGAACTGTTGAAATTAGTTTATTTCTTGTACTTTTATTAATATTTTGGGTGGCTAAGTAAGTAAGACATTGACTCGCTGTCCTTGAGGTCTCATGTTCGATCACTGCATTGACAGAGAAAGTTCATGAGGACCGTCTGGCATGGTTCCTTCTTGTCAGTGGTGCAGAAAAAAAGGTCTGGCAATGGATAATATATAGCCATTCAGATGAGACAAAAAAGCAAGATCCATTGACATGAACATAAAAGACCCTTTGGCAGTTGGAACTTTATATCAGAGTAAGTCCGGACAACATTTCTCTCATAGCACACCGTATGGTCTATGGTGTATTCTCTTCTTCGTTAGCCCAGTTCAGAGCTGAGCAGTAGGGCGTTACTTAAACCTAATTTCATTGGATTTTCATAAATAATATTACAGAATTATTTGTCCGGAAACAATGGGAGATAGTATCAGTATATGGGCTATAATGAGTAAAGTACGATTAGAAGCTATTATGTGGGTAAGTATATTAGGCATTTTGATACAGAGTACATCTATAGGCCCACCTACCACATTAAAATGAGAAGAAGAATCCTATTGATTTTGACAACCTCAAGTCTTTTATCAAATCTGCAGATCAAATTAATTAAATCATTACTTTCAATTTTTGCCAAAATCAAAGTGGTCAAGTTATTTTAACATTGTGTAGAACAGATGTAATTTTAATTTCACCATTATCCTTTATGCTTGGGAAAATTATGTTCTATTTGAAATATTTTAACAGGGAGCAGGTACAGCTATAGGAGAATTACCACCATATTTTATGGCTAGAGCAGCAAGATTATCTGGTACTGACCCAGATGATGATGATTTTGAAGAACTTACTGAGTTAATTCATGAAACTAAAGCACATCCTAATGAATTGGTAAGAGCGTAAAGTGTAAATAATTAATAAATGTGAGCATGTAATTAATACAACATATTGCTAGTGACATTGATTTAAATATAAATTCCTGAAATTTGCGGGGTAGGATCTAAGGATGGTAGTCTGGGCCCTCTGGTTTCCCCCCACTGTTAAAAGACCCCTACACCCGAAATGACTTAGTTTGTGTTTTGAGTGGACCTTAAAACCTCTCTCTCTCTCTCTCTCTCTCTCTCTCTCTCTCTCTCTCTCTCTCTTTCTCCGGAATTTGAATAAATGCCCAAAGGATAACATGTGAGCAAGTAATTAATTCAGCATATCACTTTTGGCATTGATTATTGTGAAAAGTGTGTATTGTCACTTTGGATACAGGTTTTAACATCCACCCATTTACAGGCCTTAAAAATGACCTTCATTCTTACACTGGCATAATTGGCCACAGATCACTAATTATTTCCCCATTGACTTTAATGTTTATTCTCGTCTCTTAGACCGGCTGTAATTTTTCCCAAATATTCATTGGGTAGAATGCTTTCTGCCACAGATGGAGCAACACGTGGCAAACTTTGGCCCAAAAGCATGTATAAGGTTCACCATGAAAAACTTGAGATACACAAGCTGGAAGTAGAGACAACTAAACAAGCAATTTTCGACCCTCCCTTTCAACGTAACCAACCTCACAACTCTTGTATCCTTCTGCCTCAAAATCATGAATATTCACCAAAACCTGGAAGAAAATGTATTTTCAAACCCTTTTCTTTGATTCTACACCAAAAAGTCAACAAAAATCGCTATACATTTGTGATCTGTGTCCAATTACACTAACCTGAAACTCCATGTTAAATAGATTGGTCTCCCTTTAATTAATCATGGTTTCAGTTTATCATTGCATTTTTAGGGCATAGAAAAATATTTTGGTTCTCAGTGTCACTCAAACATGGCTGCATGACACGTCTCTATTTTTATTTTTTTTTAAAATCAATCATCATGCATTCTTATAAATGACCATGTTCCTTAAGCTACGTCCGCGAGTTTTACAACATCTAACCGTTGCTTCAATACATAGCAATTCCAAAACTTTTGCGCCCGTTGTGTAGACACATGACTAATTAGCATTGTCCAATCTGAGGTTGTGGTACATTTTACACTGTAAACAAACAAGTATACAGCCGTTGAAAGTTATTTTTTTTAAATTGAGAAACTCACAGAAAACCAGTAACCTTGACATTGAGCCTTAGATAAAAGCACACTTAATAAAAGCCTGAGAACCAGATTGTCTCTTTTGTATGGCCTTATTATATTTCAATTGATATATTTTCTATCTTGCAGGGTTTTATGGAAAGAGCAAAACTATCAGTACATAATTTAGTACAGAGAATTGGTTTTATTGGTATTTTAGCTTGTGCCTCTGTAAGTTAATTATTGAAATTATTCATTAGCGAAGTGATTTTACAGGGATGTAGAAAAAGAAAATATTTCCATTAGAAGTACAATTACTGAGATTCCCAGATAATCTTTATTATTGATATGTAGTCATTCATTCTTTTTTCTGCCTATTATCAATATCTTCGTTTTATGAAAGTATGTGATAAGATTTAAGAAGCTAATTATTTAAATGTATTTGAGGAGATATCAGATACTGTTAAGTACTGGAACAGTTTAGATCACAATCTCTAATTTCTGTAGGATGTTGAACCCCATTTCTGTAATTTATTAATGGATCTAATAATTTCCTGAATTTTAAACCAATATTAGATAAAAATTGGGCAAAATGACATTTTACTTTCAGACTTTATAAATTGGCATTTGATTGTAATTTGACATTTATTACTTTCAGATACCCAATCCATTGTTTGATTTAGCAGGAATTACATGTGGTCATTTTCTAGTACCATTCTGGACGTTTTTTGGAGCAACACTAATTGGTAAAGCAATAATCAAAATGCACATACAGGTAAGAAATAAGAGAGAATGATGGTTGTGAGGAATATTTGAAGGTTTTTCAAATAATAGTATGTCTTCAAAATATTGTGTTTTGAGAAAAGGAGCATATCAGTTAATTTTAGACTGGGAATGTTCTGTTTATCTTTAAAAATCATCTTGGGTTTTCTATAGTTCTCCGGGTTGCGAAAGAACCTTACGCACAAGAAAATTATTGGGGGGGAAAAAAATGAGCCATATGTTATTCCCGAAATGACTTAGTTTGTGTTGAGTGGATGTTAAACCCAATTTCTCTCTGTCTTCGGAAACTATTCTCTAAGTTGATTAAAATAAATTGTTTCTTGTTCATGAAAATTTTGAAATCCAAGTGTAGCAATTTGTAAAGATATGTATCTGCATTAGAAACATTGTGGACCTATATATTGTCAATGCGGACAAAGTTGTCTGTTGTTGCAATAAATAAATAAACAATAATGATTATTTTTCCCTTTTCAGAAATTATTTGTGATATTTCTATTTAGTAAACACCATGTAGAACTAGTCATACATCTTTTTAAGTAAGTTTATCTTTATGTATTCAATACCGGGGTACACACATGCCTAGATATTTGTAGATAGTTGATATTGGAAGAAGTAGGGGTAATTGTAGACAATCAAGCTAACTATTTGTAGTCAAACAAGTAAGATATTTATTGATGCACAAGCTAGGCAATTTTAGTTGAACAAACTAGATTTTTGTAGATGGTGAAGCTACGTATTTGTTGATGGTCAAGCTAGATATTTGGATATGGTCCAACTAGATATTTGTAGACATCAAGCTATGATATTTGTAGACACAGTCAAGCTAGATATTTGTGATCTTGCCATCATGATATATCTTCACACCCCTAGTTTCTCTTCATGTTTTTCTAGATATATACCAGTAGTAGGGGAAAAATTACAGATGCCTTTTAAAAATTGGTTAGAAGATCAAAGAAATAAATTACATAATAGAGATGAAGCAGGCTCTGAGAAGGTAATGATATATGTCAACTCTTTAAAAATATTGGTTGGTTTGTATTGGTGGATGCAATCTTATGGCTGAAGTTCAACTGGTGTCACAAATGTCTTGTGAAAAAAATCCATTCAATTAAACTATTCTCATCTTAAAAATTGGCTTAATGTGCTAAATATGTCTTTTGTCATAAAGCCCTTGAAACTCGTAAAAAACATATTTAAACTATAAAGCATCTAAAACATTCACATATGTATGTAAAACATGGATGAGCTGTATTTGAAACTATCTAAAACTGGATAAAAAATTCAAATTTAAAGACAAAATTAAAAGGATTTCTAATTTCAATGTTGAATTGTTCTATATATATACTGAGCGCCATAGAAAACGTATCACTTAGTTTTTCGTATAACAAAATGATCCTGTAAACATATCTTATTTATTTTGCTTCCTATTGTGAACAATATTCAAATGGGAACACATCGATAACAACACATTTGTACACTTATGGATGTTTAATCTATAATCAACGGTACGAAGTCAGAGGGGTCAAAACCAAAAGTACATACGGCCTGCCATTGAGTCAACTGGTGTGGTTTCGAATCCCCGGTTGTACGTGGCAAGGAGCAGGGTCGCCTGTACAACCTCGTGGGTTTTTTCCAGGTACTCCGGTTTCCTCCCACTGCTAAAGACCCCTAAGCGCAAGCGAATCATTGAAATGAAATTAAACCATATGTTCGTCCCAAAATGACCTAGTTTGTGTCGAGTGGAATTAAACCCCATTTCTCTCTCTCTAAATTTAAACAGTTTACTTTAACATTTATTCACTTTTTATTTTACAGGAATCTACCAATATATTATCGTGGATATTTGAAAAAGTTATAATTATAATGGTAGCTTATTTTTTACTGTCAATTATAAACTCAATGGCGCAGAGTTATCATAAAAGAATTTGTAAAGTCAAACATTCGTTGGACGCTCCAGGTCGATCAAAAGCTAAAGTTTGCCTAGAATAATCTATTGTCAAGTGATCATTAATATATAGCAAGGGTAAATAGAATTTTCAGATTAGAAAAAAAGAGATACTATGCCATATAAGTATGTATGTGTTTATATCATATAATAGTCAATTCATAGTAAAAACCAATCTTTGATAATGGTAAAAGAATTACTTTGATGTTTGGCTCTGCTACTGTTCCGTCAAAAATAGTTAAGATTAGGAATCAAAATTTTGAGGCGGAAGTATACAAGACAGATACCAGGCATAGTATGAATTTGGAATAAAGGGTGGTAATTCTTGTAAAGGGGAAGTAACTTTACTCTAGCCAAAGACTAAATAGATTCATCTTTTTGTATATAATTAACATTTAAGCCATGTATTAACATAACAACATGTAAATAATTATATCACTGCTGTAACATATTACCTATATTTGTTTAAAATAAAAAAAATAATTAAGTCCCATATTAAGACTGACTGAGTTAACAAAACAAAAATTATTAATAATAACCAGCATACCAGATGTTAGTGCATCAGATGAAGGATCGTTGTTGGAATGTGTCTGGGATGACTTGAATTGAAATGCATTTGGTCATTTGCGTCCCGAGATTATTGTAATAAGCCGTAATTGCATTCCATAGTATTGTGACCCGTATTCTGACAAATGCAACTAAATCTTTATGTGGGCCTTTGTTTTGATCACGTATAATAATTGACCTTTTCATGAAATCCATTAAATTTGCTTTAATTTCTGAAAATAAAACTTTTTGTAATATTTCTATGTGCATGCAATTCTAAGAAATAAGATGCCTGAGTGTTTTTTCAAATTTAAAATATTTGATAAATTATATTAAGTACAGTCTTAGGGCATCGTCAATAGTAAATAATCCCATTAAAAATGCCAGTATCTTAGTGCAGTCTACTATTGAAAAAATGTTTTTCGCATATCTTATATATTTCCCAAAGTTAGTCTGTTCATATTGTAATCAGGAAAGAAAAGGAGTATGGTGTAAAATTCCTTCAGTACCAGCGCTTTTAGAAAGTTTAGAGCCCTATTCCAAAACCTAGCTATGGAATTTTATTAGTCCATAGACCAATCTGTATATAATGCATTTATTGCCAATTTGTCAGATTTAATATATGGGATTTTATGAATTACGAAGTATTTAAGCGTATAGTATCGGAAGAAAACTGTTTTCTTGAAAAATTAAGACACTTATGATGAATAACATTTGTTTTTGTTGCACCAGCCTGCTTGATCTGAACTTGTTATATATCAATCAAGTCACGAACTGACCTTTATCTATATTCTGCACACAGAGGAAAATCTACTTTATACTTAGAGAATCTCTGCAACGTATGGCCACCATATCCAAATTAGTACATGTATATTGTTTTTTAATGCTTTTCTACTACGTTTCACACTTGCAATAAACACAAAGGCTGAATAAACCTACTTCTTAAAATTCTCAAGTAAATTTAGTGTCTGTTTTCAAGCGGTACTAATGGTAGACAGGCAGCCCAAGTTTAGTTTAATGACTTATGACTTTTTAAAATACAGATGTGACGTCATCCTTTGATGTTGGCGATCCATTATTTCACAATAACATGGCCAATGTGCCAAGCGTACATTATTTATGCTAGTTTATGCGTTGGATAGTGTCTATATTTTAAGTTGTTTAATGATCTCCTGCAAGACATTACGTAATATATATAGATATTGACCTCCGGTTAAACGCTCTCGCGCCGCTCGGCAAACCTCGGCAGATTCCGATACAATCTAGATGTTGGGTACCGGAATCTGCCGAGGTTTGCCGAGTGGCACTCGTGAAATATCAAGATATTACTTATGTCTCGCGCCTAACCATTAAACTACACATCAGATAAGAGCTGTTGAGATTGGTACCAATGGTGACTCAAGATTATAGAAATGAAGTGGGTTTTACGTCCTACTATTAGTCGGCGCCCAGAAAGAAATCTGAAAACGTCTGAGGATATTTTAAACCAGCTCAAAGAAAATATGATTGTTTTAGAAAAAAATAGATTGTGTGTACTTTTGAAGAGATATTTTGTTTATTATTTATATACATTCCCCATAATTTACTTGTATTATAATTCCTGAAATAAAAACCGAAAATTATGATTTGTTATTGACTTTCCCTCAGTGTATAGTCCATTAAACATCTATTTCGTAATTACACTCTATAGATTTGTGTAAACCTTGTCCTGGATTATCGCCGTTCTAACCTTGTGGATTTTCTCAAGGTCCTCCGATTTTCTTCCACTGCCAAAGACACCTACGCGCAAATGAATTATTGAAATAAAATTATACCGTGTTAGTCCCGAAATTACCTAGTTTGTGTGTAGTGGACGTTAAATCCCGTTTCTTTCTTCTCCCTCGAACACCGTTACATAATATATTGGCGCAAAGGGTAATATATTGCAACCTTGGATTGTTTGGGCGGATACAATGCGTATATCATGTTTGTATCACCTATTAAAGAGCAGATATGTGAACTACAACAGTAACAAAGCAAACGAAAATGAAAATCAATTATGTTACTGGGGCTGAAGGGGAGCACAGCCCCTTGCCCCCTCCCCCTGGATCCGCGCCTGGTGTTTTCTATACTTAATTGACAATTAATTTTGAACTACCTATGTGACCACCATTTGAAGGTAAATTTACATTTTTCTGCAAAAATAACATTTACAGCGGCATTTCTGTTAATATACAGCTCACGTGATGTAAACTGACATCTGGTTGTATTACTACATTAAATTTGATGTAATTGTACATAAGCCTTGTATTCTTATTTGTCTACATCGTTTTAAATGTAAGTTAACAAACCATGTGATATTACAAATCATGTACAGTGTACTGTAGTTTTACTATAATTATAGCTGTAAAAAAATACATAAAATTTTAACAGTGTAGTCTTATGGTTTCATAAAACTATCAATTTATTTATGTTTTGGGTTAGTTATGTAACTAGTGTTCTTATAAGCGTGTCTAATGATCTCTTCCGTGTAACGCATCATAGGCGAATGGGCTTGGTGAATGTTAGAGGCCAGCACATGAAATTCCACAAAAGATTTCGGGTTATAGAGGTTGGCACCGGTCGTTTGCAGGAGGCGAAGTGGACCACCACCCTCATTCGGACACTTTATTTTGTTTTCACTTCACCCGTCTGCTTGCCAACAGTTGCCTTTCATCGAACAAAATTTCTTATGCATTATTTTATAGAATTCCTTCCACCGTCGCGATTAGATGACGATCAGAGTGTATTTGAGGCTGATGGATGGCTCAGACAGTGCGTTTAAGAAAGGCTCACGATAGTGGCAACTCCGGCCTACTGCTACTGCTACAAATCTGAGGTCTATTTCACGAATTTGAGCTAAAATGAAATCCAAATTTTAATTATTTGATTGAATAATATAAGACTGATTTAGTGTTTGACCAATCAAAATTGAAGCTCATGTACTAAAATTTGGATTTTATCTTTAATTCAGATTTCGAGAAACAGGGCACCAATTTCGGACTCTGTAGGCCTATGGTATAAAAAGAATTAAAACTTCATGGGAGCAGTGTTCGAAACTTGGCTGTGCCATGCAGGGGCGCAAATAGGTCTCCCGGACTGGAGTCGCTCATCAGCTGTCAGAATTAAGGCAGAATATTAGAAAAAAAATTGCTTGATTCACTACAAAAGTTGAATTTGATCCCACCAAACTGCCGACTTATCAATCTGTTTTACAGAGAATTACTTACGAATTATCTCTGTAACGGATGCCTGTCCACAACACGTGCGTTGACTGCCAGCCTCGTAGTCATTGGTTCAGCGGCTCGTGCAATGTTTACTTAACACCTTACTCATTTTAAGACCCATTTACACTAAATAGGAAATATTTTTTAACTACAAATACTTCAAACGTCTTTATTTATTTTTCTTTTACCTCAAAAAAATGTTTGAGAATTTAATTTGTTGCAGTAAAAAAGTTAATATTTATGCCGTACTCTTAAGCCTCGTCGATGTCATGCTTATCAGTGATTGTAGCGGCCAAGCGAATATTCACTGCGGGATCAGTTTGCCGACTTATGTGCAATTTACCGCTATGTGTAGGGACCTAGGGGATCCAGACTTATGCGTATTTGTATCGTTGCACGGATATCTATGGATATTTGTTCTTAACTAAACACTGATTGTTTGCAGATTCATTAGATCACTACGAAACAAGTGATTCGGTTTGAGATCTAAATCCAGATCTATGTTAACATGCATTTTTTTACCACCGTTCAATGTGCCCCATTATGTGGTTTAACCTGCCCCGACTATTTTGTAAAGAGGGATACATTGAACTACTATGGTCAAGTGGATTAAAATGTGTTATTTTTTCAAAGTTAAAGATTAATTTAATTGAATCTGATACACGATAGCAACTATGTGTCTTCAAACAATACAATCAAGTAAAGAGATCTTCTAATAAAAACATTTGATACGGAAGGAGGACAAACATGTATGTGAAAAAAATGGTCCAGTGTGCCCCGGTCTCCCCTATAGACAGAATACAAACATGGGAATGTATGGACTAATTCCATATTTCTCTTTATTTTCTTATCTAATGACGCTCAATTACTTTATTGGATTGTCAGATATCCCCTTGAAGTCCCGTATAACAACTTTTGGTCTTCGAAGGAATTATTAGTATGCCGCAATTCGCCCATGGATCTGTTATCACTCGTCACTTCAGTCAGTTATATAGTTGGATTACTCGTGTTTTCCTTTAGTGTTCGTCACTTCCGATTCATGAAACCTTTATTACTCATATATCATAGCAATGATCTCTGTGTTAAAATTTTATTTGGAATGTGTTTAACTAGTTATATCACATATGTGATAATGACTGACTACAATATTGTCCTTTCATCAGATTGCACACAGCTATGCTCTACTCAATACACTCGGCTATCACACATACCCCGAACACTACATTTACAACAAACACATAAGGAAATATTTCAGATTTACTTTCAATCTTGCTTGAGACGTAATTGAGCGGTGCTGGGCAAGCTTCATGTAGTGTTTCAAAGGTTAAACGTTGGTATGGATTGTGTAAAAGTGATGTTAGTATTAATTGGTTGGTTGTTCAGAAAGTCAGACAACGAAAATGAGTGGGTATTAATAATGTATTTATCTACTTATTAAATTTAAATAAGTAAGTTGTTTTTCTTCGAACAAATATGAGGCTCAACATTTTAGTATGGCTGACAATTGTTGCGATTACTACTGATTTCCATTGCTATATTATATTGTCCCCTTTACGTCGCCATAGAAATATACCACCGGAACGATGACTATTGGCATTGTCTTCTTCTGTTATGAACATTCAGAAGGCTCATGACCTTGTCTGTGACCTCATCAAAGATCCTATGAAATGGACAATTATTGTCTGTATTTGCCCGGGTGGTCAGGCGCGGATCCAGGATTTTTTGCAGGGGGGGGGGGTGTCTAGGTTTGATAATTGCTTAACTTATTGCGCTCAACCGATTAATTTGGTAAGTAATTAGGTTCAATTTGGTTCATTCTGACGTATTTCCGGAAGGTAAATTCCAAAATTACAGGTCTAAATCGCCAATAAAATCGCATAAAAATTGTTCAACCCTGACACCCCCCCCTGGATCCGCGCCTGGTGGTGCATTTTTATTTCTCTTTATCATTGTTTCGGTTACTGTTACTGCACAACATTTCTTATATCACTTCCTATTATATTTCCAGTTGGTTGTCTGGATATAAGTTCAACAACATTTAGCCCCTCCCCCACTGCATACCAGTGTTTCAATTTCGCGTACTCTGAGTTATTTTAAAATTATGGGACAAATAAATCTATAGATGTGCAAATTCTACGAAATGGCAACTTTAATAAAATAAGAATGTAAATATTTTCAGGTATTTGTATCACTGAAGGAACAAAAAGAAAGGATTAGAAGTTATGAATTATGTTTGAAATTGGTTCAGTTCTAAAGCTTGAATTTCTGAGCGATTTCATATTTTACTTTAATTTCAGAATTATATATAAAATACAGAAACACCGAGATGATTTCGTACGATTTGTGTCACGTCGACAAAAGACCATATTTTTTCTCTCCGTACTAACAGATGAACTTGACAGAGATAAAAAAAAAATCCGAGCGAGTAAAATAGCGTCATCTGTCGGTGGGTTTGTTTCTGCAGGATTAACTATAGCTGGCGCAGTCACATTACCAACTGTTTTTGGTGCTCCCTTAATAGCCGCCGGTGGTGTAGTTGGTGCTCTTTCCAGCGCGACAAGCGTTGGTGGTTCTGTAGCTGACAAAGTCCTCAGCGTGAAAACCAAACAGAAATGTAACAAAGCGCTCGTAGATGACGATGCAGCTGTAAAAGATTATCAAAAATCGTCACAAATTGTGAGAGATTTAATAGTTTTGTCGGCTAAGTCAGTATCTCCAGTTGGACCCATAGCAGCAACTGTAGTGAAGATATTTAAATTCACAGATTTAGCAATTGATGCTACTGGGGCAGCAGCAAAGGGTCTTCCAATAGTCGGTGCTGTACTCAGTGTGATCACTCTTCCCATTGACATTGCTACTTTAATATCCAACGCAGTAGACATCCATAAAAGTAACCCACATCAGATATCAATTGGTATACGAAAGCAGATTGAGGAACTTCAAGATGAAATGAAAGATTTACAGATCAAACATGATGAAGAACAGGACGAGTTGGATAACATCTTGTATAACATACAGCATCCGTCGATGACGGCTTCTGAAGTGTTCACTTATATTGGTTTAATAGTCATGTTGATTGTCCTGAACGTGTCCAAGATTGTTTTACTTTTTGGGCTGGACTGTCTTGATGGTTATTCCAGTTACATGGATTCGCCAATTCCTAAGGCTTGGTAGATTTGTATTTTGCCTTACATCGTTCACAGGATGGTTTTAGAAAGGCCTGTAAATTAGAACTGTCTCCAAGGAAACACTAGTGTAGTGTCATTTTATTCTTTGAAGTAGATCTGAAAAGACATAGCCAAGTTGAAGATCTGACACAAACAATTATCAAATTTTGCACCCTTTGGAAAGTGTCAAACTTATTCCTTTTTTCATCCTTTCTCAATCCTTCCTCCGTTTCTTCCTAACCCAATCAGGGTAAAAAAAAAACAAACGAAAGTGATGCTTAATTACAAAAGAAGAACTAATGTTCGACCAAAATTCATTCAAGGGAGACAATAATTACACCACTGGAGATAGCACGTTAACGGTGTTACCATTGATTTTGATGTTAACTCGTTGTTCAGGTTTAACTTTCCAAATTTGCGTTGGCTCTTAACCACAGACGAAACAACATCTAGAAAGGTATTGCTCCACAAATTTTAATTGCATGGATATTCTGAAATACGCATTACAGGATAATTGGTGGTCTATCTCATAAACCGTGTAACATTTAGCTGTTTAAACTGGTAACTTGATGTTTCGCTCAAACTGTGGGCTAATCTTACAACACGGACCAAGGCAATCTGTGAAATAAAAATTATAATATTATAATTCAAACGTAAATATAATATAGATTTTTCATATTATCACGGCAAATACAGGACTGATTTCAGAAATACAATCCCAGAATATTATATTCACTTTGATATTAATAACACATTGGTGTTATTTGAGAACACTTTATTTCAGAAATACAAGAATCTGAATATGATCACGTTTCATCTTGTAATCGTGTCCATAAGTATATAAAGCATTTCAACGTGGAAATCAAACCTCGACGTAATAAGGTATTACAAGACAAACTTCACACTTTATTTTCATTTTTTTAACATCTATACATTTTGAAATAATGTCTCTGATATATATTTTCAGTTTTAACACGAACCTGTATTTCGTTTTTCATATTCTGATAAATATGTACGTATATTGCTATTTATTTTATGTTCCTGATGTCATGTGTATGAATTGTATGCGACCTGCAGTGGGTACTGGTAAGGCAAAGAGCCTTTTCTTTTTGACAAAAATTAACATAGCTGTTTTTGACAAGAGTATAAAAATTAACATACCTGTAGTTGTTGTTGATATCCTCTTCGGAATAAAACCTGCAGCATGGGCATACGGGATCTTACCCCAATTTCTGTCGCCATTTTGAATTCAGGAGAATACCGCCTGTGTAAACTGGAACAACCAGATACGAAAGACTGCATTTCAATTTGGACTCTTCGCGTATTTAGCCGAACATAATTAACTGATTAGAAATAAGAGTAAATACAGAAACGATTGCGACCCAACTGTGTCCATTTCTATGTGCCAAAGATTTTTAGTGTTATAATTACCTGTACTTTATTTTAGGGACCGGGTTGGGTGGTCGAATGGTTAGCGCGTGTCACGTGCGTTGTATCATAAGGTCTGTGACTGAGTCTACAGGCGTGGTTTATAATTCCCCGGTTGTACGTGATAAGGAGTAGGATTGCTTGTCCTACCTCGAGGGTTTTCTCCCACTGCTATAGACCCTGCGCGCAAGTGAATATTTTAATTGAAATAAAATTGAATCATAAAAAAATGTTAGTCTAGTTTGTGGCGCGTGGACGTTACCCCCCCCCCCCCCGCCACAAGTGGTACACAATTTTCCCTATGTTTTATAGATTGTGATGAAATTGATTCAAGTGTAGTGAACTGGATCTCCGGATAGAGCAGATTACTGTGGTAGAGTGGGCCTGGCTCTATCCGTTTGTTCCGTGGAGGGTTCACTACTGTAGAGGTGTGGGAGTAGCCAACCAAGCAGCTGGCTCAGAAAGACTAACACCAGATTAATCAGCAACTCTCTTTATTATTCTCCTAAATACAAAAATAGCTCATTTCCGACCAACACTCGTCAGCACTATACTTTTCCTAGTCGGGCTCCCTAAACGCTCCTTGATGGGCTCTATTAATCGCTCCTTATCGGGCTCTCTAAACGCTCCTAGAAGGGCTCTCTGTATCGCTCCCTATAAGTCGGGGTCAGACTATAACGCTCCTTGACGGGCTCTCTGTATCGCTCCCTATACGTCGGGGTCAGACTATAACGCTCCTTGTTGGGCTCTCTGTATATCGCTCCCTATAAGTCGGGGTCAGACTATAACGCTCCTTGCCAAGCTCTCTAAAACGCTCCTTGTTAGGGTATCTCCATAGCTCCTAACCGGGCTCTATTAATCGCTCCCTATACGTCGGGGTCTGACTCTGTTTTACCACTTCTATGGCTCGACTCAGACTACGACTTGAACTCCGACTACATTCCGACTACTGACTCAGAATAGGACTACTGCTATGGGGCAAGACGAGGTATAATATACCCTAAAATCACGTGACGTAACCACGTGGTACAAGAAACACCTATCAATCACAACCACGTGCAGCCAATAGACAGCGGGCCAACGACAGCGCGTGTAAGGACGGAGTTACGAAAATGAATTAACAATATACATAAGCATTAAAATATAGGCGACACAATAACAAAGCTAAAGTTCTTAAAAATGTACAATTAAGTTACAAAAGAGTTATGAAATAAAACACATAAAGTAACAAACACATCTATATATAAAACTATGAAGCAACTGTACTGTCACTTAATAAAAATAAAGTTTCTCAAAATAATTAAAAGTTCACAAAGTTTCACAGATCACCAACGTTCATCCACCATTAGGGTTCAATCAGTAACGTACATGAATAACACAAATCACATCATAACCGCAAAGTCTCTAATAATAACAGGATAAACTATAGATTTCCGAACATCTAATTAAAGAGCACCATTATTCTATTAACACACATAATTCTGTATACCGCGGCTCGGTCCAGAAATAAAATCTTGCTCATTTTCACTGAGCTTCGGCATTTCCTGATGATAAAGTTTCTCATTTCTAATTAAATCCGGACTTCCCATGACATCAGGAGTCGCAGCTCTGGCGGGGAATCTATAAATACTTGCTGATAGCCAGCTATCACATACTGAAGCTTCAGAGCTGTTCCGTGGAGTCAACATATCCGACTGTTGATAATCTATTTCTTTCTTCTGTTCGGTAAAACCAGCATCAAATGATTCTTCAGCATTGGCTCTGGCTCCCGACAAATTCTTCATTAGGCTCTGTGCATTAGGACAAACCGGTTTCGCTCTTTGTCTTGAGATCGTATCGCGAAGCCTTTCTAATGCATTCTTCCTCCTTGGCTCTTCTGTGGATTCTATAGTTGAGCTAACATCAAACTGGGCAGCTCCTCTCTCAGCTCTGAAATAACTCGGAGAAGTCTGGCTATCTGGCTCCATCCGATCTGTCTATCTGGATCCTGGGTTTTTCTGGTTCCGTCTCGGGGTTTGTCAATCTGTATCCCACCTGGGGGGTCGTCAATCTGTATCCCACCTCTGCCACCAGAAAACTTCTGTAGTGAACTGGATCTCCGGATAGAGCAGATTACTGTGGTAGAGTGGGCCTGGCTCTATCCGTTTGTTCCGTGGAGGGTTCACTACTGTAGAGGTGTGGGAGTAGCCAACCAAGCAGCTGGCTCAGAAAGACTAACACCAGATTAATCAGCAACTCTCTTTATTATTCTCCTAAATACAAAAATAGCTCATTTCCGACCAACACTCGTCAGCACTATACTTTTCCTAGTCGGGCTCCCTAAACGCTCCTTGATGGGCTCTATTAATCGCTCCTTATCGGGCTCTCTAAACGCTCCTAGAAGGGCTCTCTGTATCGCTCCCTATAAGTCGGGGTCAGACTATAACGCTCCTTGACGGGCTCTCTGTATCGCTCCCTATACGTCGGGGTCAGACTATAACGCTCCTTGTTGGGCTCTCTGTATATCGCTCCCTATAAGTCGGGGTCAGACTATAACGCTCCTTGCCAAGCTCTCTAAAACGCTCCTTGTTAGGGTATCTCCATAGCTCCTAACCGGGCTCTATTAATCGCTCCCTATACGTCGGGGTCTGACTCTGTTTTACCACTTCTATGGCTCGACTCAGACTACGACTTGAACTCCGACTACATTCCGACTACTGACTCAGAATAGGACTACTGCTATGGGGCAAGACGAGGTATAATATACCCTAAAATCACGTGACGTAACCACGTGGTACAAGAAACACCTATCAATCACAACCACGTGCAGCCAATAGACAGCGGGCCAACGACAGCGCGTGTAAGGACTGAGTTACGAAAATGAATTAACAATATACATAAGCATTAAAATATAGGCGACACAATAACAAAGCTAAAGTTCTTAAAAATGTACAATTAAATTAGATAATTATTAATTACTAAATACTAACTGTGAGAGGGAAACGGCCTTCCTCGCCCAGTTACCAATAGACAAAGACTGAAACCTGCGCGATGAGTTCGTCTAAACTGAGGACGCGGATCGGGCTATGAATATGCGTATCAGATCACCACACAAGTTTGATAAACTTTTAAAGTCCAAGAAAGCGCCAGCTTTATCGTTTGAAAGAAGAGCGACTAAATATTATATAAAATACCAAACTGCGGCTGGCGCAATGTTCATTTTGCAGCCGACAGAATGGGATGACATTTATTCTAGAACTTCAAGCTAAAAAGAAATGAAATGGAGGTGCATTTTATTTCCCAGTTCTCTGCACAAAACTCTACTAACAAAGACAGACATAATTCATACGGTGTGCTTTGAGGGAATTGTTTTCTGGACATGGTTGCTTCCGCCTCAACACAACCCCCTGGGCCCCCCTGGATCCGCACCTGCCAAACTGGAAGACAGTAAGCATCAATCTTACCCAGAATGAAATGCAACATAGTTGTGAAGAGAAAAAATTTCAGCGTATTAACATGTAGACCTACAAGCCTGGAAATAAGGCACCTCTGACAATGACTGGTAGGCTACAGAGTTAGGCTTTGTCAGGCACAAAACCTCTGTTGCCGGTCATTTTGTTACACACTGATTTGTCTTTTTGTTGATATTATTAATACGGTACATGTCCTGCAATAAGTTGAAAATTTCATGTACTATTTCAGGTACCTGTACATTTAAAACCGTTATTTCCAGGCCTCTAGACAGTCTAGTTAAACTTAGTTTAAAAAGACACAGCAGGAGACATATCTTTGTGACGTACCAAATTACAAAAAGATTTTCACAATTTTAGAGATACACCTTTTCAATTCGAGAAAATATTTGGCAACACATAGTCGAAGATGTCTTTTATTACAGTAACATCTGCTTTCTTCAACAAATACAACATTTTAAAATCCTACATGTATTGCCCGTTTCTTACTGATCAATTGAGGGGATCATTGCAGCTAAGCAGGATGTTCATTTCATTTTACCAGGTTTTCTAGTATTGGGAGGGGACGAAATATGTAACTTGGAGTATATCCTTTGTAAGTAAGACAATCAACAGAAACTATTTTATCAGAAAGTCAGGGATAGATTGAGGAGTCCGTGTAATTAGTGGAACCATTAATTTTTTTTTGGGGGGGGGGGATGCCCTTGATCTTCAGTGTTGAATTTATATTGTTTCTGAGAGAGTGGGAAGGCGACCACATGTCAAATTGTCCATGAACCAGATATCAGATGGTTGCTCCCACCCCTTTTCTCTAGAATGGGGGCTACTTACTGGGTCAGACTCCGGGACCTTTGACCCCTTCCCCCCTCCAGTCACCTTTCTCATGCTGCCACTGCTGCTAACTGTGACCTATTTCTAAATAGTTTTTTTTTTCGTACTGAACAACAGCTTTAACATTCTGTTCTGGAACATTAACTGTGTTTCAATTAGTTTTCTTTTGTTTCGATGATTACAAATACAGTTGGCTGATTTTAAATATTAAATTTTAATCACTTGAGAATATTAAGTGCTTGGAAGAAATATTGGCATGTCACTGTATGTAGCTATATTTTAAAGTTGATAATGATTGCACTTAGTGTGTGTTGATGCAAAATACAAAAATAGATATAGGTTTCTGTCTTTCAAGAAGAAATTAAATTAAATGAAATAAGGTTTAACATCCTACTGTTCTGCTCTGAACTGGGCTAATGAAGACTTTCATATGCAATACTGTGTGCTATGAGGGCATTTCGCCCGGACATCAGCACTACCGCCTACTCTTATATCGATTTCCAACTGTGAAGGGAATGTGTACACGGAACCTTGTTTTTTGTCCCATCCAAACGACTAGACAGCTGTCCCTGTCCTGCATTATTGGTGATAAGTGGGCATGCAGGGAAATCTGAATGAACTTTCTCGGCCAATACAGGGATCGAACATCTGACCTCCAGACTAGCGAGCTAGCGTCTTACCCAGTTAGCCACTGTGATTCACCGGTCAAGTAGAGCAGTATAGTAATCCCAGTTACAGTCAAAATTCAATGTAATGAAATTATATATATATCTGATAACACATTACGTATGTTTCTTTTATGATCAGTAGTGGAATACCGCGTTTTATCAGTGAAATAAAAGTGTTATTCCACTGGCGGACAAAGTAGTCCATGTTGTTTTACCTAAAACGATTGTAAAATCATAAAAAAATAGAACATTTGTCGTTTTGTCATGAATAACATATTTTATTTCATCTCTAAGCAAAAAAACGTTTATATTTTCACTCATGCTACGCATTCGTGAAAATATAAGTTTTCTTGCTTCTCGATGAAATAAAATATGTTATTCACTCTAAAACGACAAATATCCTCTATTTATTATACACTCACATTTTCAAGTGGACATGTATTGTCATCGCCCCTGTACATGAAATATTGTTTATTATCCAAAGATCTCGGTTCCTTTTGATATTCTCACTATGAGACCATAACTTCTTGGATTATGTCACCACTGATTGTACAAAAAATCAGATCTTTATATTGTGCAACCGCTAGAGGTCACAATTATACTATTCAAAAAATGTAGGGGATATTTGATTTTGAGGGCATAATAGTAAAATATGCAAATGACTACGAAAAAAGTCACTATAGAACCTAACAGAAGAAACATTTCCAGTTACATGTGACGCCCAAACGCAACAATAGCTACCGCATGGAATGCAGGTGATGCTTGGGATCATCATGGGGGTCCCACCCAAGATTTGCAAGACTTTGACTTTGAATGTTACAGTCATTGTGGCATTGAATTCCAGGGTGGAAACATCAGTTTAATTGTTTTAGTGACCAGAAAACAAATTTTGATATGCGTCGGCTTACCGAAAATGAAAGGTTACGTGCCCTTGGTATGCTACAGATCGGCACAACACAGGCGGTTGTGGCGCGAACGATGAATGTTTCTCAGTCTGTCATAAGCAGGCTATGGTCCAGATACCGTGATGCACAATCTGTACAGGACAGACCTCGCTGAGGTCGACCAAGGGCGACAACTCAAGCCCAGGATCGATTTATCCGTACCTTGGCCTTGAGAAATCGTGTCATCACAGCAAATCAGATCAGCGCTCGTCTTCAAACAGACACTGGTGTGAGAGTGAGTGGCCAGAAGATTCGGAATCGACTGCATAGGGGTCACCTTCGCGAACGACGTCCTCGCGTGATCCCTTGTTTGAGAGGTCATCACATTCAGGCAAGACGTCGTTTGTGTAGGGATCGTCAACACTGGGATAATCGACGCTGGTGCAATGTGATGTTTTCAGATGAGTCAAGGTTCACTGTTGATTTTTTGGACAGACGTAGGAGGGTGTGGCGTCGTCGAAACGAGCGCTTCCAAGACGTTAACGTCATCAGACATGATCGATTTGGGGGTGGTTCTGTTACGGTGTTGGGAGGCATCACTGTTGCTGGAAGAACGGCTTTACATGTTGTTGCAGGGTGTGTTACAGGCCAGTACTACCGGGAAAACATCTTGGCAGTCCATGCTGTGCCGTTCGAACGACGTCATGGCCGCCGTTTCATCTTCCAGGATGACAACGCAAGATGTCACAGGGCCAGGATCATTACAGGTTACCTCCAACAACAGAACATTACCACATTACCTTGGCCAGCACTGAGTCCCGACCTCTCCCCCATCGAGCATGTCTGGGACATGCTTGGACAGAGGTTACGTCAACGTCAACAACGTTCTGCCAATGTCCAAGAACTTGCTGCTGCGTTGCAACAGGATTGGGACAATCTCGACCAAAATGACCGTAGACGTCTCATTAGGAGTATGCCACATCGGATCAATGCTTGTTTGGCAAACAGAGGAGGATTTACCCTTTACTGACTTTGTTGTGATGCTGTGGTAACTTTGCTGTTTGGCCCCCGGGTATCATTTTACCCTTATAATGGTCAGTCTGTGCCTTACTTAGTCTAACGATCATTTGGAATAAATTGATGAATGTGAACTTCATTTCATTTTGTCATTTGTTTCTTCGTCAGTTTCATTAGGTGACTTTAATAGCACTTAAAAATCAAATATCCCCTACTTTTTTTGAATAGTATATTATCCATTTCAAAAACGATTTCAGTATGTCACTGATACTAATATTATTACATCATGAAGTTTGAGGTTTCTCAGCTAAATTCAAAAAAGTCATCTCTAGTAGCACAGGGGAAAGAACTATGATATCCCATTCCCACTTGTTGTCCAAGCTACATGTAACTGTGAGAGTTGTTCTGTATATGCATGTGTAATAAATAATCTCCTATTGTTATTCACAAGGTATTTTACTATGGGTTTATCTGTATTTACAGATGTTGATTATTTCATGGAAGTTTGAGAAATTAATTTGTAAAGTGAATGACTTCCACCAACAGAAGAGAGACTGATTTATACTTCAAAACCGTGGACCAGAATCTTCATGTGATGCATCACCAATATGTGTACAAACAAGACCCATATTGTTGGGAGGTTGCTACCTTACTTACTACTTCAAATTACTAATTTGGCACTAAAAGATGCAACATTTACCATGGGCATCAAAGATGATCTAGAAATGAATGTATTGAAAAGTAAAAATTTATGTAAGTGATGTTATTTTAATATCTTGATACATTGTTTAGATGCAATAAAATCTTATCTTATTTTATCCTTTTGAATAGGTCATTGACCTATATTTCATTACCAAGGAGATACTTATAGCTATATTTACCTCTCTTGACAGGTCGTTGCTCTACAACATTAAGAATGTTGGTTTCACATTGAATTTAATATGCACTATGCTCAATTAACAATAGAATAGACTGAATGAAAGGGATAAAATTACCTTTTTGAAGGACACCCGGATTAAACACACTAGTTTGACTCCTGTTCTTTTTTTTGGAGTGAAAAGATATAAATTGTGATAACCGTAAGTAGAATTTTATAATAATCTATTTCCAGTGTGGCATCAGTCATGCTTTCTTATCAGCAAGTTGAGTATTGCATGTCTCATTTAGGGATAAAGGGGTAAAATGATACCAAACCATGACACAAAGTAATGCTAAAATTTGTGAATTGATGATAAAATTGGATTTTTGACTTCGAGTTTTCCAGATTATAGCTTTGAAAAAATGCTAAAAGGCTGTGAATTGATGATAAGACTGGATTGTTTATGTCTGTCAGTCTTTCACATGTTTTTGGAACATGGTAACTGGTTGAGGTAGAGTGTTCCAACTTCGTATTGGGTAAATATCTTGACCTAGTTTGATCAAAAGGATGCCACTTTCAGGGATTAACAATGATTACATACTATATAGTTACGAAATCTACAGGTAGATACTACTACTACTATCTGGTGTTTTAACGTCTGCTTCCACAAAAGTGTTATCGCAGACAAGACATAGGAGAGCCGAGGATTCTTCCTGTTTCTAGAATATGATTTTGCAATCTTTCCATTTGCGGCCTTAGGCCATGGAGTAGGTTTAGGGGGAAGTTCTTCCTGTTATTTAATAAAAAACATTGTTTGGTAGTTGATCTGTAGAGACAGTTTTTGGGGATATATATGCGTCTCGTCTCTCGATTGGTAGAAGTCATCTTTGAGTGTTAGATGCCAGGCCCCCCTTATCCTGGCCTCCCCAGGTAGAGGCTACATGTCTTTTAATCCCATGTGGAACTAAGTTAAGGGGAGGGATACTAAAATGACCTTTGGTCTGCCCATGGTTCTGCCATACTAGAGCAAATCTCAGAAACTATCTGTATGCTGTAGATTTTATTATATAGTTGTTATTCCAATATCACAGAAACCTTGTACACTTCTCAGTCAACCAGCTATTTTTGATGTAGCTTTTGGAAGTTCAATAATTCTCAGTTGAATAATTGTTGTGTTTCAACGTCATAGAATTCGATACTCACATTAATATATTATGAAAGACAGGTCGACGTCTGAAACATTAAAAAAAAATCGTTAGAAATTAGTCTACACATATCAACTTATTTTTGGTTTTTGACATTTATTTGTAATGGTGAGATGCTAATATTGAATATTTAAATACTATGCAAAATCCTTTGGTGAAATTTTTTGTAAATCTGTTCAAAAATCGTTAGCTTTCTTGTGGTGAATGTTTAAAGATACACTAGCAAAGAATTTAATAAAGACTTAGCCATTCTTGTTATAATAATAATTAAAAAAAAGATGAGAAAAAAAGAAAATATTGCAAATTTCAGTCCAATTATTTTTATTCTTAACAGAGTTATCACTGTTAAAAGTTTGAACTAGAGATAGGCATCAACTGTGTCTGCACCATCTACAAGAATTGCTGATAGTTTGATTATCAGTTTGATTGACAGATTATAACTCCACCCACATATTCTTGATTATCAAGTAACATTCTCGATAGCTACAGTACTCTCACTTGACAGGCCTTTCATCATCAGTCTCTGGTAGTGACGTTAGTGACTAACCTTACACACGTTAGCTTGGCCACCGAGTTGATTTTGAGCTTGTCTTGTAAATAAATGTCTAATTGATATCATTCATATAACATCTGAAGCCTAAATAAAGACTTGCTATAGGCAGATTTAGTCCTTGCATAATGTTTGTTTAAGTTTAAGAATTTTACCAATGTGTGAAAAAATCTTTGGCTTTCTTGTGCTGAATGTTTAAGAATTTCATGTATCTTTTCTTTTTTTTTTAAAACCTTGCAGTACATTAATTGTCAAAAAAGAATACTGTTCCCAAAACAAAACGAAATCAATTTGGTGATTAAAGTTTCAATGCTGCTGCACCTCACCTTTGGCATCAGTTACAAGTAAACATTAGAAAATGTTAAGTCAAGATCTTTTAAGTAACAACTAAAAACCCATTTTTTAAAATTCAGTTATCCATATAAGAAACTGATTGTTTTATGTGTGTGTTTTTATAGTACTTTGAGCATTTTTAAGTGCATTACAAATATACATTATTAATATTAATATCACTAGGTTTTCATTTTTGTCCCAATCTCTTTGTACTGTATTTATAGTCTAGTACAAAAAAATATGTTGAAACAAAAACTTCGTTGAAAGTGTAGTACTACTGGTACTTTTAGGACTTCTTCTTTGTTGTGTCTTGTGATCGTAAAACAATACTACAGTATTTCAGCTATAAGAACTTTATTGTCAAGCTAACAAGTTTACAGGTCCCTTGTTCTCAACAGATAATGGCTGGTAGAACATCTGGGTGAGTTTCTAACGAATCCCGCTCTACCCCCTATTTTATATCCCCCAGTTCCTGCAGGCTCAAGATTAACTTTGAACCTAAATTCCATTCCAAATATGGAATAAAGCCTTACAATTCTCACCATTACAATCAGGCGATACTCCTTATATGGTCTTCCAACCATAGGTTAAATAACAGGTAGAACTTGACGAATATTTTGACAGTGGTTAGAATTTTACCAAAACATCACTTGTTTTTTATGTATAGCTTTTCATTCAGTGCACTAGGTGCATGTGAATTTGACTTTATAAAAATAGTTGTTTTTAACAATTTTCCCAAAGACACAATATGGTCTTAAAGACCATATTCTTACAAAAGAGGCATTATTGAAGATTAGATAAAGAGCCTGGAATTCTAACTTAAATTGTCACAAACGAGGTAATGTAGGGGGAATAGGCTTAAAATTTCTGAACCGAGATATTTGCGTTTGAATTTTAGGCATAGCCTCGATTGTCCTTACTAATATAAAAGTCTCAGTAAATTCATTTTGAATTAAATCATCAGTGAGCGTAGAGCAGCAAATCGGATTCAAATCCAGTGAAAATCTGACCCATAAGATGGCATTGAGAGTTAATTATGGTCTTGTCATGTTAATAGATGTCTTATGTAATAATTTATATAACATTTCGGGCCTAAAGAAAGACCTGCTATAGATAGATTTAGCTCTTGCATAATGTATGTTTAAAAGGTAATGATTATAATATAACATCAATATATGTTTTATTTTTCAAACGTTTTCATGGGCTTGATGATTTCGCAGGGGATTATATAAATATGTAATATCATAAATAATGTATGTAATATGATCACGGTGTTGTTTCTGGCCAGGAAATGAACTTACTCTAAATAGATATCTTTTCTTAAAATAAAAATTGGTTATTAACAGGATGAGCTCATTGTCCTATTGTGGTTAAGGTTGTATTCCTTGAAAATTATAACAACCTACTTATAGCTTCACTCGGCAAACCTTGACAGATTCCGGAACCTACATCTAGTCTCGGCTGTATGACAGTAAGTAATTATGTACCTACGCCAATACATTTGCGAGGCGGCTACCGGTTTACTTTAACAGGAAAATTTGACGCTATTACAAGACACCATGGGCGCAGCCTTGTTCAAACTTCTTAGAATAAGATAATACTTTTTATACGCCCACATAGAAATGTGGACGTATATTGCCGTCGCCCCCGTCCGTCCGTCTGTCGGTCCGTCCGTCCGTCCGTCCGTCGGTCCGTCCGTCCGTCCGTCCGTCCATCGTCCACAATTTTTTGTGAACGCACTAGAGGCCAGGGTAAGTATCCGATTGACTTTAAATTTATACACAGTGTTTAAGGTCATGAGACGAAGAAGCCTATTGATTTTCAGCAATATCCGATAATTACTGCCAGAGTTATGACCCTTGATCACTTTGAAAAATCTTGTGAACGCTCTAGAGGTTAAAGTTAATATCCGATTGACCTTAAATTTACACACCGTGTTTAAGGTCATGAGACGAAGAAGCCTATTGATTTTCAGCGATGTCCGATAATTACTGACAGAGTTATGACCCTTGATCACTTTGAAAAATCTTGTGAACGCTCTAGAGGCTAAAGTTAATATTGGATTGACTTTAAATTTATACACAGTGTTCAAGGTCATGATACGAAGAAGCCTATTGATTTTCAGCAATATCCGATAATTACTGCCAGAGTTATGACCCTTGATCACTTTGAAAAATCTTGTGAATGATCAAGAGGCTAAAGTTAATATCCGATTGACTTTAAATTTATACACAGTGTTTAAGGTCATAAGACGAAGAAGCCTATTGATTTTCACGGATTTCCGATAATTAGTGCCAGAGTTGCGTCCCTTGATCACTTCAAAAAATCTTGTGGATGCTCTAGAGGCCAAAGTTAATATCTGATTGACTTTAAATTTATACACGGTGTTTAAGGTCATGAGACGAAGAAGCCTATTGATTTTCAACGATCTCTGATAATTATTGCCAGAGTTATGGCCCTTGATCATATCAAAAAACCCTGTGGACGCTCTACAGGCCAAAGTTAATATCCGATTGACTTTAAATTTACACACACTGTTTAAGGTCATGAGACGAAGAAACCTACTGATTTTCAGCGATTTCAAATAATTACTTCCAGAGTTATCTCCCTTGATCACTTCAAAAAACCTTGTGACACTATAGATGCCAAACTTATCATCCGATTGACTTCAGATTGATACACAGAGTTTAAGGTGTTGAAACGAACAAGTATTTTGATTTTCAATGAATTTTGATAACTGAACAGCTAAATCCATGATATTAAATATTTCCTATACTAATTGTTAGCGTGGGGCAATACTTTATAAAAAGCTAACAAATTCTAATGATTTTCAGATAATTACATAATGAGTTGTTACTCTTAATCAGATTTTAGTGTATTACAAATGTTTCATCCCCCCCAAAAAGTAAAAATATGCGACAACCCTTGTTGACTGCCCGGACGATTTAGCTGCTGTGGGCGTATGTTTCGTTGCCTGGCAACCTATCTTTAGTATATATTTTGCTATCAGGGCCCTTTTTCTTGAAATCTTAACCAAAAATAAAATCCAAATTTTAGTAGATATTTTGATCATTTTGATTGGCTAAGCACTAAAATAAATCTAATACTATCCAATCAAATTACTAAAATTTGGATTTTATCTTAGTTTAAATTTCATGAAACAGGCCCTTGAATAATATAAAACTTAAAATTTTTGATGTACTTTTTAATATCAGTATAATATTAGTATAATATAATACTTTTTAATATATTTTGTTATTCTGTAGAATATAATATTTTTTAATATTTTTTTTATTCTCTATTAGACTTTTTTATATATCTCTTATTCTCTGTTAGTATAATATAATACTTTGTATCAAACGTTTTTTTAAATCGGATAACAATTTTGACCTCCAGAGGGACCACAAGCTAAAAAGGGCGATTTTTCGGACAATCAGGGGCCATAATTCAGGAAGTTACGATCTGATTGGCGCAAATAACGAAAGGAACCAAGATCTTTGGGTTATAAACATGCATTTCAAGTTTCATCCAAATCGGTTCAAAACGTTTTCATGTGGACGTATATTGTCGTCGCCCCTGTTCGTCCGTCCGTCCGTCCACAATTGTTTGTGAACAGTCTACAGGTCACAATTTTTATCCGATTTCAATGAAACTTAAAATATAGGTTTATCACCCTAAGATCTCGGTTCCTTTCGATATTGGCATGTATCGGACCGTAACTTCATGGGTTATGGCCCCTGATTGTACGAAAAATCACGTTTTTTAGCTTGTGAACAGTGTAGAGGTCACAATTTTGAACCGATTTGGATGAAACTTGAAATGCATGTTTATAAACCAAAGATCTTGGTTCCTTTCGATATTTGCGCCAATTGGATCGTAACTTCCTGAATTATGGCCCCTGATTGTCCGAAAAATCACCCTTTTTAGCTTGTGGTCCCTCTGGAGTTCAAAATTGTTATCCGATTTAAAAAACCGTCTGATTATATCGCCGTTACATGGTTATGAAGGTTGAGTTCGAATTTCGTTAAAATCGGACCAAAATTGACGGATAAAATGGCCGCCATTTGTACGCGAATAGTGTTAAAATATGTTATATCAAGGTTGTGAACAGTGTAGAGGTCACAATTTTGAACCGATTTGGATGAAACTTGAAATGCATGTTTATAACCCAAAGATCTTGGTTCCTTTCGTTATTTGCGCCAATCAGATCGTAACTTCCTGAATTATGGCCCCTGATTGTCCGAAAAATCGCCCTTTTTAGCTTGTGGTCCCTCTGGAGGTCAAAATTGTTATCCGATTTAAAAAAACGTTTGATTATATCACCGTTCCATGATTATGAAGGTCGAGTTCGAATTTCGTGAAAATCGGACCAAAATTGACGGACAAAATGGCCGCCATTTGTACGCGAATAGTGTGAAAATATGTTGTATCAAGGTTGTGGACCTTTTAGAGGTCACAATTTTGAACCGATTTGGATGAAACGTGACATGTATGTTTATAACCGAAAGATGTTGGTTCCTTTCGATATTTGCGCCCATCGGATCGTAACTTCCTGAATTATGGCCCCTGATTTTCCGAAAAATTGCCCTTTTTAGCTCTGGAGGTCAAAATTGTTATCGGATTTAAAAAAACGTTTGATTATATCACCGTTCCATGGTTATGAAGGTTGAATTCGAATTTCGTGAAAATCGGACCAAAATTGACAGACAAAATGGCCGCCGTTTGTACGTGAATAGTGTGAAAATATGTTATATCAAGGTTGTGGACCTTATAGAGGTCACAATTTTGAACCAATTTTGATGAAACTTGACATGTATGTTTATAACCCAAAGATCTTGGTTCCTTTCGATATTTGCGCCCATCGGATCGTAACTTCCTGAATTATGGCCCCTGATTGTCAAAAAAATCGCCCTTTTTAGCTTGTGGTCCCTCTGGAGGTCAAAATTGTTATTCGATTTAAAAAAACGTTTGATTATATCACCGTTACATGGTTATGAAGGTTGAAGTCGAATTTCGTGAAAATCGGACCAAAATTGACGGACAAAATGGCCGCTGTTTGTACGCGAATAGTGTGAAAATATGTTATGTCAAGGTTGTGGACCTTATAGAGGTTTACAATTTTGAACCAATTTTGATGAAACTTGACATGTATGTTTATAATCCAAAGATCTTGGTTCCTTTAGATATTTGCGCCCATTGGATCATAACTTCCTGAATTATGTCCCTGGATTGTCCGAAAAATCGCTTTTGTTCGCTTTTGGTCCCTCTGGAGGTCAAAATTATTATCCGATTTAAAAAAACGTTTGAGTATATCACCATTACATGGTATTGAAGAGAGAGTTTGAATTACATGAAAATCGGATTAGAATTGACAGACAAAATGGCCGCCGTTTGTACACGAGTAGTGTGAAAATATGTTATATCAAGGTTGTGGACCCTATAGAGGTCACAATTTTGAATCGTTTTTGATGAAACTTGACATGTATGTTTATAACCCAAAGATCTTGGTTCCTTTCGATATTTGCGCCCATCGGGTCATTACTTCCTGAATTATGTCCCCTGATTGTACGAAAAATCACCCTTTTTAGCTTGTTGTGCCTCTGGAGGTCACAATTATTATCTGATTTAAAAAAAAAACGTTTGATTATAAAAACCAAACAAATTCTAATGATTTTCTGATAATTCCATAAGAATAATATGCGACAAGTCTTGTTGACTGCCCGGACGATTTGGCTGCTGTGTGGGCGTATGTTTCGTTGCCTGGCAACCTATTTTTGTTTATTGAATTTGATATAGTGCTTATTGTTATATCTTTGATGTATCCAATGGCACTTTAGATGAACTGATATATACACACACATACATACCCACACACATAAATTAAATTAAATAACCACATAATAAAAATTGTTATTTGCAGAATGTTCTTTGAAATAGATATGTTTTTAAAGTCTTCTTAAAACTTTCCAGAGAAGGACACTCTTTCAGATTTCACAGTTGTCATACTTTTGGTCCTGCAACACTAAATGATATGTCAGCATAGGTTTTATATTTTGTTTTTATACGCCCATATTTTCATGTGGACGTATTATGTCGTCGCCCCTGTCCGTCCGTCCGTCGATCCGTCCACAATTTGTTTGTGGACTCTCTACAGGTCACAATTCCTATCTGATTTTGACGAAACTTGAAATATAGGTTTATCCCCATAAGATCTTGGTTCCTTTCGATATTGGCATGTATCGGATCTGAACTTCATGGATTATGGCCTCTGATTGTACGAAATATCATGTTTTTAGCTTGTGGACCCTATAGAGGTCACAATTTTGAACCGATTGTGATGAAACTTGACATGCATGTCTATAACCCCAAAATCTTGGTTCCTTTCGATATTTGCGCCATTGGATCGTAACTTCCTGAATTATGGATCGTAACTTCCTGAATTATGGCCCCTGATTGTACGCGAATAGTGTGAAAATATGTTATATCAAGGTTGTGGACCCTATAGAGGTCACAATTTAGAACCGATTTTGATGAAACTTCACATGTATGTTTATAACCCAAAGATCTTGGTTCCTATCGATATTTGCACCCATCGGATCGTAACTTCCTGAATTATGGCCCCTGATTGTACGAAAAGTTGCCCTTTTTAGCTTGTGGTCCCTCTGACGGTCAAAATTATTATCCGATTTAAAAAAACGTTTGATTATATCACCCTTACATGGTAATGAAGGCTGACTATGAATTTCGTGAAAATCAAACCAAAATTGACCGACAAAATGGCCACCGTTTGTACGCGAATAGTGTGAAAATATGTTATATCAAGGTTGTAGACCCTATATAGGTCACAATTTTGAACCGATTTTGTTGAAACTTGACATGCATGTTTATAACCCGAAGATCTTGGTACCTTTCGATATTTGCGCTCATTGATTCGTAACTTCCTGAATTACGGCCCCTGATTGTACGAAAAATCACCCTTTTTAGCTTGCTGTCCCTCTGGAAGTCACAATTATTTTCTGATTTAAAAAAACGTTTGGTTATATCACCGTTTCACCTTAAGGAAGGTTTGAGTTCAAATTTCGGGAAAATCAGAGCAAAATTGACAGACAAAATGGCCGTCGTTTGTACTCGAATACTGTTAAAAAATTGTATATCATGGTTGTGGACCCTGTATAGGTCACAATGTTAATTTGATTTTGATGAAACTTGAAATGCATGGTTATAACCCAAAGATCTTGGTTCCTTTCGGTATTTGCGCATATCGGAGCGTAACTTTCTGAATTATTCGAATTTTGTGAAAATGTACCAAAATTGCCGGACGAAATGGTCGCCGTTTGTACGCGAATAGTGTAAAGATATGGTATATCATGGTTGTGGTCTCTCTACAGGTCACAATTCTTATCCGATTTTGCCGAAAAGTCACATTTCTAGGTTGTGTACCGTCACACCATAATCATTGTCGGCTTCGAATTTCATGAATATCAGACTGGAACTGACCAACAAAATGGCTGCTCCCAATACAGTATGAAATACAGGACTTAATAATGTAGGAAAAATCACTTTCGGTATTGCTTGTTGTCTATCCATCTCTTGAAAATGTGGGCGTATCCTGCCTGGCAGTGCCAGCCTATCTTTAGTATATATTTTGCTATCAGGGCCCTTTTTCTTGAAATCTTAACCAAAAATAAAATCCAAATTTTAGTAGATATTTGTACTATTTTGATTGGCTAAGCACTAAAATAAATCTATTACTATCCAATCAAATTACTAAAATTTGGATTTTATCTTAGTTAAAATTTCATGAAACAGGCCCTTGAATAATGAAAAAAATTAAATTTTTGATGTACTTTTTAATATCAGTATAATATTAGTATAATATAATACTTTTTAATATATTTTGTTATTCTGTAGAATATAATTTTTTTTAATATTTTTTTTATTCTCTATTAGAGTATAATACTTTTTTTATATATCTCTTATTCTCTGTTAGTATAATATAATACTTTGTACACTTTTTACTCTCTATTAGTTTTTGTTTATTGAATTTGATATAGTGCTTATTGTTACATCTTTGATGTATCCAATGGCACTTTAATTACATGAACTGATATATACACACACATACAAACCCACATCCATAAATTAAATTAAATAACCACATAATAAAAATTGTTATTTGCAGAATGTTCTTTGAAATAGATATGTTTTTAAAGTCTTCTTAAAACTTTCCATAGTAGGACACTCTTATAGAGGTTACAATTTTGAACCGATTTTGATGAAACTTAACATGCATGTTTATAACCCAAAGATCTTGGTTCCTTTCGATATTTGCGCCTATCGGAATGTAATTTCCTGAATAATGGCCCCTGATTATCCAAAAAATCACCCTTTTTAGCTTGTGGTCCCTCTGGAGGTCACAATTATTATCCGATTTAAAAAAACGTTTGATTATATCACCGTTACACCCTAAGGAAGGTTGAGTTCGAATTTCGTGAAAATCAGACGAAAATTGCCATACAAAATGGCCGCCGTTTGTACGCGAATACTGTTAAAAAATGGTATATCATGGTTGTAGACCCTGTAGAGGTCACAATTTTAATTTGATTTTGATGAAACTTGAAATGCATGGTTATAACCCAAGGTCTTGGTTCCTTTCGATATATGCGCATATCGTATCATAAATTCCTGAATTATGGCCCCTGATTGTACGCAAAATTGCCTTTTTATACGTCCACATTCATAATGTGAACGTATTATGCCGTCGCCCCTGTCTGTGTGTGTGTGTGTATATGTGTGTGTGTGTGTGTGTGTGTGTGTCTGTGGTTCGCCTACAGGGCGCAATTCTTCATGGATTTTCTTCAAACTTGGTATACTTATTCCTCATACTCCAAGGAAGATCCCTATTGTTTTTGGTGCATGCCCGACCCCCAGGGGCAGAGCCACGCCCATTTCTAGTATGTGTTTGTTTGTCGTCTACAGGTCACATTTCTTAACTTCTAATTTTGAAACTTTGCATACACATTCTTTGTACCCTAAGGGACATCCCTATCTTTGGGGTGCATGCCCAATCCCCAGGGTCAGAGCCACGCCCATTTTCTTTTCGTGTGTCTTTGTGTCGCCTACAGGGCGCAATTCTTATTGGATTTTCTTCAAACTTTGTATGCTTACCCTTTTTACTTTAAGGATGATCCCTATCGTGTGGGGTGCATGCCCAACCCCCAGGGGCAGAGCCACGCCCATTTTCTTTTTGTGTGTCGGTGTGTCGCCTACAGGCAGCAATTCTAACTGGATTTTCTTAAAACTTTGTATACTTACTCTTTACACCCTAAGGATGATCCGTATTGTTTTTTGGTGCATGCCCGACCCCCAATGGCAGAGCCACGCCCATTCCTTGTATTTATTTGTTTGTCGTCTACAAGCCACATTTCTTAACGTATCATCTTGAAACTTTGAAGGCTTATTCTTTGTACCCTAAGGAACATTCCTATCATTTGGGGTGCATGCCCAACCCCCAGGGGCAGAGTCACGCCCATTTTCTTTTTGTGTGTCGCCTACAGGCCACAATTCTTAATCGGTCATCTTGAAACTTAAAATACTTATTCCTTATACCCTAAGGATGATCCCTTTTGTTTTGGGTGCATGCCCGACCCCCGTGGGACAGCAACACCCATTTCTTGTATTTGTTTGTCTGTCGTCTACAGGCTGCATTTCTTAATGTATCATCTTGAAACGTTGAATACTTATTCTTGGTACCTTAAGGAAGATCCCTATTGTTTTTGGTGCATGCCCGACCCCAAGGGACAGTGCCACGCCGGTTTTTTTTTGTCTGTCTGTGTGTCACCTACAGGCCACAATTCTTAATCGATCGTCTTGAAAACTTTTTTTTATACTTATTCCTTATACCCTAAGGCTGACCACTATTATTTTCGGTGCATGCCGAACCCCCTGGGACAGAGCCACGCCCAATGATTTTGTGTCTTGTGTTCGCCTACAGGATGCAATTCTTAACAGATCCTTTTAAAACTTTACAAACCTATTCCTTATACCCTAAAGATGACCCCTTATTTTTTTGGTGATTTCCTAACCCCCAGGGGCAGAGCCATGTCCATTTTTACTTCGTGTCTGTGTGTATTGTCTACAGGCCACAATTCTTAATGGATCGTCTTTCAACTTGGGATACATGTATGTATTCAATATAGCCTAAGGACGTCAACTGCATGTCCCGACTCACACAGGCAAGACACGCCCAATTTTTGTGTTTGTCGTTTACTTGGCTTATGTATTCCTTATAGCCTGAGGGCGTCCACTATTGATTTTGATGAATGTCCCGACCCCCAGGGGCAGAGCCACGCCCACCTTTTTGCCTTTAGCGTTAGGAAGGTACAAATCTGAATGGATTATCTTGGTATACTTATTCCTTATACTCTAAGGACGGCAACTATTGATGTTGGTGCACGACCCTCAACGCTAAACAAACCAAACGCCTAGCCTTCTTGACAAAGTACCATATCAATCAAAGCAGGAATGTGGACGTATATTGTAGCGTTAGCGTTATGTTTTTTAGCTTGTGGTCCCTCTGGAGGTCACAATTATTTTCCAATTTAAAAAAACAGTTGATTATATCACCGTTAAACCTTAAGGTTTGAGTTCGAATTTCGGGAAAATCGGACCAAAATTGACAGACAAAATGGCCGCTGTTTGTTCCCGAATACTGTTAAAAAATGTTATATCATGGTTGTGGACCCTGTAGAGGTTACAATTTTAATTCGATTTTGATAAAACTTGAAATGCAGGGTTATAACCCAAAGATCTTTGTTCCTTTTGTTATTTGCACATATCCGATCGTAACTTCCTGAATTATGGCCCCTAATTGTCCGAAAAATCGCCTATGGTCCCTCTGGAGGTCACAATTATTATCCGATTTAAAAAAACTTTTGACTCCATCACCGTTACACCCTACGGAAGGTTGAGTTCGAATTTCTTACCCACTTAGCAACATGATCCCCAGTCGAATTTGAAGCCTACTGAAATGCACCTTTATAACCTAAAGATCTTAATTCATTTCGATATTTGCACATATCAAATTCTAACTTAATGATGTAGGGAAAATCACTTTCGGTATTGCTTGTGCCAGCCTCTCTTTGGAACATGTAAATGTCGATGATCGTGTGGAATATGGATTCGGGTTATATGGACCATAATTGTTCAAAGATTTACATACCACAAATAGGGTTTTATATTCAGCACGGACATGTATTGGGAGAAATTGGAGTTGTTTTAGGGTAGCAGATGAACAGGAGAATTCGGATTGTCCAAGAATCATTTTGCCAGCTTTTTATTATTTAGAGCTAGTTATTATTATCACTTGGATTATATGTTGTTATTGTATGTACGTCTAACTATCGTTATGGCTTCGTCTGATTATTATTAGTAATTGGTCTGATTATAGATGTTATGATGAAACCATATTAAATGTGGCCCTTGATCTTGAGTACTGATTAAGAGGTAGTCTTTATTATTGTTTGGATCATGTATTGTTATTGTATGTACTTCTATGTTTATGGTTTCTTCTGATTATTATTAAATTGTTGCAAGCTAAAATTATGTATAAATAGGCTGACTTGATGGATATTTGTCATTACCTTGAAAACGTGACCTGTATGTGTTACGAAACGTCGTTATTAAAGTATAGAGAAGTAGTTATATCCATATATACCTTGTGTTGTGTTTAGCTTTTTAACCGGTCGGTCTGTCCAAGTAGTGTCTTATTTTCTTAATGCTGAATAGAGATAGCAACGCAGAACGTGTCTTAGCTGTAATATGAGACTTTAGGGTTAGATTTCGATCAATGGTAACCCCAAGAACTCTAACTGATGTTGATCTGGGTACAAATACATCTCAGATTTTTATCTTGGGTGTGACACATTTGGATAGAGTCTGTGAACTGCCAAACACAACCAACTCTTGACTTGTCGTCGTTCATCTTGAGCCTATTCATCACCATCTACAGCTTAATGTCATCCATTAATGCTGAAAAATCCCAAATGATTCGGACGCATGATCACCAGCTTTAAAACAACCGTAGATGCTGTAATCATATGCATAACCAACCAAAGTTAGATCATTACCCACAAAATACTGTTATGTGCTGGAATAGCACGTAAAGAAGATGGGGGCCATTTATGCTACCCTGGGACATGGAATAACTGATAGTATAATATAATACTTTTTTAGTATACACTTTAATAATGATATCAGCATAATATGCTTTTCAGTGTACTTTTAGCTGTTTTATCTGCAGTGAATATCCTAATCAACCATGGGTTATTCACATATTGGTTATGACCTATTTTAAAAGTACAAAAACAATTTATATGTATAGCTATGCTTCAAGCTTGTTGCCTTGACACTGGGGCATTGTTTATGCATTGAATAAGAAATTTAAATCCAGCTATTGAAATAAGTAAGTGATTGAAATGTTACTAGTTTTTATACGCCCACATTGAAATGTGGTCGTATATTGTCGTCGCCCCCATCCGTCCGTCCGTCCGTCGGTCCGTCCGTCCGTCCGTCGGTCCGGCGTCCACAATTGCTTGTGGACGCTCTAGAGGCTAAAGTTAATATCCGATTGACTTTAAATTTATACACAGTGTTTAAGGTCATGAGACGAAGAAGCCTATTGTTTTTCAGCGATTTCCGATAATAACTACCAGAGTTATGGCCCTTGATCACTTCAAAAAATCTTGTGGACGCTCTAGAGGCCAAAGTTAATATCCGATTGGCTTTAAATTTATACACAGTGTTTAAGGTCATGAGACGAAGAAGCCTATTGATTTTCATCGATTTCCGATAATTAGTGCCAGAGTTATGGCCCTTGATCACTTCAAAAAATCTTGTGGACGCTTTAGAGGCCAAAGTTAATATCCGATTGGCTTTAAATTTATACACAGTGTTTAAGGTCATGAGACGAAGAAGCCTATTGATTTTCAGCGATTTCCGATAATTAGTGCCAGAGTTATGGTCCTTGATCACTTCAAAAAATCTTGTGGACGCTATAGAGGCCAAAGTTAATATCCGATTGGCTTTAAATTTATACACAGTGTTTAAGGTCATGAGACGAAGAAGCCTATTGATTTTCAGCGATGTCCGATAATTAGTGCCAGAGTTATGGCCCTTGATCACTTCAAAAAATCTTGTGGACGCTATAGAGGCCAAAGTAAATATCCGATTGGCTTTAAATTTATACACAGTGTTTAAGGTCATGAGACGAAGAAGCCTATTGATTTTCAGCGATTTCCGATAAATAGTGCCAGAGTTATGGCCCTTGATCACTTCAAAAAATCTTGTGGACGCTTTAAAGGCCAAACTTATCATCTGATTGACTTCAGATTGATACACAGAGTTTAAGGTGTTGAAACCAAAAAGTTATCGATTTTCAATGAATTTTGACTACTACTACTACTACTTAGTGTTTAACGTCTGCTTCCACATAAGTGATATCGCAGACAACTTATAACTGAACAGCTAAATCCATGATTTTAAATGTTTCATGTATATATACTAATTCAATTGTTAGCGTGGGGTAAAACTTTATAAAAAGCAATCAAATTCTAATGATTTTCTGATAATTACATAATGAGTTGTTACTCTTAATCAGTTTTTAGAGTATTACAAATGTTTCATTACCGAAAAAAGTAAAAATATGCGACAACCCTTGTTGACTGCCCGGACGATTTAGCTGCTGTGGGCGTATGTTTCGTTGCCTGGCAACCTATCTTTACTTAAAGTAGCTAAATCTTCAAAATTAAGGGGGAGGGGGGGTGAATGGCCTAATGGTTAGCATGTGCACGCTCTATCATAAAACCTGTCATTGAGTCAACTGACGTGGTTTCGAATCCGCAGTTGTACGTGACAAGGAGTATGATCGCCTGTCCAACCTCGTTGGTTTACTCCAGGAGGTCTTCCGGTTTCCTCCCACTGCTAAAGACCCCTACACGCAAGCAAATTATTGAAATTAAATTAAACCATATGTTAGTCTCAAAATGACCTAGTTTGTGTTGAGTGGATGTTAAACCCCATTTCTCTCTCTCTCTCTCTTCATAACTGAAAACCCAAATTATTTGTCAATTTAAATCAACATTGACCTTGTGATCATACCTGAAAAAGATGTGCTTCTGATATCCAGTGTTAAAGACAAATGAATCATTTTACCATTAGCACACAAATCGTGTACCATAATGCATTTCAACGATGTCATATTCTTAACTGTAGAGCATGCACATTAAATACTATCGGTATAGACTGCATTAACCAGGCACCTGAGTTTATCATTTGATTGCAACTTCTGGTGTATTTTGCTGTACATAACTGATTTTAAATTAGAGTAAAACGGAATTTTCATTCATTCATATTACATTATTATGTACATTGCGACCCATTTGTGTCAATTTTTAGGTCCCAATGATATTGGCGATTTAGCTCCTTTAATCTTTCTTGTAGAAGAGAAATGTTTTGTTGTATACAGCCTTTGCTGAACATGTTATCAAAATCAAACCACCAAGTATTGAAAGTGTTTACAACTGAATACAAATAGTGCCAGTGGCAAGTTGGCTTATGTTGATCATATTGGCTTCTGAAGAAAATTGAGAGCAACTGAATTGGGAATGCTCCTGTTGATTCAGAACTGATAGTTATCACACAAAATGGCTAACTTAGAAGTAGCATCCATAAAGCATTTTCAGTCTTCGCACAATTCTATTGCTGATATTAAAATGTATACTAAAAAGTTGTATACTAAAATGTTATAGTAATAGTAAAAAGTATATTAAAAAGTATTATATTATAGGCCTTCTGATAAAGAGTAAAAAGTGTACAAACAAGACCGAAAAACACTGATAGAGAGCAAAATTTTGGACATTACCAATCATCTTTTGAAAAGCAAGTGCCTTCATTCGCTTTCTTCTGCTTAATTTTATAAAGTCACATGACACATCTCTTTATCGTGTGATGTTGCTTCCATGGAAATAAGGGGGTTGGATGGGCGAAAGGTTAGCTCATGCTCGCTGTATTATAAAGCCTCTCATTGAGTCAACTGGCATGGTTTCGAATCCCAGGTTGTACGTGACAAGGAGTAGGGTCGCCTGTCCAATCTCGTGTTGAGTGGACGTTAAACCCCCATTTCTCTCTTTCTCTACATGGAAATGAGTTGAATACAGTTGTAAGACGGCTCATGTCGACCGCAACTAGTTGTCATTAGTTGAAGCGAGTTATGAAAAATTAACGATGGGTAACTGGCTTCAACTGACTGAAATCAGTTGCTTTGAGTTGTAACGTGCACTCAGGTCAGCCTTTATCAGTTAATGCCAGATTTTGGGTGTGTAGAGAAATGAAATAGTTTGTCTTAAAATAAGTTCAGTCGACAACCAAGGTCAACAAGCAATGACAAAATAGAAGGGATAAATGACGAATATTTAATATATGTATGAATGAATCTGTATAGATATGATTGCTTTGATTGTATATCACAATACATGCTAAAGTTTTCATGTATAGAGATTTTAAGACACTTTAATTAAATTAGGCTATATTATTATCAATTAGTAAAATCTGTTTTGTCTTCAGTAATGAAACAGCCAAAATATGGCATGCCTCAATAAACTATTGACTCTTGAGGGTGAGCGTGACCTGACGGACCAAATTGATCTTAACAAAACCTTTGATTGATGGTTAAACTTGACTAAGCACGGCGCGGACGCTTGATGAAAATGTTCGGTCATAGTCATGTCTTTGCTAATTGATGTATATTTAACACAACGTGACAATATATAGAAGGTATAGGTCCATATGTAATTATTATCACTTTGATAAGTTATCTCAGATTCACAGTACCATATAACATGAATTCCCATGCACAGTACACAATTTTGCTCAAGCTCATGTTATTAGTGTTTTCTGAGTGACCATCAAAATTCTTCAAAATGTTCTCTTTCAATACAGAAAATTGCATTCCAGGGACTGCATGCCCCCAAAACCCCAGATCCCCCAACAAAACTCACTCAACTCATGACTGCAGAACTCTTTTTGGTCCGTCTCATTTTTGCTCCCCCTCCCCCCTCAGATAGAATCAATATGACCTAGTTTGTGTCGAGTGCTTCTTAAATCAGATTTTTATAGCTATGGTCAACTGTTTATCTTAATCCTGCATAAAGCATCCTTAAGGAAGTAATTTAGTATGAGAGCTGGTGGGGGGAGAGTGAAATGAGTGATACACTAAGGAAGTATTTTAATATGAATGACTCATTTGAAGTTCACTCGCTGGAAAAATGGAATTCATATTAAAGAAAATTTAATAAGTGTCAAATAGCTTTGAAGGTCATCATTTACTTGAGCATCCGTGCAGAAAAATCAGTCACTTGGAGTCACTTCACAAAAATTGAGTTTTATACATTTCTTGAGTCACACAAATTGGTGTTCGATTACTGGTTGCAAAATTAGCTGACAAGAAATAGACCACTAATTTCGATTGTTTTAGGGAGAATTTTGATCATGGATGATATAGCATCCTTTATGAGTCATGTAGAGTTAGAATGATTAAAATGATTTTAAATTCGGAAATAAACATTTCCAACTATTGTTTTGTGATGATAACTAAAAAAACGATAATTTCACCATTGACTGGAAAAAAAGAAGGGCTTCAATGTAACAACATCAATGTCACTTTAAATTGACAAATAATTTGTGTCAGTGACGTAACTACTTTAAAAATTCAAATTAACTGCATAAATAGCCTGAGGAAGAAATAGCTATGAGCTGCAAGAAATTTGGAGCGTTGAATTAATTTTCAAAAATGTTTTCCAATTAATGACATTGTGAGTTGATTATGGTCTGGATAAGTTAATGTCTAATTAATAATTTAGATAACAATTCAGGCTTAAAGAAAGACCTGCAATAGGCATGTTTAGCTCTTGCATAATGTATGTTTAATATGTTATGTGCGTGAGTGTATTGAGTTTTGTTGAATGTAGCCTACCAAAAATAAAATTCATGTAAATACGATCTTTATTAAACAAGATATATTAATTCAAACTAGACAGTATGGCTCTACCCAAGAAAACAATTTCTACCAATTAACTAGAACAGGCTCAATTTCAGAGATCAAATATTTATTAAAAGTGAGTAATGCTCTATAACATCTCACATTCATTCTAGAGCATGCTTAGCTTTGTCATTCCGTCAAATGAAGTACTGACAAGTTCAATTACATCAGTATATGAATAATGCTTATAACATGATTTTCTATATCATGACTGACAGGTAGTATACAGTACAAACAACAAAGGGCCCAATACTAATCCTTGGGGGACCCCGTAAGAGAGATACTCGACTTGAGTAGTAGTATTAGCCAGTGTAGTTTCAATATTTTCTTTTGGTATCTTCAGTAAACCTCATTTCATTTCACTGTGTATTATACTGGGTAATAAACTGATTTTCAGTCTAAAAGGTCATTACTAGAATATTACAAATAATGCACGATCTACCTTTTCTGACTTCAAGAATTTCAGATAAAAAAAAAGAATTTCATGTCATCTGGATCAAAAGAAGGATTTTTTTTTTTGTTATAAATTTTTGCTCTAACTGGAGAAAAAGTGTATTCATTAAGGTCTGACATATTGATAGGCACATGATGAAATATGAGAATTAAGTAGACTATCATAAAGTGTTGATTATTATATGAATTAAGCATATATTGTTACTTGAAACATTCAATACTCATTTATTTGGCTGCTTTTATTGCAATGTTTTGAGTAAAACGATCCCATGAATAAGTATTTATAGACATGGGTTTGTTTTAAGATTGATAATACTATATTTTATTCATGTGTCCTTCTGTTCAGATAAATTATGAATAGCTCTTGTTATATACCTACACCAGTGGGATACACAGCGTGGGACGGAGGGTGTGGTATTATATATAACGCACAACATAATATAAACACTGATATATGATATCATTGAATTGTCAGATGTCTTTTTTACCATGCAAGTTATTATAATATGAATAAATTTATTAGAGTGCAGGGGTCAAAATTCGTGAAATTGTAACTACGAACACCCTAAAAATGTATAAATATCATAATAAATCTGTTTTACTTCTCCAAATTTAGGAGGTATAAAAATTATTGCAAGCCCGCGAATTTGCTTTGCCTCCGTGACACGAAGATGGTAATCCTATATAATTTGTATCTACGTGAATTTCACCAAATATAAGTAAAGTATCATGGCACACAACTTGCGTTTTAAATGAATACTTCGCCGTTGAGGTGTGGAATTCTGATTATAGAATATCCGTAGTACCGTCATTTGATTATCAAAAGACAACTTCACACCTGTGCATGCCATCATATTACACGAAACTCATGCAGTGGACATGTAAAGCCCCCTGGAATGCCTTTCTCACTTTACGCTAGAATTTATATTAAATTAATTATTTGATTTGGTCATATTTTTCCAGTAAATTGTTAATAGCCTTTATTTCTGGAAATTGTTTTGAACTTTTTAAATGATTAAATACACCAGACAACGAGCCGTGTGTATTTCCATTCCAGTTGCGGTAGAAGTAGGTCAGATGACTTGGACTTGGACTGGGGGATATGTGTTTTATTTATTTTGATATAAATACGTGTACTTCATAATGCTATAAACTAGTGACAAACAGGTGAAAACATGCGTAGATGATGTTTCCTCCCACAACAAAAGACCCGTAGGAGCAAGCATATTATTGAAATCAAATTGAACCATGTCTTAGTCTCGAAATGATCTATATCTCCCTGTCTCACTCCATGCGAGTTATTATAATTTCAATAGATTTATTAGTATAGATAAAATGTGAATAAAGTTAATCAGCAGATCTATGGTTCAGTCCAGATGTTGGTCAAGAAACATCCTCAGAATTTCCCAGAGTGGTTTCATCTTTGTCAGTGGTGCAGAACAGAGGGCCTGGAAAGGACGATCTATTCGGTTGGATGGGACAAAATCTGATTTCTTGAGCACAGACATTGACGTGTATGTAAAAGAATTAATAATAATAAAGAATTTATATAGCGCCTCTCATCTAGAACTGTTCTACTCGATGGCGCTGAGTCGCACCGTCACGTTTGGTATTCACTGTTAAAAAGGTGAGTCCTAATGGATGTTTTAAAGGACTCTACCCGTAGCACAGTATGGGGGTTGGATGGCCGCATGGTTAGCGCTCGCTGTATCATACAGTCTGCCATTGAGTCTGGTGTGGTTTCGAATCCCCGGTTGTACGTGGCAAGGAGTAGGGTCGCCTGTCCAGCCTTGTGGGTTTTCTCCAGGTGCTCCGGTTTCCCCCCACTGCCGAAGACCCCTACGCACAAGGGAATTATTGTAATAAAATTAAACCATGTGTTAGTCCCGAAATGACCTAGTTTGTGTTGAGTGGATGTTTAACCCCATTTCTCTCTCTCTCATGATCCAAGATTGTGCAGAAAAGTAGGATGTTAAAGCTCGTTTCATTTTGTTAGTAGGCTACTAATACATAAGATTTTGAACAAGGTCAGATTTAAATTATTTGCAGTGTTATCACCTTTGACGTGTAGAAAGTACCCCGAAAACAGCTTGTGAATGCATTACAGGCAACATTTTTGTCCCCTGCCTTTCAAAGAAACCAGGGGTCTATTGAAATGGGTTTGTTCGTCCGTCCATCACACTTTTTGGGACACAATAACTAGACGGATAATTGAGGTTAGTATGTTCAAACTTAGTGTAGGTGTTTATTAGGTGAATGCCTTCTTGGAGTTTATTAGGTGAATGCCTTCTTGGAGTTTGAAGATGAGCGTTTGACTTTTAACTGATAGAAAGAGATGAAACTTTGTGTATAGTTTCACTACCAGCTACTTGAAAACCTTTACTGAGTTTGATTGTGAACATTTTAAGCTTAGACTAAGTAGTCTATAAATAATCAGTTTGATTGCTTGATACTTTTGAAATAGATATATAAATCTGCAATTAATTGATATATGTCATCTATTTATTTTGGGATTTCGGCGGGGGAAATCAGTCTCACGGATCCAGTGGGGGGCGCTCAGTATATATGGTCACTTTTTGATATTTATATGAAGACTTTTGCAATGAAATGAAATAGAGTTTAACGTCCTACTGTCTAGAATATTGGATATCAGGTGCCTATATCAATGTTGATTTAAATTGACCAGATGTTGATTATTGTGGATGATATATAGAGTTACAGACTAATCTCCTTTAAAGCAGTTGAATCTCTATTCTTTGGAGCTTAAACTGAGTGAAAATCAGTCGAAAGGACAAAATAATGTTATATGAGTGAATATAAATTGGTTTTTCATAATAAAACACAACACAAGGTATATATGGATATAACTACTTCTCTATACTTTAATAACGACGTTTCGTAACACATACAGGTCACGTGATGAAACGTCGTTATTAAAGTATAGAGAAGTAGTTATATCCATATATATATATACCTTGTGTTGTGTTTTATTATGAATAGTGATCCATGCTTCTAGATGTCATTTAAAGAATTGATAAATTGATTTACATTCAATTTAAATGTTTTTGTTATTGTAATTCCTAATCAATATGTTTTGTGAAATACAGAACAGTTGTTTGCTTGCTTGGTCCAATTATTTGTGAATTACTTCTGCATCTTCTTCTTTCTGGGTTATGTTTTCTTTGTTCGTTACAAATGGAGCTCGAAACCATTGTGCTCTATTTCTAAAATGTACATTGTGTCTTACATATTGGATATTGATCAGATATGTCACAGTAAAATTACAACATGATATTAGTATTGATTGAAATGGACCAGTATTGAATTTTAATTCAGGGGGGTTGGGATGGCCTAGTGGTCTAGAGTGTCACGCTTCGACTTCTAGCTGGCCGGTCACCTCTGGCTTGCGGCTGTGGTTTCGAGCCATGGTGTGAGCGTATGTGACATGGAGATAGGGGCGCCTTCTCAACCTCGTGAGTTTCCTCCGGGCACTCCGGTTTCCTCCCACTGCTAAAGACCCCTACGCGCAAGCGAATTATTGAAATAAAATTAAAAACCATATGTTAGTCCCGAAATAACCTAGTTGTGTTGAGTGGACTTTAAACCCCATTTCTCTCTCTCTCTGTCATTATGCAACTGGCGTGGTTCGATTTATCGATTGTATATGAGAAGGAATAGGGTCGCCTGTCCAATCTTTGGATTTTCTCTTGATTTCCTTCCACAGTGAATTATTGAAATAAAAATTGAACCATTTGTTAGTCCCAAAATAAACCTTGTTCTCTCAGATTCGTGTTTTTAATTTTGAATGTGATAAGAAATATTCAGTTAGAGGTTTAGATCCTGTCAATCAATATCTGTTGAGTTTTGATATCTCAACTTCCTTTATGACTCATACAACAATATTATGTATCAGATGTTTCATGTAAAAGGGTGTTAGTCAGACAGCTGGTATTGTTTAAATGATTTACATCAATTGATTTTCAATAACACAACCGATCTTTTGACTCACACTGCATAGGCCTTTTTTTACTCTTCTGAAAAATGAAATAAGCATTCTCAAAATCCATGATAGTTGTTAGCTTTATGGTTTAAAGGAGCTAAGTCTTTAACTCAATGTCATCCAAAATCTTCAACATTGAAAACACGAATTATTTGTCAATTTAAATCAAAATTGATGATGTGATCTTACCGGAAAAAGATGGGCTCCTGATATCCAATATTTAAGAAAAAATAAATATTTTACCATTGGTACACGAATCGTGTACCATAATGCGTTTCAGCCCCAGTTCTAGCAAGAGACTCGAGGAACGAGGCTAAAAACATTGTACCAAATCAAACGGCGCATGTAGACTGGAATAACTAGACGCTAAAAAAAAAATGCCTTCGGTTGACACTTCTGGTTTATTTCGCCGAACATAACTGATTTGAAATTAGAGCAAAAACGGAAACATTTGAATGCAAATCAGTTTATATACATTCATATTACAGTATTATATGCGTTGCGATCCACTTGAGTCAATTTCTAGGTCCCAAATGTTAGCGATTTAGCTCCTTTAAGAACTTTAGAATTAGAAAAACAGTCAGCTGAGCAGTCCGATAATTTAACATAGAAAAATAAGTAGCTGAATCAGTAGGTTGATTGTCGTTAGTGTTTAACAACTGGGGGGTTGGGTGGCCATATGGTTAGTATGTCCGCGCTGTATCATAAAACCTGTCATTGAGTCAGCTGGCGTAGTTTCGTATCCTCGGATCTACGTGACAAGGAATAGGATTGCCTGTCCAACCTCTTGGGTTTTCTCTGGGTCCTCAGGTTTCCTCCTACTGCTGAAGGCCCCTATGCGCCAACGAATTATCAAAATAAAATTAAATCATATGTTAGTCCCGAAATGACCTAGTTCGTGTCGAGTGGACGTTAAACTCCATTTCTCTCTCTCTGTTTAACAACTAGAAACAAAGTTGTTAAGGATAGTATTGATTTCTGGAACAATGCTTAATGACTGACTATTTATTGAAGACTTCAACTTGCTATTACTTAATTTCCTGATGCATGTAACATTATTTTATTATTATTGATTTACTGGCTGGTGGTTATATCATTTCTCATCTTGTTGCATTTGTATTGGATCTTGCCATTGCTCATCTGCCCATACCTGTGGATTTTATCAGCAAAGTCCTCCAGTTTCCTTCCACTGTGGCACTGCTACAAACCGCAGCATGCAAGAAAACAGTTGGAATGAAATTGTTCCATCTGTTTATCCCAGAATGACCTGGGTTGTGTTAAGTGGATGTTAAACCCCATTTCTCTCTCTCTCTCTGTCATTTTGTAATTTGCACGTATGTTGCTTCTGATTGAATGCTTATACTTGGAAAGTAGGAAAATTTTCCCTTGAGCCCTATAAATTCATCTATCTTACAAATTTTCAAACATTTTGAACAGTGGTGTACATGACAAGGAGTAGGGTTGCCTTTCTAACCTTGTGGGTTTTCTCCAGGCCCTCCCATTTCCCCTAACTGCTAAAGATCCCTACGCGCAAACGTATTATCAAAACAAAATTAAACCATATGTTATTCTCGAAATGACCCAGTTTGTGTCAATTGGACATTAAACCCCAATTCTCTCTATCTCTCTCACCTACAGGCCTGAGGTCTTAATTCAGCAAGTATCATTCATTTCACTTTTTGTTTGCAATTTTAGAAAAAATTAAAGATAGTTTGTCTATGTTATTAGTAGGGAAAAACCTAGCTAGCAGGTATTGATTTTCAATGATTGCAGAGTTGTACCCCTTTGTTATAGAATTTTGTGTATATCCTAGAGGCCTCAGTTATCTAATGATGTTTCCGCAAATGACATGGTTGAAAAGAATAGGCCTTTTTGTTTTCTTTCTCCAGTTCCAGAGTTGAGCTCCTTTGCTAAAAAATCTTGTTAGCACACTTGATGCTACAGCTTTCATCAAATCAATGATGAAGTATTCTATGGATTTTGTACAAGTTTCGATGATTAAATCCATTTTGTTGTAAAATCTTTCAGGCCCATTTCTTTAAATACTTGGTTGGTGGGCGACCTAATTTGAAATTAGACGGCTATTGATATTTCACGATTTTTATTATTATATCGCTGCTATACAGAATTTTATTTTCGAGAGAGAGAGAGCGGGAGAGAGAGAAATGGGATTTAGTCCACTCAACACAAACTAGGTCATTTTGGGAATAATATATGGGTTTATTTTATTTTGATAATTCGCTTACACATAGAGTCTTTTAGCAGTGGGAGGAAACCTGAGTACCCGGAGAAAACCCACGAGTTTGGGCAGGCGACCCTACTCCTTGCCACATACAACCGGGGATTCGAAACCACGCCAGTTGACTCAATAGCAGGCCGTATGATACAATCGCGCATGCTAACCATTCGATCATCCAACCCCCTGGTTATTTTTGACAACCGTGTAATTATCATATGACTACATGTAGCATGACATCATTTTATTAAAAATAAATGAGTATAGATGGCAAGATATTGTTGAATATTATGCATGATAAAAGTGATTTATAATAATTTGAGCTTTTTTTTCTAAAACTGGATTTTGTACTAATTGTAACTACAATAAGCTTTTAATTATTTGGTCCTCTGGTTTCCTCCCACTGCTGTAGATTTCAACACACAAGAGAACTGTTGAAATAAAATTGGACCATGTGTTAGTCCCAAAAATGACCTAGTTATTTTTATTAGATTTTGTATATGAACATTTTGGAATTAGAATAGGCTACTGGATAAATTTAATTTGTCTAAAATCATTGAGATTATTAATTATCATCGGCACTTGATGTTGTGATGACAACTGAAATAATAGTTCTACAAAATAGTTACTTGTATAAAAAAAAACTAGTAGCAGTAGTTTATTTAATATTGAAATCTTCAGAACCAGTGTTCCAGAAATATGCATATCAGACAAGTAATTAGCATACAATACTGGCATCTAAAAAAAATACATTCTTCTTAGCAACATAATTATCTAGTTCAGCAACTGTGAGATTTGCAATTTGAAAATAGAAATAATGACTTACATAAGACAGGAATTCTAAAATTTTATTAGAAATGTAACAGACTGTTTACCTCTGTTGTTGATCAGATCTATTCAAATCCTGGTAAGACTTTTCAACCTATATGTACGTACACTGATATCAGATTCCAATAAGATATGAATTTATGTGATCAACCGATAACATAGTTCCAAGATTGCTGTACAGTTTGTATAGGTTCTAGCTAATTAACATATTCATTTTATGACTCAATAAGGTGAAGAGATTCATTTCCTTTCAAATATGACAAACACTCATTGAATAGGTTCAATACTTGTTTACTACTTACTCGCTTTATGTGCTGATTGCGTCCAAAGGCTTGTGAAAATGTTAAGAAATAATATGTTGAATTCAGTTTGTATGAAACATGGTTTGCTTAGCTACGAACACCGCAAAGGTTGACATGAATATGGCTGCTTTTATACCCCTTGTCAAGATGTATTGTTGATAATATTGGCAAGTTGCCAGAGATTTGTATGGTGACACTATAGATATTATATGCTAAATATGTATTGAGTATCACAAAGCTTGATAGCTACATATGCAAGCTCGATCTTCTCAGCCTGTTGAAAGTTACATGTATTAGATTTTATTGTTTGCATGATAGTGGACTAAGAATCAATATCTCTATCAATTTAGCCAATGAAAGTCTTTGACGTGTAGTACCTGTTTTCAATGTGATCCGATGATAAAAGAGGAGTTATCTTATTTATAGGTTTTAACTATATATCGATATGAATTGAAAATGGACGACAAACTTGTAACAGTTATCTTTTTTTAAGAACAATGTTCGTAGATCATTGAACGTGCTATATAAGACTGTGAAACTGTGAATATAGAAAAAAACGAAAAAAACTGAGTAGGTGTGTTAATACATACTGGTAGACATTATCTATTACAGCTTACCTATAGTACAATTAATACCTACATAATATTATTGCACACCTGTAAATTTGCTACCTGTTTTTTATCAGTTACCAGACATCAGTCATTCATAAGGTAAGTTTTTAAAATGATAGTGATTTATTTATTTGTATACAAGTTAATGCATAAATATAAAACATCCATAAATGAATATTAATGCATGCATTGATTGACATGTTGAATGTGTTTCCTCATGTGATTAGGCCATGTTTACTTTCATTGAGATTTATGATAATTGATGTCGGAATACTTGGTCTCCGTAAATTATGAGTTAGCTGTTTGTGTGCGTGTAAAAATATTAAGTGCTATGGGTATTGTTTATGAAAATGATTATTACTGAAGATCACGTAGAAAGATAATAAATGTCATGCGGTTTATAGTTGTTTTGATTAACAGGATTTTGTTATGGTGTAATAAGTGTTAAGAACAAATTGTCCATGGTTATTGTGAAATACAAAATTATCTATTGGTGTTTTTGAATGATTTGCCTATGGTTTGTTTTATTGTCTATGGGTGATTTGAATAACAAAATTGTCTATGGGTGATTTGAATAACAAAATTGTCTATAGGTGATTTGAATAACAAAATTGTCTATGGGTGTTTTGAATGACAAAATTGTCTATGGGTGTTTTGAATAACAAAATTGTCTATGGGTGTTTTGAATGACAAAATTGTCTATGGGTGTTTTGAATAACAAAATTGTCTATGGGTGTTTTGAATGACAAAATTGTCTATGGGTGTTTTGAATGACAAAATTGTCTACGAGTATGATTGTTTTGAATGACAAAACTAGGTATATGTGTTTTGAATGACAAAATTGTCTGTGGATGTTTTGAATGACGAAATTGTCTGTGGATGTACAAATTGAATGTGTTTTGATTTTCAAAATTATCTATGGGTGTTTTGAATGACAATTGTCTTTTGGTGTTTTGAATGTGTGTTAAATGACAAATTATGTATGGGTGTTTTGAATGTTTGAATTGTCTCTAGGGGTTTTAAATGATTGAATGGTTTCCAGTTGTTTAAAATAATTGAATTGGCTATGAGTTTTTTGAATAATTGAACTGTCTAGTGGTTTCAAATGATTGAATTGTTTTTAGTTGTTTTAAATGATTGAATTGTCTCTAGGGATTTTAAATGATTAGATTGTCTCTGTGGGTTTTAAATGATTGAATTGTCTCTAGGGGTTTTAGATGAATTGATTGTCTCTAGGGGTTTTAAATGATTGAATGGTTTCCAGTTGTTTTAAATAATTGATTTGTCTATGAGTGTTTTGAATGATTGAATTGATTTTGGTTACTAACTTTAAATGATTTAATTGTCTCTGTGGGTTTTAAATGATTATATTGACTGATTGAATTGTCTCTAGGGGTTTTAGATGAATGGATTGTCTCTAGGGGTTTTAAATGATTGAATGGTTTCAGTTGTTTTAAATAATTGATTTGTCTGAGTGTTTTGAATGATTGAATTGATTTTGGTTACTAACGTTAAATGATTGAATTGTCTCTATGGGTTTTAAATGATTGAATTGTCTCTAGGGGTTTTAGATGATTGAATTGTCTCAAGGGTTTTTTAAATGATTGAATTGTCTCTAGGGGTTGTAAATGATTGATTGGTTTCAATTAAATAATTGATTTGTCTATGAGTGTTTTGAATAATTGAATTGGTTTTGGTTATTTTGAATGATTGGATTGTCTCTAGGGGTTTTAAATGATTGAATGGTTTCCAGTTGTTGTAAATAATTGAATTGTCTATGAGTGTTTTGAATAATTGATAAACACATAGAATTTTCAGCAACATTAAAATGTACAATTAAATAATTATTGGGGTAAATATTCAGCCAAACAGAAAGCAGTCTGGAATAAAATAATACCCTGCCACGCGATAACAGTCCGGAATAAAATAAATCTGCGAGGCAATAACAGTCTGAAATACAATAACAGTCTGTACAGTCTAGAATACAATAACTGACTGGAATACAATAACTGCTTGACAGTCTGGAATACAAAGACAGTCTGGAATACAAAGAATACAAATACAGTCTGGAATACAAAGACAGTCTGGGATAATAATAATATTAAGGGGGGGGGCTGGAATGTGATAACAGCCTGGAATACAATAAGCCTGGAAGCATCAGAAAATACCAATCAGTATTATTGTGTAAACTATATCAATATAATATAGACTATTTTCCTGTTTGACATAATATATGTACAGGTGAATATTGGTATAGTCATGATAAGGATTTTAATGTTACACATTTCTCAAATTCTGCTAACAAACTGTTCATATATTGATTTTATTAAAAAAAACAAACAGCTTTATTATTGGGCCAACACATGGGCTAGTGTTATATTTATAATACAATATTGCCTACACTGACACTGTGATAGTGATAAAAACCACCCATACCTGTAGTTGTTGAAATTATTTGGGTCATCAAGAAATCGTTTATAACATAAGGTATCTGTGTCTTCGGTGATTGCAGATTGTATTTACCCAATTGCATGTTTTTATTGAAGTGGCAGATTTTGTGCATAAGGCAGAGTAGGCTGGCTTTTTCAAAACATATGATATATTCTTTGGCATGTTTTTCTGAAAGATTCTATGTTACCCTGACAAGAGCTTTTTTTTGGTGTTAGTTTCCCGTTGTTTTTTTTTGGTGTTAGTTTCCTGTTGTTTTTTTTTGGGTGTTAGCTTCCCGTTGTTTTTTACATTTCCTAACTATTGTACCATTTTCAATTCAATAGTGTACAAGAGCTTTTTTTGGTGTTAGTTTCCCGTTGTTTTTTTTTTGGTGTTAGTTTCCCGTTGTTTTTTACATTTCCTAACTACTTGTACCATTTTCAATTCAATAGTGTACAAAATTCAGAACAAAATTTTTTGAGTAGTTCCCCCCTTAATTAGATGTTAAATCCTCCATGCAAGTATGTTTTACGGGGGATTAACCTGGTGAAAAATTTGATATTTTCTGAAAAATGCAAATAACTATTCGAAATTAGACACTAATTAATACACTTGGTATTTTATAGTTTATTAGGATCAATAATGCCTTTGTTATTTCTTGTCATGATTCTATTTAGTTTTTACATGTGTTAAAAGATTAAATTTGTCACGGTTTACGACACTAGGAAATAAAGATAATATCTAGGTTGAATGTTTATAAAATATTAAGGCCATGTGTTTCCTAATAACCTATCTTATCTGTACCATCTCTTTATATAAATTGACATATATTGATCTATGATTGGGTTCATGTTTACCAGTAATTGAACTGTTCACAATATCTGTCGACAGGAAATACAGATTGCAATAGATTTTAACCCACTGAAATGACAGGTCAAATATTTCTGCATTATGTAACTACAGAACCCATTGTATTTATTTAATTTTTGCATATACATGTATATTTGGGAAGCTGCAGTGGTTAAGTGAGTAAGTGATGGCTTGCTAACCAGGAGGTTCTAGTTTTCTCCTGGTGTTGGACAATTCAGTGACGTAGGACATGCTTGCCAAGGACAGTCTCTAGTTATTTATGTTGGGGATGAATAAACACATTGGTGTCTACGTAAAAGAACATCAGACAGTTAACATTGTAGTCTGTAGTGCTGCTGTCCTGGAAAAATTAAATTACCCTTATGGCAAGGTAAATAGGAGGGAGGGACGAGTGGAGTTGGCATCCAAGTGGAGGTGAGATCTGGTGTGGATTATCTGAGAATTTGATCAAATCAAAAAACTCTGGGACAATACTTCTCCTCATTTAAGTGCAAGCATGATTAGGATTTGAGTTGGTTTGTTTGTTTCAATGAGTGAGGCTCTGGCTCTGGACCCCCCACCCTCTGTGCCTGACTATGTGATTATTTTAACATCCAGTGTTTGAGACAAATTGAGCATTTATATATGTCCTCAACATTTATGAGTGCTATTTGTAATACACAAAGAAAAACATAACGCAATGCAGAAGTAATTCTGAATGACTGATTCACAATCGACGAAATGATATTTAAAAGAATGTAGTGACAAACTGCCGTTTAATTTAGATTGATTATGATATTTGTTGATTCAAAATTTAAACAAAATTTTAAAATATTGAAAGTAAATGACTTTATATAAACTTATTTTACAGTAATATGTGCTTTTAGATCCACTTTATGCAGGTCTAGGTTTGATAATTGCTTAACTAATTCCGCTCGACCAATAATTTGGTAAATTAGATTCAATTTGGTTCATTCTGACGTATTTCCGGAAGGTAAATTCCAAAATAACAGGTCTAAATCGCCAATAAAATCGCATAAAAAAATTTCAAATCTGAGCAGGGGGGGGGGGCCGGACCCTCTGGACCCCCCCTCTGGATCCGCGCCTGCTTTATGATTCCAAAGAATAGAACCATAGAGCCATATTCATTCTCTATTCCATTTAATTTCTTTTATTCTATCTTTATACAAATTTATTAATAGATATTAACGCAACAAGGAAATAAAAGTAACTATGTGACGTCAATATGGAATGGTAATAGGATCTAGTATTCAAACCTATCTGATTAGTTTCCTTATTTCCTATCTATATTTTTAAACTATTGCCATAGATTATATGTCTGTATCATATGTCCAATTTTATCTCAAAAGGTTAAATAAGGTATTGAATTGATCAGATGTTTTATTTCAATTAGTTATGGAAATAGGACAAGTTTTATTCGATTACAGTTTTGTTTTGAAAGATTAAATGAAAGTCTGCATCACTACTAATTTATTTTCATTTTCTCCTACAAAAAATTGGTTATTTACAAAAAATATTACAAAGACAGATTGTCATCAGGCCTGGAGGTACCGATTGTAATTGTCGCTGGAAAAATGTCAGATAGGCCTACACTGGACTAGAACCTAGATTAAGACACTGAAAAAGATAAATCCATGCCAGTAATGTGACAGGCACCAGGAAGAGGTTTGAATAAAGCATGGCAAAGTCTAAATATGTGCTTGAGATTTGTTTTTGAAATCTGTCCTCAGTTTCCAGGTTGGCATTATTATATATCAAAGTATACTTGTTGAAACATTGCACTATTAAAGTTTCTAGTGATTGTTATTTATTAAGTTGTGTTTGTGTTAGTTCAGTGTTTTTCTTTTCACTGAATATACCTTACAAACCATAAGCCATAGTAATTGTCTAATTGACATTTTTTTGTTTTGCCTCGACCAAAGAGATTTTAATCTAGTCTTTTAAAGGGTACTCTCAGTTTAATGTCCAGGTAAAGTTAGTTGTTTTATTTGTGTCCCAACCTTTGTCACTGGTGCAGGACAGAGGATCAGGCAAGGGACAAAGCATAGTCATTTGGATGGGATGAAAAATAGAGGTTCCGTATACACATTGGTGTGCACATAAAAAGACCCCTTGGCAGTTTGAATTGGATATAAAAGTAGGTAATAGCACTGCAGTAAGGATAGAATTTCACTGGTGGCACATTGTATGGCATATGCCCGTCTTCATTAGCCCAGTAAAGGCAGGAACAGTTTTATTTTGTTTCCTGTCTATGTTTCTATTGACATATGCTGCTATGTTTGTGATTTGCTCTGATAAATGGAATGCGTGAGTTTATTATGACCATGTAGTAGTTTATTTCAAGATTTGCATAAATACCTAATGAATTGAGGTATGTGTACACAAATGATCTATCTTCTGTTTTATTGTCTGATTTCCATAGCTATCGAACAATGCTAATAACCGAGGTATGGTAATGATTTTTAAAAGGAATTGAAGCTGCGCTGTTACCATAGTTTATCTATGTTGCTCTGACACTCCCTTTTTATTCTTGATATCTATCTGATGACTCATGTGTATTGTTTGCAATGATAAACCTACAGTTTATTTTTAATTATAGTCCTTTTCATTATATTTATTAACCATTCTCTGTAAATTGAGATGTCTACACCTTTTGGAATAGGGGAGTTGGCTGGCCGAATGGTTAGCATGTGATCGCTGTATCATACGGCCTGCCATTGAGTCAACTGGCTTGGTTTCAAATCCCTGGTTGTATGTGGCAAGGAGTAGGGTCGCCCGTCCAACCTCATGGGTTTTCTCTGGTTACTCCGGTTTCCTCCCACTGCTAAAGACCCCTACGTGCAAGCGAATTATTGAAATGAAAATAAACCATAGGTTAGTCCCAAAATGACCTAGTTTGCGTGGAGTGGACATTAAACCCCATTTCACTCTCTCTCCCCTTGTGGAATATTGAGTTGGTCACATTTATTGATTTCTTTCAATATTCAGATACCATTGACAAATCCAAATCCAAAATTCCAAACTTAAATCAAAAATAACCCAGACTATATGAAGATGTCACATTTCTACTCCAGTACCCTTCACTTCTACACCAGGCTCTTTACAGGTACAAAATAATCAACACTAATTAGTATTTTTATATGCCCATATTTTTATCCGACAGCAATGTCCTGGATTGTGACCACAGATTGTACAAAAAAAATTGTGTTTTAATGAAACTTGAAATATATGTTTATCTCAAAGACCTCTGTTTCTTTTGATACTGTTGCATGTTGGACTGTTTGTCCCAAAGACTCGAGCTAGTTCCTTTTGATATTGTTGCATGTAGGACTGTTACATCCTGGATTATGGCCTTTGATTTTTCTTTTATTTAGCATGTCTATCTCCTGCAAACTGTGAGTGTATGATGCATGGCAACTGCGTGCTTGCGAACACTTAAGGAAGAAAAACCAAGTGGCTTTTGTCAAAAGCTTTTAGTTGAAAGTATTAAAGTTAAGAAATTTAACAAAATATTGCACACAAGAGTTTAGTTGTTTTGTTTATTGATCAAGTCTCAGAAGAACTAAAGATTAATATTGGTTTGGTCTAACCATGATATATTTTTTTTCAAATATAATGAATAGGCTTACATAATGTACAATATGATATATGAACTGTATGAAATATATCGGTAACAGCAGTAGATTTCTATACTTGTGGTAAATATTAGTCTTAACAAGGACAGCTGTCTAGTCGTTCGGATGGGACAAAAACAGAGGTCCCGTGTACACATTGGCAAGCACGTAAAAGATCCCTTGGCAGTTGGAATTTGATAGGTGCAGAAGAGTAGGACGTTAAACCCCATTTCATTTCATTTGCATTGGATGTTTATACAGTTTGATTATATCAGATTATGAACCATTGCAGGATTCATTCCAACCACAATATCAGGGTGAGTTGTCATCATCAATATGAAGCCTTAAATCAAATAGTCAATGAAGCATAGTTTGATAGATATGCAGAATATGCAATTATAATGTATTAAAGTACAATGTGTTCATTATGTGAACTATAATGTATTAAAGTACAATGTGTTCATTATGTGAACTCCTCAAATGTCAGATGTTATAATAGGTTCCTGCTATATGATATATTTTAATAGGTTCCTGTTATACCAAGTATTATAATAGGTTCCTGTTATATCCTGTTATGTCACATGTTATAATAGGTTTTTGTTATATCACTTGTTATAGTGGGTTCCTGTTACATCATATGTTATAATAGGTTCCTGTTATATCACATGTTATACTAGGTTCCTGTTAAATCACATGTTATAATAGGTTCCTGTTATATCACATGTTATAACAGGTTCCTGTTATATCACATGTTTTAATAGGTTCCAGTTATATCACATGTTATAATAGGTTCCTGTTATATCTCATGTTATAATAGGATTCTGTTATATCACATGTGATAACATGTTCTGTTGAAATTTACTTTTAATATAGTTGTAATTCATGTAGATATGAAATGACATCACTTTGATTTTGTGAAGTGATTCTCTCACAGTTTAACACTCACACACAAATTCATCATTTTATCACTTGTACATGGATTATATTCTGATCATTTGAACCAAATATTAGGTTCATAATCACATCTTCTAAACTACTAATATAGCTGATAAAAGTCCAGAGTGGTCATGTGACAAAAATCATAGATTTTCTTCTATCAAATTCAGAGTAAAACGATGTTAAGTTATTATTTCAAAGTGTGTATCTCCTCATATCATAGCCATTAAATCAAACATGTTTGCACAGCAGTCAGGTAATAACTTCCTGTCCCTCTTACAGAAGATTTATATGTAGTAAACAAGTTTTTGTCTAATTTGAAAATGTGAACATACTTGAGAAATAGACCACTGTCAGGTCAGTTGTTATTTGATATACTCTGATTAACATAGATGCTATCATTGTTCAAGGTAAAGGCCAAGTTACTGAAAACAAGTTATATTTCACGACTTTGTAGGCCTATTATTTAAACAAGTTATATTTCATGGACTTTGTAGGCCTATTATTAAAACAAGTTATATTTCATGGACTTTGTAGGCCTATTATTTAAACAAGTTATATTTCATGGACTTTGTAGGCCTATTATTAAAACAAGTTATATTTCATGGACTTTGTAGGTCTATTATTTAAACAAGTTATATTTCATGGACTTTGTAGGCCTATTATTAAAACAAGTTATATTTCATGGACTTTGTAGGCCTATTATTTAAAATTACAAAAGTGGGGTCTTGATTGCTACATTTAATATTGGAATTAGAAAGTGATGTGACAACATATTCCTGCGCAGTGTTTCGTTTTATTAGAACTAATGTGCTAAATTATTATTGGTCAGTAGTGCCATTACCAACCAATGACCTACATTGTAACAAACAATATCGGGGTTGACCAGACCTCAAAATATGTTACCGCAATGTATAATAACCCGCGAAATTTATTATGCTCGATTATCCAGTGCCAACATGTTTACTTCGTCGGCCATTTTGAAAATTATGACGAATGCGAGAAAAGAGGAGGGATTTGATTGGACGTTAAAAAGAGACACGCCCCGCCCAATTTCAAGAATATGACTTCTATCCAGCAATGGTAAGAGAGGAATTTCTTGCGCCATTGCTTCAGTAATATGTGTGACAAGTACGCATACCATTCTTTTTCCACTAGATTCTGATTGCCTCGGATTTGGTATGCAGAAACTCCATCACCTGTCTTCAAGTTTTTGAAGAATAATTCTTCCAAGAAAATGTTAATGATGTAGCTATGAAAAAGATTGCCTGTCACTTTCATAACGTCTGGCACAATTTTAAATCTTGCATTATACTTCTAAAATCACAATCTGTTTAAGAGAGATAGAACTTAAAGGGAAGATTTTCAGATCTGAAGTGACAACTAGCAGTAGGAAATCTCATGATCTTCCCCCAAACAATTTTAAGGAAAGAAATAACGCTGTAAATGCCATTTCTTCAATCCAGGGGCCTTGAAAAGGATCTGTACTGGCTGTTTATATGTATATATAGATGTCAGTAATATTATGGTGATGATAAAAGTAGGATTGGTATAAATTGTGGAAATGTTTTTGATATAGCAACAAAATTTACATTTATACGTTTGCTTTAAATATATAACATGAAATTGGATTAGGCTTCCCCTAAAGATATCTTATTCATTCCTTCACAAAGGAGTTGTAATCAATAGCCTAGAAAAAATAATCTTGTTTCGAGATTGTACTATGTTGGTCAAAGGCTATTATAAACGTGAAGTCATCCATTGAATTCTTGCATTGTATATCTCTATTATGCAGTATTTTCAGCAATAACGTATACATTATAACACATATATTGTAAAAAGAGTTTTCAACTTATATTGTTGTCTAAACCCGTTGTTGCAAAACTTAAAAAGCATGGGAATATTCCCGAATAATTTAACACAAGGTCAACTTGGCTTTTATGCAATGTGTATAGGACAATTGCTTGTGTCTCTAATGATTGTAAGTGAATGTGGAGACCAATAAATTTAGCTATGCGACTCTGCCTAGTCATTTGGATGGAGCAAAAAACTGAGGTCTGCCATTGTCCACATTGGTATGTATGTAAAACAAATCGTTTTGTTTGTATGTTGACATTCAAATTAATTTTGATCCTGGTTGGTGAATATATTTTTTTAATTTATTGATGTCTTTGTGAAAAACTTTGTCATTAACTTTAGAATGTCTGTGTTGTTCCGTTGATCTGTTTGTGTATATTATACCTTGCGTGATAATTTTCAATAATAGAGTCACCTCGACTAGATGTGACCTGTGACAGCAAGATGGGTTGACAATCGCTATTTTTTACAATATGAACAAAGATATTGAAGTAGACTATGAAAAAAAATTAATTAATTTGTAGGAATTGTACGAGTAGGGTTGTCTGTCCAAACTCACGGAGTTTTCTTTGGGCCCTCTGGTTTTCTTCCACTGCTAAAAACCTCAACGCGCAAGCAAATTATTGAAAATTTGACCATGTGTTAGTCCAGAAATGATCTAGTCTGTGTTGAGTGGACGTCCAACTTTATTTCCCTTTCTCTCGCTGTCTCTCCCTCTACATGAAAGGACACAGCACATTTCAATAAGGATATGAAGTAATTGCAAACAAAAGAATTCATAAACTATCGATACTCCAATTCATAATGTATGACTGTTATTCTTTGACAATCTGAAAAATAAGAATAGATTCATGAGAACAATGGGGATAAAAATCAATGATTAAATTCTAAAACCCACCAATAAAATAACAATATTCGAATTGTACGCCAGGTATGGGTTGATTGTTAGTTCTTTGTCTGTAGCAATTCTATAGCCAGCATATTGTCAGTGCTATCATGAATAAATCAGGCATTCTATATTTACATTCAATTTGTAATTGGGCTTTGATATATGATATTTGTGTAGCCTACTATTACCAGTTATCATTTACACATTAAGTGAGGTATAATATTGATTTCTGTATTTCAATTTAGGTTTTTACATAGGTACCTAGAGCATTCATATCATGTTTAAACCAGTTGTTTGTTAACTTTTGTAAATTCAAGGCAGTTCTAATTCATATAAATCCTGTAAACCAGATGGTCTAGGGTTGATTATAGGGTTGTCATGTCTAAATAATTACATTAGTATCTTGTAAATGCTCTAACTACCTAAACCAATCACACATGTAAACATCGTTTAGTACCGGTACATGTATCTTGTAACTACCTAAACCAATCACACATGTAAACATCTTTTAGTACATGTATCTTGTAATTTCTCTACCTAGAAGAATCACGATGCGTAATAACTTTTAGTATCTTGTAAATGGTCTACCTCGAAGAATCACAATGCGTTAACAACTTTGAGTATAACCACAAAACATATTACTATTTTAATTAAAGCGATGTTTTCAAGCAAATTAACCCACAATGAAACGTTGCTTTAATTTAAATAGTAATTGTGTTTCATATTATGATTTTGTGTTTACGACGTATGTCAATTGCTAAATGCCGTTAAAAGAACTTAAAGTATCTTGCAATTGGTCAAGCTAGTAGAATCACAATATGTAAACAACTTTTAGTATTTTGTAAATGGTCTAACTACCTAGAAGAATCACATCTACAAACATCTTTTAGTATTTTTATAAATGGTCTGTCTAACCTTTATTATTTTGTAAATCTTCCAACTATAAGAAGAATCACAAGGCGTAAACAACTTTTAGTATCATTTAAATGCTTCAACTACCTGAATAATCACAAAGCATAGACAACTTTTGGTATCAAATAAATGTTATAATTATTTAGAAGAATCACAAGGCATAAACAACCTTTAGTATCTTGTGAATGGTCTAACAACCTAGAAGAATCACAATGCGTAAAGATATTTAATAAATGCTATATAATTATTATTATATATGTATTTAATAAATCCTATATAATTATCTAGACGAATCACAATGTGTAAACAATTTTTAGTATCTTGTGAATGGTGTAACAACCTAGAAGAGTCACAATGCGTAAAGATATTTTGGTATCTAATAAATGCTATATAATTACCGTGGACTCTGTCACATCCGACCTCTGATTACTCCAGCACTCTGTGAAATCCGATCATTTCTTTATTACTTCAGTCAAAAAGTCTCTGGGTAATCTGTACTCGATCAATTGAAGTCGATGAAGAAGATAAATTAACAACGGACTTGACCTATTCAAAATGCCTTCACATATGTTAAATAAAATAAAAATTAATGTAAAAAAGTTTTAATGTACAGAAAGGTTTCATTTTAAAGGGAATAACGTTCTGGTAATTCGAAGCTACATTTTAATAATACTTCCGGTTTTCAAAGTTACAATATTTCCGGTTTTGAGAAAACTGGGTATTCTGACACTGTGTAATATGACAAATTGTAATGATCCCGTCTGATGTCGGATTTGACAGAGTCCACTGTATCTAGAAGAATCACAATGTGTAAACACCTTCTGTATCTTGTAGATGGTCAAATACATAAAACCATTTTTAGTATCTTCTACCTAGAACCACAATTTGACAATCTTTTTGTTCATTACCAAACTGTATGCGTATTAATAAACTAAAACCCATACTTCTGGAAAACAACTACTATCTCCAGGTCCTCTGGTTTTCTCCCACTCCTAAAGACCCCTCCAGTTTCCTCCCTCTGCTAAAGACCCTTAAGCGAAAGCAAATTATTGAAATAAAATGAAACCATATGTTAGTCCTGATCTAGTTTGTGTTGAGTGGAGGTTAAACCCCCATCTCTCTCTCTCCCTCTCTCTCTCTCTCATAATAGTCTTGTTATAATGCCTGTTTTTGTTCTACAGTAAATAAATCATTTAGACCTATTGATTTTGCGTAAAATTCATGCAAACATATAAGACTATTGTAGAAAGCACAGCTGGTTAAAATGTCATGGAGATTTCCCTGTGTTGAAACACGTGTGGCTGTTTTATCTTTATTGTTTTCCCTTTGAACTAATTTTAATCAAATTGATTAAGTCTATAAACAGACACATTCGGATCATGATGTCTATTGATATTTAATTTAAAGCTTCATAAATTTTCAAATATATATTTTATTTATTGAATTTTTGTTTGGTAGAAGATAGCTATGTTGTCTAAAAAAGACAACGGCTTCCATCCATTGCTAATTCTATGATGTATGGCCTAGTTATCTTCAGATTTTCAGTTTGTCCCTAGTAGAGTTCTGCTGGATTCATTTCATGATCGCATACATGAGAGCAGAATTGTATACCAGACGATATAACTTTTCTTAAAGCATGTTCCAAAGTTACCTAGTTGTTTGAATGCACATTGAGCACTGTTTCTCTTCGGTGGGTTTTTCTTGCTAATCAGTAGTGTATGATGTAAGGGTCAGATGTTACAGCATTTGTTCGGATAGGATGAGAAACTGAGGTCCTGTGTACTCATTGTAAAAATCCCCTGACAATTGGAATTCGATATAAGAATAGGCTATAGTGTCGCTGTCCGGGCAAAATTCCCCTCATGTCAGACTGCATGGTGTATGCCTGTCTTCATTAGCCCAGTTCGGAGCAGAACAGTAGGACGTTAAACCAAACCCCATTTCATTTCATTTCATATGGCAAATAGTCTTCACATTTCTATAAATTAGCTGCTACAGTATTCATTGATGATGCTAATTTCAACTACAGAGCTAAGATTTATTCATCTGAACTAACAAATAAATAAAATTGTGGCACTCGAACAGTGGCTGCCATATATACTGAATTTAAAATTGATTATTTCCAGTTTTAAGTCATTAAATACACTTCAATTCAAAGCAGTATTCCTGAAAACAATCAGTATAAATTCTCAAGCATTAAGATAAAGACAAATGATTAGATTATGAACGTTGAAACTAAGAATATTTTTATTTTAATATCGAAACACAATTTATTTTGTTACAGACAGAATTTTGAGCAGAAATGGGAGAAACGGCCACGGATTTCAATTTATCAATTTATGGGGGCATCTGATGAAAAGTGAAATTGAGATGATTTTTTTTTTATCACTGCTGCACAAGTTGTCCTGTTGTCTCACACGCAGTTTGAAGGTGGATCAGAGTTTTAATGTGTCTATATTTAATTTGAATAAAAAGATGATTTCATGCGGTTTTACATACTTCAAAAATCCGCCTTTCTCACAGTTCTTAGTTTCTGGCCCCATACTGGAGTCTTGATGCAATACAATCGTTCGTTCAGTCGTTCATTCCTAGAGTTTTACGTCCACGTCTACCAAGGGTGATGTAGTAGACAAGCCATACAATCAAAGAATTGACCCTTAAATAGTTGACAGAGTTTGCAAGGCATCTTAAAATTCAGAGCTGTTCACATGGCACCTTTGATAGTTCACAACTTCTATTCTAACTCAATAGTTCACAACTGTTCACAGAACTCATGAAATATTTCACAGTTTTGATTATGGGGCACAGTAAGATGCTATAGGGAGCAATAGGCAGTGGAGGGCCTATTTAAAATGGCGTGGGCCTAATTAAATCTGGTCAGGGCCTATGTTGATTCCCGTTGGGCCTTCCCCCCCCCCTTAACATTCATTGTCGATGCATTTTTAATCGTATCTTTGGGCCTGAGGCTGCAGCCTCGTCAGCCTCACTGATAATCCGCTACTGGCAATAGGTAATATATTGAATTCAAGTATAAAATACAATTATATCTCTGTTGTATAGGTAAATTTGATTTTATGGGTTTAAAAGATAGGGTTACAGTTAAGGTGATGGATGTTCGCGTTTGTTTGGTGTCTTATTACCCAGATTTGATTTGATCATGTTTCAGTCACATGAGTGAAGAAATTAGTTCAAATCAGTGAACAGTTAGATCAAGATATATGATAAACCATGTTCAAGCTTGGATAGTTAAAATAGTTACCAATTAAAAGTGTTTCTGTTTAAGTGTTGAATGTCGATGATGTCTTATAATCAATGTCGATGATGTCTTATAATCATTGTGAATAAACTACATGATTAATGTCTTATAATCGTTGTGAATAAACTACATGATTAATGTCTTATAATCAGTGTGAATAAACTACATGATTAATGTCTTATAATCAATGCGAATAAACTAAATGATTAAAGTCTTATACACATTGTGAATAAACTATATGATTAATGTCTTATAATCAATGTGAAACAATGTGAATAAGCTACATGATTAAATTCTTATAGTCAATGTGAATAATCTACATGATTATAAAGTCTTATAATCAATGTGAATAAACTACTTGATTAATGTCTTATATGCAGTGTGTATTATCTACATGAGTATTGTCTTATACTCATTGTTAATAATCTACACAATTATTGTCTTATACTAGGGTTACCATAAGTCCCGGTTTTACCGGCAGTCCCAGGTTTGGGTGTCTTTTTTGTCATCCCATCCTGATGCCTCTCACGTGCCTAATTGTCCTGGTTTTTAAATCAGATGTTTTTCCATTGGAAATAATAACACAAAACACATAAACTAGTGATTAATATTCATGTATAAAAAACAGCGTTTGCACAAACATTGTTACGACAGCACAACATTTTTGATCTAAATTGTTCAGTGCTCAATACATTGGACAAACCCCTGCAGGCTCTGGTACTGTACAACTAGATTCATAGATTTTACCAAGGTGTTCCAAATGTGCATAATACAGGTGTAAAACTGGATGGGTTCCTACAAATATTACTAACATGTGACAATCAAAATAATGCACGTCAATGATCCATTCAACAACATTTTTTTTATTGTAACTACCGTCACAAAATGGCTGAAAACAAATCTCCCAGCTTTTAGAAATGAAAAAATTTGCTTCTTTTGGGCACTTATTTTAGGGTGCTCCGTCTTACATTTAGCTTTAGTCTGCTCAGAATAATAAATTCCCCGGTTTCTCAAATGATTAATCTGGTAATCCTATCTTATACTCAGCGTGAATAATGTACATGATTAATGTACTATAACCAATGTGAATAGTGTACCAGTAATAAAATTTGCATGATTGATTAAATGTACATGAAACACAGATTATATTCTGCTTGAATGATGTGACATAAATATAATGTCACAGATGTAAATATAATCAACATGTATGATGCAATATCAACAGAAATGATATGGAATTTAATTAAATGACAGATGGAACATGAATTCAATTTAGACAGAATATAATCAACGTGAGTAATGGAATACAAGTTACATAAATGAGAGAATATAAATTAGATGAACAAATATAAATTACTTGAATGATGGAATATAAATTGCATGAACCATGGAATATAAATTACATGAACCATGGAATATAAATTGCATGAACCATGGAATATAAATTGCATGAATGGTGGAATGTATGTGAACAATGGCATATGAATTAGATGAATGATATACAAATTACATGCTGGAATATGAATTAAGAATTATATGAAAAATGAAATATAAATTACATGACAGATGAGTGATGTAATATAAATTACTTGAATGATGGAATATAGCCTTTATGAATTATGTAATATAAATTACATGAAAGATGGAATGTATGTGGAAGATAAAATATAGATTATACGAATGATGGGATATAAATTGGACGAATAATGGAATATAAATTACTTGAAAAATGAAATATAAATTACTTAAATGATGGAATATAGATTACATGAATGATAATGTATATGTGGATGATTGAATATAAATTACACAAAAGATGGAGAGTAATTTACACGAAAGTTTTTCAATATTTTTCTATTGACGAAACAATCAATCACATTCGCATCCTTTGAATATTTTATAGCCAGTGTTAAAATAGCATTATTAGAGTTTTATTGTTCCATACACCAACAGCTGTCTAACATATACCCATCCCTAGAATTTGTACTGGAGGCAAAGGAATAGGGTTAGGTGGCTAACTGCTCTATCATGTATGCTTTAGAGTACGAAACCTGTCATGAAGTCAAATATCATGGATTTTATCCAGTAGTAGAGTCACTAGGTTTAAGGCTTTTCTAGCAGTTCATCCAATTTTAACCTGCAGAATATACAGGATGTTTAACCCAGTCGGTTTCTTTCTGTCATGGGGAAATACATGCAAATAATAGCCTACTTTCATATTTATAACTGCAAAAAAAAAAAGAAGAAATAAAGTAACTTCCAAAGGCAATGTTTTATCACTAATTACTTCTAGATTCAGTGATTATGTAGATTTTATGTATCCAATATTTCATAAGTATTTAAAAAAAGATACTTAAAAAATATTGCTCAACTAAAGACATTACCTTTTTAAGATTAGACTAGCTTAGATAAGTCAGTAGGCTAAAAACAAGTCTTGATTATCAACTGTCACAAAATGTATTCCAATCCGCTAAATTTAGCTCTCGCGTGATGTATGTTTAAACCACTATGCTAGAGCATTTATGTTTTATGAGTAAATTTTGAATAAAAACATTTTTTTTTTTTAAATTTTTTAGTAGATGTTTAATCCAAATTTATCTCCAAGTGATTTTGGGAGGGAATGTACAGGTTATCACATTTGATATCTTGAAGTAGCCCTAGGCTAATCAACACTCCTGAAAATATCTAAATGTTATCTTATTTATAAGCTGATAAGAGAATGAGATCATCAGTAAACAATATACTATAAACATGTGGATAATTCTGTCGAAACACTGGGGTTTGGATGGCCAAATGGTTAGCATGTACATCATAAGGTATGTCATTGAGTCAGCTGACATGGTTTTGATTCCCTGGTTGTACGTGACAAGGAGTAGGGTCATCTGTCCAACCTCATGGGTTGTCACCAGGCTCTCCAGTTTCCTCCCATTACTAAAGATCACAATGCGCAATGGAATCATTGATATAAAATTGAATCATGTGTAAGTCCCGAAATGACCTAGTTTGTGTCGAGTGGACATTAAACCCTAGTTCTCTCTCTCTCAAAACACCCAGCAGCCCAGTTGGTGTTGAACATTCGGACGTTAAATGCTATTTCATACATTTCTCTCAAAATACCTAGAATTATTATTAAATACCTGGAATTATCGTTATATAAGAGGACATTTGTGCTTTCCATGTGTGAATTTATAAACTACATGATAGTTTTGCAACTACATTTGATTTTAGGGAGAAGTGACCTTTAAGGCGATGGCGATCACTAGGAGACAGGTAGCCTGCCTTCCCTCCAATCTTATGAAATTTGTATTGGTTGCCTATTCTGTTTCACTTGTTAACTTCAGGGTATAGTTGCTCAGTTTACGAAAAAGCAAGGTCCCGTGTACATATTGGCATGCACATAATTGAACCCTTGAGAATTAGAATTTAATATAAGAATAGGACATATGTGTTACTATCTGGGGAAAATTTCCCCCATAGATTAGTCTTTGCAGAAAATTAGGATGTTAAATCCAATGTCATATTAGACTTTATATAATTTGCTTGACAGGAAAAAATGAAATGGGATGTAGTTTAAGTACATTTTAATACATGTGACTAATCTGTTTCTGAGTTTAATTACATATTCAGTTATTTCTGTTGTTATCTTTGTTACACTGACATTTGTGTCATAATGGTTTATAGTAACCATTATCAAACTTTGCTTCCTGTTTCCTCTTTCTCCTCTTACGTTGCGGGCATCAGTCATTTGTTTATGATAGATTTACATCCTGTTCAACCCCAACTGATATGTAGAATCTTAACTTGTTACAAACACAGATTAATCAGGATTTCCTGACAGACGTTCTCCTCAAAAGTCCACACCATTAATATTTATTATATAGAATAAATTTGTAGGGTTGGCCGATATACCAGTTTTTCGGTATATCGTGATAAAGAATATTGATATCCTGATGACCAATGTTATCACGATATGATAATTATCTTGTCCCAATATTGATGATAATACATAGTACATATGACACTATATAATCACCTCTGACATATGATTAAATTCTTCAGTAAAGATAGCATTGTTAAGTTTCTTTGGGAAAATACTTTTTTTAAAATCCAAAAGCTGCATTGTTCAAAGGATTCACACAAAATGACCTAGTTCTAAAGATACAAACTAGGTCATTATGGGGACTTACATATGGTTTAATTGTATTTCCATAATTCGAATGTGCGTAGGGATCTATAGCAGTGGGAGGAATCCGGAGGATGCAGCGACCCCACTACTTGTCATGTACAAACTAAGAATCGTGGCTGAAACAATAGATGATATCTATATATACCTTTACAATTATTTCTATAATTTTCATTAATTAAAGATTAAAGGTAAAATAAAAACTTCGGCCCAATTAACTTGACCAAGCAACAATATTCTCACCATTAATTATCATAAACGGTTTTAGGTCGGGCTATTTAGTGCATGTTAATATGATAAATGTAATTACTGAATAATTTTAATGTCATGTATAGATTTATTTTTAATGAGACCTGTTTACAGTCTGGGCTCTTTTGTCAAACATGAACTTTAACAATCCATTGTGTAAGAGTTAAATCTGCCTATTCTGGGTTAAAATCATACAAAATTTATGGCTTGCCTTTAATCAGCTCTCTAGGCATTCGAATGACTGAGATTTAAATAGATTTGAATACCTGCAAGATTTAATGATAAAATAGATAATCAAGACTTGTCTCTGTTGTCAAGCACTGTTGCTACGATAATAAATGATCTACTCTGAATTTTGAAACAAATCAAAGTTTAGCTCAGAAAAAACTACATGTAATTTAAATGAAATTTGAATATGTTCACTCCCTGTTCAAGATCTATTTTTGTACTACTATAGCAACAATGGCTTGATCTCTGTATTCAATTCTTTTATCATGCAACATTTAAAAAATGAATATTGAAATTTGATGATTTATGAGTTTACCATTTCCTTGTCACCAACACGTCAAAGTCAAAACATTTCTTATAAACTTTACTGTTACCCTATCTTATAGGAATATTTCAAAAATTAAATATTAAGTGGAAAGTCCCCTTAAATGATTATATGCTAACTATGGAGACATTTCATTGTTAACAAAATTTGACCATATAATAGTAAATGGGATTGTTGAATCCCATTTTCTGCCTGCATTCAGTTATTTCAGCCTGTTCTCAATTTTTTATTAAAACTATCATAAACACCTGGTGCAACTTGTGAGGTCACAAGGTGTTATGCTGTATATTGCGGAAGCGTTCAGTTGAATATTGATTGAGGAGGGATTATGTTTCATTTTGAATACTGATTTAGGAGGGATTATGCTTCATTTTGAATTCTGATTTAGGAGGGATTATGCTTCATTTTGAATACTGATTTAGGAGGGATTATGCTTCATTTTGAATACTGATTTAGGAGGGATTATGTATGGTATGTTTCATTGTATATGAATCAGATTTGAATGGTTTTCTTGGTCACTAACACAGGATTTTTGCTTATGTTGTAAGAGATAGAAATTGCTATGTAATATTCTAGTATTGTTTTCTTGCTACACCAAGAAAGACAAACACCAGCACTATAAATTTGACAACCTGTGATTGTGAAGTCCCAGTATTGCATCATTTTTCAAAGAAAATATTATGTTAACATTTTATTCAGGCCTGGAAATAACAGTTTTAGATGTACCTGACAAAATGGAAATAACAGTTTTTGATGTACCTGGCAAAATGTCAGGCAGTAATGAAATAGTACCTGACATTTTCACCTTATTAGTGTCAGACATGTATTAATAATATCAATAAAAAAGACAAATCAGTGCTGGAGGTTTTTTGCCTGACCAAGCCTGAATCTGTGCCTTATTTCCAGATTTGATTTTATTTTATAGCTTACTTACCATTTCTTTTATTTATATATTCCAGGTTATCGACTGAGGTTTGATCCATGACCTATGGCTGCATTGCTGGACCACGCTATAACATGAAGAGAAGAAGATGCATGATAACCAGTATTGTATCGGTAGTAATCCGGCTATGTACCGTTGTTGGAACGAATTGCCCGGAATCCAGCCAGCTTATAGCACCAGCAAAGATAAACCAGGGCCACAACAATCTGTTCAATGGAATGAGCATGCTTATCACAAAACGGAATCGTTTGCTAAAAGAACAATTACGTCGAAGACAGCTGTTCAAACGTTCGAAATATCAGCACCAGAAACCAAAACTTCAGATCCATACAAGAGTTCAGTTCCATACAGTAGGAATATCAACCCATCCAGAAATGTCTATGGAAGTAGAGAGCTATCCAAAGAGCAAAGACCCAAGAAAACAGATGTATCTGTGTCAAAGAACAAGACTGGACCACTTGGTAATTGGAGCTCATTGATGTCTCTTCATGGTAACCAGGATCGTTATAAGGACAGAATTAGACAGGATGATTTTGATAAAAAGGACAACAAATCTGCCAGACTTTCAGATCCAAGACTCACTATAGGTTCTCTTCATTACCAGGACAGGTCCAAAGATGTTCAGAAAACTTCTTCCAGTTTCCAAGGGAATGGTGCTCAAGGTACTGCTGATTTTCCATTAAGAAATAAACATGATAATAACCCTGTCTTTAAGGTATCAAACACTAAAGGAACTGAGACAACATATCCAAGGTCTTATGCATCCTGGAAACTCATGACAAAAGATCAAGATAAAAATGTTGATATGAAACAAAAATCAAATCAAAAGGGAGATCCAGCGAGACAGTTTCCCAATTATATTCAGAAATATGCTAAAAATATTAAGAAAAAGAAAACTCATACCACTCCTTATGTGAAACATTCGGAAGACATTTTTAAATTAAAGTATTCAAAACATAAACCAAAATTGGATTCTGCAGATAAGTGTGAAGTGATGAAAAACTGTGAGAATAGATCTGTTGAAAAGGTGGATGAATGTAGAACACAGGCTCAAAACATTCAGTATTATTGTGAAAGTTCGGATAAATCAAAACAAGATCCTGAAATTCTTGTACAGGACACCCCAAACAGATTATCTAAGCAAACAGAATTTTCAAAGACTATTTGTGAGAATTCAGAAAGTCAAAAAATCCCCTCTGAAAAATCACCAATGATTAATTTCCAAGCCACGTCTGTTGCTGATTCAGTGGTAGTTAATCCCCCATTATCAAAAGTGGATTGTGACAAAATTTGGAAAAGTAAACTTGTGGTGGAATTAAAAACACTCACTCTAAATCAGATAAACAAGTACAATTTGATTATTCCAAAGAAACCGGAGCTATATGAGGACTTCAAAAAGTGTGATCAAAATCCTCTGACTGAAAAGGATATATCAAAAAGTAAACAGAAAAAAGGTTCCAATAAAAATCTTAAAACAAGCATGTCAGACACACAATCAGATATCAAGGTAAAAGCGGACATTACATCAAGTGAATTTGAATCAGAATCCAAAAGAAATCAAATTGTAAGCAGCACAGATTCAAAGAGCTCAGATGTCACTGTAACATGTGGAACTTTTGTACCAAATGCCTTAACTTCTGAGCCCAAACAAAATATTTTGGTCACTACAGAGGGAAAGGTTTCTAATAGGAAGGTTACTGATAATCCAATTACCCAAAGTGTTGATACAAGAAAGTCTGACAGGGAGAATTTTTTAAGTAGCATAGAAAAACAACTACTTGATACAAAGCAGCGTCTAGCAAATACAACTAAATTTCTGGAGTCGTCTCTCTTTGTTGATCCAAAAGTGATGTCAATGTCAAAAACTCTACAAAAAGCTTGTAACACTAATTCGGAAGGTAGTTCACTTGCCTTTAAAGATGTTCAGGTCAGAGGATTGAATAATGCAAGACACAAAATCATGCTAGGGCAAGATCAAAAGTTTGATTTGGATAAATTAAGATCTAGATTCAAAGGAACACCAATTACCAATCCATTATCCAAAGAGAAACTTGCTGGTGATGATTTAAGGCCATCTTATACAGTGCGAAAAGATAACCAAAAGCATGAGGACAAACACAAGCATACAAGTCAGTCCAAAATAGACATAAGACATCATGGTAAAGTATCATCAAAACTACAGGACACTAGAAGTAAAAAAGTTTTATGGTCAACTGCTATGAAGAGAAAAATAGCAATTGAAAGTGGAAGGCCATTGAATAAGACATTACCAATTTCTAGGAGCACCAGTTTGCCCCAAATGAAAGAAAGAACATCTTTAGAAATAAGAGATGAAAAGAAACCAGAGCAAAAGTTGGAACTTGAAGAAACTTTGGGAAACAGAGATGTGAAGTTGAAGACTCTGGAGGTGAATCTTGGAACAAAAATATCTTGCACAAAATATGAAAGAAAATTAGTCACACCAAAGATAGATCAAGCCAATTCAGATACCTATAACTTGGAATCCAGATGCATCCATGGAAGTACGGAAATCCAATCTTTTAAATCATTAACAGAAAAAAGTTTGGAGACAATGGGAAACTCTGTACAGGAAAAATCAACTCAAGGAAATAAAACAGACATGCCATCAGTCTCAAAGGAATCAGTTATCCAAGAAAAACAAGGAATAAATCATTATTCATCCACAGAAACATTTACTAACAAGAAACCAAAACGTAATGGAGTAATCATTAAAGATATTAAAGTCAGGCATAATCCTATTCAAGATGGAAGTCAAATTAAGAAGCCAGTCAGGATTTCAAAATGGCACAAGAAGTGTTCTGAGAAAGAATGTGTAACTGTAAGCATTGGAAAGACATTTCTTCCTGCAAATGACAATTTTGTGGATATAAACTTAACTGGTAAAACAGTTCCTGTGCAAGAATCTCAAGTTTCAGAAAAGGTAGAACAGAATCCTATTTTGGACAAGAAAAATAGCAAGAGTCTTAATGAGAATTCCTATGAAAAAAGTCTTAATTCAGATGAAGTCAAAGACGTTTTAATATGGCACAATGAAAATCAAATGAGTGATTGGACACTAACAAACAAAACTGAACTCACGAAGAAAACAGCGTTAAGTGGACTGTCAGAAAATAGACAGCAGGTATTTAATGAAGATATTTCAGAATTAGTTTCATCAATCTCACAGAGTCCAGTATTATCAAACTCCAAGAACTCAATTGTATTAAACCCCAAGGACTCAACTGTATCAAACAAAGATTCTCCAAGTGACAATGTTCCAGCCACACAATCTTTGAAATCTAAGGAGTTGTTTCTTCCAGAGAAGCAGAAGAATTCCATATTCCAGTCTCCAAATACAGTCACTATTGTAGATGCCTTCGTGTCTACTAACGATAAAATTGTTTCCAAGAAGCAAAGCATTCTGGATTTGCCAGTGCATTCCACAGCTCAGATATCTGTTGAAAATATTGCCCTAAAAGAGGGCATTGCAGAGAAGCAGAAGAATTCCATATTCGAGTCCCCAAATACAGCCACTGTGTCTACTAATGATAAATCTGTTTCCATGAAGCAAAGCATTCTGGATTTGTCAGTGCATTCCACAGCTCAGATATCTGTTGAAACTACTGCGGAGACTATTGCCCTAAAAGAGGGCTTTGCAGAGAAGCAGAAGAATTCCATATTCGAGTCCCCAAATACAGCCACTGTGTCTACTAATGATAAATCTGTTGCAGAGAAGCAAAGCATTCTGGATTTGTCAGTGCATTCCACAGCTCAGGAATCTGTTGAAACTACTGCAGAGACTATTGCACTAAAAGAGGACATTGCAGAGAAGCAGAAGAACTCCATTTTTGAGTCACCAAATACGGCCACTGTATCTACTAATGAAAAACTTGTTCCAGAGAAGCAAAGCTTTCTGGATTCATCAGTGCATTCCACAGCTCAGGAATCTGTTGAAACTGCTGCAAAGTCTTTTGCGCTAAAAGAGGGCATAGAAGAGAAGCAGAAGAATTCCATATTCGAGTCCCAAAATACAGCCACTGTGTCTGCTAATGATAAATTTGTTTCAGAGAAGCAAAGCGTTCTGGATTTGTCAAGGCATTCCACAGCTCAGAAATCTGTTGAAACTACTGCAGAGTCTTTTGTTTTAAAAGAGGACATTGCAGAGAAGCAGAAGAATTCCATATTCGAGTCCCCAAATACAGCCACTTTGTCTACTAATGATAAACTTGTTTCAGAGAAGCAAAGCGTTCTGGATTTGTCAGTGGATTCCACAGCTGAGACATTTGTTGAAACTACTGCAGGGTCTTTTGCACTAAAAGAGGACATTGCAGAATTGCATAATCAAAGTAATGAACCATTAAATTTAGATGGTGTGGACCCACTAATGGTCAATGTGGTAGAGGTAGAGATATCTGGTGAGGAATCTTCTTTTAACATTGAGAATTCTAAATGTGCTGATCCAGAAATCTTAGGCAAAGATGATGTAAGTCAGAAATCAAATGACACAAACAGTATATTTCCTTTGAAACCACTGTCAGAACAAATTCTTGCCGATATATCCACCCCACTGCCAGTATTCAACATTAACAATAATAAAGATATTAAAAAGAGTTGTGTTCCGGTTTTGGATGAAGACAAATTGAATGAAAAAAGCGTTACACAGGAAGAATCGATTTTCGCTGAAAAACATCCCAAAGCTTTTGATATCTTATATTCTAATTTAGTTTCTGAAATGGCTGCAGATCAGTTAATTCTCCAAACATTTACTAAAACTGCTGATAATATTGCAACTTCATCCATCACTGATAACACCAACTGCAATCTAATTTCTGTGGACAATGTATTGGATTCACCTGTAGAGAAAAGTTCTGAAGTTATTGTAGAAAGTCAGATGACACTATTTGAAAATTTAGAAAGCACTAGCAAAAATACAGAACCCCACAAATCAACAATCAACAAATTCCCCATGGCAGAAAGTACAGATTCTGCCGTACCAATCAGTGATCATTTAAAGGATGTTAATCATGTAAACACAGAACAACATGTGGAACCAACAGTTAATGAATGCTCAGACCAAGTTGCTGTTGAGGCTGCGTCTGTCCTAATAAGTCTGTATTCATCTGTTACAAGTCCCCTGAACAAAAAGTCTCAAAATAAAATATCAGTGCAGGAATGTCCACCACAGAATTACTCAACATATGAAGACGGTAACCCTGAAGTCCTTACAGCAGTTAACAACATTCGATCACCAGAGAATCAAAATAAACATTTCCAAAATATGTTTGAAGACAACAATATGAACATTCCTTTTAATAAAAAGTTATCTATCAAAGGCCACCCAAATCATGAATTTTCTGTGACAAGCATTGATCTGGGTGAAGTCCAAAATTCCGAAACTGCTGAATTGGTGATGGAAGACCTTAATCTTAATACAAAGCCCCAACTTACTAAAGAAAATGTTGAAATTTTTGACAAAATAAATCATGACAGCTTGAAAAGGAAACTAGCAAATAAAATTACAAACAAAAGCAAGATCAAATCCCTCCAAGATTTGGCATTTGCTAAAGTACCAAGCATAAAAATAAATATTTATAAGGATGTAACACAATTACCAAATGTTAAACCACATACTTTTCAATATACAAAAGAACAATCAAGCCCTTTTCAGCAGTCATTTGAGCACTTTTTGTCCAATCAACATGGCAAAATTTCAAAATCAAATGACAATAAATCAAAAGTTGCGTCTGAACATTCTATAAATTCTTCAGAGATATTTTTGGAAAATGAGAGTTCTGATGATGCAGTGAATTCTAAAAGTAGAACCAGTTCCCTTTCACTGAATTCATCTAGTGATAATATTATTGAGGAACTTGAAGAGATTCCTGTTCCTGTAGCACCAGTGAGAACTCAAGAAGATAAAAGAGAGTCACCATCAGAGAAGAAGGAAACGCTACTCCAAGAAAGTTCATCACATACATTTGCTGAATTAGCTCCTCTCAGTGCACCAATGCAATTAGAAAATACTATTGAAAAGTCCACTGGTAAAAGAGAGTCACCATTAGAGAAGAAGGAAACGCTACTCCAAGAAAGTTCATCACATACATTTGCTGAATTAGGTCCTCTCAGTGCACCAATGCAATTAGAAAATACCATTGAAAAGTCCACTGGTAAAAGAGAGTCACCATCAGAGAAGAAGGAAACGCTACTCCAAGAAAGTTCATCACATACATTTGCTGAATTAGCTCCTCTCAGTTCACCAATGCAATTAGAAAATACTATTGAAAAGTCCACTGGTAAAAGAGAGTCACCATCAGAGAAGAAGGAAACGCTACTCCAAGAAAGTTCATCACATACATTTGCTGAATTAGCTCCTCTCAGTGCACCAATGCAATTAGAAAATACCATTGAAAAGTCCACTGGTAAAACACCACAAAAAGATGTTTATTTAGAGAATCAAGACCATATTGCTTTTGAACAAAGAGCAGGTTTGCAAAAGACAGATGTAATATTATTGGTAACAGATGTTAACACTCAAGGAACTGTTAAACACACAAATAATAATTTCACTGGAACTTCATCCAAAATCAACAGCTGTTTGAAGAATCAAAAATGTGCAGTAGTTGATGAGAAAATAGCAGAAAGGCAAGAGAAAGACGATGAATTATTGTCTGCAGACAGCAATATTTCCAGTGAAGCTTCTCTTCAAAAGGATGTTCATGTTGAAAACCATGATCCCAATGTTGATGAGCAACATACACAAAGGCAAAAACAGGATGCCAATGTGTTGCCTGCAGATATTAAAATTTCAGAGGGTAATTCTGGGAGTACAAGTTACCCTGCCACAGCAGTAATAGCTCTATGCCAAGAAAATAGTCAAAGTTCAAGAAACAATAATCAAGAGAGACTTATGGATGATAGAGAACTTTTAAGACAAAGCTATAGTGATGATATTAACATCATTGCTAATGGTGATACACAATGTGATGCCATAAACCTCTCATGTTCCTTGGATTCTACATCAGAAGTAGCAGATTGTAACCTAGCAGTAATATCATGTGACGACAATAGTTCGGACAATGAAGAATCAAGTTCACCAATCTCTAATGCACAACCAACAACAAAACTTTCTTGGCATAAACCATCAACCAACTACAAGTCCTGTGCAGGATACTATGAAGGTGTTCCTTTGTACATCATGAACCCTGTGCCAGAGAGAAGACTTAGTTACGGTATGAAACTACCAGTTCAAGTTCTAATATCTGATGACATGGATGAAGAAGATTCTTTTGGAAAGCCAATTTCCGTTTTAGAAAATTGTCAACCTAATACTATTAAAGCAAATTTACCTAAGAACATTAGTAGTGTTTCAGAAAAGGAGATAACAAGTAACAAAACGTCAAAATTAGTGGAACATTTATTAAAGATAAATGAATCAGACATAAATGCGCTAAATAAAGCTTACTCTCAGCATTCTAATGAAACTACCATACAAAATGATATCCCTTTGCCGGTTTTTCTCTATGAATCTGGAAAAGCCCCTGATGATTCCATGTCAAGTGCAACTTCTCTTAGTTCTGCTTCTTCTACAAAAATCATTCCTGTTTATTGTTCATTGGATTTATGTAGAGAAACAATGCCTGAAACTTCATGTGTTGTCACCTCCATTACTAGACCCATTGTATCAGAAAGAGAGTCAGCACAACCTGCCCTGCCTTTGAATAACAGGAAAGGAAACAGGGTAGTCGAGGAAAGCTCTAAATCTAAAATACCACAAAATATGACCACAAATCCAGTTGAATCTGTATTGGTTAATTTTGAAGAACCAAATGAAACAAGTAGAACTGAAGTCTGTAAAACATCCAAGGAATTACAAGTTACTGTTCCCAAGTCCCCAAACACTGATAGTATACACATTCATGAACCAGAATTACCACTAAATTTGCCTGAATTTTCAAAGTTAATTGATACAGTATCAGAAACCTTTAAGGCAGCACCGCAAAATATACAAAATATATCAGTAAATGAGAAAGAAAATGCAATTATTGATCTAAGCACAAATAACAATATACCTCATGTAATTGACTCTGGTAACTTAGAAGACAAAAGCCAAGGTACTGAAGTCCAGCAAAGAACTGAAATCCAAGGGATAACTGAATTCCACATTCCTGACATCCAGCAGACAACTGAACCCCAGCAAACAGCTCTTGCAGACATAGATACAAATGTTACTCTGATTGATTGTGCTGATCAAGAAATAAGTTTTAGACCCAACACTCCAGGAACTCCTGTCCAAGATGAAATGGATTTACAAGCAGCTAAAACAAATGATAACCCAAAAGAAAATATCAGTTCTGTTCCAGAAGAAATTATTCCTCAGATTGTGGGCAAGGAGATGCCAGCACCTCCTCTGTCTGGTGAAGAAAATGTCAGTTCTGTTCCAAAAGAAGTTTTTCCTCAGATTGTGGAAAAAGAGATGCCAGCATCTTCTATTTCTGGTGAAGAAAATATCAGTGCTGTCCCAGGGGAAGTTATTCCTCAGATTGTGGAAAAAGAGATGCCATCTCCACCTATCTCTGATGATGAAAATATCAGTTGTGTGCAAGAAGAGGTTATCCCTCCGATTATGGAAAAGGACATGCCATTACCACCTATTTCAAATGATGAAAATATCAGTTCTGTTCCAGAAGAGGTTATCCCTCAGATTGTAGAAAAGGAGATGCCATCACTGCTTATTTCTGATGATAGAAATATCAGTTCTGTTCCTGAAGAAGTTATTTCTCAGATTGTGGAAAAAGAGATGCCAGCACCACCTATTTCTGGTGATGAAAGTGAAAAGGTAGTTGAGTCCATCGCTGTCATTGATAACCAATTGGAAATGCCACCAACACCTATTTCAGTCACTGATAATGAATTGGATCAAGTTCCAGTTCTGTCTGAAAATGAAATTGTTGTTGATTGTCAAGAACTTTCTAATACTGTTGAGATTTGGGATAGTGGAAGCTGTGATGTTGATTCTAGTAGCTCCAAGGAAGAACAACCGAATTCACCTCATATTGATGTGTCAATACCTCTAGAAAACTTGACCAACTCTTCGAAGTTTCTGGTAAGGGCAATGTCTAAACAAAAGAAATCTACTGCCAAGAATTGTGAATTATCAGATGTGTTAAGTCCTCCGCATTTAATACCAATCAGTTCAGTAAAAAAGAGGAATGCTTTGATGGAATCAGACAATATTAATCATGTATTTACCCAACCGGATACCGAACCGATATTTGACGTAGAGAAAACCAAGAATCAACATTTGTCTGAAGAAGATGTTCAAAGTGATGAAACTCTTATATATTCCTGTGATGAAGTAGAAGATCCACAACTGGATGATAGAAAAAAGAAACGAATAACAAAAAAGAAAATGAAGATGTCTAAAGTGGTAAGAAAACTCAGACAAGAATTGGGAGACAATAAATCATTTGTTACTTCAGATAACCAAAGTAGTCTAAAAATAAGAATTAGAAAGCGCAGACGGTGTGAGGTGTTAAATTCGGTTGATGATAAACTTTTGACAACATCAGATTCAGATCATGAACCAGAGAAAATTGCTCAAGTTAATGTAGAAGTGAAGGAAAAACCAAAGGCAAAAAAAAGGGTGTTCCAAAAGAAAGGTAACCGATCCATGTCTGAAAGTTCTTTCTTAACTGAAATTAAGCCAGATGAGGTGATGCCAGACTACCAACATTCAGTTAGCTGTCCAAATCGAGAGACTGAAGTCAAGAAGAGAAAACACTCCAGATCAAAGCAAAAGAAGTGTACAAAGAACCAAAAGAAAGCTGAAGATATCCGAATAGATAGTGGTAAGTTCTTGTTTTATTTATCAACACTACAGTAAGGATCCACCAAAAATAAATTCAACCAAATAAAGCCGATAATATTAAGCAAATAGCTAAATTACTATTGATATTTTCTCTCTGTAAGTAAATTGTTCTGATGTGAATAACTAGCTTCCAGAAATGCAAAATTCAGTAGGACCCTAGTTCCAAAATCCCTTAATTATCAGATTTCCCCATGTTTGTGTGAATTAAAACTCTGGCATGAAATCAACTGCTCATCAGGTATATGATAGATCGATTTACCGGTAGTTCCTTCTTTTTATCTTGCTCCATTGTATTTAACATAAAAAAAACAGTACAGTGTCTCTTGACATATTATATGTTAGACCACTAGAGATTCCTTAAGCAGCATGAACTCTGCAAGACATATAATTAATTGTATAAAAAGACCAGACAAGAGAACAAAAGTAATCAAATATTGATTTAAAATGAATCATAGTTTCAATGACTCACAAGTGTATAGAACTGTCATAGGTGGCTGTTGACAATAGTACTGTACTAGTTACCTCCCTTCAACCTAGACTATAAACACTTCAGTCTAAAATATAAATACCCGGTACTTCAGAATCGACTTTAATTATAAAATTTGAATTTCTGTTCATTAGTTTGAACAACTGTTAAAACTGTTCTTCATATTTCTTCATTACACTATTTAAATTCTTTTTTTTAAGTTTCAAATGTTTAAACTTTCGGGACGAACATATGGTTTGTAATTTTATTTCCATACTCCGCTTGCACATAGGGGTTTGTAGCAGTGGGAGGAAACCAGAGGACCCGGAGAAAACCCATGAGGTTTTACAGATGACCATATTTCTCGTCATGTACAACCATGGAATCAAAAGCACACCAGTTGGATGGCTGAATGGTTAGCATGTGTGTGCTGAGTCATAAGGTCGGTCATTGAGTCAACTGGTGTTGTTTCGATTCCCCTTCTCCGGTTGACTGTTTGCACATAACAAGGAGTAAGGTCGTCTCTGGTTCTATGGTTTCCTCTCATTGCTAAATACCCCTATGCACAAGCGAACTATTGAAATGAAATTGAACCATGTATTAGTCCCGAAATGATCTAGTTTGTGTTGAGTTGACGTTAAATCCCCTCTCTGTTTCTCTCTCTCCCCCCTCTCTCTACATGAAAAGACACAACATATTTAAATTTAAAACTATCGATACTGTCTCTCTCACACACGGTGTACCAGACTCTAGAAAATAGCTAATGTTCATCTGTAAAACTAGAAAATAAGTAACTCTGATCAGTAAGACTAGATTAACTAATGCACATCAGTCTGGTCATCGAAAGTGGAGACATCAAACATATTTATTATTGTAAATTGTAAGCTATGTTGGGCTACGGCTGTTATGACCAAAGGTTTTGCATTTTTGACCAAAGTGAAATTTGGCCGGGAAGACAATACTTCCTGTTATGTATGATGCCAAATATAGAATATTGCACATGCCATCATTTGTAAGCAAACGGTTAGAGAAAGAGAAACCATGACATAAAAACGATATCGCTCATAACCAATTTATTATTATAGATTATTTTATGTGTCTCAATCCAAGGATCAACTAAAACATTTTGATATGGTGTTAAATGTCAAAAATTAACAATACAACAAATAATTGACTAAAAAAAATGACAAAAAAAATCATTAATGGGCATTACGAATCAACAATTATTAAAATACTTAACTATTAATCATGTTGGGCAAAATTAGACACTCCAGCCCCCATTTAGGCCAAACGAATAATTATATCTATTGTCATAATTACTACTATAGTCACTGCAGGGGGCCTTAAATTCAGCCTTTGTATAAAAAGTGATTTTAGAAAGCATACCTACTGTGATTACAGAACATGTATCGTAAAAGTAGAGTAATCTCCCATGCACACTGGCTCATTGATACTGTGAAGGTTTTAACTAATGTTAAAGGTTTTAGCCGATGTTAAAGGTTTTATCTTCTTCACTTGGCATTTACAACTAACAACTTTATGGATACACAATTACTGAGTTTAATACTTAGCGATGTTTCGACAAGGATACTCTCGTCTTTGTCAAGCTAATGATATAGGTAGCCTATGTGAATAGTAGGCAAATATATACAGAATAAAGACTCGAGTATTCATGTCGAAACGTCGCTTAATATTAAACTCAGTAATTGTGTATCCATAAAATTGTATCGTGTGTTAAAGGTTTTAACCCATGTTAAAGGCTTTAACCCATGTTAAAGGTTTTAACTGATAATAAAGGTTTTAACTGATAATAATAAAGGTTTTAACCCATGATGGGGATCATGTTCACATATGATTTATATCGTAAAATAAATGTCAGACTAACCAGTTGGAATAACCCCAAATTGTAGATGGTCGAATGGTAAGCATTGAGTCGATTCCCTTGTTGTACGTGACAAGGAGTAGTGTGACCTGTCCAACCCTGTGGGTTATTGCTGGAACCTCCGGTTTCTTACTACTGATAAAGACCCCAATGTGCAAGCAAATTATTGAAATAAAATTGAACCATGTGTTAGCCTTCTAAAAAAACTGTAAAAATATGTCCTTATTTCTGTGGGGAAAAAAATATGTGGTTGCACTATTTCCTTCAGTTGGAATTCAATATAAGAGTAGGCTATAGTATTACTGCCCGGGCAAAATTTCTCATAGCACACTGCATGGCGTATGCCCGTCTTCGTTAGCCCAGTCAGAGCAGAACAGTAGGATGTTAAACCCCATTTCATTTCATTTCCCTTTTATTTATCAAGACCCCAGAAGTACAGAAAATTAAAATGATGTGGCCTAACTACAATAAATTAAACAGCTGAATGTTATTAAAGTTAACTATAGAAATTAACAAAACCAATGATGGCAGGTATCTACTATCACTCATTTAAGTTGTACTGTTTCCTGGTAGTATTTTATCAGCTGCGTATCTAGAACATATCATATCCAAGCTTTTGTGTAATGTAGATGTGTTTTTTAATATTCATATTGAATATTTTCCACACACTCTGTTCAAATCAATATTATTGAAATGAAAATATTATTTTATTTTATTACATTTGATTCTTTATTATTATATTTCTGTTAACACCTTTGAGCAATAAGCAGTCTATTGATGAAGCAATAGAAATGTTTAAACTAGGTCATCAGGATAAAACAATTTAATTTTCGATTGTTTGGATTGCAGAATGGTTAGCACATGTGCGATATATCATAAGGTCTGTGATTGAGTCAACTGACATGGTTTCGATACCCCGGTTGTATGTGGCATAGAGTAGGGTCGCTTCCTCCGGTTTCCTCCCACTGCTAAAGACCCCACATGCAAGTGAATTATTAAAATGGGATTGGGGGATCACAGTGGCTAAGTGGATAAGGCGCTGGTTCGCTAGCCTGGTGGTCGGGTGTTCGATCCCTGCATTGGCTGAGAAAGTTCATCTCGCTTTTCCGGCATGATTTCCCCTTGTCAGTGATGCAGAAGGAGGGCCTGACAAGGACAGCTGCCTAGTCATTCGGATGGAACAAAAAACCAACGTCCCGTGTACACATTGGAGTGCACGTAAAAGATCCCTTGGCAGTTGAAATTAGGTATAAGAGTAGGCTGTAGCGCCGCTGCCCGGGCAAAATTTCCCTCATAGCACACTGTATGGCGTATGCCCGTCTTCCATTAGCCCAGGTTAGGTGCAAAAGCGTAGGACGTTAAACCCCATTTCATTTCATTTAAAATGGGGTTGAACCTTGTGTTAGTCTCAAATTGACCTCGTTTGTGTCAAGTTGAGTTAAACCTCTCTCTCTCAATTCATGAAGAGCCATGTGAATCACATAAAAGATATTTTGTTTAAAATTTCAAAACTTATGAAATATTGGAAGGAAAAGCTTTTAGAAAGTACTGTTGGTTATTAGATAATTTTGTATTTCCCCCCCCCCCCCAAAATAAGTAGCAAACTTTTTAACATTTGTTATTATACTAAAGAACAGAAAATCAAATTAGTCTGGCCTAAATTTGAAGTTAGCGGATAAAAGGATACAGGCTTTTTTTTAGTAGACCTATTGGTGAAAAGTGAAAGTTCTAATGTATCAATCTCCGAAGTTACAATGCCAATATCCAAATAAGATAGGAAGAGTTTGATTTTCCGTGAATAGGAGACTCTTAGAACTAGATTATTGTTTGAAGCTCTGAAATGTGTTCCAAGAAGTTGTCCGGGGTATTTGGGGGAAAGTTTCTGGTGCCTATGACTTAAAGATGTGTGTACAGTGTCAAGATAAGCAAGCTGTTTCTACAAATTTTGGCGTTTGATGTGCTTGTAAGGGTTGCAGTTTACCATTAGCAAAACCCTGAGGATTCCCTGACTATGTAATAATAGAAGAATTAAAGATATGTTGCCACAAAAGTATTTATAGGGTAGTTAATTAATTCCACTAAAAGTACGTTAATTTTGATATGTATGGAATGTAGACACACCCAATCTTACTTGAAAAATACTAGATTTTCTGAATGGCACCCATGGGGCACGTAGAAGACAAAAATGTGAGGATATATATCCCTGAAAGGCAGCCTGTTTTCTTGATTGTTGAAAGGAACCTTCTTATGTGTTGACCAGAGAGAGAGAAATAGGGTTTAACGCCCACCCGACACAAACCAGGTCATTTTGGGACTAACATATGGTTTAATTTTATTTCAATAATTCGCTTGCGCTTTAGAGGTCTTTAGCAGTGGGAGGAACCGGAGAGCCCGGAGGAAACCCATGAGGTTGAGAAGGTGCCCCTATCTCCATGCCACATACGCTCGCACGAGCAATCGAAACCACAGCTGCAAGCCAGAGGTGGCCACCAGCTAGAGTTTGAAGCATGGCACTCTAGACCACTAGGCCATCCCCTAAAGACCCCTACGCACAAGCAAATTATTGAAATAAAATTAAACCATATGTTAGTCCCGAAATGACCTAGTTTGTGTTGAGTGGATGTTAAACCCCATTTCTCTTTCTCTCTCTTCACTTTTTATGGTAAATGGACAGCAAGTAACGACAGAAACAGGCTGACATTGATTCTTTCTCAACCAAGGCACATGATAAACAAGGTTAATAAAAATAGGTCATTGTAGCTTGAGGTAGTTTTCTTTCGATTTAAACATTTTGAGAATGATTTGAAGCAAACTTTTGATAAATCAATTAATTTGAATATTTTTTTTAATTCAATTGTATCGTCAAAACTCACAGGTTGTTTGCTGGAAGGCATCTTTGACAATCGGTTCATTAGTCATTTAGAATCCAACATTACAAATATATCACACATGCGATGAAAATAGATTTAGGTTCAACAGACTGACCTTGTTATGCTCAAAGGAACATATTTTTAATGCGAGATATGTCATGTAATATTTGTAATCGTATATTTCTTCTGACTTCTTGGTGACAGGTTTTGTTTTATTATTTGGACAATGTATTTATCAGAAAAACGGTTTTATGGTTTAGTGCAGCTGTTCTTGTGATGAAGGTATTTTAGATGTTTATATCAAGGTAGAGTGGTTGGAAGGCCGAATGGTTTGCACGTGTGCGCTGTATCCTAAAGCTTGTCATTTCGTCAACTGGCGTGGTTTCGAATCCCCGGTTGTATGTGAGATGGAGTAAGTAGGGTGGTCTTCCAATTTGGGTTTTCTCTGGGTCCTCCTGTTTTCTCCCTTTGTTAAAGACCCCTACGTGCAAGTGAAGTATTGAAATAAAATTAAACCATATGTTAGTCCCGTAATGACCTAGTTTGTTGGATGTCAAACCCCATTTCTCTCTATCTCTCTCTCTCTCTCTCTCTATATATATATATATGTTACAGTCAATGTCTATAATCAGGCAATGTGTACAATGCCTGAAATAACCAGTCAATGTGTACATTGCCTAATGAAGCCAGTCATTGTGTACATTGCCTAAAATTTCCAGGCATTATGTACATTGCCTGATTAATTAGCCCAATTATTTTACACATTGACTGATTGTTGAAGAGCAATTATTGAGAAGACTAGATTACCACAGCAACAATCAGTCAATGTTAACAAAACCTGGGTTAATTAATCAGGCAATGTACACGATGACTTTGTTTTCAAAGTAACTTTTGAAATTGAAATCGTTTTTTCATCGAAGTCATTTTTAATCAAGTATCTTTTATATGAAATGAAGCCTATGTCATTTTTAATCAAGTCATTTTTTTTATCAAAGTCATTTTTTTTTTATCAAAGTAGTTCTTTTTCAAAGTCATTTTAAAAATCAAATGATTTTTTTTAAACCTATTAAAGTATCTTTTATATGAAATGAAGCCTATGTGATCAAAGAACGAAACCTGTGGTAATCTAGTCTTCTCAATAATCGCTCTTCAACAATCAGTCAATGTGTAAAATAATTGGGCTAATTAATCAGGCAATGTACATAATGCCTGGAAATTTTAGGCAATGTACACATTGACTGGCCTCATTAGGCAATGTACACATTGACTGGTTATTTCAGGCATTGTACACATTGCCTGATTATAGACATTGACTGTAACATATATATATATATCAAGGTATATTGGCACTATGGCCTACTGCTAAAGGGTCTTTTACATGCATGCCAATGTGTACATGGTACTTCAGTTTTTGGCTCATCCAAACAACAATGAACTTTGTCGTCCAAAGCAGGGATCGAATATGGAACCTCTGGGTAAGCAAGCCAAAGTCTTACTTACAGAGCCACTGTGGTCACTTAGTAATATAGTTTCGAAAGCAAAGTGTAAAAATGAATGTTGAGACTTCGTGACAAGGTTTCAAAACATTTTGAATAAAAAACATGCTATTTGATCCGACATAGCAAATCTTTTATGCTATTAAGGAAACAATAAAAGATGAGACGACCGAATACAACCCACTCACGTCTTTGATTTTATAATGAAATTCATTAGTCTTAATGGAATATTACAAAAACAATAGAGCTGATTGTAGATTTTTATTTGAACAGGATAAAGAAAATGAGGTTTAATTAACTCAACACGATCAACACATGGTTGATTATGGACAGAGGATCAAATAAAAAAAATCGTTTATTTTGTACACCAATGATTATTTTATTAAAATTCAAAAACATGCTTGGCGGTCGGTTTGACATTTTCTGTTATGTTTCTTTTGTTAATTGTGTCAATTTCAGCCATTTAAATTACAATACTTGACAACAGATTGACGGATGGGCCTCCAAGGATCAGCCAATCGTACTCAAAACATATGACATGTGGATTATTTTCATACTCTAAATAAGCTTTATAAAATAAAACACCTATTTATTGAACCTAGAAATACTTCATGCTCTCAATGTAACTATATTAATTACCTATAGATATTTTCCCTACATCCTTTTATTGTGAAATATTGATTTTTGTACATATTAAAGTTTAATGTGAAACCATTTGCAAAGCTGGTAGTCGTATAAATAACAGTTTCTCGTTTACTTTGACTGATACGGTTCTATACTTCAATATGTTGCAGTGTTTTGTCTTTTCTACCAATCTAATAACGTAACATTTTCAAGTGTTCAAGATTCTCCAGTGCCTTATAGTTTTCAGTCATCTTTACATATTTGAGGGTGATTGTTTTTTAATAGATCTATATAAATAGTGTGTTTATGTGGCGACTGTGAAATGATATATATATATATACCTACGGCCTGAAATTATCAATACCAGTCCATTAATCTTGATTTCTAGGTGAGCAATTTTTATTTAGTTATGAATTCATTTAGTTTTGAAAGATGACTGTTGCCATGGGGACTTTTGTCAAAGCAGCAGTACATGAATAAGTTATATTAATCATCCCACACAACTTTTAAGTGGATAAAAATAATCTAAATTGGTCAGTTACAATTACAAATTCACTTCTTGTTAAAAATAATGGATAAAAAAGTGATAAAAATGGACAATTTCTTTAGTCCCAAGCTATTATGAATATGTTTTGTTTGTGTGAACAGACTTGATATATTTGTCAGAAACATTGAACTGCAAGGCTGCGGAGGATCAGTTTTGACTCAAATTTTTTTTAATTTGGCCCTCTCATGTTTTTTTAGAGAGTACTTGATAGAATTGATTGTGGTTTGGTTTCAATGTTTAATGTGTGTATAAAGGACCATACACACAAGGGGGGTTGGGATGGCCTAGTGGTCTATAGCGCCGTGCTTTCGACCTCTAGCTGGCTGGTCACCTCTGGCTTGCGGCTGTGGTTTCGAGCCCTGGTGTGAGCGTATGTGGCATGGAGATAGGGTGCCTTCTCAACCCCATGGGTTTCCTCTGGGCACTCCGGTTTCCTCCCACTGCTAAAGAACCCTACGCGCAAGCCAAGTAGTGAAATAAAATGAAACCATATGTTAGTCCCAAAATGACCTAGTTTGTGTCGAGTGGACGTTAAACCCCATTTCTCTCTCTCTCTCCATACACACAATGTGTAACAGATGAAGATTAAAATATATTGGCCTCAGTTCTATAGATCGACTAAAGTACATATTCTCCCATTGTAAACAAAATTGGTAATATAATTCATAAACAATGCAGCCTTCTGTAAAGTAAATATATTGATTAATAAGGAAATTAATATCTTGAAAAAATATGTGTTTGTTTGTGTTGGTCCATTTAGAATTACAAAATAAAGTCTTTGTATTGAGTGGATGTCATTCCCCAATTAAGTTTATTACATCAAAATCTCTTTTTAATTAAGTTGATTGTATCACAATCTCTTTCAAATTTACTTAATTATATTGTGGCTGTTATGAATATTTTAGATAAGATATATATACTATTATGTACCAACCAATAATTTCACTCAGTGAGGCAAAATGGCTATTAAATTTGAGAGAGATGTGGTTGAATTTTCACTTGACACAAACTTGGTTATTTTGGGAAATTATTGGCTATTAAATTTGTTCTTGACCTGGACATCAATATAATTAATGATAAATTTAATGTCGGTATATTCACTTAAACAGACAAATTTGGTTTTGAAGCAGTAAAATACTTGTCAACTTACAGTGACATCAGATACTACACTAAATAATGTTTTCTATTCACAGGCGTTACGACTTTTGAAAATATGCAACAATAAAGAAATATTTCTTTTCCGAATAAAATCTCTTTATTTTAAGTGCACTGCTAGAGGTGGCACACAATTACGCATTTTTAAAAAATTTTCCAAACTTCCATTTTTTTTCAACATACCAAGTTTGACTACATATTGGTTAATGATTCAATTTATAATTCCAGTTGGTCGCTAAAACTAATAGTTTTTTTTTGTAGTTTTTAATGTTATTTTATCTGGATTATCTCCCTTTTTATTGGGAAACTTTGTCACTTTCAAAGCTACGCCGTCATTACCGCTGTACTGGCTAATTTACGTCATGCCATTCAGTCAGCAGGCGGCTGTCTTCCAAGATGGTCTACATTCCTTTGCTTTCTTGTATTCAATTTTGTTTGTTTTTGTGACAGTTGGAATAATGTTCCCTAAATGCATTTAATATCCTTCGATTCCCTTCTTTATTGATTTAATGCATTTAGTTTTTTGAACTTCTTCTCTGATACATTTACCAGTGAGGTTACTTGTATAGCAGAATTAATATAATATGCTTGCATTCGTATTTCTTGCGACATATGACAGATCATGACTTACTATGAAATGAAATGTTATGTTCAGCCTGAAAACATGACTTCCATTTTTACTTTATCATATAAATATTGGCAGAATTCTCTTTTATCTTAATAGTTTATGAAAATTGAAAAAAAAAAAAAAGTAATTTGAAAACATCACATTTATTGACCTAGAACAAAGTGTGGATTTTTTTATCACTAGAACAAAGCAACTAAAATCAATGATATTTAATTTTTTGTATATTCATAATTTATTGTGCTTATGATATGGTTATGTTTTTGTCATCTGGATCGGTACTTTAAAAATGGGGTTGCAATTAAAGGAGTTGTCTCCCATGTTGTGACTTTTTAAGGTTTGTGGCACACCCTGTTTCTGTTTGTTTTTTTAAGCTATTAAAATGTCCATTGCTGGCAAAATATACAGAATTATGTTACAGTTGGTAATGTGAAGTTGCTGAGTGATTGCAGTCACCAAACTTAAAATTTGTGAGGGGACCCTATCACTGTTGGAAAACTATTGGGTTTTACGGGCGCACGCGTTGTTTAAAATAATCTGTCGAAATTAGATAATAAGTGTTGGGTTTATAACAGTTTTCTGACAATGGTTTGAATTTGAACACTAAATATAGAAACTCATGTTGAAACAGCGCAACTACATGATACCCGAGAGAGAGAGAGAGAAATGGACTTTAATGTCCACGCGACACAAACTAGATCATTTCAGGACTAACATATGGTTTAATTTTATTTCAATAATTCACTTGTGCGTAGGGGTTTTTAGCAGTGGGAGGAAACCCACAAGGTTGAGAAGGCGCCCCTATCTCCATTCCACATACGCTCACACCAGGGCTTGAAACCACAGCCGCAAGCCAGAGGTGACAGGCCAGCTAGAGGTTGAAGCACGGCACTCTAGACCACTAGTCCAACCCACCATCCCCATGATACAAAAGTTGTAGTGTTTATTTGTTTATCAACCATCTGCTATTCAATAGCTCAGTGATTATTTGGACAACTTCTTGCCATGATCAGTCCAACCTCGTGGGTTTTCTCCGGGTACTCTGGTTTCCTGCCACTGCTAAAAACCCCTACGCGCAAGCGAGTTATTGAAATAAAATTAAACCATATGTTAGTCCTGAAATGACATAGTTTGTGTTGAGTGGATGTTAAACCCCATTTCTCTCTCTCGCTCTTTCCTGTCGTTTTGGCTCAGTGAATAATAGGACACTGGTTCGCTAGATTGGAGGTATCAATCAGTTTTGCTCCTGGTGTTGGCCGAGAAAGTTCCTTGACATATTCTGGTACGGTTTCCCGTTGTCAAGGAAGTAGAATGAAGGGCCTGGCAAGGGACAACGTATGGCATATGTTTACATGAACACAGTTAGTGCTGAACAATAGGAGGTTAAACACCATTTCATTTCATTTCTTGCATGGTTTGCGGGAGTGGTTGACCGATTGGTGTAGGGATTCTATATTATTCTTTTAAAGGACAATATTGGTGCCAGTCATTATCACATATGTGATAGAACTGATTAAACACTTTCAAAATATAATATTAACACAGAGATCATCGCTACCACAGAGGAGTAATAAAGGATTCATGAATCGGAAGTGACGAACGCCAAAGGAAAACACAAGTTATTCCTCTATATAACTAACTGAAGTAACTTGTGATAACAGATACATGGGCGAATATCTGCTCACTAATAATTCCCTCGAAGACCTAAAGTTGCTGTGTGACACTGTGAGAGAATATCTTACAATTCATAAAAAGAATTGACTGCCACTAGATAAGAGAACAGGAAAGAAAAACAGATTAAAAGTCCGTGCATTACCATGTTTTTATAAGGTAGGGGAGACCGGGGCACATTGACCACCATGGATATATCCTTTATAAATAATACACTATACAACCCAACACTATACAGAAGTGAGATAACTTCTTAGACCCATTTCTCCATCAATAAGCCACATGCTGCCAATTATTTTCTTAGGCAGTGGATTTTTCAAAAAAGCGCTTAAAAGAGAAAAATTTTCCATACATGTTAACTTCTGAGCCTAGGAAATTCTTGTACTTAAGTACATATATGTCTAATCTATACAATCCAGATAAACCGGGGTTTGATCCATATAAGAGGGCATATTGATTTTATTTTAAATTTTGATCATGAAATAAAGAGATCTTCTAATAAAAACATTTGATATGAAATGACGACAAACATGTATGTGAACTTAATTGTTCAATGTGCCCCGGTCTCCCCTATAGAATGAATAAAAACAAGGGGCTGTACGGAGTATTTCTATTTTTCACGTGTTCTCTTATCTTATGACACTTAATTACTTTATTGTATCGTCAGATAACCTCTTGTGGTTCCTTATAACAACTTTTTGTCTTCGAAGGAATTATTACTGAGCAGAAATTCGGCCGTTTATCTGTCATCACTCGTCACTTCAGTCATTCACATAGAGAGATAACTCATGTTTTCCTTTGGCGTTCGTCACTTCCGATTCGTGAATCCTTTATTACTCCTCTATGATAGGGATGATCTCTGTGTTAATATTATATTTGGAAAGTGTTTAATCAGTTCTATCACATATGTGATAATGACTGGCACCAATATTGTCCTTTAAGTCGTTTCCGGTGTGATTTCCCCTTGTCAGTGGTGCAGGACGGGGGGCCTGACAAGGACAGCTGGCTCATCGTTCGGATAGGAGAAAAGAAAAAAAACGGCTACCAGGTATATACATTGGTGTTCACGTAAAAGATCCCTTGACAGTTGCAATTTGATATAAGAATAGGCTATAGTGCCACTGCTTGGTCAAAATTTCCCTCGTAGTTCCAGCCAGAGCAGAACAGTATGACGTTAACCCCTATTTTATTTCAGTTTCATTTTTTTTGAGTGCAATATTCTCTCCACAATAATAATGCATTTGTATTCCAATAACTTATCACTCCATGAAACATGTATTAAAGCATGCACTGTATATAATATACAGTCTACAGTAGTTAAAATTGATTATATTTTTATGACCAAGCATTTGCTCCGATTATACCATTGTTATATAAATATATATATATATATAGTTGTGTATTGACTGATTGCATATGCTGTAAACTTGATTAATGATGCATAGAATGCATATTATATAGTAGTATATAGGGCTTAATAATTTGGGCTGAAAATAAAACAAATGAAAATTACATAGCAGAACATCGTCAGGTGCATTTGACAGTGAATGTTCATTTGTCTTTAGATGTTTTTTTGCAATGTTAAGAATACTTAATAACACGATTATAAAAATAAATGTATTGATTTGGTTATAAAATTGTAAGGGATATATTGTTTTACCGAAAGCCTAATTCTAAAATTTTTCACCGACCAACCACCCCCCTATCGAAAAAAGACTGGAAACTGTGCTTTGCTAATAAAACCTTAAAAAAGGGCCTGGTTAAACCCAATTTCATTTTGTTTCATATCCTATAGGAGTAGGAACATGGCTGTAGGTGTAATATGCCCACATGCCTAGCAGATTTTTAGACATTAAATGACCAATTCCCTAAAAATGATGATGAAAAGCAGAAAAATTGTTTTAACCCATTTGCAAATATGCTGTTTGTTCAAGTAGATCATCTCAAAGACTGGGGGATGGATGGCCGAATGGTTAGCATGTGCGTATCATATATAACGTCTGTCACTGAGTCAACTGGCGTGGTTTCGAACCCCCGGTTGTAGGTGACAAGGAGTAGGGTTGCCTGCCCAACCTCGTGGGTTTTCTCCAGGTGCTTCGGTTTCCTCCATTGCTAAAGACCTCTACGCGCAAGCAAATTATTGAAATGAAATTAAACCATATGTTAGTCCTGAAATGACCTAGTTTGGGGTCGAGTGGACGTTAAATCCCATTTCTCTCTCTCTCATCCCAAAGACTTATGGAATTCAGATGCTATCCCTGCTTACCCCACATAGTAAAATTTGGAGTACTTTCAAGTACCACATATTGTACTGCCAGTTATAGTTTCTAAGGAGAAAGTTGTCTGCTTTTAAAATAAAATATATTTAAAAGTTCCAGTGCTGTATCCTGTATTTATCCTGTGGTCATGGTAACAAGACAATGTATTAGAGACTGTTTTGTTTCTATATTGTTTCATGTTCAGAAGTTAAATATCTTGTACAATTATCTGAGACTCTGTCCAAAGAAAATGACAATTATGTATGTATTGTCTTTATGTGAATGTTTATCTCGAGAAATGTATATTTATAGAATCACCTCTGCGTGTTCAGGATGTTTGATGTAAGTTTTGTCAATAAATGATGAGTTCCATATGTATATATATATATGTACTTTTATCAGTGGAACATACTAAAATAGCAGACATTTCCATGACAACAAGAATAACTGATTTTCCCATGAATAACTGGTGTTGCAATGATATACCAAAAAAGGTGTTGTCATGACAACCAGAATAACTGGTGTTTCAATGACACACCAAAAAACCTGGTGTTCCCATGACACACCAAAATAACTGGTGTTTCAATAAAATAAAACCAAGTACGAACAATCCAAACCATTAGACAAAATTCAAAGTCCTAAAAAAACGTTACAGGCAAAATAGTTAGGCAAAGTAGTGTAATCACCAAAATAACTGCTTTTCTATGACACACCTTGACACACCAAATTAACTGGTGTTCCCATGACATAACCAAATAACTGCCATGACATACCAAAATAGCAGGCGTTGTCGTGACACACCAAAATAACTAGTGCTCCCATGACATACCCAAATAACTGGTGTTGCCATGACATACCAAAATAGCAGGCGTTGTCGTGACACACCAAAATAACTATTGCTCCCATGACATACCCAAATAACTGCCATGACATACCAAAATAGCATGCGTTGTCATGACACACCAAAATAACTAGTGCTCCCATGACATACTCAAATAACTTGTGTTGCCATGACATACCAAAATAGCATGTGTTGTCATAACACACCAAAATAACTGGTGTTTTCATGACATAACCAGTATTCCCACATGCCTACTAACTGGAAGAACACAAGGAAAAACTTTATGAAAAATATTAATATGATGCATATATTGCCAGATGATTTGAGCTCAGACAGATTTGTCACAAAAGTTCTGATCTATGTGAACAATCCACAAGTGAAGCAAGAAAGCTATTGTTGTAAACTGTTTCAACTTTCTAGATTCAATAAAAAATCTAAGTCATGCATTCAATGAAATGTAATGCTGATTATTTTTTTTATTCATCCTGCTTGATTTTTACTTTCTGTCAATATCCTGTAACACATGATAGAGATTTTCCGATAATCGTGTTCGTGATAACATAATGAGTATTGATTGTATCCCCAAGACATGTTCATGTAGATTTTAATTTATATAAAATACAAAGGTATTATCAACGGGAGATTAATGCTATTATCTGTAACCCAGAGACAGAATGAACAGTGAATTCAATGCTGATGCACTTTGTACATGTGGATAGTGGTTAATTTTACATCTTTTTCGATCCATTACTGGTCAAAAATAGATTCTTTCTCAAACAAGAAAGAGACAGAGATAATATTTGGTTCAAAAAGAGTTATCACATTAAGCTTTTCTAAGGAGACAGGCCCAAAATAGATTCTTCCTAAAACAAGGAAGAGCCAGAGATAATATTTGGATCAAAAAGAGTTATCACATCAAGCCTCTCTTAGGAGACTGGCCAAGCTCCTACAGAACCAACAGAAGAGATGAAGTTGATTTGTGTCGCTCTTGCATCAATTGGTCATACCTTTTTAACTCATATTTTCATCTTGAAGCGAGACACAACCACAATGTGTTCACTATCATGTTCCTTTGACAGTAAAACACATTTTAATTGAGTGCAATCATCTCAAGTAATGGGGTTTAACGTCCACACAAACTATGTTATTTTGGGACTAACATATGGTTTAATTTAATTTCAATAATTCACTTGCGCATAGTGGTCTTTAGCTGTGGGAGGAAAGCGGAGTGCCCAGAGGAAACCCACGAGGTTGAGAAGGCGCCCCTATCTCCATGCCACATACGCTCACACCAGGGCTCGAAACCACAGCCACAAGCCAGATGTGACTGGCCAGCTAGAGGTCGAAGCGCAGCACTCTAGACTACTAGGCCATCCCAACTCCCCCAAGTATATTAGAACTAAGTATTACCGTTGCCAGTCAGCAAGTCAATTATTTGCGCAACTGAAGCTATATGATAAATTACCAGCATTTTTAAAAGAGACAAACTTTTATTTAAAATTTTAATTGTATATATCTATCATATATTGCATTTTAGATATTGATATATGTACAGGAATTGATACTTATTTTTAATTATAAATTTCTGTGATATTTGTTTTTATTTACATAAATGAATACATTACTGAGATATTGTTTTGTCTCTTTAAATTCACCATATGTTTGTGCAATATAGCCCGGTAGGAACTGAAGTGCCATAAAACAACATTTCATTTCATTTCAAAAAGAGTTATTTATGAATGCATTGAAAATATGACAAGCAAGTATTTTTTTTAAATTCTTGGTTCTCGCGAGATGAAACAGAAATATTGAACAGAATTGTAACTAATGCATGCATTTTTATCCAACCTTTCCCTGTAAAATAGGTGTTTTCGACTAAAACCATATTATCATTTCATCACCACGTCCAGAGAGCTGGCAAGTATAATTCTGTTAAGACAAGATGGTATGGAATGGATCTTTTTTTTTTCTCACCTTTAGTATTTATGAGACGATTGAGATGAGTTATTCACACCTGATTGTGATTATCTCCCTTGCATGAATGTGAACATAATAGACATATGGGCGATACTCGATTCACAGTTCCGGAATTGAATTCCAAAACTGGTGTCAATCGAGTGAAAAGGAGAATTTCGGATTACAGCGCATGCGTCGACTATATAAAAAGTATCCCAACCAATCATGACTGATGAAACATATTTTTTACCTAGGAATTACGTCACGATTCTACTCACTCCACCTCAGCTGTCGGGACTGGCAGAACTGTGATAGGACTGAATTCCACGTCACTCGATTGTAATTCTGTCGATTCGGGACGTTCTGGACTGTGAATCGAGCACCGCCATGGTATAATACTTTAGGAACCAGGGTGGCGAAGTAGGTAAAAATGCCTCACTAGTCTGGAGGTCGTGTGTTCGATCCCTGCATCTAGATTTTTCAACACGGTTTCTCCTTGTTAGAAGTACAGGTCTCACGGTCTGGCAAGGATGACCGTCTAGTCATCCAGGTAAATAATCCTGTGGCAATTAGAATTCGTTATAAGAGTAGGCCATAGTGCTGCTGCCTAGGCAAAATTTCAATAGTTTGCTTGTGCCTCAGAGTCTTTAGCAGTGGGAGGAAAGAGGAAGATGCCCCAAGTTCACAAAGCATTCTCAGACTTATGTTGAGAATTTACTCAACTTTAAATCACTGTTTGTAAGATATATATTTGATCCAGAAACACAAAACTTTGCATATAGTTTCTATTAGGGTATTTGATACATTAAACCAACAAAAGTTTTATAAAGGTCTATATTTTAGTTAAAATAGGGCAAACAATTTTGAGTAAATTCTCAACTTCAGTCTGAGAATGTTTTGTGAACTCGAGGCCTGGAGAAAAACCCACAAGGAAATCAATACCACACCATTTGGACTTATTGACATGCCTTATGGTGCAGCGTACATGGTAATCAATTGGTCATTCAAACCCCCTATAATGGTAGAGCAGTGATTAGTTATTATTTTTGATGTCATAATGTGTATACGTCATACCGTATAATTGATGAACTTATATTAGATGTCTATCACTTGTCCAGAAATGAGAACGATATATTATGAAAACAATTGTGTATGTCATACATTGCTGGTGACATAAAAATCTCATTTATAATATATGCATCATAAAGTTACGTAGAAAATATATAAAACTATCAAATGGAAAATAAAATAAATTAATTTTTTAGGAATAAAATATAAATTGTGTATATTGCCGTGGGATATGAGTTTTGAAGATACAAAGTGCATTTCATTTAGATGTATGTTTTCTGAAGTTTTTCTTATGTTGAGCGAGCTTTGAGAGGAAATTATTGTCTGAATCTAGTTAATGTGTGAGCAAGCCTTCTGGAGATATTTTCAAAAAATGTTCCTTGAACAGAGGCTACATATATTTAAAATGTAAGATGTTTTGCAATGAATTGATTTCAGCTTTTCTTGAAGACGTCAGGCCCGGATTCAGGATTTTGTTGAGGGAGGGGCCATACATTGGCGCAAGGGGTAATAATCGGGTTTGGTGTAGTTCCCAGCGGAGTAAATGCGAAAATCATGTTTATATCATCTATTAAGAGCAGATATGTGAACTACAACAGTAACAAAACAAACCAAAATGAAAATCAACTATGTCACACTGGGGCTGACAGGGGATCCGCACACTCGGGCCTCCACCTGGATCCGCACCTGGAAATGTTATGTAATGAGCGAAATCAGCCTATTGCAGGTGTTTATTTTGGCTTCAAATGTTATATGAACTATTATTTAGGTATTTATCCACATGACCAGGCCAATCAACTTGCTGGATCATCGGATGGCTGATATTCAAATTGATTAGAACATCTGAGAGATTTAAGAAGATAAACGATAAAATGGATTATCAAGATTATATGAAATACTGTTGCTACGGTATTGAAGAGTCAAACCTTCCAACATTCATTTCTTCGCTCAGAATATAAGTTATTTGAATGAAATTTTGACAAATTCAAAAACTTGGCATATAAAATCCAGTGAACTAGACTATTCTATTTTGAACTCAAATCAGTGTAACCTAGTCTTGTCATTTTAGTTCCAAAATTGAAAGCTATTTTTTCAGGAATTTGTGACAAGCATTGGCATTGATATAAACTGCTGTCTTTAAATTATAGAGTGACTACAATCTTTGTTTTCTTTAATGTGTATATGTACATACTTCAAACTTTGTGGACATTTTTGACATTTTAATTATTTACGTGATGAATGAAGAGCCCAATGAAGAGCCCCGGAAATAATTGACCCCTATAAAACAACTATAAATGTACTACTACCTGCTCAGATAAGATAAGACTATATTTATAATGCTATAACATTTAGGTCACATCTATTATAAATATAAACCTTAAAGAACTTATAGTGTTTTTGAATTAATGGAACCTTTTGATTGTTTTTTTATTTGAAGGTAGGATATTAACTTCTTCTTATGATTAATCTATCAATTTTTGCAAATGGACTACCCTTTTCTTCCCAAAAGCAAGATACATAAATGATATGAATATATTATAATTGAGCATAGCAAGGAACAGCATCTGGTAGACGTTCAAATGGTATGAAAAAACAAGGTCCATGCATGTACACATCGACATGGATGTAACAGAACCCTTCACAGTTCGAATTCTAATGGAGTAGTCCATATATATAGCATTGCTGTTCAGGCCAAATTTGCCTCATACCACACTACAAGGTGTATGCCTCTCTTCACTACCCCAATTGGTGTAAAAGATAGGTTGCCAGGCAACGAAACATACGCCCACAGCAGCTAAATTCTCGGGCAGTCAACAAGGGTTGTCGCATATTTTTACTTTTTTTGGTAATGAAACATTTGTAATACACTAAAATCTGATTTAGAGTAACAACTCATGTAATTAGGAGAATAAAGTTTTACCTCACGTTAACAATTAGTATATACATGAAACATTTAATATCATGGATTTAGCTGTTCAGTTATCAAGATTCATTGAAAATCAAAATACTTGTTTGTTTCAACACCTTAAACTCTGTGTATCAATCTGAGGTTTAGCATTTATAACGCCACAAAATTTTTTGAAGTTATCAAGGGAGATAACTCTGGCAGTAATTATTTGAATTACTGAAAATCAATAGGCTTCTTCGTCTCATGACCTTAAACACTGTGTGTAAATTTAAAGTCAATCGGATAATATCTTTGGCCTCTAGAGCTTCCACAGGATTTTTTGTCCCCCGCCTTTCGAAGAAAGTTGGGGGACTATTAAAATGGGTTCGTCCGTCCGTCTGTCTGTCTGTCTGTCTGTCTGTCTGTCTGTCTGTCCGTCTGTCCGTCACACTTTTTGGGACACAATAACTCTTTTCCTAATTGAGCTAGAATGTTCAAACTTGGTGTATGTGTTTATTAGGTCAATGCCTTGATGGAGTTCAAAGATGAGCATTTTCCGCTTAGGGTAAGCAGAGATAAGCAATTTGATTGGTTGATGCTTTGGGACACGATAACTTTAGTTCTAATTAAGTGAGAGTGATGAAACTTAGTGTATAGTTTCATTACAGTAATACCTTGACTAAGTTCGATAATGAGCATTTTCCGCTCAGGGTAAGCAGAGCAATTTGATTGGTCGAGACTTTGGAACACAATAACTCTCCTTCTAATTGAGTTATAATGTTCAAACTCGGTGTATATGCTTATTTGGTCATTGCCTTGATGGAGTTCGGAGATGAGCATTTTCCGCTTAGGTTAAGCAGAGCGATACGCAATTTGATTGGTCGAGACTTTGGAACACAATAACTCTTCTTCTAATTGAGTAAAAATGTTCAAACTTGGTGTATATGCTTATAAGGTCAATGCCTTGAGGAGTTCGAAGATGAGCATTTTCCACTTAGGGTAAGCAGAGATAAGCAATTTGATTGGTTGATGCTTTGGGACACGATAACTTTAGTTCTAATTAAGTGAGAGTGATGAAACTTTGTGTATAGTTTCATTACAGTAATACCTTGACTAAGTTCGATAATGAGCATTTTCTGCTCAAGGTAAGCAGAGCGATACGCAATTAGATTGGTCGAGAGTAGTCGAGACTTTGGAACACAATAACTCTCCTTCTAATTGAGTTAAAATGTTCAAACTTGGTGTATATGCTTATTAGGTCAATGCCTTGATGGAGTTCGAAGATAAGCATTTTCCGCTTAGGGTAAGCAGAGATAAGCAATTTGATTGGTTGATACTTTGGGACAAGATAACTTAGGTTCATCTTGATTGATGATTTTTATGCCAATACAATGACTGCATTCTCATTTAGTAATCGATTCGACAGTAACAGTGTATAGAAACGATTGACTTGGACACGAGGGTCCTTTCCCTTGGCCAGAGGGGCCCTTTTGTCTGCCTTTAGGGTCCCCCTAACTAGGGTACATTTTCATTTTTCTCGTCGGTTTTAGCATTTTTCTTTATAAAACACTTTTGGATGACACTTCGTGTACAATTTGATTGCTCGATACATTGAAAAAAATAAATGTACGATTAATTAATATGTGTCTTCTATTTATTTTGGGATTTCGGCGGGGGACATCAGCCTCACTGTTGGCTTGTTGAAGTTATCAAGGGAGATAACTCTGGCAGTAATTATTTGAAATCTCTGAAAATCAATAGCATAGGCTTCTTCGTATCATGACCTCACACACTGTGTATAAATTTAAAGTCAATCTTACATTAACTTTAGCCTCTAGAGCGTTCACAAGATTTTTCAAAGTGATCAAGGGTCATAACTCTGGTAGTAATTATCTTATATCACCGAAAATCAATAGGCTTCTTCGTCTCATGCCCTTAAACACTGTGTATAAGTTTAAAGTCAATCTTATATTAACTTTGGCCTCTAGAGTGTCCACAAGATTTTTTGAAGTGATCAAGGGCCATAACTCTGGTAGTTATTATCGGAAATCGCTGAAAAACAATAGGCTTCTTCGTCTCATGACCTTAAACACTGTGTATCAATTTAAAGTCAATCGGATATTAACTTTAGCCTCTAGAGCGTCCACAAGCAATTGTGGATGCGGGACCGCCGGACGGACGGATGGACGGACGGACAGGGGGCGTGTAAAAAGTAGAGTAGGCCGTAGCACTGCTGTTGAGCCCAAATTTTCCTCATACCACACTGCAAGGTGTATGCCTCTCTTCACTACCCAACTACCCAAATTGGTGTAGAAAAGTATAATATATCGACTCCTTCTTGGTCCCGATGCTAGCTAAAACTTGATTATAGTATTCGTGTAATTTTATTATATAATAATAATAATTCTTTATTACACAACTGCATGGTATACACGAGTATGGTAGATCAAACAATACAAAGTACAATACAATAATAAACATCAAAGAAAATCGAATAAAGTTTACATAAGTTTCAAAAAGTATTTTGAATTATATTAATATTGCTTGTAAGTTCATATAGTCCTTACAAAGCAAACGGTATTTTAAGTTTATTTTTAAACATTTCCTATATGAATGTTGCAACATCTTGTATACATTTATCATCGTTCATTAAATGCATTATTGAATCATTCAAACGTGTTTTAATGTGATGACTTAATAACTTTTTTATACGCCCACATTTTTATGTGGATAAAAACAAAGTCAAAGGTATCACAAAACCATCTTTTAAAGTATCTAACGTTTCGTAGGTAAAAACCTACTTCTACAGAGAATATAAGTTACGTATTCACATTTTTATGTGGACGTATATTGTCTTCGCCCCCGTCCGTCCGTCCGTCAACAATTTGTTTGTGGACTCTCTACAGGTCACAATTCTTATCCGATTTTGACGAAACTTGAAATATAGGTTTATCCCCAAAAGTTCTCGGCTGCTTTCGATATTGGCATGTATCGGATGAAAACTTCATGGATTATGGCCCCTGATTGTACGAAAAATCACGTTTTTAGCTTGTGGACCCTATAGAGGTCACAATTTTGAACTGATTTTGATGAAACTTGACATGCATGTTTATAACCCAAAGCTCTTGGATCCTTGCGATATTTGCGCCTATCGGAATGTAATTTCCTGTATTATGGCCCCTGATTGTCCGAAAAATCACCCTTTTTAGCTTGTGGTCCCTGTGGAGGTCACAATTATTATCCGATTTAAAAAAACGTTCGAATTTCGGGAAAATTGGACCAAAATTGCCATACAAAATGGCCGCCGTTTGTACGCGAATACTGTTAAAAAATTGTATATCATGGTTGTGGACCCTGTAGAGGTCTCAATTTTAATTCGATTTTGATGAAACTTGAAATGCATGGTTATAACCCAAAGATCTTGGTTCCTTTCGTTATTTGCGCAAATCGGATCGTAACTTCCTGAATTATGGCCCCTGATTGTCCGAAAAATCGCCTATGGTCCCTCTATCACCGTTACACCCTACGGAAGGTTGAGTTCAAATTTCGTGAAAATCGGACCATAATTGCCAGATAAATGGCCGCCGTTTGTACGCGAACAGTGTGAAAATATGGTATATCAAAGTTGTGGACCCTGTAGAGGTCACAATTTTAATTCGATTTTGTTGAAACCTGAAATGCTTGTTTGTAACCTAAAGATCTTTATTCTTTTCGATATTTGCGCATATCAAATTGTAACTTTATAGCCTTTGATTGTAGGAAAAATCACTTTCGGTATTGCTTGTTCTCTGTCTGTCTCTCGAACAAGTATAATCTGATTTAAAATAAAACCTCTGATTATATTACTGTTGCAACGTAAGGAAGGTTGAGTTCGAATTTCGTGAAAATCGTACCAAAATTACCGGACGAAATGGTCACCGTTTGCACTCGAATAGTGTAAAAATATGGTATATCATGGTTGTGGACTCTCTACAGGTCAGAATTCTTATCCGATTTTGACGAAAAGTAACATTTCTAGGTTGTGTACCGTCACACCATAATCATTGTCTACTTCGAATTTCATGAATATCAGACTGGAACTGACCAACAAAATGGCTGCTCCCAATACAGTATGAAATACAGGACTTAATGATGTAGGAAAAATCACTTTCGGTATTGCTTGTTCTCTATCCATCTCTCAAAAATGTGGGCGTATCCTGCCTGGCAGTGCCAGCCTATCTTTCTAAGATTATTGTGGGTAGACCAATGGAGAAGAACATGCGTTTCATCTTCTACTTCTCCTCCATATACATGTATATGGACAATTGTTTTGCACTGACGAGGGGAAAAAATGCCCAAACTTTCTCGGCATACATACATGGGTCGAGTCAGCCCTATGACTTTAGAGTTATTTCCCTAGGTCAATTTTTTACAATCTTAGATCACTTAAATTCAAAGGTAACAGTTATCCAGATTTCTCATTGGTAACCTTATTTCATGTACCAAAGCGACCAGATTTTGCAATGGGGGGAAAACAACTTGTGCGCACCGTAATGTTTTTCTTTTGCAGATTTCTCATGATTTATAGTAGCCAATCCTGCATCAGGAGGTGTAAACAAACAATATCTTATGTAAGACACGTGTTTGGAAGGAGATTTGTTAACCCAGATGTTTTATCAGGGATGTATTGTCTGTCAGTAACGCACATATAACTAGTGACTCATCAGAAATAGTATGTCTTAATTTAACACAAACCAATGATTATTGTATCAAGTGCAAATTATTACTGTTGACTTTCAAGCCGTTACATGATCAATCACCAAAATATATCAAAGATCTGATTACCTCATATAAATCCACAAGAATCCGTAGATCCACAGATAAACAATTTCTCTATCAACCATCAGTGAATCTCGAAATAGCAAAAAGATCTTTTTTGTTCTCTGCTCCTCTCTTATGGAATTCGCTGCCTTACAACATTAGAACCATTAACTCCCTAGATGCATTTAAATCCCGGCTCAAGACGTTCCTGTGTACAGAGAGGTGTTTCCGTAGTTCAATCGAGAAAACTTGAAAAGTGCAATAGAAACTTTAGTTTTAGTATAATCGCGCTATATAAATAGAGGATTATTATTATATTATTGTGAAATAGAAACCATGGTGTAGAGAGGCTTAACATATATCAAATATATTTACATCTGATGTCATGCATTATGCAGTGTAGAATAGGGTAATGGTCAGTCTGCGGCTAGTCGGATAACTGTAAATTGTTAGAATTGGATGGTTAACCGGTTCGAATTGAACAGTACGGTTATTCAGATATGTGAACCATTACATAAGAGTTGTGTTCCACTATATTTCTCTTTGTTAAAACAGTTTTCCATTGTCCTTTTGTATTTGACATTTGAAAATCTTTGAATGTACATGTAACTAATAATAACACTCGGCGTCGTAGGACAAAGTCAACGGACCTTGTTCTGACTTTTGCTATTGATAATCCAATCCAAATACTTCTAGACAATTTTAACTACATTTTACCTTGTTTCGTATTTATTTAAAAATGTAACCACCATTCGTTACAACATTCTACATGTTTTGAGTTATATTAACCAATCATAAAAATTCTGCTTGCAAGCCCGATATTATTTCTTTATTGTCGAATCAATAGACACCCACTAATTTACTTTATTCTATTCTTAGTAATATTGTAATCATAATATTATCGCCATATGTCCGTGCAATGGGAAACAGAGTATTAAATTGTCTTGTATATTTTTGTAAGTATTGAATTAAAAGTTAACAGGTAATTAAATGTCTATGGCCTTAGATAGTTTAAATTTTCATTAAAGAATTGTACAAATTTTCATTAAAGAATTGTACAAATTTTCATTAAAGAATTGTACAAATTTTCATTAAAGAATTGTACATTTCTATGAAAATTTTACCAAAATTCTTGCATGATTAATAATGCCCTTTAGGGGAGGTAGAGTGTATGCACGCGAATAATGACTGGCATCACCAGACAACATTTTATGTTGAAAGTTGATACCAAAGGGTTAAACAGTTACTAATCAGTTAATAGCTACAGTTATTCGAATAACAAAAAGACCTTACCAGCACTTGTTATATGTTCTTAAACAGTTACTCAGGTCTGGTCCAGTATGGTCTTAGGACTCAAGACTTCTGATTATTTATAAGCCAATTAAAACTAATTACTTGTCTAATAAATAATTCTGTAAAAAGTCTACACAGACTTATTGTTTAATAGCTGGGTTACTCGTTTAGGATGTAATTAATATTAATTGATGATGTGAAACACAAACAAACCTTTATCATAACCATTTTGAATAACTTATATAGCAAACATTTGAGCTGGCCTAGTATATTCACTGGAAATAAGTTCAGGAAAATTCAAGGTAATATTGGCCTAGGCTAGCTGTTTCTCAATCCTTTTCTGAGAATAAGATATTATTTATAAAAAAAAACTATATAGAAATCAAGTTATTGTATGCTGTGATCATCTGCATTTTCACGTATGGAGCAGAAAAGTCAGATTTTAAATCCCATTTCATTTCATTTTGCAAGTTAAAAACAAGCCCTTTGGCTTATTGCTCTTTATAAATGTTATTATTATACTCAAGTGTAATGATGGTTCAGGGCAGTGTTTTGTTCGATTTATTATTTATTTAGAAAATATATTTTTAAGATTATGATGATCGTGATCATGAACTGAGATCCAAGGGGTAGGCAGGGAGAACTGATTTTAAATAGACAGAATTTGTTCCCCGAGACCATTAAGTAACTTATTGGGGTTTTCTTATTTTGGTTTTTATAAGCTCACACTGAAGTGTGGTTATATATTTGTGTTTCGCCTGTTGGTCGCTTGGTAGGGTGGTCCAGGCGTCAGCCCTTCGTCCTCAATTGCTTGTGATCTTTGACCCTTATGAAAATCTGGTAGAAGCTCTAGTGGTTAAATTTATGCAAAGTGATTAAGGTCATGAGACAAAGGATCCTAGTTATTTTCTACAAATTCTGACAAACATTTGAAACAAATTCCAATAAATTTCTGATAATTGCTTAATTGATTATTACTTGTGATAATTTGGTGTGTTGCAAACATTCTCCTTACCGACAAAAAAAAAAAAATATGCGACAACCATTGGTGACCGTCTGGAAGGCTTAGTTGCTGTTAGCGTATGTTTCGTTGCCTGGCAACCTATCTTTAGAAAAACTTATGTGAATGTAGGTCATGATAGTTTTACCTATTTGCTTTTGCTTTAATCGGGGCCTCATTTAGATAAGGAGAATCCTTGGGCTATTCCACTTTGTAGGCTCCTCCCACTCACCCACCCTCACGTCAGGAGGAAGATGCCACTCACCCACCCTCACGTCAGGAGGAAGATGAAAGAATGTTAAGCAAAGCTGGATATGTTGACATATGTAGACAACTAGTGCATATAAGACTCATCACAGTGTAAAAAATATAATATACAAATTGGCCGAAGGCGCCTTTGATCTTGAGGCCTTAGGTTTCACCCTGGTAAATCCGACATTAGCTTTGATATCTGTGAGATAAAAATAAAGCTTTTAGTGATGATTGCATCATGGAGAATGAATGGTTTATTTTACGTAAGAAGCACTGAGTGAAATAATTGCAGGAAATGTTTTAAGAATGTTTGATTTTATAAGATTGATCCAAGAACAATATTTGTCTTATAAAATAATGATAGCAACACTTAAAATTGTTAGTTAGGGCTACATAAAATTGTTAGAAATGATTTTTATTGTATTCTGCTTCAAGCAATCATTTCATAAAGAAGATCTAGGATGTTGGAGATTAATAAAAGTTTTATGGATGAAATAAAAAAAACTATAAATGTTGATGCAATATTTTTACCAATGATAACAGTAGGTTTGGTTCTTTTGATTGGTTCGTTTATTGCCATTAAGTTAATGATTTGAAGACAAATGAAGACAGTTTTATCTGTCACTCTGGAAGTTAATTGTGATATACTCTGATATACAGATTCTTTATGGTATATTAGTAAGTATTGTAAACCTAACCTGCAGTTCATTAAACATACATTATGCAAGGGCTAAATCTGTCTATTGCAGGTCTTCTTTAGGCCTTAAATCTTATCTAAGTCATTTATTACACATTAATTAACTTAACCAAGAATTATTAACTCTTGATAACTCTAGCCTGCGATATTTACTGAATTAGGATCTGATTTGCGGCTCAACTTTCATTTATGACTTAATCATTAAATAGATAATCAAGACATTTGTCATACCGACGATGATCAAGGCTAGGCGAAAAATTCAATTGCTAAATTCTTGGTTCAGAGTGGATCAATTTGACTGATATTTTCAGCAAATTCCCTTTATATTATCTAGTTTTTAACTATTATAGTGTGAACTGCCAGCTCTTTATCTAATCTGCCATAATGTATTTTTAAGTTATATTTTTGTGTTCACAATTTGGGTATTCATTGACAAGTTCGAGCATCATAATACTATCTATCTATACATCTATAAAAGGCAAAATAACTTGGTAGCCACGGTGGCAAAGTGTGTAGGTTGCTAACTCGCTACCAGTGCCTGAGAAAATTCATCAGGATTTTCCGGTGTGGTTTTTCCCTTGTCAGTGGTGGAAGATTGGGTGCCTGACAAGAACTGTTGCCTAGTATTTTGGATGGAATGAATACCAATGTAGACATTGGCATGCTTGTAAAAGATCCCTTGGCTGTTGGAATTTGATATAAGAGTAGGTTGTGGTTCCCCTTGTTAGTGGTGCAGGACAGAAGACCTGGCAATGGAAAGCGTATAGTGCACGTAAAAGATCTCTTGGCAGTTGGAATTTTGTATAAGAGAATCTTAGCTCAGCTGTCCAGACAAAATTTCCCTCATAGCACGCAGTATTCCTGTCTTCATTAGACCTTTTGGAGCAGAACAGTATGTACATAGATTACCATGACAATGGAATTAAAATGATATTACGTAACCTACAATAAAAGGTTAAAAGTATATAATACATAACATGACATTCATTTACGTAGTCTTCCGGGTATAGTTTGATAATGCCCAATACAGCAATAATGACATGAAATCAACGTTCATAGACCAATTGTGTAATCTGGCTATAAAACTTAACCTTTCATTAATTGACATAGTGTTCCTGGTATTATTTGACAATAGAACCATACAGAAGTGAAGAGATGAATTAAATGTCAATAGATCAGTTATATTATACAGGTCACAATTCTATGGAATACAATTACTGCTTATTACTGAGCGACGTTTCGACTAGGCTTCTCTAGTCGTTATCAAGCAATGATAAAATCTAAAAGGAAGATTACATACATGTACATATTTTCCTTCTGTTCTTCGTATCTGATCAATGAGTTTGACTGCCACATCTCCATGCCGATGTCTGATAAACTGTTTTGAAACGTCACTCAGTAATAAGCAGTAACAGTATTCCATAGAATTGTGACCTGTATACTCTATAGTTCATTACTAAATGCCATTGAAACAGTAGATCAGTTATATTAATTGGTTATAAACTTCATCCTTCATGGTCATTTACATGTATATCAATTTTATTCTCTAATAAAACAAGAGATATTTGTTTTTAACTATTTATATACCTAAAGGACTTATCTTTAGTTGTATGTTTTTTTAATAACATTATTGTCTGGGATACTTGTTTTTATTTATGTATATAAATATATTTTTTTGATATTTATTTAATTTGTCTCGTCAAAAAAAACATATGTTTGGCACCATATAGCCCAGTTGGAGCTGACGTGCCATAAAACTCCATTTATTTCATTACATTTCATTTTTGATAATCACACATATCCGAACGTAACTTCCTTGATTATGACCCCTGTTAGGTCAAAAATCGCATTTTTAGCTGGTGGATTCTCTAGATGTCACAATGTTTTTTCAATTTTAAAAAGTTTTTAGATATATCACAATTCCACCAAAATGAAGGTTGAATTGGAATTTCAGTAAATTGAAATGAAACTGCTTGACAAAGAGGCCGCTTTATGTATGTCAATTGTGTATAAGTATGTAATTCTAGAGGTCACAATTTTGTCCATGCAATTTTGATGAAACTTAAAAGATGTCTTTATATTCTAAAAATCTAAGTCCCTTTTGATATTTGGACTTTTCTGACTGTAACTTTCTGGATTATGGCCCTTAATTGTACCAAAAAAATCGTTTAGCTTGTGTCTATCCATCTCTTACAAAATGTGGGCGTGTCCTGTCTGGTAGCTTCTAGTTTGATTTGATCATCAATGGGGGGTGTTGAGCATCAGATCGGATTCTAATCTAGTAAATAAAGCAGGCTAGTGATAACATTAAGAGTTGATTATGGTCTGGATGAGTTGATTAATGTCTAATTAATAATTTACATAACATTTCAGGCCTATAAAAAAGACCTGCAATTAGCAGATTTAGCCCTTGCATAATGTTTGTTTAAAGGTGTGATGATGTTCCGATGGAACTGAACGCACTAGCTACAGATTATTGTGTTTATTTCCGCAAAATTTTGATATTTAAATATAGAAACTAAGAGCAGACTATCAGTTATGTTTTTTTATTTATATATACCAGCATGTGTCAAAACCTCCCAAAAAATGGCAGATATTAATGTTGCATTGTGGGTCAGAACTGATGCCTAGTCAGTTTTGCACTTCACAACTGGCTGATTTATTGACAGACTTCTGAAGTACAGACGTCAAAATTTTCGAAAAAAATCTGCAATAAAACGATAAAAGTCTAGATTTTACTTGCAAAAATCTACAATTTAATAGTGAACAGAGTAACTGTAGCGTAAAGTTATGCTATAAATCAAAATTTTAAGTTGCCTTAGGCTTTCTGAACTATAGTTAGACTAACCATCGTCTACAGCTAATTGTGCTATTGTCTTGAAAATTATGTGACACGTTTATTTGGTTCAGCAGATGAGGACAGGCAAACAAAGATAAGATTTGTGAATTGTGGTTTAATAACGTTGCACATATTTTGATGAGATTGATTACAAGATGATCATTACGATAAATAATATGTAATTTTGTTGGAATAGTGTTTATTCATGTGCAACAGATGAGAAAACTGACTGAGACGATTTTATAGAATTCAAATGGCAACCTTTCTTTCACACTTACTTGGATTAATCATTGGTATTAAAAGGCATTAAGAGTTGACTAGACTTATCACCATACCTGTGCCAGTGTGATAGCGGTACATTGTTTTCTTGTGAATTGGCATTTACGAAATGTTAAAATATAATTTCCTTGTCACATTAAAAATAAGAGCACAATATATTCACAGGTAAGAGTCAACAGACTTACCACTTGTTTCCTTGATTTCTTGTGAATTGGCATTCATAAAACGTTGAAACATAAGTTCATTGTCATTGTCATATGGAATATCAGACAGCCAACTCACTCACTCACTAGAATTAGCTAGAACATCAATGGCATCTTTATGTATATTGAATTAGCCATCTTCTGATAGTTTCTTCATCGGGGGATCACGGTGGCTAAGTGGATGAGACGCTTCCTTGCTAGTCTGGAGGTTGGGTGTTTGACCCTGCATTGGCAGAGAAAGTTGATACAGATTTTCCGGCATGGTTCCCCCATGTCAATGATGCAGGACGGAGGCCTGACAAGAACAGCTGTTTAGTCGTTCAGATGGGACAAAAAATCGAGGTCCTGTGTACACATTAGCGTGCATGTAAAAGATCCCTTGACAGTTGAAAATTCAGTATAATAGTAGGCCGTATTGCCACTGTCCAGACAAAATTTTCATCATAGCACACTATATGGTGTATGCCGTCTTCATTAACCCAGTTCGGAGCAGAACAAAAGAACGTTAAACCCCATTTCATTTCATTCATTCAGGGGGGTTGGGATGGCCTAGTGGTCTAGAGTGCCGCGCTTCGACCTCTAGCTGGCCGGTCACATCTGGCTTGCGGCTGTGGTTTCGAGCCCTGGTGTGAGCGTATGTGGCATGGAGATAGGGGCGCCTTCTCAACCTCGTGGGTTTCCTCTGGGCACTCCGGTTTCCTCCCACTGCTAAAGACCCCTACGCGCAAGCGAATTATTGAAATAAAATTAAAACCATATGTTAGTCCCGAAATGACCTAGTTTGTGTTGAGTGGACGTTAAACCCCATTTCTCTCTCTATCTCATTTCATTCATTCATTTTTTATCAGAAACACAACAACTTTATGTTGAATGAGCCAATTTTGTTTAACTTCGGAAGATACCTTCATTTATTTGTATTGGATGAAACATAATGACATTACTTTTAATGAATAACAAATTAAACAGTAGTATATATATATTCATTTGGCTGCTACAATCCTGACATTCGAGGGCATGATCTTGGGAGTTAATTCTGCAAATTAAATTCTATAAAACTTTATATTAATAGTGTTTGAAGTATATCTAGATAAGCATTGTTTCCTATCTAATGTAGTGTAAATGGGTACATAAATAGTAAAAGGTGCAAATTTTGCCTTAACCAGTTTGTGTGACGTCACACAGAACCTACAGATTTGGAGCTGATTTGCAATTACAGACAATTTCTTTTTCATTTTTATATGTGAAATGTGAATATTTAATTAGTTTACTATAATCTTATTGGTCGATATCAAAAACTGTGAATATATATCATTCGTGATAAAGCTTTTATTGAAGTCTCGATACAAATTGCACACATATGGTTATCCTACTCCAACCTGATTGGTAAATATCTGTGCATGTTGCAATAAATGTATTATATTTTTCTTCTGCTAGTTTAGCTATATAAGTTTTATTGAATTTATGTTGTTATCCTCCCCATCATGTCCCTTATATTGAGTACAATATAGCTTGTTTGGAGCTGACATGCTTGCAAAATGTTAATAACAGCAGTGTGAAAAGGGATTATTCATTGTGGAACAGTTAGAATATTTTTGAATGCTATTTGCTGCTGGTGGTCAATATATATGGTCAATTTTGTATATGAGTTAGCTTTTATTTTTTTTTTTAATTTTACTTTCTTGTTTAACTTCATTTTATATTTCTTTGCAGATCTTGATGACCTTCCTATTATTCACCCACCAAAACGTCGACGCTTACAGAAGTTGTTTGTTAATGGTCAGATGATGCAAGAAACTATAATTAGTTCAAAACTGGATTCTGATAGGATACGCTTAGAGCTGCCTCTTCACAATTGGCTAGAGAATAAATACCGCCCGAAAACAGAATTGCGGGGTGGCGGTGTGGAAAACAGTAAGAAGAGAGAGGATGAAGAAGATAAGACAGAAACAAATAATGAAATACAAGCATCGTCACCTAACATTCAGCAAGATTCCCAGAAACAGAAGGATGTTGAAGACACCCCTGAAAGTACTCAAACCCCTGGATTGGAAGCTGTTGATGCTGTTAATGAAGCCAACAAGACCCAGGATGAAGAATGTGACTTAATGGACCTACAAATTGATGAAGACAGTGCTACAGAAAGTGTTTGTACTGAGGCGGAAGAATCAAAGAACAAAGAGCCAGAGAAAAATGAAGTGAATGGTCCACCTACCCCTTTGCAACCATCTCCACCACAGAATCTATCGGAAGTGCCTCCACCTAAGAAACTTATGGAATTAGCAGCTTCTGTTGTTGCAAGTTTAAGGTATGAATAAATTGTATTCTTCATGTTGGGGTGGGGTGGGGGGGGCTGATGGTGGCTGAGTGATCTAATTTTTTTGCTCTTTAGTTTCTATGGTCCTTCATTGTTTTAAGTTTTCTGTTTTGGTTTTAACCCTTAGAACCCGAAATGCCGCAAAACCGGCTTGACGTTGTATCACATATACCCGAAATGTCGGTTTTGCGGTTTGGGGCGTGTTCAAGCTCCAATTACGTTGACGTCATAATTAATATGACGTCCTGTAAATCCAGGCAGGGCTGTGCAACACCCCATGTAAAGTCAGTGTTCAAAGAGTTATTGATAATATGTTGCAAGCAGTAGGGTTGGGGGTTAACACTCAGTGATTTGCCCATCTCGTCATATATAAAGACATGTTTAGTCTTATATAGTTGACTATAAATATTACGTCTATGATATCACAGCACACTAAAAACATGAGATATTACATTCCATTTCATTTCATGTCATGTCAATTTACCAACTGTGAATATGAAATATTAGTTTTTGTTTTGCAATAGTCATGTTACAATATGTTACTAAATGTTTAAACGAATATATGTTCATGTCGTAGTTTTTCGGTTTTCCAGATTAAAATAAATCAATATTTAAAATCAGTTTATTATTAGTCTATTCTCTTCTAGACATGCAGCTGCAGCAACTGATCAGAAACTGCAAGAAAGACCAACAAATTCAGAAACTACGAAATCAGAGGAAGAAAAAGAAGCCAGAGCACCTTTGAATCTGTCTATCAAGAAGAACCCCTCTGGTGAGTTTAACCCAGAATGAAGTGTGAACAAATTTGTAAACGTGTTGAGCATGTCTACAATTTTTTCTGTTTGTTGATGAAACATGGTGTCATTAGTTTTTGAGGATGTAAATGGATGCTCAATTGACCTTTCGCGGTTTGATCGCACAGATCAATATCTTCCATCACATGATGCAAGGGAAGATAATAACGTTGAATTCCTACGCAGAGTTCTGTATACTGTATGTTATTAGCAGTCGCTCTGAAACATGCTATAGATTTCGACTGACTATTTTACAATATTTATTAACCAATTCAGTTTGATTTCATGAAATAATATTAAAAAAGACAGGATATTGACATTGTTTATACTATAATTCACGCGCGATACTATCTGCTGATTGGGTGAAAGTTGCCGACATCAAGGTCACCAGTCTATCTTTTCACTGCGGATGACCGCTGAATGCTGATTTTTTTAAATTGACCTCCTACAACTAGCAATATTGTTTTAAAATACATAAGGACAGCTGTCTAGTCATCGGATGGGTGGAAAAACGAGGTTCCGTGTACACATTGGCATGCACATAAAAGATCCCTTGGCAGTTGGAATTAAATATAAGAGTAGGCTGTAGTGCCACTGTCAGGCCAAAATTTCCCCCATAGCACACTGTAGCAGGACGTTAAACCCCATTTCTTTAATTAGTTATATGAAAAAGAGTATTTCTTTTATTTAATGCAGATTGTTTGGACACTTCAACTCGACAGAAACCAAAACCTAAGGTGCAGTTGGTACTACCTCAAAAGATAACCACAACCAGTAACCACTCCACAGGATCATCTCCAAATCTTTTAGAAGCAACAAAGATTGCAGTCAACTCTGTTATAGTTAGTGATACCAATGACCTACCCATAGCTGTAGAAAATCTACAAACGAGAGAAGAGAATGTTAAAATAAAGTCACATGATCTTGACCTATGCACAATGCAAACAGTGGTGGTTGTAGACGCACAGTCAAACGATACCACAATTACTACCCAAACAGAAACCACAAGTCATGAAGTGAACATTCAACAGACATCCTCTGCAGTTAGTTCTGAACATTTTGATAGTGAAAGTTTTCCGGCAACCAATAGATCTTCAGTACCTAATACATCAGAGTTGAATACTAGTGATTTGGACAAAGCTTTCCACCAGCAAATCAAACAGTTGCGTGAATTAGAGAGGCTTGCTAAGAAGAAGGAACTTGAACATGCACAACTCTTAGCCAAGAGCAGAAAAACAATTGAAAACATCATGAAGATGAAACTGGCAAAGAAAAGAGCTGAGGCTATGAAAATTGCTACAGATGAGCTTCCTGAAAAGAGTGTCTTACCTTCATTGGCATCTGCAACATCAACTACTGCCTCCTCAACACTACTATGCTGTACAGAATTACAGTCTGAAGAGATTGTCAATGTCTGTACAAAATCATCTTCTAGTCCCACACCACCAGCTGTAATAAAAACTTCTTTGCCTTCAAGCAGTCTAAACACTTCAGCAAGTATACCCACAACATTAAATGCTTTGGACCTTTCTAAATCGGCTCCCCAAAATAGAAAGGGCATTGTGGCACAGATAAGCCAAGCACTTCTAAAATTTCCCAAGAAAGATTCTCCATTGTCTCAAGCCAATCTTCAACCAGCTCATCAGAATAAGAAAAGTTCAGTACCCAACCTTGAAGCTTTTTCATTACCGAAAGATGCTAGTACACTATGTCCATTCAGACCAAGAACAAGCGCCATAACTGAATCACCAGCGGGTCCTGCTAAAACAAATGTAGAATTGCCCCAGGAGGCTCATAGTCAACCACCTTTTCAACCTGCAGGTAGTTTGATTGTACCTGCTCTGGATGAAGCCAATAAACAAAAACAAAAAGATTCAAATTCAAATGTATACAATTATTCAGGAATAAATCGACAAAATCATGCAGGTATCAGTGCCTTAATATATAGAAATAGTCCACAAATAATAAGCACCAATAACACACAAGAGCAAGTAAAATCTGTTGAACTGCCCGTTTCAACAGATCGTAAGAGAAAGGGCAGCAAGACACAAGACATCATTGACCTCACAATTGAATCGGTTGAGAGGGATAGATTGTTGCAAATGAAGAATTTTAATATATCAAACACAAAGAGGGAAGACAGAGAATTAACAGCCTGTAGAGAATTGACACCAGTGCCACGCAAGCGTCAAAAAACAGACAAGATAATAGATCCTTTTGATGATACTGTTAGTGCTAGACAGAAAGAAGATGCTCAGAGAAAGTTAGTACCTTACTCTAGCCATGGTTTTCAGAATACTGTTAGACCAGGATTGTCTGTAGCATCCAATATGTCTAATCCAGGATTCCACCACCATCAGAGACGATTCCCTACTCCATCCCCAAATCATCATGACATGGCTAAATACCAACAATCCACAGCACCACAAGTTGTAGCTCCAGTACCACTTCATAAAACTCCTCAAGTACCTGTGAATCAGAGAAGCTCTCCTTTGCAACCGTATCCTGTACGGTCCTTGCCGGTCACATCCATGCAACAAGTACCGGTTCAGTATCAACAACATGCTCCTCCGATGTATCCATTGTATCAAGTGGTACAAAATCAAGACCCTGTTATTAGTCCTGCTCAACAACAACTTGAACCTGGTCAGATAGTTAGAGACCAGAATCATCAAGCCTGGACAGCTCATCCTCCGTTGATCCATCACTATCCTCAACAAGTACCTCCATATCCAATGGCTCCTCGCCAAATCATCCCTAATCAAGCTATGGCAAATCAAGCAATGAATATAGGAAAGAGGAGGATAATACCAAAAGAGATCCCAAGATTAATATCTGACCAGCAATCAGTAATGGGGCCCCATGATCCACAGCAGAAGCAGGCTCAACAACAACAGCAACAGCAACAACAACAACAACAACACAATCTCCGAGTTGTACCCGTCTCAGAACAAAATAGTCTTGCTTATCAAACAACACAGATGTATCAAAATTCTCAGTATAGACCTCCTTTCAGTCAAACAACACCTCAAATGACACCTGAAATGATGCCAGTTTATCGGGTAGATATCTTTTAAAACAATCTAATTAATACACAGACTCTAATTTTTGGGGGTCTATTACTCAGATTTTGTTTTGTCTTTACGACACAAGGTTCTGGAACTATTTGATATTGGGGATTAGTCAATGAAATGATATGATTTGCCTCTTGCGGTAGCTGTGAACAGAATATTTAATGGTTGAAAACCCTTGTCAAAGTTCACATATATGCCCCTACATGTGACCTCCCATGACCTCTGGTCTGATGTTTATAGGGTGGATGTCGATGAAAAGATTTCCTTTTAAATGTGTTTTGTTCATTAAACAAAATTTTAGATGGTGGTACAATTAGTGATACGAATATAATATATCTTTATAGTGAAATTATTATTTATTTTGTTTATCAATAGAATCAAAGATTTCTCCATAATCAGAGACTGGCACCTCCTGGTGCTTGTATTGTTTGTGGTAAACAATCATCGTTTGTGTGCTCTGGGTGTAGGAAGGTGTGGTACTGTAGTGGACTTTGTCAGGTAAGACTTAATTTGTAGCAGGTTTGTCAGATGGAATTGTACTCACATTTGAAAATCGATTCAGCTAAAATTCTTTGTACCAGGGTTCTCAGTGGAAACTTTGTCATCGCAAATTTTAATGTGTGCTGGAAGTATTCGAATCTAAACATATATTCAACCTAATCTTTGTACCAGATGTATCAGTTGAAAACTTGTCGGCTCAGATTTTTTATGTGTGTTCAACTCCCAAAATCTTTTCTGGTAAAATTGGTTGTACCAGGCTTCCCCAGTTGAAAATTTGCCAGCTAAAAAAAAATTTAGTCCTGTCGCTCCAATTAGGATTTTCTGGTACATTTAATATTTGTATTAAAAATAACTTTTGTAATTTCAGAACGAGAATTGGCAAGTTCATTCTAGACAGTGTAAACCGTCATGAAAATAATTGGAAAGATCAGATGGTTTAATTTTCTATCAATCAGTATTATTGGGTTGATATACCTGGGGAAACCTGTTTATTGACTTGAATTCCTGTGGAATCCTGTCGCTGATTTAAGAATTCTGGAAGAAGTGATATGTGCTGGTTCCTGTTGTGGAATTGGTAATCTCAGTTGCTATGAATCCTATGGGACTTTTGTTTATTTGAACAAGAAACATTTTCTATAGACGAAGGAGAAAATAGTGTGGATACCTAAATATTCCGTTAACTTGAGTTTTTGGATGGTTTCTCTCAGCCTTTATCAAACAGATGACGTACTGTTACAGTTTTGAAGACTCTTCTGTAGTAGGATGCCTTGTATGGAGAACCAAGCATACAGGCACTTGTCCATGAACAAGGTGAATAGATGCAGGAGGTGCTTATCTTATTTTTGGAGTGGGGCATTTAGAATGTTTTTTAGACATATTTCTTATTGTGTTAAACATTTGAATGACCTCGAAAACTGATAATATTTGGATTAAATAGATCCATAGCGTATTTATAGATCTTTGGTGGATTATAATATGTGAACAGCTGTTCCATGTGCGTGTCTTGTGGGGGAAATAAAATACAGAAACAACATTGACCATGACTTTAAATAACCCAAACTGTCTGCCTTCACAAATTAGGCAAATTATATTCGAGGATAATGAACGTGTAATTTATTAAAAAAAAAAGATTACATAATGTTACTCCTCCTTTACAAATATCTAAAATGGATATCATGGGGAAACTGCAATAGTTATGTACCTTGAAGAACACATAGTGGTGGGGATTAGTACAAAATGACAATAATTTGGAAAGTCTAGTCCCCACAAGAAACAGTTGCCTTGTGTGCTAAACATTTTGTAAAAATTATGTACTTTTAAGTTTCAAACTCCAACAATTTAAACGAAATATGCATAATTTTAGAAATTGGATTGAGTTATTGATCAAGGACAATTTTTTTGGAATGGTGAAAAAACAATTTAAAATTGTTGCGTAACTAAGGACATTAATGTTTTAGATACATTTTTATCTTGTACATAGATATGGGATACATTTATATTCATTGACTCATGAACAATGCTCAAAGATATTTAAAAATATGGAACTATTTCAGATAACTGTTAAATATCATCATTTATCAAATTAAAATATCATCGAATGTGCTGTATTAAGGTTAAACCTTTCATATCTGCTGAAGTACCATGTCCCTTACTTACAAATGCCTTATAAGTTTACAGATAAAATGTATTATTTTTTAGTTAAAATTATAAGATTAAAAGTGCCTTGTATATATGTGCTAAAAGAACTATTTACTTCTTTTTTTTTAAAATTCTGAATTGATTGTAAATTTTTTATTTTACAAAAGATGATTTGGTGGATTTAAGAATCCTGTATAATGTATACGGATAAGACTCAAACAGATGAAATGGCTACCATAATATATCTCGTTGCAGAAATCATCAGAATCTGCAGAAATCATCTGAATCGTTGCTTGAAATATACATTTAACTGATTGTTAAGTATTGTTATCGTGTTTTTATAAGGTGATTAATATTAGCATAAAGTAGAAATTCCATGTTTTAAAAGAGGTGAAGGTGTTCCTGTTGTTATAGTGTAAATTTTTATGTTTTGTTAATTTTTTTTTGTTGTTAAAAGTTTATCGTAATTATTGTTATAGTATTTTGTTTATATATTTTAGTACACACAGTTGATTATTTTGTTCAGTTTTATAATTTAAATTATATATTAAATAAGGGGATACGCCCAATATGTCTCTTTGTAAAGCTGTGTGCAGGTGCTAGATTGTCAATCCCTTTTATTAACTGATAAATTTTAAATAAACAAAGTTCAGTATGCATAGTTCTATCTGCAGATACAGTAGTTCAGCTCTGAACGTCGGTCTCATTACACTCACCCTGACCGTTCAGGGACTGGCCTATTCAATCAATGTCGAAAATAATTTGAACCCCAGTCAATTTTACTGGGCAACTTTTCACTGCGAAACATCGGAATGTCAATCCGTGTGGACGTCTGTACAATGTAAAGGAACATCTTAGTGACAAAATAAGACCTTGCTTACCTTGCTAGACTCAGTATGAGCGAAACAACACGCTGTTTAAAAATACGTCCCCTCCTATCAATCTACCCTTTCGCCACCATGACACAGCGTGTTGTGGTGCTCATGCTTACTCTAGCGAAATGAGCAAGGTCTTATTTTCTCACTGAGATGTTCCTTTACACTACACGCGTCCACACGGAGTGGCACCCATCGTTTAGCAGTGAAAAGTTGCCCAGTAAAATTGGGGGTCAAATTATTTTCGACATTGATTGAATGGGCCAGTCCCTGAACGTTCAGGGTGAGTGAAATAAGACAGACGTTCAGAGTTGAACTACAGATACAGTGTAGTATTAATGCGCCGGGGGTGTGGGGGTGGGGGTAGGTGACTGAGCGCATTGAGGTCTATCATGGAGTCAAGTGGCATGATTTTGATTCCCCACATGTATGTGACACGGGTAAGCTGACCTATCCGACGTCTTTTTAGCGTCGTCCGGATTCCTCTCAATCCGAATGATTGAAATTGTAATATATACCTGAGCCATTTGTTAGTCCCTAAATGACCTATTGTATCAGTGGACCCCACCCCTCTCTCTCTCTCTCTCTCTCTCTCTCTCCCTCTCCCTCTCCCCAGTAGGCACAGTTCTTATTCAGCTAAAGTCCCGCTTTAATGAAATATAAAATCCAATATTAGTATCGGATTTTGAAGCTAATTGAACATATGTACTGAATCGTATTGCCATGCAAACTATCATTGATCCACTGAAATGTATAGTATATGTAGTTCACTGATCCCATAATATTGCTCCACATATTCTTTACAATATTATTGGTGGTATTGCACATAATCTAGATATGGAAAGATCTATTGGATTAAAATGGCAGTCCATACACAATGTGTATCGTCGATAACATTTGTGACAATCTGTTTCCACGTACAGTCTTACGTCCTTTGAAACAAACCTGTTTCACAGAGAATTACTAACGAAATATTGTAGCGGCCAAGCGAATATTCACTGCGGGATCAGTTTGCCTTTGAAGATATAAGGGGGTTGGGATGGCCTAGTGGTCTAGAGTGCCGCGCTTCGACCTCTATCTGGCCGGTCACCTCTGGCTTGCGGCTGTGGTTTCGAGCCCTGGTGTGAGCGTATGTGGCATGGAGATAGGGGCGCCTTCTCAACCTCGTGGGTTTACTCCGGGCACTCCGGTTTCCTCCCACTTCTAAAGACCCCTACGCGCAAGCGAATTATTGAAATAAAATTAAACCATATGTTAGTCCCGAAATGACCTAGTTTGTGTTGAGTGGACGTTAAACCCCATTTCTCTCTCTCTCTTTTGAAGATATAATGCAACTTTCGGTTTAGTAATTTACTGACATGCAAACGTATTGCATTTCTAAATCTATGATTGTACCAGTTATTACGTTTGTATGTGGAACATATTTGGGTTTTTGTGTCGGTGCTTTTCCAGCCCCCCCCCCCAAAAATCACGTTTCCGCAGCACAGGCAATGAGATCAGTGGTGCGTTTTCATTGCCAGTTTATATCTAAAATACTAATGAAGCAAAATGTAATATTGTCATAAATTGAACATATGGAGGGTGGGATGGCCGAATGGTTATCACGTGCGCGCTATATCGTATAGCCTATCTTTAGTCAACTGGCGGAGTAGGGTTGCTTGTCCAACGTCATGGGGTCCCCGTGGTTTCTTTCCACTGCTGTAGACCCCTACGCTGAAACGAATTAATGAAATAAAGTGAAACTATTTGTTAGTCCCGAATTGCCCTGGTTTGTGTCGAGTAGACGTTAAACACAATTTCTCTCTCTCATTAATCATTTACCATTTTAATTAGCATGCACAGGTTACTCATTCTATGTGCCAAACGACCATACTGTCATTTCCAAGTGACTGTCCCACTCATGGTCTTACTTTTCCTGGACGTTTTAGGGGCATCCTACCATCTGAGGATAAATTATATTTTGGAGAGGGAAGACCCCTGTCATATTAGAATTGGGCAAAATTGAAAATCAGTAAGGCACGCCTCTAGTCCCTTAAGAGCTGTATATTGTATGCAAAAATATAAACAGGATTCACATTGCATTTATTGACAGACACATATACAATAAAATACATCAATTGCTTGCTTTCTCATAAATCCTTTGAAGGATAATTTAAACATTCTTTTATGGTTGAGGTTATGGATATAAGTTTATTAATACTTAGACAACACCAGGTTGAATAATAATGGGTAACACCAACACAGTGTTCTATTGTTCCGGATGCGTCTGAATCTGTAGTGTGTCTGTTTATTACTATATATGTAGATTCTTATTTTAAAAATGCCGAGAAGAGCATTTCCAGATTGGAAGGTGGTCATCAATGAGTTACAGAACCAGAACAGGCGAAGGTTGAAGCCAGACCTCACTTGAACGATTATATTGGTGATTTTATTGTCAGAGTTGAAACCAAAACCAAAATGTGTACTCTCGGGTAAAAATAGATCAAAACTGGACGTTTTAGACAGAAGACACTACTTTCATTTTTGCGTCCACCAACTTATGATATAGATTTTGATGTATATTAAATGATTTGGTGCGTATCAGAATTAAGACGTAAAAGTGCCATGGTTAATAATTTTAACTGGGCGTATTTGTTATTTTTTTATATTTAATATAATATACCAAGACTTTTTACGCCACAACAAATGTGACAATATCGATCAACGAAACATATCGAGATTAGCAATCTTACAGTGAACATCTGGCATGACTTATTTTACCCGTTGATTTTTTGGAGAGGGGGAGTTACCATTTCTTTTCAACAAGGTTTATATTTGTTCAAACTAATCAAAGTTTCTGTCTCTGAAGTTAATGACTGGAAAATAAATTTGTAATTTACGAATTATATATCTATTTACTAGGAAATGAGTATTAGAAGAGTATCTATTGTGTGTGTATTATATTCTGAAATAAATCTACTTTTATGGAAAATTTAAAGCTATGTGTTGAATGTGAGATGTCATTGTCAATAGTTCTAAAGTTTCTTTCAAACACGGGGGTTGGGATGGCAGGCCCGTATCTCTCAATGGGCGCCAAATGACGCAATACAGACCAAAGACCAACGTCTCCATAATAGTATGGGCGCCACATAAATTCGAGTGACATTGGTTGAGCGCGCATGACGATATTGGGACCCACCCAATGCCATTTGGTTTTATGGGCGCCTCGCCAAATGGTGAGGCGCCTCACAATGACCCACTCGATTAACACCACAACAGAATGGGGCCCAAAACGACTGTGGGGTGCCTTATCCAGGATAGTCACCCAGAATGACATGAATGGTGGGACGCCTTAAAATGTTGGGACGCAAATAGTACATAATGCTGAATCAGATTTGTTGGGCGCCCATAACTTGTTCAATGGGGCTTCTAAAACGGCATGATGTGTGAGGTGTCTCTTCCCAGGGACGTGGAATATAAACGATTGATTGGAATTCCACTCGACCATCTATGCATTATCAGACCACCTACTGTCTCAGGGAAGCTGGAATAGCAAGAAAACGCGTTTGAGATCGTCAAATTTTCCCGCTAGACGTCTGTAAGGCTAACCCGAACCCCCTTACGCCTATAGAGAGCATTCTATAAACCCTTCCGCGGTGTAGGTACATCGACGCCCCCAGAAGCCCCATCGGCGCTCCCGGAAGTCTTTGCCCCCTAACAATTTTGGGCTAGCTACGGGCCTGGATGGTCTAGTGGTCTAGAGTGCCGCGCTTCGACCTCTAACTGGCCTGTCACCTCTGGCTTGCGGCTGTGGTTTCGAGCCCTGGTGTGAGCGTATGTGGCATTGGCGCCTTCTCAACCTCGTGGGTTTTCTCCGGACACTCCGGTTTCCTCCCGCTGCTAAAGACGAATTATTGAAATAAAATTTAAAAAATACCATGTTAGTCCCGAAATGACCTAGTTTGTTCGAGTGGACGTTAAACCCCATTTCTCCATCTCTCTCTCTCTCTCTCTCTCTTTCAAACACAATTAGCCAGGGGCTTATCGGCAGACTCATCTGTACCTTCCTGTGTCATGCGTGGATAGTTAAAAATTTATAGCATATCAAAATCTAATAAAGCCAATTGATGGTACTAGTGTAGTAATTTGTTGGTATCCCAGATATCGATTTCCCTAATGTTAAAATGTTCAATTTGCCATTAGCAACATTGATGAACATTTTAAAATAACCATTAACCATTATCACATTTTAGTGTGTGACCTAAAACATACATTATGCAGTAGCTAAATCTCTCAGGGTACGTGATAAGGAATTGGGTCGCTTGTTCAACCTCGTGGGTTTTCTCCTGGTCCTCCCACTGCTAAAAACCCCTACATGCAAATGAATAACTGAAATAAACTTAGTCCCGACTTTTCTCTCTCACTACCATATCCATAATAGAATAAATGCACCGTAAAACTACACAGATAGAGTTACATATTAAAAATTAATTCTTTAAAGTAGTGCATTCATTACAATATTGGAAAATGCATCAAGCATATATTGAGAACTGTACATAAAGAAGAATGACTTCTGTCGTATCCATATATTGATTTATTTCCATTGTTCGCCGCTTTTTGTCGATAGTATTAAAATGTTTCTGTTAAAGGAGCAAGCTTTTATTTTAATGTTATTAAAACAAATCTTTGTATCAGGAACTGTCTCTATGTTTTGTTTCATGAACATTAGGCTTATCCGTTGATTTGTAGACAAATGATTCTATTTTGTATAATAGTTTTGTACGTATAAATACGCAATCAGAAAAGACTACAATTTTATTGTTACGTGTCCTGATTTAACTATCCATGTTCATCTTTCTTCATATGCATATGAGTGTAGTCTTTTTGGTTGGTCCGAGTGGTCTCTGTTTTAGTCCGACTCGTCTTTTTCGTGGATGAGGGTCGAGTGGTCTTCGGTCCGAGTGGTCTTGATACCGGTGACGGTTCGTTCGTTTGTTTCTGGAGTATAACGTCCACTTACACCAGGGGTGCACACGGCTAATCTCGACAGATTCCGTAAACTACGTAAACTACATCTAGTCTCGGATGTATGACAGTAAGTGATATGTACCTACGCCCATACATTTGCGATGCGGCTACCGGTTTACTTTAACAGGAAAACTTGACGCTATTACACAAATTGGGAACCTATTCGGCTAGCGACCTATTCGACCGATCGAGCTGCAACCTGTTCGTTGGAAACCTATTTAGAGTAAAGTCAACCAATAAAATCCAACGTTATGTCTATCAAATGAAAGTAGAATATATTATTTTTTATCCATTCCTTCAGCTCAGAATAGACGTGTAATTTCGTCATTATCTTACAGCTGGATCGGTCGAATAGGTCGCTAGCCAAATAGGTTGCCAACTTGTGTTTGGAATGGGCGCAGCCATGTTTCATCCGGGACCTTTAAAGTAGTTCCAATATGGCGGAATTCATCATACAGCCGAGTTTAGATTCCCGAAATCTTACAAGGTTTGCCGAGTGACCAGGGGTGATATCGTAGACAGACAGTGACTGGTTCTAGTACAGTTCTATGCTGGAAGCAACGACAGCAGTCGATATACCCATTCGGGAAACCTCGGCAGTGTCAAGTACCATACAGCTAATCTCGGCTGTATTGTACAACGAATTGTGCCATTTGAACTACTTTCAAGTTCCGGGATTAAAAATAGCGGCTTACGTTGAATGACTAACGGATGTCTTTGCAACCAAAGATCTACTGCAATCTCCGTATGGGGACTTTTCGAGAACTCCTTTCTCAAAGTAACAAGTACAATTTAGGCGAATAGTTTGCTTTCTGATTGTCTTTGTGTAGTCTTTGTCTATTTCTTTTTCATACTTACGTAATTTTAATCTCAAAAATAATCTACGCAATCTCTTCAAATCTTATTCCATTTTGACATAGCCCTACTAAAAAATGTAAAGCGTTGTGCAACCATGAAACGATTTGCAAATGTAATAAATACAAAGATATAAAGATATAAATTACTTGCCTACGGTACATAAATTTCGTTTTCGTCTTTTTACAAATATATCTTTAAAAAAGCTAAAAAAACATATTTATGTAATATCTATTTAATTTGTCTCGTCAAAATCAACATATGTGTGGCACCATATAGCCCGGTTGGAGCTGACGTGACATAAAATTCCATTTCATTTCATTTCTCTTACTAAATATTATCCATAGAATTAATATTGGTCCTTCAATCAATATTGATGTTTTTATTTTACCGTGAAAATATTGGCTCCTAATTTCCAATATTTAAGACACAGTGAATATTTAAAAATCAGTACTCGAGCGCTATTTATGAACAAAGAAAACATATCCCACAAAAAAAACCAACGAAATAACAAAAGAAAAGCCGTGTAGTATGTATGGAAGGGTATCGCTGCCAATATTAAATGCTCTGCTAAAATGTCTTTTCCATTGATTATATGTAAAAAGTACAATGTACAAAGTCACAATACCGGTAATGATAAAGTCAAAATACCTCGAAGGACAAAGTTAAATGTAAAACGACAAATGTAATGTGTCAAATGACAAATGTTTTAATGCAGAATGCTGTTCTTTGACATTTCTACATTTTACATTTCTCTCATTACAAATCACATTTGCACTCTGCAACATCTCATTTGTCATTCACGCTTTCTTTTCATCAACTTGCGCATAGCATCTTCTTAAAAATCCAAATATAGTATGCCACGTGACTTATTAACATATATACGGAAACGTCCGATCTTTCTTGAAATAAGAATATGAATTATTTCTCCCAGTTAACGTGCTGCCATTCTTCAGTTGACTTCATGTCATTCATGGGTTCTTTAGCTAACAATTAAGTTGACCTCAGTTGTTTGTCCCGTACTAGGAGAAACCTTCTCGGCCAATACAGGTCGAGCCGTAAGCCCAAGTGGTTTCATGCGCGTAGAATCTCTTATCATTATTCCACTTTCTAATTTTTTGTTTTCGTAAGATTATATAAAATGAAGGAGGTCAAAGACAAAATATAGTACTGCGGCTGTGCCACTATGGACATACAGATCATATATATTCATACATTTATAATGGGGGGTTGGGATGGCCTTGTGGTCTAGAGTGCCGCGCTTCGACCTCTAGCTTGCCGGTCACCTCTGGCTTGCGGCTGTGGTTTCGATCCCTGGTGTGAGCTTATGTGGCATGGAGATAGGGGCGCCTTCTAAACCTCGTGGGTCTCCTCCGGGCACTCCGGTTTCCTGCCACTGCTAAAGACCCCTACGCGCATGCGAATTATTGAAATAAAATTAAACCATGTTAGTCCTGAAATGACCTAGTTTGTGTCGAGTGGACGTTAAACACCATTTCTCTCTCTCTCTCTCTCACACATTTATAATATAATTATTGATACCGTATTATACATAACACAGGTAAGTGAAAAATTAATACATGTATCTAATAAGTAAATATTGTCGAGGTCTATATTATGACAATCACAACGGATGAAAAAATTCCCTGGCTTCTCCGTCCTTTCATTATCCTGTTCCTGTTAAGTGTCATTAATTATTTTTCAAAATTGCGATTAGTTTAAAGGAGATAAATCGCTAACATTTGATTTGGGACCTAGAAATTGACATATAAGAGAGTCGCAACGCATATAATAATGTAACATGAATGTATATAAACTGATTTAAATTCAATGGTTTCCGTTTTTACTCTTATTTCAAATCAGTTATGTTCTGCGAAATAAGTCAGTAGTCTCAATCGAATGCAAATTTCTAGCGTCTGGTTATTCCAGTCTACACACGCCGTTTGATTTGATTTGTTTCTAGCCTCTTTCCTCGAACTTGGTTTGAAACGCTTTATTGTACACGATTCGTGTACCAATGGTAAAATTTTTATTGTGTCTTAAATATTGGATATAAGAAGTCCATCTTTTTCCGGTAAGATCACAGCATGAATTGTTGATTTAAATTGACAAATAATTCGTGTTTTCAATGTTGAAGATTTTGGATGATATTGAGTTAGAGCCTTAGCTACTTTAAACCTTTCACAAACATCAATAAATGTTTACTAATTCGGGGAGGAAATTGGTCAGGATGCTCATATTTTTAGATTCAACAAAAAGTTATATTTTCCTTTTACCAGCACAAAGATATATAAATAATTTAAAAAGAAAAACAACTAATGGCGCGTTAACTGAGTTATCTTTCCTTTGGAACAATTATTCATATTTTTATTTAAAGAAAGATAGGACTTTCTCGTATTTATATTAATAAGTCACGTGGTATACTATATTTGCATATTTAAGAAGATGCTATGCGCAAGTTGATAAAAAGAAAGCGTGAATGACAAATGAGATGTGGCAGAGCGCAAATGTGATTTGTAATGAGAGAAATGTAATGAGTATATTGTTTCTATACTGTAAGCTCCCAGACGACATTTTTTCGAGGTTGTCACGTCACTAAAAGAATCGAAACCAAGCTAGTTGACTCAATTACAGACCTGATAATACAACGTGCGGACACCAACCATTCGGCCATCCAAAATTGACGTCATAGAATAACTTCAAAGCTACAATATTGTGTACCATCAATGTTAGTATCTTGAAGAACATTACACACTTAGCTCTACAGCAGTTTTTAATGTTTAAACACTGTTTTTTGTTGGAAGTACTGCTTTGCTTTTGAGGCAGCCCTGCGTGAATTAATACGGTAGTGGGTAACCCGTGTTGCCAAACTAACAGTATAGATGCCAGGACATTGATGGATGTATTTTATTGGTGATTTTACTCAATTCATGCACTCTATATATATGTGAAGTACGTGAATAAATATGTTGATGGATGTGTTTCACTGCTGATTTTGATCAATGTGTGCTCGAACTTTACTAGATCAAAATCTATCAACATCCTGGCATCTTATGCTGTTAGTTTGCTAACCCAGTAATTCAGTCAGGGCTTTCTCAACGACATAGCAGTAGGCCTACTTCCAACAAAATCAGTGTTATACCATTAAAAAACACTATCAGAGCAAAGAATAATCAACACGCCCACTTGAAGAATTTAAAATGAGCGTCGAAAAACAGAAAAATGTATTTCTTGACAAAAAGTCACAGTCACTATACATATATAGACTAGCATGGTCCACTATGCCCAGAATGCCCATGGTGTAAGGCGAACATGAATTCGCTAAAACTATTTATTGGGCCATGTGTGTATTTGTAATATTACTATATCGTCTTGACAATAAATGTCGTAAGAGTTGATAATTATATCCTGCGGTACTTCCGGTCTGGGGCTAATAACTGACCACTAACTTAAATTCTTTCAAGAAACAACTTTTTAAATATCTCACTGTCAATGAATAATACTGGTTCACTCTATGTCCATATATTAATTAATGTATAGGTAATGTTTTCTTATTTCACATTTTTTTTATGCCTTTTGACATTGTTAAGTATACTTTTACTATGTGTTATTATATTGGTGTTGTCATCTTTTGTATTATAATTTCATTCTGATTATTGTATACTCCTATTCATCCATCTCTTTTATTTGTTTTGCTATCATCTTTTGTATTATATTTTGTTTTCACGAAGGGCAGGATGGCAGAAAGGCTTCTACAGCCTAATCCTTTACCCTTTAATAAAGTTATTATTAGTATTAGTATTATTATTACGTTTCGCCACGATCTCAACACGTCTGTATGTATGTATCTACATCTCCAAGTAATATTGTGATGCCGCAACAAAAATAAAATAAGCATTTCCATCAATCTGAATCATCTCTACATTTCTATTCAGTAGCTGAGCAATACCGGGCCCTGTTTCTATAGATAAAATCCAAATTTTAGTAGATACTTCAATTTTGATTGGCTAAGCACTAAAACCAATCTAATATTATCCAATCAAATTACTAAAATTTGTATTTTATCTTATATATAATTTCGTGAAACAGCCCCTGGTATTGTCTTCGTTTGTAATGTTATTTTTTGCCCTGTTTACTATTTTCTGTACACGACTGGTTGGCATAACATTATTACAGGTTATATGTTTTGAATAGAAATTAACCTGGTATGGAAATCTATAAGAGGAAGCAAAATGTGTTTTCATGTTAATCCGATTTGATTCCAAAATAAACCAAAACGGAATTCATTGTTAGTTCACTGTTGTTATTTAACGCGCGCAAAATCAATTATTGATCTTCTACGCCGCCTTCAATATCGTTCAGCCTCTCTCTGAAATTATTTTTAGCGGCAGCTTCATTTTCGATGCTCGGAATAATGTAATATATTTCCCAGTTTCTTTGATGTATCCAAAAGGGAAACATCATCGGCCTTTTTCGGAAATACGGATAAGTTTAGTAGAGGTAGAAAACAATGGAGTCTAATGTCGTCAGTCCTATTTTTCAGTCAATGCCAGTCAGATGATAGTATCAGTGAGATGTTGACAAAATAGTGGAAGGGGTTATTACAGCCGAATAATGATCAGATACATTAACAGACAACTGTAAGCAGCAGTGTCGGACTGTGTCTGAAATGCTTGGAAAATGAGTTTGCGGTTGTCAATTTTCAAAATTTACCTCGGACGTTCGCGAGCGTTCGGCGCGCTCGTAACTCGCCTTCGGTGCATACTTGTTTCAGTGTGAGCCTTAGTCAGTGAGTGACCTGACAGGAGGGCCGAAGGCTGACATTAAAGGGACAATGGCATCCATGCTGGCTTGGTAGAAATGGTTCCACTACTGCTGTCTTCCGTCTTACTCCAGTCGCAGTAGTGGTTTTAGTCAAATGACTACAAAAAGTTTACTGGCCTATAGCTCGCTTAATTTACAAATAAACTGGCTCAATATATTACTGCACGTAGCTTAACCGCATAATTATATGATTTGATGAAACCCATCTCCTACGCGAAATTTCAACTGGCCGACCGTCATGGCCGCAAGTTGCGTAATACGTCATTAGGCCTACAACATAAACAGCGCTATGCAGAGAAAAACTGTTCGGTAACTATTTTAATGGTTCAGTCTTCACTATTTGTGATAGAATTACTTATTTTAATACAAACTGTAATGATGCGTGTTGACAATTGTGCGTTTGACCCTATTTGAACTTGTGTAAGGGGTCTTAGACAATCTGTTTCACAGAGAATTACTTAGGAATTAACTCTGTAACAGATGAGTGTCCATAGCACGTGCGTTGACTGCAGTCATTGGCTCAACGGCTCGTGCAGTGTTTACTTAACACCTAACTGCTTCGGGCAAAATGACGCATTTTAATACCCATTTACACTTAATAGGAAATATTTTTTAACTTCAATTACTTCAAACGTCTTTATTTATTTTTCTGTTACCTCAAAAAAATGTTTGAGAATTTAATTTGTCGGAGTAAAAAAGTTAATATGCCGTACTTATTAAGCCTCGTCGATGTCATGCTTATCAGTGATTGTAGCGGCCAAGCGAATATTAACTGCGGGATCAGTATGGGTCTTAGACTGTACCAATTGTTACCTTAAACACAGTTTAAGGTAACAAGTATAGTTACTAGGTGATAGGGTTGCTTTATCTAACTCGTGGGTTTACTTCGGCTAAATATATTACTTGCGGCCGGCTCAACTTTTGTCAGGGTCGCTGAGATATGAATGATTGTTAGCGAGATTATAGTTTTGGGGCTGGGTTTATGGTTAGGGAAAGGATACAGGGGCGGATCCAGGAATTTTTGCAGGAGGGGGTTTGCCAGATTTCGGTTACGAACGAAAATCTGCCATCATCGTCTCTAACTTACATAGGCATACATACAAATTCAGCTTTTTAAACAGAGAAATCGTTTTTATACTGATGTAGGATCACTTTGTGATGTAATTTCATTGATGCAAGGCAATATTTTTTTTTATGTAGCTGAGCGCGGGGGGAGGGGGGGGGGGTTACTCTGGGTTTCTGTCTCAGGAAAGACTCCTGCGCGTGCGCTAAGATGACAAGCGGGCGTAAACACGAATGGGAAAAAAGAAGAAGCGGTTTATGCCCACCAAAAAGTGATGAAGAATACTTCAACTGTAAGACAAAAGTTCTTAATTAATCTTTTCACTCGTAGTCAATGGAACTTTTATACTCTAAGCCACCATGTCGTATACCGTTCATGGATATGCCTGGACTGACGTCATCATTATATAAACCAGGTTTTCTTAATGGAACTTCTAAATCTACTTGATTTGGTTTGCGATATTACAACTTTCTTCATGAGATTATGATTTTTATTTTAAGCTTATAAATATTTGATGGAATAGATGTGCTCGGTTTTACTAACTGTTTTACAGTGAGCAGGAAATATAATCCACAATCTCCTTGTGAACAGGGGATCACGTGGCTAAGTTGGTAAGGCGTTGGTTCACTAGTCTGGAGGTCGGGTATTCGATGCCTGCATTGGGCGAGAAAGTTCATCTCGATTTTCCGGTGTGGTTTCCCCTTGTCGGTGATGCAGAACGGGGGGCCTGACAAGGACAACTGTCTAGTCGTTCGGATGGGACGAAAAACCGAGTACACATTGGCGCGCAGTTTTAATTCGATATAGTAGGCCGTAGCGCCGCTGCCCGGGCAAAATTTCCCTCATAGCACACTGTATGGCATATGCCCATCTTCCATTAGCCCGGGTTAGGTGCAGAAGAGAAGGACGTTAAATTCCATTTCATTTCCTTGTGAATAGCACCTTTCGTCGTTACAATGGACCCTGTACAGTTTCTCTGTGCCGTAGTTTACCATATATTCCTGAAGAAATCCCTCCATGGCCTTTGCTGGATTGGCTTCTGATACTTGGAACTTTTGAGAGAGTGTGTCTATTCTTCCCGTTCAATCGTTTAATCTGGGTCTTCCCTAAAACTTTGGACAGTGATTTAAGGTATTAAAAACGGTGAAAGTATGCTCGTTTCCAAACAGTGTTGTTAACATTTCATTCGATGTGGTAGCCTCGTTTGTCACGCAATTAGTTTTACTGCAATATTCTGCTATACACTAATTGACTAGTTAATTGAGCATAATAAAATCGTGAGTCGTGACGTAACGTTATGTAAACATATTTGGTCCAATTTGGCGCTCTGTTTTAACCATAATGCTTTTGTAACGCAGTTAGCTATTTGTTGTTAATCGGACTATTGACCAGTCACAATTTAGAACAAGAATTTGCTTTCTTTACAGCAGTGAGTAGCGGGAACGACACACCGCGAGGAGTACGGGTTTACCATAGCAAGGCAAACATTTATCCATTGCGTGCTATCGTAAGCGAAACTTAGCAGGAGGGGTTTGCCAGGTTTCTGCCATCATCGTCTCTAAATTACATAGGCATGCATACAAATTGAGCTTTTTAAACAGAGAAATCATTTTTATACTGATGTAGGATCACTTTGTGATGTAATTTCATTGATGCAAGGCATTATTTTTTTATGGGCCCCAAACTCCCGTTTGGATCTGCCCCTGCGTATTGCTAAAAATATGACTAGATGAGTTTGCGGATCCAGATTTATCTATATTGAACCAATCCTTATCCGTAATAGAGTAACGATTTAATATTCCAGTGACTTAACATAGTTGGAGAGAGAGAGAGAGAGAGAGAGAGAGAGAGCGAGAGAGAGAGAGATAAATGGGGTTTAACGTCCACACAACACAACAAGGTCATTTCGGGGCTAACGCATGGTTTAATTTTTATTTCAATAATTCGCTTGCGCGTAGGGGTCTTAAACAGTGGGAGGAAACCGGAGTGCCCAGAGGAAACCCACGAGGTTGAGTCAGAAGGCGTCCCTATCTCCATGCCACATACGCTCACACCAGGACACGAAACCACAGCCGCAAGCCAGAGGTGACCGCCCAGCTAGAGGTCGAAGCTTCTGGTAACATCGAAGTATTCATGTACTATTTTAAAGATGTTGCTAGATGTAGCCTGATTTTCTATGCCAAAAAGAAGTGGTATAATTGATTGCTGGTGTGATGGTAAAAGATGTATTGTAATTTTTCGTGCATCTGAGTACAGTGGACACCAGCGGAGAAAATGTTCGGAATCTTCAAAGCGATGACCACAGCTGCAGGATGGTTCCTCGGAGATATGTCGTAAAAATTTATGCCCGTTTAGGTCGCTACGAGAAAGACGCAGTCTGCTGTGTATTATCTGTTTTTTTCTTTTGCCCCGTTGAAATGAATTTGGAATTATTGGATCATTTAGTTTTAGATTGTGTTTAAAAGTTGTGAGAGATGGAGAAATTCTTGTACTGATATCAAGTTTATTCCATTCTTTTGTTGATGAGGTTCCGAAAGAGTTCGAAATAATTTTTGTTTTACATTGGTATTCTGAAAGGTTGTCATTGTTACGAAAATTATAGTTATTTGTTCGGTATAATATTAAGTTCTTGAGGTAAGCAGGTGTCAGGTCATTAATGATTTTATAAATAAGTGTCAGTTTATGTCGTTTGCGTATTTCTTGTAGTGTAATAAACCCGGTTTCGTTATATAAGAGTTTATGACTGGTACCCCTTACAGCCCCACAAATTCGTAGTGCATCTAATTGTAAGTTTTCTAGTTTATTAGTATGGTCATTAGTGCACCCATTCCAGATAACGCCACAGTAATCGAAATGGGGTAAAATAAAGGAAGTGTACAGTGTGTAGGGATTTTCCAGTCAGCCTATATTTAAGTGACCTTAAAGAGTTAATTAGTTTGCTTGTTTTATTGATAATTGAATCTATCTACGTATGCGTGCCATTTGCAGTTCGAATGAAAGATTAAACCGAGTTGTTTATGTTCGTTGACTTCTTTTATGGGAATTTGATTATATCTAAGGGCTGGAAGTGGGGATTTTTCTTGTTAGTTAGTATCATTCCGAGAATTAAACTTTAAATATTAATTATTTTGACATGCCTTATACAGTGCATCTAGATTTATTTTTATAGACACTTAATTTAAGCCTTATAGATTTTCTGTTCGTTTATATAATCGATGACTTTTAGTCTTTTCAAAAGAGCTTATAAAACATTCATTTGTGTGCAGGACTTGTAATAATGATGTTAGTTATGCCTGACAAAATGTCAAGCACAAATGAACAAGTTCCTGACATATTGAATTTGTACCGAACGTGTTATAACGTATGAATGAAACAAATAAAAAGTGCTCAGTCGTGTGCATCTTCATTTCAAATATATACAAGGAAAACGCTGTAATTAATCAAATATATATCATTTGTTAAAGATACAATTTAAAAGAGCTATATCTGCCTATTAGTGTGGTATAAACAAAGGCAAACGAGTCAGGTGATGGGGGGGGGGGCAGCTGCCCCCAACTATTGAGCAATCTGAGGCTTTTTGGGCAGTCAGGTAAAGTGTAAAAATAAATAAGTTCATCTAGATGTCAAAATAAAGTGTCCAAATCTAATAAAACACTAACTTTACTTTACTTTCGACTGAATAAAGGTGTACTTTTTCTGGGGTAGTGGGCGAGTTGTGGGAATGCTGTTATCTCTATACAACAAGCTAAAATATTCTTTTACCATTTTATTTTAGATCTGCGTACGTCCATAAAGTATATGATACAGTAGGTTACACAACAATAATCTGATTGAATTGATACACAAACATCTGATCGGTGTAGAAATAAACTAAGTCCTTTCGGGACTAACACATGGTTCAATTTTATTTCAACAATTGTAGGGGGTCTTTAGCTGTGGGAGGAAACCGGGGAACCCGACGAAAACACACGAGATCGGAAAGGCAACCCTACCCCTTGTCACGTACATCCGGAAGTATCACATTAAGTGTTACATATTCTAATAACTAATTAGATAGATACCGGTGCTTAATAACTCAACACACGCCATATCCTATTCCCATTCCTATCTCCCTTATCTAGTAGAAAACAAGCTGTCATTAATTATAGAAGAGATCATATTTTGAATTTAGTTTTTAATGCCGTAGTGGTCGTTATAATTGCTTTGACACAATATTTAATTTGTTTTTCTAGGGAGTATCACATATTATCAACTTTATCTGCCCCTTATTCTAATAACCAATTAGACACCCGTGATTGATGCCACACCATCCGTGATATTCCAATGTTAGCATTTCCGTAATGTAACAGAAGATGAGCGGTTATTTATTATAGAAAGTGTCCTATATTATTTAAATAATTACAATATTGTAAACCTTCACAATAGATGTGTTTATATGAATTACTCTCCCTCGATCATTGTTGATTAAAACGTTTTTAATGTATACTTTGGTGTCTAAATGCATTATCGTATAATCAGATAAAGAGCTGGTCGTTCTGGCTTTAATAATTCACAAAAAAGATAATGAAAAATTAATAGATACAGAGGTCGTTTCGGGACCATGATACGAGAGAGAGAGAGAGAGAGAGAGAGAGAGGGAGAGAGAAATGAGGTTTAACATCCACTCGACATAAACTAGGTCATTTCGCTACTAACATATGGTTTAATTTTATTTCAATAATTCGCTTACGCGTGGGGGTCTTTAGCAGTGGGAGGAAACCGGAGTGCCCGGAGGAAACCCACGAGGTTGAGAAGGCGCCCCTATCTCCATGCTACATACGCTCACACCAGGGATCGAAACCAGATACGGTTTAATATTTTTGCGAGCAGTGGTCTTAAGAGAGAGAGTCATTTCGGGACTACCATATAGTACAATATTATTGCGCATGGGTCTTTAGGAACGGGAGGAACCGGAGGACCCAGAGAACCTTCTGCTTGTCACGTACAAGATTCGAAACCACGCCACTTGACTAAATGACAAACCTAATGATGTAACGCACACGCGTTACCCCCCACCCTTGCATGTATGAAGTTTATTATAGGAGCAACTGTACTTGTTTAATGTAGCGTTTGGAATTAGAGGAATTAGTTTCTAAGACATAATTTGACCGATAAAATCTGTCTGGGCTCCTGAAAACCAAACAGAAATTAATCTGATTAAAACTCAAATCCTATTTCGTATCTTTTTTTATATTTCAATACTTCGTTGTACTTGTCTTTACTACACTAGAGTCTGGAAGAGTTGGTATAATGTAACCCGGGTTCCGGTTGATATGAGGGATTGCCCAATGACACGGTCTGTTGCAGCGAGTTCTTGACGTATGGTGAACGGAACTGTGGGCATACCACTAGACACATCAAAGTTGATTGGTTAATCAAATGTCTGACGTCATATGGTCAGAGGTTGCTCGTACGACCTTTGACACGACCTTCAACTACAACCGGTCAGATCTTCATGTAGTAGAGGCGAGTAGAGGAAAGTATAAGAAATGAAACGAAATATAGATCTGTATTTTAATCAGATTGAACAGAAATATTTGCAAATCTGGGCCTTGTTTCTCGAAATCTTAACTAAAGATAAAATCCAAATTTTAGTAGATACTTCAATTTTAATTGGCTAAGCACTAAAATCAATCTAATATTATCCAATAAAATTCCAGATACAGAAAATATCGTCTAGAAATCTTTTCCACTGGCTAGATCGGAGACGGTCCTACGCAAATTGTAACGTCATATGTGAATTGTAGGTTAGGGTAAGGGTTAGGCTTGATCGTGGGTTAGGGTTAGGGCTAGCCCTGTTTATATATCGGGACTTTGACCAAATCTACAGGTCCTAGCCCTTACCCTAACCCAAAATCTATATATGACGTCATATGTGCTAAAATGCGTAGGACCGTCGCCGATCTAGCGTTCTCCATTTTCAACATATAATCTGTAATCCACACCATGTTTTATTTTTACACTTGAGTATATAAAGTACAACTACTTCTCGGGGCCGTATCTAACGGGGGTGCAGGGGGGTACATTGCACCCCAAGAAAAAAAAAAGCGCTCAGAAAATTGGCACCCCCTCATCCCCAAGAAATATTTGATAGTCTTTTAATTATGAAATAATACACTTGATTATAATCTTAAATCACTGATCAGTCGGTCAGATTTAAGGCCGCCTGATCCAAACTTTTTCATATCACTTACGTGGAGGCTATGGCGCTCCACCACTCTTCTGCACCCCCTCTTTTAAAATCCTACATACGGCCCTGCTACTTCTATGTTTATGGTGAATAAATACGTCCAGTTAAAATTAACTACTTTATTCCATTCTGAAATGCATAAAGTCATATAAGTTAGTTGTCTGCCATTTAAAGGCATCTTCAGATATTAATAATGTATTCAAAAGATTAATTTTTTTAATGTATATATGTATACATATATATATATATATATATTCGTAGTATCAGGTAACGTACAATAAAAAGTTATAAAGTATAAAATATATACTATGACATGATCTTCTTGGTATAGTCTTACAATAGTACAACTCAGGAGTAATGAGATGGAGTATAATATGTTCATAGATCAATTATGTAATCTGGCCTGCCTATAAAATTTAAAGTGATAATTTCATATTTTCGAAGAACGTCAAAACATAATTATTTCGATGTCTTTTGTTCAATAGGTTGTCAACTCACTACTATGCGATCATAGGCATTATACCCACTTTTACAATTCATTAACACAGGAAATGATAACATAATTACCGCCCATGTTTTCTACTGCCCCCATGTAATAGCTATTTTCAAACGTTTGAAGTTGAAAATGACATTTTTGCTAATTTCTCAACTGGCAATAGTGAATTATAGGATCAATAGGATTATTCTTTAACAAGGTAGGACTGTTTATAGTTACCATCTGTTTTAAGGCTTTATTTTAATAAATTTTAAAAATATAACTTAAAAATATGAAATTGCCGCTTTAAATATGAAATTGCAGTGAATTATAGGATTAATAGGATTATTCTTTAACAAGGTAGGACTGTTTATAGATACCATCTGTTTTAAGGCTTTATTTTAATAAATTTTAAAAATATAACTTAAAAATATGAAATTGCCGCTTTAAATATGAAATTGCAGTGAATTATAGGATTAATAGGATTATTCTTTAACAAGGTAGGACTGTTTATAGATACCATCTGTTTTAAGGCTTTATTTTAATAAATTTTAAAAATATAACTTAAAAATATGAAATTGCCGCTTTAAATATGAAATTGCATTGAATTATAGGATTAATAGCATTATTCTTTAACTATATATACCATCTATTTCAAGGCTTTATTTTAATAAATTTTAAAACTATAACTTAAAAATATGAAATTGTAGCTTATTAACCTTTTAAATTAAATAGTCTTCCTGGTATAATCTGACAATAGTATAATACAGTAGTAATGGGATGAAATAAAATGTCCATAGACCAATTGTGTAATCTGGCAATAAAACTTAACCTTTCATTAAGACTTCAATCTAGCAGCAGGTGCGGATCCAGGATTTATTTTTTTCAGGGGGGGGGGGGTCTAGGCTTAACTAATTGCGCTCAACCGATAATTTGGTAAATTAGCTTCAATTTGGTTCATTCTGACGTATTTTCGGAAGGTAAATTCCAAAATAACAGGTCTAAATCGCCAATAAAATCGCATAAAAAAATGTTCAAGCCTGAGCGGGGGGGGGGGGGGGAGGGATCTGCGCCTGAGCAGAAATCCTAAACAGTAGGATTGCCAGTTAGGGATACCCTGACATTTTTGCCCAGTGCTTTTTTAGTAAGATTGGATGTTTCTACTTTCCATATAAACCAAAACTGCAGTACTTTTATTGGAAATAACCAATTGATAGTTTTCTGGGAAAGTATCTTTAAAATCTGTTGAAGTAAAAAGTGTAAAAACGAATACTACGATTTGTTTGCACATTATCAGAATATTAACACGGTTGGGGGATTTAAAATATAATTAAGCCTGTTAATAACCGGTCAATAAATTGAGATATGCCATTTTCTGTATTTTCATGATATTGTCAATTTTGTCTTTATGAAAAGGAAATAAATACTTAATTTAATATGTTCATTTACATCGTACTTATATTCCCTGACTATCAAGCGACGATATCGCAGTAAAAGGAGTCAATGGGCCGCTTCCGGAACGTACAGGGCGGGCGTAATGAGACCTACGTTTAGAGCTAGACTATGGGCAACTGCTAGAGATGGACCACGTTCACAGTACGGTTAACAGGGGTGAGTTAAGCCAGGCTGACACTTGCACGATTCCGTGGCACGCATAAGCACGACTGAGTCGGCACGACAGCGTCCGATTTGCGCAGACTCGTCGTGCCAATGCGGGAAGTGCGTAAACAATGCGCAAACTATGCGTGAACTCGCCGTGCCAGTTCGTGTCAATGTGGACACTGATAGGCACGACAAAATCGCGGCCAAAAGTCGTGCAAGTGTCAGCCTGGCTTTAGGATCAACAAAGTCCAGTTTATGTCAGTTGTGAACCTACTTCACTGCGATGAACCCAGTCGTTTCAAAGAGAATTACTTACGAATTATCTCTGTCACAGATGACTGTCTTCAACACGTACAATGTCATCACCTGGCGACAATCATTGGCTCAAAGGCTCGTGCATTCTTTACATCAGACGTAACTGCACCGGGCAAAATGATGCCATTTTAATACCCATTTACACTAAATACTTTTAACTACAAATAGTTCAAAGGTCTTTACTTAGTTTTCTACTGTAGCGTAGCAGCCTAGCGAATATTCACTTCTGATCAGTGTTCGATGAACCGTGTTCAAATCAGGCCCGGATCCAGGATTCTGTCGAGGGGGGGGGGGATACATTGGAGCAAAGGGTAAAACGTTGCAACATTAGATTGCTTGGGGGAGACAATGCGAAAACCATGTTTACATCATCTATTAAAGAGCAGGTATGTTAACTACAACAGTAACAAAGCAGACGAATATGAAAATCAACTATGTCACTGCCCCCCCCCCCCGGATCCGCGCCTGCAAATGAACCACAGTCAACTACGTGCGTGATGTGACGAAGCGTGTTTTACTTGATAGGTCATTTGCTAACACAGTGTACCAATATGAAAACTATGTGCCTATATTGTAAGAATTAATAGCTTTTGGTGGGTTGGGTCTTTTTGTATATTGCAATTTTCTGCATTACTTGATTACTTTAGGGGGGTTGGGATGCCGCGCTTCGACCTCTAGCTGGCCGGTCACCTCTGGCTTCCAGCTGTGGTTTCGAGCCCTGGTGTGAGCGTATGTGGCATGGAGACAGGGACGACTTCTCAACCTCGTGGGTTTCCTCCGGACACTCCGGTTTCCTCCCACTGCTAAAGACCCCTACGCGCAAGCGAATTATTGAAATAAAACGAAACCATATGTTAGTCCCAAAATGACCTGGTTTGTGTCGAGTGGACTTTAAACCCCATTTCTCTCTCTCTCTCTCTGATTACTTTAATTATCAGTAAAAGTACGCAATATAAAATTCGTATATTATATTACAGTGTTTGTTAATTCACGAAGAAAGATATAGCGTTGCAAATATCCGTATTAAATGGTAGATATTCATTTATCATATAAATTAATAATTGGTATATCGGGTGAGTATTTTCTAGTTACAAAAAGGTTTACGTAAAATCGAAAATTCCAATAAACAATTTATTGTTATTTCATGTAGAAAGATATGGTGTCAAATTTCCGTTGTACGTGGCGCACTTTAAATTATCATTGAAATTAACAACAGCTGGCATATTGGCCGAGAAAGTGGAAGACCTTTTTAAAATTTTGTTTAAATGTGTATTTTCACACACATTTTATGGAAGATCCGCCACTGCATTACTGACAAGGGGAACCACGTCCGAAAATCTGGATGAACTTTCTCGGCCAATACAGGGATCGAACACCCGACCTCCAGGCTAGCAAGCCAGTGTCTTACCATCTTAGCCACGTGATTCCCGACAACATTGGTAGTCATAAAACGGTATAGGTAAAATAGTGTAATCAGCAAATGGACTGTTCACCTTGTACAAATACACTACAAACAGAGAGAACAGCTACTATCTTAGGACTTTATGGGGCCGCTTAGGCTAATGAAATTGCTCGGCGATGAACTGAGATTTTGTCTTTTCTTAATCCCTAATTACCATCTGATTTTGATCTATCCAAAAGGTTTTGGTTGCGTTTAATAATGGCGCGTAACGTTCTAGATATTGACTCCTGATTATATGAAATATCACGATTTTAGCTTGAAGAAATCCGACGTTAACATTTTTATCTTATTTTCAAAACCGGTCAAATATATCACTACCACCTTCAAGAGTCTTGAATACAATTGCAACTTGTTTGCGAATAACTCTAATAATTAACTAATGCAAATAGTGGTCAAACATGCATCATTGTTACCTCCTTAACCCATATAGTCACTATAATGAGATTTTGGCGGCCATTTTGAAAAGGCACCCTAACGGAAAGGGGTTCAGGATATGGCCTGTTTACGTCATATATTCTGGCCCAGAATATAAAAAAAAACCCGGCCTAGAAAAACCACATGAGAATTTCTACCTCTACAGGTGACACCTCCCTCAATTATAACCCGGACTAATCCAGAAGCCTCACCTAACGGCATAATTACTTGCGTGCTTTAACTCAGAGAAAAGAGTACTTACTTACGGCGCTTGTTTCCCACCAAGTAACGTTGGAGCCCCAAGCTACCCACCCAGATACGAACCCTCGTCTCTCGACCCTGCCAATAGCGAGATAAGAGATGCTACGTATTGAAGTGCACGTAAAATATCCCTTGGCAGTTCAAATTCGATATAAGAGTAGGCCGTAGCGCCGCTGCCAGGCAAAATTTCCCTCACAGAACAATGTATGCCGCATGCCCGTCTTCATTAGCCTATTTCGGGGTAGAACAGTAGGAAGTAATCCCCCATTTCATTTCATTTCATTTCACTTCAATATGCAAAGGTATCAATTTATTTTTTTTATTCTTCAAAACAACGATTGATTATCGATGTCAGATTAAGCATATGGTCCACCCTGGGTGTCACGTATGGCAAGAACTATATTAAATAGCTGTGGTATAGTCCCAAATAATCGGATTATGGTAATAAACATTTGATATTGTAGTTTATTTGTAAAATGTATGGTAGTTAATATTCGTTAAGTGCTTTACGTGTCTGGTTACAGGTATGACTGCATTGGGCCATGTGGACTCCCCGATCTGTTATTTGATTGGACAGAAGTGACACTAGTTCACGCGGTGGGATGTACAGAAAATCTCATACGAGTCTTTTTTTGATATGAAACAAATATCAATACAATGTCCCGCAATCCTTACATATGCACACAAATAAATAGATATAACTCTTTGGTACGGATTTAATTTTACTGAACCCGATTACAGTACCGCGTAGTGATACATCATGGCCCTTTATTAAATTGAGCCAGTGTTTCTTTGATTGAATAAACAAACTGATTAGTGTCATTGTCTATAATTCTTGGAGGTTTATGGGGAGTATTGTAATTGTTTATGGTAATCGAGAACTGTTCTCGAACAATATTACTGCATTGAAAAAGTAGTTCTTTTTAATATAAATTCATTGTTAGTTAGTGTTGCAAGTATCCGTATTACACGCAAATCTTAAATTATCAATTGGTATATTGGGCCAGGATTTTCTAGCTGCGAAAGCAAAAAAATTTTCACATTACATCGAAAATTCCAATAAAAGATTTATTGTTATTTCATGTAGAAAGATATGGTGTCAAATTTCCGTTGTACGTGGCACACCTTAAATTACTATATATATATATCTTTTATTACATATATATGGTAAATTAAGGCGCACCATGTTTCAAATATCTGGTTCGGGTCCCTGACTAGGGGCAGATTGGGCCTCCCGTGTCGGAGCGGACCCGTTTACTGACCACGGAGCGTGGACGGGGGTGGGGGATCCTGGGGCTCTCCACCTGGAAATTTTTGAAACATGAACCCCAAATATGCGATTTGGTGGCATATCTGATTATAATCTCTGTGTAAAATAATATATTTCATAAATCGATTAACTTAGGCCAACACCCCGACCTGCAAGTAATTTACAACCATCAACCTGTGAAATTATCATATCGTCATATTATTAATTATGTAATTAACGTATTATCATTGTATCGTCAAGAGTCAAGAGAATTTAACTGGTTAAAATAAATGGGACTTATAGTTTTGACCATTTGATCAGGAATATTGAATAAGTAGGAATATATTCATTGAAGAATGTCCCATTTTTGTTGCCGGGAGCGCTAGCCGATTCCTCCTGTGATGGAAGGACGCGAGACACATTGACACAGAGTGACGAAAGTGAAATTCATAAAAGCTGCTTTTTGAATTTTGGATTCTGGCTTATTACCACAAACAGGGTGCAGGTGACTTAATAATTAGTAAATTTGCGGGCGACTGTATCAGGTGAATACGATGAAATTTTCGGATGAAATTCGGAATCCCCATTGCAGGATTCCGAATTCTGGCTCACACCCAGCACATCCGGCCCAGATAGTCTATTATACCAGCCCATTCCCTGGATCCGCGCCTAGTGATTTAAGAAATTCGTAAATAGTAGACATAAATATATATACATAGGGAGAATTCTAAATGTAGTTTAATTTAAAAGTTAAAACGACATTAATAAAATGTGAAATTAAAATTAAAAGAATTATTTTCGTTGAAGATAACTCATGGAACATAAATTTATTATTGAACAAATTTAGCAGGTACACTGGTAAAATTATATGTATATTTACAGTTATAATCATGGTAAAAACACGGTGCAGGATTTGTCAAATCACATGGTTTGTTAACTTACATTTAAAACTATGTACATATAAATACAAGGCTTGAGTAAGATTACCTCATATTTAATGTAGTAATACAATCATATGTCAGTTTACATTATGTGAGCTATATGTTAACAGAAATACCGTTTGAAATATACTATTCAAAAAAAGTAGGGGATATTTGATTTTGGGGGCATAATACTAAAATATGCAAATGTCTACGAAAAAAGTCACTACAGAACCTAACAGAAGAAACATTTCCAGTCAGATGTGACGCCCAAACACACCAATAGCTACCGCATGGAATGCAGGTGATGCTTGGGATCATCATGGGGGTCCAACCCAAGATTTGCACGACTCTGACTTCGAATGTTACAGTCATTGTGGCATTGAATTCAAGGGTGGAAACAGCAGTTTAATTGTTTTAGTGACCAGAAAACAAATTTTGATATGCGTCGGCTTACCCAAAATGAAAGGTTACGTGCCCTTGGCATGCTACAGATCGGCACAACCCAGGCGGTTGTGGCGCGGACGATGAATGTTTCTCAGTCTGTCATAAGCAGACTATGGTCCAGATACCGTGATACACAATCTGTACAGGGCAGACCACGCTCAGGTCGACCAAGGGCGACAACTCAAGCCCAGGGTCGATTTATCCGTACCTTGGCCTCGAGAAACCGTGTCATCACAGCAAATCAGATCAGCGCTCGTTTTCAAACAGACACTGGTGTGAGAGTGAGTGGCCAGACGATTCGGAATCGACTGCATAGGGGTCACCTTCGCGCCCGACGTCCTCGCGTGATCCCTTGTTTGAAAGATCATCACATTCAGGCAAGACGTCGTTGGTGTAGGGATCGTCAACACTGAGATAATCGACGCTGGAGCAATGTGATGTTTTCAGATGAGTCGAGGTTCACTGTTGATTTTTTGGGTGTGGCGTTGTCGAAACGAGCGCTTCCGAGACGTTAACGTCATCAGACATGATCGATTTAGGGGTGGTTCTGTTATGGTGTGGGGAGGCATCACTGTTGCTGGAAGAACGGCTTTACATGTTGTTGCAGGGCGTGTTACAGGCCAGTACTACCGGAACAACATCTTGGCAGTCCATGTTGTGCCGTTCGCACGACGTCATGGCCGCCGTTTCATCTTCCAGGACGACAACGCAAGATGTCACAGGGCCAGGATCGTTACAGGTTACCTCCAACAACAGAACATTACCACATTACCTTGGCCAGCACTGAGTCCCGACCTCTCCCCCATCCAGCATGTCTGGGACATGCTTGGATAGAGGTTACGTCAACGTCAACGTCAACAACGTCCTGCCAATGTCCAAGAGCTTGCTGCTGCGTTGCAACAGGAATTGGACAATCTGGACCAAAATGACCTTAGACGTCTCATTAGGAGTATGCCACGTCGGATCAATGCTTGTTTGGCTAACAGAGGAGGATTTACCCGTTACTGATTTTGTTGTGATGCTGTGGTAACTTTGCTGTTTGACCCCGGGTATAATTTTACCCTTATAATGGTCAGTCTGTGCCTTACTTAGTCTAACGATCATTTGGAATAAATCGATGAATGTGAACTTCATTTCATTTTGTCATTTGTTTCTTCGTCAGTTTCATTAGGTGACTTTAATATCCCCTACTTTTTTTGAATAGTATATTACTTTCACCGACAATTGTAAATTTACTGTCTAATAGTGGTCACATCAGTTATTCCCCCTCCGACCACATATCGAATTGCATGCAAAATATTTACTGTTCTGCTAGTCAGTTAATTCCTTTTTAGAAAAATAGGTTATTCAAAATCTGAATGCACCGAACTGGCTAATAAAGACTGGCATATGCCATACATCGAGTTGCGTCATGCCACTCACCCTTTCCATTGTAAAGAGCAGAACATTAGCACATTAAACCTCATTTCATTTAATTTCTTTGCATTATCGAATGTTGTGTCACCTGTTCGGCTGAAAATTCCACAACACTTTCTTGGTTCGCCTGGATCGAACCTAGGACTAATTAGCCCAACTGGGACAAACACATTCCCTTTAGTAATGTTACCTTGGTAATATGTAATAATTCTACACTAGTTGTGGGGTATTAATACATAAAACTCCCAAAATACATTGTTTCAAAGGTCATTGTACAAATTTATGTAAATTAACATCGTGGTAATTTTACATGTACTCCATTCACAGATATGTAATTTTAACTTAGATGTATAATAGCTTGAGGTAAAGTTACATTACTTTTAAAACATGTTTAAATACAGGATTTGTATACAATTTACAAAAAACGTATTGTAACACTGACTTGTAAATGTACTCTTGATTGGTAGATTTAGATTTACAAACACCACGTAAAATTACAGTGAGTGTAAAATATCTTTGATGCAGATTTACAACCACGGTGTAAATTTACAGTGACCCGATTTCTTAATTAAACATTTTATTGGGATGAATGTTTCCTCTGCTTACCAGGACAAGTTATTCAATGCTTTACTCCAGCACATTCGAGAAGAAACTATTATAAACCCAAGTAACTGTACCATGAAACGCATCCTATCTTAACATATATAATAAAACATTTCATTATTTGGTATAAAAACACCATTTCTGAACACCATCACTTTCGTTTTTGATAAATTGACTGTAAAATTCAAATTACTGCAAAATCTTTGAAGAATGTTTATTTTTCTTTGCTAGTCTCCAACCGAATCGGACAAGATGCTTAAGTCATCTGCATATCACCTTGGTAAAAGCGGACGTTAAATAAAGCTACTTCACACACACAGTAGCACCTTGGTTTGTGAATATTTCTTGGACATCACAAGCTTCTACTATTTGAACGAGCTGATTAACGTGATAACAAAAAGGAAGGGGACCAATTTTAAACCCCTGTCTAACGCCAGACAAGCAGTCTAAAACGGGGTAATTCTCGACCCATAAACATCTTTCCATTTACCCCTTCTTGTAGGATACGTGATAAAACAGTTTCTTTTTTATTGATACTGCCAAATGCCCAGGTAAAATCAACAAATGGTGATTAAATTCTGTCTCTCGGTTTTGATGTATACTTCTAGACTAATCCTTACAACGTAAAAATTTGAATACCCTTTTCTATGTCCCGCTTGAGCCTTGCTGTGTAAATTATTTCTTTTGATCATTCTTTGAATTCTATTTATTAATATAGCACAATAATTAATTGTTAATTGTATACTGTCACTCAAGGATATTCCCCTATAATTAGCAGGGTCATGGATTGATCAGTTCTGACACCATGATTCAGGAAACCTTCTGTCCATCGATTTATTAGCTTTATTTCAACACTTTTGAAATTTAATCCCTGAATCCCTTTCATAATACTTGCGACATATTGAAAAATTTTAAATCCCGGCTCTTGGTTGTCGACCAAGTAACCTTGGTTCCTCACTATCTATCTCACCTAGATAGGAAACCTCATCTCTCGAACCTGTGAGATATTGGTATTATACAGTTCCGTTGGAAGAATATGATGTGTAGTGGTTTACCAACAGTTCCGTGCGCAGCTCGTCAAGAACTTGCCTTAACAGACCGTTTCATTGGCTAACCCCTAACATCCACCAGACTAATAATAGGAGTGTTATATCGCGCAAGACTCCAAACAATAAAGTCTGCTCAAAGCGCACACAAAGTCAATTCTAAGTTACTTTAGAGTTTGTTTTTACTATTTAGAAGAACAGGAATGTCTTTAATTTATATTTAAATTTTGATAATGTTGGAGTAGATTTTAAAGCTTCAAGGTAGAGCACTCCACTTCAAATCCACTGAAACTTCAAATGCTTTCAAATCAATTTTTTTCCAGTTTCTACTTTGATACTGTAATATAATGTTGAGATTGGGGTCGTATAGGTCGTATTCACTGGTAGGGATTAACCAGCTCCTTTAAATACGAAGGAATATTTTCATGAAAGCACTAATACACAATTGTTAAAATTATAAATTCCATCCTTTCAATTATGCAGAGTTTAGTACTGGAGATATACTAGAACAGTTTGGTTATTGCTGCATGTAGTTTTTGTAATAATTCCGATGAAATTCCAGTGATAAAATTAATGGTCGTACAACGGTTGCTGAAGCATCATGATATGATGTTAAAATATGACAGATGCTACTGATGTTCCTGAGATAGTACATGTAGCAGCATATCTTGATTACATGGTTTACATGACCGGAGATACTTTTGCGAAGTCCAAATTATACACACCTTGATTTTTTTATAGAACAAAATCTGTACTCACCAACTTGAACGTGATCTACTGACATCTTAGAAATTTGTGATGTTGGACCGACAAGAATTGCCTTTAAACAATGCATGTGGGTTATATAAAAACCAAATGCGCAATACGGACTCATCTGTCAACAGAACAGTTCCCCATTGCCTGTACCGCCAGTTCTTGTGGTGTTGGGGAAACTGCTATCCTTCACGTCGATGGCGAAAGGTGAGGATCGGTCCACGTAAGGTCTATTTCAATGAATGCTCTCTCTGGTGAGACGTCGGCGCACTGTATCAGTACTGGTGGGTCTTCCGTGTGTTCCCACTGGATGCCCAACGTGCTGTCTCAGATGCCTATGTGAAGGGATTCTGGACGTACTGCCGCACAACATGAGAGTCTTGTCACCTTGTGGCAGCCTTTGGTCTACCAGTTCGGGAGCGATCATCCGTGGTGTTCGTGGCCCAAAAGCGATTGACAACGGCTGGGACAGACTGAGTCTGAGCTGTCCTGGATCGCGGTATGCTGCTGAAATGGTAGTGTGGTTGATGCAATCAGGTATGGCGGTGCATTTTATAGGTGAACAGCACGTGTAGCATGAGTTACAAAAATCATGGAAACACATTACCATCTCAGAAGTTCGATTGCGTTTTTCAAAACATTTCCGGTGTTCAATTCTGTGTTTGGGAAGTTGTCTTATTTGCTCAGGTAAAGTTGGAAATGTGGTCACAAATATACACTAAAAACATTTGGCATGTTTTGTGCAACGCGTAAATTCAGAGTAACATACCAATCTGGCGTTTCTTGGCTGCTTAGTGTTCTCTATCATATCAATCCGAGGGAGAGTAGGTTTATCCAACATATACAACGCCACTCCACCCTTAATTCAAATGGACTCTTCTTCCATTAAAAGTCAACAATGATTGGATACCTGCTCGATAGTTTCTGTCAAAATATAACGATAATTACCGAATTAATCACGTGAATGTTGTTTATACTTTCACCACTTTGGACCGTGAATGTTCAGAGAAGGATTTGACCAACTGTCTTAAGTGTATTGTACCCAAAAATACTTCACAAAGGAACTCTTGGGCGATAGATACTTTCAACTCCTGTAGTTTGTGAAAGTAAAAAATATCGAAATGTGGAATAAAAGAAAATTTTGAACGATATCTTAGACATGGATAACAGATCTAAATATGTCGATAAGTACGCCGTCTGTCTATTTTGGTGTTGAATGCTACAAATTGTACCATAACAAATTTTAATTGTCAAAAAAATAAAAATATTTGTCTGCGTTCTTTGTATTATTTTGATCATCTAGGTCATTAGAGGTTGATATGAGCCGAATATTTCGACCTGAGATGACGTCATTAGCGGTTGATGAGAAATATCAACCTGTCATGACGTCATCAGTGGTTGATATGAAGCGAACATGTCAACCTATGATGACGTCATGACAGGTTGTTATGAGATATAACTGCTATAGACATTAAAGAAAACTACCGCCAGTTGTTTATGTGAGACATCATAACTTTATATGGTGTGCATAAATATGATGACTATATGTGACAGATAAACTTCACATGACGTGTATTTGGTACATACAGCCCCGTATCTACAAGGGGGCGCTGGAGGCATGCCCCCCCCCTCCCCGCTTAGAAATTGCTAACAATCATTAAAGTATACACAGTTCCTTATATTAACCTAAAAATACTATTTTTTTTTGTTTGAATACTTATTTTAAAATGCTTATTAGATGGCTAGATAACTACATAGCATGATGATTACAGCAGTCTGGTAGAATGACCTTTCCGAAAATTTCCCCTCAAAATGTTCGCCCCCACTACCGAAAGGTAATGTCCCCCCCCCCCACCGCTTAATGGTGTCTAGATACGGGCCCGGGTACGTAATGTCATACATGGCCACTGATTGGTTAAAAAGTCATTGAAAGCTGTTCTTTGAATGTCATTTAGTAATTAGAACATAATCAAATAATACCCCGTTGTATGTGACAAGGAGTAGAGTTCCCTGAGAAGAGATGGGCTTTGGTGCTGGTCAATCTGAAATTATTCAGATAAACATATTTTTCTTGTTTCCTTGTGAACGGTCTTTATTAAACCAAGGCGGTTGCTTAGCGCTTGAATGTTGCTTAAAATTTAACATGGCCGAATGGTTAGCACGTGCGTGATTTGTCACTGAGTCAACTGGCGTGGTTTCGATCACCCGGGTGTACATGACAAGGAGTAGGGTTGCCTGTTTTTAAGGAGTAGTGTCGCCTGGGTTTTCTCTGCTAAAGACCTTTACACACAAGGGAATTACTGAAATAAAATTGAACAATATGTTAGTCCCGAAATGACCTACTTTGTGTCATGTGGATGTTAAATCCCATTCTCTGTGTCACACACATAATCATATAAAACACTATATATGGATAACAATTACTAAGGGTTTTTTTCACAAGTGGTTATCAAGCATGTAACACATAAAACTGTTGTTAAACAACTCTTGAATCAGGCGCCACATAAATCAAGCGTATTCTTTTCTCTTTTTTTTTCTGTTTTTACCAATTTTATACCTTTTCTGTATGTAAATGATTTCAATAAAATCAACATATATATTAAACATTAAAAGATGTAATAAACAATATCATAGCTTCAGGCAGTGTCATATTGAGTAATGGGATTGCCCTTAGTTAATCCCAAGGAATTGTATCTCTTTTATGTCAATATTTTTAAACAAATCTTACACAATCATAATGATCAATGTCACCATGGCCGTCATTTAGGAATTTAATTTAATCCTATATATCTCTGGTAATCTGGAAAAACCTAGCAAGTCAAATTTTGGTGAAAATTGAGTAAGATCCATATTTGGACTTCTTACACATGTATGTAATAATAGTTTTTTTTTCCCATCACTGAAAAAGCTTCTAATTATCTTAATTTAAAGAGACAAAATAAATTAGGTTTTATATTCAGTAGCTTAATTCTGAAACAAAACAGTTTTCCTTTGTTTTCTCAAATCTACATTTAACAGTGTTACTAGGTTTTTCCAGATTACGAGAGATATTTGTTGTGACAAACAAAAAACATACAAATTCTTCAAAGATGCAACTGATTGAGAGCAGAGAAATACAAGCAGGGATGTTCATATTATTTCTTTATTAACAGTTTTTTAATTTTTTTGTTTAATTTTTTTGTAAACGAAATTTTTAATTTTTTTGTAAATGAAATTTTTAATTTTTTTGTAAACGAAATTTTAAATTTTTTTGTAAATTATATTTTTAATTAAAGATACATTATGGGAGATTTTGACAAGGAGTTAGCCATTCTTGCTATAAAAGTTCAAAAATAGATGTTGAAACAAGAATATATTGAAAATTTCAGTCAAATAACTTTATCCTGAACAAAGTTGTTACCACTATAATTTTTTACTAGAAATGGTTGACACCCTTTTCCCACTATGGCCGATTGTTGATTGACAGGCGTTAACTCCACCTACATAGTCTCGATCATCAAGTAATGTTTAAATGGTAAGAAGCTTGTGTATAGCCTCGGTCATCACTGTCTTTTATGAATAATTTCCGGAAGTATGATGACGTCAACGTCACGGAGAAACCCCACCCACGACGCCATAGTGATTAAATCAGTCGACGAAATCCTGTTTTAATCCGAGCCCAATCCAAGCCATCCGTGGGTCTACAGAGTTCATTTTGGGCTTGTTGTTTAAATAAAGATCTAATTTATAATTTCTATGAGTACTATGACATCTGAGGCTCAAAGGAAGACCAACAAAAGTCAGTTTTTGCTCTTCCATAATGTATGTTTAAATTGATTTTTAAGTCTTCCTGGATCAGTAAACGACAGACTTTATCCTAAGCCATAAAATTATTCAAATATAGCCAAGCTACATGTGTGACCAAGATCACAGAATCTGCCAAGGTTTGCTAAATGATGCTTATGGTCTAGTTTACATGCCTGACAAAAAAAAAAAAATAAATAAATTGTTCTTCAAAATGCAAGATTATAAATGTTTTTACAAATAGAAATTAAAATACAAAATGAAAGTTGAATTTCTACATCAAAGTTTAAATAAAAGTTCAAAATTATAAATCAATTATAAAATTATCAATTTTTAAAGTTTAAAATTGGCAATTTTTAAATTTTCAAATATTTCATATTATAAACTATTTTCAAATTATAAGCTAATTTCAAATTATAAACTTATTTCAAATAATAAGCTAATTTCAAATTATAAGCTAATTTCAAATTATAAGCTAATTTCAAATTATAAGCTAATTTCAAATTATAAACTTGATAACGACCAGAGAAGGCTAGTCGAAACGTCGCTCAGTAATAAGCAGTAATTGTATTCCATAGAATTGTGACCTGTATAATTTCAAATTATAAACTAATTTTCAAATTAACTAATTTTCAAATTAACTATTTTTAAAATTAACTATTTTTAAAATTATAAACTAATTTTCAAATTAACAAATTTTCAAATTAACTATTTTTCAAATCATAAACTAATTTTCAAATTATAAACTTTTCAAATTATAAATCAATTTTCAAATTATAAACTAATAAACTAATTTTCAAATTATAAACTAATTTCAAATTATAAACTAATTTTCTAATTAAAAAAACACACTACTTGTGGATGACTATTACTATGGTTTATTTCACTGCAACAATTATAACAAGATTTCCCAAGTTGTTATCAAGCATACATCAACACAAATAAATAAATAAGATTACAAATTCAAGGAAGATATGGTTATATGTTGATATCCTTAATAACCACTTGTGAAATCTGGTTGAAACGTCACAGTGAAATAAACCATAGTAATTGTTATCAATATATAGTGTGTTACTTAATTATGTTCTAATTACTAAATGCCATTTAAAGAACATAATATTCAAATTATCAACTATTTGTTAAGTGATGAACTAATTTTCAAAATTTAATATAAACTGATGAAATTGGGAATTCAAAATAAAAATTTGAAATTAATCTTTCAAATTTTAAAATTAAGTTTAAAATCAAATATCAAAATAGAAATAAACAAACCCCCAAGAAATAGTTTGTACTTGAGTTTCTGGATTAATCCATACGCATGGAACATTCCAGTCAATAAATACTTCAAGCTTTATCCATTTCATATCTTCATAGTCTCTTTCCATCGGCAACATGATCCAGTAGTTATTCAGATCTGATTCGAATGTCCACATATATGTACTCTATTAAAGTGTTGCCGATCCCTACACTTTCACTATATTTCACATTGAATTCAGAAAAATTCTGACGCTTTTGCTCTTTTAGGCAATTGTAGTAAATTATCTGTTAAGGAACTGATGTCAGATCCTGAATGTTTTGGTGTTCCAGTTGTTTTGGGCGTTACAGGTGTTTTGGGACTGGCTACAATCAAAGATCTGACAGATTTGGGTGTTCTAGTTGGAGTGCCACGTAAAATGGGCGTCTTGTCACCCGATAGTCTATGAGATGGAGAAGGTGTGTAACTGTCCTTTAAGGCTTTATCTGTATGTGTTCGGATTCCAAGCTTTTTACTCGCTAATCGTTGAGCCGCAGGAGACAAGGAGTTTAGACGGTCTGTAGATGACAGGCTGAACTTTGGAGATGGACTGAAAATAGAGAAAAAGGATTTAATTATATATAGTACCCTTTATACTTAAGGATAAGAATCTCAGCAGTGAAGCTGATGCTTCCTTACCTTAAAGTTCCAATAGCATTTTTTTAAGTTATATTTTTAAAATTTATTAAAATAAAGCCCCAAAATAGATTGAACCTATAAACAGTCCTACCTTGTTAAAGAATAATCCTATAATTCACTATTGCCAGTTGAGAAATTGGCAAAAATGTCATTTTCAACTTCAAATTCAAACGTTTGAAGATGGCCGTCCATGGCGAAGAATAGGAAAACAAGGGAGGTGATTGAGTAACTATTTCCTCAATCAACTAGTGTCACCCTTTCTAACCCCCCCAAAATTTTGTCCATGATCGTATAATAGTGAGTTGACAACCTTTTGAGCAAAAAACATAGACTTTCTTAGAAAAAGTGAAATTGGAACTTTAAATCCATAAAAGATGAATAATCATTAAAAACAAGTACATTATCTTTGTTATAAAGCATCAAACAATCAAATTAGTGAACACTCTGCTAAGAGAGAGAAAAATGGGGTTTAACGTCCACTCAACACAAACTAGGTCATTTCGGGACTAAAATATGGTTCAATTTTATTTCAATAATTTGCTTGCACATAGGGATCTTTAGCAGTGGGATGAAACTAGAGGACCTGGAGAAAACCCAAGAGGTTGGACAGCTGATCCCTACTCCCTGTCATGTAACACTCTGCTTAAATGGAGCAGAAAATGCTATATTATTGAACTTAGCCAAGTTTAACCACTTTCACTCAATTAGAATCAGAGTTGGGCGACTGACAAAACATGGACAAAATGAAATGGCTTATACCTCATTATACGATAAATAAAATCGTGTTAAATTATCATCATTAAAGTTGCATATTCAATCTTTTACGGGTAAAGGGGGGCAGCTGCAAGACAATTCCATGCAGACCAGATTATAAAATTTGCCCTTTGTGGGTTCACAAGTTGCTACAAACTGATACAATGGCCTTAGAAAATGCATAAAAAGTTCATACTGATCAGATGATGACCTGTATCATTTGAGCATTCACATTGTTCAACCCATAACTCGAGAAGTAATAATTGGAAATTGCTGAAATTTAATTTGGCTTCTTTGTTTCACTAATTTAAACAATGCATATAACTTTCATACAGATCGAGCATTCACAGGGTTCAATAAAGTGCAACAATGTGAAACAAGGGCAATCATAACCACAGGTTCCACGTTGGCCGGTCAAGACCTCAGGCTCTGGAAAATGACCATTACTAGATCTTATACATCAGTCATTTTACACTCCAGAAAAAATTGCTGAAATTCAATGGGATTCTTTGTTTCACTAATTTAAATGATATACAAAAATCTCCTCTTTTGTTCACAGGGTTCTACAAAGTGAAATAAAAGTCATATTTCTAGACATAAATAATGGAAATTGCTGAAATGCAATAGACTTCTTTGTCACACTAATTCACAGGGATCAACAAAGTGAAACAAGGTTCATTAACTATTTAAAAATGCACACATAAATGACAAATGTCATACAGATCGGATAATAACCATTGTCATTTAGGCCTTCACAAGGTGCAATAAAAAATCAAACTAGGGTCATAAATCGACAATATACAACCACATTTGATATGACGATTAATAAAATACAATGTCAAAAAAAAAAACAACATAATTTTATACAACGTTTCGCCAGTAAAAATACTAACTTAGTTCTTCATCCCTGAAGAAGCTAGCATTTTTACTGACAAAACCTTGGATAAAACCATGTTTTTTTGATATTGTATCCTATTAATTATTGTTTATCAACTTATCTGAATATCAAATGCATCATTTTGACTTGTCTAAATTGATCCATTCAACCTGTCTGTAATTGTTTGTGTTACCAGTTTCTAAATATTGAAAGCTTTTCACATTTCCATATGGGCCTAAAAAAATGAGTGTTAAAATGGACTTAATTCTAGAACTGTTACAGTTACAGTTTTCCCACTCTTATATCGAATTCCAACTACGAAACGATCTTTTATGTGCATGCCAATCTGTATTCTGGATCTCGGTTTTCCATCCCATCTGAATGACTAGACAGCTGCCCATGTCAGACGCTCTAAATTGCGGAACTTTAGGTACAGATATAACAAGCTAAGGATCGAGGCCCAGGTATTACCAAGGTTACGTAAACTATTAAACTAGTTCCAGTTTATCAGGTGCAAGGGAACTGTCTGAATCACACTATTAACAAATAAAATGTCAACATAAAACTTTAAACAGAGTTCACTTAAAACGCCCATTTCAAGTTTATCGGGTACCTCTGTAAATCACACTAATAGCAGAATTCACACAAATGCCAAATCAAATTAATAAGATTCATGAAAACTGTCTTGAGCTCACTAATAATAAATATATGTAGCTAATAAAACTTGAAGAAGCATTCACATAAAAAAAACATTCACATATATGTAGCTAATAAAACTTGAAGAAACATTCACATAAAAAAGTTATTACACTTTAAATTTAAACATGCATTCTTTAAAGGGAGGAGGTGAAAGGGTAGAAAATTCCCAAGCCACTTAAAACATAGTTTGCCAGGCAATGAAACATACACCCACAGCAGCTAAGTCATCTGAGCCCTCAACAAGAGTAGTCGCATATTTTTTCTATTGTCCGCAATGCAACATTTATAATACACTAAAATCTGATTAAGAGTAACAACTGGGTAAATAATTATCCGAAAATCATTAAAAATTGTTTGGCTTTTAGCTCGGCCCCATGTTAATGTTTAGTATACGAAACATTTAATATCATGGATTTTTAGCTGTTCAAAATCAAAATACTTGTTCATAGACCTTAAACTCTGTTTATTAATCTCAATCAGATGATAACTTTGGTCTCTAGAGCATCCACAAGATTATTCAGGGCCATAACTTTGGTAGTAATTATCATTGAAAATCTTCTATGTCTCGCAACCTTAAGTATAAATTCAAAGTGAAATGGATATTAACTTTAGCTTCTAGAGCATCCACAAGTTATTTCAAAATGATCAAGGGCCATAATTCTGGCAGTAATTATCGAGTACATTGAAAATCAAAAGGCTTGTTCATCTCATGACCTCAAACAGTGTGTATAAATTCTAAGTCAATCAGATATTAAGTTTAGCCTCTGGAACGTCCACAAGATTTTTCAAAGTGATCACGGGCCATAACTCTGGTAGTAATTACCAGAAATCCTTGTAAATCACAGTGCGTTTCCGTCTCAAGATCTATAACACCATGTATAAATTCAAAGTCGATCGGATATAAACTTTAGCCACTAGGGCGTCCACAAGATTTTTCAAAGTATCAAGGGCCATAACTCTGGCAGTAATTATCCGAAATCACTAATATGCTTATTGGTCTTGTGACCTTAGACACTGCATTTGAAAACACAAATTTATTTGTCAATTTAAATCAACATTCATGTTATGATCTTATTGGTAAAAATGGACTTCTGGTATCTAGGACCCAAAATTTAGCGACTTAGCTCCTTCAAGAAACAATAAACATTTTATAATTAATAAACTAGTCGTGTATTGTATGCTTTGTCGTTGCCAAAGAAAAACATATCCTACAGGATAATTCCAAAGAAATTAGTAAACGCAGATTCACAAATGACAATATGTGTTGAACAGACAAAGCAAGCCTAAATAACTGTCATTCATTTGGACTGCTCACATATTTCACTGAACATAATTGATTAAAAATTACAATAATCGTTTTTTTTTAAAAATCAAATCACTTTATTTATGTTTATATTTGATAATTTGGGCTTTTATACCAATCGTGGTAGATTTTATGGTTCCAAATCCAAGAATAGAGCTATAAACCCATCAAAGTTGGTAAATGGAAGAATGCAAGATTTAAAGCGAGAATTTCATACTTCTATGAAAGTCAACACATATTTATTTTTATGTCTTTTGCTTAATAGGTTGTCAAATCACATTATAACCTCTTAGGTGTCATTCTCACACTTAAAAATCATTTACACCAGAAATAATAACACAAATTACCTCCCTTGTTTTTCTATTCCCCTCCCCCCCTCCCCATATAGCTATCTTCAAACATTTCAATTTGAAGTTGAAAATGATACATTTGCCAATTTCTCAACTGGCAATAGTGAATTATTGGATTAATAGGATTATTCTTTAACAAGGTAGGACTGTTTAAATAGATACCATCTATTTTAGGGCTTTATTTTAATACATTTTAAAAATATAACTTAAAAATATGAAATTGCAGCTTTAAAGCAATCTATCATATCATCAAGGTATCAAGTATTCACCAGTTGATATATTTCTGTTAACAAGTACATATTAAAAAATATTTCAGCACCAAATGATGCCTTCCATATAAGCATAGGCGTACGAGCTGGGAAAATTCGGGCACACAACTAATTGTACTTTGTAAAAGTTGTATAAAAAAATATTGTGTTTTTGAATGTGTCCAATTTTAAATTCAGAGTGTCTATAATAAGGCAATTAAATACAAATCTTAAGCCTCAAATCCTCTATTGTTTGGAGTACAGTAAGCCAAGAGTTACAGTTACATAGTTACCTAACTACATTTTGGGGCACCAACCACCGCCCCCCCCCCCAAGTCAAAAATTTCCCTGTACGTCTATGCATATAAGTGAGTTTTTTTTAATGTGGGCTAGGTCGCATAGTGCATTACAGGGGGGAACTGTGGGATTATGGTTCACTCTTATTTCCATTCCCAAGTGTCAAGGAATCTTTTTTGTGTAGACTATCATTCATACTGGATAAATTGTCAACCTTTGAGCATATCTGGGTCATGAACTAGATTATCCCGTCTTTTCTGTATGAAATCTACTTTTATCTGTTCGAGAGTGGTTTGTTTTTATCTCATGTCCTCCATTCTCCACCACTAGAGGAAACTTAGCAGGAGCACATTTTTTCAAATCATCAAAGCAAAGCAAAGCATACAAATTAAAAGCAGACAATTAAGAACTCAGCAAGTGGAAATGGAATATCAAGCAAATTTTGTTTTTGTGTCTTCAAAAGATTCTACCTAGGCTATCACTATATTATCAATAGGATTCTTCCTTTTACTAACTTAAATAAAGCATACATATATTCAAAAAATATTTGATGATTAATCTTGTTTCTTGAATGTTCGCAAAAAAGTTTTCAAGACAGACCAGGACTGACACATTTCAGAGTGTTCTTACATAAAATGCCAACAATTAATATCAAAATTTGCCCTTCTTAAAGTTCAACAATTTTAGCTGCTTATATAATATTCGTGACTGTACCAATAACCTTTGTGCATGTCCCAATAAAATTTAATATCATAATTTCCATATTCAAAATACTTTAAAATTTGATTTATTTCAGTATATCATTATCATAATTATATTCATTGTATAAGATGTCTCCAGAAGAAAAAAATAATTTGCTAGGCAACGAAACATATTTTAAATTTCATTGAAATCTGATAAAAATTGTGACCTGTAGACTGTTCACAAACAATTGTGGACGGACGGACAGGGGCGACAACAATTTACGTCCACATAAAAATGTGGGCGTATAAAAACTGAATTAATTAGTTTTATATGGTTAATTGTTATTCTCGTTCCATATTTGAACCTGTTCTTGTCTGTGAAAAACAGAGGGGGGAAGGGGGTGGCCGAATGGTTAGCAGGTACGTGCTGTATCATAAAGCCTGTCGTTGAGTCAACTGGCGAAGTTTCGAATCCCTGGTTGTACGTGACAAGGAGTAGGGTTGCCTGTCCAACCTCGTGGGTTTTCTTCAGGTTCTACTGTTTCCTCCCAAGCGAATTATTGAAATAAAATTAAAACCATATGTTAGTACCGAAATGACCTAGTTTGTATCGAGTCGACGTAAAACCCCATTTCTCTGGATAAATAGCACGACAAAGAGTATGTTACCTATCCAACCATATGTTAGTCCCAAAATATGCTTGTGTGTGTCGCTGGGACTTAAATTCTCTCTCTCTCCAGGTTCCTCCCACTGCTAAAGACCTATACGCGCAAGCCAATTGTTGAAATAAAATTGAACCATAAGTTAGTCCTAAAATGACCTAGTGGTCGTTAACCTCATTTCTCTCCCTCTGTCTGTGTGAAAAACAATTTTATCAAACATAACATACATTCCAACACACACTAGGGACCATAAAGATTTATCAAATAATGCCCAATTTGTGCTACCGTTTAGTTTGACATTGGTTGTCTAGTTTATGAAACTAAATGGTCATAAACTGGATGACCAATATCAAAACTAAACTAAATGGTCATAAACTAGATGACTGATGTCAAAACTAAACAGCGTTTCTTAAACTAAATGGTAGTACAAACTGGGCTTTATTTGATGAATCTTGATGGTATTTAACACTTTCTGGACAGCAACCTATTAACTGAATATGTGTATTAGATTATAGATGGTAAGCTCAGTTTGTATCTTTTTTTCCATATAATCTGAATGATACTCGGTCCCTAGTGATATATTAGGTAATTTATCTACCATGGTTTAGATCAATATTTTATGTCAAGTGTACAACACATTTATTCATAAAACTTTTAACTGATTTGGAAACCATCTGTTACTTAAATAATTACGTCTACAGTTATTTTAGATGAACATCTGATCTCCGTCAATGAGAAGTGATATGGAGTGTTCTAGAAAGGGTTAACATGCCCTCCCTTGTTACAATACATGTAAATCTCTCTACCTATGTTTATAGCTAAATGAGGCTGGACCTGGTTTATTATAATAATAATAATATGTATACACGGAAACTAAGTTTATTAGCCTCTTTAATTCATCTAAATCGTTTGTTAACATTTAAACATACTAATATATATATCTTGGTCATTGGTTAGATTATTCTTCATTTTTTAAGGGTGGTTAACTAACTTATATACATCAAATAAGATAGTCAAGCAAAGCAACTTTGTTTCAACTGCAGCTTATCTGAAAGGAAAACTTGGATGTTGATGACTCCAAAACGCTTGATGATTCCACTGAAATGGGGGCACATAACAAAAATGATTTGCAATGATAGATGCTGTCAGCTGTCATACCATAGAGAGAGAAATGTGGTTTAACGCCCACTCGACACAAACTAGGTAATTTCGAGACTAACATATGGTTTAATTCTATTTCAATAATTTGTTGGCGCGTAGGAGTTTTTAGCAGTGGGAGGAAACCAGAGTACCTGACAAAACCCACCCTGTCATATATTATTATAAATTAATTTGAATTAATGAACAATAGCCAATGAACAATAAATGTTAATTGTTTTATCAATAGTGCACAGGTGTTAAATATAACACTGGGTTTATTATATGCTATTATTTTATTGTTATCGTCATGCACATTTGTCATATAAATTAAATATATAGGTTTCAGATGTACTTTAACTCATTTAAGCTCAATATCATGATAGTCTGTTATTTAATTAAAAATTTATTTTCTTTAAAATGTAGGTAACAAAAGTTTAAAGAGCACATAAAAGGAAAATAATTACGAAATTTGTTTATTATATACAATTACAGTAATTTAATTCAAATCCATTCATAATCAATTCAGATATCTTCACTGATAGTTGCAAATATAGACTTCAACCTAAAAACGACTTTACCAATAATCAATAACACTCTTAATCACCTCTCCAATGTCGTGGGTTCTCTCCAGGTCTTCTGATTTCCTCCCACTGCTAAAGACCCCTACCCGCAAGCAAATTATTGAAATAATATTAAATCATATATTAGTCGGTAAGTCTGGAAATGACCTAGTTTGTATCAGGAAATGAAATGACCTAGTTTGCACCGGGAAGTACTCGAAATGACCTAGTTTGTGCCAGGAAGTACTTGTATACTCATTAATTTCTGACTGATTCCATAATCCTCTAATAATGTAAAATAAAACAATAAACTATATGGAATAATTTGTTTCAGATGAAATGAGCGAGGCAAAATAGCGTAGTTTATTAAAAGAGTGCTTTAGTTTTAGATCCTATTTAGAATTTATCTTTAAATGTAACCATTTTCCATGTGCCTTTTTTTAAATCAGAATAAAATTGGAATTAGCCGACCCACCATAAATAATAGACTTCCGTTTAAAAGAATGAGATGGGTATGGAATTGTTATCGATTCTGCTCATATGAATACCGATGAAGCCAATATAAACCATTATTTATGAAACAAAAGGGTTTCAAGTAATAATCATAGGAATTTAGTTCGTCAAGCGATACAAATATGTTTGGCTCCCTAGTCTTCTAGTGCATTACCATTGACTGTTTATTTACATCAGTTTGCAATTATTCGTTAAAAAACAATATTGGTCCTATTCTGTAAAATCATGGTTCAATTTAAACATGTAAATTTAAAGTAAAATAAATCAAATATGGCATGGGAAATAAATCCACTAAGTGCATTGCATAAATCATATTCTTATTCATACGGTGATGAAGTTTTAATAAAACACACCACAGCTGTGGCGGCTTTTTTCATGATCTACAAACTAAACTGGATTACCCAATTCATCAGGAGCAATAATCCATGAAGTTATGGTCCAATATCATATAGTAAGGAACCATCGGCGTGAATTTAGGGGGGATGGTGGGGCGTGTTCCCCCCCTTAGAATTGGCAGGGGTGGACGAATATGTCTCTGTCCCCACCATGATTTTGATTGCCAGGATAGATTTTCAGGTATATATTCACAAAATTCACATGAATGTCCTGTTCTGAAGGCTTTCTAACCACTGCCTTGAGTCTTGGCACAGTTACTGATCTTGACGATAGTTAGAGCTTTCATCGAAATAACACTGATACAGTAAACTGCTGTTCGTAATTATTATTTTTGTTTGGTAATGAAAGGTTCTCGGGTTCGTCCGTCCCTCCCAAAAGTTATGGCAAATCAACGCCCTTGTAAGGAACTGAGATCTTTGGGATATAAACCTATATATTTCAAGTTTGGTCAAAATTTGATGAAAATTGTTATCTGTTGAGTGTCCACAAACAAAATGAGAATGGACAGGAACATGAGAATATATGTCCATAATGAACATGTTGGCGTATAAAAATTGTGACCTCGAGGGTTCACAGGCTATAAATGCGACTTTTGGTAAATCAGGGACGTCATATAAAATATTGGATGTCACAAATATACAACACTCATAAAATAATTGCAAATTTATCTTTTTATAAAGTATACAATACAAAATCCTCATAACTGAACTTAGTCAAGGTGATGGGATTTCAAAATTTTTCTTGTTGAATATTTTTACAAAAAATAAAGGGACATAACTCTTATCTTTTTCTTTTAAGAAGGCATTTTTAGACCAAACATTAAAATCACGTATCAACAAAATATTCAAATTCGCACGTAATAAAAACAATAGGTGCACTTCGTTATTTTTCATATCTAATTCCCATACGGACATGGTATTCAAATTTATGCCAGTAATAATATTTCTAAAAGAGAGAGAGAGAGAGAAATGGGGTTTAACGTCCACTCAACACAACCAGGTCATTTCGGGACTAACATATGGTTTAATTTTATTTCAATAAAATCGCTTGCGCGTAGGGGTCTTTAGCAGTGGGAGGAAACCGGAGTGCCCGGAGGAAACCCACGAGGTTGAGAAGGCGCCCCTATCTCCATGTCACATACGCTCACACCAGGGCTCGAAACCACAGCCGCAAGCCAGAGGTGACTGGCCAGCTAGAGGTCGAAGCGAGACACTCTAGACCACTAGGCCATCCCGACCCCCCAATATTTCTAAAACATTATGTGATGTCGTAATACAATAGAATGAAAGCCGACTACTGTCGATCCGTATTGTTTCAAATTACTGGAATAGTACCATTTAAACAGTTTAATGTCCTACTGTTCTTCTCCGACTGGGCTAATGAAGACGGGCATAGGCTAAACACTGTGCTATGATGGACATTTTGCCCAGACAGAGGCACTCCGACCTACTCTTACATTGAATTCGAACTGCCAAAGGATCTTTTATGTACAAGTCAATGTTACACAGAACCTCAGTTTTTAGTCCCATCTGAACGACTAAAAGCTGTCCCTTGCCAGACCCTCTGTCCTGCACCACTGATAAGGGGAAACACGCCGGAGAAAATCTGATGAACTTTCTTGATTAATGCAGGGATCAAATATCTGACCTCCAGGTTAAGCGAGTCACTGTCTTACCCGCTTAGTCAAGGTGGCTTAATGTGAACTTTCTACCTCAATTAGAAGCAGAGTACTGTGTTCTAAAATGTGTGATGGGCAGAAAGACACAAACGATTAAACCTATTTCAATAATTCCCAGCTGTCTCAAAAAGATGGGGGTCTGGACTATTAACTCTTGCTTCAACAAGAAAATATATTAATGGTACTCAGTCTAAGCAGAAAATACCGATCCGCAAAATATTCACCTAATGAACATCTAAACCAAGTTTGAATTTTCTACTTCAATGTTTGATGGGTGGACGGACAGAAAAAAAAAAGCATACCATTTTTTGGATATCATTTTTGGAAATTGCAATAACTGTAGACAATAGTTTTATACAAATTCACTCTTTAAAAAAAAAAAACATTGGGAATTGCATGATAAATGAGATAAGCACGATTCAAAATTTTCTATTTCAAATCCATCACTTATTGACACCCTTTGATGGTCATATACATTTTGCTGTTTTATGTATATTTAGTTTTGGTACTCAGTCAATAATTATTAGGTAAAGTTATCCGACCCAGAATTAAAGTGGGAGCTGACAGGGCTGCAGACAGTGTTCATCAAATTTGTGAAAAATGCCAAATAAATCTATCTCCTCACACTGACCATCGCGATGGTTTGACAGGTCACAATATTACTCAATCTGTTTCACAGAGAATTACTTACGAATTAGCTCTGTAACAGATGACTGTCCAGAACACGTGTGTTGGCTGCACACGGCGTTAGTCATTGGCTCAACGGCTCGTGCAATGTTTACTTAACACCTAACTGCTTTGGGCAAAAAGATGCATTTTACTCATTTTAATACCCATTTACACTAAATATGAAATATTTTTTAACTACAAATACTTCAAACGTCTTTATTTATTTTTCTTTCAAAAAAATGTTTTAGAATTTAATTTGTCGGAGTAAAAAAGTTAATATGCCGTACTCATTAAGCCTCGTCGATGTCATGCTTATCAGTGATTGTAGAGGCCAAGCGAATATTCACTGCGGGATCAGTTTGAATATTACTGTGTTTTCTATAATGGAATTCTGTGATTTACGGAGTCGGTGAATATCAAATGAATTATAAGTAACATGATAGTCCTGTCTCGATGTTGAAAACACTGTGTGACTGGGTTTTTAAATTAAAACATGCCACTGATAGGGCTGTAATTGTTATAGATCAGTTACTGTGTTACAACTTTTTCAATAAAGACAAACAAACATTTGACAGCTATTTCTAAATCAAAACCGGAATAAACACATTTTTCGAACAACCTGAGCACTGTAATTTTGTCTTCTTCTAAACAGAAATATACCAATACTAATGCATTACTTTATTAAAAATACATTATGGGAGATTAGATAAACAGTTGGCAGTTCTCAATATAATAGTTAAAAACTATATAATGTTAAGAGACTTTGCTGAAAATTTCAGTCACATTGATCCATTTTGAACAAAGAATTAAGTAATTGAAATTTCCGTCTAGCCTCGATCATCATTACTAAAGTCAGTACGATAAAAAGCATAGTCCATATTGACAATTGTCCATTTCTTGATTAAATTATCAAAGCAGCATATAGGATTCTAATCCAGTAAATATCAAAGGCTAACGTTGACATCGAGAATTGATTATGGTCTGGATAAGTTTATTAATGGTTAATCAATAACTGAGATAAAAATTTCAGGCTTAAAGAAAGACCTGTTATAGCTGATTTAGCTCTTGCATATTGCATGTTCAATATGCTAGAAATTTTTAAGACTTGCATCGATCGCGAATATTACAAATTCGTTCAAATTACAGAAAAAGCATAGAATGCACACCCATAGATTCTGGGCATAGTTTATCCATGTAAATAGTAACTAATTCATTTAGTGAAAAATAAGTTACATACTGTAAATCATACCTGAAGTACTATATCTTCTGGTTCAAAATCACAAATGAAATAAAAGCCTGCATCTTCTGATATTTAAGCACACATCACCAAAATTCAATGTCAGCAAGTTTATGGAACTTTGCCGTATAAATGTACCAAAGGGTCTGGGTGCATGCACACTGTCAATCTAAGTACCATAATGTGAATTGACATGTGCCATAAAAAAATGAAAATAGACGCGCCTTTAACAGCAAATTGTTCCATCGTTGTAGACAATAGGCTATTATTTAATTGTCAAATTACCCAAAATGTTTGACAACAATATTAAAGAACTATCACATTCAAGATGGTTTTGTTGGCTCTTGCCTGTCAATCATTTTCAGAGTTTTATTTAAAAATAAACACATGATAAATTTTCAAAAGAGATATCATGTACTCGAATTCAAACTGTCAGGGGATCTTTTACAAGCATGCCAATGTGTGCCCAGGACCTCAGTTTTTTTGGGGCCATCTGAACAACTAGACAGCTGTTCTTTTTCGATTAAATAATCAATGATGGCTGAGCAGTAAATTGGATTCAAATCCAGTAAATATTGCAGGCTAGCGATAATATATCGATAGTTGATTATGGTCTAGATAAGTGAATTAATGTCTAATTAATAATTTCGATAACATTTCTCACCTAGAAAAAGATCAGCAATGGGCAGATTTGGCTTTTTCATAATGTAAGTTTAACTGACAAAGCAGGCCTTTATTTTTTTAGGCAATTAATTCTCTGCAATCTTTGATATGTTGTTTTGTAGACTAATTGTCGCCTCAATAATCCAATTGTAACTATTAATAATTGGTGTGTTGACAGATAAAACAATTAAAATTAAGAATTTTCAGTGATATGAAGGAAAAGAATTTGAAGAAGGAACACAGCAGACACGACTGGGTTAGCATCGACACATTTGTACTTGGATTTTGAAAGTTATGATGAATGTCCATTGACTTGGGGTTTATGTACATGTAGAATAAAGGCTCTTGGATCAAAATACAATTAATCTTTCCTAAAATAAAATGAGTGTCTTGGATTTTTTGTGTGGATAATGGATTTGATAGCGGTAACAATTAACTAACATTCTCTTACATCGGAGACTTGTGTTGTATTCGTTTCATTTTTACAGTAAGTACGAGCTTATGTTTGACTTGAAAGCATTTTCAAATCCTGCTGTAAGACCAACAATCGAAAAACTATTAAGATTTGCAATATAAAAGAATATCTTGTGTCATGATTCAAAAAGCAACTCTTAACCATACAAAACAATTTGAACACAACATAAATATCTCAACTGGGAAATATATAGTCTTAGGCATACGTTACCTCTTCAAAATGTACTTGACAAATGACAGGGCCGGATCCAGGATTTTCAGAAAGAGGGGGCGTGATGCACCCACTTTGGAATGCGAAGCCTGGAACAGTATTTTATAGTGAAATAAATGTCCACGCAAGGACTAATTTCATACTAGTACTGTAAATTAAGATTTCCAACCTAAACTATTTTTGTTCTCCTTTCTCGCGAGAATATATGGAGCTAAATATTGTTCGCTACATCAAAAAAAAGAGGGGGCGTGCGCCGGGTGCGCCCCCCACTGGATCCACGCCTGAATGACTTTACATGATTGCGTGAGATACAACGGCATATATATTGTACAGAATATGTGAACATGCGTGCTCTTACCGTTAAATTTACATGTAAAATTACATTGAGGCCTATCGCCTGATGTAAATGTTCAATATTCTTAATATTGTTTTGACATCATGACAAATAAATACTGTTAATTTACATCTTAAAGTGCACCGGGCACTATCGTATCACAGAATAGTGACTGCAACACCAAGTTATTGTCCCCCCCCCCATTCGAAGAAAGTTGGCGGACTATTGAAATGGGTTCGTCCGTCTGTCTGTCTGTCCGTCTGTCTGCACGTCACACTTTTTGGGACACATTAACTCTCTTTCTAATTGAGCTAGAATGTTCAAACTTGGTGTATGTGTTTATTAGGTCAATGCCTAGATGGAGTTCAAAGATGAGCATTTTCTGCTTAGGGTAAGCAGAGATAAGCAATTTGATTGGTTAGTTGATGCTTTGGGACACGATAACTTTAGTTCTAATTACGTGAGTGATGAAACTTGGCGCATAGTTTCATTACATCAATACCTTAACTAAGTTCGATAATGAGTATTTCTGCTCAGGGTAAGCAGAGCGATAAGAAAAGCCTCATCGTTGGCTTGTTTATTGTGGCAGTATCGTGCCAACTTACAACAAAAAACGATACTAAAATCGTGTCCAGTCACAAACCATTGTAATGGCCATAGTTTACCAGACTGATCAACAGACTGTATTTGTGTCAGTGTGACAGAAAATGACAAGAACATGGCCCTTTTCACTAGAGGCTGAGGCCCCATGCAATCTTAATCCATAATAACTTACCTAGCCAAGTTTCTGGTAACTTGTTTTAATGCAGCCTCTTTCTTAGCTCGATGAGTTTTACTGGCTTTTTCTGCTAAATCTAACGCAAGCTGATCTCTAGCGGGTATAATTGGAATCTGTAAAGAGTTACAGAAATAATATTTTATAATATTTAACGCAAGTGGATCAGAGTGGAAAGAGTTAAAGGGGCATTATGGAAGACTAGATAAAGAGCTGGCAGTTCTCATTTAAAATGGTTAAAAACTAGATAATGGAAAGGGAATATGCTGAAAATTTCAGTTAAATTGCTGAACCGAGATATTAAAGTTTAAATCTTAAGCCTAGAATGGATCATCATTACTAAAGTCAGTCAGTATGATAAAAAAAACATAGTCTTAATTATCCATTTTTGGATTAAATCAAATTGGATTCGAATCCAGTGAAAATCTGACAAATAAGATGGCGTTGAGAGTTGTGAAGGTCATTTCATGTTGATAAATGTCTAATAATAGTTAAATAACATTTCAGGCCCAAAAGAAGAACCTGCAATATGCAGATTTTTTCTCTTGTATAACATATGTTTAACAGCTTATATAACATTTCAGAACCAATAAAGAACCTGCAGATTTAGCTCATACATAATGCATGTTTAAACAAATTAAAGAAAACAAAAGCTGCTATATCTGGTATTACTGGAATCTATTTTCATTGTACAAAACTATGTCATTTTGAGAAAAACATCCATCATTTCATTTCAATTAGTTGGTTATCTTGAGTGACATATGACAACACAAGTTCAGACTGCTACAAGAGAGGTATTTGTCAACTGTCATCATATCAGCGACCAGCGCTTAATCATCAGATTCATCTGTTTATCATTTATATTCAGGTCATAATTCTATGCAATACAATTACTGCTTATAACTAAGTGATGTTTCAACTAGGCTTCTCTGGTCAATATAGTGAGGAGACACTGGAATACAATTATGGCTTATCACTTAACAACATTTAGGCAAGGCTACTCTAGTCAAACCCATTGGAAACAGAATGGAATATGAAACATACAATTTATGCCTGAACTAAATCTGTTTATTGTAGGCCTTTTTTTAGGCCTGTAATGTTATCCTATAAAACATTCATTATTAGTAAGTGCAGGAGGACCGCACTACACACAAAACAAAAACCTATAAGATTAACCTGCGGAAAATATCAAATCAAGTGAATGGATCCGGGGGCCAGCCGTAAGTGTCCACTGCGCTCTACAGTCCCGGGCCTGTTATGGTACAGGCTTCACTAAAAATGAATTTGCAAAAAATACAGCGACCGATCTTGACAGTGGTCGTCTCTTCAATGGCAATGTAGTCTGATCAATGGACTTAACTCTGGCAATAAATTCTGGAAATCATTGAAAATGAATTGTATTGTTTGTGCATAATTTTTAAAGTCAATCAGATATTAACTTTAGCCTCAAGAGCTTCTACAAAATTTTTCAAAGAGATCAAGGGCTATAACTCTGACAGTAATTATCGAAAATAATTGTAAATCAATAGGCTTCTTCGTCTCATGACCTTTTAAGGCTTTAACAGTGTGTATAAATTCAAAGGCAATCAGATATCAATTTTAGTCCAGTGTGTCCAGGACGACGACAATATTTAGACAACATTTTAATGTGAGCGTATAAAAATTACCTTAAATACTGGTCCAGAGGTATTGCAGGGAGTAAGACCTGTGTCTAGGGTTAGTGGAGTACCTTCAATTTCTCCCCAGGTCATTAAAGGTGACTCTTCAACCCCTGGGGCAGGAGAAGGTGTGGCCATAAAACCATATCCATTCACTCTAGGTGTTTGATTGGCTGATAACTCTTTACCGTCATGGCCGATCTTCCCTTGATTCACCAATGCTTTAGACACAGCAGCTTGTTGCATTATTTGTTTATTTTTATGAAGGTTGTAAGGGGTGAATTGAAACCGAGTATTTTCATGCACTATCTCTCTTGGTTTAAACTTTTTATCTTCAATAATTTCTTTTTCACTGAGTTCCACACCTGACAAACAAACAAAATAAAGATCATAAAAAGATTATGTACCTTGTCAAATCTCAAACAAATGATATTAAACGTATTTCATATCCTTTTCAATAGAGTTATCTCCCTTTAACCAAACAATTTAATGCCATGTGTTTTTAAATGTGCAGACCGACCGACGGACGGACGGGGGCAACGACAATATACGACCACATTTCAATGTGGGCGTATAAACCCGAAATGTCGGTTTTGAGGGTTGGGGCGTGTCAAGCTCCAATTTCGTTGACGTCATAATTAATATGACGTCCTGTAAATCCAGGGAGGGACGTGCAACACCCCATGTATAGTCAATATTCAAAGGGTTAAAGTCTGGAATTGAATAATAAAAATGAACTCACCATCAGGAACATACATGAGTGAATTATCAGATTTGTATTTCCATGTATCAACAGAACTTTTATCAACATTTAATATAGCCTGTTTCTCTATTGATGGTAACGCTAACTTCTCTTCGTGCTCCTAGATATCAACAAATTTAAATATTAAAAAATATACATAATAAAAGAAGGTAGGGACCCTTGGCGTCTAACAAGCAGTTCAGTTGTCATGCAAGATACGCATGCATAAGATTTTTCATACAATCAGGAGCCATAATCCAGCAAATACCTATCCGATATGTGCTAAGATTTTGTCAAGGTCGCAGAGGCGTAAAAAAGGTTATGACATATGATTGTTGGTGAGATCGTAGGTTAGGGTTAGGATAAGTGTTTGCGCTAGACAGAGGGTTAGGATTAGTGTTTACATCTTGTGACTTGAAGTTGGCCTAACGAAATACATCTAACCACATGTATGGGACAAACATTACCCACAATGTGGTACTGACTTCCTTTAAAGGAATAATCCCAGTTGCATTTTAGGGGTTAAAACTGCTTTATTTTGTATGAAAGGCCCTTAATAACTTCTAAATTAGCCCCTAGCAATTTCCGCAAGCGTTGTGATACGTTTTCAAAAAATTTCCAATCGTACGTATTTCTCTGTGTTTGAAGACCGGCGTCTTGGTTGCATCCTAAAAAAGTGACTGGATAATACGCGACTATATGCTGAGTATGCGCAGTGGCATTTCCGCGTTACTTTCAATTTGTTTTTTTTTTTTTCCAATCAGGTGTCGAATGAGTTTTAGCCGTTCATGGCTGGTTTGATTACGTTTCATAGTTTTTTGTTACTGTATTCGCCATTTCTGTGTTAAATATGGATATAATAGACATAACCACAACTAAACATCATATGAATATGGCGTGGAATTATAAGAGATCATGTTTCATGTCTCCTGAAATATTTCACTTTTATTTTCTAAGTTTCGGCGTCACGTTATGACAAACGTCAATCAATTTGCTACAACAACCATGATGACGGATTCCTTGTGGGTGATTCTTTGATCAAGCTATACGATGGGCTGCTGTTTTTATATTTTCGCTTAATCAAATAGATGCTAAATGGCGTTTTTGTAATTTGGAAGAGATAATTGGAGGGGGTGGCTTCTAGTGATTAGCTGGTAGCCCCAATAAAAGGAATGGCTGCTAATTTTTGTCAGTTGAAAAATTGTCATTTAAAATGGTTGAGAAGTGTGTAAAGTCTAGTAAGGCAGGGAAGAAGAACCAACAGGCAATTTCATTCAACAAGTGTGATCATTGGACACACAGGTCTTCTAGCTATAGTACAAGTAGGTATCTTTCTATGTGTAATTTTTAGAACAATCCAAAAACTATCAATGAATAAAAATGACTAATTTATAAACCAAATGACAATATCCTTCAGTTATTTTTATTGATGTTTTCATGAGTTTTGAATCTTTGTTTTCTTCAGAATTGTCTAGAAAAAGCTATGCAGAGGCAGCTAAAGGAGAAAAAGCTTTTGACTTTTTCTGCATCATATGTCGAGTAAGCGAGACATCAAGAAATTAACCCACACCACTATCAAGTTCTGATGATATTGAAAGCTTGCCGGATTTGCCAACACCAGAACAAGCTACAACTGATCCATCAACAGACCCTTCTCCCCCACCAATGCGTAGGAAAACTGGGCACAAACGTGCTGTGAGGCGTCCAAGAGATGCTACAGGTGTTACAGAGACCACAGAAGAAAGGGTGACAAGGTTGAGATCTGAGAGAATTGATGGACTGGAGGTATAAATAACTGTTATTTACTACCCCTATGCTGTATTATGCTTACTGTAGATAACCGTTGTTTATTTACTACCCTTATGCTGTAGTATGCTTACTGTATGACAGGGTTGTGTAGCTCGGGTTACAAACCAGGAATGATTTCTTTCGAGTGTCAAATGATCATGATGACAAGTCATATAATTTACATGGCAGGCAAATATCATATAAAAACAAAATCAAGCAATTTTTTGACTGTCATGTGAGCTTATTTATTGCAAAACTACAAAAAATTATGACATTACATCATGATTATTTTTAATATTTATAGATGTTAATATCACAATTGGATGATAAAAGGAGAATGTAATTGCTGGTTGGCTTGATGTTTGCGACAGATTGGCTATTCCAGCTAGACACACCATTCACACCACCACCGACAACAAATCCTGACTGGTGTACCTGTAATAATTACCAGGAAATGCCAACAGACAGGGAGAAACTATGTTGTACACCTTTGGCTCAAAATTGCCTATCTCTAAGACCTGTAAGTGATTTATAAAATCTTACATTGCATGCATGTAAAGTTGAAATATCAGTGAATGAAGTATTTCCTTATGTTGTGAGTTTATGACAACCAAATAATTATGACATCAACAACTGGTTAGTTAATGAGGTACTCTTAAATATTTACATTCAGGACAAACTGTTTACAAAATACAAAAAATAACATTTGACAATAAACAACTAATAGTTCTAATAACACAATAATATATTTTTACATTTTACATGTACTTTCAGGAAATTGATCAGTATTGTTTAGACGAGGGAGTACTGCAGATCGCATTACAAACAAGAAATGACTTTTTTTTTTTAGGATGCCAATGAACAGAAAAGTTTTCATCATGCTGCCTATCATCAGTTAATTTACTGGAGGCATGGTCGACTTGGAAGAAATAACCGACAAGTAATACCCAGCTGCATGGTCTGAAAAGTAAGGAGGAGGTATATATATCCTGACATAAACGGCCAAATACAGGGTACAAGGCAGACAAATGGACATAATCATATTAGTCAATAAACACTGGTGTAATAAACACATTCCTGTTTTGATATTGTTTCCTTAATTTTGGTCTGATATTCACGCGCAAGGGTTCTACGAATTATCCTGGGATTAGAGGGGCTATATCCACTTAGGCAGGAATTTCTGTTCCAGATTGAGTGTGGCTTAAGACTATCTGTTTAATTAATGTGGTAATATACTCGTATGTCTTTGCATGGTGGCATTATAGGCGCTGCTGTTGCTGTATCTGAAATATAAATTAAAAAGGTTACAGGAGAAGGGGCCTTCACTTTTGGCGTATGGAAATTTCATACAGTGTTATATATGGGAAATTTTGATTATCTGTAATCATCCCCCATCCTGTATGGCTGATATGAGAACTAGGACGTTTTTCTTATACTTTATAAACACATTTGATCAATGGTACTAACAGACCAATTAATTTCTTACATGTCCGTGGGGTGGGTCATTTATCAGATATTATTGAATGCTATTACATAATTAAGGGGAAAACTAACCTTATGTTTCCGTCAGCTCCTTTTTGGGGTTCTCGATTTGCATGGGAATTAAAATCTACAGCTGCCAACAAACATCTTGCACGGTATAAAGGTGGACTGCAAAATAATGTCAAATAAATTATTATTGCTATCGAACATCATTCATTAATTTTAAAGCAGTACATTTTGTAGTAGGAATGTGAAAAAGGTGGGAATGGAATTGGGGTTTAATGTCTACTCAACACAAACAAGATAATTTCGGGACTAACATATGGTTAAATGTTAATTCAATGATTTGCTTGTGTGTAGGGGTCTTGTAGGAAACTGGAGTACCCGGAAAAAATTCACAAGGTTGGACAGACAACCCTACTCAGTGTCATCTACAACCGCAGAATCTAAAGAATGCCATCTGACTCAATGGTAGACCACAAACCCCGAACTTGAAAAGAAAGTGAAAATCATAAATAACTACTGGTTTGAAATACAAAGGAGTTATGCGGGTCTGTACTGGTGGTAATTACCTGTAACTTTGTCTTTTACCGATCAATCGTGTGGAAGAGGTGCTGGTGCTAGCTTTGGGCTGCATTGGGACTGACACCAAACTCACCAGGTCTGTGAAAGCACCTGGAATAATTAAAAAAAATGGAATCATTGAAACAACCACACATCAGAATAATAAATCGAAAATAATCTTGGCCCTTTTTAGTCCCAACAAAGATAAAACTAATTGACGATTACTAGCCCACACGTAATATTACTAATGAAATAAAATAAATAAATCGTTCAAAACAAAAGCTGTGAGGTATTACATACGTCTCTGACAAAAATAGAAGATCCGAAGATAGAGAATTTTTGTTTTTGTTATTTATGATCAGTAGGCCTACTATTATTTACTAATAATTCCTCTAATTAACATTGCATACACTTCAGATATATTATATAGGCGACCTTGACTGTCAGCAGGCCTGTTCCTCTCTGATTGGATTTTTTGTTAATAGGCCTACTCTTGAAAATAAATTGATCCAGATAAATAAAAAATGTTTGCTTACCGGTCAAAAAATGAAGTAACATTTTGGCAACTTCTTCGTCATCATTGATCATTCTTCATTGCAGTCAATCTAGTTATCTCGCCGCATATTTACACACATTCGTCTTTTTTCTGTTCTCTTTAACGTTGCATATGCTCTCTCTTTCTTCTTTTCTGTGCAGAATCTGTCACCGTTCGCTCTCTTTTACGCTTTGGATGGTTATCCATGATGGATTGAACAAAATGAAACTCGCAACTTTCATTTCCACCCGATTGATTCACATTTTTGCCGGATATACCAGTAAACTATAACGATTGGCTGTGTAAAAATAAACAGCCAATCAGATTTCTTCCCTCGTATTATCGCTTGCCGCTAACATTCAGACTAAATCCAAGCTCTCTATTTATGAAGTGTACAATAGGTATCGAATGTAGTCGCGTTTATCAAGTGGAACGACCCGAACTATTTAAAAATGCTAATATCCGGATAGCGATTTTGGTGCGATTTTTGACGTTCACGTCCAAACGACTCAATATTTTGAACTGAACTTTTCAGACAAGGTAAATACACAATTCCTCTGTATTTTGGCGTTTAAATTTCACACGTACACGAACCTGTAATTTTCTGATTCTATTAAATTCGGGATTGGCACTTTAAAGTTGGAATTTCATATTTTTAAGAAAGTCAAAACATAATTATATATATGTCTTTTGCTCAGAAGGTTGTCAACTCACTATTATATGATCATGGGCATTATTTCCTAAGGCATTGAAATCAGTGACACAGGAAATAATAACACAATTACATGTACCTCCCTTGTTTTTCCATTCAACCCCATGGAATGACTATCTTCAAACGTTTGAATTTAAAGTTGAAAATGATATTTTTGCCAATTTCTCAACTGGCAATAGTGAATTATAGTATTAATTGGATTATTCTTTAACAAGGTAGGACTGTTTATAGATACAATCTATTTTAGGGCTTTATTTTAATACATTTTAAAAATATAACTTAAAAATATGAAATTGCAACTTTAAAATGACATCCATATATTTTTCGTATAAAATATAAAAAGAAAAAAAAAAACCCAAAATATTAATTCGAGGACTGCAGAAACTGTTAGGATTTAATATAATTGAACTACCTTCATTTGTTCTCCTTCTTTATTAAATAACCAGGCATGCTTGGCTCGATGTTTACGATCCGATTCTCTTAATATCTCATCAAATGCTGCATTATCTTCACTTGTATTCTTACTGAAAAATTTATCTAGACCTATCTTTCGACTTTCTGAAATTAAAACACAGAAGAAAATAATTTTAGATGATATATATTTGCACTACTATATTTACATGGTTTACAGAAAAAGGTGATTGGGGGGGGGGGATTATTTAAAGATCACCTGAAAAAGCTCATAATTTTGTTAAAACAATGCAAGTTATTATATTATGTCAACATATCCTTTTCATAAGTATAACATGATCTCGAATGTCAATGTTACCTGCCCTAGGAAAATTTCAATTTTAACAGAGAGAGAGAGAGAAATGGGGTTTAACGTCCACACGCCACAAACTATGTCATTTCGGGACTAACATGTGGTTTAATTTTATTTCAATAATTCGCTTGCGCATAAGGGTCTTTAGCAATGGGAGGAAACCGGAGTACCTGGAGAAAACCCATAGGGTTGGACAGACCACGGCAAGAAGATGTCCTAATAATCACTGAGCTATTGAATAGCAGACGGGTGATAAACAAATTATCTAGACCATGAGGTTGAGAAGGTGCCTTATCTCCATGCCACATACGCTCACACCAGGGATCGAAACCACAGCCACAAGCCAGAGGTGACCGGCCAGCTAGACCACTAGGCCATCCCCCCCACCTCAATTTTAACAATTTCTGCTGTTCTCTGTGACTAGTCATAATTTTCCACCGATAAACAATTTGCTACGTAATTTTAGTCCTTCTGCTCATAGAAATATAGACGAGAATATGAGTAGAAGGACTAAAATTCTGTCACAGCTTTGTTATTGATGGATAGTAACAACCTTTCAGTAGTGTAACCTGGCCCCAAGTGCACAAAGCATTCTCAGACTTAAGTTGAGAATTTGCTCAACTTGCAATCAGTGTTTATGAGAAATATCTTTGATCCAGAAACACAAAATTTTGCACCGAGTTTCTTATCGATGTATTTCATACATAAAAACAACAAAATTATTATAAACGGCTATATTTTAGTTAAAATAAGCTGAACAAATTTGAGTAGATTCTCAACTTAAGTCTGAGAATGCTTTGTGAACTTGGGGCCTGGATGAGTGATTAAACCAATCTTTAATATTTAAATCCTTCTCAACCATCAGTTTTCATTGTATTATACAAATGTACCTACCATTGACTTCCAGGTAGGTACCAATATTTGACTTGTCAATTTCAGGATTAACTGGATTTAAATTGGGAGTAGCAGAAGGATCAATGTCCCCATCTTTTGCTTTAAGTTTAGGAGAGGAATTTCTTTGACTTGGATCTGGTGTTTCAAATGTTGCTGGAGAAAAATCTGAATAAAATAAAAAATAATAACTTAAAGGACTAAAATGGCTAAAATTTGAGACTTAGAAATTGCTACAAATGGGTCCCAACGCATATAATAATGCAGGCGCGGATCCAGGATTTTTTGCAGGGGCGGGGGTCTAGGTTTGATAATTGTTTTACTAATTGCCCTCCCCCAGAAAAATTTGGTAAATTTGATTAAATATGGTTCATTCTGACGTATTTCCGGAAGGTAAATTCCAAAATTACAGGTCTAAATCGCCAATAAAATCGCAAAAGAATTTTTTCAAGTCTGAGTAGGGGGGGGTCCGGACCCCCTGGACCCCCCCTCTGGATCCGCGCCTGTATTACAGGCCCTGTAATGTAATATGAATGTATACAAACTGATTTACATTCAATCGCTTTTGTTTGTACAATAATTTCAAATCAGTTATGTTCGTCGAAATACGCCAGATGTTTCAATCGGGTGGCTTTTTTGAGTGTCTGGTTATTCCAGTCAACATACGCCATTTGATTTCGCGCTATTGTCTAGCCTCGTTCCCCGAGGCTCTTGCTAGAACTGGAGCTGAAACGCATTTATCGCCAGTTAAAATCAGTACCTGAAGGTTTAATCCTTTAAAAGAGTTAAAACAACTCGTTTAAATTTTCAAATTATGAAATCATACTTGAAAACCTCCATTACCGTTACCCAAACAAGAAGTTTGAGTGACAGACAGATAGAGTTAAGTAAGAGTATAAAAATGAAACGATGCCTTACATTGTGAAGAACTTGCGGTGCCAGGTCTGGAAGGACCATATTGCATTTGTATTTTTCGTAACGTAATCAGATCATTCTTCTCTAAAGCTTCCAAATATTCCGCTTGGGCATCAAGTTTTGGTAAATCGGGGTAAAAATCTCTTTCAATTATCTTTGTTATTTCCTTAAAAAAAAAATCATTCAAACATACAACCTATATCTTTATCATACAATAAAGATTTAGTATAAAATTCAATAATCGCTTGGTCCAGTTTATAGGGAAAAAAAAGCAATAATACATGTCTGGCCATGCTGTTTGTCAAATTCCAAAAGCAATTTTATGAGCACTTTTTTTTTTAAATAAAAATATTGTTTTATTGTAAAAAGCTTGTTAATTTGCTGTCAGAAAGATTGCAGTTTTGTTAAAAGCTTGCATTCACTTACTGTTACCCCTTACGCAAGTTCCAATAGGCTCAAACGCACAATTGTCAATACATATCATTACAGTTTGTATTGTATTAAAATAAGTAATTCTATAACAAATACTGAAGAATGGACCACTAAAACAGTTACCGAACAGTTTTTCTTTGTGGTAGTGCGTTTTATACATTTCCATAGCGATGTTTCTTGTAATGACGTATTACACAAGCCCCCATGACACCGTCATGTTGAAACTTCGCATAGCAGTTTGGTTTCATCAAATCATATAATCATTTCAATTCAGAATGGATTTATTACCGTATATGTTTAAGCTAAGTGCAGTAGGCCTACTGTTTTGGGGCAGTTTATGTGTAAATTAAGGGAGCTATAGGCCAGCAACTCTTTTGTAGTCATTTAACTAAAAACTTGCGCAAAGGAACTCTGTAGGATGAGCCACTACTGCGGCTGGAGAAATGCGGAAGACATCAGTAGTGACAGTAGTTGGACCATTTCTAGACGATATCCAGACAACTCATCCCAAAGACAACTCATCCCAAGACAACTCATCCCAATATAAGATAACTCATCCCAATATAAGACAACTCATCCCAAGCTAGAAGACAACTCATCCCAAGTCAAAAGACAACTCATCCCACTATAAAAGACAACTCATCCCAACTTTAAAACATGGATAGAGAGAGACTCAGGTTATAATTATAAGACAACTCATCCCAACAAATATAAGTGATATTTGTTTCAATACAGTTGCTATCTTTGAAGACCACTCAGCCCAAATCCAATCAGATTGGTGAAGCACTTCAAAGACAAATATTATACTGTTTATTAAAATGATTTGAGTAAGTGTCAAAGCTGGGGTATTGTATAAAAATACTGAAATCAAATATCTTAAATTAACTTTTTAATATGACCAGACTACATCCCATTTATCAGTTTGCCCTGACGTCGACATGCCAGAAAATATAATTTAATAAATTGTTGATGTAATAAATTCATATTAGTGATTAATTTGTGGTATATCTTTGTAACTTGGAATGAGTGGGGGGGGGTAAAAGTTGGGATGAGTTGTCTTTTGACTTGGGATGAATTGTCTTTTGACTTGGGATGAGTTGTCTTTAAAAGTGGGATGAATTGTCTTTTATTGGGATGAGTTGTCTGGGATGAGTTGTCTTTGGGATGAGTTGTCAGGTATTCTTCTAGACCTAGTCCTATAATAATTAAGCTTTCAGTCAATTAGCAGAGCTCCATGAAAAAATAATAAAAGAACTGACATAAAAAACACGAATTAAGCAAGACATATCAGATACTTTAATTATGATTGAAATTTATACCTCTGTGTACGTGTCTTCATCCAATATTTTCTTTGCTTTCTTCACTACTTTCGATTTGTTGTCAATAACAGACACGATCATATCATTCTCTTTTAACTTCTGTAACGCCATTTTCAGCTATTTTGATATTTAAGAACAAATTAGAACCAACTTCAATTATCCCTTCAAAAGCCCTACCATGGTAACATATATTTTTCGACGTATGGGTAGATAAAGAAATCATAAACAAAAAATTACGTTTTTGGCAACAAGAAAACGATTAAAACGGAAGTAGTATCGAAACGACCGCTTTACGTTTGTTGTAAAGATTTACACCACGTCCTCTTAAATCAAATTTATGTGTGCATGCTCTTCATTGTTATTCATTAACTTTGCAAATAATTAATTGCTTAAAATATTTCCTTACATAGGTACAAAAGCTGTTCTTAGATTTACGACATAGATCTAAAATAGAGTTTCCTCCCCTAGAACGCAAAATGATTTTTTTTTTATAGTCTCTTGGTCGGAAATTATTACAATTCAAAGCATATAGATAATAATGTAGCAAAGTGTTTCAATATAAAACGAAACATCGAGCATAAAAAAAGATAAACATATGTTTAAAAGTCTAAATAAATATGGTATAGATATAGAAAATTAAAATATGAAGCTGTTTCTGATGAAATAGGGATTCTTATTCCACAGCTTAGGAGATTGAGAAAGCCTTTTCTCCAAATGACACCATACTGGCTCTATTTTCTTCTTAATAGAATGAACCGGGATTTAACAACGTCTAACTGTAGTTCTCAATCTCGAAACCCGAGATTGTGTAGTTCTGCTCCGAACTGGGCTACTGAAGACGGGGTATATACGCCATACGGTGTGCTATGGGGGGATTGTGCCCGGGCAGCGGCGCTACGGCCTATTTTTATATCGAATTCCAACTGCCAAGGGATCTTTTACGTGCACTCCAATGTGTACACGGGACCTCGGTTTTTCGTCCCATCCGAACGACTAGACAGCTGTCCTTGTCAGGCCCTCCGTTCTGCATCACTGATAAGGGGGAACCACGCCTGAAAAACCCGAACTTTCTCTCCAATCTGGGATGCAAGGGTCGAACACTAATGAGCCAGCGTGTTATGCAATTAAGTCACCGTGCCCCCCATATTTTCTTCTAAAATAAGATATAATTCTGCGCCAGTTTCTAGATGGGGTATTAAAGCGTAAAAGACTAGAGAGATATGAATACATATAAAATCGTATATTGAATTCTGAAATGGATAGGCAGCAATAAATTAAAAGCACGAGAGAAGGAAGAACGGTTATTTTATTATGGTAGCCCTTCCTATTTGTTGACCTAGTCAAGTGAATAGGCCAGGCCTGTATGAGTAGGCTATGTCTCAACCGATTTTAGAATGATGTCAAGACGGAACAGTCCTAAACCTGGAATGGATTGTATCCATCCTTCCCGAATGACGTAATTATATAGGATGCATGTATTGGGTGAATTTCAAGTTCGATTTGGGGTAATTTAGAATATTATAATAAGAGAGAGAGAGAGAGAGAGAGAGAGAGAGAGAGAGAGTTTGGCGTTCATTCGACACAAACCAGGTAATTTCGGGACTAGCAGGTGGTTCAATTTTATTTCAATAATTCGCTTGCGCGTAGGTGTCTTTAGCAGTTGGAGGAAATGGCAGAAGACTGAGGATGGAGCCTTGTGGAATACCATATTCAAGGGATCTTTGTGAAAACGGTGTGCCATTCATGGAAACGCTCTGCTTCCTATTAGTAATAAGTTCAATGCATTGCAGGTTATGCCAGGTTCCAGAACCAATCGTCTGGATAAAACATTGTAGTCTACATTACCGAATGCAGCGGACGGGTCATCCTCGTGAACAGCACAAGTGATGTTTCGGTGCTTTAAATATATATAGACTAGTATTTTCTTCAATAGCAGAAATAATAATATTAGTTATAACTGATAGAAAGTTGTCCAAATATGTCCAAAGAAATGATCCAGCAAACACGATTTAGATGCTGACTTTAATCGAAGTTTTGAGAGTTCTCATTTGAAAATTGACGAAAACAACTAAATAATGATTTTGAGGAACGAGGGGTTACTACAATCTTCTGAATGTTATCACTGAAATAGGTGGGGAAATCTCTCATGTTAACTGTACTACTGAATTAAATTCAAAATAAAACCGAAAAAAAAAAAAACAAAAAAAAAAAAAAAAAAAACCAGATGCGACTTAGTGCATTCTGAGGAATATTCTGGATGATTAACACACTTTAAATAAAATAAAAATATTTGACGTTTTTTGAGTGGAATGGGGGCGGGGGGTCAACGGAAGGACGAAACTTAGCCAGTGCTTTTGAAAGACAAACAATCACAAATAAAATGCTATATGAGAATTAAACCTTTAGTCAAAATTTACTAACCCCAGTCAACGGTATCAATTCAGAAGCTTTGGTCGAGATGCTATTTGAAACGATCGCTCCACACTTATACGGGGGAAGTTGCACAGTGCACACAATTTCCAACCGCTTAATCTACCCCAAATGATGAGTGTGCAGCTAAATTGGGGCGAATGGTTAACGCATGCGCGTTTAATCAGAGGTCTGTCATTGAGTAATGTGGTTTTGATTACCGGCTTGTATGTAGCAAGGAGTAAAGTCGAAAGTCGTGAGTTTTCTTCGGGTACTTCGCCCCCCCCCCCACTCCTAAATACCAATAAAGCGCATGCTAATTATTGAAATAAAATTGAACAATATATTAGTACTGAAATGGCATAGTTTGTGTTGAGTGGACGTAAAACCCCATAAGAGAAATTGTTTCATCCTAAAAAGGTAACAGCTAATTTTATTTGATTGCCAGATAGTTGTAATACAATTTGAACTAAAATTGCAAAATATTTAGTTAATACTCCACCCTTCTTCACGTAACATTTACAAGAAAAGTAGTGTGTATATTTCTACTTATAGCATACTTGGTAATACCGTATAATTTATGTATTTTATCCTTCCATATTTATGTTTTATAACAGGTTTTTTTAAATTTTAAACGAAACATCTTTCACAGCTACTTATCAGGACCAGGAAGAACTTAAAAAAAAAAAGAAATTGGTGTGGCCGAAACAATGTGTGCGTTAATAATCAATAGAACAGGATGTATTTCACTGTTTATGATGTTATCGCCGTCAATTAAAAAAAAGAAAAGAGAAGAGAACCCAGGTTTGAAAAGATTTAAACTCATCAATTGATAAAATAATCTAAACGATGTAATTAATGAATACGCTTAGACGCGTATTCACTAGAGACTTTTGGCAAGCGTTAATTTCTGGTCCGTATCGCGTATCCGTATCGATTTTGTGTGTGACGTCAACAATGCTTGTGTATTTCTCATACGTGGTATTGCACACGGATACGGCAGCACGTATCGAACAGCTTTCATACGGAAAAGGTCCGTATAACATAGTCGTCTTTTTACCATACTTTTTGCTACTTTTAGACGCTGAAATGTTGTGTCAGAGTAGACACTGGACTTGTACTGAAGATCTTGGTAGATAACTGACATCATGCTGTAAATAGAACTAAGCTAGCCCACCTATCCATATGTACACGCCGCGAAAATCTGCCAAAACTCTAAAACTACTTTGACGCAACGTATCACGTGGCGATGCGGATACGTGATACGGATGCAGAAAATTCCACTTGCCAAAAGTCTCTATTAACCTGGACATTGGCCACGAAAGAAATGAAATGAAATGAAACGAGGTGCTGTGGGGGAAATTTTGCCCGGACAGCGACACTGCAGCCAATCTAATTAAAATATATTTCGTTTCGTTTTTATTACTTTCGATGGCCTACACTCATGTAGATCTCACTCGGCTAATCTCGACAGATTCCGTAAACAACATCTAGTCTCGGATGTATGACGGTAAGTGATATGTACCTACGCCCATACATTTGCGATGCGGCTACCGGTTTACTTAAACAGGAAAACTTGACGCTATTACACAAATTGCGAACCTATTCGGCTAGCGACCTATTCGACCGATCGAGCTGCAACCTGTTCGTTGGAAACCTATTTAGAGTAAAGACAACAGTCTCTATTTATCAACCAATAAAATACAACGTTATGTCTATCAAATGAAAGTAGAATATATTATTTTTTATCCATTCCTTCTGCTCAGAATAGAAGTGTAATTTCGTCATTATCTTACAGCTGGATCGGTCGAATAGGTCGCTAGCCAAATAGGTCGCCAACTTGTGTTTGGAATGGGCGCAGCCATGTTTCATCCGGGACCTTTAAAGTAGTTCCAATATGGCGGACATGTCACATTTGACCCGATAACGTCAGTCATTCGATTAACCAATTAGCGACCGTCATGCTTTTTAAAATCTACTTTTGTTTTGTTTTGATTTATATCCGCTGGAGTTAGCATAGACGTCATTGGCTGTTAATATCTACCCACAGTTCCACGCATGAAAAGGTCAAATGGTCGATTCGACAGATCAGGCAGAACACGAGTTAAATAACAAGTCCTCCAGATCAAAGAGTAGTAAAGACAAGTAAAAACGAATTTTTGAACTATAAAAAACGAAATTGGATCTGTGTTTTAATCAGATTGATCGAATTCAAACTGTCAAGGGGTCGTTTATCAGTATCCTTGTGAGGTCCTCCGTCCTGCACTACTGACAAGTGGCAACCACGCCGGTAAATCGCCGAGAAAGTTCTCAGGTGTTTTTACTCCCAAAGACCTTCACCCAAAGACGAAAAGCGGAAATAATTTTCCCCTCGAATAAATACCAGGTATTTCACCACACCGTTGAAATGGAATGTGTATAAACGTTGGGAAATTGTAATAATTTAATAATAGTAAAACTACATCATTTTCACGCTAAATAATTGTTTATTAACGTCAAGCCAATAGCTGAAGTGCTATTGCGAGAGAATGTAGCAACGGATTTCGTATATTTTTTTTAGGGACAATGTTTTTTCGTAAAAAAGTAAAAGTGAATTTTCTTTTATTACCAAATTAGCAAAAAATTAAAATTGCCTTATCATGAATAAATAAAATATTTAGCAATCGGATTAAATACAGATCTTTTTCGTTTTTTTTTATAGTTCAAAATTTTGTTTAACTTGGCTTTACTACGCTAGGACCTGAAATGAAATAAAAATGAAATGGGGTTTAACGTCCTACTCTTTTGCACCTAACCCGGGCTAATGGAAGACGGGCATACGGCATACAGTGTGCTATGAGGGAAATTTTGCCCGGGCAGCGGCGCTACGGCCTACTCTTATATCGAATTCCAACTACCAAGGGATCTTTTACGTGCACTCCAATGTGTACACAGGACCTCGATTTTTCGTCCCGTCCGAACGACTAGGCAGCTGTCCTTGTCAGGCCCTCCTTCTGCATCATTGACGAGGGGAAATCACGCAGCAAAATCGAGATGAACTTTCTCGGCCAATGCAGGGATGGAACAACCGACCTCCAGGCTAGCGAACCAGCGCCTTATCCACTAGCCACCGTGACCCCCACGCTAGGACCTAGAAGAGTTGTTATATAACCCGCGCCCTGGATGATGTGAGGGATTAGGTTACGGAGAGTTTTTGGCGTTAGGTGCACGGAACTGTTGGTAACCCACTAGAAACATCAACGGTGATTGGTTAATCAAATGTCTAACGTCATAGGGTCAAAAGCTCCCCGCATGACCTCTGACACGACATTCCACCACAGCCGGTCATCAAAGGTTGTCGAAAGAATATTAAAAAACAACGAAATATATTTAAATCAGATGGACCCTTTTGTATTGTTTTACGTATATCTATTGGAAAAATGCTACACGATTACACGTATGATATTCATTTTTTGTATGATCACGTTTTTGCCCTTTGCCCTGTATGCCTTGTGGTGTTGCGGTGGCTCAAGGAGTAAGACGATGGTTCAGTTACCTGGGGATTCCGGGATTCCGTGTCGAGCAAGTTCATCTGGATTTTCCGACGTACGTCACACTTGTTAATGGTGCAGGACAGTCTCTGGCAAGGGACATCGTATAGTCCTTCGAATTGGACAAAAAACCAAGGTTCCGTGTACGCATTGGCGGGAAAGAAACAGATCCCTTGGCGGGTGACATTTTTAAAGTCGATACAAGAGCAGGTCCTAGCGCAAATTTTCCCATCTTCATTAGCCCGTGCAGTCGCAGCAGAACAGTTTTGATCTTTTTAATAGCCATTGTGGGTGAAAAAAAGAGAGCAATTTTCCGTTGTATTCAATTGTAGTTTTAAAAAAATGGTAGAATGAAATTTAAAGGAACATTATATGAGATTTGATACAGAGTTGGCAGATAGCGTATTATAGAATAAGCTGAAATTGCAGCCATATTGATCCACTTTGAACCGAAATATTAGCTTTTGAGTTTCAGGCTATAGTCTCGGTCATCATTACTAACGTCGGTACAGTAAAAAACAAAGTCTCGATGTTTTATTTTTACGTTTAATTATCTTTTTAAATAAATGTATTCCATCCGCTAAATATCACAGGCTATATAGCGGTGGCATCGAAAGTTGGTTATGGTCTGGATAAGATAATTAATTTCTAAATCATAATTTAGAAAAAAAAAACTTTTCAGACCTAAATAAAAATGTTAAAATTAGCTCTTGCATAATGCATGTTTAAACTTTGCAAGAAATGTCGTATTTTTAGGAAACAAGTATATTTCTTAAACCCGTGCAATACTGAATTCGATGAAACGTGCAATGTAGTAAAACCACCAGAAGTGACCTTCACCAAGGAATGTTCATTGACGGAAATGTTTTTTTACGCTCGAATAAATCCCAGGTATTTCACTAAGCCATTGTCACCATTAAAAATGAAGTATGACGAAAGTTGGAGAAAATAGAGCAAAAATTGAAGTAATTTAATAATAGAAATTACACCATTTTGTGATAAAACACTGCTCATTTTCAAATAATAAAAAAAAAAAACGTCGCGTGACTGGATATTTCTTATTTTAAAGAAAATGACGCACATGTAAATAATGAGTGTTATTTGTAAACGCCAAGATTAATAATAAAAATAGACAATTAAAATTAAAAAGAAATCAAAATATTTTTAGATATTGCAGGTTGCACTAACTTGTTTATTATGCTTGTTTATTATAGCCTAGCTAGGTAAAAATATTAACATTACATCAGAATTTATACGTGGAAAATTAATGTTATTGTGTAAGATATTTCACCATTTATTTCAATGCATCGCAATGTTAATTTTTTTTTTTAACAATATTTTATTAACTAATTGAAAGGGATTGGGGAATGTTTGTTGTAACTTCCATGCTCGTGTTTGTACATGCAATTGTGAAAAAATTATTATTATTATAAATCTTAATACAATACGAAATCGCCGCTTCAAAATATTTTTATAGATTTGTAGAAAATGAACGGAATAAAAAAAATATCTTTACATTAATATCTCATCTTTTGCAGTAGGATGAAATCTATTGACTCGATGTAAACCCACGAGGTTGGGCATGTGAATCTACTTCCTGTCACGCACAAGTTGGGATCAATGGCAGACCTTGGTATCTAGATTATTTGCCCTTTCTCAACTAATTCACTCAAGTGTATCCCGCAAACAAATCTGGGGGCGTAATGATCTAAAAATATGATATACTAGACCCAAATAAAATACAATCGCGACTACAATTGCACAAAAATAAGAATGCGGATGTGCCTGGCTTAAATTAAGTTAGAGTTTGTACACATGTTATATAGGATTTATGTCGGGTTTTCCATCAGGCTACTGACGTCAATATAGTTGAGTGATTAATTAATTCCACGTAGGAGTTTATTCAATCAACGTGCTGGGATCGTTTCTTTTAATTGTTGTAGGTAATTTTCCGTCTATATTTTAAAATGATTATTATAGTCGGCGAACGTCAATAATATACCACGGTTCGTCAGCCACGAGTTTTCGGTAACTAGACATTTGGCTCCGCGCTGTTTACCCACATGGGGTGACGTTGACATGGACACTGTCTAGTTGTTCGGGTGGAACGAAAAAAACGAGGTCCCGTTTACATATTGGCGTGTACGTAAAAAAAACATAGGCTGTTGAAATTAGAAGCAACAGTGAGTCATATAGAGGATGTCTTACGAACCTTTTTTGATATCAAAAAATATCAATACAATGCAATTAAGTCACCTTTTGCAAAGTCCTGCATTATAGGCCTATTGACCCAGTGTTTCTTTGAATAAATAAACAAACTAATCAGTGTCACTGTACATAATTCTTAGACATTTATGGTGAGTTTCGTAATTGTTTATGGTATTCGAGAACAGTTCTCGAACAATATTACTGGATCCAAAAAGCAGTTCCATTTTAATTAATCAATCAATTTATTTCTTGTAACGCGATATCTCCTGGGGATGTATCGCTCAATGGATTATGAAAGTTATCACAAACGATATTTACTGTAGAATGTGTTATTGGGTGGAAAAACAAATTAGCAATATATACAGATCCAGGGGAATATTGGTATATCCGTAAAAAATTGCCAGATAAATCCATTGCAGGGGCGGACCCCCCCCCCCCCCCGCTCAGCTATATAAAAAAATAATGCATGCCTTGCATCAATGAAATTGCATCACAAGGTGATCCTACATCAGTTTAAAAATGATTTCTCTGTTTAAAAAGCTCAATTTGTATGTATGCCTATACGTAATTTAGAGACATGATGGCAGATTTCCGTGACAGAAAACTGGCAAACCCGGTGTCCACGCACAATTTTCCTTCCTCGTAGCACAGTGCATATTGTATGGAATAAGCTATCCTGGAATTAGCCTGTTGATTCAAGGAGACAGGAACTACTAGAGATCTGTTGCGGTGAGGGGTTTATCTGTGTTCAACAGTGCGGGTGCTATTCTTCGCGGACTACTCCCTGTCAGATTGCTGGCCAGGATTTTTTGATTGATAACATCTTTGTTGAATTTTGAGGGGAAATATATCAGCAAGTGGTGGGTATCCCCATGGGCACCAATTGTGCACCTTTGCTTGCTGATTTATTTCTCTATTCGTACGAAGCCGATTATACAAGCGCTCGTAAAAACAAATAAACGATTGGTCAGACATTTTAATTTCACTTATCGATTTATCGATGACGTTTTATCACTGAATAATCCTAAATTTAGTGATTATGTCGAATTCATATATCCCAATGAGCTCACTGGAGAATAATGATTGGTCTACTATAATAAAACCCGGCTTTGTCTTTATTTAGGTATTTAAGGGTATTTCCAGATTGTAAAGGTGAATGTTTTTAAAGGAATTGCCATTTCTAAATGAACATATGCGGATAAGCCCCACAAATCAAAATTAATAAATGCATCCTTATTACTATTCGATTCGACCTTTTTGTAATAATTCTTATGCTCGAAACTTTATTTTATTTATTGAAATAAAATTGAACCTTTGCGCTCTGTCGTTATCTCCATGTCCATTCAATAATAACGTTTATGGAAATGGCGTCATGTTTCCTGATGTATATTTATGAAATATTAAATCATAAATAAATGTTAATATTTGATGGCTACAGAGATAACAACAGAGCGCAAATTTCAAACGCAAAATTCTCAATACTTAAATATTTCAGATTCGTCAGTTCGCCAGAAAAGCGACGATATGTAGTCCCGAAATGACTTTGTTACTCTTTGTAGGAAATGAATATGAAACCCTATTTCTCCACCCGCCCCCTCTCTCTCTTCTCTCTCTCTGAAACCTCCGCCATCATCATCATGGTTTCGCAAAATTGTGTTTAAATTTATTATTTATCATTATTGTTCGATTTATGTAGCGTTTCATTACACACGCGTGTTTCTAAGCGCATCCACAACGCAACAGTTCAAAAACATTTTTTAAATATATATGTTTTTTAGTTAGTCTTAAAGAGATTTTGGAAAATAATCTTCACCAGAACGTTTATTATTATATTTTCATCTTCCTTTGGTCGTGAGGCTGGGGGTGGGGGTGGAATAAGTATTTCAGTCTAGAGCATCTCGTCCTTGAGAACCGGCACTGTAGAATTAGGAATGCGGAATAAATTATTGTGCTAATTACTTTCGAAACGTTGGTAAAACCAGGGCAGCATCCTGGTCCCTTGCTATTTCTCTGTTATGTGAATGACATGATCGTTAGCATACCAGCCCCTTGTAAATTAATTTTATATGCTGTTTTCGCATCCAAATCCTGAAATAGTATCTGTAAAACTTAGTTAAGCCTTAAAGGCTTGTTCAGATTGGTTAGTAGACAATAAATTATCCCTTCGTTTAGGTAAAACTGAATGTATCTTATTTGGCCCAAGTAGAAAACTAAAGGAAATTAGTAATTTTGAAATAGTGTGTAATGATCAAGCAACAGGTACTGTAAAATACCTGGGGATATATATTGATCATTGTCTCTCTGGTGAATTAATAGGTAACAATATTATTAAAAAGGTCAATACCAGATTGAAATTCTTATCTAACAAAGTATACTAGGAAATTATTAACAAATGCCCTTATACATTGCCACTTAGATTATACATGTTCAGCTTGGTTTTCGGGCTTAAACAAGAAATTGAAGAACAAACTGCAAATTATTCACAACAAAGTTATCTGATTCATACACGGCTTAGGTCCCAGAGATTCAATTACCCCAAATCTGTATAAAGATCTAAATAGTTTAAATCCTGAAAATAGAGTCAGACAACTGAAATTGAACCATGTTCACAAAATCTTTCATAATGTGTCTTGGTGTGCATGAAAGCCAATTTTCGCTTAGTCAGGGATTCTCATCTGTATAGTACTAGATCAAGTATTTATAATGTTGTACCAAAATGCAAAAATAATACCCAAAATTCAACCTTCTACTATTCAAGTATTCAGGCCTGGAATGAACTTTCAAATCAATAGAAGACATGGTCATGTTTTAGTTTTTTTTTTTATTATTATATATGTGTAATCCACTGTCTTTCATACTCCTTCGAACTTCACATCCCTTATGGTGCACAGACATTTCATATTTCACTATTTATTGTCATTTTTCACCCATCATCGTTCACAAATGAAACTGTCCCTCTATGATGACATGACCTGATCCTCCTCCTCCAAGGACCCCATTGGAAATAAACCTAGTTTTAATCTAAGCAGGTTTTTATGGGTCATCCTCAAGAGGCTGGTCATTCATGACATCATTACTTTTTTCTCATCAAAATTTTCACATCTTATTATCATGTAACTTCATATTATCACCTCTATTGTCATGTCCGTAAACATTTGCCAGATGAATCCATTGTTGTGCGTGTGCCTGTCGCCGATTAGTGCACTGTAATTCATTACTCATTTGTATACCATCTCGTCTAATTGATACATTACAAAAGGTTCAGAACACGGTTGCTCGATTCATTACCGGAAGTAAATATCACGATCGTATCAAACCTGTTTTATACAACTTCACTGGTTACCAAATGTTTATAGGAATGTTAAATCATTCTTCTAACTGTAAAATGTTTCAATCATATGGTACCGTTATATTTTAGATATCTATAACGCTATTCGACCAGGAAGCCAAGGTGGGTAAGACGCTGGTTCGCTAGCTCGGAGGCTGCGTGTTCGATTGGGCGCCAAAGTTTTCGGCCCTGTTCAACCGTCAGTAGTGCAGGACAGGGGGCCTGACAAGGACAGTTGTGTAGTCCTTCGGATGTGACGAAAAACCGAGGCCCTGTGTTCACATTGGCGTGCATGTAAAAGATCCCCTGGCAGTTTGAATTCGATATAAGAAAAGGCCATTGTGCCCGGTGCCCACGCACAATTTTCCTCGTAGCACACTGCATATTGTATAGAATAAGCTATCCTGGAATTAACCTGTTAATTCAAGGAGACAGGAACTAGTAGAGATCTGTTGCGGTGAGGGGTTTATCTGTGTTCAACAGTGCGGGTGCTATTCTTCGCTGACTACTCTCTGTCGGATTGTTTGCCAAACGGCCTTACTTTGGATCACCGTTTTGACTGGGCGACGCATCACCGATATTGTCGCTTTTGACTATGGTCTTATGCTGAGAAAGGATGGCGGACGGCAGGGGAGAGGGGAGGCTCGAGTGTGAAGTCATCGTGATGAACCGTATAACAATGACCTCAGTAAACCGATCTTTCGGTGAGGTTTTTGTCTGAAATTCAATAGAAAGTGGTTCAATTGAGTACTGGGACTTCTGGAAGTGTTCTATCCGTATCACTGGAGAATAATGATTGGTCTACTATAATAAAACCCGGCTTTGTCTTTATTTGGGCATTTAAGGGTATTTCCAGATTGTAAAGGTGAATGTTTTTAAAGGAATTGCCATTTCTAAATGAACATATGCGGATAAGCTCCATAAATCAAAATTAATAAATGTATCCTTATTACTATTCGATTCGACCTTTTTATAATAATTCTTATGCTCTAAACTTCTCAATTTATTGAAATAAAATTGAACCATATGTAGTCCCGAAATGACTTTGTTACTCTTTATAGGAAATGAATATGAAACCTCATTTCTCCACCCGCTCTCTCTCTCTCTCTCTCTGTCTCTCTCTCTGAAACCTCCGCCATCATCATCATGGTTTCGCAAAATATTGTGTTTAAATTTATTATTTATTATTATTGTTCGATTTATATAGCGTTTCATTACACACGCGTGTTTCTAAGCACATCCACAACACGACAGTTCAAAAACATTTTTTAAATAAATATGTTTTTTAGTTAGTCTTAAAGAGTTTTTGGAAAATCATTCCACAGTTTAGCTGTTCTGACGGAGAAAGCATCTTCACTAGAACGTTTATTATCATATTTTCATCTTCCTCTGGTCGTGAGGCTGCTAAAGTATCCGATGTTTGTGTGGGATATTTCTGTGGAAATGTGTCGCTAATAACTCTGATCAGCCATAAGGAAGAAATTCGCCCAAAACTACCGGGAGCATTGATTGTATGCTTGGTTTCAGATCAACAATACGGTAGATATGTGATGTAATTAAGGAATGCGGAATAAATTGTACTAATTACTTTCGGAACCAGTAGTCTGAATATAAATATCAAGTTGAATACGGGCTTACCGGGTTTGAATGACGAAGAAGTTGGATTTTCACTGTAATATCATAAATAACCACTCAATTAATCATTTACTTGGAAATCGTCTTAAAAGGTGTATGGTAATTACAGTGTTTTAATCCGTGGAGTAAGTTAGGGAGAAATCAAATAGGGTTTAACCTTCTACTTTTCTGAGGGGTTGGGATGGCCTAGTGGTCTAGAGTGCCGCGCTTCGACCTCTAGCTGGCCGGTCACCTCTGGCTTGCGGCTGTGGTTTCGAACCCTGGTGTGAGCGTATGTGGCATGGAGATAGGGGCGCCTTCTCAACCCCGTGGGTTTCCTCCGGGCACTCCGGTTTCCTCCCACTGCTAAAGACCCCTACGCGCAAGCGAATTATTGAAATAAAAATTGAACCATATGTTAGTCCCGAAATGACCTAGTTTGTGTTGAGTGGACGTTAAACCCCATTTCTCTCTCTCTCTCTCTCTCTACTTTTCTGCTTCTGCACCATGATCTTTTCTGTATTCCACGCGGTGGACTAGATGCTGGTCCTTGCAAGTCCTTTGTTCTAAAAAATTGAGAGGATCGAAACAGAAAATACCACGTGGGAGAGGAGAGGGGGGGGGGGCACCTGCGACATGAACTCGAGTGCTATGGTGGTTCAGTGACTACAGGGTGCACTAACCGGGCGGTCATGTTTTCGTATCCGGAGTTGGACAGGAAAGTTTCCACGGTTTTCGAGTCTAGTTTCACCTGATCATTTTTGCATGATTTAGACCCCCGAATAAAAAATGCGTATATCATATATTTATCAAACTACTGAACTCACTGAGGTGGCACTTAAAAAATGTGATTCATCTCACAATGACTGGTCCCCAAGCTCTCCGCACTGCTATAAGGCCTAGGAGTATTATTATGTCCATCCGTAAAGCCACCGTGCCTTAGTGAATACGGTTGTACGCGAGAAGGTCGCTTGTCCAACCACCTGGGCTTTCTCCAGTTCCTCCCTTCTGCTAAAAGAACCGTAACGGGCCAGCGAATTATTGAAAAAAAAGTTGAACCATATGCTAATCCCGATATGACCTAGTGTGTGTCGCTTAAACCTCATCTCTCTCTCTCTCTCTCTCTCAGTGAAAAGGTATCACCAAACCCCACCTTTAATAGGGTGCTCGCGTCATAACCCGTTTCACCTCCTGGGAAAATTTCTGTCTGCTCAATTTAATAAGCGGTTGTCAAAGTCGTAAATGGAAATGGTTCGCAAGCGCGATGTCCCATTTTCCGTATTGACGTGGATATTTGAATCATAAAAATTAGATAAACAAAACATTGTACGATGTTTCATTGACGAGTGAACAAGCTCCAAGGTCGCGTTAGTGTTTACAAACAGGATGTGAGAAGATGGATGAATGAATGAATTATGATCACGTGACGTGTACTATTCACCAACTTCCAAAAATAAACCTTTAACGTCTATTATTAGACGGACCTACTTCGTGGTTTAGTGATCTTTAGATAAACTTGATAAACTCGATTTTAACATATTTAATGTGTATACCACGCCCTCTGTGAGTTGCACGTTTTTTTTGTTTTAAAATAACGACGTGGTTTTGCCTTGTCAGTAGCACAGGATGAAGAGCATGACCAGGAACGGTGTCTATAGCAGCTCCCAAAAGACGGACAAATGTCGGTCTCTTGTTCACATAGGTGTGCATGCACATGATTTATTATTATATCCAACGTTTCATCGAATGTAAATGGTATCTCTTCATCGAATTCGATCTGTCAAGAGTTATGTTACGTGCACATCAACGTGATCTTCGGGTTTTCATCCCTAGACGCGGTCATTGCCTATACTGCTCCACCATGGACTACAATGAACGATCTCTGCGTTGGATCAGAATGTCTGTCATAAAGTCAAGTGACGTGGTTTCGATGCCTCGCTTGTACGTGACACGACAGAGAGAAATGGGGTTTAACGTCCATTCGACATAAACTAGGTCATTTCGGGACTAACATCGTTTAATTTTATTTCAATAATTCGCTTGCGCGTAGTGGTCTTTAGCAGTGGGAGGAAACCCACGAGATTAGGAAGGCGCCCCTATCTCCATACCACATACGCTCACACAAGGGATTGAAACCACAGCCGCAAGCCGGAGGTGACCGGCCAGCGAGAGGTCGAAGTGCGGCACTCTAGACCACTCCCCCCCCCCGTGACAAGACAGAGAGTAACCTGTATACCCTCTTGGGTTTTCTCTGCGTTATACTTTTTGCCTCTACTTCCCAGGACCCCTATACGCAAGCGAGTTATTAATATGAAATTGAACCAAATTTTAGCCCTGAAAAGACGTTGTTTGAGTCCAGCGGACTTTAAACCCCATTCATTTCACTGAAATATTTAAACACCAAAAATTCAGGATCTGCGAAAAAAGCAAAGATTAGTTGTATTAGATTTAGATAAAGAGATTACCATTCTGTGTATCATATACTATTCAAACAAAGTGGGGGATATTTGATTTTTAAGTGTTATTAAAGTCACCTAATGAAACTGATGAAGTTCACATTCATCGATTTATTCCAAATGATCGTTAGACTTAGTAAGGCACAGACTGACCATTATAAGGGTAAAATGATACCCGGGGTCAAGCAGCAAAGTTACCACAGCATCACAACAAAGTCAGTAACGGGTAAATCCTCCTCTGTTTGCCAAACAAGCATTGATCGACGTGGCATACTCCTAATGAGACGTCTAAGGTCATTTTGGTCCAGATTGTCCCATTCCTGTTGCAACGCAGCAGCAAGTTCTTGGACATTGGCAGGACGTTGTTGACGTTGACGTAACCTCTGTCCAAACATGTCCCAGACATGCTCGATGGCGGAGAGGTCGGGACTCAGTGCTGGCCAAGGTAATATGGTGATGTTCTGTTGTTGGAGGTAACCTGTAACGATCCTGGACCTGTGACATCTTGCGTTGTCATCCTGGAAGATGAAACGGCGGCCATGACGTCGTGCGAACGGCACAACATGGACTGCCAAGATGTTGTCCCGGTAGTACTGGGCTGTAACACGCCCTGCAACAACATGTAAAGCCGTTCTTCCAGCAACAGTGATGCCTCCCCACACCATAACAGAATCACCCCCAAATCGATCATGTCTGGTGACGTTAACGTCTTGGAAGCGCTCGTTTCGACGACGCCACACCCTCCTACGTCTGTCCAAAAAATCAACAGTGAACCTTGACTCATCTGAAAACATCACATTGCTCCAGCGTCGATTATCCCAGTGTTGACGATCCCTACACCAACGACGTCTTGCCTGAATGTGATGATCTCTCAAACAAGGGATCACTCGAGGACGTCGGGCGCGAAGGTGTGTCCTATGCAGTCGATTCCGAATCGTCTGGCCACTCACTCTCACACCAGTGTCTTTTTGAAGACGAGCACTGATCTGATTTGCTGTGATGACACGATTTCTCAAGGCCAAGGTACGGATAAATCGATCCTGGGCTTGAGTTGTCGCCCTTGGTCGACCTGAGCGTTGTCTGTCCTGTACAGATTGTGTATCACGGTATCAGGACCATAGCCTGCTTATGACAGACTGAAAAACATTCATCGTCCGCGCCACAACCGCCTGTGTTGTGCCGATCTGTAGCATGCCAAGGGCACGTAACCTTTCAATTTGGGTAAGCCGACGCATATCAAAATTTGTTTTCTGGTCACTAAAACAATTAAACTGATGTTTCCACCCTGGAATTCAATGCCACAATGACTGTAACATTCAAAGTCAGAGTCGTGCAAATCTTGGGTTGGACCCCCATGATGATCCCAAGCATCACCTGCATTCCATGCGGTAGCTATTGGTGCGTTTGGGCGTCACATGTAACTGGAAATGTTTCTTCTGTTAGGTTCTATAGTGACTTTTTTCGTAGTCATTTGCATATTTTAGTATTATGCCCCCAAAATCAAATATCCCCTACTTTTTTTGAATAGTAGTTCAAAAATAGATAATGCACAATTGATATATTAAAAAACTCATTCAAATTACGTTATTCTGAGCGAAGTGATCACTTAGTTTTTACAAGGTGTGTGCATTGATTATTTATTATTGTATATCCATGGTACTGGTATATTCGAGACTTAGTCGCGCTTCTCCATTTCTAAATTAAATCATTAAATGATCGAACCGCTAAAATCAAAAATAAACCCGATGTCAAAGACAGTTTATTGTGGCTTTGTCATGTTAATTAATGTCTAATAATTAATATAACATTGCAGGTCTAAAGAACTGAACTGAAATGGGGTTTAAGTCCTACTGTTCTGCTCCGACTGGGCTAATGAAGAAAGCCATGCAATAGGTAAACTTAGCTCTTGAAAGATATACATTTAATAACATATGGCTTTCCAGATTGAAAATTCACATTCAATAGATTACCCCCCCCCCCCCCTACACCCCCCATATTCGTTAAGCAACGTTCGCGAGTTTTACAACATCTCACCCTTGCTTGAATACTCAGCAATTCCCGAACTTTTCGCTCGTTGTTTTTACAAGTGACTAATTAGCATTGTCCAAAGTTCGTGGCACATAACACACTATAAACAAACAGGGTTTTTTAAATTGGGAAACTCGTGGAAAAACAGCAACCGTGACATTGATCGATCTTTGAACTTTGAAACTCGATTGTCACATGTAGGCATTTAAGCTACAAGCAAGAGACTGGGTATTCACGACGACCGACGAATAAAATAAAACCAAGTACGAACAATCCAAACCATTAGTCAAAATTCGAAGTGCAATAAAAACGGTCGAGGCAAAATAGTGTAATCAGCAGATGGACTGGTCACCGTGTACAAAATACACGACAAACAGTGGCAACAAGTGTCCGGAAGAGTAAGCTTACCCTGCCTGGCGTCACACCCGCCATCGCTGCATCCAAACTATTAGACGAAATCTCAATGAAATAGCATGATTGGCCAATGGACTATCGGTATACAAAATGCACGTGATGAACAGTGTTAACGATGTAATAGACAGACATAATCAGGAAGATAATATTTTACGAGTCAATAAAATATATCTTGAATAATAGCCGAGAGAGACATGTTATATTTACCAATCAAGTCAATATGACGTCCATAAAACATTTTAAAGGTTTTAATGAGTTTAGTGCGCAAGTATCCCTGATAGGTTCGAACTCAGTGGCGAAATGTGCAGGGTATTTCGTGAAGAACTTTATAAGATGTATGTAGTTAAGGCGAGACCAAGCCTTCTGTTGAAGATGCCCCCCCCCCCCCGAATAATCAGATTTCAAATGATAACTATACTTAAGGTCACGGGTTATATTTATAAACCGGATATAAAAGGGTGGACCTTGTATTCACTATAATACACCCCAAAATAACCCCTTTTAAACTAAACAACGTCAAAATATATTGAGTTGCCCAAATTTGATAAGCTTCAAGAAATATTATCTCTGTAGTGTGCACGAGCTCGATAAATACGTCATAACTTGTTGTCTCTATTTGCCTTTACAGGGGTTTTGGGAACTGTGTTGTGTTTTTCGGCTGTTATGTATGGCGCACACCCTGATAATGCAATGGTTGACGCCATTTTGGTAGCTATGGATGGACACCACGATGGATTTTCTGATCACGCACTTTTTATTGACCCCACTAATAAATACCTCTCCTTCCTGACCTTCACGTAATTTTGTCACGTGGTCCTATGCATACATTCCATTGACAGAAATCGTGATGCCCAGGTACGTGATCTAAAATTTCATCTTGGGCGAAAATTTATTCAGCAGTATCAGAAGATTATACCTAAAAATAGCTAATCAAACAATTTTATTATCTTTTCACCATGCGACCCCCTTGATTAAGGCGTTTTCTATTTGAAGATCCAGGCTACTCTACCTTTAATAAGAGAGAGAGGACAGCGGTACTATGGCCTTTCTAATATCGAATTCCAACTGTCTAGAGATCTTTTACGTGTACGCCAGTGTGTACACGGGGCCAACGTGTTCTGTTCCTGTTGTACCTTGTCATGCCATCCGTCCCACATCACCCACTGGGGGGGGGGGGGACCACGCTGGAAAATCTGGATGAACTTTATTGGTCAATGCAGGGATACAACACCGGCCCTCCAGGCTAGTATTTATGAACTTCTGTAAGGCTGCCTGATCTTAACAAACTACCAGAGAGAGAGAGAGAGAGAGAGAGAAATGGGGTTTAACATCCCCTCAACACAAACTAGGTCATTTCGGGACTAACATATGGTTTAATTTTAAACCCACGTGGTTGAGAAGGCGCCCTTATCTCCATGTCACATACGCTCGAAGCGCGACACTCTAGACCACAAGGCCACCCAACCCCCTAACAAACTACCAGCTTTGTAAAAATCAACTTCTTTTACATAACGAAGTAGTAAAGTGAGTGTTTAGTATATTGATATCACACCCACAACCTGATGTATGCAAGTAATGGTTGATTATTCCGGATGTCCGCCAATGAAGTGTACTTTACTTTGGATAAGGTAAAATAACCAACGGTAATATAGCTTACATGTTCAAGGGATTACGGTCTTTAAAAGGTAGTAATATATTGTTTCAGTCTGGATAACAATTACTCTAACACACAATATTATTGCGGTTAAATGATTGTCACAATTATCAAGCCACTCTTACAGTTGCTGAATGACATTTTTGAGGTTTTCAACTGACCTCGGGACCCAGTCACTTTATTTGATATGTGTTGCGACAATTGCTGCAATATCTGTTTTGTTTGTGTGTAATACGCTTACACTTTAAATGGGTTATCTGGTTAAGCCAATCCACCGACCATTTCAACACAGTGATTTGACACTTTAATTCCAGGTAAATAGGCCATATCGTCACATTTTGGCCTTGGAGCGCACTAACCAAAGAATGTGATTATATAGCTGGGCTATTGCATAATGCCAGATTACTTTACCAGCCAACGAACAAAACAAAACTCAGCTTAACCATCTGGTAATGAGACAGCCATGTGGCCATGAGCGATGTTTTAATTGATAGCCCAATGTCAAGTGTTAAGCTCACATGATTTCTTTGAAAAATATATATATATTTCCAGCCGAGCCAGGGCCGTATTTAGCGGGGGTGCAGGGTGGTACATTGCACCCTCAGAAAAATAAGGCGCCCCTAGAAATGGCGCCCCGATGGGATCACTCAGTGCTTACCCAGTTTTTTTTTTTGGGGGGGGGGGGCATTTTTACATAATCTAATCATACATGTTTTTATATTTGTTTCTTTTCAGTACTTAACCAGTTTTTTACAGCCAGGAGATATAATTCACAATCCTTGATTTTCAGTTTATATCGATATATTAGGATATCTTTCATGATTAAATATTATATATTTTTTTATTTTTTAATTTTTTAATTTTTTAATTTCAAATTATTATTTTATTTTTCTTTGCACATACATGAACAACCACTCTTGTTTACTTATATATACACACTTCTCTCTTCATATTATTGTTTATCTATAGCTCAGGTTAATTGGTTTTCCATTAATAGTGTTATTACACTGATCTTTTTTATAAATAATAGCATTCGCCTCCTTTTAATCCCCGTAAGAGTTTTCTGTTGTGTAGGATTAGTCCTTAATGGACCCCTAATCGAAGGTGTTAAACTTTAATTGTACTTGATTTTTATCTTTGTTGCATATTCTGTATATATTTGCCTATACCATTCACAATTTGTATCATTGCTTGATAAAGACGAGAGCATCCTCGTCGAAACGTCGCTTAGTATCAAACTCAGTAATTGTGTATCCGTAAAATTGTACCTTGTGTTACTTCCTAGTGACTTTGATTGCGGCAGTCCCGGTGCTCAGTAACTTGGGCATTATATTGGCGCCCTACCACGAGCTAGATTTTTTTTTTATCTTTTCAAGATGCACAATGTTTTGTATTAACAATGGTGTAATTGTTTAAAATTAAATTAATTCGATATTTTTTACATTTCATAAAGGCCTACATATGTTTCATTTTTAATGATGGCAATGGTGAAATACCTAAACAGGGTGGTGGGTCGATCCGCGTTTTTCTTGCGTTCCATCTTAAGCCGTTATCCTCTTATTCTAGGGGATACACAAAATACTGATGGGTTTAATTTTGTTGTGACTAATTCATCATTGTAATATTCAGGGGGGGGGGGGGGGCGAATGGATAGCACATGCGCGCTGTATCACATGGCCTGTCATAGAGTCACGTGGCGTGGTTTCGAATCTCCTGTTGTACGTGACAAGGAGTATGGTCGCCTGTTTATCCGTGTGGGTTTTCCCCGGGTCCTCTGGTTCCCACCCACTGCTAAAGACCTCAACGCACAAGCGAATTATTGAAAAAAATTAAACCATATGTTAGTCCCGAAATTACCTAGTTTGAGTCGAGTGGACATTATCCCCACCCCACTCTCTCTCTATCTCTCTCTCTCTCTCTCCCTCACTCCCTCTCCTTCTCTCTCTCCCCTTCTCTCTCTCTCTCATTATAATTTTGTAAATTACCCCAAATCGAACTTGAAATTCACCCATTTAATACATGCATCAGTTTTTGAGGAAAAATTACGTCATTCGGGAAGGATGGATACACTCCATTCCAGGTTTAGGACTGTTTCCGTCTTGACACCATTCTAAAATACAGGCCTGGTCTAAACAATTGACTAGGTCAACAAATAGGACGGTCTACCACAATAAAATAACCGTTCATCCTTCTCTCGTGTATCTTTTGACGTAAATTGAAATCAAAACATGAAAATAGCGGTTGTTTGACGTAATTGAAATGTCTTAAAAATGACAATAATTAATTTAGGAGAAGTAAGGACTTTTGCTTAATCATTATTAATCTGCGTATTTGTAATTTTTAGCTATTAAATTTGAAAATTAACCCTCGATTGTATATCGATCTACACGATATGAAGATTTGGCAACGTGGTCGACCTTATTGTGGCACCACGCGACTCTCGCTCATTGATACTTTATTACTGACACGGTTTGTTACAAATGAATATATCATGCGAATCTTGTTGTACAGATGTTTCTATTCGGAATTATCTTGAATCCCTATAAAACAAGATTATATAGAGATCGCAATCTACCAATGGTTACATATTAGACGAATCTATACATTCTGATGCGACGACAGAATCAGGTCGATCGGCGTTCTTTTATATATACATATAGGTCACATGCATGGCGTATGTCTGACGTCATCGACCAGATTAGTTTAGATAGGGCTGTTAAAACGCCCACTCGACACAAACTAGGTCATTTCGGGACTAACAAATGGTTTTACTTTTTAATTTTATTTCAATAATTCGTTTGCGCGTTTTTAGCAGTGGGGGGAAACCGGAGTACCCGGAGGAAACCCTCGAGACTTGACAGGCGATCCTACTCCTTGCCACATACAGCCGAGGATTCGAAACCACGCCAGTTGACTCAATGGCAGGCCGTATGATACAGCGCGTGCACGCTAACCATTCGCCCCCCCCCCGACCTAAATGATAGCAGAACATTTACTTCTCACAATTCTTTAAACACACATAGTATTTTCGACTAAAATGGTCTATAGCAATTTTATTACTCGAGGCCAATGTGCATCAGACGGTCTCAGATTTGTTCAATCCCCCGCCCCCTTCCGAACAAAATCGATATGTACCCCCCTGCATCAACAGTATGAACGTAATAGGTTTACAGTCAGTTGAAAAAATAATGCAAAAAAAAAATGTAATAATACCGGACATCCTTAATATTACTGCTGAAAAGACATCTGTATGAAAGGGTCTGTATTTTTCTCATTTAATTTGGAATGAGTAATGTGAAGAAAAAAAACAAAACATTTTAAACACTCATGAAATGTTTGACATGATTGACATTTTCTCATGTTCTGGGATATTGTCATATAAATCTATCTTTGCAGTCTCCGCATGAAATAAACCATGAAACGACCAAAGCAGCCGGTGACGATGTATAAACCGGGGGTTCCTTTTTGCTCTCAGAACGAAGGGTGCTACTCTCTTTTTGCCTTTTTTTCATTGGTTGGGTTTTGAATTCTCAATCTGATTAAAATACAGATCTATATTTCGTTTCGTTTTTTTTTATTCTTTCGACAGTCTGACCGTTTGAAGTAGCTTTTGACACTATCCTGTCATCCATTTATTAAGCGATCAGCGTTGATTTTTCTATTGAGTTACCCACAGTTCCGTGCACCTCACGCCGTTTCATTGGCTAATCCCTCCACATCATCCACAACAAGGGTTAAATAACAACTCTTCCAGATCGCGGTGTAGTAAAGAGAGAACGCTTGATCGAAGACGGTCCTGCGCATTTTAGCACATATGACGTCATTTATAGATTTGGGGTTAGGATGAAGGCTAGAACCTGTAGATTTCGCCAAGATGTAAATAGGGCTTGGCTTAACCCTAACCCTGGGCCAAGCCTAACTCTTACCCTAACCCACAATCAAATATATGACGTCATAATATGCGTATGACCGTCTCCGATCTAGCGTTCTCCGTAGTAAAGACAAGTAAAAGGATATTTTAGACTATTACAAACGAAACGAAATAGGATCATCTGTGTTTTAATCAGATTGTAGAATTGTAAATGGAGATGTTTATTACAAGGTATGGGAGAGTCCCTGTTATATATTCCATGGCATTCTACGTTTGGTGACTTAGTTTTGTGCGTCATATAATTCGTTCCCTCCACACGCCTTTCAATTTCTTCCCAACTGTTTCAGGAGCCACGATGGCTTATTGGATAGGACGCTGGCTCACTAGTCCCTACATTGTTTGACAATGTTCATCGGGATTTTCCAACGTGGATACCTCTTGTCAGTGATGGAGGGCGGGTGGTCAAACAAGCACAGCTGTCTAGTCCTTCGAATGGGACGAAAACCCGAGGTGCCGTGTACACATTGGCGTGCACTTAAAGCCCCAATACCACTCTTGTTGTAACTGAATAATATGTCCCAATCTTCATTCTGGTCAACAAATCGTATTATTTTACAACATCCCAATTAATATAATTAATATAACATCCCAAATGATATAAATTTCATTTTAACACACCTAATTTAAAAAATTGGAAAAATTCAACTTATTGATTTGAAAAGTCTAACTTAAACCTTTTCAAATGTGACTTGGATTTTAAAATATTTTCGAACCCCCTGGACAAGTAAAATAGGATGTAATGGATAATTTACTCAGCAGGTAAGACACTAAAACGTCTAGTACTTAGAAAGGGGTTATTATTTATTTTCTGGAGCTACCAAGCCAGCAAGAGTGTTATTGTCCCTTTAAAAGATCCCCTTGCATTTGGAAATCGATATAAGAGTAGTGCCGCTGCCGGGCAAAAATTGCCATAAAAGGACACTGCATAGCGTGTGCCCGTCTTCATTAGCCTGGTCGGGGCAAAACCGTTAATCCCCATTTCATTTCATATCTTAGGATTTGAATGAGCTAATCACATCAGCATCATTTCCATCTGTTTCACTAAATCTTAATATTTAATGCTGTTTTCATTGAATATGATCTAATTTTAAACACTTTGGAGTGGTTGTTAAAGCTAGCGTATAGCTGACCTTTTCAAAATGTCATAACGTGGAACAATTTGCTATTGAAAATTTTAAATACGAGATCACACAAAAACCACTGACGGATGATTGATCGACGGGCGATGGGCAGATTCTCCCGATATGATCATATCAAATGGAATAAAACGTGGTTTCACTTCCTACTTTTCGACAGCAACTGGCCACGGGTTATCAATTTCCATCAATTTTTTTATGTTAAACAGAAGACATTATTAAAATTATAAAATAATGAACCATTTGTAATGAATTTATACAAATAAAATAGAATTCATCAAAGGGAGATGGGCCAAACAGACGGATGTCGCCTTTTCCTTCCATAGCTTACTAACTGAAACAGGCGAAAAGTGGCTCTAAGTTTCTGATATAGGAAACTATACCATATGCACTTCAAAAGATGTATCTAGATAATATAATACAGCTGGAGTTTATGAACGCAGTAAAGAAAAGGACAGGATAAAAGTCGGTGCTCTACATAAAAACTTTTATTTCACCCACTTAGGGAGTCGTTGATGTTAATCTAGGTGTGTTATGGGAAGAGAATATCTCCAATTGCACCGCTCGTTGCCAAATCCATAGAGTATATTTCTATGACCGACATAAACAGTAGTATAATATACGCCATTAACCTGATAGGATTACACAATGAATTTTATAATAAAGATTTAAGTCAACCTTTTTACTGCAAGATATAATTCAAACACTAAAAGCAATCTATACAATTTTCATCATTTTCTCAAAACATACGAAATCTATGACGTCAATGATATAAAGTTTAGGTTTGTGTGTGGCTTTGCTCAGTGATCAGACCATTTTATTAACAATGTCGGTAGCGTACACAATCATATCAGATTAAATGCATGAATTATTTTATTCAAAGACCAAATCATCTTATTGACGAATCGTGTTCAAATTCGGATTTAGTCAGCTTCCGAACGTTTCAGGGCCTATTTTAAGGTTTAATTGGCGACTGATATTAATTGGCGACTGATAGAAATATAATACATTCGGTTAGGTTTATATTTAATGGCCCAAAAGTAATATTTCTTCCTTTTCAACCACTTTAATGTTTAAATGTGATTCCTGCTATCTGTAACTTATATTTCCTACATTATGTTTTGGATTAACCATGCGACTAACGACCACTTTTTTCTAAAATAATATCATCGTTGCGAGATAGTTTTCAATTTATAGACAAGGATTAGAGAAATAAGATGGCATTATATTGGATTAATCAATATCTTTGGCAAGTTTGTAGATTCACATATATGTACAGAGATCCGGATTTATCAGAGATCGGATGTGACAATTTCGTGTATAATTGACGGGTTTGCACATAGAGCCAAAACATAGATGTTTCTGTGTGTCAACAAAATACACGTGATTGGAAATTTACCTATTGCTTCATTTGGCTTAATTTAACCAATCAAATCGTTAAGTGTACAGGTTCAGGGCCATAAACACACTCGGTTGTGAGTGATATCTATAAGTCCTATACAAGAAATCATAGTAAACTTTTAAGACAGACTACATTATATTCCCGAGAGATTACCATCCAAGTTCCGAGACAGCAGACAGATTCTGGAAGGGAACAGATGTAACAGTTTCTATCAGGAGACTCGCCCAGCGAGACTGACTGGCTAAGGTTTGAGATTGGCTTTAGTACTGTAATTTATACTATGCCTGTATCAACATATATGTATCCAGCTTGATATATAAACTGTAAAAAACGAACTGTTGCAATGTTATTCCCGGTAAGACAAACGTCTTAAGAAAACAGTAAAAAGGAAATACACAACGTGAAGGTGAAGAAAGACAACTATTGACAAATTCGTTTTAGACGACCATAAGGCTATTAAGATATGTAGTAAGAAAAGATGCATGGGTCATACGTATGATGTGGCGACTGGAGTTGGTTCCCCTCGCTCTCCGTGTCTGACTGAAGGCCCGGGGTGCTACAGCAGGTCTTCTGGTTTCCCCCACACTACTAAAGACCCTTACGCACAAGCGAATTATTGAAATAAAGACAAAGTACGACAAAGATGGTTAATTGTGCTGCACAGTGCTACTGACGATTAACCATCTTTGTCGTACTTTTGGTTTTGACCCTCTGACTTTGTACCGTTGATTATAGATTAAACATCCCTTAGTGTACAAATGTGTTGTTATTGGTGTATACCCATTTAAACATTGTTCACAATAAGAAGCAAAATAAATAAGATATGTTTACAGGATCATTTTGTTATACGAAAAACTGATCAACTTATTAAATTCCAGACAGTAAAATATAATATCTAACATAAATATTCAGTTACCGAATTTTCCGATTTGAGGAGGGTTTATATCTTTTTGAAATAAAAAAAAATCGTTCCTTTACATTCTGATTATTGATTATTTTAAGAATTTTACCAAAAAGGGGGAACATTGAATACGCCTCATCGACATTTATCCAAATGGGAACTGACTTGGAATGTTCTGTTTTCCCGGTGGCTAATTGGAGAACGATGGAGATAGAGTCTAATATTTAGTTGGTCATCAGTTTTCCCATAATTGGATTTATAATTTATATTTGACTTCACATGAAATTTTGTATCTGTAGTGATCTGAATTGAACCGCCCCCAATTAAATATGTGCATACATGACATCGCGTGTCTTCACACTTTGATGAACGTGTGACTTTGATCCTGAAGGTTATAAAATATCCGAATCAAATCTGGATTTCGTCAGAATCCTACGCAAACGTCTTTGAATTAACTACTCCCAGAAATAAACATTTTCGGCTCTCTTGAGAACTGAAAACATTAGTCAAAAACATAATGTGTTTATTACTTTTGTTCAATGTAATGTTATATATTTATATAAACACATCACTTGTAATGTATCTTCCTTATATGTGAGGGCGGAGGGTGGACATATCATTTTGACATGATTTGTGGGTATTAAGTGTATTTGAAATCTGTACTTTTTACGCGCGTACTTGGTTAGGATTAAAATACAATATCATATATAGAGTGAACTGGGGAGTAAAATAGAATCCATATGGCATGAATTATTGTTTTATAAAATGTACAAATATAGTGTGAAATGTGTTGATTTAATCAGTCGATGAATCAACATGGCGTGAAATGTGGTGCGTTAAATCGGATGATTTTTATGACTGTTTTTGATATTTTGACACTAATTCATCACCATTTTAATTGTTTTGAAGAGCTTATATTTAAAAGTTCAGTTGGGTAGGCCTTATATGGAATGAAAGTCCATCGCTACCAGGCCGATGTTACACCCCTATACACCAAAATTTATCCTTGGGACACCCCTAGTGTAGCCATCAACCCTGAACAGGGAGGGTAGAAAATGGAGCTTAATGTCCCCTCGACACAAACTAAGAAATTTTGGGACCAACACGTGGTTTAGTTTTATGTCAATAATTCGCATGCGCGTAGGGGTCTTTAGCTGTGAGAGGAAACCGAAGAACCCGAAGAAAACCCACGAGGCTGGACAGACGATCTACTCCTTGTCACGTACAGCCGGGGAATCGAATCCACGCACATGCTAACCATTTTGACACCCCAGGGAAAAAATGGACGGAATTACTCGGCCAATACAGGGATCGAACACTTACCCACTTACCGCCGTGACCCCCATATTTCAATGAGTAAATGAATTTTAAAGATGTGAATTTTTGTAGGCGTGGATTCCTGTTGAATTACTTCTAACAAATTATGGGCGATTCCGTGGAGATAATTTTACAAATATCATAGCTTAGGAATTCCAGTCGGAAGTCACCGATGCCGCCATGTAAATTACCAGTCGTTCTTTCATGCAAATAATATGAACACTTGTTGTACGTGTCTTTTTTTTACGTCATCCTTCGTGACCTTTATGACCCTATTATGATAATCAAACAATCCTTAACACGTGAATGAGAATTTTTCGTTTGTATGGGGGGCTTTTGTCTATGAAGTTCGGGACGATTGTCTTTGGATTATTGTTCTTGTAACGTTTCATCTTAGAGCCAAGACCGGATTAAGCGTACATGGGTCCCCTGGCGGAAGAGGGGGTCATATTCTGGCGATTGTCCTTCACACTCAGACAAATGTCGATAAATTACAACATTATCAATACAATCACAAATTAAGACTTAAAAAATTAATTTGGAGTCTCTCGCCCGATTCCCCCTTATTCTAACCCTGCATACTGGTCGTCGAGGACATGGTCTGTAAATTATTTCCACTTTAGACAAAATAAAAATCTTATATTGACAATGATATAAATAAAATAAAACCAAGTATCAACAATCCAAACAATTAGACAAAATTCAAAGTCTCGGGTGTCAAATACCCGACTCTACCATCTACCATCACGGTTTGTCTAGGAAGCTGGGCATTAAACGGATGTTAGGGGGGTGGGGGATTGTCTGAGGTTTGTTTTTTAGGTGGAGTTAATCTTGTTCTAGAGGAGATAGTGCGTTACTTCCTATTTGGTCACTTTGGATTTACTATATTACTCCTATGCCATATATGTGGGTGGCCAAATGTTTAGCACGTGCGTGCTGTATCATAAAGCCTTTTATTGATTCAACTGGCGCGGTTTCGAATCTCTGGTTGTACGTGACAGAAAGTAGGGTCGCCTGTCCAACCTCGCTCGTTTTCTCCGTGTCCTCCGGTTTACTCCCACAGCGAAAGATCCCTATGCGCAAGCGAATTATTGAAATAAAATTAAACCATATGTTAGTCCCGAAATGGCCTAGTTTATGTCGAGTTGATGTTAGACCCCATTTCTCCCTCTCTCACACACTCTAGACGCACCCGTGATTTCTAATTTTTCGTGGGTTTTCTCCGGGTGTTTCGATTTCCTTCCACTGCTAAAGATCCCCACGCGCAAGCGCATTATTGAAATAAAATAATATTATGTGTTAGTCCCGAAATGACATAGTTTGTGTCGAGTGAACGTTAAACCCCATTTCTCTCTCTCTCAACTATTTTTAAATAATGCTACAGGGGGGGGGGCGCTTACACTTTTTTCGTTTACTGGTTCAGGGGACCTTCCCAACACATTTCCAACTAATTACAAGATAGACACCGAACGGGGGGGGGGGGAGAGAAAGGGTCTGTAACGCGTGCGGGTTAGATCACAAAGTCTGTAATTGAATCAACTGGCGTTGTTTAGATTTGTCGCTTGTACGTGACAAGGTGTAGGATTGCCTGTCTAACACACTGAGATTCCTCCCGGTCCTGCGGTTTCCTTCCATACTCACAACCGCATAATTGAATTTTAATTAAAACCAGGTGTTAGTCTCGAAGTGGCCTATTTTATGTCTAGTGGACTTTAAACTCCATTAGTCGCTCTCTTAAATCCTTGTCGATACCCTTTGTCCTCGCCCGCTCCCTGGTGAGTCCCTCATGTTGTGACGTCATAAGATGCTAATATTAAAAACAAAATACCGGATATCGGCTGATGATGGGAGAAAGTAGCTATTTCATCAGATCTTAATTACATAAATTTTCCGCCGATCTATGACTTTCGATCCTAATTTAATGCTGACCCCTTTCTCACCATGCAGAGGCTACCCCAAACCAGCACACATGTCTCTTGCGTCACCTAAATAGTGATGCATTGTCGATGACATACATATTGTTCATAGTAAACCATCCATTCCCGGATGCAACTGTGTGACTAACTCGATCATAACATAAAAGGCATTCAAATTATATATACTTAGCGGACTGATGTTCGTTGATTAACAACAAATAGAGTAAACAGAGCGACAATAACTAAGAAAATAAGGCTTGAATGAAACCGGTTATTGAAGAGTCAACATCCTATATCATTACATTATCTTCCTGTGGAAAATATCAACAATATCAGATGTAATTTCTAATTATAGATGCACAAATTCAGAAATAGCTCAATAATATAGATCTATAGTGTATATTCATACATTATGAGAGAAAAGAGAGAGAAATGGGGTTTAATGTCCACTCAACACAAACTAGGTCATTTCGGGACTAACATAATATACGGTTCAATTTTATTTCAATAATTCGCTTTCGTGTAGGGGTCTTTTGCGGTGGGAGGAACCCGGGGATGGGGAGAAACCCCACGAGGTTAGACCGGCGATCCTACCGTTGTCACGCACAACTGGGGAATCGAAACCGCACCGCTTATGTTTTTACTGTAAGCTGCCCACAATGGACGTTTTGGTACGAATAAATCTATCCATAACGAGCTCCGAGTATAACGCTCTATTGCTACTACAATTCCTTCTTTTTCTTGTGAGCGTATTTTTTAAATTACATTATAAGACTGAATTAGGTATTATGTTCGATTCAGACATCTTTACACGTAGCCCTTGAATCAGTGGTGAACAAGGCAACGTTTATCTATGTTTGTGTATGTTTGTTCTATGGTGATTTTCCTTTCATTCTGTAATTGTATGCTGCACCCCGTGGACGTTTTAATACCATAAAATTAGTTACATGTATTAAGTATTAAGGAGATAGCTTATGGCTGTATATGAAGTTGCCTCTCCGATGGAATCTTATATTGCGTTTATTAATAATTAATGTTTGTATACCATAAAATTACTTATATGTATTTAGTATTAAGGAGATAGCTTATAGCTGTCTGTGAAGTTTCCTCTCTGGTGAAATCTTATATTGCGTTTATTGAATGTTATTCATATATAAATGGAATAAGAATATACATATATGTACACCATGTGTGACACCCCAAATACATGTACTGTAAACAGTAATTTTATTGTATCCTGTAATGGGAGTAAATGATGTACAATAACACACAAAGAGACATTTTGGCTACGCGATACTTTTTCATCATAACTCTTAGAGATACATATCTCTTAAATTTTGGCTCCATGATATTTTCTTTTATCATAGTTCTAAAAGATACACACCTCTTAATTTTGACTCCACCCCATTTTTTTGTTACGCTACGAGTTTAAATATGAGATAATTTATGCTTAAAGAGGCACTGTCACTCTCATAAACACCAAAATTAATTAACTTGAATAATAACACATTTAAAATAGCCCCACATTTCCCATATTATCGAAATTCTAATACTGACATATTCAGAGCAAAGGAGATTTAACAAGCGTTCATTACACGGTCATATCCTAGGTTAGAATCAGAGATGAGTGACGTAATATAAAAAAAAAAATCTCTTGCGTGTACCCTGTATTTACAACCTATATCAGCTATTACTACACTGCAACAATTTTTATTTACACTCTACTGCATACCTCCCTCACTCGTCCTTCAAATGAAACTAGTGAGCAAAGTCTATCAAATCATCCCTATGTTAATTGGGAAAGTGTTCCCATCAAATTCTCTGCCCCCGTTCATTTCAAACATAACGGAACTATTAAACGACTTTCCTCACTTCTAGTACTTCACTGTGACAAGGAGTAGGGTCGTCTGTCCTTCCTCGTGGGTTGTCTCCAGGTCCTCCGGTTCCCCCCAACTGCTAGAGACTTAAACCATATGTTAGTTCCGAGTGTCGAGTTTGTGTCGAGTGGACGTCACCCTCTCATTTACTTCGCGCATTATCATAAATATAATACACCTCGCCCCACCGGATTTATGATTACCCATCCTTTCATATTTAAGACGTGTATTTTGTGGTTTGTATTGTTGCCTTCAAGGATTAGCAACCACAAACGTATCCCCGTCTGTAATATAAGTATAGGAAGCCGCAATTGAATAAAAATTACAAGGTAAAGTGACAACGTGCGTGGCTTAAAAAAATAATTTCAATCATTATACGGAGTGAAATTTTAAAATTCGTGATACCGTAAAATAGGAATGTGTGCTTAGCCACCACATTTTGAAAAATTAAAATAAGAGAAACCGAATCTTTGCGACATTATTCCACAGTTCGTAATTACGTTGTTTGTTTTCTACAATGCACGTAACTCACTTTTTTATTTATTTTTCCAAGAGGGATATGAAACATGACACTATAGGTGATAATATAATAAAAGTTTTGATGAGTGAAAAAAAAAGTTTTGAGAGTGAAAAAGTAATGATGTCATGAATGACCAGCCTCTTGAGGATAACCTATAAAAACCTGCTTAAATAAATTAAACCTATAGGTTTATTTCCAATGGAGTCCTACTATTTTAAATTTGTATTTTATTCTATTCCCATTATTACTTTTAAAGATACGTTATGTAAGATTTAGATAAAGAGCAAGTCATTTTTGCTATAATAGTTTCTACAGGATTAGTGCGTTAATTGTTGTTCAAAGCTTTGTATCGCTTCACCATTTTTAAATTAAATCAAAATATGGCTGAATCATTCTAATCTACTTAACATCGGGGGTATCCGACAACATCGAGTGTTGATTATGGTCTTGTCTTGCCATGTTAAAAAGTGTCTAATTAATAGTTTATAAAATAGAAACAGCAAACGTCTGTATTATTTCAAAATCAGAGAGGCACTTTAATCAAATCATTCTAGAAAACAACATACTAAATGGATCAAAGCAATTCTTTTGTGAACAGTATGTTGTCAGATTAGTGATTAATTCATCAAAGTTTCTCTGAATTCCATCCCAAAGATATTAAATCGGGTGTAAGTCTGGACTAAGAGCTGGCCATTGGATAACGTTGACACCATCTAACATGACGCCAGTGCCAGATAGGTGGGCCTAAAACTTGGGCCGAAGTCTATAAAGAAACAAGAGAAAGAAAAACGATAAAAAGAAAAGAAAGAAAGGGTTAGGGGGGGGGGGAAAGAAAAGAAAGAAGAAGGCCATGACAGGACACCGGAGATGAGAAAGAAGAGATAGTAAGCTTTGGTCTGAAATTCTTGGAAAATGGGTTTGCGGTTGTCAATTTTTAAAAATTTTCCTAGGGGGAGACCGTCCCCCCCCCGCGACAATTTCCTCTCGTTCGCTCGCACACCTTCAATGCGTACTTGTGTAGGCCTTGGTCAATGACCTGACAGGTGGGCCGAAGGCATGGCGCTGTCTAAATACAAGGTTTTAAGTTTTTTGGGGGTATAAAATGGATTGAAAGAGAAAGATGAAGAGAGAAATCCGTTACCTCAAAAATTTTAATTTAACTTATCACTCTTCGGCCTTGCCATTGCGGTTCTTCCGTGTCCCAGGTGTTAGCGTTGGTCATTAACAGCATACAAAATTGCATTTTTTCTACTACCCCACCAATAGGCCCTATTAAAGAATGTGTTTATATTTGCGATATTTGTGGCGTTCTGTTAATGGATGAAGTAACAAGTAATTAACAAACGTCCCTAACCTCCAAAAATAACTTTGTGAAACCTCCATATGATCAAAAACGACCAAGAATCCGTCACACGTTTAAAAATCTGAACCATGGGGCTAAACTGTAAAGATATTTAATGTTCAGGGATCCAACAATAGAGGTCAGATATATGTCGTGAATACGTCCTTATCCGGATGAGACTGTCAGTTAAGTCTCAGGATGGCAGAGATTTATATGTGTCCATGGGAATCTAAAGTTAAAGCAAGGAAACGACTTTGCAAAAGGGACTTTTCGGGAACAGTGGTACTGGCATACTAACAACCGAAGATCGTTAGTAAATCACCTGGCGCACCTTGGTCCGGAGCGGAATCCGGAAGACTTTTAATCTTTAGATACTTCTAGAGCTAGAAATGCTTAATGTCGGCTCCATTGTGGCAAAGCATTCGTTAAAGTATCCCTGAAACTGATATACGATAGGGAACCAAGTTCATTGTAAAAAAATAAGTAGTGCTTCTGCAGTAATAATTCCGTCTTCCCCACCTTCTTACTGTATTTAGAGCCCTCTATCCCCGGGCGGTTTGATGGTCGAGTGGTTAGCACATGCGCGCTTTATCATAAGGATTAGTCAATGAGGGAGCTGGCGGGGTTTCGATTCCCCGGTTGTACGTGACAAGGAATATGATCGCCTGTCCAACCCCGTGGGATTTCTCCGGGTCCCATGGTTTCCTGCCACTGCTAATTATCGAAATAAAAGCGAATTATTGAAATAAAATTGAACCGTGTGTTTGCGTCGAGTGGACGTTAAATCTCTCTTTCTTTCTCTCTCTCTCACTCTCTCTCTCTCTCTCTCTCTCTCTCTGCATACCCGCATCCACCTCCACCAAAACATTAAATGACATCATCCTCATACATTCCTAGCAAAGTTTGTGATTAAGAGTTAATCCTTTATAAGGATAAGAAATTAAACGGAGCCCGATTTTGTGGGCTGCATTGTGAATATACCATGCGTATAACTATCCTTTATAAGGATAAGAAATTAAACGAAGCCCGATTTTGTGGGCTGCATTGTGAATATACCATGCGTATAACTATGTAGCGACAGAACAAGGAGAGTTTCGGTTTCAGTTAATAGATGGGTATGAATGCGAATATATTATAAAAACATAACGATTTCCATCACATAGTTTGGTGATTATCCTATACGTTGTGGGGGGAGTACTCTGTCTCGGGTGCACACCTTACCTTCCCACGACTAACCACACATCCTAAGTTACCGGAGCCGGTGCAACTCATGAAAATCTGAAAAACTGAGCGTTACAATTGCTAAAGGTTTCTTAATCTTTTGCCTTTTTATGAGGATTCAAACCCGGTCCATTCTAGTTGTAAATCGACCCCACCACCACCCAACCCCAACATCCCCCGTACAAGTATGAAATAATAACGTTACTGTTGTACAAAATGGTTGGAATAGTCGCTTGTCCAGGCGCGGATCCAGAGGGGGGGGGGGGCAGGGGGTCCGGACCTGTAATTTTGGAATTTACCTTCTGGAAATACGTCAGAATGCACCAAATTGAATCTAATTTACCAAATTTTTCGGGGGGGGGGGTGTTGGGCGCCTTTATCAAACCTAGACCCCCCCCCCCTGCAAAAAATCCTGGATCCGCGCCTGTTGTCGTACCTAGCACACTGCATGACGTATGCCCATTTTCATTTCCCCGGTTGGTGCAGAAACACTGTAACAATTTGGGTGGCATATGAAACTCAGTGTTTAACAAGACTATTTACCTTGATAAAGGCTATTAAACACATACATGTAGCCATGATTATCAAGTAAGTACAAAGTTTACTCACGGGAGTACAAATAGTCCCGATTAGCATGTCAATGATGTCCTCACATTTATTACATTCTTTAACATACTCTTATCTTGGTCGTGTGGGAAATTGTATAATATATTGGTTTCCTTGTTGGATAAGGTCACACGCATCACAACAGCTGGAGATTTACAACACGCCATATCACATGGGGAATTCCCCTTACCTGTACTGTTATCGTCTTCGCTGTATCATGAAATGCTAAACGTCCAAGATAACGTCAGTCTTTTGTTCAACTCGACCCCTTCCGGAAGATAATTTATATTAACTTCCTAAAGTTTTTTGAGTGGCTGCCATTTTTCCCTAAGATATCAATTTGCAATAGGAAAAGTAAAAAAAAAAAATGTTTGTTGTTGTGTAAATAATTAAGTGTAGAATGAGGCAAAGAAACGAAGCTATTGTAATCTGGGGATTTCCTAGTATGAGATTTGGTGGATTCCCTGGCCAATTTGATGGAAGCGGACGTTAGGCAGAATCAAGAACGAGAGAGAGAGGGAGGGGGAGAGAGAGAGATGGTCTTTAGCAGTAGGGGAAACCGGCGGACCCAGAGACACCACCCTTTGTCATCGGGGATTCGAAACCACGCCTGTTAACTAAATGACTGGCCATATGAAACTGCGCACACGGGCTAACCATTCGACCATCCACACCCCACACCCCATTAGAAATCGATGCTTTCAATTAGTGGAATATGGTTTATCTTTAATTTTGATTTACTCTGAGACGATGCATTATCAAAACTGGAGATTGCAGGTCTCTGTAATATGACAGTTACAGGTATGGTGTCTATTAATTTAAGCTAATCGCCATTTTCCTTATTTCACTGAAGGATGTTTTTATTTGATTTGATAATAAGGATTGAATGGTGTTTTATTTAAAATGTAACAAAAGTAGGGACTGAAGGATATTTTGATTTGAAAATAACATCACTAAAGGCGTTTAAATGATAATCTAGAGGATAACACACCAAAAGAAACGTACGTTAAATGACATTTTGACCTTATGGATACACTGACACACTGACGTTAAAGACAGAAGTCATAAAAATGGAATGAAATGAAATGGAGTTTAACCTCCTACTGTTCTGCTCCTTAACTGGCCTAATGAAGATGGGCATATGCCATATAGGGCAAGGGGATCTTTTACGTGCACACTGATGTGCACACGGGACCTCGGTTTGTCCCCTCATCCGAACGACTAGACAGCTGTCCTAATCAGCTCTTCCGTCCTGCATCACAGACAAGGGGCGACACGCCGGAAATTCTGGATGAACTTTCTCGTCCGATGTAGGAATCGAGCACCCGTTCTCCAGAGTAGCGTGTCAGTGTCTCTAACCCACTTAGCCACCCTGATCCGCCCAGATGACACAACTCTCAAGGGGCCTTTATGTGCATCCCAATGATTACACGGAACCTCCGTTTTTTTACCCCGTTCAAACGACTGGACAGTTGAACATAATCTTTAAGTGGCATTTAGCGATCGGTAAACACATGAACAGAACACAGTTTTTATGGGTTACAATCACTAGTTTATTCTAAAAGCACGACGTTTCGACAATTGTGCTTGATAACGATAAGAGGATACTTGTCGAAACGTCGTGCTTTTAGAATAAACTAGTGATTGTTACCTATAAAAACTGTGTTCTGTTCATGACTGGACAGTTTTCTTTGTCAAGCCCTTAAACGATTGGACAGTTCTCTTGTCAAGCCCTTCAAAGGCTGGACTGTTCTCTTTGTCAAGCCATCCACCCTGCACTACTGACAAGGAGAAACCACGCCGGAAAATCCCGATGATCATTCTTGGCCCATGCAAGGATCCAATAAAAAGAATATATCTTATTGGCACTGAGTTGTTTGCAATGTGAACATATAACCTAAAAACGGGGGGTTGGATGACCGAATGGTTAGCACGTGCGTGTTGTATCTTAAGATCTGTCATAGAGTCGACTGGCCTTCTTAAGATTCCCCGGTTGTGCGTGACAATGAATAGGGTCGCCTGTCCAGCCTCGTGGGGTTTCTCCGGTTTCCTCCCACTGTTAAAGACCCCTACGCGCAATAACCTAGTTTATGTCGAGTGGACGTTAAACCTCATTTCTCTCTCTCCCTCTCCCTGCGGGGTTGGGATGGCCTAGTGGTCTAGAGTGCCGCGCTTCGACCTCTAGCTGGCCGGTCACCTCTGGCTTGCGGCTGTGGTTTCGAGCCCTGGTGTGAGCGTATGTGGCATGGAGATAGGGGCGCCTTCTCAACCTTGTGGGTTTCCTCCGGGCACTCCGGTTTCCTTCCACTGCTAAAAACCCCTACGCGCAAACGAATTATTGAAATAAAATGAAACCATATGTTAGTCCCAAAATGACCTAGTTTGTGTTGAGTGGACGTTCAACCCCATTTCTCTCTCTCTCTAAAATGTCCTTCTCGAGTGATAAACAATGACGATTGTTGTAGTTCATTCTAGTACACAAAAAAGGATGGGATAAAAATAACATCAAAACATTTCTTTCTGTATAGCATTAATTATAATTTAAATCAAACGACAAACCCTTTTCCGTGAAGATTAACGGTACAACAACAGGATTTGTTATTCATTACAATAAAACGATCATTTAATAGATGTTTTATAAAAATGATTGGGAAAGGTATGGGAAGTGGCCAACAAGATCTCTATACGATTGACGTATCTTTACATCCTTCAACAAACCCTTTTTCTGAGAACCCTTTTCAATGGACCAAAAGGATATCAGAGGGAGAGAGAGTGGGTACGTCCACTCGACACAAATCGGAACTAACATATGTTGCAAGGGTCTTTAGCAGTGGCAGGAAACCGCAGGAATTGACACCACGCCAGTTGATTCAATGACAGCACTTATGATACAGCGCACGCACGCTAGCCATTCGGCCACCTCCTCCCCGTACTTGCAAACAAAGGCCAATTAAAACGTATTTGATTTCTGTTTAAAAAAAAGAAATAAATCGAATTGAAACGTCGGACATAGGGATAGGACTTCCTTATTACCAACTAAAATCACCCAGCTTATCAAATTAACGTGGCTACGACAAGGACCGAACAATAAAACGGCGCCCTAAACATTTTTTCATGTAATAATTAAGAAGGTGGTTATCAAATAGTTTAGATGACGTCTGCATAGGCAAATCAGGCGAGGATCAAGGAAGTTTTGGACGTAAGGAGCGACTGACGAAGTGCAAACAGCGACTTACCAACCCCCATCCCGATTACCTACGTCGCACCGGAAACGGCAATAATATGCTCCTACTTAGAGGGGTGTTTAGTTTATATATATTTCAAGTTTTTGTTCAGCAACTGGCAATTGTAGATGATAATTGTGTCTTGTTTCAACAGGATGGTATGTGGATGTAAGGATTAATGCCGGAAAATCTGGATGAACCTTCTCGGCCAATGCAGGGATCGAACACCCGACCTCCAGACATCGTGACACCCTGTAATCCCAGCTCATCTGTAGATTTAGCAAATTGTTGCCTTGAAGTATCAAATATTATTTAAATAAACATATGAAAATTCCATTTCTTTAAACTATTTTTGTTTTAGTCCTATATCGCGTAAATATACTCGGTTAAAGAATCGCCATGCAGTACACCCTTTCATATCCCTGCACTGGAATTTGAGAGCAATCTAGACACCCATAATTCACACATTAAAGCAGTAATTTCATCTTTTTAAGTTACATTTTTAAAATGTATTAAAATAAAGCCTTAAATTTATAGATGGTATCTATAAACAGTCCTACCTAGTTACAGAATAATCCTATTAATCCTATAATTTACTATTGCCAGTTGAGAAATTCAACTTCAAATTCAAACGTTTGAAGATATCTATTCCATTAGGGTGGGGGAGTGGGGAATAATAAATGATTATTGAACTCGTTACCATACAACATAAGGAATTCAAAAAGTCAAGAATGTTTCAAGTCACAGTTAAAGACACACCTATTTTTAACAGCCTATGATTAAATTATTAAGATAGACTCAGTCTGAGAGTGGAGAGCCAAATATGCGCCATGAGCATTACTTTACGTAACGGAATGAGCGCTCAATAAAAACTCACATTATTATTATTATTATTTTTAAGTGTGGGAAATAATGACTTTGATTGTATAATAGTGAGTTTACAACCTACTGAGTAAAAGACATAGAAATAATTATGTTTTTACTTTTTTTCTTTTTTTTTTTTTTAGGAAATATGAAATGCTCGCTGTAAGCCTATTATCTTGTGCTGTTTTTTGTTTGATTTTTTGCTTCTGATTGTTATTGTTATTTAATCTTGGTAAATGGCTTCATCATGAACCTTTATATCTTCATATTTAACTCAAGTTTACTAAATGGCATTGTGCTTGATAACGATAATGGGATATTTGCCGAAACGACGTGTTTTTAGAATAAAACCAGTGATTGTTTCCCATAAAAATTGTGTTTCCCAATCGCTAAATGCCACATAAAGATTAGGCTCCAGGACAGATACCATTATTTATTTGTTTGGAGTTTTGCTTTATTTTATCCTTAAACATGCAATATTATATCAGTATTCCTTCATCATAACACGATTTCTAGTTTCTGATATTATCTTATCGCGGTAAACGAATCAGATAGAAGTATAATGGATGCCGTACGCTGATTAGATAGGGTAAGACTGATTAAAATTGGTGAAAATGAATAAATTTAGAAAAATTGTGTTTTATGCAGTGTAAGAAATATATAGTTTGCCCAATATATCCTTGTACAACAGGAGCAGTTCCAAACTTCCTTGGAAATGAGATTGCCATGCTGAATATCCGTTAATCCAATCGTATATAAGGTTCTGAAAATAAATCATTCATTATTAACTTCCACAAGATTGACAGGTCCTTAATAACCACAACGATTTATGTAAAAGAATTGTGGATGAAATAAGTTTCAGTTTATTTATATGTTATTATTATTACTATTACTTGAAGCAAATTAATTGTTTTAGGCATTAGTTTTATTGGACCAGATAACAAATTTTGACTCAATTATAGATCCTGCTTCAAACAAGATACAAGTTGTCTTCTGATTGAAATTCTGTAAAGATGTATTTACAACATTTGGTTGTGGTGATCCTGCTGGCAGATGTCCATACCGTTTCATCATTTCTCATCAAACCAACAGTGAAATCTAAAGCTGTAGCGGAATCAACAAATCAGGCCGAAGTGTTTCCCAGCTCTGATGATTTCTTTAACGATGTCATCAAAAAGGGTTCGAATATACACGGAGTTCCAAGGATCGCCCAACGATCAAACATAATAACTGATGAGAACAGAAACAGCAGCAGGCCAGGTCCGGTTGATTTAGTTTCTACGACGAAAGGATTATGGTCCCGTTCGACGTGCCCATGGGAGTACCAAATAAAGGGATTAGGAATTCATTTCGAACCTAACTTCATTGCTCAGGCTGTGTGTCAGTGTTCCAAGTGCTTCGACAACCATGGTGCATCAAACCGTTGCGAGGAAATATACATTGATTATCCAGTTTTAAATAAAACAAGGCGTCTTATGGGTGAATTCCCGGAATTTGAAGTGTTCACGGTCCGGCAGAGTGTGGGATGCACGTGTGCTAGACCATAACATAATTATCGTTTGAGCAAGCAATCATAACCATCCCAAGACCATTAGAGATCGCCCACACATTTGATAACCATAAATTCTGTATTTCTGTTTTAGCTAAACAATGTATATAAATACTATATATATAAGATTTGTGCTGTTATGTTATATTTAGTATGCGTCCTGGGCCCCGAATTCACAAAGCATCCTCAATTGTCAATCACTGTTCATGGGACATATCTTTGATCTAAAAACATCTTATTGATGTATTTGAGTTCAGTGTTTACACGTCTGTTTTAAAGGGCCTGGGTGGCACGTTGTGTATGACACTGTCTCGTTCATAAAGATACCTCGAGAAAATGAAATGACATGGGGTTTAAGGGCTAACTGTTATAATGATGACAGACATACGCCATGCAGAGTGCTATGACGGAAATTTTACCGCTTACTCTTATTTCGATTTCTCTTTGTCAAAAGATCTTTAGCGTGCTGCAGATGGTATATACCGGGCCTTGGGTTTTCGACCAACCCGGGCAACTAGACGAATTTTCTTGCCAGGTCTTCGGACCGTACCAAACGTCTTTTGAATGTCGATGATGAAAGCTATACATATATATATATATATCATGCTTACTTCCCTTAAAATCATATACACGGGAATATTGTGTGCTATGAGGGAAATTTCACCGGACAGTGGCTCTACCGCCTACTCTTATATCGAATGGAATTCCAACTGTCAATGGATCTTTGACGTGCAAGTCAACGTGTACACGGAACGTCGGGTTTTCGTTCCATCTGAACGACTAGAAGCTGCCCATGGTATCAGTGACAAGAGAAAACCGTGGAATCCTGATGAAATTGCTCAGTCACCGGGAAACTCCAAACTAGCGAGCCAGCGTCATTATCACTTAGCCACCTGGGCTCCCCTGTCACAGGAAACACCGGTAACAATTTTTTATTTGCAAGGCCAAAAGTCTGCACGGTCAGTCTGCAATCTTCTACGGTGTCAAGTCTTAAGCACGGGTTTAAAAAAATACCCCCGATGGTCTGCCCATAGTTGCACATACGGCGGCTATTGATCCATGCTTTAAACAGAAGAATATCTATTAGAAACCTCTTCTTATTATGAGACAACCACTACCGGTATTTTTCGTTGGCCCTTTACTAGATTAAATTGATAATTAATTTGGATTCAAATAGAGGAGAATATGATAACCAATTTCTATAACGATTGCTATTCCTTGTCATTTGAGAAATTTGGCAAGATCTTGTTGTATTAAAGTCACTGGTAGCCTTTGAACCTATTGTAGTGTACCACTATAATAACACATAACGGGAACAATATGTACACGTCCTAGCGTAGTAAATTTTGCTGAGATGTTTACCTCGATAACTAACGGCAAATTAACGAAATGAAATGCAGTTAATCGTCCTATTGTTCTGTTCCGAATGAGTTAAACAAGACAGACATAACTGTAATAAAAGGGTATGCAAGAGTATATAGATCCCATATATCATTTTTTCCCTTTCGACGTTAACCGTCCTCCCTCCCTCTTCAGTTTTTGTTAGAAATAATTAATTTAAACATATTTTATTGATCATAAATAATCAAAGGGATGAGAGACAAGTGACAAAACTTTTCTCCCTACAAATACATGATAATAATACATCATTATTCAAACAATATACATGCAATAAATATCAGTTTATATTATTCTATTATATTCATAACTATATTTTATATTCTAACTATAGAATTAATTAACGTTAATCACCTCATCAAACTATTAAAATTGTTATACAATATACTATATAATATGCATGGTGCATATTCACAACTTGATCAATTTTGATTTAGTATTTGTTTATGAATTGGTCTTAAAATGGACCTACATTTTTAATCACATCCAAAAACTCTGGACATAATATACTACACAATAACTTTGCAATGATTTTCATAGATACTATGCTGCTTAAATTGTAAGTTTTAAATATTATTTCTATGTTCGAGGCCCAGCACATGTACACCCAACTGTAACCCCCTGGATAATTATTTTTTTGTATGAGCACTTTGCAAGAATGCATACCTCTTTTTTCAAAACTAGAACATCTGCTTTGATACTCTCACACCTATTACGGCTGTTTGATAGACCGATACAACGATCGCATATGCAAACAGCTTCTGTATAAGAAGGAGGGTCGTAGTCGTTTCCAAGATATACAGCTTTATATTCCCATGGACATATAGATCTCTGCCATACGCTGTCTTCTGTACCAACCTCACTGGGACAAGTGCTTTTTATCGGCGTAGATTTGACCTCAATTGTTGAGTTTATGGATCCCAAGACTTTAGCATCATGGTCAAGGTCTTCAAACAGGTAACGGATGTTCGAGGATTTCTGATCATTATGAGGTTTCACCAAGTTGTTGGAGGTTTGCGTGGAGAAGTTTGGCAATGCGTAAACGAAATCCAGCATCGCTATGAAAATTAAAAAAATTGCCACAGACATTTCGGAATTTGATTATTTTCGTCTGCGATGTTGGTGTTCCGGTATCAGACTCGTTGGCACTGTCGTAATATAATTCTGCCTGGCGAGTTTCACGATTGTCCCTCGGCGCTAAAATTGGTAAGCTGACACGTAAGACTTAATACTTGTCTTGAATTACTGAAGATCTTTACTCGGTTATTCTATCCTTGACTGCTGGGGAAAATTAAATTTAGTTGGTTTCTTCTTCGTTTCCTAGTTCGATCTGAAATATACCTTTTGATCGAGTCACACTACTGATTACAGACTGGAACAGTTTTCACTAATACTTATATTATTATATATGCTAAAAGTCTAATTCTTATCACACTTTAGTCTGTGAATGATTTCTCCTGAACAATCGAAATCTTATATAGTTTCAGGATTAAGGGATGTTCCGGTTCTTGGGTAATGAAGGGGTATCTGACTCGGGAAGTTACAATGCATCAAATTGTTCCGATACTGGGTTAACACCTATCTGAACAAATATTTCACAATGACGTAGGGTCATAAATTTAACACACTGATTTATCCTTATTGTACCTTCAATCATTTAGTTGTGTCGTTACCTGCACCCAATTAACCAATTCAGATAAGCTTTTATAATATTGGTCCTTAGAATAGTGAGATATTGACAGCATTTAGTAACTCACAACCTACTTTAAGCGAGCCAAATTGAATCGGTGAGCATGGTGCTGACTAACTAACCAGGATATCCTGGGGAACCTCATCTAGATGTTGACCGAGAAGTTGTCTGAATTGTACAGTGTGGCCTCTCCTGGCTAGTGTAGTGCTCGGGGTCTGACAATAAAAACGCATCTAGCTTCTTGGATGGGACAGAAATCAAAGTCAACTGAACTGTTAAAATTCAACGAAGGGTAGGCGGGAATGACGCTGTATTGGCAAAATGTCCCCCAAAGTACAATGCATTGCATATTCCCGGCATTCTTTTGGTTACGGCCCCAATCTTGTACGCAGAGTGGAACCTGGTTAAGCGTATGAGTTTTCTCGGGGTCCGTATGTTGCTCAAGCGCGGATTATTGAAATTAAATTAGAATCATATGTTAGTCTCAAATTTGGCCTAGTTTGTGTCGAGAGGACGTCAAATTCCATTACTCAGTATCCCTGTATTTAATAAATCAGGAGTCAGGTATTGCTATTGTCTTCAATCATTGATCCTTTTAATAAGCCACGGGTTAAAAGAATGGAGTGGGGCTCCACGTAACCATTCTCTGTGTTGTCCTAAGTCTCGCTTGGTCCAGTAAATGCAAACTATCTTAATACATGCAATGTATAATGTATATGTTCGCAGACATGGTCTGGAATTCCATTTGTATGCAGACGATACTCAACTATATTTGTCTTTAAAACCTACTGTAAATAATAGTTTTAATTTCTGTAAGGCCAAACTCGAATGTTGTGTTGAAGAAATTCGGTGTTGGATGAGTAATAATTTTCTTAAATTGAATGAAGATAAAACTGAATATATTCTGTTAGGTTCAAATAATCTTATAAGCAAAGTCAATCACAACGTATCTTTATCTATATGATCCCATGAAATATCACCAGTCCTGTCTGCTAGAAATATTGGAGTTATTTTTGATAAATACGTAACCATGGAGCCTCATGTAAATAATACTTGTAAATTATGTTATTTTAATATTCGCCAAATAGCTCACATCCGGAAGAATCTCCCCACTTCATCTGTCAAAACTCTTGTTCAGTCTCTCATCACCTCTCGCTTGGATCAGTGTAACTCTTTACTGGTTGGCACTCCTTTACGCATCATTAACATATTACAAAAAGTTCAAAATTCAGCAGCAAGTCTCATCGCCGGAAGTAAATATGACGACCACATTACCCCCATTTTACAGAAACTCCATTGGTTACCGATTATTTTTAGAATTGAATTTAAAATCCTCCTTTTAAATGTATAAATGATATGTTACCTTTTTATTTATCTTCACTTTTAGAAATGTACACACCGAGTCGCACTCTCCGCTCTTCATCTGATCATTTGTTACTTGTAAATAAATCGGCAAGACTTTTATCTTTCGGAGATCGATCTTTTACCGTCCAGGCACCCAAATTATGGAATTCTTTACCTTTTAATATAAGATGCTGCACAAATTTAATCTCTTTTAAGTCACTTCTTAAAACATTTTTGTTTAAGAAAGCCTTTAACTTATGATTTTTCAAAAACCCATTTGTGATATCATATTTTATTTTAAGCTACCCTGTTATGTTTTACTTCTATAGTTTTTGTATAAGTATATTTAGTTTTATTACAGGTTTAATTTTCAGCGCATCTGAACACGTTTTGTGGAAGATAGCGCTATATAAATGTAAATAATAATAATAATATGCCAATGTTATTTCTTTGGAAATTTTGTATGTACTGAATGGCTGGCCTAGTTTGTGTCGACTTGACGTTAAACCCCATTTCTCGCATGCTCTGTCTCTCTCGTTCTAGATTTCACAATCCAAAGCTCCTAGTTTTAGGAAAAGATCATGGCCAAAGCCTCTCACCAGTTTCGTGTGATGTAAATTCAAAAGTATAGCAAACGTTTATAATGAAATGATTTTTTTGTTGACAGCAAACATGGGCAGAATTGCGATCAAAATACAGCAGTAAACATATGCCAAATCTATGTTGGGCTAATTGCACCACTTCTGGTTTCTATAAAAATAACCCTTTTGCTTTTAATACAGATGGGATTATTTCTGAATATAATAAACGGTGTTGAATATCGTTAGTCTTCCCCTTTATGATCCATCGTTCGCAAAATAACCCGTTCTCCTCATGACATGGTTTCAACAACTTAAAACAAACGACATTATCATTTCGTAATCCAAATAGGTGTTATAAACTGCTTGATGTGATAAAACAGATAAACTCACTTCCTTATACAATTCAACAATTTCTCTCGATAAAACAATACATATTATTCGTTATATCAAGTATCGAATTGATAACCTCCGTAAAGTTTCGAATTTAGTTGGCCATTCATGAATACCGTTTTGGTGCTTGAACGTGGTAATCATCAGGCATGATGAATTTGGCCCTGTGTTTGCCATTTGTTCCAAGAAACTTCTTACGTGCAACCTGGTGCCACTTCTCTTGTCAACAGTTATCGGTTATTTGTTGTAATTCTGTGTATTTCAGATTATAATGGATTAAGCTTAGTAAGAATACAGTCAGTAGCGGATTATCAGTGAGGCTGATGAGGCTGCAGCCTCAGGCCAAAAGATTTTGTAAAAAAATTTTTTTTTAGACTTTTCTGATACGATTAAAAACGCATAGACAATGAATGGAAGGGGGGTGTTAGGCCAAGCGGGAATCAACATAGGCCCTGACCCGAAATTAATTAGGCCCACGCCTTTTTAAATAGACCCTTCAGAAACTGTCGCCTCAGGCCTTGGGGGAGCTTAATTCGCCACTGAATGCAGTGTACTATTTGTAGCAATTCTCGCCCATTCAATCTAATTAAAATACCCATCTATATTTCGTTTATTGTTTTATACTTTCGATAAGCTACACATGAATATCTGACCAGTTGTACGAAGAGGTCGCGTTCGGGGTCGTACGAGCGACTTTTGACCCTATGACGTCAGCTTGCGTGGTTTCTAATCCCTTGTGGTACGTGGCAAGATGTGGCAACCTTGTGGGGTCGCTCAATAGATAATGTAAAACGAAAATTTCATTCAAATTACTTAATTGGGTAGTTTTGACGAGACGTGTATATTGTGATAACCAGGGCACTTGTATATTCAAGACTCACCCTCGATTTTAATGGCGAACCGTAGTTAAAATCTCAAGTATCCGATGCCATCGAGAGTTGACTATGGTCGTGTACAGTTTTAAAAAAATATGTCTAATTAATACTATACATGTATGCAACATTTCACGCCTTGCATAATGTATGTTTAATACGTAGTAGGTGTAAGACGTTATGTGATACGAAGCGGTTCGGTAAATCTACCTATTGCATAATGTATGTTTAATACGTAGTGGGTGTAAGACGTTATGTGATACGAAGCGGTTAGGTGTTTACAAATATATAATAAATTCTGCTACGATTGATTTCATATTTTGAGAATGTGGGCGACCGTTTGTCTTCCGTAAAGATACTCATCATATATTATCCCAACCAGTTTATAGATTTTCGTAATTTTATACTTTGAGTACGCCTTTAATCGATTTTTTCCTGACTCGCATTCCTCGCACATTGTTAAAGGGTGTACGTATCAAATTTTTTTAAATTTCTAATTACTTAAAATGCATCAGGACAGAGCTAAATCTGCCTATTTTATCTACAATCAAATAATGGAGATGCATTATGTAACGTAAGAAAAATCCCCAGAAAAGCAGAAACACCTTCCATCCCTGGTAGCCATAAGACATTGACTCGCTAACCTACAGGTCGATTATTCGATCCCTGCGATGACCGAGAAAGTTCATCGGGATTTTCAGGTCCGTTACCTTTTTATCAGAGGCAAGGGACAATATATATATGCGTTCGAATAGGACGAAAGAAAGAGGTGTCGTGTACACATTGGCTAGCATGGAAAAGATCCTTTGACAGTTGGAAATCGATACAACAGTAGGCCGCAGCGCCGCTACCCGGGCAAAAGATTTCACACTTTCATTAGCTTGAAATACATGGATTAATGGGAATTGTATCATTGTAAAAGCGCCATAGAGCAGCTGTTTCCAGCATGATTTTGACGCTATATAAGTTTAATAAATTATTATTATGTTATTATTATGTTTGAGGTAATGTAAGTGATTCCAAAATAGCATTTTTTTCATCACGCCGGTGAATTTAAAACGCTTTATATTAGATTCTTGATACCAGTAATTTTTGGATTACTCATAACCACAATGTGGATTTTCCAAGAGATCTGTCTTTAAATGATAATTTATGTATGTCCAAAAATATAATGCCAACTTGCAATGGCATCATCATGATGTAATACCGATAGGAATGCCTTGAATTAAATACATAATTCATGGTCTGCGATTACAGTTAACAGAACAAACATGACTTGTGTTTCAATTTACAATAAAATCCGGTATTGGCATCAGTCATCCACATGTAATACATACGTGGGTCATTTTTTTATTACTGTTGCAATGAAAATATAATTTAAGTTACATCACATATTATAAATAATGTGCTTATTTTAACATAGGAAATGATGTGAATTTAAAAATAATAAGAGTCCAACGAGGCGTTTATTTGTTTGTTCAGACTTTGACAAGCTTACAAGTCCCTCTTACAAATTTATATGGTTTTATCTTTTTATCTCTGTAGAAAATATTTATAAATTTAAATAGTTCAGGTCTGTACACCATGGACTGTCCATGATGTGCACACAACGGACTGTCCATAATGTGTACACCACGAACTGTCCATAATGTGCACACCACGGACTGTCCAAAGTCATGGACTGTCCATAATGTGTACACTACGAACTGTCCATAATGTGCACAAGATGGACTACCCCCAGTCTACACCAAGCATGGATTGCACATTATCTGCATGTCATTAATTGCTTCTATATTTAGCACTGCTTATATCATGAACTGATCAAAGTATACACGAAACGAAATGAGTTGAACGTCTTACTGTTCTTCTCCGAATTGGGCTAATGAAGACGGGCATATGCCATACAGTGTATTATACGGCACTACGACCTACGTTTACATCTAATTCCAACTGGCAGGGGATCTTTTATTTGACTTAAGCCGACATGACATGAACTACAATTAGACATATCACATTCTATATATTTTCAAAATGTGTGCCACGTGTGCCACGTTGCTAGGACAATGACCCTTCCGCTTTCGTTTCATCGAACTCCAATTTTCAACTGATCTTTATGTGTACGCCAACGACTATAACACGGATGGAACGCTGCTTTTTGTCCAATTCGAACGCCATGTCGATTTCCCTTGCCAAACACCCGAAATGGAACCATACCAGATAATCCCGAGGAACTTCCGGGATTGATCCTGTTACCTTCTGCTTAGTGAGTGATCGCCATACACCCTTAACCACCGCGGTTCAAAAAACATATATTTGAAATAGAGGACAAATTCCCTCATTGAAAACCTGAGCTACACAATAGAGAAAATATGGCCGAATAATAGACTAGGCCCCTATTCACTAAAAATAAAATACAGTATTTTTTTTTTAGGAAATTCCTGTATTTTGGTGCGAATTGAATATAGATATACTTTGGTAATAAAGAACGATCTAGTAGTTATAGACGGAAGTCGAAGTGTTGATTTTTAATTCACGGTTTCTGAATTTACGATTCTCTATACGTGTGGTTTGCTTCAATATATTACGCAACGTCTTAAGCTTGAGACCATTAAATAACTTAAAAGACAAACACTTGCAAGTACTTTACGTTACGTTACGAAGGATCCAGAATTCCAACTAGTATAAATAATGGTACGTCAACATCAAAGGATGACGTCATATTTGTATTTTATGTATGACACAATCTTCACATGTTTAAACAATTAATATAATGAATTTTTCCCGCTTCCGCTTATTGGATAGACTAAGTAATGTTATTTGAAATTTAGGGGATTTCCCGTTTCATTGCATTGAAAAAGTATTACAAAACAACAATAGATTGAACATATGTGATTGACATAAACGAACAATATATCACGTATTGTCGTCTAGTCACTTTGGACTTATGAATAGGTTACCTCACAATAAGTTAGTACTAAATTCTAATTGTTTTTTAATGCATTGATCAACCGTGAATATGCTAGGAAATAATGATCAATTCCCAGGGAAGTAAATAGCGACCAATAATGGCCAGTGATAAAATATGATCATATATTAGTGATAAAATATGATCATATATTAGTGATAATTATAATCATCGGTGATATAGTCAAAAGTCATATTACATATCAGTGATAAAAATTAATTATATTTCAGTGACAACACTTCCAAATTGTTTCTGGCCAGGCTACTAAGTCCGGATGAACTTTCCAGATGATCATCGGTATGTAATCCGGTATCTTCAATATCTGGCCCCGAGTAGACAAAACTTTCTGAGACGTAAGTTAAGAATAACTCAACATTTTTCAATCACTGTTTATAAGAAATATATTTGATCCAGAAACACAAAACTCCGCATATTGTTTCTTATTGATACATTAAGACAAAAGGCTATATTTTCGTTAAAATCTGACGACCATTGTTAAGTAAATTCTCAAGTCTGGAATGTTATAGGCATAAGGGAAGATTGCGAAAAACTCGGGTTTAGCGTCCGTCGACATACTACGTCGGTCAATTCGAGACAAAAATATCAATATAAGGTTATTTTCCAATGCTCCCGTTTTGGTCAAACATCGTGATTATCAAATACAAAAGGATTAAAACTATAGTCTGCCAAAAGACAACATATATTAAACAAATTATAAACGCACTAGATGTGTCGGCATATCAAATAGCTCATTTTACTCCTGTCAATAGTTCGATTCTTAAACTATTGACGGGAGTAAAATGGCGATTCTTAAAGGGGGTTGGGATGGCCTAGTGGTCTAGAGTGCCGCGCTTCGACCTCTAGCTGGCCATTCACCTCTGGCATGCGGCTGTGGTTTCGATCCCTGGTGTGAGCGTATGTGGCATGGAAACATGGGCGCCTTCTCAACCTCGTGGGTTTCCTCCGGGCACTCCGGTTTCCTCCCACAGCTGAAGAACCCTGCGCGCAAGCGAATTATTGAAATAAAAATAAACCATGTGTTAGTCCTTAAATGACCTAGTTTGTGTCGAGTGGACGTTAAACCCTATTTTTTCTTTCTCCCTCGATTCTTAAATCACTTATACAGTGTTTAGCGCTTCTGTATTTTGGTCGTATTAACTGACGATATTTGGATCAATTGTCCCGGTCTTTTTTCTGTTCTTGTTATGCCATCCCTCTATGTCATCATATATTGTCCGCAAATCCTGTTTATCGAATCGAAGTGGTTCCACGTTGCCTTTTCATCGCTCTATAACCATTTTTTTTGTAAAATAATCGGCAAACCTCATCATATTTGGATCACCCAGATCAGCTACATCAAGGATATTCTACCAAACGTTGCCTATGTCGTATAATCTAACGAATGGAAAAGCGGAGGTCCGACGTACAAGGAAATTAATACTTGGATTATCCGATGTCGCCAGAAATGACATTTAAAAAAAAATATTTAGTAAATGGATTCGTTGGTTCCTGAAGTTTCACGTCCACTTCCACCAAGGGTGATATCGTAGACACGTGTTTCCCAAGAATCTTGCCAAAGCAAGCCACAAAATAGGCTTGCTCCAACCTTGATGCAGCAGCGCCCAAGGTGAATTTCATCCACAGGAGATGCTGTCGGTGATTGTAATTGGTGTAATAAATATCCATATATGGTCATCGTAAGATTCAAATCATATATTTGATTGATTCATAAGTAAATATTTAATACAAGAGAAGTGAACAATATTTAACCGATGACACATAACTCATGCCATATATTTTACACATTATCATGTAGAAAGCCGTTAACCAGGAGGACAGTACTAGCCAGAGCCCAAGTTCACAAAGCATTCTCAGACTCCGGTTTCCTCCCACTGCTAAAGACCCCTACGCGCAAGCGAATTATTGAAATCAAATTAAACCATATGTTAGTCCCGAAATGACCTGGTTTGTGTTGAGTGGACGTTAACCCCCATCTCTCTCTCCCTCTCTCCTAAGTTTTTCTCCATAACACAGTTTTATTGGGATAGGTTGGGGCATCGTGGGAGTAAACCCCGTGTCTGCCTTGGCGCCACTGTCCGGGAATATTAACCCTAAAAGAACATTGTATGACGAATACAAGTCTTCAATTTACTGGTCAATACAAATAAGTATTTCGTGTCTTGGATGTTGTATGATGTGTAACAAATCCGGAAATACGTCGACCATTAAGCAATACAAAGGGCGTCAACTTTTTAAAATGTAGCCCAAGTCCTATCATCTTAAAATTACAGAAGTACATGTATTAGGCACTTAAATCGATTAGGGACATACAGTTTCGCGGATTGTGTTGTCGTGTTTTCGTTACACTATGTTTTGCCTATACTGTGTTTTTAGGACTTGTCTAATGGTTTGGATTGTTCGTACTTGGTTTTATTTTATTTAATCCGGTACGCCAAACACTTTAAAGGCTTTGGATAATGTATCGACATTAGGACAACAAGGCATAGCATTCGTCTTTTCCTGACTCGGGACTCACACATATTTTTAAAGAATCTATGATCCAAGTTTTTAAAATTTAATTTACCTAATAAAGCTATTTAAATAATATAAAGAAACGAAAATACCCATACAGTGTCTATCCCGTGAAGGGGTGGGGGAGGGTAACGTCCACTCGACACAAATTAGGTCAATTGCGACCCCATTCCTTGCGACGTGTAGCGTGGGAATCGAAGCCATGCCAATCAACTCAATGACACACCTTATGATACACCGCGCAAGCGCCCCCCCCCCCCGCTTCAAAAAAACATTCAAGTAGATGTGAGTCAAATTGGCCCCGGTTTTGTTCTAGAATGTTCAGTCTTGTCTCTCATTGTCAATGATGCAGGGTGGGGAAAGGGGCTTTAATTTTACAGCAGGTTAAAAATCCCTTCAAAGTTGGTAATCGAAATAAGGCCTTTATAGCCACAGGCAGTGGCTCGGCGCAGCAGACTTTCCTTTATGACACGCATCCCCTTTTGATGCAAAACAAAGTAAAATGTTATACCCAGTTTCATTAAACATTATGAAGATGTGAATTGCATATTGACACCCGTCTTATCACAGGCAAATTATTACTTCCGATTCAAATTGGTCTTGAAGACAACCCGGCTACTCAAGAAACGTGTACGGACGGAGTGTAATAGTATAATAATAGGCTAATGGGCGTGGAGTGACGTCAAGCATGTCAACCAATCAGATGTCTTCACACTAGTCATGTATCTAAACTTATCGTCTGCTAGTAGTATGTTCCGTGTTCTCGATTTTAATTCATTCATAATTTTAGTCTATATACATACATTATTTGCCACTTTGTACGGACACTTAGCCATTTTATTTACACATATGAATAGAATTATTTATTAAATTATTTTATACTTATAATTAAGCAACAATATAAGTTAGGCTACTTCATTTAAGCCGTGAAGTGTTTTTCGACATGAATGGGATATGGTGGGAATATTTCATGCTCAAATGAATATCATGCGCATGCGCAGCGAATGTCAACCAATGAAAGGTGTCATATCTACAATTCCCGCCCCTGTCCTAATATAGATGATATGAGATACAATTTACACCCACAATAAGATTTGGTCAATCAGATGTTTTGGGTTTCTGGCAATGAATATCCTTCCGCCGGTTAAAAATAGACTTGATCCGTGTCTCTGTATATATATAAATGTCTTTTCTTGAGTTTGTCAATCATTCAATCTTAGCAAGACAACAAGAGAAAACAACCAGTCTAACGGGACAGTTAATTATATAGAACACCAGAGGATTTTATAGCAGATATTAATTCAGCAACAACCGAAGATATTCAAGAACACCCTTTCTATAATCCTGCAGTAGCAAGGCTCGAGGTATATTTCTACTGTGAGTACCTTGGTAACCATTTATAATATTATTAAGAAGTTCAAAAGCAGTATCAAGATGTCTTTACTTAAAGTTTTCGCTTGTATAATGATGGTGAATTTCGCCTGCTCATCACCAATTTTACTGAATGTCATTGAGAAGACGATCGAAAGAGAAAAGAGAGAAACCGCGGGATGTCAAATTCCCGCGACCCTCGGAGACTTATTTGCCGAATTGAATCAGCACATCAACGTCACACGATTCCTAATCGCCAAAGATGCCGTTCAGCCCGCCAGCCTGATCACCAACGAGCTCAGCGAAAACGAAGTCTACATCAGTCAAAACACGCACGGCAACACAAATTGTCCTGGAGCTGGGGACAGTTTCGGACTTAACGATCCATTGTGGGTTCGATCCACCTGTCCCTGGTACTACGAGTCTGAAGAATTAGGAAGCAACTACTACCCTGCTCATATTCCACAAGCTAAGTGTAAATGCCGTTCATGTATTGGTAGCAACAACAGAGAGGGATGTGAAAAAGTCCGCACAAATATTCGAGTTCTGAAGAAAACAGGTTGCAAAAATGGATTTTTTACGTATGAAACGGAATTGCACGAAGGAATTAGTGTAGGATGCACATGCGCAAGACCAAGAAGTTAGTCGAATTTTGTACATTGATACTTGGTAACCGCAATTAGTTATTGCCCAGTTATATGTCGAAATTCGGCTTAATTAGTAGGTCTATTTTCAGACCATATTGTCTATGTATTTAACATATCCTTTTTTTGTACAATTCATGTAATATGATTATATGTTGATGAAATGTTGAATAGCTTGTATATATTTAAATTGCTATTTAATTTAAGTTTTAATTGTCATCAACCGATATAGTAATATTATATTGTATTAACATGTACGTATACTATGATTTATTAAGTTGTTTTTTTTTTTTGCCCACTGCCATTTCATCCTTCGTATTTATTTTTAACTGTACATCAATATTATTGTACATTATGTTTACAGTGATCCATTCAGGATCTAAAGCTTGTAAATACATCATAATTGATCATTCTTTTTACACAAAATTTGTAAATCTTATCACCATAACATACACTGCCATATCATGTTTTTATTCATTATTTATAAATTTCTGGAAAAATATCATATCATAGCCATTTAATACAACTTTTCATGATTTATTTAATAGTATTTATTTATTTAATAATATTTATTTGATATATATTTATTTATTTATTGCATCAAATGCACACAGTTATCATGTTGAATGTATGTTTGTATGTTAGTATTTATAAGGTGTGACTGTGAGGTATATAAGATATTCTGTAGTCATTTAAGTTTAAAAACAAATTAAGACTCAGTTTATGTTAATTAGCAGTAGAATAAGAGGAACTGTAAAGGGGACTGACAGAGAAAAACATATGTTACACTTGCCTATTAGATTCTTGCCTAACAGAAATCCATCGCAAATATTTCTTGAGAGAAATTTCAATTTGGTATGATGAATATATTAATATTTATTTCAACCTCCATTGGTTAATTTTCAAGCTCTTCTAATTAGGCTCGTGTGCAAAGTTTCTGTGACCCAAACAGTTTTTTAGATGTCAAACTTGTAGCGTTATATTAGTGTCGTTGACGTCCCTTGAATATTTGTCTGTGATATTAAGGAAAACCAAAGAGATTGACATTCCATTAAAATGTTAATTTCTGTGAAAGTATTAAATATCATGTTGAATTGTATTAATATCATTTATAAACAATAAGATCGTAAACACAGGGTAATATCCACACAATTTATATAATTACAAATATTGTATTTTAATATTACAAATTACAAAATTGTGATCGTAAAAAATATCTTGAAATGTGTTAAACTATTACAAAGTGTATCACATACTTAAACTTTAAACTAACTAGGTACTTTGATTGTCCGCCATTCACGAATTTTAAGAAAGAGAATATTTATATTTGATAGAGTAATTTATATTTTTACAATTGTAAAGCTTAGTGATTAATTTATATTTTTAATAAAAGAAAATTAAAATTGAACTTTTTGTCTTGAGCTTTAATTTTTTCAAAGAACGTTATTTTAAAGCATAAGGATGGATCACCGCTATCACCCTAATGAAATAAAATGGGCCTACATTTCTACACTTTTGGGCTAATAAAGACGGGTATACGACACGTGGTGTCATGTATGGGGAAAAGTTTGCCCGGACAACGGCCTTATGAAGACGGGCTTGCGCCATGCATTGTGCTATGGGAAAAACGTTTAACGGAAAGCGGCACTCTACTCTTATATCGAATTCCAACTGTCACCAAGAATGAAATTTGGACGGGGGGAAGAACCGAGGTATCTGGTGTCTGGCTAGACAGTGTTCATTATGAGACCCTCCATCCGGAATCTCCTAGCAGGGAGAAACCACAGGACCCAGTGAAGAGCAACCCGCAAGTCTGACACCAAAACCAAGCCACTGATCCAATGCCAGACATTTCAGCTGTTTGTAGGGAAATGAAATGAAATGGGTTTTAAAGTTCTACTGTTCTTCTCCGAGCAGAGCTAACGAAGATGTGCACTGAAATGCAATGAAATAGGGGTTAACATCCTACCGAACTGGGCTAATGAAGACGGGCATACGCCATACAGTGTGCTATCAAGGACATTTTGCCCGGGCAGCACCTCTATATGACCTACTCTTATATCGAATTCCAACTGTCAAGGGGTCTTTTAGTCGACGCCAATGTGTACACAGGACCTCGGGTTTTCGTCCCATCCGAACGTCTAGACAGCTGTCCTTGAAATTTGTTTATCTGAGGTTGAATGTAAATATTCGCAGTGAAATTTCATTTAAAGTAGTTGCAAGTTTTATGCACGATAGGAAGGGGTAGCCAGAAACGTTGATGAAACATATTTTTGTTCCAAGAAAAATAGTGATTACTATGTGATCTACTTTAAGTAACGTAAATTTGTTTCGGCGCTATACATCAAATCAATATCTGGTGTGTCCACCGCGAGTGTCAATAACAGCAGCGCACAATCGGCACGATGATGAAGGCCATTGATACCCGAAAACCACTCCCAGGAAACCCCAGTACAGTCTATCGGCTGTGTTTGGTCTCGGTACGACGTTATTAAGTCTCTCTGAATTTCATCGCAAAGATGCTTAATCGCGTTTAAGGGCTGACCAGTGCATAAAGTTGACACCGTTCTGCTGTAGAAGGTCCCGACTAACTCTGGTTTTGTGAGCACGGGTGTTGTCATGCTGGAAAACGTTGTTTCGATGACGTGCGAAATGTTGTATGACGTTGGATCTGAGAGCTTGAACGATGTCGCGCACTACCGTGATACCGCCTCCTCTCCCTGGACCAAGATTTTGTAATACCACGACACCCTCTCTCTGATTTGGGCCGATTCCACACCAAACTATTATGCTTGGACCGCCTCATGAGTCTAGTTCCACGACACATTGGTTTATGCCATATTCTTGTCCTGTCATACGCAATGCCTACTGTCAACTGTGAACAGAACAGTTCTCCAATCAAAATGGCGACTAAATATCGAGTTAAAGAGTATTTGCAAAATCCAATATGCCGGCTAAACGGTTGAAAATTTTATGGAACAAGGCCTCTGAAAATGATAAATAATACCCGGGGCTAAAGCCACCATATGTAATTTTTAGTCTATTTTTAAAATGGAGATATTTATTAATGTTCAGGAAAATCGAAAGGCCTCAGAAATTTCGGGAAGCCTTCACAAAAATATTTAATCTGTCATTTTGAAGGCACCGATGTGTTCCCTATTCATGAGATACCTCAAATAGTGACGGAGATAAGTCATCTTTGATTTCAAAAACTGATGTTGTATCTAATCGAGCGAACTTCCGAATTTCGACAGTGAGAGTCGGCCCCTATATGATCCGTTGACAAATAACCGAGATATGGGTAATCTGAGATTATTTTTTGGTCCATCTGTAAAACACGTCCTGTCAACACTGACCTAATTTATATTTAATAAATAGTTCCGCAGAGATCAATAATACCTACGTTGACAGAAGGGTTGCATCATGCACAGGTTTGACTGCAAACTGACTAATATCGGCAAAAAAAATTCTTACGAAGGTACCGAATCTCGTAATAACTAGCTGGGGTCATAAATAAACGTAACGTGATTGGGGTGATATCGGTTTGAGTATTTTGAAGAAGGACGGAAAAACCATAACGTCAATAAAAAGATTGAAGATAACCAGAATTGGTGACACCTTTGTATAGAACGAATGAAATACAACTTACCCCTGCAGGTAAGATTTGGCCAATCAGGTATGTTTCAGATTTTTCTTCCAAGGTTAAAAATAGCTTTTATCCGTGTGTTTGTATATATAACTGCTGTCTTGTCTTGTGTTAGTCAATCATTCAATCTTAGATACTTGTGGGGGGTTGGGATGGCCTAGTGGTCTAGAGTGCCGCGCTTTGACCTCTAGCTGGCCGGTCACCTCTGGCTTGCGGCTGTGGTTTCGAGCCCTGGTGTGAGCGTATGTGGCATGGAGATAGGGGCGCCTTCTCATCCTCGTGGGTTTCCTCCGGGCACTCCGATTTCCTCCCACTGCTAAAGACCCCGACGCACAAGCGAATTATTGAAATAGAATTAAAACCATATGTTAGTCCCGAAATGACCTAGTTTGTGTTGAGTGGACGTTAAACCCCATTTCTCTCTCTCTCTCTAGATACTTGAACAGTAGCAAAATAACAACAGTAAACAAACGGTCTAACGAGACAGTTAGTTCTATAGAAGACCACGGGATATTAGAGCCGGATTTAATTAAGCAACAACCTTCGTTAATTATTGAAACATTTTTTCTCTTTCCATTGGTAATCATCTATAGTATTATTACGAAGTTCAGAAACAGCATCAATATGTCTTTACTTAAAGTTTACGCTTGTATAATGATGGGTGAATTTCGCCTGCTCATCACCAATTTTACTGAACGTCATTAAGAGGACGATCGATAGAGAAAAGAGGGACACCACGGAGTGTCAAATTCCCGAGACCCTCGGACAGTTATTTGCCGAACTGAATCAGCACATCAACGTCACTCGATTCCTTATCGCCAAGGATGCCGTTCAGCCCGTCAGCCTGATCACCAACGAGCTCAGCAATAACGAAGTCTACATCAGCCAAAACACACACGGTAGCACACATTGTCCTCGAACTGGGGACAGTTTCGGACTAAACGATCCATTGTGGGTTCGATCCACCTGTCCCTGGTACTACGAATCTGAAGAATTAGGAAGCAACTACTACCCTGCTCATATTCCAAAAGCTACGTGTAAATGCCCTAAGTGTATTGGTGGCAACAACTGGGATGCATGTGAAAAGGTTCGCACAAATATTCGAGTGCTTAAGAAAACAGGGTGCCAAAATGGGTTTTATACATATGAAACGGAATTACAGGAAGGAATTAGTGTAGGATGCACATGCGCAAAACCAAGAAGTTAGTCAAATTCTGTACATTGATACATGGTAACCGTAATTAGTTATTGCCCAGTCAATTGCCGATATTTGGCTTAATTCGTAGGTCTATTTTCAGACCATATTGTCTATATATTTAACTTAGGCTTTGTCATTAACAGATACAAACTGTATATAATTTTTAATAAATGATATAATGTTGATAAGTAATATTATAATGTATCAACATTTATTTATTGAGTTGATATATATTTATTGATTTTATATATATTTATTGATTTTATATATATTTATTGATTTATTGCATCAAACGCACAACGTTTGAATGTAAGTTTTATGTTAGTATTTATAAAAATTGTGAATGTGAGGTAAATAATGATATGTTAATTTCTGTGAAAGTATTAAATATCATGTTGAATTGTATTAACATGATTTATAAACAATAAGATGAAAACACATTATCCATACAATTTATATAGTTACAAATATTGTATTTTAATATTATATTACAAAATTGTGATCGTAAAAAGATATCTTGAAATGTATCAAACTGTTAGGAATACGAAAACAAGTAAGTTTAATTGCGTCCAAGGTGTTTCACCTACTATTTGCTTTGAATGTCCACAACAAAATATTTATGAATTTTACCGAAGAGAACATTTGTATTTGATGGTATAATTTATTAGATTGTTACAATTGTTTTGTAAAATTTAGTGATTTATTTATATCTATAACAAAAAAATTGAAAATTTAAATTTTGTATTGGTCTTTATATTTTCTTCAAAGAATTTTGTTGTAAAGCTCAAAGCCTCCTTCACAACAAGTTCGCGCTACGATCAGAAAAATGTTGCCACGTGGGATCACACTGTGTGCGAACGGAGTGAACGTAGTAGTAGCTGTTAACGATCTTTTTACGAACTTCTTGAACGGGAAGTTGCTGTATGAATTTGAGCCTGTTCAAATTTTCCCCGTACTTCAATTAGCGGGAGTGACAACGTAAATAAACGGGATGGAAGTGTAACACCATCTTTTTTTTTAAATTGATCAATTATGTATGAAACTTCAATGATCAATTAACTCTGAAACACTTTGTTGGTGTAACTGGTATTAAATATAAGGCAAATATGGGTTCCTTATACCTTAGCTTGTGTTTTGTCGCGTTACGCTCTTCTTTCTTAGTCTACATCGCGATTTCCCTCGGCCTTTAAGCTGAGGAGACTCCATGTTGTACCTTTCCCGGTCTGTAAGCCGAGGCGACTACAAGTATGTCCCTCTGAGAACACAAACACCAATGATGTCTGATTCTGGGCTCGAAGCCGAGAAGGCCGCGAATATGCTTTCTCAGAAGCGCCCGTGATGTCTAAATGATGTCTCTACCCCGGCTCCCTCTAGGAACGCTTGTGATGTCATGTCTGAAGGGAAATTTAACCTAGCTCCCTCTTATATATAGATAGGCCAGTTATTAGGGTGGGGCAATAAGTATTTTTGGGTAAATATTCCGTATGTTCACCGTTTTACGTCAACGTTATTCTATTTAATTGGAATAATCCGTGCACCCGAAGCCTGGACCACAGTAACCCACTCCCAGAATTGGATACGGACATAAATGTCAGGGAACTAGTGTAAGAAAGTAGTAGAATAACGCAAGCTACTTCAATAGCCAAGTTTTCGCCACATATCATGTAGTTAACGAATTTCTATGTTAACAAAAACACCATTTAGAGAACTTAAATAACCTGTACAGTATTATGTGGTATTGCAGACGTACTACGAATGCGATTGTCGGACTGTCTAAATTCTACTCGTTTGGAATATGTGTCTGTAGTTGTCACGCATTTCTTACTGCAATACGCTAGGTAAGATATAAAAATATGGCCTGTTTCCTCACAGGTTCATCCTTTGGCTCGAGATATCTTGTAGCGCACATCACTTACGGCCTGTTCTTATATATCGATTTCTAACTGTCTATGTGTATACGGTACCTCGGGTTTTTAGTTTACGTCCCCATAGGCGGATTCAAATGGGGGGGGGGACGAACACCCGACTCCCAGGTTAACCACTGAGCCATAAATTGTGTTGTGTTTATTTAACTTTCTTTTTGCCATTTAAATTATTTTAAAAAGAACCCCTAGGAATCAGACTTGCACATTATGAATCAGAACGGAAGACTCCTGCCGGCAATGTAAAAAATTGAAGATAAGCGGAATTCGTGACACTTTTTAAAAGAAAGGTGTCATATCTCACTTTCCCGCCTCCTGTCCTTGAATAGAATGAATGCGAAACAATTCACGCCCACAATTTAAGTTTTGGTCAATCAGGGATGTTTCAGGTTACACTTCAATTCAAATGAATCTACTTCCTCTAAAAATAATAGATTGATCCGCGTGTCTTTCATATATAAATGTCTTATCTTGTTGAAGTCAGTCATTCAATCTTCGATACTTGAACAGAAGTAAGACAGAAGCTGTAAGTGAACTTTCTAACGGAATAGTTAGTTTATTAAACATCTTTTCTCTAATCCAACCGTGACAGAACTGGAGATATATTTCGACTGTGAGTACCTTGTTAACCATTTATAGTATTATTACGAAGTTCAGAAGCAGCATCAAGATGTCCTTACTTAAAGTTTTCGCTTGTATAATGATGGTGAATTTCGCCTGCTCAACACCAATCTTACTAAAAGATATTGAGAAGACGGTCGAAACAGAAAAGAGAGACATCACGGGGTGTCAAGTTCCCGAGACCCTCGGGGAGTTATTTGCCCAACTGAATCAGCACATCAACGTCACTCGATTTCTTATCGCCAAGGATGCCGTTCAACCCGCCAGCCTGATCACCAACGAGCTTAGCGAAAACGAAATCTATATCAGCCAAAACACACACGGTAACAAAGATTGCAATGGAACTAGGGACAATTTCGGCTCAGGCGCCCCATTGTGGGTTCGCTCCACCTGTCCCTGGTACTACGAATCTGAAGACTTAGGAAGCAACTACTACCCTGCTCATATTCCACAAGCAAAATGTAAATGCAGTTCATGTATTGGTAGCACCGGTCGTACCAAGTGCGAAAGAATCACCACACAGGTTCGAGTCCTGAAGAAGACAGGGTGCACAAATGGATTTTATACTTATGAAACGGAATTACGAGAAGATATTAATGTAGGATGCACCTGTGCCAGACCTTAATCGGATTTTGTACATTGATACTCGGTAACCGCAATAAGTTATTGCCCAGTTATTTGTCGAAATTCGGCATAATTAGTAGGTCTATTTTCAGACCACAATGTCTAGGTACACGTATTTAGCTTAGGCTTTATTTGTACAGATTATGTATTAATATGATTTCATTCGTGGATATTTGAATTTCTATTTAATTTAATTGAAATTTTAATTGTAATTCAATTTTTAATTGTAATCCACATATTCATAGCTTTTTATGATTATATATTGATCGGTAATATATAACAATTCATCAACCTCGATATCTTCTGATTTATGACGTTTTTTCCCCACTGCCAGTTCCGTCTTTGTATTTATACGTAACTGTATAATGTACTGGCTACGTTAACCATAATTGACCATGATCCAGTTAGGATCTAAATCTTGTAAATACATGTTAAAGCCCCAATAACACTCTTGTTGTAACTGAATAATATGTTCCAATCTTCATTCTGGTCAACAAATCGTATTATTTTACAATATTCCAATTAATTGATAATATCAATTTCATCTTAACACACCTATTTTAGTAAATTGGAAAAATTCAACCAATTGATTTGAAAAGTCTAACGTAAACCTTTTCAAATGTGACTTGGATTTTAAAATATTTTCGAACCCTGTGGACAAGTAAAATAGGTTGTAATTGATAATTTACACAACAGGTAGGATACTTAAACATCTAGTACTTAAAATAAGATTATTATTTATTTTCTGGAGCTTCCAAGTCAGCTAGAATGTTATTGTCCCTTTAAATTATCAGTCTTGTAACAATGATTGTAACTCTCGTAACCATGACGATTGTAACTGTCGTAACCATTACATACACTGCCATTATGAAAAAAATAAGTTTGGTTAATAATGCATTTCAATCATAAACCAAATGCACGGGAGTTATCATAAAATATCATATCTACCAGCCATCTAATACAACATTTGAAGACAAAATTTTCATTATTTATCTGATAATATTTATTTATTTAATAATATTTAATTAGTTATTTAATAATATTTAATAATATTTAATTAGTTATTTAATTAGTTATTTAATAATATTTAATTAGTTATTTAATATTACTTAGTTGGTAAGTTAATATATATTTATTTATTTATTGCATCAAATGCACAGCCCATTAATGTGTGACTGGAAGTTTTATTGGAGTTGTGAATGTAAGGTATATAAGAAATTATTAATCCTTTAAGTTTGTTAAGAACTGATTAATGATTAATCTGTGTTGGATAACTTTATTGTCTTATGTTACAGGCCCGGATCCATGATTTTGTCGAGAGGGGGGGGGGGGGGCACACTGGAGAAAAGGGGTAATATGTTGTTACAAAGTTGGATTGTTTGGGCGGAGACAGTGCTAAAAATATGTTTATATCATCTATTAAAGAGCAAATATGTGAACTACAACAGTAACAAAGCAAACGAAAATGAAAATTAACTATGTCAATGGGGCTGGGGGGGGGGGGGGGTATTTTGATATTACAAATTACAAAATTGTGATCTTAAAAAGATATCTTGAAAAATATCAAACTGTTGGAAAAATGAAAAAAAATACTAACCTGAATTTTAAGAAAGGGAATATTTATATTTGGTAGAATAATTTATATTTTTACATTTGTAAAGCTTGCTGATTTATTTATATTTATAATAAAGAAAACTATAATTTAAATTTGGTCTGATGTTTTATTGCCTTTAAAAAAAAAATTGTTGTAAAGCTTAGGGGGTCATCGTCGCTCTCACGCAAATGAAATAAAATGGGGTATAACGTTTCTGCACCCTTGGACTAATGAAGGCGGACTTGCGCCATGCAGTGTGCAATGGGAAAAAATTTCGCCTGGACATCAGTAACTAGGCTTCTTGGGTGCTAACCAATGGGTCTCGGGTTAGTTCCCTTTGTTGTCAGAGAAAGTTCCTCCGGAAAGCACAGTGTTTAGTCGTTCGGCAAGCGCGGATCCAGAGGGGGGGGGGGGGGGCAGGGGGTCCGGACCCCCCCCCCCCCTGCTCATACTTGAATATTTTTTTTATGCGATTTTATTGGCGATTTAGACCTGTTATTTTGGAATTTACCTTCCGGAAATACGTCAGAATGAACCAAATTGAATCTAATTTACCAAATTATCGGTTGAGCGCAATTAGTTAAGCAATTATCAAACTTAGATCCCACCCTGCAAAAAATCCTGGATCCGCACCTGTTCGGGTGGGACGGTGATCTCGTGTATACATTGGCGTGACAATAGGAATTCGAAACAGTTTTCGCCATAGCAGAATATATGGTGTAAGCCCTTCTTCATTAACTTAGTTGGTGCAGAAAACTAGGAAGGTTAACCTCATTTTGTTTTATTGCGACGTTTTGAAGTACTGAGAAAATACCATATTTTTGTTTAAACACTATTTTATTTCTTAATGTGTCACATATTTTAAGGATAAGTTTCCTCAAGACGATGACGTTTTAACATCAAAACGATGACGTTTTAACATCAAAACGATGACGTTTTAACATTGGTTCTTTCAAATTCCAGCTATTGCAGCAATCTCGATTCCCACAATGTAGGTCATGATTCGGCAAAATACATGAAATTTCTGAGAAAAAGGTGGTCTGTTTCACGAAGATAAAAACCGTATTTTAGTAATTTGATTGGATAATATTAGGTTGATTTTAGCACTTAGCAAATCAAAATTCAAGTACATGTATGTACTAAAATTTGGATTTTATCTTTAGTTAAGATATCTAGAGACATGGCACAGGAGTTTGAGCCGCCATCTTGGATCTTTGTGAAGCAATCGGCGAAAGGATACATCAAAAGACACAATCTGTTTCACAGAGAATTACTTACGAATTAACTCTGTAACAGATAGTGTCCACAGCACGTGCGTTGACTGCAGTCATTGGCTCAACGGCTCGTGCAATGTTTACTTAACACCTAACTGCTTCGGGCAAAATGACGCATTTTACTCATTTTAATACCCATTTACACGTAGGAAATATTTTTTAACTTCAATTACTTCAAACGTCTTTATTTATTTTTCTGTTACCTCAAAAAAATGTTTGAGAATTTAATTTGTCGGAGTAAAAAAGTTAATATGCCGTACTTATTAAGCCTCGTCGATGTCATGCTTATCAGTGATTGTAGCGGCCAAGTGAATATTCACTGCGGGATCAGTTTGCAAAAGACATTCAAAATGAATCGAGATTGCTAATGGTACATTTCTTCACCGACTGGGATGATGGAAACGGACATGTCTGTTCCAAGTGATTTATAGAAATAAATGATACTTATTTTAGTCCGGATGCGTTATCAACATTTGAGAATAATAGGTCATTGGCTAGATTATCCGGTCTTTCACATTACCATAAACAAATTCTAAGGGAGGTAGCTAGTCCTGAACCAAGATTTCGACGCCCATGAAATTAATTTAAGATTGCAATTCCAGAAAATCCATTTAATTGCATTGCTAGTTCAATATCCAACACATTTTATTGTAAAATTTCTCTCTTCACGGGCGACTTCTATGTATTTTTTAAAATTAATTCGGCGTAACTATTCATATTTGTTTATAATAATGCAAGAATTGTGGGATTTATTGCGGGAAGGACTAAACTCTTACTTGGTGAAAAATAGACCCTACTGGATAATCAACCACGTGTAATGGAACTTTTCATCAAATATTGACAACGGTACCAGACCCTCCGTACGATGAAGACTATCATGTTCTGGGTGACCGAGACTAGCTTTCACCTTACACATGATTAAACATGGCAGCGACAAGGTTTCTACCATGTCTTCAAACAACCACGTGACTTTTCCATATGAGTGATCATTGGTTAATGAATTCTACAATCGGGCGAATGCTGCGGCGAAGCGGACACACTAGGCGAATATAATTCGGCAGAGTATATTAAACATGTTTGATTCGAACGAATCATTCGTTCGAATGTTTCAGCCGATTGATTCAACCGAACGATTCCGAAATAAGTTGGTGACTATACTTAACACCAAGATAAAGTCACAGCATTCTTAACTCTGTTGTTCATCCGAGGGAGCTGCGTTGGCTAAGTGTGTTGGCTCGCTGGCCTAGAGGTCGCGGGTTCGATCCCGTCGGCCGAGAAAATTCACGTATTTCGATATAAGAGTAGGTCGTAGCGCTACGTGCAAAATTTCCCTCGTAGCATATTTTATGGCCTATGTCTGTCTTCATTAGCCGAGTCGGGGAAAACAGTGGGAAATTAAACAAAACAGTGGGACGTTAAATCCCATTTCATTTCTCAGTTCACCAGTCTGATTACAGATTACAAACCCCACCCTGCTTAACCACATATAAAAAATGAATGCCTTTCATTAATGAAATTAAATCACAGTGTGATTCTACATAACTATAAAAAGATTTCGCTGTTTACATTTAGAGACGATGATGACAGATTTCCTTGACAGAAACCTGGCAAACCCTCTCCTGCAAAAAATCCTGGATCCGCCCCTGTTACACCAATAAAACAGATCTACAAATAACACAAACATGTCTGTATTGAATTAAAATTTTCTATACAATAAAGTCCTACAAAACGGTATAGACAAAATACTCCTAAAAGTCTTTCAGCTTTTTCCAGTTGAAATGTATATAATATATAATAATACGATATACTAACAAATTATGCAAACAAACAACTGTCTGGAGTCATGGATAAACGGGGCGTTATTATGGGGAACTCGACTGGAATCTTCGATTAACGGAACGTGATTGAGGTGATTACGGCTTGAGTATTTTAAGAAGGACGGAAGAATCATAACATCAAGACTGACGATAACCAAAATCCGTGACACGTTCTTAAAAGAGAAGTGTCGTATGTAAATTAACCGCACCCTCTCTTTGTAAAGGATGAATGTGAAACAATTCACGCCCCCAAGTTAGATTTTGATCAATCAGGGATGTTTCGGGTTGCTTACACTTGAAATGCCTCTAAAGATAAAAATAGATTTATCCGCGTGGCTGTCATATATAAGTGTCTTTTCTTGCCTTAGATAACCATTCAAGAGTAGATACTTGAACAGTAGTAAGACAATAGCTATAAGCAAACAGTCTAACTAACGGGAAGTTAGTTATATAGGACGTCACATGATCTTAACTTAGAGCCGGTATTAATTAAGCAACAACCTTCGTTAAACATTGGAACATCGTTATAACTAAAGATATTCACCAACATCTTTTCTCTAATCCAACAGTGAAAGAGCTCGGGATATATTTCGACTGTGAGTACGTTGGTAATCATTTATTATATTATTAAGAAGTTCAAAAGCAGCATCAACATGTCCTTACTCAAAGTTTTCGCTTGTATAATGATGGTGAATTTCGCCTGCTCATCACCGATTTTACTGAACGTTATTGAGAAGACGATCGAAAGAGAAAGGAGAGATACAACGGGATGTCAAATTCCCCCGACCCTCGAAGACTTATTTGCCGAACTGAATCAGCACATCAACGTCACTCGATTCCTTATCGCCAAAGATGCCGTTCAACCCGCCAGCCTGATCACCAACGAGCTCAGCAATAACGAAGTCTACATCAGCCAAAACACACACGGTAACAAAGATTGCCCTCGAACTGGGGACAGTTTCAACCAAGACGATCCATTGTGGGTTCGATCCACCTGTCCCTGGTACTACGAATCTGAAGAATTAGGAAGCAACTACTACCCTGCCCACATTCCACAAGCTAAATGTAAATGCCGTTCATGTATTGGTAGCAACAACAGAGAGGAATGTGAAAAGGTCCGCACAAACATTCGAGTTCTGAAGAAAACAGGGTGCAAAAATGGATTTTATACATATGAAACGGAATTACACGAAGGAATTAGTGTAGGATGCACATGCGCAAGACCAAGAAGTTAGTCGAATTTTGTACATTGATCCGTGGTAACCGCAATTAGTTATTGCCCAGTTATTTGTCGAAATTCGGCATAATTAGTAGGTCTATTTTCAGACCATATTCTTTCTATGTATTTAAGGTATCCTTTATTTGTATAAATTATGTATTTATATGATTATATGTTGATGAATGTTGAACAGCTTGTATATAATATAGTTTGTATATATTTGAATTCATACTTAATTTAATATTACATTTTATCAACATGGACATATATACTGATTTAATAAGTTTATTTTAGCCCACTGCCATTTCCACCTGCCTTTGTAACGATGTTTTACTGTATTATTGACTGGTTATTTTAACCAGACGCATAACGAAATAATAATATTTATTTATTTATTAATATTTCTTATTATTTAATAATATTTCTTATTATTTAATAATATTTTATTTATGTAATAATATTTATTTATTTAATAATATTTATTTATTTATTAATATATTTTTTTTGACATTTATTAATTTATTGCATCAAATGCACAAAGTTTACATGTTGAATGTATGTTTGTATGTTAGTATTTATTATAAGTTGTGGATGTGAGTATACAAGAAATTCTGTATTAAGTTTATTAAAAGCAAAGACAAAATATATATTATTACACTTTGCTATTAAATAATATTTACGAAATCCATATATGTAAGATCCCAAATAGCAATTGAGAGAAATTATGAGTTTCCATTATAACAAATTAATTCATATTTAATTCAATCTATTTTGTTTGATTTACAATGTACAGACTTCTTTCATTAGACGTGTGTGCAACGTTTTGTGACCCTAACAGTTGTTTACATTTATATCAGTATTTGTTTTAGTCCTTTTTATGTTTGTGATATCATAGAAAAACCTAAGAGATTGACATTCCATTAAAATGTTAATTTCTGTGATAGTATTAAATATCGTAGTGAATTGTATTAATATCATTTATAAACAATAAGATCGTAAACACAGGGTTATATCCACACAATTTATATAATTATAAAAATATTGTATTTTAATATTACGATTTACAAAATTGTGATCGTAAAAAGATATCTTGAAGTGTATCAAACTGTTGGTAAAATGAAAAAAGAGAAATAACCTGAATTTTAAGAAAGAGAATATTTTTATTTGATAGAATAATTTATATTTTTACAATTGTGTTGTAAAGTTTGTTGATTTATTTATATTTATAATAAAGAAAATTAGAAATTAAATTTGATCTTGAGCTTTTATTTTCTTCAAAGAATATTGTTGTACAGTTTAATGAGGTGTCGTCAGTTTCACTAATGTGAAATAAAATGGGTTTTAACGTCTTACATATCTGAAGGTCTGCTCTTATTTCGAACTCCAACTGTCTAGGGTTCTCTTATGCACTCTTCCTCTCAACAAGAATAAAATCGGGTTTAACGTCGTGTCAACACAGCATTTCGGTCCATTTGAGATTAAAATTGGGTTAATTTATTCTATGTATAAGGGTGGACCTTTTGGTGCTATCCGACGAACTAGGCAACTCATTATTTATCCATCCCACTGGCGTTACCTCCAAGAAATGGGGCCCTGGCTTGCAAAAACACCCCTAAAAACATTAAACAATTCAAACTTGAATCTCAAAAAAGCAGACTTAATGGATGTATATCTACAGAATGGCTCTAAAACAAATTTGATTAAACAAGTTGTGTAAAACGATCTAAAGGTATCATAAATTAAGATGTCTGAGCCGTGGATTCGCATTAAAAAGCTCTTTCTCCTTGTTTTTTTTTATATTGGCGAATATCGAAAATCCCGCAACTCGTTTTTCCATATTCAGACCTGAATCTCAAAAAAGCAGATTTAATGTATGTATATCTACAGAATGTCTCCAAAACACATTTGATTAAACCAGTTGAGTAAAACGATCTAAAAATATCATAAATAAGGATGCTTGAGCAGTGGATTCGCATAAAAACTGCCTTTTCTCCTTGTTTTTCAATATTGGCGAATCTCTAAAAACGAGCTACTTGTTTTTCGATATTCAGGCTTTAATCTCAAAAACACAGATTTTAATCATGTAAACCATCATCTCCAGAATGTCTCCAAAACACATTTGATAAAATCAGTTTTGTAAAACGGTCCCCTAATCAATGGCGTTTCCGTAAAATACATTTTGACAGTTTGAATTCTAAAAAAGAGTAGGCAGCAGTGCCGCTGCCCGGGAAAAAATTTCATTTATACATAGTATATATACTCATAGTATACGTACGCCCGTCTTTATTCGCCTAGTCGGTGTTGAGAAACAGGGAGTTTAACAAGCCTTTTAATTTTATATATTTAAATTCCTTCGCCCAATCCCATTGTTCAAATAGAGATTAACCACTGTATCCGGTGCGGGAGGGGGGGGGCATGGGGAGCTAGTGGTCTAGAGTGCCACGCTTCGACCTCTTGTTGGCCGGTCACCTCTAGCTTGCGGCTGTGGTTTCGAGCGTATGTGTCATGGAGCGTATGTGTCATGGAGATAGGGGCGCCTTCTCAACCTCGTGGGTTTCCTCCGGACACGCCGGTTTCCTCCCACTGCTAAAGAACCCTACACGCGCAAGCGAATTATTGAAATAAAATTAAACCATATGTTAGTCCCGAAATGACCTAGTTTGTGTCGAGTGGACGTTAAACCCCATTTCTCTCTCTCTCTCTCTCTCTCTCTCTCTCCACTGTACCCGATGAACTTTCTCTACCAAAATTGGGAGTGAACCACAAGGCCTACTAGTTAGCGCCCTAGAGTCCTACCCACATTAACTACTTCCAAAATGCATTAAACTGTCGGAGAAACGTTCAACACAAGTCGTTCCGTTCTTTCCAATATTTTAAGTCCATAAACATTTTGGTGCCATTCTTTGGTGGTAGAAATCATTCTAATGGTTTATTTTTTGCTAGCCTGGATCCCATTTCTTAGAGGTAACGCCTGTGGGATTGATAAATAATGAGTTGCCCAGTTCTTCGGATGTCACAAAAACTCAAGGTCCGCCCTGACATACATGTAGTAAAAGGACAATTGCATTGGAAATTCTATAAAGAATTGTACACTTGAATATAAAATGAATAAACCGCATTTTAATCTCAAATGGACAGATCGATTCAAAAAGAGCGTAGTGCCGCTGTCCAGGCAAAATTCTCGTCGTGGTACACTGCATCGCGCAAGCCCGTCTTAAGAACTGTAAGACGTTAAAACCAATTTTGTGTCACTTTAGTGAAACTGTTGATGCCTCATTAAACTTTACATTAATATTCTTTGAAGTTATTAAAGCTCAAGACCAAATTTAAATTATAATTTTCTTTATTATAAATATAAATAAACCAAAAAAAATTACAACACGAATGTAAAAATATAAATTATTCTATCAAATATAAATATTCTCTTTCTTAAAATTTAGGTTAGTGGGTTTTTTTTCATTTTTCCAACAGTTTGATACATTTCAAGATATCTTTTTAAGACCACAACTGTATAATTAAAATATTAAAATACAATTTTTGTAATTATATAAATTGTGTGGATATTACCCTGTGTTTACGATCTTATTGTTTATAAATGATATTAATACAATCAACATGATATTTAATACTTTCACAGAAATTAACATTTTAATGGAATGTCAATCTCTTAGGTTTTTCTTTGATATCACAAACATAAAAGGGACTAAAACAAATACTGATATAAATAAAATCTAACAACTGTTGACTTTGCACACACGTCTAATGAAATGAATTTGTAAATTGTAAATCAAACAACACAGATTAAATTATGAATGAATTCATTATAATAGAAAATCATAATTTTCTCTCAATCGGTATTTGTGATGTTACGGATTTCTTAAACAAAATTTAAAAGCCAAGTGTAACATTATATTTAGTCTCTGTGCCCTTTACATTTCTCACCATTCTAAAGCTAATTAACTAACAAAACTGAGTCTTACTTTGCGCCCTTCACATTTCCTCTTATTCTATAACTAATTAACATAAACTGGGTCTTAATTTGTTTTTAATAAACTTGAATGAGCACAGAATATCATATATACCTCACATTCACAACTTATAAATACTAGCATTCAAACATACATGCCACATGAAAACTTTATGCATTTGATACAATGAATTAATAAATATCAAATCAATAAATATAAATAAATAACATTAAATATGAATAAATAAATATTATTAAATAAATAAATATTATTAAATAAATAAAATATGAATAAATAAATAAATATGAATAAATAAATAAAATATTATTAAATAATTAAGAAATATTGATAAATAAATAAATATTATTATTTGGTTATGCGTCTGGTTGAAATAACCAGTCAATAATACAGTAAAACATCGTTGCAAAGGCAGGTGGAAATGGCAGTGGGCTAAAATAAACTTATTAAATCAATATATATGTCCATGTTGATAAAATGTAATATTAAATTAAGTATGAATTCAAATATATACAAGCTACATTATATACAAGCTATTCAACATTCATCAACATATAATCATATTAATACAAAATTTATACAAATAAAATATACCTTAAATACATAGAAATAATGGTCTGAAAATAGACCTACTAATTATGTCGAACTTCGACAAATAACTGGGCAATAACTAATTGCGGTTACCGCGGATCAATGTACAAAATTCGACTAACTTCTTGGTCTGGCGCATGTGCATCCTACACTAATTCCTTCGTGTAATTCCGTTTCATATGTATAAAATCCATTTTTGCACCCTGTTTTCTTCAGAACTCGAATGTTTGTGCGGACCTTTTCACATTCCTCTCTGTTGTTGCTACCAATACATGAACGGCATTTACATTTAGCTTGTGGAATATGAGCAGGGTAGTAGCTGCTTCCTAATTCTTCAGATTCGTAGTACCAGGGACAGGTGGATCGAATCCACAACGGATCGTCTTGGTTGAAACTGTCCCCAGCTCCAGGACAATTTGTGTTACCGTGTGTGTTTTGACTGATGTAGACTTCGTTATTGCTGAGCTCGTTGGTGATCAGGCTGGCGGGTTGAACGGCATCTTTGGCGATAAGAAATCGAGTAACGTTGATGTGCTGATTCAGTTCGGCAAATAAGTCTTCGAGGGTCGGGGGAATTTGACATCCCGTTGTATCTCTCCTTTCTCTTTCGATCGACTTCTCAATAACGTTCAGTAAAATCGGTGATGAGCAGGCGAAATTCACCATCATTATACAAGCGAAAACTTTAAGTAAAGACATGTTGATGCTGCTTCTGAACTTCTGAATAATATTATAAATGGTTACCAAGGTACTCACAGTAGAAATATATGTCGGGTTCTTTCACTGTTGGATTAGAGACAAGATGTTGTTGAATGTCTTTGGTTTTAACAATGTTCCAATCTTTAACGAAGGTTGTTGCTTAACTAATACCGGCTGTAAGATCCTATGGTGCTCTATAATATAACTAATGTCCCGTTAGACCGCTTGCTTATAGCTGTTGTCTTATTGCTGTTCAAGTATCTACTGTTGAATGATTGACTTCTTCATGAAATACACTTATTATATATGACAGACACGCGGAAGTAAATGCATTCTAAGCAACCTTAAACATCCTTGATTGAACAATATCCCACTTGGGGGCGTGAATTGTTTTTCATTCAATCCATAGAGGGACAAGGTGCGGGAAATACCGTAATTTGTTGATGATTTTCTTCCGGAAATTGACGTACGTTTCAACATTGGTTCTTTCCATAGTCAGCTATTGCACACATTTGTAAAAAGGGGTTTGATTGAATTGGGATTCTTTAGATCACGGGGTCTGCCAGTTAGTCAAGATTCGTCCACTCAACACAGAACGAATCATGGGACTAACAAATTTGAACAATACGCATGGACGAAGGGAATGAAATAAGTAAAATGAAATGGAGTTTCACGTCTTACTTCTCAGCACCAATTGGGCTAATAAAAATGAACGTACAGGTTCTATGAGGGATGATGGACATTTCGTCCGGCAGCGGCATTACGGCTCTTATTAACAATTCCAACTTTCAACATTTATTTTGCGTAAACGTCTGGTTGTTGACGAAGCTCTTGGTTTTTCCTCCAATCCGAACGATAATACGCTGTCCTTTGTCAGGCGTTTACCACTGGCAAGTGGGGGAACCACGTTGACTGGTCGCTAACCTGAAGGTCCCGTGTTCGATCCCAGTATTGGTCGAGAGATTTCATCTGGATTTTCCGATCTAGATCCGCGTCAGTGGTACAGGATCGGTGGTATGACAAGGGACAACGTATAGTCGTTCTACTGAGACGAAAAACTGATGTCCCGTGTACGAGTTGGCGCGCACGTTAAAGAACCCTTGGCAAAAAATTAAAAAAAAGAATACGCAGAATCGTTGTTTGTTCTGGCAAAAATCACCTCATTGCAAACGTAAAAGTTATCATCAAATAACACACTAAATAAGTACCTGTTTGATGAATTTTAATAGTTATCATGTTCGGTGCTCATTTGAAGGAGCTTAAAATTAGACATCATGTTAGGTGCCGGTTTGAAGAGGTTAAAAGCACCTAGTTATCCTTTTAGGTGCCCATTTGAACAGGTTTGAAATAATATGCAAACGTCATGGGCCTTGTCGTCATCGCGCTAGTCGTCGCTTTATTCATACTGCGTAAGCACGGAAATTGACAAATTTAAAAATAAACAGTCAAAGAACTGTACATCAACAACGTTGTAGGAAATGTATAAAATTACGTTATATGTGCAAAGTTTCAGTACCTTGTTCGTAGAAGAATCATAACAAATACCCCTTTTTTGTCTAAGTCTAAAATTATAACACAGTAGTCTGGAATAAATATTAAGAATGCGATGTATCAATAAATGATTGGCTGGTCTTATCGATAACTGGGTTTTTGTTGAGGTGATATGGGCTTGAGACTATTAAGACAAAGAACGCAGTGTCTTCGGTTCTTTATGGGCGTCGTCTCATCTAGCGAATGTATGCCTCACACCAACTGTACTTAGTTTTCATAAGTGTAAAATCCAGTAATACAACCTGTTTTCGTAAGTGTAAAACCCAGCAACACATCCCTTTGTCTTCAGGACTCGAACCAGAATTGTCGACATTTTTATCTGCTCTGGATTAGGAATTTCCTCGGGCTGTGGCATTTCCACTTTGTTTACGTGAAAGTCAAAGCGGAAAGATAAGTTGACCTCGTTTTGTTCGCACCACCTGATTGATTAGGCAACATTTCCATCCCAGCCCTCAAGCCCTACAGGCAGTGGGCCTACCCTCAAGCCCTACAGGCAGTGGACCTATGCTCGACCCTGCAGACATTAGAGACCAACACTCAAACCTTCAGACAGTAGACCAATCCAGGCGCGGATCCAGGATTTTTTGCAGGGGGGGGGGGTCTAGGTTTGATAATTGCGGTGGTAAATTAGATTCAATGTGGTGCATTCTGACGTATTTCCGGACCCCCTGGACACCCCCCACCTCTGGATCTGCGCCTACATTCCTTGGCAAGTGGGAACCAAGCTTGTGAATTCTCGCGAGTTTTCTCGACCAACACTTGGATTCGAAACCAGAACAACCTGGTGATGTAACCCCAAATTCACCTCAAATATTTACTGCTAAAGCGTCTAGTCTTTTGGGTGGTAGGAAAACCTTAGATCGGTGAACAAATTGGGAGTACACATAAAAAGTCCCATGACAGTTGGAATTCTCGAATTCTCAGAACAGTAGACGGACACTATAAAATTAGTGTAAACAGAAATACGGATATTTGTAATTATTTATAAATACTTCCACGTGATAACTCAAATCCCCAATTACAAGTATAAATATCTTTTCTACATTAAGTCAATCATTTGTGAACACTAACAAGACAACGGCAGTAGTCAAGTGGTTTAATGGAAAAACATTTAACTGTACAGAACAACACAGGAATTTTTTTTTAGCAGATATCAATTCAGCATCTTCTCTCGTTAAACACTGGAACATCGATAAAACTAAAGATATTCATCAAAATCCTTTCTCTAATCCAACAGTGACAGAACACGAAATATATTGTGACCGCAAGTACATTGGTAACCATTACTTGTAGCAGAAGTCCAGAAGCAGCATCAAGATGTCCTTACTTAAACTTTTCGCTTGTATAATGATGGTGAATTTCGCCTGCTCATCACCGATTTTACTGAACGTTATTGAGAAGACGATCGAAAAAGAAAGGAGAGATACAACGGGGTGTCAAATTCCCTCGACCCTCCGAGACGTATTTGCCGAATTGAATCAGCACATCAACGTCACTCGATTTCTTATCGCCAAAGATGCCGTTCAACCCGCCAGCCTGATCACCAACGAGCTCAGCAATAACGAAGTCTACATCAGCCAAAACACACACGGTAGCACACATTGTCCTCGAACTGGGGACAGTTTCGGCCCAGGCGCTCCATTGTGGGTTCGATCCACCTGTCCCTGGTACTACGAGTCTGAAGAATTAGGAAGCAACTACTACCCTGCCCATATTCCACAAGCTAAATGTAAATGCCGTTCATGTATTGGTAGCAACAACAGAGAGGGATGTGAAAAAGTACGCACAAATATTCGATTTATGAAGAAAACAGGTTGCAAAAATGGATTTTTTACATATGAAACGGAATTACACGAAGGAATTAGTGTAGGATGCACATGCGCAAGAAATTAACTTTGATATTTGGTAACCGCAATTAGTTATTGCCCGGCCGTTGTCGAAATTCGACTTAATCAGTAGGTCTATTGTCAGGCCATATATTATGTCTTAGTATTTTACTTATCGTTTATTTGTATCAAGATGTATTATATAAGACTGACATAACGAGTTATTCATTCTTTCTACAATAGATGAAAAAACAGATAATAAAAAATAAAATGAACACACTGAACGTTTCAATCAAACTATCTTATTTTAAATGTTTGAAATTGTGACAATAAATATCTTAATTAGGCGTGAGTGTCAAGAACCAATGCTACGATAATAAAGGAATTGAACATTGTCTGAAAATATGGCAGACATTGTCTAATGCCCTCAATATGTGAGAATGTTGAATATGGGCTTGTCATGTGAATGGATGTATGAATAATAATTTATATAAAATTTGTAGCAGGAAAAATTTTCCGGCAATGGACATTCTTTATCTCTTAAATACAGCATCTTTAATATTAGTACCCGTTGATGAAACGTTAGATAGCTTGTTTTATCATCATAATATGTTTATAATTTAATTTGTATATATTTAAATCCCTATTTAATGTATATAAGCTTTATTTGTAATCAACAGGTGAACTTTAATAAAATGTTGATCAGTTAAAATTTATATGTAACTTTAATTTATTAAGCTTTTATTACCTCACTGTCATTTCCACCTGTGTATGTAACTGTACATTAATATTATTGTATATTTTGTTATCCACGATCGATTTAGGATCTAAAACTTGTAAATACATCATAATTGATCATTCTTTTTATAAAAATTGTAACTCTCATAACCATAAATTTATTTTAGCTCACTGTCGTTTCCGCCTCTGTATTTCTTTTTAACAGTAACTGGTATTATTATATATAATTGACTGGTTATTTTTAACCAAAGATCTCATTTTAAGGGACCTGAAGCCCATCATTCTTTCTAAAATGAATGTAACTGTTGACAGAGCACAGTTTTTAAAGGATACAATCACTAGTTTTATTCTAATTAGCACGTTTCGAGAAGTATCCTCTTATGGTTATCAAGCACAATGACGGTACTTGTTCAATTCTTTAAATGATTTTAGAATAAAACTAGTGATTGTATCCCATAAAAACTGGGTTCTGTAAACGTGTTTACCGATCGCTAAATGCCGCTTAAAGATAATGTAACTGTTATAGCCATGGCCTATAATGACTTTATGAATGAGTTTTATATTTCATAGGTATCAATCATCTAATTAAAATGAAAGGCCAGGCGCGGATCCAGGATTTTTGGCAGGGGGGGGGTCTAGGGTTGATAAAAGGCACTCAACCAATTAACGGTGGGTTTGGGGGCCCTCCCCCAGGAAAATTTGGTAAATTAGATTCAATTTGGTGCATTCTGACGTGTTTCCGGAAGGTAAATTCCAAAATTACAGGTCTAAAAGTCGCCAATAAAATCGCATAAAAAATTTTCAAGTCTGAGCAGGGGGGGGGGGGGGGGGGGGCGGACCCCCTGGACCCCCCCTCTGGATCCGCGCCTGAAGGCACTATTTATTTATTTATTTAGGTGTAAATGTAAAGGACACAAATAAATTTCTATGTCGTACTTGACTATAAAATCAAGTCCAAGAAACTCTGTGCACGCCAGCGGGTATCATTCCCTCTGAACGGCTAGGTACTGTTCCTTATCAGCCCCAAATCCCAACCCCACGCAAAGCACGCTGGAAAATCCCGAGGAACATTTCGGCCAACACCAAGATAAAGCTTTGACAGAACAAGGTTTTTATGGGATACAATCACTAGTTTTATTCTAAAAGCACGACGTTTTGACAAGGATCTCTTATCGTTATCAAGCACAAATGACAATTTAGTAAAGTAAGGTCAATATATATATGAAAATAATAAGAAACCATCTACATAGATTAAAATAACAGTAATAGAAATAATATAAGGAGAAATGATATTTAACAAAAACAACAAACTTAAGAAAATAATATAGCTACTAATAAATACCAATACTGCATGAGTAGGGGGCTGTTAACAGTTAGAGGCCCTTGTCGAAACTTGTCGAAACGTCGTGCTTTTAGAATAAAACTAGTGATTGTTTCCCATAAAAAATGCCACTAAAAGGTCAGGATAAAGCTGCAGACATCTTGATAAGTGAGTCTGCACAGTACTCTACACAGACAAAATTCACCGATTGTTAGATAACCAAACTTATGTTGATGTTTCAATTTTTTTTTTTAAACAACGGCGGTTAATTGGGTATGACCCTGGAGGGCGCGTTTACGATACTCGCATTGGCCGACAAAGTTCATCGGGATTTTCCGGCGTGGTTTTCCCCTGGTCAGTGGTACGGGACAGTGACAGATGTTTAGTCGTGTGGATGGTACGAAAAACAACTTGCTGTGGCCAAATTTCCAGGTCAAATTTCCCCCATTGTATACTGTATGGAAGTTTTCATTAACCAAGTCGGAGCAGAACAGTAGGACGTTAAACGCCATTTCTCATATTATATTTTATATTTATTTCCAAAATAAACATTACATTTTAAAGAAAAAATAAGTGACTGCACCGTACAAGAACATCAATAAATCAACATAACCAAAGTATGATATGTATACAAAACAATCACTTAATAAATAATGTATAAATAAATATCTATAAATAAAAACAATAACAAACTTCACGAAAGAAAACCCCCCACATCTAATTACATCAATCACATGCACCCCCCCCCCGTATCTTTTACACGATCTGATGTCTTATTTCAGTGTTCATTCGAGCGTGAATACTCAAAATCAATCATACCATGAATCCTTTAAAAATACTTCAAGTTATTGTCTAAGTATATCACATTCTATAGTACATAGTGGATTCATTTCAAATTACCACAACATATATTAATAAATTATACAAACAAAGATAAATAACTGGATGGAGTCCTCGATAACCGGGCTTTGGTTGAGGTGAATTCGACCTGAGTATTTTAAAGATGGACGCAATGTATTCGTCTTCTATGGACGCCTCCTCATCGTGCGCATGTACATCCCACATTCACTACACGTAGTTCGTTTTCATAAGTGTAAAATCCACCAACACAGCCCGTTTTCTTCAGGACTCGAACCTGTGTAGTGATTCTTTCGCACTTGGTACGACCGGTGCTTCCAATGCATGTGTTACATTTACACTTAGCTTGTGGAATATGAGCAGGATAATAGTTGCTTCCTAATTCTTCGGGGTCATAATACCAGGGACAGGTGGATCGAACCCACAATGGATCGTCAGTTGTAAAACTATCTAGAGTGGGTGGGCAGACTTTGTTACTGTGTATATTTTGGCTGATGTAGACTTCATTTTCGCTAAGCTCATTCTCAACCAAACTGGCTGGTTGAGTGGCGTTTTGATATATCAAAAACTTGGAAACGTTGATGTCTTTATTCAACTCCGTGAACAAGGCTTCAAGACTCTGCGGAACCTGGCACTCTATGTTTGTGGTGGTGGATCGTTTCTCTCGTCCAATAGAGTTTTCAATAGCGTTTAATAAAAGTGACGATGAGTTTACAGAATGAATCATCACAACGGCCACACAATGATGGAAGATAACCAGAATTCTGGACATTTTGTCTGCACTTTTCTTTGATTCAATTCTTATAGTCTTCTACTGCTTCAACCATCGGTTCGAGGATGTCTGCTTCAGAGTTTCTGCAAGTCGTATTAATGTAACAATTTTTTTTTTACCCTTTTATATATATCTCGATATTAGCAGCGTTTCGTTTTTGGCAATAAATCGATTTCCTCTTCCTGTTCTTTTGTCGTTGTCTTCTTATAGCAGTATTATTAAGCTAAACTGTTGCGGCTATTGACCCGGTGACGTCAGACATCGATTAATCAATCAGCGTTGACGTTTTTAGGGGTTTGCCCACAGTTCATTGTGAACAGGCCAAACGAAACGAAACGAAACAAAACGAAACGAAGTCGGATCTGTGTCTCAATCAGATTGAGTGATATGTTTTTATAATAAAAAAAAAAAAACACTGAATTTTAATTTTATGTTGTGATTTTATGCTTACGCTAGGTTTCCACTATCACGATTAGCGCTGGATTGAAATCGTGATGTAATCGTGGTGATCCTCCCAGGTCTGGTCAAATATTAGCAATCATGTTGATCATATAGAAACGTATCATAACGTACCAGATCATGGATTCATTAAAGACAAACCTATCCTATAACATATCCCACGACAGTGGGAATCTAGCATTACCAAAGTATAATATTGTTATGAAACTTAAAGAGAGCATCATCATTGTCACCATGAATGGAGTGTGGTTTTATGCTTCGGTCATGAGGAGGTGAATTTTGCCATTTTACGTGCGTTTCTGCCTAATCAGTGGACCTAATTTTTCGCAAATAGATTACCCATTATTTGCCAGCTATAACATGTGAAATTATCATTTTATGAATAATTTCCAAAAATACTAATGTAGCTATAAATATCGGAAGGAAGGAATTATCTAGTAACTGTTATATGTTACATTTATTTATTATGGATATTTGTTCAATGGATTAGGTGGGACTTTATCCGGGAAACCTACAAAGTTGGAAACGAATTTGAGAAATCCGACGAATCTTCTTGATTCACTGAACTCACTGGATATTCTGATGATGAGTGAATTCGGGATATTCTGATCAGTGAACTCGGGATATCCACTGTTAACTCTGATCATTGAACTAGGGATATTCTGATCATTGAACTCGGGATATTCTGGTCATTGAATTCGAGATATTCACAGTGAACTCGGGATATCCTGGTCGAGGACCTTGTGTTCTAACTACATCGACCAAAATTTACAGCCGAAGAAGAAACACCTTTGTTGAAAAATGGTAATGATGCACTTGGGTGGTGTCTTTGGGCAGAAGACTATTAAACCTATGCACGTTCGCAGGTTGTAGATTTTAGGACAGGTTTAATTTTAATCATATACCGTCATTGTTTACATCACGAGGCCTTATTGTAGTAATCACGTGACCCAGGCGTCCAGACAAGGAAAACGTGTTATCAGAGGCCCCGGGTACAGAGCAGTATAAACAAACATGTAAAAGTTCTACTTATCTGCACCAAACAAGATTATGAAGACGAGCTCAGTGTCTGCCAACTTTTTACCGATTAAAAGTGCCAATAAATGATTCTTTAACGTACACGCCAACTGGCTTCGTTCCATCCGTAGATACCATTCTTTTTGTGTTTTGTTTTCATGTGTCACGGTGGTTAATTGAGTAAGACACCGGCTCGCTAGCCTGGAAGTTGAATGTTTGTTCCCTGCATTTGCCGACATTGTCCATCGGGATTTTCCAGCGTTTCCCTTTCTCAGTAGTGCAGGGCGGAAGGCCTGACAAAGACAGCAGACTAGTCGTTTGGAAAAACCGAGGTCCCGTATACACATTGGCAAGCACGTGAAAGATCACTTGACAGTTTGAATTTGATACAAGTGTAGGCCATAGAGCCGATGTCCGAACTTTTCCCTGATATCAATCATAATGTATGACGTATACCCGTCTTCATTGGCCAGGTGAGAGCAGAACAGAAAGACGTTAAACCCCATTTCATTTTATTTGATATTTTTATTTTTATGGATTTCAAAAACTAAATATTACAAGAACATCAATAAATTAACATAAACAAAGTATGATATGTATAGAAAACAATCACTTAATAAATGAAGTATAAATAAATATCTATAAATAAAAACAATAACAAACTTCACGAAAGAAAAACGCCGACATCTAATTACATGGATCGTATGCACTTATTTTTTACACGTTCTGATGTTTTATTTCAGTGTTCATTCAAGCGTGAATACTCATAATCAACCATACCATCAGTACACGTGAACCGAAAAAAAGGATGATAATAATAAAATATATAATAAAATAAACGAACATAGATCATAGGTTGTCATGAAAAGGTGTATAATAAATAAAATGTAATATTTTATACGGACATTAAATTAACTATAACAAAGGAATTTATAAATAAGAGTCTCTTTTAAAGTGATTTAAAGCAGTAAACAAAATCTACGATTTCGTCCGCCATTAAATATGAATAAGGTGTTAAACGCCCATTTGATGGGGCCCTTTTACTCACTGTAATAGATTGTTTTAATTATATACATCTATCAAATTATACACAGTGTTCTATCAAATTATACACAATGTCCTATCAAATCTATATAATTGTGTTATACACAACAACAAAAACCACAGTGGACTAGTCCATAGAAAACAATAAACATACTACGCTAAATTTAGAAAATCAATGAGCCCCAAATCCGACAGAAATGGACAGAATTAAGTAATAGGTAGAAAACTATTTTCAAAAGGCTTTGGTGCGTGGTTCGAAAAGGATTATCCCCTTTTCTCATACACAATATGTTTTCTCGGTTACTTTTTACCCCAAATAATAAGTTCCCTAGGAAAATTTATTTAAACACATAGAACATGAAAGACTAACATAAATGTTCAAATTATACAATTTTATCATATATATAAAATAAAACTGATTGAAATTTGAACACAGTTAATTTCTATTTGATAGTACACTGTGGAATCCTTTTAAAAAAACATCAAGTTATTGTCCAAGTATATCACATTCTATAGTACATAGTGGATTCATTTCAAATTACCACAACATATATTAATAAATTATACAAACAAAGATAAATAACTGGATGGAGTCCTCGATAACCGGGCTTTGGTTGAGGTGAATTCGACCTGAGTATTTTAAAGATGGACGCAATGTATTCGTCTTCTATGGACGCCTCCTCATCGTGCGCATGTACATCCCACATTCACTACACGTAGTTCGTTTTCATAAGTGTAAAATCCACCAACACAGCCCGTTTTCTTCAGGACTCGAACCTGTGTGGTGATTCTTTCGCACTTGGTACGACCGGTGCTTCCAATGCATGTGTTACATTTACACTTAGCTTGTGGAATATGAGCAGGATAATAGTTGCTTCCTAATTCTTCGGGGTCATAATACCAGGGACAGGTGGATCGAACCCACAATGGATCGTCAGTTGTAAAACTATCTAGAGTGGGTGGGCAGACTTTGTTACCGTGTGTATTTTGGCTGATGTAGACTTCATTTTCGCTAAGTTCATTCTTAACCAAACTGGCTGGTTGAGTGGCGTTTTGATAGATCAAAAACTTGGAAACATTGATGTCTCTATTCAACTCCGTGAACAAAGCTTCAAGATTCTGAGGAACTTGGCACTCTATTGTGGTGGTGATGGCTCGTTTCTCTCGTTCAATAGAGTTTTCAATAGCTTTTAATAAAAGTGACGATGAGCTTACAGAATGAATCATCACAACGGCCACACAAAGGTGGAAGATAACCAGAATTCCTGACATTTTATCTGCTCTGTTCTTCGATTCCCTTCCTATAGTTTTGTACTGCTTCAATCACCGGTTCACGTATGTCTGTTTCAGTGGTTCTTCTAGTCGTATTAATCTCTAACAAAATATTATTTTCACCTTTTTATATCGTTCTCGGTGTAGTAGCGTTTCTAGTTGCTCTTCCTTTTCTTTTGTCTTCTTCTTATAGTAATACTAGTAAGCTAAAAGGATGGTCACGTGCTTTGCTTGTTGCTATATGTCTATGTACTTATTCACGAACATAAAGCGAGTGGGTGGTTTGTTCTTATTCAGCTTTAGAGCCTTTTATACGTAACCTCGACTAATGCGGATATTGAGTCTTGTCGTCGGTGATTAATGGATACTTACTTGGTTACGCTTGCAATGAAGGAAACATTGGTGTACATCAACGTAACAACCGGATTTTGACCTATCCAATGTTATGATAAAAATAAACCTGTTTATCCTTAGGGTTGGCGAGGGTTGCCGTTTTGTTCCTTCCGGTGACGATTTGTGCTAAATCGGTCGCCTGTCTCTCTAACGTATCAATAACCCAAATTGGCAAAAGTGAAAAATAGGGAAGAATTTTATAATACTTCCAATACCCTGGTATGCCCACAACTTAATTAGTTTTATTAAGTTATGGGTAATTTGTAGCCCACTGGTAAATTATCGAAATTATCGCCTCTGTAATTTCAAGAATCATATTCCAATGTATCTCATGTCATTTGGTACGAAGACCACAAACTTTAAGATAATGTGGGGTTTTCATTTCAAGTACGACTGGATCTTTTATGTACATTGATTATTTTTAATGAAATTGGGTGCAACCTTTTATTATTTTTAATACTTAATTGAAATCAGACGTAGGGATTTTTGTTGAAAAGTTCGAATTAATAAAGATACAGGCCACTGATTGATACGTTCGATGTCTCGTGTCTCGTCGTGACTGTTATAAGAAGCAACATAGGCATATCGTCGCAAATAATCTTACTTTTGAGTCTAGACTTTATAAATAATAGATATTAAAAAGAGTAAATGGCATAGTATCAATCCTTGTTGAACACCGGATAGTATTTGCCTAGGACATAATGGAAATAAAATGAAATGGAGTTTAACGTCCTACTGTTCTGCTCCGAACTGGGCTAATGAAGTCGGGCATGTGTCATACAGTGTGCTATGAAGGACATTTTCCCCTCCGAAGGACTAGACAGCTGTCATTTTCAGACCCTCCACCATGCATCACTGACTATCTGTGGCGATATTAACTGTTTGGAATCGTTTTGACAACTAACTTTTAAGAGAGCTAAGCTTTTAATTTATGAATAACGTGGCTGTCATAAAAGCTATACATATATAAAATATTGTCTTTATCTCGCCACAATGTAAAAGCCTGTCCAAAAAACTCATTCATATAAATCAACTTATATACGGCGCTATATCGAGATTGAAGGCCATATTAAGATGGACTACGTAATTTAATTGAAATAATATGTACATTTAATCGTAGATTAATTTCTTATTTTGACAAGCTACTTCCCCACATTTATAATATATTCGAGTGCATATATCATTATCATAAAGGAACCAGAGTTCACATTGGCCTTTAATGTTTTCCCGTCAAAATGAATGATAATGTTTATATATTTTATCTTCCAAAAATGTTCAATAACAAAAATACAGACACGTAACAATTCTATTGCTTAGATATTGTAAAACAGTTATATGCAATTTGATAAAACAACTTTACAAATACTTGTTTGCTGTACATTAGCCCAGTATTTTTTTTTTTTTTTTTTTTTGTTCTTAGTTAGGATCACTTTAATATAATTGAAATCAAATTTGATAGTGGTTTTGAGACATTTTAAATCAGGTTTTGTTTCCTCGCTAACAATCTACAGTGGCTATACGTAAGCTGTACATAACAATCTAATACAACAATGATATGAATGAACATTTACAAATTCTGATGAGAGCCAATACTTTCTTTAGTCCTTTTACATAACATACCTTATTGAACAATAATTCAGTCTTTCCTATGTCACTGTATAAAGGGACACGGTGGCTCGCTGTGTATGGCATTGTCTCATTAATCATACGCGATACAATGTGCTGTGAGGGTAATGTGTACACGGGACCTCGGTGTCTCGTACCATCCGAACGACCATACGTTGTCTCTTTCCAGACGGGGGGATGGGTGACCGAATTGTTAGCGTGCGCGCTGTATCATACGGCCTGCCATTGAGTCATCTGTCGTGGTTTCGAATCTCCGGTTGGACGTGGCAAGGAGTAGGATCGCCTGTCCAGCCCCGTGGGTTTTCTCCGGGTACTCCGGTTTCCTCCCAATGCTAAAACCCCTAGGCGAAGGCGAATTAAAGAAATAAAATTAAACCATATGTTAGTCCCGAAATGGCCTAGTTTGTGTCGAGTGGACGTGTACCACTGACAGGGAGGAGTCATGCCGTAAAATTCTGATGAACTTTCTCGGCCAACGCAGCCTACAAGGATCGCACACGGGATCTCCCGGATAGCGAGCCACTATGACCCCACAATGAGCGAGAAAGTTACTGAGTATTTTATAGATGTGCTTCTCGTTGTCAGTTGTGGAAGGGAGTAGCCTACAGCCACTTCTAGGTCCCATGTATATCACTGTATATTAAAGACACTCCAACAACCGGAACATGACCACCTTCATTAATCGGTTGAAGCAGAATAGTACATAATTTCCGTGAACTCGTGTCAGGTTTTGCGTAAGAAAGAACGGGGAAGAAAAGAAAAGAAAATATTGGGTTGTTTTTTTTTTGTATCTATAAATATATATATTTGTAAACATGTATATTGTTTTCTATGTGTTTTGGGCGAATATATTATTGTCATTTTTTTTATTAATATCATTAATATTTTGGAACTGGAAATGGACACAAATGGGTCGCAACCCATACAGTAATGTAACAAAATGATGTATACAAAACGATTTACATTCAGTCGATTTTGTTTTTACTACGAATTCAAATCAGTTATGTTCGGCGATTGCCCCACGGGTAAGAATATGAATATTACGTCCTTGTTTGACATGACTTGTGATAGATGTCTAGCTTCTTCTTCGAGTCCCTTGTTACAAATTGCGCTGAAATGCTTTCTGGTAGACGATTCGTGTACCAGTGGTAAAATATTTATTTTGTCGTACCAGATGTCCACTGGTTCACGGTAAGATCGCATCGATATTGATTTAAATTGGCAAAAAATGGTGTATTCAATGTCTAAGACCGTGGATGATATTGAGTTAGAGGCTCAGCTACTTTAAATAAAATAACAAAGTATTCAGCTCCTTCTAAGCATATATTATTTTACTTCTGTGGCTGTGTATGTCACTTTGAAATGATTTTCGAATACAAATTGATACATCGTAAAGTTACCCCTTTTATTACAAATTCATGATCATGATGCACACAGTACTTTTAGATCGGCTGTTCTTGATTATCTTGTTGGGTGAGATTGGATGGCCGAGTGGAAATGAATGAAATGAAATCGGGTTTAACGTCCTACTATTCTGCACATGCCTTACAGTGTGCTATAAGGGAAATTTTTCCCGGGCAGCGGCGCTACGGCTTACTCTTATATCGCATTCCAACTACCAAGGGCTCTTTTACGTGTACGCCAATGTGTACACTGGACCTCTTTTTTTTTATCCCATCCGAACGACTAGACAGAAATTTTCTCGGCCAATGCAAGGATCGAACGTTAGAGAGTGTGCGTTGTATCATTAGGTTTGTAATTGAGTCAACTGGCTGGTTGTTTGGTAGGAAACTTTGATATGCCGTGAGAAAAATGGTGTTTGTCAGACGATTCTCACAATACGGGGGAGTGCAGTAATTACTGTTCAAGATAATGGTCACTTATACGATTTTGTTCGTCATTTCCGGACACTTTGTCAACGTAATAAGTGTAACAGTCCAAAGCAGAAGGAAACCGAAGATTATCTTCTCTTCAATGTACGAAGAGAGATGTCACGGACTGGACTGCCATGATGAGTTACTGAAATAAATTTCCAAGTGACTACTTGACTTTAAACAACTGATTTCCGTTTGATCTTAAGAAATCCAAAATGGTCTTAACGAATAGCCAGAAATGGTACAATTGGAGCTTCATTAAAGTGATATCGGTCACTAAGGAAAGTATGTTTAGTGGTTGATGAGACGGGGAGCCGAGGACTACCATGTTTGAATGACTAAAAATAGCGCTGACTAAATTTATTTCGCTTCCCCAACGCGGGATTCTCGGGCTCGCGCCCGGTGTTAGCTGAAAAAGTTCAACGAGATTTACAGGCGTGTTGTCCCTGTGTCGACTGTGGGGGACAAAGGATCCGATAGGGAACACAGGCGCGGATCCAGAGGGGGGGGGGGTCCACCCCCCCCCCTTGCTCAGCTACATAAAAAAAAAATAATGCCTTGCATCAATGAAATTACATCACCAAGCGATCCTACATCAGTATAAAAATGATTTTTCTGTTTAAAAAGCTCAATTTGTATGTATGCCTATGTAATTTAGAGACGATGATGGCAGATTTCCGTAACAGAAACCTGGCAAACCCCCTCCTGCAAAAATTCCTGGATCCGCCCCTGGAACAGTGTGTAGTTGTTTGAGTGGGACAACAAATTTATGTCCTATATACGGGCACGTAAAAATCGCTAATATCAAGGACGTTTATATAACTCGGGGGTAATTTGTCATTCAGCCAGTAGACAGCTGTCTTCCGAGATGGTCTACATTTTCTCATTTGCTTCGTTGTATTCAGTATTGTTTGTTTTTTGCTCTGTTTTTGTGATGAGTGGAACATGTGCCCTAACTGTTTTCAAAATGCCCCGATTCTATTGAATACCAAAACGGTTCTTAAAAGATTGAGAACATTTAGTTTTAGACTACCTGGGTTTTTTTAATACATTTCCACGACGTGGTTAGTTGTATGGTTTCTATTAGTTATATTCCTGATAGTTTTCAAATTAGTGACGGCTGTGTCACTACAGGCCCGAGACTGGACAGCGCAGTGGACGGTTGCGGCTACCCTCCCCCTCTCCCGAATCTATTCACTTGATTTCAATTATTCGTTTGTTTGTGATTTCTGCGTATTATCGTGTCTTATCCGTATTTGTTTTTGTGTAAATCGTGTGCGGTGTGGCGCCCCCCACCTCAGCACTTACTATTAGTGATAGCAGGTAAATTCCTCAATCTCAAAGAAAATGAATAAACACATGTATTTCTTTGAAATGTGTCGTTTCCGTCGAATGTCTTTGTTCAGGTGCCAAACCTATCTAATTACAAAGCAAATATATGTCGCTTATAATTTATCATTCCGGGTTATATTTTTACAACAGTATTATAAATATTATTGTTTCCATGGCAGGTTATTAGGTTCTTTTACAATAAGGAAACGAAATAGAAACGTATATGTCCAATAATAAACATACATTATGCAAGAGCTAAATTTGCCTAATGCCTGTCTTTCTTTAGGCCTCAAATATTATTAATTAGGCATTATGTTGCTTATCCAGACCATAATCAACCCTCGGTGTCATCGCTAGGATCCGATTTGCTGCTCAACTTTCATTCATGATTTTATCATGAAATGGATAATTGAGACTATGTTTTTTTATCGTATCGGTAATGATGATCGAGACAAGGCAGACCATTCAATCGCTAAATTTTAGGATAAGAGTGGGTAAATTTGACTGAAATTAGATGGTGAATTAAAGGTTACCAGCCAATTAAATTATAGTAAGAACAGCCAGCTCATCCGATCTCCCATAATGTATGTTTAAGATACTAGATTAAAGGTTAACAGCCAATTAATTTACCAGTTTGACAACTCGTCATCGTTATACTTCGGTCAATTTGAGATTAACATAATATAGCAATTTTGATTTCAATTGGTCCGTGTTCTTTGCGAGGTATAGTACAACGTCTTTGCGACAATATTATATATCAAATATGATTATTTGATTCAAACATTGATTCACACATAGATCTTAGAAGTCCTATATCTTGCACTGAAATGAAATTAGGTAATATGCTTATACATGAAAAAACCCCAGTAATAATTTGGTAAAAACACTGGTTTTGTCCTTGTTCAGTAATAATTTGGAAAGGAATGTAATGAGGGGCTATATAAAAGAGTAGAGCTCACCCGGTTTGTCAGAGCAGGCATTAAAGAAAAGCTATAACACTTTATTGTGAAATGACATGAAATGGGGTTTAACGTCCTACTCTCTTGCACCTAATCTGGGCTAATGGAAGACGGGCATACGCCATACAGTGTGCTATGAGATTAACTTTCTCGGCCAATGCAGGGATCGAACACCCGACCTCCAGGTTAGCGACCAGCGCCTTATCCACTTAGCCACTTTATTGGGAACGAGGCATATTGATGTCAAGCAGTTTAAATTATAAAGTTGTATGAACAACCTGCCATGTAGTTATATTTACGACCACGAAGAAAACACAAAAAAGAAGTCCGGTGTTACTACAACAGGACGAATTTTTCTTGGACATCAGCGTTTCCGTCTGTACTTTGCCGAATTCCAATTGTCAAGAGTTCTAATACTTGTACTGACTCAACAAGGTAAATGCAGATGTGGTAAAAAAAATTTAAAGCTTCCAATAATTCCCCACAAAATTTAAATTTAATTCTCAAAATGGGAAAGTTGACCTCGTCAATTAACCCTTTGTATTCCCAGGCCGGTATTATTTTTTTTTTCAATTGCTCACTCGTTGCGGAACCCATGTGCTAACCAATGAATGCCTACAATACAATATATGCACCCAAAATGATGGATTAACAAGAATATTGTTGCTTATTTTGTTATTAAAGGCGAGATAAGGAAGTGGAATTTCTCAACACAAAATTTGCAAATTCATTGAATACACACCAAGAACTAAACAGAAGTAATAGGGTTTAACCCGGTCTCACGAAATTGGTGCAAGAACGGTCGAATCGTGGTTAAAATCCACTAGAAAATGAAATGAAATGGGATTTAAAGTCCTATTGTTCTCCTTCGACGGGGCAAACGAAGACGGGGATGTGTTTCGAGGGAGAGGGAAATTTTGCCCGGGCAGCGGTACTATGTTCTACTTTTATACCAAATTCCAACTGCCAAGGGGTCTTTTACGTGCAAGCAAGTTAATGTATTCACGGGACCCCGGCATTTTGTCCCATCCGAACGACTAGACAGCTGTCTGGTCAGGCACTCCTTCCTGCACCACTGAAAAGTAAAGGGAATAGCACGTCGGAAAACCCGATAGGCTATCTTGGCCAGTGCATTGATCGAACATAAACCACTAGAACTCTTAGGTTTAGCTGATATAAATTCAGAATGCCGATAAATAATGTAATTTCTTAATACCTGACACCGAGCTTAAAATAGGATATTGGGAAGGGCGTCATCGAAACCATTTTAATTTTACCATGTAAGGGCCGGAGAGGGTTGATCATTTAGTGTGACAGACAATGAACAACTTATGTAACGGTAAATCCGGCTTCTGGATAGTATGGGAATAGCATCTTTATCTGTAGTTGTCAGTATATTTATTTTATAATGGAGAACTATTTGTTTATAATTAGAAAAATATGGCCATTGTTAACATATCACCATGAAACCGGATAATTGAACAACTTAAAACAAAAAACTGAAATATTTAGGAACACCCTAAAAGTTTCCTTTTTTAGAACCCATTTCCATACTTCGTGTCACAAATGGGTATACAGAGATAGAAATAGCGCTCTCAAAATGACAGTTCGGCATTTATTTTGTCGCTACGGATATGATGATGCACTTACACCCAGTTTAAATGTAACCTCAGTAACTGAGGTATAGTACAACGTCTTTGCGACAATATTATATATCAAATATGATTATTTGATTCAAACATTGATTCACACATAGATCTTAGAAGTCCTATATCTTGCACTGAAATGAAATTAGGTAATATGCTTATACATGAAAAAACCCCAGTAATAATTTGGTAAAAACACTGGTTTTGTCGTTGTTCAGTAATAATTTGGGAAGGAATGTAATGAGGGGCTATATAAAATAGTAGAGCGCACCCGGTTTGTCAGAGCAGCCATTAAAAAAAATCTATAACACTTTATTTGAAAATGAAATGAAAAGGGGTTTAACGTCCTACTCTTTTGCACCTAACCTGGGCTAATGGAATACGGGCATACGCCATACAGTGTGCTATGAGATGAACTTTCTCGGCCAATGCAGGGATCGAACACCCGACCTCCAGGCTAGCTAACCAGCGCCTTATCCACTTGGCCACTTTATTGGGAACGAGGCATATTGATGTCAAGCAGTTTAAATTATAAAGTTGTATTAACAACCTGCCATGTAGTTATATTTACGACCACGAAGAAAACACAAAAAAGAAGTCCGGTGTTACTACAGCAGGACGAATTTTGCTTGGACATCAGCGTTTCCGTGTATACTTTGCCGAATTCCAACTGTCAAGTCTAATACTTGTACTGACTCAACAAGGTAAATGCAGATGTAAAAATAATATAAAGCTCCCAAAATTCCCCACAAAATTTAAATTTAATTCTCATCATGGGAAACTCGTCAATTAACCCTTTGTATTCCAATGCTGACTCGTTGCGGAACCCATGTGCTAACCAATGAATGCCTACAATATAATATATGCATCCAAAAAGGTGGATTATCAAGAATGTAGTTGCTTATTTTGTTATTAAAGGCGGGATAAGGAAGTGGAATTTCTCAACACAAAATTTGCAAATTCAGTGAATACACACCAACTAAACAGAAGTAATAGGGTTTAACCCGGTCACACGAAATTGGTGCAAGAACGGTCGAATCGTGGTAAAAATCCACTAGAAAATTTAAAGTCCTACTGTTCTCCTCCGACGGGGCTAACGAAGACGGGGATGTGTTTCGAGGACAAATTTTGCCCGGGCAGCGGTACTATGTTCTACTCTTATACCCAACTCAAACTGCCAAGGGGTCTTTTACGTGCAAGCAAGTTAATGTATTCACGGGGCCCCGGCATTTTGTCCCATCCGAACGACTAGACAGCTGTCTGGACAGGCACTCATTCCTGCACCACTGAAAAGTAAAGGGAATAACATGTCGGAAAACCCGATAGGCTATCTTGGCCAGTGCATTGATCGAACATAAACCACTAGAACTCTTAGGTTTAGCTGATAGAAATTCAGAATACCGATAAATAATGTAATTTCTTAATACCTGACACCGAGCTTAAAATAGGATATTGGGAAGGGCGTCATCGAAACCATTTGAATTTTACCATGTAAGGGCCGGAGAGGGTTGATCATTTAGTGTGACAGCCAATGAACAACTAATGTAACGGTAAATCCGGCTTCTGGATAGTATGGGAATAGCATCTTTATCTTTAGTTGTCAGTATATTTATTTTATAATGGAGTACTATTTGTTTATAATTAGAACAATATGGCCATTGTTAACATATCACCATGAAACCGGATAATTGAACAACTTAAAAGAAAAAACTGAAATATTTAGGAACACCCTTAAAGTTTCCTTCTTTAGAACCTATTTCCATACTTCGTGTTACAAATGAGTCTAGAGATAAAAATAGCGCTTTCAAAACGGTTCGGCATTTATTTTGTCGCTACGGATATGATGATGCACTTACACACAGTTCAAATGTAGCCTCAGTTTATGAAGTGCACAATTTACATTATAACCTTAGCAATAAGTATCAATAATATTGATATATGTTTGACCGTCACAAGAAATGGTAAATGATATTAATTGTTCCAAAAGAATTCACAAACCCTTTCCCCTAAACAACTTTTTGTGAGTCTTTCGTAAATTCTTTGAGAACAATTGATTAATTTCTGCTGTATCTCTGTGTTTGGAACGGTTCTTGAAATACGAGGGGTCTTTGTTATAATTATTTAATGCATTAGTCTATTATCTGAATTGAATTTCACTAGCTACAACTGTCGTACCAGACATCCACCACAATTGGGCTAATGAAAACAAAAAGAGAATAGGTTTACTGTTGTCATAGTATATCTTTGTATATATTTTATTATATGATTTATGTTAACGTAGTAATTGACCAATGTCCGAATTGATATCTCACCAATCTTTCAAGTCTCTTAACTGTTTGAGTAATAATGTAACGATATATATTACGTAATTATAGTTAACCCGCGTTCTTGCTATGTCCCTATCTTCTTCTGTATTTAAACATCTGTTTCTTATGTGCAATTTAACATCTTATCAAATATCAATCATTATGTAATTATGTTAATCCTAAGCTTGTATATGTTCTATATTCTACTGTAACTTTAGTCTGGTGACCGGCTCGCCCTAGCGATACCTATCTCGTTATTGTGACCGTTAGCCAGTTTTGGACACTCGTTTATTAAATGTACAATTTAACTATTTATCTGAGTTTTCGTAGCTAGTGTTGGAATAAGTTACAACCCCCAGAAATCAGCACTCCAGCAATTGGTGGAGATGCCGGGTAGAGTATTTAGTTACTCATATTTTCCGGTGAACCCTCTGTGCGAGTAAAGTCACAACGACATGGATATGTAACGCTATTTTCCTGCAGCAGCTTTGGTCGTCATCAGGTATATGGACACGTTACCAGTATCTTGGAGCCTGAGACAGGATTGCGGTATCACAGAAATGGGTTTTAAGTGGAGAAATTCTACTCATCGTACTCTGGAGAAGAAGCTTCGTTCTTCGGCAAAGAAAGAGGTTCGTCAAGAATTTCTATCTAGGAAAAGTGACTTTCAGCAGGTATCGTTAATTTCTTCAAAACGATGTGATACAATTAGGCCCAGGGTGCCTAAAACTGTTGAAGTAGCCTTTGAGACCGATTCATTGCCTTTGGTTTCGGTTGGAACAATGTGTTCTGTGGAAAGTGAGAATCAAAGCTGTCAAACGGATATAAGAGGACCAGCGAATACAGACAAGTTTTTCAAATTGTAAAGCGGTTTAAGGGCACAAATGTGAATGCCGATGTAAACTACTTTCGCAACCGGGACACAACAACCAAATCGACAGAGGAAGTTGTCCGAAGACGAATTATAAAAGGACAAGCAGGAATATTTAATTCGTTGGATGGGGTCTCTCAACAACAGCGAATTCGTCGGTGCCCGAGGAAGATTTGGATGATGTTGCTTAACATTATATTAAGAACCACGCGAAGAAAATACCTGGACACAAGTTAATTGACCAGTCTAACGCTCGATATGACCAGCATTTTGCATTTCTGCAACATCACCAAGCACGAATGCGACATATTATGTACCACAATGATCGGACATATCCCTAATTTGATTGAGAATTTGTGTAAATATTATCTTTTATAATTTTTTGTTAATTGTTTTTCTTGCATTTCTATGGAGCCCCTTAAGTGCACGATTCCACTCTTATATAATATTTTCGTACCTGATTCCATTCTTATATAATTATTTCGTTAAAACGAAATATTAATTTGTTAAAACGAAATATTAATTCGTTTAAACGAAATATTAATTCGTTTAAACGAAATATTAATTCGTTAAAACGAAATAATTAATTCGTTATAACGAAATAATTAATTCGTTTAAACGAAATAATTAATTCGCTATAACGAAATATTAATTCGTTTAATCGAAATATCATTTCGTTATAACGAAATTTTATATCGGGACCCGGACCCGCCACCCTCAGACAGCAAGGGTTGGGGAAAATACATGATTCATTTTAAAAAGTTTAAACCAGATTGCTTCCTTTAGTCTCATTTCTATATGATGTGTGTTAAATTGTGATTATTGTACTAACAAATTGTATTAAAACATCCATGCACATCCTTGAAATATGCCAAGGCAGCGGTTATGTTTCTTGAAAACGATATTTATAGACAATAGCTTGTCCGAAAGGAATTAACACATGGGTTTCGATCGACCAAATTTGATCTGTAATCGCGTTTGCAAATTTAAAAAAAAAAAACAGTTACAATTTGTTGTGTTCTCCAGGTTTTCAGTCAAATTGGGCGGGAGTGACCGCTGGGTAACGTCCACTTACTCACGACTCGTCAAAGCTGAAACAAATACAGGGGCGGATCCAGGAATTTTTGCAGGAGGGGGTTTGCCAGGTTTTCTGTCACGGAAATCTGCCATCATTGTCTCTAAATTACATAGGCATGCATACGAATTGAGCTTTTTAAACAGAGAAATCACTTTGTGATGTAATTTCATTGAGGCAAGGCATTATTTTTTTTTCGTGTAGCTGAGCAGGGGGGGGGGGTGCCCCCCCCCCCCCCGGATCCGCCCCTGAAATCTGTGTAAATTAACGACAACAACGGTTCAGAAGTGGGTATGTGGGCGGGGGGGGGGGGGGGTGTAACTCTGGGGGCTCTCGATACGGATCGTCATCTCATGACACCAAATAAATCATAAATAAATATGTTAAAATCTGTTGACTTTTTCGTGTGGAAATGAGTATTACTGACCAGAAGGTCTCTTGACGCCAAGGGGTGGGGGGGGGGCTAATGTGTGTGTACGCTGTATCATTAAGTCTGTCATTGAGTCAACTGACGTGGAGTCGATTCTCCGGTTGTACATGACAATTAGGGTCGCCTGTCCAACCTCGTGGGTTTTCGCTGGGTCCTCAGGTTTCCTGCCACTGCTGAAAACCCTTACACGCAAGCGACTAATTTGAATTAAAGTTGAACCATATGTTAGTACCGAAATTACCTAGTTTGTATCGAGAGCACGTTGACCCCCCCTCTCTCTCTCTCCCTCCATTACTTCACGCCAAATTTCAAATTTTATATATTAATAGAAACTGTAGCCACTATCGTTTAAACTAGCGAGATGGTGACGTACGAACGACAGGATAAGCATGTAAAAATACAACGTCTAGTGAGGAGGAAACACTGATTGTGACGTAGATGATGAATATTGTTACTAAATTATGAGACAGTTATTTTTTTAAGGATTAAAATTTCACACCTTCATTCTAAATAAAATATGTTGTTTGTATTTCGAGTTGTTGAAGAACTGTTGCGCAATTGTGAATTTCAAAGTACTATATACTATCATACTATCTATATATATATATATATTACCCAAGTATAAATGGTTGGGGAGGGGGCCAGGTCCGGATCCAGGATTATGTCGAGGGGGGGGGGGGGGCATACATTGGAGCAAAGGGTAATACGTAGCAACCTTGGATTGCTTGGGGGGAGACAATGCGAATATCATGTTTATATCATTTATAAAAGAGCAGATATGTGAATTACAACAGTATCAAAGCAAACGAAGATAAAAGTCAATTATGTCACTGGGACTGACGGGGGGGGGGGGGGCAGTGTTTTCGACGCGTTTCACTGGCAAAGCCTACTTACCATACACAAAACATAGCACTTTGTGTCGATTCTAAATGCCTTTATGCACCAATCGTTATATTTCACTGGACAATTTCGTTAACATAGAACCCCATCTCTAGTACTTGTTGGTCTTTTAAAGTTATATAATAAAATGCCACTGATGGGAAATAGGGTCTATCGTCCTAGTTTTGGAACCTACCGGAATAATGAAGGCAGGAATGCAATGTACTATAAGGGATATTAAAATATTGCAACTATCCGCCGGAGTTTGATTGTCGAGGGTTATTTGCGTTCAAACCAACGTGTCCGATCGCCCGACGGCCCAATCCGCCCCTGTATAGACCAAATAATTAATACTAAACCCATTATCCAACGGATGGACAAAAAAACAAAAAATGCGTTTGATCGTCCAAGGAGGAAATCAGGATCAAACAAAGGAACTGACAAAATTTATAATGCAGCATAAATAATAACATGACAGGCAACGTTATAGATTTTATTTTATAAAAAAGCGATCTATATATTGTGCAACAATAACCCTAAATGCATAGCAGTGTAAATTACATTTATAAAAGTACACAAAACATAAAACATGATACAAGTTCTAAATCATAGTCCCATTTATGATAATTTCTGTATTATCAATTATAAATATAATCACATAATTTATTAATTAATGTAAACAAGGTCAATGGTGGCTGAAAACCCCAAAACGAAAGATTGTCGGACCAATCCCTCCACATTTAAAATGAAAGTGAAGACGCAAAAATGCTACGAAATTAATGAAAAGATGCCAAAAACAACGGATGCCACCAAAATGTCTTTCCTTTTTTCGCCTTGAAAAACCTTTTTTTTTAATACCCACGCGGGAACTTAAAAATGCGTCATCGAGGGTCACGAAATTATGAAACAAATTTATTCTTCGACCATTATTCACATTTAAAGAGAACGATGACAGGAATCAGAAATTACACCGTTTTCAGACACAATACATATTTGTTAAGCACCTTAGATTTCATCACCCAATGTCCCAGAAATTACACCGTTTTCAGACACAATACATATTTGTTAAGCACCATAGATTTCATAACCCAATGCCCCTCCCGTTCATCCATCCCAAATAGATTAAGAAAAATCCTTTGAAGTTTAAATATCCTGATTAATAAATATCACAAATGTATTCATTACATAAATTACACAAATCATATGAAGTTTTATATTCTAATTAATAAATATCATAAATGTGATCATGAAACACATTAAATAAATTACATAAATCATTTGAAGTTTTATATCCTAATTAATAAATATTCATGAAATACATTACATAAATTACACAAATCATTTGAAGTTTTATATCCTAATTAATAAATATCATAAATGTGATCATGAAACACATTACATAAATCATTTGAAGTTTTATATCCTAATTAATAAATATCATAAATGTGATCATGAAACACATTACATAAATTACATAAATCATTTGAAGTTTTATATCCTAATTAATACATATCATAAATGTAATTATGAAACACATTAAATGAATTACGAAAATCATTTAAAGTATAGAACAGCCTTTATCCTACATGTCTATAACAGTCTACATACAAAGATTACAAATATATATTAAACAGTTAAACATACATTATGCAAGAGCTAAATCTGCCAATTGCAGGTTTTTCCTTGGCCCTGACTTGTTATCTAAACTTTTAATTAGACACTAATTAACTTATCCAAACTATTAATTAGGGATTAATTAACTTATCTAAGCTATTATCTAGACAGTAATTAACATATCCAGATCATAATGAACTCTCGATGTCATCACTAGCCTGCAATATTTACTGAATTATAATCCGATCTGCTGATCAACGCTCATTCATGATTAAATCAAAAAATAGATAATCAAGACTATGTTTTTAATCGTACCGACTTTAGTAATGATGATCCAGGCTGGGCCCAAAATCCAATCCCTAAATTTGCCTGAAATGTTCAGAATTTTATGTTTCCATTATCTAGTTTTTAACTACTATAATGAGAACTGCCAGCTCTTTATGTAATCTTCCATAATGTATCTTTAAGATAAATGAAGAAAAATCTTTTAGAGTATAATAACATAGTTGGCATATCCTATAAGGATTACAATATAAACACTAAACGCATTAAATAAATCAATTAGCTATATAAATACAATAAACACATTAAACAAACAATATAGCCATATAGATACAATAAACGCATTTAATAGAAAATACGGCTAAATACATACAATAAATAAATCATATAGATATAAATAAATACATTAAATACAAAACGGCAGTAATATAAATTCTTTGGGTAATTTAAAGACAAGACCGCTGAATATATTTTATAGTGATAAATACAATATCATTCGCATTCGGTTCGCCTAGGTATATTAGGTATAATGAACTTAAAGCCACTGATTGCCAATTAATAATACTTTGTGCAAGAGCTAAGTCTGTCTATTGCGGGTCTTTCTTTAGGCCTGAATTGTTATCTAAATTATTAATCAACGCTTGCCCGCGGTAATTAGTGGATTTGAATACATTTTGTGATAGATAATTTAACGTAAAACCGAATAATCGAGACTTTGTTTATTATCGTACCAGCGTTATTATCGAGACAAGCCGTTGTTTATTCTCGAGACTAGCCTAAAATTGAATCGCTAATATCTCGGTTCAGAGTTCAGCAATTTTCAGCATATTCTGTTTTAACTATTATAGCGGGAACTTTCGGCTCTTTATCTAATTCCACCTAATGCGTTGTTAAGAGATTTGTTATTCACTTCCAAGCTACACATTTGCAGAATTTCTAAAGTCAAAAATTAATCAAAATGAGTTAATTCCGTTAAATACATAGTGATTGGGGCAGACATCGTCTTCTAATCGTTTAGGATAAAATATTTGCATGCAGGCCCCTAGAATATGTACCGTTGGCATGGTTTTAAATTTTAAAATGTTACATAATCAATTTGAATGCATTTATAGCGGATTAAACAGTGTAATATTGGATATTGTCCGAAAAATGCAAATGGCAATCAATGACTTTAAGGGAAACAAATTATGAAAAAAAAGGAAATGAATTGGAGCAATGCCTACGCAGGGGCGGATCCAAGGGGTGGTGGTGGTGACTGGGGTGACTAGTCGCCCCAACCCCCACTGGTATATAGGAATTCCGGGTCATGTATGGTCGTATATATATTATATAGCACGCGGTGCGCATCTTATCAGACACACGATCAGCATCTATGTTACTAGCGGTAGAAATTAGCTCCGTAAACCGCGGTCGGTGAGACAAAACATGGGGTTGTCACCCCCCCTCAAAAAAATCCTGGATCCACCACTGCGTTGACATAAATCATTTAAACGATATATAATACAACACAATATATAGAATGGACTTAAAACTGACCTACTATAATTCTCTTTACGAGAAACGTGCCACACACGTGTGGATTCTGAACAAAAAAAAATAGCTATTAAAACGACAAAACAGGGTATAAAATTCCACCTTTCTCAAACGAGATACATAAAAATTAACCTAATTACGTACATTTCACAAATTATGTATCATAATTATGTACATGAATTCCAAATTTTAAAGAATCTATGAAAATAGTGTCTAATCAGTAACATAAATTTAAAAATGAAAAGTGACATTCGTAGCTTTTGTTTGGAACTAAATGTTCCAATAGTTACATAAAACATTATATACTGAAACTCAAATTAAAAACAACCCATCCACCCCAATCAAACAAAAATGATTTGAGTACTTCTTTAAGACTGGGTTCCGTGTCTAATGAATATAGATCATTTTTAAGATAATGAATTTTGATAATGCCTGAGTAAAAATGATTTTATGAATTGCAATAAAATGCTTTACCACTATTCGTTACAGTAGATGAAATAAAAAGTCCCAAGATTGTATTGTTGTTGAGTAGAATTGTAGTGGAAGTTTTGCAGTTGATTTGGAATATATCATACCTCTGACTGGTTATGAAGATGGCGTGTCCTAATAAATCCCTTTAAAAAGACCAGCTAATTCTGCGATTCGTTGCTCTTTTCCTGGTCCTTGGCTTTGCGTTCGTGCACCCAACAGCAATAGTTCTCTGTTCCTTTTCGTACGTGTAGAAACCGGAAGAACATCCCGTGGGTTTGAGAACAACAATGGCGTGCCTGACCTCCTCACACCTGTATGTTCCCCCGTGCCCAACACTTCTATAACACAAACATCTGGCGAAGTTGAGGACTGGAGGTATATAACCTGTAGGCAGAAACTCCTGGGATATTTCCCATGGACACGTGGAACGACTGCCAAGCGTAGCATTAGTTGCAGTGGACAATGCAGCCGGACAGGAACCGTTGGAATGTCTGAAAGTAGAATTCTTCGAATTTTCTCCTATGGAATCGGTGATATTGGGACAAGATACAGGAACTAAAAGATTGTTGAAATCCGGATGGCTGTAGTCGGCTAACGGCACGCCACTCGAACAAGCCGTTCCTACGAGAACACACAACAAATTCCAAACAAGCCACATACCTGCAACGTCGAGGGTCTTTCTAGTATTCTTGTGGAACTGTGCAAATAGATTCATGGTGTCGTTAATGGTCTCCGTCGAAGCAATACTGCAATATAGTACTGGAAATACACCGAATCAACAACTTGGTGTTATTATTTATGTATGTTTATAACAACGGTGCAATAAATCAGAATCTATGACAGTTAAAAATCCGTCGTCTATTTTCAAATTCTGTGACTGACTGAAATATATAGTGAATTGATGCTATTTATATCCATGGGTATTTCCAGATTCCTCGGTATGCCGTTGATGAGCTATGTGTAATTAAGGAAGTTTTTAAACGAATTGTAACTATTTTACTACACGTGTTACCAAGTGCCGTTAAGTGCGGGGTTATCAGGAATTGTTCTTTTTTATTATTCAATAGAACCAATCAGCTAAACTATTATCAATGGAATCACTTTCATTTCTAGCTACAACCTACATATTTCCGTGATGGCGCCCAATGAAATAACATCAAAATTGGGAAGCGGAGGATGCGTCTAGGAAGTCGAAAATTTACTGAATGAATGTGGAAGTTTTTATAATACATGTATCAATGGAATTATGAGAATCAAATAACCCGTAGCTGTGCGAACCACCCAAATAATTTCCATCGGCTAATAAGATAAGGTGGGAGTTTGGATAAATCGGCCGGGGTAATTTCCGAGAAAATGGCGATAGTAAAGTCACCCATCAGTCCAGTAAGAGGAGTCAGCCGTTTATTTAAGTAAAGTGCAGTAAACGTTTTTGTTTGTTGGTTTCACGGATGTAATTAATTAAAATTGCTGTAGACCAAAATCTAGTTTTTAACGTTTGTTTTGTATGCTTATGTCTAACCTATTGGTCGATTGGTTACTGGTATGACTGTTATCTTCTAGTTCCAATGGTACCTGGAATTAATGGAATTTAATGGATTTAGAGAAACGCCTTATTTTGGGCATCAACCGGATAACAACTGTCGTCACGGATTATTATAGTTTTCTCGGTCCGAAAGGGGTTCGAACCAGAGACCTTCTGCTTTAGTCACCAAATGCCATGCTCACCAATTCAGCTTGGATCTCCACAATATAAGTATTAGGCCCATTAGAACTAGACTGTAGGCTGCTAGAAAAAAAAAATTGTGCTTCGTCGTTCGGATAATACAAAACCCCTAAATACTGCGTAATTATAGAGTTATAATGAAAGAACACTTGACATTTGTAATTGTTGGAGAGCAGTTGCGAAAACGCCACCATTCGGTTAGTGTACCTTCAACCCACAAAGCCTTAATATCGAAAATACCAGATGTTGAAACCACTGTCAAGCTATTATGACCACCTAATACAATTTCCCTGCTGACGTAATATTCATTATCACTTTGCGCCTGCTTCCTAAAATCGAGTATTTATTTCCTAAAGAGTGTCGTAACGTCTAGCACGCAATCCAAGGGCTAGAACTTTATACAGTTTGTGAATGAGACTTTATTTCTCGAAGGTCATAGGTTGGTATGCTGTAATAAAAAGTTGCGGTTACCGAGATACACATAAGGCTAAGTTTGTATCATTTACGAATTGTAATATTACCGTCATTGTATGGTATAGACTTTTATTCAGTATCTTGTTGGTAGGTTTTGGAACAGCCCTAGAGCTAGAGGGTTAAGGTCAGAGCAGGCCGGACTTGATTCAAATCTTAAAGTATTCTTGCAGTATTGTCCTGGCAGAAGGCGGGTTTGGGTGGCCAAGAGGTATGTGGTGTTGCACTTCGACATAGCTGACCGATCACTTTTGATCCCTGGGGTGAGCGTGTGTGCGGTTTCTCAACCTCGTGGGTTTACTGTGGGTACTCCGGTTTCCTTCGGCAAGAAAGACGTGCGCTAAGCACAATATAAAAAGACAGCTTGTCTAAGTACACCTATGCCATAACATGTTATATAAATTGTAATCTTGATTCTAAGACCTCTTTTAAACACCGGCCCGTGAGATGCTTTAGCAAGTTTTTCTCTTGATCGACCACATGCAAATACGGTACCCTGAACTAATATGGCAAATGAGTGTGAAGGGGGTAACGATGGGTACCAAAAACGATGACCGATTATGGATTATCAGGGCACCTAATTAACTCAACTCTAGTTGTTAAAGATACATTATGGGAAATTAGATAAAGAGTTGCCAGTTCTCACTATAACAGTTACAAGCTAATGTAAAGGGAATATTCTGAAAATTTCAATCAAATTGATCCACTCTGAACTGAGAATTGAGTGAATTTACTTAAAGGAGCTAAATCGCTAACATTTGGGACCTAGAAATTGACTCAAGTGGATCGCAATGCATATAATACTGTGATATAAATGTATATAAACTGATTTGCATTCAATTGTTTCCGTTTTTACTCCAATTTCAAATCAGTTATGTTCGGCGAAATAAACCAGAAGTGTCAACCGAAGGCATTTTTTTTAGCGTCTAGTTATTCCAGTCTACATGCGCCGTTTGATTTGGTAATGGTTTTTAGCCTCGTTCCTCGAGTCTCTTGCTAGAACTGGGGCTGAAACGCATTATGGTACACGATTCGTGTACCAATGGTAAAATATTTATTTTGTCTTAAATATTGGATATCAGAAGCCCATCTTTTTCCGGTAAGATCACATCATCAATTTTGATTTAAATTGACAAATAATTCGTGTTTTCTATGTTGAAGATCTTGGAAGATATTGAGTTAAAGACTTAGCTCCTTTAAGTCGGTACGATGAAACATATAGTCTAGATTATCCATTTTTTTACTTAATCATCGCTGAGCTTTGAACAGCAGATCGTTTTCTAATCCAGTAAATATCGCAGGCTAGTAATGACACCGAGAGTTGATTATGGCCTAGATAAGTTAATTAATGTCTAATCATTAATTCAGATAACATTTCAGACCTAAAGAGACACCCGCAATTGGCAAATTTAGCTCTTGCATAATGTATGTTTAAAAATGTCGGGTAATGACTTGGATACACTAATTAACAGCCGCATATTTTCAGGCTTGATAACGTTACAATACGACTAGATTGTGTTAGACTTTACTGCAATGTAAACAAAAAAAAAAAAATACAAAGGGCTAGAAATGCGATGCAGTTATGACGGGTTTCGTTGTTAAAACTCGTATATTTCTCCGTAGCTGAGCAAGCTAGAAACCATTTTGTGATATCTATATGTCTGCATCCTTTTATTGATATGTTGATTTAAACAAAAAGTTAAAATTTTCAATACGTAGAAAGTAATTGTCAGTTGAAAAATTTTTCAAGGTTACAAATACGGTTTTTGACGCCACTTCCGGTGTCAATTTTAAATTTTAATCAATTTGAATATATAACGTACATATTTTCCGCCTGTAGTGGGAGCATTCATCTTGATCTATCAGATTTGTACAGATTAATACTTCCTTTAGGAAAGACGTCTCGATCCGCCAAAATGGTAGTTTTCGGCAAAATAACGCCACTTCCAGTGCCGACAGAAAGCTTTAGCGGTAATACAAAAGTTGAGAAATTGCACCATGGAGCATATGAACTTTTGTGACAAAGTAATTTATGCTATCAGATTTGAATAGAGCTCCTTCCGATCTATGTTCTCAATAAAGATCTACCAACTATGCTGATCGTCTGTTATCTGTAGTGTTACACTTAGTTTTATAAAAATTGGGCAATAAATAATTAACCCAGAATGCATAAACTGAATCAACTCATGAAATACGAAAGCTTCATAAGAATATTAATAATCCTAAAAATACATTATGGGAGATAAGATAAAGAGATGGCAGTTCTCACTATAGTAGTTAAAAACTAGATACTTTGCTGAAATTTCACACAAATTGATCCACTATGAGCTGAGAACTAGGCGATAGCCTCGGTCATCATTACTAAAATCATGAATATAAACAGCATAGTCTCGATTATGCACTTTTTTGATTTAATTATCAATGGCCCTTAAGCGGCATATAGGAATCCAAACCAGCCAATATCGAAGACTAGCCTTGACATGGAAGTTTATTATGGTCTGGATAATTAATGTCAAATTGATAATTTAGAAAACATTTCAGGCCTAAAGAAAGACTTTTAATAAGCAGATTTTGCTCTTACATAATGCATGTTTAACAAAAGAATGTTTCACACAAGCTACGCCGTATGAAACTCTTGGGGGGGGGGGATGAGTATAATACCCCCGTCAGACTGGGGGTACGGCGACGGCAATTGGTCTTACAGTGCGTCAAGATCGCCATAAGCGTGATGAAAGCGACAGATATCGTGCTACATGATCTTCGAGTCACGGCGTGTGTTTTAAGCATGTTCAAAACACACGCCAAGGTGCTACGATTTGATATGCTTAGCTGTAAAGTTTAATTTTTTGGGACATTTGTATTTTCTGGTCCCCGTATGGTTGCAACAGTGCGGTAAGGACGCCACCTGGCGACGGCATAACAAAGAATTATAGATTTTTAAAATGGATTGTAATTAATACGAGCAGTACTATTGTGGACGATCATTCTTCAAATATATATTTAAAATTACATAAAAAAAAAAACATGAGCGATTCATTTACGGCTGGAATATATGTTTTGTGTTCGATATCACCTATTGATTATACTTCTAGTACACAACAGGAAAAACAAATTAGGTATAAATTTGGTTTCTCCAGTTATATAGAGTTCTTCTTAGTACTATGGACGTGGCAAATTTTTAGATGTCTATGGCTGTAATTGCCTTAAAAAAGCATTATGATTTAGATTCATAATCGGCCGTTCTTGCTTTAATTGTTTAACCATAGGTAATGAAAACAAATATACTGAAAATTTTATTCAAATTACTTAATTCTATGGAAAGTTATGACAAACTTTGTTCCGCAAATGATGGTATATATTGAGGATTCTGAGGATATAACAAGCGTTCTGGTGAATATGCTTTCTCCGTCAGAGCAGCTAAAATTTGGAAAGATCTTCCAAAAACCCTTCGTCAGTCTTCTTCCATCCAAAACTTTAAAGGGGCTATCCCGTTTTAAACAGAGTCTCAAAAATAAAAGTCCGAGTATGTATGAAATTTAAGCGCCAAAATATCGAAGAATGAGGTATTTACCTTGTCTCAAATTTTCAGTTCAAAATATTCTTTCGTTTTGACGTGAACGTCAAAACTGCTTATCCGGACACATAACCCTTTTAAGAATTCGGATCTATTTTTTCGCTAATGACCTGATAATCGACCCCCGTTTATTGAGAGGTCTATATAGTGAATGACCCTTATACTGTACTTCATATCAAAAGGTAAATTTCTCCTACACATTATTTTTTTTATTAAAAAAAATCCTGGTTTTACGTAGAATACAGCTTGGGACACCGGATTCCTTTCCAGTTGAAGATTGACTGGTTTAAGTTGTTTGAAAACGCATCACAAGTACTGAGTTAGTTTCTCTGCCCTGAGGTATAGGATTTTAAGTGATTTTAACACAAAGTTTTATTCTCTAAAAAATATCGGGATTAGCCCTTTAAGACTAACTTAAAACAAAATTTTCTATTTCGACGTGATTTTGAACTGTCTATGTGAATGCGCTGAGATACACCCGTGTAATGAAGCGCTATACATAAATTAAAATAATAATAATATTTGTACAATGCATCTTTAATACTACATTTGCTGTTTATTTCGCTTCTGTAAACTTTATAAAATCCGCTAATATCGTATTTATATATTTTCTTTTAAATTGAAAAGACCACGTACTATCCTTTCATAGAGTATTATTACTTCCGCTTCGAATGATTTTTATTACCTTATATCGATTTCAGTATTGCGTATACTTAATAAGCGTAACGTTACAAGGATTTCATTAAATAATTTGGTATCTCCCCCGGGGCTCGTTGAATGTAGACAAAGGCATTTCAATGGAATTGATATCTGAATTCCTGGTAATACCCAATATATCCACTACACGTTAGGAATGGCAGGTCACCGAATTAATTTATCAACTGGGATTGATACAATGGTGTATTCGTCTCCTGGTTAAAGGGACAATAACACTCTTGCTGGCTTGGTAGCTCCAGAAAATAAATAATATCCTTATTCTAAGTACTAGATGTTTAAGTGTCCTACCTGTTGTGTAAATTATCCATTACAACCTATTTTACTTGTCCAGAGGGTTCGAAAATATTTTAAATCAAAGTCACATTTGAAAAGGTTTACGTTAGACTTTTCAAATCAATTGGTTGAATTTTTCCAATTTTCTAAATTAGGTGTGTTAAGATGAAATTTATATCATCATTTAATTGGAATATTGTAAAATAATACGATTTGTTGACCAGAATGAAGATTGGGACATATTATTCAGTTACAACAAGAGTGGTATTGGGCCTTTAAAGATGACTACAATCACGAATCGCTGTCATGGCAATTACCGATTTATAAACAGCGAATTGCCTTGATGAGCATTCTCCATCAATTAGCTTTGATAGCTTCACGAAACAGTTTCAATATACAACGTAAAAAATATTTCTGCTTCTTTAACATGGACTGTCAACAGCAAACGGGGCCCCAGTTGTTAGCCCAAACTGAATAATTTCCAACCGGCACCACTGATAATAATAAGCCAGCATCATATTCACTGGTAATCCCTAAATGACCTAGTTTGTGTCGAGTGGACGTTAAACCCGATTCCCCTCTCATATTCACCGAACCATCGCGTCTCTTACACGTTAATTTCTTTACATGGTCGATTTCAACAATACAAGATACATTGTCATGGCCCTTGAAAGTGTAATGATCATAAACTGAACACAGCCTCCGCACTGTGTCTTTAAATCCAATAAAGTACCCACTATCCACCTTCACAATATTCATATACTATTCAAAAAAAGTACGGGATATTTGATTTTTAAGTGTTATTAAAGTCACCTAATGAAACTGACGAAGAAACAAATGAAAAAATGAAATGAAGTTCGCATTCATCGATATATTCCAAATGATCGTTAGACTAAGTAAGGCACAGACTGAGCATTATAAGGGTAAAATGAGACCCGGGGTCAAACAGCAAAGTTACCACAGCATCACAACAAAGTCAGTAACGGGTAAATCCTCCCCTGTTTGCCAAACAAGCATTGATCCGACGTGGCATACTCCTAATGAGACGTCTAAGGTTATTTTGGTCCAGATTGTCCCATTCCTGTTGCAACGCACCAGCAATCTCTTGGACATTGGCAGGACGTTGTTGACGTTGACGTAACCTCTGTCCAAGCATGTCTCAGACATGCTCGATGGGGGAGAGGTCGGGACTCAGTGCTGGCCAAGGTAATGTGGTGATGTTCTGTTGTTGGAGGTAACCTGTAACGATCCTGGCCCTGTGACATCTTGCGTTGTCATCCTGGAAGATGAAACGGCGGCCGTGACGTCTTGCGAACGGCACAACATAGACTGTCAAGATGTTGTCCCGGTAGTACTGGCCTGTAACACGCCCTGCAACAACATGTAATGCCGTTCTTCCAGCAACAGTGATGCCTCCCCACACCATAACAGAACCACCCCCAAATCGATCATGTCTGATGACGTTAACGTCTTGGAAGCGCTCGTTTCGACGACGCCACACCCTCCTACGTCTGTCCAAAAAATCAACAGTGAACCTTGACTCATCTGAAAACATCACATAGCTCCATCGTCAATTATCCCAGTGTTGACGATCCCTACACCAACGACGTCTTGCCTGAATGTGGTGATCTCTCAAACAAGGGATCACGCGAGGACGTCGGGCACGAAGGTGACTCCTATGCGGTCGATTCCGAATCGTCTGGCCACTAGCTCTCATACCAGTGTCTGTTTGAAGACGAGCGCTGATCTGATTTGGTGTGATGACACGATGTCTCAAGGCCAAGGTACGGATAAATCGTCTGTCCTGTACAGATTGTGTATCACGGTATCTGGACCATAGCCTGCTTATGACAGACTGAGAAACATCGTCCGCGCCACAACCGCCTGTGTTGTGCCGATCTGTAGCATGCCAAGGGAACGTTACCTTTCATTTTGGGTAAGCCGACGCATATCAAAATTTGTTTTCTGGTCACTAAAACAATTAAACTGATGTTTCCACCCTGGAATTCAATGCCACAATGGCTGTAACATTCAAAGTCAGAGTCGTGCAAATCTTGGGTTGGACCCCCATGATGATCCCAAGCATCACCTGCATTCCATGCGGTAGCTATTGGTGCGTTTGGGCGTCACATGTAACTGGAAATGTTTCTTCTGTTAGATTCTGTAGTGACTTTTTTCGTAGTCATTTGCATATTTTAGTATTATGCCCCCAAAATCAAATATCCCCTACTTTTTTTGAATAGTATATTATTAGGAAGGTTTATCTTCATATCCTATAGTCGGTTTCCCCCTGTTCTTCTGTCGACATCGTTGAACATTCAACGCGATAAGTAAAGTCAACAACGCACAGAATACTTTGAAATCCCAAAAGACTGAAGCCACCAACATTCCAGCAGAAGAAACTAACATGAAAGTTTTGGCATTGGTAACTGTGGATGATTCCATTGTTTAGATTGAATTTTGGATTCTGGTTGAAAATTACGAACCCAGGTCTCGTCTATGAGTACAAATCTGGTCAAAACATTATCAGGATCGCGGGGTGTGTAACGGGCCATCAGGACACTGCCACGTTTATGATCCGCAGTCAAATGCTTTTGCACCTATCTTTCTAAAATGTTGGTCATACCTAACGCGATTGTGCTCACAACACTGGCTATGTGCTAAGTGTTCAATCGACGACCAGCCACCATTATGTCATGCACCCTGGAAATGTTTTCATGAATGATTGCTGATGATGACCTTCCAGGGCGCAGGTCATCGTCAAGGCTCTCTCCGCCACGCTTAAATACTGCAGCCCATTTCTTTACTGCGGAGAAAGAAGGGGCACCATCCCTTAAATGGAGGGAGACCACATCGGCACGTATCTGATCTGTGTTGGGGTTAGTCTTTCCAGCTGCAGCTACTCGATGACTGCTCTAGAGCCAGTTTTGTCCATTTCTAGTGATTTCAATAATAACACTAAAGATGCAATTCGTAATGATTTATTCAACGATTGTACTTGTTGGTGGCAAAGGTTGTTTTCAATCCAATTGATCCATCCTTTTCAGGTTCAGAACTTTTTAGACAGCCCGCTTACGGATATGAGCGGCGATGTTACCAATATTTTCCGGAAGAAAGACTTCATGCTTGTAATAATTAAATGTTCAAAATCTTAAATTTTACTAATTATTAAACTCTTAATGTGTGATTTAAGCGCAATAGGAAACACTTGAATATTATTGTGAAAGATGAATCACTGATAGGAATATCAGTCCATAAATTGTTCAGTTCCGTTCAGTTTATACCAAAGTTTCATCGCTATTTAATAAGAGAGAGAGAGAGAGAGGGGGAGAGAGCGATGGAGAGAGAGTGAAGGGAGAGGGGGGGGTGTGTGTAACACGTCCTCTCGACACAAACTAGGTCATGTCTGGACTACATATGAGTCAGTTTTATTTCTATAATTCGCGTGTGCGTAGGGGTCCTTAGCAGTGGGAGGAAACCGGAGGTCGCAGAGAATACCAACGAGGTTGGACAGGCCATCCAATAAGCATGTGGAAATTCATTGGTAGGCTTATTCCTTATTTTGTGAATGTATACAAAATAGAAGATAGCCTATAAATTGATCTCACCTTTCTTAATTACATTTGAGTTATATATAATATGCTGATTATTATACCCATGAAATGAAAAACAGTGTCAGCGCTTCCTTTTTGGCATTGACTGGGCCAATTAAGACGGGCAACTGTACCATGTGGAAATTTTGACTAAACATTGACCTCACCATTCGAAAGACAAGACGGCACGCTGGAAAAACCCGTGGAACTTTCGTACCCAACATCGGGACCAAACCCGGAACATCCCGGTATGACCCCCTGTCCATATTACTGGCCCATTAGTGTATGCATAATACATAGACGTGAAATTATTTGAAGAAATATTGTTTAAGGCCCACAGTAAGGGGCATAGTCTGTTCATTGCCAATGACGTAAATAGAATCGCACACGTGTGGGTTTTTCTATATCGATATTGGTGTGATGTCATGTATTGACTTATATATATGACACTCATAGGGACGAAAGGTGGAATCAGTGAACCGTCAAAATTATTTGAAGAATCATACTAAATTGTGTCACCCATGGCGTGTATTGTTTAGTGAAGAAGCCTAACAATATATTACTGGCGTGTATATAATTAGAATATACTATAATCGTATGTTTTCCGTACATAATATACATAATAGCATAACCAAGCGGTGTTTATTCGACATACGGCTCACCCGTGGGCTGTAGTACATATCACTGCCGAGATAGACACACTAAAACTGGTTTCTCTAAAGTCCGAGCGTACAATGGGCGATGAATTGAGCATGACATTCGAAGGGCAGTTGTGCAAGAACCAAACATGGCAAGTGACATCTCCAGATAGACACAGGGGATAAACACAAATCATAAACACGGGGAAACTGGAACACTGATGATAACCACAGGAACAGCTGATACACACAGGAGAGAGAGAAAGAGAGAGAGAAAATGGGGTTTATCGTCCACTCGACACAAAATAGGTCATTTTGGGACTAACATATGGTTTCATTTTATTTCAATAATTCGCTTGCGCGTATGGGTCTTTAGCAGTGGGAGGAAACCGGAGCGCCCGGAGGAAACCCACGAGTAGAGGTTGAGAAGGCGCCCCTATCTCCATGCGACATATGCTCACACCATTGCTGGAAAACACAGCCGCAAGCCAGAGGTGACTGGCCAGCTAGAGGTCGAAGCGCGGCACTCTAGATCACTAGCCCCCCCCCCCCCGATACACACAGGAACATCTGATGAAAACAGAAAAAGAACTGTAATGGGGTTGTTGAACACCCTACTGTTCTGCTCCTAAACTTGGCTAAAGAACACGGAAAACAAGGGGAGATAATAAACAATGGAACCGGATAATAGTCATTACTATCTTTGTCTTTTTCCACTGCAGTGGCGACTTCAATCCCAGGCTGGAACTTTCTGAATGATTCACAGTGGCTCCCCATTATTGTGTAAATCCAATGGTGTTTAAGATGTGCAATCAGGGCAAATGAAGAGTGACATTTTTGCTACGGCTCTTATTGCCTTATTGTCAAGGGTGCTGTGAAGTCAACGTGTACACGTGATATCGGTTTTTTTTTTTGTCCCATCCCAATCACTAGACGACCTTCTTGTTAGGCCCTCGGTCCTGCGCCCTCCGCGTTGGAAATTCAGGCAAACAACAGGATGGAACCTCAGATCTCCAGGTTATAGCGAGCCGACACCCTACGCAATGCTTCACCGTGGCGCTTCGTGTATTGTTTTCAATTAATCAAGGATATATATAGAAAAAATCAAATGTAATGAAAGATTTCGAAATACAAAGATGAAAAATGGTTTAGTAATCCACCTACACTAATAATAACTGTAAACAAAATCATATAAACCAGATATATATATATAAACATGTCTACTTAAATAACTTCTTATTAGAGTTGTGGAAATAAAACGTCACTTGTGGCGTCACTTCCTCGTCCTTGACCTTGAAGGAGGAAATAATTCTGCCTTTTCAGACTTACATTATAGATCTACACTATAGAACGATGCGTGTGATACGATCGGTTATTAATGGATTGCAATACACAGGCCTTATATTGCGTGGTAGTTACACGAGATTGTGAATAATAATGTTTATATATATAATGTTCAAATTCCTTAGCCAATACTACTATAGATAGTAACTTTCTGACCTGCTGCATTGAAATTTGTTAAGCTTTTGAAATAATTTAATAACACACGTCTAGAAAACCTGGGGTACAATGCACTGATTTAGTTTAAACTTATGCTATAATTTAATAACATGAACATACATGTAGAAACCCTGGGGACAATGCAGTTATATAGTTATATGCATTGTTTGTTAGGCATTCAGTGATAGGAACAGATTTGGTAAAACTGTTTACAAATATATTAAACTTACAAAACACATATATTAAACTTACAAAACAAATATATTAACGTTAAAAACAAAATATATTAAACTGCTAAAACAAATATATTAAAATTCCAAAACAAATATATTAAACTTCCAAAACATATATTTATTAATTCGTTCGTTCGTTTGTTTATTTATTTATACTTATGTATTTATTTATTCGTTTGTTCGTTTTTTATTAGTTTTTTTTGTGGTGTTGGTGGTGGTGGGGAGGGGTGTGTGTTTAGGGTTACTTATTTACTGTTTTGTACCACAACTAAAATACTGTAATATATCATATATTATTTGAAATTGTACATTATATCATCCAGAAGAGAAGGAAACCCGCTATTTGGCTTGTTTTTGTATCCTATTTTTTATTCCTTTATATTACTTAAATCAATACGAAAAACACTGAAATAACCCCAAAATAACCTTATGGAAAACAATCACGAACTTTAATAACGATTGTCTGGATACTTTGCATCTTATAATATTTGATCGAAATGTTGCATCATTATGGTATTTATTTTCAAAATAATTCATATTTTGTATTTCGTGATATTTTACCGAAGCGATATGTTAATGTTATTGCCATAAAACGTTGTATGGTATATTTTACTTAAACGTTGCGGTATTATATTTATAGTCGACAAAAATCCATATTGTTAAGCACGTGGTTTACTAGTTTGCTAAGGTAATTTTATGTTAAATCGTGTTTAGTACTGTTTACGTATATATGTAATTAATAGTTAATAATAGTATCATCTTTCATCCTACATGATTATGTTGTGCACTAGTATACAACATTTATAATGAGTGCATTGATAAATGGCGCAAATGATGTCATTTGGCCTTAAAATACTTCCGCCTATAATTTCCATTTTATTAACGAATCACAGGTTCCGCATTGCCGACTTCAAATGCCCGTGTTGTAATATTTACTCTCTGTTTACACGATTAAGGAAGACAACTGCCCAATATAAATCAGAGATACTAACTATTAGGTATATGAAGAATGTCAACGCAAACAAGAACAAACAGAGTGTAACTTCAATTGCATTATCGTATTTCTAGGGGAAACTTTAATATTCATCTAGGACGACATTTTATTAGAAAATGACGTAAGTTCATCCCCTTTCCCTGGAAAGATGAATCGGTTACATAATCATACATTTAACTCACTGCATTGGATTGTACTGTTTCTGCGAATTCAGTTATTTAATGATTAAAAAAAAATAAAAAATGTTATTGGGTATTATCATGATGCAAGGTTCAGTATTATAGCCGGTTTTATAACATCATCGAATAAATGACATGTTGATTCTCTTTTTGTTTTCTTTAGAATCTTTATTCAAATAAAGCAATATTAACAATTATATAATATTTTTTTATTGAAAAAATAGCAATTAAATTATCACAGTTGATAAATATAAATATGGTTTATGATAACAAAGATTTCAATAATAAAAAAAAATATTTTACAAAAGAGTTTAATTTAAAGGCGGCAAAAATCTTCTGTTTATTTTGGCTGGTCGTTTATCATTTTACTGAGAAGCAGACAAATATTAGCTCTACTTGAATGGCTACTGAGAAGTTGTCTATTTTTCATATATAGCGTTATTTTTGCCTTTTAGGTTTCGAATTCCTTGTCAGCGAGTCTACAACATGGTGCACTATAAACGGTCATTTCCAGTTCATATTAAAACAATAAATAATACGATATGTACTTATCAAAATTGTTTCCCGTATCCAACAAAATGGGCCCCAGTCGTCCTTTATGTCTCGGTGTTCACACATTTATGAAATTCTTGATAATATATGTACTTACTAATATATGTATCCCAGTTAAATAACGAGTTTGCTATCACATAAATACATTTAAACAAACCAACAGAGAGACTGGTTAGAGGGGCATTTAGTAACTGGACAGAGCAATAAATTATAACACAGACTTGTGGAAAAACAGCTGCTTATTTAGTTGAGCGACGCTTCGAAGAGTATTTTCTCAACTCTCTCAAATAAATAAGTGAGGCTGCATGAAAAATTGATCAGATGACAAACATTTCTTATCGTGTATTTATCTGGTCGATGTATTGATGTAATGATATACGCCATGTTTCACTTTTCTCATCTAACTAGAATCAAAGTTGTCGACCTCTAAAGTTTTAACCAATCAAATTGATATTGCTCATCATCGAACTTGGTCGGGGGTTAAGATGGCCTAAGAGACAAGTTCTATCAGAAACCAACCAGTGAATTATTTTGGGACCTGTTACATTCTAATATTGTATGGAAAGATGTTTGGACATCCGTATTTTGCTATTTTAAAAGCCATGAATGTATTGAAAATGACTACAGAATCGGGCGACGTGAAGTTAGCCCGTTGTTCGTTGTTCGTTGTTCGGTATTCGCGAATAACGAACAACGAGCCAGTTTGTTGTTCGGTATTCGCGAATAACGAACAACGAGCTGGTTTGTTGTTCGGTATTCGCGAATAACGAACAACGAGCTGGTTTGTTGTTCGGTATTCACTAGATTTGGAATTAGTAATGTAATAAAAGATTTTTTGCAGGGAACACGCCGCAGGCGGGTTTTTATAAGCCTAACTGGATTATAAAGCTTCAAAATTCTTGGAAACAGATTCTCACAACTTTCTTTCTTCTGACTTCTGGGAAATAGATTCTAACAACTTCTCTTTCTATCCGAAGAAAGAGCTGTTACATATTGGTGAAAAACGAACAACGAGCCAGTTTGTTGTTCGGTATTCGCGAATAACGAACAACGAGCTGATTTGTTGTTCGGTATTCACCGTATATGGAATAAGTAATATAATAAAGGTACTTTTGTAGGGAACACGCCACAGGCGGGTTTTAATGAGCTTAAATAGACAATAAAACTTAAAACTTCTGGGAAATACATTTTAACAACTTCTCTTTCTATCCGAAGAAAGATCAGTTACATATTGGCGAATAACGAACAACGAGCCAGTTTGTTGTTTGGTATTCGCGAATAACGAACAACGAGCTGGTTTGTTGTTCGGTATTCACCGTATATGGAATTATTAATATAATAAAGGTACTTTTGTAAGGAACACGCCACATGCGGGTTTTTATGAGCTTAAATAGACGATAAAACTTCAAACTTCTGGGAAATAGATTCTAACAACTTTCTATCCGAAGAAAGAGCTGTTACACATTGGCGAATAACGAACAACGAGCCAGTTTGTTGTTCGGTATTGGCGAATAACGACCAACGAGCTGGTTTGTTGTTCGGTATTCACCGTATATGGAATTAGTAATATAATAAAGGTACTTTTGTAGGGAACACGCCACAGGCGGGTTTCTATGAGCTTAAATAGACAATAAAACTTCGAATTTCTGGGAAATAGATTCTAACAACTTCTCTTTCTATCCAAAGAAAGAGCTGTTACATATTGGCGAATAACGAACAACGAGTTAGTTCGTTGTTCGGTATTCGCGAATACCGAACAACGAGCTGGTTTGTTGTTCGGTATTCACCGTATATGGAATTAGTAATATAATAAAGGTACTTGTGTAGGGAACACGCCACAGGCGGGTTTCTATGAGCTTAAATAGACAATAAAACTTCAAACTTCTGGGAAATAGATTCTAACAACTTCTCCTTCTATCCAAAGAAAGAGCTGTTACATATTGGCGAATAACGAACAACGAGCCAGTTTGTTGTTCGGTACTCACCGTACATGGAATAAGTAATATAATAAAGGTACTTTTGTAGGGAACACGCCACAGGCGGGTTTTAATGAGCTTAAATAGACAATAAAACTTCAGGCTTCTGGGAAATAGATTTTAACAACTTCTCTTTCTATCCGAAGAAAGAGCTGTTACATATTGGCGAATACCGAACAACGAGCCAGTTTGTTGTTCGGTGTTTGTAGGGAACACGCTACAGGCGGGTTTTAAAGAGCTTAAATAGACAATAAAACTTAAAACTTCTGGGAAATACATTTTAACAACTTCTCTTTCTATCCGAAGAAAGATCTGTTACATATTGGCGAATAACGAACAGCGAGCCAGTTTGTTGTTCGGTATTCGCGAATAACGAACAACGAGCTGGTTTGTTGTTCGGTATTCACCGTATATGGAATTATTAATATAATAAAGGTACTTTTGTAAGGAACACGCCACAGGCGGGTTTTTATGAGCTTAAATAGACGATAAAACTTCAAACTTCTGGGAAATAGATTCTAACAACTTCTCTTTCTATCCGAAGAAAGAGCTGTTACACATTGGCGAATAACGAACAACGAGCCAGTTTGTTGTTCGGTATTGGCGAATAACGAACAACGAGCTGGTTTGTTGTTCGGTATTCACCGTATATGGAATTAGTAATATAATAAAGGTACTTTTGTAGGGAACACGCCACAGGCGGGTTTCTATGAGCTTAAATAGACAATAAAACTTCAAACTTCTGAGAAATAGATTCTAACAACTTCTCTTTCTATCCGAAGAAAGAGCTGTTACATATTGGCGAATAACGAACAACGAGCCAGTTTGTTGTTCGGTATTCACCGTATATGAAATAAGTAATATAATAAAGGTACTTTTGTAGGGAACACGCCACAGGCGGGTTTTAATGAGCTTAAATAGACAATAAAACTTCAGGCTTTTGGGAAATAGATTTTAACAACTTCTCTTTCTATCCGAAGAAAGAGCTGTTACATATTGGCGAATACCGAACAACGAGCCAGTTTGTTGTTCGGTATTCGCGAATACCGAACAACGAGCTGGTTTCTTGTTCGGTATTCACCGTATATGGAATAAGTAATATAATAAAGGTACTTTTGTAGGGAACACGCTACAGGCGGGTTTTAATGAGCTTAAATAGACAATAAAACTTAAAACTTCTGGGAAATACATTTTAGCAACTTCTCTTTCTATCCGAAGAAAGATCTGTTACATATTGGCGAATAACGAACAACGAGCCAGTTTGTTGTTCGGTATTCGCGAATAACGAACAACGAGCTGGTTTGTTGTTCGGTATTCACGAATACCGAACAACGAGCTGGTTTGTTGTTCGGTATTCACCGTATATGGAATTATTAATATAATAAAGGTACTTTTGTAAGGAACACGCCACATGCGGGTTTTTATGAGCTTAAATAGACGATAAAACTTCAAACTTCTGGGAAATAGATTCTAACAACTTCTCTTTCTATCCGAAGAAAGAGCTGTTACATATTGGCGAATAACGAACAACGAGCCAGTTTGTTGTTCGGTATTCGCGAATACCGAACAACGAGCTGGTTTGTTGTTCGGTATTCACCGTATATGGAATTAGTAATATAATAAAGGTACTTGTGTAGGGAACACGCCACAGGCGGGTTTCTATGAGCTTAAATAGAGAATAAAACTTCAAACTTCTGGGAAATAGATTCTAACAACTTCTCTTTCTATCCAAAGAAAGAGCTGTTACATATTGGCGAATAACGAACAACGAGCCAGTTTGTTGTTCGGTATTCCCGAATACCGAACAACGAGCTGGTTTGTTGTTCGGTATTCACCGTATATGGAATAAGTAATATAATAAAGGTACTTTTGTAGGGAACACGCCACAGGCGGGTTTTAATGAGCTTAAATAGACAATAAAACTTCAGGCTTCTGGGAAATAGATTTGAACAACTTCTCTTTCTATCCGAAGAAAGAGCTGTTACATATTCGCGAATAACGAACAACGAGCTGGTTTGTTGTTCGGTATTCACGAATACCGAACAACGAGCTGGTTTGTTGTTCGGTATTCACCGTATATGGAATTATTAATATAATAATGGTACTTTTGTAAGGAACACGCCATAGGCGGGTTTTCGTGAGCTTAAATAGACGATAAAACTTCAAATTTCTGGGAAATAGATTCTAACAACTTCTCTTTCTATCCGAAGAAAGAGCTGTTACACATTGGCGAATAACGAACAACGAGCCAGTTTGTTGTTCGGTATTGGCGAATAACGAACAACGAGCTGGTTTGTTGTTCGGTATTCATCGTATATGGAATTAGTAATATAATAAAAGTACTTTTGTAGGGAACACGCCACAGACGGGGTTTTATGAGCTTAAATGGACAATAAAACTTCAAACTTCTGGGAAATAGATTCTAACAACTTCTCTTTCTATCCGAAGAAAGAGCTGTTACATATTGGCGAATAACGAACAACGAGCCAGTTTGTTGTTCGGTATTGGCGAATAACGAACAACGAGCTGGTTTGTTGTTCGGTATTGGCGAATACCGAACAACGAGCTGGTTTGTTGTTCGGTATTCACCGTATATGGAATAAGTAATATAATAAAGGTACTTTTGTAGGGAACACGCCACAGGCGGGTTTTAATGAGCTTAAATAGACAATAAAACTTCGGGCTTCTGGGAAATAGATTTTAACAACTTCTCTTTCTATCTGAAGAAAGAGCTGTTACATATTGGCGAATACCGAACAACGAGCCAGTTTGTTGTTCGGTATTCGCGAATACCGAACAACGAGCTGGTTTGTTGTTCGGTATTCACCGTATATGGAATAAGTAATATAATAAAGGTACTTTTGTAGGGAACACGCCACAGGCGGGTTTTAATGCGCTTAAATAGACAATAAAACTTAAAACTTCTGGGATATACATTTTAACAACTTTTCTTTCTATCCGAAGAAAGATCTGTTACATATTGGCGAATAACGAACAACGAGCCAGTTTGTTGTTCGGTATTCGCGAATAACGAACAACGAGCTGGTTTGTTGTTCGGTATTCGCGAATACCGAACAACGAGCTGGTTGGTTGTTCGGTATTCACCGTATATGGAATAAGTAATATAATAAATGTACTTTTGTAGGGAACACGCCACAGGCGGGTTTTAATGAGCTCAAATAGACAATAAAACTTCAGGCTTCTGGGAAATAGATTTTAACAACTTCTCTTTCTATCCGAAGAAAGAGCTGTTACATATTGGCGAATACCGAACAACGAGCGAGTTTGTTGTTCGGTATTCGCGAATACCGAACAACGAGCTGGTTTGTTGTTCGGTATTCACCGTATATGGAATAAGTAATATAATAAAGGTACTTTTGTTGGGAACACGCTACAGGCGGGTTTTAATGAGCTTAAATAGACAATAAAACTTAAAACTTCTGGGAAATACATTTTAACAACTTCTCTTTCTACCCGAAGAAAGATCTGTTACATATTGGCGAATAACGAACAACGAGCCAGTTTGTTGTTCGGTATTCGCGAATAACGAACAACGAGCTGGTTTGTTGTTCGGTATTCACCAGATATGGAATTAGTAATCTAATAAAGTAACTTTTGTTCGTTATTCGCCAATGTGAAACTGCTCTTTCTTCGGATAGACAGAGAAATTGTTAGAATCTATTTCCTAAGAGTTCGAAGTGTTATAATCCATTTAGGCTCATAAAAACCCACCTGCGGCGTATTCCCGACAAAAGTACATTTATTATATTACCGATTCCATACACTGTGAATACCGAACAACAAACCAGCTCGGTGTTCGTTATTCGCCAATACCGAACAACAAACTGGCTCGTTGTTCGTTATTCGCCAATGTGTAACAGCTCTTTCTTCGGATAGAAAGAGAAGTTGTTAGAATCTATTTCCCAGAAGTTTGAAGTTTTATCGTCTATTTAAGTTCATGAAAACCCGCCTGTGGCGTGTTCCTTACAAAAGTACCTTTATTATATTAATAATTCCATATACGGTGAATACCGAACAACAAACCAGCTCGTTGTTCGTTATTCGCCAATATGTAACAGATCTTTCTTCGGATAGAAAGAGAAGTTGTTAAAATGTATTTCCCAGAAGTTTTAAGTTTTATTGTCTATTTAAGCTCATTATAATTCGCCTGTGGCGTGTTCCCTACAAAAGTACATTTATTCGCCAATACCGAACAACAAACTGGCTCGTTGTTCGTTATTCGCCAATGTGTAACAGCTCTTTCTTCGGATAGAAAGAGAAGTTGTTAGAATCTATTTCCCAGAAATTTGAAGTTTTATCGTCTATTTAAGCTCACGAAAACCCGCCTATGGCGTGTTCCTTACAAAAGTACCATTATTATATTAATAATTCCATATACGGTGAATACCGAACAACAAACCAGCTCGTTGTTCGGTATTCGTGAATACCGAACAACAAACCAGCTCGTTGTTCGTTATTCGCGAATACCGAACAACAAACTGGCTCGTTGTTCGTTATTCGCCAATATGTAACAGATCTTTCTTCGGATAGAAAGACAAGTTGTTAGAATCTATTTCCCAGAAGTTTGAAGTTTTATTGTCTATTTAAGCTCATAAAAACCCGCCTATGGCGTGTTCCCTACAAAAGTACCTTTATTATATTACTTATTCCATATACGGTGAATACCGAACAACAAACCAGCTCGTTGTTCGGTATTCGCCAATATGTAACAGCTCTTTCTTCGGATAGAAAGAGGAGTTGTTAAAATCTATTTCCCAGAAGCCTGAAGTTTTATTGTCTATTTAAGCTCATTAAAACCCGCCTGTGGCGTGTTCCCTACAAAAGTACCTTTATTTTATTACTTATTCCATATACGGTGAATACCGAACAACAAACCAGCTCGTTGTTCGGTATTCGCGAATACCGAACAACAAACTGGCTCGTTGTTCGGTATTCGCGAATACCGAACAACGAACAACGAACAACAAGCTAGCTTCACGCCGCTACAGAATCGCACATAATATTGTATACACTAATGAGAAATTACATAAATACAGACTTATTGAAGAACCCTTTTGTACACTATGTCAAAGCAAACAAATTGAAGACATGAATCACTTATTCTTAACAATTAACATGTTCTAGTACTTGAACATTTCGTGAATATTTAAGATCTAGTCTCATAGATTTTTATCCTGAAGGATTCAGCCTGTCTGAGTTTCATTCTCTTATTCTGTTTTGTACTAAAGTTATTAAGGGAAATAAAAAGAATAATATACTTATTCTCTTACTTTCATTTGCCCGCCTAGCTATAATAAAATGTAGAAACATGTTTGTTAAAACTGGGAAAGTAATAGATGTTATCAAATTATTCATTAAATGTGTCGAATCTCATTTTCAATAACTTTTGCTTCATTACAATTTGAAAACCACTTTAAAGAACTGTTCGAGATATCTAATGTATTTCGTATTGAGACAGATGAAGTTAAATTACGCCTTCATCCCCAAAAATAAAAGGAATCGAACGGTCCATAACAACTTATTAGTTTTGTATTGTAGAAATTAAGTGTAGATGAAAAAATTGTCCATAAAATTTATTTCGACACCCTAACTTGCCTCGAGAATTTTCGCAAAGTTTCGCTCTCTTGAGGCCCACGTGGCTCGAAATTATTTAAATGGATTTCTTACTTCGGGTTCAGAGCGAAACCTTTTACAATATAAAATTATGTTTTTTGGGGGTTTTTTTGGTTTTTTTTTGTTTTTTGTTTTTTTTTTTGTTTTTTTAACAACGCTGATCACATATTGATTATATTAACTTATCACAGGTAACTTTTAATGAAACTACAAATTGATATATTTGTACTAATATATCAACTAAAAATATGCTTTTAATTAAGAGGTATGTTGACGAGCATGTAAGTGTGCGGGAGTGTGTGTGTGTGTGTGTGTGGGGGGGGGGTAATTAGTAATTATTCTTTTTTTTTTTAAACTGTAAATATCCTGTGAAATTAATTTTGTAGAATGAAAATAGAATTATGTATCTTATATATTGTATTTTGTGGGAATAAATATATTTAAAAAAAATAAAAAAGAGTGCCGCGCTTCGGTCTCTAGCTGGCCGGTCACCTCTGGCTTGCGGCTGTGGTTTCGATCCCTGGTGTGAGCGTATGTGGCATGGAGATAGGGACGCCTTCTCAACCTCGTGGGTTTCCTCCGGGCACTCCGATTTCCTCCCACTGCTAAAGACCCCTACGCGCAAGCGAATTATTGAAATAAAATTAAACTATATTTTAGTCCCAAAATGACCTAGTTTGTGTCGAGTGGACGTTAAACCCCATTTCTCCCTCTCCCTCTAGAACTTGGTCATGATGTTGATGTGCTGATACTATACACCCAGATTCACCACTCTCACTCAGTTGAAATCAAAGTTCATTCACCTAATAAACACGTACACTACATTGGAAAACTCAATTAGGAACAGATTTATTGTATTCCAAAATGTGCGACAGACAGATGGGCGGATGAGAAAATGATGAAAATGTGTACTAAAAGTTGTTCCTTTTGCTAATAAGAAATTGGTCGTTTTTAGTTATAGTCTCTGGTATACAAGAGGAAGATAGAGACATGAGGTTTAATGTCCACTCGGCACAAACTACGTCATTCATTTCAGGACAAACATATGGTAGAATTTTATATTAATACTTATCTTGTACTGTTAATGGAAAAGGAGAACCATAAGATAAGAGCTGGTGCAGATAAATAGGATGCTAACCACATTTTATTTCATAAGAGGTAACATTAATTAAACAAGATTAACGGAGTTGTATTACTTGGGCGGGGCGTGAATATAAATAAAAGTTAGGATCTTATGGCACTAATCATTGTCTAGTCGTTCGGATGGAACGAAAAACCAAGGTCCTGTGTACACATTGGCTTGCATAGGATAGATCCCTTGACAGTTGGAATTCGATATAAGAGTAGGCCGTAGCTCCGCTGACTGGGCACACCGATTGGCGTTTGCCCGTCTTCATTAGCCTAGTTCGGAGCAGAACAGTAGGACGTTAAACCCTATTTTATTTCATTTCATAATCATTACTAATATGGGTTAAAATTAAATATCGGCACTTTGTTCAGTTTTTCGGAATGTGTGGTGCTTGCTGTCACGTAAATGAATTTCCACGCAATACCAGAAAACCCCAACTATTTGTAAGTTTTGTATAGGCTTTTGTTACCTGTAGAAATTTCTGTTACTATAACCTAGGAAGTTTTGTTACTACCTTCCCTATTTACCTTGTACAATGAACAGTGACGTCAAATCATTAATGCGATCTTTTCATATTGTAATTAAGTTAATGTATGAATATTATTTCTCTTCTCCCGAGAAAAACAATCCTAAGCATCAAAACCGAACTAACAGAACGTTTGCAAAAACCTTTCCATTTGACTAAATTGATCCGATCATACACACCACACTCAGTAACAAATTTACCCGTCCTTATCGGGCCTGTGACTCTATTCGTCGGAACCTTAAAATCGACGAAAACGAATATAATATGAATGCATATAAAATGATTTATATACAATTTAAAAGAATAACAATTGTAATTTCTAATCAATTATGTTCTGTCAAATCCGTCAACCTGTGCAAACTGGTCTGTACTCTGGTGTGCATTATACACGTTTTTTGGGTTTTGAATTTTATATTATTAATTAGACATTTATTAATAAAATCAACCCTTGATGCCATCAGATGCCTCCGATTTTAAATATATCAGAACGGTTTGAAAATTTGATAATTGAATTACCCATAAATAGCAATGGGCCCAAGAAATCAAACATTTGGCTTAATCTAAAAAAAAAGAAAAAAAAAAAAAAAAATCTCTAACGCAGTCTCCGACGAAAACTGAAAATGTACTGGTATGCTCGCGTCTAAAATAATTGATCAAAGCCAAAGGAGGTAGGAAAGTCATCAAAGATGGCGTCGATTGATAGTTTTCATTTCCTATTCAAGGAAGTATCAGCTGTTTTCTCGTGCTACAGGGATGGCTTAGCTTTAATTGGGACATATTATGTACTTAAAAGGGCTTATAATATTTCCCATTATATTGTTTATGGTATCACGGACAATTTGTTATCGCAATTGCACGAGAAGCGCAATTTTCGTGTTCAGTTTGGAATTTGGGCTGGTAAACATATTTCGTCATATTGTTTTAAATTGTTTGTATGACATGTTTACTGTGTTAAATAATATGCAGTATTGTAGAAAAAAACATATGGATGATTAAAGCCATGGAGTTCTATGTTTTAACAACCCATTCAACGTGTCTAGTAAACTTTCAACAGATTTTAATTTGCCTGTCTTAAATGGAGTTACTTCCCTTTTTAATAGCTTGTACGGTCGAGTGTTCTAGAAAAGAACATTAAATGTTTACGCAACGTCCGTCCTTATTGACCCCTGCTATTCATTTACTTTGCTTTTCTTTATTAGGTGTTCCACCAAATCGATATTTTCAAAACAAAGCGTAAAAGTAAAAAAAAAGTTGAAACTGTTAATAAATCCTTAAAATGAAAATTGCCAGGGCGCATAACGAATTCAGAAATAGGGAAAAAGATATTTGACCCTCAGAAAGCTCTAAGTTGAGCCTCAGTATTATGTCATTGACAGCATATTAAAGATCCCTTGGCAGTTGCAAAATAAAACAACAGGTGATTGGTGGTGCCAGAGAAAAATTTCCTTCACTGCATCATCTGTATGTTATTGCAGAAGAGTAAAGTGTTTTATTTGTGAATTGTGACCTTATTTATGACACTCATCAAAATGACCATTTTTTTTTTCTAAACCAGATGCTTTGTTCGATGTAATGACGATATGGTTGCTGAGGATCAAAATTTTGTTTGATGTACATGTAGCAAGATTGACTGAAGAACTACTGCTATTTCATTGATTGATGCGATTAGTAACACTGTAACAGAGTCCCCCCTCCCTCCCATTTAATAATAATAATAATAATAATCGTTTTCTATAGTGCTGAACATTGAGTCAATCTGACTGCTCTGTGGCGCTTTACAATGTAGATATGTTATAAAATAAGAAAAAACAAAACAAAACACATACAAATATAAACAATAATACAAAGGAATAGTTAAGTTACAATATACAGATAAAAAGTGAAGCATTTCAATTATTGTTCAAAAGTTTGGGTAAAAAACAGGGTTTTCAGACGTCATTTGAATACAGCCAAGTTTGGACTATTTTGGACTTCCAGGGGCAATTTGTTCCATTCTTTTGGTGCTGCGTACACAAAAGCTCTCTCACAGGTGTAATATGGTCAGATGATCTGGTGAGAGACACAATTCGAGCCGTTTTAATCTGGATTTTCTGTAGCTGACATACAAGAGTTTTAGGAAGAGAATACAATAATGAATTACAATAATCTAAGGATGACATAACAAAAGCATTTATTAACATTTTAGTGGTATCAAGGGTAATATAGGATCGAATTTTGCCAATGTTATACAAGTGAAAGTTCGCCTTTTCGCACACCATGGATACATGGGTTTTCATATCAAAGGAAGAGTCAAAGAACACACCAAGATCTCAAGCCAAGATCCTAGATCAAGATCCTACTGACTTCCTAACTGAATCCTCTTATTATTATTGTTTTAATTTTGCTTTGGACTTGTGTCTATTTTATTCAGTAAGCATCATAGATTATTATTAGTAGTCCTCTTACTTATATTTTCAGTTGTAACTGGAGGTAGTGATGGTATTGGAAGAGCTTATGCCCAGGAATTAGCAAGTCGAGGAATGAATATTGTTCTTATTAGTCGAGGACAGAAACGTCTGTATAATGCAGCAAATGAAATTCGTTAGTTGTGTTTTTATTTAGTAATTTATTTCAAGATTTAATGTCCAGAAATATGAGCTTTCCTTGACTCATGGTTAAATGCTTTGGGAGACAAAGGTATTAAGCATACATTATACACAAGCTAAATCTGCCTTTTGCCGGTCTTTCTATAGGCCTGGAATGCCATCTAAATTATTAATTAGACATAAATTAACTTATCGAGACCATAACCAACTCTCCTTGCCATCGCTAGCCTGTGATATTTGGTTGATAATTAAATTATTTAACTTATCAAGACCATAACCAACTCTCCTTTCCATCGCTAGCCAGTGATATTTGGTTGATAATTAAATTATTTAACTTATCAAGACCATAACCAACGCTCCTTTCCATCGCTAGCCTGTGATATTTGGTTGATAATTAAATTATTTAACTTATCAAGACCATAACCAACTCTCCTTGCCATCGCTAGCCTGTGATATTTTGTGGATTTCAATAACTGTACTGACTTTAGTAATGATGAACAAGACTAAGGCTAAAATCAATCGCTGATATCTTGGTTTAGAGTGGAGCAATTTGACTGAATTTTTCAGCATATTCTCTTTACTTTATCTAGTTTTAACTAGTTACAGCTGGTTAGAGAAATTGGCCAATGAAATGTCTATAGGCCTTCATTTAGTGTATTTCACCGAAATGGAACCCATGCCTGTAACGCCTGTTAACATTTCCAGATCCTAGTGTTGTGAAGGCAAGAAAAACAAAATTTTAAAACCATAAATAAACAAAAATGAAATAGGATCTGTATTATAATCAGATGGATGTAATATATAGAGGATATTTGTCGTTTTAGAGTGAATAACATATTTTATTTCATCGAGAAGCAAGAAAACTTGTATTTTCACGAATGCGTAGGTAAAACAACATGGACTACTTTCGGCCGCCAGTGGAATAACACTTTTATTTCACTGATAAAATGCGGTATTCCGCTACTGATCATAAATAAATAGTACTCTATTGCAGGTCGTCTGTTTAATGTTCAGACATGTACAATAGCTGTAGATTTTGCCAAAACAGAAGGTGTTTATGAAAAAATCCAAAGAGCATTAGATGATAAAGAAATAGGAATTTTAGGTAAAACTTTTAATTACAAACCTAGGGGATTTTTGAACATGCTTGAGTTTGTCTGGTTCAGCAACTTATATTTATAAGTGTTCGGCATAATTCTTTATTTTTAAAAATATCTCTCATACTAAGTTTTATCTATTAATGTATGTCATTATAATAAATGATATTTATGAATGTCTGGCTCAGCAATTTATAAATGTCTGGCTTAGAAAATTATATTTATAAATGTCTAGCATAATAAACTATATTTATAAGCGCCCTGCATAATAAATTATATTTATAAAAGTCTGGCATAATAAATATTTATTTAAGTGCACGGAAATACGTGATAAATATGTATACTTAGTCCAAAAAAAAATCGCAGCATTAGCATATGGGTTACAAGCTGTAATAGAGTCCAAGATAAACTAATGTTTACAAAATATGAGAAATGCTCAGACAGCTGTGTTTTCGTGTATATTTAGCTTGATTTTGTTTATTTGTAGTAAATAATGTTGGCATAATGTATGAATTTCCAGAGTATTTTTTGGATGTTCCAGAAAAGGTAATATCTCCCTGTAGTAATTATTAATGTTCCTATTTCTTCTTCAGTTCTTGTCTTCCTATTTCTTGATCACATTAGTTATGTGGAAATACTTGTGGGCTATAATAAGTATAATCCCTGCATTTTTTAAAAAAGATTTTAGACCTCATTAGAATGTGCGTTATTAGATGTGTTGAAAAAACAAGTTATATTTAAAGCACAGCTCTCATGAGTTAACAGATGTAAACATTGAGGTGTAAGCCGAGATGTTAAACCTGTTAATGAATGAAGCGTGCTATAAATGACTTGTAACCCTGACACCTGCTCAACATGCTTGTTGTTATTGCACGGAAAACCCACCCCACTTCTCTATATGATTTCTACTAAAATTCGCCTAAGCCAGCAAAAGTGTGCAATAAAATTGAAAATATCTAGTTATTGCGCAGTTAAGCTCCAGTGAGTTTAGCAGAGATAAAACTTTCTGCTTATTCAACGAAACGACCAAAGGAGGATCTCCCGTCCGTGTTGTAATTCCTGTTCACGAACTGATGTGCATGTGCTAGATATATAATCAATTCTGAAAAAATATCAGCAATTAATATAAGGAGTTCCTGACTTATCCTATTTATAATAAATCATATAATGGGAGGTAACTCAGGTTTTATAACTTGGTTTTCAGAATTTTTATTTGCTTTTCTTGACTAGCTTGAAAATATTTTTAAGATTAGTAAGCATGTTAATATTTATTTTATTTGTTCAGTAGTGAACAATAGGATAAAAGTGTATAATAATTTCTCAAGAATTAAATTCTCGATGTAATTTTATAAATGGATTTGTCTTGTGAGAAATGACAATACATGTATTTCTTTGTGGATTTTTTTTGTGTTATGACCGAATTTAAATAAAAGAATTTATATAATTTCAGAAACTATTTGAATTAATAAATGTTAATTGTACAACAGCTACAATGGTAAGTCTATGACTTTTGTGAAATTAACATGAAATTGACCATTTATGTCCATTTTCTTTTTCTGATGTATGCATCACATATTAAATGTCTGTTTCAAATTTGACCCCCCCCCCTACCCCTCCTAATTCAAATACCGGCCAAAATTAGTCTCAGGTTACAGTTTGTTAAACAGTCTAAATTCATCAATCATTTAAATACACTGAAATCAGTATTTTTGTGTATTGACGATAACACATGTGTAAAGCAGTACAACATGGGAAGATTTTAATGGAACATTCAGATATTGAGACCTCTCAAATTTCGAAAAATGTCAATTGAGTAAACATGAGAGACGTTGCGAGTATATTTACGCCTCGACTGTTTTCAGGACTGGCAGACTTGTGTCAATACTCAAGTCTGTGTACCTCAATTGCAATTCTGTCAATTTGGAACATTCTGGGCTGACAAACGGGAATCCAGATACACACATATCCCTCCCCGAAATCAGAGGTGGATTCAATGGCGCACCCTCCCCTAATTTTCGACAGTGCCCGTTTAACTACTGAAAGTGCCTTTCAACTAGCTTTTTTGCTCGATTTTGAGGCTCTTTTTCTACAATTTCTGAACGTTTAGACAAAAAAATCAGCCAAATAGCTCTTGAATTGGCTACAGATGCAAGGAAATGATGGATAATTTTCTTGGGGCCCCCACCCCCCTCTCAGCGGCGTGCCCCGTCTCCGCAGTCAGAGCCCTCATTTTGCGCCCGCCCTCTTTTCAAAATTCCTAGATCTGCCCCTGTAAATTGTAATTTACCATGGTTTAAAATGGTTTTAGCTTAATCCCTCTTCTCTTTTTTTCCTCATGACGCCAATTCTGTGTTTGATTAATGTATAATGTATTTGTATTACAGTTGACCCATATGATATTACCTGATATGCTTAAAAGGTAAGTTGTTACAATTATAAGTTACGAAAGACCAGAAATCACCTTGAGCAAGTTACATCCTTCAGCTTTGAGATTTTATAAAAGGAAATAATAATGGATTTTCTCCACAAAATGGACAAATATTATCATTAGGCTATAGTATTAATGTTGTTGGTAACTTGGTACAAAATGACCTGTTTACGGAATTTATGTTAGACGTTTGAGGCAAAGAATTTTTGTTCCAATAGCGACAAATTTGTACCATGTTAGATTCCTGTGTGGGCCTAGAAATTCTCTTGCGATTTTCCAGTCTGGTTTCCCAATGTCGGTGGACCTGGCAAAGAAAAACATACCAAGATCTACCTGTGTTTTCTTTGTCATTTGGAAACACTGTTGTCTGCACACAACTTCCTCTTTAGAACACTGCATGATGTATGTTCAATGTCATTAGCCCTGCAGTCTCGTTTTAGAAGAGGAGGACTTAAACCCCATTTCATTATATTTACTCCTAAAAATACGAAACTATCTGTGTTATAAATTACCTAGTAACTATTATTCTATCCTGCTTATCTTTATTAGCACCTGTCCAACTTCGTGGGTTTTCTCCGGGTTCTCCGGTTTTCTCCTACTGCTAAAGACCCCTACGTGCACGCAAATTATTGAAATGAAATTAAAACCATATGTTAGTCCCGAAATGACCTAGTTTGTGTCGAGTGGATGTTAAACTCCATTTCTCTCTCTCTCTTATCTTCATTAGCCTAGTTTGTGCAGAACAGTAGGACCTTGAATGTCTTTTCCTTTCAATCTAAAATCATTATTTGTATTATAGGAGACGAGGGGCTATTGTTATGGTTTCATCTGGTGCCTGTACTAAAACAACTCCACAGATGACAGTTTATGCAGCTACTAAGGTAACAATATAAACATCAATAGTTTGGATATCATTCACTTATTTTATTAAATGCAAAGTTTCGATAGGGGTGCTCTTATATGTGTTATCTTTTATTATTGATTTTCATTTCATCACTGGAAGAAGTATTTTCTAACTTCTAAGATTTGAACATCTTTATTTGTCAAAAGCTGTATCTAGTTATTCGAATGGGAGGGAAAACCAAATTCCTGTATATACCATGTACAATATGTTAAAGATGCCGATTTGACCATCTTTACTTAACAAAAGCTGTATCTAGTCGTTCGAATGGGACGGAAAACCAAGTTCCTGTACATGTATATGCCATTGACAACATAGGAAATCAAAATTAAAGTACCGGTAGGTTGTCGCACAGTGTTATTACATGGTATATTCCCATTTACACATTATATGAGAATACGCCATGAAGTGTACTGAGGGACACTTTGCTACAACCTACTCTACTTTCGATTTCCTACTGTCTGCAGGAACTTTGTTTTCTGTATCATCCTAACAACTAGATACAACTTTTGTTAAATAAAGATAGTGCAGAAATATAAGACATTAAACCCCATTTCTTCCCTGATTTGCTAGACCTAACGAATGATTGGTAAGTAGGTAACACACTGGCTCCCTGTATTGACTGATAAATTTCATCAGGATTTTCCGGCGTGGTTTTCGTCTTGTCAGTGATGGAGGACGGAGGGCCTGACAGAGGACATCTGTCTAGTCGATCAGATGAGACAAATAACCTAGGTCATGTGTATACATTGGCAAGTAAAAGATCCCTTGGCAGTTGGAATTCAATATAAGAAAAGGCCATAGTGTAGCTGCCTGGGCAAAATTTCCGTCATAGCACACTGTATGGCGCATGTCTGTATTCAGTGGCCCAGTCAGTGCAGACCTGTAGGATGTTAAACCCCTGTTTCATTTCATTTATGATGATTTAAATAAGCTAATCATATCATAACATTTGTGTCTAATTTTTTTCTGATTAATTGCAGAGTTATTTGGATTATTTTACAAAAGCCCTGCAATACGAGTACAGACATAAAGGCGTGGTTATCCAGTGTTTAAAACCTTTTTATGTGGCAACTAAAATGACTGACTATAGTGAAACTTTATCAAATCCTAATTTATGGATCCCATCGGCTAGTATTTATGCCAGAAATGCTGTAAAAACATTGGGGCGGGTCCCCATTTCCACAGGTTACTGGCCCCATGCTATTCTGGTGAGTGCATATATCTTTTGCATTTTGAGTGTGAAGTGGGTCAAATCTCAAATCACTAAATATTTCATCTACAAATTAAAATGTACTGGTAAAACGCTGCCTACCAAACAATTTATGTCCATATAAGAGTCACAAATCAAAAATGGCTATCACTATATTTGATCTTTACTCTTGATTCCTACATGCCTCTAAAAATATTTCTACTATAATTAGTTTGCTATATTAATTGAAGTTTTGACATCTCCGATTTGCCTACAACAGGTGACGACAGAAAAATGTATCATCTCAGAACTGTACAACACTTTGCTTCTGATAACTGAATTTTCACCTCATCATAGTAACTAATTTACTATTGGATCCATAACTAATTGAGATGACTGAATTTACACCTCGTTGTCATAACTAATTGAGATAAATGAATTTACACCTCATCGTTATAACATATTGAGATAACTGAATTTACACCTCATCATAATAACTAACCAACATAACTGAATTTACACCTCATTGTAAAAATGAACCGAGATAACTGAACGTACACCTCATTGTAATAACTAACGCAGATAACTGAATTTACACTCATTGTAATAACTTATCAAGATAACTGAATTTACACCTTATTGTAATAACTTATCAAGATAACTGAATTTACACCTCATTGTAATAACTAATTGAGATAACTGAATTTACACCTCATTGTAATAACTAAAACTAATCAAGGTAAATGAAATGAAACCTCATTGAAATCACAAATTGAAGCTCTTTCACATTTCACTTGTTTCAGTCCTGGGTTGCAAATCTGATCCCTGAAGTTTTATGGATGTGGGGAGCATCCGGTTTAAACTCAGCATTAAGAAATCAGGCTAGAAGACGACAACGTTTAAGGAAACCAACAGAATCAGATCAGTCGATGGACAGTCCGGATAATGTAATGACGTCATCGATATAATAAAACAAATGGTTTTGTAATATATAATAAGTGCTTGCGCTTTCTGTTTGCATCGTGTTCGCCAAATGTGTGTCTTGTAAATTATTGAGGAAATACATCTTACCAATTGGAAATATCTTCCCACGCGTTGTCAAGGTAATCGTGTAAGTGAAATGCAATCTGCTGAATACGATTTATATTAAATGTATCCAGATTATTTTCGTAACCAAACAAAATACCAATAGTATTATCCTAAATAGTATGATGTACATTTGTTTAAATTAGGGAAATCTGATTTGATTACTTCAATCGGTGCCAGATTTACCAGTAAGCTTGGCAGGCTGAAGGGCCTCAAGATTTAGCAGGTCTCCAGCCAAGTTGTATAAAATTTCTAACATTCTCATAGTCTTGTTGACACATGTAGTTTAAAATGTGTCATCATCAGTCATCCTTGGCTTTGCTCAGTTGTGTCTCAAACACTTCACCTTCCGCTAGTCGTGTGGTTGAGTTATTGGGAGGGGCTTCATAAGGGAAAGAGCCTGTAAGGCCTCTCTGCATATGAATCTGTTACTGCGTCCAATGGAAAAGAAGAGTACAATCAAACCTCATTGTTATGTTATTGTAAGCAGTAAGTGTGTTTTAGCCAGAAAAAAACCAATAATAATAATTTATATCCTTGTCACTGATTTCAAAGTAAACATGTCACATGTGTGTTTGTTGTAAATATAGGAGTGTTCAGTGGCCAAATGGTCAAGCTCGTGCATTTTTGATCATAAAGCCTGTCAGTGAATCAAGTGAGATGGTTTCATAATTTGATTAAATTTATTCATTTTTTACAATGAATTATGTGACCCCCTAGAAAAGAATATATAGAATACAATGTTGTATTTGCAATTGATTCATTATGATTCTTGTATATAAGAACTATGCAATATTATTTCTATACCATAGAAATACAATTTGCATGTTATTAAATCTCATAGACCTTTTTATGAGTCCTCCAGTTTTAGTTGCAATCAATTCTAAGATATTTCAATTTTTGTGACTATGATATTTCTATTTTTGTGACTATGATATTTCAATTATTTCAATTTTTGTGACTATGATATTTCAATTTTTGTGACTATGATATTTCAATTTTTGTTCACCCTGGAAAAATATTGTTTTAAAAAATTCAAGCTGTCAGGCAATCCTTCCAAAGGAAATGATGCAGGAAAGTGGGGGGGGGGGTATTTTTGTGTTTTTATTTTATCCAAGGACAACTACATCACAGCACTACATTTATCTCATCATGTTGTTTATAGGAATTTTTGATCATCTGGTCTTATCTGTGATTGTCGTTAACATTTATCACGGTTGCCTACATTTCAAATTTTATCTTCCCGTAGCCGAGAAAAATATTTATGTGAGATTATTAATAAGAATTTTTATATTTTTTTTTTTCAAATAAAAACAGGTTATGTGGCTCTTTTTTAATGATGTGAAATGAGTATTTAAGAACCAGAATATTTTTTTTTGTATGGCCTAATATTGATTTTTTTATATTAGTATAATTAACGGTATCCATGTTCTTTCATTGAATGACACCATGACGATTTTTACACCTGTGAAATAATTACATTGTTCTATTATGATCATGACAAAGCAATCTGATTAAAATACAGATCTATATTTCGTTTCGTTGTTTTATACATTGATGGTCTCTATTCCATGAAGATCTGACCAGTTGCAGTGAGAGGTTGTGTACATCAGGGATCATGCGAGCGGCTTTTGACCCTATAATGCCCTACATTTGATTAACTAGTCGGAATTTATATTTCTAGTGTGAAACCCACAGTTCTGTGCATGGCATGCCAAGCATGCCAAGAACTCGCTGCAACAACCAATTTCATTGGTTAAAACCTCACATCAACCAGAACGTGGATCTCTTCCAGATCCTAGTGTTGTAAAGACAAGTAAAACTAAATATTGAACTATAAATAATGAAATGAAATAGGATCTGTGTTTTCATCACATTGTTGACATAGCTACCGTCTCCTTCGTTACTAGTTCAGCTCTGAACGTAGGTCTCATTACACTCGTATGACCATGGGCGTCACACATGGGTGGGTCTGGGGGGGTCGGACCCCCCAATTGTTTTACTGGGGGGAGGGGGGTCTGAATATACTTGGACCTCCACAAAATTTGGCAAAGTAAAGTGCCCGAAATCTCATAAAACACTAATTTTAGGACTGGAATAGCAGTAAGACGCGTTTGCGGCCATCAAATATTCCAAAATTTTCTTGGGGGTCCATACAAGGTCAACTCCGCTTCTTCGCCCCGCGAAGAAAACTGGCCGCCCGTAAACCTGGACATTTCTAGTTTCGCTTCCCTTCACTTTTCTTTTAACTGAATACCACGAATTTGTACTGAGTTGACTATCGATTAAAACATTTTGTCTGGGGCCACTCTACTTTGTGAATGTAATTGCAACAGTGAGATTGGATGGAATTCAGAGTGGGATTTCGGTTACAGAACCATTGGATACTTTTGGACTTGCTCACACTAGAATAGCAGAAAACGCATTTGCGGTGGTAAAATTTTCTCCGGGAGGGTGAGGCTCCGATTGATTGGTTGTTTGGAATTCTGGGCAGCCAGATAGGCTATATTGGACCAAATTGAAGTTGCTGTGGGTGTAAACGATTGATTGGAATTCGAGTCAGCAAGCCACCTTAATTAGGCTATATTAGACAACTTTGAAATTGCTTTTTTCATGGGCGAAAATAGCAGGAAAAATTGTTTGCAGCCGTTCAATATTCCAAAATTTTCTTAGGAGGGGGTAAGCCAGCTTCTTCGCCTCTCGGGGAAGACCGGTGCCGCTGTCTGTAAACATGATAAACGTTGTATTGGTGTCATATTTTAATTTAAGCCCGTAAATTATGCCAAACAATGTTTACAGAAGACTGAGACTTATGGGTACCCATCCCCCCCCCCGAAGTTGCGGACCCCCCAATATATATTTCACGGCTACGCCCCTGCGTATGACAGACACAACACGCTGTTACAATATCAATGGCATCAGCCAAGTCGTATAGAAGATGGAGACGTATTTTTTAACAGCGTGTTGTGACGGTCATACTAACGAGGCAAGCAAGGTCTTATTTTCTCACTAAGATGTTCATTTACAGACGTTCACATGGACTGACACGCGGACGTTAAGCAGTAAAAAGTTAACAGAACACAATTTTTATGGGAAACAATCACTGGTTTTATTCTAATATCACAACGTTTCGACAAGTATCCTCTTATCGTTATCGTGATATTAGAATAAAACCAGTGATTGTTTCCCATAAAAATTGTGTTCTGTTATTGTGATCTCCAATCACTAAATGCCACTTAAAGATTATCAGTAAAAAGTTGCCCAGTAAAACTGACTGGGGCAGATTCCAGTTTCGACATGTATTGAATGGCACGAGACCCGAACGTAGCACTGGCGTGTGTAATGAGACCTACGTACAGAGCTGAACTACTTCGTTACAGTCTAAATTGATCCTGCTTCGATTGCATAGTGCATTGAATCTTGGTCTGGTGAAAATAGTGTCGTTTCATTTAATTTTTGATCAATATACATAGAATTATCATCGGAAGAATCGACGCTATTGCACTTTTGCACTTCTACCCGCTCCCATTGTCGTAGAGACTTGACATTGTCAGGGATGTGAAAGAGGACTAGCAATGACACCCCCCCCCCCGATCTTTTTTTTTATTATTTTACCGACCTTTTTATTTCTTACTAGAGATACGTTTATCTGTTCGATACCATTTTCTTTGTTGACCGAAGAATTGTGTTCCTTGTTGACGGCAGATTCAATTATAATATTTACCATTGAAAATTATAATCTTATTTTAATGATATTGTTTTTTTTTGTATGATTCTCTAATGGATATATGTTTTCATGTCCACAAAGATGAATGTGTGTATTTGACCATTATCTCAAAAGATTAAATAGAGATGGAATGGGAATATTATTTTGTTTTATTCATATTTAGAGGAGACTGAATGGCTAAATGGTTTAATGTATTCGCTTTAGATCGTAAGGCCTGTAAATAACTCAACTGGTGTTGTTTTGCTTCCAGGGTTATACGTGACAAGGAGTAAAAGATGTTGTGAGGTCTTTCATTGAGTCAAGTAGCATGGATTCAATTCCCCACCTGTCCAACCGCGTGGGTTTTCTCTGGGTCCTCCGTTTTCATGCCACTGCTAAAGACCCCTACGCTTAAGGGATATATCAGTATTAAATTGAACTATATGTTAGTACCAAAATGAACTAGTTTTTGTCGAGTGGACGTTACCCCCCCCCCTCCTTTCTCTCTCTCTCTTCAGGTATTTTTGGATGTTAAAACCCCATTTCATTTCTTCGATACGCCAGGTAAATGAAATCGATTCAAGGGAGGTAAGTCACTCATCAATTAAACCAAATTATAGAATGTTGAATTATTTATTGCTCAATGATTCTATACACAATCTTACGAAATACCATAAAATAATAAATCTTTACAATGCAATACATAACAGGAACATCTAGTCAACACAATGGCGTGTAGCATAATTTCCGAGCCACGTTAGAGTAAAAAAAAAATGGGGAGTGTAAGGCTGGAAACGTTTAAAACTAGGGAACAAACGTTGTGTCTTTTCTTAGTAAACGGACTATAAAACATACGTACGGTGTGTAGTAAAATTTAGATAATAAACATACTGATTGTTGTTGTCCCCCCATGTTAAATGTTAGTTTAAAGTATCAACCTTATAATAATATTATAGGATCAGTAATTATATATTTGTACACAGAAATAAGCATTTAATACATATTTACAAAAGAAATATATATATATATATATAGGCCTAGTTAAATCCTAAATCATTCTACCAGCAGAGGGTGTCTATTTAGGCCTAACCAAAATGTTTTCCTCTGCTTTACGGGCCTTGATAAATTAATGACTTAAATCATATAAAGAATGTTTTGTTTAAAATTTCGAAACTGACAAATTGATTATAAACAGCACTTTTGGTTTTTAACTAAGTATTTTTTACAGGTGTTCCCAAAGAACAGAAAACCAGATTGGTATGGCCTTACGCTGAAATTATAATGTAAGCGACTGAAGACATTATTGATAAAAACAATTGTAATAGTGTATCTCAAATTATGTCTTTAGATTGTTGAAAAAAAACATGATATATAATTTTATATTTCAAAAAAAAAAAAAAACAAACAAACAAAAATATTTACAAAATCAATATTAATATGCATGTATATAATCCACATTTTGTTTACAATAGTTACACAAATTATATATATGAAAAATGTATGTACAAAAACACCCGGTAAGATTTATTCACAGCAAATAAACAAATATTATTATGATCTCGTTTTATTTTAAATAATTAAAACACAAATCATATTTCGTTTTGTTTTTCAATTTCGAAAATACGAAACGACATCAAAATATATAAATACGTCTTTTAACCGAATTGTTGAACATTATAATTGCATTTGAATTGAACATTTGTATTATATTTGTATATAGAACATTGCTAGTTGGTTTTATAAAATTATATTTCTTAATAAAAGTATATCCAATTCAGTTATTGAAATTAATCTAAAACTAGACGAATACAGCATATAAACAAACGTCAAATTAAATATCATAATGGGACATAACTCTGTTGTACTTCTTGCAAAGAAATGTAGTAAACATATAATTGAATTATTTACAAAGTTTACAAAAATTACAAAACATAATACTTGGAATATGAAATAAATGTTACAAAATCAACAAGCTATTACCATCGAAAGCAATGGGTAGTTGTGTTTGAAATACCCAATTTTCAATTTATTTTTTAAAGAAAGGGAGAACAGCCCAATCAGAAAGTGGTTATTACTTCTTTAAGAATATGGATTTCATAATGTTAAAACACCGATACAATTAACATAGCAATTGGAATATCAAACATGAGTTTAAAAAATAAACCACGAATGTGGAAATTAAGGGGAATTGAACAACAAAGGATCTTGTGTTTACATCAAAGTGAACGACTTACCGGACACGTAGTCAGTGGACAACCTAAAAGCCAATGTGGCAATGACACAATCTTAAATCAAATGCCACCTAGTTAAAATTGCACCTTGGACCCGTTGAATGTAGGTGCTGTTTATGTACATGTCTTAGCCAGTTACAAATCTGAACGATCTCACTCAAAACCCATAAAATATAAGCCATAAACAATTATTATAAGATATATCAGCTTTTTCAAAAAAGGTATTTAAAAACAGACCTAGCGAGTTTTTACGGCGAATTATCCTGGCGAAACTTTTTGTCAGCGAATTTTGCCAAAGGTGTCTGTAATTAAGACACACCGCCGCCCTATTCGCCGCGAAATCAAAACATTGGCCACATAACTCTGGTGGTGAATACTTAGGCCGACCTATGCGCCAATAAATTTCGCATACTGTGTCCCAGGCTTACATGTAAGTTATCTTTCAACATATATATTGTGACAATTATGATGTTCATACTAAAATCCAATTAATCAGTTTCGCCATAAATGTAATGAATTTTGATTACATAGGCCTTATAACCAAGTAAGATTACTAAGGCCTTATAAATAATCCACTTACAATCAATGTGGAATACAAAACCCATGATGGAATTATTTAAGATTACGAATGTCTCATATCTCCGAAAGTTGACTAGTGTCAAATAAGAAAATCTTCATCCTAGTGTCAGTGATTGATAATAAGACAAATGACATTAATAATTGGGGATGACATAATGACATACAGGATCACGAAGAAGAATTTTAGTAATTTAATTATTAAGCTGTTGACGTGAATATGCATTTGACGGGGACTGATCCGACGAAGAGGAATCTGCTATATTGCCTTTACTTTGACCAATATAAGTTGCATGTTTTTGCTGTGGCCCAGATGACAGAGGCGATTGCGTTCCACTGTTACCAAATATGTTACGTTGCCCAGTATACGTGGACTGCCTTTGCTGTGGCTGAGCTGAAAGTGGCGATTGCCTTCCTTTGTTACCATATATGTTGCTTTGTCCAGTGTAGGCGGACTGCCTTTGCTGTGGTCGAGCAGACAGGGGCGATTGCGCTCCACTCCTACCATATGTGGTACGTTGTCCAACATACGTGGACTGCTTCTGTTGTGGCTGAGATGACAGAGGTGATTGCGCTCGACTGTTACTATAATATGCGCTACGTTGTCCAGTATAAGTCGTTTGTCTTTGTTGTGATCCAGCTGACAGAGGCGATTGCGCTCCACTCCTACTATATGTGTTACGTTGCCCATTATACGTGGACTGCCTTTGCTGGTACTGAACTGACTGAGACGATCGCGTCCCATTGCTAATATATCTGTTTCTGTTCCCAGTATACACGGAATACTTAGAGAAATAATTATAATAATAATTGTATAGCCTACGATAATAGTTACTAAGTTTGTTATAAAAATTAAATACTTTAGATTTAACTGTGTCATATGTATTTCTTAAAACAGTCTTTCCATACTCATAAGCACTTCGTATACTTGTGAACATATTTGTAAGTTTTGATCGGAAAAACTGCCTGCCTCGCTGATATGGAACTATTACTAAATTCAATACACCCGTCCTAGCCAAAGTCCATAGTTTAGCTAATTTTTTTAATGTTGACCGTAAAACTTGTCTTGATCTGCGATATATTGCTAGAGCGACCTCCCTTCCTCTTTGGTATACCTTTTTAATAACTCTTGTCATTACGATTGTAGCGGTTGGTAAGGTAGCATTTGTGTCATTCGTTTGAGCCCCAGGTCCCACAGTACCATTGCTAGTACCTGTAGCATTTCGTCCGACATCAACATTAACATAAATATCTTTCCTTGAAGGAGGAGGTTTTCCTTTCTGAATGCGAACAACAGATGTTATACCACCAATAAAGGCAGTGAGTGTCTTTCTTGGTGTGGTAGGCGGTGGCGTGACGATAGTAGTTCTTCGACTGCCACGTGTCCTCGAAACGAAAATTGTAGCCGACATAGGACTGACTGTGGTTGCTGTCGCCACTTCGTCGGGTGTTGATGTGGCTACGTCTGTCTCCACTGTAGTAGTCAGGTACGAAGTTTCGCCGCCTTGAGTTGTTGTCTCCCCCTTTTCCTCCGCAGTTGGAAGATACGGAGCTAATGTTGAATATAGCCAGGATGTGAAAGTTGATGCTAGTCCAGTGGAGGAATCTGGAAGTTCCGTTGTAGTTTCGCCTTCGACCTGTTCCATGGTTGATTCCCCCGATGTGGAGTAATAAATGTCTGTAGGTTCAACAGTTTCCTCTGTTGTTTGTTTGGATCTAGAATCCAGTGTGGAGAGTATCTCATAAAGACTGGTTGTCGTTACAGCTACTGTACTCGACTCACTGTCATCAGTGGAAGTCCATTCGCTCGTTGATCCACTGATATCCGTGATTGGTTCTATCGTTGATTTTACTGTGTGATCCTCTGTTGATGAGTCGTACCAATCGGTAGTTACTGACGAGGAGATTTCTGATGATGTTGATTTTAGCGGCGAAACATCCGTGGTCACTGCCTTGCTTATACCATGGGAAGGTTGTGTTGTAAATTCTTTGAAAATACCACTGAAAGGTGTTGGGGACGTTTCTGTGGTAATATGACCACTACCCGAAACAGGAATTTCAGTAGAAAGACTGATACTAGAAAAACTTAAATCATCTCCAGAAGTTACAAAAACATCCGTGGATCGATATCCTGCTTCTAGACTAGATTGTGTGGATTCTTGTGGTTCAGTGGTTGTTGATTCATATACCGACGAAGTAGATGTGCCGTCAATAATCGTGTCAGTAGTGGTTTGGTCAGAATCATCGGTCGTATATGCACCAGAATGTGTTATCGAATCGGTAGTCGATCCCCACTTGACAAGTGAATCCGATCCAGTGCTAGCATCTACCAAACTTGAATCTGTGCTCGAGTCGATGGTGATCTCACTAAAATCAGTGAAGTCAGCAGTGGAGTCGGTAACAACTTCACTCGTTGTCACCAATCCGCTATATTCGGTACTCAAAAAAGTAGTTGGGTCATCAGTGGTAGAGTCGGTAATAATTTCACTTTCCGTCACCAATCCACTATATTCGGTAGACGAATCAGCAGTTGTCATTCCACTATAATCTGCTGAAGTTATATCTGTGGTTGATTCTGTAGACGTGCCTACGAAATCGGCACCGGAATCGACGCCTGATTCCGTACTTAATTGTGTAGCGTCGGTAGTAAATGTCTTCGAAAACCAATCAGTTACTATACTGCTTAAATCTGTACTAGACTCTGTACCTAATCCAGTACTGGAATCACTAACCGCAGTAGTAAGTCCACTGTAGTCAGTACTCACCTCCACACTCGATTCGGTTGTATCTGTACTTAACTGCACACTAGATTCAGTACTGGATTCTACGCTAGATTCAGTACTGGATTCTACGCTAGATTCAGTACTGGATTCTACGCCAGATTCAGTACTGGATTCCACACTAGATTCTGTACTCGAGTCCACACCAGATTCAGGACTCCATTCCACGCTAGATTCAGTACTCGATTTCACACCTGATTCAGAACTTGATCCCACACTTGACTCAGTACTCGAGTGCACACTAGATTCAGTACTCCATTCAAAAGTAGATTCAGTACGCGAGTCAACACTAGAGTCCGTACTTGAGTCCATACCAGATTCAGAGCTTGAGTCAGAACTTGATCCAGTACTTGATTCTGTGGTAATTTCAGTGACACCTGTAATGACATCTATACTAGATTTAGTTGTAGCTTCACTATAATCGGTTTTGTCTATAATCAAACGAGTTGTAAAGTCATCTGTACTTATACCCGAATGTGTAGTGAAATCATCACCAGACTCCGTAGTTAAGTCCGTTACGTATCCACTGAAATAGGTCACTGCACTTGATCGAGTAGTCGAATCAATACCTGATCCAGAAGTTGAAATATCAGTTGGAAATCCACTAAAATCGGTGGACAGGTCCAAACTTGACTGGGTCGTTAATTCTACACCAGATTCAGAAGTTGATTCGACAATTGATTCAGTTGTGTAATCCGCACTTGAAACACCACTAGTCTCGGTGCTTGTGTCAACAGTAGATTCGAAAATACTTGAGTCCACGCTAGATTCAGTACTTGAACCAACACCAGTAAAGTCCGTACTTATCTCCACAGTCGAGTCCGTACTTGATTCGACGCTAGATTCAGTACTTGATTCCACACTAGATTCCGTACTTGATTCCACACTCGATTCTGTACTTGATTCCATGCTAGATTCCGTACCTGATTCCACGCTGGATTCAGTAGTAGATTCCACACTGGATTCAGTAGTAGATTCCACACTGGATTCAGTAGTAGATTCAACACTAGATTCAGTACTAGTTTCAACACTAGATTCAGTACTAGATTCCACACTAGATTCAGTACTAGAGTCCACACTAAATTCAGTGGTTAGTCCAGAACCTGGCTGCTCGCTGACACTCGATCCTATACTAAAATCAGATGTTGTTTCATAACCATATTCATCGGTGACTGTAACGTCTGTAATAAGAGTAGAGCGCGAATCGCTTGAAGTATCAGCGACAGTGGAAAGACCGCCAGAAGAAGTAGATAGGGTAAAAATGTCACCAGATAAATCAGGGCTAGTGGAAATAGCATCTGAGACTGGCAAGCCTGTTGTTGACTGAAAATCTCCTGACCACGTTACACTTGGTGAACTTAAATCTGGTATATCCGTAATATCAGAACTTGATGTGGTAAATCCAGTAGTTATATTCTTTTCATAGGTGCTGTAAATATCTGTCGCTTCATCAGTTACGAGATCAGTGCTGCCATCCATTGTTTCTGTGCTTGTTGGTTGGGTCGAAGTTGCATATAAAGTAGTCACATCATCAGTTTTATCCGTTGTACCAGAGAAGAATATGGAGGTTGAAAAGTCTAACGATTCCCCACTTTCAGTTGAAAACGAGAAATCCGTCATAGAAGGTGATGTCGGAAAAGTAGTTTGATCTGATACAGTTGGTAAGAAAGTTATGGCCCCTGTTATCATTACACCATCCGTCGATTTGTCCTGATCAGTTGTTGAGTCACTCGTGTCTGTCTCAGTGTCTGTTTCTGCTGTCGTAATTGTTTCTCCGCTTTGAAGTGGGGTTGATCCAGATACCACGACTGCTTCCCCGCTTGTCATAAATATATCAGATGCATTATCTTTAGTAATAAGACTTTCGACTGTTGTTGCTTCTTTATCAGTTGATACGTGCGATGTTAAATCCGTGACAGTATCGGCTGTAGAAGAAAAGTGGATATCAGTCGAATCGTCAGTTGATTTGCCATCGACCGTGGATGCGGGTGGAGATGGAAGAGTCGATGTGAGAATTTCAGACACAGTTGAGTCAGATGAAAGTTCGGCGGAAGCGAAAGAACTAGACTGGAATAAAGTTGTAGTCTCGCCACTTGTCGTAACTGCATCATCTATGTCCAAATCGGTCGAAACACTGGACACTGGGAGATTGGTCGTCACTGAACTTTCTGTTAAAGTGACGTTTGTATCACCCACTTGCGGAACACTTGTTGTACTTTCGCCGAGAATTACTGGATCGCCTGATGATACCATGATATCGCTGATTCCACTTGTAATCGATCCCTCGACCGTTGACCCAGAAGATGGTTCGTCGGTAGAACCAGACACCACTATCGGACCAGGAGTTGTTAACTCAGCGCCAGACCCACCTGGGATGAATGGTGGTGTAGGCGTCTCCGTGATGTTCGTTTTGGCAGTTGGAGTTGTGTCTTCGGTAATGATACCCGCGGGAGAGTAATGGGCTGTAGATTTTTCCGTGATCACATCTTTTCCAAGGGTTGATGTGATGCCTGGGGCTGGACTAGTATTTGTAGACAGACCAGAACTACTTAGATCTGAAAAATAAAAATAATGCTTGTATTAATTTTAAACAAACATTTAAGTTACAAGGCCGTTTTTAAAAAGTTAACTTGGCTTTTGACTTTGCATTGACCATAGCAGAGAACCCATTCGTAATTAACCCTATTTATATAGGTGTTTGAATATCCGTGAACGTTAGTGCACGACTTCCGCGATTTCTGTGCACCAAATCATAATCCTACGAATTTCAGAAAAGTTGCTTAGCTTATAACGATCTAAATATGGCATAAACAAACGCTGTTTTATAATTCAAAATTACCTGTTACTGGTTCTGAAGTCGTTACTGCTTCCGAGGTCGTTATATCGGTCTGTAAATCAGAGCTCGCTAAAATAGAAGGGAGATGATTGCAAACATTGATTATCATTAACAGTCCAAAATGGATAGCTCTCAAATTTCTACAACCGAGCTGGTCCTTGACCTGTCTGTGCTAGGTACTTCAGGTGTTAACTGGAACTACGAAATAGTCTTATAGACACACAGGGATTAAATCAAAAGATGTCACCGGTATATAAAAAAGATAATAAAGATCACGGGGAATCAAGGTGTGATATAGTACCGAACGTGAACAATCTGACTTTAAGACGTTGATTAGAAAAATGCCAAATCCAATAACAAAGTGAACTTAGTAATGTATTGGAGCTTAAAGTCCTGGGTTAATCAAGACGAACATAAATGTAATGAGTGGAATTTTGAACAGACGTTGCCCTTCCAGCAACTGTTACGGCGTCGTATACACAGGACCTATTCATTTCACCCGAACGACAAGACAAACAAAGTGTAAAGCAGGTTTCAGAATGCCAAGGAACAGTCTCAGTCAACATCCGGGTCAACCCTCCTCCTCCCCCGGTTAGTAAGCCAGTGTCCTGTAAAAGACATTTCTGTAACATTAACATTTGCCACCGAAAAAATGCGTGTACACAGAGAGAAAGGTCATTAGACTTGATAAGTAACACCCATTAAATGAAATATTTAATGACTCGTCAGCACCAACCGGGATATATTGCGCCAAAACACCAAATACACTCACCAGTGGTTTCTGTTGCTGCAGTAGTATCACCTGAAAAAGACCAGAAGAATAGGTTTGAAAATTATTTTTTCACAAATTGTTCCAAAATAATATTTACATAAATGCAAATCAGAAAGCAAATTCAATTACTAAACTTATAAAACAAATGAAAACAAATAAACAATAGAACCTTGGTAATATTTGAATTGTGTGATCAAAAATTACTGTAGTTACACGTTAGCATCATTTATTATAAGATAAATTATTTTTCACAACATTGGATATTTTAGTTTATACAGGAATACATCGTGATAGCATGCTATATTAAAATCTAAGCTATAGCTAAAAGCATAAATGGTAAACATTGCGCTAGGGTAATTAGGCAACATTCAATGCAAAATGATAATGGAAGATAAAGAAAACTCTGTACACATTACTATACACAATATTAAATTTTATTCCGTTTTCATCAATTACAGAGATGCATAGAAACACACATATTATGAGAAAAGTCGGGACCAAAAGAGCGTTGAATGCGTTAAGACATGACCACCTTTATTGTTTGTATATATGCAAATTTGTGTTTTGGTTTGAATTTAGTGTTTTGAAGACTATGATGATATTATTGAAAACTACTCTCACCTGAACTGTTTGATTAGTTAGTACTTGTACAAGTAAATGTAAAATGGCTAATCTGCTCTAGTACGTCAGCTCGGTCCTACGCCACATCGTTCTAACCCCTTGAAGCATTGAACTAAATGACCGAAGCGCCATTCTTAGACTACAAGAGAAGACAACTCTGCTTGGGAGTATGCCGTGACGTAGGGGCAAGCCTGGCGCCATTTAGAGCAGGTTTACCGTTCTAATTTAAATGTCAATATGATTTGAATTTATGTCTGGAAGCTGATTATTACTATAGATCTATATATATATATTACTTACCAGATTTCTCTATCTAAATCTAACTACACATAATTATTAATTTTATGAACGATGTTAATTTGATGCTATTTCTATTACATTTTATGTCCTCTACAATTACAAGCATATAACTAGATCTAATATCTAATTAATACCATTTCAGGAATAATAAGTCTTCATTTTGTGTTAAAAAATAACGAACAACAATGTTCAGACGTCAGATCATGAAGATGAAATAAAAGGGACTAATATTCTACAAATTCTATCTCTACATGTAGATTGTTCTTGCTAGATATCCATCTACCTCTAAATGCATTTATCGCTTACTCTCCAGTCTATTTGTTGTTCTATAAGCACTAACCAACTACTTGAACTAGGAAGATGACTGGTTCTTCTACACAAGGTCAGCTATCCACCCATACAGTACCTGTGGCGGCTTCAACAGAAATTGCTTTGTCATGTGATGATGGTGAAGATACAGTGTAGACGGAACTTGAAACGGCACCACTTGATGGACTCGTAGTCATTTCTATTGGTGTAAAAGATGACGTTTCCTCATCCACATCGCCACTTGTTTGGCCTAAAGTGCTTTCCATTGTGAGTGAAGTCATATGAAATTTTTCATCTTCCCCTGAACCGATGGTAATTTCTGGACTTGAGGTAGCTATCACTCTATTATCTCCAGCCTGGACAGCCGAGGTATTTTTCTTTCCCATTGATTCTATTAGAATCGTTTCTGTTGTCTGTTTCTGGGTTGGATAGGTGGGAGTGGTTTGGCGTGTGTATGATAATGTTTGTTTTGAATGCGATGGTGTTGGTTTATGATGTGTGCTATCTAAACGAGGAGTAGTTTCAGTGTCTATGGACGATTCAGTTTTAGATGTTTGGGTTGCTACATGAGAATAGATGGGAGAATCTGATACTGATCTACCCGCCTCCGTACTACTTGTTTTAGCCACTGAAGGAGATCCCGGGGAAATCGACCACAGTGGGGATGCTGTGTCGATATGTAATCCACCCATTGCTATACGTTCACTGCTTGATTCAGGAATGATCGTCTCACTAGTTTCTCCTGATGAAGTAGTTGTGTCGTGTTTTTGTGTTGAAGACTGTCTTAAAATATCTACCCGAGTAGTTTCACCAATGTGTGATTTTGTATAAGTAGATGTCGTGGTTTCATCTGTAGATGTTGTTTTATCTTTCAATGGGGTTCCATCTGTAAATGTTGTGATTTGTTTTGTAGATATGGTTTTATCTGTAAACATTGTAGTATCTAACGATGTGGTCGTGATTGCACCTGTAAACGGGGTTTCAGCTTTAGATAAGACTTTATCTGTAGATGTTGTAGTATCTGTAGATTTAGTTTCGACTGTAGATAAGGATTCATCTGTGTGCGTGGTTTCATCTGCAGATGTTGTTTTAACTGAAGATGTTGTTTTATCTATTGATGGTGTAGTATCTGAAAATTTGATTTCATTTTTAAATGTAGTTTCATCTGAAAACGTTGTAGTGTCTGTAGATGTCGTAGTATCTGGAAACGTCGTAGTATCTGTAGATGTTGTTTTATCTGTAGGCGTGGTTTCATCTGTAAATGTGGTTTTATTGGTAGATGTGGTATTATCTGTAAATATGGTTTTAGTTGTAGAGGTGGTAATATCTGACGATGATGTAGGATTTGGCGATGTTGTTTTATCATCCGAAGATGTAATAACATGCGCGGATGTGGTGTTATTTCTATATATTTCGTTGGTAGATGTTGTAGCATCTGTAGATGTTGTATTAACCGTAGATTTGGTTTTATCTGTATATTTTCCATCTGTAGATTCTGTTTGATCTACAGACGTTCTGGTATCTGTAGACGTTATAATTGTAGATGTTGTTTTTTCATCAGATATTGTTTTATCTGTAAATTTTGTATCTGTAGATATTTTAGTATCTGTATATGTTGTAGAATATGTTATACCTGATGTAATTTCATCAATAGATGTGGTTTTATCTGTATATGTTCCATCTACAGATGTTGTAATATTTGTTGATGCTATTTCATCTACATACGCTGTGGTATTTGTAGATATTGTTTTATCTGTAGATGCTGAAGTATCTTCAGATATTGTAGTATTTGTATATATTGTGGTATCAGTAGATGCCATTTTATCTGTATATGTTTCATCTGTATAATATGATGTTTCATCTGTAGATGTTTCAGATGTTGTAGATGTTGTAGATGTTGTAGTATCTGTAGATGTGGTTGTCTCTGTATATGGCGTTTCCTCTATAAATGATGTTTTGTCTGTAGAAGTTGTAGTATACGTTGGCGTGGTAGTATCTGTAGATGTTGTATAATCTTTGGATGTGGTTTCATATGTAGACGATTTGGTATCTTGAGATGTTGATTCATCTCTTGTTGTCGCGGTATCAGTAGATGTTTTATCATCTATAGACGTGGTTTCTTCTGTAAATGTTGTAATATAGGTTGATGCTGCAGTATATGTAGATGTGGTTTTATCTGTAAATGTTATTTCATCTGTAAATGTTATTTCATCTGTAAATGTTATTTCATCTGTAGATGTTATTTCATCTGTAGACGTTATTTCATCCGTAGATGTGGTTTCATCTGCAGATGTAGTTTCATCTGTAAATGTGGTTTCATCTGCAGATGTAGTTTCATCTGTAAATGTGGTTTCATCCGTAAATGTGGTTTCATCTGCAGATGCGGTTTTATCTGTAGTAGTATCTGTAGACGCTATAGTGTATATATGAGTAGATGTCGTGGTTTTATTATGATACGTGGTTTCGTCTGTAGATGTTGTTACATCAGTAGACGTGGTTTCATTTGTTATTGTCATTTTATCTGTAAATGTTGTATTATAGGTTGATGTTGCAGTATCTGTAGATTTGATTCCATCTATAGATATGGTTTTATTTGTAGATATTGTAGTTTCTAAAGATGTTGTAGTATCCGTGGGCGTTCTTTCATCTGTAAGTGTGGTTTCTCCTTTAGATGGGGTTTTATCTGTAGATGTTGTAGTATCTTTAGATGTTCTAGTCTCTGTAGATGTAGTTTCTTCTGTAGATATAGACTCATCTGTAGGCGCGCTTTCATCTTTAGATGTTGTTTTAACTGTAGGTGTTGTTTTATCTACTGATGGTATAGTATCTAGAAATTCGGTTTTATTTTTAAATGTGATTTCATCTGCAGGCATTGTGGTGTCTTTAAATTTCGAAGTATCTGTAGATGTTGTTTTATCTTTATTATCTGTAGATATGGTAAAATCTGGCGATGTTGTCCTATCTTCCATAGATCTGGTTTTATCTGCATATGTTCCATCTGTAGATGTTGTTTCATCTACAGGCGTTGCAGTATCCGTTGACGTTTTGGTATATGTTGTTTTATCATCAGATGTTGTTTTATCCGTAAATGTTGTAGCATCTGTATATGTTGTAGCATCTGTAGATGTTTTAGTATCTGTATATTTTATAGTACCTGTGGATACTGTTGTATTATCAGATGTGGTTTTATCTGTAGATGTTATTTCTTTTGCATATGTTGTAGTATCTTTAATATCTAAAGATATTGTTTTATCTGTAGATTTTGTAGTATCTGTAGTTGTTGTAGTATCTGGAGATGTTTTCTTATCTTTAGACGTGGATTTATCCGTAGATGTTGGATCATCCGTAGATGTTTGTTCATCCGTAGATGTAATTCCATCCGTAAATGTGGTTTTATCTGCATATGTTCCATCTGTAGATGTTGTAATACCTGTAGATGGTGTTTCATCTACAGACGCTGTAGTATCTGTAGACGTTATGGTATCTGTAGCTGTTGTTTTATCTGCATATGTCCCATCCGTAAATGTTGTAGAATCTGTAAATATTGTAGCATCTGTAAATGTTGTAGCATCTGTATATGTTGTATCTGTATATGTATTAGTATATGTATATCTTATAGTATCTGAGGATGCTGTTTTAACATCATATGTTGTAATATCTGTATATGTTGTTTCATCTACTGTTTCATCTATAGATGTTGTAGTACTTCCCGATGGTGTAGTATTTGTAGATGCTATGGTTTCTGTAGATGTTGTAATATCTGGCGATGTTGTAATATCTGTCAATATAGTAGTATCTGGCGATGTTGTAGTATCTGGAGATGTCGTTTCATCATCCGTAGTGATAATTCCATGCGTGGGTGTGGTTCCATCTGTAGATGGTGTAGTATCGGTAAATGTTGTTTCATCTACAGACGCTGTAGTGTCTGTAAACTTTATGGTATGTGTAGGTGCTGCTTTAATGCCAGATGTTGTATTTATTGAGGTGGTTTCATCTGTAGATGTTGCAGCATACGTTGATGTTGTAGTATATGTAGTTTCATCCGTAGACGTAGTTCCATCCGTAGATGTGGTGTTATCTACATATGTTCCATCTGTAGATGTTCTAATATCTGTATATGTTATTTCATTTACTGTTCCATCTGTATATGTTGTAGTACCGTCCGATGGTGTCGTAAATGTAGATATTGTTGTATTTGTTGATGCTGCAGTATCTGTAGATATTGCAATATCTGGCGATGTTGCAATATCTAGCGATGTTGCAATATCTGACGATGTTGTAGTATCAAGAAATGTTGTTTTATCATCCGTAGATGTCATTCCGGGCGTAGATCTGGTTTCATCTGCATATATTCCATCTGTAGATGCTGTTTCATCTACAGAGGTTGTAGTATCCGTTGACGTTTTGATATCTGTATATGTTGTTTTATCACGAGATGTGGTTTTATCTGTAGATGTCTTAGCATCTGTAAATGTTGTAGCATCTGTAGATATTGTAGCATCTGTATGTGTTTTAGTATCTGTATATCTTATAGTATCTGAGGGTGTTGTTTTAACATCAGACGTGGTTTTATCTATAGATGCTGCAGTATCTGAAGATGTGGTTTTATCTGTAGATGTTATTTCATCTGTAAATGCTGTAGTATTTGAAGATGTGGTTTTATCTGTAGGTGCTATTTCATCTGTGGATGTTATTTCATCTGTAGATGTTATTTCATTTGTAGATGTTATTTCATCTGTAGATGTTATTTCATCTGTAGATGTTATTTCATCTGTAGATATTGTAGTATCTTTAATATCTGACGTTTTGATATCTGTATATGTTGTTTTATCATGAGATGTGGTTTTATCTGTAGATGTCTTAGCATCTGTAAATGTTGTAGCATCTGTAGATATTGTAGCATCTGTATGTGTTTTAGTATCTGTATATCTTATAGTATCTGAGGGTGTTGTTTTAACATCAGACGTGGTTTTATCTATAGATGCTGCAGTATCTGAAGATGTGGTTTTATCTGTAGGTGCTATTTCATCTGTGGATGTTATTTCATCTGTAGATGTTATTTCATCTGTAGATGTTATTTCATCTGTAGATATTGTAGTATCTTTAATGTCTAAAGATGTTGTTATATCCGTAGACGTTGTTTTATTTGCAGATGTGGTTTTATCTGGAGATGTTGTTGTATCTGGGGATGTTCTCTTATCTTTAGATTTGGATTTATCCGTAGCTGTTGTATTACTCGCAGATGTTGATTCATCCGTAGATGTGGTTTCATTCATAGATGTGGTTTTATCTGCATATGTTCCATCTGTAGATGTTGTAATATCTGTATATGTTATTTCATTTACTGTTTCATCTGTAGATGTTGTAGTACCGTCCGATGGTGTCGTAAATGTAGATATTCCGGTATTTGTTGATGCTGTAGTATCTGTAGATGTTGTAATATCTGGCGATGTTGCGGTATCAAGAGATTTTGTTTTATCATCCGTAGATGTAATTCCATGCGTAGGTGTGCTTTCATCTGCATATGTTCCAGCTGTAGACGTTGTAGTATCTGTCGACGTTTTGGTATTTGTAGATGCTGCTTTATCTTCAGATATTGTAGCATCTGTAGATGTTGCATCTGTAGATGTCTTAGTATCTGTATATGAGGATGCTGTTTTAACGTGAGATGTTGTTTTATCTGTAGATGCAGCAGTGTCTGAAGATGTTGTTTTATCTGTAGATGTTATTTCTTCTGTATATGTTGTAGTATGTTTTATATGTGAAGATGTGGTTTTATCTGTAGACGTGGTTTCATCTATAGATGTTGTGGTATCTCTATATCTGGTTTTATCTGCATATGACGCGGTTTCATTTATTGAGGAGGTTTCTGTAGATTTTGCAACATACGTTGATGTTGTTGTATCTGTGATTTCATCTGTAGATGTTTTAGTATCTTTGGATGTTGATGCATCTCTAGACGTTGTAGTATCAGTAGATCTGATTTCATCAGTAGTATACGTTGGTATAACAGTATTTGTAGATTTAGTTTCATCTGTAGGTCTGATTTCACCTGTAGATGTAGTTTCATCTGCGGTTTCGTCTGAAGATGTGGTTTCATCTGTAGATGTAGTTGTATCTGTAAATGGAATTTTATCTGTAGATATTGTTTTGTCGGTAGATGTTGAAGTATCTGTAGACTTTGTGGTATCAGTAAACGTGGCTTTGTCGGTAGTATACGTTGATGTAACAGTATTAGTAGATGTAGTTTTATCTATAGGTGTAGTTTCAGACGTTGTTTTATCTGTAGATCTTGTAGTATCTTTAGAAACTATAGCAGATGTGAATGTTGTTTTATCATCAGATATGGTACTACCTAGAGATGTTATAGTAAATGTAGATGTGGTTTCAACTGTAGATGTGTTTTTTTCTGTAGTATATGTAGATGTTTTATCATCAGCTGTGGTTTTTCTGGATATTGTGGTATCTGCAGATGTAGTTTTATCTATATATGGCGTTTCATCTGTATAAGATATTTCATCTGTAAATGTATCTGTAGACGTAGTATCTTCTGATGTTGTTTCACCTGTAGATGTTGTAGTATCTGTAGATTTTGTAGTAGGCGTTAGTTCATATCTAGATGTTGGTTCACCTGTAAATGTGCTTGTATCTCTAGATGTTGTTTTATCGGTAGATGTTGTAATATCTGTAGAATTAGTATCTGTAGACGTGATTTTATCTGTATATGTTTTATCTGTGTATGATGTTTCATCGGTATATGATGTTTCATCTGTATATGATAATTCATCTGTAGATGTTGTAGTATGTGTAGATGCTGTTTTATCTGTAGAAGATTTAATATAGGCTGTGGTAGTATCTGTAGATGTTGTATAATCTTTAGAAGTGGTTTCATCTGTAGACGATTTATTATCTGGTGAAGTTGGTTCATCTCTAGGCGTTGAGGTATCGGTAGACGTGGCATCATCTATATGCGTGACTTCATCTGTAGGTGTTGTAGTAAACAATGATACCGTATCATCTGTAGGTATTGTAGTAAACAATGATACTGTATCATCTGTAGGTGTTGTAGTGAACGTTGATGTTGTATTATCGTTGGTTTCATATGTAGACTTTTTAATATCTTTAAATGTTGGTGCTTCTGTAGACATTGTGGTATCAGTAGACATGGGTTCATCTGTATATTTTGTAGTATACATTGGTGTAGCAGTATTTGTAGCTCTGGTTTCTTCTGTATATGTGATTTCGTCTGCAGATATGGTTCTATGTGCAGATATGGTATCATCTGTAGATGTTGTAGTATCTGTAGACGCTATAGTATCTGTGGGTGATGTTTTACCACCAAAGGTTGTTGTATCTGGAGATGTTGCAGTATCAGATGTGGTTTTATCGACAGATGTTGTATTATCCGTATATATGTTTTCATCTGTAGATGTAAATCCACCCGCAGTGTATTTATCTGGATATGTTCCGTTTGTAGATCTTGTAGTATCAGTTTTATCTTCCGTTGATGTAATTCCGTGTGTAGATGTGGTTGTATCTCCATATGTTCCATCTGTAGATGTTGCATTATCTGTAGATGTTGTTTCATCTACAGACGTTGTAATATCTGTGGACGTTATGGTATTTGTAGATGTTGTTCCATCTACAGACGTTGTAGTATCTGTGGACGTTATGGTATCTATAGATGTTGTTCCATCTACAGACGTTGTAGTATCTGTAGACGATATTGTATTTGTAGATGTTTTAACATCAGACGTGGTTTGTTCTGTAAATGCTGTAGTATCTGAAGATGTGGTCTTATCTGTAGATGTTATTTGTTCTGTATATGTTGTAGTATCTCTTATTTGCGAAGATGTTGTTTTATCTGCAGACGTGGTCTTATCTGTATATGTTGTGGTATCCGTAGATCTGGTTTTATCGATATATGGCTTTTCATCTATAGGTGTGGTTTCATCTATTGACGTGGTATCATCTGTAGATGTTGTGGTATATGTTGATGTTGTATTGTCCGTAACATACGTTGATGTTGCAGTATCTGTGGTCTCATATGTAGATGTTGTTTTATCGGTAGATGTCGGTGCATCTGTAGACGTTATGGTATCAGTAGATGTGATTTCATCAGAAGTATACGTTGATGTAACAGTATTTTTCGAATTAGTTTCATCAGTAGGTGTGATTTCGTGCGCAGATGTGGTTTCATGTGTAGATGCGGTTTCATCTGAAGATAATATTGTATCTGTAGACGCTATATTATCTGTGGGTGTTGTTTTATCACCAGTATCTGACGTGATTTTATCGGTAGATATTGTTTTATCCGTATATGTGGTTTCATCTGTAGATGTAATTCCATCCGTCGTGGTTTTATCTGAATATGTTCCGTCTGTAGATGTTGTTTTATCCGTAGACGTTGTAGTATCAGATGTCGTGGTTTCATCTGAAGATATTGTGGTATCAGTAGATGTGATTTTATATATATATATTTCATCTGTATATGATGTTTCATCTGTAGTATATATAGGTGTAGTATCTGTATTATCCGTAGATTTTGTTTTGTCTGTAGATGTTGTTTTATTTGTAGATGTTGCTTTATCTGTAAATGTTGGTTCATTGGTATATGTTATATCTGAAGATGTTGTTTTATCTACAGACGTTGGTTTATCAGTATGTGTGCCAGTGTCGTTAGACATACCAGTATCTGTAGATGATACAAATTCTTCTGAGATTGTTGTTTCATCCGGTGTAGTGCTTCTCACATCCGTGGTTAATATTTTAAAAAACATAGTTTTTGTTGCATGTGAAAGTTTTGCTTCACCTAATGTAGTGCTTGTTATATCTGAGATTGTTGTTTCACCCAGCACAGTGCCTGTTTCATCGGCTTTACTCAGTGTAGAGCTTGTTACATCTGACATTGTTGTTTTACTCAGTGTAGAGCTTGTTACATCAGATGTTGATATTTTGCCAAGTGTAGCTGGAGATTCATACGAAGTAGTGTTGTCACGTGAGATGGCGGTTGGATCTGTGATTAATATTTCGCCCGGTGTAGCCATTTTTTCATCTAGGGTTGACGTTCCACTGAATAATGTAGATTTTATTTCATCCAGGCTAGATGACACACTAGGTTTTTCGTCGTAGACACTTGATGTTTTACTGGGTATTGTAATTGTCTCATGTATGACATTTTCTTTCATTGAAGTTATCATTAAGACAGTCGTTGATTCCACTACCGTTGTGTCATCTGATAGTTTAGTCGACGACAGCGTTACTGGAGTAGTCGTGATAGATGGGATGTCTTTGATGGAATCTTTAATTTCAATGGGAGTGACGCGTTTGTCAACTGCCTCCTCTTTAATTTGCGTTTGGTTCAAACTTCTGTCCTCTATAAATGGTTTTGGAGATGTTTCGTCTTCAATAACACCTGTCGTCGTATCATCAGATATGTTACTTGTCTTCTTTTTCATTTGCGATTCTATTCTGATATCTGTCGTTGCTGTGGTTGGTAGAGATGCATAGTCCATTTCGGCAATGGATTTGGTGTTAGAAGTGGCATTAGAAACATCTTCTGGTGGAAAGGTTTTTTGCGCACTACTTGTATGTTCATCAATTGGAATGGGGGAGGTTGGTGGCAACTTGACAGAAGTAGCTGTGGTAATTCTCCCATCTTCTGCGTATGTCGAGCTTTCCCCTAAATGCGTTAGACTTTCGGGATCAGTAAAGAATAAATCACTAGTAGTTGTTGATAGACTTGTCATAGGAATTTCTGTAACTACATAATCGGGTTCAGTAGCAGAACTAGACATGTCGGTAGATGCATAAGACGAGGCTTCAAAAATGGTATCTGACAGAGTTGAATGATCTGTACTTGCAGTGATTTCAGATTGCAACGGGTCATAAGTTGTACGCTTCTGGGATACAGTAATGGAAGAATCCACACGGTTACTTACACCGGTGGCAAATGGGGTTGGGGTTTCTGTTAAACCAGACAGTGTGGTTGTCGCATTAGATGATGTTTTTTCATCAGATGACGTCGTTGCACCAGATGATACTTTTATATCAAATGATGCAGTTGTATCAGTTGTTGTCGTTGTATTGGATGGTGTTTTTGCATCAGTTGAGGTCTTTACTTCAGAAAAGGTCGTTACGTCAGATGCTACCGTTGTATCAGACGCTGTTGTTGCATCAGGTGATGTCGTCGGATCAGATGATGTCTTTGTTTCATTTGAAGTCGCTGTATCAGAAGCTGTTGCATCTGATGTTGTAGTATTTGGAGAAGCTGTAGTATCAGATCTGGTTTTATCGACAAATGTTGTATTATCCGCATATGTAGTTTCATCTGTAGATGTAATTCCATCTGTAATGGTTTTATCTGAATAACTCCCGTCTGTAGATGTTGTAGTATTTGAAGACGTTGTTTCATCTACAAACTCTGTACTATTTGCAGATATTGTTTTATCTGTAGACGTTACATTTTTTGCAGATATTGTGGTATCTATAGATGTTGTTTTAGCTGTAAATGAGGTTTCATCTGTAGATGCTGTAATATCTGTAGGTGTAGTATCTGCAGATGTTGGTTCAACTGCAGATGTTGTTTCATCTGTAGATGCTGTTTCATCTGCATATGTTGTAGTATCTGTTATATCTGAAGATGTTGTTTTATCTACATATGTTGGTTTATCAGTAAATTTGACAGTATCACTAGACATACCAGTATCTGTAGATGATACAAATTCATCAGAGAGTGTTGTTCCGTATGGTGTCGTTATGTCAGATCGTGTCGTTATATCAGATGATGTCGTTGCGTCAGATGACGTCCTTGCATTAGAGGCAGTCTTTGTGTAGGATGTCGTTGATGCACCAGGTGACGCCGTTGCACCAGATGACGTCACCGTATCAAATAATTGCGTGATATCAGATGATGCAGTTGTATCAGTTAGTGTCGGTGTTCCGGATGGCGTTGTTCGATCAGTTGATGTTTTCACTCCAGAAGATGTCGTTACGTCCGATGCTGTTGTTGCATCAGAAGATGTTGTTGCATAAGATAATGTCGTTGCATTAGATGTATTTGTGTCATTTGATGTCGTTGTATCGGATGGTGATGTTGCACCTGTTAATGCCGTTAAAGTCTTTTTATCAGATGATATCGTTGTATCAGATAATATTGTTATAGTTGGTGGCCTTAGGTCAGATGATGTCGTTGCGCCAGCTGATATCGTTACATCAGATGACGCCATTGCATCAGATGCGGCCGTTGCATCAGATGACTTCGATGTATCAGATAAAATTATTGCATCAGAAGACGTCGTTGTATCATACGATGTTTTATCATATGATGCTGTTGATTTTAATAGTGTTGTTGTGTCAGATGATATTATTTTATTTGATGGTGTTGTTGGATTAGATGATATTGGTTTAACATATTCTTCTACTGTATGTGATGTTGTGTCAAATGGCGTTGTTATATCTGATGGTGTTATATCTGATATCGATGTCTCTGATAGTGAAGATGTTGTTGTTCTTCTATCCGTTGTTACTGACGAGGCAAACGGATGAGTTAATGTTGTTAATGATGTTATCACATCCCATACTGCCGTATCTGATGCAGGTGTTGCTGCATGAAATGTAATTTCATCAAGCGGGCGCGTTTTATCCGTTGATGCCGTTGATGTTTTTCTTATAACAAATGACGTGCCTGTTTCGGTTTTATCATATTGTGTAGTTGTATCAGATGATGTGGTTACATCCGTTATATCTGATGCCGCGGCTACATCTGTTACATCAGATAATGTGGCTTTATCAGATACTGTATCAAATGGTGTTAGCGTGGCTGCATCCGCAATATCAGATGGTGTGATTGTATTAGTTACACTATCTGATATAGCGTATGCGTCTGTTATATCAGATGATGTTGTATCCGTTATATCAAATGTTGTAGTCACGTCTGTTATATCAGAAGATGTTACATCCGTTATATCAGATGTTGTGGCTGCATCAGATGATTTGGTTGTATCAGATGATGGCGTTATATATAACGGTGTGGTTTTATCCGCTGCATCAGATGACGTGGTAGCAGTTGATATTGTATCAAATGGGGATGATATTATTTCAGCAGTCGCTGCAGTGACAGCTGATGATTCAATATCAGCTGTTAATGTAATATCAGCTGATGGTGTAATATCCGATGGTAAAGTAATATCCGATGGTAAAGTAATATCAGATGGTGATGTAATATCCGCTGGTAATGTAGTATCAGCTGGTGGTGTACTATAAGAAGGTAATGTAATATAAGATAGAGATGTAATATCAGCTTGTGGTGTAGAATTAATTGGCGATGTCATATCAGATTCGGCCATTAATGTAATATCGGCGTGTGATGTAATATGAATTTGTGATGTAATATCAGCTTGTGATGTTATATCGACTGGGAATGTAATATTAGCTGGTGATGTTATATCAGCTAGTGACGTAAAATTAGCTGATGGTGTAGTATCAACTAGTGACGTTGTATCATCTCGTGATGTTATATCAGCTTGTAATGTATTACCAGCTTGTGGTGTAATATCGGCTTGCGTTGTAGTATCAACTGGTGATGTGGTATCAGCTGATGAAGTAATATTAGCTGGAGGTGTAGTATCAACTGGTGATGTAGCATCTCGTGACGTAATATCAGCTTGTGCTGTAATATCAGCAGGTTCTGATGTAATATCAGCTTCTGATGCAATATCAGCTTGTGATGTAATATCAGCTTGTGATGTAATATCGGTATGTGGTGTAATAACGGCATGTGGTGTGATATCAACTGGTGATATAGTATCATCTTGTGATGTAATATCAGCGTGTGCAGTAATATCAGCGGGTGATGTAATATCAGCTTGTGGTGTAGTATCAACTAGTATTGTAGTGTCAACTAGTATTGTAGTATCAGCTGGTGATTTAATATCAGCTGGTGATGTAATATCAGCTGGTGATGTAATATCAGCTTGTGATGTTATATCATCTGGTGGTGTAATGTCATCTGGTGGTGTAATATCAGCTGCTGATGTAATATCAGCTGCTGATATAATATCTGCTGCTGATGTAATATCAACTGGTGACGTAAAAATAGCTGGTGATATAGTATTCACTGGTGACATTGTACCATCTCGTGATGTTATATCAGTTTGTGATGTAATATCAGCCTGTGATGTAGTGACAGCTTGCGATGTAGTATCAGCTATTGATATAATATCAGTTGGCGATGTAGTAACAGCTAGTTGTGTAATATCAGCTGGTGGTGTAATATCAGCTGGTGGTGTAGTATCAACCGGGGGCGTAGTATCAGCTGATGATGTAATATCAGCCGGAGGTGTAGTGTCAACTGGTAAAGTAACATCTCGTGAAGTAATACCAACTTGTGAAGTAATATCAGATTGTGATGTTATATCAGCCTGTAATGTAATATCCGCTTGTGATTGAATATCAGCTTGTAGTGTGGTATCAACTGGTGATATAGTATCCTCCTGTGATGTAATGCCAGCCTGTAATGCAATACCAGCTTGTGATGTAATATCAGCTTGTGATGTAATATCAGCCTGTGATTTAATATCAGCTGTAAATGTAATATAAGCTTGTGATGTAATATCAGTTTGTGATGTGGTATTAACTGGTGACGTTGTATCATCTCGTGATGTTATATCAACTTGTGATGTAACATCAACTCGTGATGTAGTGTCAGCCTGTGATGTAATATCGGCTTGTGTTGTGGTATCAACTGGCGATATATTATCATCCCGTGGTGTAATATCATCTTGTGCTGCAATATCAGCTTGTGATATAATATCACCCGGTGATATAATATCTGCATGTGATGTAATATCAGTTTGCGATGTAGTATCATCTCGACCTCGTGATGTAATATCAGCTTGTGGTGTGATATCAACTGGTGATATAGTATCATCCTTTGATGTAATATCAACTTGTGGTGTAATATCAGCTTGTGATGAAATATCACCCGGTGATGTAATATCTGCTTGTGATGTAATATCTGCTTGTGATGTAATATGCGCTGGTGATGTAGTATAAACAGGTGATGAAGTATCATCTCGACCTCGTGATGTAATATCAACTGGCGGTGTAGTATCAGCTGGTGATGTAATATCCGTAGGTGATGTAATATCAGCCTGTGATGTAATATCAGCTGGTGATGTAATATCAACTGGTGATTTAGCATCTCGTGATGTAACATCAGATTGTGATGTATTATCAGCTTGTGATGTAATATCGGCTGGTAGTGTAGTATCAACTAGTGATGTAATATCAGCTGATGAAGTAATATCAGCTGGAGGTGTAGTATCAACTGGTGATGTAGCATCTCGTGATGTAATATCAGCTTGTGCTGTAATATCAGCAGCGTCTGATGTATTATCAGCTTGTGGTGTAATATCGGGTTGTGGTGTGGTATCAATTGGTGATATAGTATCATCCTGTGAAGTAATATCAGCTTGTGATGTTATATCGGCGTGTGCAGTAATACCAACGGGTGATGTAATATCAGATGGTGATGTAATATCAGATGGTGATGTAATATCAGATGGTGATGTAATACCAACTTTTGATTTAATATCAGCTGGTGGTGGAGTACCAACTAGTGTTGTAGTATCAGTTGGTGATGTAATATTAGCTGGTGATGTAATATCAGCTTGTGATGTAATATCAACTGGTGATGTAATATCAGCTTGTGATGTAATATCATCTGGTGGTGCAATATCACCTGGTGGTGTAATATCAGCTGCTGATGTAATATCAGCTGCTGATGTAATATCAGCTGCTGATGTAATATCAGCTGGTGTTGTACTATCAACTGGTGATGTAATATCAGCTGGTGATGTAATATCAGCTGGTGACCTAAAAATAGCTGGTGGTGTAGTATTCATTTTTGACGATGTACCATCTCGTGATGTAGCATCAGCTGATGGTGTAGTGTCAACTGGTAAAGTAACATCCCGTGAAGTAATACCAACTTGTGATGTAATATCAGGTTGTGATGTAATATCAGCTGGTGGTGTAGTGTCGGCTTTTAGTATGGTATCAACTGGTGATAGAGTATCATCCTGTGATGTAATATCAGCTTGTGGTGTAATATCAAATGGTGATGTAAACTCAGCTTGTGATATAATATCAGCTGGTAATGTAATATCAGCTTGTGAACTAATAGTAGCTTGTGGTGTAATATCAGCTGGTGGTGTAGTATTAACTGGTGATGTTGTATCGTGTCGTGTTGTTATATCAATTTGTGACGTAATATCAGCTTGTGATGTAGTATCAGCCTGTGATGTTATATCGGTTTGTGGTGTAATATCAGCCTGTGATGTAATATCATCCTGTGGTGTAATATCTGCTTGTGATGTAATATCAGTTTGTGATGTAGTATAAACAGGTGATGTAGTATCATCTCGATCCCGTGATGTAATATCAGCTTGTGATGTAATATCAGCTTGTGACGTAATATCAGCTGGTGGTGTAGTCTCAACTAGTGGGGTAGTATCAGCTGGTGATGTAATATCAGCTGGAGGTGTAGTATCAACTGGTGATGTAGCATCTCGTGATGTAATATCAGCTTGTGCTGTAATATCTGCAGCGTCTGATGTAATATCAGCTTGTGATGTATTATCAGCTTGTGGTGTAATATCGGGTTGTGGTGTGGTATCAACTGGTGATATAGTATCTCCCTGTGAAGTAATATCAGCCGGTGGTGTAGTGTCAACTGGTAAAGTGACATCTCGTGAAGTAATACCAACTTGTGATGTTATATCAGGTTGTGGTGTAATGTCGGCTTTTAGTGTGGTATCAACTGGTGATAGGGTATCATCCTGTGATGTAATATCAGCTTGTGGTGTAATATCAAATGGTGATGTAAAATCAGCTTGTGATATAATATCAGCTGGTAATGTAATATCAGCTTGTGAAGTAATAGTAGCTTGTGGTGTAATATCAGCTGGTGGTGTAGTATTAACTGGTGATGTTGTATCGTGTCGTGTTGTTATATCAATTTCTGATGTAATATAAGCTTGTGATGTAGTATCAGCCTGTGATGTTATATCGGTTTGTGTTGAGGTATCAACTTGTGATGTAATATCAGCTTGTGATGTAATATCATCATGTGATGTAATATCTGCTTGTGATGTAATATCAGTTTGTGATGTAGTATAAACAGGTGATGTAGTATCATCTTGACCGCGTGATGTTATATCGGTTTGTGTTGAGGTATCAACTTGTGGTGTAATATCAGCTTGTGATGTAATATCATCATGTGATGTAATATCTGCTTGTGATGTAATATCAGTTTGTGATGTAGTATAAACAGGTGATGTAGTATCATCTTGACCGCGTGATGTAATATCAGCCTGTGATGTAATATCAGCTTGTGACGTAATATCAGCCGGTGGTGTGGTCTCAACTAGTGGGGTAGTATCAGCTGGTGACGTAATATCAGCTGGTGGTGTAGTCTCAAATAGTGGGGTAGTATCAGCTGGTGATGTAATATCCGCTGGTGGTGTAGTATCAACTATTGATGTAATATCAGCTGATGATGTAATATCAGATGGTGGTGTAGTGTCAACTAGTGATTTAGCACCTCGTGATGTAACATCAGCTTGTGATGTAATACCAGCTTGTGTTGTAATATCAGCTGGTGATATAGTATCATCGTCTGATTTAATATCAGCTTGTGATGTAATATCAGTTCGTGATGTCATATCAGCTTGTGGTGTAATTTCAGCTGGTGGTGTAATACCAGCTGGTGATGTAATATCGGCTGGTGGTGTAATATCAGATGGTGATGTAACACCAACTTTTGATGTAATATCAGCTGTTGACATAATATCAGCTAATGGTGTAGTATCAACTAGTGTTGTAGTATCATTTGGTGATGTAATATCAGCTGGTGATGTAATATCAGCTTGTGATGTAATATCAACTGGTGATGTAATATCAGCTTGTGATGTAATATCATTTGATGGTGCAATAACACCTGGTTGTGTAATATCAGCTGCTGATGTAATATCAGCTGGTGACGTAAAAATAGCAGGTGGTGTAGTATTCACTGGTGACGATGTACCAAGTCGTGATGTTTTATCAGCTTGTGATGTAATATCAGCCTGTGATGTAGTATCAGCTTGTGGTGTAGTATCAGCTATTGATGTGATATCATTTGGTGATGTAGTAACAGCTGGTGGTGTAGTATCAACTAGTGATGTAGTATCAGCTGATGATGTAATATCAGCCGGTGGTGTGGTGTCAACTGGTAAAGTAACATCCCGTGAAGTAATGCCAACTTGTAATGTAATATCCGTAGGCGATGTAATATCAGCCCGTGATGTAATATCATCTGTTGGTGTAATATCACCTGGTGAAGTTGTATCAGCTGGTGGTATAATATCAACTAGTGATGTAGATTCAGCTGATGATGTAATATCAACTGGTGATTTAGCATCTCGTGATGTAACATCAGCTTGTGATGTATTATCAGCTTGTGATGTAATATCGGTTGGTGGTGTAGTATCAACTAGTGATGTAATATCAGCTGATGAAGTAGTATCAGCTGGAGATGTAGTATCAACTGGTGAAGTAGCATCTCGTGATGTAATATCAGCTTGTGCTGTAATATCAGCAGCTTCTGATGTATTATCAGCTTGTGGTGTAATATCGGGTTGTGGTGTGGTATCAATTGGTGATATAGTATCATCCTGTGAAGTAATATCAGCTTGTGATGTAATATCGGCGTGTGCAGTAATACCAACGGGTGAGGTAATATCAGATGGTGATGTAATATCAGATGGTGATGTAATACCAACTTTTGATGTAATACAAACTTTTGATGTAACATCAGCTGGTGGTGTAGTATCAACTAGTGTTGTAGTATCAGTTGGTGATGTAATATCAGCTTGTGATGTAATATCAGCTTGTGATGTAATATCAGCTTGTGATGTAATATCATCTGGTGGTGCAATATCACCTGGTGGTGTAATATCAGCTGCTGATGTAATATCAGCTGGTGCTGTACTATCAGCTGGTGATGTAATATCAGCTGGTGACGTAACAATAGCTGGTGACGTAACAATAGCTGGTGGTGTAGTATTCACTGTTGACGATGTACCATCTCGTGATGTAGTATCAGCTGATGATGTAATATCAGCCGGTGGTGTAGTGTCAACTGGTAAAGTAACATCCCGTGAAGTAATATCAGGTCGTGATGTAATATCAGGTCGTGATGTAATATCAGCTGGTGGTGTAATATCGGCTTTTAGTGTGGTATCAACTGGTGATAAAGTATCATTCTGTGATGTAATATCAGCTTCTGGTGTAATATCAAATGGTGATGTAATATCAGCTTGTAATATAATATCAGCTGGTAATGTAATATCAGCTTGTGAACTAATAGTAGCTTGTGGTATAATATCAGCTGTTGGTGTAGTATTAACTGGTGATGTTGTATCGTGTCGTGTTGTTATATCAACTTGTGGTGTAATATCAGCTTGTGATGTAATATCAGTTTGTGATGTAGTATAAACAGGTGATGTAGTATCATCTCGACCTCGTGATGTAATATCAGCTTGTGATGTAATATCAGCTTGTGACGTAATATCAGCTGGTGGTGTAGTCTCAACTAGTGGGGTAGTATCAGCTGGTGATGTAATATCAGCTGGAGGTGTAGTATCAACTGGTGATGTAGCATCTCGTGATGTAATATCAGCTTGTGCTGTAATATCAGCAGCGTCTGAGGTAATATCAGCTTGTGATGTATTATCAGCTTGTGGTGTAATATCGGGTTGTGGTGTGGTATCAACTGGTGATATAGCATCTTCCTGTGAAGTAATATCAGCCGGTGGTGTAGTGTCAACTGGTAAAGTAACATCCCGTGAAGTAATACCAACTTGTGATGTAATATCAGGTTGTGATGTAATATCAGCTGGTGGTGTAGTGTCGGCTTTTAGTGTGGTATCAACTGGTGATAGAGTATCATCCTGTGACGTAATATCAGCTTGTGGTGTAATATTAAATGGTGATGTAAACTCAGCTTGTGATATAATATCAGCTGGTAATGTAATATCAGCTTGTGAACTAATAGTAGCTTGTGGTGTAATATCAGCTGGTGGTGTAGTATTAACTGGTGATGTTGTATCGTGTCGTGTTGTTATATCAACTTGTGGTGTAATATCAGCTTGTGATGTAATATCATCCTGTGATGTAATATCTGCTTGTGATGTAATATCAGTTTGTGATGTAGTATAAACAGGTGATGTAGTATCATCTCGACCTCGTGATGTATTATCAGCTTGTGATGTAATATCAGCTTGTGACGTAATATCAGCTGGTGGTGTAGTCTCAACTAGTGGGGTAGTATCAGCTGGTGATGTAATATCAGCTGGAGGTGTAGTATCAACTGGTGATGTAGCATCTCGTGATGTAATATCAGCTTGTGCTGTAATATCAGCAGCGTCTGATGTAATATCAGCTTGTGATGTATTATCAGCTTGTGGTGTAATATGGGGTTGTGGTGTGCTATCAACTGGTGATATAGCATCTTCCTGTGAAGTAATATCAGCCGGTGGTGTAGTGTCAACTGGTAAAGTAACATCCCGTGAAGTAATACCAACTTGTGATGTAATATCAGGTTGTGATGTAATATCAGCTGGTGGTGTAGTGTCGGCTTTTAGTGTGGTATCAACTGGTGATAGAGTATCATCCTGTGATGTAATATCAGCTTGTGGTGTAATATTAAATGGTGATGTAAACTCAGCTTGTGATATAATATCAGCTGGTAATGTAATATCAGCTTGTGAAGTAATAGTAGCTTGTGGTGTGATATCAGCTGGTGGTGTAGTATTAACTGGTGATGTTGTATCGTGTCGTGTTGTTATATCAATTTGTGATGTAATATCAGCTTGTGATGTAATATCAGCCTGTGATGTTATATCGGTTTGTGGTGTAATATCAGCTTGTGATGTAATATCATCCTGTGATGTAATATCTGCTTGTGATGTAATATCAGTTTGTGATGTAGTATAAACAGGTGATGTAGTATCATCTCGACCTCGTGATGTAATATCAGCTTGTGATGTAATATCAGCTTGTGACGTAATATCAGCTGGTGGTGTAGTCTCAACTAGTGGGGTAGTATCAGCTGGTGATGCAATATCAGCTGGAGGTGTAGTATCAACTGGTGATGTAGCATCTCGTGATGTAATATCAGCTTGTGCTGTAATATCAGCAGCGTCTGATGTAATATCAGCTTGTGATGTATTATCAGCTTGTGGTGTAATATCGGGTTGTGGTGTGGTATCAACTGGTGATATAGTATCTTCCTGTGAATTAATATCAGCCGGTGGTGTAGTGTCAACTGGTAAAGTAACATCTCGTGAAGTAATACCAACTTGTGATGTTATATCAGGTTGTGGTGTAATGTCGGCTTTTAGTGTGGTATCAACTGGTGATAGAGTATCATCCTGTGATGTAATATCAGCTTGTGGTGTAATATCAAATGGTGATGTAAAATCAGCTTGTGATATAATATCAGCTGGTAATGTAATATCAGCTTGTGAAGTAATAGTAGCTTGTGGTGTAATATCAGCTGGTGGTGTAGTATTAACTGGTGATGTTGTATCATGTCGTGTTGTTATATCAAATTGTGGTGTAATATCAGCTTGTGAGGTAATATCATCTTGTGATGTAATATCTGCTTGTGATGTAATATCAGTTTGTGATGAAGTATAAACAGGTGATTTAGTATCATCGCGACCTCGTGATGTAATATCAGCTTGTGATGTAATATCAGCTTGTGACGTAATATCAGCTGGTGGTGTAGTCTCAACCAGTGGGGTAGTATCAGCTGGTGATGTAATATCAGCTGAAGGTGTAGTATCAACTGGCGATGTAGCATCTCGTGATGTAATATCAGCTTGTGCTGTAATATCAGCAGCGTCTGATGTAATATCAGCTTGTGATGTATTATCAGCTTGTGGAGTAATATCGGGTTGTGGTGTGGTATCAACTGGTGATATAGCATCTTCCTGTGAAGTAATATCAGCCGGTGGTGTAGTGTCAACTGGTAAAGTAACATCCCGTGAAGTAATACCAACTTGTGATGTAATATCAGGTTGTGATGTAATATCAGCTGGTGGTGTAGTGTCGGCTTTTAGTGTGGTATCAACTGGTGATAGAGTATCATCCTGTGATGTAATATCAGCTTGTGGTGTAATATCAAATGGTGATGTAAACTCAGCTTGTGATATAATATCAGCTGGTAATGTAATATCAGCTTGTGAACTAATAGTAGCTTGTGGTGTGATATCAGCTGGTGGTGTAGTATTAACTGGTGATGTATCGTGTCGTGTTGTTATATCAATTTGTGATGTAATATCAGCTTGTGATGTAATATCAGCCTGTGATGTTATATCGGTTTGTGGTGTAATATCAGCTTGTGATGTAATATCAGCTTGTGATGTAATATCATCCTGTGATGTAATATCTGCTTGTGATGTAATATCAGTTTGTGATGTAGTATAAACAGGTGATGTAGTATCATCTCGACCTCGTGATGTAATATCAGCTTGTGATGAAATATCAGCTTGTGACGTAATATCAGCTGGTGGTGTAGTCTCAACTAGTGGGGTAGTATCAGCTGGTGATGCAATATCAGCTGGAGGTGTAGTATCAACTGGTGTTGTAGCTTCTCGTAATGTAATATCAGCTTGTGCTGTAATATCAGCAGCGTCTGATGTAATATCAGCCTGTGATGTATTATCAGCTTGTGGTGTAATACCGGGTTGTGGTGTGGTATCAACTGGTGATATAGTATCTTCCTGTGAAGTAATATCAGCCGGTGGTGTAGTGTCAACTGGTAAAGTAACATCTCGTGAAGTAATACCAACTTGTGATGTTATATCAGCTGGTGGTGTAATAACGGCTTTTAGTGTGGTATCAACTGGTGATAGAGTATCATCCTGTGATGTAATATCAGCTTGTGGTGTAATATCAAATGGTGATGTAAAATCAGCTTGTGATATAACATCAGTTGGTAATGTTATATCAGCTTGTGAAGTAATAGTAGCTTGTGGTGTAATATCAGCTGGTGGTGTAGTATTAACTGGTGATGTTGTGTCGTGTCGTGTTGTTATATCAACTTGTGGTGTAATATCAGCTTGTGATGTAATATCATCTTGTGATGTAATATCTGCTTGTGATGTAATATCAGTTTGTGATGTAGTATAAACAGGTGATGTAGTATTATCTCGCCCTCGTGATGTAATATCAGCTTGTGATGAAATATCAGCTTGTGACGTAATATCAGCTGGTGGTGTAGTCTCAACTAGTGGGGTAGTATCAGCTGGTGATGTAATATCAGCTGACGGAGTAGTATCAACTGGTGATGTGGCATCTCGTGATGTAATATCAGCTTGTGCTGTAATATCAGCAGCCTCTGATGTAATATCAGCTTGTGATGTATTATCAGCTTGTGGTGTAATATCGGGTTGTGGTGTGGTATCAACTGGTGATATAGTATCTTCCTGTGAATTAATATCAGCCGGTGGTGTAGTGTCAACTGGTAAAGTAACATCTCGTGAAGTAATACCAACTTGTGATGTTATATCAGGTTGTGGTGTAATGTCGGCTTTTAGTGTGGTATCAACTGGTGATAGAGTATCATCCTGTGATGTAATATCAGCTTGTGGTGTAATATCAAATGGTGATGTAGTAGCTTGTGGTGTAATATCAGCTGGTGGTGTAGTATTAACTGGTGATGTTGTATCGTGTCGTGTTGTTATATCAATTTCTGATGTAATATCAGCTTGTGATGTAGTATCAGACTGTGATGTTATATCGGTTTGTGTTGAGGTATCAATTTGTGGTGTAATATCAGCTTGTGATGTAATATCATCCTGTGATGTAATATCTGCTTGTGATGTAATATCAGTTTGTGATGTAGTATAAACAGGTGATGTAGTATCATCTTGACCGTGTGATGTAATATCAGCTTGTGATGTAATATCAGCTTGTGACGTAATATCAGCTGGTGGTGTAGTTTCAACTAGTGGGCTTGTATCAGCTGGTGATGTAATATCCGTTGGTGGTGTAATACCAACTTTTGATGTAATATCAGCTGGTGACATAATATCAGCTAGTGGTGTAGTATCAACTAGTGGTATAGTATCATTATCAGCCGGTGGTGTAGTGTCAACTGGTAAAGTAACATCTCGTGAAGTAATACCAACTTGTGATGTTATATCAGGTTGTGGTGTAATGTCGGCTTTTAGTGTGGTATCAACTGGTGATAGAGTATCATCCTGTGATGTAATATCAGCTTGTGGTGTAATATCAAATGGTGATGTAGTAGCTTGTGGTGTAATATCAGCTGGTGGTGTAGTATTAACTGGTGATGTTGTATCGTGTCGTGTTGTTATATCAATTTCTGATGTAATATCAGCTTGTGATGTAGTATCAGCCTGTGATGTTATATCGGTTTGTGTTGAGGTATCAATTTGTGGTGTAATATCAGCTTGTGATGTAATATCATCCTGTGATGTAATATCTGCTTGTGATGTAATATCAGTTTGTGATGTAGTATAAACAGGTGATGTAGTATCATCTTGACCGTGTGATGTAATATCAGCTTGTGATGTAATATCAGCTTGTGACGTAATATCAGCTGGTGGTGTAGTTTCAACTAGTGGGCTTGTATCAGCTGGTGATGTAATATCCGTTGGTGGTGTAATACCAACTTTTGATGTAATATCAGCTGGTGACATAATATCAGCTAGTGGTGTAGTATCAACTAGTGGTATAGTATCATTATCAGCCGGTGGTGTAGTGTCAACTGGTAAAGTAACATCTCGTGAAGTAATACCAACTTGTGATGTTATATCAGGTTGTGGTGTAATGTCGGCTTTTAGTGTGGTATCAACTGGTGATAGAGTATCATCCTGTGATGTAATATCAGCTTGTGGTGTAATATCAAATGGTGATGTAAAATCAGCTTGTGATATAATATCAGCTGGTAATGTAATACCAGCTTTCGAAGTAATAGTAGCTTGTGGTGTAATATCAGCTGGTGGTGTAGTATTAACTGGTGATGTTGTATCGTGTCGTGTTGTTATATCAATTTCTGATGTAATATCAGCTTGTGATGTAGTATCAGCCTGTGATGTTATATCGGTTTGTGTTGAGGTATCAATTTGTGGTGTAATATCAGCTTGTGATGTATTATAAACAGGTGATGTAGTATCATCTTGACCGCGTGATGTAATATCAACTTGTGATGTAATATCAGCTGCTGGTGTAATATCAGCTGGTGTTGTAATATCAGCTGCTGATGTAATATCAGATGGTGACGTAAAAATAGCTGGTGGTGTAGTATTCACTGGTGACGATGTACCAACTCGTGATGTTATATCAGCTTGTGATGTAATATCAGCATGTGATGTAGTATCAGCTTGTGGTGTAGTATCAGCTATTGATGTGAGTTCATTTGGTGATGTTGTAACAGCTGGTGGTGTAGTATCAACTAGTGATGAAGTATCAGCTGATGATGTAATATCAGCCGGTGGTGTAGTGTCAACTGGTAAAGTAACATCCCGTGAAGTAATACCAACTTGTGATGTAATATCAGGATGTGATGTAATATCAGCTGGTGGTGTAATAACGGCTTTTAGTGTGGTATCAACTGGTGATAGAGTATCATCCTGTGATGTAATATCAGCTTGTGGTGTAATATCAAATGGTGATGTAAAATCAGCTTGTGATATAACATCAGTTGGTAATGTTATATCAGCTTGTGAAGTAATAGTAGCTTGTGGTGTAATATCAGCTGGTGGTGTAGTATTAACTGGTGATGTTGTATCGTGTCGTGTTGTTATATCAATTTGTGATGTAATATCAGCTTGTGATGTAGTATCAGCCTGTGATGTTATATCGGTTTGTGTTGAGGTATCAACTTGTGGTGTAATATCAGCTTGTGATGTAATATCATCCTGTGATGTAGTATCTGCTTGTGATGTAATATCAGTTTGTGATGTATTATAAACAGGTGATGTAGTATCATCTTGACCGCGTGATGTAATATCAACTTGTGATGTAATATCAGCTCTTGACGTAATATCAGCTGGTGGTGTAGTCTCAACTAGTGGGATAGTATCAGCTGGTAATGTAATATCCGCTGTTGGTGTAGTATCAACTATTGATGTAATATCAGCTGGTGATGTAATATCAGATGGTGGTGTAGTATCAACTGGTGATTTAGCATCTCGTGATGTAACATCAGCTTGTGATGTAATACCAGCTTGTGATGTAATACCAGCTTGTGATATAATATCAGCTGGTGATATAGTATCATCGTCTGATTTAATATCAGCTTGTGATGTAATATCAGTTCGTGGTGTCATATCAGCTTGTGGTGTAATATCAGCTGGTGGTGTAATACCAGCTGGTGATGTAATATCGGCTGGTGGTGTGATATCAGATGGTGATGTAATATCAGATGGTGATGTAATACCAACTTTTGATGTAATAGCAGCTGGTGACATAATATCAGCTAGTGGTGTAGGATCAACTAGTGCTGTAGTATCATTTGGTGATGTAATTTCAGCTGGTGGTGTAATATCAGCTTGTGATGTAATATCAACTGGTGATGTAATATCAGCTTGTGATGTAATATCACCTGGTGGTGCAATATCACCTGGTGGTGTAATATCAGCTGCTGATGTAATATCAGCTGCTGATGTAATATCAGCTGGTGTTGTAATATCAGCTGCTGATGTAATATCAGATGGTGACGTAAAAATAGCTGGTGGTGTAGTATTCACTGGTGACGATGTACCAACTCGTGATGTTATATCAGCTTGTGATGTAATATCAGCATGTGATGTAGTATCAGCTTGTGGTGTAGTATCAGCTATTGATGTGAGTTCATTTGGTGATGTTGTAACAGCTGGTGGTGTAGTATCAACTAGTGATGAAGTATCAGCTGATGATGTAATATCAGCCGGTGGTGTAGTGTCAACTGGTAAAGTAACATCCCGTGAAGTAATACCAACTTGTGATGTAATATCAGGATGTGATGTAATATCAGCTGGTGGTGTAATAACGGCTTTTAGTGTGGTATCAACTGGTGATAGAGTATCATCCTGTGATGTAATATCAGCTTGTGGTGTAATATCAAATGGTGATGTAAAATCAGCTTGTGATATAACATCAGTTGGTAATGTTATATCAGCTTGTGAAGTAATAGTAGCTTGTGGTGTAATATCAGCTGGTGGTGTAGTATTAACTGGTGATGTTGTATCGTGTCGTGTTGTTATATCAATTTGTGATGTAATATCAGCTTGTGATGTAGTATCAGCCTGTGATGTTATATCGGTTTGTGTTGAGGTATCAACTTGTGGTGTAATATCAGCTTGTGATGTAATATCATCCTGTGATGTAGTATCTGCTTGTGATGTAATATCAGTTTGTGATGTATTATAAACAGGTGATGTAGTATCATCTTGACCGCGTGATGTAATATCAACTTGTGATGTAATATCAGCTCTTGACGTAATATCAGCTGGTGGTGTAGTCTCAACTAGTGGGATAGTATCAGCTGGTAATGTAATATCCGCTGTTGGTGTAGTATCAACTATTGATGTAATATCAGCTGGTGATGTAATATCAGATGGTGGTGTAGTATCAACTGGTGATTTAGCATCTCGTGATGTAACATCAGCTTGTGATGTAATACCAGCTTGTGATGTAATACCAGCTTGTGATATAATATCAGCTGGTGATATAGTATCATCGTCTGATTTAATATCAGCTTGTGATGTAATATCAGTTCGTGGTGTCATATCAGCTTGTGGTGTAATATCAGCTGGTGGTGTAATACCAGCTGGTGATGTAATATCGGCTGGTGGTGTGATATCAGATGGTGATGTAATATCAGATGGTGATGTAATACCAACTTTTGATGTAATAGCAGCTGGTGACATAATATCAGCTAGTGGTGTAGGATCAACTAGTGCTGTAGTATCATTTGGTGATGTAATTTCAGCTGGTGGTGTAATATCAGCTTGTGATGTAATATCAACTGGTGATGTAATATCAGCTTGTGATGTAATATCACCTGGTGGTGCAATATCACCTGGTGGTGTAATATCAGCTGCTGATGTAATATCAGCTGCTGATGTAATATCAGCTGGTGTTGTAATATCAGCTGCTGATGTAATATCAGATGGTGACGTAAAAATAGCTGGTGGTGTAGTATTCACTGGTGACGATGTACCAACTCGTGATGTTATATCAGCTTGTGATGTAATATCAGCATGTGATGTAGTATCAGCTTGTGGTGTAGTATCAGCTATTGATGTGAGTTCATTTGGTGATGTTGTAACAGCTGGTGGTGTAGTATCAACTAGTGATGAAGTATCAGCTGATGATGTAATATCAGCCGGTGGTGTAGTGTCAACTGGTAAAGTAACATCCCGTGAAGTAATACCAACTTGTGATGTAATATCAGGATGTGATGTAATATCAGCTGGTGGTGTAATAACGGCTTTTAGTGTGGTATCAACTGGTGATAGAGTATCATCCTGTGATGTAATATCAGCTTGTGGTGTAATATCAAATGGTGATGTAAAATCAGCTTGTGATATAACATCAGTTGGTAATGTTATATCAGCTTGTGAAGTAATAGTAGCTTGTGGTGTAATATCAGCTGGTGGTGTAGTATTAACTGGTGATGTTATATCGTGTCGTGTTGTTATATCAATTTCTGATGTAATATCAGCTTGTGATGTAGTATCAGCCTGTGATGTTATATCGGTTTGTGTTGAGGTGTCAACTTGTGGTGTAGTATCAGCTTGTGATGTAATATCATCCTGTGATGTAATATCTGCTTGTGATGTAATATCAGTTTGTGATGTAGTATAAACAGGTGATGTAGTATCATCTCGACCTCGTGATGTTATATCAGCTTGTGATGTAATATCAGCTTGTGACGTAATATCAGCTGGTTGTGTAGTCTCAGCTAGTGGGGTAGTATCAGCTGGGGATGTAATATCCGCTGGTGGTGTAGTATCAACTATTGATGTAATATCAGCTGATGATGTAATATCAGATAGTGGTGTAGTATCAACGGGTGATTTAGCATGTCGTGATGTAACATCAGCTTGTGATGTAATACCAGCTTGTGATGTAATATCAGCTGGTGATATAGTATCATCGTCTGATTTAATATCAGCTTGTGATGTAATATCAGTTCGTGATGTCATATCAGCTTGTGATGTAATATCAGCTGGTGGTGTAATACCAGCTGGTGATGTAATATCGGCTGGTGACGTAATATCAGCAGGTGATGTAATATCAGCTGGTGACGTAAAAACAGCTGGTGGTGTAGTATTAACTGGTGGCGATGTACCATCTTGTGATGTTATATCAGCTTGTGATGTAATATCAACTGGTGATGTAGTATCAGCTTGGGATCTAGTATCAGCCATTGATGTAATATCAGCTGTTGATGTAATATCAGCTGGTGGTGTAGTATCAACTGGTAAAGTAGCATCTCGTGATGTAACATCAGCTTGTGATGTAATACCAGCTTGTGATGTAATATCAGCTGGTGATGTAATATCAACTGGAGAAGTTATATCAGCTTGTGATGTAATATCAGCATGTGATGTAATATCGGCTTGTGGTGTGGTATCAAGTGGTGATATAATATCCTCCTTTGATGTAATATCAGCTGGTGATGTAATATCAGCTTGTGATGTAATATCAGCTTGTGGTGTAATATCAGTTTGTGTTGTAATATCAGCTTCTGATGTTGTAATATCAGCTGGTAATGTAATATCAGCTGGTAATGTAACATCAGCTGGTAATGTAACATCAGATTGTGATGTAATATCAGCTTGTGATGTAATATCAATTTGCGATGTAATATCGGCTTGTGGTGTAATATCCGCTTGTGATGTAATATCAACTGGTGGTGTAGTATTAACTGGTGACGTTGTATCATCTCGTAATGTTATATCAACTTGTGATGTGGTATCAGTCTGTGAAGTAATATCAGCCTGTGAAGTAATATCGGCTTGTTTTGGGGTATCAACTGGTGATATAGTATTATCCTGTGATGTTATATCAGCTTGTGATGTAATATCAACTATTAATGTAACTTCAGATGGTGATGTAATATGAGATGTAGTATCATCTTGTGATGTAATATCAGTTTGTTGTGTAATATAAGCTTTTGGTGTTATATCAGCTATTGATGTAGTATCATCCGGTATTAGTGTAATATCAGCCTGCGCTGTAATATCAGCTTGTGAAGTAATATCATCTTGGGCTTGTGATGTAATATCGGCTTGTGGTGTGGTATCAGCTATTGATAGTATATCAGCTGGTGATGTAATATTGGCTGGAGATGTAACATCAACTGGTGATGTTATATCAGCTATTGGTGTAATACCCGGTATTGATGTTATATCAGCTGGTGATGTAATATCAGTTTGTGCTGTAATCTCAGATTGTGTTGTTATATCAGTTTGTGATGTAATATCAGCGGGTGATTTTATATCAACTTGTGATGTTATATCAGACTGTGATGTTATATCAGCTTGTGATGTTATATCAGCTTGTGATGTTATATCAGCTTGTGATGTACTATCAATTCGTGATGTAATATCAGCTGGTGATGTAATATCAGCTGGCGATATAATATCAGCTGGTGATGTAATATCGGTTTGTGGTGTGGTATCCACTGGTAATTTAATATCAGATTGTGATGCTGTATCATCTGGTAATTTAATCTCAGATTGTGATGTTATATCAGCTATTGGTGTAATATCAACTTGTGACGTATTATCAGCGGGTGATGTAATATCAGTTTGTGATGTGGTATCAGCTGGTGATGTAATGTCAGCTTGAGACGTAATATCAGCCCGTGCTCTGGTATTTGATGTAACACTAGCTTGTGGTGTAGTATCAACAGGTGATGTTTTGTCAGATGATGAAATAACATCAGATGGTGAGGTAATATAAACTCTTAAATTAGTATCAGCTGGTGAAGAAATATCAGCTGATGGAGAGCTATCAGCTGGAGATGTAGTATCCGCTTTTGATGTAATATCACCTGTTGGTGAGGTATCAGATGATGTCGTTGTGTCAGGTTGGGATGTTGTATCAGATGATGTTGTATCAGGTGATGTTGTGTCAGGTGAAGATGTTGTGCCAGGTGGTGATGTTGTATCAGATGATGTCGTTGTGTCAGGTTGGGATGTTGTATCAGATGATGTTGTATCAGGTGATGTTGAGTCAGGTGAAGATGTTGTGCCAGGCGGTGATGTTGTATCAGATTGGAATGTTGTATCAGATGATGCTGTACCAGATGAAGATGTTGTACCATACGATGATGTTGTATCAGATGATGTTATTGTATCAGGCGGGGATGTTGTATCAGATGATGTCGTTGTATCAGGTTGGGATGCTGTATCAGATGATATTATTTTATCAGGTGGAGATGTTGTATCAGATGATGTCGTTGTATCAGGTGGGGATGTTGTATCAGATGATGTTGTATCAGACGAAGATGTTGTGCCAGGCGGTGTTATTTGATCGGGTGATGTTGTTGTATCAGGTGATGTTGTTGTATCAGGTGGGGATGTTGTATTAGATGATGCTGTTTCCGATAATGTTGTATCGGGTGTCGACGTTGTATCAGATGATGTTGTTGTGCCAAATGTGTTTATATGAGATGGTTTTGTATCAGGTGGCGATGATGTATCTGGTGGTAACGCTGTTCCATATGTTTTACCAAGTGATACTGCAGAAGCCGATGATGTTGTTGTATCAAATGATGGCAATGTGTTTTCCTGTGTTGCTATTGTATCATATGATGATGTTGTATCGGCTTCTGTTGTTGTATCAGATGATATTGTTGTAGTGGATAATGTTTTTGTATTAGCCGATGTTTTTATTGTATCATATGATGATGTTGTGTCGGGTTCTGTTGTTGTATCAGATGGTGTTGTTGTATCAGATGACGATGTTGTTGTGTTAGATGGCGATTTTGTTGTGTCATATAGCGATGTTGTTGTTGAATCAGGGGATGTTGCTGTATCAGATGGCGGTATTGTTGTGTCAGTTGATTTTCTTGTACCAGGTAATGTGGTTGTATAAGGTGGTAATTCTATGTCGGATGATGATGTTATGTCCACTGTTCTTTCTACATCAAGTGGTATAGTTGTAGCAGGTGATTCTGTTGATTCAGGCGATGTTGTCTCAGGTGGTGATTTAGTGTCAGGTTGCGATGTTGTGTCAGATGATGTTATATCATGTGGTGTTGTATCGGGTGGTGATGTTGTGCCGGGTGATGATGTTGTGTCAGATGATATTATATCAGTTACCGTTTCAGGATCAGTTAGAGCTGTGTTTAATACGTCTGCAGCAACATTTAGATCTGTCCTTGGTGTAGATATATGTGTCGCACTTCCTGTAGAGCCTACCATATCTTTAATAGCAATTGGTGTTGTACTAGGTAGTGGTGTAGTACTAGAAGGCGTATCAGATAGTGTTGTGGTACTAGATGGTGTATCAGATAGTGTTGTGGTACTAGATGGTGCATCAGATAATGTCGTGGTACTAGATGGTGTATCATTTAGTGATGTGGTACTAGATGGTGTATCAGATAGTGTCGTGGTGCTAGATGGTGTATCATATAGTGTCATGGTACTAGATGGTGTATCAGATAGTGTCGTGGTACTAGATGGTGTATCCAATAGTTCTGTGGTACGAGATATTAAATCAGACAGTTTCGTGGTACGGGATACCGCATTAGATCGTGTAGCATCAGATTCTGTACTGGGTGATGTATCATGAGACATGGTATCTTTATATAAATGGGAATAGAAACTAACATGTGATAGTATGGTAGTAGATTGGATGGTATTTGGAGAGGCCGAAGATGGATGGTTCGAAAATGAAACATTGCTATCGTATTCAGGTTGTGGGGTGGATGTTTGTATAGTTTCATGGGTTGTAATTTGAGGATTTATAGGAAGGTATTCTTTTGGGGTTGAGAGTTTGCGCGTTGTGGGTAAAAAGGGTGAGGCCTCTGGAATTAGCTCTGAAGTCAAGCTTGCGTTCAGGGATAAAGGAGTAGTGGTATCAGTATGAGAGGGGGATTTAGGAGCAATTGTGTGTGCTTTTGATATCTGATGTAACTTGGGCGTGGTAGGCTGGGCAGTGACATGATGGGTAGCTGGCATAATGGATGAATTTGAAAATGTGCTCTTCTCACCTTGCTCTGTTAACCCTTCCCCGCTAGTAGAATGGAAAACAAAATCCGTAGACATATTTGTTTGAGAGTCAGGTAGTGTCCCTGTGCTTGTGTCAAATGTGCCGACAGGTGTTTTTCCCGTCGATGCTTGTGTTGTCTCCAAATCATTTGAACCATTTGTAGACCCGTCAGGCATGTCTGAGGATTGTTCTGTTGTTTCTTCTGTGGCATCGGTTATGTTCTCAAAATCTGCCAATGTATGTGTGTCCTTTACATAAGACTCCGTTGTACTAATAAATTCTGCCGAGCTGCCTTGCGAGGTCGTTTCATCTGCAATTGTTAAGTCTGTGCTACGCGATGATGTGAAATCGGAGTCTTTCGGTAATGTAGTAGTTTCCAATAACAATGATTCCCCGGTCAAGTTTTGAATGCCGCCCAAAGTTCTTTCCGTTTCAATGTATATGGATGGTTCTGTTATTTCCGGGATTGAATTTGTAGTGGTTGGATCTGGTGCATCAGTGGTTAAGGTAAATAATCCGGTTGAGCCAGAAATGTCTGTTGACTCTGTTGATCCACGTGTTGTTGAGTCTTGGGTGTTTTGTAATACTGGTACATCCGTGCTAGAACTAGATCCATCAGTTAAACCTGGTGCATCTGTGGTAAACAGTGGCATCCCAGTAGAGCTAAATATATCTGCATCTGGTGTAGGTACTACCGTTGACCGCGACTGCGGATCTGTGCTAGAAGGAAATTCCTCTGTTGAATCAAGTAAATCTGTACTAGAAATAGATACATCTGTTGAAGCAGGAGATGTAAATGCGTCTGCTGAACTAGGTAGTTCTGTGCTTTGGGTAGAGCCTGGTGGTTCTGTACTGGAAGAAGGCTCATGCGTAGAGCCAGAAAGAAAAGTACTTGGGGTAGATGGCTCTATCGAACTTGCTGTACCCGTAGTTGATGTAGATTCATCTGTGGGCCCCGTGGTGTCTGCGATGATTAGCGTAGACCCTGGTGGATCAGTGCTAGATATAGATGCATCTGTCAAATCAGCGATGTCTGTGCTAGGCACTGTAAGATTCATTGATGTGGGTAGATCAGTTCCGGGTGTATATGCTGTGGTTGAGCCCGACAAATCGGTATTTATGGTAGGAATGGGTAAAGCTGTGGTCAATGCACTTTCCTCTGTTGAACTAGATGGGTCTATACCAGATGTAGAATCCTCTGTAGACCCACTTAAATCTGTACTTGGTGTTGAACCGGATACATCTGTGATTACTGCGGATCCTACCGTTGACCCCGAAATGTCCATGCTTGATGTAGATATATCTGTCGCACTTCCTGTAGAGCCTTGCAGTTCTTTACTAGAGACTGGTTCCTCCGTTGAACCGGACTGTGCTGTGCTTTGGGATAAATCCGTCGTAGAACCGGGTACATTTGTACTAGGCGTAGATGATCCTGTGGAACCCAGTATTTCAGTAGTTACGTCTGTAGAACCTGGTGTAGATGACTCAAATAAGGTGGGTTGACCTGAGCTGGACAGGTCTGTTCTTGCGGTAGAAATCTCAGTGGAACTCTGTGAGTCTGTTGATGAAGAAAATGCTGTGCTTTGGGACAAATCCGTAGTAGAACCGGGTACATTTGTACTAGGCGTAGATGATCCTGTGGAACCCAGTATTTCAGTAGTTACGTCTGTAGAACCTGGTGTAGATGACTCAAATAAGGTGGGTTGACCTGATCTGGACAGGTCTGTTCTTGCGGTAGAAATTTCAGTGGAACTCTGTGAGTCTGTTGATGAAGAAGATGCTTCTACTGTCAAGACAGTAGGAAGTGTTGCCTCGGGAGAACTATCCCCTGTAGTTACACTTGTCATGTCAGTTGAGACGTCACCAAGTTCAATGGCTGTCGAAATGTCTAGCTTAACATTTTGTGTACTGTCCTCATAAATGTAACCGTCTTTCAAAAGAGTAGTTGGTGATTGGGAAATAATATCTTTAGTAATCATTGCGTTTGGGTCATCTGCAAAAAGAGTAGTTCCAAGTTGTTTTTCGGTTGTTGTTTGCGGTTCTAATGGTGGCGATTGGGGTGCCTTTGTAGGTTTTGTAGTGTCAAATGGTTGATTAAGATCACCGAAGATATCAAAGGAAAATTTATCATCAGACGTTTGTGTTTCGGCTGTTGTTGGCTTACTAGATACTTCAAACGGCTTAATAGATTCTTCAGAAATTTGAGGACTTGTTCTCTCTGACACCATTACGTCTGTCGTTGTTTCAGATAAAGGACGCGGTTCTTCGCACAATAACCCTTGTCTATCTGGACCACAAGAACATTCGAAGCCGTTAATCTTATCCGAGCACGTTCCCCCATTCAAACATGGATAACTATAGCATTCGTCAATATCTACTTCGCAATATTTATCGGTATAACCTGGGGCACACGAACATACAAATCCACGGCGCGGACTAGGCAAACAACTCGCCCCATTTAAGCAAGGGTTTGGACTACAAGGTCCTGGCGTTGTAGGAAAAGTTGTTGAAAGAGAAATTTCGCACCGCTCGCCCGTCCAATCAACATCACAAAGGCATTCGTAATCGTACTTCCCCTTCTCGACGCAGGTTCCATTGTTGGTACAAGGACTGCTTTTACATACACTTTCCTCTAATTTTAATTCGCAAAATGTCCCATCAAATCCCTCTGCACACAAACAAAAAAAATCACTAGTCCCTATATCTATACATTTACCTTCATGTAAACATGGGTCACTGGCGCACGGCGTAGATGGTACATCTGTGATTGGTGATGGTATAGGAGCAACTGTAGATGTCACATCAGCCTGTAAATCACATGTACTGCCACTCCATCCAGCCATACACAAACAGGTAAAGTCACCATTGTTATCAACACAAGTTCCACCGTTTAGACAGGGGTTATTGGAACAACTTCCGATAACCCGTTCACATGTTTTACCATCGAATCCATCCGGACAATCACAGTCGAAATCACCTTCTCCCAAATCGATGCACGTTCCGTCGTTAAGACATGTAGTGGCGTCGCATACAGAAACGGGTTGTGTGGACGTCGGGGCCGTTACTGCCACGTCAATGCACGTTTTACCATAATATCCTGGGTGACATAAACATTCGAAATCCGTAACCAGATCGACACAAGTCCCCCCGTTAAGACAGGGATCATTGGAACAACCTCCGATAACCTGTTCGCATGTTTTACCATCGAATCCATCCGGACAATCGCAATCGAAATCACCTTCTCCCAAATCGATACACGTTCCACCGTTTAGACAACTACTGTTGACACATACAGAAGGGGGTTGTGTGGACGTCGAAGCCGTTACTGCCACGTCACTGCACGTTTTACCATAATATCCTGGATGACATATACATTCGAAATCCGTAACCAGATCGACACAGGTGCCACCATTCGAACACGGGGAACCGTCACATAACGATGATGTTTCACTTTTCTTATTGCACCTAGTTCCAGTCCAACCTGTTTCGCAGAGACATTCAAAATCGTAAATTTTATCCACACACGTCCCCCCGTTTAAGCACGGATCGGGAGAACAGTCGTCAACGTTAATCTCGCATGTTTTACCCGTAAAGCCGAATGCACATGAACATTGGAAACTATTTATGCGGTCAATGCACACGCCTTGATTTAAGCATGGTTCGCTTGCACACTCATCAATCTGGGTCTCGCACATAGAACCGGTGAATCCTGATGGACATATGCACGTGTATATACCAACACCGTCCACACACGTTCCCGAATTATCACATGGTGAGTCGATACAATCATCGTCGTTGTTCTCACAGTTCTTGCCACTAGTTCCGTTTTGACAATGACATTTGTAGCCGGTAGAAACATCTTCGCAAAAAGCATTGTTGTTACAGGGTCTACTGGCACAAGCAAAAGCCTTCACTTCACAATTTTTACCTGGAATTAAAAAGAATGGCTGTGAGCTTTTACTGCAACATTATTAACCTGGAGTTCCTTTGAAGCTGCTTAGATTAAACTTATAAATTTAGGAAAAATTGGTATGCTATTTGGTGGTCTTAAAGGAGAAGAACACTCGTTGCTTTTTTTTTTTGTATTATCTAATATCAAAACAGTTTGGAAAACGTATGATATAAAATACAGATCAACCTTAAATTAGCAACCAGGTGCATTGATTATGGCTTTATGGGGGGGGGGGGCTATATCACTCAAGTCTACGATGTTCTTATTGGATAATCACACAAGTTTACATGATGTCGAAAATAACTATTACAGCAAGAGCAAGTGGTTTTGTTTTAAAATAGGGGCTGGCAGCTGCTCTAATGACGTCATAAACGAAGTCTTAATTTACTAATTCAGAAAAGAGTGATTAGCATTTCGAGCTGTGCATTTTTTAAAACTATTTGAGAATTAAGATAATATATTATTTTAAAAAAGAACAGCGAATACAGTTATCCTTTAAAGGAGAAATCTATAAAGAGTAAACTCCCCTGGTTTATATATGTACAATACTAGCCAATACAGATCTGATCATTATGATAGCTGTTTTTGATATTTTTCTATCCAAATACCTAACTGGGCTTTAGAAAACGAGCTACCAAACATACTTACCGGCATAACCTGGGGTACAGACACACTTGTAGTCATTGACGCCATCTATACAGTTTGTAGCATGTTTACAGGGGGCGCTCGCACACTCATTTATATTAAATTCGCAGCGAGGACCTTCGAAACCGGGGCTGCAGGTACATAGAAATTGGTTACTCCCATCCTTACAGGTACCCTAGAACAAGATATTAAAAAAGATATTATATTTTTGTTCAGTTTCAATGGATAGTAGCCTATAATTTACATTTCACTCACCTTTAAAAGATTGAATTCGATTTCGTCTCGTTTTATATAATTAGCTTAAGTAATTTCAAGATATTGGGAATTTTTATTTGCTATAACAGTATCTCGGCAGTGGCATTCCCGCAAAATCGCAAAATATTTCCATCGTTTCGGTTTGAATACAAAAAAATATCGGTTATTTCCCTTTGTGTTCCAAATAGCGGGTCACGTGTCTTACATTGTGGTCTTTATTGATTTAAAACTGAGTTTATTTATCTTTTAAACTAAGCAATACTAAAACATTTAGATGTATACAACTTACCAAACCTAGATAGAATAAACAAAATACTTAAATCAACAAAAATAAACAATAAAAAATTATTATACTTATGATCAATTTATGTTTGAAGAAGAACTCTGCTCTCTTGCATAGGTGGTCGAAATAAATTAAATGGTATTTAAAATTACTAATAGTAATTAAAATTTTATATTATACTTTATTGATTCAAATTCTTTTTGTGTTTTGACTTTTTAAAGAAATATTTACTCTACAGTAGGCCAAGAACAATGAAAAGGGGATGAAAAAGATGTTATTGCATGTATATTGACCTCAGAATAAAGGTTAGATTGACCTAGGAATAAAGGTTAAAGACCTCAGAAGAAAAGTTAGGGTGAACCCAGAATAAAGGTTGGATTGACCCCATGATAAAGGTTTGATTGACCACATAATAAAGGTTAAAGACCTCAGAATAAAAGTTAGGGTGAACCCAGAATAAAGGTTGGATTGACCCCATATAAAGGTTAGATTGACCCCATAATAAAGGTTAAAGAGATCAGAATAAAGGTTAAAGACCCCAGAATAAAGGTTAGATTGACCTCTAATAAAGTTTCGATTGACCTCAGAAGAAAAGTTAAATTGAGCTCAGAATACAGGTTATATTGACCTAATATTAAGGTTAATTTGGTCTTAGAATACAGGTTATATTGACTTCAAATAAAGGTTCAATTGGCCTATATTAAATATAGAGTTTAAGACCACGAACGGTCGAAATTACTTTAAAAAATATTTTTTTTTAAAAAATAATCTAAATATATCAATTGTAACTATATTTGCAAGCAGATGTAATGTTATTACTGTGATTAATCCAATATTCACATCTTTATATTTCCTAGCTAATTCGTAGTTTTAATACCCGTTGAAAAGAAATACAAAACAAATCTTCATGATAATTAGATTTGTTGCAATCAAACTGGCAATCGAATGATAAAGACGCCGGTCTCAAATTTCATCATTTACGAATTTCAGAATCGGGTTTTATTTACAAATTACTAGTTTTGCCAGAAAGAAAGAAAACGTTCTTTAACTCCGAAATCGGCAAATATGTAATTTTGTTTCTAGGTTTATTAAGACTAATAGAACAGGATCTGTTTTAAGAAAAGGACAGTTAATACAGAGACCGTCTATTGTTTAGGATCTGGGGCTTGTTTCACGAAATCTTAACTAAAGAGAGAGAGATAGAAATGGGGTTTAATGTCCATTCGACACAAACTAGGTCATTTTGGGACTAACATATGGTTTCATTTTATTTCAATAATTCGCTTGCGCGTAGGGGTCTTTAGCAGTGGGAGGAAACCGGAGTGCCCGGAGGAAACCCACGAGGTTGAGAAGGCGCCCCTATCTCCATGTCACATACGCTCACACCAGGGCTCGAAACCACAGCCTCGAGCCAGAGGTGACCGGTCAGCTAGAGGTTGAAGCGCGGAACTCTAGACCACTAGGCCATCCCAACCCCCCTGTTAACTAAAGATAAAATCCAAACGTTAGTAGATACTTTAATTCTGATTGGCTAAGCACTCAAATAAATCTCATATTATTCAAGCAAATTACTAAAATTTGGATTTTTTACGTAGCTAAAATTTCATGAAACAGGCCCCAGGGCCAAAAATTTGTGAACAGGTTCTATTATTGCCCTGAGAATTAAGTCAGTAGCCGGGAAAGGACAAAAGAGGATGCAAGCTGGCTTAAAATGATATATTTGACTTACCCCATGTAAACAGGGTGTGCTTTCACATTCATCTATGTTCGTTTCGCATCTCAGTCCGGTGAAACCAGGTTTACACGTACACAGAAAATTCCCAGCCGAATCCGTACATTGGCCGCCATTTTGGCAAGGATTGCTGGCACATTCGTTCAACTCAGCATCACAGACGATACCTGCAAAACAAATCGGTAAACATTATTTTTAAAACTTTACAGACATTGTTTTGACAAGGACTGTTATAAACATTTTAAAAAACGAATAGATCAATAATAGTATGCTATCCGTTTTCACGACCACACACGAGGCTCAGACACAGGAGGCACAAGATGGTGGGCACATCTTCCGTGGCGTCCAGAAGCCAGAAAGACAGAAATGTAATGAAATGGGTTTAACTTCCTACTACGACCATCTACGACCTACTACGGCCTACTCTTATGTCGAATTCCATCTACCAGGATATCTTTAACGTGCACGTCGTTGTGTAACGTGTGTGTGAAGTCGCTTTGTTTTACGTCCGCTTCCACCGAAGTGATATCGCAGACAAGTTGTGTAACGGCACATCCAAACGACTTATACCGCATCACTGACAAGGAAAGATCACACCGGAAAATCGCATTGTACTTTCTCCGTCAACACCGGAGTCGTACCTGCGCCCTCCAGGCTAGTGAGATAGCGTTTACTCACTTAGCCACCGTGGTTCACCAGTAAGACAGGTTCTATCCATACAAATTCATTGAATTGTGCCTTATAAATTCACTATCGATTCACAAGTGTATGTCTTAACAATTAATTGCGTTTAAGCTTGATTGATTCATTGACAATAGTAATAATAATAGACCTAATGATCAATATTTAATTTTAAATTTAAAAAATATTTTTATTAGCTAACGCATACCGATAACTGACGGACATTTCTGTCGTTAAAAGAGAAGGTGAGTAATTATTGAATGAACACTGTATATGGCCCTTAGAGCAATGTAGGGCCTACTGGTTGATCCCACGTCTTTCGCATAAAGTTGAAATCCGTTGAAATATAAGATTACGTATCAGGGAAACATTATTCATAAAAGGTGCATTTACCCGTCCGACCAACTGGACATTGGCAAGTATAAGAATTGATGCCATCTACACAGGAAGAACCACCATAACATCTGTGTCCAGTACAATCATCATTATTAGTTAAACAATCATCTCCACTCCATCCTGCAATATAAAACACAGTCCAATATTACTACATTCTTTCTCGAAATCTTAACAAAAGATAAATTCCAAATTTTTTTTTATAGATACTTCAATTTTGATTGGCTAAGCACTAAAATTAAAATCAATCTAATATTATCCAATCAAATTACTAAAATTTGGATTTTATCTTAGTTAAAAGTTTGAGAAACGGGCCCCTGGGGAGATCTGGCGAGGGGGAAGGGGGATATATTCGTTCTTAACACTTTGTATCATTTCCAATTTATGGGTGTTTATTTAGCTATTCACATTTTGTTTTGTATTTTTACCGCATTGGTAAACTGTCGATCTTACTCTTGTGACGGCGCCTGATTTATGAGCGCTGCGCATGATCAAGCCACTCCCAATCTCCGAATATAGGCACGTAATAAGGTAATTCCCACAATTATTCCCCAAAACAATAAAAACAACGATACGGAGTATTTGAGAATTGTTGGTCTATTTTGCAAATCTTTTGGTATTTGTATGTTTTGGTGTTTTTAATCCATACTTTTGATTTTATCTTATAAAACATCAGTTTAAATAATTATCATTACCCTTCCACTATTTTGAACATCAATCCATATAAATGGCAAATGACAATGGAGACGGTGGTTGTTCTTATGGTGTATTTTTAAAAATATCTTTGTTTAAAGAAAAACAAAGTCATATAGACACATCTAACTTATATCAGGGTATTTTAATATTGCAAGCACTACCTACCATACACATACATATACTTGTTAACAGGCATTTCAACATTCCGGAAATGCACAGCTTACGATTACTACCGGTAGAATAATATAAATATGATAGTCATTATGATTGTGAATTTTTTCAAATGTTGAGTTTGGAAAATGACATACTATATTAAGTTCACCCTATTACGATTTGCGCTTTGATTGAAATCGTGGTTTTAATCGTGTAGTAATAGTGATGATCCTATCAGGTCTAAAGCCAGGCTGACGCTTGCACGATTCCGTGGCACGCATTGGCACGACTCGAGTCGGCACGACACCGTCCGATTTGCACAAACTCGTCGTGCCAATGCGGGAAGTGCGTGAACAATGTTCAAACTACGCGCAAACTATGCGTGAACTCGTCGTGCCAGTTCGTGTCAATGTGGGCACTGATGGGCACGACAAAATCGTGGCCAAAAGTCGTGCAAGTGTCAGCCTGGCTTTATCATAAACTTTGTGGAGGTTAGTCGTAGCAATCGTTTTGATTGCTTGATAAAGACGAGAGTATCATCGTCGAAACGTTGCATGTTAATAAACCAGTAATTGTTAATCCATAAATAGTGTTATTGTGTTACTGTTCAATTACTAAATGCCACTTAAAGAAGTTGTATCGAAACGTATCTAACGTTCTAGTGCGAACCTAGTATAAACAAATCGGAGAAGATTGAGAGAGAGGTGGAGAGAGAGATGGAGAGAGAGAGGGAGAGAGAGAGAAAGATAACGTCCACTCGACACAAACTAGGTCATTTCGTGACTAACACATGGTTCAACCTTATTTCAATAATTTGCTTGCGTGTAGGGGTTTTTAGCAGTGGGAGGAACCCGGAGTGCTCAGACAAAACCCACGAGGTTGGACAATCGACCATATTCATTGTCACAGACAACCCGGGTATCGAAACCACTCCAGTTGATTCAATCACAGACCTTATGATACAGAATATTGAAAACATTTCGCAGAATTTAAAAGCATAACAATCGTTAGTGGACCGCTTGTCGGAATTTCTCCAAAAGTACTCAAGCAAAATATTTTTTTCTGTATTAGCAATAGTAAGGCAGAATAAAGATACTGAAGTCTAAAGTGTTACTTATTTTACATTTCCTTTCTTCTTAAAACGGTTGGTTAAAAAGTTTGACTAAATCAGTCAAACTGGAACACATGCTATAAATTGTATGTACAATTAGAATCAAAGAAAGCGAAATGTTTTCAAGTTTGTTTGAAATGTAAATATCTAAAAACAACTAAAACTCCCAAAATAGGCAACATGTGTGAAATGAAGGCCGCAAACAACGAAGAACGTGAAGTAGACGTCTTTCCTGTTACAATTATTCATTCATTATAAGATGCGTGGAAAAGGGCAGATTTGCTTTTCTTTTTAAACCACTGAGAGGCATATGTGCTGCAAAGCAATGAATATACGAGTAAACCAATATCAGCAGCTTTTTGAATATAGTCTGTCAACTTTTCGAAATGAATAAAAAAAAATCATAAACGCATGCAGTTAAGATGTGAATCGGAATTCAAATATAGTCTCTCCATATGATTAGCCGAACAATTTAGCAAATTTGGGTTAAACTCATGGCATTTTGCTGTGAAATATCCACGATAATAATATATTCAGATTGATTATTGAACATATAATTAAAAAATCAAAATGGTAACGCTAGATATTGTCCCGTTTGGGATAAACAGGCCTATCAACAGACTTCGCGGACAACAAAATGGCGGTGGACATAGATCGATGGAATGTCAGTCCAACACAGTTTTGTAAATAATTCACTGAATCATTTTAGGCTGACATTGCTATTATAATATAATATTGTATATTTCCAAGTGATTCCGATAGAACAAATATGGCGCATCGTGATTTTAGAAGGAGGTTATATTGTGGACAGAAGCACCGACTGGTTGATCTACGTTTACAGGGGTGACTACAATATCATAATTCACCTGAAAGAATTTAGGGAATGTCATAATTTTTCAACACTACTTGCTTCTAAAGGAATAACCCACGGAACTGTTGGGTGGGTGGATTTAATGACACCATGGATAGAAACTGGAAAGTTGAATTTCGGTTATCTATTTAATAGAGAGGTGCAGATGCGTTCCGAGAACGAGAACAAAAACGAGAACGAGGTGATTCCCCTTTTGCATGCTACGGCGGCAGACGAACTCGCTCGCGGAAACGTTTTAGACCCTCTGAAGTCGTAGATGAATTCTGCATTGTGGATTAATTCTATTTTAGACAACCTTTTTCATAATTATACCAAAACACACACCATTCAAATATATCAGCATTTGTTAGGCACTCTTTGACTGGTCGAATAAAAACGAAATGATAGAACGAATCGAAACTCTCGAACAGTGCGCTTTCTACTCTATTGAATTTTCAGGACCGTCGCAGATTCGTTTGGAACCGTGAAAGTGTGTCTTCCGAGTACGACGACAACTTCACCTCGTTCTCGTTCTCTGAATGCATTTGAACATCTCTAATAATGAATCATGAACTGTAAAGAGTCAATATTTTCTTATACCCCGTAGTCGCAGATCGGCAGATGGGCGGGGGAGGGGGGAGTGCGAACTACGGGCTATCAGTTTAGACACCGGGGCCCTGTTTCACGAAATTTTAACTTAAGATAAAATCCAATTTTAGTAGATACTTCAATTTTGATTGGCTAAGCACTAAAATCGATCTAATATTATCCAATCAAATTACTAAAATTGGGATCTTATCTTAGTTAAAATTTCGTGAAATAGGCCCGAGGCCCGGATCCAGGATTTTGTCGAGGGGCGGGGGCGGGGACACATTGGAGAAAAGGGTAATACGTTGCAACCCTACCCCCCCCCCCTTCCCTGGATCCGCGCCTGGACACGAGTGTTGAAATTTTTCGACGTTCCAATATGATAAACGTTTCCCACACGTTACCTGTTAAACATAATTTGTTGCCTGTGTCTTGTTCACAGTAAAAATGTCCTGTAGCATCATCTTTAGCTTCACAATAAACCAAACATTCTTCTCCATAATAATTCTTATCACAAAAAACTTTGAGCTTCAGATTAAAACTAAAGGTAAAAGAATAACAATGATTATTTGATTTGCTCTGCCACGGTTCAGATTTATAAACAAGGACCTAATTTCTAATTCAGTATTTACCATAATATTTGAAATTAAAAACACGAATTAGAATTCAATATTAATAAATTTCAATATCACACATTTAGGGCGCAATTAACATTCTGTAATCAGTACAAGAGTCGTGTACTCTATGGTTTTGGGTGCCATTTTGCAATAAATAAATAAGAACATATCCTACAACACAACATGGAAGTAATTAGTAAAGGCTGCTTCACAAACAACAAAATAATAATTTTAAAAAACGTGTAGAATGCACTAGGCAGACTGTCGTTCAATTTGAACTGTTCACGTATATCACGGAACATAACTGATTAGGAATAACAATATTTTATTTTCAAAAATGGAATATAAATCACTTTACATACATTCATATTACATTAATATGTGCTTTTAGAAACCATTTTTGTCTATACCAGGTTAAACATATCATTCATGCGCCCTTTAAGATATAGAAAGGCAAAAACATTAGGTATGATTGTATTGCTTTTCTGTGTCATCCTGGCTATTGATGACAGGCATACGCTATGCATTGAGTGAATTTATGCCTTGATAATGGCACTAAAAAATTGCCAAGGACGAAATGGACAGCTATGGACATCCATCGCAGTGAAGAATACGTGACATGGCGAGAAAGCGAAACTAGCTTGATTAACCTTTTCGGCACCTCGCTAATAGATCAATCTATTTTCTCCTCGGATTTGGGCCATTATTTATATCTTTCCCTGGATGCGAAGACGAATTTGAATTTTAAAAATTTAGTAGGGATGTGTTTTATTTCACTAACTCAATTGAGCTTCAGTGATGTTGTAGATTATGTACTCACTCTGTTCTGGATCCTTTAAGGACGAGGTTTTTGATGGGGGCATCAATTTCTCGACTCGTTTCTTTGGTCCCATATTCATATTCATAATGATCTATAAATTCTACAGAACCATAACCGTCGTCGTCCAGTACGTCTATTTTCATCTTTAATGTACCCTGAAATATAGCATAGAAGTTAATTACTGGTTTACGACAATGCGCCAGTCGGGTTGTCGGCCGAACTTTGCATATTATGTAATATTATCTAAATCTAATCCAATCTTATTTGTTAAAACAACAAATGGGTGTCTACTGCACTGCGCATGCCCGTCTCACTTACCGGCCAGTGTTTAAAATCGAACGTCAAGGGATTTTTGGTTAACCCTATCTGACCATTAAATGTTATATCATTAGCTTCAACTGGTTCTGTTTCTATTCGGCCAAATTCACAGGCTTTCATGTCACTAGACCTGGAAAAACAAAAGTTTTACAATTATAATTTCTATATATTACGCATTGTACTCTTTAAAAAACACCTGATCCATCATTAAATTATGTAGAAGTGATTTTTCTATACAAGCAAGGGGTCCACAGTGGCCAAGAGGAATAGGAACTAGAATCTCGAATCCCGATTATGATGTTCCGAGTTTGAATTTCGACGTAGGTCGAAAGAAATCACAGGGTCTTTCCGTGTACACGCTGCCATACACGCAAAAGAACCTTTAGCAGTTGGAATAAATCAAAACCGACTGTACAAAAACTGGGTACAAGCTTCACGCCAAGCAAATTCAATTGTGTTCATGTTTTGATATTATAAATATAATAAGTATCAGCAATGATTGCAGTGACAATTTGACGAGAAGATTTCAAATTAGAATTTTAACGAATATAGGAATAGCTCATATATTATAATAAGCTGGGCATTCAACACGGTACGTTTCAAGTAGATACAGAGCCCCTCCATCGCACGGGCACTCTATGCAGTTGCCGCGGGCCCACAAGCAAAGTGATCCCATGCTAATCTATGTATGCAGGGGCGGGGGTTTGTCAGGTTCCCTATAATGAAAGTTGACAATGCATGATATCATCAGTAAGATGCATGATATCATCAGTAAGATGCATGATATCATCAGTAAGATGCATGATGTCATCAGTAAGATGCATGATGTCATCAGTAAGATGCATGATGTCATCAGTAAGATGCATGATATCATCAGTAAGATGCATGATATCATCAGTAAGATGCATGATGTCATCAGTAAGATGCATGATGTCATCAGTAAGATGCATGATATCATCAGTAAGATGCATGATATCATCAGTAAGATGCATGATGTCATCAGTAAGATGCATGATGTCATCAGTAGGCACATATACACACTGAGATTTTCATTGAGGCAAAGCATTAATTTTATTGTCAGGTCATGTATATATGTCTTTGCACGCGTGAATGCCCACCCAACACCATCATCTGATGATAATGGATAAAGCTCACGACCGTGACACGTTTCTCATAAAAGGACTGTTTTACCAATTAATTTTTAAGTAGCTAACAGTGAAGGGGGAACCCCCAAACCCTCCTCTGGATTCGATCGGGGTATACCGACCATTTAGATTTTTATTCATGTGAGTGCTTGTGTAGGTAAGGGCTCCGCTGCACTGCCTTACCCGAGGGCCTATGATGCGGAGTAGGTACATCTTTAAATTTAAAAAACAACAACAATAGAATATGACTTACTGCGTTATGTTTCCAAGACATACGACGAATTTATGATCACATTTATCCGATTCACAATCCGTGGAACTGGAAAACCAGCCCCAACCTGAAGGATCACAGCATGAACCACCATAATCCTTTCCTTCTCGATTTAAAAACGTAACGAAGTCAACTTCAATTTTCCCAGATCCAGACACGAAAACGAAAATCTGAAACCCCAAAAAAATATTAATTATTAAACATGCATTATGCAAGAGCTAAATCGGTCTATTGTATGCCTTTTTTTAGACATGAAATGTTGTCTAAATTATTAACTAGACATTAATCAACTCGCGATGACATCGTTAGCGTGCGACATTTACTAGATTGGAATCCAATCTGATGCCCAACGCTTATTTGCTGAATTCCCGGTTCAGTGTGCACAAGTTTGACTGAAATTGCCAGTTAATTACCTTTACACTATGTACATGTAGTTTGTAACTATTATCTTGAGATCTGTCAGCTCTTTATCTATTCTCCCATAATCTTAGATTCTCATTTCAGTTAAGCAACCGTCCAAAAATTTAATAATGGCTAAAAATGTTTCCTTTATGAAGCCTCTGATTATTGCGTGTGATAGTATTTGTCATCATAGAAGACGATACTTAATTCAACACCTGGATGGATAAACGATAAACTTGTACCCGCTTTTACATATTGCAGGAGATCACGGGTTCATTCTCCTGAATTTTCCAGCGTGGTTTCCCTTTGTTAGTGGTGTAGAACGGGGATGTTGGGTCTGACAAGGGAAACGTATAGTCGTTGGGTGGGCCGTGCACAAAAAAAGACCCTTCACAGATGAATTCGAAAAAAGAATATAGACCGTACGTCAACTGTCCAGGTAAAAATTTCCTCTTTATCGCAGTCAGTCAGTGCCTGTGTGGGCCCACCTGTCCGTGACATTAAATTCTCAAATTAATCTTTTATCTAATTGGTCTGAAATGCTTGGAAAATGGGTTTGCGGTTGTCAATTTTCAAAATTTTCCTGGGAGGGAGAAGCCCCCAAGACAACGCTCGGACCCTCGCGCGCCTTGGGCGTGCTCATGACGCGCATTCGACGCATACTTATAAAAGCAGGACGTTAAACCCCATTTCATATAGTTTCAATTTTATATCGTATGCGACTATCGGGCTTGTATATTGTAATAACACCCATACATACATCTGTTATTCAATATTTGAAATTTAACCGGTTTTCACATCACGAGAGGTTTTTATATCTGAATGAAAGTAAGTGACATTGTGAATATCTGGTGAGGTGCAAACATATGTTCTCAACTTTTCTCATGGTTTGTATCGGATATTCCACAGTATGTAATATAATACTGTCTTGTCCTTCGTACAATTCAGTATATACATACAATATTTGACCTTCTGGTTATCATGACTTTCACATTTATAATTCTAACTTAAAGGAAACATGTTGGAATATGTCACAAATAAATGTGTGTTGTTACCTTGTGGGATCTGGTGATTTTTTGTACAGTCAATATCTGTTCAAGGAATACGTAAATATCACGATAAAGACAGAGAATGAAAAATGGGGTTTAACGTCAACTCGACAAAATCTAGGTCATTTCGGGATTTAATTAATGGTCTAACCCTATTTCATTAATTCGTGTTTGCGTAGAGTTCTTAAGGTAGAGCTCATACCTAAGGGTTTAATTATGGCTTTGTTCACAATAACTACTTAGGGCTTCGTCATCATCGCTTTGATCAGTGCTTGTTATATATATACTCTCTATAATTATGGCTTATTTTACTATATTATATAAATACTTGATGTTTTACATATTTGTTATCATTTGCTAGATAAAGACGAGAGTATCATCGTCGAAACGTTGCATGTTAATAAACCAGTAATTGTTAATCCATAAATAGTGTAATTGTGCTGTGAGAGGAAACCTGAGTACCCGGAGAAAACCCACGAGATTGGAGTGGCGACTCTGCTCTACGTACAAGCGGAGAATCGAAACCACGCCAACTGACTCAATGACAGACCTTATGATATAATGCACGTGCCATAAAATATTTGGCCTCTCAATCCCCCATAATGAGAGGTTGTAAATGCGGGCTTGTGAATTTTTCTGTCAGTCTTACAATCTAGCAAACGGTAAGATTGTTCACACTGTTGTGTTTTTGTATTTGTGGTATTTTGTTTTTATTGGTGGTGTTATGTTTCTATACTTATGTTTGTACTTGATGTGTTTTTTTTCTGTTTGTTTTGTCGTGCTCTTGTAATGCCTGTATTAAGTTTATTTTTTGTATTGGCTGTGATATGTTTGTATTGGTTGTGTTATGTTTTGTAATGTTGGTGTTACGTTTTACTTGTTGTGTTATATTATGTTTTTGCATGTTAATGTGTTTGATGTGTTATTGGTTGTCTTATGATTTAGTGATGGTGCCATGTTTTTGTATTGGCTGTGTTTTGTATTTATATGAAATGTTGTGTTTTATTATGTATTTTGTATCGGGCGTGCTATGACTTAAATTGTTTGTGTTACGTTACTGCATTGATTGTGTTATACATTTCGGACTGTAGGTTTTTGTTAATGATTGTATTGGTTTTTGTTAATGATTGTATTAGGTATTTTGTGTGTAATGTGTGTGTATTGGTTGTGTTATGTGTTTTATTGGTTTTGTTGTTTTATCAGTTTTGCTATGTTTTGTTGGTTGTGTTATAGTTTTATATGGTGTTATGTTTTTGTATAGATTGTGTTTGATTTTTATAATGATTGCGTAATGTTTTGTATTGGCTGCATTTGAAATATATCTGGAAAGCTGACGTTGCTATCCCTTTATATTATAGTCTTGTTTTAATACGGAAGCTAAGAATGAGGTGAAAGTATCGTATTCGGTGATATATCTAAAAACTTATCTTTGTACGGAAACCGCGCTACTTAGTCGTATTCAAGAGGTTGTATCCTTAAATAAAATACGACGAATATATCTGACATAGTTATTATCCAGGCTGTGAGAAGTGTACATAGTAGTCGACATGACACAGAATGCATGCTACTCGATTGTTTCCAAAGGATTACATTAGAGTATCTAGTCATTGCATGGTTTCAAATTCCCAAATTTCGATAATGTCCAGTTCTGTAATTTACAAATGCGAACATGAACAACAGTGTAACCAATCTGTAAATATGTACATGTACATACAAAATGTTGTTGATTAAGTATTCATTGTTCTGTGTTTTTATTAATTCATTTAAATCTGTTACATATCCACATTTATTCTTTACTACTACTACTACCTGGTGTTTTAACGCCCGCTTCCACGGACTAGGAGAATGGTTATATAGGCTATGACTGTTCCTCAGTCCCTTTCAATTTCTGAATAAAATATTGTTTAAAAAAAATGACCGATTAGATCTTGTTGAGATCCTGGCTATTGGCAGTATTTAGGAATAGTTGTTGGACAAATGGTTTCAAAAGTTGGTTTATAACATTATTCTCACCTCTTATTTTCTTAATCAACCGAATATTTTATAGTTTTGAAAACAAAACAAAAAGACCAAATACATAAAAGATAATGTCACAACTAAAGGGATACAAAACTAGAGTAGTGTAAATGTTAAAATAATAACGAATGAGTTGATAATACATGACATGCGCTACTTCATACAGATCGGATGTCAATGTCCTTGGTGATACTGAGAAATAATGTCGACTTGGCTGCTTTTAATTTTACCAAAAAGCTTCTTATATATAGTTAAGTTAAAGACCCACATCTGTTCGAGTCCAGTCGTACCTTTGGATTGATAAAAGAAACGCAGTGCATCCTTTATATTAATACATGTGCAAGATATCGCTTTCGAAATTTAATCTGCCAAATTACCATTGTCCAATTAAGTAATAAAGTGTCCAATCTAAAACTTTTACTCCACGGAATACCGTGTCTTCTATAATGTGCAAATTTGGTTTTGTCCGACGTATCATGTAGAGCTTGCTAATTTCAAAAGATTCTATCGATTTGATAAGTTTCACTTTAAGTTTGGTCAAAGCGCTAATTCTAACACTCATACCGAATCTAGTCCCAATACTTACCCTAACCCTAACCCACAATCTCGCAAATTTCGTGCCCTTACCGTATTTACATCTTAACGACCGTGGCAATAATTGAGCTGACTTTATCAAACAAATTTAGCCAATTTTAAAATGCGTAGACTCTAGATTAGGCTCTTTCACAGTATTAGGTTGACTCCAGTGCAAAATATTGTGAAAGTTGACTAAAAGACATGAAAATTTTCCAACAATATAAATGAGTCAGCGGCATCTATTATTGCTCGTTAAAATCGTTTTGGTGGGCCTCTTTTTAATCCAATTCAATATACATGTAGATTTTTAAATTTAATAATCTTTTTATAATTTCTTTGACAAATGAACAGTCTGTATCGTCGCCTTTAAAGTTTCATGTCTGATTTTAGTGCACTAGGAATCCCTTGAAAGTTTAAACTCCAATGGAAATATCAGTCCAGTAACGGTTATTTCCATTCGGTATTGACAAAGAGATGGTGAATTGAAATATAATCGATCCATGCTCGTTATGTACATGTAGTAACACTTCCGCCATTTTGTTGTGGGCGAACAGAATTGGCGGACCTGTTTTAAATCTTAATGAATCCACGCCATGAGATTATCTCGAGTTGGTATTTTCGTTTTGTTTTCTTAATTAAATGTTAAAAGGAATATAAATCTGAGCACATATTAATGGGGATTAAGTCGTGAAACATTTGATATATTCTTTCAACATGACAATGGCGCAACGGTATTTGAATACACATTTTATTAGTTACGTTGTGGAATGGTCTTGTGCTTAAAAAAAAATCAAAAGAATAGTTTGGGATGCATTCTGCCCAGCATTAATTCAAAGTCTATTTTGATTGTCTGAAGAATTGGCGTTACCTCTTAAAATAAACTTTATATTTCCTGGGTGTATTTTTATCTGAATAGATATTACTCACAACAAACACCCAAAAATGTCAGAAACAGAACAAAAACGTAAGTTGATATTTAATGGTTAAAAAATGAGGTGTGGACTTCTTTAAAAATCATAATAATTGTCTTGATACTTTCAGGAATTGAATAATTGGATATCATGTACCTTCATTCACGTTTATTTGGCTTAAAGGGACAGTACTGCTGTTTGTGTTTTCAATAAAGAAGATTAGTTATGCTTGGGTAAAATTTGCCAATCTGTTTCACAGAGATTATGCGACGGGTGGCCAAGCGAATATTCACTGCAGATCAGTGTGACAATTTGCCTGATCGGTATTAATAATGATGACAGTGGTTGCTATAATGAAAGATTAATAAATTGCAAATTTCAGTCAGAAACATTATCATGTGCGAAGTTATGGGTGTCTGAAGTTTTGACAAAATGTAGTGTAAATTGTTTGTAATCGATTATATATAGCTAAACTCGTAATTGAATTGATGGCAAGAAAGTTGATTATTGGCTTGGTATGTTTAAGTAATAATTTACAAAACATTTGAAGCCCCAAAAAGACCCGCAACAATGCATCTTTCAACCAGAAATGAAGTAAGCATAACATTATACTGAGCGCCATAGAAAACACATCACTTAGTTTTTCGTATAACAAAATGATCCTGTAAGTAAACATATCTTATTTATTTTGCTTCTTATTATGAACCAAATTCAAATGGGAACACGTCAATAACAAACATTTGTAAACTAAATGATACGTTTTCTATGACGCTCAGTATATAATCATAAAACATATTTCATTAAAAGCCGTCAATGTGGCAAATCGTTGAATAAATGCGACAAAGTACGTACGTTAACCCTTATTTTATTTTACCACTTACTTCGTACGAGCTATATCGTATTATGTATGATAAAAACTATTCTGTTATCGCACCGTCGTATTATGTATATGAAAGAGACTAGTCTGCAATAGTGTGAATAATAGACTAGTCTGTACCACCATATAGACTAGCCTGTTATTATACCACCATAGTATGATGTATAATATAGACCAGTCTGTTATCGTAGCATCATAATATGGTATAATAATCCCTAATCTGCTATCGTAACATCATAGTGTGTGTATGATATACACTAGTCTGGTATCTTACCACCAAAGTGTGTATGATTGAGACTGGTGTGCTAACATACCATCATACTATGTGTATTATAGAGAATAATCCGTTATCGTACCATCATAGTGTGTATGATAGAGACTAGTCTGTTATCTTACCACCAAAGTGTGTATGATTGAGACTGGTGTGCTAACGTACCATAATACTATGGGTATTATAGAGAATAATCCGTTATCGTACCATCATAGTGTGTATGATAGAGACTAGTCTGGTATCGTACCATAATAGTTTAAATGCTAGAGCCTGGTCTATTGTCGTATCATCGGTTATCGTGCCATCGCATTGTGTTTGGTTGCGACTAATCTATTGTCGTATCACGTGGGTAGAGATTAACCTGTCTGTCATCGTACCATCATACTACGTATGTTATATGGTAGAGATCAGTCTGTTATCGTAACATCGTAGAATGTGATAGAGACCATTCTGTTATAGTACAACCATAGTGTGCAGGACATAGGCTATTCTTTTATGGCACCGTCATACCATGTGCATGATAGAGGTATGTATATGTATGATAGAGACTCGACTGTTATACTATATATGATAGAAAGTCGGGAACTTGGCTGTTATGGCAAAAGGTCGCTGTATGTAACTACTATATATAAATAAGAAAACAAAACAGTAAATAGCTTATAAATGGCTGTAGCTTGTAGTTATTTGGTATTTCTAAACACAATTGTTGACAAATGTTTGCCATTTGACAAAGTTAACATGCCCCGCCTTTAACTATGTGAGAAAAAATTATCCAGACACAAGCAGTGTTTTATTCATGTCACCGGGCCAGTAGAGTGGGTGGTTCCGGAAGTATCATGGGGTATTGTAAAGACCGTTCTAATAAAGACCATAAACTTACTAAACAATGGTGGAAACAGTCGGTAGTCCTCGGTATTTTCCGTAACCAAACGAGCAGATTATGTGTGGTTATGAAATGGTGCGGTTATTCACACTGATTAAATATTTGCGGTGTAATCTTGGGAAACCACATACCAATGGCACATGTTATAATTGTTTTAAACTAATTGAATGGCAACCCGTTCGTAATAGTGAATGGGGCGTGCCGCTTTCTCTTTTCGCTTCCCTCCAGCCAGAGTTTATATAATTCATAAAAATGTATTTATTTACTTGATTATTTTATTTCTTTTTTTTTGTAAGGGGGGCGAATGAATAGCTTGTAAGATTTATCATTGAGTCATTTATCATTCCCCGGTTGTTCGTGACAAGACAAGGGGGTAGGGTCTAACCACGTGGGTTTCACTGGTCGACCGGTTTACTCTCACTGCTAAAGAATCCTATGCACAAAGTAATTATTGTAATAAATTTGTTGGCCCCGAAAAGACCTAGTTTTTGTCCTTTTGACGTTAAACTCTCGTCGCCGTCCCTGATGTTGCACATAATATGATTACTGAAGCAAATGGCGTATCAAACTCTATTTAGGAAATCAACCCCTTATAAATATCTTACCGTCGGAAGTCGTCGTCGTTTTTAATTTGCTTTAAGATGTTCTGTCACCAATAGAAAATCTCTGAATAAATCAATACAAAATGAGATCACAAAGATACATTTGTCACTAGCCGCTTGGTTGGCGCATGAACACAACACTTCAGTGTGTTTATTAGGTTTCTATAAATTGGTAAATAGCATGGAAAGCTCAATGTTTTCATTCAGGTGAAATAAAGAACTAAAACAATCATTAATTCTGCTACCGCCAAAATGTTGTTTTCCAAGAAAGGCATCAGTAAGAATAATATCGGTCAAAATATTGGACCGGTCCTCCCTAGAATTTGAATTTTTTTAATGTTACGTTGGGAAAATCAAACTTTTACCAAACAAAATAAAAAAACTAAATGGCGACATCTGTTGGTTGTTTCTGAAACTGTTCGTTGAAATCTCTCAAAGAAATGATCAACTTTAAACAACAATCATGGAACTTTGGCCAGGCCGAATTGTACACATTTAGTATTTCAATACCAAGTTTGTACAATTCGGAAAATGTATACCTATCGCTTGGAAATTTGGGGTGATCGTTTCAAGTGCTAACTTTGAAACTAATTGTTTTTTAATTCAAAAGTCAATAAAAGAAACCTGTGATACACAAACGTTGGCCTTGCTAATTAAATTTACGAAACTGTCACTTTAAGGTCCAAAGGTAGGACCCATTCCATAACCACGTGTTCAAACAAAATGGCGGCGCCCATTGATTGAGAGACTAGCTGAAGAGCATTATCCGGTTGGGTTTATTGTAGATACTTGGAAAACGGAAACAAACATTACCTAGATAGTGTTGTCCACTGTGGGAGATGGTCAGTGATATCGCATTTCGGACATAGTCATCGAACTGACCAATGGGTCTAATATATCACAAACTGAACAGGTCAACTACTGGTGCCCTTAATATCATCCCTGGTCGGTCTGTTCATACTAGATATACACAAACCATTGGAGAAATATTTAACCAAGTACATACTTATGCGAATTGTTCTAATATTTTTCTAATGTAGTGATAATTATTAATTAATGCTAGGTTCCCACGGTAGGGCTAACGATTCGTGCTACGATCGTGGAGTAATGGTTACGATCCTATCAGGTCTTATCATAGATTGAGGTCAGTCGTAGCGGCCGTGTTGGTGGTATCGAAACGTATCCGAATGTATGATGTATTCTCAACTGTTTTATTGTTTGCTGTAGGGGGTGGAGGTGGATAGCCAAATGGATTAACGCGTGCGCGTTAGATCATAAGGTCTGTCATTTAAACATGATTTCGATTCGGCCCAGCCTCGTAAGTTTTCACCGCCCCCACTGCTAAATATACCTACGAGAAAGCGAATTATTGAAATGAAATTGAACCATATGTTAGTCTCAAACGTGTGGCCTGTGTAATTACAGTTCAATTACTAAATGCCATGGAGAAAATTCAAAAAGTATATGTTCGGTATCCGCTGAGAAATACCGACAGTCTGCTACTTGCATTGCCGGATTTAGATCACGAGAACCGTGGGCTGTTCCATTTACGAGATCGTCCCTCTAAGTCTCCCACCATATCGACTAGAGGAAGTTCAAAGTGCATTTTATACACAACTGAGCAGAACCGAGGATGATAGCGGATGCTTCAGACTGCAAGAAAGGCTTGAGAGAGAGGGGGTGGGGTAGGGGCGGGGAATCGAAACCACGCCAGTTGACACCCTCGTCATTGGGCCACCCAGCCCCGCGAAAGGACTTAAGACAGTGTCATAAATGTTATACAGCTTGACCGGAGGCCCCCCTAGACCTTAAGGCACACGGTAAGGTAAATAATGTATAATATAGGTAAATCCGACACTGTTGTGGTACCATCAAATAGCGGTGTGTGTTTATAGATATAATATTTATATACACACATATTAATATTAAAGCACGTGGCGACCAGATCGTGAACCCAAGCTAACATTTATATCATCTAAATAATACTATACTATGTTTTATCAACCAATTTACAACACCCCTCCTCGACATAATGACCTATACTTCTAAATATCTCGGTGTCACTTTGGGACGATTCTCAAAGTCAAGGTTCCTATATACATGTTTTAACAAAGGAAACGAAAGAAGCTTTGCCGGCTTATTCCCGGGTACGTGATTGCCTCAAGAATATTGACATTTCGATCACATGGATAAATTGAAATTTCGATCACATTGACAAAACTGAAATTTCGATGACATTGACAAATTGAAATTTCAATCACATTGACAAATTGCAATTTCGATCACATTGATAAGTTGAAATTTCGACCACATTGACAAATTGCAATTACGATCACATTGACAAATTGAGATTTCGATCACATCGATAAATTTAAATTTTGATCACATTGACAAATTGCAATTTCGATCACATTGACAAATTGAAATTTCGATCACATTGACAAATTGAAATTTCGATCACATTAACAGATTGAAAGGTCTAAATTCTATATATAATAATAGTTTGCCACTTCGTATTTTAGAAATTTTTGAATTCGGTTTTCTTTTATAATCAATTCTCTAATATGGAAATAAAAAAACAGTACCCTTGGTCCAAAACTGTAGTAATATAAGAAAAGTGTATAGTCAAAACCTGTCTAAGCAAAGTTCCCGTCTTGCACAACATTATTTCTTTTCATGTCTGAAGACTTAAGGTCTATATTTTGCTTTAGTTCTTGAAATTAAGGCCTTTCTGCACCTGATTGCATTTTCGCACATTAACACTGAGTGTACTAGCACATGCACTTCTAATATACATTTACAAAGTTTGTGAAGTATCAAATTTTTTATTATTTATTTTTGGCTTCTGATTGCATACTCCTTCCCGTCAAAGGTAGAATTAATCATTCTCAGCTGAGTAATATGTTAACTTATATGCATATATTACCGGTCAGACTATTGCTTAAAATAAAATGTCCAAGCTGGGACGAAGTGAAAACCGATGTTGTGGAGACTTTTTTGGGAAGGATACTCGACGGAAGGGAGGAAATGTATGACACGTCGATGACCAACCTATGCCAGTTTCAACTTAATGCCCTAGCATTATAAATAAAGTCGTTCGAAACCCGCGCAATTTGTAAAAAAATAACTTACTGTATGTCAGTCTGATATATTGGGAAAGTTCCAGTTAAAATCGACATTAAACCCCCGAGTTTGTAAAATGGCGACATGACGCCATATCCGGTTCGTGTTTCAGTAATTATAAGTCGATGATTTGAATAGTTTTTCAAAAAAAGCAACAGGAATTTTCAAAAATGGCGGATTGATAATGAGCCAACAAAAATTGTAGGAGCCTCTGGAGATGGTAAACAACTGATTTTATCTGAACACGTTTTGGATCAGCGCCAAAATTAATTACCCAATACACATTTTAAAGGAAATTAAATGAAATGAAATGGGGTTTATCTTCCTACTGTTTGCTACGAGTACTATTTTAAAACACAACGTATATTGTATTTTCTCAGGGGCGGATCCAGGAATTTTTGCAGGAGGGGGTTTGCCAGGTTTCTGTTACGGAAATCTGCCATCATCGACTCGAAATTACATAGGCATACATACAAATTGAGCTTTTTAAACAGAGAAATCTTTTTTATACTGATGTAGGATCACTTTGTGATGTAATTTCATTGATGCAAGGCATTATTTATCTTTATGTAGCTGAGCAGGATCCGCCCCTGTTTCTTTTGTTTTGAACCCTAGCGCATATTAACGTAACACGTTTCAAGCTGTACATTCAAGCAATCCCTTTGCATGGATTATAGTAATCATGTAAATACAGTGCCGGGTTTACTTAAAGGCTTGGCAAGCTGATGCCTTAGACATCAAGATCTAGAGCCTCCCTCCAAGGTTAATAAGGTTTTTGTCAATGACACAAGCCTTTATGACACGTAATGTTGTCTTGTAGTGAAATGAAATGGGATTTAACGTCCTACTGTTTTGCTCCGACTGGGCTAATGAAGACAGGCATGTGCAATACAGTGTGCTATGAAGGATATTTGAAGGATTATGGTCTACTCTTATATCGAATTCCAACTGCCAAGGGATCTTTAATGTGTCCGTGTTGCCAGGTTCTCCATCCTACACCGCTGACAAGGGAAAACCACGTCGGAAAATCTCGATTTTAAAACACATTTTCATCTTCCTCTAATCGTGAGGGTATGGAATGGCGCGGGGGGGGGGGACCCAAGGCCCCTCCTTTCAGAGAGTAGGACGACAGCTCACTAACCGCAGTGGTCTCGTGTTCGATCCACGTCGAATAGTCGAGGTTTATGGTTTAGGTCTACAATTTTAACAGTTAATATTTAAATCCATGTTATGTTTAATTTAAAGATACACAGGGACTCTATTGTTAAATATTTACTGTGTTCAGGTGGTTATAATAAGTGGCGGGGAAACTCGATTGTCACAACACAAATACTTGCCTATCTTTTATAAACTACCTTCAACTAGTCGACAACAGACTCGAGTTATAGTCCATAATAATCCAGACATCTGGAGATAATTTCAACGATTATATTAGTTATACATGTAACCTTACGGCATAACTACATAAATTAACATGGCGGCTCTCAAGAGTCGTTGACTTATCAAAATACTATAATAAACTTTTCAAATCCAATTTTAAGGGAACGACGGGTGTCGCGAAGGACAACGTGCGATTGCTCCTTCTTTGAACACTCGATGACTCTTCTCTGTTTTGGAGTAGTTCATTGGCGTATTTGATGTTGCAAGCACCACGGGTGTCGCGAAAGGAAATCGTGCGATTGCTCCTTTTTTGAACACTCGATGATACTTTACTGTTTTGGGGTAGTTCATTAACGTAGTTGAACACTCGATGACACTTCTCTGTTTTGGCGTAGTTCATTTACGTAGCTGATGTTACAAGAGCAGCCGATAATTGTGCAATAAGGTGCCATTTCACACAATCTGCTAAAATTAGTATATGTTTGCATATTTTTTTATACCAGTGCGATAAAATTGACATACGTTGTGATAAAAATGATAAAATGATAAAAACGATTGAACAGTTTGTTAAGAAAATCTGCTAAAAATTGATTTATTTGTAAAAAAAAATCAAATGATGGTAGTAATAAACAACGACATTGGTCCACCTCATTGTTCACTAGCATCCTCGATTGATATTCAAACAGTATAGATAATATCCAGGCTTGAAATCAAACGAATTTAAAACCTTGTCAATAAATGAATTTTCGCATAAAACAAAATGGCGACAGGCTTGTTACACATCGAAGAGCATAAATCAATTAAATTTCAATTTCAACTGAAGAATGTTTGGAAATGTTTTTCCAATTAGAGATTCGTCTTTCACGGTACTGTAATTTGCCAGCGATTCCCATTTCGCTGAAAAGACAAATCGAGACTATCTAAGTATACTTCGCAAATTAGATGAACTTTATAGGCGAGGCATGGTATCATTTCTATGAGAATATGTGCACTCTGCCTCCTCGTGTCACTCCGTATATGATTTCAGGCTAAATCATACATCGATAACGATATCATATGAAAGGATCGACAGCAGTCACCTGTCCATTGTTTAACGTCCACTCAACAGAAAGTAGGTCATTTCGGGACTAACATATGGTTCAATCCAAAGTGGCCTTTAGCACTTTGGGGGGGGGGGGGCAATGGGACCCAGAGAAAACCCACGAGGTTAGGCAGGCGACCTCAATATTTGTCACGTGCAAACGTCGAATCGACACCACGCCTTTTGACTCAATGACAGACCTGATGATGCAGCGCGCATGTGCGAACCATTCGGCCATGCAACCCTCTTTAATAATATAAACAAAATATGTTCTATAGCTATTTGAACCCCTAAAGGAGAAATGGTATCAGGTGTTTGAAAATTCCTATCAAAACGGATATGATCTCCGAAAGGTGTTCCAGTAAGGTTTTCAAGAAAGGTGCTCGGAAAAGGTGCTCCAGAACGATTTTCAAGAAAGATGATCCAAAACGGTATTAAGGGTGCTCGGTAAAGGTGTTCTAGAAAGCTGTTAAAGGTGATGGGGAAAGGTGCTCCAGAAAGATTTTCAAGAAAGATGTTCCAAAAAGGTGCTAAAGGTGCCCGGTAAAGATGTCCTAAAAAGGTGTTAAAATTGTTCCAGAAAGATGCCCCAGATAGGTGTTAGAGCAAGATTGTACCAGATAGATGTTCGAGGAAGAAGATACAGACGAGTGTTACAGAAACAATAAACATAACCTGCCTACTGCATGGCTCCGTTTACTTAGTTTATATTTCAGAAGCCGGCATTTTTTTTAAAATTTATCGAGGCATGTTGACATGATGTGAACACTATGTATGGTAACTATGACACATATCCATGTTTAGTTTCAATTGTTACCATAAGGTGTCAACAAACCTCAACAATATTTAACACTCGATAAGTAGCCGGCATTTCGCTTCCAGAATTTGTTACAACCCGTCTCAGCTTTCCTTAATTGTAGAAATGTCTGTTACATGACACGACCTTTCATAAATTACATGAATGGTTTTATACGTCTTGCCAATGTATTGTTACATTTTCAATTTCTTACCGGAGAGAGGGAGAGATGAGAGAGAGGCGGAGAGAGAGAGTGTGTGTGTGTGTGAGAGAGAGAGGTGTGGGGGTAACACCCACAATGGACATTTCGAAACTAACATATAGTTCAATTTTACTCCACTAATTCGCTTGCATGTAGGTTTTTTTAGCACTGGGAGGAACAACCCACGAGGTTGAACAGGCGACCCTACTCCTTGTCACGTACAACCAGGGAATCACGTACAACTGGAGAACCACTCTGTGCAAACAAGACAAGGACAGCTGTGTAGGTGTTCGTATAGTTCAAAAAATGGAGGTCCCGTGTACACATTGGAGTGCACCTAAAAGATCCCTTGACAGTTGGAATTCAATGTAAGAGTAGGTCGTATCGCCGCTGTCCGGGCAAATGGCCCCATAGCATACTGCATAGCGTAGGCTCGTCGGAGCAGAACAGTGTGACGTAAAACACCATTTCATTTCAATTATTGTTCTATGAGACTGTGAATTAAACTTGTCTTTTTAAATGGATGCTATATATGCCAATAAATTTGTTTCAAATAATATGGCCTGATCAATTGAAAAATATGAATAGTCTGAACTGAACGCAGTGTCTATATTTGAAGAACAATAAGCGAAGGTATCTAGTTCTTCCAGGGTTTTCTGGAATAACTATTTATATCAAAAAACAACAAAAAGATGTTCGTTCGATTCCGCGTTTGTTCATCTGCTACCAAGATCGGGAGTCATCACCAGTATATTGTCATGCATATGATTAAATGGATAGAAAGAAAGAGAGAGAGAGAGATGAAGTTTAACGTCCACTCGACACAAATTATGTCATTTCGGGACTAAAACATGAGTCAAATATACCCATGAGTTTGGACAGGCGACCCCCTTCCTTGTCACGTACAACCCGGGAATCGAAACAACACCAGTTGACTCAATGACAGACCTTATGATACAGCACGCACGTGCTAACTATCCGGCCATCGGTCCTCCTTGAGAAAATGGACTTGTTCAATACCCGTAAGCTCTGTCATAAGGCCCATTAAGGCAGTGCATTATCTCAGATGAACAGCTCGGCCTTTGAAACGGTTTGCGTTCTGAATTATTGAACCAATGCATCTCAGCGATCTAAATCTGATTATCGTTATGTTAGGGCTTATAGATAAAAAAAATGGGGGTCGAAGTGGCCTAGTGGTCTAATGTCGAACTTCAACCTATAGCTGGTCGGTGACCTCTGGTTTGCGGTTGTGGTGTGACCGTATGCGGGGTGGGTTTACTCCGTGTACTCCGGTAGCACCTAAAAGAAAGACCCCAAATGAAAATAAAACAACTTGTCTGCAATATCATCTTCGATGAAGGTGGACGTTAAGGACTTAGAACAACAACAGTGTATCAAGTTTGTATGTTTTCCAGAATCACCGTTCTGTTTCTATTGGGTAATTGAACATTGTGCATCACATTCTGGAATTTTCACTTATTCCATATGTTCAATAATTATACCTTGTAAGGATGTCCAGGAAAAAGAAATGAGAATTTGAGGTTTTCTTTCAAAATTAAGGTTCATCTTCACATTTTCAGATCTTTCCAGTCCGCCACTGAAGATGTCTATCTGTAAATTAGCTTCTAACAATTAAAGAAATTATGGTCGTATGCTTTGTGGCGATTTCCGTAATAGCTTTCAAGCACAATTTTTGATAAATGCAAAATCAGCAGTTACTATAGTCAGCCTACAATATCTTGCTTGATACACACATCCAAATCAAAATTAACCATGTTAAATACAAGACGCTGCAAATAGACGCACGAAAAATATTTCGTTTTCTTTTAATTTCCTATTCCGAATCAATATTATTGTCCTCATTTGCATTTCAATATTTCAGTTTAGATCTACACATAAACATGTTTCAAAAATAAATTGAAAATATTTTGATCGCCATTGAATACAAATTAAACCATTTAAGCCCCCCTCCCAAAAAAAACTCCAAAAAATAAATAAATGCAATGTATTTAAATAAATCTTACCTAAAAAAAAAATTCAAAATCAAAAAATAAATAAATAAAATGTATTTAAATAATTCTTACCTCGAAAAATGCGGCTAAAATCCCAAGATACCACATAATTAAGAGGGTTATTGCACGAGACACGCATAAACGGTGTCTCCCGTCATAGAAGAACCCACAATTAAATTACAAAAAAAAATCCAACTTAGTTTCAGTGTTGAAGTCTAAAACAAGTCACCACGTGGATTGGTAATCTATATAAGAAAATAGGAGGTATATAATAGCCTTGTAGCACACCCCTAACACTTTTACTTCTTGGCGGCTGTAGTGCACATTGTCTTATAAATGTATATAGTACAAATGGTTAACTATGTCAGTCTTGGGTTTGCCGGCGTTTAGTTTGAGAGCTGACTTAGCTCACTTTCTCTTCGTACTAAACTTCGCCGGAAATTTACCAAGAATGGCCTATATCCCTTTCTGTTCATTGGTAAGTCGATGATTAACCGTGGTATACACACATATATATATATAATATATATATACATACTGACCAGTTTATAAGTTCCGATATGTTAAAGATACCACCCCAATATTTATCAGGTGACCTATTGGTATATGGTTGACCCCATTATGACTATTCTGATCTTTAAGGCGACGCGTTCATTCATAGACTAAGTTACGAGCGTTTTGTGTTTGATCTTGGGAACCATGTGTTTTGGTTATGATCTGAAAATCATATTTTCATGTACGTATAACTGACTGGACTTTGTTATCATGTCCAGTTCCCAGATACTAGCAGGCACCAGAAAGAACAGATATATAATTTATGGGCCATGTTATTCGGTCATTTCTGGACTAACATATGGTATATTTGTCATTTAATAATATTATTAGCGCGAGTGTCGATAGCAATGTTAAGAAACCGGCGGACCCAGCGAAAACCAACGATGTTAAGCAAGCTATCATATACCTTATCATGTTCACGTCTGAGTTCGAAACCAAATCACTTGACTGAACGACAAACACGACCTATGCCACAGAAGTCCCTCGATCAACACCATACCCGCACCGCCACTCTCCTCTGCCCTTTAATTTATTTTTCACGACAATTTGAGTGGCTTCAATGCACAGAATGAGTTACATACCTACAATGCTTTTGATATACTTTTTTTTATTGTAGCGAATGTAACACGTTTATCGGGTTATTTGCAATTTTTAATGTTTATTCCCCGCTACGCTGTGCGAATTAAAAATTTTAAAAAATGGAAAAAACATTTTCTTTTGTATTGGGGATTGTTTTGGTAATACAAGGTACATGTATTACAGAACGTTATCCTATAAATTCTAGCTATAGTCATACGTATGGGTCATACAGAACAATATGATAAAAGGTATTACGGAATAATATGATACGACGGTATTCTATAAATGCTCGCTATAGTCTATGTATGGGTTACACAAAAAAGTGAACTCTAATTGCTGCGCCTGTTTGAAAATGGGTGAAACTGCAATATCGAAAAATAATCATTTGCATATTTTGTTAATTACAATGAGGTCATATTAACAATTATCTTTATTTCTCTTTTGATAAATTCAAGTAATGCTGGTCAAAGTTGTTCGGTTAAATCAGGGACGCGAACTGTGCCTCGGACCGTCGAAAGGCTCAGAGGGATCTCGGACCATCGCCCCCGACTGGGAAAACGTTTACATATTTACATAATTATTCCAAATAAATAAAATCCATCTTCGCATCAACTGCAAAATATAATGCCATAAATCCGAAGAGAAATATGATATATGATAGGGTGTGGGAAATGTGAATTAATCTAGATTTATTTTCCATTGTCGAAGCGTCATTTATTATTCATAGATAGATCTTGTCACACTTTCTTCTTCGTTATGGGGACCCATGGATATAAGTGTTGATCCGAGGGCCCAGAACTATCCAGTCCGCCCTTGGAACAAATCCACCAAACTGACCCCGCAGTTAATATTCGCTTGGCCGCTACAATCACTGATAAGCATGACATCGACGAGGCTTAGTGAGTACGGCATATTAACTTTTTTACTCCGACAAATTAAATTCTCAAACATTTTTTTGAGGTAAAAGAAAAATAGATAAAGACGCTTGAAGTATTTGTAGTTAAAAAATATTTCCTATTTAGTGTAAATGGGTATTAAAATGAGTAAAATGCATCATTTTGCCCGAAGCAGTTAGGTGTTTAGTAAACATTGCACGAGCCGTTGAGCCAATGACTGGCGCCGTCTGCAGTCAACGCACGTCTTGTTCTATGGACACTCATCTGTTACAGAGTTAATCCGTAAGTAATTCTCTGTGAAACAGATTGTCAATCCACATGCAGACTAAGAGACCTTAAAAATAATGGCCAATAACCAAGAACCCAACAGTGCTCAATACGAAGACACTAGACACAAATCTAACAGAAACTGCGAGCAAACTGCGCAACAAAAGTTCAGTAATGAAATAGTATAAAAGAAAAAGTCGTAAAAAAAAAAAACATCAAATAGACTTCATTTTATTTATAGTTGGACCTTGCCCTGGGCGGTGCCGATAGTTCTATTAAATATCAACAGTGAAGACTTTAAAACACAGTTCAACTTCTGTTTCACTTTTCTTAGAAATTTGTTAAAATTTATGATAACATCCGTCCATTTCCTTCCCGATGTCCAAAATAAAAATCATTTTGTTTCACCAAACATTGAGTTTATTTATCTTTTGAGTCATAAAAATAATAAATGTACGTTATTAGTTTCAATTTATATGAGAAAAGGAATTTTTTAATAATATCGACACCCATGTTATCAAGTTTGTTGGACTGTTACATCCATGCTGGCTATGTTTTAGAAACATGTGTTCGAGCAAGTTTAGAATCTGTTCAAGGTCCACTATCTTCTTCGTCTTTTAAAGTCTCATTGCGTCAAAAAAGCTTAAAATAGCATTATGCAAGAGCAAAATCTGCTTATTTCAGGTCTTTCTTTAGGCCTGAGATGTTATCTAAATAATCAATTAGACATTAATTAACATATCCAGACCATAATAAACTCTTGATGTCAAGGCTAGCCTTCGATGTTGGCGGATTAAATTCTTATATGCCGCTTAATGGCCGTTGATAATTAAGTGGATAATCGAGACTATGCTGTTTATATTAATGATTTGAGTAATGATCACCGAGGCTATGTGAATATTTCAAACGCATTTTTCTCGGCTAATAGTGGATCAATTTGACTGAAATTTTCAGCAAATTATCTTTACACAATCTAATTTTTAACTATTATAGTGAGAACTGCCATCTCTTTATCTTATCTCCCATAATGTAACTTTAATATGAATTCCTTGCAAACTACAATACCGGTATCGTAAAATATCAATCTACAAAACTAACACATGGTTCAATTTTATTTCAATAATTCGCTTGCACGTAGCGGTCTTTAGCAGTGAGAGGAAACCAGAGTACTCGCAGAAAACCCACGAGGTTGGGCAGGCGACCCTACTCCTTGTCACGCACAGCCGGGGAATCCAAACCACACCAGTTGACTCAATGGCAGACCTTTGGATACAGCGCGCACATGCTAACCATTTGGCCATCCACCCCAGCACCCACACCCATTTACAAAAGGAATATCGGTCCAAAAGTGGTCTAACTCCGTTCAGTATTTAATAAAGATAAGCTGAATAAAATTTTCATCGATGAATGCTGCTCGTTATTTGATAAGCCCGTCGTCATTTCGCTGTGGGCGCACGGATACAAATGTTTTCTTCAGTTAATGCTAAAAATTCAATCTATGTAGATATTAGCACCGGGATAAATGAAAATCACTTCAAGTAGGTCTTTTATATTCAGTGAAATCAACTTTTTAACATAATATACTATTCAAAAAAAGTAGGGGATATTTGATTTTGGGGGCATAATACTAAAAAGTCACTATAGAACCTAACAGAAGAAACATTTCCAGTTACATGTGACGCCCAAACGCACCAATAGCTACCGCATGGAATGCAGGTGATGCTTGGGGTCATCATGGGGGTCCAACTCAAGATTTGCACGACTCTGACTTTGAATGTTACAGTCATTGTGGCATTGAATTCCAGGGTGGAAACATCAGTTTAATTGTTTTAGTGACCAGAAAACAAATTTTGATATTCGTCGGCTTACCCAAAATGAAAGGTTACGTGCCCTTGGAATGCTACAGATCGGCACAACACAGGCGGTTGTGGCGCGGACGATGAATGTTTGTCAGTCTGTCATAAGCAGGTTATGGTCCAGATACCGTGATACACAATCTGTACAGGACAGACCACGCAAAGGTCGACAACTCAAGCCCAGGATCGATTTATCCGTACCTTGGCCTTGAGAACTCGTGTCATCACAGCAAATCAGATCAGCGCTCGTCTTCAAACAGACACTGGTGTGAGAGTGAGTGGCCAGACGATTCGGAATCGACTGCATAGGGGTCACCTTCGCGCCCGACGTCCTCCCGTGATCCCTTGTTTGAGAGATCATCACATTCAGGCAAGACGTCGTTGGTGTAGGGATCGTCAACACTGGGATAATCGACGCTGGAGCAATGTGATGTTTTCAGATGAGTCAAGGTTCACTGTTGATTTTTTGGACAGACGTAGGAGGGTGTGGCGTCGTCAAAACGAGCGCTTCCAAGACGTTAACGTCATCAGACATGATCGATTTGGGGGTGGTTCTGTTATGGTGTGGGGGGCATCACTTTTGATGGAAGAACGGCTTTACATGTTGTTGCAGGGCGTGTTACAGGCCAGTACTACCGGGACAACATCTTGGCAGTCGCACGGCGTTATGGCCGCCGTTTCATCTTCCAGGATGACAACGCAAGATGTCACAGGGTCAGGATCGCTACAGGTTACCTCCAACAACAGAACATCACCACATTACCTTGGCCAGCACTGAGTCCCGACCTCTACCCCATCGAGCATGTCTGGGACATGCTTGGACAGAGGTCACGTCAACGTCAACAACGTCCTGCCAATGTCCAAGAACTTGCTGCTGCGTTGCAACAGGAATGGGACAATCTGGACCAAAATGACCTTAGACGTCTCATTAGGAGTATGCCACGTCGGATCAATGCTTGTTTGGCAAATAGAGGGGGATTTACCCGTTACTGACTTTGTTGTGGTGCTGTGGTAACTTTGCTGTTTGACCCCGGGTATCATTTGGAATAAATCGACTTTTATAACACTTAAAAATCAAATATCCCCTACTTTTTTTAATAGTATATGTGATTTTGCTTTTGTTTTATCCAGTTACTAAATGCCATATAAAGGTTAATACACGCTTAGTTTTATATATATTCGTATATATTTCAATTCTAAAGGCAGATGTTCACATCATACCCTAATTTCGATACCCAAAATCAGTTTAAACAATACACGTTTAGCTTTCTGATGGTTCAGAGAAACATTGGTGTCTTCATTGTCGCTGATTGGCGACTACTCACATACGCATTTATTATCAAGTACACCCATTTTACACACTTCTTTAATTTTTCTGAGGGCAGGGGTCTATGCCGTGGCAACGCAATGTCACCACAGTTTTAAAGAAAACGCGGAGAACATTATAAAGGATTGTCCACGTCTGACATCCTCATGCAATACATGGAATTCATTATGAAAATTTGATGCCAATAGTTTTCTGTTCGGGAGGTGCGACACGTGTGTTCTTGTCACAGAACGTAATACCCCACAGAAAGCTTATTTACCTTATAAAAGGGGTTGTATTTAATTGAAATACCCAAATCTTGATTTAATAAAAATATCAAACTGTTGTAGGAAACCTAAACAAAAAATAAACGGTCGGGAAGACAGACAGCGAAACATTATTTACTTTTAATAGTCAAAGACATATGCAGTGTTGACATTCACCAAAACACCCTTTAAGTGTTTTCAAAAATGTTCGAAGTGTGTTGAACACTTGTTAGAAGTTGGTTGTTGTTTTGTTAAAATGAAAGTGGAAAATACGTACATTGTCAAATCATTAATAATGTAATCGGATCTATATTCAAAATTTCGGTTATTAAAAATACTATTGAGTTGACATTAGTACACGTTGACATAATAAAAACAAAAAAAAACTTTGGCGTCTTGGAATCAGACTACAAAACAATGATTTGTTCCGGTGTCCCTCTGTGGCTGATTATATAAGTTACATGTAAGGTAAGTGCGGAAAATAAATCAGTAATAAAAATGATTGCATAAAAGCAAATTGCGATGCTCTGAAATATACCTCATGTCAATCTGATTGAAACAGATCCTATTTCGTTTCTTTTTTTATAATTCAAAATGTCGTTTAGTTGTCTTTACAACACTATGATCTTGAAGAGTTGTTATATAACCCCCGTTCTGGTTGAAGAGGGGGATTGGCCAATGTTACGGCGAGTTATTGGCATGCGATGCACGGAACCGAGGGATGACGACTAGATACGTCAACGCTGATAGATTAATCTATATCTGAAGTCATAGGGTCAAAAGCCACTCGTACGACCCCGGTCTGCAACCGGTCAGATCTTGATGTGTATATCATTGGAAGAACGAAAAACGAAACAAAATATAGATCTGTATTTTAATGAGATTGACTCCATCCTATTGTTCTAATCTTTATCGTGAAAGGTGCCGTCTACTATTAATATTTCAATGGGTTGAAAAGAAAAAAGCAGAAATAAGATGTCGGGCGCTTGTCACCTACTCGAGATTTATGATCAGCTTGCGGTTTGTGAAAGGACATCACATCTTCTTCCAAATGGCTCATCGGGATTTTCTGACGTGGTTTCTCCGTGTCAGTGGTGCAGGACGTAAAAGATCCCATGGCAGTTCGAATTCGCAAAATTTTCCTCATACCACAGTGTATGGCGTATGCCTATCTTCATTAGCCGAGTATAGGAGCATACCAGTAGGACGTTAAACCCTATTTTATTTCATGTCGTTACCAATGACTTACAATTACCAACCACCGGTGTTCTACTGCAGATCATACAAATTCAATTAAACTAAATACTTAAAAACCCAGCCAGCAATGTCCAAATTCTACAATCATTGTGATGACATGAGAAATTAAAAGGGAACGAATTAAAAATAAAAAAGCAACACAAAAACGACCAAGCCCCGAGTTCACAAAGCATACTCAGACTTAAGTAGAGAATGTACTCAAATTTGTTCGCCTTATTTTAACTATAATACAGCCCTTTATAATAATTTTGTTGTTTTAATGTATCAAATACTTCAATAAGAAACTATGTGCAAAGTTTGGTATTTCTGGATCAAATATATTCTTCATAAACTGTGATTCAAAGTTGAGCTAATTCTCAACTAAAGTCTGAGAATGCTTTGTGAACTCGGGCCCAAGACTCGCCTATTTATCAGGTGCGGATCCAGGATTTTTTTCAGGGGGGGGGGTCTAGGTTTGATAATTGCTTAACTAATTGCTCTCAATCGATTAATTTGGTAAATTAGGTTCAATTTGGTTCATTCTGAAAGAAAATTCCAAAATTACAGGTCTAAATCGCCAATAAAATCGCATAAAAAATTTTCAAGTCTGAGCAGGGGGGGGTCCGGACCCCCTGGACCCCCCCCCTCTGGATCCGCGCCTGTTTATAGAGATTGATCCCCTTGTGCATAACCACTGAACTCTTTGGTGGTTTGTTTATTAGTATATTATCGTGACAGAAGTGCTCTCATTGTTTAACATCTGCTTCCACCGATGGGAATGTAGCAGACAAGTTATTTCATTATACTGAGCATTGTCGGAGTAAACTCTTATCTCCAAACCACATACGCGCACACCAGAGATCAAAACCACGACTACGAATGGTGTGATTAAATTGATAATAATACCTTAGTCCCAAAGTTGTCGACGAGTCGCTTATTCACTTCCCATTCCTTCTGATAAGCGCCACTCTTGTTTATCAATTCGTACGAGACCAATGAAATCGGAGACAACGTCCCCACCCCACCCTAACGGCACCGCCTATGAATGATCTACCTAATTTAATGAAAGTGTCATCAGTAACTGATATATACAGCTTCAATCTGCTTTTAATAGCTTTTATTCTGTGATGCACCAGTGCACCTTACATAAAATGTCAGCTGTCTTTCTCCGATACTGTATTGGACGTGAGAATCTGCTCGGCCTCAACCTGGTTTAAACAATGTCATTTCTTATTTCCTGAAAGGGGTGTGTCCATCTGTAGCGCATCTTTGTTACTTACAAATATAACGTACAGTTCCGGTGTCTGTGGTTTGTAAGTGTATAAAGATGCCATGTCTGCATGCAACAAGTATACAGATCTTTTAAAGTGGGGATGAAAACATGACAGAGTTTTGTCGTTCGGCCACACCTTAAAGATCCGCTGTCAGAAATTGAAATAAGATTATATCGTAGAGCGTGTATCCAGAGAGAGCGTAGTGCGGCTGTCCAGGTAAAATTCTCCTCATCGTGGTACACTGTATGGCGTAAATCCGCCTTTATTGGCACAATCGGTGCAGAAAAAACATGACTTTTTACCTTATTTCAAGTAGTTTCATTTCTTAATCGTAAATGCGAAAGAGAGAAATGGGTTTAACGTCCACTCGACACAAAGTAGGTCATGTCTGGGCCAAACATATGGTTCAATTTTATTTCAATAATTTGCTTTAGCAGTGGGAAACCCCACGACTTGCAAAATTTGATGCTTTATCGAAAAATGCAAATTGCGCATTGTTACTTTAAGAAGTATATGACGTCTGGTCTGCACTCAAAAATTACGCCCTTGTCATTTAGGCCCCGCCCTTAAGGGTATACTATCTACCCATGAAATTTTTATTTGATATATATCCAGAATTAGCTATTTCACACACGTGTTTTAATTTATTTACTTTCAGTTCAATATTTATTTCAAACAGAGGATGGGGACCTTCACCTTGGTTCTGGAACTTCCCGATACCAGGTTGGGGTGATCTTGTTTTTTTCTTTTGGCGGGGTAAGCTGGTAAATATAGTTTATTCCAGCACATTGTAGTAATAAAATATATAAATATATTTAAGTGACGGGGTGCAATAACCATTAAGACATTTTTTTTTTTTTAAAAAAAACAATATTTTATTCAAAAATTGGAAAGGATTGAGGAACCGAAATGACGTATATGACCTCTCTGAGACAAATCGGGACAGCAGGTTGACAGAAAGTGTGACTTCACGTTGCACGGAAGCAGCCTGGACATAAAACGATTAAAACAGTGAAAGAAGGCTAAAGTACTTAAATATCAACTTCATTCCATATTACCAATTTGGTTTTTGAGTCAGGCAGAGTGAACAAGAACGGATAAAACACATAAATATGCCAAGAAAAGATTGTGAAGTCATTTTTTTTTTTTCAAATAATACCCCCAAAAAATTGTAGCATAATGCTGAGTAAACTCTTTCTTAAATTTAATTAAATAGTGTTTAACGTCCTACTTTTTCTTTGTTAGTAGGCTAACGACGACGGGCGTACGTCATACAGTGTGCTACGAGGGAATTATTTGCGCTATGACCTTTCTACAATTTCGAAATTGCATGTGTACGGTTTCATTAACGTAATTAATTGATATAACGGGTCTTAATAAGGATCCTTGTTGCACTCCTTCTGCATTATTTCTATTGATACGAGGAAAGTTGGCTGTTTGAACCTTAAATAAATGATAATTTATATTGGGTTTTCCAGAAAGTGTAGGCATACACTGACTTATGCACGGTACTCGTCTATTCTTACAACTAATTGTAGATAGCGTCTATTTCATCAAGGTTCGAATAGAGTGGCGTTTTATGAATCCATTGGCATCTAACTTTCTAAGTTCACATAAATGATTGTGGTGGGTGGCGGATACGAGGTTGGGTATGCTTACCTTTCTTCTGGAACACTACTTCCATTGCTTTCACGTGAAATATCCGCATTCTAGAATATTCTAGAATACATAATATGTCATTTAGTACTTTGGGGATTTAAATTTTATAAACAAAATGACCCGGTCTTCATTATTCCCGTCGGTGCATAATAGTAGGACGTAAAACCCTATTTCTTTTTATTTCGTTTGAATTTGATAGAATGTTATGATCGGCTGTTTACAAGTCTACACTAGTTGCTCACAGGTGAAGTTCTATCTATTCCTTTAATTCGGACCAGATACAAATTCATCTAGTAATGCCTACATGGTTACAATTCTCTAGCGTAGAATATTAACCAGATGATAAACATGTATTATAATGCATGTTTATATAGAACGGAATAACCTATATATATAGGTTTATATACGGCAGCATCCATGGTATATCATTCACATAACCCACGTGTAAAACACGTGTTAAAAAAGGCGCGAATAAAAGATGTACTGAGATAAATATGATATTTGTCTAAAAACAATCAGGAAATTGATCCTGTATGCTAGGTTCATCAGATATAAAAGCTGTCCTTCGAACGACTTCCTAACAGTAGTATACTGTAATAATGAATTTATAGGGCGTTTTCATTCCACCAACAATATGATGCTCATCGGTGTTATTACATTAGTTACATTTTTATATTTTTAAAAGTAAAAGTAAATTATAAGGCGCTTTCAATCCGATGCGACTCAATGGGTACGGCGCTGGCTTAATAAATAAGAGTCTAGTCGTTCAGGTGGGGCAAAAAAAACAAAAAAACAGGTGCTGTGTGTACATAAACCATTCGTTAACCGTTGGAATATGTTGCTCAGTAGTTTTATTACATTAGTAACATTTTTAAATTCAGTAAAAATGAATTATAAGGCGCTTTCAATCTAACAATGATCCGATGTGGCTCTGTGGGTCTAGTCGTACGGATGGAGAAAAAAGCGAGGTTTCGTGTACGTAGAATATCCGTTGACAATTGGAATTCAAAATAAGAGAAGCTCATGGTACTGCTGTTAGGGTAAAATTCCCTCACAGCTACGCATTCAGTTACGTGAAAAAAATATGAACGCCTCTTGCAGAACAAATATTCAGTGAATAAATTTCGTAGTCAATCATACTATCTTTCGTATTCAACTTTTGTTGATATTTCGTAATCAATTTATTTTCATAAATATTTTAAAAAAAAATAATATGATTTTATTTTATGAAATGGTGTTTAACGTTTTTCTGTTCCGCTCGGACCAGTCTAATGAAGACGGACATACACCATACAGTGTGCTATGAAGGAAATTTTACCCGGGCAGCAGCACTACCATCTACTCTGATATCGAATTCCGTTTTATTAAGTTCTCGTCTATCAGTCCTCATTTTTTGACGACTCCTTTACATAAAATCTGGATTTACTATCGTTTCTTTGGTTTGTACAGTTTTCCTGAATTTATTTGATTTTCGTGTCTGGCTAATAAATTACAAGAATTTAATTCTAGATTATATTATATACTGTTTGCACATTGTCTGAAATTGTAAACCGGTACCCTGTTTGAACATGAAAATAATGCAATTTTTGTCTATTTTTTAACACATATATTATACTCGGCGCAATATGTGTACTATGCTTATTGGAAGCCCAAACTCTATGACGACCACCCAGATTATATGCCTCGGGACCAGGAAACGGCAGATACAAACATTTGTGCATTTAATTACGTTTTAAATATTAAAATACGAGAAATAACCCGTCTTGATTCAGTTTTAAAAATGCCACCTTAACTTGGACATTTTCGTGGTAATATGGTGGCCCATGAGACATTTTTTAATGAATCGGGGGAGCAATTAAGCGGTTTGGGGTGATTAAAAATGGCGCATGGCATCTCATTATTTTTAACGATTTTATTTTTACGTTCACATCCTTTATAGAGAAGGTTTTTTCCTCTCAGACATTAACCTGTTTTCGGTTAACAATATGCACATTGAATAAAACTAGAAAATATAGACATTTGTTCGGTGAGGCAGGATAGAAGATGAATACGAATTAACGCATCGTATGTACAATGTTGACCACTCCATGAGTTTCAATGATTTAACTGTTTAACTCAAGTCCTGGTGAACTAAGCGAAATATGTCAAGTAAGGGCGTATTATTAGGTCACAGTAATTAATAATTATTAGGCCAAAATTGACAAGAGGTCAGTGAAAATTTTCCAAATATTTCATGTACAATATCAGTACAAAGATCAGGTTTTCAGAAAATTTATTAATAATTTTACTGATTTCATTATTTCGTGAACATCCTTTTAGCGCAAGTTTTTGTCTTTTGCATTATGCTTAATGAATCAAATTAGGAAAGATAGGCTTTTGTTCTTCAATCGTTCCGTTTATAAAAATAATTTTACAAGACAAGAAGTTGGCGGGGGTACAAGAGTTGCATGGTACATCTGAATTCGTATGTGAACAAACTGGTGCATGTAATGGCGTGTATAAAGGTTAGCCACACTTTGACCATATGTCTCTTCTTGGATACAATTATCCCGTACATCCAAGTAAAGACTCCAGGGGAAAAATTGGTGATGTCACGTTTTCTGACTTTTGGGTAAATGGAAATTTCCAGTTTAAACACTCATTTCTTCTGTTTGGAAGATTTGTTTTTAAATATTTCAAGTTTCTATGAAGAATGATGCATTTACTGAGAACATATAAGGTGGTGCACACACCCATAGCATTCCCATGGTGTATTTGGGGCATTTGATTTGATTGACCATGTTTTGGACATCACCAGTTTTCGCAGTTTGGGGGTTTCAAATTACCCTCTGTAGAGAGTGACCTGTGCAGTTGTTCCATGCAATATTTATGGAGAAGAAAGAATGGACCAGGGGGTAAAATCAGGAGACGTAATCAAACAAAATCATAAATGTGGACATCACCAGTTTTTCTCCCGCGGTCTTCAAGTGGGTACATGTATTTATGGAATCTGACATATTACATTGGACTAATTTAGAATAAGAATGTAATTATTATCAAATAAATAAGTCAGTAAATTTAAAGTTATGTTTTTGGCGGGTTTGAAATCGACTTATTTCGAATAAAAGAGGTTTTGTTTTCAAAATAAATGCCAGTGAGTAAATATATATTTGGAAGATTTCTTTTGACCGGATTTAAATCGACTAATTTAGCTACTACTTTAAGTTTTTACTTCATTCAGCAGTTTTTATAATAAGTAACCCGAGATAAGTGTTAGTATTTCCTGAATAATCCTATTTCAACAATGCACTTAACAATACTTGGACCTTACGACACCATAATTAAAAACATAAATAGAGCAATATATTATCTCAAGGTCTCTAGATTTTAAATTAAAATACGTATTAAAGACAGTACCGGATCTACAATCTGTTTCACAGAGAATTACTTACGAATTATCTCTGTAACAGATGACTGTCCACAACACGTGCATTGACTGCACGCGGCGGTAGTCATTGGCTCAACGGCTCGTGCAATGTTTACTTAACGCCTAACTGCAATGCATAGGGCAAAATGATGCATTTTACTCATTTTAATACCCATTTACACTAAATAGGAAATATTTTTTAACTACAAGTACTTCAAACGTCTTTATTTATTTTTCTTTTACCTCAAAAAATGTTTGAGAATTTAATTTGTCGGAGTAAAAAAGTTAATATGCCGTACTCATTCAGCCTCGTCGATGTCATGCTTATCAGTGATCGTAGCGACCAAGCGAATATTCACTGCGGGATCAGTTTGCCGGATCTAGTGGGATATATGAGTTGAGTACAAGCTTCTAAATTAAACGATTTGCTGGTTTTCGTAACTTGGTCAACTTTTGGCCACCGGTTTTTCATAATTATAATAGTGCCTGTTAGTATCTAAAAAGGACTGACTGGGATTATTCGTATCTTGGTTGAAGTTTGAAACTTGTCTTAATACAAAATCCGAGCAATAAATAAATATTACTTGACTAGTGTTACTCGACCAGTAATTTGTCCCAGCTCCAGGCGCGGATCCAGGATTTTTTGCAGGGGTAGGGGGTCTAGGTTTGATAATTGCGCTCAACCCATTAACGGGGGGTTCAGGGGGCCCTCCCCCCAGAAAAATTTGGTAAATTAGATTCAATTTGGTTCATTCTGACCTATTTCCGGAAGGTAAATTCCAAAATTACAGGTCTAAATCGCCAATAAAATCGCATAAAAATTTTTTCAAGCCTGAGCAGGGGGGGGAGGGTCCGGACCCCCTGGACCCCCCCCCCCCTCTGGATCCGCGCCTGCTCCCCCAAGGTTAATCTGGTCCTAACTAAAGACACAAACGCGGATTTGGTGTGATAATTTGGTTCCATAAAACACAAACAAAAAAGTATTCATTATATCTTTAAATTGAGGTGGTATCAGGTGTTCTACGAATATCATGTCTCATGTATGACACTCAACCATACCTATAACCAAATGGAAATATGTTTTCCACGTTTGAATTTAAAGTTCAATGTCTTCATTTTTCTTAATCCAATAACCAATGGAAATTCGTTTTTCAAGTTCAATGTCTTCATTTGTCTAGAGGCTTACTTACCTTTAAGCTTAGGAGGCCTCTGTAGCTCACTGAGTAAGTGGGGGGTACAATACCAGTAGGCCGCGAATAAACATCCTAAGCTTAAAGGTAAGTATGGCTTCCCCTTCTCGCTGGTTTGGAATGAGGAACTGGCTAAGCGTTCGAGATAGAGTGAGAAACAGAGCGGTCCCGTCCATGTGCAATAAATGAAATGAATGCAAATCACAACCACCATTAACTGCTGAGTAGTGTGTATTATATATATAGAGAGAGATGGGGTTTAACGTCCACTCGACACAAACTAGGTCATTTCGGGACTAACATTATCTAATTTTATTTCAATAATTCGCTTGCACGTAGGGGTCTTTAGTCTTGAGAGGAAACCGGAGTTCCCAGAGGAAACCCATGAGGTTGAGAAGGCACCCCTATCTCCATGCTACATACCCTCACTCCAGGAATCGAAACCACAGCCGCAAGCCAGAGGTGACCGACCAGCTAGAGGTCGAAGCTCAGCACTCTAGACCACTAGGCCATCCCAACCCCCATAAGGTTTTCTTTTCATTTACCAAATTCACTTACCAAAAGACCAACACTAATTTACATTTATTTGTATTATAATTTTTATTTAATATATTCACATGTAAGTCAAGTACAAATTTCTTCGAACACAATGCTTTAATTTCGAAATAAAAATATTACGTCAAATCTGCCGAGATGCCATCAGTTACCGGAAGTTCACTTCAATACCATTAGCCACTATCTCTAAATTTACGTGAAGCACTGATCCAGATTTCTCGCCAGATGTCGTTGTAGTCGGATATATCATGTTGTATGGTACGTACTTTATAGGGCGTGTATGTTGATCGTAATAAATACTATGTAAATAAACTAAGTAATACGTTTCAGAAAGCCTTTATTCGTATTTCATACTAATGTCAAACTTATTTGTAGCCAGTGTCTGTATGATAATCGGTTGCTTTGTTTCACAGAAAACAAGGCTGTCCTTGATCTGCATCAGATGGGGGGGGGGTATTGGAAGACCGAATGGTTAGCGCATGCGCGTTGTATCATAAGGTGTGTCATTGAGTCAACTGGCGTGATTTCGATTCCCTGATTGTACGTGAGAAGAAATATGGTCGCCTGTTCAACCTCGTGGGTTTTCGCCTGGTCCTTCGGTTTCCTCCTACAGCTAAAGTGTTATCAGCTCCATGGTGAAATGGAATGAATTGAAATGAACTGGGGTTTAACGTCCTACTGTTACAACGTAAGGAGATATATATTTCCGTTCGTTATTGGGCCTGAAATCATTTGTGACACATAGCCTACGGTGTAACCGTGTAGCTGCCTATTTATCTGCCACCTTCAACCAATAATTTAATATTTCTGTAAAACACGTGTCCAGCTATTGGTCATTGTCCATCTGTATCTAATATAAGTAATATAAACTTCAGATGGAGATAATTCACACCATGTTTATATCAATTAACACGTTTGTCTCATTAAAAAAACAAAACGCTTTTTAGAAAATGGAATCGCGAATTTGTTCTCAAAGGATAATATCATGGGGTTGTTGGTAATAAGACTTTTAATATTTTTCTTAAAATAGCATTATGCAAGAGCAAAATCTGCTTATTACAGGTCTTTCTTTAGGCCTGAAATGTTATCTAAATAATCAATTAGACATTAATTAACATATCCAGACCATAATAAACTCTTGATGGCAAGGCTAGCCTTCGATGTTGGAGGATTAAATTCATATATGCCGCTTAATGGCCGTTGATAATTATATCAATCAAGTGGATAATCGAGACTATGCTGTTTATATTAATGATTTGAGTAATGATGACCGAGGCTATCTGAATATTTCAAACGCGTTTTTCTCGGCTAATAGTGGACCAATTTGACTGAAATTTTCAGCAAATTATCTTTACAGTATCTAGTTTTTAACTATTATAGTGAGAACTGCCATCTCTTTATCTCTTTATCTTATCTACCATAATGTAACTTTAAGTAAAGGGGTATTATTCAAGAGCTAAATCGGCCTACTGCAGTCCTGTCTTTGGACATTTATTAACTCGTCAAGACCATGATCAACACTAAGTGTTATCGGATGTTCTAGATTGCAAATATGATTTGCGTTTGATGATTTAATTTAAAAATGGATACTCGGGAATTTGTTTATTTCGTAATAACGGGGGTTTGGACAATCGTGACTACACTGTTCTGTAATCTACGATAACTCTACTGAGAATAAAGTAATTTTACTGAAATTTTCAACATATCCCACTTTCATTATCTATAGAGCGAGAAGTGTCAGTTCTTCATCAAAATCTTACATAATGCATGCTTCAATGTTGAAAAAAAAATGAGTCCAGAATACGTAATTACAATAAAAGAGGGGTGGGATGGCTTAGTGGTCTAGAGTGCCGCGCTTCGACCTCTAGCAGGCTGGTCACCTCTGGCCTTCTCAACCTCGTGGGTTTCCCCCGGGCACTCCGGTGTCCCACCCACTGCTAAAGACGCCTACGCACAAGCGAATTATTGAAATAATGTTAGTCCCGAAATGACCTAGTTTGTGTCGAGTGGACGGTAAACTCCATTTCTCTTTCTCTCTCTCACACAATAAAAGAACGAACACACCAGTTTCCTCATTTCTTATATAGAAATAATTAGTGATATGGGCGTGACCAACATACGTGAGAGGAATATAAATAATACAGATACATATTCTTTTGTCTAGAACTGTTGTCATCCTGCTCTTTTTATGCCAGGAATGGTATTGTACCCAGATGACCTTGGGTTTGGCTAGAAACCCGAAAGACAAACTATGTCCATGTCTTATAAAATATACATTCTTCTCATGGAAATGATTATAAAAAATATATGTGTTTTCGCGTGAGAATAAACGAAGATCAAAGTAAACTTCTCTATAAAGAAGTCATCTTAAAGGAAATAGGTCTGTAATTCTAATATAATTAGACTTTGGTTCATTCATCTACAAAACAACGGGTAATCCCCTTAATGTAAAGGGATGAGATGAGATGAAATGGGGTTTAACGTCCTACGTTTCTGCTCCTAAACTTGGCTAATGAAGACGGCCATACGCCATACGGTGTGCAATGGAGGAAATGTTTCCCGGACAACGGCACTTCGGCATCCTCTTATATCGAATTCCACTGCCAAGAGATCTTTTTGCACGCCAATGTGTACACGGGATCTTCGTTTTTCGTCCCATCCGAACGACTAAACAGCTGTCCTTGTCAGGACATGAGGCTAGTCGTTCGGATGGGACGGAAAACCGAGGCCCCATGTACACATTGGCGTGCACGCAAAAGATCCCTTGGCAGTGAGGTTTGACATGGGATCCATGGTGACTCAGTGACTAACAAGGTGGTCTCGAATTCGATCCCGGTGTTAGCCGAGAACGCTCCTCCTATCCACTTGTCAGTGGGCCTGACAAAGACATTGTCTAGTCCTTCGGATAATACAAAAAACCCAGGTGCCGTGTACATATTGCCGTATACAGTAAAAGAACCGTTGATAGCTGGAATTCAAAATTTCCCCAATAGTACACCGGTCTCTATTATTCCAGTCGGTGCATGAAAATGCGACGTTAATCCCAATTTCATTTAATTTCCCCTGTTCAGGCCAACAACTTGATTCGTTTTTATACGCCCACATTTTCATGTGGACGTATATTGTCGTCGCCCCTGTTCGTCCGTCCGTCCGTCCACAATTGTTTGTGAACAGTCTACAGGTCACAATTTTTATCCGATTTCAATGAAACTTAAAATATAGGTTTATCACCCTAAGATCTCGGTTCCTTTCGATATTGGCATGTATCGGACCGTAACTTCATGGGTTATGGCCCCTGATTGTACGAAAAATCACGTTTTTTAGCTTGTGAACAGTGTAGAGGTCACAATTGTGAACCGATTTGGATGAAACTTGAAATGCATGTTTATAAACCAAAGATCTTGGTTCCTTTCGATATTTGCGCCAATTGAATCGTAACTTCCTGAATTATGGCCCCTGATTGTCCGAAAAATCGCCCTTTTTAGTTTGTGGTCCCTCTGGAGGTCAAAATTGTTATCCGATTTAAAAAACCGTCTGATTATATCACCGTTACATGGCTATGAAGGTTGAGTTCAAATTTCGTGAAAATCGGACCAAAATTGACGGACAAAATGGCCGCCATTTGTACGCGAATAGTGTGAAAATATGTTATATCAAGGTTGTGAACAGTGTAGAGGTCACAATTGTGAACCAATTTGGATGAAACTTGAAATGCATGTTTATAACCCAAAGATCTTGGTTCCTTTCGATATTTGCGCCAATCGGATCGTAACTTCCTGAATTGTGGCCCCTGATTGTCCGAAAAATCGCCCTTTTTAGCTTGTGGTCCCTCTGGAGGTCAAAATTGTTATCCGATTTAAAAAAACGTTTGATTATATCACCATTCCATGGTTATGAAGGTTGGATTCGAATTTCGTGAAAATCGGGCCAAAATTGACGGACAAAATGGCCGCCGTTTGTACGCGAATAGTGTGAAAATATGTTATATCAAGGTTGTGGACCCTTATCGAGGTCAAAATTTTGAACCAATTTTGATGAAACTTGACATGTATGTTTATAACCCGAAGATCTTGGTTCCTTTCGATATATGCGCCCATCGGATCGTAACTTCCTGAATTATGGCCCCTGATTGTCAAAAAAATCGCCCTTTTTAGCTTGTGGTCCCTCTAGAGGTCAAAATTGTTATCCGATTTAAAAAAACGTTTGATTTTATCACCGTTACATGGTTATGAAGGTTGAATTCGAATTTCGTGAAAATCGGACCAAAATTGACGGACAAAATGGCCGCCGTTTGGACGCGAATAGTGTGAAAATATGTTATATCAAGGTTGTGGACCTTATAGAGGTCACAATTTTGAACCAATTTTGATGAAACTAGACATGCATGTTTATAACCCAGAGATCTTGGTTCCTTTCGATATTTGTGCCTATCGGATCGTAACTTCCTGAATTATGGCCCCTGATTGTCCGAAAAAATCGCCCTTTTTAGTTTATGGTCCCTCTGGAGGTCAAAATTGTTATCCGATTTAAAAAACCGTTTGATTATATCACCATTTCATGGTTATGAAGGTTTTGTATGAATTTTGTGAAAATCGGACCAAAATTGATGGACAAAATGGCCGCCGTTTGTACGCGAATAGTGTGAAAATATGTTATATAAAGGTTGTGGACCTTATAGAGGTCACAATTTTGAATCGATTTTGATGAAACTTGACATGTATGTTTATAACCCAAAGATCGTGGTTCCTTTCGATATTTGCGCCCATCAGGTCATTACTTCCTGAATTATGTCCCCTGATTGTACGAAAAATCACCCTTTTTAGCTTGTTGTGCCTCTGCAGGTCACAATTATTATCTGATTTAAAAAAAAACCGTTTGATTATAAAAACCAAACAAATTCTAATGATTTTCTGATAATTCCTTAATATGCGACAACTCTTGTTGACTGCCCGGACGATTTGGCTGCTGTGTGGGCGTATGTTTCGTTGCCTGGCAACCTATTTTTATATTATTTTAAAATATTCTGTCTTGCCCACACATATACTAATGTGCTATGTCTAATTCAGTGGGACTGAACGGGGTTTAGCGTCTTGAGATCACTTTACTCATCTCCTTATGAGACTAACATACGATATCATTGACAAGTAAAAATCGGGCTTGATAAATCCCGACGGTTCTTCAAGCCGGGAATTCAAAATTGATTTCATTATCATAGCCACACAAACACAATGGCCCTTTCAACAGAACCTCGGAATACCAATATGAACATGTGGGCGTATGTTTCGTTGCCTGGCAACCTATTTTTATATTATTTTAAAATATTCTGTCTTGCCCACACATATACTAATGTGCTATGTCTAATTCAGTGGGACTGAACGGGGTTTAGCGTCTTGAGATCACTTTACTCATCTCCTTATGAGACTAACATACGATATCATTGACAAGTAAAAATCGGGCTTGATAAATCCCGACGGTTCTTCAAGCCGGGAATTCAAAATTGATTTCATTATCATAGCCACACAAACACAATGGCCCTTTCAACAGAACCTCGGAATACCAATATGAACATCAAACACCTGTTTTACATCATTTCAAATTCTACATATTTTAATCCATTAAAACATTGAACTTAAAAACAAAAATTGAATAAAAAAAAACCTTTAATCTTTTTCTTTAAAAGGTGTATGACTCCATTCTTTAAAAGGTGTTTGACTCCACTCTTAGGAAACTAAAAGTATACGAAATAGGGGAGGGGGGAGAGAGAGAACGGGATTTAACGTCCACTCGACACAAACTAGGTCATTTCGGGACTAACATATGGTTTAATTTTATTTCAATAATTCGCTTGCGCGTAGGGGTCTTTAGCTATGGAAGGAAACCGGAGTAACCGGAGAAAACTCACGAGGCTGGACAGGCAACCTTATTCCTTGCCACGTATACAACCGTGGGTTTGAAACCACGCCAGTTGACTCAATGGCAGGCCGTATGATACAACGCGCTCACGCTAACCATTCGGCCATACAACCCCCCATATACGAAAATGGATTTTAAAGCACATATTAATGTAATATGTAAGCATATAAAAGTGATGTATATTCAATTTTCATTTTTAATTTTGTGTTTTTCTAATCAATTGTGGTCGGTAAAATACGTGAACAGCCCAATTTGAATGGCCGTCGTTTTGGAAATTATTGAGTTACAGGTTTAGCTCCTTTAAAGTTCCAATAGAATTTTTTTTAAGTTATATTTTTAAAATGTATTAAAATAAAGGCTTAAAATAGATTGAACCCAAAAACAGTCCTACCTTGTTAAAGAATAATCCTATTAATCCTATAATTCACTATTGCCAGTTGAGAAATTGGCAAAAATATCATTTTCAACTTCAAATTCAAACGTTTGAAGTTGGAGTGGAATGGGAAAACAAGGGAGGTAATTGAGTAACTATTTCCTCACTCAGCCTGTGTCAGCCTTTCTAATGCCCAAAAAATATTGCCCATGATCGTATAATAGTGAGTTGACAACCTATTGAGCAAAAGACATAGAAATAATTATGTTTTGACTTTCTCAGAAAATATGAAATTGGAACTTTAAAACAGTTCATATAATACAAGGCTTAAAGGTGTAAAACATACTTTCGCCTACTCCTTTTATTTCATTGAGACACGCGGTCGCATTCATAGAAATATATTAGTAATGACCGTCAAGATCTTTGTGGTCACAGACCACCTGTGAAGTAGACCGTTAGGGTGAAAGTTAAAATGGAAATAATTATATGAATGATTACCAAATGGTGGCAGAAGGAAGTGAAATGAGAGAGAGAGGGAGAAATAGGGTTTAACGTCAACTCCGCAAACTAGGTCATTTCGGGACTAGCATATGGTTTAATTTTATTACAATATTTCGCTTGCGCGTAGGGGTCTTTATCAGTAGAAGAAAACCAGAGTGCCCGGGGGAAACCCACGAGGTTGAGAAGGCGCCCCGATCTCCATGCCACATACGCTCACACCAGGGATCGAAACCACAGCCGCGTGCCAGAGTTGACCGGCCAGCTAGAGCCCCCCCCCCCCCCCGAAGTGAAATGAAATGACATGGGGTTTAACGTCCTATGTTCTGCTCCTAAACTTGGGTAATCAAGACAGGCATACGCAATACGGTGTACTATGTGGAACATTTTGCCCGGGCAGCGGCGCTACGGCTTACTCTTATATCGAATTACAACTGCCAAGGGATGTGACAGAATGAAAGGACAAAGAATGGTCTCTACTTTCTTCCTCGTGTACTTTGTAGTAATATAGTTTATATACAGGGAGAGAGAGGGAGAAATAGGGTTTATCGTCCACTCGATATAAACTAGGTTATTTCGGGACTAAAACATGGTCAAGTTTGTGTCAACAATTCGCTTGTGCGTAGGGGTCTGTAGCAGAGGGAGCAAACGGAGAAATCCCATCAGTTCGGACAGGTGACCCTACTCCTCGTCACGAACAAGTTGGGGATCTAAACCACGCAACTTGACTCAATGAAACCCTTATGATCTAGAATTTTCTTAAGTAAGCGACGCGGGAGGGGCATAGCTTCAAAATATACCATCGAATTTTTCCGAATTTGAGTTAAGTCGCTCTTGCCAATCACATCAAGATTTGATTTATTAAAACACAAAAAAAATAATAAAAAAATCATTATTAACTTTATGGTTTTCAATAAGCAGGACTCCTCCATATACCCAAATTCCATCAAGGAATTATACTCGGTATCATTTTGCAGGCTTTTGGAAGCTTGGCAGTGTTCTTTAAAACCACCAGATTAAAGATATCCCCGTGAATGTTAAAAGTCTATAGCAACTCGAATGTGTAGAATGTTGTAAAGAAAAGTTGGGAATATGAGTACAGTTGACAAAAGTTAAATGAAGAGGAAAACAATTGTTATTTTTAACACGGAAACTCCCTATTGAAATATTTATTTTATTTATTGCTGAAATATCTGTCAGTGAGAAATTTTATCCAAATCGTTTCAGGGGAGGGAACTCCATAAAGTGAAAAGTAATAACAACCAAACTATTTCACTTGTTTTATGTCAAAATTGTGAATTGAGATGAAATGGGGTTTAACTTCCTAATAATCTGCTTCGAACAGGGCTAAATAAGACGTGCATACGCCATACAGCGGCACTACTGCCTATTCTTATATCGATTTCCAACTGCCAAGGGATCATTTACATGTACGCCAATGTGTACACGGAACACTTAGTTTTTCGCTCCATTCGAATGACCAGACAGTTGTTCTTGTCAGGCCCTCAGCCACTAACATGGAACCACGAAGGGAAATCTGGATGAACGTTCTCGACCAATTCAGGTATCCAACATCCAAGTTAGCGGGTCGCCGTCTTACCCACCGTGACCCCCGTGTCAAAATTATAAGTTGATATAATATGTAGCATTTAGCCAATATTTCGGTGTAAGCTATATAGATGAAGGGAGAGACGTCATTTGAAACAGAGGCCCTGGGAAGCTGTTTCATAAGTTGATAGAGCGAGCAACCTCAAGAGGGGGCTAGGGGTGGGTGTCCTCCTGGGATGATTTTGAAAACTTTAGTCAATTTCCTGGCAATTGAGATCATTTCTGGTAGCATATTCTTATGTGAGTTGGCAGAAAATTTGTACAGTATGTCGCCCCAGTAGCCTACCCACGCACTAGTGTCACTATTAACAAGGCGTTTCACTATAACTGTCAATATGAAAGTGATAAGATAATATAAGACAGAGGAGTTGAAGAATGGTGACATATGGAATCAAGCCCCGTAGCCGTAGGCGTGAACAAGTTTTATATGGTGACGCATAATAAGTAATATGCTGAGCTTTTATTTTTGGGGGGACTGGAACATCAAACATCAACTATTAACCAATGCTACAGAGGTGGACTGGGCACAGAAGTGTATTGTGTGTCAAAATCAATCAAATTCAGCTTTGATTTACTAATCTTTAGATAATAGTAAACAACGTATATATGTTAAGTTTGGACTGTTGCTAATGTAAACATATCTAGACTTCCTGTGACTGGGTGTTAAGCAATTTACAATAACTGCAGTATAAATTTGATATAAACAATTAGCTTTGAGGAAAGTCATTTATTAAAAATGCTACTGTTTCAATGTGGATGTACTATATATACATCGTATTTTTCATAGATACTAGATGTTAAGAGAGATGAATATGGCAGTGATGTGAACCTTTGGAATGAATATGTAGTAAAACAGAGATAGTTGTATTTGTCCATAGACAAAATGAAAGATATTTCCTCCCCAGCTAAAGACCCAAACTGATCCCGCAGTGAATATTCGCTTGGCCGCTACAATCACTGATAAGCATGACATCAACGAGGCTTAATGAGTACGACATATTAACTTTTTTACTCCGACAAATTAAATTCTCAAACATTTTTTTGGGGTAAAAGAAAAATAAATAAAGACGTTTGAAGTATTTGTAGTTAAAAATATTTCCTATTTAAATGGGTATTAAAATGAGTAAAATGCATCATTTTGCCCGAATCAGTTAGGTGTTAAGTAAACATTGCACGAACCGTTGAGCCAATGACTAACGATGAAACAGATTGCTAAAGACACATGCGCGCAAATTGAACCACATGTCTAGTTTGTCAAGTTGACTTAAAACTCCTTTTATTTCAAAACTAAGGTCGTTTTCATTGAATATTATTTGAGTATTTTGTTTTGTGGTCCGACAGTATGCCTTGCAGAGTTCCAGGGGCGGCTTGGGTAGCTCTGGGTCCTCGGACTAACTAGTTTCCTAACATACCAGATCAACATCAGCTCAATATAACACACCATATGTAGTCAATATAAACATATCCGATTAACTCAATATAACACATCAGATCAACTCGATATAACACATCAGATCAACTCAATATAACACATCATATCAACGCAATATAACACATCATATCAACTCAATATAACACATCATATCAACTCAATATAGCACATCAGATCAACATAACACATCAGATCAACTCGATATAACACACCAGACCAACTCAATATACCAAATTAGATCAACTCAATATACCATATCAGTTTAATTGAACGCTTTAACCTGAATCAAAGGAGTTTTAATTGTGTTAAGGAGGAACCTGATGGATATTCATAGGGTTGATCAGATAATGACATAGTGACACATCAGATCAACCCTATCCAAACCTTTCATTTAATCAAAATTAAAAAGAAGGAACCCTGTGGAAATTCATAGCCTTGGTCCGATAATGAGACACTGGGTCATTTTGACAAATGAAATTTGAGAGAAAATTATTCAGAAAATATAGAGGTTACTGGGCTAATGTCGGATTAGTCATCTGATCTTTCTTCCTGGATTTGTTCAAAAATCACTGCCCTTTTCCATAACTACTTATTAATTTTGCTTTCTCATCTGATAAGGATCACGATCTAATCACTGACCACAAGCTATATTATCAGACCCGTCCTATAGGAAATGAGTATTGGATCTATTTATATATACCCGATGCAGTAAAACCACAGTATTTCCTATTATTCATCATTATAAGCGTGTCAATGATATCTTATAGGAAATAGATTTTATTTAAATCAATCGAGAAAGTAACTGGGAACACCATTGCTAATAATCTGAATGATAACTATTATCGTATTTAAATATATTGCAAAGTAGCGTGTCCATAAGAAATGAAATGAGGTTTAACGTCCTATTGTTCCCCGGGATCTTTTAGGTGCACACCAGAGTGTACAAGATATCTCGGATTCGTCCCATCCGAACGACTAGACAGCTGTGCTTGTCAGGCGTAGCCATAAACAGGACTGTATTTACTAATAAACATGTAGTAGGCCATGGGTACCTAGGAGCCATTGGAATTACTTTTTCGTGTAGCGTTCCAGAGACTAGAGTACTTTCTATACATTTGGCGGACCGCAAGTAGGTAAAGACCATACTCTTCGCAGTGTTTCGTTTGATTAGACCAAATCCCCACTTCCAAATCATGCTCAAGGAATATGGTGAATTCTACACTGGTCAAAAGTTTGATAAGGAGATGGTGTGTGTGTGTGTGTGTGGGGGGGGGGGGGGTAGCGAACTTAGGAGATTTAATGCATTATATGCATTATTGTGGTGAGGAATTTCGGAAACAATCAGAAATTCAAACTGCGAAAATGAAATATATATTTTCATACAAGCCGGACCTGGCTTTGAGGTTGAAATAAATTGTGCAACCGCTGTCGTTTAAAGTCATGTCCTTTGGCACGCGACATAAGTGCGACTGAAAGCAACAAGTTTAGCTGAAACCGGACTTGTTTCAATTACATTATTACACTAAGAACTACATAATATTATCAATCAAATTGATATACACATTGTCGTTGACAGTTGGAAATCGATATAAGAGTAGGCCATAGTGGCGCTGTCACAATTCGAAAAACGGTTTTGGGTCGTGAGTAGCAAAAGAAAATGAACAAATTAGAAAAGTCCGTGCATTACCATGTTTTTATTCCTTGAAAGACCAAAAGTTGTTATAAGAGACTGTGAGACGATATCTGTCAATTTAAAACAGAAAGTGATTGTCACTAGAAAAGAGAGGACGAAAAAATATAGAAAAAATCCATGCATTACCTTGTTTTATTAAGTATAGAATGAATAAAAACAAGTGAATACACGGACTGTTTCTATTTTACTCATATTCTATGATCTAGTGACATTCAATTACTTTTTTTAAATTGTCAGATATCCTCTCACAGTCTCGCATAAGAAAGTTTGGTGTTCGAAGGTATTGTTAGTAGCAGAAATTCGCCCGGGTATCTGTTATCACTCGTCACTTCAGTCAGTTATATAGAGGTCACTTCAGTCGTGTTTTCCTCTTGCGTTCGTCACTTCCGTATGTTGAAACCTTGACTACGTATCTATCGTTGGAATGATCTCTGTGTTGAAATTATCACATATGATAATGACTGACATCAATATTGTCCTTTAAAGTTCCAATTTCACCTTTTCTAAGAAAGTCAAAGTATAATTATTTCTATGTTTTTTGCTCAAAAGGTTGTCAACTCACTATTATGCGATCATGGGCAAAATTTTTTGGGGGTTAGAAAGGGTGACACTGGTTGATTGAGGAAATAGTTACTCAATTACCTCCCTTGTTTTCCCATTCTTCTCCACGGACGGCCATCTTCAAACGTTTGAATTTGAAGTTGAAAATGATATTTTTGCCAATTTCTCAACTGGCAATAGTGAATTATAGGATTAATAGGATTATTCTTTAACAAGGTAGGACTGTTTATAGGTTCAATCTATTTTGGGGCTTTATTTTAATAAATTTTAAAAATATAAATTAAAAAAATGCTATTGGAACTTTAATAATTACTAAAGAAGGCTATCATAAACAGTAATTGTTTTCCATGCAGCTTTGTCCTGTGGAAATCTACATGATGTAATTATTTCACCAATGAATATTGTGAGTCACTCTATTGGTGATTAACAGGAAAACAGTTCGAGTAGGTAACGTGACCAACACTCTTATCCGGTCACAAATTAAATAGAAAACTCGAGGTTAATGATGAAATTCTACAATTTTTCTTAATATTATTAATTTCGTTTAAATTACTTAATTATTTCGTTATAACGAACTATAGTATTTCGTTATAGCAAAATAATTATAAAAGCGTGGAATCGTTCACTTTTAAGTAAGTGCACGGCAACTGCACCGCACATGACTTACACAAAAAAAAATAAATCTATGGACAAGATCCAAAAACGAACATAAGGCAAATTAAGGCACAGGTGTGCCCTGGTTGTTTTGAGGGCCACGTCTTTAATAAAAAAAAAATTCCTGAAAATGAGCATGCCGTTTGCTGATTCTGTCCATATTGTCCGCTTCAGTTAAAATTCAGTAATTGTATTCGTTACATATGTGACCAATTACACATACATTATACAAGAGTTAGATTTGCCTATTGTAGGCCTTTCTTTAGGCCTGAAATGTTATCTAAATTATCAATTAACTTATCTAGACCATAATCGACTCCCGATGCCATCGCTAGCCTGCCATATTTACTGGATTAGGAACCGATTTGCTGCTCAACTTTCATTCATTATTTAATCATGAAATGGATAATCGAGACTATGTTTTATTAGCAGTAATGATGATCGAAGCTAGGCCGATTTTCGATCGCTAAATTTTTTGGTTCAGAGAGGATCAATTTAACTGAAATTTTCAGCAAATTGCCTTTACATTATTTAGTTTTTAACTGTTACAGTGAGAACTACCAGGCCTTTATCTAATTTCCCATAATGTGTCTTTAAGAGACACATAAGATTTATGTTATTAATATGTTATGGATATGAACAAACCGTACGTAATTCTTTCGAATAGAGAGAGAGAGAAATGGGGTTTAACGTCCACTAGACACAAACTAGGTCATTTCGGGACTAACATATGGTTTAATTTTATTTCAATAATTCGCTTGCGGGTAGGGTTCTTTAGTAGTGGGAGGAAACCGGAGTACCTGGAGAAAACCCACGATGCTGGACAGGCGACCCTTGCGACGTACAACCGGGGACTTTGGAAATAGTCATAGAGGCCTATGTAAATTGTGTTGTATTAAAAGCTTGTTCACTTGTCCACAATGGGAACTATAAGATACGGGGGTGAAGTTTTTTAATTTAATCTTTATATGAGAAGCGTGCCTTGATCTACCTGTTCTATGGAGAGAAAAAAAAATGTCGGTAAGGTGTGGTGACCTTGAAGAGCTGTCAGTCAATCCGATAATGGGAATTACCCCCTTTCTCCACACAGTAGTCTTTTTGTCGTTATTTTTTAAAAACAGGATGACGTGGGATGAATGTAAACAGAGCGCACCTGTAAAACGTCTATTTTAATGTGTTTTCGGTGTTTACAAATAAAGATACGTGTACCCAATTTATAACAATTCAACGGAAAGCCCCCTGTGTTATGTGCAGTGACAAAAACAGTAAGATAAAGAGTTCTTAAAAAAACTAAGTAATTTAATTCATTGAGTTATATTTATTTTAAAAAGCGTAGGAGGGTGGGGGTTGTGGTGGATTTGGTACATTTTTTATGTGCATAACTGAACTTATTTGATGTAGAAGTAAAATTAGAATGGTTATATGTATTATCAAACAAGGACGAATTAAGATCGTTAAGAGCTCTGGTCTAAGGACTGAGCAGATTTCAAAATCAAAATGGCACTATAAAAGACAAAATACATTTTTATTCCTGGAAATGAAAAACATACATGTATGGTATGCTGAAAATAATAGTTTTTTCATACATTTTCTCATCGCAGAATCAATGATAATTTCGTTTAATTGTACATTAATGATACCTCGGGTAATAGTGGGTGTCACGCTAATGCCATTGACTCCAAAAAGGCTGACCACTTCCCGATTCCAGTTATGACGTATTCCCACGTATAAAATCTATCATTAACACTACAGGTCTATACTAATAAGTGTATTTTAAAGATACATTCCCGCGTACAAACTGATGACATATTTGAACTAAACACATATTCAAACTAATTAATTTATCATAATTTGCTTCAAATCCTTCTCAATAACGATAGGTGCGAAGTTGGAAGAGAATTCATTGCATACACCAGAAGGTGTTGTCTTTGATCGCTGACTATTTATTTCAAATATCGAATGCTAATTAAATTCTCGGATTATCGACTGCTCGCGTCTTTTTCCGTGATTTTTATCTCAAAAAGTGTACATCAAGCGCTCAATCGACTGTCGATTAAGAGAACCCTTACATTTTCGTCCCTTGTCCGCTCCATTCGTGTTTTTCAGGGAATCCAGTATTTTTCTAGTAACATTGGATATCTTTACTTTCCATGTATATCAAAATTGCCATACTTTTATTGGAAATAACCACCTGATACATATATACTTTTCTGGGAACCTATCTTTAATATTCCTCTTGTATATGTATATTTTGATATAGTGGTGAATTTTCATCGTTTATTGTGTATCACCGTTTGATGGGCACTACTTCGGTTCCACCATTTGAAATATGAGAAATCCGGCACTGGAAAAAAATCTCGGTGCCTTACCCTTCCCTTGGTGATCTTTACTTTGTTAAATGGTCAATCCTAACCCTGTAGCCTATTCAGTGTGGTGTATAATTCGGGTAAAGTCGGTGAGACACAGATCCTGATATAATAGATCCTACATTGTAATCCACGTTAGATCTATTTGATAAGGCCAAGTTCAAGTTAGGTCAAAGGTCGTAAGATGTAAACAAGGCTAACGGTAATCCCAACCCTACCCCTAATCGTTGGCCTAGCCCGAACGCTTACACTAACCCTAACCTACGATCTCGCCAGCAATCACATACCTGGGCGATCTTGACAACAATGAGCTTGAATTAACAAATAGACCTAGCCGGGTAATCCGAGACAAAACAAATCCATTAAGCATAATAAGACAATTAGGTCAATAGCGTGCTTCCTAACAATTAAATTGTTCAGGCCAATAGTGTGCTTCCTAACGATTGAACTCTTCGGACTAATAGAGTGCTTCCTAACGATTAAAGTAATCTGGTCAATATATAGCGTCGTTCCTAACGATTAAAAAGTTCACCCAATCGCATTCTTCCTGACGACCAAGTTAATCAGGTCAATGGCCTGCTTCCTAAGGATTATACTATTCAGGCCAATAGCGTTCTTCCTAACGATTAAACTATGCGCCAAATAGCGTGCTTCCTTACGATTAAAGTATTCAGACGAATAGTGTGCGTCCTAACGATTAAACTATTCACCCAATCGCGTTCTTCCTAACGAGTAAACTATGCCCCAAATAGCGTGCTTCCTAACAAGGAAGGCATAAAACTACAGTAACCTTAAACGTTGGAAAAGTTGTTCTTTTTTCTATCAAACACGGTTTCCATGTTGCTCAAACTACACAGAATTCACCGAAGGTATCATGCAGCCACACTTCTTTTTCCTATGTATTCCACTGAACAAGTTTTGAACAAGTTAAAACAAGAATCTCTGGGAATAATATTCCAATTTGAAATACAAAGAATCTCAATAATATAACATTATTCATAAACTTCGAAAAAAATAGTGATCGACTTTTTTTTGTTATCTTCGGTTTAATAGCATCTTCGGTTTAATAGCGTTTGTCAACAAAGTAAAAATAAGTCTGGGAGTTTTTAATTCAATCACTTTCCTATCCTCTAAAATCGCACTGAGTACACTGGGTGTATCTATTTTGATTTTACTATTTTTTTACGTTGATGTTGTTTTTATTATACCTATGTATTAGGCTTTTATTATTATTATTATTATGAAAAGTAATAGTGCGTAAATTTATATTCTTCTCGCCGTTGAGGATTGACACATCTTTTGTAGTAGTTATTAAATTATGACATAGTTGTCAAATAGTATCCGAATCGCAAGACAACTCATGCGTGAATCCGCCCGTGTGTACAAAATATAGGCAACTCATGTTTATTATCTGAAAGCATAAGTGTTTTGTGCTCTTACGCTGGTTTAGTCGTCGCTCGTGTTTTTGACTAAGGTCCATCCACAGGCACTTGAAGGGATTAAAATAAATACGTCCATATTGGCCACAACCCGAGGAAGCCTGCTGGAGACCGTGGATTTTTTCTAGAGGCAATGGTGAATGGAACATTTTGCCCGAAAATAATTGATTTTACCAAAATAAAACATATTTAATGAGACATTGTGATGTAAATATTGGAAAGGGTATTGATGCCCTTATCATGAGGCTACCCCCCACCCCAATCCTAACCCTAAATGTCGTGGTTCCTCGGGTATTTTTAATTTTTGATTGAACAAAACGTTTTAGTCATCATATAAGTCACCATTTTGTATAGTCAGTTATTTATATATAGATCTACTTGTTACACAATTCATTGGACTTTTGTATTTTTCCAGCGTAAGTAAATACTCGCTGTTTGTTTACATTTAAGTTTAATGCACCCAATAACAGAAACATAATCCCGATGCACCTCAAAAATGGTTACCTGATATTCACAGTACAAGAGAGAGAAGGAGAATTGGGTTTAACGCCCACTCCACACAAACTAGGTCATTTCGGGACTAACATATGGTTTTATTTTATTTCAATAATCCGCTTGCGCATAGGATTCTTTAGCAGTGGAAGGAAACCGGAGTACCCGGGGAAAACCCACGAGGTTGGACAGGCGACCCTACTCCTTGCCACGTACAACCGGTGATTTGAAACCACGCCAGTTGGCTCAATGGCAGGCCGTATGATGCAGCGTGCGCACGCTAACAAATCGGCCATTCAACCCCCCATTCACAACACAATATGAAATGTGGTTTAACGTCCTACTGTTCTGCTCCGACTGGAGGGACAATGAAGACAGTCTCACAATGTAAACAAAACATTCTATTGACAATGATTGCTTATTATTCGTACAAGTTCTTGCTGACAAATAGTGTAGGACGTTAAACCCCATTTCATTTCATTTGCTGACAAATAACAAACAATTTAGTTAAAAAGTTAAAATGGTTGATTTGAACTTGAATAATAAGACACATTGATGAGTGTACTCGTATTACTCATGAAGGCCCCACGCAATGTCGAGTGGCAAGATTATAACATTTGTCTTCCAAATAGTATACACCCAGTTCAGTTTCTTCGGGTTTTGTTTTCAGAATATAATATGATATAAAAGGGCGTATTATCGCTCTATTCGTTCGAGTCTTATAATAGGCAAGAGAGATATGGGGGGAGGGGTAAATCTGCTAAACACAGACTAGGTTATTTCGTAACTAAAATATGGTTCAATTTATATTTCATTAATTCGCTTGGGCGTAGGGGTCTAGCAGTGTGGGGGGGGGGAACCCACGAGGTTTGACAGGCGACCCTACTCAACTTGACTCGGTGATAAACCAAGTGACCCAACCCCCGGCTCTTAAAGCACATATTAATGGAATATGAATATATACAAGTGATTAATAATCAGTTTTTAAGAAAAATATTGTAATTCCTAATGTTATGTTCGGCGAAATACGTGACCTATTCCAATTGAACAAGATTTTTTTTACGCTTGCTTAGTCCATTTCACACGGTTTTGAGGTGTTTTTTTTTTTTAAAAATTATTATTTCATCGTTCGCGAATCAACCATCACTGATTACTTCTAAATTGTGTTGTGGGATATATAGGGTCTTGAATAAATACTGGATATTTTCACTGCAAGATAACAATATCAATATTGATTAAATTGAACCGATATTGAATTCTAATTCGTATTTTTGATTTCAATTATTATTGATAATATTGAGTTAGAGGTTTAAATCCTGCAAGTAGGCTAATGGATAATGTCCGATGACAAAATTACGAATGGATTGGCCATATGTTTTAATAACAGTATCAGACTGTATGCATTTGTACGTGTAAAAATGTGATTTTTAGAAAGAAAAAAATACTCATAAGGGTAAATATTGGGCTTGTAGTATGATACAATTGTTACCTGTTTTTACAATATGTAAAAATATGGGCTTTAACGTCCTACGTGCCTGCACGGAATACGTCTTAAAGAGTGCTAAAAGGACTGCGGTGCTCGGGCCCGTAGCCAGCTCATAAAATGGGGGGGGGGCTGCTAAGCTCCCCATAGCCCCCCCCCCCCCGTGGATACGGGCCCGGCGGTGCTACAATTCCCAACTCTTGGGGAATATTTAATGACGTGCCAAGTTTTTTCGTCCGATTCGAACAATTAAACTGATGCTCTGAAACCGGAATGGAAAATCACAGGGTTAATGAGACAGCTGCTGTGTTACCAACCCTATGGGGATTAGAATAACGATATCAAGTCTTGCACCATTATTTGAAATGGTCCCCGCACCTTTCCTTAACCCTGTTATTCTCCATCAACATCTTACGCTTTACATCCTCATAATTTCTATTAATAATTCCATCTTTTATATTTTATTAATATTTATATCCTGGGATGGACCGTAATTACGCTAGTGGTGAAATCGTAACAGGATGACCTTTGAGACTGCACCAGGGTTCGATCTTAGGATGATTTGATTATTCCCCTTTATGCAGACTTCTCCTTTGATTATTCATCTACGGATCAGGTCATCCATATACCTAGATTTATCAATATAATGGAAGTCAATAGGTGTAAACATTAAAATGCCACCTCTTTACTACGGTTGACCAAAGTACAAATTATTTTTGGATACTAATACGGTCCAAAGTACACTTGCTGAAAGGAAATGAAGGAACTCCAACTTCTCCTTGTCCAAATAATTCAGTCGTTTAGGGACTAACATTGTTAAAAGAATTGTTAACACAATGAGATGCTATTTACCCTTATATATTCCAATACCTAACAACTTCAACTTGGTCTTTACTGCCCTACAAAACAGTATGTGCCCCCCCCCCCAAGGTCATATTGCACTAAACCCAATCACAGAATACAGATTCTGCTGATTCTATGTATACTGTAATTTTATACTGTGTGTGCTTCTATAGTATAGTATGATTTTATACTATATGTGCGTCTATGTATAATGGGGGACTGGGTTGCTGAATGGTTAACGCGTTTTTTCATTATCGGCGTTAAGTCAAGCCGCGTGGTTTCGAATCCCTGCTTGTAAGTGGCGAGGTGGAGGGTCGCCTGTCCAACCTCGTGGGTTTTCTCCCGCTAATGACACCTAAGCGCCAGCAAAATAATGATATAAAATTGAACCATATGTTAATTTCGAAATGATCCTCATTGTGTTGTGTGGTGGTCTCTCTCTCTCTCTCTCTCTCTCTCTCTCATGGTATAGTATGATTTTATTCTATGTGTGTCTCAATGTATAGTATAATTTCATACTATGTATAGTATGATTTTATACTATGTGCACGTTTAGGCACGATTTCATGAAAGATCATATCTATCACTCTATTGTTGTCGGCGAACCATGTTTGGCTTTTATTATGCTTGGGATCTTGAAAATAGATGAGTTGTCACCAATTCATTTTGTTTATTTAGTTATATTCATTTATTTTACCCGGTCTTCATTAAACCTGTCAGTATTCTCATTAGCCATTACTTCTTAATGCGCCAGAAAATGTGACATTTGTAATTTCGCGAGTTCATTGAGTTAAAGATACGTAATTATATCACGTGTCTTTTGTCAAATTGATTGTAAACAATCTCGTGGGTCGAAGGGACCTTAATCACTAGAGCGTGATTTGAATCATTCAACAAATCATTTTCAGTTTATGAATGAAATGAAACAACCCACAACGTAAGTGGTCTCAACTGTAAACTCCATATAGGGCACTCCGTAAGTTCAGCTAATGTATATCTGAACCGGAAAACCCATATCCGAAGCGGTGGTTCATCCCGAATGACAAATAAAAATTTGTAATCTATGCTGCGATTGGTTGGAGTTCAGATGATTGGGGGTATATTAAGGCCTCGTAGATCATGTAATTCATCACAATTTTATGAATTGATATTACATTCGATCTACAGAAAAATATTAGATATTTCTATCGAAAAGTGTGTAAAAATGTGGCGACTTCTGTCTGCATTGTGTATGATTTCTGTTGCTTACGGGGCGAGTTTAGGTGAAGCGTTGTTAGGGAGAGACAGTTTTCCTATTCGATCAGCTGACGAGTTGTTTGATTCTGCCGTAAGTTTATATTTTATCATCAAACATTTCAGAAAATCATAATATTTGTTTTAGACTAGTTTTAATTCATTTTGATACAAATGATAAAATTCAATACAAATTATAAAATTTTGATAGAGATTAAAAAAATTTTGATACAGATTAAAGCAATTTTGATACAAATTATAAAACTTTTATACAAGTTATATAATTTTTTTCTACAAATTATAACATTTTTTTACAAATTATAACATTTTGATACAAATTATAACATTTTGATACAAATTATAAAACTTTGATACTTATTATAAAATTTTGAGATAATAAACCAAATAAAAAATTTGATACCAATTATAAAATAGTATTCTAATAATATTTCATAAATAAAGACAGGAATGTGATACAAATTATTAAATTTAATATAATCTATATTGGTTTGAAATTTATGAAATTTAATATAATCTATATTGATTAAAAATTCTTTATTGTGTAACTTTTTTTCTAATTCATGTAGACTTGAAATTCACATTTACTATGAAGTACTATTTAATTATTATCATACTATATATCATATAGTTATATAAATCTGATACAGGGCGGCGGGTTTGCCAAGATGCAACGAATAGTCGTTCGGGTGGAACGACAAATCGAGGTCTCGTGTACACACTTAACTAGTGTGCAAGTAAAAAGAACCCTTTACAGTTGGAATTTGAATTAAGTGTAAGATGTAGTGCTGTATCCGGGCAAAATGCCCCCCACCCCACCCCGCGGCACACTATATGTCACATGACCGCCTTCATTAGCCCAGTCAGTGTAGGATGTTAAAACCACTTTACATTTCATTTCTTTAAATCGGTCTGAAAAAAAAAGAATTTAATACATGTTCGATTTGGTTTACAGGAATTCCTAGAAAAATATGGTTACTTGCGATCTACTGATAAACAGGGGGTTTCACATTCTGAATTTGAAATCCTACAATCTATACGGTAAGTGGAATCTACATCACTAGATGGTTTAGTTATATATAAAAAAAGGCATGTTTCTTTTGAATAAATTGAACGCTCTGTCAAATAGCCCTAATCTTTATCATATTTTATAATGTCTGTACTATAAGTATTCCAGATAAGGTGTGTATCATGTCAATGTTGTTTTTATTTCAGAGATTTCCAGAAATTTAATGGTTTGGTAGAAACTGGTTTTCTCGACCAGGATACTCTTGATAAAATGAAAGCACCAAGGTGTGGTTTCCCCGATATCATTAGAAACACTAGTAAACACTTCGATCCTAATTCACCTCTATCTTTCACTACTTTAGGTGAGTTATAATTTGAATGCTGACGCTGATAATATTTTAACGAATTTTGAATATTAGAATATTTGGCAACATTAATCCTGTTTTTGAAATTTGTTTTTAAAACAAAGTCAATAAAAGTCGTTAAGACATGAAATATAAAATGTCGGTCTATCCATGAAGGTTTCAGATTTAAAATTTATTAATAAAACATCGTATTTATGTCACTTTAATTTACGTTTGTGTTTTGTTTACTTTACTAGGTACAAAATGGAATAAAAATGTTATTACATGGAAGCCCGTGTCTTATACCAGACAACTATCCGGATCTGAACAACTGTAGGTTTATATAATAAATTATTTTCATGGTTAAAGAAAGCCTAGTAATGTCATAATAATACACAAATTGAAATGTATGATATATGAGCAAAGTTTCAAATTTCTTTCATGTTTTATTTATTTAATTAATTGTTTCAACAACTTGTAGAGCGGCGATACAGAAGGCTTTGGATCATTGGGCTGAAGTAACACCATTAGAATTTAAATACACGCAAGGTGTGGCTGATATTGAGATCAAATTTGCTTATGGTGAACACGGCGATGGTGCTTTTAACGGTTTTGATGGAAGAGGTAATCTTTGCTACTATTTTATCCTTAGTTTTAAATATTTTTGTCTATCGTAGCTTGTGGTTCAAATGCTCTAATGGCAAATAATGTTGTTAATGAGTAACTACAATCTCTGCAGTGATCAAACAAGACTCACTTTGTACCAATTTCACATTACTTTATTCGCGATTTCAACAGGATAATTTTTCGTAGAAAATATCGCGAATGAATCAACTTCTAGAGCTGATATATGATGTTATGAATCTGGCCTGGGGTGTTGTTAAATAAATTGTTTAATACGCGAAGGTGAATACAGTTTAAAGATTAAACACCTATTTATGTGTAAATGGTGTATTAATTGTTGTTTAATTAGTAAATAATTTGTTAATATTTGCTCTCTTGCCCTCATAATTAGTTTGAACTGATTATGCATTTAGATATATGACTGAAAGAGCCTAATTTAATTCGAGTCTGTAAACTGGTACAATTCGGCCAGTTTTCAGTTGAAACAGTGATTAATACATTACTGAAAATTACTGGTCATTTTGGTGCGTAGATATTAGTTATACGGTCTGCCCTTTTGGGTAGTGAAGTGGTGACATTTCTGTAAATTTATAAACGATAACTTCAGCTTTTTCAAATACATTATTAATAACATTAAAATGTTCTACTTTTAGGAGGTGTACTGGCCCACGCTTTCCGACCTGGTGATCAGCCCCTCAATGGTGATGCCCATTTTGATGAAGGCGAGAAATGGACCCTACAGGGAGATGATGGCAGCAATTTAGAAATCGTTGCCGCTCACGAATTTGGTCATGCACTGGGTTTGGGCCATTCTCAAATCAACCCCGCTCTCATGGCACCATACTATAAATACTCTCCAAAACTGAAACTAGAGTACGACGACATAAGAGCTATACAGTTTCTTTACGGTAAGTGACAAGGGTGTTGCTTAAACCAAAGGGTGCAGCATTTCGAAATGTATCAATTCCTGTAAAATTGTGGAATAGATCGAAAAAGTAAATAGATTACATTTACAATGCAAATCAAGCTCTAAAAGAAATACTCTTCGTTCCTTCCAAGAGTAAACTTGCATAATATCTGTATCTAACAATAACAATTACTTATTGATTGTGTTTTTCTTTAGGTGCCAATCCACGTGTAAGAACCAATCCACCAACAACAACACCACCAACAACAACAACACCAAGAGGAGAGCGACCCGATTACTGTGATATGAAAATGGACGCTATAGATTTAGGTTGGTATACTTTTTTTCTGTTTCCAAATATAGGGAACGCTGAACTCATCGATGACTTCTACTATTTACGATTTTACCAATATTATATATCCAGGAATAGGAGGGACTTATGGAAGACTAGGGTTTTTTTGCAAACTAAATAAGTTGCCTCATTAAATAAAGTTTTTTTTTATTATTATTCTTTCACTAATATTTATCTTCTTCTAACCATGTTATGATTTTAGGTCCAGATGGAGCCGTATATGGTTATCGTAGAAACAAGATTTATAAAATGAATGAGAACGGCCTGGTCAGTGGTTTCCCTAAACTTATTACTTCTGTGTTTCCTGGTGCCCCCAGTAGAATAAGAGCTGTTACATATTCTCCTTCAGCTAGACAAACCTACATGTTTAAAGGTAATAATTCATATACATATACGGATTTAAGGGGGAGGGGGTTGTACGTTGCAAGGAGTAGGGTCGCCTATCCCACCTCGTGGGTTTTCTCCGGGTACTCCGATTTCCTCACACTGCTAATGACCCCTGTGCTCAAGCGAATTATTGAAATAAAATTAAAAACCATGTGTCAGTCCCGAAATAACCTAGTTTGTGTCGAGTGGACGTTAAACCTCATCCCTCTCTCTCTCTCGCTTATCAGTGTCAACATGTCATTCAGTACTGCAATCGGAAACACTCAATATATTGGGCGAGTAAGTAAGCAAAGGGAAGACGAGTCATTGAATTTGAAGTAACCTTCACCAATAGACAATATCCTGTCACTGGTACATATATACGTCACCAGCTAAAATGTGATCTAACATATTTTAAACTGTTTTAGTTATTAGTCACATAGGCATACATACAAATTGAGCTTTTTAAACAGTGAAATCGTTTTTATACTGATGTAAGATCACTTTGTGATGTAATTTCATAGATGCAAGGCATTATTTATTTTATGTAGCTGAGCAGGGGGGAGGGACTCGTCAAGCCCCGCCCCCCCCCCTGGATCCGCCTCTGGATTAGTCACCAAGTAGGTCTCTATTCAATTGCTATTCTACCCAAACGCACTGTTTAAAATGATGACTAATGTTATTTTAATCCACTGCTTTATTTATCTTCTTTTATAAAGTTAACGACGTGAACACTACTATGTTATGAGTGTAATGAAACCTAAACATAAGAAAATAGACGTAGGCTACCCCAGTAGCGTTAATATAGGAGTGTAATAACAAAAGAGAGAAAATGGGAGGGTGGGGTGGGGCGGTAAAATTTAATGGGGTTTAACGTCGCACTGTTCTGTCCCGACTGCTAATGAAGATAAACATCCTTAAAGGGGAAGACCAACGATTTTAAACAATGTTTCCATAAATCAAAAATAGATATACATATATAATCCCCTCTGGAAAACAAACATAATATTTTTGTAAGCGAGAAATTGATTTTTTCTCATTAAAAGCGCAAGTGATTATTTATCAATGTATATTTAAGATTAATGTAAACCTTGTTGAAAATTGTTGGTCTCCCCCCTTAAAGCTCCAATTTCATATTTTTAAGTTATATTTTTAAAAAGTATTAAAATAGATGGTATCTATTAAGAGTCCTACCTTGTTAAAGCATAATACTATTATTCACTATTGTAAGTTGGGAAATTGGCAAAAATATCATTTTCAACTTCAAATACAAACGTTTAAAGATAGATATTCCATGAGGGGTGGTGGTAAAAACAAGGGAGGTAATTGTGTTATTATTTCCGACTTGAATGATTTTCACGTGTGGAAAATAATGCCTATGGTCGTATAACAGTGAGTTGGCAACCTTTGAGCAAAAGAAATAGAAATAATTATGTTTTGACTTAGAAAATATGAAATTCTGGCTTTAACACTTAGATACACGTAAATAGAACATCTTACCTTGCAGCTAAATGGAACAATATTTTTTGTATTTCAGGAAGTATGTTATGGAGATATACATATTTCAAATTAGATGCTGGCTATCCTAAAATTATTGACATGACAAACTTCCCTGAGAAACCTCATGCTGCTATGTGGTACAGTGACAACTATATACAAAATGCTCTATTCCTCTTCGGTGTAAGTATTATTCTTTTTATCCAAGAGTGTATCTTTAATTTACGGTTTCAATGACATTAGATTTTAATTTAAAAAGTGGATATTACCTGAGACTAGATCAATTATCACTCAATAAATGTATGATTATAATTTTTATCAGACCATACCCAGGTGGGGTAATCCAGCTTAGTGGTGAATTATAACAACGGCCATTGAGGGGATGTTATATAGATTTCATTTTTTTATGATTTCAGCATCGATATTTCTGGCAGTGGGATCCCCAAAGAGAGATTATAGTAAGAACAATGAATATTAATCAGTTTTGGACAGGAGTTCCTGATAGTCTGGAAGCGGCATTTAAACATAGTGATGGTTATATTTATTTCTTTAAAGGACTCAAGTAAGTTGTTTTAATCATAATTTCTGAATAGCCACTATGCTTTCTTCGTTATGTTCGTCGCAGTAAATGAGCGTCTGCGGCCATTCATATTGTGTTCCGACTGCAGTGATCCGTATGCGGTGATAGCTATGAATTCGAAGGCTTAAACTATATCGAGCATAAACAAATATTGTCTGAAGAATTATTTCTTCTGCACTTTCCCGCCTAATATGCCAACAGCGAAAAATCAAAATCTTCAAAACCAAATGCCTCTGACACAATCCAGTTAACTTTAATGAATGACTTTGTAAAATAAACAAATGTTTGTCGTAGTTTTTATATTTTGTACCACTCTTGTTCTGTTATATTTATTTTTGTTATTTTACAGGTATAGAAAATTCAACCCGAATAAAAGATATGTAGAAGATGGTTATCCTAAAACATATAGTGCAGCTTGGTTCAAGAACAGATGTGGCAACGAGCCTCGATAAGTTATTTTGTGACATTTCGCGAATTTATGTGTTCATTTTTAATTTATGTTATTTCCGTGGTTAGTTTCTTATATCCTCGTCTTTAATTTATGTTATTTCCATGACTACTCTCTAATACCCCGAACAATATTTTGTCTGTGCTCTCTCGATTAATCAAGCTCGATATCCGCGGTGGTCTGATTCCGTTTTATTCCACTGTGATACCGAGGAAATCGGTCTGAGGGTCATTGGATGACCTATACTACTATACCGGGAATTTGATACGGTATATGCAGATGTGCAAATATGGAGAGTACAATTATGGATTATTTTTTGATAACAAAATGTACAGTTAAAGCGAGAATTTCATATTTTTAAGTTACAAATGTTTTGAAATATAGCCTATAAACAGTCCTACCTTGTTGAAGAAAAGTCATATTAATCCAATAATTCACTATTGCTAGTTGAGAAATTGGCAAAATATCATTTTCAACTTCAAATTCAAACGTTTGAAGATAGCTATTCACACGGAGGATAGAAAAACATGGGAGGTAATTGTGTTATTATTTCCGGTCTGAATGATTTTTAAGTGTGAGAATTATACTTATGATCGTATAATAGTGAGTTGACAACCTATTAAGCAAAAGACAAAGAAATAATTATGTCTTGACTTTCTTAGAAAATATGAAATTCTCACTTTAAGCTATAACGTCTAGTCTGGTATTCGAGACTCAACTCTTGGTATGACCACTTCTTTTCTTCGAAAAACCCTTTTGTAAATATATATTTTCTATATCGTATAAATCTGAATTGTTTTATAGTCATTGTAAATTATTATTTCATTTTATTTACATACGTTTTATTGAATTTTATTTATTTGTTATTTACCGGTTATGTACTAAGATTTGCTATTGCAAATAATGCAGAGGGGTGGGGTCGGGTCGGGTCTATGTATAGTTATTAATCATGTCTTGTGATGCACCCACTCCCTAAAATAGGGGCCTTATATTAAAAACAAGATTGACCTTATTAATATATATATCTCTTTGTTAATATATTTTTCAAATCAAGTCCATACCATCATTTTCTGAAATCCTGACTACGGAACAGTTTACATTACATCGTTTTAAATTTAATCGGGTTGGTTTGAATATTTAATTCTTACTTTAATTTGAAAGTTAAAATTGATTTGTGAAATCTAAGGTCATTTTTACCAAAATGTTGTGCAATGTTGTATTTTTAGATTTTGTCTTTTGTAAATTTGTACGTTTGACAATAAACTTTTTTTTTAATTTAGTTTTAAACTTGTTTCATTATTAATTTATGACTTTGCATGATCCTTTTAAAACAACAAACGAATTAGTTGAAATTTGTCTACAGTATTTGATTAATCTCAAGGAGATGGGAATTCGACACTATTTTTTGTGGTGAAAGGTGAAAAGGGAACTCGCCGTGACTGAAAATCAGTACCGTAATGGATACAAACATCAACTCTCAACTCTCCGTGTTTCGAGATAAGAGCGATGGTCCTATATAGTTCCAAGTGGCTAAAATGTTGAGTTATACTGATGTGTTTGTCTTTAGCTACGATTGGATGCCTTTAGTGCCAAACTCAGTTTCTTTATTAATGCACGTAACATCTTTTTAAAAAAAGATAATTTGATACTATTAGGAACATTTAAACATACAGTGGCCAATGTAGTAGTAGCACAACTATCGTCTCACTCCAAATATTCGCGTTTAAATCAATGAAGCGTTGTTTTTGTCCGACACACAGCGTCACACGTTTACCGTTTAAAATGGCGTAGTTAGTAACGGCTTAACGTCTCGATTTTAAATACGATAATTTATACACGTTTCTGGTAGGATTATATACTTAATTTTAGTTGGATGAGGCAGAAATATGATAAATAACAATTATCAATCGTTGTTTTGATGAAAAATATTGTCAATTTTGCTTACTGATGCCCGATGCGATTCGCGTTCGGCTTTGCTACGTGGAACCATCTCTTATCTACTGTAGATTCCAACAAACCAAATTAAAGATCTTCAAAAGTACTATAATTTGAAACAACTCCAGCACACAATGCTAGGTTCCCACTATCACGATTCGTGCAATGAATGAATCGTGGTTTGAGTCATGGAGTGTATTCGTGGTGATCCCGATCTTGGCTCACGATTTTACTATGCCCAATTAACCAGTGCATGGAAGAATATTGGAGTTAAACTAATTGCGTGACAAACGAGGCTATCAACATTGACATAATGTAAACAATACTGTGCGGAGACGAACAGACTTTCACCGTTTTCAATACCTTAAATCACTGTCCAAAGTTTTAGGGAAGACCTCAGCTTAAACGAAGGGATGTCATCTCGGTTTAACAGCTCCTTAGCTCGCGTTATACGTATATGCACCAACGTTAAATAAAGATTACTTCTTTTATGTTGCTGTACTGAAGTGATAGATTTGATTGAACGGGAAGAATAGATAAACTCCCTCAAACGTTCAAGTATCAGAAGCCAATCCAGCAATGGTCAGAAAGGAATTTCTAGGGTCATTGCTCCAGGAATATGTCCAATATCCAATCTATATTTATTAACCTCAGATCGTTTCGACCAGTTGTGGGTAATATCCCCGATATACTAAACGGACCAGTGTCTCGCTAGACTAACCTTATATAGTATTATAGAAGTACGAAAACACTGCTACTACTATTTAAAATTAGTTTAATATTTGAGAAAAAATACAGACAATAACACAACAGGGTGAAAATAACAAGGTTTTAACAAAGATTTACCATATCTTTACAATATATTACAGAAACAAACATCTTAAAATATGACAAACACAAGAAAATTGAATTTAATTACTCATCCTCATTTACTTTTCAATACTCTTATTTATCTATAGAAATGTAGTACATGGTCCTCTTTAACCAAAGTAGACCAATTGCTTACCATAGGGCCCTGTGTGTAGGACCTTTGCTTGGGTAAACTACCTCATACCTAAGTACATTTTGAACCCAAGTAGTAATAAGTAGCTATTTCTGGTCATTTTCAATAAATCATTCACTAAACAGATTTTGGTTGTGAACTTTCAGACCAGTGATATGATTTCAAATTTTTTCTTGTCGGACATTTTTTACTGATATTAAAGGGACATAACTCTTATCGTTATTTGAGGAGGCAGTTTGGAAAATAGCGTCGGAAATGTCCCGAATATACAGCGAAATCCCATCACTGCTTCTCACACACAAAAAATGTTTCTAATTGGGCCCCACAGCTCCTAAAGGCCAGATGTGCTATTATATACCTTAAATATATCAATCAATATTCAAACTTATCAAAAAAAAAAAAAAAACTAATCAAAGAATTTAAGAGTTAATATTATTAATATGGCCTACAAGATGTGATTGGTTAACTCGGATATATCCACACCTTGATTAATACTTGAAAGAAGTGAAGAATATATATAATTTACTTTAATTGTATTAATTGATGACAAAACATATAAGCTTACATTTTATTTAATATTAGTATGTAATTGAATGCTCTTCATGAAGCTATGAGTAGGCACCTGATACCACTTTTGAAATTTATTTGAAAGTTTACACATAACAATTTCTGTCAATCTGATTAAAATACAGATCTAATTTCGTTTTTTTTTTTATACTTTCCTATACTCGCCTCTACCACATGAAGATCTGACCGGTTGTAGTGGGAGGTCACATCAGAGATTATAAAAGCAGCTTGATTAAGCAATCAGAGTTGATGTTTCTAGTAGGATACCCACAGCTCGGTGCATCCTACACCAAGAACTCACTTTAACAGATCATTTCATTGGCTAATCCCTCGCATCAACAAGAAGGCCGGTTAGATAACAACTCCTCCAGATCCTAGTGTAGTAAAGACGTCTTGTGGATATAGGCTTTATAAATGGACATATTATTATTTATTATTAAAATGAATTTTTGAACTATAAAAATCAAAACAAAATAGTATCTGTGTATTATCAGATTTAATTTCGGTGATACTTTTGAATAGTTATTATTCATAAATATGATATTTACGCTGAGAAAATGAATGAAGCAATAGTGATCAGGTTGCTGAGAATAATTCACTACTAAGTGAACAAATATATTTGCTGTGCCCTTGACCTAAGATACATATATATATATACACATGATTATATAAAATAGTTTGTACTTCAATAAATTATATATACATGTTTATTGTTTATATATTAAATTTGAAAACTTAACACCACAGTATTTTAAAGCTAAGCACATACAATATATATAAATTTATACATAAGTAAGTAATATATACAAAACAATACATTGTGCATTTATATATTTACATTTGTTCTTTATAGTATACAATTAAAACATTTAAAGAGGAAGAGAAATGGGTTTTAACGTCCACACAAAATAGGTTATTTCAATAATTCCCTTGGGAGGTATCCGGGAGAACCCAGAGAAAACCCATGAGGTTGGACAGGTAACCCTACTCCTTGTCCCGTACACCTGGGAATCAAAACCACGCCAGTTGAATCAATGAAAGACCTTATGATACAATGTGCAAGCACTAACCATTCAGCCACCCAACCCAAAAGTTAAGTGGAAATCTTAGAATATCACAAAATACAAACACTTATCATATCTAAAGTTAATATTCCTTTGACCTTTGACCTAATGTCATAACAATCGATTAAAAACTACATGTATATCAAAACTACTTAGACTAAATCCTAGTGATAGATGAATTTAATCACCATGATCAGTCATCTGCAAACATTTGAGTTGAAAGGATTAGGTTTCTTTTCTTAGTTTACACATATTATTTTAAATTCAATACCAGGTTTTCTAGTAGCACTGGGTGACCTATAGAGATACATTCCCACAAAAGTATTAGTCAGGTGGTTATTTTCATTAAATGTATTGCAAATTTGCTATATATGGAAAGTAGAGACGCCCAATCTTACTAGAAAAATACTGGATTCCCTTAAAAACACCTATGGGCAAGAAATGGGCAAAAATGTCAGGGTATCACTAATTGTTACCCTTGACTAAGGGAGCGGTAGTTATGCTTTTATCAAATGATTAAACAGTTTTGGGAACGTTGAGGGGTTCAACTCTACAATAGACATTGTAATTAAACGGTAGAAATGTGTGGTAACGACCAATATATTCTCAAAATGGACCCTCTTTCAATCAGGTTAAATGATAAACATGGCTTCTGAAAATAGATTTTTTATATCTTGGGGTATTTATTCCTTAATAAAATGTTTTGAGAATGTATTGAAGCAAATCTTTGATACATTAATTAGTTTGCATATGTTTTTAGCATTATTAACTTCAGTGGAGCTAATTGTGTATTGTAACATCCATGGAAATGAATTCTTTTACTAGGGGATTCATCACAAAGCCTTAAATCCAATAAATATTGAATTTACTAAAAATGGAAACTAAATCTGTAAAATGTCTAAATTAACATTCAATACTACAATCTTAAGTGTCCCAATCTTTCAGTTTCCTGGGTGTCAGTGCTGGGATGTTCCCATTCTTCCCATTTCGAACGTGCTTGAGTTCCAATCGCCTAATTTCCTAGGTGCATGTGCCCTAATTGCCCCATTTTGTAAGTGGTTGCTCCCTATTTTTCCATTTTCCTAGTTGCTTGTGTCAAAAGACCTCCCATTACCAAATCTTCCTTTTTTATAGATGGCTGTGAGTCTAATATCTGTTTTCCTATGCTCCCATTCTCCTCAATTAAGATGCTCTCAATCACTCATTTTGAAAACATGACTCAATATCTGCATTGAATCAGGAATGTGACAAATATTCTTACAACAAAGTTTCATGAAAAACTACAATGTGTCCCATAACAAATAACACTGTTCTTATATACAGACTATTCTTGGATGTCACTGCTATGTTAAGTTTGTTTGTTAAAAGTCGACCATGAGCAATTGCAGAGGTAGGTTTCTGAGTCCAAGATGGGGGAAGGCTTGATAAAACATACAGCGAATTGATATGTGACAGGACAATTATTTCATAATAAGGTTTAGCAATAATTATTTTGTTTTTAAAATAGCTCTTCTGTCACAACGTTGCAAAGGTAACTCTTAGGTTTCCATTTTGTTTTTAAAATAGCTCCTCTGTCACAATGTTGCAAAGGTAACTCTTAGGTTTCCATTTTGTTTTTAAAATAGCTCCTCTGTCACAACGTTGCAAAGATAACTCTTAGGTTTCCATTTTGATATAACTCTGGAACTAACATGTAGGTAATATAATTGGAACAAACGGTTGTTATCATCACAGTAATTCTGGTAATCTTAAACCTGGTAAAGTAGAATCAACACAATTCACCCAGAAATTTGCACAAGGGGCATGATACTGTCGTCTGCCATATGTTAATTTGGTCACATCTTCATCACACCATGTTGCTTTTATTTTTACATCCACATTTAAAAGGCAGACGCCACATGCATTGAATTGAGCTTCTTCAGAATCAGATTTAATAACACCAAACTTAAAATCAAATGCTTTGATGTCCGGCTGAAAAATAAACAAGATGAAGTAAAATTTAAAAAATATAACTTTGATATCGGGTCCTGTTTTCATAAAACAGTCAACAATTTACTCAAAATTGTTCGTGTTATTTTAATTAAAATATAGCCCTTAATAAAACTTTTGTTTTTTTAATGTCTCCAATAAATCAATAAGAAACTATGTGCAAAGTTTTATGTTTCTGGATCAAAGATATATATTTTCTCATTGAAACTGGAGTAAATTCTTAGCTTAAGCCTGAGAAAGCCTTGTGAACTCACAGCTAGGTCATTTATACAGGAAACCCACAATTGAATTTCATTATCATGCTTAGGCTTAATACATCCTTGGCATCCTTACTTGGCTGATAAATAACAGACTCTGTTTTAATTCAATAATAATAATAAAATTGCAATGTTATCTTTTCTCAGCTCAAAATATTTCAAACAAATTATACATAAAACCCCCCAGACAAATAGCAGAAATTGAGTTAAGTCTGCACTTGTTGAACACATTGACAAAAATTCTATAACATTTCAACTATATCTTTGAAAGTATAACAGTAATTAATATCATATCTATACGGCATATTAAAACTTACCAAAACAGAAGCACCAACAAAGAAAGCTGTTAAATTATTCCAGGCTAGATCTATATCTTTTAACAGTCTCTCTAAAGGGGGTGTTGTCAGATCTGTAATAGAATCATTAATTTGTTTCAATAAATTTTTCACATGGAACATTAAATTAGGAACGAACTATCTATACTAAATAGGAGTAAAATCTATCCCGATTTAAATTACATCACAAAAAATGATTTAAATTAGATTCTTAGAGTCGATGATTGAATATTGCGACAGTTGAATAAAGAGCTGACTGTTCTTGCTATAATCGTTCCAAAATAGATAATACAAAATGAATATATTGAAAATTTAAATTTAAATTACTTTATTCTGAGCCATGTTACAAGTATTTGTTGTTTCAACCAGATGTGTGCATTGATTTTTTATAATCGTAACCATGGTACTGGTACATTCGAGACTGAGCCTTGTTTTTTCATATTTAAATCAAATCATTATTTTCCCGACCATTCTAATCGGGTTAAAATATTGAGCATCTGATTTCATCAAGAGTTGATTATGAACTTATCATGTTAATAAATGTCTAATTAATAATTTAGACAATATTTCAAGCCTCAAGAAAGACCTGCAATTGGTAGTAGTAGTAGTTCTTGGTGTTTAACGTCCGCTTCCACCGAAGGTGATATCGCAGACAAGTCTTATTTTTGATTTTCATTATCTAAGCGCACGCGCAGGGGTCTTTGCTGTGGGAGGAAACCAGAGTGCCCGGAGGAAACCCACGAGGTTGAGAAGGAGCCCCTATCTCCATGCCACATACGCTCACACCAGGGCTCGAAACCACAGCCGCAAGCCAGAGGTGACCGGCCAGCTAGAGGTCGAAGCGCGGCACTCTAGACCACTAGGCCATCCCAACCCCCCTGCAATTGGTATATTTAGCTATCTTTTACATGGATTAAGACATTTAAAAATGTATATTGTCTCAAAAATGCATGATCTCGATTGGCAAATTTGAATTTATCTTTTGACATAAAGGCTTGTGGGCTACATATAAATATATTTGTAGTACTTACTATGTGCTTTCATGGCAGTCATAACTCGACAAGCTACCCTGTAAATCTCTACAATACCTATAAAATATACAAAATACAAATTTACACCATGAATCTTCTAAGTTGCATAAATTGCTCAGTTTGAGGATGGTCAGTGATAGACTTTACACTCACTTATATACTGAAACCCACCAGCACTATACATGTATATACGTTTTTTGGAAAATGTTAATTTATTAAATATCAAAAGATGTAACTTCCTAAACCCTTTAGATTTTGGTAATCCATGTATATCATTATGTACCTCTAACTATAATAGAGGGTTATAAACAAACATCATTTGTTTGTTTGTACATGACATGCATACTTTTTAATATACACATCTTGAAATTGTATATCATAAAACCTTGCTTATAAAATAGATTATCAGACTTAATTCAATGATGAATCAAATTTGTGACTTTTGGTCTTTTCCTTATAATATTATGATTATTACTGCAGCAACATATTCTACTAAATTTAATATCAAATTTGTAACTTTTGGTCTTTCCCTATATTACAATTATTACTGTAGTAACGCATTTATTATGAGACTTAATTCAAGGTTGCAACAAATTTGTAACTTTTGGTCTTTTCCCTGTATTACTGGAGTAAATGTTATCTTCTAGTGACTAGTTCTCTTTTACTTACCAGTTATATAAGATGATCCTTGGGATGATTTTAAAACTTCATTACATACACTAGATGAACTGATAGAATTAAATATAGTGTTAGAATCTTTAATCATTCTCCAACAGTTGTCTAAACATCTTTCCCATTCATAACTATACCGGTCACTGGTCTAAAATACACAAAAATACATAGATCTCAGTATACGGATAGGTTGCCAGGCAACAACATATACAACCACAGATGGCAAGTCATTCGAGCAATCCATAAAGGTTGTCACATATCTTTTTGTAGGTAATTTTATGATGACCTTTGTTAGATATGATCGTATAAAAATCTTTGTAAATATCGAATAGAATTGAACCATTTTTTTGACTGATATTCCTTTTTGGGATTCAGAGAGCCACACTGGGTAAGATGCTAGCTCTCAACTCGCAAGTGTAAAGGTCTATGTTCTGGATTATCAGGATTTTCCACCATGGTTTCCCCTTGTCAGTGGTGCAGGACGGAGGGTCTGACAAGGGGAAACCGTGGTGGAAAATCTGGATGAACTTTCTTAGCCAATGCAGTGATCGAACACCCAACCTCCAGGTAAGCGAGTCAGTGTCTTACTCTTTTTAACAAGTGAGTAGAATTTGTGAGATATAATATTGAAAAGTAACGTACCATTATTTCATCTGTAATATTATATTTATCGGCTAATGATTTTATTACACCACCAGTTAATGTGGTCTGTGACATATTATTACTTATACTATTACTGCTGTTTACAATACCTACAAATATACAAACAATAATTCATTCTTTGATTGGCATTTAGTAACTGAAGATACTAACACAAGTTACAATTTTATGAATACACAAATACTTAATTTAATACTAAGAAACATTTCGACGAGGATACTCTCCTCTGTATCAAGCAATTGATTTGTTAGATAAAGACAAAAGTATTCTCGTTGAAACTTTGCTTAGTATTAAACTCAATAATTGTGTATCAAACAATAATTCATTCTCATGGTAGCTGTCGTGATTAACCTTTGAACTGTCATGCTAATTTGCTAGCAAGAGAAAATGATTCAAAATTGCAAAACCTTTCAGAAACAGGGTAAAGTAAAAGAATGATCTTGTTAAAACACATATTCTACTAAATTTAATATCAAATTTGTAACTTTTGGTCTTTCCCTATATTACAATTATTACTGTAGTAACGCATTTATTATGAGACTTAATTCAAGGTTGCAACAAATTTGTAACTTTTGGTCTTTTCCCTGTATTACTGGAGTAAATGTTATCTTCTAGTGACTAGTTCTCTTTTACTTACCAGTTATATAAGATGATCCTTGGGATGATTTTAAAACTTCATTACATACACTAGATGAACTGATAGAATTAAATATAGTGTTAGAATCTTTAATCATTCTCCAACAGTTGTCTAAACATCTTTCCCATTCATAACTATACCGGTCACTGGTCTAAAATACACAAAAATACATAGATCTCAGTATACGGATAGGTTGCCAGGCAACAACATATACAACCACAGATGGCAAGTCATTCGAGCAATCCATAAAGGTTGTCACATATCTTTTTGTAGGTAATTTTATGATGACCTTTGTTAGATATGATCGTATAAAAATCTTTGTAAATATCGAATAGAATTGAACCATTTTTTTGACTGATATTCCTTTTTGGGATTCAGAGAGCCACACTGGGTAAGATGCTAGCTCTCAACTCGCAAGTGTAAAGGTCTATGTTCTGGATTATCAGGATTTTCCACCATGGTTTCCCCTTGTCAGTGGTGCAGGACGGAGGGTCTGACAAGGGGAAACCGTGGTGGAAAATCTGGATGAACTTTCTTAGCCAATGCAGTGATCGAACACCCAACCTCCAGGTAAGCGAGTCAGTGTCTTACTCTTTTTAACAAGTGAGTAGAATTTGTGAGATATAATATTGAAAAGTAACGTACCATTATTTCATCTGTAATATTATATTTATCGGCTAATGATTTTATTACACCACCAGTTAATGTGGTCTGTGACATATTATTACTTATACTATTACTGCTGTTTACAATACCTACAAATATACAAACAATAATTCATTCTTTGATTGGCATTTAGTAACTGAAGATACTAACACAAGTTACAATTTTATGAATACACAAATACTTAATTTAATACTAAGAAACATTTCGACGAGGATACTCTCCTCTGTATCAAGCAATTGATTTGTTAGATAAAGACAAAAGTATTCTCGTTGAAACTTTGCTTAGTATTAAACTCAATAATTGTGTATCAAACAATAATTCATTCTCATGGTAGCTGTCGTGATTAACCTTTGAACTGTCATGCTAATTTGCTAGCAAGAGAAAATGATTCAAAATTGCAAAACCTTTCAGAAACAGGGTAAAGTAAAAGAATGATCTTGTTAAAACACATCAATTTTAAACAAAAAAGAAAGATAACAATATTTCCAGAACGTTTATGGACTGGGTCGTGGTAGATACAACCTGTACTATCAACCAAAATTTATGTAGCTGATTTCAATTCAAAATAATGTCAATCTTTCTCCATATTACACCAAAAGTTCATAAAATGTTCACAATTAATGTGTAAAATGAATTAGAAGCATGAGTTGAAACAAAACAATTTGTAACTGACTGTTGCCGGTCTTTAATATCCTGCCTACCTTATACTGTTATATCTTTATATATTGATGTATCCATGATACAACTATAGATATATATATATATATACTATCATAAACTATTTTGTATATAAAGTATATATATATGTAACATATGTTAATATTGATTATATACTATACCACAATATACCTAAACCTGTTAAATATCAAATATACGTGTGAAAAACACCAAGCCATCGTAGTCAGTTTCTAATCAATTTCTTTTCACTGCATCAATGAATACAAAATTAAACAATAGCATTGTATTTCAGCTATTGTTTTTAGTCACAACCCTAGGTTTTATGTATCACTCTTGTATAGCCAATGTATAAAGCAGCCAAATACCACATCTAGGTGTTGTAACACATCAACCTGGACTACTTTTCATATTTGGTGTGTGAAGTAATCAAGTTGGTTTCAGTGCATCAATGAATAAAACAAAATACATGCGTTGCCATTTTTCATAACAATAAATTTTGGTCGCTCTTTATTTAATTACTATTGTGTTTTATCATTTGGGACATCTTAATACATAACAGGAAATGGCAACACCAGTGAAAAAGATCAAAGACATGCAGAGAAAAAAGATTCAAAGAATTACACTTTCACCCACAAAACACAATGCTCTAACCCACTTAAATAACAAACACAATGCTCTAACACATTTTTTCACCCACTCTACTCTACCACTTGTACACTAATACCAAACACAGTTCTTTCACCCATGGGTACTCTGCCATCAAGCACAATGCTGTCACTAACCCACTCTACTCTCCCAAAACTATGCACTCTCCCTCAAAACACACTCCTCACAAACCTATACTCTCCCTCAAAAAAACCTACTCTAACCCACTCTTATAACACTATACACTCCCTCAAAACACACTACTCTTGCCCACCATAACAAAACAATACTCGTGAAACACACTACTCTAACCCACTCTCACAAAACTATATACACTGCCAAAAATTACACTACTCTAGAGCACTCACAAAACTAAACGGTTCCTCAAAACACACTACTCTAACACATCATAACAAAACTACATGTTCCTTCAAAATTTGATTCTCTAAGTCACTCTTGTTAAAATTATACTCTACCTCAAAACAAGCTACATGTACTCTACTAACCCACCATTACAAAAAAATATACTCCCTCAAAACACACTACTCTATCCCACTGTTATAGAAATTCTACTCTCCCTCAAAACACACTACTCTAACCCACCCTTATAAAAACTCTACTCTCCCTCAAAACACCCTACTCTAACCCACTCTTATAAAAACTCTACTCCTCCTCAAAACACACTACTCTTACATATTTTTGTCTTATAACTCAACTCTCCCTCAAAACACACTATTCTTACTTAATTTTGTCTCATGAAAACTCTGCCCTCCCTTAAAACACACTCTGACATATTTTTGTCTAACTTATAAAAATACTATTCTCTCTCAAAACACACTCTTCTAATTCATTTGTATCTTATAAAAACTGTTCTCTTCCCCAAAACACAATGTCAGTGCTCTAAGTAACCCACACTATAATATTGTCCGTAAAAGTAAAAGTTTCAAGACTTGAATTACCTGTATTTTCTACATCTGCTACTTCAATACCTTCATTATCATTGCCATCAGGAGGAAAATCAAGACTATCAAGAGATTTGGATTCAGCACTGACTGGTGTTTTTGAAGATCCTTCAAAATTACAAAATTCCATACTGGACACCGATTGGCTGTCGCTACCACCATTATCAGAGTTAGTTTTTATTGAATTACCTAAAATAGATCAATAGTGATCTGATGAGAAATCATGCAAACAAAATATCATCTATCTTACTTCGTAAACCTGTTTGATGCAGAACAGTAAGACACTAAACCCCACTTCATCTTATTTCCAAGTTACATGAATTGTGGCAATGTTCTAGAAAGCCTACCCCGACTTATTGGATACACATCACGTCGTATAGTTTAATATCGATCACAAAGAATTTAATTATTTTAAAACAATCATAGTAGAAGGATTTGTTGTCTTTTTGCTGGGAAGCAAACTGGTTAAATAGTTCTACTTTAAAAATCCAAAGTTAAATATTTTCATTTTATTCTATACGGGGGAGTTGGGATGGCCTAGTGGTCTACAGTGCCGCGCTTCGACCTCTAGCTGGCCGGTCACCTCTGGCTTAAGGCTGTGGTTTCGATACCTGGTGTGAGCGTATGTGGCATGAAAATAGCGGTGCCTTCTCAACCTCGTGGGTTTCCTCTGGGCACTCCGGTTTCCTCCCACTGCTAAAGACCCATACGCGCATATGAATTATTAAAATAAAATTAAACCATATGTTAGTCCCAAAATGACCTAATTTGTGTCAAGTGGACATTAAACCCCATTTCTCTCTCTCTCTCTCTATCGTAGTGGAGTTGGGATCATGTGAACATATTGACTTGTCAAACTGTCTGTATCAGCATACAGGGATGTGTATTGTGGTGATTTATTTCTTATGTATATGATTCAAGGTGGTTTAGGGTTTATACTTCTAACCATCATCTGATATAAAGTAGATGATGGACAATCTGATTAAAATACAGATTAATATTTCAGTTTTTTATACTGTCAATGGCCTACATTACATGAAGATATGACCAGTTGTACTGGAAGGTTGTATCAGGGGGCATACAAGCAGATTTTGGCTCTATGACATCAGCCATTGATTAATCAATCAGCATTGATGTTTCTGGGGGTTTACCCACAGTTTCGTGCATGGCATGCCAAGAAGTCACGGTAACAGACTGTTTTCATTGGCTAATCCGTCATGCCATCCAGAACGCCTGTTATATAACGACTCTTCCAGATCCTAGTGTAGTACAGACAAATAAAACTCAATTTTGAAGTATAAAACATGAAACGAAATAGAATCTGTGTTTTAATGAGATTGTGATTAATTGGAATGTGTACCGGTTCAGGGTGGTTTAGGAGTTAAAGCCTTGATCTGATATCAAGTAAATGATAGGGTGTATTCCCGCGAAGGCGCAGTTACAGAGCGTGACCAAAATTAATCCTTCCTGCAAAGGAGCATATATCGACGTGTCGGCTTTCGTTTGAAGGGAGACATGTTGTTATTAGGACCCAATTAACATTGTTAAAGATTTTATGAATTGATGTTAACTCTGAATTTTATCCACTAATTGCCAACTAACGATGAATATCATCAAATCACCCAAGTAGTATTCACCTATTAGCTCAATTCACACAATCAGTGTCATTTTTAAAGATATAAAATCCCCTTAATGTTTGTTATATTATAGTTGTTTTTATTGGCGAAGTTAAATTTAATTTTTGTTATAGTATTATCTTTTTTATTTATTTGACGAAATTAAATTAATTTTTGTTATATTATAGTATAGTTATGTTTTTTATTGCTCATCTGATGCTAAAATGTTGGTTAATTAGTTACAGTGGGGATTATGAAAGTGTAAATTCTTATCATAACAATCTATAACACCATTGTTACGTTTTTAATCCATTTTAATCCTTAGGGCTGGATTCCCGTTAAGGCATCGAAAACGACCTTTTTTAATCCGTTACGGTCAATAACTGCGCCTATGCGGGAATAAACCAATGATAGCTATAAAGCTGGTCAGATAATACAATTATGTAATGTAAGAATCAGGCAAAACTAACAAAATGAAATCATTTCAATCAGATTCTAAAAAAAGCTAACTTAGATACTTAATTTAGCTTACCTTTAGCTGGTAATTCAAGACTACAAACAGACTGTGAATCTTCCCGAAGTTGTTTGGACCTGTCTTTCCAGTTATAACTATCTGTATCTTTAGAAGAATAACTGTTAGCGTCATCTTCAGTTTCTGGGGAGAGGCTACTTCTGTCTCTGTCATCCAGACGTTTCTCGGCAACTTTTTTAGCAACCTGATTCAAAAACATACCTTTGTTACTATTTCCGTAACCATAGCCACCAATAGGAGAGGGGCTATTATACTCATCCAAATCGTAACCACGTGAGAATCCATGATCTTCATCGTCGTCAATGTAATCCAAAGGTGGAGGGTCATTGTCATTGTCATCATCCAATGAAGGCTGTCGAAATTTGTTGACCTTCTGCTCCAGGTTGGGTAATTTATAGCTAGCTTGTGTTCCTGGATCATCACGCACCTTGAACATCCCCATAATTTCATCAGATTGTAAATGAGACTTTTTGACTGTGACTACACTGTTACTGGATAAGCTAGTATCAGAAAAGACAGGCGTGTTGAACCAATCATCATCTGTGTTTTCACTGGGGATTGGTGTCTGCTGATCATTTGATGCAGCTCCTGAGAAATCACTCCAATCATCATCAGTATTTTCTGTTTTTATTGCAACACTGGGAAACAGACTGTTCGTTGGCTCATTTTGAACTAATTTGGCTGTTATGTTGGATTTTACTGCAGGTGCTCCTAGAAAACTTGAAGCAGAGGGATTCCAGGAAGGTTCATCATTTACTGCACCAGCTGTTGGAGTTTTAGTGTCACCAAAATCGGCCCAGTCACTTTCAACATTATCTGCAACTAAATTTAATGTGTTTTTGTCCGAAGTTTTTGTGTTTGTATCCTCTGCTGGAGGCGCACTGGCAAAATCTGCCCAATCTCCCTCGCTTTCATTCTGGTCACTTTCTTCACCAAACTGAGCAAAAGGTGTAACAGTTTCACTTGTAGCTGTTGCTTCATTGGTTGTAGCAGGCTCGTCAATAACTAATGATCTTAAAGCACCATACTTGTCCTCTTCCCCTAAAAGATTTGGTTCTGATCCTGAAGACTTTGGCGCTGCTTGAAAATCAGCAAAATCTGGATCTGAATCTTGTGCAGATGTTAAAACGGGAGCTGATTTAAAATCTGTGAATTCTCTGGAAGATGTGGCTTCAGAGCTGAGTTGTAAACCAGATCGAACTGGTGGCAAAGGGGGAATAACCACATCTGCGGATGTCTGCTGAACAACTGGTAACCTTGGGAATGGATTATGTAAGGGACTCTCTGGATGAAGCATTTCTTTCTTGCGATTAAATTCCTCAACATATGTTTCAAAATTTTTAATATCTTCACTCTCGGATTGCTCCGAGGTGCTGAGCTGACTTGTACTGTCACGACAATCAGTGTAATACTCCTCATCTAGACTGTTGGGAGTTGTATGACCTAAAATATCAAAGACAGCGGTTAATTCATACTCATTGGGGTCAGACGATAACGAGTTCTCCATCATACACTAAAACGACGCAGTGATGAATGTAAACTGACCTAATCTTATAAATACTGAATAAATATCTAATTCAGAACACATTTTAATTCAAATATATTTGATCAAAAATTAACTAAGTTCAAGTCTCTGATTTTGAATCCCCAGCAAATGTGAAAGATGAATATCTAGAAAGGAATAAGTATCAATCAAAAAATCAATCAGCTGCATTCAGCGTAGGGTTAATAAAGAATTGAAGGGCCTTTGTTTTATCTGGTCGAAACCAAGATGCGATATTATCTACCAGTAATATTTTGGGTTTGTTTTCTTAAAATATAGATGCATAAAATAAAATTAAGACAATTATTCTCAATTTTTTTTTTTCAATAAATGAGGTACAGATTTAATAAATGATTAAATATCTATGTAAATATACATAACAAGAAAATAATATAAGCTAAAGAGAGAATGAGTATACATAAAATATACTGAAATAACCTACAAGCAGGCACTACAGGAGAGATATAAATAACGGTGTAGATGAATGCTTTGTAGTCTCGACAACCTCTTCCTAATAGTCATACTCCTGCGCAGTGTTTCGTTTGATTAGAACTAATCCACTTCACACTGCTATCTTGAGTGAACATTGTTGTGCTAAATTATTATTGGTCAGTAGTGCCATTACCAACCAATGACCTACATTGTAACAAACAATATCGGGGTTAACCAGACCCCAAAATATGTTACCGCAATGTATCTAGTGACAATCGCGACTTGTTTACGTCATAACCCGCGAAATTTATTATGCTCGATTATCCAGTGCCAACATGTTTTCTTCGTCGGCCATTTTGAAAATTATGCCGAATGCGAGAAGAGAGGAGGGATTTGATTGGACGTTAAAAAGAGACACGCCCCGCCCAATTTCAAGAATATGACTTCTATCCAGCAATGGTAAGAGAGGGATTTCTCGCGCCATTGCTTCAGGAATATGCCTAATAGTATAGGAACCAAGTCAGACACTGATGGTACCGACTATGGCAAACATTGTTAAAATTAAGTTACAACCAAAATATATTGGACTTTTGTACATTGACAATAGTATTAGATAGTGGTTATGGTTATAAATTGATATTAAGCTTTTAATTGTAACAGTCAACTCCTGGGCAAACAATTAGGCTTCTTCCTGATGACTAGACTAAAAGAAATCTTGGTAGGTTGAGTAAAATAAAAACGAAACAACATTTGCAAACCAATATTCAATAAATTCAAATCTGCATGTAACAAATAACAAAAGTATATAGCCAAATCCCTGCAAAGCCACAGAATAAACTTGGTCTTAACCAGAAGAAATATTCTTAAATTTGGTTTAAATCCAAAGAAATATTCTTAAAATCGGCTCCAACCAGAAGAAATATTCTTGTGTAACATATAGCAAACGTATATAGCCAAACACCCACAATGCCTGCCATGCCACAGAATAAATTGGATCTCAACCAGAAATATTTTCAAACTTCGTTCAAACCAGAATAAATATTCTTAAACTTGGTCCAATCCAGAAGAATTATTCTTAAAAATGGTTCAAACCAGAAGAAATATTCTTAAAATTGGTCCAAACCTGAAGAAATATTCTTAAAACTGGTCCAAACCAAAGCTACCATTAACATTATTTTCTCTTTTGTTAACAGAGTTTTTTTCTTCTTGTTTAATAAAAGTTTATCACAATTAAAATTAAATCAGGTAACAATAGTTTACTGAACAAAAAGACACACATAAAAATAATTTTTGAGCACACTGACCAAATAATATGTTCCTTAATACTTCTAATAAATCAAATAATCTAAAAATGTGTTAAAAAAAAAACAAACCTGCAAAAAGGCCAAGTTATGTGTTATCAAAAAATAGACCAATTTATACAAAAAAACTTCTTTAAACAGGGATTGTTTTATATTGCAAAAAGGCTAAGTTATATGTTATAAAAAAATAAACCAATTTATATAAAAGTGATATGTTATCAAAAATAAATCAATTTATATAAAAAAAAAACAACAAAAAAACCTTTAAATGGAGAGTGTTTTATGCTGCAAAAAGGCCAAGTTATGTGTTATTCAAAAAATAAACCAATTTATACAAAGTACCTTTAAATGGTGAACGTTTTAGTGTTGGAATATGGTGCAAATTAGTTGATACTAAAACAAAAACCACACAAAATTTAAATAAATTAACAAAGAAAGAAAACAAGAAAAAAGAAAAGAAATTACAAATAAAAACCCCAGAAGCTGTAGATGTTAATAAACCAGTGCTGACAAAATAATTCAGAAAAAAACAGGAGAAAATCTCCTCTTTCAAATATTAACATTTTTAATTCAATGAAGCACATATAGAAAAAGAGAGATATGGACAGATAAACTCAGGTAGATTTTATACATTTTAAGATAAATTTCAAAATTCTGTGACATAACCAACATTTGTATAAAGTGTCACAGGATAATTGATAAAGGGTCTTTTAACCTGAAACATTATGATAAAGAAACCACATACGTTTTCTGTGTAAAGCCTGTTTTTGAATTCTGTTGATGGGGGATTTTTTAAATATACATTTTACATACGTTGTTAATTACGCGGATAAAAAAAATATGTCAAAACTAAGTCAAATTTTCTATAGCATTTGATTATAAACATCTTCATCTTTCTGCTTTTAAATTTATCGCAAAATATACCCACAATATTAACATCTACATTCTACAATATTAAACAAAGTTAGAGTGGAAAGGATCTACAAACGAACTATCCTATTTCTTTATCAACAACTATATGTATTTGAATATCATCAATTTTAGGCTGACTGAGTAATCATATTGATTATCTTGGGTGTAAACTATATAATTTACAATAATAGAAAATTTGTTCTAAAGTACAAAAAGACACAAGCAATAAACAAGCCATGACATCAGTTTAGTCCTTCTGCTCACATTATAGACTATGGGCAGAAGGAATAAAATGACATCACAGCTTGTTACGACTTCCCACGGAGAACGGCAGAAAAAAATAATGTTAAGTTACCAGTAATATTGGCATTTGGGTCATGGTATACTTATGGAAATGATATATTGACCTAATTACTTGCATTACTTGAAAAAACTTATGAAACCTTTCTGGAGACCTTTAAAGATGTTGATGTGAAGAATGTTCTACATAAATATCCCTGTTATTATTAGAAACTGAAAGGAGTATACATATCACTACTTGCATGTCGACCCTTCAACAAAAATTTTATTTGTTTGTAAATTTGAACTTTGAACATATTTTCTCACATTGTAAACCATAAATATACAGCTAATTGTATAAGGAACATCTACTGTAGCTGGTATGCAAAGACAATTCTACTGAATAACATTTCAGTATCTAGATCATAAATAAAAAAATGTTAATACATTAATCTTTCAACTATCACTTAATTAATCTAAAAAGTGTATGAAAAGAATCGAGAAAAATTCATAAATTTTGAATAACAAAACTTGATAAATGAACTTTGATTTTTAAAATGTTATATCAGAATAAGAAATGTTTAGTAGAATAGCCTTTAACATATTTAACTAGTTGCTGAAAGTTTAGACAATAGTAAAAAAGAAGACCAGACCCATCTAAAAAGGAAGGGAATAATTAAGGCTATTATAGCATCAAAACTCTACCTGAAGACCCACTACTTCCAAAAAAACTCTGTACATTAGAATTATACTTTTCATCTGGCGTCATTTGATCGATTATCTTTGGATCAGGTTTTGGTACTGAGATCACATATCTATATAAAAAACAATAAAACATTCTTTAGAGTGAGCAGCAAAGTCGCAATTTGCGATAAAAATAAGAATTTTGATTTTGATGATAATATATTGGCATTAACATTTTAGGGTACGAGCCATTCTTTTTGAGAACCGGTGGGAAAAAAATCCTAAAATTCTAATCGTATCCTAGATTATCCATTACATTGAGTGTCAATCACGTGGCAAAATATATACTATAAATTAATCAACTTGCTGAATAACATATGATCGCTTCCAAAAGGTGTATCCTGGAGAGAAATGGGGTTTAATGTCCACTCAACACAAATTAGGTCATTTTGGGACTAACATGCTTTTAGCAGTAGAAGGAAACTGGAGAACACAGCAAAGGCCCAGAAAGGTGGACAGACAACCCTACTCATTGTTACGTACAACAGGGGAATCGAAATCACGCTAGTTGACTCAATGACAGACCTGCATCTGATGATGCAATGCAAACACGCTACCCATTCATTTAGATAGGAAACAAAATACCATAAAAAAAAGTAGTTTTTTTTAGATTTACTAAAACATTTCTATAAAAAAATATACATGCACAAACAACAAGTAGCTTGAAACATTTTAGTAAATTAATTCACCGTCTCTCAAACTCTCAAGTTTGGGGCCAACCATTTTAACTTACGGAGGTTTTTCTTCAACTGTTATACAGGCTGGATTACTAGTTCCCATAAAATCCCCAAATTCATCTTCTGTAATATAAACATATTGTAATATATTTACCAATCACATAACACAGGAGACACAGCACTGATTATTATATTCACAAAGCATTGCTGGGAGACAACTATAAAATCATTCTTAAAATTTCTCAAAGGTTACATGCAATCTACTATAAACATGTCCTATTAGACTGTAAAGTTCGAGTAGTCAATCTTTAACTCAACATCATCCAAAATCTTCAACACAAATTATTTGTCAATTTCTATCAACATTGATGTTGTGATCTTAACAGTAAAAGTTTGGCTTCTGATATCCAATATGCAAGACAAAATAAATATTATACCATTGGTATACAAATAGTTTCAAGGCCATTTTTTGTAACAAAGGACTTGAAGAACGAGGCTTGACATATTCCACAAGTTATGGCAAACGGTGCACCATATTCTTATCTGGAGAGCATGCGCAATAAATACTATCGGTGTAGACTGGAATAACCAGACGCTACAGATTGCCATTCACTTCAGATGTATTTTACCTATTGGTGTAGACTGGAATAACCAGATGCTAGAGATTGCTATTCACTTCAGATGTATTTTACCTGTTTACCAAATATAACTGATTTGAAATTAGAGTAAAACTGAAACGACTGAATGTAAATCAGTTCATATATATATATGCATAGCAAAATAATTGTGCTAATTTCTAGTTCGCAAATTAGCCATTAGCGATTTAGTTCCGTTTAATGATTACCTGTAGGTTTATCTGCTGATTGAAAGTCTGCGAAATCATCTTCTGATGTATGAGTTATAATAGCAGGCTCAGATAGAGTAGGAAAAGATCGGGGAGGTTGAGAAATAGTAGATGGAGTAGAATTAGGTTTCATGCCTATAAAAAATGTTTAAAAAATTCTACAAATAAAGAAATAGAAAAAATATAAATGAAATTTAACTCCCTACTGTTCTACTCCGGCTGCTCTAATGAAGATAGGTTGCCAGGCAACGAAACATACGCCCACAGCAGCTAAATCGTCCGGGCAGTCAACAAGGGTTGTCGCATATTTTTACTAATTTCGGTAATGAAACATTTGTAATACACTAAAATCTGATTAAGTATATATACATGAAACATCTAATATCATGGATTTAGCTGTTCAGTTATCTAAATTCATTGAAAATCAAAATACTTGTTCGTTTCAACACCTTAAACTCTATGTATCAATCTGAAGTCAATCGGATAGTAACTTTGGCCTCTATAGCGTCACAAGAATTTTTGAAGTTATCAAGGGAGATAACTCTGGCAGTAATTATTTGAAATCGCTGAAAATCAATAGGCTTCTTCGTCTCATGACCTTAAACACTGTGTATAAATCTAAAGTCAATCGGATATTAACTTTGGCCTCCAGAGCGTCCACAAGATTTTTTGAGGTGATCAAGGGCCATAACTCTGGCACTAACTATCAGAAATCGCTGAAAATTAATAGACGTCTTCGTCTTATGACCTTAAACACTGTGTATAAATTTAAAGTCAATCGGATATTAACTTTGGCCTCTAGAGCGTCCACAAGATTTTTTGACGTGATCAAGGGCCATAACTCTGGCACTAATTATCAGAAATCGCTGAAAATCAATAGGCTTTTTCGTCTTATGACCTTAAACACTGTGTATAAATTTGAAGTCAATCGGATATTAACTTTGGCCTCTAGAGCGTCCACAAGATTTTTTGAAGTGATCAAGGGCCATAACTCTGGCACTAATTATCGGAAATCACTGAAAATCAATAGGCTTCTTCGTCTTATGACCTTAAACACTGTGTATAAATTCAAAGTCAATCGGATATTAACTTTGACCTTTAGAGCGTCCACAAGATTTTTTTAGGTGATCAAGGGCCATAACTTTGGCACTAATTATCGGAAATCGCTGAAAATCAATAGGCTTCTTCGTCTTATGACCTTAAACACTGTGTATAAATTTGAAGTCAATCGGATATTAACTTTGTCCTCTAGAGCGTCCACAAGATTTTTTGAAGTGATCAAGGGCCATAACTCTGGCACTAATTATCGGAAATCGCTGAAAAACAATAGGCTTCTTCGTCTCATGACCTTAAACACTGTGTATAAATTTAAAGTCAATCGGATATTAACTTTAGCCTGTAGAGCGTCCACAAGCAATTGTGGACGCCGGACCGACGGACGGACGGACGGACGGACGGACCGACGGACGGACGGGGCGACGACAATATACGACCACATTTCAATGTGGGCGTATAAAAATGGGCATATAGTGTGCTATGGTCTACACTTATATCAAATTCCAACTACCAAGGGATCTTTTACGTTTACACCAAAATAGACACAGGACCTGGAATGGGGTTTAATGTCCAACTGCACTGATCCGACTGGGCTACTGAAGGCAGGCATACACCATACAGTAGTCAATGAGAAAAATTTTCCCCGGGCCTATAGCCTACTGTTATATTGAATTCCAACTGTCAAGAGATCTTTTACGTGCATGTCAAACGGCGCCACAGCTGTCCTAGTCAGGCTCTCCATCCTACACAATTGACAAGTGAAGCTTTGTTAATTCAACATTTGTCATCTAATTCCTTATACCAAAGAGGAACCCAGATCCAAAGTTTCAGATTAAAACAAAAAATAAATAAGATTCTAACCTGAATTAACTGGTTGAGGAACCGGTGCCACAACCTGAAAACTGGTTGACGGACTAGGAATGGTAGCTTGAATACCACTGGGACTTGGCATTACTGCTTGGGTATTAGGTAATCCCTGAGGTTGGTTGCTATTGACAACTGGGGTATCAGAGACTGCTGCTTGGTTACCAGGTTGTTGTTGTTGTTGTTGAGCTACAGGTGATGGAGCAGAACTATTCTGTCCCAGAAATGGAATGGGTGGTTGAGGACATCTTTTAAGTATATCAATAGACATGATGCTATGATTATTCTGAAAAATATGATATGAGATTAATTTTATTGAACAATAAATACTGTGTGAATATGGTTATTATGATGATTCAATCAGAAAATCCTCATGAACTCTTGCAGCCAATGCAGAGATCAAACTCAAGATCTCCAGGCTAGCGAGCCAGCATCTTAGCCACCAAGACTCACAAGTGGGCGTATAAAAAAGAACTTGAAAAAGAACTTGTTCTCATTCATGATTTGATGTATAATTGTTGCATACTGGTATAAAATGTTGATATATTTCACCTGGTTCAGCTTAAAGTGAAGTCTCTTTTACAGAGTTTAATGCATGGATCTTAATCGGCTATTTTTTGTCGGCTTTAGCCGATTGATCTTTAATGTAGCCGGTTTGTAAAACAATGAACCGGCCACTATGGTATCATTAATCAATCAACTTTCGGCCGATAACAAAGAGTTAATTATTACTCGTCAATTAAGAAACCCATCAAAGAATCAGTCAATACAATATGAATTCCTTCAGCTTCAATCCGTATCGGCTCATTTCCTAAATAAACAACTTAATTAGTTGAGTCAATCAAGTAAAAGAATGTATATAATCCAATGTCGGTTCATTCATTTCTATCTAACACAATGTTGAAGTACTTGAACACCTCACAGAATGACAATAGAAAACGTAAGTGAGTTTTAGCCGACGATAGTGATGGCTGCATTGACCTTGAACTTCAAGCATGCACGTCGTCATTGGAAGTTCCAAAAGTCGGAGAAACTCCCACGTCCAATATAGGTCAACCAAAATCGAAGTCCGGGAGATGGTACCGAATGGTTAACTACTTTCAAATGGCTTTCGTTTGACAAAATTTCACAGAAAATGTTTTGTCTCGTAGTCGTAAGTTCTTAATTTAGTCTCCTTTTTTAAGTCACGTAATAACCTACTGATCTCGTATAGTAATAATTATTATTATTATGTTAGCGTTGAGTAAATCTGGTAATAACCTACTGACCCGTATATAATTATTATGTCAAGTAATAGCCTATCATGGTAATAGGCCACGTGACTTTTCGCACGTCGGCATATTTCCGAGTTCCGACTATACACAGAAACTAAGTTGTGCTAATTTATTATTATTGATATGTGCTTACATTCTTTTTATTTTTATATATTGACAAGTGATCACAATAATACAATAAAATTGTAAAAAAAGACATATTTATATTTACTGGTAGTTTTTCTTTTTACTAAAGTATAACTTCCGTTTGGTTGGATGAAAGCGAAAAGTAGGAATATGCATTATGCAAGTTGCTGAAATTTGACTATAAATTTCGATATTATTATCGATGTATGAATACAAGTATGCAATTACAACAAAGGTTTTGTTTATTCTAAGTTTAAGCTATTATTATTCGGAATACGTTATGCAATTATTAACGTGAATAAAGTATGCATAAACCAATATGTCTGTTGTTGAAAATACGACTATCCGTTAGGCTTACCCTTGGCCGGTTCATTTCAAAATGGATTAAGAACCCTGGTTTAATGCATAATAGAGAGAGAGATACAGGGTTCGTCTATGTAACACAATTTGGGTAATTTCAGGACTAACATATGGTTCAGATTTATTTCAATAAACCAGAGCACCCGGAGAAAACCCCTGAGGTTGGACAGGCTACCCTACTCCTTGTCACACACAACCAGTTGACATAATGATAGACCTTAGATACAACACTCACATGCTATTAACACATAATACAAACCTGTGCTAAAGCTATAAGTGCCAGTATAGCATTTAATTCTGACTGTATCAATTGACCTGGGGTCGTGGTATTAGACATTGACCAAATATATCCCAATACTTCTCTTGGTAGATTACTTAATACCAGTATAGGATAGAGTCTATTGGTATCTATCTTACCATCACTGTAAACATATAACAGTATATATTTTAAAGAGACAATCCTACTATTCTATATGTAAGGTCATACCTGTATGTTCAGATTAGTACATATCCCAAAGAGAGAGAGAGATAGAGATATACATTTTACAAATACAATATGGCAATTCCATGTGAAAGATATGTTAAAGGGGGAAGTCTAAAAAATCTTTCATTTTTCATCAGTATTGAATTTCAAATTGATGAAATTTCTTATTTCATAAAAAAAGACAGGTTGTCAGGCAATGAAACATTCACCCCCAGTCCGAGCAGTCTGCAAGGGCTGCCATACATTATTTTTTTGTAGGCAATGGGAGCATTGACCAAGAGAAGAAACCTATTGACCAAGATAAGAAACCTATTAATTAAGTAATTAGCCACTAGAGCATTCAAAAGATGTTCCTATGTGATCAAAGTCCATAACTCCGGAAGTAATTATCGGAAGTCCAAAAGAACAATATATGACCACATTTGTTGTTGCTGAAATTATCAAAGTTGACATGGGTCTTCAATATTTTGCAATCGTAATCTTCATAGATCTCTCAGTTGAGTACGAGAATATGACTGTTATACTTACACAAGTGCAGCTTCATAAACCATGTTATACAGGGGAGGTAACTTTTCACCGACAAACAAACACCAGTCTGGTAAAACACCTCCACTCGTTGATATGTTAGTTGTTGGTGGTGATACAGGACTGGTTGTCATGGCAATAGTACTGGGTTCAGTTGGAGCTGGTGGCGATGCTGGTGTGGGTGGAACTTTAAAACAATACAATAATTACTTTGTGTTAAAACGCTTGCACGTAAAAGATCCCTTGATAGTTGGAATTCGATATAAGAGTAGGCTGTAGCGCTGCTGCCCAGGCAAAATTTCCCTCATAGCACATTGTATGGTGTATGTCCATCTTCATTAGCCCAGTTTAGGAGTAGAACATCGAATTCCAACTGCCAGGGAAGCTTTTACATGCAATGTGTAGACAGGATTTTGGTATTTCATCCTATCCAAATGACTAGACAGCTGTACTTGTCAGACCCCCTGTCCTGCACCACTGACAAGGAGAAACCCTGTTGAACTTTCTCGGCTAATGCAGGGATCAAACACACAATTTCCAGCCTAGTGAGCCAGCGTCTTACCCACTTAGCCACCGTTGCGCCGTGTATGCTTTATGAAACTATTTTATCAATAGAGAAGTAGTTATATTCATATATACCCTGTGTTATATTTTGTTGTGTATTGTCTAGTTCACACATAATAAAACCACAATATTTGTATTGAAACCCCATTAGATGATGCACCCATGATCCATTGAAACTAGTGTAACTAGTGTAAACTTCAAATGGGTATAATAGGCATGATTTGGATGAATTTAAATAAAAATACTTCTGATTTAATATAGTCTTAGACTCTGTAGATTTGAATTTTAAATTAAAATTTTATGTTCAAGAACGATCCGCAAAATTCATATTAAACACTTACTTTCTTCATGAAAAAGATCTTCAAGTTCTGCGGACACTTGCCATTGTCTTGCTTGTTGACTTTGATGATATGTAATCGTTTTATGTGGTTGAACTTTGACATCTTTGACTAGAGGTTTCTGGAACGACTTGGCTTTCTGTGGAGCCTTGAGATCAGAACATTCCATCATCATCGTCATTAAATCTGCAAAATATAAACATTTAATAATTATATAACTGTATAACTTTTGTTACATATCGCTTTGGAAATATTACTTTTGTCTGATAAAATCTGGGATTACTACCAAAAAATGTTATATTTGTTAGAAAAGGGGGGAGAGAGAGAGAGAGAGAGAGAAAGAAATAGGGTTTAACGTCCACTCCACTTGACACAAACCAGGTCATTTTGGGACTAACATATGGTTTCATTTTATTTCAATAATTCGCTTGCGCGTAGGGGTCTTTAGCAGTGGGAGGAAACCAGAGTGCCCAGAGGAAACCCACAAGGTTGAGGAGAGAGAGAGACAGAAATGGGGTTTAACATGAACTAGGTCATTTTGTCAGTAACATTTCAATAATTTGTTTGCTCGCAGGGGTCTTTAGTTGTGGGAGAAAACCAGAGGAAACCCAAGAGGACTGACAGGCGACCCTACGCCATGTCACGTACAACCTCAGAATCATAACCATGCCAGTTGACTCAATGACAGATCTTAATTTTAGGGCTGCGTATCGATAGTGATTTTTACTATCGATAATCGGCAATGAAATGTCGGTCGATAATCGATAGTATCGAAAACAAACTTATTTTCACGGTCGTCATCAAGACTGGATACAGTGTATGTTCAAAGTTCAAAACCATACGAAGTTGCGAAAGATCGTTTGCTCCTGTCTAAAACCCAATGTGCTTCCACACAGCACTTTTAGCTTTGCCGGGAAAATCAACAAGCGTTTTGTTGCCCATGTGTGCTATTTATTGTATCGGGTACTCTATTACTGAGGCACACGTACAGAAATAGTGAACTGTACAGACGAATTGTGAAGCTTGCAAAGGGAAATAACTCTAACTTTATTTACACATCCGGGTATCTCCGATTTAGCGATATTCAACAATAATTTCTTCAAAACTAAAGTAACGTTTCAATGAGAGTGAGTTTATGAAAACGGCTGTTCAATAAGCAGTCACAATTTTGTTATGTGTTACACATTGATACTTGATAGTAATCAAAGTGAGTGGTGTATTATGATTAACTGAAAGAAAACATTGACATTTCAGACACAAGAAAAATAGACGAAGAGCGATAATCGATAGTAACCCACCGCTATCGATAGTGCTTTTCTGGGCCGTCCAATCAATACTATCGATTTATATCGATATTTTACCCAGCCCTACTTATGATACAACATGCACACACTAATCATTCGGGCACCCAACCTTGCTGCTAGAAAAGCTCATTTAGGCGGACTGAAGCACTCCAAGACCCCCATGCTAAATACATGTATGTAGTGACAATAATGGAAAGGGTTAGGAATAAAAATGTTCACAACCCCAAACATATGTATCGGAATATGTATTTTTTGGAAATTGGGTGTCAAACATACAGTGGGAGCGCTAGATTCAGCCCGCCAAGAGTTAAATGTGGCCCATGGAACAAATTTCAACAAAATGATGTGTTGATAATTCTCAGAAACTAGCATTGGAAAATACATATTGTTGTTTTTCAGTACTGTATGTCCAAGTCTGGAAATAAGGGACCTGTCACTGACAAAACCTCTGGTGCCTGTCATTTTTTCTGGCAATGATTTGTCTTTTTTGTTGATATTATTAATACATGTCCGGCACTTAGTAGAAAATGTCAGGTACTATTTCATTAGTGCCTGACATTTTGTCAGGTGCATCTAAAACCATTATTTCCAGGCCTGTGTATGTCATAGATATCTTAGTTGTATGCAATACAAAGGAAACGCCGTGTTCAATATTATATCTTGGCAATGTGGCCCCTGAATCAAAATAGAGAGAGAGAGAAATGAGGTTTAATGTCCACTCAACACAAACTAGGTCATTTTGGGACTAACATATGGTTTAATTTTATTTCAATAATTCGTTTGCGCGTATGCGTCTTTAGCAGTGGGAGGAAACCGGAGTGCCCGGAGGAAACCCATGAGGTTGAGAAGGCGCCCCTATCTCCATGCCACATACGCTCAAACCAGGGCTCGAAACCACAGCCGCAAGCCAGAGGTGACCGGCCAGCTAGAGGTCGAAGCGCGGCACTCTAGTCCACTAGGCCATCCCAGCCCCCGGAAGCAAAATAAGTTTGACACCCATGGTTTAGAATCAAGAATTTACAACCAGTGTGGTTAGCTTATCAAAACAATGTAGCTCTGATTATATGTGTTGTACATGTTTTATTAGATTCTGAAAGTCATTTTTCTTTTCATACAAAACAAATACCTTTCTTTTCTTGTTGAGGCATTTGTGGCGGGGTGATTGTTGTTTTTGTAACTGCCTGTACATTTTTTAGACTAGAATCTGTAGTATTGGTACTGAGCTGTGCTGGAGATATATTACTGACAGTGGCTGGCACCACTGGAGCTGGGGGAGTGGGTGCTGCTGTCATTGGTCCTTGCAGAAAATCACCAAAACCATCATCATCCTCAACTAGTTCACCTGAAACAGGAATACTCACTGACCAACATCCTGTCAAACTTGTTTTCATGAAAGACAAAAATTATCAAACCCAAGGAATAACAGAATGTATTCAAATTGATTATTTACTATTTCATTTAAATATATAAACCGCAACATCAGTTGTAAATAATCTCACAGCTGAAATGAAATGAAATGGGGTTTAACGTCCTACTCTTTTGCACCTAACCTGGGCTAATGGAAGATGGGCATACGCCATACAGTGTGCTATGAGGGTAATTTTGCCCAGGCAGCGGCGCTACGGCCTACTCTTATATCGAATTCCAACTGCCAAGGGATCTTTTACTTACACTCCAATGTGTACACAGGACCTCGGTTTTTCATCCCATCCAGACAACTAGGCAGCTGTCCTTGTCAGGCCCTCCTTCTGCATCAAGGAAAAATCACACCGGAAAATCGAGATGAACTTTCTCGGCCAATGCAGGGATCGAACACTCGACCTCCAGGCTAGCGAACCAGCGCCTTATCCAATCTCACAGCTAGCTTATAGGTTTCATTCAAATTAAAAATTGACACTCGAAAATGACCATTATACCTTTTAATAATGGCAGATGCTAGCTTTCAGGGGATGAGTATAATTGTAAATACTGAGTAGAATTTAACAATTTTTGGAACATTTCCTTCAGAGATTCACCTTTCACAATATTGTAGTTTGTAAGAATGTTTTCCAAATCCTCAAATAACTATCAGTGACTCACTGCCTATAATGGTTCTAGTTGGGGGTTAGGATGGCCTAGTGGTCTCAAGCGTCGGGCTTTGAGCTCTAGCTGGTCAGTCACTAAGAGAAACAACTAGCCTTACACTTTCTATTGATGAGTATCTCAAGCCCTAATTATTTAACGAGAATACATTTGGAACATTTCTCCCTTTTTGGGGTTTAATAGAGGGATTATACATGTTGTATTATTTTTACCAGTCTGAATAGGAATATCGTTTCTAATGATGAGTATTTCAAGCACTAATGATTCCACAAGAATAAATTTTGAAACCTTTATGTTTTTGTTTTAATAGAGGGGTTATAGTATAAACTTTACCAGACTGATTAGGAATATCACTCTGAGGCTGTTTTTGTCTTAAATCTTTAGGTTTTGGTTTTTCTGTTTTTCCAAACATGGATTCTATAAATTTATCTGCATCAGCTTTCACATGTTTAGTCTGTCCGAACTGCTTTAATCGTTGTTGTTGCATCTGAAACTGTATGTCTTTTTGCGATGGTGGCTGGCGTGGTCTTGGTCCAGTGCCTGGTGCTCCACCCCTAAAAAAAGGTAACAATTTGGTGATTGTTATTTCAGACATAATATCTATCATTAATCTTTTATGCTTGGTTACCACTACCACGATTTGAGCTACGTATGATATCGTGGTTTTAATTGTGGCGTATTCATGGTAACCCTATCCGGACTTATCATCTACATGTACTGACGTCAGTCGTAGCAATCATGTTGATGATGTCAAAAGGTATCCAAACATATCTGTGCCTAGCAGATCCTGGACTCAATAAGGACAATCATATCGGAACACATAACAGTGGGGACCTAGCATTAATCAAAATAAAGTGTTGAATATGTTATTTCAATTTAATGATAGAGCTGGCTTTTGCGATTAAATTTTTGACACATTATCTTAACAGAAACAAAAATTATCACATAAAATCTAATATAATCAGCACCCTTAATAAAATTCTAAATATGGTTTGAAACGTACCTTGGTCTGTTAAAATTATTTGACATGTGCTGGTTATAAGATGGAGGAGCCATTCTTGGTCTGGCCATGGGATATTGCTGAAAAAAAGTATGATTTGGGGCATAAAATTTTGTAAAGAAATGAACTGGGATTTATCTCACATCCGATTCACCACGAAAAAAAAATTACGACGACTATAAACAAAGAAAAAAGCAGCAAAACTGGATGTATAGTTGATTACAGGTAAAATAAATCTTTCAATTCCAGTCAGTCACTGAAATTTATTGTTTTAGTAAAATGTAAAGACAGCCATATATCTAGGCAAATAGTTTACACAAACCTGCATTGGATACATTTGAGGTGCCATTCCTGGAGCCATACCCATTGGTTGCTGCATCATGGGATATCCCTGCATACCTGGCTGAATGAACTGGGGTGTACCAGAAATCATATTGTTAAATCCTAAAACATTATATGTAAGAATTATTAATGTCCTTGGCCAATAATATGTAACAATAGGCGAAATTCTATCAGACACATTGCTCAAAAATCATTCTTAAAAACATAACTATGGCTAACCTACAATGTTTTATTGATTATGAACTGGTTTTATATAAATAAAACAAAAGAAAACACAATCGAACACAGCTTATATTAAGAATTTCATTGATATTCATATTCGCATAGCAAGAGTTGGATAGTGTTGGCAAGAATTGCTTTATTAATTTAAGGCAAGGAAAGAATGGGAATGAATGCTGCCTTAATACAGTATATTAGAAATTAATACATTTTTTTTTAGTGGTCAACCGTGCAATGTGAGGGAAGAAAATTTTTGATCCATCCAAAGAATTAGGCAACACTTTACATGTAATGTTAGAAAGATGTAAAAATGATCACAATTTGTAGACGCCTACATTAAGAAGAAAAATACTGTATATAAAGAAATATTACCTGGCTGCCCTCCAGGAAAACGCATGTCCCTAAAAGAAAATGAATATAATTGTATTATTTAAAATGTCATTAAACAAACCTGTCCGTTTACAAAAATACTGGGTCTAACGCATGCAAGATGACTATATATAGTATATGTCCAGAGAGAGAGAGAGAGAGAGAGAGAGAGAGAGAGAGAGAGAGAGAGAGATTAGGCATAATGTCCACTTGATACAAACTAGATCATTTTAGGACTAACATATAGTTCAATTTTATTTCAATAATTCACAGAAACTTTCAGTTACAAATCGATTTTGAGTGTGCACTAGATAACAACATACTCATAGTGTTTTATTTTTATGTTATTAACACACTCCAAAAGAAATCCTTTTGGTCGAATTGTTCTTTTCTGGGGTTTTTTTTTTTATATCATGTGGTCGATGTATAATACAACAATCAGATTCCATAACATTCCCATGACATTTACCAGAAAGGTAATTAGCTACAGTAGGCCTTCCGCATTTTGGACACATTTCTGCGCAAGGCATTATCAATTTGCTAAAGAAGTAAACAGAAAAAAGTCATGGTATTCTTACAGAATAGTGTCCTATCTCCTTCCCTAGTCAGTTCATTAGCAGCCAGTAGGCCAATGGTTATACATTTATAAACATTCAAACATTGTAGTTGTACAGTACAGTCTCTGAGTCAGAGTCTATGTCATAGACTATATGAATAAGTAAATTAAAACAGATTGACTAAAAAAAAGCATACGTTTCATCACATACATTGTCATTTAGATTAACCAATTAATAGATATACTATATGATACAGTAACAAATGTTATCATTAAAACTATAGATTAGTTTCTGCCTATAATGCCAAATCATCAAAATATGAAGTTCATTATGAACCCGACGAAAATGTCAATAAAAATGTTCCCTTCTTCATGAGTTCATGTCTACTAACAGATATAAAAATATCCCCGAAAATGTATATTTAAAAAATATACTGATTACAGAAGCACGAAACTATAAACTATCTCGAAAAAAAAAGAAAATCTAATAATTGTATGTTAATTACGGCTAATATTAGCCATTTTCTAATAATAATTAAAAATACCTACCTGTTGTCAGCCATATTGGCAGCTCTTCACGAAAAGAGGTTCATTTGGTATGAATATTCACTCCCTCCCCCCTATCAAACAATTTAACAAAACAATCACACATATTATGTAGAAACAGAAATGAATTTAGAAACTAATATACTATATTCTGACGATGGTCAAAATAACTGTCATTATAGACGAAATGTTGTAATCATAATTTTATTTAGGTTAATTTTATAATTTAATGGTGCAGGGGAGGCAACTTCAAATAAATCTGCCTCCATTTGGTTGCAGACCACTTTTAATTTTCCCATGGACATCAATGTTATTTCTGGTCTACTTGGCCACCCCCAACTCTTCCCAAATTCTCATGGTGTTGATTAGTTTTCACTACAGACAGGGGAACAAATGGTCATGTCTTTGCACCAAAATTTGTAGGAGGTTGACCACATAAATTTTGATATGCACAAAACTTAGAAGCATTGGCCTACTAAAGACATGTAACATTTTTGACGTACATATCATCATATATAGCCAACCTGATGAACCTGTTATCCTTCCGCATCATAACAAAAATGGGCATGCAAAAGGGGAGATAAGAGACAGAGAGAGAATTGCTATAAATAGACGACCTACAATTTGCGGGTACCAAGATGGATAAATTTAATGGTGGTCTGCTCCATTTTTTTTAAATACAATATATATAATGAAACGAACTTCCTAAAACATTGTTCAGAGATAAACCCATATTTCATTAAATAAAATCTTATCGTATGGTAAATTGAATAAGCTTCTTTAAGCTAACCGTCTATGCTGGCAACATTAAATCAATCTAATAAACAACAAAATGCTGCCAACATGTTTTATCATATTTTGATAGGCCTATTGTATCATTATCATATATGTATCCATTTTTCATCATTAAGTGTAGTTTAATGGCCGAGTGCAAGACATTAAGTAGCCTAATATATTGATATTGCAAGAGTTTGATAGCACAAGGGCTATATCTATATATAACGCAATGTCTTGAACATTGTCTGTACAATTAATTGAAATAATGATAGGCCCACGCCAAATCTATATTTAAGAAAACTTATTTAATAAAGTTTATAACAATAGCTTTTATTCCAATAATTAAAATACAATATATAATACAATAAAATGTAAGGTATAAACTTGATAATAAACAAAACAATAAATTATAGATATTGAGAGTGGTGTAAATTGACCGGGAATAGATATTTCAAGTATTTCAATGCATACTGGTTCTATTTACCTGTATCAAGGACAATACTGTAGGCATTAATAAGAAACAGGAAGTTAATGAGTTAGGAATACTTCTATGAGCAGTGTGAGAAGAATAATGGTTTTAATGTTTTGAAAACTTCTTTCAGCAATCTCAAAATCCCATCAACCATGAATGGGTTGTAAATGATGGTTGTTTAATGTGGAAGAGATTCGTGTGGTTTTAACATTGCTCTAGATAATATTTCGCATCACGAAATATAGTAAAATGCTTTCAAATTTCTCACAAGAGAGTTAACGTACAGTCTCTAGAAAATAAAATATGATAACCTCAAATATTATTTCCTAAAATGACAATCTGATTAAAATACATATCTATATTTCGTTTTGTTTTTTGTATACTTTCAATGGCCTACACTACATGAAGATCTGACAAGTTATGGAGAGAATTCAAGTAGAGGTCAAACGAGAGACTTTTGACCCTATGACGTCAGATATTGATTAATCAGTGTTGATGTTACTAATGGTTACCCACAGTTGTGTGCATCAAAAGCCAAGCACTTGCCGTAACAGACTGCTTTATTAGCTACATCACATCATCCTGAACACGTCAATGATTACAACCCTTCTAGATCCTAGTGTAGTAAAGACAAGTAAAATGAAATTTTGAACTATAAAAAAGAAATGAAACAGGATCGGTGTTTTAATTAGATTGCTAAATCACTTTCATTACAATATTTTTATAATATATATTGAATGTCATAAATAGTAAAATAATATTTTCAATTTAACAACAATTTTGTACATTATATGCAATGAATCATGACATCATTTTTCTGGAATCTACAACATACTGTATCAGAGAAAAAAGGTTATATGTGCAGGCACCTGCAGGCCATTCCTAAGGATCAAAAACATATAACTATTTATTTATTTAACTTTCCCATGATATATGGCAAGGAAATGTCAGTGGACTAATAAAAACAGTTATTGCTAAAGGAATACTTTACTTTGAGCTTTGGGAAAATATAATAGCATGGAGTAGAAATTTAGTAGACCGAACATGCATGACTTTTATTTACAGATCTAGGTTAAAATCAGTTTATACATGTAGTCGAACTGGTGGCAAGATCCATATCTAGCCAGGGTTGGCCACAACATGCCAGCAAGTTTTCACGCTCACATAGCGCTGTTTTGAAGCCCAAATTTCAAAACAATATATTGCCAATAAATGTACATGGTTAAAAAATGCCATAAGAAATTTTCTGTCTAACTTTGAGCTTACTATGGTGCACTCTGTATGAAGTCTTTTGATTCATTAGCCGATTGAGTAATTTTCTGCTCATCTCTGGATGTTACTAAAAATAACATTTTAGACATTTATGTGCAGACTGTTTTAAGTGGACACCCTTTGTCAAGTCAAGTGTGGGTAATCAAGACTCAAGTAACTGGGAAAAAATGTTGTTTCTACAGTATTTATTTTTATTGGTCAACTTTTCAGCCTCATGTTCACATTTTGGTTCAGTTTTTTAGCAAATCGATTCACCATCAATTTGTTTGTACCAAGTCCTGGCTAGTAGTAGGTTTATAAGCACAAATATTTGATTGTAAAACTGTTATATAATATCTAAGATCAGACATGAGACGTGAGAAAGGCAGTAATCACTAACACTGTTGATAGTCATCCAATACTACAAACGAAACGTTAACTGTCACTCCATTTTTGCTCTCTTGTTAATCCGCAACGAAAACCTACACAGCCGGGAGTGAAGTATAATACTTTGATTAATGTTCTCTTGTTGTTTAAAAACGATGAGTAATGTTACGATTCTATCATAGAACCTTCATGACATAAATTTAATACCACTTTAACATAAACATATATAAATTTTAATGAACACATTCACTTAAAATTAAAACATTCCTTTCAGTTTCGACTTTTCTTCTTGTTCTTTCACTTTTAATTTTTCCTCTAATGATTTCAATTCTTTTTCAACGGCTTTTGATAAATTGGAGTCAAGTTCTCGTACACGATTAAAGTCTTTTCTTGCTTCCTCTGGATCCCATGCACCTACATGGGCTTTTGCTCTTCTAAACAAGGCTTTTACATTATCTGAAATAAGTTATTTTAATTTATTTCAAAATAATGAATTATAACCATTGAAGAGAAACATCTAATATTTTCTAATAATGCAAAAAATTAGAGAGAGCAATGGGGTTTAACATTTATTTGACACAATCTAAGTCATTTTGGGACTGTTGGAAATTGATATTAGAAACGACAGCTGTCCTTGTCAGACTCTCATCCGAAACCATGTCGGAAAATGCGGAAGAACTTTCCCAGCCAAAGGCGGGATCGGACACAAGACCTTCAGACTAGTGAGGCTGGTTCTTCCTCAATTAGGGGGTCACGGTGGTTAAGTGGATAAGGCACTGGTTCGCTAGCCTGGAGGTCTGGTGTTCGATCTGTGTTTTGGCTGAGAAAGTTCATCTTGATTTTCCGGCGTTGTTTACCCTTGTCAGTGATGCAGGAGGGGAGTCTGACAAGGACAGCTGCCTAGTCGTTCGGATGGGACGAAAAACCAAGGTCCCGTGTACACATTGGAGTGCACGTAAAAGATCCCTTGGCAGATGGAATTCGATATAAGAGTAGGCTGTAGCGCCGCTGCCCGGGAGAAATGTCCCCCATAGCACACTGTATGGCGTATGCCCGTCTTCCATTAGCCCAGGTTAGGTGCAAAAGAGTAGAATTTAATTTCATTTCATTTCTTCCTCAATTAACCACCATGCCCCCCCCCCCCCGACTTCCCCCCAAAGTGACAGAGAAATTATACATGCATATATTCATATCCAATTCAATCAATAGTCCTTTGTATTTTAGTGAGCAGCAGATTTTGATTTAAAAGATTCTTGATAGGTAAGAACCAAATGTATGAGACCCATTCGAATGCCAAGAAATTCCCTTTTTTTTAAATAAAATACTTACCAGGATCACGTTTTAATACTGATGTTGTATGTTCTATGACAGGGTAATATTCTCCCTTTAATAGCTGACATTGTGCATAATTTAATAAATATGGTATTTTCATATCCTCTAGTTTCTCCCACTCTACATCACCAGGCTTCTCTCTGTTAATACATAAAATAAAGCTCTTATTATCTGAAAGTTTAATTCTAAAGTTTAAGTATGAAACCTTTTTCCTATTTCTGTTTACAAAATTCAGGAATGTCTTGATGTATTTTGGAGAAGACAAAGTCAAGGCTAATACAGACATTTGTAAGACTCGTGACTTACTGTATTAGTTTGATAACGCTGAGAGAAACATCGCCTAAAAATACACTAGTAACTGTTTTCCATAAGTATGAGTTTGGTTGTTACTCTATCCAGTTACTAAATGCTATTTAAAGATTAACGCTGAGAGAATACTCTACGAAACGTCGCCTAAAAATACACTAGTAACTGTTTTCCATAAGTATGTGTTTGGTTGTTACTCTATCCAGTTACTAAATGCTATTTAAAGATTAATAGCTATAGTATTGAAACCAGCTCAGCAGATTCTATTAATAGTTTAACATAATTAATATATCAACATCTATAAAGTGCATTAACACAATAATTCAAATGTACAACTGGTTCTAAAGTTATTACTAGTTACATCTTTCAATAGGCATTTTGAAACTGAAATGTTCCGAGCTTGGATTTGAAAGTTTTCTTGGATTTTGAAAGTCTTAATTTTAGAGGAAAATGAATTCATAAATATTGTGCAGCACACAGGAAGCTTTATGACCTGTTTCCAGATGAAAAGTTGGTATTTTCAGATGTTTTTGTCTGAAGATGGAAGTGTTTGTGTTCTACTTAATAAAATCAACCACATCATAATTACTACAACTACTTATTGTAACATGTAAAAACACAAAAAATGTCGAACTCACTTTAATACTAATTGTTCTAGAATTCCTAGGGCTTTAAAATAATTTTCGGCAGCTTCTTCGTATTTTTTCTCTTGGTATAATTGATTTCCAGCTTCTTTTAATTTGGGTAACGAACTGAACCTCTCCTCATCTGTCATTATCCATGATTCTTTCTCAAAATCTTCGGGCATTTCAACTTTGACTAGTTCTGAAATAGTTTTATTGTGATTTATTTTAATAGCAAGTTCAAGTATATTGTATTCCATTATAAATACAATGAATAATAAAAGAGGTTGTTAGACCTTACGGTACATTTCATTACAGGTCTAAACTCTAAACACTACAATTGAGAGAAATAGGGTTTAACGTCCACTTAGGTCATTTCGGGACTAACATATGTCACAATTTTATTTCAATACATGGCTTGCGCATTGGGGTCTTTAACTGTGGGAGGAAACCAGAGGGCCTGGAGTAAACCCACGCGGCTGGACAGTTGATCCTGTTCCTTGTTTACATACAACCGGGATTCAAAACCATACACGTTGACTCAATGACAGACCTTATGATACAACACCCACACGCTAATCATTCAGCCATCCAACCCCCACAATATTGGAAGGGATTATATGTTTAAACTTTAAACTGCCTTCTTAAAAAAAACGATAAGAGTTATGTCCCTTTATTTTCTGTAAAAATGTCCGACAAGAAAAATTTTGCATTGGTGACCTTACCCTTATGATACAACATGCATATGCTAGCCATTCGGTCACACCCATACACACACCCCGACCCCTTTATGATTTACATACCTAATGTGAATATGAGAGGTTGTGGATCTTTCACCAGTTCATCTAAATCAGGATAACCTGTGCCTTGATCAGCCATCGCCATCATACCACAACAATGTTGTTTCTCTTCATGTTTATGATTGTGTTTATCTGGATGGTTAATCGCACGTAGGCTCTTTGATACTAATGGGTATGTAGCTACGTGCTGAAAAAGATTAACAAAACCCATAAGTGCGAAACTCATGTCGAGTTAAGATTCAATTTCACTCCATATATCACGAGGTTCTTGCCCACGGTACATAGAAATTTTTTTAAAATTTGGGTTCAATTCCAATTTTACTCAAATTTTTAACACCAAGAGATTGGTATTATCTATTTTTTTTAGATCATCCAACAGCATCCTTAGTATCTCCAGTCATATTGTTCCATTCTACTGCACTAACCAATCACAAAACAGTTTACAACCAGTCTTAGCGTAATTGTTTACGTTCACAACACATTTACATAGTTGTAATAAAATACAAGTAACTTCCCTTCGCAAACTCAATTGGTCTACAAAAATAACAAAACGACCCAGTGAATGGATTCAGGAGTTCGTGGAGTAGAAAGAAAAGATACCACTGGGTATACCGAGGATGAGTCAAGAGGGCGTTGAAAATTGAACAAAGCTAAAAAGGAAAAATCCCTGTACTTAGATTCTTCATTATTTTATGTATAACATTATAAGATAGTACATGTACATAAATTTCATCCTACATGTTAACATGTTTCAGATGCTGAAGTCAATGGGTCTATTACAAGAGTAGATACCTAGATAGTTTCTGGTTTTTAATCATCATCCGATTTGCAGTTTTAAGCTCTAATAGGCATTGTGAAAATTTAACCAAAAATATGAGCTTCAGCATTTTCCTTCAATGACAATCTAGATGATTTAAAAAAGTTTAGAACTATGTTTGGATGCTCCAAGACAGATGAAATAAAATGGGGTTTAACGTCCTACTGTTTTGCTCTGAACTGGGCTACTGAAGACAGGCATACGCAATACAGTGTGTTATGAGGGAAATTTTGCCCAGACAGCGACACTACAGCCTAATCTTATATCGAATTCCAACTGCCAAAGGATCTTTTACGTGCAAACCAATGTGTACACAGGACCTTGGTTTTCCATCCCATCCCAACAACTAGACAGCTGTCCTTGTCAGGCCCTCCATCCTTCATCACCGGAAAATCTAAAAAAAACTTTCTTAGCCACTGTGACCCTGCATTCCAAGAAAGAAAAAATGACATCATTTTATCAATCAATTGTTATAAATTTTGGGGATCCATATGCCTTTAGAATTCAGATTTGTAAATATAAATAAATACTAGTAGTTATTAAGTTTACTTACAGTTCTTTCACAAATAAACTCTGCTACTTCTTTCTTCATCATTGTTTTTAAACATGTCTCCCAAATTTCTAGTTTAAATTTCTTTCCTAATATCAACTCCATTGGTTTATCATGTTTTCTACTATCATCAATAACTGTTCTGTCTTCATCACACTTTGTTGTTTTATAGTGGAAATAAAGCTAACGAAAAGAAAAATTCATATAAAAGCAAAACGAAGATCAGATTTCAAATGGGATCTCACCAAAAAAGGACATTTTCAGCCCTCAAATCTTCAAATTTAATACTACATCCTTAATTATCTGCTAACAGAAAGCTATAAAACACATAATTGGCAAGCTTAAATTGATTGTTTCCACTCTGATAGCAAATCATAAAACGATCATGTTTTATGTTTGAAGATCTAACTATTCATCTAATCTTCCATCTCAAAATAAAATGCTATTACATGAAGGAATGAAAATGTACCAGAGCCATCGAAACTGTAAACTGTATGGGATGAAAGGGGAAGGGAGTCAATAATTTGCAAATTATATGAATTCGACAGGCCTGGATAGCTAGTATTAATTGTACAATTGATACAGTCTAAGACTCCTTACGCAAGTTCAAATAGGTTCAAACGCACAATTGTCAACACATATCATTACAGTTTTTATTGAGATAAGTAATTCTATTACAAATAGTGAAGACTGGAACACTAAAATAGTTACTGAACAGTTTTTCTTTGTGGTAATGCGTTCTACATTTGCATAACGTTGTTTCTAGTAATAAGCAAGCTGCCATGACACCAGCCAGTTGAAATTCCGTGTAGTAGTTGGGTTTCATCAAATCATACAATTATGCAGTAAGGCTTCACCTTTATTTCAATGGAATTAGCTTAATTAGGCTACATATTAAGCTATGTGCAGTACTATGTAGGACGAGCCGACTCCCTTTTCCATTTCCATTATTTTTACATTCCATCACTGTGTCTCCATGGAACTTCCTACTTTCTATTATTTGGGGTAGCTAGGATTTGATTTAGGGTCAGGTGTTTAAGATTAAAACCTATAAATTCAGGGTTAGGGGTGGTGCCACAACAATGACATATTGAGATACACGAATGGGAGTCACCACATCAAACATTAATGCCCAAAAATAAATAATAAATGTAGAATTCAGACTGAAAATATACTGTTACTGTTGTGTTTATGTATAAATTATATGTAACATTACATTATCATTATCATTATCATTGTGTTTCTGTGTAGATCTACAAGAAGTGTAAAACTTTCTTTTTTCTGTCCATTTTGTATCAGTATTATTGTTCATTACTAACCTTGCATCCATCTTTATACGGTTGCAATTCGCCTTCTCCTGGATACAAAATCTTTTTATAAATGCCATTTTTCTTTAAATTTTCCAAAACATCAGCCATGATTGTGGTAAATGATAAACTGTAAAGACCAAGACCGATGTTGAGGGAGGCCGCATGTCAGTCAATTTGATTGACAGTTTGGTAAACGGCCTTCATGTGATGTTTAGTTGAGGTTAAAATGAGGGTTTGGATCTTCCGGCAGCCGTTTCTTGTGCTTATATTTTGTATAAATTTTCGAAATTAATTTCCATACTTTAATGTAAATAAAAATTATTAATATTATCTTATATCTAGTAGGAAAACTCATCGCCCTATAATCACAAAATATCTAAACAGACTCTATGTATAGTATAGTAGTTGCAAAAATGAGATGTTGGATCTCTCTCTCTCTCTCTCTCTGTCTCTCTCTCTCTCTTTCTCTCTCTCTGTCACATATAAATATAGCACCCAATCGGCTTCGCTATGTCTTTTTCTTGTATTTGAAGGATGTTAAAATATTTCTTTGAATTATTGTTCATGGAAAAATAATATTTGGGTCATTTTATTATATAAATTTTATTATATATCCCACACTAGAGTCAATCTACTATATAAATGAATTATAGTATCTTATATTATGTCACACATATCGCACTATACCACATGAAGTATACAACCGGCTTCACTTAGCAGTCAGTATACTTTGAACCAAATCGGTGGGATTTTTCCTTTTATTTTCAAATATTTTAAAGTATTTGTATGAATTAACTTATATCAAAAGATAATATTTCAGTGAATGCATTTTAGAAATTTAGGATAATATCTTATATATCACACACATCGCACCATACCACATGAAGTATACAATCGGCTTCGCTCAGCAGTCAATATACTTTGAACACAATCAACGTCGCTTAACAGTGGCACGTTTTCTTCTATTTTGAAATATTTTAAAGTATTTCTATTAATTAATTTACATCGCAAAATAATATTTGAGTTAATCTATTATATAATTGAATTATAGTATCTTATATATCACAGACATCGCACGATACCCCATGAAGTATACAGTCGGCCTCGCTTAGCAGTCATTATACTTTCAACTCAATCAGCAGATCGGCGTCGCTCAGCAGTGGGATTTTTTCTTCTATTTTGAGAGATTGTAAATTATTTCTATGAATAAATTTACATCGCAAAATAATATTTGAGTGAATGTATTATATAAATGAATGAGAGTATCTTATATACCACAGACATGGCACTATACCTCATGCAGTGTACAATCGGCCTCGCTTAGCAGTCATTATACTTGGAACCCAATAGGCCTCGCTTAGCAGTGGGACGTTTTCTTAATATTGAACCAATCACGTGAGTTTTGTCCAGGTTCCACGGTTTCCTACCCTTGCTAAAGACCCCTACGAGCATGAAAATTATTGAAATAAAATTTAATACCCTATATTAGTCCCAAAATGACCTAGTTTGTGTCGAGTGGGCGTTAAATCCCCCCTCCCTCTCTCTCTCTCTCTCTCTATCTCTGTCTCTCTTTCGAAAATTTACATCGAAAAATAATATTTGAGTGAATGTATTATACAAATGAAGATAGCATCTTATATATCACAGACATCGTACTAGGCCTATACCCCATGAAGTATACAATCAGCTTCGCTTAGCAGTCAATATACTTTGAACCCAATCGACTTGACTTAGCAGTGGGATTTTTTGTGCTATTTTGAAAGATGTTAAAGTATTTCTATGAATTAATTTACTTTGAAAAATAATATTTGAGTGAATGTATTATATAAATGAAGGACAGTATCTTATATATCACCTAGACCGCGCTATATCACCCGAAGTATAAAATAGGCCTCACTTAGCAGTCAATATACTTTAAACCCCATCGGCGTCGCTTTGCAGTGGGACTTTTTCGTCTATTTTGAAAGATTTTAAAGTATTTGAATGAATAAATTTACACCAAAAAATAATATTTGGGTGAATGTATTATATAAATGAAGATAGCATCTTATATATCACAGACATCGCACTAGGCCTACACCGCATGAAGTATACAATAGGCCTCACTTAGCAGTAAATATACTTTGAACCCAATATTAGCAGTGGGATTTTTTCTTCTATTTTGAAAGATATTAAGGTATTTCTATGAATTAATTTACATTGAAAAATAATATTTGAGTGAATGTTTTATATAAATGAAGAACAGTATCTTATATATCACAGCGACCACACTATACCACATGAAGTATAAAATCGGCCTCCCTTAGCAGTCAATATACTTTAAACCCAATCGGCTTCGCTTAGCGGTGGGATTTCTTTCTTCTATTTTGAAAGTATTTCTATGAATTAATTTACACCCAAAAATAATATTTGAGTGAATGTATTATATACATTAAGGATAGTATCTTATATATCTGGAACATCGCACTATACCACATGAAGCATATATACAATCGGCTTCAGTTAGCAGTCAGTATACTTTGAAGCAGATCGGCGTCGCTTAGCAGTGGGATTTTTTCTTTTATTTTGAAAGATTTTAAAGTATTTCTATGAATAAATTTACACCAAAAAATAATATTTCAGTGAATGTATTATATAAATGAATGATAGTATCTTATATATCACAGACATCGCACTATACCCCATGAAGTATACAGTCGGCCTCTCTTAGCAGTCATTATACTTTGAACTCAATCGGCTTCGGTTAGCAGTCAGTATACTTTGAAGCAGATCGGCGTTGCTCAGCAGTGGAATTTTTTATTCTATTTTGAAAGATTGTAAAGTATTTCTATGAATAAATTTACACCGAAAAATAATATTTGAGTGAATGTATTATATAAATGAATGAGAGTATCTTATATAACAGACATGGCACTATACCCCATGCAGTGTACAATAGGTCTCGCTTAGCAGTAATTATACTTTGAACCCAATAGGTCTCGCTTAGCAGTGGGACGTTTTGTTAATATTGAACCAACCACGTGAGTTTTCTTCGGGTTCTCCGGTCCCTGCTAAAGACCACTACGCGCATGAAAATTATTGAAATAAAATTAAAACCAGATGTGAGTCCCGGCGTCGCTCAGCAGTGGGATTTTTTATTCTATTTTGAAAGATTGTAAAGTATTTCTATGAATATATTTACATCGAAAAATAATATTTGAGTGAATGTATTATATAAATGATTGAGAGTATCTTATATATCACAGACATGGCACTATACCCCATGCAGTGTACATTCGGCCTCGCTTAGCAGTCATTATACTTGGAACCAAATATGCCTCGCTTAGCAGTCGGACGTCTTAATATTGACCCGACCACGTGAGTTTTGTCCAGGTATGTTAGTCCCGAAATGATCTAGTTTGTGTCGAGTGGGCGTTAAATCCCCCCTTCCCCCCTCTCTCTCTCTCTCTCTCTCTCTCTCTCTTTCGAAAATTTACATCGAAAACTAATATTTGAGTGAATGTATTATATAAATGAAGATATCATCTTATATATCACAGACATCGCACTAGTCCTATACCACATGAAGTATACAATCGGCTTCGCCTAGCAGTCAATATACTTGGAATCCAACCGGCTTCGCTTAGCAGTGGGATTTTTTCTTCTATTTTGAAATATCTTAAAGTATTTCTATGAATTAATTTTCATTGAAAAATAATATTTGAGTGAATGTATTATATAAGGAAGAACAGTATCTTATATATCACAGAGATCGCGCTATATCTATCACACGAAGTATAAAATAGGCCACCCTTAGCAGTCAATATACTTAAAACACAATAGGCGTCGCTTAGCAGTGGGACTTTTTCATCTATTTTGAGAGATTTTAAAAGTATTTCAATGAATTAATTTACACCCAAAAATAATATTTGAGTGAATGTATTATAGTATCTTATATATCTCGAACATCGCACTATACCACATGAAGCATACAATCGGCTTCACTTAGCAGTCAGTATACTTTGAAGCAGATCGGCGTCGCTTAGCAGTAGGATTTTTTCTTCTATTTTGAAAGATTTTAAATTATTTACACCAAAAAATAATATTTGAGTGGATGTATTATATAAATGAATGATAGTATCTTATATCTCACAGACATACAGTCGGCCTAGCTTAGCAGTCATTATACTTTGAACTCAATCGGCATAGCTCAGCAGTCAGTATACTTTGAAGCAGATCGGCGTAGCTTAGCAGTGGGACTTTTTCTTCTATTTTGAAAGATTGTAAAGTATTTCTATGAATAAATTTACATCGAAAAATAATATTTGAGTGAATGTATTATATAAATGAATGGGAGTGTCTTATATATCACAGACATGGCACTATAATCCATGCAGTGTACAATCGACCTCGCTTAGGCTGTGTTGAATTGAAACTATGTTTCTTGTCACTACCTTCGTGACAATCCAATGAGGGTGTGAGGCAAACACAACACAAAGTGTACTTTTCAACACGAAGTATACAAACCAACACAAACCATCATTTGATTTTATTCTACCCCCAAAAGCTCAAAGTTAATTCATATTCCTAGGTATTAACCTACATGGTAAACTGAATGAATGAAATAATGAAGTAAAATACAAAAGTTGTCTGAAATGCTTTTTAAAACTTGAATGCCATCACCAAATAAAAGTTGGTTTGACCAATATCCCCTACTAAATTAACTTTTTCATTCAACAAACAATTGGCAAACAATATTCAACACCAAATGTTTTATTTGGTGCAATACATCAGCAACTAAAAAAAAAAAAAAAAATCTCCTATTGCACAAAGTTAGTATAGGAAGTCGTTCCACGTTTCAATAAAATCTGACCATAACTTTCAGAGATATAATTTTGACTAAAATTGTTAACTGTAGAAAAAAATGATTTGGGATCTGTTAGGCAGATATGTTCCATTAATTTATTTCACTTTAATAAAATGACTTTTCATATATGTATTTCTTATAATTAATTATACAATATTTCAATATTGGCTTATTTCATTTCTTGTTGCCTGTGTAACTTTGACACATATGCAACTTTGACATACAATGACATCAATGTTATTCAGAACTTAGTAATGGTATTATTATTCTTTTTTGAATTATGGGTGTCTGTCAAACTTATTGAGTGATCTACAAAAAATTTAAATGCATTTTATTTGAAAGTCTTCAAAAATATCTACAATGACGTATTTATAAAGAATATTAGCGATAAACCGACGAGAAGGAATATCTAGGACATCAGCTCAGTGCGCATGCCTAATAACCTGACCTGCTTGTTTCTGATTGGACACTTCAACCACTGACCTTAGCGACCGACCAATCAAATAACTTATTCTTAAAATAACTTCATTATGTATGCAAAAACATGGCCGAACCGAGCGAAAGCCTAGAATATCGCTTGTGGAATACCTGTTTTTAGATTTATATTAAAAGTTTTTCTAGTTGAAATACATCTAATAGAGCAAAGTGGCCATAGGGGCATAAAATTTTTGTAAATTGCAGCTATCCGCCAACGAAATCGACTGTTATATCGCTCTGTATTAAACACGGCAACAGACCGCAACATAATGTGACAATGTCACTTATTTTTGTTTAGCCGGTAAATATTGATAAATGAGACCTTACGGGGTAACTTATTTCTAAAATAATTGTTAATAATATCGGAAACATTCAAATAAAACTTCAAAAATTTTTGTGTTGAAAAGCAATGCGGCCGAAAATAGACCCCCCGATCCTAAGCGCGCGGGCGACAAGAAACATAGTTCCAATTCAACACAGCCTTAGCAGTCACTTTACTTTGAACCCAATAGGCCTCGCTTAGTAGTGGGACGGTTTCTTAATATTGAAGCAACCACGTGAGTTTTCTTCGGGTTCTACGGTTTCCTCCCCTGCTAAAGACCCCTATGCGCATTAAAATTATTGAAATAAAATTAAAACCATATGTTAGTCCCGAAATGATCTAGTTTGTGTCGAGTGGGCGTTAAATGCCCCTCCCCATCTCTCTATCTTTGGAACATTTACATCGAAAAATAATATTTGAGTGAATGTATTATTATATACATGAAGATAGCATCTTATATATCACCGACATCGCACTATACCACATTATGTATACAGCCGGCCTAGCTTAGCAGTCCGCCCTTTTCTTATGTTTTAAAGATTTGGGGATATCATTTCGATTGATTTTCATAAAATAATAATATTTCTTTCGAGCGTTTAAATTTATCATCCAATACCGCCTATAGAGTGTAAGTGGTCTAGCTACGCAGTCTGCACACTTTGAACCCAATCGGCCTAGCTTAGCAGTGGGACTTTTTCTTAATTATGAAAGATTATAAAGTATTTCTATGAAATAATTTTCATAGAAATATAATATTTTGTAAATTAAATGATATTTCACTAAGTTATTGACATATTATTAGAATATTATATTCCAGAAATAGGGAAATTCATCGACCAATTAAAACTCCGAGTACACAGTAGTCTCGACCCCCCCCCCCCCCCCCCCCCACCACCCAGTCTTCAACGTAGAATATTTGTCTTGACGATAGAGACTAATTACATAGTAGAGCAGGTCAGGGAGAGTACATTTTGTCGTTATTGAATTTTCGTACCGCTAGTACCTCCCGTGGTCGTAGAGATTTGAAATTGTTAGGAAGTGTTACGAGCGACTATTGATAATCACACACTCGGGCCATGGAAACCACTAGGTATGCGTAAGTGTAGTAGCACTTGAGATTTATTCTATTATTAACAATAAATAGTCCTTTATAAACTCCACCTTCAAATAAAATGGGAGGGACTCGAACAAGAAAGAGGCGGGGCTTACATATGCTTCGCTCAGCAAAATCTATAAAATCGGCCTCGCAAGGAATGATTTAACGCTTACCCATGATTGTTTACAAGAATGAAGCCTTGTTCATCACAGAGTAAAGTTCAATAAAGAACTAGGTTCTACACTTGTGTCATGAAGAGCAAGACTACCATAAATGAGTTATCCCATTTTGCCCTAGGGATCAGACCACTGAGTTTTGAAATTAAGTAATTAAATTCCCCATCACATTCTGAGTGCACAACTAGCTCCTATACCACGTGTGAAATTTCACACTCCTGTGTATTTATGTTGTATATTTACTGTTCGTATATTTACCACAGGACAAAAGTTCAGACGAGCTTCTTTGCCTACTTCCCCACCTCTTTGAAAAATAAAGTTATATGTATTATTCTTAATTAAAATACCCAAGTTTCATAAAGATAAAACACTTCCCAATTCAGATATAATCACATATAACTATATCAAGCTAGACGGAGTAGAACACTTTATGGAATATAGCTTCTTTATGAGGTTAAAGGGACAATAACATTCTTGCTGGCTTCGTAGCCCCAGAAAATAAATAATACCCTTATACTTATTCTAAGTACTAGATGTTTAAGTGTCCTACCGGTTGTGTAAATTATCCATTACAACCTATTTTACTTGTCCAGAGGGTTCGAAAATATTTTAAAATCCAAGTCACATTTGAAAAGGTTTACGTTAGACTTTTCAAATCAATTGGTTGAATTTTTCCAATTTTTCAAAATAGGTGTGTTAAGATGAAATTTATATCATCATTTAATTGGAATATTCTAAAATAATACGATTTGTTGACTCTTGTTGTAACTGAATAATATGTCCCAATCTAGTTCTGCTCTGAACGTCGGTCTCGTTACACTCACTCTGAACTGAGACCGACGTTCAGAGCTGAACTAGTCCCAGTCTTTCTGGTGAACGATATTTGCGGTAACTGGGTAATGTCACTTTAAGTGTAATTCTTCCCACATGTAACAGAGATCCATACAAATCATGCGATTCTTTTAACAATAAGCCTTGGAACGCGAGGCACCAGCATAGAATATATACCGATTTTGTTTTGGTACGTATCTTTTGTATGATATCGTATATGCCCGTCTGTAACGAAAGTCCCATGACCTTATATACAGATCTTATCAGTTTTTTATAAAGTTATTTCTCCTCGAGTATAATTGGTAACCAGCTTTAAATTTTCTTTTTATCTTATAACAGTATATTTGTAATGAACACAAAATTCATTTTATAGACTCAAATTGTGTAATTATATCGCAATCAGGGGCGCGGTGATCCGTGATTTTGCATAAGGAACAAGATCTCGCCCGGGCCCCAAAACACAATATCTGTATGTGTGTGGGCTGGCCGTCTCTCCCGGTGCCACTGCAGTAGGTAATATTGGGCTCTGTGGAATATACTAGAGATCTGAAGCATATCTGACCCACGGTATAATAGTTGACACTGGTTGTGCATCTGATTACAATGTTGAAAACCGCATTGAAACCCGCGATGTAATTTTTCGCGAGAGGCGCAAAGAAAAAAAAAAAAAAAAAAACCGTGACGCAAGCTCGTCATTGCGTCACCCTCACCGAGTTATACATTACTGAGAAGGAAATATACGCACCTAGATATATAGATATATAGACCAAAGCAAGATTCAATCAATATGTGTAACAATACAATTAAATTACACGAAATGGGTTTTTTTTTTGGGGGGGGGGCCTATACGGTTTTACTCCGACCGGGCTTCTGAAGACGGGCAGCGGCGCTTCAATCTGCACGTATCGTATTCCAAACCAACTGCCAAATCCGACATCTGAGCCATAATTGAAATAAATGTGTTTAGAATGTTCGATACTATAGAGGAAAATTCCGTTCACAATACGCCATTTTTGTAGAGTAAATTGTTTTTGTTTATATTCACGAAGCCTTTTATTTAATATTTGAATTCTTTTTATCACCCTTGCCACGAACTCTCAGTGGCCGCATCCGCGGGACCCCAGATCAATTAACGTAGACCATTTCCATCACAAAGTATGGTCGGGCATTTATTGAGCTTTATCATATTCTGCACCAATGGGTAGTTTTGGGTTCAGAATTCAATGCTGTCATCGTGGTATTCGAAAAACGCGTACACTATAAATTTTTACTAATTTATATATATATATATATATATATATATATATATATATATATATATAGCTGTAGTGAGTTGTTGTTCTAATGTACAGTACCGGTATCATATATCATAGTATAAAATATAAAAATAACACCGATTTACTTCTACATGTTTCAATATATTTTCATCAGGAAGCCATTGATACTAATAACGTTGCCTAAGTGCCCCCAAAAAACTGATGGGCATGAAACAGCTAGAGTATGGTGGCTGATAGTGGCCATTTTAAGTAACGTTGTTTGTTACACAGATTTTTAATGTTTCAAACTTTAATCCAATAGTCAATTGCAATTCCCGGAAAATTTTGAAAAGTCGAATAATGATCGATATGCTAGACTAGAGAGTCAAAAAATATCGCACCAGAGTTTTTCAAGACAAAATAATATTAATTCATAGTTACTTTAGCACAAATTCGCCGCATTCAAATAAAAGGACGCACAATTAATTTTATGCCGACTATCTAGAAATGAAATGGGGTTTAACGTCCCACTGTTCTGAGCGACTGGGCAAATGAAAGCGGGGCTAGCTGCGGGACTATCTGGAACACAACGCAAAATTTAATTGTTTACCCCAATTATTAATAAGATGTATTTATTTTCTCCCCTCTCCACCCGTATGTCCGAAGCTCTATACATAGATTTTAATACCACATAATACCATATTGTTGGTTCAGTTTTTTTAAAAAAAATAAATTGTGTATAATAATCTGTAAAATAATGTCTCGTTCTGACCTTTGACATTAACCTTTCGAATAGGTGAGTGTATCTTATCTTGGCATTGATTGGATATTGCTGGAGGCGTGATCGTAATGCGAATAGACGATTAGTCAAAATGTTGGGGGTGTTAACCAATAGTATTCCTTGTTTGTAAAATAGACTCAATAATCGAGAAGTGTATTTGTGGCAAAACTTCTGAGAAAATGGTAAGTTTCCATGCGTGGTCTTCGAATTTACTAATTTCAACGTGATTTCCCTCAAATTTTCTAAAATAAACACTTGGATTCAATTCTATTTCAGACTACGTACACAGATAAAGGGCCCAAGGTAGGTGACATTTTGTTTTTGATTGCTAGATTTTGGAACAAAGTATCGAAGCTTGTTTTTGTTGACTTTATCGCTGACCTTGACCGTGTTGCACGTGTGTTTACTAAATTTAATCGATGCACTGTTGTTTATTTGCAGCCGGAGTCCGGTAGATTTGTTTCCTTTGATCATGTTACCTTTTGGGTTGGTAATGCCAAACAGGTATGTGTATTTTTATTTAATTATAAATATAATGTCAATATTGGTGATCTTAATTTGTTGATGATAATGATCGACGATTGTTGAGAATTGTTTACATTTTAAATCTGACGGACATTTCGAAGATAACCGATACTAAATGTCGCATGTCATTAATAAACTCATAATGAGAATGAGACTAAATAAGGCTCCTTCAAATTAATTACATGCCTTTAATCATTGTTCATTATGATTAGCATTTTTCTGTTAAAGCCAAAGCCCCAATAAGTTGAATAACACTCTTGTTGTAACTGAATAATATGTCCCAATCTTCATTCTGGTAAACAAATTGTATTAATTTTACAATATTCCAATTAATTGATGATACAAATTTCATCTTAACACACCTATTTATTTAAAAAAAAATTGGAAAAATTCAACCAATTGATTTGAAAAGTCTAACGTAAACCTTTTCAAATGTGACTTGGATATTAAAATATTTTCGAACCCTCTGGACAAGTAAAATAGGTTGTAATGGATAATTTACACAACAGGTAGGACACTTAAACATCTAGTACCGTACTTGGAATAAGGGTATTATTTATTTTCTGGAACTACCAAGCCAGCAAAAATGTTATTGTCCCTTTAATCTTATATTTTTTTTATTTTACCCATAATCATTTGTAGATATCTACTAGAATTTGACTAATTTGAGAAAATACAATAGCCTACAGTTCTTTGAAAATTTGTCGCCAGATCATATTTTTCAATATTATGAAATCCTGGTCCTTGTTACTTTTTTTGTTTAAAATCAGTCAATTTAATCCAAGTTTTTAAGGCCACTGTATTACAGTCGTTTTTGAAACATATTATTACATGGTACAGGTCTTTTCTTTACTTGATAGTAATTTAGAAAGATCAGACAAAAGTGGACAAAAGATCAGATTGATGCAGGTTAATTTGTAAAATTCCTGCTGAAAAAAAGCAAATTATTTTTTTGTGTTGAACTTAATGTATATACATGTATATATATAGGCTTACCTCTGAATGTCATACAGACAATGTGTTAAGCATTTGGCTATAAGCTAGATCTCTGATTCGGTTTCCTTGGGTTTTTTTTATAGTATCATTGAGAAAAATGTCAATGTCAATATTTTGGGTTAATATATTAAAAGCTGACCTAGATTATTATGTACGTAATAGGATTACATGTTTATTATCTTCAGATAAGGAATAACAATAATCTATGACAACAAGATTTATGTATGTACATGTCGATTTTTTGTAGTGTTTATTCCATATTTATCTTAATAAAGATTATAAAGATAAAACAGATGCTTCAATTCAACAGTTCTTACTTATTAAACAGTGTGTTATTATGTAAGAAATCACAGATTTTGTTTTGTTTGTTAAATACATGTCTATCCAAGATATCATGATAGACTATTTTATAACATGTATTTAAATTAGTTTATATCAGGTGCATACAACCTTGTACATGTACTCAACTCAAACTTAATTATCTTTTTTTTTTAATATTTATGTTGACTTGATAATAGGCATGCATTAAATCCAGACTTTATCAGATTAACTGAACAAATTCTAATAACTGAAAATTTTAACCAAATGAATATTTTCTGGTGTATTAAATGTACATGTATACTTCTCCTAAAATTCCTGAAGTACATGTATATACACTTAATCTTTTTTGACAAAATTAATGATCTAGAGTTAAAATGTCTGTCAATTAGCTTGGTATGTGTCTGTTCTTAAGCAGAACAAATTGTAGACTGACAACTAATTTTGTATGTACAGATAGTTTTAGTCTGGTTTGATCAAACTTACATGGAAATTTCTATCTAGTTAATTGAATGCTGTTACATGTATAGAAACTACCTATGTGTAGCGGTACAGGATTTATCATCTATGCTGTATATCTGTGTAGAGTTATTCCATTTCTCCCAACAAAGTGTTCCACTTGTCAGTGGATCAGGATGTAGAACCTGACAAGGACAGCTGTCTAGTCATTTAGATGAAACGAAAAACCCAGGTCCTGTGTACACATTGGCGTGTAGGTAAAAGATCCCTTGGCAGTTGAATATGAATATGAATAATGTGGAGGCCAAAGGTCATGAAAACATTCATTGACATTTGAAGTATCTAAACAAATTATAATTGCCATTAAATACATTGTACATATGTCATATTTCTCCCATCCAACATTTGTGACCCATTGGTTTAGAACTGGATCAGTTATATGAAATGTTAATACCTTATTTAGCCTAAACTTTTTGTGGAAGGTTGGAATGTTGTAAATCAAAACATACATTGTTATTAGAGTATGCATGTGCTGATAGACTCATACAATAACATAATTAATGACTGACATACATGAGTGACCTTGGGTTGTTCTCTCCTAACTGTCAGCAATTACTATGTCAGTTATATTTAATGGTTTGTATTTGCATAATTAGTCCATAATCCCTGTACCGTGAAGGGTAACACACAGTTTGAATACTGAATAGCCTAAGTATACATGTATTTCATTATGCACACAGAGAACTGCATAATGAAAAGGCATCTCGTCGGTCCTGAATAGCCACAATACATGTATACATGTATATTTAAAAATTAGTATACTATTCTGTTATTATATGGTTCTGTTTCGTTTAACATCATTTATATACACAAAGACGAAATAAGCATTTCAATTTTAATAAATGGAACAGAAAAAAATATTCCTCGAAATACTAAGGATGGGAATGTGCAAGTAAAATACCCTGCTCTATTTGATGTTATTCAAATTCAAGTACATTTATTTTTTTGGGGTGATAAATTCTCTCTAATCAAAAAAAGCAAGCCCATAATCAACTCGCAATGTCATCAGATGGCTTACATTTTGAATGGATTAAAACACTGTTGTTTAATACCTGTAATTTAACTATAAAATTGATAATCAAGACTTTTTATACGCACACATTTTCATGTGGATGTATATTGTCGTGCCCCTGTCCAGACGTCCGTCCACAATTGTTTGTGAACACTCTACAGGTCACTATTTTTATCTGATTTCAATGAAACTTAAAATGTAGGTTTATCAATTTTAAGATCTCGGTACCTTCCGATATTGGCATGTGTCGGACTGTAACTTCATGAATAATGGTCCCTGATTTTACGAAAAATCACGTTTTTAGCTTGTGAACACTTTAGAGGTCACAATTTTGAACTGATTTTTATGAAACTTGAAATGCATGTTTATAACCCCAAAATCTTGGTTCCTTTCGATATTTGTGCTTATCGTATCTTAACTTCCAGAATCATGGGCCCTAATTGCCGAAAAATCTCTTTTTTAGCTAGGTTACTTTCAATATTTGCGCATACGGTATTAGATCTTAACTTCCTGAATCTTGTCAAACTTCAAACACCCAGAATAAAATAATTTGACTGAAATTTTCAACACTTCCATTTTTCATTTTCTATTTTTGAACTACCAGCTCTTTATTAAACTTTTAACTAATGTATCAACAAGGTTGGTTGATCAAATGTTATGATTATGAAATTTGTACAGAGACTGTTTTCCCAAAATGACAAAGCTATGCTGGTTTACTTTATTAAAACCCATTTTATTTGAATGTTAAAAAATTAATTTATTTTGAAATTAATAATTGTGTTTTCCAGGCAGCATCTTATTACTGTACTCGTATGGGATTTGAATCACTGGCATATAAAGGTCTTGAAACAGGTAGTCGTAAAACAGCAGCACATGTTGTCCGACAAAACAAGGTAATTATGTAATAAGTAGCTGAACATATGTTACTCTTTCTGTTGCTACTAATCATATTCTGATGGAGTGTAATAATTACAAGGAAATTAGAATAAATTATTGCATTCTGATGATGGGGGGGGGGGATGGCCTAGTGGTCTAGAGTGCCTCGCTTCGACCTCTAGCTAGCCGGTCACCTCTGGCATGCGGCTGTGGTTTCGAGCCCTGTTGTGAGCATATGTGGAATGGAGATAGGGGCACCTTCTCAACCTCGTGGGTTTCCTTTGGGCACTCCGGTTTCCTCCCACTGCTAAAGGCCCCTACGTGCAAGCGAATTATGGAAATAAAATTAAAAAACTTTATGTTAGTCCCGTAATGACCTAGTTTGTGTTGAGTGGACGTTAAACCCCATTTCTCTCTTTCTCTCTCTCGCATTCTGATGGAGTGTAATAATATGTTGTTGACAATTACTATGCCATTTATTTGCTCAATGGGCAGATATATTTTCACGGGGGTGGGATGGCCTAGTGGTCTAGAGTGACAATTACTATGCCATTTATTTGCTCAATGGGCAGATATATTTTCACAGGGGGTTGGGATGGCCTAGTGGTCTAGTGTGCCGCACTTCGACCTCTAGTTGGCCGGTCACCTCTGGCTTGCGGCTGTGGTTTCGATCCCTGGTGTGAGCGTATGTGGCATGGAGATGGGGGTGCCTTCTCAACCTTGTGGGTTTCCTCCGGGCACTCCGGTTTCCTCCCACTGCTAAAGACCCCTAAGCGCAAGCGAATTATTGAAATAAAATTGAAACCATATGTTAGCCCCAAAATAACCTAGTTTGTGTCGAGTGGATGGTAAACCCCATTTCTCTCTCTCTCATATATTTTCACTTTCTTACCGGTGTTGTATATATATAATTTTCATCAATCTGTAAGATATTTTTATAGTAAATTTCAATTGTATTAGTTAGTGCAGGGGGACTGCACCACACATTTCATCCTCGTGGGTTTTCTCCGGGTCCTCCGGTTTCCTCCCACTGCTAAAGATCCCTACGCGGAATGACCTAGTTTGTGTCAAGTGGTCTTTAAACCCCATTTCTCTCTCTCTCTCTTTGCACCATGCATAATTTACACAGAAACAAATATATGGACAAGACATCACACTCAGAGACCACAAACAAACAAACAATGGATATGTGGGCTAGCCATAAGCGACAAGCCGCCACTGCGCTGTACATTCCAGTTAAAGATATATTTTTTGGATATCAAATGCAGTGCACATAAAAAGTCTATATTTCACAAATTATATTTGATCTGAAACAAATAAAATTGGGAAGAAATTTTAGGTAAGCTGAGAAGCAACTCATTCCAGTCAAATATGAGAAAAAAAGAAAACTGCAATGACTGCATGTTCCACTATGACAGCTCTCTCCTTATTGTATAAATAACTAACAGTCCTTCCAAATTGGAATGAATGCTAATGATTTTGTATGTTTTTCTTTTCATAGATTATCTATGTATTTGAGAGCATGTTGGAACCTTTTCAACCAGAAGGTTTGTTTTTATATTGATCTTTTATGATATCCTTTACAAGGAATGGAGTGGGTTTATTGTCTCCTCGTGACAAACTTGGTCCTTTTTAGACAGACATGTTTATGTTCAGCTCAGTTAGTAAGACACTGATCACTAACCAGAAAGGTCTGGTTATGGATGCCATATTAAGGGCCTGGTCAGGACAGCACAGCATCTATTGTACTTTGATCTGTACGTAAAACAAATCTTGATTGTTTGAAATTTTATATAAGACTAGTTGGTCATAGCAAAATTTCCCACAAAGCAGACTGTGTGGTGTACGTACAGCATATGCCTATCTTAATTAACTCAGTACACTTACTTCATTATCTTTTTATCAATGCATTGAGAACGGTTTGGAGGATAAAATTGCAGAGGTTTTATTACTATAATTATGTATTTTGATATTTTTTTTATGGAATACCATAATTTGCAGAGTATCGATTTATTACTATATGTATGTTGATATGTTCTATGGAATACCGATATGTCTGTAGATAAAGCCACTATTTGCATATTACCAAATTTCAATCGTTCGTAGTAAACGAGCTGACATCTGTTTTATCTTTCGATACACAACTTTAATCATATGGAGCTTGCTCCATGAAATAAACACCTGCGTTCAATTTAATGGAACGTGTTCAATCACTTTTGAACCGTTAGTTTCAAACTTGCGGGGGGTTGGAGGGTCGAATGGTTAGCGTGCGCGCACTGTATCATACAACCTGCCATTGAGTCAACTGGCATGGTTTTGAATCCCCGGTTGTACATGGCAAGGAGTAGGGTTGTCTGTCCAGCCATGAGGGTTTTCGCCGAGTACTCCGGTTTCCTCCCACTGCTAAAGACCTCACACACGCAAGGAAATTATTGAAATAAAATTAAACCATAAGTTAGTCCCGAAATGACCTTGTGTGTGTCAAGTGGACGTTAACTCCTATTTCTCGCTCTCTCTCTCTCTCTCTTTCAAACGTGCGGTATCTGTTTCCTATGGAAATATGAAGATGGATAATACATTTATTATTTTCATGATGTTACTTATATTTTCTATTTACTAATACAGATTTTGGACAACACCTGCTGAAACATGGTGATGCAGCTAAAGATGTTGCTTTCGAAGTTGTTGATTTAGATTCCATCTTTAAGGTAAACTAGATAAATTTGAAATCTGGGATGGTCGGCAAAATAAAGCTGTGTATTGTAATAATGAAAACCACACATTTATCTTCTTGGGTTTATATATGAGACCTACTTTTAGAAATGATGGCTGACACATTAATTTGAAGTAAACTTTTAATGTCTTCTGCCTTTCAGAGAAAACAGGATTATTGTAGTGAGTTTGTCACACCTTTTGGAACACAATAATTCCGCTAATTATAAAGGTAGAATTTTCAGACTTGGTATACTGAGCATATTCTGTTCGGGTTAGACTGAGTGATGAGCAATTTGATTGCTCAATAGTTTGTAACTGCGAGTAGTAATTGATGACTGCTATCCTTTTATTACTGTTTCATTTCTTTTAAGTAATTTTCAAACTTAATTTTATAGAGAGCTGTAGAGAGGGGGGCTGTTGTAGTAAATGAACCATATGAAGAAACCGATGAAAATGGAACTGTTCGCATGGCAAGCGTTAAAACATACGGTGATACAACTCATACATTCGTAGATAGATCAAATTATAAAGGAGTGTTTCTACCAGGTTTTAAAATGTTACAAGATAAAGACCCGTTATTAACGAAACTGTAAGTATTACTGATATATAGTAGAAGATATACGAGCAGCCACTTCTTTTCTACAACATCTCCTCTAAGTGGTCATTATAAATTAAATTCTCCTGTAGAAATTCTTTGTATAAAGACGCTGGCCTTGAGGGCCCTGGTTTGCTCCCGGTTTTAGCCAAGAAAGTTCCTCAGGATTTTCAGGCATGATCGCATTGTATCAGTGGTGCAGGACAGAGGGCCCGACAAGGAACAGTTTCTTGTAATTTGGATGGAACAAAAAAAAATTAACCCTGGACAGTTGAAATATGCTGATCTCCACATAAAATTTTCACCATAGCACACTGTATGACACATGCCTGTCTTCATTAGCCTGACAAGGAACAATGTCTTGTAATTTGGATGGAACAAAAAAAAAAGGAATCTTGGACAGTTGAAATATGCTAATCTCTGCAAAAAATTTTCTTCATAGCACACTGTATGACATGACTGTCTTCATTAACCCAGTCGAACCAAACAGTAGGACGTTAAACTTCATTTCATTTCTTGTTCTGTGAGATTTATTGACCATTATTTTAGATTTATCATGGACAGTTTGGCTGCTGGTTGGTTTAAAGGGGGCCTGCCAGACCAGGCCATATTGACAGTCTCAGCTGAACTATGTACAAGATGATATCTTCTTCAAATTGTATATAGGAGGCTAGACCAGGCCGTATTGTTAGTCTCAGTCAACTGAAGCTTGTACGATATAGCTTTCTCAAATTGTATATTAATTGTTAATATTGTATTACTCTACATACAGACCAGAGGTTGGACTACAAGCTATAGATCATCTGGTCGGGAATCAGCCTAATGATTCTATGATTAGTGCTGCTGAATGGTAAGTTACCATGTTTTTAAAAAGAAAGTTATAGCCACTGATTGATTTCAGACAATATCTGATTTTCTATGGCATAATCCACGCTAACATTTACTAAATTTGTAAATTCAACATTTATTTAAGAAAACCAAACCAAATCATGAAAGGATGAATTCTCCAAAGTTATATTCAATCAGATTAAAAAGAGATTTAATCGGATACTTATACAGAAAGATTTAATCGGATACTTATAGGTGGCACTGGCTTGTTTTTATTATCATATCTTTGTAAATACTGAACACAAATGATATTCTTTCTGATACTCTAACTTATATGCATATTGCTAACAGTGTGAATACTTAATTCATGCACTCCAGTGTTAGGCTTATATTTATAGATTATCACAGCTGTGTTTGCTTAGAATTATTGATATCATATAGAATATCAATTGTAATGGAGATTTAGTGAATCTACAATCCATTTTAACCCAGGTTGGACAGCAACTCAGTTGATTGATTTCAATTTTTGGACTATAAATTGGCTTATTAGTAAGCGGAAGAAATGTCGTTGAAATTTAAATGTTTTTTTTTTTTTACAGGTATGAGAAGAATTTAATGTTTCATAGATTCTGGTCAGTTGATGATAGTCAGATACATACAGAATTTTCTTCTCTTAGATCTATTGTTGTCACTAACTATGAAGAAACGATTAAAATGCCAATTAATGAACCAGCTAATGGAAAGAGAAAGAGTCAGATTCAGGTAGAAGAAATTCACACAAGTATTCGAATTTTGTTCTTTGAGACACATATTTCTCTCCTATTTCTTTTGTTCCGGCATGATTCAGAAAGGAGGGCCTGACAAAGGACAGCTGTCTAGACATACAGATGAGGTCCAATGTACACATTGGCATTTTTGAAAAGATCCCTTGGCAGTTGGGATTTGATATAAGAGAAGGCCGTAGCGACGCTCCCCGGGCAAAATTTCCCTCAAAGCACACGGTATGGCGCATGCAGAACAGTAGCATTTCATTTCATTTTTCACATAGTGAAGTTAGTGAGGTATAACTTATATATGTAGTTGTGCCTTTAAATGATCTCATGGATTAGATGGAAATAAACAATGAATACCCTGAACTTATTGGTGATTATGGCCCTTGTGCCTCATGTTTCAAACAGAAATCGTTTTTCATTGTATACAGTATTTGGCTACAATATCAAATAGTTTCTCATTTTTTTGGTGTTGAGTTTGGACGAAAGAGACAAGCTCAGTAATGTTTTATCAAATGTTTTAATCTAAACAATAAAGTAAAACCAAGTACATACAATCCAAACCATTAGACAAAATACATGGTCCTAAAAAACGGCATAGGTAAAAAAGTGTAACCAGCAAATGGAAAACTGGTTAAAACCATATTTTTATTTTGGATATTAGTATATTAGATAATGATATTTTATTGACCAATTATATTTATCTATTCAGGAATACTGTGATTACAATGGTGGTGCAGGCGTCCAACATATCGCCATGAGAACCAACGACATAATAACATCTGTAAGTTTAAAACAACCAAACAAATTGCAATAGACTAATTAAATATATTCAAATATATATGTGAGACGGATATAAAGGGATATTTCTAGTTGAATCAGAATCACTAATAGTATAATTAGTGTATTTCAAATTGATAAACATATCAGGATGCAACCCGTTAATAAAATCTCTTTCTAGTTTTTCTCTTTCCACATCTGACAGACGACCCATGGTATTAACAAATGTTACTATATATTTAAATCTTTTATTTCAGATAATCAATCTTAAAGCTAGAGGAATGAAATTTCTCGAAATTCCTGCTACTTATTATAAAAATCTACGAAATCAATTAAAGAATTCAAAAGTGGAAGTCAAGGAAAATCTTGATGAGGTGAGAACACGGACATCGATGTTATTCACTCTAATAAATATAAAGTCCAATCAAATGATGTATGCTGTAAGGGAAACTTTCCGTAGAGCAACAGCCAAAGCCAACTCAAATTCCGATTGTCAAGGGTTCTTTTATGTGTACACAGGACCTTGGTTTTCATACTGTCTGAATTGGGTTTAAATATTGTGTGAGCATTAGAAATTAAGTGAATTGTATAAAACATACATTAAAAAAAAAACTAAATCATCCTATTGCAGGTCTTTCTTTAGGTCTGAAATTGTATCTAAATTAATTAACCTGTCTTGACTATAATTAACTCTTGATGACATCGCTAGCTGCGATATTTGCTGGATTAGGATCCCATTTCCTGCTTAACTTTCATTCATGATTTAATCATGGAATGGATAATCAAGACCATTCTTTATCGTACCAGTACCCACTTTAGTAATGATCATAGAGGCTAGGCCTAAAATTCAGTCAATTTGTTCCATCATGTATCTTTAATATACATTCCTTTCATATATATAGATACAAAGACTTCATATACTGGTTGATTTTGATGATAATGGTTATTTACTACAAATATTTACTAAACCTATGCAAGATCGACCAACTCTATTCCTGGAAGTCATACAGAGGAACAACCATCAGGTAATAATCATTGCAATTCTGTGTTAAGGAGGAATCGAGGTCGGTTCTTGGGACTATGGAACAACAATTGAATTGCATAATATGGAGTTTTAAAGTTCTAGTTCGAGCTAAAAACAATTATAACCTGTCACCCCTACCACAATGTAATCACTGCCAAAGTGGACAGTTCTAGCAACTATATCCCCTGTTCATTCAGTCTCAGTAGAATGACCTAGAAAATCATGTTTTTTTAGAACATCCTGTTTAAGAATATATAGTATCATTGTTCTGCCAAATTTTACGTATAAAACAACACTTTTATGTTTCATTAGCAAACAAGATTGATTATGACATTTGACATCCTAACGCCACTTGTTTTATTATTATATCATACGGTTATTTTTCAGGGATTTGGTGCAGGGAATTTTAAATCTCTGTTTGAAGCTATAGAAGCAGATCAAGCTAATCGAGGCAATCTGTAAATTATTCCAGCTATGTGATTTCTAGTTGTTAATGAGAAGATAGAAAAATGGATAAAATGAAGCCTAACATAATTTTTTATAGATATTATTAACTTCATACATTTTTAACTTCTTTACAATTAAAATTATGCAATTAACAGGAATCGAATGAATCTTTGCACAAAGTTGTTTTATGATTGCCAATGACAAAATAATAATGAATAACATTTTACTTTCTATGAAACAACATAATATACATAGGTTCCATCTTTTGAAGAATATTCAAGATGGGAGGAACAATGTAATTTGATATTTTAGAAGTTTCATGAACGAGAATTATTGTTAAACCAAAGAATATATTAAAGAAATAAGTGACTGGATAATTGAAAATACTGTTACGAAATACGAGTAATTTTGTGCCTTCTTGTTCTTATGTTTTTTTTTCATATTCATTTGATGTTGATTCAGGTCCTGTATTATATTTCAAATAACTCATGAAAATTATTTTAATATGTTTATGAGGATAAGGTAATTTCCATACTTACTTAGAAGAGGCTGGGTACTAAGATGGATCTACCCCTGCAGGTGGCTAGGTAGTTTCACATAAATATTGCTTTATCTTACATAATGTCCCAACAAAGGGGAATTATGTGAGATTAAATAAAGTATTGACAGTTCTCGCTATAATAGTTAAAAAATAGATAACAACGCAAACAGAATCGGATGAAAATTTCTATCAAATTGCTCCACTGGGAACCGAAATATTATCTTTTGAATTTTAGGTTAGTCTCTAACATCATTACTGATGTCGGTACAATAAAAAACGAAGTCTTGATTATCCCTTTTATGTTTGATTAATGTATAAAAAAATGTATTGCAATCCACGAAATATCACAGGCTAGCGATGACATTGTAGGTTAATTATTGTCTGGATAAATCAATTAAGGCGTAAAGAAAGACTTGCAATAGACAGATTTAGCTCTTGCATAATGTATGTTTAAGATAGAGTAATATTTATAGTGTTAGTCTAGATTCTATAGGATTGACTCGATACATTACCTAGTTACTATAGTAACTACTTATAGTAACTATACATTACCCACACAATATGCAGGTACACAGTCTATATTTTTTGATATTAATAATTCTTAAGAAGTGCAATTTAATTTGTATTTTTGGTACTAATTAAGATTAGGAGTCAAATTAATTTCTTTCCTGTTCTCTTTGCTTTTAAATTGTGAACAGTGGCAAAATACATTTAAATATTGTTTCAAGTCCCAGTTTTTCCAGACAATATTTTACATTTTGTGCATTTACCAAAGAAATAGTAAAATTTGCAAAGTAAGGAAAATTTTGATAAAATTCAACTTTGTAAATAAGTTAATTTTTTCATTGTCTAAACAAAAAGAATTAGAGAATGTCAAATGCGAAAATAAAAACCATATTTTCAAACTTTTATTAGAATTTCGATGAAGTGTTCATTGTATTAAAGGCCTAGTGTCTTGGAATTAAATCATTTCCATAGTTATTGAACTGGGGCAACTGGAACTTGATCAATGAAAATTGCCAGTATCTGATGTGAATATTTACTTGTTATATTTTTGTAGTGAATTGTGTTACATATATGTTTATTTTCGGGGTCCAATCTTATGTCATGTGTATAAATTACATCTGCTTGTAAGCCTACTGCACATATACAGAGGTGTGTGGGACTATAATATATTAATGAGTGATTCACGGTTTGGCTGAAATTTATCATGTATTGTTGACTGAAAATCGGGCCTGGAAATAACGGTTTTAGATGGACCTGACAAAATGTAGGGCACTAATTACGAAATAGTACTTCACATTTTCAACTTAGTGCCAGACATGTATTAATAATATCAATAAAGAAGACAAACCAGTGCCGGACAAATTGACAGGCACCAGAGGTTTTGTGTCTGCACCTCAGCTCAGCATTCATCATGAAAACCAGTAGAACTTGTCAGTACATGTAACTTATATATAATGCCATGAAACGGGATCCAGTAAAGGGGAAATATAGATCTGCTTTATATGTTACGTATATATATATATATATATTGATGTTGATTATTTTATGTACAGTGTGTGTACTGCTTCAGTACCGACTGTGGCCCACAAGGCAGCTGATGTTTAAGGTGTAGATAAAGTTATTATGTCGTGTCATATTATATCTGTATGTTTATTCAATGTTTTCAGATCAACGTTTCTTTGTTCTGATTAGCTCCGGTGATTACAGATTACCGCGGATATATAATACTGTAAACCAAGAAAATAACGCTTATATTATATTATATCTTGGCTTCTGTTTGATGAACAGTAACAGTCCTCTAAATTCTAAACAGGCGGTGTTTATCTTTTAATAGATTCCAATTCAGAAACATTTTATTCGTGCCAAGTAGACTTTTATTCATAATGTATATCATTCTCGTATCCAGACTTGGATTCTTCCACTTACTAACACACCGAACCAATAGCTGTGATCGACTGGATACGAGAAGGCCCATATTTTGCATTATTACATTTCAAATGGTCTCGACATGTTTATATTACATGCATAATCTTAACCTCACATATCGTATAAATTTTCCAAATAACTAAACTCATTTACAAATAAATAGAAATTAGTAGTTGTAGTTGGTGGTTTATCTTCTGCTGCCACAATAAATAAAACTAAATTTGGGACCATCGCAAAATGTCAACACTTGCGTCCAAACAAATAACTCATAGATAGATCAAACCCACCTGCCCATTTGTGCTGTCAGAGTATGAAAATGTTAACTTATATTCGTTTATGGTTCAGCATTTAATTGATCGTTTTCTATCTGCGATTTCATTCAAAACACCTACCCTGTTCAGCAGTTTATTCTTTTGTATGTAAGTGTTGAAATTTACGATGGTTCCTAAATTAAATAGCTGTCTTGAATTGTAATCAAAAGATGGGCTGAGATTGAACGAGGGCTGATGCAATATTAAATGATTTGTTGGTCAAAGTGTGTTTTATTTGTTGATGTGATTTTTGGTGCAATTTGCGGTTTTGATTTTTGTTTATTTTAAATATTTGTGCAGTATATATATAGATGAATGCTTTTTTGTGCTTAACTGAACATATATATTTACAGATTATTATATATATATTTTTATTAGATTATATACTTATATTTATATATCTTATGATCAATTATACTGAAATATAGATTTTTGAATTTCTTTGATAATTTGTATGAAGGTAATTGAAATTCAAAGTCATTTTCTTAGTGTTAAAGGGAATAGTGGATTTTTTTTTTATGTTTTCAAGTGTTTCACTACTGATTTCATAGTCCACTCAAATAATAATAAGGACGGATAAATTTCCATATTGTATGAATTTGGCTTTAAAGTATTAACTCTTTCAAAAATGTCAACTTAAACTTGACACTAATTTTGCCAATTATGTTTGAAAATGAAAATTACAGCTCTTTTGACCAGATACGGAGCCTGATACACATCGGCAAATTGCTTGCAGAAAAGAGCTTCCATCAGGCAAATTACAAAAGGAAATTGGGTTTAACATCTTACTTTTTGGCAACCTATAATTATTATCTTTATATAATCTTTTTGTTGGTGCTTCTGTGATGTTTGAAAATATATATATAGTATACCATAGTTTTACTAAAGTATAAGCATACCCTATGATATGTGAAATGGAGCAATAATTTGAATTTTATTTGGGTAGTCAAAGATTACTAATATTTACTCAAATATTATATCAATAATATTGATATAATCTAAATGCCAAGTATTATATATTAACACAGTATTAACAATAAATAACTGAATGGAATATGTATGAAGTATTTTTATAATAAAATGTTTAATATATTGATGTGTGGCCAAATGGGTAATGTTGGATTCTGAAAATCAGAGTCAAATGCCAATGATTTAAAGAATTTTTCAGACATAAATGTATTATAGGGTGATTGTGTGGGAGGTCCATTAGAGGCATACGGCAATTAGGAAACATGTACAGTACTTCTGTCTATATGAAACTTAACATCAAATTTAATTTTTATATTTGGAAAAAAATTAAAACAAGTGCATAATTATGCTTTTTAATTTTTGTATACAAGTTAAGTACAGTAGAACTTGCTCGGGCGTGCACCCCTAATCAGCGAACACTTGCTTCAACGAGCACCAAAAAATCCCCCCGAGCGATTTTTAAGTAATTTAACCTCTACTAAACACGCACCTGTTCAACGCGTGCAACGGGCACCACGATTAATTCCCTCCGTAAAAATTCTACTGTTTCAACGGTCACTCCTCTAACAAAACATCGCCCATTCAACGGCCATTGTTGAATGATACCATCTTGTCGTTCTTTCTTTGAAACACTCTCGCTAATCCCGTGAGTAGTAGTTAATTAACTGGACCCCCACTGATCAGGTAAAAAGAAATGTAAAAATAACAATCAACCCGGGATTATCTGTTAATTAATCTTTTGTTTTATTAACACTTAACGGAACATTATTTGATACTGATTGAATAAAATGAAAGTACCGAGTTTTTCCATTGCAACTTTGTTGTTAGACTTTTTAGCGCCCCCTATAATATTACATACAGAGTTACACCCCCTGTAAATCGGTGATAAAATCATCGATGGATTTTTTGTTGATGTGCTTTTTTGATCAAATAAAATTAATTCATCGATTTGCTTCACAAAAATGGATAAATATTATCGAATGCATCACAATGGTAGAAAGTAGTATCGAAGGTTGGTGCAAAATAACAAGTTTACAGAAGTTATGTTCGAGATTTGAGTAAAGAATTTTCGTTCGGCGCAAGATTCAACGGCGCTCAAATTTATCGATGCAAGTATTGATGTTCGCTCCCAATCCACCCAAGTGTAATTAATTTATGTCAGCACAAAAAGCGCCGAGATTTTATTAAGTGGTCGCGTAATCGCTAAAATAGTTGGGGTGGGAAATTCTCAAATTCACGGCATTTTGAAACGCTTTTAGACGCTATGAGTATGATGAAAGTAAAAGAAATATTGGAGGCCAGAGACCCAGTGAATAAAACAATATATGCAATCTATATCTTTATTTTTTGTGGGAGGGGTTGGGGCAATATTGGATACCTCTAGTCAAAGAGCACCTCCATTAAGCAAGCATTTTTGAATTTCCCTTGGGTGCTTGCTTAATACAAGTTCTACTGTAGTTGTTTATATATACAGTAATTGGTGAAGGGATGTATTTAATGGAAACCTATCTTAAGCCTGTAATCCTAATCAATAGCATATGGGTTTTAATCGGAGAGATTTCTTTTGGTGGCAGGAGGGGGATGCCGGGTCTATCCATTGCCAGTTCCAACATGGGCTCATGTTTCAGTCAGATTTGTCAGTCTACTAAACAGACTAGCAGTGAAATTGACTGAATGGAGAACATCTGCCATAAAATTTAATCGTATTTTAAGTTTTCCTGCCAGCCACAACTGGCCAGCATGACTGAAATTAGGGTCCAACAATCAGTTATAGTAGTCATTTCTATTTATCAGTAGAGAAGTATGAGCTGGATTTTAAAGCTGTTCTGTGGAAATGGCTAGTAATGTTATATATACAGGGAAATGGCTAGTAAATGTTTTGAATGCAGGGAAATGACTAGTAATTTTAGATGTACATGTAAGGTGAAACTGCTAGTAATTTTACTATTTAGATATGAAAGTGCTAGCCATGTTAAAAGTGCTTGTGCATGTAATGTGTTAGATATAAGGTGAAATTGCTAGTAATGTTGTATAAATAGCTGGCAATGTTAAGGTACTAGTTCATGGTTTTAACTCAACACTAATGAAACTTATCAGGATGGCCTGACTTGGAAATGTACATTTATTTTTAACAGAAATAAAATATATTTATCAAATAACAGTAAATTGTCAGTAATTTTTTGATGTTGATGAATTGGCTATAGGTGTGAGAGAAAGAGAGATGGGGGTTTACATCCACTTGACACAACCTAGGTCATTTTGATCAATTTTATTTCAAGAATGCTCTTGCGCGTAGGTCTATTTTTAGGCAGTGGGCGGAAACCTGATGACACCGTGAAAAACCCAGAGGACAGATGATCCCTCTTCTTGTCACATACAACCGACCCGGCAAATCGAAAATAACGAACAGAAACTGGAAAACTTTTTAATACAGACTACAATGTGGGCACACATACATTTTTTAAATATTCTTTATTTTTCTAAAAAATATTTCATTTAAGATATCAGTAACAGCAACAGACAGCCTACAAGTATATAAAACGCTTCTCTAATACAATGTATTCATCTGTAACTCTACCTACATGCGAAGAGTGATTTCAGAATCTATCCTCTAATATCTCCAAACAGCTTAACTAAAACTCTAACCCTTGTTTGATACATGTGTAATACAAATGAAATGAAATGAAATGGGGTTTAACGTCTATGGCGGGGGAAAGCGGCAAAAACCTAATGCTATGTAGAAATGTCTAATTCAAAACACACATGTAACATAGTGCCATACCAAATACCTAAAACGCCTAATGCAAAAAACAAAATACAAGAAACCTCTAATACAAAATACCTCATACGTCTATTGCAAAAGACAAAATACAATAAACCTCTAATACAAAATACATATAACCTCTTATGCACAATTGATTTTACAATCTGAAACATCTACCATAAGCATTAGATGACATATCTCTCATGCATTACTTACGTTTCTCCACTGAATTATCTTTATTTAGGTCAATGTCAGGGCCACCGAACACAACTTGGCGACCTATTCGGCTAGCGAGCTATTCGACCGATCCAGGTGGCAACCTGTGGGTTGGCAACCTATTAAGACAAAAGTCGCCCAAACTCATCTATTTTTAACAACCAATAAAATCCAACGTCACGCCTATCAAATGAAAGTAGAACAATATATTATTTTTATCAATTCCTTTAGCTCAGAATAGAGATGTAATTTCGCATTATCGTACAAAATTCTAGACATCCAACTAAATATATTCCGAAAGGTAATTAAATAGGCTTTCTAAGTATTATCAGTAAAAATTGGCACATTCATATTAAAGGGGTGCACTCTCTTCCTAAACATGATCAATTTTTTAAAAATTTTAAAGGGAAAAACTGTTAATATCCCGTGTCAAAATTCGGACCATCGTAAAAAATTCTCATGATCCAATTAAATATATTCTAAAAGGTTATTGAATAAGCTTTCCAAATATTATTAGTAAAAGTTGGCACAATCATATTAAAGGGGTGCGCTCTCAACCTGAACATAGCCAATTTTTCAATATTTTAAAGTGAAAGAACGGTAATATTTCGAGTCGAAATTCGGACCATCGTACAAAATTCTTAGCAACCAGCTATATATTTTCTGAATGGTAATTCAATAAGCTTTCTAAATATTATTAGTAAAAGTAGGCTCAATCATATTAAAGGGGCGCGCTTTCAACCTGAACATAGCCAATTTTTCAATATTCTATATGTAAAGATAGACCGGAATTTGGATCATCGTACAAAATTGTGACCATCCAGCTACATATATTCTGAAAGGTAATTGGATAAGCTTTCCAAATATTAATAGTAAAAGTTGGCAGAATCATATTAAAAGGGGCGCGCTCTCAACCTGAACATGGCCAATTTTTCAATATTTTAAAGTGAAACAACGGTAATATTCCTAAGCAAAATTCGTATCCATCGTACAAAATTCTGAGCATCCAGCTATATATATTCTGAAAGGTAATTGAATAAGCTTTCCAAATATTATTAGTAAAAGTTGGCACAATCATATTAAAGGGGTGCGCTCTCAACCTGAACATCGCCAATTTTTCAATATTTTAAAGTGAAAGAACGGTAATATTCCGTGTCAAAGTTCAGGTTGAGAGCGCACCCCTTTAATATGATTGTGCCTACTTTTACTAATAATATTTAGAAAGTTTATTTAATTACCATTCAGAAAATATATAGCTGGATGCTCAGAATTTTGTACGATGGTCCGAATTTCAGGTTGAGAGCGCGCCCCTTTGATATCTCTATTCTGAGCTAAAGGAATTGATAAACATAATATATTATTCTACTTTCATTTGATAGACGTAACGTTGGATTTTATTGGTTGTTAAAAATAGATGAGTTTGGGCGACTGTTGTCTTAATTCTGAATAGGTTGCCAACGAACAGGTTGCCAGCTGGATCGGTCGAATAGCTCGCTAGCCGAATAGGTCGCCAAGTTGTGTTCGGTGACCTTGACATTGACCTAAATAAAGATAATTCAGTGAAGAAACGTAAGTAATGCATGAGAGATATGTCATCTAATGCTTATGGTAGATGTTTCAGATTGTAAAATCAATTGTGCATAAGAGGTTATATGTATTTTGTATTAGAGGTTTATTGTATTTTGTCTTTTGCAATAGACGTATGAGGTATTTTGTATTAGAGGTTTCTTGTATTTTATTTTTTGCATTAGGCGTTTTAGGTATTTGGTATGGCATTATGTTACATGTGTGTTTTGAATTAGACATTTCTACATAGCATTAGGTTTTTGCCGCTTTCCCCCGCCATAAACGTCCTACACTTTTGCACCTAACCAGGGCTAATGGAAGACGGGCATATGCCATACAGTGTGCTCTGGGGGTAATTTTGCCAAGGCAGCGGCGCTACGACCTACTCTTATATCAAATTTCAACTGCCAAGGGATTCTTTATGTGCCCTCTGTTTTTTGTCCCATCCGAACGACTAGGCAGCTAATCTTGTCAGGCCCTCCTTCTGCATCACTGACAAGGGGAAATCACGCCGGAAAATCGAGATGAACTTTCTCAGCCAATGCAGGGATCAAACACGTGTAATACAGGCAGATAATGTGTGTGGTATCCTGTCAAAAATAACAGCTATGGGTTGAATAGTAGTATTTCCCAACATTTATCAGTAAATATATCAAGGCAGTGTACCAGAAGAATAAATAAAGATAGGTTGCCAAACAAACCCCCACTGCAGCTAAGTCGTCTGAACAGCCAACAAGGGTTGTCACATATTTTTTGTTTCTAATGTAAACATTTGCAACACCTGAAAATCTGATTACCAGTATGCAACATATTATGTACATGTAATTATCCAAAATCATTAGAATTTGTTTAGATTTTTTTTTTATGAGAATAAATTTATAGTAACTTTAGCCTCTAGAGCATCCATAAGATATTTCAAAGATACCAAGAGCCATAACTCGGGCAGTAATTATCGGAAATCGGTGAAAATCAAATGACTTCAAATTTCATGATCTTAAAACAATGTGTATACATGTAATTTAAAGTTAATTGGATATTAACTTTAGCCTTTTGAGCATTTACACAGATTTTCACAGTGATCATGGGTCATCTGGCACTAATTGTCAGAATTGGAGAAAATCTTCTCAGATATCAACTTTAGTCTCTAGAGCTTGTGGACCCCGACCGACGACAATATATGACCATGTTTCAATGTGGCCGTCTAAAATTGAAACAAGCTACATGTATGTATATTTAGGTATGTCGACAATTTTAAATGATGGGAAATGGTAACAAAACTTTGAATTGGTTCAGCATAAGACAAAGGCATGATGTCTGTGGTAAAGTATATCTTCTACCAGACATCATGAAATTGAAACAAACAGGTGCAATAAATTAACATCTTCGATTCTTGGATCAAGGAAATAACAAAAATCAACAATCGAGATCATAATATAACAACAGTCAACAGATTTGAACTGTGCTGCTTGTAAACTTGCAATATCACTATTACATGGCATTTTATTTAATATTGACTAAACATACTATGACTCCGCCCACATGTATTTATATATTTGAACCAGAATATGAGTAATATATTTGATACATGTAGGTGCATAAAGTTCATCACAAATGATGTCTGTGAGCTTAGAGCTAAAATTGTTCAGTGTCGGAACTCTTAGAACGGCATTAGGATAAGGTAGATAAAGAGGTAACAAATCTAGGTATAAAGAATAATAGTTAAAAAATACACAATGAAAAGAGAATATGCTGAAAATTTCAAACTACTTCACTCTAAAGCCTCGATACTGGCAATACAATTTAGTCTAGCCCCGATTGTCATTACTACCATTGTTATGATAATATAAAAGGTCTTGATCATCCATTTTTACAGATCACAAAATTAAATCTAAATCTAGTTATAATGCATTGGCAGACATCTGATATGGCATGACATCAAGAGTTGCTTATGTTAATTAATGTCTAGTTAATACTGTAATATATATAACATTTTAGGTCTGAATAAAGATCTGCAATAGGCATAGTAACCTATATATTAAGGCCTGTTTGAGTATTGGATATCGGGCGTAAATTAACAATATGAACTCTTGATAATATTGAGTTAGAGCTTTTCACCCTTTAATTGGATGAGCAGTTCAAGAATTGAGAAAAAAAAATGTCTAGCCATTACCATTTGTAAACATCAAGAAAGTACTTGAATCAAAAAAATCATGTCGGTCTTTTTTTATACACAATTCTGATACGCTCTTACATGTTACGTACCACCCAAGCCTGGAAATAGGGAACCTGTCGCTGACAATGTCAGGCATAGATTCTGGCTATGTCAGGTACAAAACCTCTGGTGCCTGTCATTTTGTCCGGCACCGATTTGTCTTTTTTATTCATATTATTAATACATGTCCGGCACCAAGTTGAAAATGTCTGGTACTATTTCATTAGTGCCGGACATTTTGTCAGGTACATCTAAAACCGTTATTTCAAGGCCTGGTCCCACCAAGTGTGTTTTACATAAATAAGTATTAATATTTCAGACTACATGTACATATTTCCAGATTGTATTTATTTGACACTACAAATAAAATATAAACAAATGGTAATTGCCACATGTACAAAGTAAATCTAACCAGTGTCATTTAGCTGTAAAACCTCTATGGACCATCCTATAGAGTTCTCATGGATATGAAGGGAATGAGAGCTTAACATGGTTAATCGTTTGACACTCATATGTATATATTTGAAATACAGATGTGATGCCATACCTTTAATATATCAAATAATTGTATGGGCAATGTGCCAAGCATACATTATTTATATTAATTGAAATTTGGGGAAAGCGAGTGTGAATGTCTGTACAGTAGAATCTGCATTAAGCAGCCATCCACGGGAAATTTTAGGATTGACCGCTTAACGGGAGTGGCCTCTTAATAAATTCTCGAGTTTTTTGTGCTGACATCAATTAATATTACGCTTGGGTGCACTTGCATCGGTAAATTTGGCCTTCGCTGAATCTCGGACATAACTTCCGTAAACATGTCATTTTGTCCCAACCTTCAATACTACTGTCTATCATTGTCATGCATTCGATAATATTTATCCATTTTTGTAAAATCTCATGGTTTTTTTTGTGCTGACATCAATTAATATTACGCTTGAATGCATTGGAAGCAAACACCAATGCAATACTTCACTTGCATCGGTAAATTTGGCCGTCGCTGAATCGCCGACATAACTTCTGTAAACTTGTCATTTTGTACCAACCTTCAATACTACTGTCTATCATAGTGATGTATTCGATAATATTTATCCATTTTTGTGAAGAAAATCGACGAATTAATTTTTATTTTATCAAAGAAGCACACGAACCAAAAAACATCGCTGATTTAGCTACCGAATCACAGGGGGTGTAACTCTGTATGTAATATTACAGGTGGCGCTAAAAACGTCTATTTAACAACATAGCGGCTTTTAGTCGGTACATTCAGTTTATTCAATCGGTATCAAATAATGTCCCGTTACGTGTGAAAACAATGATCAGGTTTGTCGTTTAATAATACAAAAGATTAATTAACAGATAATCCGGGGTTAATTGGTATTTTCACATTTCTTTTTATCTGATTTGCGGGAGTCCAGTTAATTGATTACTACTCACGGGATTAGCGGGGGTGTAACGAAGAACGACAAGATGGTATCATTGAACAATGGCCGCTGAATGGGCGATGTTTTGTTAAATTCATTTGCAAAATAGTGACCGCTGGCCGCGTTAGAGGAGTGACCGTTGAATAAGGAGATGAAACAATAGAATTTTTACGGGGGGGAATTTATTGTGACCGCTTACAAGGAGATGTCGCTGAATAGGAGTGGCTGCTCATACGGATTCTACTGTATTTTAAGTTGTTTTATGGTCTGGAGCTTAAGACATTGCGTAATATATTGAAACAACAGCTCGGGACTGACATCCCTCTTGCATATTCCTGAAGCAATGATTCGAGAAATCCCTCTCTGGCTATTGCTGGAATAGCGTCTGTTTCTTGAACTTAAGCGGGAGTGTGTCTATTCTTTTCGTTCAATGAAAGCTATCACTTAAGTACAGCAACATGACAGTCCTTCGTTTAATCTGGGTCTTCCCTAAAACTTTGGACAGTGATTTAAGGTATTAAAAACGGTGAAAGTATGTTCGTTTCCAAACAGTATTGCTTACATTTCATTCGACTTGATAGCCTCATTTGTCACGCAATTAGTTTTACTGCAGTATTCTGCTATGCGCGGATTAATTAGGCATAATAAAATCGTGAGCCATGACGTAACGTTATGTAAACATATTTGGTCCAATATTGGCACTCGTTTTATATGTAAAGCTTTTGTGGGGCAGCTTGTGATTGGTTGGTAGACGGACTACTGACCAATCAAAATTTAAAACCACAATATCCACTCATAATAGCAGTGTGTAGTAGGATTACCTCTAATCAAACGAAACGCTGCACGGAGTATGTCCCTCCTGTTGCTTCAGACGTCCCTTGTGTTGTTTCAATATATTACTCAATGTCTCACTCTCAACCAGTCAACAACACATATTATAGTAAAATATACCCCAATTTTTAATGCATGAGCATCATGTTTTGAGGCCAGCTCTAGAATCATAGGTCAACTCTAGAAACCACATCAGATATACATGTATGCCATGTTCACACCTTGACTCAACATCATTTCACAATTAACAAGAACTTTAAATTACATCCCTGTCTGGATACAAGATAACCTGGAATAGACGCCATATGTTGAAGAACCTCTTTAGAATATCCATTAAACTAACAGAAATAAAGACTATAAAAAAATTTTGAAGCCTTGAGCTGTCAATTTTTGCAAATTGTCAATTGTTCAAGAGTCAATGCCATTTTGTGAGTATTTGATCCAGCTCCAAATATGTAAGCGTACAATCATACCCTAACACGATCATCATGACTGCTTTTTAAAAAAAAGTTAGCTGTCCACTAATTTTGCTTTTTTTTCATTGTCCAAGGTCTTTCTTTGCTTCTTTGTTCCTCTAATGACAACAGAGCCTTCTTCGGAGGAATCAAATGATCACTAACACCGTGTCTCTTTTTACGTTTTGAATTCAACAGATAATTATCATCATCCACAGGTTCTTCAATAAACCTTTGTATAGCTGCACCTGGGATATGGATAGTACTAGAGTCTTCACTAGAATTGTACACTTTACCTCTAACTGTGTCTATGTCGTGTAAAAAGCGACACCCTTTCCCCTTATAACATTTTCCTTTTTTGAATTTGAAACAAACTTTCTTGTTGGATAAATTCCGTTTCTCTGTCATTTGAACATGTTTTTCTAACACAGACTGCTTGTCTAATTCTGCTTGTTTAAAAGGATTAATGAACACTGAAGATGTTTGCACATCCCCCAAAAGAGGGTTTGGTAGCTTTTCAGTTGTCTTTTTATTTGATTCAGATTCGGGTGAATTATCTAAATCTTCACTGTCACTTTCCTCATAATCACTGTCCTTTTTTGTAGCTGTAAATAAAAAATTACAGGCTTCTGTTTCTGTTTCTTTGACATCTTTCAATTCTTCTTTTCTGTAAATAAAAGCAAACCATCAAAATCAATCATGTACTAAATGAACAAATAAAGACAGGTACCATACATATGCCATGCAGTGCACAGTGACAGAAGACAGCGCTGTTCCTGTCTACTCATCATTCATTCTACTGTCATGGATTCTTTTACATGTTCACTTTACCTTTGTTTTGCATCCTATCTGAAAAATTAGATGTAAGTTGCCAGGCTCTCTATTCGGCAAAGCTGACAAGGAGTAACCATGCCTTAATTTTTCATCCCTGATTAAACACTGTCCTTGCCAGACCGCTATGTAAGTCATGAAGAACCAGGAGTAAATCCAGTATCTCCTGGTTAGGGAGCCAGCATCTCACTATCTACGAGAACGTAGTTAACGAGCGTGACATGCTAGATGCATGTAAACATGATTTTTCCTACTATTGGGGGCCATAATCCAGGAAGTCACGATTATTAAAAAGATATAAATCTTTGGGATATAAAAATATATTTTAATAGTCACCAAAATAAGATAAATTGTGACCTCCAGGGAGTCCACAATCTTGTTATTACATACTTGTCAGGCCCTCCGTATTGTATCACTGACAAGGGAGACCATCATTATGATATTGTACCAACATATACTTATTCCGCCTTCATGATGTTAAGACATCACACTTCTTTCATTAAAAAAGGTCAAGAATACACAACTTCAGTCGCAACGGCCAAAACATATATTTTACAAAAAAAACCCCAAAATTTAAATTTACCAAACTGATCTTCATTTATTTGATAAATATAACAATTTTGAACATGATTTCAACCAGATCAAAATACTAACTAATTATCCTAATCAATTAAAATGTTTATTGTGTAATCCAAACAATTGCAGAATCACTACAAAAATATTATTTGACAAAACAATAAAAAGAAAACTACACATTGACTCTCATTCATTTGATAAAAATAACAATTTTGAATGTCGCTCCAAAAAGATTTTAAAAAAAATGACTAATCATACACCAATCAATTAAAATGCTTATTGTGCAATCCAAACAATTGCAGACTCAAAAGAAGGAGGTTAGTAGTACAACATGTAGCTAATCAAGGGATTGATTAATCCCTAATTAAATACTTCACACCCAACTAATATTGATAATGTAATTTGACAGTTTTGATTAAATTTAGATGTGATCAGATTCACATTGCCAACTTCAAGAAAGAATGATTTAGTACCATCTCTTTTGTCAAGAATCCCAGGGTCGAGAAATGAGCCATGCGGTTTCTATACCCTCTTGTGACTTGAGACTTAGGCATTTATACAACCTTAAGGATCACTATTCTGCCTGGAGACATTCATATTGACTATAGCCTATCCTAATCATAAGCACTGCGTGATACACAGAAGCGTAAGTAAAAATTCACCCACATTAAAAAGAATTCAGACAGGAACCGGATACCCTAATTGGGAATGCACATGTCAGCTTACCAAATGTCGCCCAAGCAAGATTACATGTCTCATAAAAATATTTCTATGACGTGTCTAATCAATGACGTCACATATTTTTGATGTCAATGAAAATAATTCTCACATTTTTTTCTTCTTTTTATTTTTTTTAAAAAAATCAAAATAAATCATTTTAATTTTGATCAAGTTCTAAATTAAAATCAATTCGAAAAAAAAAAAAATTATTTAACAGTGCTTCACTTGTATCACTTGGGAAATTTAATTATGAAGGTTTTATTATATTATATTTGACAACAAAGTTATTGTTACATAAATAATTAGTATACATACATGCAGGATAAGAGTGGAGATTAAGTTTTTAACTGATTTATAGACCCAAGTCACACAAGGAGGGAGTTAAGCGAGTACCTTAAGCATAATTCAGATGATAAAAAAATAATGTCTAATGAATACCGGAATGTCAATGACTAAATCAAAAAGTTGAAAATGAAAATGAGGTCTGTTCATGTTGACAACCCAATTTTTGCATTGTAAGTCATAAACGATATAAAAACAGCCAGAACAACCAATGTGTATTCGATGCATATAAATAAATTTGTATACCTTCCAATAACAGAATCAGAATCACTGTAAGTATTGTCATCTGTAGAAGAATCAGAATAATCTGCAACTAACGACGCCATAGCGGAAATGCTAAACAGCCGTGACAGTCGAGCAGTTAATCAGGTGCGAATTCTCTGATTGGTCAATATTACCGGCGACTTTTGCCGAGCCCATATCGGATTTTATTTTTGAGTTTTATACTGAAAACGAAGAATCAAAGATTACTGAGCTCATAAATGGGTGAAAGGGGTGAAAATTATTCGTTCTCATGAAAATAAGGATTTGCTAAGGTCGTCTTCTTTGTCATTGAACAAATCACCCGTCGATCAGCTGACGGATATAGGTGTCGCCACACTATTCTATAAAGCTCCGAAAGGATCGTCTGGAATTTAGTTGCAATGTCAGTGAGTATAGAAGATGGTAGTTAGCGCAAATGTCAATTATATTTTATTGCAAGCAACTTTTAAAGTTAATTCGTAATTTTCTGAAAATTTTATAATGTTAATTAACCCTTGTTTTTGCAGGTTTAGGTGGGTTAATTTTTCCAGACGGAAATCGAAGTTTAAAGATCCGCACGAGCCTAGACTGGTCTGTCCACTTTTGACAGCAGCAAGCAAGATGTCGGGAAAAGTTAAAGCCAGGACGTCAGCAAATACCGCCGATTCTGCCACGCAAACCGTAAATGAAAAAATTCTGAAAGAGTGTCATAGTTTGTACATCGATCCAGAAAATGGTATGTATTTAATTTTCACTGTTTTGAACTGCGGTTAATTTAGTAACTTATGTAATATATGCCAGACGATGACGATTGCAGCAGGCAATGCAGACAATTTTTCCGTTCTTTTTGACGTGGACCCGAATTAGAAAAATAAATTAACATTTAACATTCTATGGGTTTCTGCCAGACATAAAGTTAATTTATGAAGAGGAAAGAACTTATCTGTTTTCAAAAATATTTCCGACAAGGTTTTTATGTTCTAGACCTTTTTTTGTTAGTTCGATTTCAACAGAGCTAAATATAACTCGACTACTTTTTGTCCCAGCTGATCAAAGGTCGTTATACTCGGTTTGTGAGTCATGTGTTACAGTCGTGATATTTTTTACCAGCGGAAAATTTAAATATTAAAAATATTAAATTGATCATAAATGATAATATTCTTAAAACAAAATTAAAGTTATCCCAAATTTGTTGTTGTTGGCTGTCAACCCAGTACTCAGTACATACATGGAATTAAGATAGGACAGGGTACCATAATACACTCCGAAAAAAAATGCGGGGTTTAGGAGTTTTTTTCTGTTATTTAAGCTTTTTAAAACCCCCTAGAAAAATAGATTTTGTAATTCTTTCGCTTTCAACTGTCTGGAAATATCTGAAATTATATGATTTACATATCATTATGCTAATAACGAAGTGTCTGGGTTACATGTTCGGGTAAACTATGCTACGAAAACTTTAATTTGTGATCATTCTGAAAAAGGTCTTTCATCATCAATCAAAAGAAAATCTCCTTATTTGACTGACTCAGATTCAAGAAACTAAAACTAGCAAATTATTAATTATTGTCAATTCCACTCTTGTACACATGTCTGTTTCTCTGAAAAAGAATAATAAAACAGTTAATTGTCCCTTGCTTCAAAAAGAAATAAATCTTTTAAAAATCAGTAAACTTGAATGATATTTAATATTGAGAACTACATTATTTTTTTTTCTGATTTGTCTTCATTTGTTCCCTTTGCTTCAAACAGTTTATTGATGCATGACAGAATTTGAATAAATGTATCAAGTACATGCAGGTTGATGTCATTAACTCTCTGATGATACTCCCACTCAACATAAAAAGTTGTTAAATCTAGTTCTAACTCAATATTATCAATAATCTTTGACATTAATTCTATTTTATCTTACCTTGAAAACATTTTTTTGTGCCCACACAGAAATTGCATCATTTTGACATGGTCAAAATTGATCAAATCAAACCTTCTGTGTAATTGGTTTGTATTACCTGTTTCTATTGATTGGAAGTTTCTCACTCATAGTTTGGTCATATAGTTATGCAATCAACAAGTTGCTTGATAGGCTACAATTTTTAACAAATTCTTTTCAAACTTAGTGTGCAGCATTCAGGTTGTATTACTAATAAGAGAATTAACTGTCTTGATTTCCCACTCTGAGACAACCTGTTTCACAGAGAATTACTAGCTAAATATCCCTGTAACGGATGGCTGTCTAAAACACGTGCGTTGACTTGCACGCCTCGTAGTCATTGGCTCAACGGCTCGTGCAATGTTTACTTAACACCTAACTGCTTCGGGCAAAATGATGCATTTTACTCATTTTAATACCCATTTACACTAAATAGGAAATATTTTTTAACTACAAATACTTCAAACGTCTTTATTTATTTTTCTTTTACCTCAAAAAAATGTTTGAGAATTTAATTTGTCGGAGTAAAAAAGTTAATATGCCGTACTCATTAAGCCTCGTCAATGTCATGCTTATCAGTGATTGTAGCGGCCAAGCGAATATTCACTGCGGGATCAGTTTGACTCTGAGACTCTTCATTCCTCGGTTATCCCCCGATTCCTGAAAATCTTGTTAACACGATTAAGAGCCTACAGTTTTGAACGTAAATGATTGCTATCAGTGTTCAGTTCTGACTGCTCACATATTTCGACAAACGTAACTGATTCGTAATTGCAATAAAAATTTGAAATGTTGTAATATGAATCAGTTTTATAATCATATATATTAATATGTGCTTTTCAAGTTCTCAGACCATCTTTATCCAGTTTTGATTCCAAAGAATGATGATTTATCTCCTTTAAATCAAGACAGTTTACCTTGAGTTTGATAAAACTATTTGATTTTGCTATTAGACGAAATGTTCCAATTAATCTTTAGGCCTACTTACACTTATTTGTAGATAATTTAGTTATGGTTTATGCATGCTTTTGTGTTTACAGACTATATACAGTTATATTAAGTTATAACTATGGAATTTCCAGGATTTGATAGAAATCTTGTGCGACTACATGCATTGTCGATTCTTGTAACTTCATTAACTAACTTGTCACTTTTAATTATCCCAGACCAACCCAGTCACACATTATCCACAGGTATACAACAAACACCTTTAAATTCACAGCCAATTTTAAGATTAGAAATTTCACACATTTACATGTACGCTTGATGACACTACAGTAGTTATAACATTGCAATGTATTTGTACCCAATTAGAGACGCACCTCCTTTGTCATGTTGGGGGACCTACATGTTGTTATTCTACTAACAATTCAACGGCACTGCAGTAAATATTGTGGCCCTTTGTATTGTGTTTCATACAAGACACCTTTAAATATCTGATACTATATTAACTCGGGAATCAAGCCTTGGGGCATGTTTCCTATGCAGACAAAAATAGGCACAATTATTTGCTGTATTAATGAAGTTGAGATTATCAGTTATTACATGTTGATAACGATAAAATTTCCTAAATGTTTTGGCTCTTGGCTCCTGTATATCTATAATAGAAAAGACATCTGATATTGATATGACATCAGAGCGATAGCTTCTCATCTTTCAAAATGGCGGGAGGCTGGATGACCGAATGGTAAGCACGTGTGTGCTGTATCATAAAGCTTGTCATTGAGTCAGCTGTGGTTTCGAATCAATGGTTGTACGTGACAAGAAGTAGGGTCACCTGTCCAACCTTGTGGGATGAAATGAAATTTAACCATATGTTAGTCCCGAAATGACCTAGTTTGTGTTGAGTGGACGTTAAACCCCATTTCTCTCCCTTTACAATCGCTTGACATTCCCTGCTATTTCTATTACTCGAGTTGAAAATAGAACCATCTATTGGGAACTTAACTTATGTGTTATTAAAGTAGTTACATAACGATACAAATCGCCAAATTATGTCTTAAATTTTTATCAGCACCTACATGTATAGGGCTGTTTGTCAGATGCAATTATGACAGGAATTGCACAACATCAAAGGATATTCCCCCCCCCCAATCCTTCATCACAGTCACACAACACAAAGTGATATTTTCCTGCCTTTTCCAAAACTTTTTAGCATTATAGCAGTGTGCAGACAATACCAGTAGTGAATTGGATAAAATGAAAGTAATGAACTATTTCACAATCAGCAACAGTGAACAAAGTAAGAACAAATGTAGACGCTTTAATTTCCCGAGGTGGCACTGAAGTAAAGAATTACACTACCGGGAATCCTCATATTTAAGCCCTCCCGTTATTAAGACTATGGGCTTAATAACGAGTGTAGATTTTGAATTTAAGCTCCTGGGCTTAAAAAATTTATTTTAGAGTGGTCTCCCTATTAAATTTTCAAACCACATCTGTTGACATTGATGGGGTGTCATCGAATTGGTGTACATCAGGGTTCAATTTAGTCTAAAACCAATGAGTAGCAAATTTTTGTGACAGATTCACATTTTGGCTAATCAATTCAAAATTTGAATAGCATTTGCTCATATTTGAGGAGCAGTAAAACGTAGTCTACATCACAAATATTTGCAATTCAGATTTCTCGGGGTGTAAGTGGATACTTTTTTTCCTCCAATGTCCAGTTTATTGTACACTCCGCTTCGACTTATGTGTGGATGAAGCTAAAAAAAATTGACATCTCCAAAAAAAATTTCAGTTACCGTCTATCCCTGGTCGTCTAAATCAAAACTACTTGTACTGTACAGTACTTTAAATTACACCATTCCAATCGAAATATTTGTAGGCGCGACTTTGCTTGTTTACATGTATTTCTCCTCCCCTCCGCCTTTAAAATATCAACCCGAGAATATGCCATCAGCATAACATTTTTGTCAGCCTTTCGTCAAAAATGGCACGTTTCACGCGTCCGCGAGATGTCTTCTTTTAGTTTTCAGTTAAGTTAACCAATCATACAATACTGCGTTGTTTTATTCTATTTTTAGTAACATATTTTATAAACACGTGTGATTAAAAACGGAGTCTGCATTGTCTTCTAGTTATCGAATATATTGAAATAAAAACTGTTAATTAATTAATCACGACCACAACTTGGAATATTAAACAAGTGAAGTTAGTCCTGCATTTATAATTATACTCCACATTCATCCAAAATATAATGAATTGCACTTCACAAGTTTGAAAACAATTTTTGGCTAATGATTAAAATAATTCTATTGCTTTTACCGCGATATGAGTTGCTTTTTGCGATGCGATACCGCTTAAATTGAACCCTGGTGTACATTATGCTGATACTGCCATGAGAGAGTTTCACATAATTAAAATTCATTGGACGCCAATTGCAGGTGACATCCTGGACACCAAATGTGACAATTATAAAAAGAACCCAAATGTTTGTTGTTTTTTTCTTCTTTTTCAAATTTTAGCTGGGCTTAATTTCAGAAGAAATGTTTTTATCACAGACATGGTCACATTCGAAATTAAGCCAAGGGCTTAAAAAAGAAGAATTCTCGGTACCTCAAATTTGATGAGTTGAGTACGCTTGAACCACAGAATATAATTTCAATGTATGTTAAAGATTTTCCACTGATTATTCTTTCCTTTTACAGCCTCTGAGAGTCTTGTATTATGCCTCAGTAGCCAGACGCATGGCAGCTTAAATAAATATACAGAGTCTGAGGCTAAAATAATGGTTTGTTCATTTTTCTTCTTTTTCAAATTTTAGCTGGGCTTAATTTCAGAAGAAATGTTTTTATCACAGACATGGTCACATTCGAAATTAAGCCAAGGGCTTAAAAAAGAAGAATTCTCGGTACCTCAAATTTGATGAGTTGAGTACGCTTGAACCACAGAATATAATTTCAATGTATGTTAAAGATTTTCCACTGATTATTCTTTCCTTTTACAGCCTCTGAGAGTCTTGTATTATGCCTCAGTAGCCAGACGCATGGCAGCTTAAATAAATATACAGAGTCTGAGGCTAAAATAATGGTTTGTTCATTACTTGAATAATATTTTAAAGGTATTTACCTTAAGTCCTGTTGAACAGACTGTTTTACCGATAGACCACTTGTCGACCAATTACATTGTGCCTATGTTGAAACTGATTATTGTACCATCACTATTGTTAACTTTGGTATGTCTAAGTTCTCTTTTTGGTGATTCTTTGTTAAAGTTACAGCATTCAATGATCAATGAGTAATTACATATATTAGGCCTACTAGTATTCATAATGTTGCAAGCAGAGAGATATACACAGTATGCCTACCTACATGCATGTTCCTGAAGCAAGGACTGCAAGATCTACATCTGGACATTGCTTGATTACTTCACAATTCACAAACTTATAGCTACGTTATCTACAGACAAGTTAACAGTAGCGTTCAGTCAGAGGTGACATTGCGACCTTCACGGCAACTTTGACACTGCACGATCCATGAACTTTGCAACTCGAGTATCACAGGTCAGTCATTCCAGGTCAGATCAACACAGAAATCTGAAATTTTTAACCCGACCCCCTTCGATTTTGATGAAATTTTGTACACATGATGTCTATGACGAGAAAAGCCCAAATCTGAAATTTTAGCCAAATCGACCCATTGGAGGCCGAGATATGACCTTTTGAACTTTTGACCTTTTTGACATTTTTCGCGTTCCCCTGAATTTTCAAATCCTCATATCTCAGCAACCAGTATGCCTATCAGGGTGTAATTGGTGTCGTTGGAAAGCTAGAAAGACAAGGAATTCATTTCCGGTCTCAGAATCTAACTTGAAGCAAGTTTAGTGGTTTTGATTTTGTCACCCAAGTTTTGACCTTGATTTTGACCCAAAGGCCCTGGTGACCTTGACCTGAACTTTTGTCCCAATGAAAGCTAAGACGGTCTACTATCATATGTTAAAAGATCACAATGGTAAAATTGTTCTTTTCCGAGATACCATGTCTTTAATTTCACCATGGTTACATCAATAACACAGTATTTCACTGGGTGGGAGCTATATCTGGACTATGTGGTACATAAAAAATTCAAAATAAAAAAATCTTCAGTTCAAACTCAATTCAGCTTTATTGAGAGCCATTTTCATTTAAAACTGATCATCAGATTTTATCGATTTCATTTATCATTTTTATGGTACACAAGCAGCACTACGATTGCAGCATAAGTATTTCAGTCAACATAAACTAAGTAAGATATGGACAGCGATTAGGAGGTCCGAACCAGAAGCAGTTAGTGATGTGCACAGATTTTAGAGATAGACTCCATGTCCAATTTAGTCCGCAGAGATAATACCTCTCTCTCTTGTCTATCCGTCACCCGTCGTATGGACGGCGTTCGAATGTGGGTAGTCTGATGACACTGATCCAATGAAGAAAAGCTACAATCCTCCAACTCCATTTATGCATTGAAAAACAATATCCGCAAAATGAAGAAACTAACTATTGATTGAAACGAATATCAAATGAATTTGAAACTGCTACATATTTGTCTATGTACAGAAGACGATCTAGACACTGACCAACCATTGAAATTGGCTGTGACTTGTGAGGAGTTATCTTGTGAATCTGCTCGATGTTCAAGTTCCTTATCAGAGTAACATAAACAAACGCCAAAATGCAGCTAAATAAATGGGGTTCACAATAATCACTACCAGAGAACTTTACCAAGCTAATTACAGTAATCTGATCTGCTGCCATGCTGAATTTATAGAAGCATGGTACAATTGAATTGATGATATCTTGGGAAAGAACAATTTTACCATTGGGATCTTTTGATATATGATGGTAGACTGTCTTAGCTTTCATTGGGACAAAAGTTCAGGTCAAGGTCACCAGGGCCTTTGGGTCAAGGTCAAGGTCAAAACGTGGGTAAAGATATCGAAACCCCCAAAAGTGTTCCTGATGAGTTCTGATGCCATAAATGGATTCCTTGTCTTTCTAGCTTTCCAACGACACCAATTACACCATGATAGGCCCACTGGTTGCTGAGATATGAGGATTTGAAATTTCAGGGGAACGCGAAATATGTGGAAAAGGTCAAAAGTTGAAAAGGTCATATCTCAGTAACCAATAGGTCGATTTGGCTAAAATTTCAGATTTAGGCTTTTCTAGTCTTAGACATCACTTATGCAAAATTTCATCAAAATCGGAGGGGGTCGGGTTAACACCGTGTGTTGATCTGAGCTGGAATGACCCAGGTAGAAATTTTAAGTTGAAAGAGCAAGACTTGGTGTTCACAGTCTGATAGGCTCACAAGCTAGGCTTGTACCCAATCAAAATTAGTGCCAAAATATGCAGCCTGGAATTACTTGTAGGCCTTGATAAGAGATCAAGCCTTCTATTGAAGATAACCTACCTGCTGACATTGTGAACTTGTAGGATACACATATGATGACCAAGTACAGTATATTGTTAAAAAAAAACACATGTAAGTCAGTAATAACCTATGAAAAATTTCAGTACACGTGTCATCTGCATGGCAAAATTAGAGCATATTATTTTACCTTATGAGCTAGTTATTTCAGCTTGTAACTTTTTACTGGTTTGATGTGCCAAATTCAGGGTGTTGAAAATTATCAGATTTTGTGTTCCTTTCATACAGTATCCTATTACATGTACCAGTACTTTGATATTATTTTCTGCTGCTCATGGCTTTGAAACCTTTTGTAACCATGTAAAATGTGATTGGGCTTATCAGCATTTTATCTTTCCTATCAGTAGTTATTCTGTGCCATGTTTGTTCAAATCAGGGTTATATTGTCGTTTCATTTGGAGATCGAAACGGTCATGGGAGGTTTTAAATTGGGTAATGTGAACAATGCCCATCCATTATGAATATCACTAATTCAGTTGCTTTCGTCTCTTCTCGAAGCGTGATATTGAATAACATGAAAAATAATTTGAGATGGGGGAGCTAATAACCCAAAAATACTATTATTTTTTTGTGGTTTTTCTATAATTCTCATGATGAAGATTTTGGAACATAGCTACTCTGCTTTTAATTGGAGGTTCAATGATTAATATTTCCTGCTAAAGCTTAACAGAGCTAATCAATTTCAATGGTCGATAACTTTGATTCTAATTGATGGAGAGTAATGAAATGAAATGGGGTTAACATCCTACTGTTCTGCTTCTGACTGGGGCTAATGAAGACAGGCAGACGTCATACAGTGTGCTGTGCTATGCTATGAGGGAAATTTGGCCCGGTCAGCAGCACTATGGCCTACTCCTATATCGAATTCGAACTGCTAAGTGATCTTTTATGTGCAGGCCAATGTGTACATGGGACCTCAGGTTTTTTTTACCCATCTGAATGATTTAACAGCTGTCCTTGTCAGGCCCTCTGTCCTGTATCACTGACAAGGGGAAGACCACCTCAGAAAATTATGATAAACTTTCTCGGCCAATGTAGGGATTGACCACGTGACCTACACCCTAGCGAGACAGTGTCTTACCCAACATGGCTCCAAGAGAGTGATAAAACTTAGTGCGTAGTTTCACTACCAGGTCCTTCAAAACTCGAGTTTGATTATGAACGGTTTATGCTTAGCCTTTAGACTAAGCACAGAGAGTCAAGTTCATTTAATTAATCTGTATCGTCTGTTTATTTTTTGGATTTCAGCGGGGGACATCAGCCTCACTGTTTTGGTTCTTTTTACTGACCCTGAAAGGGGGTGGGGGGGAATTCTGCAAAATGTAACTGCCTCATTAATAGGATAACAGGATATAGACAGATTTGTATTGTCCCTGAATACTGGTCTCATTGTTAGGGGTTCAAAGGTGTTAATATTTGTTTGAAATTGGAAGAAATGTTGAGTCAGCGATTATTTGAAATAGCGTCTGACTTTTATTGATTAACTTTTAACATACATGTAGGAAGGTGAATCACCTTGATATGAACATAAAATATAGAACACTTCTTCTCTTATAAAGTCTTCGATCAACATCCATATACAAAATTTGGGGGAAAAGTTAAAAGTTGGTCTATTGTCTTTTTCCCCTATAGGTTCATGTGTTTGACAAGTTGTCTTATTGACCATTTCTAGATTGAGGCGTTTGGCGTGATGAATGGGGGAGGGGGCATACCACCTTTGTATTTTATTCATATAGGTGACAAAATACATTTTAAGCCAGAATTAATATAATGTGTTATTGTTGCTACTGTGAAGAAGATCTCTTTCAATATCCAGACATTTTGTAGCAAAAAAGCAACAATTATTTGTACAAGTCGAAACTAGAAGAAGAAAATCCAATAATCACCCAGTTTTAAGACACACTGGAGAAACGAGTTTGTGGAACTTCATCTGCGTTGGTTTATTCCTGTATAGGGATGTAGAGAGTGCGTCTATATTTCTACTCGCAGGAATAATGAAGCTTGGACCACCATCCAGGCTAGGTCAGACATACTTGTTGATTTATAGTGATATAGGAACTCTTCATATTACAGGTTAGGGCAGTCCGAACTAATATGGCTCAACAGGTTGTTGCTTATTTGATGTCTAAGCAAAGTGTCTATACAAGTAGTTAATCTAGACATCATGAGTTGAATTGTCCTAGCTTTCAGATTTTTCCTCTGAAACAAAAAGAAAGCTTTATTTTTTTATTTTGTTTGACAGCCGAATAATTGAATTAACCCGTTTCAACCAATTTCATCCTGCTGTGTTCTTGTGATTAGTCTCACAATCTCAGAATTTTTCAAGCTTAGTTGTCTGGATTATAGTCCTGTAAGGGAATTAAAACCTGAATTATTAATGCCCTTGTGCATATTAACTATAAATACAAACAATATGTTGATAGTACTCTAAACCTGCTGTAAACAACAAATTTACTGTGTTGTGAATAACAAATTGACTTTTCTGTGAATGGAAAATTGACTTATGTGAATGGAAAATTTTCTTCTGTGAATGGAAAATTTTCTTTGAATGGAAAATTTGACTGTTCTGTCAATGGAAAATTGACTGTTCTGTAAATAATGGAAAATTGACTGTTTTGTCAATAATGGTAAATTGACAGAACAGTTGTGAACGATGAATTGACAGTACTTTCAATGATAAATTGACGGTACAATCACAATGGTTGTACTGTACTTTCATTAAGATATACAATACTTAACATGATACTTTACAATACTTAACATTTAACATAATACTTTACAATACTTAACATGATACTTTACAATACTTAACATAATAATTGATTACTATAAATGATACATTGACAGTGCTCTAAATGATAAATTGACAGTTCTTTTAATAGTACATGTAAATTGCATAAACTTGTAATGATAAATTGCCAAAACCATTAATGATAATTGACATTTGGATTATTATTCCGTTACTTTGTTTTCTAGACAATATTGTCGGCTTTTACATTAAATAACTAAATATACAGATTCATAAAATGGTCTTCTGTAAGCTTAGTTTCCTGTACATGGATTAGAGGGGTTTGATAAAGTACTAAAAATGCTGCATTATGAGAAGTTTTGATTATTTGATTTATATCACTGGCAGTACAGAACATCCTATTCTAAAAGGGGTAAAAATGTAAACCCTTCGTGACCACTAGTAAAGATAATAGATTTAACATTTAGGCTAATGAATGTACGTTTTGAGTGAGTTCTTGGAGAATTTTTTATGCAATTCACTTTTATATGCCCACATTGAAATGTAGTCTTATATTTTCATCGGTCTGGTATCATCAATTGCTTGTGAACCCTCTAGAGGCTGCATGTAATGTTAATATCTGATTGACTTTAAATTTTAGATTTTTGTGTATTATAAATATTACATTTCCTGACAAAACTAAAAATATGCAACATCTCTGTTGACTGCCCGGACGATTTAGCTACATGTACTCTGGGAGTATGTTTGGTTACTTAGCAAGCTATGTTAATTTCTGAAATACTGTGACTTTAAACTGTATAGATATTTGTTCGTTTTCTGTAATATGAAGACCGAAAAGAATAAAAAAAAATAGAAGAGTAATTATTTTTGTGGATTGTCAATGGATTGACATATTGGTATTCACGGAGGAAATTCTGTCTAGCAAAATAATGTCCAATTTAATACAAGATAAAAGCACAGTCTAGACTTGGAATTGAATACAAATTAAATTCTAAAACTAACCAGACAGACAGTAAAAAGTATTTTCTTGGAAAAGACGTGGTAGTTTTGTCCTGGAAATTGACAGAAACATGATTTTCACGTCTGGATTTCTATTATCCTTTCAAAATATTAAGTCTGATGTTAATATGTTCTTGAAGCAATTAGTACAAGTTTCTATTCTTAATGTCTATTCTGCTTAATACTATAAAACTTATTCTCTTTTAAATGTCTGAAATTGTCCTTGTAACTTTTTTGGCGCCAAAATTTAATGTGAATGTAATTTGTCATCTCTTGCGTCGATCCCGACTGTTCTCAGTTTCTGCAAAACATTCTACACCTATGCGAAGTAAAAGTAATATTAAGTAATGATAATTATGATGATTAATCACTCTAATCAGTAAAAAACTTCCAATTTAAATAAAGTAGTGAGATCCGAGACAGCACATGGCTGTACAAATATTTGGTGGGAATTTAGTAGATACATGTATCAAAGATGGAGCCATGTGTATTTGACATGCAATAACAAACGTTATTACCCAATTTGTGTGAAATTTATGTGTTCAAAATATTTAAAAAGGTAGAAGCTAATTCAATTTCAACAGTGATATACATGTATACAGTACCATGACTTGTGGATTTTTCATCGTCTGGCAGCCTTTCTTTATTTAATATTTTCTTGTTGCCATAGGATTAAATTTGAAATAAAATTTGTGTTGCAGGATTGGTAAGAATTGGTGAAAGTTTGGGCCTGTCTTTGTTGGCTCCAAGAAAGAAAATTACTGTTCTTCTGATTGGTAACCATTCTGCTGGTAAAAGTTCTTTCATCAATTGGTGAGTAAATATTTTTATGATGTAGTTTAATTGAATTGAATTTGACAATGAAATAAGTTTCCAGTAGAAAAGGTAAAATAGATGGGTTGTACCAATGCATATTTGGTTTGTAAGTGATATTATTAGTGTTAGGTTGTTAATGAATTTGGTTAACCCCAAAATTTATGCGGTGTCTGTAGATGTGATTTTAGTAGATTATTGTAGCAAAAGATGTAATATTTTGGCATTGCAAATACCTAGAAAAGCATTGATCAATGCGCTGGTTTATGGTTCCTCTATGAATAAGAATTCCATTTAGTGATGTTTCTCGAAACGAACATAAAATACATGTACCCGTTATAATGCACTAGGGGGTTAGCATGTGCGCTGTATCATACGGCCTGCCATTGAATCCCTGGTTGTACTTATCAAGGAGTATGTTGACTGTCCAACCTCGTGGGTTTTCCCTGGGCACTCCGGTTTCCTCCCACTGCTAAAGACCCCTACGTGCAAGCGAATTATTGAAATAAATTTTAAAAATCCTTATGTTAGTCTCGAAATGACCTAGTTTGTGTTGAGTGGACGTTAAACCCCATTTCTTTCTCAATAATGCACTAAATTGTACACAACGAGGAACATGCTCAAAGCACTACATGATAAGTTATTATAATGGATGGTTCATGTCGGAAGGGGAGGGGGGGAGTCAAACAAGCAGCTTTTTGACCCTATCACGTCACACATTGATTAACCAACCGGCATCGATGTTTCTAGTGTGTTTACCCAGAGTTCCGTGGACCTCCAGTAAAAAGCTCATAACAGATCCTTTCATTGGCTTATCCCTCGCATCATCCCAGAACACGTCAATGATAACAACTCTTCCAGATTCAAGTGTAGTAAAAACAAGTATAAGGAAATTTTGAACTATATAAGAAAAACGAAAAGGGATCAGTGTTTTAATCAGATTAATTGTCATGCACTAAATTGCACACAGCCAGGAACATACTGCAGATTACTTTAAAATTTATGCAGTGTTTAAGATCAGAGTTATGGCCCTTGTTCACTCCTAAAAATCTTGTGAATGCTCTACAGGCCAAAATAATTATTCGATTGACTTGAGATAGATACACAGCTGTTAAGGTCTTGACAACAAATATTTTGATTTTCAATGATTTTTGATGAATGTACATGTGTAACATGAACAGCTAAATCCAGGATGTTAAATGTATTGTATACTTCATGTAATTGTTAGCATGGAGTAGAACTAGAAGCCAAACAAAGTCTAATGATTTTCTGATAATGACTTAATGAGTTGTAACTCTTATCAGATTATAAATGTTTCATTACCAACAAAAAGAAAACGTATACGACAACTTTATGTGCTGTGGGGAAATGTCGCCGAAGAGGAGTGGCTGCTTGTACAACATGTCAATAGACCAGTTAACCTGCCAATGCCCAATGGTATTATACAATCTCCAACCATAAACTGATATGGATGTTTGTTTTATTGCCTGGCAACCAATTTTTTTAACAGTATGAATGAAGTCAATCATACAAGTTTATCAGGACACAATAACCAATTAAATTCACCAAATAGATTTTAAGTTAAGAATTCATTGTATTGTGTCGAGTAAACAAATCACTGTTACCCAAAGAGAGCTTAGATAAAAAGTTATGTTTTGTGGAATGTTTATTTTAAGAATTATTTTAAGAATTTGAAGCAATCCTATTCTGTCATAAGCATATTTCAAATTGTTCAAGTTTTTTTTAGAACATCTGTTGGTGCACACTTTTCAAAATGGGATAGGACTTAATTTGTGTGAAAGGGCATTATAGAATAGGTAAAATGCTGCCCAGTGCCCTAGAATGGGCAGTGTTTTGCAGGCAAAGCAACGAAGAGTCCCAATATTATGTCCATTCTGTAACCCATGTATGAATTCTTTTGTCAAATAAAGAGGAACGGTCAAAAACATGTTCAGTTTACTCATCCCTTTGTTATCTCTATGACATGTACAATCCTGTTATTGTCAACTGGGATGGGAAAAATCCCTAATGATACCGTAGGTAGACTCTGTTTATTGTTACATTCCACTGATACCAGACTACTAAAGCTTGCACCAAAACACCTGAACAAAATAATAATCCTGGTTTAAATTCTACAATAAAAACTTACATACATATTGATTTTGTAATCATAGTTTTATGATTAATCGAAATAAGGCTAAACAAAATGAATATTTTGATTCTCGGACAATCCTTCTGAAAATTGATGTGGCAGGGCGTTTTTATACACCCACATTAAAGTGTTGTGTAATGTTGTTGGTTCGTCCTTCTGTCGATACGGGTCCATAAACTCTGCAGGTTAAAGTTCATGTTCTTATGTTCATTTAACTCTTCATAACAGAAACAAAATATTGACACGATTTTGAATAACGGCTGAACAATTCTGTGATTTCATCCAGATAATTCCTGGAGAAATATTATAAAACCTACCGTTATTTTTATTGGCAACCATTATGTGCATCGATACCATAGTCAAAGCAAGGAATTTGTTGACGATTTAAATAATAAGTCTGTGATGGCTGAGTCTTACTATCATTTCCTCGCTTCAAGAAATGTTAAGAGAGTTAATTCCCTTGGGCGCGAGAAAAACGTACATGCAGAAATTATAACTACCGGTAATTGGTGACCGCTTATTTTTGATGGCGTAGTGGTGTCAGACATGCAGAATTTTTTTGTATGGCCTAATTAAACAGAGTTTGGTTATTGTTCTTAATTTGAAATTACAGCAGTGTATATTCCACTGATTCCAGACAAGTAAAGCTCTACTAAACAAATAATTAGTCTGATTTCCATTTCTATTCGCATATTTTCATAATTAATGGAAATAATTCAGATTCCAATTTTTCATCCTCTAATAACCAGATAATTGAATGAAGATGAACTAAGTTATCGTCGGTGAAGTGTCAAAAGGATGTATCTCGGGAAATTAGTCAAATACACTTTTTTGCATTTTTAAAATCTCCAATTAATATGCACATTTCTACCTAATCTGTGTATCTCTACGCCAATTAGAACTGTTCTGGGTATCATGTGTCCAAGTTTTGTATCTTGATTTGTGGAAATTTTGAAATGCAAAAGGTTCTATTTCTTAATCTTAGAAATTCTGAGGTACACCCTTTTGACACTTCACCGACGTTATGTTTTTGAGTAGGGTGGTACAAGTTGGTATTGAATGAAATGTAACATTGAATATTAACACTGTAAAATATCTGATTACATGTCACATGATGTCAAATTAGATGATACCAGCCAACATTAAATTAACCTACATTTTTACTTGTCATTGATTTTAGTCCTTATTTAACTCCTGATGAACTGATAATACATTGTTTCTTGTGCATGCAGGTAAGTGGTTGTCATGGTATTTGGTGTGATATGCCAGTTTCTTCCTGACATTTGTTTTTAGGCCTGGATCAATGAAGTTCCACTATTGAGGAGTAAGGACGAGTCTATTCAATAACCTGAAAGTTGTATCGGCATTTAACGAAAACAAATCTTGAAAAAAAAAATGTAATTAATTTTGAAGATTAAATTTAAAATTACCGTGGTCTGTCTGAACTAATTATTTCTAGAATCAAAGCATTGACCTACATGTACTTATAGTATATTGACATCCCTAAACATATTTATATTTTCTAAGCTATACCATGTAGACTACTGGTAAGTTTGGCCAAGTTTGTGAGGAAATAAAGCTTCATTATAAATTCCATAAATAACCACATGTTGGATATTAGATATGTTAATATAATAAAAAATATGAATTTTGACACATCCTGCAGTAGAAGCTTACATCCGGACCATGAATCCATTCCAGTCACTTTATTTCATAGATCTCTTATTACTTTGTCTTTGGTGTCCTTGACCATTTTTGTGTTTGTTTTATTGTGTGTTGTGCTTGTTTTATTGTATGTTGTGTTGTTCTCCTGCAGGCTGCACTATTTTCCGAGAAAGCAGAATTATAATGTTCAACCAGGGCTAGACTAGTCCAAATAGCTCTCTATATTTCACCACACTTTCAATAATGTCTTTGAACATTTTTGTGTTTGTTTTATTGTGTGTTGTGCTGTTCTCCTGCAGTCTCCACTATTCGCAGAGAAAAAAAATAGACTAGTCAAAATAGCTCTACATTTCATCCCACTTTCAGAAGTTTTTGTTTAAGCCCACAAAGTTACCTCTGAATTAATTTACATGCAATTAGCATAATTTTCATCTCCAGTATACATGTAACTTTGTAGACAGTAACTGAGTAAGTAGAAAAAGTTTTTCTAACCCTCAGGCTTAGAAAAATTGGAAATGTGTACATTATGCATTAATAGTTTAACCAATACTTGTGATTAAGTTAATCCTTTAATAGACAAGATCTTTATACACTCGAATGCATTCAGAAATTGAGTAGAAAATAATCAAAAATCTTACGAAGCAGTACATATGTTCTACACTATATCTGTTCATCAGTTTTATTGCCAGACACAACAGCCAGCCATTTTGTCATACATTAACATAAAGATGTAGCCAGCATAATCTATCGAGCCTGCATACCCAAACTGCCTAGTATTGTTAGTTCATGTACTTCAGTATGTGTGCTCACTGAGGTCATTTACCCCTTCACTCCTCACTGTGTTAGTAGGTCATGCTCTATTTATAGTAACAAGTATTATGGCTGATAGTGTGTACATGTATATGAGACTATCCATAGAATTTTAAACAATACCAGTAGATCAAAAATAAGTTTGCTGAATATATAGCATAACATGTGTATTTATTAAAGCTGGAATTATCTGGATAGAGTAATTATGCATATTTATATTACAGGGCTAGGATTAAAGAATCTCTCTTTAGTAGAAGCTCGGGTTCATACTCAAGAGGAATAACGCTGATCAACAGAAATGCTTCTAAATGTTTTTCATAATTTGTTAGTGCTCATAAAAAGAACATTTAATATAACTTACAAGTAGCAAACAGAATAGTTTGACAAGGGTGATTCAACAGTTAAAAATAAGGGAATTTAATGTTGTCATTTATTTAAATAATTCTAATGCAGTGAAATCGACTACCAATAATATTAAAATGTAGGTATTCAAAAATACTTGGGGAAAATAGATTGATTTGAAAGTTTCACATTCTCTGGAAATGCACCAACTGCAAATTGAAAATGGCTCGTATTCAATTAGCGAAAGTTGGTAAAATTATTGGTGATATATAGATTTAATAAACTTGTTTCATTGGCATTTAGTATCTGAAGTAAAAATACTGGCTACAATTCTATGGAGTACATTTACTGTTTAATGAATGTCTTAAGTCCGCTACAAAGTTTTTCATGGGTTCCACCTCCAGTCTTGTCTTAAAATTTGACTAGTGGTATGTGGGACATATTATTAAATCTACACCCCGAAAAACTAGTAAAAGACCCCTCCTATTCGATTTTCAACCATTGGAAAAAAAGATTAAGATGGTTTAAAAACCAGATAATGAGAGAAATTGTAGATAGTTACATGTATGTATTGATTGCTAGTTATCAATACAACTTAGTTATGAAAAGTCATTAAGTTTTCTAGAGCAGGTGCTACTTGGTGCTGGCTATGTTGTCATGATCTTTCTAAAGCCATTTCAACTTTTATTTTTATGCACCCACATTTTCACCTTTGTCAAGATGTTTGTACGCCCAGGTGTCTTGGATACTAACTGATTTTTATGAAACTTTGTGACTGCAATTTTAATCCTTAATAGACGAAAATTTAAGTTAAGAATAGGACCTTTCGTTTCAGGTTATTCTCCCATTTTTTATACGCCCTTTGCTTATGTGAGATTATGTTTTGTTGCTTGGAAATCTAATGAAGACTTTGAACACAGTCTATATTCTATCAATATTCCGCAGTAATCGAGAATTTGTAGACCATTCGCTTATTCGATTTATCAGAACTATGTTACTAATGAAACTGCTATTATTTATTATCTTTACATGAAATAAAGTATGGTAAATTTTGAAGCAGTCTGTGTGAAGAACTTGCCAAGTCTAGTTGTTGAGACAGGCTTATTGTATATCTATGTAGATGCTATAGTACAGGTACATGGTGGACTTGTTGACCCAGACTAGTAATGATTTTGCATTAATGATGAGTCAGCATGTAAATTATAAACTTTTTAATGCCGATGTTAATGGTTAGATTTTCCAAAGTTCTAATGGAGAAGTACGTAGATGTAGTGTTAGATTCATTTTATAGTATTTTATACACTTGCTGCTGATCTATATTTTGACTAATTCTATATATTTCTGAACTCGGTTTACATAAAACAGCAGAGATATATTTTGATAATGCTTGCCAATCTTGCCATTAACTGAAATCCTGATTTTCTGAATTTACTTCCCCATAGTTGGGTATCCAAATATTGAGTTCATACATTTTCTGACAGAATTTGGTGAATATGCTTGATTTCGAGACGGCAGGATCAAGAAGTGAAGGGAAAAGAATTAGGGGAATTTGTGTACAGAAGTGACCTTCTATCCTAATCCTCTAGTGTCCTTTGACTAGGCGTAGAAAAAAGACAGTTTACCCCGTTCAATATATTTATTTGATTTTGTCATCTTCTACCTTTTGTGGTTGTAAAGTTTTAGATCAGAGTGTTTAAAAAAAATTGTTATGGATGTCAATTACGATAGAATTACTTGTCCTCATCCTTATGGTAAAAGAAAGCTCCTGAAAAGATCAACTAGAACGAACTAGTGATGTGCGGTTTTTCGGTTTAACCGTACGGTATCGGTTTTTACAAATAAACCGAAAACCGAACCGTTAAAAAAAAAAATAACCGTGCGTTTCGGTTTTTTTCCAAATTCCTAATTTTTATGTAGCCGTATTTCGTTTACTTAATAATTCCAAAATTTTAATGTAGCCACCACTTCCGTTTTTATTTTCGATCAACCAGAGCCCGTATGTATAGAATAATAGTGTTCAGTCAGTCTGGTTGGCCTAGACTATTTATTTTCTCAATTCGGTTCGGTTTACAATCCAAAATTTTATTCAACCCGAAGCCGCTTGTCAATATCGAACGATGGCTTCCTCTAAAAAGTAAAATGCCTCCATGGCTTGCTCAATAACTATGAAGATTAGATGACACAAAATGTAGATTTAATCTTTGTAAAAAATCTATTTCTGCTGCATAAATTATAAGAATATAATTTAACAATTTTGAGTCAGGTTTAGAACAACATTTGAACAACACCCGAAAACGGCAATTGCGTTAGTTTTGTTTTTAAGTTTATAATTTATAAACGAGAAATAAAAGACCACATGTTTCGATTTGTTGGATTGGTATTATTTTGTTATGCAAATTTATTTTGGTATTTTTTTTTTACAGTAGAATCTAACTTTATTGTTACTGATATTATGTCCTTATATTAATTTATTATTATGCCTATGGCGTTGTGTGTGTCAGATCTTTTTTTTACAGTAACTTTGTTATTACTATCAGTCATAATTAAAGTCATATAACAGTAAAAAAAAAACCTTGTTGTTTACTATTTACATCAATATTTTTGATATTTTTTCTGGCTTTCAAGCATTCCTATAAAATAACCATAAATCAGTACATACATGACACAGTGTTTAAATGAATAAAAAAAACGAAAACCGAAACCGAGGTTTTTTGCCTCAGAAAAACCGAAAACCGAAACCGAAAGAAAATTTAAAAACCGCACATCACTAGAACGAACTCACCAATCTGTTATAAAACAGACCCTCCAAACTAGACTTTCAAGTCTGTAGATTACAAATTATTCATGGTAAGTCTTATTGAAGACATAATGTCTTGTCAGCTCAGCTGGACAGTATATATTAAAATCTTTAATTGTCTACCATATATCTGATTATTCAAAATAAATTACATTTTGATTTATACAGCATATTCAAAATCTGTCTACGATATATTTACAATTTGATTTATAGTAACATTCCCTCCCCCCCCCCCCAAATTCAACCCTCTCTTCTCTGCAGTATATTACATTGCAATAGTCTTCCTAAAGACAAACTATCTTTTCTTGCACTTATATTCAGTCTGGTAGTCTTTTCCTCATCCAATTTTAGACATACATGTAAACCTTCTTTTGTTCAAAAATCTTTTTTGGCGAGGACTTACGATTCCTACAGCTGATCGCAGCAAGCAAAATATACTTTTTTCTGCAGAAAGGAGAATTGCTTTCGTGCAATAAATGCGTAGAATATAGAAATTGGTGGAAAGCTCTAGAATATGTAATATTCCGAGGTGACTGAGATATAAGAGTGTTCATGTTGCTATTGATTATTTTTTGATAGAACCAAATGAACGTTAATGTCCACATATCCTAGAAACATGTACTGTGGTTAGATTCACGTCTACCGCAGACTCACTCTCAAATACTCCCATAAATATTAATATCGATATAATAGACAATACAGGAGAAAATGCTGAATCGACAGATTTCTTTCCTGCGTTGAATTGATTATTTATTTTGATCATGATTTTTTCCCTCCATGGTCAAGCTTTGTTTCAGGAGTGATTCGATCAGTATGGTTGTTTAAACATCAGTTATGTAATCGGATGTTATGTGATTGGAAAATCACCAATACTGTATTTTACTTATTACCCCATTTATTGGTCAATTCAGTTTGCATTGACTTCATTGATTGGTCATAGAGAATCTGACGGGTCAGCTACAGGTCAATTCCCAGACAAAGTGACCTTGACCTTAAATTGTACAAGTGACACAGACGACCAGACTGAAATGGCTTTAAGCAAATACAGTTGAGATGAGTTTTAAGACTGCGTTAGCTTAGAGTGGGTAGTCTTGTGTACGTAGACAATTGTTTGATTGTTACACTCTCTTATATGTTCTTATTCATTATTAGAAGTAGGTGGTCCTTCCATACTTTAGACGACTCTTGTAAGAAATTATCGTCAGACTTCTAAACACTTAGATCCTTTTATGCAAGTCTTAAATACACCTAACTTAAGGAACAGCACGAGGGAAGTCTGCAGCCTGGGCAAAATCTTCTATTGATATATGACGTCAGGCATTAAACATTCAAGAATGTTGCTCTCAAAATTGTCTTTTCCGAGTTGAACAAAAATGAAAGCTGTTGCCGTCTGCTAGAATTTATTTTAATTGGAATGTAAACGTAGGAATGTCTGCGGAATGTAAAATTGATAGTTGTGGATGTCAGGGTGAGCTCTAGACAAAACTATTGATTTTTGTATTTAACAGAATACTTCTCTTTTCCATAATCTCATACTTTTTTCGTCTTAAATTTCTCATTCTGCTTGTGATAAAATTAGAATTCTCTCACCAGCCAGTCTGGATATGTACATATAATACATCTAAAGACATTTTGTGGAGAAAATAGTCATATTAATTTTTTAACAAAGGAATTGAAATTGGTTGTCTAGACTACTGAATTTTTGACCCTGGTTATTTTCCAACTGTGTCTTACATATTTCACCATCCAGACAAATTTGAAAAAGGGGAAATAATTATAAAGTTGTTAGGATGAAGGTATATTCCTGATGGAATCAGAGTTGAAATATAATTTTAATACTGGACACAGACTGGCATCAGTTGAAATTGATATGAAGATAGTGCTCTTCCAGACACCTGTGGATACACTTTTTCCTTAGAGATTCATGTTTACACATGGGTTGTGAGATATTCACATACCCACAATGTATCATGTTCACCATGCATGCTTTAACACAATATTTGCATTTTGACTGCATATATATCCTACACTTTTAAACCATTGTTAAGCATGTGATTCTTCTTGGTCATGTTTTCTGTGGAATGTTCATGCGTTTCCGTGCTCTTGGTTGCACCATGGAACACAAGTATTCAACGAAAATACTGTAGTTCATTGATACTTTTATCTTCAAACCTGAATTTTTTTGGAGTTGGAAAGAAACACATTGCTTTCAAGCCTGAATTTTTGGGGGAGTTTGTCAAATGCATTCTTCTATAATTTGTATTGGGAATGCTTAGACAGGTGGACTTGTGTTCAAATGTAAAATGTCTATGTTGGATGTTTAATAGTGATATAGAGAGAAATCAGTTGGATGCCCATCATGATTTTATCTTGTGTGAGTTTAGTCTGTGTGCATTCATTGCATTAAAGTAGCTAAGTCTCTAACTCTGTATTATCAAAAGTCTTTGACTTTCAAAACATGACTTATGTGTCAATTTAAAAATCAACATCAATGTTGTGATATTACCGGGAAAAGATGGCCTTCTTATATCCAATATTTAAGACAAAATTCAACATTTTACCATTGGTACACGAATTCCATAAGGCGTTTCAGCGTTATTTGTAACAAGGGACTCGATGAACGAGGCTAGACACATTTAACAAGTCATCGAATTCACATCATTGCTATTTTGTCTGATTTGTGTTTTGAAAAATCACTACAAAAATATCAGTTACCAATTGATATGATGAAATCCTACGATCTCTCTGGAATTTAGATTTATGACAGTGGCTAAAACAATTTTTAATTTAGACTTTAATTGGAAGTCATATATTGGTGTGAAATTTTCATTTGTCAAATTTTGCCACAACCCGTCTAGACTGAACTATCAACACCTTAATAAAATAATAGATTATTGTAACCCACGATTCTTAAAGGGACATTATTTCAACAAGGCTTGTCTGTAATGTTTTGAAAATATTTTTTGTGGTTACTCGGCCGACAGCTGGTCAAATTAAGTTTATTTTTTTAATCATTGCTTTGAACATTTATTATAATAAAAAAAAAAGAAAGTACAATATTCCAAAAAGTTATTTATATGCTGTTCATTGGTCTTGATTCTTAATGAAATGCAAAATGGCAATTCTGCCAGATACGTGTACCATCTGGATGTTTCGTCCATTTTGCCCTATGAAAACAAGTTTGTTATTTAAGTAAACATCATTACACCCACCCAGGTCTACAACTAAAGGGAGATAAACCTGTTTTAATGATATAATTAGTGCTAATAATACAAGATTATGCCGCACAAGTGTACAAAAGGTAGAACTTAATTTTCTGGCCAATTTGATTTTCCGTCTGGTATGGTTAAAGTCAAGAGTTTAAGCCTGTAGACTTGTAATGTCTTTGTTGGCAAATTGTCAAACCATTATTCACTGTTCCAGACAACAGGTTTCTCCTGCTAGGGGGCACTGTGACATCTTCCTATTTGCTTACATTCAATGGCCATAATCATTAACGGCCGCACTTTTTTCCCCGAACAATTCTCCGTAATTTGTCCAAATTCTATGTCGGTCGCTTACCCGCTTCTGCTAGTACTTTTTCTGTGCAGTGCCGGAATACACTAGCCAACTCTGTCGTATGTTAAACAGGCTGATGCTCCAGTATGTCGTGGAAGTAGTAACTTATTAAACATGACGTCCATGGTGGAATTTAATTAGTGTGAATATATCCATTATAATTCTTCATTTTATCTATTGAATTCAACTTATGTCAATATGCCATGTTGCTTTGGTAAAAATGTATAGCAATGTTTCGGTTGTTGAACAAAACATTTTCCTATCAAGCTTGTCTAAGGCCTCATGGAAAGATGAAATCGTTTTTCTAGAAAAAAAACATTGGAATACTGTTGAAACTTTTCAATGAGAGAATCCACGCAGGAGTTAAAAAAATGTCTACCATCTTTACAGGAATATGCTGGATGAAGATAAAAATAAAGACTAGTTAATTATCTGATATTTTCTAGTGTAATGTATTGTTTCTGCTCGCACTGTAATACATATTACCTGACTTAACTTACCTCAATGTAATAAGTCCAGACCAACTGCTTGCTTCGATTGATTTTAAATTTGTCAGGTCATTTTGATATATCTTTAATGGGATTGTTTCCGATAAGTTTCAATTCCCATTAGATGCTATACAGCGTGTAGAACGGAACAAATGTCTACTGCAGAGGGCTTCTACATTTAATTTTTAGGAAATTCTGGTGTTCTTGTCTGTGAATATGCTTAGATCAACCCACACAATGGATTTAAATATAAATATAATTATGCTAATGTAAGACTGTCTGCAAATTTTATCTGTTCGAAGTACAGTTTCCGGAATACCTTAGCTCAGCTCAGACAGGAGTGAGATCGTTTATTCCAGTGAAAAGTTCCATTAATACTATCATTCATAGCTTGTTGCGAAGTTGATTATGGAGATGCTGTATTTATGTTGGAAAATGTGAAAATATCTTGCAGATTGATGAATTTTGATTCAGCTTCCAGACTTTGGATTGGGGAAATATCATTTCTTGTTAAATATTTATCGGTATATATTTATCTGTTCAATGTAAGTTTTCTTGAATTAGATTTCCGTAACACTGAAATTATATGATCTTAAAGAAGATTGCAAGCTGGTACAAATTTAATAGGCAAGGTTTTCTAGGCATATGGACCAGAAACTGCTGGGCAATATTTTTTTATTAACTTAAATTTATTTTTAATTTTTTTCGTGTATAAAACCAACTTTCTTTCAGCATATTGTGTGGATGAAAAATTGATCGATGTTTTAGCAAGAGTTAGAATATCTCTAAAGAAATAGAAGCGAGCTTAAAAAATGTTGTGCTATTTACTAAGAAAATTATTTCTGCTCTGTGCAACAAAATTGGGGAGGTGTTTGTTGTGGTGTTAAATATTTTAAGAAGTGCATTGTTAAAAGGATAATAAATTTTTGTGCTTTTTACTAAAAAAAGCATTATTTTTATACGCCCACATTTTCATGTGGACGTATTATGTCGTCGCCCCTGTCCGTCCGTCCACAATTTGTTTGTGGACTCTCTACAGGTCACAATTCTTATCCGATTTTGACGAAATTTGAAATATAGGTTTATCCCCAAAAGATCTCGGATCCTTTCGATATTGGCATGTATCGGATCAAAACTTCATGGATTATGGCCCCTGATTGTACGAAAAATCACGTTTTTAGCTTGTGGACCCTATAGAGGTCACAATTTTGAACCGATTTTGATGAAACTTGACATGCATGTTTGTAACCCAAAGATCTTGGTTCCTTTCGATATTTGCGGCTATCGGAATGTAATTTCCTGAATTATGGCCCCTGATTGTCCGAAAAATCACCCTTTTTAGCTTGTGGTCCCTCTGGAGGTCACAATTATTATTCGATTTAAAAAACCGTTCGATTATATCACCATTACACCCTAAGGAAGGTTGAGTTCGAATTTCGGGAAAATCGGACGAAAATTGCCATACAAAATGGCTGCCGTTTGTACGCGAATACTGTTAAAAAATGGTATATCAAGGTTGTGGACCCTGTGGAGGTCACAATTTTGATTCGATTTTGATGAAACTTGAAATTCATGGTTATAACCCAAAGATCTTGCTTCCTTTCGATATTTGCGCATATCGGATCGTAACTTCCTGAATTATGGCCCATGATTATACGCAAAATCGCCTTTTTTTTAGCTTGGAGGTCACAATTATTATTCGATTTAAAAAAACGTTTGATTATATCATCGTTACACCCTAAGGAAGGTTGAGTTCGAATTTCGGGAAAATCGGACGAAAATTGCCATACAAAATGGCCGCCGTTTGTACGCGAATACTGTTAAAAAATGGTATATCAAGGTTGTGGACCCTGTGGAGGTCACAATTTTGATTCGATTTTGATGAAACTTGACATTCATGGTTATAACCCAAAGATCTTGCTTCCTTTCGATATTTGCGCATATCGGATCGTACCTTCCTGAATTATGGCCCCTGATTTTACGCAAAATCGCCTTTTTTTTAGCTTGGAGGTCACAATTATTATCTGATTTAAAAAAAACGTTTGATTATATTACCGTTACACCGTAAGGAAGGTTGAGTTCGAATTTCGGGAAAATCAGACCAAAATTGCCATACAAAATGGCCGCCGTTTGTACGCGAATACTGTTAAAAAATGGTATATCAAGGTTGTGGACCCTGTAAAGGTCACAATTTTAATTCGATTTTGATGAAACTTGAAATTCATGGTTATAACCCAAAGATCTTGGTTCTTTTCGATATTTGCGCATATCGGATCGTAACTTCCTGAATTATGGCCCCTGGTTATACGCAAAATCCCCCTTTCTTTAGCTTGTGGTCCCTCTGGAGGTCACAATTATTATTCAATTTAAAAAAACGTTTGATTATATCACCGTTACACTGTAAGAAGGTTGAGTTTGAATTTCGGGAAAATCGGACCAAAATTGACAGACAAAATGGCCGCTGTTTGTATGCGAATACTGTTAAAAAAATGGTATATCATGGTTGTGGACCCTGTATAGGTCACAATTTTAATTCGATTTTGATTAGGAAGGTTGAGTTCTAATTTCGTGAAAATCATACAAAAATTGCCGGACGAAATGGTCGCCGTTTGTACGCGAATAGTGCAAAAATATGGTATATCATGATTGTGGACTCTCTACAGGTCACAATTCTTATCCGATTTTGATGAAAAGTCACATTTCTAGGTTGTGTACCGTCACACCATAATCATTGTTGGTTTCGAATTTCATTAATATCAGACTGGAACTGACCAACTAAATGGCTGCTCCCAATACAGTATGAAATACAGGACTTAAAGATGCAGGAAAAATCACTTTCGGTATTGCTTGTTCTCTGTCCATCTCTCGAAAATGTGGGCGTATCCTGCCTGGCAGTGCCAGCCTATCTTTGTTCTTTGCGTCAAAATTGGTGAGGTGTTCAAATTGTTTAAAAGTACTTCGCTAAGAGAATGAAAAATTTCTGTAGAAGAGATTAGAATCATCTTAGACCAGTCAAAACATTGTTCTGAGATCTGATTTTTCAGGAAAACTATTAGAAAAAATAACTGATTTTAAACAGTTGCAGAAAAGTTATTCTTCGGCTGCTGATCTGTAAACACTAAAACAAGATTATAATAGACCAGTAGCTGATCTATTTGAGATTTATCGGAAGAAGCAATTGGCTGTGAACTGATTATTTCATTGCCAAATTATGTATGTCTATGATTCACTGTAGAGGAATGCTGTCTATAGAGTATAACATGTCAATTATTTATTCTAACTAGCTTTAACATACTGACTTCTCATATATATAATGTATGTATAGGAATTTATAGTATTTTAATGGTTAAAAATACCTGACTAAACAGAATGACCGTTATTAATTGTTAATACTATCAGATTGTAGAGTATTATTTCAATGGTGATATTGGGGTTGCAACATTACTACTCCCCCATCAACAGTAGGATGTATGTAGGTATTTGCATATAAATTCTCACCTTTCCACTTGTGTATTCGTATGTTAGTGAATATAATAGAGAAACAGATGAATTAAAAGATGTAGAATCGCGAATTGTTTTAGTTCCTACCCTGGGGGATCACGGTGGCTAAGTGGGTAAGACCCTGGCTCGCTAGCTTAGAGGTTGGCTGCATTGGCAGAGAATGTTCATCCAGATTTTCGGCGCAGTTTTCCGTTGTCAAGCCCCCCCCCCATCCTGCATCAATGACCAGGACAGCTGTCGAGGCAATCGGATGGGTTGAAAAACAGTTATAATTCTTTATTAGAGTAGGCCATAGCAATGCTGCCCGGGCAAAGTTTCCTTAATAGCACACTGTATGGTGTATGCTCGTCTTCATTAGCCAAGTTCAGGAGCAGAACCATAGGACGTTAAACCCCATTTTATTTTAGTTCCTAGCCTAGCTATTCTCATGGCCAAAATGCTGCAAATATTTGGAATTGCTTGGGTTGTTTTTGAATGGATAATAAATGTTACATTGTGAAACTGATGGAGATTGACATCTCGACACTAGTTCACCATTTTCAGACCAACACGTAGGGTCATTTATTTACCACAGTATTATGGGATTAAGGTTGTTTCGTTCAGGTTCAAATTGAATTAAAAATTACATGTAGCAAGTCAGACCTTTTAGATCATACGACTTACTCAGACTTTGCTTAGGATTCACTCTTAATTTGAATAATGGGGACATTGACTTCTTGTCTTCTCAAGTGATTAGTAGTGTGTGCAGGGAGCATTTGGTGTGTGAAATAGGGGTTCAATGGCAAAAGTGCCAAAATGTAGCTAGACTACCATTGGCACCGTCAATTTCACGGTAAATGTGTTCTGTAAAATTTATTTTTAATTTGATTTTTGGAAAACAAGAACAATTCCCATTTTTTTTTAAGTGGTCTTTATTTGATTTTCTGTTAGTGTTTCAACGAAAAAATACAACTTTCAACGGCTATATACGAATCTATTCCTTTGTGCTAGTAATGCGTATCTGTGGTAAAGGGAGATAATGTACCTAAAACTGATCTAGCAATGACTAGATGTTGTAATAAAACTTGCAGTCCTTTCATGAACATAGGCGACAAAACTGTTTTGAGTCATCCTGACTTGTCCCAATAGTGAGGATTATTGCAATGTGAATTTTGTTGTACATAACAGTTTAATGATAATGTTCATTATATTTTAGGTATGTGGAAGAACATGTCCAGAGAACTGGTGTTGCCATAGAAACACAAGGCTTTACTTTTGTAACAAGTGGAAGAAAACGTGAATCTTTAACAGTAAGTTCACAAAAATGACTTCACACTGTTCATTGGTCATTGTATAAATATATCAATAGTAATCAAACATGTTATTTTCACAACCAATCTGAATATTTCCAAATTTTATCAAAGCCTGTCTGAACATTATCCCTGAACTCTTAAACCTCTGTAAGGCTTAAATAAAACTACATTAGTACAAAAATTGAAGTTAGTCCTTTTATGGGCATTCTTCGGACAGATTTACATTTTGTGCAGATATCGCACAAAATTTCTGATCCACTCAATATCAAAGCCATTCAGTGGTCTAGGGTAGATTATGGGCTCTTGTTAATAAATGTCTGTTATGGACATTATCTAGACATATTTATATTTCATACAGATATAGCACAAATTTTCTGATCCACTCAATATCAAAGCCACCCAGTGGTCTAGGGTTGATTATTGGCTCTTGTTGATAACTGTCTAAATGACAGTTTATGTAACATATGAATCAAAACCAAAAATGACTAGCAATAGTCAAATTTAGCCTTTGCATAATACCCCCCCCATTTTAATGAAACATTTCACGCTCTGTATTGATGACTACATTCCTAGGTGTCCTCTTTATTTTGCTTCAATCAGCACCTAATGTGAGGCAAGTGAAATCCTGTGGTAAAAACGTGCTGATGAGGTACAATTATATATTGTGTTGGTGGAGTGGGAGTATTACAATAGATAAAATAGAATATTGATGTTAAGTACTAGACCACATGTTGTCTGTCTGATCAATATTCTTTATATAGATTATATCTATATCTAACTACGCATACTTTAAAAGTGATTCACAATCAGTCTAGTTTAATAGTTGTAGGTAACACTTTGCCTTTTTACATGGGGGTTGGGGGGCAAATTGTTAAATGTGAGCACTTTATGTCATTAGGCCTACAGTCGTTGAGTCATGTGTGGTGATAACCAGTGGATCACTGCCCAACCCCATGTTGGTTTTGTTTTTCCAATTCCTCTTGTAGAATCTGTCCAGCCTGTTTATAACCATCAACTTTACAGGGGGTTTAATGGGGGGGGGAGGCAAAATTATTTAACATTTGTACTTTATTTCATTAAGTCTGTTATTTAGTCCTGTGCTGTGACAAGTAGGTCGCCTGTACAACCCTGGTGGTTTTCTCCAGCACTCAAGTTTACTCCCACTAATAAGACGCATAACGCAAGTGAATTATTGAAATAAAACTCACCATATGTTAGTGGTGTAATGATATAGTTTGTGTTAAAAAGGTATAAAAATGGTGAACAGAACGTTATCTTGTTGAAATCAGAGATCTTATTAATGAAGAAACTTAAGGGTTTTGTGACAGTTTAGTGTAGAAAGATAATAAGTTGTGGATGTATTTTTGCCAGATGTTTAATATACCAAGTGACTTTTCAAATTCCTTCTCAAAAATGACAATTTTCACTGTTGACCCCTCAGTTACCTGTCTACATTACAACTTTTTCGGGGGGCCTGACAAGGACAGCTGTCTATTTGTTCGGATGGGGACAAAAAACCAATGTCCCATGTATACATTGGCATGCACAGTTGAAATTTGATATAAGAGTCTGATGTAGTGCCGCTGTCCCGCAAAATTTCCCTCATACCACATTGTTTGGCGTATACCCGTCTCCATTAGCCAATTCTGAGCAGAACAGTTGGACATTAAAACCCTGCATTTTGTATTCTAATTATCTGTTCCAAAAAGACTTGATTTCATTTTCAACAATTATGTTAGCAGGATGTTTAGAATTTAACCTATTTAGGAATTTGATTATATATTTACTAAAGTGACTTCATGCTAAGGGGACCTTCTTTAAAGCACCAACCCATATCAATTTGTCCTTTTGTTTGAAACCATACATGTTGAACTTGGGCTACACAAATACAGGAAAACCACATCCTAGGTACAGGACAAACATGTCAATACTTGACATTCCTTTGATGGCAAGCAATCATTTATTGCAATTTGAATACATAACAAATATTTCAGACTGCAATGCATTGTTTAACTTTCATTTTGACTTTATACTAACTTTACTGTGTATAAGTCTGATTTTGTTAAATAGCTCCAGGAATTGTTGTTACTATTGTGACTGAATTTCCCCAAGTACTGACCCAGTTTTAACTAAATGTAGATATAACTAAGGGTAGTTAGGGTCCTTAATCAGCTATTTATGATTATTAGAATTAGAACCTGTGTTAATTACAAACCCCGGTGACAAGGAGTAGGTTTGCTTGTCCAACCTCTTGGGTGGTTCTCTGGTTTTCTGGTTTCCTATCCCTGCTTAAGATCCTTATGCTCAAGTGAATTATTGAAATAAAATTGAATCAAATGTTAGTCCCAAAATGACCTAGTGTGTTGAGTGGACATCAAACCCCATTTCTCTCTCTCATTATTTGCATAATTAATGGTCAAAATATTCATATCCACATCAAATTGATAACTCTTTATCATTATATTTAAATTGAGTGATTATTATTATTATTATTATTAACTCACAAATCTGTTTTCATTTCATTCATATTACCGGTTGTTACCATTCAACTCATTAATTGGTTATCGTCGACTTCAGTAATTGATTAACATTGAACTTGTTAATTGACTGAACTCTCATTTATATGGAAATGTTCAAATATGGTATTCAACTTAATACTTTGGATTTTAATTCACTTTGACATTTTGGTTTATCAATCTCTAATTATCGTCATTGTTTGGAAATCACTACAGCTTTAAATTGTTAATGAACTTACTAATTTGTTCTCAATGGAATCTTTAATTGTAATGTGAATGTATGTACTGACAATATGTTATCAATGAAAGTATCGATTCATTATTGAATGGGGAAAAATTTGAAGCCATTGAGTGATTAATATATATGATTGTCCAGTTTATTATCAATGGAATCTCGTAAATTAGTGATGGTGTGTTTGACCGTTCTCAAGATGGTGGAAGTACCTCTTTAAATCTACAGGTTATGTAGTTCTAATAAGCTAATTAGGACCTAATAGTAAACTCTTTCACAGACATTAGAAACGTTGAATCAACGTCATTTTAACATTTACTCTATATGGTGGTAGACATTTTAAAGGCAGGCAGATTATTAATGTGATCTAAGTAGAGCTACAACCCAGACGAAATCAATAGTACAGATCTGTAAAATTTGTCTTGCCACACTGTTATGTAAAGTTCATGTTGCACTGTTGTATTGTCGGAGATGGACAAGCTTATTGATTGTGAAGAGTATTATTAAATATTAAAATCATGTGTCTACTTCTTATTTCAAATATCGCAAGAAGACTATTTAAATGGACACCTGAAGGCCATCGAGTTTAGACACATGTAATAAGTTATAAATCCCATCGGATGCACATCAGACCATAATATTAATTATTTGACATTTCATTCTCCAGACCTTGTGTCATTTAGGATTGGCGTCCCTCCTTATATACATTTAGAATAACAGCATCGCACAAATATTCTGAAATTTCTCTTTTTGCTTTTATGATAATAAATCCCCATTGATGACCAAATTTTATTATCTTGATTGTCCCGTACTTCTCTTGAAAAGCTCAATTTACTAAGACTTTGAATATATTTAGAAGTGCGTATATGGGCTATTTGATTTACATGTACTGTGAATAGGTTGTTATCTGAAAAAAATGCATATATTATCCAAGGTAACATCTCCGTGGTTCTAATAAGCGTCTTCTGATGGGTATATTTCTGTGACTGTAATAGTACCTACCTGGGTATATTCTTAATTTACAATACTGTCAACGAACTTTGCATGTAAACCTAGTATTTTTAAACATTTGTAAAAGTAAACTTGCTTATTTCTTCTGGACTCTTTTCTTCAGTTTTTTGGTAACTTACCGCCTCTAAACCTTTTATTAAGAGCTTTGGAGATCATTATATTAAATACAGCGGCACATGAGATGTATCGGTGCGAGTTTTTTGCACAGGGTGTTAGATAGCAGGATAGATTTCAATATTTTCTATTGATTAAAGTAATGTATGAGATTGAATATACTAAATTCAACATGTATGTTGGCGGGTTCTGATAGTTCCAATCAAAGGCGGTATCATGTCTGTGTCTTTGATTCCTGGAATAATCATTGTTCTGATGTTGATTTAGTTGTTTTTGACATGCAAGCTCCCACTGTCTGTCCGTGGTCACTCTGTTTATAGATGCTGACCTGTATACTGTCTGGTCACTTTGCCTTCAATTATGGTCAATGTCTGGTCAGTATTGTTAAAGGAAAATGCCCCAGGGAATGACATTGCTTGTTAAGAGTTGACCATTTATTATAATATTTATGAAAGAAATTGATTTTGTTACGGAATGTCTGAAGTCTAAATTTCTATGAATAATTCCTGTTATGAAAGGTACACCAGGATGTTTGTGATGTATATTTATGTTTGTCTTGGATTTAACATGTACTGGTATTTTGTTTTAGACCTAAAGAATCATGAGGAATTTACTTGGCACAGCCTTTTGGAGAAACATACGTAATGAGATGGTAATTTCAATTAAATTTGTTGTAGTATATTTATAACATATTTCATAAACTGTTATAGATAATGTTAGTAAAATATTAAAAAAGATAAAGAAGGAAGTTAATGTTCATTAAAAATAAATCCTGATTTTTTTTAAAAGAAAAGAAAAAGATCGACATACTTTTAATTCACAAATAGCAGTAATCTGTATTAAGAAGTGGATTGGAGTAATAAAACTGTAAGATAGATTTATTAATCACTTATTTAGGCCAAACTAAATTGAATTTTTGTTCAATAGGAAAAACTATTGAAGTCCTGATGCACCATTTTAAGAAACTACAACATTGTGATGGTAATATAGGTCCAATAATGGTTCAGCTTTCTTTAGTATTTAAAAGGATATGTTGAATTGAAATTTAAACAATCTATGCTGCTCACTATGCATTGAGCCCGCCGCTATTTTGATATCAATGAAAATTTAATGATTGGCCTGTTAAAAATCTGGAATATTTAGTTGGGATTGAACCGTGAGAAATTTGTTTTGTTTTCTTCATTAAATGTTGAATAATCATTCCGAGTACATAGTATGGAATAAGCCGTGAGAAATTTGATATTTTAGCGACATTACCAATAGTGCACAGCTAATTTAAAATTACATTTCATATTTACTTTGAGAACAAATATTTTTGGTTATTTTCAAAAGCGTTTTTACTAAGACCCCAAAAGAACAGTTAACTAATGATTAAATCTATTTAGCCTTAATTGACAGGGTTTGTCAAGTTTGTACTAAATGAGGAAATGAAAAGCAAAAAGTGCAACAAAGAATAAACTTGGAGGAAAAGATATGACAATGAACTTAGATAACCCATAAGTAAAAGTAATTATTGGACATGTAGTGGTTAGATTGTGATGAATAAGCCTTTAACAACTCACTTAGTTTTGTCATTCAGTTGGACATAATTGTCTTAAGATTTCTACATTGTTTTGAGTTCTGAGAGAATTCGTAATAGTTTTACTGAATGTTTAATATGGGGTTATAAAGGCTCAGATATTCGGCCTTTTCATTTATTGAAGTTTTAAAACTGAAACAATGTTATTGTTTCTGGTGTTTGTGTTTAAAATATTGTATGGGATGTGTGATATCTTTGTGAAAAGAATATTGTTGATATTTGATTAGCAATGTAATAATGTAAATCTATTTGTTGATCTTTGAACATTTCTTTGCATTTTTAGTTTCGTCGGTTTTTGAACAGCTCTGTATTTTGAATTTTACAAATACGCATTTTATTTCATATAGAGTTTTCTTGTATTATGGATCTGGTTTGGGGGATTAAATAAATTTTGCGGGTGGCAAATTACTAAGTTAGCTCCTATTTAATTAGTGGCTGGAATTTCCAAGGCACCTTGCATACAAAATTATTTATGTTCAACATGCAATGTTTTTTTCTTCGTATGATTGAGGCCCATCTGTATTGCCGTATCAGAGATCAAAGATGGTCGTTGTAGGTTGATATCCTATGAATTCTAATTGTCAGTCAGTTAGGCAAACACCCATTTATGTTGTTTCAGGTAAATGTTAATGGAAAAAATAAATAAGAAGACTGTTACTTTGTATTGAATCAATGTTTTATTGGACATCTGTTACAGTAGTGAGTGAGACTACCTTAATGTATGTTTCTAGAACAAATGACGAATTCTGAACGATCTCATAGTATGACACTGAGTGAATGCTTGGTCAAATTATTTTAATGCTAGACGTGTTTATTAATAATCAAAAATTTGTATTGATTGAATTGTATGCTGTACCATTACATAAAGTTTTTGAGACATTGTAAAATTTATTAAAATAATTAGTTTAATAAGAGTTAAAAGATGCAAATACTAACTTCAGGTTGTAGACTATTGGTGTGTTCAGAACTTTCTAATTAAAACAAATGTAGACCTTGGTGTGTTCAGTAACACAAAAAATTATGTACTGCAAATTGTCTCATTCAGGTAGACTAGTATATTACATGACTTTGACACAGTTTGTTCTGAAATATTGTCATGTACATAGAGATTTTTTTACCTTGTTTCAGGGAAATGCAACTCTTCATCTATATCCTCATTTTGAGCCTTTGAGACAGATTGATGGTAAGTATTATCTTTATTTTCTTCACATTATTATAAGGACCCACAGAGCAAAGTGGTTAAGGAAATAACACGTTGGCTCTCTAGTCAGGAGGTCGCTGGTTTGCTGAGAAAGTTCATCAGGATTTCCCAGCGTGCAGTGATGCAGGATGGAGAGTCTGACAGGAACAGCTGTGTATAGTCATTTTTATGAGACGAAATATATGCATCATGTAAAGGTCCCTTAGCAGTTGGAATTTGTTACAAGAGTAGGCTATAGGCAAAATTTCCTTACATATGGCACACTGCATGTGTATTCCCGTATTTATGAGCCCACTCAGGAGCAGAACAGAAGGACATTCAACTCAATCTCGTTTCACATTATAAGTGATATAGGGGTTGGGAGCTGGATTGTCTAATGTGTAGACTTCATCATAAAGTTAACTGGCATGGTTTTGATTCCCAGCCTGTACTTGTGGATGGTTACCTGTGAAACCCCATTTCTCTCTCTAAGTTTTTAGTGATAAGAATAGCCAATAGCATGCAAGAATATAGGCATGTTCATCCAGTCAGTTGTGCAAGTCAAAGGTGGATATGTTAAAATACTTTATCATAAACTAACTTTTGAATCCGCTGATGGAACTTATTTTTGAATCTATTTGAATCAGCTGGCACAAGTGGGAAACAAATGTAAGAATGGATCTAGTTCAATAATGTGATACTTGACATATGTCTTTTTATCAGCTTTTTCTGTAGCTTCACAAATTCTTTTTTGCCTTTCATGTGATAGATTTAGATTAATGTTCTTTATGTTAATAGTAATTAAGGTAGTATTGGCAAATAACTTTTGAAATCTAAAATGGTTTCTGCAAGACGAATTCGACTGAACTTACGGCTCTTCTTCCGGTAGACTTGTATTAACATATCAAGCTGCCTGATGAAGAGCTGTACAGTCTGGTGGATACCACATCTGGTCTTTCTCTGAGTCTGAAGAATAAGTTATTAATGAGTGTAATGATGGGAAATTATAATTGTTTCTTGACTGGTTAAGATACCATTGTCACGGCCGTTCTTTCCTTGGCCACGATTTTTACTCCCATTCCCCAAACCATTGATAAGTGATTTAGTAATCAGGTTTTTTTTTCCAGGGAATCCATGAAACTGTCAAGAATTTATTTAATTTGTCTGGTCGCCTTATTTTCACTATTTAGTCTTGTATTCTAAATTAACTGGGAGCCATGGTAATACAGTGAGTAAGATGTTAACCAGGATGTCTCAAGGTTTTCTTTGTCACTCGGCAAACCTCGTAAGATTTCGGACAATCTAAACTCAGCTGTATGATGAATTCCGCCATATTGGAACTACTTTTAAGGTCCCGGATGAAACATGGCTGCGCCCATTCCAAACACAAGTTGGCGACCTATTTGGCTAGCGACCTATTCGACCGATCCAGCGGTAGTATACTGACGAAATTACACTTCTATTCTGAGCTGAAGGAATGGATAGAAAATAATATATTCTACTTTCATTTGATAGACATAACGTTGGATTTTATTGGTTGATAAATAGAGACTGTTGTCTTTACTCTAAATTGGTTTCCAACGAACAGGTTGCAGCTCGATCGGTCGAATAGGTCGCTAGCCGAATAGGTTCCCAATTTGTGTAATAGCGTCAAGTTTTCCTGTTAAAGTAAACCGGTAGCCGCATCGCAAATGTATGGGCGTAGGTACATATAACTTACTGTCATACATCCGAGACTAGATGTAGTTTACTGAATCTGTCGAGATTAGCCGAGTGTTTGCTTTGTGTGTTGGCTGTGAAAATTCCTCCAGGATTCCTCCTTGTGAGTAGTTCAGACATCCAGATAGAATGAAAAACCAAGTCTCATGTTCACCTCTGGCTTGGGACTGTGGTTTCGATCCCTGGTGTGAGCGTATGTGGCATGGAGATAGGGGCGCCTTCTCAACCTCCTGGGTTTCCTCCGGGCACTCTGGTTTCCTCCCACTTCTAAAGACCCCTACGCGCAAGCGAATTATTGGAAAAAAAATTAAAACCATAATCTGTTAGTCCTGAAATGACCTGGTTTGTGTCGAGTGGACGTTAAACCCCATTTGTTTCTCTTTCCTCATTGTCCATGACAGGTACCTTATTTCTGCGCTTTTTAACTTTAATATAGATCTTGAGTCTACAGGCCTGGAAATAACGGTTTTGAATGTACCTGACATAATGTCCGGCACTAATCAAATATTACCTGGCATTTTCAACTTGGTGCCAGACATATATAGATAATATCACTAAAAGACAAATCAGTGCCAGACAAAATGACAGGCACTAGAGGTTTTGTGCCTAACGTAACAAAGCCTGAATCTGTGCCTGACATTGTTAGTGACAGGTACCTTATTTCCAGGCTTGTGGGTCTATCATAGGTTTCTGGTCATTAGAAATATAGCATATGATATTGGGTTGGGCGGGGCGGATAGTTAACCTATCTTTAAACTTTGGTTTCATCCCGATGGAATAATTCAGTCTGCTTCATTTCCTTCCAAGAATGTCAAAGTTAGAGATTCGATACATAACACACCATTTTTAATCATAATCATCATCATTAATGGAGTGGTTTGTCTTAGCTCTTCCTTCGGTTAGCTGTCTCATTTAACTGGAGAGCTGCCAAATGAAGGGCTGTGATTGGCCAGAAAAATTCAACTTTCAGTTCAGGTTATTTTTTGACACATTCATATGCACACATAGAAAATTTTTGGAAAATGATATTTTATATACCGTTTATACACAGATTTTAAATCTTTGATTATTCGATAAGAATTTATATCCTCCCATATTCAATAAAAAGATTTTATATCTGTGCATATTCAATAAGATCTTATATCCTCGCATATTCAATAAGATTGTAGATTTGTATTCAATAAGAAGATTTTATATCTTGAAAAAAAAAAGATTCAATATCTTTTAAGATTTTATATCTTTCATTATTTAATAAGATTTTATATCTTGGAAAAAAAGATTCAATATCTTTAATATTTTATATCTGTATGAATATTTAATAAGATTTTATCTCTGAATTTCAATAAGATGACTTAATTTCTTAAAATAGATGGTGGAATATTGAGTAAATAATTCTAGTGATATAGCTAGCAATCATTTTACAATGCATGCTTTAAAAGCATGAACCAAAAGTGATTTTACAAGGATGTTTAATTTTCTGTCATCCAATAACAAAAGTTCTCACTTTACTGCAAAGCGACACGAGAAACCAGATAGGCATTGATAACCATTTCAAGAACATTGCTAGCCTGGCGTTCATCAGTCAATTAGATACACTGAAATTGCGGAACATCCAAAAACATAGAAATACAAAATTAATCATAATCAATCTATTCGGGCTATTTGGGACAATACATTTATCCTGTAAGTACATGTAATAGTGCTCTTCTGTAAAAAGATTATGAAAAGGTCTTGGAACTTTGGACTGTATCTTTTGTTATTTTTCAGGTGTTATTGACTATTTAACTACAGAAATCTCCACATCTAAACAGAAGAAATTTAGTTTAGTTACGTTTGTTGATACACCAGGATTAGTTGATGGTGATATGAAATATCCTTTTGATGTCAACGACTCCATTGCTTGGCTAGGTAATCACTTTATAAACATTCTGCATCCTGTTTCAATGAAGTTGCTAATTTATGAATCTACACAGTGATGGGTTCATGTATTTACAATGGGAGAGTTTTTAGTATACCAGTATTCAAATAAGATTTGGGGGAAAAATTGACAGTTTTCTTTGAAAACACAGTTGACAAAATCGTCAAATGTTTACCTGAACCGCATTTACTGTCTGAATGCTGAAAATCGACTTTTTGTCCTGTTTGAATAAACTATTTAATTATGGTTATTTAAAAATTTATCAATGTGTTTAAAATAAACCCCACTCTTCAGTTAAAAAAACTGCTATACAAAATAAAGCAAAACTTCCTGTTCCAAGAAGATTTCATATTTCAAAGGGTACAGAATTTAATTCTATTTTCATGCATATAGACAATTCTTGGAAAGAAGAATCTGTTTCTTCTTGTCTGTATTGTTAATAATGCTACTTCATGTACCAAATTCTACTCTTGCTAATGTTTCAAAGCTTTGTAGTTCTAGATAGTTCATGGCATCCCTTGATTACTGGTCAAATTTTAGACTGTGCTGTGTTGATGTACTTGGATTAAGAATGTGTATTGTGTTAAAGACTTAGATGTTCTGGGTAACCGAGACTTAAAGAATTTAGATACATGTATGTGATTAGGCACATAGACAGCATGCAACAACTTCTGGAAGGGGAAATCACTCTGCTACTTGTCTACAATTTATTTCATGTATTAATTTCTACTCTTGTCAAATTTTTCGATTCTACCGGGCTGGTGCACTAGTATTAAGAAAATGTGTAATATCAATTTATTTTTACAGGTGATTTAGCTGATCTGATCTTTGTGTTTTTTGATCCTATTGGACAAGCTTTATGTAAAAGAACGTTGAATATTGTCGAGAAATTAAATGAGAAACATGCTGAGCGAATTAGATTTTATTTAAGTAAAGCCGATGAAGCTGGTCATGAAAGTGATAGACAGGTAACAATGTAACTGGGATATTATTTAATCGTGTGTATTTACAACTAATGTCTCTCACATTCGTTAAATATCAATGATTTGTTTCAAAACTGGTAAAAATCGTTTAAAGGGACAATAACATTCTTGCTGGCTTGGTAGCTCCAGAAAATAAATAATACCCTTATTCTAAGTACTAGATGTTTAAGTGTCCTACCTGTTGTGTAAATTATCCATTACAACCTATTTAACTTGTCCAGAGGGTTCGAAAATATTTTAAAATCCAAGTCACATTTGAAAAGGTTTACGTTAGACTTTTCAAATCAATTGGTTGAATTTTTCCAATTTTTTAAAATAGTTGTTAAGATGAAATTTATATCATCATTTAATTGGAATATTCTAAAATAATACGTTTTTTGACCAGAATGAAGATTGGGACATATTTATTCAGTTACAACAAGAGTGTTATTGGGGCTTTAAGATTACCCCAAATCGTCTAATTTGTACATGTGGTATAAACACAAGATTAAATGATTAACTGATTTTGAAAAAAAAAAATAATCTTAAATCAAAGTGGTATACCCTATTAGGGCCTCTCTATCAAATGGCAAACTCAAATGTTATGAAATGTAAATGTAAAACTATACTTCGTTGGACTTTATTTGTAAATTTTATATGGATTAGATGACAGCCTGTCTTTGTTTAAAATTAAGTCCATATATAAAGCCAATGTTATTTGTATTGATTCAACACAGCATCCTATAACAAAGTTAAAAGTAATAAACAAAACCCTGACTTCTGTTTAAGTAATTGAATGCCACCTATTGCATCACTAAATGGATTGAAATAGCTGGTCAACACGTTATGTTTGAGATTTAACTTATTGGAAATAAACCAGCAAATATTGTGTAATTTTTGCTGTTTTTTTAATGGGTTATCTTGAATAAGAAGTAGCGGATTATTCATGACCTAAATTAATCACTTTGTATTTTGTCTTTAATGTATGTGTTTATTATTAAATAAAACTGCTTTAATTATATTGACAAGGATCTGACTGTATAATTTCTTAATCATCCTCTTCTCTATTGATATGCTGATCAGTTTAATTGTATTTTATTTTATAGAGAGTTATGATGCAGATTGTACAGGAATTATGTAAGAGACCTGGATTAAACAAAACAGGATTTGACATGCCAACAATCTACGTACCTAATATGAACAATAAGGTAAGATATCATTGTTAGCTAATTGAATTGTCCCAAAAGATTGGGTACCTTGTACCTTTTTGAACAGGGTGGCTAAGTGATTGTACAAATGAGAATTGGGTCGTACACTCTATCACTGAGTCGGTTTGGCCTGTTTGCTGCAAGCGAAATAATGAAGTGAAATGAACTGAGGATTAGTGTCCCACTGTTCTGCTCCGAACTGGTCTAATAAAGATGGACATATACCATACAGTTTGCTACTCTTATATCGACTTCCACTGTCAAAGGATCTTTTATGTGCACACCAAAGTGTACACAGGTCCCTGTTTTTTTGGCCCACCCGAATGACTAGACAGCTATCCTTGTCGGACCTTCTGTCCTGAATCACTGCGAGGGAGGGACAATGTCATGGTTCTCTTTTGAGTAGACTTAATCGATATATATTGTTATGAAATGTTTTTAATATTACAGGGTAGTCGATGTGCCAATCAGATAGAAGAAGTTTGTAAGGATATAGAAAAAACAATCAATGGTACTATACAAACAACGCTCAATCAGTTAGAGAAAAACTGTGATCAAATCGCAGAACTAGTAGAAGACAAATTACAGAAAAACAGGTATTTTACTTTTAACTTTCTTCAGGGTTAGGAAGGGTTAATGGTTTTAACTTTGCCAGGGTGGGGTAAGGGTTGGTGATGTTGCATTTGCTTTAATACACAAGGTCTGTTATTGAGTTTAACTCATTGACCCCTAGAGCTAATTATGTTAATTACTGCTTAATCTCCTAATCCAATTAACCAGACTATAGCTTCTATCCCTAGTGTTAATTAAAAGATTATCCACTAATCTCACCTATTGCAGATATCCCAAAATAAAACAAAAACTATTACTCTAATCAAAAAATGTTTATATTACCAAATGTAGAATTAAAAACAGGCTTTACAAGCATGCTTTTTTAAAACAAAAATACCAAAAAACAACAAAGTTATTCTTTATCATAAAAAGAACTCTGTAAAATAAGATTACGATTATGAATTATGAAGTTACATTTTACTGATCCATGCATCACACAGTAAGCACAATTGATTAATTTAGTCTATAACCAGTTTTTAAGATTGGCACTATAAATATAATGTTCGCAATCACGAATTTCTTCAACGTTATGTTCCTCCAATTTTTTTTTTCGAACCGTATTGAATTTCTCAACGTGATATCTATTGGTTTCGTCGATCAACCAATGCGAGCAAGTTTAATCAAAAAAATAAACAAAAAAAATGAAATTTGTTTTTCTCACGTTCTAATATGTATTATGGGCCTAGCCATCTCCTAAAAATGATGGACATCTAACGGAATTCAGTGGATCATTCCAAATAATATCCTTGTTGAAAGTTGAATCTCGAAGATTGCCCGCCATTTTGGTTCGCTTCATCACTAGCTATTTCGGAGCCTTCGTGTTCCTCACTCGAATTGTCAGTCAAATCGCTGTCCAGGATATTATTATTGCTAATTTCTACATCTAATATATCTTCCAGTAAAAATCCTTCGCAGTATGAGTCGGAATCACTCTCCATAACGACAAAATTATTAACAATCTAGGCGTACAAAACTGACATTCACTCGACAAAATGGCGACCCTTGAAAATATTTTTTCTTTAGAGTTCGCGACCTTATGACCTCTAAAACCTGTGTTGTGACGTATAGTTTACGACTTCCATCAAGTTCAATCATTAGTTAAAACTATAGGCCTATATTAATTGGCTAATTACGTCTGGAAAGCGAAAGCGAATCGAAGGTTTTTAAAACTTTATTGGGTAATAAAACGTACATGAAAGAAGTCGACAGCAGTCGTTGCTGGGAAAGTTTATTTAGCGAGTTTACGACCTTATAACACCTAACACCTTGTTGTGACCTAGACATTTTATGATACCAATCATTAGTTGAAGATATTGTTCTAAGGAATTACAACTTTTGGAATGTCAAGCGTCTTTTTTTATAACTTTATTGGTCAATTAAATAGTACATCAAAGCGGTCGACCGTCCAAAATGGCGACCGATATGAACAGAATTTTCTCTTAAGCTCGCGACCGTATAACACCCAAACCGTTGTTGTGACGTATACATTTTATGATTCCGATAAATAGTTCAAACTATCAGTTTACCAGGTAACTACTTTTGGGAAGCCAAACGACAATTTTTTAATAACTTTATTGATCAATAAAACTGTACACCAAAGATGTCGACACCAAGCGTTGTACGGGAGTCTGACTAGACACTAGGTCAACGTCTGGCAGGGTAAGTCGGTGAGGCTCAGTGACTAATTATGTCGCCTCCACAAGTAACCTGTACCGAATGAGTTAATGACAGTTTTAATTCCTAAGGAGGAATATGGTCTCCTTCCCAACCTCATTGGTTTTCTCTCAAATTATCTGCTGATCTCCCACAGCTAAATACCTGTACCCACAATCAAATTATTAAAATCAACATGTTCCAGGCTTTAATACTGAAATGGCATACTTTTTTTGACTGGCCATCGAAATCCAGCTGTTATGGGTTCTTTTATGTGCAAACTAATTTGCTCACAGGAACTTGTTTTTTTCTCCAATCTGAACGCCTAAAGCAGACATGACAACTGCCTACTCTTATTTTAAATTTGAGAGGTTCTTTGTTGTTCCGCCAGTGGTAAGTAAGGAACCTCAGTTTTCCCAGGATAAAAGAAGGCTGCGAAAGCCCATGAAATTTTCTCGGTCTCTTAGTTTTAGAGAATTTAATTGCTAAATACCTTGTCTCCCAAATTTCTTTTGTGAAATATACATGTATGATGCTTGGTAGATTATAAGTAAAAGTAATTATAGAATGTTTTTTTTAGTGAACAAACATCAGCTAATCTGCGAGCACGTGTACGAGGTTTATGTTACAGTATGATTGGTATGTTATTACCGTTATTATTACTAGCAACGTTTCTCATCTCTACCAGTCATCAACTACTTAGTTCAGTTCTAGGAGAATCCATTGTTGTCACTATGAGTGTATATTTGGTAAGTAAATGTCCTTCACATTTGATTTGATGGCCAAGTGGGTAAGACGCTGGCTCGCTAGTCTGAAGGTTATTGTTCAATCCTTGCATTGGACGAGAAAGTTTATCGTGATTTGTAATTGTATTCACAAGATTGTGGTTAGGGTTCCATGTCAAATGAGTCTTGTCATAGTCTTCAGGTTTTCTCACATAGCAAATAATAGTGATGGGCTCAAGACATAAAAGATGAGCTCTAGATCAGTTGTCATTAGTCAGTTGGCTTGGACTTGATTCAAACTTTGTGTCGAGGAGTAGGATTGCCCATCAAACCTCTTGGGATATCTCCAATTACATCCCACTGCGAAAGATGCCTACGCTTAAGCGAATTATAGGCTTGATAAGCCCCAATCTATTTTCTTTTGATGAAATTTATAGAATGAAACTTTAAACAATTTGTTTTCTCAATTTTATTTTATATTTTTTTTTCCTTTAGGGCCCATTGGCAAAAGCGTGGCAAAAGATACCAGAAGCTTATACCAATTATGTTATTGTTGGAATTCTTATATTAGCTTTGATATTACTGCTTATAGCCAAATTATCATCCAGGTTAGTATTTTTATTACATAGAGCTTCTGTTGAATTCATTTCAAATCCTTGTTTGTATGTGGAAAGGAGTAGGGTCGCCTGTCCAACCTCATGGGTTTTCTCTCCGGGTACTCTGCTTTACTCCCACTGCTAAAGACCCCTCTCTCTCTCTCTCTGTGTTGAATTAATAAACTTCATAGGTATATAACACGACCACCCAAAAATGTATAAACATTTTCATGAATTGTCAACCGTTTCCATTTCTCACTGTAAAGGGAAGTACATCTATAAATCATTTCCGGTACAGTTATCAAGAAATGATTGAAATTTATACTCCATGGGGTTGGAGTATTATACATGACATCACTACAGAATTTGTAATTGGGTCCATAGACTTAAGACAGTTTATTTACTATTTGTAATTAATTATTACTCTGCCTGTAAAGATTTCAGTTTGTATACTGCTTTTTGAAAATTAACATCATGATTGGTAATTCTGTATGTCAATGGACAAACAGATGAGAGAAAATTGAACCTCTGCTCCTTTCACATATTAAAAATATCTCTCCTAGAAATCTGTTTATAACCTGGTATTGTTCAACAATTGTGGTCTAAGGGGAGACGATTCTGCATCAATAATATAGTAAATGTTTCACAATAAGAAATTTTTGTGCATTCTTTATTTATTAAATTAGCTTGTAATCTTTCAACTGTGGTCAAAGGTGGGACAATTTGACTGAAACTTTAATATATCAACTACAATAATTCTTCTCTTTGTTTTAACAGAACAAGATCAACATTAAGTAGAAAACAGAAAAGAAATCTGTTAGAAGTTCGTGATTATGTTCAGGGTACTGTCAAATCCAAAAAGGTAAGCTGAATATTTTATTCTTTCGTCAATCTTCAATCTAACTTCTTAAGAATAAAAAGTCGCTGGTTTAAGAGCAAGTGCCAGATGGAGGATTCAGCAGTTTTCTTGGGATCAGAAAGACAGTTCAAGCTAGTTTCAGAATTTTCTGACTTTTGAAACAAAATTCTTGACTTTCTTTTAAACAAAATGTGACATGGTCAATTTTTGATGACGCAGCGGTATGTGTGTAGGATGAAACTGTTAGCTTGTTGATTCCATGTCTTTAATTCTTATTTGATTTTGACGTGCCATTAAACATTTCATTCATTCATTCTTTCTTATTTGATTTGGTAGCAAGATAATTGAATGTGATTTGTGTTAATGCCAGGTTGTTTTGTTTTTCAGCAAACTTTATACCAGGAATATTTACAACAAAGTGTCGCAGAACATGATATGTAAAGAAAGAAGCTAACGACATTATCAGTACATCGAGTCATTCTCATCCTAGCTCATAAATAATTTCAAAATTCAACCTTTCAACATATCAGTTTGAACTTATGAAAATTTATTAAAACAAAATTTTGAGACTAAAAGCTAGCCATGTATTTGAATAGATTGGACCTTTTCTTTCATTTTCATCTATACAATCAGCAGCCCGTGTGTTAGAAGCAATCATTTCATTTATCAATATGTATACTAAGGCAGCAACCATCTTTCTTGTATTCAGTTGACAGTCATCTTATGTATTTTAGTAGTATATGCAAAAACAAAGAAGCATAAATATTTAAGATATTTGTATGAAATTGTTTCAAAGTAATTTAAGCACAGGCTTTCATGTATGCTCATTAAATCTGTATTGGAAAAGAAAATATAAGGTAAAATGACATAAAAAAAATTATGCAAATTGGTGATGGCAAAGTATAGTAGTTAGTTTAGAGATTATTGCATTTTTCGGGGTAACTGTGCACAACTTAATTTTCATTGTTCGTTCGTTGTAAAACTTGGAGGGACAGTGGTTCCATCGTCTTCATTTAACACTTTTGATAATCATAAAGTATTTCATATAACATTAAACTTTTTTCCATTCTACCCCAATTAAATCATTTGTGCTATCAGTAGTTACATGTATATGTTAGGGTGCAGCGAAAGTTTTCCCTGCTGAAAGTTGTAAAACTCATCTTAAGCGAATGTGAATGCTTCAGTGGCTTGTCTCAAAGTGATTTCTTGCTAAGTGAGACTAATTTCAAAACAAGGGAATGTAACCTATTTTTTACTCAAAAGTGTCTGGATGTTAATGGCCCTCACATGTAACCATTTTTCAGTCTATTATTTATTGATGGTTAAATGGTCATAGGTTATTAAGTACAACATGTCAGTTTATTTAGTGACTATAAAAGTGCGAAACCAATTCAAGGCTTGGTAAATATATATAGAAATATTGTGTAATTGTCGAGATATTTATTTATAATGGGGCACCCTATATATAATGACGACTTCATTTGTTATACAGAATGGTTATGCTGTACTAATCATTAAGATGTTATTCACAGAATTAACCCGAGTATAATGTCTGATATTGTTAACTAATAAACCTATTATAAAATATTTGCTCAAATTTAATTTCAACTATGACTGTAGATATTTGATCTAATACAAATTAATAATTGTACAGATTTCTTCAGAGCATCCTGTATGATAATGAGATATGTCCATAACGTTGCCTTTATGTGTTGATGCATGTATTGGATAGTCATTTACATGGGTTGAATCTAGTCAAGTTATCAACTGAGTGAGAAGACAAAGTTCATTTTCATGTTTTATTTACAGTTTGTTTCATGGAACTTCAGCTAATAATACAAACTCATAAATAAGTACTTACAAAATACAATTGTTCATAATAAAGTAAATGGCAGCAAGGACAAAGGTGATTGATGTGTGGTACAGGGCTCTTATTTTAGTTACATCTTGACTCACTGGCCATATAATCTGTCAATCATAAAGTTAGTATTTCAAAGAATTCAACCGTAAAGCACAAATATACTTAAATTATCTGAAAACACTTAAAAATATGCATAAAACTGATATAATGCTGATACTTGTCAGTATAGTCTTAGAAAAAGTGTGCTATATGAAATGAACAGAATATGTTATATTTTTTTAAAGGAAAGCCCTGGTGTGGAAGACCTTAGATTTAATTTCTCCATAATTCTGTTTGTATTTGAAGTTTTTGAAAATTGTTAATCTGCTACTTATGATTAATAGATTAAATGATAGTATTTTCATATATATGTTATGTTGAATGTTAATCTCTCTTAAAGGCAGCTAAATGTGTGTAAGAGGTGACATGTATTATTTTCAATATTATAAAATGTTAATAAAGTTACTACTGCAAGATTAAATAAATTTTATTTTATGTATTAAAGAGGAATTATAATGGCAGACAATATAAAGGGCTGGTAGTTCCCACTATAATAGTAATGAAAATTTGCTGAAAATTTCAGTCAAGTTGATCCACTCTGAAGCGAGATGTTAGCTTTTAAATTTTAGGCCTAACCTCGATCATCATAATCTAAGGTTGGTGCTATAAAAAAAGGTCTCAATTATCCATTTTTGGATTAAATCATTAATGAGTGATGGGCAGCAAATTGGATTCAAATCCAGCAAATATTGCAAGTTAGCGATGACATCCAGAATTGATTATGGTCTGGATAAGTTAATGTCTAATATTTTATATAACATTTCTGCCCTATAGAAGACCTGTAATAGGCAGATTTAGCTTTTGTACCTTTAAGAAGCGACAGATGTAACATTTCAACACCTGGTCCAAATGAAGGAGAAGAAGACTATTGGCAGTTGACAAACACTACATTAACATTGGCAGATCTACCGTTCGGTTGAAAATATTAAAGCCACCTGCAGATTTTGACACGGTCACAAGATGTAAACAGTGCTAGTGTAATCCCAACCTTTATCCCCTCAACAATCACCTACCCTATTTACATCTTGCAACTGATAAAATCTGTAGGTGGCCTTTATATTTAGAGCTGGCCCCGATCAACAGGTTTCGATCAGTGTAGTCTTTGTGATGGAGGAGTCACATTGGTAATTTGCTCTTATGATTGCTCGTGTCCATCCTGGCAAAGAAGAATCTAAGGTCATATAAAATTCTGTATTAAAAATGAGGATGGTCGAGCACATGCATTTTAGATCACAAGGTCTGTCATTGAATCCAGTAGTAGAGGTCACCTGTAAAACATTGTTGGTTTACTCTAGCTTACTACCACTGCTAAATTTCAGGGGGTTGGGATGGCCTAGTGGTCTAGAGTGCCACGCTTCGACCTCTGGCTTGCGGCTGTGGTTTCGATCGCTGGTGTGAGCGTATGTGGCATGGAGATAGGGGTTTCCTCCCACTGCTAAAGATCCCTATGCGCAAGCCAATTATTGAAATAAACTTAAACCATATGTTAGTCCCAAAGTGACCTAGTTTGTGTCAAGTGGACAATAAACCCCATTTCTCTCTCTGTGCTAAATTTCCCTATGTGCCCACAAATTATAGACACTGCCCTTGTGGTGGCTGAATGGTGGGGGCCGAATGGTTAGTATGTGTGCGTTGTATCATAAGGTCTGTCATTGAGTAAACTGACATGGTTTCGATAACCTGGTTTCCTAACACTGATAAAGACCACTACACGCAAGCAAATTATTGAAATAATAAATTCAACCATGTGTTAGTCACGAAATGACCTAGTTGGTGTCAAGTGAATGTTAAACCCCATTTATCTCTCTCTACTGTCCTTTCGAGGTGTTTCACCAGTTGGCAGGGGAACATATGCCGGAAAATCTTGCGGTACCTTCTCTGTCAACACTGGGAGTAAACCTGAGACATCCTGGTTAGCTAGCCAACATCTAACTACATTTTCAAACACAATTTATCAGATGTAGTGAAATAAAATGTGATTAACAGCTGATTTCAATTAAAGATACATTAGTTAAGAGTTAAATAAAGAGTTGGTCATTCTTGTTATAATAATTCAAAAATAGATGATTGAAGAAGAGAATATTGAAAATTTCATTCAAATTACTTCACTCCGAGTCAAATTATCACTGTTTATAGTTTTGACAAGGGCACTGGTATATTCGTGACTTAGCCTTGCTTTCCCATTTTTAAATTAAATTTTTAAATGGCAAACCATACTAATCTGTTAAAACCTTGAGTATCCATGGAGAGTTGATTATGGTCTTGTTTTGTTAATAATGTCTTATTAATAGTTTATATAACATTTCAGGGCCAAAGAAAATCCTGCAATTGACAGATTTAGCTCTTGCATAATGTATTTTTAAGATTTAACTTGGTTTTGGCTACAAAATAAATTTCAAGTAAATAAAACAATATGGCTTTATTCAAGAATAATAACAAAAATAAATTTCAATATTTTTGAAATAAAATGAAAACATTTATATATGTTATAATAAATGATTGAAAAAAAAAAATAGAAAGAGTGCAATGAATATACATTTCTATATAAAATAAAAAGACAAATAGTTTTGGGGTAAAACAAAATTAAAATCTGATCATATTAAATATATTTAAAAAAATAAAGGGAATACTATAATTTTTATATTCGGGTTAAAAAAAATATTCTAACTATTACCGCCGTTTGAAAGTCTTCATAAATATGGAATGAAATGCCGTATTTATTATCAAGACAAGATATGGTAGTTTTTTATTGGTTAGATTTATTTGACGAGGCCAACTTCAAGTTTAATCCAAGGTCACAAGATGGAAACAGGACTTGCGGTAATCCTAACCCATACCAGAATACCACAAGCAAAAGACCACCAGCACCACCCAAAACAGCGAAACAATTGTGTAAATTAAATTAATGAATAGCATATAATTTTAATTAAATTAGGAAATATCACGAACCAAATTTTCATCATCCTAGGTCAGTGCTTATGTGGAATTTGACTCCTCCCCCAAATTCTTAAACCTGACCAACAATCCTGTGCCCTATCCTTATTTATATCTCAGCGACATTAAACAAAATTGATCTGGCCTTAACAAATAGATTTAGCCGTTTTTGATTTCTAGGATTAGCCGGAGAGAATTTGCCTTAATAGCACTGCTGCAAACTCTTCTTCAATTTCCAAATGTCAAGGTTTCATATAGACATCACTCCTTAAACAATGAAAAGTCTGCATTTCTCTTTTATTCCAATGCTCACGGGTCAGACCTTGTATTAAAAAATATTCTGGTTAAATTCTTTATGTTTCAAGCCCTTGTAAGGATTTAAAATCCTTGTTTTTAGAAAAAATAATCACGATATACAAAATATATATTATTAACACATGATACAATCATAGCTGATATCTACATCTGGTTATAACTAGTCTCAGTCACCCAGAACCTCCTTGTCTTCAACGTATGGAGGGCAGGTACCATGGTCAATATTTGACAAAAAGTTCCATTGCTCATGATCTAGTAAACAAGGGTTTGGTTGATTATCCAGTACCTTCTGGCCAAGTCAACGACCCTTTCTGCAATAAATCCCATAATTCTTGCATTAATATAAACAACCATGAATCGTGGCAACAAATTAGATATTTAAATGGCAATGCAATCAAATGGATTTTCTGAAATGGCATTCTTAAATCAATTTCATGGTCTCAACAAATTGTTTTATGACTAGTTTACCTCCCTTAGACTTTGTTTATGATAATGTATAACTGGATAATCTAGCCAATGACCTATTATTCTGAAATGCCGACAACACATCCCGACAGGCAGATTAATATTCGTAGAATATTTTTCTGATGATAGAGACTAGTTATAACACCAGTAGCAAAGATATATATGACCAATCATTGATTCCTTATAGATGATTTGACTCTTTGACATGCCTACGTCAGGCCATTTTGTGCTTTCTGGTAACATTGTTTTCATTTCAATATAAAACTATGGAAACAATTTGGTAACCTACGTGCACAATAACTTGCCATTTAACTACATTCTATTAAACCACTAGTACTGACAAGTTGCTAGGGCCTAGCATAATAAACTCTACCTTATTATAGAATGAATAAACTATAATAATAAATATGTCCTGATAATAAAAAAAAAATCTGAAAAAGACAAACTAAAACATAGTTGGCTCCTATAAATTGTTATAAAGTCTGTAAATAAGGCACCTGCCACAGACACTGTCAGGTACAAATTCCAGCTTTGTTAAATGCACTCTCTCTGCTGCCTGTTATTGGTCCAGTACAGATTTGTCTTTACAGTGCTTCTACTGATATTTTTAACACGTGGCTTGCACAATTCAAAGGGTTAAAAGAAGCGGAAATAATTATTTCCAGCAGTCCAGTTTAATAAGACCATACCAAATCATATAAAAATCAGTTTAAACACAGAACCACTCATGTTTTATTTGACACAGAATGATCCCAATCTGACATATTAGCACTTATAATTTCATCATTTACTGGCTGAGATCACATGGAATTCAGATGCTTTTCTGAACAAAATTCATAAAAATAAGCATCTAAAAAAAAAAAAAAAAAAATCTGCTGTCCCTATAACATCCCCCTAGTATTTTCTTTATATTATATGTACTATTTAGTAAATAAATCATCTTGCATACAGATCACTGAGATAACAGATCACTGAGATATAATAGATCACTACAGGTATATTCTCACAATACATATATTCAAACAGATCAATCAATATTCTAACAGATCATTGTATATTCTAACAGATCTTTGTATATTATAACATATCTTTGTATATTCTAACAAATCATTGTATATTCTAACAGATCTTTGTATATTTTAACAGATCTTTCTATATTCTAACAAATCAATTCTAACAGATCTTTCTATATTCTAACAAATCAATGTACATACATTCTAACAAATCAATATTTATTCTAACAGATCTGTGTTTATTCTAACAAATCATCAGTTATTTTAACCAATCATTGTATATTCTAACAGATTATTCTATATTCTAACAAATCATTATATCTGCCACAACTTGTTGCATAATAGCTATTAAATGAAATAATACCTACTGCATAGGCTGCATGAAAACTTCACACCTCTTCACCAATTATTTTGACAAGATATTATCCTATATACCATAGAATACATTTTAGTTCTATGTGTATACACTCTCCAAAGAAACCAAAAATTGGTCTCAATTAAAATTGTTTATTTTCAAAGAAAGTCATATATCAAATTTAAATTTTGAACAGACAAATGTTTTGGCATTTGAAAACTTAAATTTAAATAAGATAAACATAGTGTTTCTTTATCAATAACATTAAAAAAGATAAACACATTTATAAAATATGTATAAACACATTTATAAAATGTGTATAAATTATATCAACAATACCAATTACAAATGAGTACGAGAATGAGAATATATGACAATACTACAACTAACAACATGGACGTATAATGATTAACAACAACTAATTTACTAACGGTTAATTTGTATATTCATTGATTATTGTAGAAAAATAAACTATATTTTTTCTGAGGTCTTAAATTCTGCCGACTTTAATTGTACCGGTTCCTCTTCTACTATTGTGGATTTTAGGCTTGTGCAAAATTTCTGAAATCAAGGAACAAATACAATCAATCATGACACTAAAATTCAAAATATTTTGTAAAACATAAAGATAGAATATAACCTCACAATAGAAAAGTCTTTTGGCTAAAAGTTGAATCAGTGTTCTTGACCATTGCTAGACTTGATCCATGAACATTGGACTCGGTCAATTCCGAAATTGTACAGAATCAATACAATATGCTGGATTACATGGCATGTTGGAATACTCAATTGCCTCAACAATACCGAAGTATTATTGTATCTTCGAATACCGGAAGTATTATTACAATGCACCCTCGAATACTCAGAATTTAAAATATGAAAAGTTTTCTGTACATTCTGTATGATCACACATTATGAACACCATATTATAATGATGGTGATTCTTTATCTCTGTAATTTATATATAATGTCGCTGTATTTGATGTGAGAAACTCAAATCAAATACCAAGCTCTCTACAAGAGATTATAAAATTATATGTTTTATGCTCACAGACAATTGATTGGTGACTGAAGGTCGGTTTATCCAATGTTAACTGAACGCAATTTGTGCGACGGGACCGCTGATTGATCTCATAATTCGGAATATTCCAAATCCGGACTACTCAAAACTGTAAGAGTACTGACACTATAAACCTCAGAATGCCTCGTTCGGCATTTCTGTCCAACCGAGGTGAAAAAATTGCCTCGTTGTCTACAGTTACAAAACGAGGTTTTTTTTAAATTGCCCTGTCGTTGGAACAAGGTATTTTGTTCAGAACGAGGCTTGGTAAAAATGCCTCGTTTACTAGACGTGTTTTTTTTCATCAGCGAATTTGTACAAATTAAAATTTATGTTATTTAATATGAAAATAAACCAGTCCAAACTATGATATTATAATAAGAGAAATGAACAAGACAAGAATACATGCCATAGGTGAAGGTGTAAAACTATTGCAGACCCACAGCTACATACCTTGATTGATTTATTGCCCAATCAGGTATAGGTGTTAAGTAACAACCACGGTGTTGTGAAAATTAAATTGGGGTTGTAAATCAATCAAGGTAGCTTTACACCTCCACCTAACTGATATCGCAGACAACAAATTAGTGTTTATCTGATCTAAATACAACAAATAATCCATTATTAATCAAAAAAAGCATTAAATTTCATCTCATATTTCCAATACGCCAGTTTATTTTTTTATATTTATGGAAAAAAAAAAATTAACTTGACCATAGCATTGGCGGTTTCTGTTGAAACCCCATAACATTGCACAAATATAAATGCACAGCGATAAGTTTGTCGACTTTATACCAATTGTCAATTTAATGGGAAATAAAGCACACCCCATACATTAAGATTTAATTAAAACGTTTTATTACGAAGACAGATGGGTATTGATAATGATAAAATAATTTATGGTATGACATGTATTCTTGTCTTGTCTATTTCTCTGATTATAATATCATAGTTTGGACTGGTATTTAATAACATAAATTGTAATTTTTACAAATTCGCTGATAGCAAATACTGCTAATAACTATCACGTTTAATAAATGAGGCATTTTACCTAGCCTCGTTCCAAAAACAGGGCAATTTTAAAAAACCTTGTTTTGGAAATGCAGACAACGAGGCATTTATTTAACCTCATTTGGACAGAACTGCTGAACGAGGCATTCTGGGGTTTATAGTGTACTGAAACATTACATTGACGTTTCTAGTGGTTTACCCACAGTTCTGTGCATCAAAAGGCCAAGAACTCGCCGTAACAGACCATTTCATTGGTTAATCCCTCACAACAACGGGAACGTGTCGATGATAACAACTCTTCCAGATACTAGTGTAGTCAAGACAAGTAAAACGAAATTTTGAACTATAAAAACAAAATAAAATAGGATCTGTTTTTTAATCTTATTGAAGTAATGTATTTCATTACTTACCTTCCATATATTAGAACCTTTAGCTTGATAAACAGCATGTACCATACCAGCTGGTATACATACAACAGAGATCAGGGCAATAAACCATCCTAATCCTACCGCCCAATCAGGATATATATAACCAGCTACTGACAGTGGTTTATACTGTATTAAACTAAATATCATTACACCCTGAAAGTTTAAATATAAAATCTGTGAACATCCTCTTAACACAATAATTGAAATAGAATATTCATAATTATTGGTGAAGGTGAATCAATGTCTTTATGATAACGTGTGGCTTTGATTTCCCGACTGTACATGAAAGGAGTAGGGTCGCCTGTCCAATCTTGTGGGTTTTCTCTGGTTCCTTCGGTTTCCTCCCACTGCATATAAGACCCCTACACGCAAATTGTTGAAATTAAGTTGAACTATATGTTAGTCCTGAAATGACCTAGTTTGTGTTGAGTGGACTTTAAACTCCATTTCTCTCTCTCTTTCTATTGTTGTTGTGGTTGGGAACATCATGCAATATTCAGCAAGTATTGTATTTAACTTACCAGTATAAGTAAGGGAGATAAGCCATACCAACAAATAATAAAAAACAACTGAGGTTTTCTTCCTGTCATTTCTTCTATATTACTTGATAAACGTCTTGCTCCTAGAATACAAGTGAATATATTATTTAAACTGGAAATGAATAGTTTTCATATATTACGTCCCAATTTCATTAATCATGATTTGTAGGACTGATTGTGAATTAGGAATATCTGATCAGTGGGCTATATAACTGTCCAAAAATAGTTCAATTCCATTCAGTATTTACAAAGACTGAAAATTTCACACCATTTGGCATCCTCTCCAGAAGATAATAATAGGTCAGTGCCCTGTGTAAATATTTTGATGAGTCTAAATTAATGTAAAATATACTTGCCATAACAGAACTAACACAATTATATGGGACAACAATCAATGATAGTAAATGATAGAAAATAAACTAGAGATTGTTGTCCTATATCTCTGTTAGTGAATGAGAGAGAGAGAGAGAGAGAAATGGGGTTTAACGTCCACTCAACACAAACTAGGTCATTTCGGGACTAACATGGTTTACTTTTATTTCAATAATTCGCTTGCGCATAGGAGTCTTTAGCAGTGGGAGGAAACCGGAGTGCCCGGAGGAAACCCACAAGGTTGAGAAGGCGCACCTATCTCCATGCCAAATACGCTCACACCAGGGCTCGAAACCACAGTCGCAAGCCAGAGGTGACCGGCCAGCTAGAGGTCGAAGCGTGGCACTGTAGACCACTAGGCCATCCCACTCCCCCTGTTAGAAAATGAATATACAGAATATAAACAAGTGACTGTTGTCCTATATAACTGTGTTAGTTCTGTAATATTCCCAATCACTACATGCCACTCAAGGATTACTTACCATAAAACCATGTGATAGCTATGACTTCAAAAAAAGCTAGAATCATCAATGAGAGAGCTGCTGCATAATAGTCAATAAGTTGAAAAAAATATATTCCTCCCTAAAATATGCAGAAAGTATACATTTATAATGAAAAAGTTTACAAATAAAAAACCAACAGTATCCCATACCTAGTCAACTAGTAATTGGAGTATAGACTTATAGACTCAACAACCATTACATAACAAAATCAATTGGGATTAACCAGAGCTCCAAATATGTTACGTAAAGCAGTGACTCTCAATCGGTGTGCCACGGCTGGCTAACTAAGAAATAGTTGAAAAAAACATGTGATCTCATTTCAGTATTCACTGGTGTCTATTGATAAGTTCATAGCTGTGTTTTTCTTCTTTTAGTTTGAGGTGGTCTATGACTATTCTCTATCTACGGTTGTATGCCATTTGAATTTCCATGTCTTTTCTCTCTCCAAAATTCAGATATTTTTCATTATATTTAGCCAGGTGTGCCACTATTTTTTCACTTCTTGCAAAAATAAAAGGGTGAGAATCACTGCCATAAAGTGTATGGTGACAAACGCGGCTGCATTATGTCAGAAGCCACTGAAATGTATTAAGTTTTCAGTCTCAATAAGGGATTTCTCAGGCAATTGTTTCAAGCTGCATCATTATGAGAACTAAACAAGGAACAGTCACTTAATGCTGTATCGATTCGAAACGTAACTGAAATACTGAGATGTTACTTATTACACTGAATATGTCAATGGATATGACACCAAAACTCTACTCAATTAGGCCTAGGCCCTACATCATGTATATTGCACTTTGTTTAATTTGTTAGCATGAATTTACAAGAATTAGACCTGGTAATTTAACAAACCTGAGATAAATTTGGTAAACCAAACAAGAATGACACAAAACAAACACCGATGACTAGAAATTCTTTCCTCTTAAAATATTTCTGTACTTGTGTACCAAAATGATCCTGGATGTAGGTGACTATAACTTCAACAGACGCAAACTGTAATAAACAAAACAAAAAATATTTGTAGCATGGATGAGAAAATTCCCTTGTATTTTTTTGTGGAATAAGTAGGTTGTTTTTGCTGTAATAAATTGAGTGGAGCTTAATTCTAATGTCATATAGTAATGCCACCTGTCACGGAAGAGCCTCTCCCTGTTCTTTATAGGAGTCATCAGGAGTTATCTCCCATACTTAGCTTGGACAAATCTCACTTATGTGGCCTATCTCACTTATGTGGTTTTTAAGATTCAATACATTTTAATCCATGCCATCCATGGTGAACAAAGGAACTCCCCCAACAGACCACTAAGAGAGAGACAGAGAGAGAGAGAGAAAGAGAGAGAGAGAAATGGGGTATGACATTCCCTAGGTCATGTTACACATGGTTCAATTTTATTTCAATAATTTGTCTGTGAGTGGGGTTCTTTAGTCGTGGATGGAAACCATAATGACCTTGAGAAAATTACTGATGGAAACCACACCATTTGACTCAATGACAGACTTTATGATCTAAAGCGCACAAAAGCCCCCTTCGTATATAATTTTAATAAGTTTTGCTTGAATAGTCAGACACCAAATATGTGACGACTTTTCACGATCAATCGAATTTTACAAATTCCTGATTCTCACCTGACTGTCAATGCCTAGACAAACTAACATGAAGAAAAATAGAAAGGCAAATAATTGAGCAACTGGCATTGAAACAAAGGCTTCTGGGTAAATCACAAATACCAAACCAGGACCTACAAGAACAAATTATAAGATTTATTTGGCAGTTCATATTAGATTCACAACAAAGCGCTTTACTTTATTTATAAGAAGAACTTAGCTCTTAAATATGTTCCTTCTGTAGATGTAGCCTACTATACTCAGCCAAATTAATAAACTTGACACTCCAGATTTGTGGAACTAGATTTTTAATATTTGGTTTAAGGCAACTTTTTTAGTGCTATGTTGTGCACAGACGCCCTTGACATCAACAGAAAGCAAGAATATGTCTCGCCGAAACTCCTTGACATTGATAACGTTTGTGATGTCACAGTACCCTCCAAAATGAAATTCACAGACTTAGAGAACAATCGGAATAAAGTGTTCTCATTGATCTCAGAACATTAGTAAACACTACCCGAGGAAGACGTCGCCACTGCTCAGCTAGAGCATGTTGAAGGTCCTGCAACGTCAGTGGTGGATTCACTTGCTGACAAACACATCAACACAGTTTGCCCCAGATGAGTTCAATAGGATTAAGATCGGGGTTCTTTAAAAATTCTGGGTAGTAATTGCCATATGGGGTCGAGCATTGTCTTGTTGAAACGTTAGTCCAGGCCCATATCTCTGCATAAACGGAAGAAGAACAGTTTGCAAAGTATGATCCCTGTACTGGACAGCATTTAAGTTCTTTTGGACAACAACGAGAGGAGAACGTCCATATGCACAAAAATACCCCCAAACCATGACACTGCCGCCACCAAATTGGTCAACTTCTCTGACGCATACTTGAGCGTAACGCTCACCTCGTCTTGTTGAAATTCATCAGTGTCAAGTCTTTAATTTGGCTGAGTATATTTAGGTTGCTTAATGAAATGCTGGTGTTTTTCTTCGATATATTCTGTGAGAGAAAAATGGGATTTACGTCCACTCAACAAAAACTAAATCATTTTGGGACTAACATATGGTTCAATTTTATGAAATAATTTGCTTGCGCACAGGGGTCTTGAGCAGTGGAAGTAAAAATGGGATTTCCGTCCACTCAACAAAAACTAAATCATTTTGGGACTAACATATGGTTCAATTTTATGAAATAATTTGCTTGCGCACAGGGGTCTTGAGCAGTGGAAGTAAAACGGAGGATCCTGAGAAGGAACATGAGTAAAGGAATATATTATACCTTCCTGGACAACATTTTCAACATCTGTAGCTTGGTTGTAGGCTAGATTACCCAGTATAGAAAATATAGCAAAACCAGCCAGTATACAAGTGAAGGCATCAACAACCGCTAAAATTACAACATCCCTGTAATATAAAACAACATAATTTCCTATAAAAAAAACTTTGGAGATCTACAATGGGGTTTAACATCTCGTCAACCTATTTTGTTCACTTCGAGACTAACATATGGTCAGTTTTATGTCTATCGTTTCATATTGAATTTTCAGCTGGGAAGCCCATCTTAACAACTAGACAAACTTTACGTCAGTCACACCGGACACCAACTCTCAGATATGAAGACCTGGATCCGAGTTCACAAAGCCCTCTCAGACTTTTTTGTTTTAATGTATCAAATACATCAAAAAGAAACTGTGGATTAAAGATATTTCTTATAAATAGTGACTGAATGTTGATTAAATTCTCAACTTCTCAGAATGAAACTATATCACTTTAGTGCTTAAAATTTACTGAAGTAGTAATTAAATATGCATTTACAAATAATCAGTGAGGTTAAAAGCCCATAAAACAGTAACAGAAGTGCCTAGATAGGACACAAAAATTCATTTGTTAATACCAAATTTATGAGTAAGTTGAAGATTAACTGCAAATAAAATTAAACATACTTAATAATGTTGTTGCTAAATTTATTATAACTAGACATGGTTATCAAGCCACCAAAAGCCACGCCAAGTGAATTAAAAGTCTGAGCTGCAGCATTAATCCAAACCTAGAATATAATAAAAAGAATGAAGTTAATAATATACTCGAGTTAAACAAAACTAGAACAGTGTAATACTAATGGTGATAATACCCACATTAAAATCATAGAGAGTCCACGACATCTTTTAAAACTGACCAATTCATGTGTCTAAATTTCATGTCACGTCCTCTAGGGTATCTACAAGATATTAAGGAAGTCACATTGGTTACATTCGCGATCCCTGCATTTCCCGAGAAAATTCATAGGGATTTATTGGCGTGGTTTACCCTTGTCAGTTGTGCCGGACAGAGGGCCTATCAAGGACATTGTCTAGTCATTCGGATGGGACAGAAAACCGAGAATCTATGTATACATTGACATGCATGTGAAAGATTCCCTGGCAGTTGGAATTCGATGTAAGAATAGGCCATACTGCTGCTGCCTGGGCAAAAATTCCCTCATAGCACACTGCATGGCACATGCCCTTCTTCATTAGCCCTGTCAGAGCAGAACAGTAGGACGTTAAACCCCATTTCATTTCAATGATATTGATCAAGGGCATTAACACCGACAATAATTTTTGGAAATTGTTCAATGTCAATAAGCGTTTTCGATTGAATAATAACCTCTGGTGCTTGTAAATAACAATGGAAGAAAGAGAGAAATGGGGTTTAGAGTCCATGTGACAAAAACTAAGAGAAAACCCACGAGGTTGGACAGGCTTCCTTACTCCTTCACATACAACCGGGGAATCAAAAATTTCACGCCAGTTCCCTCAATGATAGACCTTACGATGCAGCACGCACACGTTAACCATTTGGCCATGCAACCCCCCAACAATGGAAGGATGTGGGTAACACAAATCAATGAGCGATTAACAATGAGAATGTATTATAGAGATTTGTTATATGACCACTTTTAACATGTGACTATAAAAAAAAACATAAAGCATAAACTGTATTTATCAATTGCAGAGCTGAAGTGATCAGACTGAGTTGATCCATTATAGATGAAATTTAAACAAAATAGCATAAAAAAGTGGGTTATATCCTTATCCTCAGGGCGATTCCTACATCAAAGTAACCATGTTGTAGTCATGAATCATACTACATCAAACACTGTAACATATATTATTTAATCTTGTGTACATGTATTTAACATAAAATTCTTTATAACAGTCATACTGATTACAGTAATATCAACCATTTCTTCATGTAAACTATTTTTTAAAAAAAAATTATTTCGCAACCAATATGGCACTTATTTATAGTAAGTGAGTTTATCAAAAGATATATTATTCGGGAGGGTTGTAAGTAATGGAGCTTGAATTATTAGATTATTTAAATTGATTGGTATATATAATTATTACTTAAAGAAATGCACCCTAAAGGACACCTGTTTAACCCATAAAACTCATTTTTGCCAATAAGCATGATATTACTAACGACCAGGAAAAGAGAATCACATTTCATACGTATAAACTCATGATTCTAGTTTCGATTAAACATACATAATGCAATATTCCTGACGCAATGACCCAAGAAACCCCTCTGCTGGGCATAATAAAATCATAAGTCATGGTCCAATTTCGAGCTCTATGATTTTGTACCACAGTTAGCTATTGGTTGTATATCGGACCATTGACTGCGAGGAGTATGACATTATGCAAGGGCAAAATCTGCCTAGTGAGATTGTCAATGAATTTGAATACAATTTGCTGCTCAGCGCTCAATAATGATTTAATCCAAAAATGGATAATGCAGACTTATGTTTTTGATCGAGGCTAGGCCCGAAATTCAAACGCTAATATTTTTTTTCGGAGTGGAGCAATTTTAAATTTCCTAAATGTTCACTTTACATTATCTAGTTTTTAACTGCCAGCCCTTTATCTAATCTTCCTAATGCCCCTTTAAGAAAATAATCAACAACTGTTTCACAATTCGCATGTTTATTCATTTATTGTGTGATTAGAATGATGTCATTGAAGGTGTTTACATTTAAAATTTCTGTTATGTAAAAGTGTTACATACATATAAAGGTTTGGAAAGCAAAATTGATTTTCGCAAGTATTTAGAAAGTGTTTAACAGTATTTGGTTATAGACCTAGGACCTTGACTTGCTGATTAATGTTGATATTACATCTATTAACTATATATATATACATTCTATATATTGATTTCCATGTTATCTATATATATTTACTCTATTATATATCACTACTGATTTAATGACAAGTTTTTGTGATCAATATTTGTCATATCTATATTAAAGTTACATTCCCACAAAAATATTCATAAAAGTAAGGCAAATTTGGTATACCGGTATACTAGACAAATACTAGATTCCCTGAAAAACACACATGGGCAAGCACCAGGCAAAAATTTCAAGGTATCACTAACTGGCAATCGGATGGTTTGTCTGCCATCTTGACTGAGGGAGCCTTTGTTACTTCATAATGGAATTGTTACCCATTGTGGGAAGGGAACAGTTAGGTGTTTAATTGTACACAGGCGGAAAAACATGTTGGCAAAAGACAACAAGTAACAACAAATACAATCTGTAAATGAGCCCTCCCTCAGTCAAGTAGGATGACAAACAAGTCTGCTTAAAAAAATACATTTCTACTAGCAGTGTTGAGTATTAATCAATCTGTTAATTTCTTAACACCTTTTGAGAAAGTAAACATTAATCTAATCTAGACAGATTATTTAAAACTATACAGCCGCATAAACCCAATAGTTTTCCTACATTCTTAACGCATTTGAACAGTTTTCCAACAACAGTTGGAAACTAAACATTAAATACAAAAACTTCTGCAAAAACAGCACAACTACATGATATCCAAGTTGTATTTTAGTTGTTAAAGTTCCAATTTCACTTTTTCTAAGAAAGTCAAAATATAATTATTTCTATGTTTTTTGCTCAAAAGGTTGTCAACTCACTATTATACGATCATGGACAAAATTTTTTTTTGGGGGGGGGGGGGGGGGTAGAAAGGGTGACACTGGTTGATTGAGGAAACAGTTACTCAATTACCTCCCTTGTTTTCCCATTCTTCTCCATGGACGGCAATCTTCAAACGTTTGAATTTGAAGTTGAAAATGATATTTTTGCCAATTTCTCAACTGGCAATAGTGAATTAAAGGATTAATCTTTAACAAGGTAGGACTGTTTATAGGTTCAATCTATATTTGGGCTTTATTTTAATAAATTTTAAAAATATAACTTAAAAAAATGCTATTGGAACTTTAAAGCGAGAATTTCATATTTTTAAGTTATATTTTTAAGATGTATTAAAATAAAGCCTTAAAATAGATGGTATCTATAAATAGTCCTATCTCGTTAAAGAATAATCATATTAATTCTCTAATTCACTAGAGCCAGTTGTGAAATTGGCAACAATATCATCAAATCCAAACGTTTGAAGATAGTTATTCCATGTGGAGAATAGGAATAACAAGGGAGGTAATTGTGTTATTATTTCCGGTGTGAATGATTTTTAAGTGTAGGAAATAATGCCTATGATTGTATAATAGTGAATTGACAACCTATTAAGCAAAAGACATAGAAATAATTATGTTTTTGACTTTCTTAGAAAATATGAAATTCTCGCTTTAAATTTAGTTATTTCACAGAAAAACAACCATTCAAATGCAGTGGCAATATACATGTTACATGTAATGTTATATGATTAAAGCAGAATGCTGTATTGAACTAATTAAATGACAGAGCAATTTACTGTGTTGACAAAATGAAGTGGCGTTAGCTGGAAGTGGACACTACAAATTTCAAGCTCATTAGGACATGAAATAATAAAATTATTAGCTATAAAAGAATTTTTTGCTTCAGTTATTCCATTAGATGATATCCAAATGATCATCAATAAACTATTTCCTGTGATAATTATAGCAGATTTTTGTTCGCCTGAATATAATAACCCATCCCAATTCTGAGGAATACAATCACTGCATGTTACTAATAAATACTAGTCAAAATGTCGCTCAGTAATTGTATTTTATATAGAGAAGCTAAGTGGAAACGGCATTCAGTGATAAGAAATAATTGTATTTCATATAAAGACAAGTGGAAATGTCCCTCAGTAATTTTTATTCCACTGAATCATGACCTGTGTTTTTCCAGTTCAATAAATAAGCTCCTTTGAAATAAAATAAACATAAAAGTAATTGTTATCCATAGAACTGTTGTGTTTATTTCAATGTGTTCAATTACTAAATGCCATTCAAACAGCAAATTACTTTGAAACTATTCATATAATTACTCACACACTAGCTGTCTAGTCATTCGGATGGGATGAAAAACCGAGGTCCCGTGTACACTTTGGCATACATGTAAAATAGTAGGCCGTAGTGCCGATGTCCAGGCAAAATTTCCCTCATAGAACACTGTATGGCATATTCCCTTCTTCATTCGCCAGTTCTGGGAGAGATGTGAGAGAAATGGGGTTTAACGTCCACTCGACACAAACTAGGTCATTTTGGGACTAATATATGGTTTTGATTTTATTTCTATAATTCGCTTGCGCGTAGCGGTCTTTAGCAGTTGGAGGAATACTGGAGTGCCCGGAGGAAACCCACGAGGTTGAGAAGGCGCCCCTATCTCCATGCCACCACATACGCTCACAGCGGGGATCGAAAGCACAGCCGCAAGCCAGAGGTGACCGGCCAGCTAGAGGTTGAAGCGTGACACACTAGACCGCTAGGCCATCCCAACACCCCGCCAGTTCAGAGTAGAAGAGTAGGACGTTAAACATAATTTTCTTTTATTACCAGTACAGCATATTTGATTAACTGACGTTATTCTTAACCATTTACAAATAACAAAAAAATTGTTATAAGCTTCATACCCGACTATTCTTGGACATTTAAAAATCCACTTACGATTTGTCTGATCATTGTGGGGTCAAATTATATAGGTCCCTGCTGATAGATTATGATTTTTAAATGTCATCAAAAAATGTTTTATTAATTTTAAGACTAACCATGTTTTTGTTATATAAATGATCATGATTGATGTCGACAGCCCACAGCAGATCCCAACTTACCTGTCAGACAGATAAAGTGATAAAATGGGGAATAAGACATTAAAAACATTTTATAATCTGTCAATCACTACATTAAACACAGGAACTTGACTGATTCAATGAACTGACAAATTTACATGTTATAATAAATGGTTTATAATGTTTATAAAACTCTGCATTTTTGTTCATATTGGCATCTAGTAATAATTTTTTCCTTTAAAAAAGCTCTGCAGAGATGCCTTAGTTTACTGCACCCAGACAGTTATTTTTTTTATAGTAAAGAAAATTGACTTTGGCAATACTTTTTTCATTTAAAAAAGCTCTGCAGAGATAGAGATGCCTTTGTTTTCCACATAGAATTTTATTTTTATAGTAAAGAAAATTTACCTTGGCATCTAGTAATAATTCCCATCTTGGTTCTATGAAGAATCGTATACCATCAATGGCTCCAGGTAGTGTTAAACCCCGTACTAATAAAATCAGTAAAACAAAATATGGAAACAACGCTGTGAAATATACAACCTGTAAATATAAATAAATCTTGTTATATGCCTCCATCTTGTTTTTACTACTACCTGGTACTTTAACATCTGCTTCCACAGAAAGAGAGAGAGAGAGAGAAATGGGGTTTAACGTCCACTCGACACAACTAGGTCATTTTGGGATTAACATATGGTTTGATTTTATTTCAATAATTCGCTTGCGCGTAATGGTCTTTAGCAGTGGGAGGAAACCGGAGTGCCCGGAGGAAACCCACGAGGTTGAGAAGGCGCCCCTATCTCCAGGTCACATACGCTCACACCAGGGCTCGAAACCACAGCCGCAAGCCAGAGGTGACTGCCAGCTAGAGGTCGAAGCGCGGCACTCGAGACCACTAGGCCATCCCAACCCCCGCTTCCACAACAGAAGTGGGGAATCACGGTGGCTAAGCGGATATGAAATTGGGTTTAACATTCCATTTTCCTGTAACATTGCTGGGCTAATGAAGACGGGAAAACACCATTTTTTATGCACAGCAAAGGCATACAAACTGTGACAGGTTCTTTTACGCCACTTAATACACAGGGTCTTGGGTATTATTATCAAGTCGGAACAACTAGATGCTTTTCCTTGCAAGGTCCTCCATCCTCGAACATGTATGATTATGTTGAACTTATATTTGTACTTGTTACTGACGTAAATAAAGTTAACATATACACACTGTGACTATAGAGATAAACTGTTACATTTCATCCTGCTCCACTGGCAGGGGAAACAGGGCTAGAAAACCTTGGGGAATATTCCGGGACAACACAAGGATTGAATTCTGGACCTCCTGGTTTGAGAGCAATGTCTTATTCACCGAGCCACCACGGTGCCAAAATAACATCTCCATAACTGTGAAAATGTATCACTAACTTTCTGTAATCCATGAAAAACTATTTTATAAACACTATTCAAGAATGACCCGTGTCATATGGATGTAGTTAATAAATCATGGGTTAACTAATGTGCATTTATCTTGAGAATGGGAGAAAATTTTGGTGCATATTTTCTATTGTTGTCCTGGGACAATGCCCCCTCCCTATCATCCCATTATATTCATTCTAAGGTGAGTCTTTTTTTGCATTATTTAAAGGAGCTAAATCTATAATATTTGGAATCTAGGGGAATGACCCAAATGGGTCGCAATACATATAATAATGTAATCTGATTCAGTATATGAACTAATTTACATTCAACTGTTTTCGTTTTGACTCTAATTTCAAATCGGTTATGTCCACCAAAATATGGCATGAACCTAATAGATATTTCTAACGTCTGCTTATTCCAGTCTATTGCACATGCTCTCTAGATACGATATGGCATTGCCTTTTGACATGAGTTGTGGAATATGTTAAGCCTTGTTCTTTTTCTGGTCACTTGTTACAAATGATCCTGAAACACACTTTGTGTACCAAAGGTAAAATGTTTATTTTATCTTAAATATTGGATATCAGAAGCCTACCTTTTCAAGGTAAGATAACATCAATGTAGATTTAAATTGACAAATAATTCGTGCTTTCAACGTTTAAGACTACCGGGTATTGATGATATTGTGTTAAAGACTTAGCTACTTAATATTTTCAAATTTTCTTTTCTTACCTTTCCTGTAGATTTTGGTCCCTTCCATATACAGAAGTAAACAATGATCCATCCTAATAACAATATCAATACCAGCTGCCATCTCATAGAACCTTGTTCATCTATACCACTAGATCTCTCCAATACATTCTCACTGTATCATTATAAAATAACCATAGTTACAGTACAAAATTATGCTGGGATGCAGTATGATCAAATATGCTTATACTGGCTGGACTTATTGAAAGTAGGACCAGCTGCTTATGATGGCTATGAAAGCTGTCGAGAGAAGGATGAGATGCTTATGCTGGTTATTGAAAATATTGAGAGTAAGATCAGATGCTTATGATGGGTACTGAAAGTGTTGAACGTTGAGTCGAATGCTGTCTGCCATATCACTTTTGTGGAAGCGGACGTTAAAACAACCAGACTAGACTAGAGTAGGATGCTTAAGTCCAGTATTGAAATCACTGATTATGGGGCTGGGATATGGTCAAATGCTATGAACTTATGCTGGGTGTTGAAATCCATGAGAATAGAAAAAGATGCTATGATATGTCAGAGCTGTGTATTGAAACCACTTATAGAAGAGGATATGGTCAAATGCTGTAGTTAAGTGACGAAACCTTTGACAATAGTATCAGATACTATGTTATGCTAGTGCCTGGTACTGAAACCACTGAGAATAGAATTAGATGCTTAATCTTTATTATAAGACATATAGAAATAGACTTCACTAAAAATAAACACACTTATATGGATATACTACTTCTGAATCTTAAAGCATGTTTAATAAATTCAGAAGTAGTATATCCCTATAAGTGTGTTTAGAATTAGATGCTACATGTATATCCAGTGATGGGAAGTAAAACCATAATATCAAATGCATATGTTGTGTATTGAAATCCATCACAGTAGGATAAGATCAAATGCTATAATATGGCAGTGATGGGTATTGAAACCATTCACATGATTTAATATGTGTAACATTTTTTCAACACATTTTTTCTGAACATCTTTGTTCTGGCCAAGACATTTTGTATCTAACTCAAAATGATAAGAAAGAAGGATAATTCTATCTTTTGATCAATTGGTCAAATGGTTTCATGTGCAATATTAAATACTATATTTTATCCAATACCAATAAGATAAAACGATACTGTCAATTGTGGACAAATAAAAATTCAATTCCTGCTATTAAAACTATTGGCTATGTGCATTTCCCTGTTGGCAATATTAGACTTTACTTTAATTATTTTTCCATTTTTATCTTTTTTACATTTACAGTACAGTAAAGCCTAGCAGCATCTTTAAAGCGGGGCTTATGTCGACTTTGCAACCCAAAGCAACTAGTTTCAGTCAGTTGCAAGAGTATGTGGATCATATCAGCAACTGAGGACAACTGGGAGCAACTGAATTCAGAGCGCTTATGTCGACTTGGAACTGATAGCAATCACACTTAACACGCGACTGTTAATTTATTCATCACATGATCAACAAAATGGCGAATAGCTTAAAAGGAGCAACACAAAGGCATGTCTTTCTATTAGTATATTATTGTCGACATCATCAACATTTGAAAAGTGGGTGTCTTCATTCTCTTCCATTTGCTTATTTATAAAGTCATATGACACATGTCTCTTATCATGTGATGTTATTTCTTTGGAAACAGGTTGACTCCAGTTGCAAGAACGCTCATGTCGACTGCAACTAGTTGCTGCTAGTTACAAGTTGCAGAAAGTTGAACATGTGCAACTGACTGCAAACTGATTGCAATAACTGATTGCAACTAGTTGTAAGAGGCTTAGGTCAACTTTTTTCAGTTGTTCCCAGTTGCCGAAATACCAGTTGCTTTCAGTTGCAAGGTGGACATAAGCCCTCCTTAAGAATTTCTTGGTTATCATTAAGCTAATAAGAAACCTTGGTTTCTGTGAGAATAATGTCAAGTAGTCACAGTGACTGAAATTTGACTTACATGTACAAGAGCACAGAGAATTGATAAAGAAATGAATTGAAATGGGGTTTAAAGTCCTACTACTTGTTTCTGCACTCGCTGGGCCATATAACTGATAAAGAATTTGAAGAAGTTAGAACTATAAGTGAAGCCAGCAACCCATACAAAAATTAAAGCCTTAACGAAACAAAGATCCAATTTCAATTATATCTTTGTATGACCATTACATCAAGCAAATTTTAGATTTTTTTACTCATTCTTTTTTCCTCATAAATACTCACAAACTCTCAACAAACCTTACATGTAAAAATCCTCCGTTGGTGAGCGGGTGTTATTTGGTCGAAGATATCCAAGACTTCTGGTGAAGTTGTATGATGAGGTATTGTTATCGGCAGGACTTGTTCCATTGTCATTCAGCAGGGACATACTTGTATTAATGGCTGAACTGAAGATAGAACTGTTTCTGTTACTGCCATCCCAGCAAATTTCCGAATTCCACGTATGATCACATGACTGCCAGGGTAATTTTGATTGGAAGGTATTAAACATGTAATAAAAGGCCCAAGTGATGATAACGATGTAGTACGTTGTAAACAGAAATGATATAACGACAGTTGCCAACCCTGCACCTTTAAAATAAAAGTAAAAGATAAGCATTATCATTTAACCGCGAAGTCACAATCTGATTAAAATATAGATCTATATTGCGTTTCGTTTATTTATACGTTCGATGGCCTCTACTAGATAAAGATTTGACCAGATGGTGTGACCCCCTCGTCTATAGCGCTTCATTATATCTGGTGATATTTCTAAGCGTGTTAAAACAAATGTCACGTCACAGATTGTAATAATAAAAAAACATGTATGTTTTTAACTCTGATTTAACATGTATGTTTTTAACTCTGATTTAAATTTAACAAAAGTTGAACTTTCTCTAATTGATCTTGGTAGCTTATTCCATACATAGGCACCATTTAAAGGGATAGATACTTTTCCTCTGAGTCTCTTGTAAGCAGGCACAGATAGTAAAGTAATATCTGTGGACGAATGAAGATTCGGTCTTTCCTGTGTGTAGAATGTGAATAATTGTTTCATGTAGGCGGGAGCAGTATCCGCAAACAAAGTTTTATACACATTACATTTGATAGCACTTTAAAGTCGATTCGGCTTTCACTGAAGACTTTTAAGAGTTTCTGATACATGATCTCTAGAAGATGACTTGGCAACTAGTCGAGCACAGTTATTTTGTACAACTTGAAGACGGTTGAGGGAGAAATCTGGAATGGCAGCTAGGAGTTCATTTCCATAGTACAACTGAGATATGACCAGTGGTAATACGTCGCTGGAACATTCCGTTTCATTGGCTAATCCCTCACATCAACTCTTGCAAATCTTAGTGTAGTAAGATAGAAATGGGGTTTAACGTCCACTCAACACAAACTAGGTCATTTTGGGACCAACAGTGAGGCTGATGTCCCCCGCCAAAATCCCAAAATAAATAGATGACACATATTAATTAATCGCACATTTATTTTTTTCAAACGTATCGACCAATCAAACTGAACACGAAGTGTCATCCAAAAATTGCTTATCTCTGCCTACCGTAAGAAGAAAATGCTCATCTTCGAACTCCATCAAGGCATTGACCTAATAAGCATTCACACCAATTTTGAACATTTTAACTCAATTCGAAGGAGAGTTATTGTGTTCCAAAGTCTCGGCAAATCAAATTGCTTATCGCTCTGCTAACCCTGAGCAGAAAATGCTCATTATCGATCTTAGTCAAGGTATTACTGTAATGAAACTATACACCAAGTTTCATCACTCTCACTTAATTAGAACTAAAGTTATCGTGTCTCAAAGCATCAACCAATCAAATTGCTTATCTCTGCCTACCCTAAGAGGAAAATGCTCATCTTCGAACTCCATCAAGGCATTGATCTAATAAGCATATACACCAAGTTTGAACATTTTAACTCAATTAGAAGGAGAGTTATTGTGTTCCAAAGTCTCGACCAATCAAATTGCGTATCGCTCTGCTTACCCTGAGCAGAAAATGTTCATTATCGAACTTAGTCAAGGTATTACTGTAATAAAACTATACACCAAGTTTCATCACTCTCACTTAATTAGAACTAAAGTTATCGTGTCCCAAAGCATCAACCAATCAAATTGCTTATCTCTGCTTACCCTAAGCGGAAAATGCTCATCTTCGAACTCCTTCAAAGCATTGACCTAATAAGCATATACACCAAGTTTGAACATTTTAACTCAATTTAATTAGAAGGAGAGTTATTGTGTTCCAAAGTCTCGACCAATCAAAATGCGTATCGCTCTGCTTACCCTGAGCAGAAAATGCTCATTATCGATCTTAGTCAAGGTATTACGGTAATGAAACTATACACCAAGTTTCATTACTCTCACTTAATTAGAACTAAAGTTATCGTGTCCCAAAGCATCAACCAATCAAATTGCTTATCTCTGCTTACCCTAAGCGGAAAATGCTCATCTTCGAACTCCATCAAGGCATTGACCTAATAAACATATACACCAAGTTTGAACATTTCAACTCAATTAGAAGAAGAGTTATTGTGTTCCAAATTCTCGACCAATCAAATTGCGTATAGCTCTGCTTACCCTGAGCAGAAAATGCTCATTATCGAACTTAGTCAAGGTATTACTATAATGAAACTATACACCAAGTTTCATCAATCTCACTTAATTAGAACTAAAGTTATCGTGTCCCAAAGCATCAACCAATCAAATTGCTTATCTCTGCTTACCCTAAGCAGAAAATGCTCATCTTCGAACTCCATCAAGGCATTGACCTAATAAACACATACACCAAGTTTGAACATTCTAGCTCAATTAGGAAGAGAGTTATTGTGTCCCAAAAAGTGTGACGGACAGACAGACAGACAGACGGACGAACCCATTTTAATAGTCCCCCAACTTTCTTCGAAAGGCGGGGGACAATAAGTCAGTCAATTTCTACGGATTATTCAGCAAGAATTAAAAAATTAACTATTCTAAAATTAACTGTCACAAATGTCAAAACAATGAATCAGCACATTTCTATTTGTAAAACCCATTGTCATTGTTGATTCCACTAACTACGAGCTATTACATACTATGCTGAGATTAGGTTTGTTCTTGGTATTTGTATTGAGTTTCTAATTGTAAATATGCTGATTAGTTGGTAACTGTTCAAATATACACATGGGACTTAAAATAATGAAAAAGAGTTATTGAATTCCCTTGATAATTGGGAAGGTAATTACTCTACTAAGTGTTGAATAATATATCTACCCAGAGAATATGTTTATATTGTAATAAATTCATTAATTGATCGACGACTCTAATCTGGAATTCATTAATTGATGGACGACACTAATCTGGAATTCACTGTTTTAAAGGGTTAATTCTCTATTCTCCGGCGCCTAGAAATGGACCCAAATGAGTCACAATGCATATAATCAAGTAATATTTATATTCAATCGTTTCTGTATTAATAAAATAAGAGTTTTGGACATAGACAGGATATACTTAAAAATTCTTTTATCATTACTGTATTTTCTTATCAAATAGGAACACTTTAACGCATTTGATTTTACCAGTTTTACAAATGTGGTTTAAGAAATGGGTCAAACATGGAAAGTAGATTAAATCAGAAACAAAAAAACAATCTGAAGATCTGATAAGATAAATGAAACAAGTTTAAATCTTATTAGTTCATAGTTTAACAATAAGAACAGATTGTAAGTGTACATGTATATGATAAGATTAGTAGTCAACTCGACATTAAATAAAATGGGGTTTAACTTCCTACTGTTCTTCTCTGACTGGACTAATATAGACGGGCATACGGAATACGCTATGAGTGAAATTTAGCCCCCCCCCCACACAGCTACATTATGGCCTACTCTTATATCGAATTCCAACTGCCAGGGAATTTTTTATGTGCATGCCACTGTATACACAAGACCTCAGTTTTTCATCTCATCCCAATGACTAGATATTGAATGGTTGTCACGCAGGGAAAAATTGGTGGCAAGTGTCCTAAATTGGTGGCAAGTGCCCTAAATTGAGTAAAGTAAACCCAATAAAATGTTTTGGCAATGTGATCTTTGGCCATCTGTGATCTTCAAGATACACTATACACCTTACAGCGTTTCGTTTGATTAGACCTATCAAACTCAGGCACTGCTGTAATAACCGCAAATTTGTTCCAAAATATGACTGGTCAACAGTCGGATCAACAACCAATACATTACAAAATCATTCTGGTTTAAATAGAGCTTCACATATGTTTACATTACGTTACGTCATTTCTCACAAAATGTATTATGCTCCACTAACCATTGCATAACAGAATATTGCAGAAAAACTAATTGTGTGACAAACAAGGTTATCGAAATCGTGCATAATGTAAACAATGGGTAATGACCAATATAAATAAACACCCCCTCAAATGTTCAAGTATCAGAAGTCGATTCAGCAATGACCAGAGAGAAATTTCTTGGAGCGTTGCATCAGGAATATGAGTTACACTTACCTTTAAAGAAAGGACATAGTTTAGCTAGTGCACCAACTGGACCTTGTCTTGTATATTGACCAACTGCCATCTCCATATATGATAGTGGTACACCACATAGAAATAACATGATGAAAAACGGAATCAAAAATGCTCCTACAAAAATAAACATATCCACCTTTTAAAGTGTGCTTCTTCAACTTCTTGCAATATCAGTAGAATTTTTTACTACCCCTTCATCGTCTAAAAGCTTTTTAATAAAAACCAACTGCCAGCCAAAACTAACTGCTTACAACACCTTAGTTGTGCAAGCAGTCTGTGGCCTAGTCTGTAGCCTATATGTTAAAAGAAGTATTTTTTGTTTTTATATTACCCCCCCACCCCCAACAAGGAAATAAGAAACAAAATTTAGTAGGGGTTCTTGACGAACAAAAGTTTGAACAGAAACCCAAAAGACAAACCTATAAATGACACTAACACGACAAGACATTGCAAGATGTGAACTATCAAAGTACCATTAAATCGGCGCAGCAGGGCGTGGTGGTCTTAAGCATCCACTGTAAAGTGCCGGAGGGTAGTGGCCGAATGGTTAGCGTGTGCATGCTGTATCATGAAGTCTGTCAACTGCCGTGGTTTTGATTCGGTTTAATAGTTTAATTGTACTTTTATTGTTCACTTCTTGCACTGTCTTGCCTTGTTAGTCTCATTTGTAGATTTGTCTTTTCGGGGTTGGGGTGGGGTGGGGGGCCTAGTGGTCTAGAGTGCTGCACTTCGACATCTAGCTGGCTGGTCACCTCTGGCTTGCGGCTGTGGTTTCAATCCCTTGTGTGAGCGTATGTGGCATGGAGATAGCTTCTCAACCTCGTTCGTGGGTTTCCTCCGGGCACTCCGGTCTCCTCCCCCTGCTAAAGCCCCCAACGCACAAGCGAATTATTGAAATTATATTAAACCATGTTAGTCCCGAAATGACCTAGTTTGTGTCGAGTGGATGTTAAACCCCATTTCTTTCTCTCTCTCTCTGCCTTTCCGCTTTCCCCTCAAACTATTCTACTTCAAGCGCCCCTACTAAATTTTAATATATTGTAAAAACAAAAATTACTTGTTTGCTGTTCTCATATGATTTTACATTTACGGGGGAGTTCCACATTTTGAAGTTTTCAAATATTAAACAATGTTACTATCTATTCATCAACATCTTAAAGAACTGAAAATTAATTTGGTTTAGTCTAATATGCTTTCAAATTTTACTTCAAAAGTTTGGAAACAGATGTCAGTCAAGTGTATCTATCTTAAGTGTGCATTATATTCATTACACTACAGCCAATGACTTTTAACACGCGTCAACATAATGTTTTTATTGAATACAGGTTTTATGGCTTTTAAACATCAACAGTTTGCTTTGACATTTAAATGTCATTTTGAATCCGTGACATCAGAGATCTTTGTTTGAATGTTCTGAAAGCAACTAAAAACAAACCTAATAACACTGACTCAAACCCTGGAACTTGGTTTGAACTGGATTAATTCAGTTGAAGTATATTGGTTGGTTAGATTGACGGAGTATTTTGTGCCCCAAGGGGGACTAACATGTGCATGACTCTAGATCATAAGATCTGCTGGTGGGTTAAATTTTAGGGCTTCAATCACATGTCAGTATTGAAATAGATTAACTGTTGTCTCCGTGTTTTCAGGATTCCTTGTCACAGATAAAGACACAAACATGCTGGCAAATTAATGAAATGTTGATAGGTATCCAGACAAAGAAACATACGTATTTCTAATGTCGGTAATGAATCCATTTACAGATGCTAAAAACTGATCAAGGGATCTTTGACGTGCGTGCCAATCCAAATGACTAGGGAGCTATCCTGCATCACAGACAAGGGAGAACCACGCAAGAAAATTTGGATGAACTTTCTTAGCCAATGGATCGAACACACAACCTCCAGGCTAGCAAGCCAGCACATAAAAGAAACCTTGGTAGTTGAAATTTAATGAAGAATAGGCCAAATCGCTATCGTAAGATCAAAATTTCCTCCACAGTACACTGCATGGTGTATTCCCTGTCTGTATAAAACTTGTTGGTATTGAAAAGTATGATATTATAATATTCCTCATACTCATTTCATTTCCAAAATCAGCACAATTTACTTAAAGGAGCTAAATCGCTAATATTTGAGACCTAGAAATTGCCACAAATGGATCGCAACGCATATAATATAATGCAATATGAATGTATACAAACTGATTTACATTCGATCGTTTTCGTTTGTACTCTAATTTTAAATTAGTTATGTTCGGCGAAATACGCCAGAAGTTTCAATCGAGAGGCTATTTCGAGTGTCTGGTTATTCCAGTCTTCATACGCCGTTTGATTTGGTGCAATGTTTCTAGCCTCGTTCCTCGAGTCTCTTGCTAGAACTGGGACTGAAACGCATTATGGTACACGATTCGTGTACCAATGGTAAAATGTTTATTTTGTTTCAAATATTGGATATCAAAATCCTATATTTTCCCGGTAAAATGACAACATCAGTGTTGATTCAAATTGACAAATAATTCGTGTTTTGAATGCCGAAGACTTTGGACGATATTGAGTTAGAGACCCTACTTTAATATAGTTTGCAGCAAATGTTTAGAGAGAGACAGAGAGAAACAGGGTTTAACATCCACTCGACACAAAATATGTCATTTTGGGACTAACATATGATTTAATTTTATTTCAAGAATTAGTGTGCGTGTAGGGGTCTTTAGCAGTGGGAGGAAACTGGAGTACTCAGAGAAAACCCACGAGGTTGGACAGGCGACCCTACTCCTTCCCATGTACAACCAGGGATTCGAAACCCAAATGTTTAGTAAAAATGTTCAATAAATTTGACTTGCCTCCACCGCTCCTGTAGCATAAATAAGGAAATCGCCAGACATTTCCAAGTCCTACAGCATATCCAATAACAGCTAAAATATATTCCACTTTTTTACTCCAATTAGCTCTTAGTTCCATTCTGTCTAAATTCTAAAAAAATAACCTGAAAGAAGAAAATGTCTATTAGAAACAAAAAATGGGTTTTAAGACAATCTGTTGATGTAAGCAGGAAGATAATCTCAACTTAGTAGCGAAGTCTCTCACTCAATATCATCCAGTCTTTTAAAATATTTCTCAATTTTGATGAGCACTGATCAATGTCCTAAAATTACTGGGAAAAGATGGGCTTTTGATATCAAATATTCAAGAAAAAATAAACATTTGACCCTTGGTACAGGCATTTGTAAATTGTCATGCCAAAAATAGTGATGTCATATTCTTTTCTGGAGTGCATACAATTGAAACTTCCGACATATTTCGCTGAACATACCTGATCAGAAATGAGAGTAAAAACAGAGTCATATTTCATTACTTTATGCTTTGCGACCTATTTGTATCAATTTCTAGGTCCCGAATATTAGGAACCGAATCATCATGTAAGACAAAAAGTGTGTGTTTAGACAACCTGTTGAGATTGATTAGCCACATCACACATTTTGATCCACATCCATATCGTAATATAAAAACAGTTATATTTCTTCGACATCAGCAAGACTAAAAATATCAATTTTTCATTTACAGTGTAGTTTTTTTTGGTAAATATTGACCTGGTGATAAAATGTGAAATGAATCATATTGTAGCACCCGAATCAAAATATTATTGTTTCATGACTGCAGTGGAAGGCAATACCTAGCACTAATGTTTATGTAAGCAAAAAGAAAACTAAAATTAATGTTAACCAAAGCATGGAAGACAAAAAAAGTGTGTTTTGATAATCAAACTTTAAAACAATTCTATATGGGTTGCGGTAATCGAACGGTAAGAGAACCTCGCCGGGTTCTCACTTATAACAAGACCACCTGGTTAGTGAGATATGAGGTATCAAGACCCCCTGGTTAGTGAGGTGTCAAGACCTCTTGGTTTGTGAGGTTTCAAAACCTCTTGGTTTGTGAGGTTTGAAAACCCCATGGTTAGTGAGGTTAGGTATCATGACCTCAATGTTAGTTAGGTATCAAACCTCCTGGTTAGTAAGGTATCAGGATACTCTGGTTAGTGAGGTATCAAATCCAAGACCTCCTGGTTTGTGAAGTATCAAGACCTCCTGGTTAATAAGGTATTAAGACCCCCTGGTAACTAATTTATCAAGACCTCTTGGTTAGTCAGGTATCAAGACACCCTGGTTACTGAGGTAGTGAGCAATCATCTTACTCGCCGAGTCACTATGGCTTTCTGAACTCATAAAAGTTGCCGTTAACAAAATAAGAAGCTTGAAAAAATGCAGTAATCAAAGGAAAACCAGTGTACAGGCTATTTATAAATTGTTCAGCCTAATTATGTTCATTTACACTTCAAATACATCTAGACTACAATAACTATATAAACAGGAGCAGACTATTCATCTGCTGAAAAATATAAATGGCCTAAATCTGAGGAGAAAATAATGAGTGAGGTTCATGGAAAGGTGAAACATGCTAAGTTTCGTTTTCTCGTCCCTTTTTCTTCACCATGATTGGGCCCCAAGGAAATCAGTGGGCTAAGAGCTATAACCTATAGTCCACTTCTGAATACATGTAACAGCTTGTTAGAATTCAGCTTGACCCCTAAGCACTTGATATTTGTAAATATGAATCAACTGAAAAGTGACTTTTTTTCATTAAGTCTTCTTATTCATTTTTAAGAATGCCGGAAAATACACTACTCCCTAGACCTACTGAGGTTCATAACTGTTTATGTGACTTGGGTACTTGGGTAGCTTTGGAGGCTAGATCTAGTGGGAACTGTTGATTCGGGCTGTCTAAGTGCTAAAGGGTAACTATCTATGAGAATGACTTAAAGATACCTTACCACGTACTGTGTGATTTGATGATATTTTGGACCAAAAACATATTAAAAACTAATTAATCAATCAAAAATTTGTTTCAAATCACTCTCAAGGCTTTGTATTAGATACTCCTAGGTATAAAAAATCTATTTTTAGAAGCCATGTTTGTCACCTAACTTGATTGAGGGAGGGCCCAGTTTTCAGAATGTTTTTATCATTACTTTATTTTCTGCTAAATTCTTTCTTCGACGTGTAATTGCATAGTCTGTTAACTGTTTACAACACCCACTCTTCCCCAAACCACTTTCCATTTGATCATAAATAACAACCGCTCCCAAAGTCAATTAAGCTGGGAGACAATAAGCCGTCAGGTTGCCAACTAGTGATCCCCTGACATTTTTGCCCATTGATTGCTCCAAGGGTGTTTGTGGGGTATTCCAGTACTTTTCTTGTTACATTGGAAGTTTTGTCTTTCCATACCAAATTTGCCATACTTTTATTGGAAATAACCAACTGATAAATACTTTTGTGAGAATGTATCTTTAAATTCATATTTGAGTGAATAGAGTATTACAATTGTTCAACCAATACACTTAAATGTAGAGAATATTTTTTTATTTAAAGATACATTCCCATGGAAGTATTTATGTTAATTTCGTTATATTTGGAACAATATATGTGAGACACAATCTTACTAGATAAATACTGGGTTCCCGGCAAAACACCCATTGAGCCCGCACAAGGCCAAAAGCGAGGATATCCCCAAATCAGTCTTTCCCCTTGATTAAGGAATACATCGTATGTGTTGATCTAATGGCTAATCCAGTAGACTCTGCAATCAAGAGATTGACAAGGAAGTTGACCTAGGATAATCCAGGAAGTCACATGATCAACATGGTTGATAAAAACAGAATCTGGAGTCAATAGTCTTCTTTCCAATGACATGTTTTGAGAGGGATTTGAAGAAAACGTCTGGCAGACAAATTATGTTTTCAGTTTAAATGTCTATATCATCAAACACATTTCATACAAAGGAAAGCATCTTTAAACCTTATCAATCTCAAATACCGGTATATATATCACTGCTATTGGCTTACGTTATTTCAATACTAAAGAGAGAATAAATACAAGGTTTTGACAGTTCATTGTTCAGCTTGACAACCAGTCTCACATTTTGACACGGTCAGTGACTTTGACTCAATACTCTATTTTACTTACAAAAAATGCATTTTTAGCCTTGAATGGCTTGATATTTTTGTAAGCAAAATGGTGCAGGGCATGCATAAACTACAGTAGAACTAGTAATACTTATCATTACTAAACATACATTATGCAAGAGCTAAATCTGCCTATTACAGGTCTTTCTTTAGGCTTGAACTGTTATCTTAATTATTAATTAAGACATTAATTAACTTATTAAGGCAATAATCAACTCTCGATGCTATTGGCCTGGGTACCTGTGATTTTATAGAGAGAGAGAAATGGGGTTTAACGTCCACTCAACACAAACTAGGCCATTTTGGGACTAACATATTGTTTAATTTTATTTCAATAATTCGCTTGCGCGTAGGGGTCTTTAGCAGTGGGAGGAAACCGGAGTGCCCGGAGGAAACCCACGAGGTTGAGAAGGCGCCCCTATCTCCATGCCACATACGCTCACACCAGGACTCGAAACCACAGCCGCAAGCCAGAGGTGACCGGCCAGCTAGAGGTCGAAGCGCGGCACTTTAGACCACTAGGGCATCCCAACCCCCTTTTTATAGTGGACTTGAATACCTTTTATGATGGATGATTTAACAAGAACTGGTAGCTTACCTAGATTTTTGTTAATTTCATTTAACAGAATATCCCAGTAAGATTGGGGTAGCGTCCTTTTTGCGCTGCTGGAACGGTACAGCAACCAGAAAATGCACAAGGTTGCCGGCAAGTGTGAACACAAAGTGAGAAAATGTTCAAAACAATTACAAACTAGAAAAATTCTGTGATCTTTTTCACTACTTTCCAGGTCAGACCTCAGAACCTTGGCGTTTGTTTTGAACACTGGCCACCACAGCACAATGTCTAGTGTTTCCAATATGTTTTCACCATGCTCAGAGACCATTTTTCATTGCTGTAGCAGTGCAGTAAGGACGCCATCCCAGACTGATGGGGGTAGAAGCAAAATAAAGTATAAGAGATTTCGGAAAAAATGTTAATTTAGAATTAAAAATGTCGGTCAACTAGTTTATTATATGTTTTCAAGCGGAGCTAAATGTATTCTAACTGGAAACCGGTTTGAAATGACTAATTTAAGTAACCCCAATTGTTTAAACCATAGTACATGACAAGGATCACACACATCTGCCTGTCTTTCTGAACTAATTTTCATGTGAAATTTTATAAACAATGACTCTGTAAGATCTTGATTTTCTATTCCAATAAGTGTTGTGCCAAGAATTACAGTAATCGGATGTTGACTTATTTCAAGATTTTAAAAGCAATTAATAGAATTCTTAAATGAAATTTCAGAATCTATCTTTCAATTATTTGTAATACTATGAGCCTACGTGGTCAACAATCCTTCTCACAACATAAGTGCACATGCAATACGAGCAGTACAAGTGAAGGAGTGGTTCTTAACATAAATCTAGTTAAGTTTAGTCTGTGCATGTCAAATTTTGTAAACAATGACTGGTCAAAATCTGTATTTGTTATTCCAATATTAGTGTTGAATCAAGCTCTAAAATTAAACCTTTTTTCGCAAAATACAACATTATACTAAGATTTAAAAATCAGAATTCTTAAATGAAATTTCAGAATCTATCTTTCAATTATTTGTAATACTATGAGCTTACCTGGACAACGATCCTTTTCACTGCACAAGTGCACATGCAATACAAGCAGTACAAGTGAAGGAGAAATTCTTAAATGTAGCTAATCCCCTTACGACCCTGTACAACACGAACACATACTATTGAAATAAGAAAAATAACCATCACTGACATATATGTTAGACAAGGTGTAAAGTTTGAGGTCTGCACGTGATTCTTAAGGATTTATTAATAAAGAATATTTGTCTAGTGTCATTTAGCTCTTATGGCCGCAATCATATTCATTGAATGCATTGTTAAATCGCCATGGAGCAGCCTTGAATCAATACATCCCACGACAGTATGATATATATATCCTACGGGTATATTATCCCGTTAAATATAATATTCTCAAATATCTAACGGATTAAACAAATACTTCAATGGTCTCTGATCTTTTGTATTCAAGTATCAAACAACAATGTATCGACAAGACTTCTGGAATCATCAGCTTGACACATACAGACCTGTCAACATGACTCAGCAAGAATTTTTATTGATTCAAGATTCAGGATTGACAAATGAATTAATTCTAAGGTAGGATTTGACTAAACCTGCATTCTACCCACAGTGATCCATCTACTTCGAAAATAGATCTCTGTTCTGAACAATCGCCATATTGTAGTAGGGTGAATTACCGCCCAATAGTAAATGATTAATACGTCGTGCTAATCCGCTCAGTATTACTTAATCAATGAAGGCTATATTTTAATGGATCTTAATCCACCTTAATTACTCCCATTTATATACATTTATATTGTCTTATGTATCTCATTAATCCAATGTCTCCAGTATTCTTAGCTTTACACTTTAAATCCAACTTATTAATTGTAATTAATGTCTACGGGTGAAAGTGTTTTAGTTGCCACGGTGTATTGTTTGTATATACGATAGATTTATGGGATTAATGCCCTAGGCGATGCATGGGGATATATAGATCCAAATGACAGAATTAGGGGAAAGCTGGCTACACACCTGTCTTGGGAGATCAGCTCAGATCACATTCCTAAGAGCAGACCTGTATTTGGATATTTGTAGACATAAGTTTATGTCAATTTCCTTATCCACAATGGAGCTTATATTCTATTAAGCATTTAACCAATAATTGTTACATCAATTATCTGCTATTAAGTATTGTTGACTAAAGAATATATCGAATTATTAACAACCAACAAGAGTCCTGTCTTCATTTAATCAACAACAAGATTCCAGAAAATACACGAGAAACGCACTTCTACAATATCCAAAGCTTTGTTCTTGAGAGAGAAATGGGGTTTAACGTCCACTCGACACAAACTAGGTCATTTCAGGACTAACACATGGTTTAATTTTATTTCAGTAATGGCTTACTAGTCCTGTGGACACAGGTTCGCTCTTAGTATTGGCCGAGAAAGTTGATCAGGATTTCCCAGTTTAGCTTTCCCTTGTCAGTGATGCAGGATAGACTCCTGACAAGGACTGCGGTTTAGTCATTTGGGTGATATACCAAAGTCTGATGTACACATAGGCGTGCACTTAAAAGATCCCTTGGTACTTGGAATTCGATAAAGAGTAGGCTTGGAGAACCACTGTCTAGGCAAAATTTCCATCATAGCAAACTGTATGGCATATGCCCATCTTTATTAGCAGAACAACAGTTGGACGTTACATCTGTTTTGATTTCGTAAAAGGTTAATGTTATCATTTTCTAATATTATATTCTAATAGCTATATAGCCATTTTCTAATATTATATTCTAATAGCTGTATAGTAAGTGCAGGAGAACAGCACTGCACACAAAACCAAACCGATAAGACAGACATGTGGACAAGACAAACTACATAGATATTACAAAAAATAAACAAATAATATATTCTAGTAATAGAGAGAGAGAGAGAGAGAGAGAGAGAGAGAGAAATGGGGTTTAACGTCCACTCAACACAAACTAGGTCATTTCGGGACTAACATATGGTACAATTTTATTTCAATAATTCGCTTGCGCGTAGGGGTCTTTAGTAGTGGGAGGAAACCGGAGTGCCCGGAGGAAACCCATGAGGTTGAGAAGGCGCCCCTATCTCCATGCCACATACGCTCACACCAGGGCTCGAAACCATAGCCACAAGCCAGAGGTGACCGGCAAGCTAGAGGACGAAACATGGCACTCTAGACCACTAGGCCATCCCAACCCCCCTATTCTAGTAATAAGTACAGGAGTACTGCACTACACACAAAACAAAACCAATAAGACAAACCCGTGGACAAGGCCAACTACACAGACATTGAAGGAAATAAAAAACAAATATCAAATCAATTGAATGGAACCAGGGACCAGTAGTAAAGTAAGCATCCACTGCATTGTTCACTCACTCAAATTTTTAAAAAAAAAAATGATTTATAAGAAAAATGTAAAAGGAATAATGCGACCGATGTTGTTGATTGGCAACTCTTGAATGGTGATAGTCTGCCAGTCAGAACAGTAAAAATTTTTAAGAATATGAGTGAAAATTCCGAAAGAACCTAAGAAATATTAAACAACATAATCATTTGTTGTGAGTAAACCAGTGAAACCCATCAACAAAAAGATCTTTAACAAAGAATAAATACAAGCACTGGTTGCTCAGAGTAACGCAATTGGCACAAGTGTAAGGTAAACAACTTGTAATGAATTTTGAATCAATTGTACTGTGGTGATGAAGTGTACGGGTACTGTGGCGATGGTTTGTGGGATTTTTTTTTTTAGATTTTGCATTCAACTTATTTAAACATGTCTGATAACAGCATCAGTTGAGGTTAGGAGTCCATAGAAACAACTGTTGTAATTAATATTTAGCCTTTAATCATCTTATTTGTTGATTTATGCATATCAATTCTAAAATTCTGACAGTTAAAGCTCTTGTACTTTTATTATTAATGAATAACGTCTTTTGTTCATCTTTTGATAACATCACTTCCAGCAGTAAACAAAGTTATTTTGGCAGCCAGTCAATTTAAAAAACGTATCATTGCTGATTCAATAAGTTTGTGGATGACCCATCTTCAATAGAAGGCTTGACCTCGCTTTAGCTCTGTACATCTCATTAAGCTCTTCATCATATTTCGGCACTAGTTTCAATGGCTAATTTCCCAGTTGGGGAGCCTATCAGATTCCATGATCATCTTGAATACCAAGTCTCACGCTTTCCAGTAAAAATGTCTACCTGTGAACTTGCAAAGTTCAAGGTTTGTTCAATGTTTCCATTGCGATCGCCATGTTTGATTTGAGTGTGCTTGTGTCACATCCTCTTTTTGGGCGCTATCATTCATGGGAGATGCTAATTGTAGGCCGGTATGAGGAGGTTCAGGTATTTCCGGAGTCCAAAATGGCCGCTTTATATAAATGACTATGACTATTTTGGGGTATACTTGCCCAAACCCTATAAACCTAACCCTTTTAGGAGGAGTAAAATGTAAGTTCATTCTTCTAAAAAGGGTTAGGGTTAGGCCTAATATTCCCCACCAATTCTCATTTATAATAAGCAGCCATTTTGGTCTCCGGCCTACAATTAGCATTTCCCATCATTCATGTCTTTGCAAAGGGGGATAACGTAGCCATAAGTTTAGGAATTGCAAACCAGTCTATAAACATGTAGCTAGATGTTTTTAACTCTCACAGTCGTTGCTATAAGAACATGCAGCTGACCATGATATAGCATGTTTTAACTGTGCAAAGGCTGGACTTGGTTATTTATAAGTAACAATACTGCTAGTTTAAAAATTTGTATTAGACGACGTCCTTATCAATAATGAAATACCTCCAATAAAATAAATATGATTTAATTACTGCAGAAAATTCTTTATTAATTACTGCAGAAAATTCTTTATTAATTACTTCCTTATCTCATTATAAAATGATTGCTGCGTGTTTTAATTATTCATTAGGAGAAACTGAACAATACACCATACTCTAACACAAATCCACAATCAGGATATTGGGTTTTTATACTGCCTGAAGGTTAGGGTAGATACATATATAATTGACCCAATATATGGATTTTAGACCAAGAGTGTCTGGTGTCAATATGCAGGACTGTAGTATATATAATAATTTAATTGATGCTAACTCAGGTATGAAAGTAGAGTTCATTGTAATAAATAATAGGACTACAAAGCTCTGACGATAGTTACTTAAGTTTTATCACACTCCCATGATAAAACTGCATTAAGTAGATATAGTGTTTCACCAATAATGACCTTACTGGAGTTAAAATATGTTATATAAACTATTGATTAGACATTTATTAACATGATAAAACATTAATCAACTCTCAATGTCATCTTATGTGTCTAAAGACACAACGCTCATTGATAATTAAATCAAAAAATGGGACTACGTTTTTTTTTATGGTACTGACTTTAGTAATGATGACGGAGAACAGATCATTTATTATTAATTGTTGACATTTAAACAGAATAGAACTGATAAACTGTTATCATAAACTTGGAGAAAATGTAACATACACTGTACAGTGTAATTAATTATTGGGGGGGGGGGAGAGAGAGAGAGAGAGAGAGAGAGAGAGAGAGAGATTAAAGATACATTATATAAACTATTATTAATTAAACATTTATTAATATAACAACCATTAGCAAGAATGACTAGCTCTTTATCTTAAAGGAGCTAAATCGCTTATATTTGGGACCTAGAAATTGTCCCAAGTGGGACACAACACATATAATACTGTTATGATTTACATTATGGTTTGCATTTTTACTCTGATTTCAAATCAGTTGTGATCGGTGAAATAAGTCAGCAGTCTCAATCGAATGCAAATTTCTAGCGTCTGGTTATTCCAAATCAAATTTTGGGGGAGAGAGAGAGAGAGAGAGAGAGAGAGAGAGAGAGAGAGATTAAAGATACATTATGTGCGATTTAAATAAAGAGTAGAGCTGACTATTCTTGCTATAAACTGTTTTTAGTTTTGACAAGAAATGTGCATTGTGGTAACCAGGGCAATGGTATATTTGAGACTTAGCCTTGCTTTCCCATTTTTAAAAGAAAGTTTTAATTCTAGTTAAAATCTTGAGTATTCGATGTAATCAGGAGTTTATTATGGTCTTATTTCGTTAAAGTTGCAATTTCATATTTTATATTTTTAAGTTATATTTTTAAAATGTATTAAAATAAAGCCTTAAAATAGATTGTATCTACAAACAGCCCTACCTTGTTAAAGAATAATCCTATTAATCCTAAAATTCACTATTGCCAGTTGAGAAATTGGCAAAAATATCATTTTCAACTTCAAATTCATAGCCATTCAATGGGGGTGAATGGAAAAACAAGGGAGTGAATTTTGTTATTATTTCCTGTGTCCCTGATTTTAATGCCTGGGAAATAATGCCCATGATCGTATAATAGTGAGTTGACAACCTTTTGAGCAAAATACATAGAAATAATTATGTTTTGACTTTATTAGAAAATATGAAACTCCCTCTTTAAAGCCCCAATAACACTCTTGTTGTAACTGAATAATATGTCCCATTCTTCATTCTGGTCAACAAATCATATTATTTTAGAATATTCCAATTAAATGATGATATAAATTTCATCTTAACACACCTATTTTAAAAAATTGGAAAAATTCAACCAATTGATTTGAAAAGTCTAACGTAAACCTTTTCAAATGGGACTTGGATTTTAAAATATTTTCGAACCCTCTGGACAAGTAAAATAGGTTGTAATGGATAATTTACACAACAGATAGGACACTTAAACATCTAGTACTTAGAATAAGGGTATTATTTATTTTCTGGAGCTACCTAAGCCAGCAAGAATGTTATTCTCCCTTTAATATATGTCTAATTATATAGTTTATATAACATTTCATAGGCAGATTTAGCTTCTTGTATAATGTATGCTTAATACAAACTATGTCATAAAATCATGGTACAATTCAAACAATCCCTGTCGGATTGAACTTGAACCCATGACACTTGGCTCAGTGACAGACCTTATGACATAAAAGCCATGTTACAGCATTCACACCCACACCCTGTCTACAGAAAATTAAAGGTTACTTAATAATTAATCTATGAAATGTAAATGAAATGTATTGTGTTCAAGTCTCATAGATTTCCAAAGGTTACTCCAGTACAAGTCAGATGGAATTGAGTTTGTAAATTGTTCACATGGTGAAAATTAACCCATGGTTAAGAGATGTGCATTGTATAATCAGCGAAAAAGCTTTTAAAAGATCCATTCCCATAACTATTTAATCAAATATATCTAACACCAATAAAAAAAAGTCCACTAAAAGCATTTGTGTAAAAAAAAAATTTAGTTAAAAAAGTCACATATATTTGGTTCATAAAAATTTGCATAAGTTAACATCTATATTTCATCTATAAAACATTCTGGCAAGGAAAATCATATGTAGGTATGTTGCATGTATAAATCCTTGGTATCCCCAGTAATATAGTTTTGTTTTCCTTAAATTAGCTAAGTCTCTAACTCAATATCATCCAAAATCTTCAACATTGTAAACACAAATTATTTGTCAATTTAAATCAAAATTGATGACATGATCTTACCCGAAAAAGATGGGCTTCTGATATCACAAATTGAAACGACCATAGGTTGATTCTATGAACCAATCAAGCGGTTTATAGACTCAATTATGAGAAGGGTTGCAAGAAATTCAATGTCACAGAAGTGACATGTAGAAAGATGTCCTTAAATATTTTGTCAAAGTTTGCAAAAGCGATTCAGTTATCATAGTAGGATATCATACCTTTTTCAAAATACTAAATATGCAAGAGAGGAAGAAAGAGAGAGAGAGAGAGAGAGAGAGAGAGAGAGACTGGTTATGTGCTGCATCCTACCGTGTGTCTGCTGTGTCATTGAGTCAACTGGCATGGTAAAGGTTTCGATTCCCCAGTTGTGCGTGACAAGGACTGGGGTTGCCTGTCCAACCTCACAGATTTTTTCCAGGTCCTCCTGTTTCCTCTCTCCCTGCTAAAGACCCACACACAGAACTGAATTATTGAAATAAATTTGAACCGTGTACAGTCCCAAAATGACCTAGTTTGTGTCGAGTGGGTGTTAAACCCATCTATCTCTCTCTCCCTTTCTCTATCTCAACAACATCTCAGTAGTTTTCAAGCAAATTATAAAATCTGTTTCTTTGTCAATATAAGTATGTATGCTGCACGGGCTTGCACTTACTGTATTAAGTTTGTTTAATCACTTTATAATTGATTTTGCAGTTAATGTACAAGCCCATAACTAGTACTAAAAAAAAGTCAGTCAGATATGAAAATAAAAATATTACAGGTACAAACACACCTTTATACTGAACAAAGCATTTTAACTACGTATTTAAGCATTTGTTTGTATACATAGAGGATATTTGTCGTTTTAGAGTGAATAACATATTTTATTTCATCGAGAAGCAAGAAAACTTATATTTTCATGAATGCGAAGCATGAGTGAAAATATAAACGTTTTCTTGCTTAGAGATGAAATAAAATATGTTATTCACAACAAAACGACAAAAGTTCTATTTATTTTATGATTTTAAAATCATTTTAGGTAAAACAACTGCTCGGTGAAATAACACTTTTATTTCATTGATAAAACGTGGTATTCCACTACTGATCATAAAATAAAATGTATTATAAGCATTTGTAGTACACCATTTAAAGATAGATAATGGAAGATATATTATGGAAGATTAAAGGAGCTAAGTCTTTAACTCAATATCCAAAATCTTCAACATTGAAAACACAAATTATTTGTCAATTTAAATCAACATTGATCTTGTGATTGTACCAGAAAAAGATGGGCTTAGTTGTAGTGTGATATGCAATATTTAAGACAAAATAAATATTTTAGCATTGGTACACGAATCGTGTACCATAATGCGTTTCAACCCCAGCTCTAACAAGCGACTCATGGACCAAGGCTAGAAACATTGCACCAAATCAAAGGGCGTAAGTAGATTGGAATAACCAGACACTAGAAATTTGCATTCGATTGAGACTGCTGACTTATTTCACCGATCACAACTGATTTGAAATTAGAGTAAAAATGCAAACCATAATGTAAATCATAACAGTATTATATGCGTTGTGTCCCACTTAGGGCAATTTCAAGGTTCCAAATATTAGCGATTTAGCTCCTTTAAGATAAAGAGCTAGAGATTCTTGCTAATGGTTGTCATGTTAATAAATGTCTAATTAATAGTTTATTATAATATTTCAGGCCTAAAAAGAGACCTGGGCCCTGATTAACGAAATCTTAACTTCAGATGAAATCCAAATTTTAGTAGATTCTTCAGTTTTGATTGGCTGAGCACTAAAATCAATCTAATGTTATCCAATCATATAACTAAAATTTGGATTTTATCTTAGTTAAAATTTCGTGAATAAGTCCCCAGCAATAGGCAGATTTAGTTCTTGCATTAAAGATACATTACCGGTATGTAAGATTTAGATAAAGAGCTAGTCATTCTTGCTATAATAGTTTGAAAATAGATAATGTAAAATGAATAATTTGAAAATTTCACTTAATTAGTCTATTACAAGCGAAGTTATTAACCTTTGAAGGTTTGACAAGGTGTCTTAATTAATTGCAACCACCATACTGGATATTCGCAGCTATGTGTCACTTCTCCATTTTTAAATTAAATCAATTGACTCAATGACAGGCTTTATGATACAGCGCGCCCATGCTAACTATTTGGCCATTTCCTCCTCCCCTCCCATACTGTACACACTTTGATGCAATCTAATTAAAATATAGATCTATATTTCGTTTCGTTTTTTATACTTTCGATGGCCTACACTCATGTAGATCTAACAAGTTATAGTGGGAGCTCACGTTCTATGACGTCAGGTATCAAGCACGGGACATTTGACCCAATAACGTCAGTCATTCGATTAACCAATTAGCAACCGCCATGCTTTTTAAAATCTACTTTTGTTTTGTTTTGATTTCTATCCGCTGGTAATATCTACCCACAGTTCCATGCATGAAAAGGTCAAACGGTCGACTCGACAGACCATTTGATTGGCTGACCCCTCATTTCAGGCAGAACACAAGACAAATAACAAGTCCTCCAGATCCAAGAGTAGTGAAGACAAGTAAAAACAAAATTTTGAACTATAAAAATGAAACGAAATTGGATCTGTGTTTTAATCAGATTGACTTTGATAGGAACCACCATCATGTACAATCTACATGAACACTATCATCTGAATAGGACCAGTGTGAAATTTACAAATCTCTCTTTATGTTTTTTCAACAAAACATGGGGCCCCTTATCTCTGAGGAGTTCAGTTGTAAACAATCTGATAAAAGAGAGAGGATATCATTTTGGTCAATTATAAGTAAAATAATGATCAAGACACCCACAAATCAGTGTTGCCTACATTCTAAGAATCCATTCAAATCTCGCGATTATCAGTTTAACACATCTTTGAACCTCGTAAACAACATAATTACCCTTTCAACTTGTTTATCAGTGCATACAGTCTTTGTCAAGTAGAAAGACCTTCATTATGTTTTGTAGCAAGATCCTTTTATCATTATGATCATATCTCTTACCCATAAACCTGGAATTGTATTCGTCTGAACTGTGATTGACTCTTTCATATCCAGACTAGAGAGCTTTTGGAGAGTGGGATCTTTATATTATTAAGTTTTTTTTTATACCAACCAATGCTGACCACACTTTCAGCAGGTTTTTGAAAAAAAGGCGAGATAAATCTTAACACTAAGCCAACTTCATATTTGTCACTCAAAGTGTGATTTCCCAACCATATCAATGGGCAGTGTATTCCATTTCAAATAAATATCCATATAACTTAACCCTCATTTGCATGACATTGTGTATGTACTTGCACAGAATTTTAGACAATTGGATCACCTTTATCAAACACATGCAGGTGTATTGTAGAGCAGATAGCATTCTGTTTCAATTGTAAATAGATTATAGTATATAATATTTTTTTTAGTTTACATGATTTACTGTACGTGACATATGTTTAATCATATGTCACACTCACAGTAAATCGTGTAATCAAAACAAAAATCTAAAGCATAAGGTCTACTGAATAAGGCATAACCTTCCAAAAGCAATATTTTGAATTTTAGTTAGGCCTACTTGGTGCTGAAAATAAAAATTATCTCTCATCACAATTTCCTTAATGTAAAATTCAATTGAAGTGTTCATTGGTTAAAAGTTTCGACCCGAAACCACACGCATACATGGTAAGTTTAAAGATACATAATAGGAGATTAAAGGGCCAATCCCGATAACTTTTTGGGGAATAAAACTGCTTAACTTTTTTGTTAAAACCCCTTAAAACCCATTACCTAAGGCCGACCAACTACCCCGATATTTGTGATACGCTTGTAAATAACCTAAACCTGACAGTCTTCATCTGGAAATGGAGACCGTTGTATTATACAGTATCTGTATAAAACCAGACTTTTTTTCTATAAAAATAATATGTAGGTGAAATTTACCTTTTGCTATCAAGTACAGTACATGGGTCATTCACTGTATAGACCTCTCAAGAAACAGGAATCGATTATCAGGTTATTCAATGAAAAAATTGACCCGAAATCTTAAAAGAGTTACGTGTCTGGATAAGCAGTGTTGACAATCACGTCCACACGACTCAATATTTTGAGCTGACGTTTTGAGACAGGGTAACTACACCATGCATTTATATTTTGGTCCATAAATTTCATAAATACTCAGACTTTAATTTTTGGGACCCTGTTTTTATCGGGATAGTCCCTTTAAAGATAAAAAGATGGCAGTTCTCAATAGTTAAAATCTAGATACCCGGTACTGTTAATGTGAAGGGAATTGGGTGAATAAAGAGATGGCAGTTCTCAATAGTTAAAATCTAGATACTATTAATATAAACGGAATTTGGTGAGAATTTCATTAAAATTCATCCACTCTGAACTGAGAATGACCTTCAATAGGCAGATTTAGCTCTTGCATATGATGCATGTTTAAGTAATAATTTTGCATGGTAGGCCTAAGTTTATTTGTTGCGAGTAGCCCTGGCTTCGCCACCATTTCTGCTACATTTTTGTATCAAGATTTACCGAATCATTACATAATTACATAGCACTGAAAATTTGTGGGATAAAAATCAAAAATATTAAATCTACACTGGGCTCTTTCATGTCATATAAACCAAGTTTTATAATTTATATAACCAAATAACTACCGTACTTTACGTAATAAACCTTAATTACGGTAGTAGTTATGTAATATTCTGGTTCCGTATGGCACTATGACTATGCGTCGGTTATCACTAAATGTATAAGTCTTATAATAATTAAGCTTTTTTTTATTTCTTTGACAGAATTTTGAAACTATAGCATTCACAAATTTACGAAGAATGATAAGGTAACGCAAAAGTAGAAATTCCCTTGCTTATGGAATTGTGCACCTTTTAAGAAAAGTACGGTATCATTCTGCTTGGCACTAACTAACAAACAGCGTGACGTTACGGTGCCGTAACTACTACACTACACTGTACAGTAGATCTTTACAACTCTGCAAAAATAAAAGAATGGAATCATGCAGTCGCTCACCTTTAATACCAGGAAATAATGAACCTCTGTGTTCTGTCCTCCTCGAGCTCAAGTTTTGAGATCAACCGTTGTTTGGTGATAATACTTCGCCGCTACCGGTCTTTTCCTATGATCTGGTTTATTCTGAATGAAGTCACGTGACGTCTATCTCACGCAGCATTGGATTTTTGAGGGCTTGATTGCTTGTGATTTTTTTGTGAATTATGAAATATATTCTGTGCAAATAACGCACAAACTATATGGGCCATTACCTCTCTATCTTCATTTTTCTATCAATCAAATTACCGATTTATGAATGAATTTAATAGAAATAACTCACGACAGCAGACGATGTTTTCAAAATTTGTATATTGGACAACCGAGACTACGACCACTTGTTTTCATGTTGCATGGGAGGTAACTCTCTTTAGTTGATTGAAAGAGAACGTTTTACTACGACGTGATAACGTTTTACTCTACAACAAAAGGTAGTATTCATTGCCGCAATAAAATTGGTGTGTGAATTAATATATCTACAGAGATGTCAACTTGTCGGATAGCTCTGCGTGCATGTAAGTGGAAATGAGCATTAACAATCAGCGTAATTTATCGGATAAATTACGCTGATTGTTAATGCTCATTTCCACTTAAATTAAATTTTATCCTCAAAATACGATTGACTTAGGCCCTGTGCTGGTTTGTAAAATGTGTTGCTTGCAGATACAATATATAGGCCTATATATAATATTCATTTCATTTTTAGTTGAATTTGAATGATTTCTTATTTCATACTCAGTTGAGTTTGAAATTGGCAACTGAACCAGTAGGCCTTTATTCATACAAAATCAACCGTAATTTTGACTAAAACTGAACCACTGCATGAAAGTAGACATCCAGTTCTCATGGTTTAATAACTGATAAATGAAGTAAAAATTCGATGTGACTCGAGAAATCAACAGTATTTTGTTTATCTTTACAGACTTTATGAGAATTTAAGATGGTCGATAAGATTGTGGAAATATCCCGAACAACAGCTGCACCAGAAAACTTATCAATTGATACCTTAACAAGTGATGACACCATGGAAAACAGTGAAAAATTGGTCGCCATCAATCAACCCTCAACAGATCAAGATAATGGAAAACCAAACAATTTAAAAAAGTCTAGAAAAAGGGAAAAAAAATATAAACCAAAGTTTATTCATGGAAATTATAATAGGTATTATGGATATAGAAATAAACCAGGGTCAGGAGAAGAAGACATTCGGTTGCTGAGTTTCAAAAGAGAGTGGTTTAATTCGAAGGACGTTCTTGATGTTGGTTGCAATGTTGGCCATGTAACAATGACGATTGCTAAAAGATTTCTTCCTAAGCGAATGGTTGGTTTGGACATTGATAGCAATTTAATATCGACGGCCCGAAAAAATATCAAATATTATATTGATGCCAAAAAAGAAAATTATGTAGATGTATCAGAAAGTGAAAACGTGGTACATGTACCTTGCTCGGCTAATGGTGAGTCATCACCCATCAATAGTAGCATGTTCAATGATGCCTCTGTCTCATTCCCTGAAAACTTATCTTTTAAGCAGGGAAACTATGTCTTGAATAACAGCAAACAGTTAAGCCTAGTGCAGGAGGAGTTTGATACCATTCTTGCTCTAAGTGTGACAAAATGGATACATCTTAACAATGGCGATGCTGGTATCAAAATGTTTTTTCAGAGAATATTCCGACATCTACGGCCAGGGGGACGATTGATATTGGAACCACAACCATGGACATCTTACAAAAAAAGGAAAAATCTGACATTAACGATTCAGAATAATTTTCAAAACATTAATCTGAAGCCTGAACAGTTTCAAAGGTACCTTTTAGATGTGGTTGGTTTTTCGAAGTGTGAGCTTATCGATGTTGTGCACCATAAATCAAAAGGTTTTCGAAGGCCCATCCAAATGTACACAAAATGTTAATTTGCAACATAAACTTTTTAAGTATATCACAAAATAATATGAAAATAGTTATTTATGCTATGTTGTATATTTATAGATAGTGGAATATTTAAAGTGTTTGTGAGTAATTGTTTTCAGAATTCAAGCTTGGATCCTCTGTTCTTGATCCTATTACTCTGTGATTGTTGATGTATCTAGTCTTATTAAAGATACATTAGTTAAGAGTTTGATAAAGAGTTGGTCATTCTTGTTTTAATAATTGAAAAAAAAGATGATAAAAATTGAGAATATTGAAAATTTCAATCCAATTACTTCATTCTAAGCCAAATTATCACTGTTTGTAGGTTTGACAAGGGCACTGGTATATTTGCGATTAAGCTTCGCTTTCCCATTTTTAAATTAAATTCTTAAATGGCTAGTTGAAATCTTGAGTATTCGATACTATCGAGATTTGATTATGCTCTCGTTTTGTTAATAAATGTCTTATTAATAGTTTATATAACATTTCAGGCCTAAAGAGAGACCTGCAATGTACAGATTTAATTCTTGCATAATGTATGTTTAATTGTGTGTCGAAAGCCTTGGTGTGTTATTTTCGGATCATCTTTAAATGTGAAAACTCATGTCATTATTTGCATTAACATCAGGAACTTTATTTTATTGATATTGAAAGCAATATTTCTACCTGTGATAATGCTATTTTTTATTATGTGATTTCATGACTTATGTCAAATAATAGACCATTGTTAAAGCTTGTTTTGTATTTTGTTTATATTTTTTCATACATATTTTACCAATTTATCAAATTTTTGTTGAGTCGCAGACTAGTAAAACTGGTTGAATCTTTAGCCCTAATGGGTTATTATTATTATTAAAATACTTCCTGATTCCTAATCAGGATCAACTGTACCTTAATAAAAAGTTGCTTTAGTTACTTTTAGATGTAACTGTTTTATGCAACTTCTTGTAGCGTCTGCATTCTTAAATCTCTTTCTATTTTGCATTTATACTTATCAGAAGGGGAGCCTCGATGGCTAAGTTGGTAAGATGCTGGGAGACAGGTTCACACAACTGTTGGCCAAGAAAATTGCAGGAGGGAGGTCCTGACAAGGACAGCTGTCTAGTCATTTGGATGGGATGGGAAACTGAGGTCTGTCGTTCACATTGGTGCGACGTAAAAGATCGCTTGGCAGTTGGAATTTGATATAAGAGTAGGCTTCAGTGCCACTGTCTGTCTGGGCAAACATTCCCTCATAGCACTCTGTATGGCGTATGTCCATCTTCATAAGCCCAGTTGGTCGTAATACCCCTTTATTTCTATCAGAATGAAAACTAAAATGGAGTTATTTCCCTTCAATCAATTCTTTTAGTTTGGTGAGTAAAGAGTTGATACGACCAGATTCGCTGTGTTCAGTGTCGATTTAGAACTCAACTTATTATGATACCCCTCCCAATACCCCAACTCCAGGATTAGAGGAACATGAAAGATTATAACAGTTTCCGACTTAGCTGTCTGTTTGCTTTTATAGTACAGTACAAACTTATAATGCCATTTCCCAAGAATTTTGGGAGTAGATTCTACATATAGGAGATAACGTTCCATTTATAATTATGTTACCACATTCCTCGAGCTCGGGGCGCACACTGGCTTTCAATATCCCCCCCCCCCCCACACACAAAATGGATCACAATTTTCATATAAAGCGTTACTCAATTTTTAATTTTTCGCCATCTGGCACATTTTTATCTACCTAAACTGTATAATAGAAAGCCCTAACACTGCAATAAATGTCACAATTTTGCTTCCGAGGTATTGAAGAACAATTATACACACAGAAGACAGGACAAAATTTCACATATTATAACACACCGTATGCCTCACAGGCAGTTGAAGCAGGACCGTACCTAAACGACCCTCTACGAACAATTTGAACAAACAACAATGGGGCCCCCGCACAGTTGGTATTTCCCGGGCCTCCACACGGTTAATCCGGCCCGGGGCCATTTGCTCAAAATTAAGTTATTTTAACGACCCGTTAAACTTTAATGGATCGTTATATATAATAATATAATCTTTATTTCAGTAATCTTACAGGTCCATAATACATTAAAATACATTAAACAATACAAGATCAAATAATTAACCGTGCAATGTGTCGAGTGAACAACATAGTAATAAATGTTAACCTATAACAAAACAACAACTAAAAAGGTTATAAAACAACTAGCAGAATCACCATATACTTGATTCATTTGATCGTATTCTTGCTTTGTAAACTGTCCTTTAAATTTCTGCAGAATATTATAGAATTTCATCCTATAGAAAATGGGATAGTCTCTAGACCCTCTAGAATTAGAATGTTGTACAGACAATCACACTGGTAAGTTGAACTTTTTGCTAGAGCCCACTTATGCCATCGTTAAATATAACGGTTGCTTTATGACAAGGATGACATTTTTCTTTCATATATTTTGAAAGAGCAAACTTGGTCATTTCGGAAGTAAAATATGATTCAATTGTATTTCAATAATTCGCTTGCGCGTAGGGATCCTTTCGCAGTGGGACGAAACTGGAGAACCTGGAAATAACCCATGAGGTTGGACAGGCGACCCTACTCCTTGTCACGTACAACCGTGGAAAGGAAACCACGCTAGTTGAGTCAAAGCTAGACAAAACTATAAGTATTTATAAATTATAAGTATTTATAAATTATAAGTATTTATAAATTATAAGTATTTTATTCTACATATTCGTTAGGGCTTCTACAGAACTGTTGCTAAATCTAAATGGATTTCCACAAATCTCACACTATTTGCTATCCTACAGGTTTTCTATGATACTTTATTATAGAAAACAATAAAAAAAAGTATTTTCTTCTATCGATTTGGTCGACACTTCACCATACATTTTAAATATCTTATTTTACTATGTTTTCTGTAGAATATAGTCTTGGTACATTAATAAATTACAGACTTGAAAGTATTTCTAACATAATATTTGTTTTAACTACTTCCATCATGGACATCGAGGCCAAGATAAGACCCCACTTTCGATTTTTAATGGTCTAAATTACTAAATAAAGAGCCCCTTTCAGCCCTTATTAATTGTTGAATTTAATTAAAGGTACATTATGGAATGTAAAGTGAATTGGCTAAAAATTTGCAGTAAAATTGATCCACCCAGCACCAAGAAAATCGCGATTGAAAATTGGTCCTAGCCTCGATCAACATTACTGAAGTCGGTACGTTAAAAAACATAGTCTCAATTATCCATTTCATGATTTAATCATTAATGAGCGTTGGCCAGCAGATCGGATTATAGTCCAGTAAATATCACGGCCTAGCGATGACATCAAGAGTTTAATATGGTCTGATACATTGGATTAACACAATTGCTGAAGTTTCTCATGGCTCTCCTTTATAAAAATGAATAGCGACCATCCTCGCAGCAACAGAGCCTCACCCTTGTCAAAATAATTTTATTATTTCGGCTTTGTGGACATTTAACGAATGATTAATAAAACCTTATAATCATAATAGTCCATGTTATTAAACGATTTATCCAATGAATGCCTTTTATATACAGCTATATTTTAGTATGGTGTGTCGGCAAACAAAATGGCGGTGATGATAACAAGGCGACATTCATAATTGCTGTTGGGTCATTTTAAGAGATTGATAGACTTAGAAAAAGTTGGTTAGGTTCTCACGAAATAGATTTATATCATATAGCAGTCCACTCCAATTGGTTTAGGTTTAGAGAGAGCAGAGATAGAGAGAAAGAGAGAGAGTGGGGGTTATACGTCAATTCGACACATACGAGTTCATTTCGGGACTAACCCACCCGTAGGTATGGTGGGTCTTTTGAAAAATAGACTACCATAAACGTGGTCTCCTGTTTTGTGCCGTGGTTACAACAACTAGTAAGTGGCCCAAAGCAGCCCGTGGTTTGGCGACCGAAATTACACCCGAATTCCAGAAGGAATATATACATGTTGAGAGTCCGTGGGGAAGCGATCTACTAAGTGGTTCAATAAAGCATTATTTATTTGGTTTTGCCACCGAAATTCCACCCGAATTCTAGGTTACTCAACTTTCAATCACTGTTCATGAGAAATATCTTTGATCTAGAAACATAGAACTTTGCACACAATTCCTTATTGATATATTTGATACAAAACAAAATTCTGTTTATAAAGCTCTGTATTTTACTTAACATAAGGCGAATTATTTTGATTAAATTGTTAACTAATGTCTGAGAATGCTTTGGAAACCTCTTATAAAATAATAAGTTAGACTAATTCTATTTTGATTCACCCTTCATAAATCCTTTCACTAAATCTCTAGAGGGTCACCAGCTGGTGCATGACCATGAGCTGTGGCTCCTAGAGTTCCGATTAATAGGTATAAATCATAAATCGGGCACACAAGGCTTAAGTTTTTCATATGTTTTTATTACTCGACCAACCACTATTCCACTGTATTTTCGCGTTTGGGCATTGAAGACTCTAGCTTGCGAAGAACCGTATCTTCTATAGTGATGTAACAATGCGACCGACTTGTTCACTCGTAGCGGTGTATGATCCCCTTTTATACGTTCAGTCCTGTGTATAGCCATTTTGTCAATCCATTCCGGCATCACAAGCGTTTTACAGCGATTACAATACCCAAAAATGAAATCTTCCCGCCACACTTTTAAAAACTTCTTCAATTTATAGCGAGTTGCTTTATCACCAAGACGAAATCGTCTGATGTCGTCCGGCATGGATGTATCAAAAAATGTATTTCTGAACATAAAAGCAGACGCATTCGGGTTAGAGGCAGTCAGGTTGTCCATCATGGACATCCAGTTGTTAAATTGATAGGGAATCAAAATCTCGTCAATATCCACCACCAACACATACCGCGAGATACCCCGAGATCTGTAAACACAATCGTTAACAGCAGCGATCTGTCCAAAATAATGAATCCCTTTTGGAGGGATTGGTAAGGTGTAGTTCAGAAGGGTTAATTCACCAGACTTAATGTAATGGTTCAAAACAACGTTACTTTGTTTAGCCGAAGAGCGATGGTATAAAACGAAGTGGTTAGCCCCTAGGGCTTTGTCAAACTCAAAAGTTTCTATGAGTTCAAGAACTTTACTATATTTAGAATGCATAACCGACAGGCAAATAGTAAAATTTCTTTTAATTTGTTTTTCTGGATAATGTAAAACCATATAGTTGAGTGGTGTGTCATTCACTGAAATTGAAACAGCCACGGCATTCCAATTGTAGTTATCTTTAAGTGGACACGTGACCATCATGCTCCCATACCTAGAGGGTGAGAAGATGGGAAACTGGTTAGAAAAGATAAAATAGTAATGAAATAAAATGGTTTCATGTCTTACTTCTCTGAGCTAACAGGCGATCACGGTGGCTAACTGGCTAAGACTCTGGATCGCTAGCCTAGAGGTCGGGTTTTCATCCAGATTTTCCGGCGTGGTTCCCCTTGTCAGTGATGCAGGACAGCTATGTAGTCGTTCGGGTGGGACGAAAAATGGAGGTCCCGTGTACACATTGGAATGTACATAAAAGTTTATCATTAAATAATGCACAAAATTATACAGCTTAAAATGTCGGTTGAAACATGTTTGGCTGTATTATCTCAAGAGCTCGACTTATAGTATCTCGAGCGCTCGAGAATTTTTGCGTGTCTTAAATCTGCCACCGTACAGGAGTGTTTTCTGTAAACTTGAAAGAATATTGTGTTGTAAAATTGAAAGAATGTATTTCTCAAACCTATCTATGAGTTTTCTCAAGATGATTGCGTGTAAAACCTCAAGTTCCAAATGCCATTTTACCTACTTTGGGAGAACTTGAAAAAATATTTTCTATAAAGTAGCTATATAAGTCTCTAACTCAATATCATCTAAAATCGTCGACATTGAAAACACAAATTATTTGTCAATTTAAATCAACATCGATGTTGTGATCTTACCGGGAAAAGGTAGGCTTCTGATATCGAATATTTAAGACAAAATAAACATTTGTAAGGAGAGAGATATAGAGATTAACGCCCACTCGACACAAACTATGTCATATCGGGACTAACACATAGTTCCATTTTATTCGCTTGAGGGTAAATGTCTATAAAAGTGGAAGGATGTATAAATAAACATTAAAGGGACAATAACACTCTTGCTGGCTTGAGAGCTCCAGAAAGTAAGTACTAGATGTTTAAGTGTCCTACCTGTTGTGTAAATTATCCATTACATCCTATTTTACTTGTCCAGAGGGTTCGAAAATATTTTAAAATCCAAGTCACATTTGAACATGTTTACGTTAGGTTTTTCAAATCATTTAGTTTAATGTTTCCAATTTTTTAAATTAGGTGTGTAAAGATGAAATTTGTATCATCAATTAATTGGAATATTGTAAAACAATACAATTTGTTGACCAGAATAAAGATTGGGACATATTCAGTTACAACAAGAGTGGTATTGGGCCTTTAACGTCACAAACATTAAAACATATGAACCCACGTTCAAATTATAACCGCTCGAAATGAAAACAATTAAAAACTTACGTTCGGCCATGATGGTCGTGCAAAAGAGATATAGTGCCATTTGTTTGAAGTTGTGAAACGTTTTGTGTATCATTATAAAACCAACAGACATAATGCCTTTTAGGCCGAATACGAATGCGGTGTATTCCCATTATTTTAACTTGATTTTCCAGTGGCACTGCAAAAGCCGAATAAACAAACGTAATATTATTATCAAGGATTTGCCACTCGTCTCTGCCGTTTGGCCACGAAAGGTTAACGGCGCATTGGTTTCCAAGCTCGAACTTAGCTGATTTTAAAACTTGAGGCTTTAGATTATCAGTTGTCCAGGGAATTTGTTTGGTCGATGTTGATTTTTCAGGAAGAGTGGATTTCTTCCATATTGATTTGATTTTCCTCTCAGTTGTCCTTGGAATTTGTTTGGCTGATTTTGAACTTTCTGGAAGAGTGGTTTTCGGCAGTATTGCTTTGAGTTTCCTTGCAGTTGTTGTATTTTGTCTTGAGAATAAACTTCCGCTACCGTGATACCAATACACGAACATTAGACAAAGGCCAGTGATATACAAAAGAAAGACAATCCTTTTAACCTTCATCGTGAATTTGCTTTTTTTAAAAATCAAAATCCAACATAAGTTTGCTTATCCAATAACTAGATGAACTTAATACACGATTTAAACAAAAAAGAAATGGCCCATCTGGTTAAAATTAGAAAATTTGCTGTTTAAGTCGTTTTTGATTCACTTTGGCAGAATTTGAATTAACTTGAAAACAGACCGGTTTTATATCCTATGCCGAAATGAACAGTTGCGGAATTAGATGTCTTTATTCGTGCCTAATTCATTTTGACTGTAACTCTGATCCATTTTATATCCGATACAAAAATTAACAAAAGGTTAAGAAACAACCCACAATCATGTACAGATCCACGTGTTCATAAATGTTGTATTCCGAGATTAATGGAAGTAAGAATTAAAATATATCCATGGAGCGAGCTAAACACCAGCGCATACACCCCGTATCAATTCATTCATTTGACTAGATATGCGGTACAAAATGATTGGTCGTGGAAGTTTGGGCTTAAAGGGAGAATTCAATGGTCATACTAAACGGAGAGAGATGGGGGAAATGGGGTTTAACGTTCACTCGACACAAACTAGGTCATTTCGGGACTAACATATGGTTTAATTTTATTTCAATAATTTGCTTGCGCGTAGGGTCTTTAGCAGTGGGAGGAAACCGGAATTCCCAGAAGAAACCCACGAGGTTGAGAAGGCGCCCCTATCTCCATACCACATGCACTCACACCAGGGATCGAAACCACAGTCGCAAGCCAGAGGTGACCGGCCAGCTAGAGGTCGAAGCGCGGCACTCTAGACCACTAGGCCAACCCAACCCAGATCATTAAATATTTCTACGCCGTTACCCGTGAGACACTTATCTTTAGTCTTTCTCTCCCTTTCCCCCTTTTGCGTGGCGATTTTTGTTGACTTTTTGGTGTAGAAGCGAAGAAAAGGGTTTGAAAATACATTTTCTGTCAGGTTTGGGTAAATATTCATGATATTGAGGCGGAAGGTACAAGAGTTGTGAGGTTGGTTACGTTGAAAGGGAGGGGGGGGCGAAAATTGCATGTTTAGCTGTCTCTACTTCCAGCATGTGTATCTCAAGTTTTTCATGGTGAACCTCATACATGTTTTTGGGCAAGAGTTTGCCACATATTTCCTCCGTCTGTGGCAGAAATCGTTCTGTCCAACGAATATTTGGGAAAAAGTGAGAGTCGGTCTAAGAGACGAGAGTTAAACACATAGATCATTATGTAGCTTATAAAGAACTTGTTGAATGAATAAGATGTTTTATGAGATCGTGTCTTTTGTCAAAACGAGCAGAGCCCGTAAATAACATATTGATAAGTCCGTGCCTAGCTACGGAAAACCATAAGGGTCAATCAAATGAAAAAAAAAAAAAAAAAAAAATTCTGACTATCTTGTAATTACAAGATAGCCATTTTTTATAACTATCTTGTAATTACATTTTTTATAACTATCTTGTATTACAAGATACGGAGAAATCCGTATTAGCGTCAATCAGATGAAAAAAAAATAGTTTATTTCAAGGTCGTCCTACACTGATTTATCGGATAGTTATAGGCCAAAGAAGTGTGTGTGTGTGTGTGAGAGAGAGAGAGAGATAAAGGATGAGAGAGAGAGTGGGGTTTAACGTCTACTCTATGTCATTTCGGGACTAACATATGGTTTAATTTAATTTCAATAATTCGCTTGCACGTAGGGGGCTTTAGTAGAGGGGTTGGGGTTTGGATGGCGAATGGTTAGCACGTGCGCGCTGTATCATAAAGCCTGCCATTGAGTCTACTGGTGTGGTTTCGAATCCCACGTTGTACGTGAGAAGGAGTAGGGTCGCCTGTCCAACATCGTCGGTTTTCTCCGGGTCCTCCTCTTTCCTCCCACTGCTAAAATAAAATTAAACCATATGTTAGTCCCGAAATGACCTAGTTTGTGTCGAGTGGACGTTAAACCACACCCCCTCACTCTTTAGCAGTTGGAGGAAACCGGAGGACAGGCAATCTGATGATGCCGATCCCGTAACATATAAAAGTACTTCGTTGAGCTGGATGGTTGGCCGGTCGATTTGTTAGTACATGCGCGCTGTATCCTAAAGTCTGTCATTGAGTCAACTGGCGTGGTTTCGAATCCCCCGTTGTACGCGAGAAGGAGTAGTGACGCCTGTCCAACATCGTGGGTTTTCTCCGGGTCCTCCGCTTTTCTCCCACTGCTAAAGACCCCTACGCGCAGGCGAATAATTGAAATAAAATTAAACCATATGTTAGTCCCGAAATGACTTAGTTTGTGTCGAGTGGACGTTAACCCACCCCTCTCTCTTAGCAGTTTGAGGAAACCGGAGGAGAGGCGAGGTTGGACAGGCGATCCTACTCCTTGTCATGTACAAACGGGGATTCGAAACCACGCCAGTTATAGGCTTTTAGGATAAAGCATGCACGTGTTAACAAATCGACCATCCAACCCTCCAGTCCAACGAAGTACTTTTGTATGTTACGGGATCGACATCATCAGGCTGTGCCCTCATTAAATACCATTCATACTTTCATTAACTTCATTCCCTCATTAATATCATTTATGATACATTCATTTCATGGTCTCCCCAAAGATACCTTCTCCCAGGGGCGGATCCAGAAATTTTTGCAGGAGGGGATTTACCAGGTTTCGTTTACGTGAATCTGCCATCATCGTCTCGAAATTACATAGGCATACATACAAATTGAGCTTTTTAAACAGAGAAATTGTTTTTATACTGATGTAGGATCACTTTGTGATGTAATTTTATTGATGCAAGGCATTATTTTTTTTATGTAGCTGAGCAGGGGGGGGGGGCAAGCCCCCCTCTGGATCCGCCCCTGCCGTCTCCGCGTACAAACTGTGTGGTTTGATGATATATTTGGGCTAAAAATACTATTCAAGCTATTTAATCTATCAAACATTTGCCTCAAATCCCTCTAAAAACTTTGTATTCGTCGGGAGATACCACAGGCTATAAATAAACTGCTGTTAGACGCTATGTCAGTAAGCACATTTCATTGAGGTAGGGTTCATTTTTCAGAATATCCTTTAATTCCTTTTCCTTACTTACTGTCTATAATTCAAAATTTAAACAAGTTTTCCGAAAAACATAAATAGCGTTCCGTGGCTTCAAGGAGCGCATTAAAATTATGAATTATGATATAAATATGTAGTTGGTGAAAGTATGAAGACATCAAACATTTTTTAAAGGGGTTTGCTCCCACTGCTAAGACTCCTACGTGCAAGCGAATTATTGAAACATAATTGTACCAAATATTTCTCTCCCGAAACGATCTAGTTTGTGTCGTTTGGGCGTACCCCTCTGTTCCTCTCGCTCCCGCTCTGTAACACACACTTTCTCTCTGCAACATTTACTCCCTCTCCCTCGCGCCCCCTCTCCGTCACCCCCGCCCCCTCCTCTCTCATCCACGTCCTCTCTTGCTCTTTAAACGCGATTTACATTGAATTTGAATTCAGTAGTTGTTTGAATTAACACAATTGATTTGCATTCAATGGTTGAAATTTATCTAACGGAATAGCAAACAGCCCCGAGGCAACACAGGTCCTGTACAACTTAAGTCATTATATCATGTTGTGTTGGATTGGTATATGGAATGGAGTTTTTATTGACACATGTATTGTAATTTTTTTATAAGCAATATTTTTATTCAGATTTCTGTCTGAAAAGGGATTGGGGAACAGGCAGAGTCTATATTAAACCCTTCTCCCTGTATTTACATAAAGAAACATACATACAAAGTGCAAATATTTTACAGTGAGTGTGTTATAGTTGTCTCTGGAATGGATTTACAGTTTAGTAATAGGCAAATAATGTACAAGTGAATATATATTTACACTGAATGGTTATAGTTGTCCCTGGAATCGTCTGGTGATTTCGAAAAACGAGTGAACAGTTTTAAAAATAATGAACGAGTTTTCTATGTTGTCAATTCCATACAATAGGGTTGTAGTATTTCGGTGAATAGTCGGTAAATTATTTATTGTATTATTTCGGGCATCTGAATATAAGGAGAAATTCAATAAAAAATGTTCAGTGTCTTCAAATTGATGACCACATCTGCAGGATGGGTTATCAGAAATATGGCGTAAAAATTTATGTCCGTTTAGATTGCTGCAAGAGAGACGCAGTTTAGAATGTATGATTTGGTTTACACGAGTTCCAAAAGAGAATGTTTTAGGTGGTATCGGATCTTGAGCCATGAGTTTCGAATTGAAAATATTTAGAGAATTTTTTGTCTCCGAACTCAATTTGTTCCATTCTCTTATTGACGATGGTATGAAAGAATTATAGAAGATATTTGTTTTGCATTATATTCGGGTAGGCTTGTTTTTCGGAGATTATAGTGTGCGCTTTTTGTCAAGATTAAACCATGGAGATAGGATGGAGAAAGGCCGTTTATAATTTTATAAATGAATTTGAGTTTATCTCTTCTGCGTCTCTCTTTTAGCGTAATAAAACCGGTTTCTGTATATAACAGTCTATGCCTAGTACCCTTTACAACACCACATATGGTCCTAAGTGCATCCAGTTGTAGGTGCTCTAATTTGTTAGCTAGTTGGTCTGTGCAGTTGTCCCAGATGACGTCGCAATAATCAAAATGGGGTAGGATAAAAGAGGTATAGATAGTTTGTAACGATTTCCGGTTAAGTCTGTATTTAAGGGATCTTAAACAATTGACAGATTTGCTGGTTTTTTCTATAACGTCATTGATGTGTTGGTTCCATTTACAATTTTGTTGAAATGTCAAGCCTAAATGTTTATGATGGGCGACTTCCTTGATGGGAACATTTTTTAAATTCAGGGTAGGTAAAATGGGATTTTGTTTGGTTGTCAGTGCTAGTGTTTCGGTCTTCAGTGGGTTAAAGGATACCAGCCATGTTTTAACCCACGCGTTAATTTTATTCAGGTCATTGTTTAGAATATTCGCGCATTCGGTAGGGTCATCAAGTTTCAGATACAGGGACGTATCATCAGCAAAGAGTCGAACATTTGATGAAATATCATTCACAGCGTCATTGATATAAATGGGGAAAAGGAGGGGACCGAGAACAGAGCCCTGTGGCACGCCTGAGGGAATGTTTTTTGCGGTGGAAGAGACACCCCCAACAACAATTGATTGTTGTCTTCTCTATAAATAGTTATGAAACCATTGAAGGATGTCTTCCCGTATCCCCGCAGCTTCAAGCATGCCAGACCCTGTCAAAAGCTTTACTGATGTCACAGAACACTGCTCTTGTATAGAATCCCTGGTCAATGGCTTGACAAAAGTAGTGTGCAATATCTGTAAGTTGGTAAACACATGAATCACCATGCAAAAAGCCACTCTGGAGGTTAGTTAGAACATAATTCTCCCTTAGGAAGTTGAAGACATTTTTGTAGATGCATTTTTAACTAGGATACTAAGTAGAGATATGGGTCTAAAATTTCCACAATTTGATATGGTCACCTTTTTTAATATGGCAGTTACATTGGCAAATTTCCGGATGTTCGGTACTGTTTTCGTCGAAAGCGAGTTGTTAAATAATTTAGATAGAGGTTCAGAAATTTCCCTGGATATTAGTTTTAAATTATACATTCACCGAACTGTTTACAATTTTAATACACTCATTGCACAGTTACACTTTATACAGTTCTTACTTGAATACTCATGGTATTTCTAGCCAAACAAAATATACATGTAAATGGGGTGAAGAGTCCCAGTCGCGAAATCTAATAGAAAGAGTGTTGGAACGGGATGAGCCGGATTAACATACCTGAGATGGACCGGGATGGGCCGGATTTACACACCTGTGGTTCTCCAATGCATGGAAAAGTGTCCAGACTTATTGATTCGGGACCTCGTTGGGCCCCATACTCATTGAACACGGGCCCTTATGGAAAAATGTTGGCACTCTAACCCTATGTTATCGTGTTTGATTCCTGCTTAGAAAGTTCATTAGGATTTTCCGTTGTCAGTGGTGGAAGCCAGAGGGTCGGCAAGGGACGTCGACGTACAGTCGTTCGGGTGTGATGAAACACTGAGGTCCTATGTACACATCGGCGTTTACGTTACCCGGTTATACACGGAGAGAGAGAGAGAGAGAGAGAGAGAGAGAGAGAGGTGGGGTATGGGAATTTAACTTCTTCTCGACACAAACTAGGTCATTCCGGAACTAACACGGTTCAGGTTCTTTTCAATAATAGGGAACTATAGCAGAGAGAGGAAACCGTTGGACCCAGAGAATAACCACGAGGTTGGACAGACGATCCTACTCCTTGTCACGTACAAGCAGGGGGTCGGAACCATGCCACTTGGCTCAAAGAAAAACCTTATGGTCAAACGCACACGTGTTAACAATTCGGTCACCCAAACTCCTGACACTACTACAGGAAAGGTTTATTAGAGGTTATTAAAAAATCCAATTCAAACTTTATTAACTTGAGTAATCTGGATAAATATATTTGGTTACTAACTTGTGAAAATGTAGACATATTAAATGAACTTGGTCGCTTTTTGCACAAGAACTTGCCATAGAACTATTTTCTTTCTTTATCTTGGATAAGCACCATACAGTGAATAATAGGCCTACATAGGCCTAAGTAATTGCGGACTTAATTTTGTCCTGTAACATAATATATGGTTAAGTGGATTTATCTCCCTTTCATTGACAAGCCAATTGTTTTTTATTTGACATAGATCCTTGATGCATACATGTACTTATATTTTATATCTCCCCCGTTGGGAGCCATGCTATGTGTATCATGTTATATTTTATTATTTGTCTGTCATTTGGGTTTTCTCTCTTTGTTGATCTGTAACATGTCCCCTGTAGACCCTTGATTGGAAATAAAGTTATTATTATTATTATTATTATTATACCCGTTTGTCGCAATACAATGCAAGCAACACTGAACAATGATAACAGTGATCCCTCGAGCATATAAAAGCATATTTAGTGAAAGGCGACAAAATCCGACCACACAATAAAGTCGACGTGCACAAGTAACAACGGAGACATTATTTTTATTTTGTTATTTTATTAACAAAACATACATTTATAATCATACAATACATAAAATGATTTGTCAAACTGAGACACTGATGCTACTTAAATAGACAATAACACTCTTGCTGGCTTGGCAGCCCCAGAAAATAAATAATAGCCTTATTCTAAATACTAGATGTTTAAGTACCCTACCTGGTGTGTATATCGTCCATAATTAGTATTTAAAGTATTTTTGTTAAAAAGGGTGTACTTCAATAGGTATAACATATCGGATATTTTGAGTTAATTAATTCAAATTACATGGAAATATAGCAGTACGGTTGTGCTAAAATATCGCTTATAATTTGAAAGTATATGTAACTTAAATAATTATAAATTTATTCCAGTATGTAAAGTACTCCTATTATAGGGACATACTTCCCTAGTTCCAATACCACTTCAACTATTATAGAAAAATATTACATTTTTGTGTATGCCACAATATCTATATTATAATAATAAGTAATCTGGGTCACCCAGTCGGAGTTACGATGCAACTTATTTGTTTAAAAACAATTGTAGCATAAAGTGTTTGCTACAATAAAGACCAAAATGTAGGACATTTTAAGAAAATTTATTTTTAAGGGACCCAATTCCCTAGTTTCAAATTTTCACGGAAATGTAGCAGAATGGGCGTGCTAAAATATCGTTTATAATTTGAAAGTATTTAACTTAAATACTTCCCTAGTTTTAATACTACTCCAACTAATATAGAAAAATGCAACAATTTGGGTGTGCCACAATATCTAAAATATTAAGTAAATATTAAACATAGATAAACTTTTAATCTGGGCCACCCTGCCGGAGTTACATTACAACATATTTGTTGCTTTCATATCGCCCATAATTTGTATTTAAGGTATTTTTAAGTACAGCCTATGTGTTATCTTAAAACGATAGAAAAAAGGGTGTGCTTGAATATGCCTAAAATCTAGGACATTTTAAGTAGTGACCCATCCGGAGTTTTAATATAAACTATGTGTTACTTTCATATCGGCCATAATTTGTATTTAAAGTATTTTTAAATACAGCTTATAAACGGTGTGCTTCAATATGCCTAAAATTTAGGACATTTTAAGTAGTGACCCATCCGGAGTTACATATATACTATGTTTTACTATTATGTCGTCCATAATTTTTAAATACAGCGTATGTGATACTTCATAAACAACAGAATAAAGGGTGTCCTTCAATATGCCTAAAATCTATGACATTTTAAGTAATGACCCATCCGGAGATAAAATATAAACTACGTGTTACTTTCATATCGCCCATAATTATATTATAAACGATAGAATAAAGGGTGTGCTTCAACATGCCTAAAATCTAGGAAATTTTAAGTAGTGACCCATCCGGAGTTATAATATAAGCTATGTATTACTTTCATATCGGCCATAATTTGTATTTAAAGTATTTTTAAATACAGCTTATAAATATACTTTCGTAAAAACGATAGAATAAAGGGTGTGCTTTAATATGCCTAACATCTAGGACATTTTAAGTAGTGACCCATCCGGATTTAAAATATAAACTACGTGTTACTTCCATATCGCCCATAATTTTCTTATAAACGATAGAATAAAGGGTGTGCTTCAATATGCCTAAAATCTAGGACATTTTAAGTAGTGACCCATCCGGAGTTATAATATAAGCAATGTATTACTTTCATATCGGCCATAATTTGTATTTAAAGTATTTTTAAATACATCTTATAAATATACTTTCGTAAAAACGATAGAATAAAGGGTGTGCTTTAATATGCCTAACATCTAGGACATCTTAAGTAGTGACCCATCCGGATTTAAAATGTAAACTACGTGTTACTTCCATATCGCCCATAATTTTCTTATAAACGATAGAATAGAGGGTGTGCTTCAATATGCCTAAAATCTAGGACATTTTAAGTAGTGACCCATCCGTAGTTAAAATATAAACTATGTTTTACTATTAGGTCGCCCATAATTTGTATTTAAAGTATTTTTAAATACAGCCTATGTGTTACTTCATACACGATAGAATAAAGGGCGTGCTTTAATATGTGTTACTTTCATATCGGCCATAATTTGTATTTAAATTATTTTCAAATATGCTTTCGTAAAAACGATAGAAAAAGAGGGTGTGCTTTAATATGCCTAACATCTAGGTCATTTTAAGTAGTGACCCATCCGGATTTAAAATATAAACTACGTGTTACTTCCATATCGCCCATAATTTTCTTATAAACGATAGAATAAAGGGTGTGCTTTAATATGCCTAACATCTAGGACATTTTAAGTAGTGACCCATCCGCAGTTTTATTATAAACTATGTGTTATATCGCCCATAATTTGTATTTAAAGTATTTTTAAATTTATGTGTTACTCTATTAACGATAGAATAAAGGGCGGGCTTCAATATGCCTATAATTTGGACATTTTAAATAAATTTATATTTAAGAGACCAAATTCCTCAGTTTTAATACCATCCAAATATGGTAACCATAATTTGAAAGTATTTAACTTAAATAAATAAACATTTCCGGGACATTTCAGTAGAGTAAATCTAATTTTCAGGGACATTCTTTCCCAGTTTCAATACTACTTCAACTATTATCGGGACATGTAACAGTTTGGGTGTGCCACAATATCTATAATAATGAGTAAGTATTAAACATAGATAAACTTTTAGTCACCTTTAGTTTCAATACAATCCAGTCGTTATTTAAATGTTGCATAAACTTGCTACATTAAGCTGGAAATAATTGAAGTTTACTTCAATGCATTAGTTTCATTTTAATTACATGAAACAATAGCATAGTTAGACTGTTGTAAAGACCACAATTATTGGGAAGTATTTATAAGTATCAATATACATTTAAACTTCCGGGACATATCAGTCAAAAAGCATGTCTACTTGTTGATCAGCATGTTGGAGCTCCCAAACAATCCGACTAGTAGCATTATACTATAGCATGTTACTCGTGCTACAATATATTGGCTTTTGTATCTTCAACATCTATTATCCAGGGACGCCTTTAGTAAGTTTTAGTACATTGCGACTAATGGACATGTAGCAGTGAAGGTATGCTAACATATCTCTCTTAGTTCGGATGTAATTTAGATAATCAACTTGTATCTTATTCAACACCTATTCCGAATTTCAATAACGTCAATCCATTTTTTAGCGAAATGCGTGTATGACATTTACACTAATGATGTGGAAGTATTAACTTTAATTTCAGGGACATCCACCCCTAATTTAAGACATTCCATCCTTTACATGGAATATTTTCCATACTTTTGGCGTTTTTAACGTAAATGGTCTATAATCGTGCTTTTCTGTACATTCCATTCATTTCTTGAACGTACTTTATATAGTACAGAAGTACAGCATCTCCCATTCAGAGGTAGTTCCGGGTGTGAGCTCTGGAGTGGAAATCACTCCGCCATAACATCTCCTTGTTGATCGGGATACCATGTTGAGTTCCACCACTAGGTGTTAGTCGATAACAACAGCGACCCTGTTACCTATGAATAATATAACACTTAATTACAAATGTCATGCAAATTTATCTTTTCTTATAATTGATATTAGGTTTTTGTCCCTTTCACAAAAATGTTATCGAGATATCCTCCATAAGTCTGTTCTAAATGTTGATGTTAAGCTACCCGCTCCTCTTCTAAAACCCAATCCAATAATACCCCCTAATCGAAACACGATAAATCACCCAAAAGCAATACCACCCGCCCCACCTCGATCCAAACATAGAGTTGATTAAGATTAAACAATTTGGTTGACACTGAAAGTTTACTGCCCTACAAAGTTAACTTACCTTTGCATCTTCTGCTTGATTTAAAGCCATTTGTTTACCGGGGAATGTAAACCGCGATCAGCGATGGCACCTGACATTTCACAATCAAAATCATCGTCATCGAAATCACTATATATATTTCCAGCCATGTCCTCGTATCCATAATCCCCAGTCCTTTCTTTCACCTCCCCCTTCTCCTCATCCCCCTCCTCCTTATCATCACTCTCCTCCTCCTCCTCCTCCTCCTCCTCCTCCTCCTCATCACCATATTCATCATCACCACCATCATCATTTTTCGGATCCTCATAACCAGCATACTCTCCAAAATCGTTTAGATCAGGGTAAAAAACATTACCCTCCTCATCGTTTTCATCATTACTATAGTAACAATCGCCTTCACCATGTTCCCATTCCTCATTACCACATTCATAATTGCCGTCACCATCTTCAGCCCCATTTTCCCATTCCTCATCTGTTCCCTCTGTATGAGCTGTATGACAGTCATCACCTTTCTTTGGACGTTTGGCGTTCCTGTTGACGGTGACGTCCACATCAACTCGATCAATATTTCGTTTCATTAGAGAGAGTTGAAGTCTTGTTGACAGGTTGCTCCGTGTCAGTTCCTGCACCTCTTTCTTCAGTTCGTTAATTGTATTTAAAACTCCTTCAGGAGTTTGAAAGAGTATATTCTTGTCTCCAAGTTGGACAGATGCCTCCTACAATGAAATGATGTTTTGAAATGAAATGAAGTGATTCGAACTGGGCTTAAGAAGACTGTCAAGGGATCTTACGTGAACCCCAATGTGTACACGGGACCTCGTTTTTTCGTTTTCGTCCCCTCCAAACGACTAGTCAGATATCCTTGTCACCGACAACTGGGAACCACGCCGGAAAATCATGGTGAACTTTCTCGGCCAATTCAGAGATCGAACACCCGACCTGCAGGTTAGCGAGCCAGCGTCTTACCCACCATGATCCCCTAAAATGATGTTTTAGCATCAGGTGTAAATGGATGGTATATTATGGGCTTATTAAACATTATCTCTTGGTGTAATTAAAATAACATCTTTATTTCGTTTCGCCAATTCTGATTTTATACACCGAAGAAAATAAAAGAACAATTGCAACAACCCAGGTGCGGATCCAGGAATTTTTGCAGGAGGGGGTTTGCCAGGTTTCTGTTACGGAAATCTGCCATCAATCGTCTCTAAATTACATAGGCATACATAGAAATTGAGCTTTTTAAACAGAGAAATCATTTTTATACTGATGTAGGATCACTTTGTGATGTAATTTCATTGATGCAAGGCATTATTTTTTTTATGTAGCTGAGCAGGAGGGGGGGGGGGGGGGGGTTCTCGCAAATGGTTTAAAAGACATACTTATTTCTTACCTTTGTATGAATATGGAAGTGATAGGTGTCGCCCTGAAAGGAAAATAATGCACAATCATTAGGGATATTAAGGATAAGTACTTCTTTTTCTTCTATAATTTAAAAAAAAACCCAAAAAAACCCAAACCCCCAACAAATATGGATGAAATGTGTTCCCTCTTTCAAGACTGGCGCCTTGAAACCAATAGTAATAATACAGATTTTAGATATCCTTAATTTCCGTTTGGATTGATCAAATTTAATAAGTTTTGGAAAACATGTTTTTGGCAAGACGGCATTTTAAATGTCTACATTTGTCTTTTAGTTTGAAATACTGTGCTTTTAATTAATAAAACAATGACTGATCACCCACCGTCTGTCAAAATTAGTGGTTGGGATTGTGTAATCAGTGGCCTATACACGAAACAGAAAACACGGTTATTTCCCCTTCCTCAGTCCGTTTACTGATGTAAGTACACTATAGATAATTCTTTATCGTTATTTATCTTGTTTAGCATGTAAAAAGGGGAATTCCTATGAGAATTTCAATACAAAACTGGACAAATTGAAAATAGAAATCTTACGGTCATAGTTCAGGCTCGCAATATATAGCTCTCAGAATTATTTTTGCGGGGGTTTGTGTATGTGTGTGTGTGTCTATGCGTGCTTTAAATGATCTTTTGTGAATAACAGAGGACACAGTGATACCCCGCCCTCCATCGAGACGACAGGGGTAAGTCGTTGGCAACTCCCCCTACTGCCACAAACGGGTCGAACTTGAGGGGTTTTACATGTTCCACGGGCTAAGGAGTAATTATTATTTCCGTTTGTATTTTATCGATATTCCCATTTCACAGCTTATGTATAGGAAATTGCGTTGACAGGTAAATCCTCCTCAACCAAGTCGTCACAGTCTGTAGATTCCAGTGACCTCACATAGAAAATAACGATTAAAATGCTCGACGCAAACTTAGTCATTTCGGGTCTAACATATAGTTCAGTTTTACTTCAATAATCCCCTTCCCCTCAAGAACTTTGCTCCAATAGGCCTGTAGAGCTTTGGAGAATCAGAATATTATTAATATTAATACTAAAATAAAGTGATGTTCCTGTGCAGGTGAAATAAACCTGAAGCGTTGAAGTGAATCTGAATTATCATTTTTGGGGTAAAATCCCCATTAGCCCAACTTTCATCATTTTTGGGGAAAAATCCCCATTTTGTGACTTTTGGGTAAAATTACCCACTTTATCATTTTTGGGGAAAAATCCCCACTTTCATCATTTTTGGGGTAAAATCCCCATTATCACCAATTGGTGGGTAAATCCCCACTTTAATCATTTTTGGGGAAAAATCCCCATTTTGTGACTTTCGGGTAAAATTACCCACTTTATCATTTTTGGGGAAAAATCCCCACTTTCATCATTTTTGGGGTAAAATCCCCATTATTATCAATTGGTGGGTAAATCCCCACTTTAATCATTTTTGGGGAAAAATCCCCATTTTGTGACTTTTGGGTAAAATTACCCACTTTATCATTTTTGGGGAAAAATCCCCACTTTCATCATTTTTGGGGTAAAATCCCCATTATCATCAATTGGTGGGTAAATCCCCTCTTTAATCATTGTTGGGGAAAAATCCCCATTTTGTGACTTTTGGGTAAAATTACCCACTTTATCATTTTTGGGGAAAAATCCCCACTTTCATCATTTTTTGGGTAAAATCCCCATTATCATCAATTGGTGGGTAAATTCCCACTTTTGTCATCTTTGGGGAAAATTACCCGCTTTTATCATCTTTGGGGAAAATTATCATCTTTGGGGAAAATTATCCGCTTTATCATTTTTTGGGAAAATTCCCTGCCTTTGTCATTTTTGGGAAAAAAATCGACTTTAGCACCTTTAGGGGAAAACAATAGGAATGCAATCTTGCAGATAGGACAAAGGGTGGTAAAGATCAGTGTCATATTTTATCACATATAGTATTTAGTGTTGTCTCATATTAACTAAATATTGTCGGTCCATTAGGCCTATTCCCAATTTCAATATTTTGTAATTTATGCAATTTATCGCCTAATTTGTTCATTGTTTATTGCTGTAGAGTCTATAATATATAGGCTTATAATAAATTAATTGTTTTTTTTATATATCTAATAAAATTTATTAACTTTTAACTTGTGTTTGTCTTATTCTTTTGGTTTAGCACTAGACTGGAGCGAACCCTATTTTATTTACGTTCTTCGTTAAGGGAATCGAGGAACCGTAACATGAGGAAACCGGAGTGCCCGGAGGAAACCCACGAGGTTGAGAAGGCGCCCCTATCTCCATGCCACATACGCTCACACCAGGGCTCGAAACCACAGCCGCAAGGAAAACCAGATGACCCCACTCTTTGTCACGCACAACCGGGGAGTCGCAACCATGCCAGTTGACTCAAAGCCAGACCTTGTGATACAGCGCGCACGTGCTAACCATTCGCCCCCCCAACATAATAGTGCCGAGCTTGTATATTATGATTGCAGAAAAAAAAGGATTACACCTAACCAAGCACACCCCCCTTTCTTTCTCACCACGACAGTCGTTGGATGCGTAACTAATTTAGGCGAGTGTTTCTTTTATACGTACCTTTACATTATCCGCTGATATCAGATCCCCGGATGCCATTATAATCAACGAAAATAAAAACGAAAAAAAAAAAAAAAAGCAAAATTTAACTTTAATTACTACAAGAATGTGTTAGACTACAAGTAGAAATAACAGCTAGAATGAATGATAGCGTGCAATTATTTGATTGGCGATCGAGATAGACGCGCATGCGCAATACAGGACGTAAAACCCTAATGTCTAAAAATAGAGGGTTATATATTTATAATCTCTGATATCACCGTTGCACGATATTTATTTGGCCCACATAAAGAACATTTTATTGCTGATCATGCGATGGCTGCTGTGCGGTTAAAACCAGTTTATTTATACACGCAGGTAGACAGGGCGCAGCATTTCTATCAAGTTGAAGGTCATCTTCAACAGCAGATCGACTTGGTTTCGCTTTAACTGCATACATCTTATGATGTTATATATATATAATATTATATCTAGCTCTCATGGTGAACGTTGGTAGTTGAAGCAGTAAATATAGGTCTATAGACATCGACGTCGCCCATCATGAACCCTTTCTTTTAACGTCTCGACATTTTACGTGGGTCATTTTGGGCTTAACATACTATTATTTTATTTGGTCGTGTAGGCCTACAAAATGAATAATAATAATAATAATAACTTTATTTAAGAAGGGTAAAGGATTAGGCTGTAGAAGCCTTTCTACCATCCTGCCCTTCGTGAAAAAAAAATATAATACAAAAGATGATAGCAAAACAAATAAAAGAGATGGGTGAATTGGAGTATACAATAATCAGAATGAAATTATCATACAAAAGATGACAACAATATAATAACACATAGTAAAAGTATACTTAACAATGTCAAAAGGCATAAATTTTTTTAAAAAAAATGTGAAATGAGAGAACATTACCTATACATTAATTAATAGATGGACATAGAGTGAACCAGTATTATAGTAATGAATATAGTAAGACAAAATATTAAATAGATACACAGGACATTGCTTGGATACAATTTTGAAAATAAAGTTACATAAATTGTAGGCATGACGATTTTCTATTGTTAAAAGTTTTAAGGTATTTAATGTTGGGTACAGTTCTGCGGTATGATCGACATTAAGCAGTAGTTTAAAAGCCATGATTTGTCGTCTAGAAAGACATTCAAGCGATTTGGAGTCACTGGAGTCCCAGATTGGCGAACAGTAATCAAAATGTGTCTGAATATGAGCATTATAAAAAAGGGTGCGGTAGGTGAGAGGGAGGTGTTGTTTAATCTTACGGAGAAGGAAAAGTTTCTGATTTATTTTTTTTAGAGATATAATGAATATGGTCTTTCCAAGTTAAATTATGATTTAAAACGACGCCTAAAAGTTTAAAGGATGAGACAACTTAAATTGATTCGTTGTCGAGTTTTATATCAAGAGTATTGGGGAGAAAATTTCTTTTTTGGTGGGTTGTAAAGAGCATTGCTTTGGTTTTTGGTATATTAAGTTTCATTCTGTTTTGGTTACACCAGGCTTGTATTCTGTCGGCATCAAGTTGCAGTTTTGTTTGGAGAACGTCAACGGTTGGGCCAGAGGTGTAGACTGTCGTATCATCAGCAAAGAGGTCAGTTTTAGAAGAGAGATTTAATGGCAAGTCATTAATGAAAATATTGAATAAAAGAGGTCCTAGTATCGATCCTTGAGGTACGCCATAGTGAGTAGGCTTCATAGAAGATAGTTCACCATTGACTAAAGTACACTGGTTTCTGTTTTTTAAGTAAGATTCTAGGAATTGTAACGCATTTTGAGAAAATTTAAAATATTTACATTTTGTCAATAAAATATCATAATTGACCAGATCAAAAGCTTTTTTTAAGTCAAAAAATATTGCACCACAAAGAAGATTATCATTAATAGCATCATTACATTTTCCATAATGTGAGTTAGGGCTGTAAGGCAAGAGTTTGATGTTCTGAAACCTGGCTAATTCGTATACAAGAGGTGATATTTATTTAAATACTTATTAAGATGTCCGTGAATATGCCTTTCAAGTATTTTCGATACATTTGGGAGAATAGATATAGGCCTATAGTTATTTGGGTCATCCTTAGCTCCAGCTTTGTGAATGGGAATAACCTTAGCTTGTTTAAAAGACGAAGGATAGGTATTATAAAATATTGTTAGGTTGAAGACATGAGTTAGACTATGGGAAAGATGATCTGGGCCCAACCGAAGAAAGAGCGGGTTTACTAAATCCAAGCCTACTGCCTTTGAAACGTCAAGTGACTGAAGAGACTCCTTCACAAAAGATACTTTAATAAAGGGGATATGGAAAGATACATTTGACGGTACTTTAGAATCTATGTGCTCTTTTAAAAGATTATTGTCGTACGTGTATGAGGAATTTGTCGCGTCATCATTGTTCGCGTGAAGTATTTTATCGGGGATTTCGGAGAAAAAATTCTTAAGGGTATTTCTGTCCATTTGAATAGTTGAAGTATTTTTAGTTTTGTTTATCCCTGAGTTTATTGCATCCCATACTAGTTTGGGATTTTTACCATCACCGGCAAGATTTTGGAGATATTTCGATTTAGTTTTTCTAATCATGTAATCATGGCTTTTAAACTATTCCGACATCTTTTGATTTCTACTTCATTTTTGTTTTTCTTATGAAAATCGCGTTCTTTCGTTAATCTTAATATTTCATTTGTTAGCCATTGTGGTTTAACAGCTGTTTTGACCCGTCTAGTTCTGGTGGGGGGCGTGCTGAATTATTATTGGGGTAACAAGATTATACCAAGCTGTAAGAACGTCTTGAGGGTTATTTGCAGAATAGACTTCTTCGAAATTAATTTGACTTATATCGCGAATATAGTTTTCGTCACTGAAACACAAATATGGCTAGTTTTAGGAATTTTTACACCTTTCTTTGACCATGTAATACATGTAAGGAAATGGTCTGAGATTGAATAATGCAGGACTACAGTTTCTATGATATGATTTGGAGAAGATACTATAACATGATCAATTAAAGTTGAAGAAGAATTAGTTACACGTGTAGGAGGAGATGATTTGAGTTAAATTATATAAATTTAAAGTGTCCGTCCATGAGGGATTTTTTTGGTGTAAAAGGTCAATGTTGATGTCGCCAAATAGAATTATTTCATAGTCTTTAAGCCACATAGAGTCCATCATTGATCTAAATTCATCATGCCACTCAGAGTCAGATGCTGGATTTCTGTATAAACAACAGATTAATATTGGTTTTGTTCTCTGTAAAGTAATTTCAACCCAAATAGCTTCCAGATTATTTCGTTCTAAATCATCTCGTCTTTTACAATTAATGGTATCCCTAACATATAACAAAGTACCAGAGGAGCTAACTGAACACTGATCGCGTCTAAAAGGTGAATGAAAACCAGGAAATGCGATGAAATCATCTGACACGGAATCGGTTAAGTGGGTTTCAGTGAACCCAAATATATCAAAATTGTGACGAAGTAGCTGAAGTTCAGATATTTTGTTAGCAAAAGGACATACATTAAGATGTCCCATATGAAGACCTTTTTTAGTCAAAAAATCATACATCGTCATAAATATGAATAAATACACAAGACGAGGTCACAACTACGTAAATAGACACTAAAATAATGATCGTTACCTGCTAAACCAATTTCCCCCCCCCCTCCCCGGATTTAAAACGAAAATAGAGAAAGAAAAAAAAATATACATTCATCTCAATACAAGGTCTAGCACATGTAAAAATAAGAGTTATACACAGTTTATATCCAAGAATTTATCTATACATTACTCACATATCACAGGGCAGTGGGTAGTAGATAGAGTAATAATCCTTATTTATGAGTAACGTACATGTTTGGCACATATCACAGAACACAAGGTAGCACATAGAGTGATAATTGTTATTTATGGGTACACGTATAGCACATATCACTGAACACCAGGGTAACACATTTAGTAATAGCGCAGTCATCTGCTACTTACAAAAGTTTCTTTGTTGAGTTCGGGGGTGTAAGGTGGAATGGGGGTGGGAGGTGGAATGGAAAAGGGAAATTTGGCAGTGGAGGAAAAGCACCTGGTTGATACGCGGTAGGTGGGGGGTATCCCATATTCTGATTCTGATAGACAGGCGATGGAAAAGAAAAGAAGGGGTTGCTCTGTTGCGCCGGCTTAATAATCGAGTTGTCTCTAGCTTTGTTCATATCGTGGAAGTTGAAATACGGATTTGAACAAAGTCGCTAACTTGGCGGATCCGAGAGCGTTAAGATGTGTAGTGCCATGGTAGAGTTGATCTTTGATTGGGTTGTTGCTGTTCATAAAGATAGATCCTGTATCAACAAAGCTGCATTGGTATTCATGACATACTTTTTGGAGTTCCACGTTCATCGTATTAGAGACTAACATGGAGCTTTGCTTCTGCCTACCCTTGATTCCGGATACTTTATTTTGCCAACTAGAGGATATGGTATTTTGTCACTGCCCCTGGCACGAAATAACCTAGTTTGTGTCGAGTGAACGTTAAACCCCTTTTCTCCCCACCCCCTCCCTCTCTCCCCACACACAAAATCAGGAAAGAAAGGGCAGACCCCCCCCCGCGACAACACAATTTCAGGTACCGCTGGCAAAGTCGATAGTTAGAATAGAGATTGAGAAAATAGTAAAAAACATAAAACAAAGACTAATTTCTTTTTATTTCATTTTTTTTTTTTTTTTAAGAACCACAATTGGTACTCCGCAGTAATTATGCGTATATTACATTTTTTATATAAGCATTATAAAATATCATTTTTTCCACTTTCGGCGAGGGCTTAAAAAGGATCTCATCCTGTTCATCTGAAACAACCTCCAAGCAGTTGGCAAAATTGTTTAATTCACAAACATAAAATTTAATGCGTGGTCTATTAACCATATAAGACCTTTTAGTGATAGAATGATGAAATCTGTTATATCCTTGATTATTAATTTGAAAAGGGTGACATCCTCTTTAACGCAGAGCATCATTTTGTGCTCACCATATACATGTATTATGTAATCCCATTCCGATAGGTACATAGCAACCCGGAGCTTTTCTAACGCTAATTTTATTACCACTATTTACGTTAGGCTTAAAGAGACACTCATCCTACGAGCTCTGCTTTTAACAAAAAATAAATTCCTGCCTGTTGTGAAACTGTTTGTATATAATTACCCCCCCCCCCAAAAAAAAAAAAAAATCCGTTCAGTTTAATGAAATTTTCATGGAGTGTTTTTAATGGACAAAACGTTACGTTTAATTTCCGGATACTCTTAAATGTCATACGAAAGTGGGTAAAGATTCGCGATTGAGTTATTAATTTTCACAGAATGCTAAATTTCACCTTTTCGTTGGCCTCAAAAGTGGGTAAAGACAATAAAAAATCGATTCTTATAAGTCAGTCGCAACGTAGTAAAAACATGTTAACAAAAAATCATAACGCATGTTATCGTCGATAAAGGGACAATAACATTCTTGTTGGCTTGGTAGCTCCAGAAAATAAATAATACCCTTATTCTAAGTACTAGATGTTTAAGTGTCCTACATGTTGTGTAAATTATCCATTACAACCTATTTTACTTGTCCAGAGGGTTCGAAAATATTTTCAAATTGAAGTCACATCAATAGGTGTGTTAAGATGAAATTATATCATCATTTAATTGGAATATTCTAAAATAATACGATTTGTTGACCAGAATGGAGATTGGGACATATTATTCAGTTACAACAAGAGTGTTATTGGGGCTTTAAGAATCCTTGTAATAAGAGATCGGAGGTAAGCCTGCGAAATTAAAATAGATGGTTGTTACTTTGTGATCTGATCTTGACAACATCCCATTCCATTTTAGTGACCACATGTTTGTCATGATCAATCAATAGTGAACATAATCCGTCTCGTCACAAAAACAGAACAAAATGGAGTTTATGACGGTATGCTTGTTTACTGTATTCTCGATAACGTATTGTCCAGTCAATTTTGTTTCTTTAAAAAATGGAACTTCATTTTATATAAGTACGAACTTTAAAGAATGACTGCCTCTTTAACGATCTTTTTTATTTTTATTTAGCATTCCGGGGTGATATTATGATAACTGTAGCACCCTTTCTCCCATTCTAAGGGAATATTTAACACTCTTTTAAGTGGGGCTTAAAGAGGTACTCATCCCACAAGCTATGCTTTTAACAAATACAGTTTCAAGTGGGAAACTGCTTTTTGTAAATAATAATTAATTCAATACTTTAGTAAGTACGTTTAATGTAGTTAAATTTGCATGTAATGTTTTCGAAGAACTGCGATTTTGATTTTTTTAAAAATATGTCCTTTTAAATTAGAACTTTTAACTGCGATTTTGATTTTTTTTTTTTTGAAATCTGTGTCCTTTTAAATTTGAACTTTTAAGCATACACTTCAAAGAATGACTACCTCCTTAACACTCTTTTAATACAGGGGATTATTATTATATTTGTGGGCTTTATGTAGCACCATTTCTCCCATTTCACGGGAATATTACAATTCTTGGGCTATGTAGTACCAATCATCTGGGGCGGTATTACTCGACCGCGAGTGTATATAACGTCAACTTCTGAGACCTATCTTCAACATTACGTATTGGTTCTCAGGGAGCATCCAACCATGGTATTCTTTTTTTCTTACCTAAATAGAAATGCATGCTTAAAGATACATAACTAAAGATGAAATCCGGAACACAGATTAGCAGTTTGACAGGTAGGTACATGCATGTTTGGATTTACACATTCTGTGTAGTTTGTTTCTATGATACTGCTGAATTGGTATTTCAAATGTGGTAAGAAAGGTTCAACATTGATAAACTTCTCAATGCACAAGATACATTTACACTTTGATACTTTAAACTGAAAATTCGCCAGAATTGTAATATTTTTATCAGCAGATACCAGTGTTCCAGATTACCCATGCTTTAACAGTTTCCGGTACTAGGGTTTGTGTATAAGTTCGTCCTAAGAACCAAACTATATGTTGGACGTTAAGTTAATCTACAAAAAACCAAAACAAAACAGCCCCCCCCCCCTAAAAAAATAATAACAAAAACAAACAAAAAATAATTCCAAAACACAATAATGATTCTTCGGCCCTTTGTCTAGTTTTAATAGGGAGATGATGTATTTGATTATAACAATAATAACTATTTGTATTGGATGACCAATTTTATTCAACTTACCTCACAGCTGCCTCTTTCTCCTCTTCATCTTCACAACCTTCCTCTTCCGCACCTGACCCTCTCTTTTCTTCATCTTCATCTGCCTCTCTCTCTTCTTCATCGCCACAACCGTCCTCTTCCGCCTCTCGCTCCGCTTCATCATCACTATAACCGTCTTCACCCTCCGTCTCTCTCTCTTCTTCTCCAGTCTTTCTATTTCCAATCGAATCTTTTGTTCAAAATTTCTTTGACTTTTTCGCAGTTTTGTTGCCAAATAGCTGCTGATTAATATTTTCATCTTCGTAAGTATCGAGTTTTCCAACTTAGCCATTTCGGACATGATGGTGTTTTTCTCGCCAATCTGAACCGATGACTCCTAGAACAATAACAATATTACAATGGTAAAATGAGAAAATCATTTACACTTCATATATGCAATTTATTTCGTGTCCGAAGAACAGAACAATTGGTGCTACTCTAGGGAATTAAATCGATATCATGACCAACACCAAAATTGTTAGCCTCTGCAAATGTATTTCTATTGAATTATCTACTATTGAAATTTGAATACGTACAAATGCTTTCATCGTTTATTAACATGTCGGCTGTGACGTCATGTGAGGAACTATCAGTCCCTGAGGGGATTGTGGCACTGTAATACGCGAACGCATCCAAGTACACAAGCAACATATATAGTATACAGACTAATCCTGGGGCCTATTTCACGAAATTTTAACTAAGATAAGATCCCAATTTTAGTAATTTGATTGGATAATATTAGATTGATTTTAGTGCTTAGCCAATCAAAATTGAAGTATCCACTAAAATTGGATTTTATCTCAAGTTAAAATTTCGTGAAACAGGGCCCTGTTTTATAAACATTTGTGCTATGAATTTAAATATTAAATTCAGTATTGTTCCTTTTTTATAAAGTCAAAATTGACAATACCATCAAATCACGGAAATGGAATCATACCTTATTGACCAATTCTTATCAGTCTTAAATGCCTAATTGTCCCCCACCCCACACTATTTATATTCTAATAATGTTTAAATAAATCTTAATAGATGTTTTTACACTTTTTATACCAAAACTATACGCAAATGGCAGATGTAAATATGACCACAGACACTGTTCTTACCTTACTATTGATGTTGAAGATGTAAGTCGTTTCCTAAAAAAAGCAAATATTTATATATTTTGAGGGGAAGTTGAATGAATTTACATGAAAAATGCAATAAGAGAACCCCATATCAAGGAGCTATGGAAGGGTATCGCTGTCAATATTAAATGCTCTGCTAAAATGTCTTTTCCTTTGATTACGTGTTAAAAGTACAATGTACAAAGTCTTAATCCCAATAATGATAAAGTCAAAATACCTCTAAGGCCAAAGTTAGATGTAAAACGTTAAATGCAACGTATCAAATGACAATTGGAAAATGCTGTTTTTGACGTGTGTACAATAGACATTCCCCTCATTAAATTTACGCTCTGCCATTTCTCATTTGTCGTTTACGCTTTGTATATATTATCATCTTACGCAGAGCATCATCTACGGGGTCAACCTGTTTCACAGAGAATTACTAACGAATTATCCCTGTAACGGATGGCTGTCTAAAACACGTGCGTTGACTTGCACGCCTCGTAGTCATTGGCTCAACAGCTCGTGCAATGTTTACTTAACACCTAACTGCTTCGGGCAAAATGATGCATTTTACTCATTTTAATACCCATTTACACTAAATAGGAAATATTTTTTAACTACAAATACTTCAAACGTCTATATTTATTTTTCTTTTACCTCAAAAAAATGTTTGAGAATTTAATTTGTCGGAGTAACAAAGTTAATATGCCGTACTCATTAAGCCTCGTCGATGTCATGCTTATCAGTGATTGTAGCGGCCAAGCGAATATTCACTGCGGGATCAGTTTGCTACGGGGTATGCAAATATAGATATCACGTGACTTATTAACATATATGGAAACGAGGCCGAGATCAATCTGGCATACAGTAATCCAGCACACGATAGCGTTCTGCACACTATATAAAAAAATATTTACCTTTAAAAAAATGCACAATCAAATTTGGATGGTATTAAAATATATTACAATGATTGCGGAGAGGGGGTATGCAGTGTCAAAACCCGAGACATAATAGGCTACGATATTATGTTACATATACCAGTGAAAAGCACGTTCATGTTCAATGTATAGCCTACTCGTTTCTCTCTTTAAGTAGTCTAATCTTGTGGAATGTATTTATTTGCAGAAAGCCAATATCTTGTGGAATTGTTGTGGTGAAAAATTCCACACAAATGCCCCCAAACCTTGCCATAGATGGTTGTTTATATATTTGTATCGTACATTTCTACATGGAAATAGTATTGGATTTTTATAAATTTGTGTCGGATGTGACAAGAAATGATTACTTTTGGCGACTAAAGCAGAATCATGGTGAAAAATAGACGGTAAGGATTCCAAAATAGCCTTAGAACGGAGATAGGGGAAAAGCCTTATTTTCATACTGGTTCTCTATAACGGCGGACAGTAACGTAGTGGAGAGCAGAACCGAAACATTTACGTTACTGATAGTAACTAGTTTGGTGCAGTCAGTCGTTATTCATTGTCATTTAGTTTTATAGACGATCCCATTATTGAATGAACAGGTAAATCTCTGTGGACGATCCTAATTGATATATTTCGCTGTTCGCAGAAATAACAAGCTTTCGGTTTCTATTTTGAGAAGCCGATACCTAACCAGATTGCACGGTAGGGAGAACATGGCCAACATGACGAAGTAAAAGCGATAATTGATCATCCCGAGTATCCAGTCACATATACAGCCGGATAATTTATATCCTTGATAACCCGTCAAGCGAATTTTATGAAAGGCTCAATATTTTTATTTGTAATTTTCAAGTCAAAATGATTGAGCATTTTGATTTTGGCTTTGCATACTAAATATTTTATATCAGTGAACGATTTGCAAAAGTGGGCAGCTACCAGAGCATTTGAAACAGTTATTCCAAGTTTCGCTGAGTGAATAGATCACAATATTTACTTTCGCAATGAATTACTTAGCGTTCCAACATTATCTAACATCATTTACCGAATCATGGTCGACTATTATAAGAGCAATCGTACCGAACTTAATAGATGAGACGAAATTAAGTGTTCAGTAATATCTGAAATGAACAAACGACAAAGAGGGTGTGGCGTAAAGAAGATGGATGATTATTTCTGCCGGATATTTAGGATAATTATGATACCCACCTCCTTAGTATTGTTGTTATTCAGCACGTCCTCTGATTCTAACTTTCCGGAATCCATTGAAAATTGGAACAGACGAAACGAAAATGACAAAATTAGTTAATTATCTTTTAGAGAACAACCATTCACAGCCCGGGTTATGAGCCGTGTGCAAGTATCAGTAAGTGGGCATGCGCATTTACAAAACATAGATTGGCATATAAGTTAGATATAAAAAAAATATATGTATTATATCAAACACATTGAGCCTTGTATACAGCGGCCTATAAATAGATTGCTTACAGATTCTAAAGTGTTTACATATTTAACGACATTCAAGGTCAAAATGAATTTAATAAATTTACCGATGCAAGTGTACCAAAGCGTAAAACTAGCAGATGTGAGCACAAAAAACCACGAGATTTTATTAAGAGGCCACTCCCGTTAAGCGGACAATCGTAAAAATTCCCATGGGTGGCTGCTTAATGCAGATTCTACTGTATAAAAAAATATGTATTATCTCAAACACATTGAACCTTGTATACAGCGGCCTATAAATAGATTGCTTACAGATTCTAAATTGTTTACATACATAACGACATTCAATGTCTAAAGGAATTTAATAAATTCCCTAACCTTTAAATTGTGATTGTGCGGGCAGGGTAAGGGGGAGGGGATTAAGTATGAAAAAGGAAGAGCAGCACACAAATGGCTGTCCAACACTGACTGAACTAAAATGTCAAATTACACGGCAAAAGTAGAACGTCGAGTGAGCCATGTTTTGCAATAAAAATAATAATATTTATGCAATAAAAAAATTATTATTTTTGCAATAAAAATAGTAATATATTTTTGCAGTAAAAATAATAAAATTTTTGCAACAATGAAAACAACGTTGTAACTTTTATAGCAGGTATGTCTTGACAGCAGCTTATCCGGAAGGGAAACATGGATGTTGACCAAATACGATAAGTGATGCCTTCAAGAAATCCGACCTGTCCTGTTTACAAGCTTTAAAAAATATGTTAAAACGTCGGTGTCATTCTAAAACCTCGTAAGTCCGATCAACAAAATTTTACAGGAGGAACAAAAAACTTCATAACTTTGCAGATACTTGGTGGATTTGCTTGAAATTTTATTTTTGTACATTTGAAAATAACCCCGATTAGATGTTCTGTCAAATATAAGCTGACGTTTGTTCATTTTTACGATTTCGGAGTTACGAGGTTTTCATCCCCTAATCTGTTTTTTTTCTGACGACATACGAACTTTCTGAACGTTTTTGTATTAGAACTATATGATTTACCAGCTTTTGTTTTCTCGTGGTTACAGTATAAATGGGGCATACAAATGTAGGGAAATCATTATATTATACCATTTTCTAGTCGGATGTCGATAGTAGGTAGGTAGGAACGGTAAGTTACGTGCGAATTTCGGCAACAGGTAGGCGTTGAAGTAACGTAGATCTAGGAGCTAAATACCTTGAGGGATATCTCAAAGATAGTATTACCCACGGTACGTCTAGATGCCCAGTAGGGCAGGCTAATTAAAGGTATTGCCGACAGGTAGGTCTAGATGCCCAGTCAGACAGATTACTTAAAGGTATTGTCCACAGGTAGGTTTAGGTGCTTAGTAGGGTAAGTTACTTGATGGGTAATGCCAACATGTAGGCCTAGATGCTCAATGAGGTAATTTACCTGAAGGGTATTTCTCACCGATAGGTCAAATGTTCCAACGCGCAAAGATATCAACTACAGGTAGGTTTAGATGCCCACAGTTAGGTCAAGATGCCCGGGGTTATTGTCCCACAAGTGGTTCTGCTCAGTCGGGTAGGTTACTTGATGGGTGTTGCCCACAGGTAGGTCTAGATGCCTGGTGGGGTAAGTTATCTGAGGGTTATTGCCCACAGGTAGGTATAGCAGCTCAGTTGGGGCAATTACCCAAGGGGCATTGACCGCGGGTAGGTCAAGATAATCAGTACGGTAACCTACGTGAAGGGTATGCCCAACAGGTAGGTCTAGATGTTGTTCATTAGGATATCTTACTTACGGCTCACAGATACCCCCCCCCCCGCAACTTTCGGGCAAACGAGTAAAGTGGAAATACAAATTATTATTTCATTTATATATATATATAGTTGATATAACTTGGCCGAAATAAAGTGTCCGAAATCAAATAAAATCTAATTTTACATTTCTTTTAATTGATTACCGCGAATTTGTACTGTATTGACTATGGATTAAAACATTATATCTCGAGTCGCTACTTTGTGCGATATTTTTCGGTAATCGATTATTGGTTGTTTGGGATTCAGGTGAGAAGGTAGGCTATATTGAACTACATTGAAGTTGCTGTAATCACGGGTTGGAAAAGCTAGAAATGCGTTTGAGGCAATTAAATTTTCATAATTTCCTCCAGGCGCAGTCGAATTTCTAAAATTTTCTCCAAACACAGTTTAATTTTCACTCGACGGCCCAGCTTCCTTGGACTTTAAACGATTGTAAATTTTGAGCTAGACATGTATCGTGTGCCGTTATTATTGCAGTGACTTTAATAATTTCTATATAAATGCCTAGCACTGAGAAACATAGGCACTATATAAGATATATCTGACGGCCGGTAGTAATCGCCACTGCCTTATTTTGTTACTAAAAATAGATAATCCACTCCTTAAAAACGATACAAGAAATGTTATGATATGCTCCCTATAAATAATATTAACTATGGAACATTTTATTACAAGAATTATCCTGCGAATTTTGTTCATATACACCGCTTAAAGGCATTTGACATCACCATCGATAAGACGTTGCCGAGATACGAGCATTTAGAAAAGAACAAAATCGGTCCAATCGTGATACGAGGTTTGGTAAAACGCCAATAAAATGAAAACTATTGATCGCAGAACTCTGATTTTTTGATATATGACGTATTAAATGTTATTAATTCAGATTATGCAAAAAAGTGATTATCGAAAAAATGCCGTCTTACGAGGTTTTGGAATGACACCGACGAAAAACTGTTGCGTTCACAACATTTTCAGCAAAGGGGTATAAGTCACAGAACGAAGAATATCGATAGGATTCATCCACACACATATTTCTGAAGCAATGGCGCCAGAAATCCCTCTCTGGTCATTGCTGGATTGGCGTCTGATACTTGAACTTTTGCGGGAGTGTGTCTATTCTTCCCGCTCAACCAAAGCTATCACATGAGTACAGCAACATGACAGTCCTTCGTTTAATCTGACTTTTCCCTAAAACGTTGGACAGTGATTTAAGGTATGAAAAACGTCGAAAGTATGCTCGTTTAACCAATCCCCGTCTCTCTCGCTCTCTGATTTTCTTTGCATCATTATTGACCTATTAACCCATTTGGCGTTACACTGCGGCATCTTTCTTGTAACAGGGTCGACAATCAACTGCACGATAATACACTGCTTTCAGATAGATATTGGCTATCCTGAAGGTGAGAAGTATGGTTGGTGTTTTGGACTAGTTGTGTAAATAATAGACCAGCAACCGCGTTACGCTGTTTAAATAAAACTATACACACCCATAAAGTTCTAATCTATGTTTTTATTTCTGTAACTCTACTAATACGTACCCCTTGCAACACTCACAATTCTTCCAATTTATCTCTTATCCGCATAATGTACGTCTACTGACATGTTGTCCATGTATAGGATATTAACCTACCCGAGGTTGATATGATAGAGAACACGCGGGCGCAGCCCAAGTGTTCTCTATCATATCAATCCGAGGGAGAGTAGGTTTATATCTGACATATACAACGTTCACCCTTAAATTTAATGGACTCTTCTAAAAAAAGGCAACAGTGATTGGTTAATTGCTCGACAGCACGTGACGTGTTTGTTTATACAATCGCCATTTTGTGGTAATTGAACTGAAGAAAGCTAAAACAAAATGGATAGTAAAACGAAGTCAGACGAATAATCAACCCTTTTTGGTCATCATATTGACGATAGAATAGATGTGAATATAACTATGATGAGGATCTATACAAAGTCTGAAGAAAATTTGGATCAAAAGGCAATCTTTTCCGATAATTCTGACCATGAACCATGACTAAAGGTTACTTTTCGGTATGTCCAGAGAAAGATTTGACCTACTGTTTTGAGTGGATTGTAGCCGTAGCCAAAAATACTGTACAAAGGAACTCTTGAGTGATAAATACTTTCACGTCTTAGGATGTGTGGAGAAATGATTTGGGCAGGACGAAAATTCTGAAAGATATCTTAGACATGGACTGGAGTGTGGATAACCGATTTAAATAAGCCGATAAGTACGCTGTCTATTTAGGCCCTGAATGCTACAAACTGTACCAAAACAATTTTTTTTTATTGTCAAAAGAATAAAATTTTATTTCTGTGTTCTTTGTATTATTCGATCATCTACGTCAAGCGCGGTTGATATGAGCCGAATATATTGACCTGTAATGACGTCATCAGCGGTTGATATGAAATATCAACATCTCGGGACGTTATCAGCGGTTGATATGAACCGAATATATCAACCTCTGATGACGTCACGAGAGGTTGTTATAAGATATAACTGCTATGGACATCAAAGAAAAAAACTACTACCAGTTGTATATATATAAATACATACTCACTGTGCACAGAAGTCGTGACTAACTGCTAGACGTCTAGATGGTGTCTGAGAAGCCACCTTCAAGGGACCTCCGTTATAACAAAACACCCTATCGAATTCAGACCCACTTCCGTATAAAACGAGATATTCTTTCCTCTCTTTCCTAAGACCTTTTACCCAACAGTGGGCTTATAACGAAACTGCCTATTCTTTGTTTAGAAATTGCCTCATGTTATTTTTTTCAGTCTGACGCTCGTAGAACATCACCTGTCCACTGAAATATAACCGTGTTTACATTTTTCCATTCAGAGGTTATACATAAATCGACAGCTTCATCTTTACGGACAGCAAGTAACATGGCGATGTTACAAGTTGTTCAGCACCAAATAAGAGAACAAAAGGGGAAAATAAAAGATGGAGAACTGTGTGGGTGTATTCTTGTATCGATAGTTGACCGGTGTCCGATGGTAGCACAGTACATACGTCTGGAGGAGGAATTGGTTGTTGACGACGTAAGGTTCTCTAAACAGAACCGTCCCCGAGGTCTGAGCCAAGAAAGATATATTCTATCTTTGGGACTAGTCTTCTTGGGACTTCAGTTTTCCTTGAGGTCACGGTCTTCTGTGGAGGCACCCTTCTAGCTGCTGTGGTGTTGAAATTCTTTAATCTAATTGTTGTGAGTGTGTAAGTAGGGCTAATTGGCCCCTATAGCGATGCTAGAGACGAACTAGGGCACAGTAATAGTAGTTCCTGTCTCTCCGAAAAAAAACCACAGGAGAAACAGAAACTTGTTCATGTAAATTATGATATGATTTGAAAATCCTTCTATGATTTGGTCAATTTGAAATTATAACAGTAGGTAAGACACTGACTCGCAAGCCTGGAGATCGGGTGTTCGATCTCTGCATTGGCCGAGAAATTTCGTCCAGATTTTCCAGCGTGGTCCTCCCCCCCCTGTCAGTGATGCAGGACGGAGGATCTGACAGGGACAGTTGTCTAGTCGTTCGAATGGTACGACAAACCTAGGTCCCATCTACACATTGACGTGTATGTAAATGATCCCTTGACTGTTGGAATTCGATATGAGTAGGCCGTCGTTCCGCGGTCCATGCAAAATTCCATCATAGCACGTAAAGTAATATGTAAGATGACTGAGAACAGTTGCGATTGTTTTGAATGTTAATTTTACAAAAGTTGTCCTGAATGGATTGACTTGAGTGGAAGATTCTCATCTGTAGTCATTTATGGACAGGCACGAGTTCTCTCAATTGGAAAGCCAGCGAATGTAACATCGTTTGGTGATCTGGCAGATGCATTCACCAGCACAATCCTCCGATCAGGCACAGCATACGATCGCATTTATGGTGTGTTTGACAGATACAGAGATGAATCGATTAAATCTGAAACCAGACAGCGAAGGTCCCAAACAACAAGGCCAATACGACGTGTTGTGGAAGGTAGAAATGTGCCACTTCCTCACTCATGGACCAACTTCATAGCTCTTCCTGATAACAAAGCTGACCTTGCTAGTTTCTTATCAGAAGAGCTACTGGGAAATGCTCCACATGATAAAGAGGTAGTTGCTGGTGGTTTTGCCGATGAGAAAGAAGTAAAATCTTCCAAGTCCACTGTAAACCTGGATCAATTAAGGTCAACCCAGGAGGAAGCTGATACACGACTTATCCTTCATGCCATCAACATCACCTCAGACACGGTTATAGTGGCTGCCAGAGATACAGATGTCCTCCTGCTTCTTTTGGTACACTTTTCATCTTTCAAAGCTGACCACGTCTGGATGTTGACAGGAACTGCCCAGAAAAGAAAGTTCATTCCAATTGGCAAAGTTTACAAAACCCTACCAGCACATTCGGTTGCATCACTGTTGCACTGACAGGCTGTGATTCTACATCCTACTTATGTGGCCACACTAAGAGATCAACGTGGAAGATCTTTGGCAGCCATCATCATCTCCTGAAGGATTTGGGCGCTGAATACCTGACTCACGACATGATCAATTCCACTGAAGAATGTGTGTGTAAGGTGTATGGTGCCCATAATGTTCAAAAAGTGAACACAGTGCGAAAGTTTTTGTTTGAGAAATCATGGAAACCTGAGCTGATGCCGCCCACAAGTGACGCCTTATGCTACCACATCAAAGGGTACATTACCAAAACATGATCTGGAACAATGCCTGTGAAGCTATTCCACAACTTCCAGATGTCAAATAGATGGGTTGGACAAGAACAAACAAGGGTTTACCACCCATATTGATGTCTTTGGATCCTATTCCCAAAGCTTCCCTTGCACTTATTACATGTTCATGTCGTACTAACTGTCAAACAATGCGTTGCAAATGCAGGAGATCAAAACTTCCTTGCACAGCTGCGTGTGGCTGCAGAACGCCTGGTGATGAAGAAAGTGGTTTCAATGACAATTCGAATGTGTAGTAGTTGAACTGTAACACAAGTCAGAAAGATGCCTACTTTATGAATTCAAAATATAATTAAATGTAGGATTTATTGAAGCTAGATATGGTGATAGATAGGGTTGCAAAATTCCCGGGAATTTTCAAACAAGTTAAATTTCCCGGGAATTTTGGGTTTTCCAGGAATTTTGGGAATTTTCAATATGGTGTCATAAATTGAAACCCGTGTCGCTATTAATGAGTTGCAAGTGACAGTAATACTTTAATATTAGATATGTCTTATATACTAAAATCTAATAACTAATAATGTCAAGTTGTTCATACACAGGTTACACACTCTATAATTAATGCTCAATGTTAGGTAACTCTGCCATTTCATCATCATCGATGGATAAAAGATTTCAGGTTCACATGAATCCTCATGAATATCTGAAATTTCTATGCTGAAAGGATCGTTGTCAGCTTCGAAGAGTTTCAAATTAGATCTTATATTTGTTTGTATACCTTTGAGAGCAGAATTTACATAAATTTATCTCTTTAGTTTTACCATTTGGAACACAACTAACATGGTTAAATAAGGTTTAATAGTTTATATAGATGAAAAAATAAGAGAAAAAGAAAATTCAAGTAAATGATTGTAATTTTAGTATTTTTCAGTTCTAAAAATAGATTTGAAAATTCCTGAAAATTCCCGGAAAGTTTTTCCCTGGAAACTTTCAAAAATTCCCGGAAAGTTTCCCACCCTTTGCAACCCTAGTGATTATGCGTTTATACCAAATTGCAAAGCATAACTTCAGAAGTTTCACATGACTTTTATAAATGATATTTGTCGGGTTTTCAAGTTTGGGGGTCCCAAAATATTTTTTAGGTTGTAATCCTATTTATTCATGATCAGCATTCTTTGGATGTCTTGATAAATCAATATTTCAAAAATTAAAAAGGATTAATAATACAATTATAGACACAAATACTGTGCACACCCGTCACAATTTGATGCAATTTTGGCGGCCATTTTGTTTTTCAATTTTGAGGGTCATAAACACTTTTTTCAGCTTGGTATCCTATTTTTTTCGTAATCAGCACCCTTGAAATAGGTTAAATAGCCAGGATACCAAATCCTACTAAAAAATGCCTCTTGCTTTACTTTTATCCAGAATCGGGCCTAGTCTAAGGGGTTGTCTGGCTGACTGTGAGTGTCGGTGATAAAATTCTGCAATGGTGGTGGTGATCAAAAAATCCTGCTAAAGGCTAGAAGTGGTTATATCTCTTGAAAGGTTGAATTGTATTTAATATGTAATTGGTGAATTGTATATTATACACATTTGGTGAATCTATCATTGAATGTATGGTTTGTAATCATTATTTCATAATAATTTTGTTGTCTTATATTTTAGATCAGTTTTGAATTTTAGCATAGGCACAAATGGCCATAATTAATTTCTAGTTTATTGAGTGAGTGTATTTATTGTAATTTTTAACACAGACCGGCATAGCACACTTATTCTTATGCTGAAAGACGATTTTTTAAAAAAAAGTTGTTGCCCTTATCCCCGAACTGGATTAACGACATATTTCAAAAATAAGATATAAAGTAAGGTTTTTGCATTCAGTTCCTATTTAACACATCTGCGTAAAACGTTTTATGGCCGTGGTGGAGTATTTAGATGTTGGAGATTATTACTTATTGAAAGTTGCTGATACGGATCTATAAAATATTACATTTCAGCTCATTTCATTTCATGTTCAAATTCTCCATAAACTCATGAGAGTGGTTTTGGGGACTCAATTGTCATACAAGCTGTATTGATTTCACAAACATGTTACTCATAACGTGGTTGGGACTTTCCGCCATATATTAGTTACACGCTTCACTGGCTGTTTTCACTGTTACTTATGAAGGACGGAATACTTTAACGAATTCATTAAATTCTACAGCGCATACAAATTCTAGTGTTGTGGCACTTTATCTCCGTGGATCTCTATACTCTATTCAATTAAAATGAATAGGTAAGGAGTGGTGTGCAACATCATTTACACCAAATAATTGAGGTCGAGCTTGGTTTTTATCCGCATTTACATCATGCCGCGACAGAAGCTTCAAGTACCAGATTATACGTGACCAGTCAAGTAGCCTTGGTTTACTCTCCATGCATAAATGAATAAAACATATTTCCGTTTTATATATTTTATTTATTTCAAAGGAAATAACTCATCTTAGGTAGATTTATCTTAAATAGAAGCAATCCAGGAAAGATATTGTGATACTCGAGTATACACACTAGGGTATGTACCCGGACATCCAGACGCTCCCCATGATGTAACACCAGCCAAATAACCATTACAGATCATAGGTCCACCACTATCACCCTGCCGTTAAAATAAAATATTACATTACTATCACCTAGCAGATAAAATATCCACCGTCATCCTATATTCAAAATATTACATTATAGTCACCATGGGGTTAAATTGTTACATTTGCTATCACCCTGTAGTTAAAATATAACTAATTTTCCCAATAATATGCCTGTTATTAAACCGTACATCAAATGTTGGATACTGGCTATTATACTAATCGTTATTAATATACAACAACATACAAATCGTATAGTTATATCACCTGTACTATATCCTGTAACATTGATCTGTGAAGTAATGACCAACCAACATGACAGTATGGATATGGAGATCAAGTATTGTCGATCCTAACTACAAGTCAAACTATAAACTTCAATGGTTATCAATGTAGGAACAGTTTACTGGCGACAGAATATAAAATATCTTACGTTACAGGCTGATTTTCCTGATTCATGAACACAGATATGTCCACTGTTGATACTGCTACCCCATCTACTGGTACATTCACTGTTAGAGATTTTATTCATAGACACGTATTGAAGGGTGTTTGGTAGACTACCACCACCTTAAATAACAAGATATAATATGGATTTCATTTTTATAAACCTAACAAAACTGTACTGATCGGAAGTTTATAATCTATAAAAACAATATGCAGTACTGATCACAAGTTTATAATCCATAACAAACAATATGCAGCACTGATCACACGTTTATAATCTATAAAAACAATATACAGAATGTTTTTATGCTATATTCATACGTAATATTTGACTAATATCTGTACTTTATTTCGTTATCTGTGGTTAATAAATACAAGACAGAGAATTCCCAAATAGTAATTCATTAAATACGACGTTAATCTGTTCATACGGTATACATTAAATACACCGTCAATCTGTTAATACAACCTAACTATTAAATACACCGTTAATCTGTTCATACAGCTTATATATTAATACACCGTTAATCTCTTCATTTAGCCTATATATATTGATACACCACCAATCTGTGCATACAGCGTATATATTAATAAAACGTTAATCGGTTGATGCAGCCTATATATTAAATACAAACCTGATCTGTGCATATAGCCTATATTTTGATACATCGTTAATTGTTCATACAGCAATTACAGTATATATGTTAAATACAAAGTCAATCTGTTGATTTAGCCTATATATATATTGATACACCGCCAATCTGTGCATACAGTTTATATATTAATTCACCGTTAATCTGTGCGTACAGTTTATATATTAATACACCGTTAATCGGTTCATACAGTTTATATATTGAGATAAGTATCAACAAGTACTGACTGACCTACAGTTCTACCCCATCCACTGATGGTACATTTTTGACCAGTAAAACTTGATCCATATGGAGCCAAAGTAACGGTGCTGACAGCTGAACTTCCGGTATTGGCATTGGATGCAAGTCTCATAACAGAAATATCGTTAGGGTATCCATTGGCATTACCATTGTAGTTAGGATGCTTGAAAATAAACAAAAATGTGCAAAGCATTGCATTTTATTAATATTAATTTACGACAACGATGCCTAGAAGCGGACCCATCGTGATTAGAATTTCGATTATAAGCGGAAACTTAATCGGCATTTGCTGTTCGAAAACAAAAGCAAAAAAAAAAAAAAAAAAAAAAAAAAAAAACAAGAAAAAAAAAACCGGAAATGTGCAGTCAAATTGATACTTTTACTTTTCACTTCTTTGCCTTGGTTTAAAAATAAAATTGTCGATTTGACTTTACTCATGGATTGTAACTGACATGCGTGTATATCTGTCAGTGTTATGTAAATTACTTACGTTTACAATAGAACTGATATAAATGACCTGTTCTGTACCATCATTGTTGTTTAATCTGTGGTTACCAAGAACAACTCGATATGATCCGGGACTGACAAAAATAAACAACCAGAGTCATTGATTATATACGTTATTAAATGATGATAACAACAGGCCAAGTATTTGATATTATACAATAGACGTGATTGAGGTTTAATAAATTAGGTATTTTGAGGAAAACATATATGTATGGTATCTTGTATTTCTATGGCTATGTGTTATATAAAGGAGAATTTTGACATGGAGGGTATTTACAGGTAGCCAAATCTGTACACATAGGGTCTTCGTTTCATCCGAAGATGTGTTATTTTATGCGAGGAAGACTTACCTTGACCGGACACCAATGTGTTCGACTAACGTTTTCGTACCATCCGAACGACTATGTACAATTTGTCAGCCTCGTGTGTACCGTCCCTGACAAGTGAATCCCGTCCACAGGGTCATTGCCTTGAACTTTCGACTACCGCGACCGATTTTCTGAATATAGGGAATGTTTTTTTTACTGAAAATCTGTGGGTCACGGTAGCTAAGTGAATAAGAGGCTGGCTTGCTAGTCTGGAGGTAAGGTGTTCGATCCTTGCATTTGCCGAGAAAGTTCATCCAGGTTTTCCGGCGTGGTTCTCCCTTGACAGTGATGCTGGGCGTGCCTAGGACAGCTGTCTAGTTGTTCGGATGGGACGAAAAACGGTGGTCCCGTGTACACATTGGAGTGCATGTAAAAGATCCATTGATACTTGGAATTCGATGTAAGAGTAGGCCGTAGTGTGTCTGGGCAAAATTTACCACACTGTGCGGCCGTCTTCATTAGCCCAGTTCGGAGTAGACATGCAATGACAAGTGATTAGCTTCCACTAGTTTGTGTCGAGAGGACGTTTACACCCCCCTCTCCCTATATCTGCTAATATCAATTACCATCTCTTAGAAAACCTACAACGACCTGTCCATACTATGAACCTGTTTTCGTTGGTTACCATACATTATTCTATTAGGGGCATATTGCTTAGGTGGTCTATTCTTATAGTAATTGCCAACTTCTAGAGCACCAACAACGATCTGCCAATGGTATGCAACGCGTGTTCATTGGTTACCCTTGAAGTTAAAAGAATATGTAAAAAAATATTTAAAAGCAAGAGTTAAACCTGTTGGGAGAAACACAATGGGCAGCGGTTAAAACTCGGTTGTTGGCAATCAAACTTCCACCACAGATATGAGACCAGCTGCTACCAGAACTTCTCTGAAGAGATGCTTGCCAAGGGAATTGTCCGGCATAAGCATTGGATCCCCCAACAATTTTTTGTGATACTTCACTGGCGACAAGTCCTGCAAAATATAATTCCACATTCTATATTTTATTTTCTCGAAATTTAGCCAGTTGTTTTTGTAATTGCAATACCTTTACTTCAACCCTAACCTTGTTTTATTTTGTAAAATAATCATTCTTTACTACTCGCATTTACAATTCACGATTTGTCAGAAAACAACCCAATAACACATCTCTTACAGAGTAAGTAACAATTGAAATGGATTGAGGAACGGGCATAACCTATATGACCTCTCTCCTAGATATGGGTGTGTATACGAAATAAGTTAGTAAACAACAAAACATTACAATAAATACTTAATAAAAAAACACATTTTGTATATACATATTACACATTGGCTACGTTGTTCGTGTTTGTACTTTGATTATGATTGATATAGATGTTATTCTGATGTTAAAACTTTCTATTTCTGTCATAAAAACAAAAACAAGTGTATCTTTTCACAGAAGGCTGCGCAGTATGATTGTTGCTTACGTCGTATCACAAATTATGTGTATTGGTAACTATTTATGCCCGGGTATTTCATTAATATGTGGTTTTAGACACATATTTTTTGCATTTTAAGAATCGAAACAAATTGAAATATATATGCCTTTTAACTAAGGTCAGCTGTTATTTAAATCTATAGCCCGCTGTCTGTGGCAATCTGACTTTTCTATAACTAATTGTAGGTTAGATCCGTTGCTTGGAAAAATCACGACGTAAATTGTGTGTAAGAGCACGTGACCAAGACAGCGCCATATGCACTGATTGGGGCGATAGAGGTGTGCTGGTCCGTTTGATCCGATCTATGACTAGTCAGTGTGTATGGTTGTATGTCGTCTATGACTTTCCGTGTTTTTATTTTGCGAAATTCAAATATTGTTTTGGCCAGGTATGCCGCTATGTTTTCATGTGCTCCAAGGTGTGCCATTAGCAAACGAAAAAGATTGAAAACCACTGCTATAAGGATTAAAACAACTTACCAGCTAAAGCAAATAAGCACATAAGAAGTTTCATCTTGGTTGGTTTTATCAGCCTGTATTCAGATCCAGACAACGAAACATGTATTTATACCAAAAAGGCATCCTAAATATTGTGTTTGAAGAGAGGAAAATAACCAGATGTTTATTCTTTTGACCGTCTTAATAAGTACTTGGAATTAATTTATAATTCTGTAGTGCCTTGAAATATATGATCTCAGTCAATAGTCTACGTGCAAATAGTAAGTGCAACAGGAACGTACTGGCAAGACAAACATGCGGACAAGACACACTATATACACCTTATAGACCTGGACCTGCTATGTTAAATCGCTCATTGAAAATTCTTTACCCTCGAATACTTTATTTTAGGTTCCTAACACAACAAATGAAATGAAATGGGGTTTAACGTCCTACTCTTTTGCACCTAACCTGGGCTATGGAAGACGGGCATACGCCATACAGTGTGCTACGAGGGAAATTTTGCGCGGGCAGCGGCGCTACGGCCTACTCTTATATCAAATTCCAACTGCCAAGGGATCTTTTACGTGCACACGGTTTTTCGTCCCATCCGAACGACTAGGCAGCTGCCCTTGTCAGACACTCCTTCTGCATGACTGGCAAGGGGAAATCACTCCGGAAAATTGAGATGAACTTTCTCGGCCAATGCAGGGATTGAACACCCGACCTCCAGGCTAGCGAACCAGCGCCTTATCCACTTAGGCACCTTGACCCCCTCCTAACACAACAAACATATGGACATAATAAAAGTAGGTCAATGAAATTATGCCAAATGCATTTCATTTATTTTCTGACGCTTTAACATATTTATTAATGTTTTAGCGTTGCCCGAGATTACGTCCAATTTGTTTGACCTTCTACATGTAACTCTTAACCTAAACTTGCAGACTATCGCCATTTTCAAGACGTGACCACCTTTTAGGTAGGTCGTGTTTCTTGTAAATCATTTTGAGTGAAGCCTGTACAATTACAGGGGGTGGGGTGGATGGCCGAATGGTAAGTGCGTGCGCGCTGCATCAAAGGTTCGGTCGTTGTGTCGACTGGGGTGGTTTCGTTTCCTCAGTTATACGTGACAAGAAGCAGGGTCGTCTCTCCCACCTGGTGGATCTTCCCAGGTCCCCTCCCACTGCTAAAAACCCCTACGCACAAGTGAATTATTGAAATAAAACAGGGGCAGATCCAGAGGGGAGGTTTGGGGGGGTCAGCTACATAAATAAAATTATACCTTGCATCACAAAGGGATCCTACACAAGTTTAAAAAAGATTTCTCTGTTTAAAAAGCTCAATTTGTATGTATGCCCATGTAATTTAGAGACGATGATGGCAGACTTCCGAAACCGAAACATGACAAACCCCCTCCTGCAAAAATTCCTGGATCCGCCCCTGTAAAATTGCACCATATGTTAGTCCCGAAATGACCTAGTTTATATCAAGTGGACGTTACTCTCTCTCTCTCTTTGTGTCCTTATAGGAGCAGGGCTCCGTCACTTGATTTTATACTTGTTGTTGTTGTTGTTGTTGTTAAGTTCTTGTAATGTCTATAATGTCTATATAGTGTGTCTTGTCCGCATGTTTGTCTTGACGGTTTTATTTTGCGTGCAGTACGGTCCTCTTGCACTTACTATATTTACACGTAGACTACATGAAAAAATGTATGTTACAGTATCTATTGACATACGTGTCGACAGAAATCATAAATATTTCAAGGCACTACAGAATTATAAATTAATTCCAAGTACTTATTCAGACGGTCAAAAGAATAAACATCTGTTAATTTTCCTCTCTTCAAACACAATATTTAGGATGACTTTTTGGTATAAATACATGTTTCCTTGTCTGGATCGTCATCATCTGAATACAGGCTGATAGAACCAACCAAGATGAAACTTCTGCTGTGCTTCTTTGCTTTAGCTGGTAAGCTGTTTTAATCTTTTAGAGGTCTTTAGCAGTGGGAGGAAACCGGAGTGCCCGGAGGAAACCCACGAGGTTGAGAAGGCGCCCCTATCTCAATGCCACATACGCTCACACCAGGATTCGAAACCACAGCCGCAGGCCAGAGGTGACCGGCCAGCTAGAAGTCGAAGCGCGGCACTCTAGACCACTGGGCCATCCCAACCCCCGGCTTATAATAAGGGTTAACGTTCGCTTTCTCACAAGGCAGTATTCTTTATTGCTATTTTAGATAATAGCTGACCCCACGAAAATGCCTCGGTTGTACGTGACAAGGAGTAGGGTCGACTGTCCAACCCAGTGGGTTTTCTCTGGGCCCTAGGGTTTTCTTCCACTGCTAAAATTTAAAAAACATATATAAGTCCCGAAATGACCTAGTTTGTGTCAATTGGACGTTAAACCCCATTTCTCTCTCTCTCGCAAGAAAATGACAAAATTATTATATCGCCTTCTATTCTGAGAAATTAGGGATTGTAAATAGTGAAGAGTTTGAATTGTAATTAATTAGACAAAAAAAAATGTAAAGATATCAGATTCTATCCACCAACCAAATTAACTGCGTTGCACGTAAGTTGTATATCCGGTATAGTGTTTACTGAGTAATTCTGGATACACTCTGATAAAATAACATATACAATGTGTTATTCGATTGTTTTCTGACCAATCGTGAATTGTAAATGCGAGTAGCAAAGAATAATTATTTTACAAAATAGAACGACGTTAGGGTTGAAGCAACGGTATTTCGATTACAAAAACAACTGGCTAAATTTCGAGAAAATAAAATATATATTGTGGAATTATATTTTGCAGGACTTGTTGCCAGTGAAGTATCACAAAAAATTGTTGGGGGATCCAATGCTTATGCCGGACAATTCCCTTGGCAAGCATCTCTTCAGAGAAGTTCTGGTAGCAGCTGGTCTCATATCTGTGGTGGAAGTTTGATTGCCAACAACCGAGTTTTAACCGCTGCCCATTGTGTTTCTCCCAACAGGTTTAACTCTCGCTTTTAAATATTTTTTTTACATATTATTTTAACTTCAAGGGTAACCAATGAACACGCGTGCATACCATTGACAGATCAATGTTGCTGCTCTGGAAGTTGGCAATTACTAGAAGAATAGACCTTAGCAATATGCCCCTAATAGAATAATGTATGGCATCTTCATTTACCAGATTGGTTCAGAAAAGTTCCTTACAATTTGTTAGACTTTTAGCTAAAAACTAAATATACCTACGTGTTAGCAAAACCCCGCGTTGGGTCGTGTGCAGGCTGAATTACGCCATCTTGGTATCGGAACCGATCCTTCGCATTACAAGTGATTTTATAGGTTTACGTTGTCAATACAATCGGACGTGGTAGATCAGGTCACTGACTAGAATATCGCCTAGTTCGAAGTGTAGGTCGAATCCTGGTGTGAACGGCATTCGTTTGAGTGATATGGTACCTGCCAGGATGACAAAACGCGTATCTAACATTTTGAATGAAAATACAACCTCAGGTGTACACATGGTGCACAATAAAAGTCAACGAAAAGTAGGTCGATACGACGCTGTCCGGTTAAAGTTCTCCCTCCTCGCATAAAATCACTAAATACTTCGGATGGAACGCCAACCCTAGGTGTACAGATTTGCGAACATGTAAAGAATAGTAGGCGGAATCGAAAAACAAAATAGTCATAGAAAAACAAGTTACCATATATATGTTTGCCTCAAAATACCTAATTTATTAAACCTCAGTCTCGTCCATTGTATGAATATCAAATACTTGGCTTGTTGTTATTATTATTCAATAACATATATAACCAATGACTGGTTGTTTATTTTTGTCAGTCCCGGATCATATCGAGTTGTTCTTGGTAACCACAGATTAAACAACAATGATGGTACAGAACAGGTCATTTATATCAGTTCTATTGTAAACGTAAGTAATTTACATAACACTGACAGATATACACGCATGTCAGTTACAATCCATGAGTAAAGTCAAATCGACAATTTTATTTTTAAACCAAATAAAAGAAGTAAAAAACAAAAGTGACATTTTGACTGCACATTTTCCTCTGCCTTTTCGTACTTGTGGGTGCATTGTGAACAACTTCCGGCGTATATATAAATCTTTTTTTTTTTTTTTTTGCTTTTGTTTTCGAACAGCAAATGCCCATTAAGTTTCCGCTTATAATCAAAATTCTAAGCACGATGCGTCCGCTTCTAGGCATTGTTGTTGTAAATTAATATTAATAAAATGCAATGCTTTGCACATTTTTGTTTATTTTCAAGCATCCTAACTACAATGGTAATGCCAATGGATACCCTAACGATATTTCTGTTATGAGACTTGCATCCAATGCCAATACCGGAAGTTCAGCTGTCAGCACCGTTACTCTGGCTCCATATGGATCAAGTTTTACTGGTCAAAAATGTACCATCAGTGGATGGGGTAGAACTGTAGGTCAGTCAGTACTTGTTGATACTTGATCCAGTGTATTAATATATAAGCTGTATGCACAGATTGGCGGTGTATCAATATATATATAGGCTAGATGAACAGATTGACTTTGTATTTAACATATATACTGTATGGGCTATATGAACAGATTAACGGTGTGTTTAATATATATATATTTAATATATATACTGCATGGATAGATTGGAGGTATATTTAATGAATCACTAATTGTGAATTCTCTGTCTTGAATTATTAACCACAGATAACATAATGAAATATAAACACATATATTAGTTAAATATTACATCTGAATACAGTATAACAACTTGCGATTAGTGCTGCATATTTTTTTATAGATTATAAACTTGCGATCAGTACAGTTTTGTGAGGTTTATAAACACCCAATCCATATTATAACTTGTTATTTAAGGTGGTGGTAGTCTACCAAACACCCTTCAATACGTGTCTATGAATAAAATCTCTAACAGTGAATGTACCAGTAGATGGGGTAGCAGTATCAACAGTGGACATATCTGTGTTCATGAATCAGGAAAATCAGCCTGTAACGTAAGATATTTTATATTCTGTCGCCAGTAAACTGTTCCTACATAGATAAGCATTGAAGTTTATAGTTTGACTCGTAGTTAGGATCGACAATACTTGATCTCCATATCCATACTGTCATCACTGGCCACCAATTCATGTTGGTTGGTCATTACTTCACAGATCAATGTTATAGGATATAGTACAGGTGATATAACTGTATGGTTTGAATGTTGTTGTATTTTAATGACGATTAGTATAATAGTCAGTATCCAACATTTGATGTACGGTTTAATATCAGGCATATTATTGGGAAAATTATTTATATTTTAACAACAGGGTGATAGCAAATGTAATAATTTAACCCCATGGTGACAATAATGTAATATTTTAACTATAGGATGACGGTGATATTAGTGAAAAAATCTTTTAACTGCGAGGTGGTAGTAATGTAATATTTTATTTTAACGGCAGGGTGATAGTGGTGGACCTATGATTTGTAATGGTTATTTGGCTGGTGTTACATCATGGGGAGCGTCTGGATGTCCAGGTACCTACCCTAGTGTGTATACTCGAGTATCACAATATCTTTCCTGGATTGCTTCTATTTAAGATAAATCTACCTAAGATGAGCTATTTCCGCTGAAATGAATAAAATATATTAAACGGAAATGTGTTTTATCGATTTATGCATGGAGAGTAAACCAAGGCTACTTGACTGGTCACGTGTAATCTATTTAAGATAAATCTACCCAAGATGAGTTATTTCCCTTGAAATAAATAACATATATAAAACGGAAATATGTTTTGTCAAGTACTACTTCATTAGACATGTGCTGGAAGCTTCGATCGTGTCCCGATGTAAATGCGGAATTACACCACTGTCTACCTCAATTATTTGGTGTTAATGATGTTGCACACCACTCCCTACCTATTCATTTTAATTGAATACGGTTGGAAGTATATCCACAGAGACAAAGTGTCGCAACACCCTAATGTTTATGCGTCGAAGAGAAATTTATTACATAAATAATTAAATAGATGCGAATATGCAATGAAGTATTCAGTCCTCCATAAACACAAGTGAAAACTGCAAGTGTCACGTGTAACGGACCTACGGCGGCATGACCCCCCCCCCTACATCATGAAAAGCGACATGCAATAAAATGAAATGGAGTTTAATGTTCTACGGATCTGCTCCGAACTTGGCTAATGAAGACTACAGTGTGCTATGAGTACAATTTTGCCCTGACAGCGGTATTACGACCTACTATTATATCGAATTCCAACTGTCAAGGGATCTTTTACGTGCACACCAAGTTGTACATGGGACCGAAGACTAAACCACTGCCTTTGTCAGGCCCGGCATCAATGACAAGAGTGAATCATGCAGGAATCACGAAAAGCAAGTTTGGGAAATCTGTCATTGCTTTGAGGAAAGTTTTAATGGTATTCACTATAGCTAGCTGTATTTCACAATTTCGGGAAACAATGGCAAATTATTTGCACGTCAATGAGACAGTTTGCACGAGAATTGAAAATGAAATGAAATGAAATGGAGCCCTACTGTTCTTCTCCGAACAGAGCTATTGACGACGGGCATACACCATACGGTATGCTTTGAGGGAATTTTTGCCCCGATCAGTGGTACTACGACCTGCTCATATCGAATTCCGACTGTGAAGGATCTTTTACATGTGCGCCAATGTGTACACGAGACCTCGGTTTTCGTACCATCTGAACCACTAAACAGTTGAGTAATCACCCACCGTCCATTAGTGAAACAGTGAATTCGACAGATTGCACGACAATCGGGTCACCATTCATGGACCATTGATCGAATAGTGGAAACATCAACTTGATTCACTATTGAACTGACTAGTTTCACTACATTACTTCATTTCCCCCATTACTACATTGTCCAAACTCGTTCTTAAGACTGGATTCACTGTTGCACTGAAAAATGCATAATCAATCGGTCAGTGTATAATGAAGTATTTGTAATTCTAAAAAAACACGAGTATACTATTAGTTGTATTATATGATACTTTATGTTATTGTTATTGGCAGTTTAATAATAATTTTGGCGACCATACCATATTGGATTCAAGATGGCGACCTTTGCTCAAATAACGCTGGAATGTAATATATTAGACTCGGCATCCCAAAAACCAATTGAAAGACATATTGGAACACATGTCTACAGCATGCGACAACAAAATAATTAAAAAAATCCATTATTGGCCAATATAGCCGCCATTGTGGCGTCCATATTGGTTCAAAGATGGCCGCATTTGCTTGAAACGCATTGGAGTATAATTGTGTGAACTTGGCATACCCGAAAACATATTAAAAGACATATATAACAAAATTTCCAAAAAATCGATTTTTGGTCAATATGGCGGCCGTTTTGCCCGTCATATTAGATCCAAGATGGCTGCCGCTGCTCGAAACACGTTACAGTATAATTTGTTGAACTCGGCATACTCGAAAACATATTAAAGACATACTTTACCACATATCTACCGCATACGACAACAAAATTTCCAAAAAATTCCATTTTTGGTCAAAATGGCGACCATATTGGATCTAGGGTGGCCACCATTGCCAAAAAAACGTTGGGGTATTATTTTTGGGACTCGGCATACTCGAAAACATAAAAAATACATATTGAAACACAGAGGACAAAAATCTCGAAAAACACATTTTTGGTCGCCATTTTGAAAAAAGCCAAATACCCGACCGAAAAAATCAAGAAAGAACAAAAATTTTGCCCTAATTGTTTTTTTCAATTAATTTCGCCTAAAAAGATAGTAGAAAAGTACATTTGGTCCCACCCCTATTACATAAATGACCGTCAACGTTCTAGTAGATCTCGCAGCGCTTTTTAGAGTCGTGTGACGTCATCCGTCAGCGCCAAGCACTGGTTTGAAAAGGAAGTGGTTACATTGCCGCACCCTATCCTACTAGGTTGTTTGCAATCGACACGAATCGGCCAGATATGGCTGTTAGGGACCATAATCCATCGATCTATGCAGCGGCCGCCATATGTATATCTGCTGTGAACCAAATTGATGTTTCTGATTTTAATCCTACTGAATCCAACCTGGGAGATTTTCTATCGTTGCTATGTCGATTTTGTTTTTATAATTAAATGTTGAATGATAATTGTGAGTACAAGATTAATGGGGATTAAGACACGAGAAATTTAGATGTAGCTATGGCGAGTGTGGTGCCAGGCTTACTCTTCCAGGACACAAGGTACACTGTTTGTCGTGTATTTACTACACCCCAAAAATTGAATTAGCCCCCCCACCCCCAAATATTTCACCAACAATAATGAAATGTTAGGAGTGTTCTAAGTCGGCCACATTCTCAGCCCCTCCATACCCCCACCCCCCATTTTATGAGCTGGTTACGGACCCGATTGTTCGTACTTGGTTTTATTGTATTTCGATACTCTGCGTAGATTACACAAAATAAAAGGTTATTACAGAAACTTGATAAATCCAAAAGGACAGCCGATTTCCTCAAGTAGTATAATAAATTAAATTTTTAACTAAATTTATGTTTTTGTTTATTTCGGTTATACTTCTACATATGCCAAGTTCACAGTCGTATGCAAGACGTCCTATATAATCCCCGATATTGTTGAAAGAATAGTCTTCGACACGTGGTCCAAATATATTAGTTGCTGGATTTCATAAATATGTGTTCTAGATTATTGCATAAAATTTGAAATGAAATGAGGTTTAATGTTCCACTATTCTGCTCAAAGCTGGGCTGATGAAGACGGGCATCTGCGCTACGACCTACCCCCATATCGAATACCAACTGCTAAGGTTTTTTTTACGTGCAGCCAAAGTCCGAAGGACTAAACAGCTGTTCTTGTTTGTCACGCCCTCCATCCTGCATCACTGACAAGGGGGAACCACGCTGAAAAATCTGGATGAACTTTCTCGGCCAATACAGAGATCGAACATCCGACCTCCAGGCTAGCAAGTTAGCGTCTTACCCAACGAGCCAACGCGACCCCCCCCCCCCCCCCCAACATAGAATATAACGATCAGATCACATAATATTATTTATCATAAGGCTGATAATTTCATTTTTAACTTTTTTAGTTCACCCACTTATACACATGAACAGTAGCATCCAATCAGAGGTTGTGATGTAGCGACCTCAGAGGTTGTGACGTAGCGACCTCCACAAAACCTTGTTGTTGTTCTTGGTGTTTAACGTCCGCTTCCACCGAAGGTGATATCGCAGACAAGTCTTATTTTTCATTTTCATTATGTTAGCGCACGCGCACGGGTCTTTGCTGTGGGAGGAAACCGGAGTGCCCGGAGGAAACCCACGAGGTTGAGAAGGAGCCCCTATCTCCATGCCACATACGCTCACACCAGGGCTCGAAACCACAGCCGCAAGCCAGAGGTGACCGGCCAGCTAGAGGTCGAAGCGCGGCACTCTAGACCACTAAGCCATCCCAACCCCCGGCTCATAATAAGGGTTAACGTTCGCTTTCTCACAAGGCAGTATTCTTTATTAAAGAGACAAATGTAGCATGATACGCTTAGGCGAAGCAGGGTGTAAAATGTCTACCCTTCCACCCCCTTTCAGGCCCATGCCTTTAATTGTTCGCTTTTTAGCTGTAGGCCTATTTCTGTAATTTATTTAAACACTCTGTAAGATAACGACCACACAACATAGAAATTTCCCCGGGTCACGATGATTCACTATTTAAAGTAAATATTAAAATAACTAAAGCCGCTTGGTGAACTATGCATTCATATTATTATATAGGCCCTATAAATGAACAATGGTCATGTTGTCATTCACACATAGGAAACATCTCGCAAACTTCAGTTTGTTACTGTATAAATGAAAATGAAATAAAATAGGGTTTAACGCCCTACTGGTCTGCTTCTAACCTCGGCTAAAGAAGACTCGCTAATGCCATACAGTGTGCTATGAGTGAAATTGTGCCCTGGCAGCGGCGCTACGACCTACTGTTATATCGAATTCCAACTGCCAAGTAATCTTTTACACGAGACCTCGGTTTTTCATCCCATCCGAACGACTAGACAGCTTTCCTTGTCAGGCCCTCCACCCTGCATCACTGACAAGGGGAAATCACGCCGGTAAAATAAATTTAGAATTAGAAGTACCTGAATGAATTGTGCGCAATTGTTTTGTTTTCTGTGGCACGCGGCTTGTTCTTGGTCCTTAAAATGTTATGTCATTATAGTCATTTGAAATATAAATAGAATTTTTTTTAAAAAATATTAAGTTATATGACTAGTCGTTTAATTATTCGTTGTATTGATACAATAAATGACTCTTATATCCGGCAGCATGTTGACACACATCACCCCACCACCAAAACACCAATAGGCCTACAATAGACACGCCGTTTAGACAAAAATAACTAGCATATATAACAGGCGTAAAGTATCCTGGAAGCATGTCTATACGTGTTACATAATTATATAGATATATTGTGTATGTTTTACTTAGTTTTATCTATCTATAACCGGATATAATGTTTATTTTACTTTCTATTATGTTTTCAATGTGTATGTACAGTGAAGCCATTGTGATTGTCTACTGCCCGGCTCTAGCAGATGACAAAAGCGTAAAAGTTGTTAATATTAGCGGTAGCAACATAGACAAAGTCACTTTACACAACCCGTTCGAGACTTTAGGAATGTATCAATCGTTGGTGTGGAATCCAGCCAATCAAAGACTGTATTACATCAACGATACTAGTATTGTGACCAGTGATCTCCGTGGAAAATATTTACAAATTTTACGAAACTTAACGAATGTAATAGCATTTGATTTGGATGTTAAAAGACAATGGCTGTTCTACGCCGAGGCGTCTCATTCAGAACAACAAATCAAACGTTATTCGTTAATCGATCATTCTACAACAAGCGTTGCCAGCAAACTTTTGTCTATTTCTGCTGTTGCCGTTGATGAATTTAAGGAGATCGTATTTTGGGGTTCCTTTACAGGTTTAGAGCGCAGCAACTATGACGGTACAGACAGTAGGGTGTTACTACAGACCCTTTTCACGCAATTGTTCATTGAAATAGATAAATCACAAGAAATCATCTACTACAGAATATTGCGTAGTGATAAACTTCGTTCTATGGACTATAATGGCTCAAATAGACAAACTTTCGACGAAACGACATCTGCTATGGTGGCGTGGTATAATTATCTACTCCTGTCACAGAGAAACAATATTGTGTTGGTCCAATATAATAATGGAAATTTAACATCCAGTGAAGTCATATACACCGACGATGACAGTAAGATCCACATTTTAGGAATGACAGTTATTTCAGCTAACCCAACAACCACACAACCTTCGACCTCGACATCATCATCGACGTCGTCAACGTATTGGCCCACTTCATCAGATCCAGAGGTTATATCATCAACATCTACTATCGCACCAAGTATAGTGACATGGCGTATGTCAACTCCCTTACCCGGTCAAGACCCCTCACTCGGTTTAATTATTGGATGTGTAATTGGTTTAGTTTTGGCAACTGTTATCGTCGTCTGTTTGATCATCTGGTGGAGAAGGAACAGGGGGACAGCATCCTTCACTGCCGTACCCATATGATCAGGGGGGTTGGGATGACCTAGTGGACTAGAGTGCCCCGCTTTCAATAATTCGCTTGCGGCTGTGGTTTCGATCCCCGGTGTGAGCGTATGTGGCATGGAGATAGGGGCGCCTTTTCAACCTCGTGGTTTTCCTCCGGGCACTCCGGTTTCCTCCCACTGCTAAAGACCTCTACGCGCAAGCGAATTATTGAAATAAAATTGAAAACAAAAACCATATGTTAGTCCCGAAATGACCTAGTTTGTGTTGAGTGGACGTTAAACCCCATTTTCTCTCTCTCTCTCTCTCATATGATCAGACACAGTGATCAGCCATTAGGATGACTTAGGAAAATCTCACGTCATCACGGTATTTTGCAAAGGGATTAGCCAGAATGATCAACCACTGGGACGACATTGGAAAACTTCACAAACTTTAAATTGGCAGATTGTTATGCCAGACTTGTTATCCTGTGGACATATCCATTACCCATATACCAAAAGATGATCGATTAACCGTTGGGATGACCTGGGAAAAGTTCTCAAATTTAAAATATGGAGAAGTGTTATATACATCCTTACCCAATGGACGTATTCAGTACCTATACACAGGGTGATCAACCGATGATAACCGACTTGAAACTGTTATAATTGCAATAATTTATCAACAGATTTGCCTAGATAAAGACAAGAGTATCATCGTCGAAGCGTTGCATGTTAATAAAACCAGTAATTGTTAATCCATAAATAGTGTTAGTGTGTTATTGTTCAATTACTAGATAACTCTTCAAGAAGGAAATTTAGCAACATGATAATGGAAGGAAGTACTCAATTCCAGTTTTGCTGCAATATTTGTGTTTTAAAAAGAAATTATATATTTATTTTGTATTTGTTTGTTTATATCTTAACATAAACTATTAAATTTGTTTGGTTTGAATTCATGGATTAACCATTTTTATAGCTTCACGTTTTAACGAAGATGAACACATCATTAGTTGATATTTCATACCTTCACAGGCGTAACTGTATCACTATGGTGCCAGCATAAAGTGTCATTAACAGTTATGCTAGGTCCCAACTATCACGATTCGCACAAAACGTGCGAGATTGAACAGACGACCTTACTCCTTGTCACCTGCAACCGCGGAATCAAAAACCCACCAGTTGACTTAGTGACAGGCCTTATGATACAGCGCGTGCACGTGGTAACTATTCAGCCATTCGTCGCCCCAACCTCTTGACCTGTTCAGATTAATATGGAAGTTTCGTACTTTAGTACTAGGCTATATCCCCCGTGTTCATCACTAATGGAGCACCCGTATCCATCAAAACACCAAACATTCGTCTCATTAGTAACTTGGAACCTTGCCAAAACATTGAATGGCCCATTTGATTTGATTTTAACCATGATCAAGACTGGAATTTTTTCATTATTTCTGACGAGTTTTTCTCGGAATGTTCATGTTTTCCTGACTGTCTGTCTGCATGTTGGTTGATCTAGTTGCTAAATTTAGAAAGGCGAGACCTCGCAAATCTGTAAATGATGTGATTCGACGTGTTACGAAGGCAATTTTGCCCGGACAGCGGCACAATGGCTTACTCTAATTATTTCGAATTCCAGCAGCCAAGGGTTCTTTTACATGCACGCCAATGAATACCCGGAACCTCGGTTTTTCGTCCCATCTGAACGACTAGATAGCTGCCCTGCCAGGTACTGCGTCCAGCACCACTGACAAAGAAAACTATGCGTCGGAAAATTCCGATGAACATTCTCGGCCAATGCGGCAAATGTTTATTGGTGGTCGCGCTCTTTAATTGTAAAAGTAGTCAATAGGAGACAACTCCACTTAATGCGCAACACTGTATTGGATTCGATTAATGTATCGAGAAAGAGAGAGAGAACTGGGGTTTAACGTCCACTCGACACAAACTAGGTCAATTCGGGACTAACATATGTTTTTTAAATTTTATTTCACCAATTCGCTTGCGCGTAGGGGTCTTTAGCAGTGGGAGGAAACCCCTATCTCCATGCCACATACGCTCACCACAGGGATAGAAACTACAGCCGCAAGCCCGAAGTGACCGGCCAGCTAGAGGCCGAGGCGCGGCACTCTAAACCACTAGCCCCTCCCCCCCCGATTAATGTATCACCCACACAGTTAATTTGTTTTTACAAGAGTTACATGTACTTAAAGGAGCAATCTCGACAATGTTTTGTGGAATGAAATTGCTTAATTTTGTGTTAAAGTCCTTTAAAGATATCTACCTTAGGACCGAGGGGGGGGGGGGGCGGTTGGGATGGCCTAGTGGTCTAGAGTGCCGCACTTCGTCCTCTAGCTGGCCAGTCACTCTGGTGTGAGCGTATATGGCATGGAGATAGGGGCGCCTCCTTAACCTCGTGGGTTTCCTACCGGCATTCTGGTTTCCTCCCACTGCTAGAAACCCCTACGCAAGTGAATTATTAAAATAAAATCAAAACCACGTGCTAGTCCCGAAATGACTTAGTTTGTGTTGAGTGGACGTTAAACCCCATCTCTCTCTCTCTCTCTCTCTCTCTCTCTCTTAGGGCCGAGACTTTCATCTGGAAATGTAGAGCGGTATCCGAATCTGTATTAGGCCTATGCGATGTCTGGATAAAACAAGACTTTTATATTATAAATAAATTGTGGTGGTAAAATTTACTGTTAGTTATCAAGTGGGCAATTCACTGTTTAAACCTCTAAAGGAATGGAAATCTGGATAGTTCCTTTAAAATGTTCAGTATACAGGCCAAATGGATTGTCATTGAAATCTGCCAAAATTGAATTCTAATTCATATTCTTAATATCAAATATAATGGAAACTATTAAAGCCCCAATAACACTCTTGTTGTAACTGAATAATATGTCCCAATCTTCATTCTGGTCAACAAATCGTATTATTTTAGAATATTCCAATTAAATGATGATATAAATTTCATCTTAACACACCTATTTTTTAAAATTGGAAAAATTCAACCAATTGATTTGAAAGGTCTAACGTAAATCTTTGCAAATGTGACTTGGATTTTAAAATATTTTCGAACCCTCGGGACAAGTAAAATAGGTTGTAATGGATAATTTACACAACAGGTAGGACACTTAAATATCTAGTACTTAGAATAAGGGTATTAATTATTTTCTGGAGCTACCAAGCCAGCAAGAATGTTATTGTCCCTTTAAGTTAGAAGTTCCGGCCCTTTAATGTCGCTACATTTAATTATCAGATAATTGAATTTCTAATAATCCTTAATGACATACCAGTATGTATAATAGAAATTATAGTAGGTTTGTGTTACTGATGGCATTCCATAGGGTATGATAAGAAAGGCATTCTATACCATAATTAAAGGATAGACGAAAACAAATGTCATTTTGGGGGTCCAAATCTTTAATCAAATGGAATGAAATAGGGTTTAACGTCTTACTGTTCTTCCGACTGGGCTAATGAAGGCGGGCATACGCCATACAGTGTGCTATGAGGGAAATTTTGACCCACACAGCGGCACTACGACCTGCTCTTATATCGAATTCCAATCGTCAAGAGATATATCATGTACACGCCAATGTACATACGGGACCTCGGTGTGTCGTTCCATCCTAACGACTAGACGGCTGTTCTTGCCAGGCCCTCCAGCCTGCACATTTGGAAATCCCGTTGAACTTTCTAGGCTAATGCTGGGATCGAACAGCCGACCTCTAGGCCAGCGAGTTTTTTGCCCCCTTAGCAAAATCTTAAAACTAATCAAAGTATTGTTATACCCAATGCAATATGCTATAAGGGGAATTTTGCTCGGACGGCGGCGCTGCGACCTACTCTTTTTTTTAGTTATGTCATGGATTCTATTACGTGCACGCCAAGGTATATGGGAAGCTCGAAAGGCCAGATGTTACTTTTTGCACAATTGACAAGGGGGTATTCCACAAAATTAAATGCGATATAAATATAATTCCCCGTCAGACCCGAGTGGCGTTTTTAGTTTACAAAAACACTGTTTAATATGAATATTTTTATATAACTATAATATAATATTAATACAATTATAATATAATTATATACATGTAATTATTCGCTGATGAGTTCATTATATCATTGATTCAAACAGCACGACGAATGCCATTTCTACGTTGATGAACCGAAGATGAGTTTGTGGTAAATGCGCACACAGCAGTCACTAAATATTTGACTCACCTCAGCACATTTAAGAAGATGATTAAGATGATAAGGTTGACGAATTATTCATGTAGAGATTTTAATCACCATAACATAAATAATTGGAACAGTAACAACCAGACTAACAATATCGGTTACACTATCCATGCACAATAACCTTATCCAGAGACAAAAATACGTCAAAAATAACACATGACATAATTATATGGAATACAAATTACTTGAATATACTAATAATTCGTCATTAATCACACAGATTAATGACAATAATTATCTTTGTACGTTACAAATAATCGCCATATATTCACTCTGGTATTGCTGAATGTTTCAGTCACAAGTATTTGTACATTAATAAACTATAGTGTTATTGTTATTTATTACAGTTTATGAAAACTGGTGAACACGTTTGCCGATTATGGTTATAAAGTTTGATTTACAAACATTTGTATAGTTTATTTGTAAGAGGTATGATGAACAATATTTGCTAAGGTTGAGTGCGTCAACATCTTCAACAAAAGGCTTGATCTCGCCTTTACTGCGTACATCTTATCAAGCCCTTCACGAAATACCCTGCATATTTCGGCACTAATTTCGATTGGGTACAAGCTGAGCTTATGAGCCTATCAGATTCCCCGATCGTTGCAAATACCAAGTCTCGCGCATACAAGCTAAAATATCTGCCTGTAATAATCGAGTTGCAAAGTTCAAGGGTGGTTCGTAGAGATCTTTAGCAGTGGAAGAATACCAACGAGGTTGGTCACGTGATCCAAATCCGTGTCACGTACAACCAGAAAATCGAAACCACGTCAGCTGACTCAGTGACAGACCTCATGATACAACGCCAACGCGTTAGCCACTCGGCCATCGAACCCCCGAGGTCCGATATAAATATTTAGATACTATGCGATACAAATATAAACAGTAAGATATTTAGACGTGATATGAATATAGACAAGTAGATATTTGGATGTGATATAAATGTAAACAAGTAGATATTTAAATGTGATTATGTAAACAAGTAGATATCTAGATTTGATATATATGTAAACAAGTAGATATTTGAATGTGGTATAAATGTAAACAAGTATATATTTAGATGTGATATATATATGTAAACAAATAGATATTCAGGTGTGATATAAATGTAAACAAATAGATATTTAGGCGAAATATTAATATAAACTAATAGATATATAGATGCGCTATAAATATAAACAATCAGATATAAACAAGTAGATATTTAGATATGCACAAGTTTATACATATTCATCCACACTGAAAGTCCAGGGCTTATCAGTTTCTTCCTATCTTTGGCTTACAAAATTATTAATGGATGGTTGTCCTCACTGGGGCACCAGTGCTGATAATTGTCACTTGCTTACCAACAAGTGAGTCCCGGTTTTGATCCACGTGTTTAACAAGAAAGCTTCATTTCTTTCTTCTAACCCGACGTTTCTTTGTCGGTGGTGCGTAAGAGAGCGGTTTGCAAAAATGGTTTCTGGTTTGTCGATTGAGCGTATGGACGAACACGCGACGTGTAAGACCACCTTAACAATTGGAAATTTAAATGAAAGTAGGCCATAGCCCCGCTACCCAGGCATAAATATCACACTGTATGCCGAATACTGTTCATTTCAGTTTTTATTCACTGTTTTTACAGTTATATTAATAGAATCGCAATTTGGCGACTTGCCTCTTCGATCTATTGACAAAAATCGTGCCATAATTACTAATTATAGAGGTATGATAACCGTAGAGGTGATTGCTTGTTGGGCTAAGAAACTAACTGTTGGCTTGATGATAATAGCTAACATACTTACACTGGGCCTGTTTAGATTTTATTGTTGACAAATTTGGTACAAATGTACCCTTTGGCGAATTGTACAATTTTCTTAATGATGTTTTGAGAGTTGGCGTGTTGCCCTTTCTTGTCGGGACCCCATTATTTACTTCTTTTTTTTATGCCCGATATGTCTAATATCGGTCGTAAAAAAACAAACACAGTGTATTTTTCAAGGTATCATACTACACAAAATCAATTTCCAACCTCGTGGATTTTCGGGGTCCTCCGCCCCCTCCCACTGCTAAAATAACCCTACGCGCAAGCGAGTTATTTGAATAAAATTGAACTATATGTTTGTCCCGATATTGCCTAGTTTGTGTCGAGTGGACGTTAAACCCCATCTCCCCCCCCAAAAATCAGTTCGCTAACGTCTCTCCATACAGGTGCTGGATAGCCGAATGGTTAGCACGTGCATGCTGTATCATAAGATCTGTCATCGCGTCGATTGGCGTGATTTCGCTTCCCCGGTTTTACGTGACAAGGAGTAAGGTCGCCTGTCCAACTTCGTGGGTTTTCTCCGGGTCCCCCGGTCCCCTCACCCACTGCTAAAATACCCCTACGCGCAAGCGAATTATTTGAATAAAATTGAACCACGTGTTAGCCCCGAAATGACCTACTTTGTGTCGAATGAACGTTAAGCCCCAACTCTATCGCTCTGCATACGTGCGTCCCCATTTAGAAATCCTGCATACGTCATCGATGGAATTGATGCTGCCCCTTTAAACAAGAATTTACAACTGGTATTTAAGCTGAACTAATTACAGGATACTAACTATGGCGTTTTATATACAAACTCCACTTCCCGCAAACTTTTCTAAAAATAGACGACTAACACTACATTATAAGAGATGGGTTGTTCGCTGTGGTTTGAGGCATAGAAAGGTAAGAGGTTAGCTTAAAATTATACTCAATTGTAACTGAAATTAAGTTTACTTTGCATTCGTTGATCCACTGTGCACTGATCGATTTCTGACAGTATCTATAAGAAAAGATAAGATAGCTATTGCATCAAAACGTCCATTAATCACAGCATGCATACACATTGTCGTACATTTAGACATAATATATACCCTTGATAATATATTATATAGAAAACACAGATACACACATGTAATACAATCTTGTAGTACAAGTAATTTATACAATAGAAGTACATGTATATTTAAAGAACTTCAGCTAAATGCAGTTACCACGAAATTATCAAAAGCTTCAATCAAATATAAAGCCGATGCTTTGGCAATTAATTTTGGTGGGTCAAAAGTGTGTGTGTGTGAGAGAGAGAGAGCGCGCGCTAGAGAGAGATAGAGAGAGATAATTCGATTGCACGTAGGGGTCTTTAGACTGGAGAACCCGGATAAAACCCACGAGGTTGAGACTGGACAGGCATTCCTACTCGATGACAAACCTTATGATTCCGCCCGCACGTGCTACCCCCCCCCCCTTGCTTGGTGGATCAAATAGATTAAGAATTATTGTAGAATATCTCACGATTTACTGAGAAGATGGGCGATATATCATATTTAATAGAAAGCTTATCTCCGTGCAACTTATCACGCCCTTCACGTAATACACTGCTTATTTCGTCACTAATTTTGATTGGCTTCTGACCCGACTGGGGACCTCTCAGATTCCTCGATAGAAAATATCATCGCGAATACCCGTCTCGCGTTTTTCAGCTATAATTTTCACCTGTGATAATCGAGTTGCAGAGTTCAAGGATCGTTCAGTGTCAAGGTTTTTGTGGATGCAGCCGTGTTTGATTTAAATGTGTTTGTGTCACTACCTATTGGTCAAGTGTCTGCCGTAACAGGAGAGAATGTACCTAAAAGTTCGGGAATTTCAGATTAATGTAGCAAAGGTGTTGTATAGCTCGCGGTCGTTGCTCCAGGAACACCTGTAGTTACTCATACCTGCTACAGTTTAGCAAACCTTGTTGCTCGTTTAAAGTAGCTACGTCTCGATATTAAATATCATCTAAAGTGTTCGACATTGACAACACGAATTAGTTTTCAATTTAAATCAACATTGTTGTTGTGATCTTATCGGGACATGATATGCATTTGTAACCAAGGACCTGAAGAACGATGCTAGACATATTCCATGAGTCTTGTCAAACACTAAAGATTGCAATTTGATTTAGACTGCTGCCGTATTTGGCCGAAAATAACTGATTAGAAATTATAGTAAAAACTGAAACGATTAAATATAAATCAGTTTATGTAGATTTAGGTTACATTATTATAAGAGTTGCGAACCATTTGTGTCAATTTCTAGGTACCAAATATTTACGATTTAGCTCCTTCAAGTCACAAAATTTGCATAAGTGCTAGGGCCTGCTTCACGAAAGTTTAACTATAATAAAAACCAAAATGTTAGTACTCTGATTGGATAATATTTGATTGATTTTAGTGCTTAGCCAATCAAAATTGAAGTATGTAGTAAAATTTTGATTTTATCTTTGGTTAAGATTTCGAGAAACAAGGCCCAGATCAGCAGTAATATATTTGTAAAGGCCCCTCTTTATTTCTAAGTGATGCGTACTGAGTTTAGGTGTGGTGGTAGCTGTCTTGTGATCTCTATTTGTTCACAGTATATAAACAGTCAGGGGAGATTGTATTAGAAGTTTTAGAAATGAAATATGTACGTAATCTGCTGTTAATTATGTTAGAGAATATGTAGTAGTTCATATTCTATTTATTTAGCAAATTGAGGCTGCATTAAAGTTTCGATGTTAAATTATTGATTGCAGCTGACCAAGACAAATTTCATTTTTAGAAAACATATTTATATCTTCAGCATAGGCTGTAATAGACGAGGAAGGCGTTGTGTGTTAAAATATCTATTAATAACATTCGTTATCTAGGACAACATATGATGTTCTAATAGATGATCTAGCTTGATTCCATGTTAACAGGTAGTGAGTGAATGCTTATTAGCAAATAAGAATTGATATGCAAGTGGGGTTATCGCATTGATTTCGCCCTACGCTATTGAATTCCAATTATCAAGGGATATTTTACGTGCATGTCAGTGAGTAAACGGGACCTCGGGTTTTCGTCTCATCCATACATCTATACATTATCCATTGACAGGCCAACCTTCCTGTGCCGTTTAAGACGTGACACTAAAAATCACTGACCTTTCTCGGTCAACACGGAACGAACACGGAACCTGTATATTAGCAGCGAGTCACTGAGCCTCGCGGTTTAAACTCTTATATGAACAGCTTTAATATAATAATATACTTTCTTATTCTAGGTGAATATAGAATCTGAAGACCGTTGGTGATGAGACGTACAGACATGCAAACAATTATTCTGTGCTGCTTTGTATTACCAACATTAGCACCCGACCCCTTCACTGAAGATAATTTACAGCCAACCACACCTGGAGCTGAACCCGATGACAGTGATCCAGTTACCTCGTACGACCCAAACAACTTCAATACAACTGTTGATAATACGTTTGACTATGTATTGCGGATCAAAAAATCAAACGGGGTAGAACTGGTAAAAATAAAGGCCGATATTGTAGCGCTAACGAAAAAGAATCTTTCAGATTGGACGTTTGATGAGCTGCTCCGATACCTTCCGGTAGTGCAACTTCTAGAATGTAATGGACAATGTGTGCACGAAACCAACATACCCCTAGAAAAGCTAAAAATGGGACTAATGAGTCGCAACAATTTTAAGTGTCAGCCATGTTATTGTGATGAGTCATGTGATGTGAACGGGGATTGCTGCACTGTTGTGATGCGTACCCTACCTGTGCAAGACAAATTTCAGTGCCTAGATAGAATTAATCAGACAAAGCTTGAAAGAGCGGGTGTTTTCACAAAGATGTCATGTCAAGATAGTTATCCTGATATGAAAATACGAGAATTGTGCAAAGTTCCATCTAGTGGTTGTAGTATCTTGCCCGTGACAGCACAAAGTGGAATGACGTATTTGAATAAATACTGTGCAATTTGTAACTATGAGGATAATTATAAGGAATGGAAATTAGCTATGAGAGGAGAAAACACGGAATTGAGTAGCCGTGTATTAGAATTGTTTTCGTGTAAAAATGAAATATACATAAAGCAGTCTTCAGATAATCAACAGATGGAAACTGAAACAAGAACATGTGATCGGAATATGATTCGAACATGCAAAATAAAAACATCGACAATACTTGAAATAAACTGTCAACAACACTACGGTCCAATTCATCACCCAGTTGTCGGGATGTTTAAAAATGTTTTCTGTTATCTTTGCAATGGTTTTAGTCTTGGATTAACATATCCGCAGTTCCCCGGAGCAGATGGACATCAAGGAGCTGGTGGTATCATTGGTTTAACAGACGTATCATACTCGGAACCATTTGTTCCTTTCTTTAGTGTAGCTGGAATGTGCAATTCTAATTCTTCAGTAGAGTGGTTTCATCCGTACCAGGTAAGAAGCAACATTAGATTATCTAGGGCGGGAAGGCAGGTACATTTTGTGGGCTGCGCCTTGGATCTACAGTACTATGTTAAATATTTAACTCACTGTTTAGTGTTAGATTACGAGGCACCCGCTCGTTCCCATGGTTTGGTCGATCATAAAGGAGGGTCGTTGAATTATTTGACAGTCCCCTCTCTCCTAATCCACATCTGGCCATGAATTGAAATGAAAGGGAGTTCGAACAGTTAAGATATCCTCCACGTGGACGCCAGTAGAGCGGATGTTGGTTGTTCGTCCTATCAAATATCTAATCTAGATGATTTGTCTTGCAGGATAAAGAGGTAGGGCCATTTCTCGGCAAACACTTGGTTAGTTGACCTAATGCATTCTCGAATGACGGGGGTTGGGATGGCCTAGTGGTCTAGAGTGCCGCGCTTCTACCTCTAGCTGGCCGGTCATCTCTGGCTTGCGGCTGTGGTTTCGAGCCCTGGTGTGAGCCTATGTGGCATGGAGATAGGGGCGCCTTCTTAACCTCGTGGGTTTCCTCCGGGCACTCCGGTTTCCTCCCAATGCTAAAGACCCCTACGCGCAAGCGAATTATTGAAATAAAATGAAACCATATGTTAGTCCCGAAATGATCTAGCTTGTGTTGAGTGGACGTTAAACCCCATTCTCGAATGCCTAAGCTGTAGCAGAAAACTGCTGATTATTGTTTTGTTAAAACTTTCAGGGAAGGTGCTATCAAATTGTATGTTCTCCACAGCTCCAACTACAAGCTGGCGAATGTCTTCCCATACAAGACAACCATAGGACGGTGTATCATATGCTCTTTACAATAGATGACGTGTTTTACAAGGCACAAATGGATCTTCTAACAAATAAAATCAAAGACGATTTGCGGACACTAAGAATTACCAAGTATGTAACATATGTTGGAATTCTGGGTTATTCAAATAATCCATTTATCCATGTATACTTTTTCTTAGAAAAATCGCGCTTCAGAAACGTTACAAAAATGTTATCTTTTGTTAAAGATAATTGGAAATTTGGCGAACAAGTGACAAATTATTCGACTATATCACAAAACTGGAACATATCTCATGCAATAGTTTCTGATGATGTGTTATTAACCTGTTGTAAAAAAGACAAGATTGCTTATTTTAATCGTTCACTAACACGTATTGTTGAGCTCAATGATCATTACATCTGTCCGCATATTGTACAAGACTATTTGGAATTTGAAGAAGGACTGGATGACAGGTTAACATTGACCAACACCAGTTTAACATTGAATAAAGGAGAGTATTATATGGACCAGAGGAACAGCGTAACGATCTGTATAAAGACAATCAATAATAAATGGAAATCAAGTTTGGGCCAGGAAAATGTCATATTCTTCATTTTACGAATAAGCTTTTTAATCATGTCATTACTTTCTCTATTTCTAACATTTCTGACATACTGCATGTTCCCGATTCTGAGGACATCGGCCGCAAAAAACAATATGGCGCTCGTTGTATGCTTATTTCTGGCGCAACTGTTTTTACTGATCGGAAGCTTTCAGACGACTAATGATATTATGTGTAAAATATTTGGTATGCTGATTCATTACACATGGTTGTGCGTTGTCTTTTGGATGAATGTTTGTTCGTTTCACATGTTTTCTGTTTTCCGATTATCAACTGTGTCGAGGATACCAAGTTCTCGCAAACGATTGATCAAATATACATTATATGCTCATGGCCTACCCTTGACTATTATTGTTGCTGTGGTACTTGCGTCGGCTTTGACGGATTACGGTACTCTTGGTTACGGTGGGGAAAAATGTTACTTGGAATCGCCTCTTTTAGTCGGAGTTACCTTTATCTTGCCGCTTGCTTTGGTTATTATTTGTAACTTTATTTTCCTATCACTGACAATAATATCGATAAAAAGGTCCTCTAATAATGCCAGACTTATTGGTAAAGATCAACACCATATCATGGTATATATAAAATTATCGACATTAACCGGTATCTTCTGGACGGTCGATATTTTATCCAACTTTTTCTTACATGACATTTTGAGTGTATTATCCACAATTTTAAACTATGGACAAGGTATTTTTATCTTTCTGTCTTACATGGTAAATCGACGAGTAGCTAACATGTGGCTTGGTTTGTGTGGCAAACAACTCGCTTTGAGTAGCACTGAATCACCGCATGCAACCAATGATTCAGATAAAATTAAAAAACAACCCATCACGGAGGAAGTCATTTTGAAGTAATTTAATTAATTAAATTTACGAATTATTGGTGTTTTGAAAAATTCTCGTTGGAATACTCTAATGTAAATTTCGTTTCGTTAATAAGCCTACATTTTAAAGCAGTATAATGATACGCTCATATTGAATTATGTATGCTTCATACATGTATCATAAATAAACATGCACAAAACTATTGAATTTGTTTAATATTTTATATGCAAGAAAATGAAAGTATGCAGGGGGTGGGATGGCCTAGTGGTCTAGAGTGCCTCGCTTGGACCTCTAGCTGGCGGGTCACCTCTGGCTAGCGGTTGTGGTTTCGATCCCTTGTGTGAGGGTATGTGGCATGGGGATAAGGGTGCTTTCTCAACCTCGTGGGTGTCCTCCGGTCACTTAGGTTTTCTCCCACTGCTAAAGACCCCTTCGCGCAAGCGAATTATTGAAAATAAATTGAACCATATGTTAGTCCCGAAATGACATAGTTTGTGTCGAGTGGACGTTAAACCCCATTTCTCCCTCCCTCTTTCTCTCTGAAAGTATGCAAGATAAATTTAAAAGGAAATGAACAGATACTTCTAATATTGGGCGACAGAGCCACTTACACCTATTCCAGAAAGTTTTAGGTGGACTCTTGAGAATGAATTGGTGCTATGTGTAAGATCTTGAGAAAGAGTTGGTGCTATGTGTAAGATCTTGAGAATGAATTGGTGCTATGTGTAAGATCTTGAGAATGAATTGGTGCTATGTGTAAGGAGAGGTGGCTCGTCGTTCATATCGACGTTTCGATCTCTGGAATGTTCAGAAACTGACTTTGCTTAAAGTGGTTCGATTCATTCTTTATTATAAAGGCATGTACACGAATCAGCTGGGACATCTTCTGAAATCCATATCCATACCACATAGCTTCTACGCTGATAACACTTGTATTCGATCATTTAGATCCAGTGAACTTACACAAACTAGATAATTTCGGGTCTAACATATGGTTCCATTTTATTTCAATAATCCGCTTTCTCGTATTGGTCTTTAGCAGTGGGAGGAAACAGGATGGCCGGTAGAAAAACAACGAAGTTGGATAGGCAACTTTACTCCTTGTCACGTACAACCGAGGAATCAAAACCACGCCAATTGACTCAATAACAGACCCTATGTTACAGCGCGCACACGCTAACCATTCGGCAACCCAAACCCCTTGACCGAATTGGAGCAATCCTATAACGCATTCTATCAGGTCTTGTGATTTATTGAGGTCAGTCGTAGCAGTCGTGTTGAAACGATCCTGCATAACGCATCGAACGACAGTCGGAACCTAACATAAATCGCATTACATCTTACTGATGACTGAAAAATGTAACCTCGGCTGTATGACGAATTCCGCCATATTGGAACTACTTTAAAGGTCCCGGATGAAACATGGCTGCGCCCATACCGAACGTAAATTGGCGACCTATTTGGCTAGCGACCTATTCGACCGATCCAGCTGTAAGATAATGACGAAATTACACTTCTATTCTGAGCTAAAGGAATGGATAAAAAATAATATATTCTACTTTCATTTAATAGACATAACGTTGGATTTTATTGGTTGATAAATAAATGAGTTAAGGCGACTGTTATCTTTATTCTAAATAGGTTTCCAACGAACAGGTTGCAATTCCATCGGTCGAATAGGTCGCTAGCCGAATAGGTTCCCAATTTGTGTAATAGCGTCGAGTTTTCCTGTTAAAGTAAACCGGTAGCCGCATCGCAAATGTATGGGCATAGGTACATATCACTTACCGTCATACAGCCGAGACTAGATGTAGTTTATGGAATCTGTCGAGATTTGCGGAGTGGGTTGACTACATGTCATACCTTATATTACCCTCTAACCATTAGGAATCCAACCCCTCCTAGATGAGTGCTACCCAGACAACTAAGTGGCAAGCCACGTGTGATTTCTGATCACGCCTTTGCCAAACTATAATTCAGTTAGCATTTTGGTATCCAGTAAAAGCAATAGATAAATACAGAAAACTTCATTGCAAGAATTTTTAAAATCTAATCGCAAAGACAAAAATCATGTTTTTCGTGCATTTCACAGACGCGGATCCAGGATTTTTTGCAGGGGGTGTGTATGTCTAGTTTTGATAATTCCCGACGGCGCTCAACCAATTAACGGGAGGTTTGGAGGCCCTCCCCCAGAAAAATTTGGTAAATTAGATTCAATTTGGTGCATTCCGACGTATTTCCGGAAGGTAAATTCAAAAATTACAGGTCTAAAAATCGCCCTTAAAATCGCATAAAATTTTTTCAAGCCTGAGCAGGGCGGGGGGGGGGGGCGGACCCCCTGGACTCCCCCCCCCCCGATCCGCGCCTGCTTCAGAGCACTAAACCTGTCGTTGAGTCAAGTGACTGGCGTTGTGTTTCTACCCGACGCCTGTGCAACTTCGTAGCGTCGGTTTTATGGGACCATGTGTTAGACTAGAAATGTTCTAGTCTTTCTCTCCCCCACCTCTCAAATATGTTTTGGAAATCCATCCACGTTCTATAACCGATCCGGTCCAGGGAGATGCATCTTGCAAAGTAAACTTAAAGTAGTTCAGTCTCTTAACACGAATTATTGGTCAATTTAAATCAACATTGATGATGTGATCATACCGGAAAAAAGATGGGCTTCTGATATCCAATATTTAAGACAAAATAACCATTTCACCATTGGTACACGAATCGTGTACCATAATGTACCATAATGCGTTTCATCCCCAGTTCCAGCAAGAGACTCGAGGAACGAGGCTAGAAACATTGCACCAAATCAAACGGCGTAGGTAGACTGGAATAACCAGACGCTATAAATTTGCAGTCTATTGAAACTGCTGGCTTATTTCGCCGAACATAACTGATTTAAAATTAGAGTAAAAACGGAAACCATTGAATGTAAATCAGTTTATATATATTCATGTAACAGTATTATATCCATTGCAACCCACTTGTGTCAATTTCTAGGTCCCAAAGGTTAGCGAATTAGCTCCTTTAACTTTAATTATGATTAAGTACGATTTTATACCAGTGTCTTCCCGTTCAGTTTATCAAATTACAGCGAACAAACCATCATATTATAAAATTGCAAGAAAAACTCTCGCATTGCGCTGTCAGTTGTCTACTATTGGAATAGCTAGCACGATGTCGATCAGGTTTACAAAATGCCATATTTAATATCCCATAATTAGTTTAGTTTAAATACCAGTTGGCGTACGCATGGAGCAGGAGCGAGAGAGAAAAAATGGGATTTAATGCCCGCTCGACAGAAACTAGGGCATTTCAGGACAAACGTATGGTTCAATTAAATTTCTATAATTTGCTTGCGCGGCGGGGTCTTTAGCATATGGAGGAAACCGAGACTGGACATTCGCCCCTACCCCTTGTCACGTACAAACGGGGAATCGAAACCACGCCATTTGTCCCAAGCACGCGCTAATCATTTGGCCATGGCGAAGAGGACTTGGCCGTTTACAAACTGATTTGGTGTAATTTAATATCATGAAAATTACAATTAGTTTGTAGTTTACGATAGATATTAGACATATAACCAAGATGGGAGCGCCGGTCATTCATATTTGGGATTATGTGATCCTGTTGCTAATTTAAAAACTGGATAACAGAGACTTTGTCTACTATCGTAACAAAGCAATTCAAGAATCCGCTGCCCCCCAAACAACTCTTGATTGTACGACAAATAATGTTATTACCCTGTGGACACATTTGATGTCACAATTATTATCCGATTTTAAAAACCGTTCAGAGGAATCACCAGTACACCATAATGGAGACTGAGTTCGAATGTCGGGAAATAGGGTCGAAACAGCTCAATAAAATAACCGTTCCTTGTACGGAAATACTGTACAAGTATGCGGTAAGAGGTTTGTGTACGCTGCAGATTTCAAAATATTTGTCCGATCCCAGTTTTTGTCGATATTCGCGCATTTCAGATCTGTTTTTTTCAGCTTGTTCCCGATCCATCTCTTGCAAAATTTGGGAATATCTTGCATGGCAACGGGGGGTTACGGTGGCTTTGTGGATAAGGTGCTGGTTCGCTAGCCTGGAGGTCGGTGTTCGATCCCTGCATTGGCCGAGAAAGTTCATCTCGATTTTCCGGCGTGATTTCCCCTTGTCAGTGATGCAGAAGGAGGGCCTGACAAGGACAGCTGCCTAGTCCTTCGGATGGGACGAAAAACCGATGTCCCTTGTACACATTGGAGTGCACGTAAAAGATCCCCTGACAGTTGGAATTCGATATAAGAGTAGGCCGTAGCGCCGCTGCCCGGGCAAAATTTCCCCTCATAGCACACTGTATGGCGTATGCCCGTCTTCCATTAGCCCAGGTTAGGTACAAAAAAGTAGGACGTTAAACCCCATTTCATTTCATTTCATTTGCATGGCAACCGCTGGTTAAAGTAGGCCTAATATTTGAAACGCATTTTGGTTTGTTGCCTCTGTAAAAACCGAGCAACGTTTGAAATTCATATTAAAGAACTTTAGGAATGATAATGTTAATAAGGTAGTATGTGGTTTTATTTTGTAGAATTGGGTGATATTTGGTCATATAAGGCAAGTCATTTAGACGCTTGAGCTACCCGGCACTGATACCATAATTCGACTCTTCCAGTTTATCGTAATATTCAACCACGTACGTAACTTAGGTACGGAAATTAATTGGTGGCTAGCTCTTGGTTCGCACGTATACAATGAATGGCCATTTTGCTCAGTAATCCTAGCCTGAATTTGGCTATTTTTTAAATTTGCGTTAAAGTTTAAAATATTTGTTTTGGAACTGAAATGAATTAACTATTAGTCAATCCCTATGCTAAAAACATCAACAAAATTGATTCTGTATATCTGAAATAGACACGACCGACGCACAACCATTCGCAGAGGCTGTCATTGAAGACGACGTCAAATCTATGAGTTGTAGATGTTATTTTTGTGTAAAATAATTGAAAGAAGGGAGAACATAATGGCACTGTACGAATTATATAGTCATAATAGGTGCAAAGGAAACAATGCTGAAGATAAACCTATTGTTTACAATGTTACGTGTTGTTGACCTCATGATGAATGACGTCAATGTCCTGACCTGTGATGTGTAGATCACGTGAAATGGTTATCATGGCTATTGTCTGTGTGTGAGATACTTCTCCGCAGGTAGCGTGTCTCGGATGTTCAGAATTCATTCAACCACTGTGGTGGCATTAAATTAGTACTGGGTAGTATTGGATAAATCGTCATGTCGTTACATTTGATTGTTGCAAAATCTGATACAAATGTCCCTTTTGGCGAGTTGTACAGCTTTCTTAAGGTGGGGAAAGCTTGGGTGTTAGCCTTGATCCTGTCCTGACGCAGCAATATATTATTGTACTCTTTGTTCGATGCGTCTAATATTTATCTTAAACAAATTACACCAAATCAGTTTGTTTACGACCACGCCCCTTCTCCATACGTGCCTCTCCATTTAGAAATCCGGCATACGTCATCAATAATAGTGATGCTGCCTCTTTAAATCAGAAATTGCAACTACACTTATCATGGGATATTAACTATGGCAATTTGTATAACGAATCAACACCGTACAAGCTATTCTAATAATAGACGACTAACTGTAAAATATAAGAGTTTTTCTTACAATTTTATATGATGGTTTGTTCGCTGTGATTTGACGTACTGAAAGGTAAGTATTTGGTCTAAAATTATACTTGATAGTAAGTTAAGTTACGTTTACCTTACATTCTCAAAACTATCGTGCGTGGTCCGATTTCTGGCTTATTTCCTTGATCTGGATCGGTTATAGTACATGGATGAATTCCCAACCATATTTATTTGAGAGGAGGGGGGTGGGGATGAGAAATAGGGTTCGACGTTCATTTCTAATTTCCCAAAACCCACACGTTGGGACAGGCGCACCCTGCTCCTTGTCACGAACAGGCTGGGAATCGTAACCACGCCACTCACTTGTTTCGCCCGTGAGTGTATGGATTTACTTAATAAACATCATTGAATCGGCAATAGATATGTACAATAGTGCACTGATCAAATTGAATATATCTGGCAATTAAGTTTTTTGCATTTGGCTATTGTTTATATTGGATAACAAAAGGCAAGCCGAATCAGATTTAAACAATATTTATTTCATAAACGAATGAGATTGAGCAACCAGCTTGAAACCATTATCAGCTCTTTCCATAGATAAAAAGGTATAATAAAGAGGAATATGCTATTTACAAAATATGTAAATACATTAGATTTAATACAGAATTGAGTGGAAATCTTTTTAGCACTGATCTGGAAATTAAAATCTGTGACTTTGTTTGATAAAATGGTGAACATCTTATAGTTAAAGTAGCGAAGTCTCTATCATCCAAATCTTTGACATTGAAAACACGAATTATTTGTCAATTTAAATCAACATTGACGCTGTGATCTTATCGGGAAAAGATAGGCCTCTGATATCCAATATTTAAGGCAAAATAAACACTGTACCAGTAATCGTGTACCATAATGCGTTTCAGCCCCAGTTCTAGCACGAGACTCGAGGAACGAGGCTAGAAACATTGCACCAAATCAAACGGCTATGTAGACTGGAATAACCAGACGCTAGAAATTCGCCGAACATTATGAGTGATTTGAATTTAGAGTAAAAAGGGAAACCATCGAACGTAAATTAGTTTATATACATTCATATTACAGTATTATATGCGTTGCGACCCACTTGTGTCAATCTCTAGGTCTAAAATGTTAGCGATTTAGCTCCTTTAATTTTATATTAGATTCCAATGATACGCTTTCCTCTCCCTCTAAAATATTTTTAGATTTATAGTTTGACATAACACTCTTGAAAAGTGGTGAGAGCACAAATCAAAGTTATAGACGCGGCCTCGCACTTAGTTGTCTGGGTTGTTGCCATCTATCATATATCCGTAGCGTACGTTTTAAATGAACGTAAGAGTGTGGTATACATATGGAGGCGCTGTATTAAAATAACTTAAGAATAATAAACTAACTATCTATTAGTAACATTCGCTATCTGCCGCAAACGAAGTGAAGGGAAATGGGGTATGTGCTCCAACTGGGCAATGAAGACTGGTAAGCGCAATGCAACGTCTATGCGGGAAATTTTTCCCTAGCAGCGCCATGCATCGTGCAATGAAGGAAAATTAGCCCGAGCAGCATCACTTTATGCTTTACTCTTATATCAAATTCCAATTGCCAAGAGATCTTTAACGTGCACGACAAGGTGTACGTGGGACCTCGGATTTTCATACCATCCGAACGACTACACAGTTGTCCTTGTCAGGTCCACCATCCTGCACCACTGACAATGAGAAACCACTCGGGAAAATCCCAGTGATCTTTCTCGGCCAATGCAGGGATCGAACACCAATCGTTCGGCCGAATTAATCTAGTTTCCGCTCCGCCGAACAATTCGCCTGAATGTAGAATTCACTAGCCAAGATCGTAATATATGCACAGGGTTTGTGTTATGATATCTATTAATAACATTCGTTATCTACGGTACATACATATCAGGGTGTTCTAATGGATGATCTAGCTAGACTCAATGTTTACAGGTAATGTATGCTTAATAGCAAATAGAATTTGATATGTAATTGGGTTTATTGTCCTCCTTTTTTCTGCGGACCAATGAAGACGGACATACGCAGTGAATTGTGCTCAGATGTAAGTTTAAGTGTTGCCAATGGTATTTCGTTTCAACGTTCCACCCGACAGACTAGACGATTTTACATATGCGGCCCCTCATGCTGCACGCCCAGCAAAGGGGATAATTCTGAGAAATAATGACAAATAACCACAACATTATGTTTTATAAATACTAAAGGTAAGACATTTCCACTAGACCAACCCATGGGCAGATCAAAATCGCTCCGTAACGACCGGCGTGACAAAGTACTTCACAACTTACATCAAACTGAACGATCATTTAGTTGTTTAGAACTTGACACAAGGTACAATTTTATGGATACACAATTACTTAGTTTAATACTAAGTGACCTTTCGACAAGGATACTCTCGTCTTTATCAAGCTGCCTTTGACTTTTACAATCTGTATAATATACTTCTGTTAAGGCTCGATCTGTCTGCAATTAATTCCATATGTCCTTTAAAAACTACGTCCTTTACAAACTGCCCCGTACAAGCTCTCGTGGCTTCAAGGGAATACGCACTGGGCAGTAAGCATAGTAAGACGTTAAAAAGATGACCAGGAGACTTATCTATTGTCGGGCGCTCTATAAACAGGAGTTAACAGAGACGACTGGAGCGACGATTAGATATGAGCGCAGACGAGAAGCCGGTGTGTCGACTCACACTGCCTTGGCAGAGGGACGGAATGGTAGATTTAATATAGTTATGTACCGCCCTGATGAATTCCTGTATAGTTTAAGTTCCTGTATTTTGTATGTAGATATGTTATATTCTATAAACCCTATATATACAAAACTTACCTCTCTGTTATCACCGGGTCTACTCACAAAAGTCGCGTGTTTTATAGGTGAACTCAACAAACGGGAAATGGTATCAGGCCTTATAGACAGTGTAAGCATATTTTCCCACACACGACATGGTCTTCACAATTAGATAATTGGAACAATGGTTATTATGAAATGGGGCTTTAGGTCCTACTCCGATTGGGCCAATGAAGACTGGCGTGTGCCATACAGTACTTTTAAGAAGGAAATTTTCCCTCGACATTGGTACTACGTCCTATTCTTTTATTGAATTCTGTCAGGGGGTCTATTACATGCACGTCAATACGTACACGGCATCTCGATGATTCATCTCACAGGCTATACGCTATCCCTCGCCAGAGCTGTGTCTTGGACCAAGGAGGAACCACACGGGACCTTAAGGTGAGTCTCTCGGTTTAACCTGTTCTGCTCCTAGCTATTTAATGAAATGTGGTTTTACGTCCTACTAATCTGCTATTTGATGATCATATATCTTCTTATTTTAGGTGAATATAGAATCTGAAGACCGTTGGCAATGAGACGAACAGATATACAAACAATTATTCTGTGGTGCTTTGTGTTACCAACATTAGCAACCGAGCCTTCCATGGAAGATAATATACAGCCAACCACAGCTGGAGCCGAATCCGATAACAGTGATTCAGTTACCTCGTACGACCCAAGCAACCCCAATACAACAATTGATAATACGTTTGACTATGTATTGCGGATCAAAAAATCAAACGGGGTAGAACAGATAAAAATAAAGGCCGATATTGTAGCACTAATGCAAAAGGATGTTTCAGATTGGACGCTTGATGAGCTGCTCCAATACTTTCCTGTGGTACAACTTCTAGAATGTAATAGACAATGTGTGGACGAAACCAATATACCCCTAGAAAAGCTAAACATTGGCCTTCTGAGTCACAACGATTTTGAATGCCAGCCTTGTTATTGTGATGAGTCATGTCATGTGAACGGCGATTGTTGCACTGTTGTGACACGTACCCTACCTTTACAAGACAAATTTGAGTGCATAGACAGAATTAACCAGACAAAGTTGGAAAGGGGTGTTTTCACAAAAATATCATGTCCTGACATGGGAATGCGAGAGATGTGCAAATTGCCATCTAGTGGTTGTAGTATGCTGCCCGTGACAGCACAGGGTGGAATGACGTATTTGAATAAATACTGTGCAATTTGTAACTATGAGAATAATTATAAGGAATGGCAATTGGACATGAAAGGAGAAAACATGGAATTGAGTAGTCGTGTACTAGAAGTGTTTTCATGCGAAAGGGACATATACATAAGGCAGTCTTCAGATAATCAACAGATGGAAACTGAAACAAGAACGTGTGATCGGAATATGATTCAAACATGCAAAATAAATACATCGACAATACTTGAAATAAACTGTCAACAACAATATGGTCCAATTTATCACCCTGGTGTCGGGATGTTTAAAAATGTTTTCTGTTATCTTTGTAATGGTTTCGACTTTGGAGTAGAATATGCATTGGTGAAGAAAACTGAATCTGGCCATGTCATATACACAGTATCAGATCCTGATGAAAAAAATTTATTTCATAGTGCTTTTTCTTCAAGTGTGGCTGGAATGTGCAATTCTTCTGTAGATTGGTTTCATCCCTATCAGGTATGAAACAAGTGTAAAACGTAGTCTCCGTGTGGCACTTTTTTGTGCGGGGGGAAATGAGGGGCAGGCCCGTAAGTAGCCCAAAATTGTTAGGGGGCAAAGGTTTCCGGAGGCGCCGATGTACCTACACCATAGAAGGGTTTATAGAGTGCTCTCCATAGGCGTACGGGGGTTCGGGTTAGCGTTAGAGACATCTAGTGGGAAAATTTGACGACCTCAAATGCGTTTTCTTGCTATTCCATTCCCTGAAACTGTAGGTGGTCTGACATAGCCGACTCGAATTCTAATCAATCGTTTATATTCAACGGAGACGGGGCCATGGGGAGCAAATTTTGATTTCCGCAAACATGTTTTCCTGCTATTCCAGCCCGTTAAGACAGCAACTTAAATGTGGCCCAATATAGTCTACCTTCGGTGGTGTACCATACTCCTCGCAGTTTTTCGTTTTATTAGAGCTAATCACACTTAACGCTGTTGTAATAGAAGCAAATTTCTGTTCAAAATTATGACTGGTCAATAGTTCGATTAACAACCAATAGCTAACTATGTAACAATGCCATTACTATTTAAACATAGATCTAAATTAGACCAACCATGTTTATATAACGTTACGTCATGGCTCACGATTTTATTATACCCAATTAACCAGTGCATATACAGCAGAATGTTGCAAAAAAAAAGTAATTGCGTGAAAACGAGGATATCTAAACGGACAATACCTTAAATCACTGTCCAAAATTTTTAGGGAAGACCCCAGATTAAACGAAGGGCTGTCATGTTGCTGGCCAGAGAAGGATTTCACGGGCCATTGTTGTAGTTGAATTCACAAAAAATAATCAATGCCCGAAAAATGTGGCACAAAGTAGGGTGGTTCCCGACAAAATGTTTTAACCCATAGTCAATTTAGTAAAATTCGCGGTATTCAATAAAAAGATTTCGGGCACTTTATTTTGCCAATCAGATGAAGTAATATTTTTTTTGTTTTCGCTTTACCCGTCTGCTGCCCAAAAAGTCAGATTGCCTATGGTGCCCCCCTCCCGCCCCCGGAAAATTTTGGAAAAAATGGTTTGCACCTGAAAATGACGGGAAATTTCAATTTTGAAGCTGAATTGATGATATAGGCGTATTATGATACTTGGATATGAACAATATCAACATTTGTAAAGATATCACGCCATTTTCGGCGACCAATTCACTCATGGGCGCCTAACTAATCTCACTACCATTGTATTATTTGCACAAATTATCTCGTCATTATGGGCGCCCTTCCGGGATGAGGCACCCCACACATTATGTCGTTTGAATTTTGAAGATTATCACATCGTTTTTGGGCGCCTAATTCATTCGTGGGTGCTTAACTAATTTCGCTAGCATTAAATTATACGCACCCATGTTCTCGGCATTATGGGCGTCCCTGTGGGATGAGGCACCCCACAAATCATGCCGTTTTTGAAGCCCCATTGAACAAGTTGTTGGCGGCCAACAAATCTGATTCAGCATTATGTACTATTTGCGGCCCAACATTTAAAGGCACCCCACCATTCATGTAATTACGGGCGCCTCTCCGGGATAAGGCACCCCACAAATCAAGCCGTTTTGGGCGCCCAATTCATTCGTGGGCGCCTAGCTAATCTTGCATATATCATGGGCACCCCACAAATCAAATCGTTTGAATTTTGAAGATTATCAAGCCGTTTTGAGCGCCCAATTCATTCACGGGTGCCTAACAAATCTTATAAGCATTATATTATGGGTTCCCATGATCTCGGCATTATGCGCGTCCATCTGGGATGAGGCTACCCACAAAACATGCGGTTTGAATTTAGAAAATTATCAAGCTATTTTGGGTGCCCAGTTCATTCGTGGGTGCCTAGCCAATCTCACTAACATTATATTATGGGCGCCCCTCTGGGATAAGGCACCCCGCAAATCATGCCGTTTTGGGCGCCCCATTGATCTAGTCGTGGGCGCCCAACCAGCCTGATTCGGTATTATGCACTATGGGCGCCTCTTTGGGATAAGGCTCACCACAGACCAAACCATTTGGGCGCCCCATCTGTGGTGTTAATCGTGTGGGTAATTTTGAGGCGCCACATCATTTGGCGAGGCGCCCATAAAACCAAGTGGCATTGGTTGGGAGCCAATGTCAACGTGGGCGCCCAAACAATGTCACTCGACTTAATGTGGCGCCTATACTATTATGGAGACGTTGGTCGTTGGTGTACTTGTACAAGAACTATACCAGACGAATGTTCTGTTTATTGTTTTTGTTATACTTTCAGAGAAGGTGCTATCATATTGAATGTTCACTACAGCTCCAACTACAAGATGGCGAATGTCTTCCCACACAAGACGATCGCAGGACTGTGTACCATATTCTGTTTACAATAGACGAAGTGTTTTACAAGGCACAAGTGGATCTTCTAACAAATAAAATAACAGAGGATTTCCAGACATTGCGAATTGCTTCGTATGTAACATATGTTGGAATTCCAGATTATTCAAATAATGCATTTTTCCATGTATACTTTTCCTTAGAAAAATCGCGCTTCCGAAACCTGACAAAAATGTTATCTTTCATTAAAGATAATTGGAAATTGGGCGAACAAGTGACACATGATTCGACTATATCACAAAACCGGAACATATCTCATGAAATAATTTCTGATGATGTGTTATTAACCTGTTGTAAAAAAGACCGAACAGCCTTTTCTAATCGAACACTAACACATATTGTTGAGATCAAATATATATTATATGCAAATGGCTTACCCTTGATTATTATGGTTGTTGTGTTACTTGTATGGGCTGTGACGATTAACGGTTATCTTTATGGTGATGAGCGGATATGTTACTTAGAAACGCCCTTTGAAGTGGGAGTGGCTTTTTATTTGCCACTTATTTTAATACTCATATTTAACTTTATTTTCCTATCACTGACTATAATATCGATAACGAAGACCTCTAATAATGCCAGACTTGTTGGTAAAGATCGACACCATACCATGGTATATATAAAACTATCGACAATCACCGGTATCTTCTGGATCGTTGATATTTTGTCCAACATATTCGTAAGTGACATTTTGGACATCTCATCTATAATTTTAAACTATGGTCAGGGTATTTTTATCTTTCTGTCTTACATGGTAAATCGACGAGTAGCTAACATGTGGCTTGGTTTGTGTGGCAAACAACTCCTTTTAAGTAGGACTGAATCACCAAATGCAAGGAACGATTCAAAGCACTTAAAAAATCAACGCACCACTGAGGAAGTTTCATTGAAGTAATTTGATTAACCAAACTCTCGAACTGTTGGTATTTTATGAATAAGATTTAAAAGGGCTTGTTTTCGTATTCTGATTAAGATTTACGTGTTACTTCAACTCCTTTAAATGGTACGTCTATATTTAAAGATGCACCACATTTAGATCTGTATAATAACACACATAGATTCATATTTAAGCGAATTTAATAATACGCCTATATTTAAGCCTGCAAAATTTCTGCGACCTTATTTAAAACGGATACACCCAATTTTGGGGCTGTATAATAATACGCTTATAGTTAAATCAGTATAATGTTACGCCCACATTTAGAGCTGTATATTAGTGGGCTAAGACTAAAATCAGTACAATAATACGCCCACATTTTAATCTGTTACGCCCACATTTAGAGCTGTATATCGATAGGCTAAGACTTAAATCAGTATAATAATACGCCCACATTTTAATCTACATAATAATAACCCATATTTAGATTTGTATAATGAAACGTCCACATTAAAATCAGTATAATAGTACGCCCACGGAGGAAACCCACGAGGTTGAGAAGGCGCCCCTATCTCCATGCCACATACGCTTATACCAGGGATCGAAACCACATCCGCAAGCCAGAGGTGACCGGCCAGCTTATTTTAGAAGGAACTGTCTTTCTTTTTATTTAATCGTTCATAACTGTATTATACTATCCATACATACTTATTATAAAATCATACACTCTTATCATCTGTAATGTATTCGTATTGTATTCATTAAAGTAATATATAAATCTTTTTGGGGAGTTTAGAAATTTCCAAAATCCGATTTTCACAAATCTATGTTTTTGAGCAAAGTCCTGACTTGCTGCAGTAGTTATATTGAGATGCAGCAAATTCTACTTTCGATGTGTGTTTCGCCGTGTCCCTTGAACAGTTAAGAGTTGTCCAGAAAGAAACCTACCCTATTGAGATTCTTAAACTTGAAATCTCAGACGTATTCTTTACTGTCATTTGAGATCAGTATGTGTGTTTGTGGGTGTGTGCGTGTTGCGGTGGGTGGGGTCGTGGTGTCTTTCCATAGGCTTCCCAAGTTCTACCGGTCACAATACACCCCTGTGATTATCGTTCTTGTGCAATTCATATATTTTATGTTAGAAAACTGTTCAGTCGGGTCTAGTGAGGTTTTGATCCACGACGACTGATCAAATGAAGACGGGGTACATCTTGGATCGAATTCCATATTTTTATACAACAAATATTATTTTGAAAAAAAAATGGCTGCACCTATTACAAACACGTGCAAGTTACTATATTTATCATTCTAGTCCGATTCGGTTTGTTACACAATTCCCATCTGTCGGCTTTTCGAAATCAACTCTTGCTGAGTTGTGTTCAAAGTGTTATGGAGATAATTATTCAGGATTGCTAGTATTGTTTACGTTTTCATTCAAAGCCACATCTTCCACCCCTGTCCCCCGACTTGAATTGTGTAAAATTGGACCCATGTGATCAAGGTAATCTGTGGATCTGCCTATTTACATGTTGCATATCAAGGGCTGTTCACTTGGACGTTGTGTCAAACCTCGCCCCAGCAGCACACATGAGATGTTTAAGAAGATTTAATTCCCGTAGATTAGTTCCTCTGATAATACTTTCCGACAATACATTAATATTTAAAAGTATATCTGTTAGAATTACATCACGCATACGAAATTCTTTTAAAGAAGACGGCCAACATTACAATCTCTATCGGAGACGTTGTATTGGTAGACGAAATGACAGTTGTTCGAATAATGACGAGTCACTTAACTTGATGCATCGGGTGTTCTGTGGTGGATACTCAGGAGCTCAACAGCTATATATAGTTAGTCAGAATATCCGTCACCAGTTGATCAGATAATTACAGTAGGATGTAGACAATTACGACTGTAATAATATTAAGGAGTTATGGATAATAGAAATGAAAGTCAACTGTGGAAGGTTTCTGTGTTTTTCAATCCCTCACCCGATATCAATTCTGGAGTTTGAAATGTCAAAATACGCGTCTTTATACGAAATTCTAGCTATCGTGTTATACATAGGGGATATGCTTCTTTGAATCTATAAGTTATTTCCTGGCACATTTATAATTACGTGCTTTAGAAAAGAAAAAAAACCTTTGTTTTGTCGAAAGAAATAGGTCGCTGTCAAACAGTAACCTAATTGCTAAGACTATACTTCCAATTGATCTTATTTGTCGAAGCCTTACCAATCACGAGATTTCGTTTCAGTCACGTTCGCCCAGCGAATTTATTATAGTGTACTAGCCTGATCCCGTCGTCGTATATATTCATAAATCATTGATATCCTAAATTTGCATAATATCAAAGATAAGTGATGTGATTAAAATGCTATGTAGAAAGCACGAAGGACAAATGAGATTGGACAAAGTATAAAATGTAATGTAAAATATTGACAACGCCAAAAAAAGCATTTTCAATCAGACACATTTTATTTGACGTTTTGCATTTAATTTTGACCGTTGAGATGTATTGTTACTTATTACTAACCGCAATATAACTTTGTACATTTGATAGTGGTGGAGATACCCCCCCCCCCCCATAGGAACCTTGCATGACATCGTTGATGCTACGGGATTTAATCCATAGCGAGCCTTCATCAATTTTTGATCGAATACGCACGCCTCAGACCCACCCCCACATGTGATGTAGCTGACAGCAAGATAGATTGTATACCGTTATATAGGAAAGGTTACACAATCCAACGTGGAATATCTTCTTATAAGCTAATAGAAACTATGGACATATGGTATTCAAAACTAATTACATATTCAGGGATTATTTCATCAACTTAGACCCAATTCTATTATCCAACAATCGTTTATGAAATAATGGCTGTCCATTTAATAACACGCAGTTGCTTCACAGCACACATGATACTCACCAAGTATATAAGTAGAAGTCCTTGTGGCTAATAATCATTCACTAATTGCCTTCGAAAGCTAAGTGGGTAAGACGCTGGTGTGATAGCTTAGAATTATGCCCCTGTGTTGACGTCGCGCTATTGCGTAACTAAACGACGCCATTGTCTTTTGTATTAGTCTTGAAGACACCGTTAGACCGAAAGATCTTGGCACTAATGTAAAAGTTATTTGAATATAGATTTCTCCATCCAAATGTAAGTATTTTTTGGTATATACAACTAAAAATAGAAAGAAAAAAAAATGTTTCCGTTTTATCCAATAAAACATTGATTATATTTCATTCAGAAAGATATGGTGTTAAAAATTAATGTTTGTATTTGGTAGGCTTTAAATTATCATATAAATTAACACATGGTATTTTGATCAATTATTTTACAGCAACTAGAACTTTTTCGTTTAAATGCGTATTGTTATTTTCGGACATATTTACCGACATTAAAGGGGCATAACTTTTGTCGCTACTTATGCAGACCGATTCCGACTTTAATTAACAGTATTTTAGACTTCCATCCCGGAAGCATGGATGCCAGTATCAATGCAAAAATGCTCGCGACATTTTCTTTGATAACCCGACACCCTTTCCCCGCCTAGATGAAACATCGTAGTTAGGCACTTAGAAAGCAAAGCTAGCCCGTGGGAAGTGCCATTTTAGCCGTGAAGTAGCTTGTTAAACGGAGGGGGGTGGGGTGGGATGGCCTAGTGGTTTAAAGTGCCGCGCTTCGACCTCTAGCTTGCCGGTCACCGCTGGCTTGCGGCTGTGGTTTCGAGCCCTGGTGTGAGCGTATGTGGCATGGAGATAGGGGCGCCTTCTCAACCTCGTGGGTTTCCTCCGGGCACTCAGCTTTCCTCCCACTGCTAAAGACCCCTACGCGCAAGCGAATTATTGAAATAAAATTAAACCATATGAGTGTCCCGAAATGACCTAGTTTGTGTTGAGTGGACGTTAAACCCCATTTCTCTCTCTCTCTCTTGTTAAACGGAGAAAAATTAAACTCGCGTGTAGTATCTGATAACAGTGTGTACATCGGATGGATTCATCTTTCGTATAAGAGCTTACGGAATATTGTTTTGTCTAGTGAATCGAAAGAGATTGAAATATTGGGTACCAGTTGGGAACACATGGTCTATTCCTACGACGGAAAATTGTTACAGATAAAAACATTGTATACAATTCAAATTAGGCTTGACATTAAGAATGAAAGCAATTACACATTTAGTGAAATAGCCGTGTAGGAGTGTCGGTACTTGGTAGATAGACAGATCTTGGCGTTTAGGAATTAAGTTAGTTTAAATCAACATTACTTATTAAAAGTAGCTGGAAATTGGCATAATTTGAATGGCGGTATTTGCCGGTTGCCATCCCTGGTGTGTGTGTGTGTGTTTTCGCAACCACTCGACATAAACTAGCTAATTTCTGGATTCACCTACTGTTCCATAAAATTCCCAAGGCTGGACAAGCGACCCATGCCATTCACGTGACCTACCCTATGATCTAAAGCGCATGATTTGTTTCTTACAAGGGATGAATTGTTCGTCGTGTGTGGATTATATATTAGTTGTATACAATGGTGCATTGTCCAGATTGAATAAATCTTACTATCAAGTTTTGCTTTTATTGGACGCCAAAAGGCCTTGGAACTGTTTTCTAGTTTGTCATAATACATTTGAAAAGGTGTAATTACAAATCAAACTTATAAACGTGTCACCACATATCAATCTGGGTTGCAGCCAACAATACCCGTGGCGTACGTAACCAGTTTTACATCTGACGTTAAGCAAATTACTTACGTAACATAATATATGTACAGGTGTTTGTGTTTAAATATCTTAATACAAAACAGTTTATCTATTATTGTAACCGGCTTAAGGGTGAATCTTGCGTTTTGATTGGTCGATTAGACACCGTCGATTGGACAATAACAGCCATCTAAATTAGAAAAATCACTGCGTATTATTATTAAGCGTACTACTTTAATGGAGATAACCACAATGGAGACAATCAATTTTGATCTCGGTACTTAAGAGGAAATATTTGGAGATATGTCCGAAGATGAACTTGAGACCCAACGCCCTTGTCGGGTAACAGCTACAAACAACAAACATAACACCCCTCTAAATGCGAAACAGGAGGTGTTTATCTCTTAAATAACATACGTTATCCAGGGCAAACACATATCAGGATTTTCTAATGGACGATCTAACTAGATTCCATGTTAACAGGTAATGAATGCTAATCAGCAAATAAGAATTGATATGCAACTGGGGTTACGTCCTACTTTTCTGTAGCAACGCTGATGAAGTTAGACATAGGCAAAGACGCGTGGCGTCTGTAAGTTTAATTGTCGCAAATTGTACGTTTTATGGATAATTAAGGAAAATAATTCACATTAAACCAATCGATGGAAATATCAAACACTAGGACCCCACCAAAACCCGACTCCTGCTACGTAAGTACAGTAAAGATTAGCGTACATGTGTTAGCCACAAATGGGAAATGGTGTCAAGTCTTATAGGAGTTAGCAAATTTGTCCCATACATAGCACCGTCAACAACCAATAGCTAATTGGAGAAATGGTTTTAAATCAAATACGGGTATAACGTCCTACTTTTATGCTCCGATTGAACCACTGAAGTCGGGCTATGTCATACAGTACCCTACGAGGGGATTTAGCCCGGACATCGACACTCGTATCCCAACTGCCATGGGATATTTTACTCGCATGCCAATATGTACACGGGACCATGTTTCTGTGTTTTGTCTAATCCGACGAACCATACACACCGGAAACCCGATGACCCTTTTCGGTCAAAACAAGGAACGATCACGAAACCCTCAGGGTAGCGAGCTAACGTATTGATGACTGAGCCAAGCTGGTCGTCGGTTTAAAGGCCCTATTCAGCAATACGATTTACAAACCGCTAATTAATGATAATAATATTATACTTTCTAATAATAATAATATTATACTTTCTTATTTTAGGTGAATATACAATCTGAAGACCGTTGGTGATGAGACGAACAGATATGCAAACAATTATTCTGTGCTGCTTTGTATTACCAACATTAGCACCCGACCCTTCCACGAAAGATAATATACATCTAACCATACCTGGAGCTGTACTCGATAACAATGATTCAGTTACCCCAAACGATACAAACAGTCTCAATGCAACCGTTAATAATACGTTTGGTTACGTATTGCGGCTCAAAGGAGCAGAAAAGATAAAGGTTAAGACCGAAATTGTAGCACTAGCGCAAAAGAATCTTTCAGATTGGACGTTTGATGAGTTGCTCCGATACTGGAAAGGGGTGTTTTCACAAAGATATCATGTCAAGATAGTTATCCTGATAAGAAAATACAAGAATTGTGCGAATTGCCACCTAGTGGTTGTAGTAGGCTGCGCGTGACGGGACAGAGTGGAATGACGTATTTGAATAAATACTGTACAATTTGTAACTCTGAGAATAATTATAAGGAATGGCAACTGGACATGAGAGGAGAAAACATGGAATTGAGTAGTCGTGTACTAGAATTATTTTCATGTGAAAATGAGATATACATAAAGCAATCTTCAGATAATCAACCAACAGATAGAAACAAGAGAGTGTGATCTGTTTATGATTCAAACATGCAAAATAAATGCATCGAACATACTTGAAACAAACTGTCAACAACACTATGGTCCAATTTATCACCCAGATGTCGGGATGTTTAAAAATGTTTTCTGTTATCTTTGTAATGGGTTGGACTTTACGGGACAATATGCTTGGGCGAACAACACTGAGGTCAGTGGCGTGATATATACAAAATATACAGTGTTATACCCTAATTTATCGGATTTAATTGATCGTTCGTATTCTTTAAGTGTGTTTGGAATGTGCAATTCTTCAGTGGATTGGTTTCATCCCTATCAGATATTACATCTTCTTGTATTTGGGAATGGACGGGAATGTGCTGGTCTTTTGCATTTTACAAGTGATGTATAGACACCCTTCTAAGGAAAAGTCGGATTGTCTATAATCCAAGAAGCTTATTGTGTTGTAGCTTGACCCAGGGAGCGCTTGTTATTTCATGAACACATGGTCGAAAGGTTTGGCAAGGGCGTTTTAATGTTTATCATAGCCTTAGGCTATACTATTTTGAGGGCTTTCCTTCGCGGGGTGGGCGAGGGCCCGGGGGTCGTGAAATTTTGCAAAATAGAAAACATTTTGGTGCATTCTGACATATCCTCCTTTTGTCAGACGTGGGGCTCTAATGTCTGCCTTTAGGGCCCTCCCTTACTAGGGTGGGTGGTCTAGAGTGCCGCGCTTCGAGCTCTAGCTGGCCGGTCACCTCTGGCTTGCGACTGTGGTTTCGATCGCTAGTGTGAGCGTATGTGGCATGGAGATAGCGGCGCCTTCTCAACCTTGTGGGTTTCATGCACCGGGTATTTGCCGGTTGCCATCCCTGGTGTGTGTGTGTGTGTTTTCGCAACCACTCGACATAAACTAGCTAATTTCTGGATTCACCTACTGTTCCATAAAATTCCCAAGGCTGGACAAGCGACCCATGCCATTCACGTGACCTACCCTATGATCTAAAGCGCATGATTTGTTTCTTACAAGGGATGAATTGTTCGTCGTGTGTGGATTATATATTAGTTGTATACAATGGTGCATTGTCCAGATTGAATAAATCTTACTATCAAGTTTTGCTTTTATTGGACGCCAAAAGGCCTTGGAACTGTTTTCTAGTTTGTCATAATACATTTGAAAAGGTGTAATTACAAATCAAACTTATAAACGTGTCACCACATATCAATCTGGGTTGCAGCCAACAATACCCGTGGCGTACGTAACCAGTTTTACATCTGACGTTAAGCAAATTACTTACGTAACATAATATATGTACAGGTGTTTGTGTTTAAATATCTTAATACAAAACAGTTTATCTATTATTGTAACCGGCTTAAGGGTGAATCTTGCGTTTTGATTGGTCGATTAGACACCGTCGATTGGACAATAACAGCCATCTAAATTAGAAAAATCACTGCGTATTATTATTAAGCGTACTACTTTAATGGAGATAACCACAATGGAGACAATCAATTTTGATCTCGGTACTTAAGAGGAAATATTTGGAGATATGTCCGAAGATGAACTTGAGACCCAACGCCCTTGTCGGGTAACAGCTACAAACAACAAACATAACACCCCTCTAAATGCGAAACAGGAGGTGTTTATCTCTTAAATAACATACGTTATCCAGGGCAAACACATATCAGGATTTTCTAATGGACGATCTAACTAGATTCCATGTTAACAGGTAATGAATGCTAATCAGCAAATAAGAATTGATATGCAACTGGGGTTACGTCCTACTTTTCTGTAGCAACGCTGATGAAGTTAGACATAGGCAAAGACGCGTGGCGTCTGTAAGTTTAATTGTCGCAAATTGTACGTTTTATGGATAATTAAGGAAAATAATTCACATTAAACCAATCGATGGAAATATCAAACACTAGGACCCCACCAAAACCCGACTCCTGCTACGTAAGTACAGTAAAGATTAGCGTACATGTGTTAGCCACAAATGGGAAATGGTGTCAAGTCTTATAGGAGTTAGCAAATTTGTCCCATACATAGCACCGTCAACAACCAATAGCTAATTGGAGAAATGGTTTTAAATCAAATACGGGTATAACGTCCTACTTTTATGCTCCGATTGAACCACTGAAGTCGGGCTATGTCATACAGTACCCTACGAGGGGATTTAGCCCGGACATCGACACTCGTATCCCAACTGCCATGGGATATTTTACTCGCATGCCAATATGTACACGGGACCATGTTTCTGTGTTTTGTCTAATCCGACGAACCATACACACCGGAAACCCGATGACCCTTTTCGGTCAAAACAAGGAACGATCACGAAACCCTCAGGGTAGCGAGCTAACGTATTGATGACTGAGCCAAGCTGGTCGTCGGTTTAAAGGCCCTATTCAGCAATACGATTTACAAACCGCTAATTAATGATAATAATATTATACTTTCTAATAATAATAATATTATACTTTCTTATTTTAGGTGAATATACAATCTGAAGACCGTTGGTGATGAGACGAACAGATATGCAAACAATTATTCTGTGCTGCTTTGTATTACCAACATTAGCACCCGACCCTTCCACGAAAGATAATATACATCTAACCATACCTGGAGCTGTACTCGATAACAATGATTCAGTTACCCCAAACGATACAAACAGTCTCAATGCAACCGTTAATAATACGTTTGGTTACGTATTGCGGCTCAAAGGAGCAGAAAAGATAAAGGTTAAGACCGAAATTGTAGCACTAGCGCAAAAGAATCTTTCAGATTGGACGTTTGATGAGTTGCTCCGATACTGGAAAGGGGTGTTTTCACAAAGATATCATGTCAAGATAGTTATCCTGATAAGAAAATACAAGAATTGTGCGAATTGCCACCTAGTGGTTGTAGTAGGCTGCGCGTGACGGGACAGAGTGGAATGACGTATTTGAATAAATACTGTACAATTTGTAACTCTGAGAATAATTATAAGGAATGGCAACTGGACATGAGAGGAGAAAACATGGAATTGAGTAGTCGTGTACTAGAATTATTTTCATGTGAAAATGAGATATACATAAAGCAATCTTCAGATAATCAACCAACAGATAGAAACAAGAGAGTGTGATCTGTTTATGATTCAAACATGCAAAATAAATGCATCGAACATACTTGAAACAAACTGTCAACAACACTATGGTCCAATTTATCACCCAGATGTCGGGATGTTTAAAAATGTTTTCTGTTATCTTTGTAATGGGTTGGACTTTACGGGACAATATGCTTGGGCGAACAACACTGAGGTCAGTGGCGTGATATATACAAAATATACAGTGTTATACCCTAATTTATCGGATTTAATTGATCGTTCGTATTCTTTAAGTGTGTTTGGAATGTGCAATTCTTCAGTGGATTGGTTTCATCCCTATCAGATATTACATCTTCTTGTATTTGGGAATGGACGGGAATGTGCTGGTCTTTTGCATTTTACAAGTGATGTATAGACACCCTTCTAAGGAAAAGTCGGATTGTCTATAATCCAAGAAGCTTATTGTGTTGTAGCTTGACCCAGGGAGCGCTTGTTATTTCATGAACACATGGTCGAAAGGTTTGGCAAGGGCGTTTTAATGTTTATCATAGCCTTAGGCTATACTATTTTGAGGGCTTTCCTTCGCGGGGTGGGCGAGGGCCCGGGGGTCGTGAAATTTTGCAAAATAGAAAACATTTTGGTGCATTCTGACATATCCTCCTTTTGTCAGACGTGGGGCTCTAATGTCTGCCTTTAGGGCCCTCCCTTACTAGGGTGGGTGGTCTAGAGTGCCGCGCTTCGAGCTCTAGCTGGCCGGTCACCTCTGGCTTGCGACTGTGGTTTCGATCGCTAGTGTGAGCGTATGTGGCATGGAGATAGCGGCGCCTTCTCAACCTTGTGGGTTTCCCCCGGGCACTAAACCCCACCCCCGGGATAACAAAGAAAATGGCCTAGGACAGATACAAGAGAGATTGTTTCTAGACAGGGGAGTTTCCACCCACTGTTCATCTGATCCCAACTGCCCAGAATTAGTTTACGGGCATGCTAACGTGAAAGTCAACGTTAGTGTTTCGTCCCACCCGAATATCAGGCTAGAAATATCTCGGCAAATACCGGGATCGAATCCGGGACCTGCCAGAAACCCACCCTTAAATAAACTAGGTGCATGAACTGTATCAGATGAAAGTTCGGGAGTGGGGGGGGGGGGCATTTCTCCACCAACACGCCTTTCTTAATACATCCACCGTGTCATACAAAGTGTTGATTATTGTACTGTTGTTAAACTTTCAGAGAAGGTGCTATCAAATTGTATGTTCCCCACAGCTCCAACTAAAAGATGGTGAATGTCTTCCTACACAAGACGATCATAGGACGGTGTACCATATGCTGTTTACAATAGACTACGTGTTCTATAAGGCACAAGTGGATCTTCTAACAAATAAAATAACAGAGGATTTGCGGACATTACGAATTGTCTCGTATGTAACATATGTTGGAGTTCTAGATAATTCAAATAATGCATTTTTCCATGTATACTTTTTCTTGGAAAAATCGCGATTCAGAAACCTAACAAAAATTTTATCTTTCGTTACAGATAATTGGAAATTTGGTGAACAAGTGACAAATGATTCGATTATGTCACAAAACTGGATGACAGGTTAACATTGACCAACACCGGTTTAACATTGTATAAAGGAGAGTATTATATGGACCAGAGAAGCAGCGTAACGATCTGTATACAAACAATCAATAATAAATGGAAATCAAGTTTGGGCCAGGAAAATGTCATATTCATCATTTTACGAATAAGCTTTTTGATCTTGTCATTACTGTCCCTATTTCTATCGTTTCTAACATACTGCACGTTCCCTATTCTGAGGACATCAGCCGCAAAAAACAATATGGCGCTCGTTGCAAGCTTATTTCTGGCGCAACTGTTTTTGCTGATCGGAAGCTTTCAGGCGACGAATGGTATTATGTGTAAAATATTTGGTATGCTGATTCATTACACATTCGTTGTCTTTTGGATGAATGTTTGTTCGTTTCATATGTTTTCTGTTTTCCGACTATCAACTGTGTCGAGAATCCCAAGTTCTCCTAAACGATTGATCAAATATGCATTATATGCTCATGGCCTACCCTTGACCATTATTGCTGCTGTGGTACTTGCGTCGGCTTGGACGGATTACGGTACTCTTGGTTACGGTGGGGAAAAATGTTACCTGGAATCGCCCCTTTTAGTGGGAGTTACCTTTATCTTGCCGCTTGCCTTGGTTATTATTTGTAACTTTATTTTCCTATTACTGACAATAATATCGATAAAGAAGACCTCTAATAATTCCAGACTTATTGGTAAAGATCGACACCATATCATTGTATATATAAAATTATCGACATTAACCGGCATCTTCTGGACGGTCGATATTTTATCCAACTTTTTCTTACATGATATCTTGAGCGTATTATCTACAATTTTAAACTATGGACAAGGTATTTTTATCTTTCTGTCTTACATGGTAAATCGACGAGTTGCTAACATGTGGCTTGGTTTGTGTGGTAAACAACTCGCTTTGAGTAGCACTGAATCACCGCATGCAACCAATGATTCAGATAAAATTAAAAAACAACCCATCACGGAGGAAGTTTCATTGAAGTAATTTGATTAACTAAATTCTCGATTTGTTTGATGTTTAGAAAAATAAACTCCGTTCATAATCGGATTAAAAATACGTTTCTTTCCGATTTCATTAATTAAAAAGCCTACAATTTTAATCAATATAATGATACGCCCATAATTTAGATTTGTATATAAACGCCCATGTGTAATTGTGTATAGTGTAGTACATTTCTAATAAATCCGTATTTCTATTAAATATACATGCTTAAAGTTATTTGTGCAAAATGGAATTTGTTTTTGTTTTATATTTTAAATGCAGGAAAGTCAAAGTATGTAAAATAAATTCCCATATTGAGTGACAGAAATACTTGCACCGTGACCTATTCTCCAGTAAATGTAACAAAATGATCTATACTTTTCATAAACTGAACAAACATATAGGTGCAAAAAACTGCATAAACTTGTTATATTATTTGTCTGGTGATGGGTATTGTTTACTAAAGAATATAGAATATTTAAAAACCAACAAGAGTCCTGTGTTCATTTAATCAACGACGAGATTACAGAAATATACACGAAAAAGTGCACTTTTACAAATGGTGGAGATAGAATATAAGCTCCAATGTGGGTATGGGAATGGACATAAACACTTACCTCTCCAAATACAGGTCTGTTCTTAGGAATGTGGTCTAAGTTGATCTCCCAAGAAACGTGTGTAGCAAGCCCCCCCCCCCTAATTCTGTCGTTTGGTTCAATTTATCCCCATGCATCGCCTAGGGCATTAATCCTATAAACCTGTCGTCTATACAAACAATATACCATGGTAACTTAAACACTTTAGCCCGTAGACGTTAATTATAACGTATAAGATAGATTTAAAGTCTGATAAATTAGATCTATAAGACAATATAAAATAGATATAAATGGAGGTAATTAAGGTGGATTAAGGTCCATTAAAATATGGGTTTATTCCCACGAAGGCGCAGTTATCGCTCACTAACGCGTATTGTTGAGCTCAATGATCATTACATCTGTCCGCATATTGTACAAGACTATTTGGAATTTGAAGAAGGACTGGATGACAGGTTAACATTGTACAACACCAGTTTAACATTGAATAAAGGAGAGTATTATTTGGACCAGAGAAACCGCGTAACGATCTGTACACAAACAATCAATAATGAATGGAAATCAAGTTTGCACCAGGAAAATGTCATATTCATAAGACAATATAAAATAGATATAAATGGAGGTATTTAAGGTGGAATAAGGTCCATTGAAATATAGGTTTATTCCCACGAAGGCGCATTTATTGACCGTAACGGATTAAAAAAACAATGGTGTTATAGATTGTTATGATAAGAATTTACACTTTCATAATCCCCAATGTAACTGTTTAACCAACAGTTTAGCATCACTTTTGGCATAAGAACAAAAATTAATTTAATTTCTCTAAAAAAGATATTAAAACATAACTATACTATAACAAATTTCGCCAAATAAGAAATACAAAACATAACTATATTATAACAAAAATTAATAGAAATAAAGAAAATAAGGTAAAACATTCGTCTGTATGTGAATACATTGACGTTTATCTGTCAGGTAGAAAAAATAGCCATGGGGAAAGAGTTGGACATTAATGCTGCAGTGTATGGTATATAGTTGGTAAAATATCCTGGGAATTACGCAGAAGGTACTGTCTCCAAAAATTGTATCTGACTGGCAAAGATATCTCAAATTGGTGGGGTAACAAAATCAAGAATCCTATCATTGGTACCATCATCGATTAGATAAATTGGCACACCACCAATGGTATGCCTGAAATTATCGGGTATTTCAAGTTCACGTTTTGTTGTGAAAATAAATTCATAAAATCGTATTCATCCTTATAATCATTAGTTGCCAATTGGTGAATAAAATTCAAAGTGAACATAAATTCATAAAATCGTATTCATCATTTTTTCATTAGTTGCAAATTGGTTAATAAAATTCGGAGTGGACATAAATTCATAAGATCGTTAATTTGTACCTAATAACAACATGTCTCTCTTTAAACAAAAACCGACAAGTCGACAGCTGTGCCTTCGTGGGAAGGATTAATTTTGGTCACGCTCTGTAACTGCGCCTTCGCGGGAATACACCACAATATGGTCTTCAAAATTAATTAATACTGTGCGGATTAGCACGACATATTAAACATTTACTATTGGGCCGTAATTCACCCTACTACATTATTTAGATGTGTTCCCGATGTAGTCTAGTCCTCAACGTAATAACAGATCCAGTATAGTTTTTAGTTAGTTTCTGTAATGTTGATGTAGGCCTATTTATATATTTGTTTGATATTCTGTTTCCATTGTAAATAAACCATATATTTACGAAACTGATTCTGTTATCACATACAATAGTGTTACATAAAATATATATGCAATCGTCAAGGATTTGTTGTTATGTGGTCACAAATTATTAAAATGGCCAAATAAAAATGCCCCGAACTCTGCAAAAGTAAGATAAACATAAGGGGCATGCAATGGAATTTTGCTTATTGGCACGTCATCGCCAGCCAGACTATATTCACAAGCTCCACATGACTTCCAAGTGGAATATGCACTGGTCAGTTAGCATACCATGACGAGATGAGGAGACAACTGCATTATGATAACGAGTCTTATCTATTCTCCTGCGCTATATAATCAGTTAAAGAGGCGAGCGAAGGGGAGGACACACAAACGAGAAAAAAGCAGAGACCGGCGAATGGACCCACCCGAGTTCAGTCGCTACATTGGCAGAGGGGCATGATGGTGGATTTGATATTAATGTATGCTTCCCTGGTGCAGTCCAGTTCCCGATGTAGTTTAATTCATGTTGTATGTAAAAGTTTGATATTCTGATTGGCAGAGGCGGGGAATGATATGTGTTCCTATTGTAGTGTAGTTCCCGATGTAGCTTAGTTCATGTTGTATTTCCTTGTTTTATATTCTGATCCGACGTAAATAAATCCTATATTTACTAAAGTTGCCCACTGTTATCACTATGGTAGTGTTACATCACTTGGCTCGATGAATCTTCTACAGAGGTTATATATGTCCCATACTGACATCATGCACAGAAAAGGTTATAAAAGCCTCATGGTATTAAATATTTCAAGTCAATGGAAAATATGGACAAATACCACTTATACCCAATAAAATATTTATATTTCACTTCTCATATTGATAGTGGTGATGAAGCCTTTGAGAATTCTATCTCATTTCTGTTGAAGTGTCTTACTATTTGCGATTGACATTTAAGCTTCTTGAATCGTTAAGGGGATATTAGCTTGAATGTTTTGCATTTCAGCTTTTCAACTTCCAGCAACCCATTTATTGCTGTTTCATTTACTAAAAGCAAGATAAGTTGTTAGACTCACATTATATTTAACAGGGGCAGATACTAAATAAATTAATACTAAACTCTAATTAAACAAGATTCCATACCAAACACATCATAGTCAAAGTTTTTAAGTTATATTTAACATATCTATAAACAGCCCTACCTTGTTAAAAAATAATCCTTTTAATCCAAAAATCACTATTGCTAGTTGAGAAATTGACAAAAATATTATTTTCAAATGTAAATTCAAACGTTTGAAGATAGCTATTTCATAGCGGTTATGATTTCCGGTGTTACTGTTAGCATAGTGTGACGGTTAGGGGGGATACCTTTTCAGCTCGACCAGACATCATTATCATTAACTGGTTAACCATTTCTGCCGCAGGAATGACAAGAAATATAGATGTTTATTAACAGATTCCACGAAGACACGAAAGAGAACATTATTACAAAAAAATTATGGACAAAGAATGGATTTAAATCAAATAAATGTTGGGAGTTGAAAGACTAAGATGGGAAGACTGGAGGGAAAAACTAGAACCAAATTGTAGGACAAGTTTTTACGTTTTATACTTGTTAAAAGTAATTTCTGCCGTATCATTTTACATTTTTTACTATTTTAAAACCTAGTAAATAATAGCAATTCTGAAACATTCAGTGATGTTGGAATTATTGGGCAAAAGAATAGCGTGTTTTCTTTCTGTTCAGTCCCATTCATAACCTTATTTTTTCCAGGTATTTTGGAATTGGTTCACAAATGAAACTAAGCCATCAGTACTCCAAGCAAAGAAGGAACCCCACTTTTGCCACAAATGTCCGAGTTATCTTCAATTGCAAGCAGGTACTGTACATTTAGTACTGTTACTGCCACATGTAGATTGTTATAATACAATTTGTAAGGCTTGTATTTCAAATGTACATGCACGTCAATTACTTAGCTATAATGTGGGTTTGTTATTAATTTGGAACGAAATAAATCTGTACTTGGACAAAGTGTTTAACATACGTCTTATGATGACGATATAACAAATGACAAGTGAGTTAATTATTGGAACAATAGGGACTCAGTGAGTTCAGGACATGTGTCCGGGCAAGGGAACTGTCTAGTCATTTGGCTGGAACAGAAAACCAAGGTTCCATGTGCACAATAAGAAGAACCCTTGTGCCTTGTTAGAGCTGAGAAGATTTTAAACCGAATTTCATTGATTACTTAGGCCAAAAAAGTTGTCAATTATTTCTGGTATTGTGCAAAAACTTGTGAAGGTGAGCAAGGTATTATTTCTACAAATCACACCAAGTTACTGTCAGTGCAGTGATAACTTCAAATTTCATACTTTTATTCAATGTAAAATATGTTATAATTTTAAAATTTAATTTCATTTCACTATTTTTAAGGTTCGGTGGGCGAGTTTTATTACATCATGTTGTCAATGAACACGCATGGTTCCCCGGTGATGGTGTAATTGAACCCAAATGTGAGCACGGAGAACAGCTCCATGGTGAATAAAGGAAATGGTTGACCAGCTCGTAAACACGACACTGATAAAAGTTGTGTTGGACAAAATATTCCTTATAATGTAAATTTCCGGTAAGTAGTTTAGTTTGAACAATATTTTATTCATATGAAAAGGATTGAACAACAGGCAAAGCCTATATAAGTTCTTTCCCGGGTATACAGAAAATAATAAACAGTAAATATAAACATCTACATAAAAATAAGATTAAATACTATAAATGGTAAAATTGAACATATATACAGTTTTATGTGGAAATGATGTATATGAAATATAGTAAAACAAAATGTTAAAGGGAATCAAAGCCTTTTGCTACATTTAATGAAATTATGTACTGCTTCAAAAATTAGAATATTTGAGGTGCTCGAAAGGTCAGTAGAGCCATTTAGAATTAAATCCAGATTAATAATTTCTGTGAATACCTTTATTGAATTGAATAATTCGCTTCTGATAGTTGAATAGGATGGGCAAGAGAAGAAAAAGTGAAAGTTATCTTCATCCGAAAAATTGCATTTTGGACATATTTTTGATTCAGCTAGGTAGTGGTGGAAAAGGTGATTATTGAGATTACTAGATTTATTTCTTAGTTGGCAGTGAATGATATTTTCCTTGCGGTTTCCATAATGAAAGTAACTAGGTTTTTTATGTATAGGATATTGACTCAGGAGACTGGACTTAAAAGTATTGAGAGACGGCGATAACTGCACATGTGTTGGAAGGCTATTCCATAGTTTTATTGTGTTGGGAAAAAAACTTTTTATATAAGAGGACGTTTTACATTGTGGTATTTTCAGTTTGTGGTTTCTAAGATTATAATAATGTGTTTCGGGTTGAATTTTTATTAGAATATCGGACAAATACTGGGGACTGTAACAATTAAGGATTTTATAAAAATATACAAGTTTATGCTTTTGACGGCGTTTGAATAGTGGTTCCCACCCCAATTCGTCATAAACATATTTTCTGTGTGTGTTTCGGCGCAGACCAGTTATGATTCGCCCTGCTTCAAGTTGAATATTTTCAAGTAACTCTGAATCTTTATTACTACAATTATCCCATAAAATATCCCCATACTCCATAAGAGGACGTATAAATGACGTAAATATCGTACATAACGTAGATCTTTTTAATTTAAATTTTAGTTGGCGTAGTATGTTGAGTCTATTGCAAGCTTTTTTGTGAATTTTAGAAATATGTTCTGCCCATGTTCCGTTTAGATGAAATGTTAGTCCCAGGTGACAGTGTGAGGTAACTTTATCAATAATTTCATTTTCAAACATAAGATTAGGGTGATTAGTTTTTTTACGTGTGAATATTAAAGTTTTTGTTTTATTTGGGTTAAATTTTATTTGCCATTTATTTGCCCACATTGATATTAGCTTTAGATCACTATTTATTGAATTGGCAGTTTCTAATGGTATATCATTTACAATTGCAAATAAGGAAGTATCGTCAGCAAATAATCGTACATTGTTTTTTAGGTTGTCTGAAATATCATTTATGTATATTAAAAATAAAAAAGGACCGAGTATTGATCCCTGGGGAACCCCAGATTCAACTGACAAATAAGGTGATCGAAAACCTTAAAGGCCAACACATTGTTTACGATTTGTTAAATAATTGTATATCCAATCACATAAATTCGGACTAATACCATACTTTCGCAGCTTATATATAATTCCCATGTGCCATACTTTATCAAACGCTTTAGAAATATCGCAGAATACAAAACTAAGCTCTTTCCCTTTATCTAGATTACTTATGATTATATTGTATATCTCAAGAAGTTGGTTTATTGTTGAATCGTTTTTTTGAAATCCTGACTGATGTTTAGATAATAGATCATTATTTTTAATAAAGTTATACAGGTGTTTAAGGATAATTTTTTCAAAAATCTTACAAATTGTGCACGTTAAGGAAATGGGGCGATAATTTTCTGGTAATTGTGGATCACCCTTCCCTTTAAAGGCGGCTGTGACATGTGAAGTTTTCCATATGCCTGGAAGTTGTTTAGTTGTAAGGCACAGTTTAAATAGAAGAGTTAATGGAGTTACAATGGCGGAAGATATGTTTTTTAGAATAAATGGGCTAATTGCATCTGGTCCGGGTGGCTTTGAAGAGTCGAGTATTTTTAATTGATCTTTAACCTCTTGTTCGGTTACGATAAAATCATCCATTGTGATGTCTGAGCGTGCATCAAAGGGGGGTAATTCATGCGACTTGTCTAGTTTTGAAACAGATGTGAAATACGAATTTAATACTGTTGCCTTTTCAAATGGATGAGAATAAATTTGGCCATTGAAGTTAATAGGGGTTTGATTATTACTGTTTCCATTTTCCATTTTTACAACTGATTTTACTAATTTCCACCACTGATTTGATGTTACATTATGATTATTTATTTTATCAGTGATTTTAGATTTAAAATCATCTTTAGCTTGGCGTATGAGTGAAATTACCTCATTTCTAATTTTACGGAACTTTAACCAATGGTTTGGGTTATTTGACTTTTTGGCACGCTTATGGGCTCGGTTTCTTTGACGAATTTTTAGGCGGATGCAGTTGTTCATAAAAGGTTTATCGTTGGGTCTAATTGTAACTTCTTTAGTAGGAATGAATATTGATGTGTTTTCTTCAAGGATATTTTTAAAATCATTATATAAATTATCTATATTCTTACTATTGAAAACCGTAGATGACCATTCTATTTGTTTAAGAGAATTACATAAGCCTTCAAAATTAGCCTGAATATAATTTCTGATTTTCCGTTTATATGATAATTGTTTATATGTTGTAAAGTTAATTTCTACAGTTATTAACGAATGAGTACTACATATAGGGTATAATACTGTATAATTTGAAATAAGAGACCTTTTATTTGTAATAAACAGATCTATGCATGTACCGGGGTGGGTTGTAAAGTTAGTTGGTTCATATATAAGATTTACTAAATCAAAGCGTTGTAATATTACGCCTAGTTTTTTGGCATTGCTAGAATTAGATAAAATATTAATATTGAAATCCCCTGTTAATATCAAGGGGAAGGGAGTTCCATTGTCTAAGGCTTTACTTACAATATCGTAAAAAGAATCCCAAAAGGAAATTGGTGTGTTTGGTGGACGATATAGTACTCCTAATTGAAAAGTACTCTTAGAATTACTAATACTGACAAAAATTATTTCTAAATCGTTATGGCGCAAGTCATCTCGTACATGAAAGAAAAGATTACTTTTTATAAATATTATTATACCACCACCGTGTCTGTTGCGATCTAACCGTACAGGAGTATGATAACCTGGTAAACATACTCTGGAATCAGGAATAGACTGATCTAAATGTGACTCAGTTATACATATAATATCATATTTACTTAATTCTGCTTCAATTGTTGATATTTTCGGTAATATACTACATACATTGTTATGAACAATTGATATTTTTTTCGAGACTATTCGTTTTCCGTCTGGTCCCGGGTTTAATTCAATACACCCCCTTAATAATAATGTCTTAATTAGGAGTAAAGATATATTACCTACATATTTTAGGAAGTTTACCTGGTATGCTATGACATGTGTCGGATTGTCCTGTTGATTTATACTGTGATGATACACTTTAATCGTGTGTATCGGAGACTATGAACATTACAAGGACAGGGCAATTCGACACATTACATAGTTTGTATAATTTATAAGTGATAACATTTCCACATACAAAGTAATTGTTTGAGACATTTGAACATATATACATGACCTGATTAACAACAAAATTATATTTACACTGGTTTGTTATATTAGCAAGACACATGTGGTGTCCGAAGTGATAGAATCCTGAGAGAGGATTTTATTTCATTATTATTTCTATTTTTTTCTTCAAATTTCGTTTTATGGAAGGTAGACAAATAATATGACTGAAAGTCATATTGGGTTTATGCATACTAATTGTGGTATTAAAGAAACATTATGTAAGATTTAGATAATGAACTAGCCATTCTTGCTATAATGGTTTGAGAGTAGATAATGCTTGTTTAGGTAAATATATTATACATTTAAACATATTAATTGTTCCTTTATACAGTTAGTATACGACATCTTTTCTTAAGCAATAATATAAAAATCATCATATAAATATGATGAATATATGCATGACTTTTCTTGTGATTTACCCATTATACATGTCTTATATAGAATTCTTGTGCTATAATGTGTTTTCAGCTTAGTTGGATTGTATCGGCGAACGTTTTCGTTACTTTAATAGCTTTAAAGAATCCCGAGTTAGTAATATGTTCAAGTTGAACATATAAATATATCTATTGTTTGCATTTTACAAATTCCAACTGGAAAGTAATGCTGAACTATTGATGTTATATGATTTTAACTACAATGAAGACAGTATACGGTCATGACATGTACTTATTAATGTGATCTTAAATTGACTATTAGTAATACACAATATGGTAAAGTTATTTGATATACACGTTTCGAAAGACTGCAAAACACAACAATATAAATTTATGAGAGGCCAAACAACGGTTAAATTGTTATTGAAAATACTGGGCAGATTACATATAAGAGACTATGAATAACGTTATTATTCACAAATTCTCCGAAATAGAATTTATATATTATTATAATCTATTATGTGGTATCTTGGACTTTACTTAGAGACACATTTAAGTATCATTTACGGTAGATTTAGGAGTAGAGGTAGCTGGAAACAGACCGACATCTAACAAAGATTGTTGTCTTAAGGTTGTATTTGGCCCGACAGAATTTAGGACACATCCAATTTGTTCACTTGGTGTTGGGTTGATGACATTTGTGGCTGTGTTGACCTCTGACCTATTTCTATCTTCTGATGGACTGACTACTGTTTCTTGGCGGGTCCTTTGTATATAATCTCGATTGTTGTTTTGATTAGTAACAATCAGACTTTGGAGATCATTTTCTGAGTTTATAACCGTGTTGTCACCAACTAGCGGTTGGACATAGATACGACCATCGTATGTCCAGCAATTAGTAATATGCTTTGATTTTAACAGATCTCTAGTCTTCTTGTACAACAGCGATCGTTTATGAGTTAATGCTTCGTTAACAAATATTTTAGAACTACGTCCTTCGTTGAAGGGTTTTAATTTACGTTTGTTACCAAAAACAGCGGCCCTGTCACGATAGCTGACAAATCGGACAATGATATCCCTGGTTTTATTTGGAACTCGCTTTCCAACTCGGTGGCTGCGTCCAATTTGGTTTATTGTAATTTGTGGATAATCACCACCCAGAATTTTATTATTAATTATGTCTAATACCAAGTGGTCCGTATTTTCTGTGCTGTTTTCTATCAGTCCAGAGAATTTGAGACACGTCCTTCTTGAGTATTGCTCAAGATCATCTATACGTTCTTCAAGTGATGAAATCTTTTCAATCAATGGCGTTGTTAGAGTGGGCTGGATTAGGGTGGCCAATTTATTTTCTATTGCGTCCCTTTTTAAGAGTTCAACTAAAAAAATATCGTATTGATTCATCATCCTTTATCACACTATCCAAGAAATTAGTTACACTACTATTGGCGGAATTTGTGCTTGAATGGTCTTGTCTTTGTCGTTTTTTTCTGTCTTTATCCATTTTATATAGACGCCTGCTTGTGTTAACAAGCTAAACGATACTCACAAAAACTGAGTTCAGACTATGTATTCGGGAAAGTTGATATATCAAATAATCTGGTATATATTGTTGTGAAATATATGTATAATCCGTGTCACTGAGGTGTAATAATCATCATACCTATTTTCTAGAAGTTGTCCTAATGTTATCACTGAACTTATCGGAAAAACTCTCCCTGGCTATATACTCAACCTCTCTAATCCGCCATCTTGATTTCAAAAGGTAAGTAATGTTACCTATTCCAGTGGTCATTTGTATGGAGTGATAAAGTGATGTAGTTGTTGGATTTGTTAAAGATATATTCCTGCGTTACAACAGACTAAATCTTCTTCATTATAATGATTTGAACAACGTTAATCATTTTATTTCAGACACACTGGTAACATCAAATTAAATGTTTTCATTCCTTCTTCAAATTAATGTATATAAGAAGATTTGCCTACAGATAATTATATGAGACATCACATATTTGGTTTATTTACTCACAAATGTGTATTAATATTATACTATTTTGTTTGGTTAGCTGTGAATTTTGATAAACTGTTAAACATAGGGTGAGATGTCGCTTTACTTTGTACCGATGAATCGAAGGTAGGTTGGAATTCATGTAGCTTCAAGCAGAGCAAATTACAATGATTAAGAAAGCATAAATTATTTTATGCTGTCCACCTGTATATAAAGCTAGATGTCAACTTGCTGTTATTGATTTTAACACCAACAAAGATAGGGAGAAGTGTTGGAAGATAATGATGAAAATTCTCAGTACGATGTTGGTTATTAAAGATACTTTCGCGCGAGCACGAACTGGGTGATTTGATGGGGTATTTGGATAAGTGAAAGACCCCCCCACCCCAAGATTTTGAATGTAATTATTAACAAATTTTATTAAACCAATCTGTTTGGTAGAAGAACACAACGGAACAACAACTCTATTCCCAGCCCCAATTGTCCACAGCACCACAAAACAAACTGTCTGTATGCTGCATCTCTACTTCTTCAGTGTTGTCATCCTGTGCCGAAAGTAGCAGGTCATTTCGCACCCCATTTGCAATATCCAGCACACTCGGTTCAAAGCAAGATAAGTCAAACTCATAATAAAAAAACTGTGTTATTTTACTTTTTTTGTTCAATAGGTAAATGCCTTGATGGATTTTGAAGATGAACATTTTCTGCTTAGGGCAAGCAGAGATAAGCCATTTGATTGGTTGATGCTTTGGGACACGGTAACTTTAGTTCTTATTAGGTGACAATACCTTGAGTTTTTAAGCAATTTGGTTGACATAGACTTTGGAACACGATAACTCTCCTAATTAAGGTAGAATGAATGTCCAAACTTGGCGTAGGCCTTCATTAGGTCAATACCTTGGTGGATGTCGAAGAAGAGTAAGCAGAGAGATAAACAATCTCATTGGTTGATTCTTTAGAGCACAATAATTTGGTTATAAGTAAGTGAGGGCGATAAAACTCAGCGTATAGATTCATTAAATCATTACTTGAGTAAGTTTGGCGATGAGAATTTTCTGCCTAGGCAAAGCAGAGTTAAGCAATTTCATTGGCCAATGCTTTGGGACAATTAGATAACCTTGATTTTATCTGAAAGAGAGTGACGAAACTGCGGAACTTTCTCAATCAACACTGGGATCGAAAACAGGACCTCCTAGTTGGCAAGCAGGATGTTACTCACTCAGACACTGTTGTTCCATTGTTCATTGGGACTTTGATAAATAATAGTTACCAATTTTGGTGAAATGTGGTTTTGCGGCCTGGTACCGTAACAAATATTTCTGCATCACTTATCTTGACAGTCGGGATATTTATTGTTATTTCTGTTTTCTCTTTAATGCCAGCTTCCAATGCTAATGAAATTGTTACACAATATCATTTTTGGTCTAAAATGAAATATTGTATTTTTAATTCATATTTTATATTGTAATTTCAATTGTAACTCATTTGGGAGATAATAAGTGACAGGTTAACTGCAAGGTTTAATCTGTTGCAGGTATGAATTTATCTGACATAGTATTATGTAGGATGTATGGGTTGTACAAACTTTTATCATCGAAGTGTATATTTGATATAAGATTTAAGCTTAACACTTGTTGATTTAGAGCTAAGACGTGTGAATATTAAATTAGTTTTCATTGTTCTGATTTTTAATACTATTAACTAAAGGCGTGCTGGATAGTATATAAAGCCTAGTTTAGAGTTAGGTAGGAGGACACCAGGGGCCAGAGTCAGGTCTTCGGGAGACCTAGGGGGAAGTCGGTCGGCTCCCAGACCATGGGGGTCTGCCGTCAGACCCCGGGAAGTTGGGTTTTCTGTGACCCAGGGAGAACATCTTTAGTTAGACATCTCCCGAATCCAGCCGCCATATGTAAATATGTTATGCAGTAATAAAGTGTCTGTTTAATGAAAGAGTTATGTGCTATGTTACATACTCTTAAGTGGTGTCGTATACCTGACAAACGTTTTTGAAGTCCTGAACACTAGATGATCAAAGAATTTTATTAAAGGTAAGTCTGTTTCTGATCCAAATCATGGCGAACGGTTAATGATTAGTGTTATATTTGTTTAATAATTTAACTGGCTAAATAAGCGGTTTGTCTTCCACGCTTAAGCATTATGTAGTAACTCAATTAGCTCAACCATATTCTAGAAATCCCTTGAATATTTTACGAAATATTCAAAAATTAAATATATTATTGCTAGTAGTGGAACTTAACTATTTAAAATATGAAAATTATATTTTTTTTTTTGAACACATTTCGGCTTAAAATTTGTATTAACGGTTTTATCTCTTATAATTTATGTTTTGTCTATATATATATATTTTGCCCGGGGATTTACGGTAAGTCCGATATGGTACGGGAGAAATTTTATTTGTGTTAACCCCGATAATATGAGATTGGGATGCCCGATATTTTTCGGGAGCAGTTTTATGTGAAATTCCTGTAAGGTGGGATTAATTTAGCCCCGGGTTTTACGGGATGCTCCGATATGTTACGGGAGTGGTTTTATTTGTGTTAAACCCAATAATAAGAGATTGGGATGCCCGATATGCTACGGGAAAAGTTTTATGCTCTGAATCAGGAACGTATGTGTTTTGTTTAAAAATTATAGAGATAAAACCACTGTTAATTTCGATAGGTTTTTTCCAAAATATCTTATTTAATATTAGTGAAAGGTGTTCAGATCAAAGCAATTTGACCCCTTACTTTCATTTTGGTTTATGTCAATTCTAATGTAAATATTTTAAAATAGACCGTTACCTAAAGCCTGATCCACTTGCTAATTTAACTAAACGTTAATTGAGTTCACTTCATGATATAATAAGCGGATGATAAAAACAATTAGGTACGAATGGCAGTTTAAATATATTTCATGACACGATATATATTTCATGACACGATAATACCATTAAAAACCGTTGACCATATATGGAAAGGAATAGACAAACCGACAAGAAAAATAACGGCTAGTATAAAGATGGTGGTGGCTAAAGCCACAAGCAGCAGTTAGCTTGCAAATGAAGAAATTCCCATTCACCTCGACAAAGAATATGTGCATACATGTTGATGCATGCATGGTGGCAATATCAGCTGCCATGACGAAGAATATAATATGCATAAATGGTGGAAAATGTATGCCGCTATGATGGAGGATATATGCATACATGGTGGAAAATGTATGCCGACATGATGGAGACTATATGCATCCATGGTGATGCATAATTGGTGGAAAATATATGCTGACATGATGAATACATACATGGTGGATACTATGTGCATAATTGGTGGAAGATATCCACATATTGATAATTCGTGGAGATATTTCCAACGAAGATTATAAACTTATCCGTTCCAGATAATGCGTGTGATTGTGATTATGTGTTTCTTTTAACATTTATACGGCGTTCATTTGTGTGGCGATTTTTCCCGCAAATTGTGTTCCTACGTAGAGTGTGTGTGTGTGTTTTTTAAATAGAATATACTGATCGAGAAACAAACGTGTAATGTGACCAGTGACTTTTGTGAATATTTTTAGTTTTGATGCTGTGCTTCTTTCATATATCTTTTAATGCTTCAATTATTGTATTATGCTTTAATCTTTTATTGTTTTAAAATCGTTTCATATATAATTTTATATATTTCACTACTTGAAAATGGAGGAAATGTTACACAATATCATTTTCGGTCTAAAATGAAATATTGTATTTTTAATTCATATTTTATATTGTAATTTCAATTGTAACTCATTTTGGAGATATTAAGTGACAGGTTAATTGCAAGGTTTAATCTGTTCTATCGCTAACAGTTATTGGTAATACCTAAAATAATAAAAGCCTGACACAGGGGCGTACATAATGATTTCGTTTGGGGGGGGGGGGGAGGGTGTTTAGCCAAAATGCGACCGACTGATACCCCCCCTCTTTCAGTGCGAGTGACGCAATCAGGAGCCGAGCATCGCGAGAGAGTTTCAGGAAAGACTAGTTTGTGTTAAGATTAGATGGAGTAATTTTAACAGGAAAGGCTAGTTTTTGTTCAGATTGGAGAAGGTAGTTTTAACAGGGAAGGCTAGTCTGTGTTAAGATTAGGGAGAGTAATTCTAACAGGGAAGGCTACTTTGTGTTCAGATTAGAAAAGGTAATTTTAACAGAGAAGACTAGTTGTGTGTTAAGATTAAAGGAAGGTATTTTAATAAGGAAGACTGGTTCTATGTTAAGGTTAAAGTAGTTTTATCTATTTTAATATTAAAGTGGACATTATACGGATTTCGCAGGTAAATGAATGTCGATGTCATTCTTATCCACCCTTTGTAATACTTTATCCTTGACCGCTCGGAATAAAGTTATTTGAAAAGTATAAAAATCGTCTTTTCTTCAGTGTTTGCGGGTAACAATAGGGAAATCTTGAAAAGGGTAAGACTATCAATCGAAGATAACTTGCTAACCTACCGAGGGAGTTGCGTGAAGCTAACCAGTGGGGAATGCTCATTGATGGCATCCTGTTCCACCAAGAAACTGCTCCCGTTCACATCTGAGATTGACATGTCAGCAATGCATGATTTTGGCTTTGAACTCACTGACCATCCACATTACTCCCCGATTTGGATCCACCAGTCGTCATTTTCTTAATATCATACGAGGCTTAGACGTTTTCAGCCAGTCGAGATAGCAATAAATGGTAATCGGTCATTGGAATCGTCTGCCGGACCAAGTCCTCCAGCTGGACTCACTTGACAGCTTCAAGGAAGCGTTGCAGTCGACTGTGGGTGTATAACCTCAGTCACCAAATGTATAGTGTATATACAAGTTGACCTTTTAACTCCCACGCTTAGGGGATATCCGACCCTGCGCATGTACAGTCCACCCTGCACCTTCACGCCATGTCCAACAGAGGATTTTGTGAAGTATTTCATTGAAGTTGAAGTTGAAGAGGTAGACAAATCTTAATAATAGCAATATCATAACGCCCATGGTAAAATACAACATAGTCAGTTGATTAAATTAACTCGGTAAAGTTTGTATTTTGAGGGGTAAAATCATAGCAACAATTGATATATTTCGCTTTGTTGACGCCTATACGCTTCCATACTATGGAGTAGGATTCTATATCAAACCAAATCTGTACATGCGTAATCATCAAATTGCAGCAGTTCGCCCATGCAATGTAATCTAACTATAATTACAACATCTGTGAACACGTCACTCCACCGTTCAGAAATCCCATGCCTTCTGCTAGGATCAGATTGTAATCAAAGTAATTACCGATTATTATACAACGATTCCGGCATAATGGATATTAAATCGTGCACACCTGCTTCACTCCAACGACGTTACTGATTCCCCTTTCATACAGCGACAATATTAAAGATACATTATGAGAGATGAGGTTAGTATAATAGCTAAAACCTAGATAATGTAAAGGCAATTTGCAGAAAATTTCAATCAATTTGATCCACTTTGAACAAATAACTAGGCGATAGTAATTTCCTCCTAGCTTCGATCATCATTACTATAATTAGCACGATAAAAAGGACAGTGTCGAATTTATTGATTTAATCATGAAGGGAAGTTATGCAGTAAATCTGGTCATAATTCACTCAAGATCGAAGGCTAGCGATTCCATCCAAAGTTGATTATGGCACGGATGAATTAATTAATGTCTAATTGATAATTTAGATAACATTTCAGGCCAAACGAAATACCTGCAGATTCAACTCTTGCTTAATGTATGTTTAAATGATCATTAGTTTTATACCCTTAAATACATTTTCTATTTTATGACCAATATTATAAAACGAAACAATAATTGATATAGGTTATACAGTGTCCTTATAAGGGGATTTTTTTTGTTTTTGCTGAAGAGCGCTGCTACAACCTACTTGACTGAATTCCAATTGCACTGTTCATTTACGTCAAAGGCGTGTTATAGCTGAGCCGTCTCGCGAAAAAAAAAAATCAAAGAAATTGGAAAAGTAAAACCGGAGAAAAATGCTAAAACCGATGAGAAAATAAAAATGTACCCTAGTCAGGGTGTCCTAAAGGCAGACAAAAGGGCCCCTCTGGCCAAGGGAAACGGCTGGAAGTCCCGAGGCAATCGTTTTCTATACAATGTTGCTGTCTAATCCATTACTATGAAACAGGGCCCTCAAAATAGTGTAGCCTCCGCCATGATAAACCTTAAAACGTCCCTGGTTTACGTGCTGACCAATGTGTACTCTGGTCTAAGTATCCCGCAATCCACCAATGACACCGGGGAACAGCCACCAAAAAATCACGATTTTCGGTCAAACCACAAGGAGCGAACATGGAAGCAACATGTTACCGAACCAACGTCCTGTCGTATATGGATGTCGTACTTGTTTAGCTGGTTACAAGCAAACAATGACCTGTATATTGTTTTGCAGGGTTAGTGTCCCTGCACCGAAACCTATGATCTTTTTTAAAACTGTCTGACAGTGCAGATCTAGAACCACAATTACAATTCCAGACTGAGCATTTTGTTTTACTAAGGTTTTGTCCATACTACGGAAGTGATCACAATAAGCAGTTTTGCGTCTCCTATTCGTCAACGATATTCTCAATTATTATGGTTGCGTATTATAGCGGGGTGTGGTTCCGGAACGCAGTGAGAATTAGTTTGGTGTGACAGGGGGTTAAACTGGCTTAGTTATACCAAGTTAAAGTTAAAACCAATTGCGGACGTATCAGGAACGTTGTAGACCTAGATATAAGCTTGGACTGCTTAAAAATGGGGTGAACACACCAAGCTCGTACTATAGGCATTGTTTACAGATTGTACCCTGACCACGACCCGTTGTACGATTTTATACTTTTCTAGGTGCTGCGACGGAAAGTTGTCTCAGAGAGTGTCAAGATCGCCATATGCGTGGTGGAAATGCCAAATATCGTGATCGCCGAGCAAGCGACTGTTTTGAAGTTTGTAATTGTTTGAGACATTGTCGTGCGTTGTGTTCACGTTTGCTGTCGACAGTTTTGCATTTTCTGGTCGCCGTACAGTGACAGTGGCACCGTAAGGATTTCTACTGCCCGACGGGGCTTAACATGCAAGTAATTGAGCTATAATTGATATAAAGCTTCTTAACTCACACGAGAATATGTTTATTATTTCCATATCTACATGAAAAGAAGGTTCAACGTTCTAATGGTCTGCCCCGACTGGGACAAGGCGTAGCGTCGCCTGTCCAACCTGTGAAAGAGAGAGAGAGATGTTTCATTTCAATAATTCGCTTGTGCGTAGGGGTCTTCGGTCGTAGGTTGAAACCGAGGAAGCTGGAGAAAAAGGCACCTGGTTGGATTAACGACCCCACCCTTTTGTCACGTACAAGCGGGGAATCGAAACTGCACTATTTGACCATCCAAACCCTACAGAAACTCGGAAGACGTCAATCACTCTACATATTTTTATAAAATGATTCCGACATGTTGGACTCTCTGTGGTTAGATTAAGATCATTGAAATGTTAATGGCCAAGTCGGGTGGGTGGGTGTTACTAGTCTCAGATCACCACCAACTTATTCCCCTTTAAAACTTTATAGTTTCGTAACCATGAGACGTTATTCTTATTGGTATGAAATGATTCATAAAGAATGTAATTTAGTGGTCTTATTGTACTTCGACCTACATCTGTTGCAAATGAATTGTATTCAACAGACTTAGTATAGGAGTATTTATCCGTAAGTATAAAAACCGAAACGAAATATAGATCTGTATTTTGATCAGATTGCATAAATTATTAATTAGACATTCAATAAAATGACAGAACCAAAATCAACTCTCGGTGTCATCGGATATCTCCGATATTAAGAAGGTTAGAAGTGTTCAGCCATATTTTGATTAAATTTAAAAATGGTAAAGCAACTCTAATCTTCGAACAATCAGTGTGGTGTTTGCAATTAATGGACGCATCTTGTCTCGATTCCCAGGTTGTCAGTGCCAAGGAGTAGATCCAACCTCTTGGGTTTCTCTGGGTTGGTCCTCTGGTTTCCTCCCACTGCTTAAGACCCCTACTTGTCTCGAAATGATCTAGTTTGTGTCGAGTAGACTTTAAGCCCCAGTTCTCTCTTTCTCTCGCTGTCTGTCTCTCTGTACAGTGATATTGATAAAAATATAATTTTAATAACGAACGTCAATTGTACACATGGAATTGTGACGTTTGTATTACGGGGCCACGTGTTGCATAATTTATACAGGGGAATAAAGCATTAAAAAGTCACGAATAAAATCTAAGATGTGTGACGATAGCGGTGCGGTTCTAAATCAAGTGCGAAGGGACGTTACAGAATTACGCCAATTGGGCGAGCAGTGGGGTCTGACAAATGTGGAAATTAATTCTTGCATTAGTTCCGCCTTTAATAAGAAACTATCCATTGCTACAAGCGAAGAGATCGCTAAGAACTTAAAGTTAAACAGCAAATGGAGCAAAATCCGACTTGCTTTCCGAGTATGGTTGGCTATCATTATTATCATATCAGGATTTACAGTAATGGTAACCCAGGTTGAATATGTAAATAATATTGTTGATAAGGCTATAGACCCTTATTATTATACGATTATGAGAGTTATAAGACTGATTGTTATACCATTCCATCAAAAATTCAACATTAGCGGTAAGTAAAACTTTTGTTAAAACACGCAACGAAGACAGTTTTCTGTTCTTTAAAACTATGTGCACCCCTTTCTCCTTCCACTATTCAAATGTTTACAGGTCAGCTGCTGTCGAATTATTAACTGCATTGCTATTATACCTAAATGCCCCTTTGCTAAGGCATAGCACTCACATTTACTTGTGGGAAGAAAAATTTAGCTTGAAAGCCAAGAAGTTATTTCATAGAGCCCTTCTCACTTCGGCGATCAAAATCGGTAATAAAGTTCAATTATATCGCCACTCGCAGTACATGTCAAACCTTTTTTTCTACAAGGTGATTGTCTATGCACATATCAGATAAATATTAACAAGGCATATGTCATTTTCAAACAAAAAGATTTTGACAGTCTCCTTAGAAACCATAAACTAAGCTCAAAACAAGGCTCCACAAAACTGTTTGCATAGCCCAAACGCAGTAGGGCACGACTGTTTGGAGTTGATTATGTCCTTGCACGTGCACTAACCATTTTCCATGAACAGTTTTGGCATAAAAAAAAAACATCCATGACCATGTGCTGCTCTCAGTTGAAATTTCAAAATGGTCAGACGTCAGCTGAGTGAACTTGATATGAGGAAGAGCCATTGCATGGCTTCAACAGGGGAATGTGGCAAAGAGAATCGGCTGTAGTCAGAGTGTGATTGGGAACCTATGACAGCGTTTCCAGGCAACCAATTCAATTCAGAATCGCCGACGGTCTGGTAGGCCAAGATGGACGTCGCAAACCCCAAGACCGGCATGTCATTCAGATGGCCTTAGGTCAGCGCGTTGTTACAGCCTCGATGTCTGAGAGATGAAATGCAAGTGGTGTTTAGGTATCGGACCAAACCATAAAAAATCGTTTGCGAGCCCACAAAATTCTATCTCGACGACACGTGGTTCGACCACCTCTTCTTCAACGTCATAGCAGCACGTCGTGACTGGTGCACACGTCATAGAGACTGGAGTCGACGACAATGGGGACGGGTACTCTTCACTGTGGAGTCCCGATTTGCATTACAGTTCAATGGTGGCAGACCTCGCGTCTATATGCGGCAAGGAGAAAGATTTGCTGGTGTTAACGTCAGACAACGCCATCGCTTTGGAGGTGGTACGTTAATGGTGTGGGCTGGAATTTCGGTACATATCAGGACTCCTCTTTTCTTCGTCCAAGGAAATAGATGAAATTTACAGCCTTTTGTCATCCCAAGTCTTCGCCAAATTGGAGCAGGTTCTGTTTGTCAAGATGACAATACTAGACCGCATAGAGCACGAGTTGTTACCCACTGTGCCTGAAGGTATTGCACCAATTCTTGAAGATTATCAGGTTGCCTGATTTTCTCACCCAAAATTGGATTGAACGAATGGTTTGGTCTGCATACTCTCCAGATTTGGCACGAATTGAGCAGGCATGGGATGAGTTAAGCAGACGTGTGAGAGACAATCATAGGCAACCTGATAATCTTAAAGAATTGGTGCAATACCTTCAGGCAGAGCGACAGGCCATTCCCCAGGAGTTTTTCGACATTATTAACAAAGTTATCGAATTTGAGACAGTTTTGTTGGACCCCATTATGTCCAAAATGGTGAATTTTCATCAGATCCTCAGAATAGTTGTGGATAAAAAGTGCATATGCTTTGCATAACAGACCCAACATTGAGACATATTGAACTCATATTAACTTTTTTACTGCGACAAATTAAATTCTCAAACATTTTTTTGGGGAAAAAGAAAAATAAATAAAGACGTTTGAAGTATTTGTAGTAAAAAAATATTTCCTATTTAGTGTAAATGGGTATTAAAATGAGTAAAATCCATCATTTTGCCCGAAGCAGTTAGGTGTTAAGTAAACATTGCACGAGTCGTTGAGCCAATGACTACCGCCGCGTGCAGTCAACGCAAAGGTTATGGACAGTCACCTGTTACAGAGATAATTCGTAAGTAATTCTCTGTGAAACAGATTGTACCAATTTATGAACAAATCATTAAGAATAATGTAAAATAAAATGAAACTAGGGCTATGTACATATTTACAATTTCAGGTTTGCCATCCATATTTTAAAATAATCTTAAAAGTATCTTAATTTTAATTGACCTTTCCAGTGATGTCTAGAAACTTATAATAATTGATATAAGATTAACGTTTGTGCGAGCTGTATCATAAGGTCTGTTATTGAGTCAGTTGGCGTGATTTTGATTCCCGGTTGTATATGACAAGGAGTTGGGTTGCCTGTCCAACCTGGTGAGTTTTCTCGTGAGTTACCCCCACCCCCCCAAAAAAACAACAAAAAAACCCCAAAAACAACAAAACAGGCCGTTTCGTTGATCATATTTAGTAAATGAACTGGGAATATACAGGTCCCAATTCTGTCGAATACAATTACTGTTTATTACTGCGCGAGGTTTTTTCTAGTATTGACCAGGAAATTATAAAATAAGGAATATGATAGGGCATTATACACGTAAAACAATATAATTAGTTAATTAAATTAATACGTGTACAAATAAGTAATTATTATGGAAAACCCCAGTAAAACCGACTTGTAAAGTGATATTGACAACAATATAACATTGATGATAAACGGCAATTGTATACCATAAAAAAATGTGACGTGTGTATTCAAGAGACCATATGGTGCATTATTCATAAAGGGGGATAACTCCTTATTGAGCCACGAATAAAATCTAAGATGGGTGACGACAGTGGAGCGGTTCTTAATCAAGTGCGAAGTGACGTCACAGAATTACGCCAATTAGGCGAGCAGTCGGGTCTGACAAGTGTGGAAATTAATTCTTGCATTAGTTCCGCCTTCAAAAAGAAACTAACCATCGCTACCAGCGAAGAGATCGCTAAGATATTAAAGTTGAAAAACAAATGGAGCAAAATCCGAATTGCTTTCCGAGTATGGCTGGCTTTCATTATTATCATATCAGGACTTACAGTAATAGTAACCCAGGTAGAATATGTATCTAATATTGTTGACAAAGTTACACAACCTTATGATTATTACATTATGAGAGCGGCAAGGCTGGTTTCTCTACCACTTCATGAAAAATACAACATTAGCTGTGAGTATAACTTTAACACCGATGGGGACAATTTTCTGTTCTTAGAGACTTTTTCTCCTTTTTTCTTTCCACTATTCAAATTTTTACAGTTCGATTGCTGTCAAATTAGGGGGGGGGGGCTAGTGGTCTAGAGTGGCGCACTTCGACCTCTAGCTGGCCAGTCACCTCTGGCTTGCGGCTGTGGTTTCGACCACTGGTGTGAGCTTATGTGGCGTGGTGATAGGGGCGCCTTCTCAACCTCGTGGGATTCCTCTGGTTTCCTCCCACTGCTAAAGAATTATAGAAATAAAATTTAAAAAAAAAACATATGTTAGTCCCGAAATGACCAAGTTTGTGTCGAGTGGACGTTACAACCCATTTCTCTCTCTCTCTTTCGAATTATTAACGTCATTGCAATTATATCTAAATCCTCCCCAACCTCGCGAATTTTCTCCGGGTCCTCCGGTCTCCTGTCGCCGCCAAAGACCTCTACGCGCAAGCGAATTATTGAAATGAAATTAAACCATATGTTAGTCCCGAAATGACATAGTTTGTGATCTAGAGGACGTGACACCTCTCCCTTTCTCTCTCTATTGCTAAGAAATAACGCCTACATTTACTTGTGGGAATCATGTAATAGCCGGAAAGCCGAGAAAATAATTTCTATTTAAATAGCCTTGCTCACTCTGGCGATTTTAATCAGTAACAATGAACTAGTAGAATATATCGCCAACTCGCATTAAATGGCGTTTAATGATCTGCACCGACTGGGCTAATGAAGGCGGGCATACACCATGCATATGAATTTAAAGGAAAGTTTGTCAAAACAGAGGCGCTATGTCGTATGGAATTTCAACTGTCAAGGGCTCTTTTACTTAGATCAATGTGGACATGTGGCCTAGGTTTTTCGCCGCACGACTAGACAGATGTTCCTCTATACCACTGACAAATGGAAACCACACCGGAAAGGTCCAAGGAACTGTCAAGATTTAGTCCAAATTCGTAAAATAAATTATTTCATTTTGAATAGCTTTTCTCGCCTCGGTGATCATAATCACTAGATAATAAATGAAGTACTAAAGGATATCTTCGACTCGTAACGGAGCTTTGTTTCTGTATGACTCAATATATAATATAAGTATGCACGGCAATACGGATATAATTTAACTATATTTATTAAAGATTAACTTAAAATTGAATATTGAGCAATAACTCAAGACAAACCTTATCCCAATATACAAATGTATATGCTAGACATTGGTAGGCTAATCCGTATATATCAGGCTCGGATCCAGGATTTTTTGCAGGGGGGGGGGGGGCTAGGTTTGAAAATTGCTTAACTAATCGCGCTCAACCGATAAACGGTGCATTAAATTCAATTTGGTGCATTCTGACGTATTTCCAAAATTACAGGTCTAAAAATCGCCAATAAAATCGCATAAAAATTTTTCAAGCCTGAGCAGGAGTGGGGTGGGGGGTCCGGACCCCATGTCCCCCCCTCTGGATCCGCGCCTGTATATTTAATTGTTGTTATTTACCCCCCCCCCCCCCCTACGATTTCCGAACGTTTAGACGAAATAGATATATAAATTTTAAAAAAAAATGAAAAAAAAAAACCCAACAATGGTGATTGAAGGAATTTTCGCCTGTTGTCATTGTTAACATAACCGATCAATCGGTGTTCTTAAATTTGTGCTGTTATGTTAAGACTGGGGTTTTGTAGCCAATATTGTATTGATATTTTAGTCAATTATTCTTTGTATATATATATACACAACAGCTGTATTATATATCTGTATACCAAACCAAAACTATCAAATTTCTCATAGCTCAATCCGAGCTAACATATTTACTCGGGTTGATTATGATCATTGGAATATGAATACAACATTATGAACCGATAATTTAGCAATTGAAATTTCGATCTATCCTCCATCATCGTTACTCAAGTCGGTCCGATAAGAAAACATAATCTCGATTATCCATTTTATGATTAAACCGTGAATGGAATTTGAGCAGTAAATTGGATCATAATTGAAATTTAGGCCTAGCCTCGATCAGTGCTACTAAAGTCAGGCCGATAGAAAAAACATAATCCCGAGTATGCATTTCATAATTAAACCTTGAATGAAAGTTGGGCAGCAAATCGGATCATAATCCAGTAAATATCCCCGACTAGTGTTGGCACCGAGAGTTGATTATGGTCTGGATAAGTTAATTAACAGAGGCCCCTTGCGCCCCCCCCCCCCTAATTTTCGACAGTGCCCTTTTTTACTACTGAAAGTGCCTTTCAACTAGCTTTTTTGCTCGATTTTGAGGCTCTCTTTCTACGATTTCCGAACGTTTAGACGAAAATATCAGCCAATTTGCTAGAGAGGCAAGGAAATGACGGATTATTTTCTTGGCGCCCCTGATTAATGTCTAATTAATAATTTAGATAACATTTCAGGCCTAAAGAAAGACTTGCAAATAAACAGATTTAGTTCGTGCATAATGTATGTTTTACAAAAATGTTTAAGGTCAAGCAGTATCATAGATTTAATAATACTGACGTCAATAGGTGTGAGGTGAGAGAGAGAGAAAGAGAAATAGGTTTAACGTCCACTCAACACAACTAGGTCATTTCGGGAGTAACATATGGTTTAATTTTTATTTCAATAATTCGCTCGACCGTAGGGGTCTTTAGCAGTGGGAGGAAACCGGAGTGCCCGGAGAGGGGTGAGGTGAAGGCGGAGAGTTACTAGTCTGAGACCACAAATAACATCACACTTGAAAACTTATTCCATTTTAAAACTTTACAATATTTTGACCAGACATGACGTTCTTTTTATTGGTAGATAAAACGTATATTAAAGGTTATATGGCGTTTCAATATACAGCTGTTGTATATATGTACGAAGAATAATTGTTTTCTAAATGTCAATACTTTAACACTATATAAACACATAATTATTAACTGGAGCGTGATTGTCGATCGATACATATGCAACATATGTAATGCATTATACACACTGCTTTACTTCACGTGCGGTCGACGACATCTGCTCAGTGAACAAAAGCAATGCCGAGAATTAAATAAAATCGGATTTTAACGTTCTACTTTTCTCCTTCGAAGACGGGAAGATTCCATACCCTGTGCAATGAAAGAAATGTTGCCCATATAGCGGCAATACAATTCTTATTTCGCATTCCAACTGTTAAGGATTTTCTTACGTCGACATCGATATGTACACCGGACCTTGGTTGTTCGTCCTACTGCATTCGCGCTTGCCCAGTCGTTAAGTACTATTTTATGTTAAATATGAAATTATTGTAAACTTAAGGAGCTACATTGCTAATTTTTGGGACATAGATATTGACACAAATGGGTCGGAGCGCATATGATGATGTAATATGAATGAATATAAACTGATTTACATTCAATCGTTCCGTTTTTATTATAAATTCTATTCAGTTATGTTCGGTGAAATACGCAAGAAGTCTCAATCGAATGGTAATCTCTAGCGTCTGGTTAATCCACCCTAGACCGATATTATTTATTGCGCATGCTCTCTGAATAAAAATATGGCACCAGCGTTGAATTGACTTTTGGATTATGACTAGCCTCGTTTCTCGAATTCCTTGTTACAAATGGCGCTGAAACGGTAAAATGTTGATTTAAATTGACAAATAATTCGAGTATTCAATGTCGAAGACTTTGGATGATATTGGGTTGGAGACTTCAAATCAAACTAGCTGTACAGGCGCGGATCCAGGATTTTTTGCAGGGGAGGGGGTCTAGGTTTGATAATTGCTTAACTAATTGCTCTCAACCGATTAATTTGGTAAATTAGGTTCAATTTGGTTCATTCTGACGTATTTCCGGAAGGTAAATTCCAAAATTACAGGTCTAAATCGCCAATAAAATCGCATAAAAAATTTTCAAGTCTGAGCAGGGGGGGGGGGGGGGTCCGGACCCCCTGGACCCCCCCCCCCCTGGATCCGCGCCTGTTGTACTAAGGAAGTCCTAATGCTGATTAAAATCACCTCCAATGTTCAATGATACCTGCGTCATAGTATACTATTCAAAAAAAAGTAGGGGATATTTGATTTTTAAGTGTTATTAAAGTCACCTAATGAAACTGACGAAGAAACAAATGACAAAATGAAATGAAGTTCACATTCATCGATTTATTCCAAATGATCGTTAGACTAAGTAAGGCACAGACTGACCATTATAAGGGTAAAATGATACCCGGGGTCAAACAGCAAAGTTACCACAGCATCACAACAAAGTCAGTAACGGGTAAATCCTCCTCTGTTTGCCAAACAAGCATTGATCCGACGTGGCATACTCCTAATGAGACGTCTAAGGTCATTTTGGTCCAGATTGTCCCATTCCTATTGCAACGCAGCAGCAAGTTCTTGGACATTGGCAGGACGTTGTTGGCGTTGACGTAACCTCTGTCCAAGCCTGTCCCAGACATGCTCGATGGGGGAGAGGTCGGGACTCAGTGCTGGCCAAGGTAATGTGGTGATGTTCTGTTGTTGGAGGTAGCCTGTAACGATCCTGGCCCTGTGACATCTTGCGTTGTCATCCTGGAAGATGAAACGGCGGCCATGACGTCGTGCGAACGGCACAACATGGACTGCCAAGATGTTGTCCCGGTAGTACTGGCCTGTAACACGCCCTGCAACAACATGTAAAGCCGTTCTTCCAGCAACAGTGATGCCTCCCCACACCATAACAGGACCACCCCCAAATCGACCATGTCTGATGACGTTAACGTCTTGGAAGCGCTCGTTTCGACGACGCCACACCCTCCTACGTCTGTCCAAAAAATCAACAGTGAACCTTGACTCATCTGAAAACATCACATTGCTCCAGCGTCGATTATCCTAGTGTTGACGATCCCTACACCAACGACGTCTTGCCTGAATGTGATGATCTCTCAAACAAGGGATCACGCGAGGACGTCGGGCGCGAAGGTGACCCCTATGCAGTCGATTCCGAATCGTCTGGCCACTCACTCTCACACCAGTGTCTGTTTGAAGACGAGCGCTGATCTGACTTGCTGTGATGACACGATTTCTCAAGGCCAAGGTACGGATAAATCGATCCTGGGCTTGAGTTGTCGCCCTTGGTCGACCTGAGCGTGGTCTGTCCTGTACAGATTGTGTATCACGGTATCTGCTTATGACAGACTGAGAAACATTCATCGTCCGCGCCACAACCGCCTGTGTTGTGCCGATCTGTAGCATGCCAAGGGCACGTAACCTTTCATTTTGGGTAAGCCGACGCATATCAAAATTTGTTTTCTGGTCACTAAAACAATTAAACTGCAAGAGTTAAATATGCTTATTGTCGGTCTTTTCGTTATGCCTTCAATGTTATCTGGATTATTTATTAGACATTAGTTAACTTACCCAGAACATAATCAACTATCGATGCTGTCGTTAGCATGCGATGTTAAGTGGATTTGAATTCGTGATGGATAATTTAACGTAAGATTGGATAATCGAGACTTTGTTTATTATCGTACCAACATAATAACGGCCAAGGCTAGTCTGAAATTGAATCTTAAATATCTTGGTTAAGAATGAAGCAATTTCACTGAAATTTTTAGTTTAGCTTATTCCGTTTTTATTATCTATCTTTTAACTATTATAGCAATAACTGTCAGCTCTTTACCCCATCTTAGCCTTTAAGTAAGTAGCAGCCATATTTAATGTTTTATTTTTGTGTCTATGTAGCATACCACAATAAAGAATGTCTGATTGAAAATCCTTACTACGAGGTTGAGGAAGAGGAAGAGGAAGTTGATTGTTTCCGGTGTGATGGAATCGATTCAGTTCGTGTAACCAGATTAAAGGACGAGAACGAATTAACGGACGATGCCTTTTTCGAACCAGTTTTATTCAAAGTAAGTCAAGAGAGAGAGAGAGAGAGAGAGAGAGAGAGAGAGAAATGGGGTTTAACGTCCACTCGACACAAACTAGGTCATTTCGGGACTAACACATGGTTTAATTTTATTTCAATAATTCGCTTGCGCGTAGAGGTCTTTAGCAGTGGGAGGAAACCGGAGTGCCCGGAGGAAACTCACGAGGTTGAGAAAGCGCCACTATCTCCATGCCACATACGCTCACACCAGGGATTGAAACCACAGCCCCAAGTCAGAGGTGACCGGCCAGCTAGCGGTCGAAGCGCGGCACTCTAGACCACTAGGTCATCCCAACCCCCATAGGGTAAGTCAATTTGTAGAGAAAGAGATTTGACTTCCACTCAATATTTCAATAGTTCTTTTGAGCGTAGGGGTCTTTTGCAGTAATGGATTAAAAAACAAGCCGAAGCTTATATAAATCCATCTCCATGTAAATTATATATTTAAATACAATTACTATAATGTACAAGTATATATTACATATTTCAATTGACAAATAAATGAATAAATAAATAAATCATCATCATCATGGCAAATAAATGAATAAATAAATAAGTCATCATCATCATCGTCATCATCATCATCATCATCATCATCATCATCACCATAGCATTAATTGCCATTAGTCCCCATCGCCTGCCAATTCTTATTTATTCAAAGAGTTTAGTTAGTTTAAAATACTTGTGAACTTGATTGATGATTTTGTTGTAAAAAGCTACTCACACATGGAGCGTATACGGGACAAAACGTAAGGATTTCCCTACTCGACAGCCCCACGATTAAGAATGTCTGCTCACGTGACGTCAAAGTTTGCATGCAGAATGTAAATATTGGTAAACCTTTTGAAGAGTTAGACGTTGGCTACAACACTTTCGGAGATAAAAAGTACGGAAAAAGACGCGGGCAATGGATAACCCGGGAAATTAAAAAAGGCTTCGATATTTGTAATAAATAGTCGGCGATTAAAGATAATATTTTCTTATGCAATGAATTCACCTCCTACTTCGCGCATGTTGCTAGGTACCGAGAGAGTTAAGTCAAGTGACACAAACATAACCTCTTTTATAGCAGGGGTATTCCCTGACAATTACAATGTTTTGAGAAGCATTCGAAGCAGAGTTATGGCAAATTAATTAGTTTAAATTTGTGTTTTTGTCCAAATATACCATTAGATCACCCAGTTTGTACGTTGAGATTTATCTTTAAGTTACAAGCCACACAAATTTTATTCTAAAGTAAAATCAGTGTTTGAATTATTTATACCATTAACTAGAATTATTTTCTTGACATCATTTCACACGTTTTAGCTGTGCAATAGAACCCACGCTCTTCACCACCCGCGTGTTGTTATTTGCAGGGTCTGCAGAAACGCATTATTACTTTTATGGATATAGTGAATTTAGTAAATCGAGAAGAGGTGTTACAGGATTCCTCATTGCTTTTACAACAATCCTCAGTTGATTGGATGAAATCGCTCAATGATTTAACTCAACCGGGTGCATTGGAGGATGTATATGCAGAAGAAAACTTTCACATCCAGTGGTATGTTATAATATACTGAAATAACTTTACTTTGTTCCGTGTGCTACACAAAATATATATTGAGCTGTATCCAATACGGGGGCGGAGCAGTGATGGTTGACCGGATAAGATGCTAGCTCGCGAAACAGGAAGTTTCGGTTTCTTTTCCGGTGTTGGCAGGGAACGCCGGAATCAGGTGCGTGTACGTAAAAGAAGCATTGACAATTAGAATTCGATATAAGGAAGACCGTGGAACCCATGCCCGTTCAAAACCCCCCTGAAAACAGACCGTATTGCAAATATCCACCTTCCTTAGCAGAATGGTGCAGAAATGTAGGACGTTAAATCCATTTGATTTCATTTCATGTATCTAACAGTGTTATCTCAATGATAACCCATGTGGGGGCAGCTGCAGTTCCACCTACTTCGCAACTGTCAAGGGTTCTTTTACGTGCACGCCAATGCGTACATGGGTGGATTTACCTAGGTGTTGTTCTTTCGAGACGATTAGGCGCACTTTTCTTGTGAGCCCAACATGCACTTCCTCTAACAAATAAAAATTGGTGTCGACCCATTCATGGATTCAAACTAGGGACGTTTTGTTTCAGTGATCTGCTCATCCTCGGTATTCCTAGAGTGGTCTCATTCCGTTCTCTCCCACTATGGCCTGGGTTCATACATAGGACATTCAGGTATTCAAATTATCTACCCTTGATCGCAGCTTGATTTTACGAGCAAATCAAAAACAGTCTACAATCAGGCTTACTCTTATTTATTACGTTCTCAACAATATGGCGATTTGAAAGAATTTAATATAACAGAAGGTGCGATGAGAAAGATGGTTTATGTGACACAAGACAAGCAGTGGCAAGTCGTTATGCTATCAAGCACATTGGTCGGTAAAATAGCGCAATTATCTAGGGCATAACATTTAAATTCCTCTCTCCATGGATGAAACCAGAGTATGGTGGAATGGAACGGAGTGGGACCACTTGGGATACCGAGGGGATGTGATCTGCTAGAAATTCTTAGCAAATTAACATGGCTGTTAACTACATGTATCTTTACAACCTCTAACTGGACTCTTACTTTTATGATATAGGACAAGTCGTAGAATGGCTACCAGTAAGTTTCTAAAACGATTATTCCCAAGACCGAGTGTTATATCTAAAAATTTGGAGATTATTATAGAAAAAGATTTATATATATCTGGACCAGGAGCTGGTGGTGTACCGTTGGTAAGTAGAAGTTAAAGGTATATCCAACAAGAAGTATAATAGTCCAAGTGTCGGGCCTGTAAACTTGGTGTGTGGGTGTGTGTGTGTGTGTGTGTGTGTGTGTGTGTGTGTGTGTGTGGTAGTGTGTGTGTGTGTGTGTGTGTGTGTGTGTGTGTGTGTGTGTGTGTGTGTGTGTGTGTGTGTGTGTGTGTGTGGTAGGGTGTGTGTGTGTGGTAGGGTGGGTGGGTGGGGCTCCTGATTTTTTCGAGGGGTTTCAAATCAATAGAAACTAATTTGATCATAACGTCGAATAGTGTAATTGTTGGATACTTAATGAGTGTGAATGTTCTGCATTATCTACCGTGCGATTAAATTCGTTCAGTAACCTGATTCAGACCCGTACTGTCTTAACCGTCACCTAGCATGGATTGTTTTGAACATTATTTGACTACATGTGTATTTGTTGGTAAGTGTAGTTTTTGTTACGCTTTCTCTGGCACGCGTTTTTTTAAAAATATACTTTCTGACAAACTAGCCCTTGAAGACGATCCATCACTTATTCAGTAACAAACAAAAATATAGTAATCGTCCGATTTTATTTGATAACCGTATGACAAGGACAGCTGTCTAGTCCTTCGGATGGGACGAAAAATAAAAACCGAGGTCGTGTGTACACATTGACGTGCACGTAAAAGATCCCTTGGCAGTTGAAATTCGATATAAGAGTAGGACTTAACGCTGCTGCCGGGGTAAAATGTCCCTCATAGCACACTGTATGGCGTATGCCCGTGTTCCATTATCCAGTTACGAAAAGGTCAAGCACAACCACATTTAAACACGACAATCAATCTATTCTCGAGTTACCTCCCTGTCATCAACTGATCGGCTTAAAAATTATTTCTAAATTACCGATTGTATTGCTCAGTGCTTCTTTTTTTTTAAGAATATTTCACTATACCGTAGAATCTTTTCAATTTCTTTGCTTCTACTTTCCATGTACATGTAATTCGATAAACCTTTATTGGCAACTCTGACGACTGCGGTATTAAGATTCTTTTTTCTAAGAATATTTTATTATTATTATTTTATAGGAAACTGGAACTGGGACTACGTTTTATATACAAGGCTCTGGTTCTCGCACTCTATCATTTACACCGCAGACTGGTTGTGAGGACACTTGTTTCGCGTTTGACGTTACAACAGAACCAGGGGATGTCGGTAAGTTTAGAAGCTAACATAATTAAAAGACGTGTGTGTGTGGTCATTAAATGGCCACAATATAATCGATGTTGTTTGATAGAAAGCATTATAGGCTAGTTCAGTGGAATCAAATACCCGTCCTCCAGTGGTGTCTCACCCTTGTATCAATTATTGGCGCATCCCACACACACTCCATAGTTACCTGATAAAACCTCTTGAATTTCGTGACGAGGTGATAGTCAGTACAAATGTGTTACAAGTCACCTGATATGTATTATCGTGCAGTGTCACTAGAAACCTCGACAGATTCCGGAACCTACATCTAGTCTCGGCTGTATGACGAATTCCGCCATATTGGAACTACTTTAAAGGTCCCGGATGAAACATGGTTGCGCCCATGGCGTCTTGGAAATACTTTAAAGGTCCCGGATGAAACATGGCTGCGCCCATGGTGTCTTGTTTTGTTTGTAATAGCGTCAAGTTTTCTTGTTAAAGTAAACCGGTAGCCGCATCGCAAATATGTGGGCGTATGTACATATCACTTATTGTCATACAGCCGAGACTAGATGTAGGTTCCGGAATCTATCGAGATTTGCCGAGTGTAGAAACCACCGTTAATGAAGTTACTTGAGCAGTCGTTGGCGACATGGGGGTTTCTAGTGACGACATAAGCCAGTAGAGCAGTTTTGATTATAGCTTCCAATACTTTTATCGCTTGACAGGTCGACATAAGCCCGACTTAAAAGTTATACGCTCAACATGTAAACACACAAACTATAATTCACAAATGACGAAGCAACCGTCTGTTGTTAAATTCTCAATTTTTCCTGTTATGTATTTTATCTTTCGACACCATCGGTAGTCATTGCATTGCGAAAGCTAAAGCTGATGAGATCGTTTTTGGTAGGTTGGTGTTCACAGTGATTCAGTGAGTATCGCGTTGCCACACTAGCCATCAGATGTATGTCGAAAAAATTCATGATGGATTCTCTTTGTCAATGGTACAGACCTAGGCTAGACACGTGAATTCGTCTTGTGGTTTGAATGGAACAAAAACTGAGCTCAAGTTGACACATTTGCGTACTCGTAAAAAAAAATAAATTAGACAAAAAGTAAGCGAAACTTGTCAATAACGCCGTTGTTTGATCAAAACATCCCACGTTAAACAGGATTTGATTTAATGTATTTAATGACACGTCTGGACATTTCAGTGATTTTTCCGGATTCTTGGTATGTTGAATTATTAGCTAATGAAGAAGATGAAATCAGTGTTTCTTTCGTTGGTAGAACAGGTTGAATTATATAAGCATCGACCAACATAGAGAACAGACATTGCTATTGTCCATACAAAATAAACAAATAAAACCAGTAAAGTGTCATCTTAATTACTATTAGCTTTATGGAGACTCCAGGGGGAAAATTGGTGATGTCACGTTTTCTGACTTTTGGGTAAATGGAAATTTCCAGTTTAAACACTCATTTCTTCTGTTTGGAAGATTTGTTTTTGAATATTGCAATTTTTTTTTATGAAGAATGATGCATTTAGTGAGAACATATTATTATAAGCTGGTGCCACACTTCCATAGCATTCCCATGGTGTATTTTGGGCATTTGATTTGAATGACCATGTTTTGGACATCACCAGTTTTTCCATTTTATGCTTTTCAAAATACCCTCAAACAAAAGTAATCAAACAAAATCATAAATGTGGTCATCACCTGTTTTTTCCCCTCTGGTCTTCATATCGTGTACGCATGCTTCTGTTAAAGATATTTGCACGAAAAGTATTTACTGGATGGTTATTTCCAATAAAAGAATAGACATCCAGTCAGACTAGAAAATTCTGGATTGTCCGCCGGCTTAAGGTGTGCTAGCATTTGACCCTATAGTGTCTGGCATTTGATCAGCGTTAATGTTTCCTTGAGGATACCCACAGTTCCGTGTATCGCACGCCAAGAACTCAATGCAACAGACCGTTTTATTAGCTAATCCCTCACACCAACCACAGTGCGTGTTATAAAACAGCTCCTCCAGATCATAGTATGAAATGAAATGAAATGGGGTTTAACGTCCTACTCTTCTGCACCTAACCTGGGCTAATGAAAGCCGGGCATACGCCATACAGTGTACTATAAGGAAAATTTTGCCCGGACAGCGGCGCTACGGCCTACTCTTATATCGAATTCCAACTGCCATGGGGTCTTTTACGTGCACGCCAATGTGTACACGGGACCTCGGTTTTTCGTCCCATACGAACGACTAGACAGCTGTCCTTGTCAGGCTCTCCGTCCTGCATCACTGACAAGGGGAAACCACCCTGGAAAAGGATCATAGAGTAGTAAAGACAAGATGTAGCGATAATATGTTTTATTACTGTAGAGATTTAAACGGATTGAAATCCGGTTGTCATTTAATGATTTTATATACAAATGTATCAGCGAGGCTTAATCTCGATTAACAGGTAACGTTGCTACAATAATAAACAATATTATCGCCAAAATCTTGTCAAAACTTCAAACAGTGATATCTTGGCTCAGAATAAAGTAATTTGAATGACACTCTCATATTAATTTTGAATTATCTATCTGTTAACCATTATTGTATTCTAGCGGGCTGGTGTGAGCGGAAGGTGAATAATGATCAGAGAGAGAGAGAGAGAGAGAGAGAGAGAGAGAGAGAGAGAGGAAATGGGGTTTAACGTCCACTCGACACAAACTAGGTCATTTCGGGACTAACATGTGGTTTTAATTTTATTTCAATAATTCGCTTGCGCGTAGGGGTTTTTAGAAGTGGGAGGAAACCGGAGTGCCCGGAGGAAACCCACGAGGTTGAGAAGGCGCCCCTATCTCCATGCCACACGCTCACACCAGGGATCGAAACCACAGCTGCAAGCCAGAGGTGACCGGCCAGCTAGAGGTCGAAGAGCGGCACTCTAGACCACTAGCCCCCCCCCCCCCTGATTAATGATCAAATAAAGTATCGTTGGTAATAAAAATGACTTGAAGTGTTAGAACTAGTGAGTATTGTGAGATGATGTCAGACGATACATTGTAAATCATTCTTAACAAAGATGGTGTCTGAAATACGCTCTACTATACTATACTAGGCCTATTATAGTCAAGCAGTAGTAAGAAGTTTTATTTTAATCCCGTCAAGTTTCCGTGGAATACGGGCGTAAAGTGTCTTTATGCAGAGCAATCGTTGTGTCGGAAGTGAGATTTTCACCTCAGTCACATCAAATCCCCGCAATAAAAATTCTAAACGGTCACCCATATGTGCCTGTAAAGATTGGAACCAACAGAATGTTGAGCTACAACCACAGGGAGAGGGTTAAAGGTATAGATATGGTCCCTAAATTGTCAGAAAATTTGGATACATCATTGTTTTTGAGCATAAGAAATGAGATGGTAAAATTTGAAAAATATCTTTCAAATTTGAGAGGGGAAACTATAACTCTAACAAAATTTAGGGATTATCCTATGGTGGCTGTTAGCGGCCATTCTACATCGTCGACTTGTCGGGTTGTGAAGGCGACAAGTCGCGGCACGACAAAGCGAAATAATTGCATTTCGCCGACTTGTCGCTTTGTCGCTTTGTCGGGTTGTGAAGGCGACAAAGCGACAAGTCGACAAAATCAACCCGACAACGCGACAAACTAACCCGACAATCGTCGCCCTCATTTTGTCGACTTGTCGGGTCAATTTTGTCGACTTGTCGCTTTGTCGCCTTCGACTTATTCACAACCCGACAAAGCGACAAGTCGACAAGTCGCCGAAATGCAATTATTTCGCTTTGTCGACTTGTCGCTTTGTCGCCTTCACAACCCGACAAGTCGACAAGTCGACAAGCCGCCGAAATGCAATTATTTCGCTTTGTCGACTTGTCGCTTTGTCGCCTTGGAAGTCAATCACTGCGCATGAACGAGCAGTCTTCGGTTAAGTATGGAAGCCCAATCTCGACGAGGCGAGGGTGCGTTTATTCAACATTTGGTTTAGTTTTGCTACACCTGACCATTACACAAATAGGATTGAAAAATTCATGTGGTTAAATTTGCATTTAACGACCCATAAAATTATATGTTGATATGTATTTTATGCTTTCAAAATACCTATGGTAATTGAGAATAGAATATGCTAGCTTTGCTACATTAAAAAATATTTAAAATTTAAATCCTTTCTTCTTAGGATGTTTATAGGCAAGTTTCCTTTACAGAATGCACTAAAGCTTTTTCCGTTGGAATTGTTTCAAATAAGCGTAGGCCGTGGAGTTGGTGTCTGGGCAAACTTTCCTTAATAGCACACTGCATTGGTGTCGAAAAATAGTTTAAAATAATATGTTGGCAGAAAAAAGTACCCCGGCCGTATCGCCGCTGTCTTGACAGAATTTACCCCGTAATAGGCCTACACGGCATAACATATGCCTGTCTTCATTGATGCAGAAAAGTACATTGGTTGATAAACTAAGTCATAGTTTGAATTAACGTGGTCTGTCCCCAAAATATTTGTTTTTGTTTATTAAAAGTATATAAGTTTTAACTATAAACAATATGATTTGTAATTAACAAAATAGTATATTAAGTAGGTAAGTAATTCTTTATTGCTGAAAGTTACTTATAGCAAATACAATGAATAAATTTGTAAATATGTAAAAGTGTTAATGATACAAATAGTACAAAATAAGTTAGAAAAGAATGAAAGTTCTAGGGAAGAATAGCGTCAAGAAAAGAATGACGTTTAATAAATTATAAATGTATATATTTTGCTAACGAGTTTAAAATAACTGGTGATGTGGAAGACATAATGTCTATAAATTTTTGGAGTGAAGGGTGATTTCTATAATAAAAAGGAATAAGCTGTTCTTTATATAATGGACAGCAAAGTAAAAAATGATATTCGTCTTCAACGTTATTTAAATTGCATAATTTACAAATTCTATCATATAATTTTATGGGTCGTTAAATGCAAATTTAACCACATGAATTTTTCAATCCTATTTGTGTAATGGTCAGGTGTAGCAAAACTAAACCAAATGTTGAATAAACGCACCCTCGCCTCGTCGAGATTGGGCTTCCATACTTAACCGAAGACTGCTCGATCATGCGCAGTGATTGACTTCCAAGGCGACAAAGCGACAAGTCGACAAAGCGAAATAATTGCATTTCGGCGGCTTGTCGACTTGTCGACTTGTCGGGTTGTGAAGGCGACAAAGCGACAAGTCGACAAAGCGAAATAATTGCATTTCGGCGACTTGTCGACTTGTCGCTTTGTCGGGTTGTGAATAAGTCGAAGGCGACAAAGCGACAAGTCGACAAAATTGACCCGACAAGTCGACAAAATGAGGGCGACGATTGTCGGGTTAGTTTGTCGCGTTGTCGGGTTGATTTTGTCGACTTGTCGCTTTGTCGCCTTCACAACCCGACAAAGCGACAAAGCGACAAGTCGACGAAATGCAATTATTTCGCTTTGTCGTGCCGCGACTTGTCGCCTTCACAACCCGACAAGTCGACGATGTAGAATGGCCGCTAACAGCCACCATAATTATCAGTGTTTATTTAAATTTTCAATATTAATAGCGAATTTAGCATTTGTCAATCATAATTTTACTCAATTTTGTCTAATAATCATCATTGGTTTCTGAATACCCAATTCTACTGTCATTTCGTTTTTTTCTGTATACGTTCAATGGTCTGCACTGCATGAAGATCTGACCGGTTGTAGTGGGAGGTCGCGTCGGGACACACGAGAGGCGGCTGTAAACCGTTGACGTCAGCCATTGATTTATCAACCAGCGTTGAGGTTTCTAGTGGTTACCCACAGTTCCATTACATCGAGAACGCATGTTATATGGCAGAGAGAGAGAGAGAGAGAGAGAGAGAGAGAGAGAGGAAATGTCCACTCGACACAAACTAGATCATTTTGGGATTATTATTTGGTTTAATTTTATTTAATTCTTCGCTTGTGCATATGGGTCTTTAGCAGTGGGAGGAAACCGGAGTACCCGGAGTAAACCCACAAGGCTTGACAGGCGACCCTACTCCTTGCCACGTACAACCGGGGATTCGAAACCACGCCAGTTGACTCAATGGCATACCGTATAATACAGCGCGCGCACGCTAAACATTTGGCCATCTAACCCCCGCATGTGTAGTAAAGACAGGTGAAACGAAATTTTGAACTATAAAGAGAGAGAGAGAGAGATGGGGTTTAACGTCCACTCAACACAAACTAGGTCATTTCGGGACTAACATATGGTTCAATTTTATTTCAACAATTCGCTTGCGCATAGGGGTCTTTAGCAGTGGGAGGAAACCGGAGTGCCCGGAGGAAACCCACGAGGTTGAGAAGGCGCCCCTATCTCCATGCCACTTACGCTCTCACCAGGGCTCGAAACCACAGCAGCAAGCCAGAGGTGACCGGCCAGCTAGAGGTCGAAGCGCGGCACTCTAGACCACTAGGCCATCCCGATCCCCCTTGAAGTATAAAAACGGAACAAAATTGGATCTATGTTTTAATGTTTTATAATAAACCTAAAGGTCTCACATGTCTTTTTTTTCCATTGCCTAATTACTTGGTTAGGATCTATTATGCTTTTCCGACATTTAAAAGTCCCTTATAGTTTCACAGAACTTTGAAAATTAAGAATTAATTTTCTTTTATGTACTACTTATCAAGAGGCAAATAGTCCCTTTGTAAATGGACATAAATATATGTACATCTTATCTTCAAGGCCGCGGTGTTCAGCACATGTAAGCCGATAAACGAGAAGATATTCGGTTCCCTCCCGGTGTTTGATCAGGTGCAGATCCAGGATTTTTTTGCAGGGGGGGGGTCTAGGGTTGATAATTGCTTAACTAATTGCGCTCAACCGATTAAGGGGGGGGGGGGGTGCTCTTCCCCAGAAGAATTTAGTAAATTAGATTCAATTTGGCTCATTCTGACGTATTTCCGGAAGGTAAATTCCAAAATTACAGGTCTAAATCGCCAATAAAATCGCATAAAAAATGCCTGAGCAGGGGGGGGGGGGTCGGACCCCCTGGACCCCCCGACCCACCCCCTTCTGGATCCGCGCCTGATGAGAAAGTTCTGCTCCGACTGGGCTATAATGGAGACGGGCATATGCCATACAATTTTAAATGAGGGATATTTTTACCCGGGCAGCGGCACTACGGCCTATTCTTATGCCGAATTACAACAACTGTCAAGGGGTCTTTTACGTGCACACAAATGTGTACCAAGCCCCACGTTTTTTGTCCGACCCGAACGACCATGCGTTGTCCCTATTAAAAGATACGAAAGACGGTTTATTGTGCAGCAACAGTTAATACTCCGTGTTTATAACAGACTGTGAGTAGAATACAAAAGCGTGTTAAAAATTCAAATATTAAAAAAGCGTATATGCAAACGGAGGAGGAATGTAATATCGACCAATCAGAAACAATGTTACGAACCCGGTGACTGTACGGGTATATAAAAATATTATGTCATTATTCCTCCTACATACGCGTCATTTCTATTTTTTTTTTAAAAAGTTATAGTTTTAAAACAGCCTACACGCGCAGTAATCCTTGGACAATCACGACATCCGTCTTGAAATAAACCAAAGTGACATTAATATATTTCTGAGTAATTGGAAGTAAAGGTAGTCGAGCTGAAAGAGCCCAGTTTCTCATTTACTGGACCATAGGCGCACGGGCTCGATAACAGTTAGGGGGGACAGCACCCGGTCTTAATCGAGAGGCGAAAAAGGGGAACTTACCTTGTATACCCCCCCCCCCCCCCCGAAAAAAGTTTTTTGGGATTATTTGACGGCTACAAACACGTTCTCCTGCTATTTGAGACCGTGAACATAGTAACTTCAAAATAGTCTTATATAGCCTAATCAAGATGACTGACTGACTCGAATTCCAATCAATCATTTACAGTCCACGAAGAAGGGGCCTTTGGGAGAAAATTTAACTGTGGCAAACACGTTTCCTGCTATTCCAGCGACTTCAATTTGGTCCAATATAGCCTACCTGGTTGACCCGAATTCCAAACAACAAATCAATCGTCGCTGGGTCTTGAGGTCTTACTCCCCCTCCCCCTCCGCACAAAATTTTGAATCCATAGTCAACTCAGTATAAATTCGTGGTATTCAATTAAAAGAAAAGTTAAATTAGGCTCGATGACCGTTAAGGAAGTAAAACTTTAAATGCCCGAAAAAATTTCTGGCTTTCAGACAGCGGCACCGGTTTTCTTCAAAAGGCGGAATTGAATTTGTATGGACCCCAAGAAAATTTTGGAATATTTGACGGCCGATATTTCAGCCCGTAAAATTAGTGTTTTATTAGATTTCGGGCACTTTATTTTGCCAATTATTTTTCACTTTACGCGTCTGCCAGAAATGTCAGCTTGCCCGAAAGTTAGGGGGACAGCTGCCCACCTGGCTCGTACGCCTGCCTATGTACTGGACAGGCGACCCTAGTCATTGTCACATACAACCGGGGAATCGAAACCACGCCAGTTGACTCAATGACAGATCTTATGATAAAACGCCCCCCCCCCCACGCCTCCCTCGCAAACAGCGGGGAATACCTTTATATGGTTTGTGCCTATTTATAAGTTCGAGTCAAAAATATTTAAAAAAAAAACATACATAAATCGCTCAACATTCGTGAAAAACGTTGAGATGTCTGACAGCTTAAAATCCGGGTAGCGCGAATCTACATAATCAAAAACACGTCTACAAATGCAAATAAAAAATCGAGATGACGTTTTACACGCCTTCATTAAGAAGCGAACTAAAGAAGTTCATCTATATTAATCAATCAACAATTGTCATAATAAACTCATTGTAAAGCGACAGCAAGGAAGTCTTATTTAAGGACAGTTATGGCTGAATAACTTAGGTTTGAGGTCGGCATGGAAGTTTGCGGGGTGTGGTAATCAGTCAAGGTATATATAAGATCATATTCCATTGAATCAAGATACTGTGCTGTTAAGCAAGTTGTGGGAAATATAACATTTTGTAAATACGGTAAGTCGAATTATAAATGAGAGAGAGAGAGAGAGAGAGAGAGAGAGAGAGGGAGAGATGGGGTTTAACGTCTACTCAACACAAACTAGGTCATTTTATTTCAATAACTCGCTTGAGCGTAGGGGTCTTTAACGGTGGGGGGGGGGGAAACGAAGAACCCGGAGAAAACCCACGAGGTTGGACAGGCGACCCTAGTCCTTGTCACGTACAACCGCGGATTCGAAACCATACGCTAATTGACTCAATGACAAGCTTTATGATACAGCGCGCACATGATAACCATTCGGTCATCCACCTACCCCCTGAATTGTAAATGCTACGGTCAGTAGTATTGTTTTAAAATGTCACAATTATTATATTATTTTTCATATATGAAGTGTGTTTGCTCTGGCTCGTCTGGTTTCCCCCTACTGCTAAATACACCTACGCGCAAGCCTTTCCTAATTGGCCTTATGTATACATGTCACATAATAAAACTGGAATTAGTTGGGGGTTTTTTATAAAAAAGATAAACAACATTATCCCATTTATCATATTCCCTTATTAAAGCAATTAAAACATACCCACAATGACGTCTTTCGTATTTTCCGCATTTTTTGTTTCGACTTAATGATAATGATATAACATTTAATATTACTTATGTTTTATAAAACCACTTTGCTACTTACAGGGAAAGGATGGTTTGTCGATTGTTTTTGGTATTTTTGATGGGCTTCCTATCAATTCGAGCTGATGATTCTGACGATGGACCACCAGTACCAGGTATGTCATTCAAAATACACTAATACTCAACAATAACATTTTAATAAATAATTCAATTAATGTAAGATAATTAACAGGCGCCCCCCCCCCCCTGCTCAGACTTGAAAATTTTTTTATGCGATTTTATTGGCGATTTAGACCTGTTATTTTGGAATTTACCTCCCGGAAATACGTCAGAATGAACCAAATTGAATCTAATTTACCAAATTATCGGTTGAGCGGAATTAGTTAAGCAATTATCAAACCTACAAACCTAGACCCCCCCCCCCCTGCAAAAAATCCTGGATCCGCTCCTGATTAACCGTTTACTTAATATGCATTATGTAAGATTTATATATAGAGTTGGAAGTTCATTTTCTAATAGTTTCAACTTGATTTGAGTTGTGGTGATCCTCGAGTTTCAAGTGCCATTGCTAGGATACCAAACAACGTATCCATTGTCCTTGTTTAAATTAAATTATCAAATCTTGATTGTGTTTTAATCCAATTAACATCCGATGGCCCGGCTACTTGATTATGGGTTTGGCTTAAATTGTAAATTATTTTTGCATTTTAGCTCAAGTGTCACCCCCAAGATGTAAAAGTTTATTAGACGTAGTCGCAGTTGTTGACGGTTCCGATAGTATTGATGCTGATGATTTCGGTCAGTTGAAATCAGCACTGGAGTCCCTAGTAACTGATTTGAATGTTAAACCAGACAATACCCATCTTGGTATTATTTTATTCAGTGCAAATATAACTCATAAAATCGAACTGAGTGGGGATGCTGCGAACCTAATATCCAAAATCCGGAGTTTGGAACATCCTCGTGATGGAACTAATACTGCTCTTGCTATTGAGGAAATGAATGGCATGGTTTCCCGTTTGCGAAGACCAGGAGCGCCAATTGTTGGTATTGTCATTACTGATGGCATCTCGAAGGACCCTATTTCCACCGCCCAGCAAGCCGTCGTATCCAGAGATATGGGAATTAACATGGTTGCTATTGGCGTTGGAACTAAAGTTGACGAACTGGAACTTCAATCTATTGCCTCAAATGGACAGGTCCTGACCACCGCCCACTTCAACCAGATTGGAGCCCTTTTGGGAAACCTTGTGCAAGTAGCATGTCCAAGTGAGTATAGGCGAAATAAGATAAGAAATCCGTCAGTAAAAGTGATAAACCAAACCAAGCATTTTGGATCGCAATATACAACACAAGTTGTTGACTATGTTGATTTCCCAACGAGTAACCTCACTCTAACTCGTGCACGACACTTGTTACGTAACTTGGCAGAAGGTGTGTGCATGATAGCGGCACCACACTTTCCTTTGGGTATGTTTTTTTTAATAATTGTTATGCTCATGATGCTTTTCTTTTAGCAACCACGACTACTACGACTACAACGACCCCAGTACCAACTACAATAATGCCCACAACCACACCCATCACAACTACTACGACTACAACCACCGCAGAACCAACCCCTACTAGAACTATAAAACCAGGTCCTTGTTCAGGGTGCAAGATGTCCAATGGTATCGGTTACAATCCCCATTCAATCGATTGCCGGAAATACATCCAGTGTGAGTTCGGATTAAACGGCGTCATTACTCCTGTAGTTCGAGAATGTAGTCATGGACTTTTCTGGGATCAGGACCTGTTGAACTGTAACTACCCTGCTGCTGTCCAGTGTGCTGCTGGTGAGTACATATACTTTTATTCGGCATAGTGGAACCTATTAATGCTAAAGCATAGACTACGCATACCTAATGCATTATGTACCCAAGAGTCGCAATTCTACTTTTCGATCTACTCACCTTTCAGTAAGGTATGCTTTTATTCGGCATGTGTAACACATTTGAAAATTTCACTATTAATTTGGAACCTTTAGAAAATGTTAACTTGAAAATCACCTAAAGGCAAAACTAATACCCAGATGGTTCGCCCATAAAATGCCCAAATATCCTTTCTTTAGATCCCTGCAAGAATATGCACAGCCAGACTTACAAAAGTGGTGGGAACTGTCGGGAATATTACGGATGCGTCAACGGTTCATCTGTTGGACAGTGTTGTGCTAAAGGCAACGCTTATGTTTCTGGACGTTGTGTTTATAACCAAGGATGCAATGCCGACTGTTCTGGAGATGCTGTCAATACGGGTGAGTAAACAGCTTTTTATTGTAATAAATATTGTATAACACGCGTTTATGTCTGCTGAGGTTTCAGTGGCGTCTTAATTGTAGACCATGGAGATGATAAATAGATTGCAAAGCATTTAGTACATGGTCTGGAGCTTCTTTTTGAACTGTGGATTTTATATAAATAGCTATGTCAGCAATTTCTCTTGATCTTTACGGAACATTCCCTCGGTATAGAAATTACAATATGAGATGTAGAACATAGTAACATGGTATGCGGCAGTGGCGTGCATAGAAGTAACAACATGAAATGGGATTGGGGGTGGGGGGGTCGCCGCGCTTCGACCTCTAGCTAGCCGGTCACCTCTCGCTTGCAGCTGTGGTTTCGAGCCCTGGTGTGAGCGTATGTTGCATGGAGATAGGGTCGCCTTCTCAACCTCGTGGGTTTCCAATAATAAACAATATTATCGCCACAATCTTGTCAAAACTTCAAACAGTGATATCTGGGCTCAGAAGAAAGTAATTTGAATGACACTCTCATTATATTAATTTTGAATTATCTAACTGTTAACCATAATTTTGCACTCTAGTGGGCTGGTGTGAGCGTATGTGGCATGGAGATAGAGGTGCCTTCCCTCGTGGGTTTCCTCCGGGCACTCCGGTTTCCTCCCACTGCTAAAGACCCCTACGCGCAAGCGAATTATTGAAATAAAATGAAACTATATGTTAGTCTCAAAATGACCTAGTTTGTGTCGAGTGGACGTTAAACTCCATTTCTCTCTCTCACTCTTTGAAATGGGATTTTCTGCATCCATTGAGCTATAAATACGCCAGGATGTAAGACTGTAGCTATCTCGTAATTCACAGTCGACAAATGTGTCTATTTATTATTTCATTGGGTGATTAAAAAACCTGAAAGCTCGTGAAGAAATCTTACATACAAAAATAAAACACGAGTCTACGACCACGATCTTCTTCAGCACCAGATAGGTGCAAACAATTATGGATTTTCTTACATTACGTAAAGTGTTTTCCTATGAATTTAAATAGGAAACCGGACGTAAAAGTGGAAAACATTTTATGACTTTTATGAGTTTTGTGAGACCACATAATGGTGTATCTTCGTGACACTGTGTATGACTAGTAAACAGTTGAGCGATGAGATAAAATATTTAAAAAATGAATTCATCATGTTCGCATGACAAATCGATTAATAGCAATAACGTATCTTGTTTTGAATATATTGTATAAGACTAATTACCAGTCAAAATAATGTCATTTGGCTTAAGTACAAATATATCATTCTTGCTGGGCGGAGCAATTTTTCGACAGTGACTGGTACGATACCAAATCAAGGGACATAATTATTGTGATCAGACAATACTGTCCCATAGCAGCTGTTGTCCTATGACCAGTAATATGCCATGTTATTCTATGACCAGTACGATCGCACCGAGTATGTCATGTTGCACCATTACTAGTACGATCTCAGTGAGTATGTCATGTTGCACCATTACTAGTACGAGCTCAGTGAGTATGTCATTTTGCACCATTACTATAGTACGATCTCAGAGAGTATGTCATGTTCCACCATGACTAGTACGATCTCACTGTGGCCCGTATATCCTGCAGCGTGCGCCCCATGACTCGAACAATCCCCATCATATCAAGTATGACCAGACGGCATTTGTCATGTTGGCACGTAATCTATATTATTTCACATCATTTGTTATTTCGCCCCGTGACAGGTACAATACTAAGGCATCTCCAGTGATTGGGTAATTTCGGCGCAGGGGTCTTTAGAAGTGGGAGGAAACCGGAGTACCCAAAGAAAACCCAAGAGGTTGGACAGGAAACCCTACTCCTTGCCACGCACAACCGGGGATTCGAAACCACGCCAGATGACTCAATGGCAGGCCGTATGATTCAGCGCGCGCACACTAACCATTCGGCCATCCACCCCCACCCCCCGAGATAGTTTTAGTTTTAGCATTTTAAGCACAACCCGTTCGTTTAATTAAAACAGGTGGTATCAGGTGTTCTAGAAAATAAACAGGTGACAGGCTTAAGACAAATATTACATATACATGATTATTTACATCTTTTAATTTTATATTATTTCAGTTTGTGACAAACGATCTGTTACCGGCAATAAACGAGCTTTTGAGCAACAGCTGTCAGATTACAACTGGATTCCGATGCCATGCGCGCCAGGAACTGCCTACAGTCCTAAAGAATGTAGATGCACCATTTTGGTTGATTCAGTAGCCATCCCAAGTACACACCGTAAGTATACGAATAATTCTAAAGCCAAATTTTCTAAACATACTCCGAATCAAGGGTATTTCGAAATCTGGCTTCAAATATAATAAGGTCTCTCAATGACATTTTCTCTTTCTAAAATATAACCTCCGTTTACTAGTGAACCGCGGTGACTCAGCGAGTAAGATGTGTCCTCACCAACGAGAATATCTCTTTTCGATACTGAAGTTGGCCGAGAAAATTTATCGGGATTTTCCAGTGTGGTCCCCGCTGTCAGTTGTGCGGGAAGGAGGACCTGGCAAGGTACATTTGTACAATGTATGGTGGCCCCGTTTGGAAAAATCTCCCTGATAGCACCGTTATTGGCCGGCATATTCCAGTCTTCACCAGTCCATTCGGGAGTGCACCCAAGATATCTTGGTTAGCGAACCAGAGTCTTACTTTTTGAGATTAAGCATCACGCTGGTATTGTATATTCCAGGATGTCGGCGAATTGTTTATTTACCATTTGACAATGATGTAAGCGATCAGTCAGGAAATGGCAATTATGTGGAGAATATTGGTGTTACCGTGAGTGGGGGCTCTGGGTATTTTGATGGAAAAAGTGGTTTGAGAATACCAAGATTCGCCAATGTCGAATTCGGTAGCAAATTCGTCATAAAAATGACTTACAGAAAAGATGGAGTCTCTGACACACAGGAAGCTTTGGTATCCAATGGTGACTGTGGCAAACCACAAACCCTGCTCATCGCAACGTATAAACAAAAAACTTTGTTTGGTCTACATCCTGTAACTGGTAAATCTCGAGCCATTTCTGTTCCATCTACTGTAAGTGCATCTTTAACACTTAGAGCATGTATATTAACGTACTTCAAACGAAAAGATTTAAACAAATAAACAAAAGTGCCCCCACAATGAAATGAATCGGGAGGGGTACCAACTAGGCATACTTGATGCAGTGTGCTATAGGGAAAATTGTGATCACATAACGGGTTTCCATCAGTCAATGGCTCTTTTACGTGCACACTAAGCAGTACACGGGACTTCCTTGTTTTGCCATAAACTTTATCGGCCCGTGGGGGTTGGGATTGCCTAGTAGTCTAGAGTGCCGCGCTTAGACCTGTAGCTGGCCGGTCACCTCTGGCTTGCGGTTGTGGTTTCGAGCCCTGGTGTGAGCGTATATGGCATGGAGATAGAGGTGCCTTCCCTCGTGGGTTTCCTCCGGGCACTCCGATTTCCTCCCACTGCTAAAGACCCCTACGCGCAAGCGAATTATTGAAATAAAATGAAACCATATGTTAGTCCCAAAATGGCATAGTTTGTGTCGAGTGGACGTTAAACCCCATTTCTCTCTCTCTCTCTCTCCCTTATCGGCCCGTACCAAGATCGAACCCGGGACCTCCTCATTGACCCGAAGACTCAATCTAACATCCAGCGTAAGTTATTCTTCCAATGGAATATCATTAACCGCGTGGCATCGTATGCCTACCCATTCCAATTAAAACTTAATAAATATGTATTATAAATATTAAAAGGGGGGTTGGGGTGGCCTAGTGGTCTAGAGTGTCTTGCTTCGACCTCTAGCTGGCCGGTCACCTCTGGCTTGCGGCTGTGGTTTCGATCCCTGGTGTGAGCGTATGTGGCATGGAGATAGGGGCGCCTTCTCCGGGCACTCCGGTTTTCTCCCACTGCTAAAGACCCCCACGCGCAAGCGATTTATTGAAATAAAATTGAAACAAATGTTAGTCCCAAAATGACCTAGTTTGTGTCGAGTGGATGTTAAACCCCATTTCTCGCGCTCTCTCTCTATAGAAATTAAAATTGTGAATTCTGAATTAGTCATGAAACAATAGTTCGACCCAACGTAATAGAACAATGACATTTAATGAAGTTAAACAGGTTTGGTTAACTAGAATTTATTCAAAAATTACTTTGAGTGACAACTGACGTACAGTAGTGAACTTAAGTGTCAATTTTCTGTCAGCCTTGTGATAGACTAGTTGTTTAACAACTTATCTTACCAAGCCTTATCCTATATTTGATATTAAAATGGCGCGAGGCTGGGCCAATCGCATTAAGTACATGTCAATAATAAAATCCACCACTAGCGCCAAGTACAAAGTAAATTGTTATGATTGCTATATTGGGAATTATTACATATAAATATGGTAACACAGTGACAACCCCATGAATTTAATATGCATTGTTAAGACACAGGTTACGATTTGTAGACGTAAAAGTTATCAAGTACAGAGTTGACTCACTTGATGTAAATATATTTGCATATTTATATATTTTAATTAATTAAAGTGTTGCATTGTTAATGAACTTCTAAATATAAGCACTTTACCGCTCCTGGTATTGGCCGATGCCAATTCGTGTGATTTTTTTGGGAGTGGTGTCCTCTTGACTGGGGACCTTGGCAAGAAATAACATCGGGGATGCTCGATTCACAGTCCAGAAGGTCCCGAATCGACAGAATTGCAATCGAGTGACGCGGAATTCAGTCCTGTCACAGTTCTGCCAGTCCCGACAGCTGAGGTGGAGTGAGTAGAATCGTGACGTATTCCTAGCTAAAAAATATGTTTCAGCTGTCATGATTGGTTGAGATATTTTTTATACAGTCGACACATGCGTTGTACTCCGAAATTCTCCTTTTGGGATTTAATTCCGGAACTGTGAATCGAGCATCCCCATCTAGTCGTTCGGATGCGAAGAAAAACCAATGTACACATTAAAATGTGCGTAAAAGAACCCGTAACAGGTGGAATTCTCAATAAGAATAGGCAATTTGGAATATTTACCATTGAATCTCAGCAAGTCATCCAAGGTTTGTTTCGATACCACTATCATAAAATCACCAGTCATGTTTGACGCAATATAGCTCTGTTGGTGCTGAAAAAGGCCTACCAAAAATTTTTCTACTGTTCAATAAGTAGTCTGTTTCAGAAATTATGAGCCAAAGTTCGACGAATCAGAGAAAGTTTCTCCCACTTTCATTGCAATATTGTATTATCAGTAGTCTCCCCTTTTCAACGGGTGTTAACATATTTTATATCTACAGGTTGGCTGGAATAACATCATCTTTAAAATACAAGATAAACATCTATCAGGATCGGTTAATGGCAATGAAGCACGTACGCCTTATGATGGTAAGTGGGTGTTAATAGGTTTATGGCTCTTCTGTGGATCCTACTGTCTTCATGCGGGGGAGTTGAGATGGTCTAGTGGTCTGGAGTGCCGCGCTTCGACCTTTAGCTGGCATGGAGATACGGCGCCTTCTCAACCTCCTGGGTTTCCTCCTGCCATTCCGACATCCTTCCCTAAAGAGCCCTAAGCGCAAGGGAATTATTGAAATAAAATTAAAAACCGTATGTTAGTCCTAGTTAGACCTAGTTTGTGTTGAGTGGACGTTAACCCCCATCTCTCTCTCTCTCTCTCTCTCTCTCTCACTCTCTCTCTCTCTCTCTCTCTCTTTCACTCACTGTCTTCATGATCTCAGTCGGTGCAGAAATTGCCAAGGGATCTTTTATGTGCACGCCAATGTGTACATGAGACCTCGGTTTTTCGTTTCGTCCCATCCGAACGACTATACAGCTGCCCTTGCCAGGCCCGTCCTACATCACTGACAAGGAGGGGAAACCGCGTCCGCATCACTACAGGGATCTAACACCCGACCTCCAGGCAATAACGAGCCATCGTCTTACCCACTTAGTCAAGTGATCGTCCAATCGGTGCAGAACAGTGGGGCGTTAAACCCCGTTTCATTTCATTTCTTTGAATACTTTAAAGGGACAATAACACTCTTGCTGGCTTGGCAGCTCCAGAAATAAATAGTAGCCTTATTCTACGGACTAGATGTTTAAGTGTACTACCTGTTGTATTGTGTAAATTATCCATTACATCCTATTTTACTTGTCCAGAGGGTTCGAAAATATTTTAAAATCCAAGTTATATTTGAAACTACGTTAGACTTTTCAAATCAATTAGTTGAATTTTTCCTATTTTTTTAAATTAGGCGTGTTAAGATGAAATTTGTATCAATTAATTGGAATATTGTAAAATAATACAATTTGTTGACCAGTGTAAAGATTGAGACATATTATTCAGTTACAACAAGAGTGGTATTGAGGCTTTAAATCGACAAAACTGGGAGAAAACCACACTAATGTAATAAAAATATATATGAAATGATTTTACATGAAGTACGTAAACAATCAAAATTGAACGTCAGCTTGGCCAATTCTATATTATTTTTTTTTTTAATATTATTTTGTCGTTCGTGAGTCAGACATTGGTCATTAGTTTTACTTGGTCTTGCATATATTTTCTCTGTTAAATAAAAATTGTCTGTTTATTATGAAAGCTTATTATTGTCTTAAATATTGGATATTAGGTTGTCATCTGTTCATTATAAAAGCTTATTTTTGTCTTAAATATTAGATATTAGATTGTCAAATAAAATTAAAACATATGTTAGTCCCGAAATGACCTAGTTTGTGTTGAGTGGACGTTAAACCCCATTTCTCTCTCTCTCTCTCTCTCTCTCTCGCATGACAAGATAACATCAATATCCGCAATTCTAATTCGTTTTTTTTCTTTAAAAAAAAAAAGAATTTCGAATGCTATGAAAATTATTGAGTGTAACTACTTTAACTTACGTAAAGCAGACGGGGTTATCTTCTGTTTGACTGACAAATGTAATCTATGTTATGATGTATGGCAGTCTTGTGAACGTATCAAATAAGACGAAATGTACCATATTATGTTAGTCTCAAATTATTAGGTTATGAGACGTTACACGCCATTCCATTGCTCAGGCTATTTCTTAATAACGTTTCATTTAGTAGAGATAAATCAGTTGATTCAATATTGATGTCTACTTTTACTTGCAGGTGATGTAAAGAGAAGCCAGTGTGCTCTACAGATTGGCCGTGGTACCGGTCTTAATAACTTCCGGGGTTACATTGATGAGGTGGGTATATACTACGTGTATATATTTGGTTGTAATAAATATTACCAATATGAAATACTGCTCAATGGCGCAGTTAATATTTTGTGGATATCACACTTTGAAAAAAAAATGAAATTAAATGGATGATAAAATAAATAAAAGTGTCATACGATAACAAAACAAAATATGGTAATAAAGCTGATAATAAAATAGCTAAAAGTAATATAGGATGAAATAGAACATCGCCTAAAACATAATAAAATAAACTCGAATACATGTATTAAAAGTCATAATAGTCAACAAAAGGATGTGTTTTTAAATTGCGTTTAAAACTTCCAATGCTATCAGATAGTTTAATTTTGAGAGGTAAGGTATTCCACAGAACAGGAGAAGCATAGGAAAAAGAGCGTTTACCATAAGATGTGAAAGGATAAAAAGGTGTAAGCAAGTTGTTTAAGATGGTTATCAACAAAATGTCGCCCCCATGCAGCAGTTGTCTCGAAAACACAGAATATATTACATAGTATTGTCTGGGGAGTTGTTATTTGCGTCTTTCAAGGAAGATAACTCGACTTAAAAAAAATATTTATTTTTCATCGCGTGGCTACCGACCCGTAGAACTTAAACATAAAATCATTACACAAATCTTTGCAACCCAGATGCACTCAGCAAAAATAGTAATGCCATACAGTGTTCTATGAGGAGAATTTTGCAAGGGTAGCGCCACTATGGCCCACTCTTATATCGAATTCCTGTCAGGGAATCATTCACGTGCACGCCATTTTATTCACGGGACCTTGGTTTTCCGTCGCTGTCCTGATCAGGCCCTGCACCACTAACAAGGGGAAACTACGGGTCTCTGAATAAAAACAAGAGAAGCCTAGTCTAAACATTGCACAGTAATTATATTCCATAGAATTATACCTATGTGCGCTAAAAAGACAATTGTTTCCAGAGACTACGCGGGTTTAAAAAGTGTAAACAATACAAATCTGGCTATCTGAGTAATGGTTATCAAACCATTACGATTGCAGAAAAACTATCCTAAAGCTTTTTCATACTCTCTCAACATGATTAATATTGAAGTTGGCATATACTTATAAAGTTTAGCCGTGTTGATCATCAATACATGGATTAGCCCCCCCCCCCACCACCAAAATGGTACATGCTATTAATTTGACCATGGATAAAATGTCAGTATCATCGAAGCATGGTCTATACCATTAACACGTGTAAATTAGTCAATCAATCAAACATTTAAATCAATCCACTTCTTTTTTTTTATTTCAGTTCTCGGTCTACATGTGCTAAAACTACAACCTGCGAGACAGACAATATTTAACAAACTTATATGATTATATATTGCTAATGTATGTAACGTATATTGCCAATGTATGTGATATATTGCTAATGTATGTGATATATATTGACAATGTGTATGTTACATTGATATTGTATGTGATATATATTGACAATGTATGTGTCGTATATTGCTAATGTATGTGACCTATATTGCTAATGTATGTGATATATATTGACAATGTGTATGTCACATTGATATTGTATGTGATATATATTGACAATGTATGTGTCGTATATTGCTAATGTATGTGACGTATATTGCTTATTTATGTGATATATATTGACGATGTGAAATATATTAACGCATGTGGTATACATTGATAACGCATGTGGTATATAATATATTAATAATGTAGGTGACAAATATTGATAATGTATGACAAATATTGATAATGCGTGTGACGTATTATGTTAATGCATGTGATGTGTTTTGTTGATGCATGTGATGTGTATTGATAATGTTTGTTATATATTGACAATTTATGTGAATAAATATCGATAACGTGTGATAACTGGAAAATCTGTGTGACATACTGATAATGTGTGGCATATTGATAATATGTGACATATTGATAATGTGTGATAATTTATGTGATTCTGCGCAAGGGAGGCAACGGGGGCCAGATTGAACCTGCATGTCGTCACTTTATATCACCTACTTGTAACCAACTTGTGTTGGTTTATGAATGGTATTTAACAGCATCACTGGCCATTGTCTCAATATCACTTAATTAAAGCTATTTCATTCACACATTGTCTCAAGGAAATGAAGCTCTGTAAAACGTGTTTTAACCCCCTCCCCCCCCTATATTATGTACGACTGACACTTTTTGCAAGTAAAATCGGACATATTGGCTGCAATATCCCCCCCCCCCGGTGGAAAAGGACGATAAATCCAATGACAGGAGTAGTGATGTATAGTTAGCATTCTTGAAGTTTCGTCAGAAAGATAGATGGCGATTCCTTCTACCAAATTTGCAAAAAAATTTAAAGTTACACTTCTCTAAGAATTATTTGAGGACAGAATCGTCTCCTCTTGCTTCATTTTAAATTCCAGGTTATAGCTCAGTCTGTTAATATCGAATAATAGTTGTGATCGGATTGTATGTGCCATATTGATAATGTATGTGATGATATATATTGATAATGTATGTGATATGCATTGATAATGTATGTGATATATTGATAATGAATGTGATATTGATAATATATCTAAGTATCATTAGGTATATAATAATATATGTGATATATATTGATAATGAAAGTGATATATATTAAAAATGATAATAAAAGAGATATTTATTGACAATTTTTGTGATATAAATGTATATGGAATTTTGCTTTAATTTATCTTCATAACATTTCGCATTACCTTAAAGCCCCAATAACACCCTTGTTGTAACTGAATAATATGTCCCAATCTTCATTCTGGTCAACAAATCGTACTAATTAGAATATTCCAATTAAATGATGATATAAATTTCATCTTAACACACCTATTTTAAAAAATTGGAAAAATTCAACCAATTGATTTGAAAAGTCTAACGTAAACCTTTTCAAATGTGACTTGAATTTTAAAATATTTTCGAACCCTCTGGACAAGTAAAATAGGTTGTAATGGATAATTTACACAACAGGTAGGACACTTAAACATCTAGTACTTATTATTTATTTTCTGGAGCTACCAAGCCAGCAAGAATGTTATTGTCCCTTTAACTATCGACTTAAAAACGTACGTGCGCCAATGGTTGAATTTTATACAATTTACAATAATTAATTTACATTTATGTTTAAGTCTGTATCAAAATTTAAAGGCGCTAATCGCTAATATTCGGGACCTCGACATTGGCACAAATAGTTTGGAACGCATATAATAATTTAATATCAATGTAGGCCTATATAAAATGATTTACATTCAGTCGTTTCGGTTTTTACTCTAATTTCATATCAACTATGTTCGGTGAAATACACCAAAAGTCTCTAGCATCTGGCTATTCCAGTCTACAACAAAACATGTAGTATTATTGCGCATGCTCTCGAGATAGAATATTCTTGTCTACGATATCACCTCAGGTGGAAGTGGACGTTAAACCCCACGAACGAGATAGAATATTCTTGTCTACGATATCACCACAGGTGGAAGTGGACGTAAAACTCCAGGAACGAACGAGAGGGAAAATAGCATCATGTTCGTTCTACCAGTCCCTTGTTACAGATGGACACAGATCACTAAATGTAGAGCGAATGTTATTTTTAGTCTTTCTCTCCCTTTCCCCTTTTCCCCCTTTTGCATGGCGATTTTTGTTGACTTTTTGGTGTAGAATCGAAGAAAAGGGTTTAAAAATACATTTTCTGCCAGGTTTTGGTGAATATTCGTAATTTTGAGTTATGGGGTTGGTTACGTTGAAAGGGAGGGTCGAAAATTGCTTGTTTAGTTGTCTCTACTTCCAGCTTGTGTATCTCAAGTTTTTCATGGTGAACCTTATACATGCTTTTGGGCCAGAGTTTGCCACATGTTGCTCCATCTGTTGCAGAAAGCGTTCTACCCAATGAATATTTGGGAAAAAGTTACAGCCGGTCTAAGAGACGAGAATTAACATTAAAGTCAATGGGGAAATAATTCATGATCTGTGGCCAGATGGCACTGAAACACATGATGGTACACGATTCGTGTACTAATGGTAAAATGTTTATTTTGCCTAAAATATTGGATATCATCAGAAACCCATCAATGTTGATTGAAATTGACAAATAATTCGTGTTTTCAATGTCGAAGAATTTGGATGATATTTCGACTTAGAGACTTAGCTATAAATTAGACCAATTCAATCATTTAAACATTGCTTTCGTTTATCATAAGTATACTATTTATTGTGATCGAACTGACCCCTAAAAACATTGATTCTGCAAACGAAATGCAAATTTTATTTGTGAAATCATTTAATATACAAAAGATATTTGCTTTACATATGGGGGGGGGGGCTAGTAGTCTAGAGTGTCCACTTTTCGTGTGAATGAGAGATAAACTGTGACCACGTGACCTAAGCTCCTCCCAAAACACGTGTTGTTAACCCAGGTTACGCTTGAGTAACTAAATTTACTATATAAACACCACATGTGTGTCAGTAGCTAGTCCATATTATCCAGCTCTTGTTTAGCTATGTACCAATCTATTTAAGTCTTGTTCAAACAGCCATCTGAATAATTTAGCATGGAAAATGCCTATTGTAAATCTTTTCGCAAGATTTTCTCAGCCAATTCTCAATTATAAACCACTTCCCTGCATACACTATCTTTACTTGTTATTGAAGCCACCAAATAAAGTAATTTTTGCAACATTAAGGTTATACCTTAAAAAATTGAAGCTTGTTTTCATAGAGTCATTATGTACTCAATATCCCAAAACCTCTACACTCCAAAACCCCAGTGTAAACCTCATTTCCATAATGACACAAAATGTACTTCAAATCTGCTTCGCACTATTGTATTATAGGAATACAAAACACAGGCAATGGTTTCAATTGTATATACTATGTTCTACCTTTTAATCTTTTATACATACTAAACCCTTAGACTATACATAATTATTATAAATATTCAAAAATACTTGTTTTTATTATTGTATATAACTGTATTATATTTTGCCAGTGTTTTTCTAATATTGAAATAGCAAATAAGTAGAAATTATGTAATACTTTAATTTTTTCTGAACATTATACGTTGCTTGTCTGGCGAATCGACGAATCTGAAATATTTACGTATTGAGAACTATGCGTTTCAAATTTGCGCTTTGTCGTTATCTCTATGTCCATTCAATAATAACGTTTATGTAAATGGCGTCATGTTTCCTAATGTATATGTATGAAATATTAAATCATAAATAAATGTTAATATTTGATGGCTACAGAGATAACAACAGAGCGCAAATTTCAAACGCATAATTCTTAAAACTTAAATATTTCAGATTCGCCAGTTTGCCAGACCCCACTCGGACGTTCGCTCGTCTTCGGCAGTACTTGTGTGGGTCTAGGTATAATATACCATTTCACACAACGTGAGCTGTATATTAATATAATTGCTATTTGAAATATTATGTTACGGCAAATTGCAAATTATCAGTTATTCTTCATTTGACAACCTGTCGGATTTTGGGCAACACATACACTAGCAAACAATGTTTAATGCATTCACCTCTTCACTAAACAGGGCTATTAAATCTAAACTAGACAAAATAGCCCTTTTAGTGAAGACATGAATGCAGTAAAGATTGCTTTCTCCGAAGATAGGGAGCCTGTAAGAGTAAATCCGCTTGACACGGGGAGCTTATAGAATTTAAACCATGTTATAAATATAATGTTTGTGACAGCATGTGTTTGGCATGGAGCTCGGTCGACCAGCTTTGGCCCCGAAAAAAAAAGACGATCCCTAAAACGAAGTGGCAGGTCAGTGATGGAGAGAGGGATGAATTATGCACTATGTACATGTACTGTTAAAACGTGGACACAAACAATCGTGTCCACTCGACACAAACTATTGTTGGTCATTTCGGGACTAACATATGGTTTAATTTTACTCGATGTTGGAGTTTGCAACATAGTTTCCTAATATAGACTTCATTAGCAGTTTTCTGAACTAAACGCAGAAACGAACATTTCTCACATAACCTGAACTTTAAATTCTTTTTAAGTCCTAGGGCGTCGAGTCTATTCGTCAAAAACATGATACGGTTTGCGCTGTTACGACCTGTATAATACAGAAACAAGAACAATGTATGTTTGCCAATTTTGTTAAGCAGACCTAAGTCCTTTGAAAAATACGTGAGCCTCTACAAGCCTCATGGCAACGTGGAAAATTTAATCTACTTTCAGATTGAAGGCGTAAAATTTACTTCCTTGATCTGTAGAGTGTGTGCCCTGGTGTTTATCCAGAATTAGATAGTTGCCAGGATGGCGAAATGTAATTATGTATGGACTGGCTGAATGTTGACAACAAATGCATAGCATTAAGGAATTGATTTCTCATGGCAAAACTCACTTGAGTATGAATGATTTGAAGTTCACGTCCTGTTCCAGACTTCTCATGTTCTGGTCAATTCATCCAATCCCAGTTACGGACACACAGAATTGTACAGCAGAATTGAAAACTATTGAACGTTAATGACACGGGCACCGCTACTACAAGTGTTTCTGTTTTAACATCTGAGGATACTTTAGCGCCAGGGACGGATTGACTCAAACCTCGTAGCGGCCCCTGTTACTGATCGCGAGGCCTGGACGGGGGTGGTGGTGGTGGTGGGGGGAGTCTCTCCCCCTGGAAACTTTTGAAAAATGAACCCCAAATATGCGATTTGGTGACATATCAGATTATAATCTTTGTCAAATAATATTTTTCATAAATCGATTAACTTAGGCCAAAACCACGACCTGCAAGTAATTTACAACCATCAACCTGTGAAATTATCATATCCTCATATTATTAATTAACGTATTATCATTGTATCGTCAAGAGTCAAGAGAATTTAACTGGTTAAAAAATGGGACTAGTTGAGAAAATTTTGACCATTTGATTAACCAGTTAGGGATATTGAAAAATGTCCCATTTTTGTTACCGGGAGCACTTGTTGATTCCTCCTGTGATGAAAGTCCACGAGACACATTTTTACAGGGTGATGAAAGTGAAATTCATAAACGCTGCTTTTTTAAATTTTGGATTCTGGGGTATCCCCACAAACAGGGTACAGGCGACTTAATAATTAGTGCAGTGAATCCGATGAAATTTTCGGATGAAATTCGGAATCCTCATTGCAAGGTGCAAGATTTCGAATTCTAGTCCACACCCAGTCAAGAAAGTCTATTATACCAGTCCATTGCAGACACCAGACGAATTGGACAAAATTATTTTTTTCATTTTTTGTCCGACTGGCCCTTCGGTTGTTGTCTGAGCGGCCCTTCGGGCGATCGCCTGATAGCTCGATGGTCAAAGCCGCCCCTGTTTAGCGTCTTATCTCCTTGGTTTGTGTGTGTGTGGGGGGGGGGGCACAGTGGCTAAGTGGATATGACGCTGGATCGCATCATTTAAACCCCATTTCATTTCATTTCTTAACTCCTCGGACGGCCGCAGCCTGTGTCGGTCGACGGTATTACAATATATAATAGTCGAGTAAAAAAATAAAATTAGCCAAGCACATCATAGATAATAAGCGATAAAGCGGATATTACTATTGATCGGTAATTTGAGACTACAAGATAAAAATCATCCGGTATGTTATTGAATAGATTTTACGTCATTTAATATAATATATTAATTTTAATACAGTCTATTACTTCCTGTCAGGTCGCTGGAAGGGACAATCTTGTCGTCCACCGGTATTACAAATGGTGTCGTAAGGTTACCAATTCGTTTTATTAAAGTTTTGTGGTTCGACTGCAAATAGGCTGGGGTTTCTCTAGCTATAAAGGTCTTTCTGTACAGACAAAATGGGCATGGATGTTTTTTGGCCATGGGTGGAATAATTTTCAAAATGGGGGGGGGGACTTTCTAGAACATTTGAACATTTTTGGTGGACAATTTTGTCCGAATTTGAGCAACAGTATTCTAATTACTAAGTTTAATCGTTATCCTTGTCTAATTTAATTCATTCAAAATGGCACCTTCAGACGTTATTCCAAAGCTGATTTAAATCGAGAGTCGTTGATAATTCATCTGATAACGATAACGTGTATTTAGATTATAAAGGTGTTCACGAGTATAAAATTGCATTAACTGTTATGAAGCATTCCTAATTTAATTCATAATCTATATCGGAATCCAGCATGTCCGGTGAGGTCTCTTCAATTAAATCAATAAATCCCATGAATAAATACAAAATACGTTCAGATAAAAATTCTCCACTTTACTTCATTTCCATGTAAAATATATAAACAAGTAAATCTTTAAATTTAGGTTTAAGACAAAGGTTATTGTCCCTAATGTATATCGGAGTCCAGTATGCCAGGTGAGGTCTCTTGATTACATACTAAAACACATTGAATGAAATCAATGATTGTATTGTTTCAATTTCCGTTTAATACGACCTAAAGGCTATTGCCCCCAAATAGGTTCTTTCGTCCTTGGCACAATTCTTGTTAACCATGACTTATACCTGCGCATAACCATAATGATGACTTATAGCCCCCCCCCCCAGTGTGAAATGCTCCCCCCCCCCGCTCAGAAGTTACTAACAATCATTAATTAAAGTATACACAGTTCCTTATATTAACCTAAAAAAGCTAATTTTTTGTTTGAATACTTATTTTAAAATGCTTATTAGACGCCTAGGTAACTACATAGCATGATGATTACAACAGTCTTTTAGAATGACCTTTCCAAAAGTTTCATAAAAATGTTCGCCCCACTACCGAAAGGTAATGCCCCCCCCCACCGCTTAATGGTGTCTAGATACGGGCCCGTACCCGCAATTATTGTAAGGTGCATGCACCACACTGACCATTTCACTAAACCTGAAATAAATTAGAAAACTACAATTATGATCTTTATTAATTATATGCAATAATAAAATTGGAATCTTTGGGAGGAGTGGTATTTTGTGTTCTTGCAAAGGTAAGTGAGTGGCGCCTGTTACAACCAGAGTAAGTGTGTGATATATGTTGCCACATCAAGAGTCAGCAGGTGGGTGGTATCTGTTATTAGTTACCGCAAGAAAAAACGGGTGGGTAGGGGTATCTGTTACACCAAGAGTGAGCGGGTAGGATTATCTGTTGTTACAGCGAAAGTAAATGTGTGTGGGGGTGGGGGAGTGGGTATCTGTTGTTACGGTAGGAGTAATATTAATAAGGTTTTACAAAAATTAATTATGTCTAATTATTAAACAAATTTGCACAGTATTCTGGAAACTCACCAGGTTTATTAACAGAGGAGAATTTAAATATTTTGTTTAAAACGGAACTTTGTAATTTGTATAGATTTTATTTGTTTTTCGACCAAGTTTTGGTTTTGGGCGGTAAATATTACAGTAAATGTTGCAGAATTTAGTTTCCGTTTAACCATTAGAAATATAACTAGAGTGGTCATTTTGTAGAAGTCAGGCATTTGGTATTTCGTCATCTGGCTCCTTTCCCTGAAACCTATAAGTATAAATCTATAAGTAAAATTGATATTTTTTGGCACAGAAAGTTAAATAGATTAATAGTACAGTCAGGTATCTTTAAGTCCTGCGTCGCGGCTTTAGTTTGAAAACAATATTGGATTAGTTTAACCTATTCTATCGTATATTATGTAAACTCTGTGGAAAACATTTCTAAATGGGGCTGAATGGCCAGCGCGTTTGCGTTGTATCATAAGGTCTGTCATTGAGTCAACTGGCGTGGTTTCGATCACCAAGGCCATCCAGTTACCTTTCACTTCTAAAAATGAAATGAAATGAAATGGGGTTGAACGTCCTACTATTTCGCTCCTCAGCTCACTGATAAAAGACCCTTTGCTAATAGACCCCTACGCGCAAGCAAATTATTGAAATAAAATTGAATCCTGTTTGATCCGAAATGACCAAGTTTGTTTCGATATTAAACTCATTTATCGATCCCCTACCCCCTTTAAACGTGAACAGCAACATTGTCCCTTTAAGCCATAGTCACTTATCAGAATCAACCACACCTGCAATTGTCTATAAAAGCATCACATTGATCAGTGGAAGTTTATTAGTTACTTCCACGATGCTTTGCTTTGTGGTCGTCGTAAGTGTACTGCAATGCGTGGCAGCTCTCTGCCCATGGGATGAGACTGGTCTTCAAGCCTGGAGTGATCCAAATACATGGGGTGGAACGGTTCCTGGTATTAACAGTAAAGTTGTAATATCTGGAAAGAGAGTTTTACTAGATGTTACTTCACTAGATTTGGCCACTATTGAAATTTCCAGTGATGCTGCATTGATTTGGGGGAATGTGGATGGAATCAAAGTATCAGTTAGCTATATTTTGGTTAAAGGAGAGTTTCATATCGGTTCTACTGATTGCCCTTTTACAAAAGATGCTCATATCTTCTTGACAGGTAAGATTATTTCATAAATTCAGTTGATTAAATATTAGACTTATTGTAACAACATATGTTACTGTTTAATTGACAAAATGGCAATTGGAGCGCTCGAGATATTACTGTTGTGCATGATGGAGGCAAAGAGTTACGAAACTATATACAACTGGGTGTAGTTTTTTTTTTGATGTCTATAGCAGTTATATCTCATAACAACCTCTCGTGACGTCATCATAGGTTGATATTCGGTTCATATCAACCGCTGATGACGTTATGACAGGTTGATATATCATATCAACCGCTGATCACGCCACCCCAGGTCGATATATTCGGCTCATATCAACCGCTGATGACGTAAATGATCGAAATAATACAAAGAACACAGAAATTAATTTTATTCTTTTGACAATAAAAACGTACTTATCGACATATTTAAATCGGTTATCAATGACCATACTCCATCTAAGATATCTTTCAGAATTTTTTTTCCGCCCACATTATTTCTCCACACACTCCAAGTTTTCCTCAGGCTTTGGATAGATCCTCATCATATTTGCATTCACATCAATTCTATCGTCATTATGGTGACTAAAATGGATTGATTATTCGTCTGGCTTCGTTTTACTATCCCTTTTGTTTTTACTTTCTCCAGAATGGCGACGTTTAAATAAACATTTGCACGTGACAGCTTCGGTATATGTCAGATATAAACCTACTCTCCCTCGGATTGATATGATAGAGAACACGCGGGCGTAGCTCAAGTGTTCTCTATCATATCAACCTTGGGTAGGTTAATATCCTATACATATTTTCCTGAAATGTATCTACAAATCGTGTATATGACATGAGTTAATAAAACACATTTACGAATATATGACAAAAGATGGGGCAGGGGAGGGGGCGGTGTCGTGAAGTCCAAGGAATTGATTGATAATTGCATATTGAAAATTTCATTTAAATCACTTCATTCTGAGCCAAGTTATGACTGTTTGAAGTTTTGACAAGATACCTACATAGTGGTAACCAGGACACTGGTATATTCGTGATTTAGCCCCCTTTCCAATTTTTATATTATTTTTTTTTAATGGCAAAGGCGTTCTAATCTAGCTAAAATATCGAGTATCCGATGCTATAGAGAGTTCATTATTGTCTTGTCTAATTAATAGTTTATATAACATTTCAGGCCCAAAGGAAGACCCGCAATTGGCAGATTTAGCTCTTGCATAATGTATGTTAAAATAACGGTTTTTGCCTAAATTATAGTTAGAAATTTTAAATGTTTTAGGTTTGCAATGATAACATTCTGGTACTATGAGCTATATTTCCGTGACAAACTATTTACAATTAAATAACTAATTGATGTTTATTACTATACAATCTTTATATTAAGTAAAATGTATTCTATGTTTCTTTAGTAAAATTTGTAAATTCACCATTCTAAAGTTGTACAAGTAATTGATTTGCTAGACGTATGAATACTAAGTTGCCAAAAATGCCAAATGTAACTACAACCACATTCATTTGTTCAGGGTGTTAGAAGAAGAAGAAAGAAAAAAAAGATAAATTAACAATTAGTTTTCACATGTTTATGCTTTAAGTCTTAACCTAAATCATCCTGTATTTAATGTGATAATATAGATAAAGAAAATTGTCCATATTCCATATAAATCAATGTACGTATTTCTGAACTTGTCTTAGATATTTATTGTCTACCGATTCAATTCAATATCAGATACTGTTTCCCTAAATGTCATATCAGAATAGTAGCATTGTTATTGTAGTAACAATCAAGATTGAATACTCTGTGCGTGGCAAGGAGTAGGATCGCCTGTCAATCCTCATGGGTTTTCTCCGGGTATTCCAATTTCCTCACACTGCTAAAGACACCCACGCGCAAGCGAAGTAGTGTAATAAAATTAAACCACATGTTAGTCCTGAAATGACCTAGTTTGTGTCGAGTGGATTTTAAACACGATCTCTCTCTCTCTGTCTCTCGCCCTCTCTCTCTCTCTCCAGTAAGTGATAGCCATAAACATGGTTGTTATTCAGAACATATCGTGTTTTTGTCTCTGATCTACTATCGGAAATGAATATCCTGTAAATACGTCCGTGGGAATGCACATGTACAAAGTTTACAAATATAAAAGAGAGGGAACCAATTATCATCTTCACTATTCAACACATTATTAGTTTTTTAAAACTAATAGCAGTGGATGGTGGTTTAACGTCGGCTTTAACGGTAATAATGTCGCAAACATTTTTTTTTACTTTTTAAAATTGTCTGTTTCAGGGAAATCCAACAGTCCTTACAGCGTTACTGGATTTGGAAGGAAATTTATTGGTGTTACTGAAGGCGCGACCTTGGAATTTCACGGAGCAAAAAAGAAAGCATGGACGAAGTTGATTCAAAGTGTTCCTGCTGGATCTCAAACTTGTGGACTTGTTTATAGCGTGGAGGTTTCAGATTTAATTACGTCTTTACATTAATCTTTTTTTTTAACAATGTTTTGAATATTATACTGTCACATGGCCTTAAAGGGCCAAGTGTAGGCTAATAGATATCGACATTCTGACCCATTGCATGAAATTCTGGATGCGCTACATCGTGTTTCCAAATTCAAAGTTGTTGTTTTTTTTAATTTTTAATATCTCCATTTAACAATTTTCAGGAACAAAGATATGCTGACTCGAGTGCCTTTGGCCTTCATGTAACTGTTTGGAATATTGATGGTTCATTAAATGATTTCAACGTGTTTCCACTTTCTAGCAGTGGTAAAACAGGAGTTGAAACAGATTTTAAGGATTATGTTGAGAGTAGGTTATAATTATGTTTATGTACCAGGGGGCATGGTGAAAGATTATTTTGCATAGTGAATAAGATTTCGCTGAGGAACAAAATTTCAATGTTTATATCGCAAGGAAAGTATAGAGGGCTTCGGTCCGAGAAATGTCTGTTGCATATCTGAACCACGGTGTATGTTTAATGCTGGTTGAGCAACGATACGGTTATGGCGTAATGAAGACTAGACTCTGATAAAACCCTGTCCGTTTTCCATATGATATGGGGAACGGCGGTGGCTCAGTGAGAGTGGTCTTAGGTGACGTTCGGCGTTGACCGAAAAAGTTAGTCAGATTTTCCTCCGCGGTTTCCTCTTGTCAGTTATTCAGGGACGAGGGTCTGACAAGGACAGCTGTCGAGCATTCGGATTGCACGAAAAACCGAGGTCCTTTGTAGACATTGGCGTCTCGTGGACAATCGCGAATCGGTATAAAAGTAGGCCATAGCGCACTGCATGGCGTATGCCCGTCTTCATTAGCCACCAGGGCATTAAACCCATATTATGTTAATCAAACAATTATAGGGTATTTTATGTAGCTGTGGAAACATATCCGTACAGCATTTATTGCGTATCACAGATATTCATATTTGTATGCCTAACGTTCTTTATTGCCAATAGGTCTTGATGCGGGGCTAATTGTTGCTATTGCTGTATATGGTGATCTTGGTGTTACTAAAGTACCAGGAAGGAACTGGGAAGATGTCTATTCTAGTATAGAGACACTTGGTGGATTAACCGCTACTACAAGTCAAATACGAAACATCGATGGAAAAGAAGCATACGCGTTTATAACTATGAAAGGTATCATAATATTTATAACTATGAAAGGTATCATAATGTTTATAACCCTGAAAGGTATCATTGTTTATAACTATGAGTTAAAGGTATCATAATAGTAATACAATTCAAGTGACTATATGAACGGTATCATAATGTCAATAGGAAATACAAATGTTGAACTTTGAAACGTATTATAATATCATTACCCATTGACGTGCACTTGAAAGATACCTTGACAGAATTCTGTATAAGAGTAGGTCGTAGTGCAGCTGTCTGGACAAAATTTGCCTCCTGGCACAATGTATGGCATATGCCATAATGATTTAATTATCATAGGCCATAAGCTTCTGAAAGTAGGAATTCGATATAAGAGTAGGTCGTAGTGCAGCTGTCCGGGCACAATTTCCCTTATAGCACTCTGTATGACGTATGCCTGTCTTCATTAGCATAGTTCGGAGCAGAACAGTAGGACGTTAAACCCCATTTCATTTTATTGGACTCACGACAAAGGACAGACTAGAGGATGTTCAAAAAAAATTTCAGGTGTAGTTTCTGAGATAAAGGTGTCCAAAAAGGCTCCAAATCAGAAAATACTTGATTTCGTATTAATTCTTTTGTTATCCAAGTTGAATTACAATAAAAAATTATTTTCTTTAAAGGCGATGTTAATTCAACTTCTGAACAATATGTCGATGCTCAATTTTCTGTGAATGTTACAAGAACGTCGATACAGAAATTTATTCACCAGGAAAAGGCTTTAGAATTTAGAACTAGAAGTCAAGTTAAGGCCAAAAGCACAGTTCCTGACGACGAGAACCAAGTAGATTTTGAGGTTCTGACGACTGAAGTTTCTCAACCAATAATAACTGTTCGAGATGATGTATCTTCATGGAACACAGGTAATATTGTTAGATTTTAACATAAGTTAAAGATGGGTTCCCAGTATTTATCGGGTGGTTATTGCCTATAAAAGTTTGGCAATTTTGGTATATATCGAAAGTAGAGATATTCAATCTTACTAGAAAAATACTGGATTCCCTGTAAAACACTCATGGAGCGTATACTGGACAAAAATGTAAGGGGTTCCCTTAATAGACAGCCTAACGATTAAGAATACCTGCACGCGTGGCGTCGAAGGCTACTACTTGCGCGCTTGGTTTACATGTTGATAAACTTTATAACGAGTTAAACGTACAACACTTTCTGGGTTAAAAATCACGAAAAAGACGCGGACATTGGATAATCCGAGAATTTAATTAGGATTCGATATCTGTAGTAAATAGTCAGCGATTATAGACAATATCGTCTTGTGTATGTAATGAATTCTCCCCTGTTTCCACCGCCGTTGCCAAAGGTACGGAGAGGGGTAATCATGGTCTCTTTTGATAGATTTTTACAGCAGGGTATGCTTGACAATTACAATGTTTTTGAGAAGGATTTGAAGCAAAATTATGATAAATTAATTAGTTTGAATATGTTTTTAGTTCTAATATATCATCAAATCACCCAGATTGTACCCGGGAATGTAACTTTAAATACTTGACCACCCCTGCTTCCGACGGGGATAAATAGCCGAATGGTTAGCGCGTGCGTGTTGTATCATAAGTTCCGGCATTGAGACAACCTCGTTGGTTTTCTAAGGGCTGTCTGATTTCCCCCCACTGCTAAAGAAATTATTACAATTGAACCATATGCTAGTTTCGAAATGACCTAGTTTGTGTCGAGTGAACGTTAAACACCATTTCTCTCTCGCTATCCCTACTTCAGATTGAACTATGCGAGAACCAGATACAAATTGAGTTTATATCTCGTCATTTTTTTTTTTTTTTTTTTTTTTTTTTTTTTTTTTTTTTTTAAAAAAACCAAAAAAAAACCAGATATGTCTAGTCAACGTAACATATTAATTTCGAACCATCCATGACGATATTATAGACTCGTAGTTTTAAATCTCTAGTTTGAGCTTATTTTCATGTAATAAATATATTCTCAATTTCCGCTGAAATTTAACTTTTTATTATTTATTCATTATACCTTTGCATTTTGTTATTTGTCGGTTTAATTACACCAGTATTTGCATGAATTTTGTTTTTTTATACTACTAGTATAGATATGATGAAAAGGTATATTTCACCACAATCTGATTAAAACACAGATCCTTCTTCGTTTCGTTTTTATAATTCAAAATTTCGTTTTACTTGTCTTTACTACATTAGGATCTGTAAGAGTTGTTATCATTGACGTGTTTTGAATAATGTGAATAGCCAATGAAACGGTCTGTTACGGCGAGCTTCAGGCGTGTTTTGCACGGAACTATGGGTAATCCACTAGTAACATCAATGCTGATTTGTTAATCAAATGTCTGACAGCATAGGGTCAAAAGCCGATCATGTGACCTGTGGCGCGACATATTGCTGCAACTGATCAAATCTTCGTGTAGTGTTGATCATCGAAAGTATAAAAAACGAAACGAAATATAGATCGGTATTTTAATCAGATTGGTTCAGTTTCAAAATAAAACCGTTATAGGCGATTGCTTTATTTATTAATACGACGGACACTTGATAGTTACGAAATTTTTCATATTTGCCAATGCAATTAATGGTCCTTATGCCTCTTATTACATGTTTCATTTCAGGCGATGAAATTATTGTGACATCAACAGATTTTGACTGGAGACAAGTAGAGGAGTTTAAGATATTAGATTGTCCAGATTGTTCAAATAAACAAATTAAATTAGACGGTTTGTTCATTCTTATATTGATATGAATATAACTAAAAAGTTATTATGATAATAATGTGCTTTAGCATTCCATTGGGCAATGCGACAATACATTACTATATGACAGATGATCCAAAAATTTGAAGTTAGTCAAGAATAATTTGTTTTGTAGTATCTAAATTTCGGAAAGATGCAATCTGAGGTTTTGTCTTTATATAACGTTATATAATAAATTATTATGTAAATATTTATTTACATGGCTTGCACATAATCAACGCTCTGTGTCATCGATGGGTCGAGATTTTAGATGGATTAGGAATACCTGTGCTATTTAATAATTTGAAGACAAAATGGATAATCAAAACTTAGTTCATCATCGTAGCAATAAAACTATATTTTGTAAAAACCTCAAACAATCATAACTTCGCCCAGAATAAATTAGTTGACTTAAATTTTAACTATATTCATTTTTCATTGTCAATTTTCAAATTAGTTAAAACAAGTCTTTATCTAAATTTTGCATAATGCATCATGAAATTGTCTCTTTGTTTGATAATTATGAATGTGTTTCCAGGCGCATTCCAGTATCCCCATTATGGTAAGATCACCCATGGCGTCGATGAAAGAGCAGAAGTTGCTTTATTAACAAGGAATATTAAAATAGAAGGCGAACTACAACCAAAATGTTACGATAATAATGATCCTAAAGCAGCTTTGTTATGTGAACGTTATAATAGAGACACTTTCGGGGCCCATGTCAAGGTAATGATGTTATAATTATAAATCGCAATTAGTATTTTAAAGCGAGAATTTCATGTTTTCAAAGCAAGTCAAAACGTAATTATTTCTATGTCTTTTTCTCAAGATGTTGTCAACTCACTATTATACGATCATGGGCATTATTTTCCACATTTAAAAATCATCCACATCAGAAATAGAAATACAATTACCTCCCCTGTTTCTCTACCCCCCCCCCCTCCCGTGGAATAACTAGCTTCAAACGTTTGAATTTGAAGTTATGACAATGATTTTGCCAATTTTTCAACTGTTAATAGTGAATTATAAGATTAATAGGATTACTTTTTAACAAGGTGGGGGGTTGGGGTGGCCTAGTGGTCTAGAGTGCAGCGCTTCGACCTCTAGCTGGCCGGTCACCTCTGGCTTGCGGCTGTGGTTTCGAGCCCTGGTGTGAGCGTATGTGGCATGGAGATAGGGGCGCCTTCTCAACCTCGTGGGTTTCCTCCGGGCACTCCGGTTTCCTCCCACTGCTAAAGACCCCTACGCGCAAGCGAATTATTGAAATAAAATTAAACCATATGTTAGTCCCAAAATGACCTAGTTTGTGTCGAGTGGACGTTAAACCCCATTTCTCTCTCTCTTTAACAAGGTAGGACTGAATATGTTAGCTGACACTTTCGTCGCAGATGTTAAAATCTTTTCATAAAACCGATCAGAATAAATTGGAATAGGTTATCCATATACGCCACAATATCAATTTAAATTGGACTTTTAATGGAAGCTAATTTAAATAGCCGACACTCTTGCTATACTATGATCACATCTTTTCCACAAGCCCACCAGAAGAACATTTTACCGACGCTACACACATTGGAACAAGCCATGTTAAAAATCTGATTACATGTACGTATAAACGTCAATTATGTCAATAGGATTTCATGAATTTAAATAATTCAAAATTTTAGAATTACTGTACTTTATAGGTATTTTTTTACTTATACCTTGACTGCCAATAATCTTTTTAAACCCTACATATTTTAGTTTGTAAGAGGCTTTAAGTCTGTTCATGTCGAAGGTGTTGAGTTTTATCATATGGGACAACAACTTTTAACTGGTAGGTGTTTTCATTTTTCTTTTTCACGTGTTGGGGCTTTGCTTCTGTATTCGTCGTTATCGGGTACTCTTAGGTCTGTATATCCTTAAGGTGATCATCTTTAATAGAAGGCTTGATCTCGCCTTAACTACGTACATCTTATCAAGCCCTTCACGTAATACCTCGCATATTTCGGCACTAAGTTTGATTGGGTAACAAGCCCAGCTTGGGAGCCTATCGGATTCCTTCGTTAAAATATCGGAGAATTATCGGAACATATTCATAGCAAAGAGACTTACCACTGTCGGCTTTCGTGCAAATAAACACATCTTTAGTTCCTAAAACTGCTTTAATTGCTTTTGCTTTGGTTTGGTTTTATATTTGATTAAATACGTGAACAGTTCAAACTGAAGGACAATCGTTAGAGTTTGTTGGGTCCATTCTACATGATTTTTTTTATAATTGTGTCGTTCGTGAATCAGCCATTTTTAATTACTTCCGCATTGACTTGTGGGGTATATTTTATTGGTTCACCATTTTATTTTGTTCATTACATTAACGGCACCAAAAACTTTATACATAGACGATGTCTTAAATATTTGATATTAGAATCCCATATTTTTATGGCAAGATGAATGTTGATTTTATTCTAATTCTTGTTTTTATTTTAAAATGTAATTAAGGGTTTAGCTCCTTAAAAGGAGAAACATTTTGTAACATGAAAGAACGTTTTATGAATCCACGGGTATGCTTCTTAAAGCCCCCGTCTTTGACTTTATTGCAGGAACCTATCCTATCCATTATCATATGTGTGATGCCGTAGATGGGTCCTCGCTAAGTAATAATAGTATCCACCGTAGTAACAATCGTTGTATTACAATACACGGTACAGATGGTGCCGAGGTAAAAAAAACCCTTTTAATTTCACTATATTTGATACTACGAAACTATCTTAACTAGCTCTGTATGTAAATAGTTTAACTTTTAAATAAAATTAAACCAAGTACGAACAATCCAAACTACTAGACAAAATTCGAAGTCATAAAAAATCGTCAAACGCAAAATAGTTTAATGAGCAAATGGGCTGTTCATCGTGTACAAAATACACGACAAACATAGTAACAGGTGTCTAGAAGAGTAAGCGTACCCTGCCAGACGTCACACCGGGCCCCCTAAATATTTCGCCAACAATAATGATTTCTTAGGAGTGTTCTTAGCTGGCCACATCCTCAGCCACTCCAAAAAATTCAGTAAACCCCCCTCCCCAAGTTTATGAGCCTGCTACAGGCCCGCGTCACACCCGCCATAGCTGCATCCATATTCGGTGTTTAATACAGTAAATTGAAGTAAAACTATATCAGAATATTATTTCTTTGTTGCTTCTAGTTAAGCGACAATGTATGCTATGATCATCTTGGTCATGGATATTTCCTCGAGGATAGTGTTGAACAGAGAAATATTTTGGATGGAAATCTGGGTGTTGGAACAAAATATGGAACACAACTGCTGACCGACATGGCCCCAGAGTGGTGTCCGGGGGGCTTAGAAAGTTCATGCGAGTAAGAAAACTTTTAAGATCGTATGTTTAATTTTAGGGTTTTGCTTCGTGCTGATGCTATGTAAATAAAAACACCGAAAACATTGTCGAACACGGTCAGACCTACTTATGCAATAACAGCTAGATCAAAGGATCTTGTTGTTGTCCTGTATGATTTCATGAATTGTTGTTATAGTTTTCTGTATATATTCATCGCATAATTCTTGTTTTATTGTATTAGCTTGATAACGTTGAGAGAACACTCTTTGAAACGCCGCCTAAATAAATTAAGTAGCTGTTATTCCATAAGTATATGTTTTTGTGTATTGCTCTATCCAGTTACTAAATTATCATCTTATAAACGTTAACATAAATCGCAAATATTCGATTAAATGCTAATTCTACTAACCCTCTCCGATCCAAAGGTACTTGTACTATTAATTAAATTATTTCCTATAATATCTAGGTTATGAGAGATAAGGGTATGGTTGTCTGTCACCAATATATATATAGGTCGGAAGGGGGTTTAATAGAGCAATTATATTGAATAGCAGTCATATCGCATTATACTATTTTATTTTCAGTCATCCAGCTACATACTGGATTACACATCCCAACAACATAATGAAAAATAATGTTGCAGCCGGTGCTGAGGTGAATAATATATAGTTATACTACACAAGAAGGTCAAGCAGAATAAAAGGGAAGAGAAATGGGGTTTAACGTCCACTCTGCACAAACTAGGTTATTTCGGGACTAATATATAGTTCGTTTTATTTCAATAATTCGCTTGCACGTAGGGTCATTAGCAGTGAGAGAAAACTGAACGACCCGGAGAAAACCGACGATGTTGGACAGGCGACCTCACTCGTACAACCGGGAAATCGAAACTTCACCAGTTGACTCAATGACAGCCCCCATGATACAGGCGCACGTACTAACCATTCCGTCATCCCCCCCCCTGATCGTGGAAGGATTAAAGCCTATATTACTTATTCATACTACACAACACGTAAAATCATCAGATATAAGTCTTATCAGAATTGATTCATATTGGGATTTGTGTAGCCAATAAAATGAAAACTTGGTGCAGTGCCCACAAGATAGGGCTCGAAAAGAAGAAATGCTGCAAATTATGACAGAATTAATAATGCTACGTGGATTAACCTTTGTTTGTTTTTAGAGAAATGGTTTTCATATACTGTTTTCGAAAAAACCTCTAACGATATCAGCTGCACGTCAAGCAGAACTAGGACTGGTGTTTGAAGATCATGCAAGACTGTCTAAAATTGGGCTGTTTGATCGAAATGTTGCGCATTCAAACCGAGATGTAAGTTTTGTTGAATTATTGAAGTCAGTTTTATTTGTTTTAAAAAGGTACAATGGAGTCGAAGAACATCACACCCCTGTTGTAGCCTATCTTTACCTGTAATAGCCCGAATGAGAAATGGTTGTATTTTACAGCGTGATATGATGTTTGATAGGATGTTATGTAACATGTAATAGCCTATGTTTACCTGTAGTAGCCTATGTTTACCTGTAATAGCCCATGTTTATATGTAATAGCCCATGTTTACCTGTACTTGTAATACCATATGTTTGCATGTGATAGCCTATGTTTGCATGTAATAGCCTATGTTTGCCTGTGATAGTCTATTTTTACATGTAATAACCCACGTGTACATATAATAGCCCATGTTTACCTGTAGTAAGCTAAGTTTGCCTGTAAAAGCATATGTTTGCCTGTAAAAGCCCATGTTTACCTGTAATAGCCTATGTTTACATGTAAGATGTTCTTACCTCTAGGTTACATGCGATAGCCTATGTTTACATGTAAGACCATATGTTCTTACCTCTATTTTTAAATGTTCTAACAAATGTTTACATGTGAGACCATATGTTTTGCCTCTATGTTTACATGTAATAGCCCATGTTTACATGCAAGACCCTACCGTTTTTTACCTTTATGTTTACATGTAATAGCCTATGTTTACATGTAAAACCATTTCAGCTCTATGTTTAAATGTTATAGCCAATGCTTACATGTACGAGATTATGCTTTTATCTCTATATTTACATCTAATAGCCTATGTTTGCATGTATGGGCTTATGTTTAATTGAATGGTATCTAACCTGTTTCTAAAATCCCATTATGTTTTACAGCGTGGTTTAATGTTTGACAGGATGATATCTAACGGACAAGTTGATGGCATTACTGACGAATTGGTACCAGAAAATGGACTTATTGCCAATAGCAGATACGATCCCAGAGAAACACCAGATAAAAATTCACCACGAGCTGAAAGCATTATTAAAAGGTATTTAACATGTTTCTGATACGAAACAGGGCAAATAAAAACTTGATATATGCCGATCATGTTGGAGGCCTTGTACTCAATTCACTGAGCTCAATATACTTCCTTGGAGTTTGTCGACCACGGTAGTCAGTGAGTAACGCGCTGACACATTAGCCATGTCTGGTAATTTGATCCCAATGTTCCGCGGAGTTTCCCCCGTGTGGTTTCAGCCGGCCTGTGGTGCATGACCGATGGCATGACAGTAGAAGCGTCTAGTCGGTCGGATGGTACATGTTGGCGTGGCAGTTAGAATTTCGTAAAGTGTGGCTAGTCGATGGGATGATAGGATACACAGAGATCCCCAATCTGATTCAAATATCGATCTATATTTCGTTTCGTTTTCATAGTTTCGATGATCTACACCACACTGTAGTAAGGAGAACGCTAGATCGGAGACGGCCCTACGCATTTTATGACGTCACATGTGGATTGTGGGTTAGGCTTGGTCCAGGGTTAGAGTTAGGGCTAGCCCTGTTTACATCTCGAGACTTTGACGAAATCTACGGGTCCTAGCCCTTACCCTAACCCTAACCCACAATCTATATATGACGTCATATGTGCTAAAATGCGTAGGACCGTCTTCGATCTAGCGTTCTCCTTGATGTGAAGACAAGTAAAACGAAATTTTGAACAATTAAAAAAAAAAACGAAACGAAATAGGCTGTGTGTTTTAATCAGATTGTAAGATTTCGTAATTACATGTACATAAATTTGCGTGCACGTAACATAACCATAGGCAGTTATAATTCGATAAAGAGCAGGCGGATAACTTCCATCATAGCACATGTCCGTCGTCAATATTCTGCAAGCCGGTAAGTGCAGATAAAAAAAATCCCATGAAATGATGTACATCCGATTTGCAGGAATGAAATGAAATCGGGTTTAACATCCTGCTGGCCTGCACCAAAACTGTGTTAATGAAGACAGGTATACATCATACAGTGTGCTACAGCCTACTCTTACGTCGAATTCCAACTGCCAAGGGATCGTTTACGTGCACGGCAATGAGTATAAGGGACATCGGTTTTCCGTCCAATCCGAACGACTAGACATCAGTCCTTGTCAGACCATTCGTTCAGCATCACTGATAAGTGGAAACCAAATGTTCCAAATACATACATATTTGATTATTGCCAGGGAATAGGCCTATTTAACATTATCGACAGAATTTCATGTGGGATTAAAAAGACATGAGCAGCTTTGGTATTAGAATGGCAAAATGTATATCTTTCAGGCTAACAACTTATAGAAACAGAGGAGAAAATATCTGGTCAAAGGGAGGTAAAATTGTCTACGACCACGCAAGGTAGGTAATTCTAGCATGATTATAATCTAGAGAGAGAGAGAGAGAGAGACAGAGGGAGGGGGTTTAAGTTCACTAGACACAAACCAGGTCACTTCGGGACTAACATATGGTTTAATTTTATTTCAATGATTCGCTTGTGCGTAGGGGTCTTTAGCAGTGGTGGGAAACCGTAGTACCCGGTGAAAACCACGAGGTTGGACAGGCGACCCTACTCCTTGCGACGTACAACCGGGGATTCGAAACCACGCCAGTTGACTCAATGGCAGGCCGTATGATACAGCGCGCGCACGCTAACCATTCGGCCACCCAATCCCCCAATCATTAAAGAACATACAGCGATGTTCTTTGAGATCTTAAAATATACGAAAATTTTAAATCAATCAATCAACGGCTTTAAAAATCAATCAACGGCTTCACGTTTCCTGTGGGGTGACTTGCAATATTTTTCTTTAATGTAAAATCTATTTTTGAATGGGGGGCGGGGGGGTACAATGGCGATCATGGACTGCAAGATACTAATTAATGTTAAGTTTTTATATATAGTATTGCAGATGCTCCAATTGGAGTTGCTATGACTAGGAGTGTACTTGGCACTGCCCAAGAAATACGAAACAGTGTTGTTATTGGCGAAACAGAAAATCTTGGAATGCCGTTACGGTATAGAAAGGATGGACGAACACATAACTTCGAACGCTCTTTTTCACGTCTCTTGCCGTAAGTAGCATGATTGTAATTATTCTAGAGTAATCACCGTTGACTACAAAATTGCTGCGATGGCATGTTAATATTTCTTAACGAATGAAACAAAACTTGATTCACACACGAACTGTCCATCCCAGAAGATACGGAGGGTGAAGATAGTGGTTCATTCGCTCCTGTATGAGGCTCATGTTGCCGAAGCAACGGCTAGGGGCTTTACAACATTTGGACATTGCTGGATTACTTTGCAATTCCCGAACTTATAGCTACGTTTCATCTCTTAACTACAGACACATGAACATTAGCTTCCAATCAGGAGTTGCAACACTAAGAAAATCAAATCAAACCTTGACATTAATCGCACTTTGAACTTTGCATCTGGAGTATCACAAGTGGACATTTTAACCGGAAAGCGCGAGACCTGGTATTCGAGCGGTGATTGGGGAATCTGATAGGCTCACAAGATGGGTGAATACCCAATCGAAATTAATGTCGAAATATGCAGGGTATTACGTGAAAGCCCTGATAAGATGTATGGAGTTAAAGCTAGATCAAGTCTTCTATTGAAGATGTATGGGGCTAATACCAGATTAAACTGTGAATTAAGAGAAAGGCTGGTCAATGGCGATTTGCGCAACTGTTCATTTTATTTATATATCGCTTTCTAAAATGTATATTTATATTTACAGTAATTTACCATTGGTTGGGGTGGAATTCTTTTTCGGGATTATTCTCGTGAAAAACACATTTTTTGATAAGTTCAATCATTGGACTTGGAACAGTACATGGGAGACAGAATATGGTGAAGTTGCTACTCGACGAGCAGCAGCTCTAGGATTTAATACAAATTTCCCCTACCCGTCTTTAGCCCAGAATGGTGTAGAAGGAGCTGTTTTTGGATTCTGTGACACGGTATGTCTTTATGTTAACCGCGATGGCTCAATGGTTCGGTCCCGAGTTTACAAAGCATTCTCAGATTAAAATATATACCTTCATAAAACACTTGTTGTTTTAATGTTTTAAATACACCAATAAGAAACTATGTGCAAACTTTTGTGTTTCTGGATGAAAGATATGTCTCATAAACAAAGACTAAATTCTTAATTTAAGGCTGATTTTGATGCCGGTGCTGGTCGAGAAAGTTCGCCGGTATTTTTCAGCTCTGTTTCGCCTTGTGGTGCCTGATTGAGGGCCTATCATGGACAACGTCTGGTCGTTCGAATGGGACGAAATCCCAGGGTCCAGTGTACGGATTGGTGTGCACGTTAAAGAAACCCTGACTGTTGTAAACAGTAATTGCATTCCATAGAATCATTAACCCAGTGGATTTAACGTTATACCTCATTTCATTTCATTTAAATGTCGAATTATACGTTTTATGGACAGTGTGATAAATACCAGACCAGGTTCGAAAATGGAAATCCTAAGCTGAAACACGCTTGGGTAATAATATATTTTTGAATTAAACTTAATTCTAAAATATTAAAAAAGAAATATATTAAATGAAATAGGTTTTGCGTCGTACTGTTCTGCTCTGATAGGGTTAATGAATGCGGTCGTTCGATTCTAGAGTCTAATGTCCACTACCACCAGGAACGATGTCGTAGCCGTTGGGTTAATGAAGACCGCCGGGACTCATGAAGCGTTCAATTAGATGATTAATTGAAGTACAAATGTTGCGTGCGAGTTCTTGGTCCAACTATTTCGCTGTAGTCTTGCGTGTCTGTTATATGATTATAAGAGTGCATTTAAAGAATCCAGGAATCAGAAGGTATCATTAATTAATTTGTGGTTACAGGTTGACGGACTAAAAGTGTTTGCAGGAAATAGTTCTCTTCCGTTCTTCGATGATCCAAAAGATGGCGATCTTCAAGCAAGTTTTCGAGATTATGATGGCTCCATCACTGGTATAGCAAACGTACAGTTAGTGAGAAAAACGCCATTTTTCTTGGATTATGATTGTTACTATAACAAAAATTATCAGATGTCTGTTTGTCCTCGTGAATATTCAAAGGTAAGGCTTCAATGAATGAATGAATGAATGGATGAAAACAAGTATAGAACATATAAATTGTGAGATTACGCAGCATCATGTGCGGATTTGATATGGGACCTTGCGTGTAAAAGGAATTCTTAAGACATTGCTTTTTTAACTAAAGGGTAAAATTGACTGTTCCATACTATCTTGGCAGTCTCAGTTGCTTGATGATTCATGTATATCTTATTTTCGTAAGCCTAACCCGACGCTATCACAGATAGTAATTTTGATATTGTTACATTAAATTCATTTTATTTAAATTCATTCAGATACTATTTAAAGGTTCCGATGGGGTATTCAAGGGAGCGAAACGCACCGATTACCCAATGTACATGGTGAGAGATGATGTAACGGACAGCCCATTTGCTATACGTGGTAAGAAACATTGTGTTTTGGAAGTTGGATACTGTCTTCACTGGGAGCCACGGTGGCTCAGTGGGTAAGACCCAGATTCGCTAGTCCCCAGGTTGATTTTTCGATCCTTGCATTGGACTAGAAAGTTCAGTGTAAAGAGTTGGGGCTACGAGAAAACGATATTACTCGACTTGCCGGGTGGAGACCATAACAGGTTGTTTTAAACATGTATTATGCAACAGCAAAATCAATCTGCCTATTGTAGGTCTTTCTTTAGGCCTGAAATGTTTTCTAAATTATCAGTTAGACATTAAATAACTTATCCAGACCATAATAAACTCTCGATGTCAAGGCTAGGCTTCGATGTTGGCTGGATTAGATTCCTATATGCCGCTTAACGGCCAGTGATAATTAAATGACAAATGTGGATAATCGAGACTATGTTGTTTACATTACTGATTTTAGTAATGATGACCGAGGCCCCCTGCCCCCTCCCTCCGGACCCGCGCCTGCTTATCTCCCATCATGGTTCTTTAATAGACCTATTATTTGTTTTTATTTAGGTGATAAAAGTATAGAATATCTTACAATGCAAAACAAAGGCTATGTTGCTGTGTTTAATGGTACCAATCCAACTGATGTAACTTTAAGAGTCAATAATTTAGTAAAGTACGTACTATTAATGCTACCTAATTGATTGATAACTGATGCAGTAAAGCGCAACAGACTGTAATGTGTATAATCAAAATATGCACGGCGTGGAAATCAAAGCTTTGTGGCAACACACATTTAACGCCATGGTTAAAAAATAAAATGTTATCGCCAAAATTTTGCCAGTTGAATATTTTATAGCCAAAATTATATTTTTATCGCAATTGGCGGAAATGGCGATGGACAGCGTGAGCGCTGATTGTGGGCATTGTTTTATACTGACCGAATGGTTACCACGTGCGCGCTACAAGGTCTGGCATTGCGTTAACTGGCGTGGTTTCGATTCTCCGGTTGTGCGTGACAAGGAGTAGGGTAGCCTGTCCAACCTCTTGGCTTTTCTTCGCCCCCCCTCCGCTGCTAAGATCCCTACGCGCAAGCGAATTATTGAAATAAAATTGATCCATGTCTTTGTCCCAAGTGGACATTAAACCCCATTTCACTATCTCTCATGTGGGTACCCTAGCATAACACTCTTAATAGTCCATTCACCTTTGGACAATTAGATAATGTTTAGCACATCAGTGGAGGGGACAACAATCGTTAACATCTTTGAGGAGGGAAATAAACAAAACTACGCTTCCTAGATTGGTTGACCTTCAGTGTTTACTGAACTTAAAAGGGCCGTGGGGGGGAGGGAGGGGCGTTGGTAACCAATTTAAGAATGTAATTGTAGGGATCAGACCACAATATATAACTTCACTGCAAATCTCTTTTTAAAACAACTTTACAGTGAGTGATAAGTTAAAACCTGCCACACGTGTACCGTATCATATACTGTCAGATGCTGGTTCTTCATTGATAACTAATTTCGGTTAAAACCCTTCATTATATTATTGAAGAATATGAAATATGATTTAAATGTATTTCTTCAAATTAAAACACAGATCCTATTTCGTTTCGTTTTTATGGTTCAAAATTTCGTCTTTGTTACACTAGGGTCTGATAGAGTTGTTCTAAAAAGTGTGAGCGATTAGCCAATGAAACGGTCTGTTTAGGTGTGTTTTGCCCGGAACTGTGGGTAATCCACTAGTAACCTCAATGATGAGTGGTCAATCAAATGTCTTTAATGGAGAGAGAGAGAAAAAAATGAGTTTTAACGTCCACTCGATACAAACTAGGTCATTTCGGGACTAACATATGGTTTAATTTTATTTTAATAATACGCTTGCGCAGTGGGAGGAAACCGGAGTGCCCGGGGGAAACCCACGAGGTCGAGAAGGCTCCCCTACCTCCATGCCACATACGCACACACCAGGGATCGAAACCACAGCCGCAAGCCAGAGGTCTTTTTTAATGGACCGAAACCGTTATCTTTATATTTGCATTGATACGTTACTTTTAACATATGTTAAATTTAAATTCCCATATCTGATTGTTATTTCAGTGGATCATATATTCGCCTAGCGCTTTGTTTTCCAAAAGGGACTACGGATTTCACTATAACTGGAAGCAACCCTAAAATTGATAACAACAATCTCCCAATATCTGTTGATAGTATGTCCGCCCTGGAGGCAGACACAACCGGTAGAGCTTATTTCTGGGACAGTTCTCGCGGGTATGTACGTATAAACAAATGTCATAGATTAGGCTAAATGACAGGCTATCTTCAATATGTAGTATAGGTTAACTTGAAGACTGTTAAAATATTTGATACCAGGGGCGGATCTAGGAATTTTGAAAAGGGGAGGGGGGGCTCAAAATAAGGGCACTTACTGCCGAAACGGGGCACGCCGCTGCGATGGTGTTGAGGGGAGGGTGGGTTCCCCTAAGACAATTATCCGTCATTTCCTTGCATCCGTAGACATTCTAACAGCTATTTGGCTGATATTTTCGTCTAAGTAAACGTTTGGAGAGGACATATTTGGGTCTGAAAAAGGCACTTTCAGCACTGTCGAAAATTAGTGTGGGGGGGGGGGGAGGGCTCCTTGGGATATATTATTTATTGTTTAATGGTCGAAAGCGAGACATTAAGTAATATATATTGTAGCAACAAGATGGTCGTATTAATAATACACGATTGGCAAGTTGCCCGTACAATTATTTGAAAGGGTGACGTCACATTTCTATTTTAAAACTTGTGAATGGCTGTTGAATACTAATATATGTGATAACACCTTGACCATTATAAATGATTTCTGGTAGAACATTACTCAAATAGGCTTACCAAAAGACAACCATATCGACAGATAACCAGACCGGAACTCGCTGTTTAATACAGAGCAAGGGTACATGACAATGGAGGCAGACGTGAATTAGGACGATGGCCGTAATGACTACAATATCAATATCATATGTTTTGTTTCTGATGTATTTGTTGTTATACATGTGATAACTTTAAATGTAAATTTATAAATTCAAAATGTATATGAACATTTATAACAACTTCAAAGAAGTTAGTACTAACAAGAAATGTGGGACAATTGCGTAGCCTGTCCACAAAAGTTTTTTAAGGCCACAAGACTAGAAATTTTACCATAGATCTGTAAGGAAAATTCTAGAATTTGCACTACATAAATCGTACAATATTTAGACCATTATTTCCAACAGGTCCATCAAATATTCTGTAGAATACTATAGAATTTCATCCTATGCAAAATGGAGTAGCGTGTAACCCATCCCAAACCCATCGACCAACCCTCTAGGATTTTCTATACTGATAAGGTAATGGTATACTTCAACTGACAGTCATCCAATGCCATCGTTAAACAGGTAACGGAGACGGAACCCAACACCTCCGTTAAATATAACGTCAAGTAAACAATATGTTAAAGTAAATGGGGCTTCCAGCAATAGACTTTCTCTCTCTTAAAGATTACTCCATGTTAACAAGTCGTTAAAGGTTAAAGTAGCTTTGAGCAACATTACAAGTAACCAAATCGGAGACTGGACTTTAATACTGATATTCACAATGTTTTATATAATATTTCAGGTTATTTTTTCTCCGATTTGATGGAACAGATGAAAGACAAAATTCTGACGAAGAGTGTCCTGCTTCCAAATGTCCAAGCATACGAATTAAACGTAATGATGGTGGTACCGATCCCATAGATTGTTTCCAAGACGCCTACGTCAATGGACCGTATAAAGTTACTCCCCAATCGCCGGTAAGTTTTAATTATGTATACATGTAATTAGTATCGTTCAGTGACACAGCTCAACAAAAGATATGTCACTACTATGCGTCACAACAGTCGATCAAGAAATACACAAGTCAATACTCGACATCATGACCAGAAACAATTTGCTGGAAAAAAAACAGGGTTGTGCTAGACGTTATGGGATTTATCATCTCAAGAATTGACCATGTGCTAGTGGCAATAGCGCTTCAATAAAGAATAATATCATGATTTTAATAACACAAATGTTGTTTATTTCAGGATCCTATAACTCCACCGACCACACCTTGTGTACGAGCTGAGATTGATGTAATTACTTACTAATGTTATCTCTTCTACAATCCACTACTGGCAAACAGTTGCAAATGTCTGACAAGATCGCATTTTTTTTATTAAGAATGGATCTTGAAAATGGAAACATGGTTTTGTATATCACGTCCAACAAACGTAAATACAAACCAGGCCTGGAAAGTAAAATCGTCTATTCATTTGGATCAGGGCCGTAACGAGCTCAGAGCAACGAGGTCGACGGGAAGTGTTCTCAGGGGCGCTTAATAATTGACGGACTATGTATGTGTGTTGTTTTTATAGTCAAGATTTTTTTCACAAGTTACGGGCCTGGCTCGGATTGGGCGTAATATGGACTAATGAAAACGCCATACAGTGTGCTATGAGAGTAATTTTGCCCGGACAGCGGCGCTACGGCTTATTCTCATATCGAATTCCAACTGCCAAGTGATCTTTTACGGGCACGCCAATGTGTACACGAAACCTGGGTTTTTCGTCCCATCCGAACCACTAGACAGCTGTCCTTGTCAGGCCCTCGGTCCTGCATCACTGACAAGGGGAAAATATGGATGAACTTTCTCGGCCAATGCAGGGATCGGACACCCGACCGACCTCTAGACTTGCGAGCCAGCGTCTTGCCCTCTTAGCCATGTGGTTCCCTCGATGCATGATTGAGGTAAACTTTCTAATTACAATGTTAAAGAATCGCTGTTAAACGACGACATTTAAACGCGCAATACTTTAAGTAGAAATATACCCAGAAATATAAAAAGTCATACAGCTTTAGTATTACATACCTTGAAACCATATTATATGGAAGTTTATAAATATGAAGATGTATTTTACAGGGACGTGGTGCTGTAGATCCAGCAGAACTACTGATTACAGCTCCCGAGCTGACTCAGACGTGTCACACATTTGATTCTGATAAAGGTAGGTTGTTGGCGTAGTGGTGCATACATTATGCAAGGGCTAAATCTGCCTCATACAAATCTTTCTTTAGGCCTAAAATCTTATCTAAATTATTAATTAGGCATTAATCAACTTATCCAGATCATAATCAACTCTAGGTTTTATCGCATGCATGCGATATTTACTGGATTAGAATCTGATCTGCTAATCAACGCTCATTCATGATTACATTATTGGATAATCGCGACTATGTTTTTTTTTATCGTAGGGACTTTAGTAATGATGATCGAGTCCCAACAAGGATACATTTGTCTGAAATCTTCTAGATTTTAACTAATATCGTGAGAACTGCCATTTCTTTATCTAAACTCTCATAATGTATCTTGAAAATTTTTGGCAAAGACGTTGTTGAATGATTATTTCGTCTAATTATAAGCACCAATAACAGCAGTACACTAGTTGTTAACTATGACAGTAACCACAGGAGGATCGCACTACAGACAAGATAAAACCGACAAGACAAACCTGAGGACAAGGCAAAGTAAACCGACATTGCAAGAAATATAAAAACAAATATCACACACCTGATGGATCCGCGGGGGTGGGGGCAGCCGTAAATTATTTGGTCATACCCTTCTCCCCATTTCTATGTTCGGTGGCTGATTAAGGACATGAAAAATAATATCATTTATTTTTTTGGTATAATTTGCATTTTTTTTTTCTAATTTTCACCCTTGTCAATTTTAATTTCCACCCAAGTCTATTTTAATATATTATTTTTTTTTCTAATTTTCACCTAAGACAATTTTAAAGTTCCACCCAAGTCATTTGTAATTATTTTTATAAGCCACTGTATGTCTATGATCTCAAGTACAATGTTTGATGTAAGGGTAGATCAAAACATCCAGGGAACTATTGTTTTGGAGTTCTTAGGAGATGCAGATTTTAGACTATTTTCATTAAACAAACCCATTTATTCTTATATTCCTAGTGCCACAACCATGCGGAACAAATAATGTTGGATATCGTATAGGAAGTGGAGGCAAGTGTTATGCTGTAATCAACCAGTTTGACAGTTATATCCAATCTAAATATCTCTGCTACAGAATGGGAGGAATTCTGGCACCAATACCCGATCTTGACAGCGAAGTAAGTACCAATATACAACTGGTAGTAGTTTTCTTCTTTGATGTCCATCGCAGTTATATCTTATAACAACCTCTCGTGACGTCATCAGAGGTTGATATATTCGGTTCATATCAACCGCTGATGACGTCCTGAGAGGTTGATATTTCATATCAACCGCTGATGACGTCATTACAGGTCGATATATTCGGCTCATATCAACCGCGCTTGACGTAGATGATCGAAATAATATAATACAAAGAACACAGAAATAAAATTTTATTCTTTTGACAATAAAAAAAAAATTGTTTTGGTACAGTTTGTAGCATTCAGGACCTAAATAGACGGCGTACTTATCGGCTTATTTAAATCGGTTATCCACACTCCAGTCCATGTCTAAGATATCTTTCAGAATTTTCTTTCTGCCCAAATCATTTCTCCACACATCCCAAGACGTGAAAGTATTTATCACCCAAGAGTTCCTTTGTACAGTATTTTTGGCTACAGCTACACTCCACTCAAAACAGTCAATCAAATCTTTCTCTGAACATACCGAAAAGTAACCTTCAGTCACGGTTCATGGTCAGATTTATCGAAAAAGATTGCCTTTTGATCCAAATTTTCTGCGGACTTTGTATAGATCCTCATAATAGTTGCATTTACATCTATTCTATCGTCAATATGATGACTAAAAAGGATTGATTATTCGTCTGACTTCGTTTTACTATCCATTTTGTTTTAGCTTTCTTCAGTTCAATTACAAAAAATGGCGATTGTATAAACAAACACGTCACGTGCTGTCGAGCAATTAACCAATCACTGTTGCCTTTTTTTAGAAGAGTCCATTAAATTTAAGGGTGAACGTTGTATATGTCAGATATAAACCTACTCTCCCTCGGATTGATATGATAGAGAACACTTGTTCTCAATCATATCAACCTCGGGTAGGTTAATATCCTATACATATTGTATAAATATTTGAATCAACCCTTTAGTTGAACCAACTATTTCTCACGGGACATTTTATCGGGGATTAAACTGGTGATATTGTTATCGTAATCCAAGATTTTATTGAATTATAAAATTCGATATAAATAACTCTTACCACTCTCAAATATATCTAATATCTTTGAATGTTTGCAGCGTGAAATAAGAAATCATATTTATAGATTTGGACAACCTAAGAAAAATTATTGGGTTAATGAAGTAGGTGACAGTGAGAACACTTTCATGGGTATGTTGAACTTTAGACTAATAAAGGCTTGAATACACCCTGTAATGTACTAAGAAGGAAATTTCGCCTGGGCAGGGACGCTACGGCCTACTCTTTCTGTGGAAGTCCAACTGTCAATGTTAATTTACCTCCACGTCAATATGTACATGGGACCTTGATTTGTCGTCTCTTCCAAACGATTAGACACCGATTTCTGTCAGATCTTCCGTCCTGCACCAGTGTCAATGGGGCACCACGTCGAAATATCTCAAGAAACCTCTCGGGCAACACCGTGAGTGGAACATGGGGGCCACCAAGTAAACGAGAAAAGAAGTTTACAGAGCCACCGCGGCTTTCTTTTAAGTTATTTTCACATTGGAAATGCGTTCAAACATAATACATGTTATATTTATAGCACGGCTTTCATGGGTTTACAGGTTTAACACAGAGACCGAAGGTCAAGGTGTTAAACCTGGTAACGAATACAGCGTGCTATAAATGACTTGCAATACTGACACCTGCTCAACATAATCGTTGTTATTGCACGGACAACCCACCCACTTCTCTATACGATTTCTACTAAAAATAGCGTAAAAAAGCAAAAGTGTACAATAACACTGAAAAGGACTAGTTATTGCACAGTTACGCCAAGTGAGTTTAGTAGAGGTAAAACAATCTGCTTATTGAACGAAAAGAACAAAAGAAGATCTCCTGTATGTGTTACAAGTTACGTTACTACTGTTACGCTGGTGTCGGAAGTACTATTCCGTGTCTTTTACTACTGTTGGGATATTGCTATTACTGGAAGAAATACCATTAGGAATAAGAATCCGTACTCCGTGTAGATCATGGCGGAGGCTTTCCCCCATACTGTTATGCTACTTTACAAAAAAAAAAAAAAAATCTTGGGGATTTAACGTTTAAATAAATACGTTACCATAGTTTTGCTCCCGTACCTAATTAATTATTGCTGGACCTTCATAGCATTTTGCCAAAATATTTTTAGAGATGCAGTTCAACAATTATTATAACCCAACAAGCAAGACGAAAGGCAGCAAAAATGGACCTGTTTGTCTTTTCGGTAAGTTTAATTACATATAACAATAGAAACAGTATGAAATGAAGGAGCGTAGAGACATCATAAGAATATTAGTCTAATAGTAAGTGCAGGGGGACTGCACCACAGACAATTATGCACAAAAACACAAATGCATAGACAAGACATCGCTCTCAGAGATCACAAACAAATCAATCCAAAAGGAGTGAATGGATCCGGGGGCTAGCCGTAAGCGTCCACTACGCTGTACAGTCCCGGGCCTGTGGTGACACAGACTTCACACAGTCATGTGAATAGACAGGTGCAATTACTTTTACTTGATAACCCAACCTGATTATTAATACAGATCTATATTTCGTTTCGTTGTTTTTATACTTCCGATCGCATAGACTGCATGAAGACCCGACAAGGTATAGCGGAAGTTCACGTCAGGGGTCAAACGAACGGCTTTTGACCTATGAAGCTATGCATTGATTGATCATTCAGCATTGACGTTTCTAGGAGTTTGCCCACAGTTCCACACAGAGAACGCCAAGAAGTCGCCGATCCGTTGACTAATTCTCCACATCAATAACAAGGCCTATTATATAACAACACTTCCAGATCCTAGTGTAATAAAGACAAGTAAAACGAAATTTTGAACTATAAAAAACGAAACGAAATAGGATCTGTGTTTTAATCATACATATTGTTGATAGACCTATATTATTAATGTTAGTGTCAGAACAGACAACTGGTAATCTCTCGTGATATTTTATTTTATCTTGATAACCCTATAGACTTAATTTTGAGTACTGAAACATTTGGAAAGTTATTTTATTAAAAGGACACAGAGTATTGTTGTAAATATCGTCATTATCTTTCAAAATTAAGTTTTATAATTTGGTGTACAACAAGGCTCAGTTCTTGGCCCTATTCTATTTTAATTAAATGATAATGTTCGAAAGGAAGTTATTTGTCCTTGATAGAAAGATGACAAACTATACCAATTCTTTGGCGAATTCTAAAAGTAAACTCAACGGTTTGTAAACTCAACGGTGACCATAAGGAATATATGTTTATTAGATCGAATAATTAATTGTTCTAGTTAAATTAGGATCCAAAATCGGTTATCGGTAATAGTTAAATTGTTTAAACTCGTCATACTGATGTACGTTTTGATAAGAATATGAATCTAGATTGTTGTCACTTTAAGAATAAGAATATGAATATAGGATGTCAATTGAATAATATTTGTAAAATATTGCTATTGTTGCATTCGGAAGATCAGTAACATTCAGAAGGTATGATTTTAAATGCTACTACTAAACCATTGATTATTAATATTTACAGATTTTGCCACAACACCTTGCCGAACAGGTAATCATTTTAAAACAATAAAGTCGTATACATCTATATGTTTATATCAATGGTCTGTTATATATTGTAGTAAATCAGCCTATTTGTGTACAAAAAATGTGTAATCTATAATATCCTTAAAGGGAATTCTCTGTAATATGAATGTAATATAGCATAACACTTGATCTAAACTTTATTTAACATATAATTATATACTATATATACAACATAATAAATTATGTAGATTAGGGAACAAACAGAGCGAGAAAGAGAGAGAGAGAGAGAGGGGGGGGGGGAGAGTGAGAGAGAAAGAGAAAGGAGGAGGGGGAGGGGTGACAGAGAGATAGTTTAACGTCCACTCGACACAAAGTGGGTCATTTCGGGACTATCACATGGCTCAATTTTATTTCAATAATTCGCTTGCGCGTAGGGTTCTTTAGCACTACAGTGGGGGTGGAGGGCGGGGGGCTCGGAGGTACCCACGAGGTTCGACCGGCTACATTTCTCCTTGTCACGCACAAGCGGGGAATGGAAACCAAGCCAAGCCAAGCCAAGCCAGTTGACTCAACGACAGCGCAGCGCGTATGTGCTAAGCACTCGGCCATCCAACCTCCTCTGATTATGAAACAAGCTATAAAGCTTATACATTAATCCGTCTGCAAATTCTTGTGCCTATCTAGGATACAGATTGTCCCACTAAAAGTTGCCCAACCCTTACAAAAACCCTTCTGTGGTTACGAATAACATATTTCATATGTTATACATATACTTTATATTTAGGTTGGACACATATCGGTAATAGCTGTTATTTATTCGAGGATGTAACTGTGCGGTCGTACACACAAGCAGAGGAATTTTGTAGCGGGTAAGTCAATTTATCACATTAATTTCCACAGTTCTGTTAAACCGAACGAATATAGTAATACTAGAAAGCGCAATGCACAATGCAGTAAATAAATATGTACAAAATATATGAAATAAGGTTTAAATTCCAGCTGTTCTGCTCCGAAGATATACAGTATTCTATGACGGAAATTTTGCCTGGACAGCGGCGCTATGGCCTAATCTTATATCGAACTCCAACTGCCAAGAGGTTTTTTTACGAGCACGAAAATGTATACACATACACGGAACCTTGATTTTTCGTACCATCCGAACGACTAGACAGGCTCTCCGCCCTGCACGAGAAACCTCGTCGGAAAATCCTAATGAACTGTCTCGGCCAATGCAGGTATCAAATACCCAACTATAGGCAAGCCAGCGTCTTTCCCACCGTCGCTGCCTGCACAATATATAATTCAATACATAATTAAAGTTACATTATGGGAGATAAGATAAAGAGATGGCAGTTCTCACTATAATAGTTAAAAACTAGATAGTGTAAAGGTAATTTGCTGAAAATTTCAGTCAAATTGATTCACTATTAGCCGAGAAAATGGCGTTTGAAATACTCACATAGCCTCGGTCATCATTACTCAAATCATTAATATAAACAGCATAGTCTCGATTATCCACTTGATTGATTTAATTATCAACGGCCATTAAGCGGCATATAAGAATTTTATCCGCCAACATCGAAGGCTAGCCTTGACATAAAGAGTTTATTATGGTCTGGATATGTTAATTAATGTCTAAGTGATTATTTAGATAACATCTCAGGCTTAAAGAAAGACCTGTAATAAGCAGATTTTGCTCTTGCATTATGCTATTTTAAGTGCACACAGGTACCCAATTGTACGCAACATTTGAGTTTTAAGATCCCCCGTACAGGTACAAATTCTAGGGATTTTAAAAAATGTAGCGGAAACGAGCAAATAGTATATGTGACACTGTCGTTAAATAGATGAATTATGAATTACTTCCACGTTGTGATACATCCCGTGATACTACCGAAAAAATATTCAGTCGTGCTTTAATTTCTTAACATTCCCTTTAGGGTTTATTCCTGTTCATTTATATTGAATAGCTCCTCTGATCATGCTTTTAAATTAATTTCAGCGAATTCATGTCGATTCTCTCCATCGAAAATGCGGAAGAAAACGAAGCAGTCAGAACATTTGTGTCTGACTATAATCCACAAAAGACCGGTGCCATATTACTTGGTAAGAACTTATAAAGCAAGTTATTTCTTTAAAGACACATTATGGGAGATTAGATAAAGAGCTGGCAGTTGTCACTATAAACGTTAAAATCTTGATAATGTAAAGGGGATTTGTTGAAAATTTCAGTCAAATTGATCCACCCTGAATCGCCGAGATTTTAGCGGTTGAATTTTCGGCTAGCCTCCATAAAAAAAAAGATTTCGATTATCCATTTCAAGATTAAATCACGAAGGAAAGTTGAGCAGCAAATCGCATTGTAATCCAGTAAATATCGCAGGCTAGCGATGACATCGAGAGTTGATTGTGGTCTGGACAAGTTAATTAATGTCTAATTAATAACTTAGAAAATATTTAAGGCCTAAAGAAAGACCCGCAATTGTCAGATTTAGCTCATGCATAATTCATGTATAAGTTAAACGGTTGAATGAATCTATAAAAAGCTACTCTTGAATTACAGCGTCTTATTGTTGTCAGTCTTCACTTCAAAACACCAATAAAATTCAGTTTTATTAGTAGAACAATTTAAACAGCCCTTACTTGATCTTGTAATACAAAAAAACATTTATGTAAACCGAAAACGCCAAAAAGGGAGACTATTATCTGAATATAGACAGATATCGGCTGCAAAGCATTGTTTTAATTTAGAATATCCAGACAAAAGAATGATACTGTAATTGCATTTAGTACAGCAGCTTAAAAGGCATCACGTGTATAAACGATGCGTTTAGCACTACACCCAAATATATATATATTGCCGAAATATCGTGTCTGAAACGGATCTGGGTACTACACTGCAGAATCTCTCTATGTATATATATGGTTAGATACTGTGATATGTTTGGGTATTGTAAATAATTCTTTATTTATTTTATTCAGCATACAAATATAGTTCGGCAAATAATCAGTTTGAGTGGCAAGATGGAGAAACTACAACGTACTCACCATGGGCTTCTGGACAAGGAGTGGGTGCTGTTGCTGCAGATGGAGACTGCGCCAGACTCTTTGTTTCTAATGGCCAATGGAAGAATACGTCATGCGATAAAACCAATGGCCGACTTGTCTGTAAAACGTCCGTTAATGTATAAACGGGATGTACATGAGTATAATGTCTTTAATATTACGCTGAACTAAACATTTCAATTCATACGTTATTTGGAATAAATCAAATGAAAATAAAAATATTAAAATTATTTTTACATTGTTATAGATATTAACTATTTCAATAAAAATAGCATGCTTCTTTTAATTCAGAAATAAACAAAATTAAGGATATCAGTCTATTAGTGTTTGTGATTGGGGGTTTCAGTCTTATTTGGTGTCAGTAATACAATGAAATGGACTGCTGTTCTGGATCAACACAGGCTAATTAAGGCGGGCATACGTCATGCAGTGTGATAAGAGAGAGAGAGAGAGAGAGAGAGAGAGAGATGGGGTTTAACTTCCACTCGACACAAACTAGGTAATTTCGGGACTAACATATGGTTTAATTTTATTTCAATAATTCGCTTGTGCGTAGGGGTCTTTAGCAGTGGGAGGAAACCGGAGTGCCCGGAGAAGGCGCCCCTATTTCCATGCCACATACGCTCTCACCAGGGATCGAAACCACAGCCACAAGCCAGAGGTGACCGGCCAGCTAGAGGTCGAAGCGAGACACTTTTTTTTTTCTTTTTTTCTTGTGTCAAAGCGAGACACTCTAGACCACTAGGCCATCCCAATCCCCCTTTTAATATTTATAATACATATTTATTAAGTTTTAATTGGAATGCCACGCGGGTAATGATATTCCATTGGAAGAATAACTTACACTGGATGTTAGATTGAGTCTTCGGCTCAATGAGGAGGTCCCGGGTTCGGTCTTGGTACGGGCCGATACAGTTTATGGCAAAACAAGGGAGTCCCGTGTACTGCTTAGTGTGCACGTAAAAGAGCCATTGACTGATGGAAACGCCGTTATGTGGTCACAATTTTCCCTATAGCACACTGCATCAAGTATGCCTAGTTCGTACCCCTCCCGATTCATTTCATTGTAGGGGCACCTTTGTTTATTTGTTTAAATCTTTTCGTTTGAAGTCTGTTAATATACATGCTCTAAGTGTTAAAGATGCACTTACAGTAGATGGAACAGAAATGGCTCTAGATTTACCAGTTACAGGCTGTAGACCAAACAAAGTTTTTTGTTTATACGTTGCGATGAGCAGGGTTTGCGGTTTGCCACAGTCACCATTGGATGCCAAAGCTTCCAGTGTGTCAGAGACTCCATCTTTTCTGAAAGTCATTTTTATGACGAATTTGGTACCGAATTCGACATTGGCGAACCTTGGTATTCCCAAACCACTTTTTCCATCAAAATACGCCGAGCCTCCATTCACAGTAACACCAATATTCTCCACGTAATTGCCATTTCCTGACTGATCGCTTACATCATTGTCAAATGGTAAATAAACAATTCGCCGACATCCTGCAATATACAATACCAGTGTGATACTTAATCTCAAAAAGTAAAACTAACCAAGGTATCTTGGGTTCACTCCCGAATATGCGTAAAAGAACCCGTAACAGATGGAATTCTCAATAAGAATAAGCAATTTGGAATATTTACCATTGAATCTCAGCAAGCCATCCAAGGTTTGTTTCGATACCACTATCACAAAATCACCAGAGTCATGTTTGACGCAATATAGCTCTGTTGGTGCTGAAAAAGGCCTTCCAAAAATTTTTCTACTGTTCAATAAGTAGTCTGTTTCAGAAATTATGAGCCAAAGCTCGACGAATCAGAGAAAGTTTCTCCCACTTTCATTGCAATATTGTGTTATCAGTAGTCTCCCCTTTTCAACCAGAGTTGACATATTTTATATCTTCAGGTTGGCTGGAATAACATCATCTTTAAAATACAAGATAAACATTTATCAGGATCAGTTAATGGTAATGAAGCCCGTACGCCTAATGATGGCAAGTGGGTGTTAATAGGTTGATGGCTCGTCTGTGGATCCTACTGTCTTGATGAGCCCAGTCGGTGCAGAAATCAAATAGGGTTTAATGTCCTACTCCTAAACTGGGCTAACGAAGACGGGTATGCGCCATGCAATGTGCTTTGAGGGAAATTTTGTCCGGACAGCGACACTACGGCCTATTCTTATATCGAATTCCAAATGCCAAGGGATCTTTTACGTGCACGCCAATGTGTACATCGGACCTCGGGTTTTCGTTTCGTCCTATCCGAACGACTTTACAGCTGTCCTTGTCAGACCTTACGCTCTGCATCTCTGAAAGGGGAAAACCACGGCTGCATCACTGCAGGGATCTAACACCCGACCTCCAGGCAATAACGAACCATCGTCTTACCCACTTAGTCACGTGATCCTCCAATCGGTTTCATTCATTTCTTTGGATACTTTAAATCGACAAAACTGGTAGAAAAGCACACAAATGTAATAAAAATATATACTATTCAAAAAAAGCAGGGGATATTTGATTTTGGGGGCATAATACTAAAATATGCAAATGACTACGAAAAAAGTCACTATAGAACCTAACAGAAGAAACATTTCCAGTTACATGTGACGCTCAAACGCACCAATAGCTACCACATGGAATGCAGGTGATGCTTGGGATCATCATGGGGGTCCAACCCAAGATTTGCACGACTCTGACTTTGAATCATAGTTTGGACTGGTTTTATTTTCGCATTAAATAACATAAATTTTAATTTTTACAAATTCGCTGATAGGAAATACTGCTAATGACTATCATCGATTTATTCCAAATGATCGTTAGACTAAGTAAGGCACAGACTGACCATTATAAGGGTAAAATGATACCCGGGCTCAAACAGCAAAGTTACCACAGCATCACAACAAAGTCAGTAACGGGTAAATCCTCCTCTGTTTGCCAAACAAGCATTGATCCGACGTGGCATACTCCTAATGAGACGTCTAAGGTCATTTTGGTCCAGATTGTCTCATTCCTGTTGCAACGCAGCAGCAAGTTCTTGGCCATTGGCAGGACGTTGTTGACGTTGACGTAACCTCTGTCCAAGCATGTCCCAGACATGCTCGATGGGGGAGAGGTCGGGACTCAGTGCTGGCCAAGGTAATGAGGTGATGTTCTGTTGTTGGAGGTAACCTGTAACGATCCTGGCCCTGTGACATCTTGCGTTGTCATCCTGGAAGATGAAACGGCGGTCATGACGTCGTGCGAACGGCACAACATGGACTGCCAAGATGTTGTCCCGGTAGTACTGGCCTGTAACACGCCCTGCAACAACATGTAAAGCCGTTCTTCCAGCAACAGTGATGCCTCCCCACGCCGTAACAGAACCACTCCCAAATCGATCATGTCTGATGACGTTAACGTCTTGGAAGGGCTCGTTTCGACGACGCCACACTCTCCTACGTCTGTCCGAAAAATCAACAGTGAACCTTGACTCATCTGAAAACATCACACTGCTCCAGCGTCGATTATCCCAGTGTTGACGATCCCTACACCAACGACGTCTTGCCTGAATGTGATGATTTCTCAAACAAGGGATCACGCGAGGACGTCGGGCGCGAAGGTGACACATATGCAGTCGATCCCAAATGTCTGGCCACTCACTCTCACACCAGTGTCTGTTTGAAGACGAGCGCTAATCTGATTTGCTGTGATGACACGATTTCTCAAGACCAAGGTACTGATAAATCGTTCCTGGGCTTGAGTTGTCGCCCTTGGTCGACCTGAGCGTGGTCTGTCCAGTACAGATTGTGTATCACGGTATCTGGACCATAGCCTGCTTATGACAGACTGAGAAACATTCATCGTCCGCGCCACAACCGCCTGTGTTGTGCCGATCTGTAGCATGCCAAGGGCACGCAACCTTTTATATTGGGTAAGCCGACGCATATCAAAATTTGTTTTCTGGTCACTAAAACAATTAAACTGATGTTTCCACCCTGGAATTCAATGCCACAATGACTGTAACATTCAAAGTCAGAGTCGTGCAAATCTTGGGTTGGACCCCCATGATGATCCCAAGCATCACCTGCATTCCATGTGGTAGCTATTGGTGCGTTTGGGCGTCACATGTAACTGGAAATGTTTCTTTTGTTAGGTTCTATAGTGACTTTTTTCGTAGTCATTTGCATATTTTAGTATTATGCCCCCAAAATCAAATATCCCCTATTTTTTTTGAATAGTATATATTGACGATGTGAAATATATTAACGATGACTGTAACATTCAAAGTCAGAGTCGTGCAAATCTTGGGTTGGACCCCCATGATGATCCCAAGCATCACCTGCATTCCATGTGGTAGCTATTGGTGCGTTTGGGCGTCACATGTAACTGGAAATGTTTCTTTTGTTAGGTTCTATAGTGACTTTTTTCGTAGTCATTTGCATATTTTAGTATTATGCCCCCAAAATCAAATATCCCCTATTTTTTTTGAATAGTATATATTGACGATGTGAAATATATTAACGCATGTGGTATACATTGATAACGCATGTGGTATATAATATATTGATAATGTATTTGGCAAATATTGATGATGTATTTGACAAATATTGACAATGCGTGTGACGTATTATGTTAATGCATGTGATGTGTTTTGTTAATGCATGCGATGTGTATTGATAATGTTTGTTATATATTGACAATTTATGTGAATAAATATCGATAACGTGTGATAACTTGAAAATTTTTGCGACATATTGATAATGTATGTGATCGGAGCAAGGGGGGCCAGGCTGAACCTTTATATCACTTTATATCGCCAAACTGAGCCTTTATATCACTTTATATCACCTACTTGTGTTGGTTTATTAATGGTATTTAACAGCTAACGGTGGAAGCGGACGATAAATCCAATGACAGGAGTAGTGATGTATAGTTAGCATTCTTAAATTTTCGTCACAAAGATAGATACGATTCCTTCTACCAAATTTGCAAAATAATTAAAGCGTTACGCTTCTCTAAGAATTATTTGAGAACAAAATCGTGTCATCGTGCGTCTTTTTAAATTCCAGGTTATAGCTCAGTCTGTTAATATTGAATAATAGTTGTGATCGGATTTTATGTGCCTTATTGATAATGTATGTGATGATATATATTGATCATGAATGTGATGATATATATTGATAATGTATGTGATATGTATTGATAATGAATGTGATTATCATTAGGTATACTATAATGCGTGTGATATATATATTGATAATGAATGTGATATATATTGAGAATGATAATGTATGTGATATATATTGAGAATCTTTGCGATATAAATGTATATGGAATGTTCTTTTAATTTATCTTCAAAATATTTCACATTACCTTAGCAGTCGACTTAAAAAAAACATACGTGTGCCAATGGTTTAATTTTATACAATTTACAATAATTAATTTACATTTATGTTTAAGTCTGATCAAAATTTAAAGGAGCTAATCGCTAATATTCGGGACCTCGAAATTGGCACAAATATAATAATGTAATATGAATGTATATAAACAGATTTACATTCACTCGTTTCCGTCTTTATTCTAATTTCATATCAACTATGTTCGGCGAAATACACCAGACGCCTCTAGCATCTGGCTATTCCAGTCTACAACAATAGTATTTATTGCGCATGCTCTCGAGATAGAATACTTGTCTACGATATCACCTCAGGTGGAAGTGGACGTTAAACCCCACGAACGAACGAACGAGATAGAATATTCTTGTCTATGATATCACCACAGGTGGAAGTGGACGTAAAACTCTAGGAACGAACGAGAGAGAATATGTTATCATTCTCTTTCTTCCAGTCCCTTGTAACAACAAATGGCACTGAAACGCATTCTGTACACTTGACATGGAATGCCTCAAGTGTATCTGCAATCATTTCTTGGAAACTACCACAAGCATAAAACTACAAAACCGTAAAAATCGGCAGCAATGGCTGAACGGTATGGTTTCTCTGAATATAAATAACCAGTGGCTGCCAGGCAGGATACGCCCACATGTTGCAAGAGAAGGAGCTAAATATAAACGCGATGATTTGGTACTATCAAGGGCAATAATCCAGAAAGTTATAGCCTGAAATGTGCAAATATCAAACGTGGCTGAGATCTTTGGGGCATAAAAATAAGTTTTATCAAAATCGCATGGAAATTGTGACCCCTAGAGGGTCCACAACCTTTGTATTCGATCCTTGCATTGGCCGAGAGAGTTCATACATACTTTCCGGCGTGTATTCCCCCTTGTCAGTGATGCAGCCGGAAGGCCTCACAAAAGCAGCCGTTTAGTCGTATTAAGGCGACGACAAACCGAGGTCATGTGTACACATTTGCATGCACGTAAAAGATTCCTTGGGATTTGGAATTCGATATAAGAGTAGGCTGCATAATGTCTCCCTTAGTACACTGTATGGCGTATGCCCTTCTTCGTTAGCCGAGTTCGGAGCAGAACAGTAGGACGTTAAACCCCATTTCATTTTATTTCTTAACTCCTCGGACGGCCGCAGTCCGTGTCGGTGGACGGTATTACAATAATCGTCGATTAAAATCATAAAATTAGCCAAGCACATCATAGATAATAATTTGATGAAACCGATAAAGAGGATATTACTATTGATCGGTAATTTGAGACTACGAGATACAAATCATCCAATATGTTATTGAATAGATTTTATATCATTTGGTATAATATATTAATGTTAATATTAATGCACACTATTACTTCCTGTCAGGTCGCTGGAAAAGAAAATCTTATCGCCCACCGATATTAAAAATGGTGTCTTATCTCTAAGATGTAAGTTACAAATTCGTTTTAAAGGTTTGGGATTCGACTGCAAATAGAGTTTTCTAGCTTTAAAATGAAATGAAATGAAATAGGGTTTAACGTCCTACTCTTTTTCACCTAACGTGGGCTGATGGAAGACGTGCATATGCCATACAGTGTGCAATGAGGGAAATTTTGCCCGGACAGCGGCGCTACGGCTTACTCTTATATCGAATTACAACTGCCAAGGGATCTTTTACGTGCACTCCAATGTCTACACGGGACCACGGTTTTTCGTCCCATCCGAACGACTAGGCAGCTGTCCTTGTCAGGCCCTCCTTCGGCATCACTGACAAGGGGAAATCGACCATGCAGGGATCGAACACCCGACCCCCAGGCTAGCAAACCAGCGCCTTATCCACTTAGCCACCGTGATCCCCTTCTAGCTTGAAAGGTTTTTCTATACTAGACAAAATGTGCTTGGGTGGTTTTAGGCCATGTAATAATTTCCGATATGGTGGGACTTTCTAGAACATTTGAACGTATTTGGTGGGCAATTTTATCCGAATTTGAGCAACAGTATTCTAATTACTAAATTGATAATCGTGATCCGTGCCTAATTTAATTCATTCAAAATGGCATCTTGAGATGTTTTTTTTTTTTAAACTGATTTACATGGGATTTATCTGTTTAAAGATAGCGTGTATTTAAATTATAAAGGTGTTTACGGTATAAAATAGCATCATTAACTGTTATGGAGCATTCCTAATTCCTTATCTATGTTGGAATCCAGTATGTCGAGTGAGGTCGCTTGAATTAAATCAATAAATCACACGAAAAAATAAAAAAAAGTCCAGGTAAAAAATAATCTACTTTACTTCATTTCCAGGTAAAATATATAAATAAGTAAATCTTTAAATTTACAAAGGTTATTGTCCAGTATGCCAGGTGAGGTCTCTTGAATACGTACTAAAACACATTGAATGAAATCAATGATTGTATCGTTTCATTTTACGTTTAATACGACCTAAAGGTTATTGTCCTCTTTCGTCCATGACAACATTCTTGTTAACCACAATTATAACTTATACCTGCGTTTATTGTAAGGCGCATAACCATAATGATGACTTAAATCTGGAGATTATTGTGAGGCGCATAACCACAATTCTGACTTATACCTGCGATTATTGTAAAGCACACAACCATAATTATGACTTATACATGTACCTGCGATTATTGTAAGGCGCCTAACCATCATTATGACTTATACCTTGCGATTATTGTAAGGCGCATGCATCACATTGAACATTTCACTACACCCGAAATCAAAGTAGAAAACTACAATTGTGACCCTTATCAATTATATGCAATAATAGAATTGATTTCTTTGTGAGACGTGGCATTTTGTGTTGTTGCAAGAGTGGGTTGCATCTGTTGTTACAGCCAGAGTAAGTGGATGGATATATCTGTTGCTACGGCAAGTGTTACTGCAAGAGTGAGCGAGTGGGAGTGGTGGGTATCTGTTGTTACAGCAAGAGTAAGCGGGTGTTGTGTGGTTATCTGTTGTTACAGCCAGAGTAAGCGGGTGGGGTATCTGCCGTTACAACAAGAGTAAGCGGTTGTGGGGTGGGGGTATCTACTGTTACAGCAAGAGTAAGCGGGTGGGAGTGTGAGGTATCTGTTGTTTCGGTAACAGTGATATTAATAAGGTTTTACCAAAAGTTAATTATGGCAGATGTACCATACAAATGTTGCACAATATTCTGAAAACCCAACGGATTTATTTCTAAAAGAAAATTTAATTATTTTTTTCAAAAACAGAATTGATTTGTTTATAATTTGTTTTGTTTTATTTGTCTTTGAACCAAGATTTGATTTTTAGCGGTAAATATTTCAGTAAATGTTGTCGGCTTTAGTTTCCGGGTTTTTATTTCATTGGAAATATAATTAGAGGTCCCGAAATGACCTAATTTGTGTCGAGTGGATGTTAAACTCCCTTTAAACCTTTAGACGTATACAGCAGCATTGTCCCTTTAAACGTAGCCACTTATCAGTATCAACCACACCTGTCTGCAATTGTCTATAAAAGCATCACATTTATCAGTGGACGTTTATTAGTTACTTCCACGATGCTTTGGTCTGTGGTCGTCGTAAGTGTACTGCAATGCGTGGCAGCTCTCTGCCCATGGGATGAGGCTGGTCTTCAAGCCTGGAGTGATCCAAATACATGGGGTGGAACGGTTCCTGGTATTAACAGTAAAGTTGTTATATCTGGAAAGAAGGTTTTACTAGATGTTAATCTACCAGATTTAGCGACTATTGAAATTTCCAGTGATGCTGCATTGATTTGGGGGAATGTGGATGGAATCAAAGTATCAGTTAGCTATATTTTGGTTAAAGGAGAGTTTCATATCGGTTCTACTGATTGCCCATTTACAAAAGATGCCCATATCTTCTTGACAGGTAAGATTGTTATAAAAATTCAATTGATTTAATATAAGAGTTATTGTAACAACATCTGTTACTTAAATGACAAAATGGGGTAAGATGTTTCTGTTTGAATTAAGAGGTCCATATTTCATAAACGAGGTAAAGTTACGAAATTAAATTTTCCTGAAATTTATTTTAAAATATATGACCACACTGACCAGCAATGAATATTCGCTATTCCGCTATAATCACCGATGAAGACGTCATCGATGCGACTTAATGAAGCAAAAATATTAACTTTTTTCCACCGACAAAGTAAATTTTAAAACATTTTTTTATGTATTAGAAAAATAAATAGAGACGGTAAAAGCATTATTTCCTATTCAGAGTTCCAACCTCGTGGGTTTTCTCTGGCTACCCCGGTTTCCTCCCACTACTAAAGACCACTATGCGCAAGGTCCAAGGAATCGATCCTTAAATCCATCTATTAACTAACATTGCATATTGAAAGATACATTAGGTAAGAGTTTAGGTGATTAAAAAGAGAAAATAATGACAATTTCATTAAAATTACTGTATTCTGAACCAAATTATCACTGTTTGTAGTTTTGACAAGATTTGTGCATAGTTGTAACGATGGTAGGGAGGGAAATGGGGTTTAACGTCCACTCAACACAAACTAGGTCATTTCGGGACTAACATATGGTTTAATTTTATTTCATGATTCGCATGCGCGTAGGGGTCTTTAGCAGTGAGAGGAAACCGGAGTGCCCGGAGGAAACCCACGAGGTTGAGAAGGCGCCCCTATCTCCATGCCACATACGCTCACACCAGGGCTCGAAACCACAGCCATAAGCCAGAGGTGACCGGCCAGCTAGAGGTCGAAGCGCGACACTCTAGACCACTAGGCCACCCCAACCCCCTGTATCGATGGTACTGGTATATTCGAGACTTAGACTGGCTTACCCACTTTTAAATTAATTTTTTAAATGGCTAACCGTTCTTATCTAGCTAAAATCGCGAGTATCAGATGCCACCGAAAGTTGATTATTATCTTGTTTTGTTAATAAATGTCTAATTAATAGTTTATATATCATATCAGGCCTAAAGAAAGGCATGCAAGTGGCAGATTAAGCTCTTGCATAAGATACGTTTAAGTAACGTTGTTTTTTTTTTTACCGAAATTATAGGTTAGAAACTTTGAATTGTTTTAGGTTTGCAATGATAACATTCTGGTAATATGAGCTATATTTCTATGACAAATTATTTACAATTAAATAATTAATTGAGGTTTATTACTATACACTCTTTAGTAATTTTTGTAAAATTTATTCTATATTTCTTTAGTAATTTTTGTAAAGGTTCTATGCGTAAATGATTTGCTAGACGTATGAATATATTATTGAGCTGCCAAAATTAATCTTTGGAGAACTTATATAACCACAACCACATTCGTTCAGAGTATTTGCGAAAAAACCATAACAATTTGTTCTTATAGTAGCGATTTTTACATGTTTATGTTTGAAGTCTTGACTTAAAACTAATCATACTGTATTCAATATGCTAATATTGATAAAGAAAATTGTCCATAAATCAATGTACTAATTTCAGAATTTGTCTCAGATATTTAATAACTTAGAGATTTAATATGAGTATAGTAGCATTGTTATTATAGTATGATCAAGGTAAATAAAGATTGAATATTCTGTACGTGGCAAGGAGTAGGGTCGCCTGTCAAACCTCGTGGGTCTTCTCCGGGTACTCTGGTTTACTCCTACTGCTAAAGACCTCTACGCCCAAGCAAAGTATTGAAATAAAATTACACTATCTTAGTGCCAAAATGACCTAGTTTGTGCCGAGTGACCGTAAACCCCATATTCTGTAATTTAAAGGATGTTCTTTATATACGCATTTTCAGCCTTTTTTGCAGCCAGGGTATACGCATTCATCTGTTATTTCAAACCCTTCGTGCTTCAAATGAAATTCATTTTAGTTTTAGATATATATACTTACAATTTTCATTTATTGTAATAATTCATTACGAATAGTTTCCATGTTATTAACATTATCAGAAAATATCATCTGCGTAAAGCAACTTTTAAAATAAACAAACTAACATTATATATCGTCTTTACAGTTTCAATTTCCAATACTAACGCATGTAGTTGTTGGGATGTTGATATAATAACACGGTCATGTGTACATCCGTTGTTGTGCCGATATATCAGAGGCGGATTTCGACGAAGAGACGACCGAAACACCTCCAGGATTTCTTTCATGGGGTATAAGCGTTTTCATTATTTTGGTTGGTGCAAACAGTAGGACGTCACAAGGCCCGGCGGATTTTGGGAACAGGCGGGGAGGAGGGGTATTCAGCAAATTCTCTTTTCCCCTATTGCGTTATTGAACGCAAGTACTTATTATGCCGTTAGATACAACGAGGTCTGATTTTAACATAACCCTATAATGGTCTATACTAGGGTTGCAAAATTTCCGGGAATTTTCAAACAGGGTAAATATCCCGGGAATTTGGGGATTTTTGGTAATATTTTAATAACTAAATGATACAAAACATTTTATCTGATATGTCTTATATACTAAAATGTAATAACTAATAATGAGATAGTTCTGTTAAATTGTTCATGCACAGGTTACACACTCTATAATCAATGCTCAAAGTTAGGTAACTCTGCCATTTCATCATTATCTTCAAAATCATTATCTACATCACTATCGTTTGATAAAAGGGAGATTTCAGGTTCAGATGAATCCTCTGAAATTTCTGTGCTGCTAGAATCGTTGTCAGCTTCGAAGAGTTTCAAATTAGAATTTATATTTTTTTTTATATACCTTTGAGAGTAGAATTTACATAAATTCATCTCTTTAGTTTTACCAATTGGAACACAACTAACATGGTCAAATAAGTTTTAATAGTTTATATAGATGTGAAAGTAAAATAGTAAAAGGAAATTCCAGTAAATAATTAAAATTTTAATATTTTTCAGTTCTAAAAATAGATTTGAAAATTCACAACACTGAAAATTCACGGAAAGTTACCTTGGAAAGTTTCCAAAATTCCCGGAAAGTTTCCAACCCTTAAGCCAGACGCAGACGGGCAACTTTTTCGAGCAACTTTCAGGCAACAGTGAAATCGCTGGTCGTTGAAAGAAAAAATCGCTCGTCTGCGCCAACGGGCAACAATAGTTGCCTGCTGTTGCTCCGAGTTGCTTCTCGTTGCCAAATATCAAACATGTTTGATATTCGACATTAGAAAATCGCTCGTCGCCGAGAAATTGTTCATCTGTTGCTTCAAAATTGCTCGTCTGCGGCGGTAGGCGACAACAGGCAACAAGCAACTGGTTAACTGTCCAGTCAGCGATTGCTTTACTGTCATGTGATACTTCAAGATGGCGGCGTCGGAACTGCTAGTAACATTAACATGGTCCGTGGAGATGTTGATGGAAATGTGGGCTAAGCGACCAGTCAGCGCACACGGGAGACCTCGAGTTGCCAATTGCTCGGAGTTGCCAGTAGTTGCCTATTGTAGCAACACACGATGAAAAGTTGACCGTCTGCGCCAAGCTTTAGCAACGCTAGTCTATACTTGTCCCTGGGTTTCGCGATGAATGTAAAGTGTTTGGGCGGCGAAACTGAAATGCTCCCAAAAATTATTTCGAGCTGCAGACTATTTATGCCCCTATGATCAAAATAAAATAGATTTGAGTAACGTACTTGTTGGATAAGTATGCCAAAAATAATATATAATATAAAGAAGACGATAAATAAATCAATTTTTCATACATTTGGAGCATGACGTTATTTTTAATTTTATAATAACCAGAAGCCTTTTATGAAGGGCGTTTCACGTTACGCTGGTGTCCTTGGGTCATTATCAAGATAAATCTAGAAATATCAGATGAATAAAATGGTCCTGTCATGCGAAGGCGTACGAGGTCGATCAATGTTTGAATGTTTATCTGCAGCAAGCGCGTTTAACTTCTAGGCAAGCCCATGAATAAAGATACTTCAAAGTAGGCCAATATAGCTTACCTTTGATGGCATTTAAACAGTGGTCCATTTAATAATTAAATCAGTAAAGGCCTGTTAATCGAGAGCATCGTAGTCACTGATAATGTTACTAGATAATCGAGAATATGTGGGTTGAGTTATCGTCTGCCAATAAAACGATGGACAATAACGGAGACGGTGCTTAGACAGTTGATGCTTATTCTAACCCAAACTCCCAACAATGACAACTCCCTTCAGACTAAATTAATTTCACTGAAATTTTCAATATTTTGTTTTTTAACATCTATTTCTGAAATATTACAGCAAGAATGGCTAACTATATTAAACTCTTAAATACTGTATCTTTAAAGTCCCCCGGGCACTCCGGTTTCCTCCCACTGCTAAAGACCTCTAAGCGCAAGCGAATTATTGAAATAAAATGAAACCTTATATTTAGTCCCAGAATGACCTATAGGCTATGATTTAGCCACGAAAATCGTTTCATTTTGTCCCAGCAAATTCCAGGCGAAAATCTGAAGCTTTGCTGCACAAGTAAACAAGTAAGTCGTCACTGTAGTACACATTTCTATTGCGATGTTTTGTACAATCAGACCAACACTCGAATTACGCCTCGGACTATATTTGTCAAGTGTAGCCATAATGTGGTGAAGAAATCATATTCTAAGCCAATCAGAAACCATAAAAGCAATCAACGTCATTAGGTCAGGGGTCAATAGCCATAAATAGACCAGGGAATACCTTTTACGAGACGGAACACGTTGGCTTGTTTACATTTGTATGAGAGAATTTTTCTGCAAATATGCCTGAATTACGGAACAATAACATCAGATAAATGTTGTGCTGACACCGTGAACACAGCTAGGCCCTGATTTGCGGAAAAAATATGGTCAAAAGCGAAATTGTATCAATGAATGTGATATTTCCTGGAAAAAGTATTTTTTCCATTTTATTTCAATACAACAATATGCAAAAGAAATATAAATAGAGTATACAGATGAAAACGTTTTTGGCATGATTGAAATACTGGTTCAGTATAATAATTATATATAATGTTGAGAAAAAAACAAAAAAAATAATATTATTTACATGAGCCCACTGATACAACAGAATATTAATAAGGATTCACCTAACAACCCTGAACATGCAATTATACTTTTTTTTAAAAAAAAAAAAAAAAAAAAAACAACAATAAAGACATAGCCTATTATAAGAGATGTCAAATAAGTATACATTTATTTTATAGAAAGAAATACAGTACTAAAAAATAAGAAATGAATGCAATTTTATATACTTCCTCATACAGTATTCAACAACAACACTCGATGGCATGAAAAATGTATAAAATAATAATAACATCATTTATATAGTGTATTAATACTGGAGAATGGTTTCTAATCTGCTTTTCAGATTTTTATATCCACAGAATCGGCCCGTCGCCAGCTCATAAAATTGGGGGGGGGGGGGGTACAGAATTTTTTGGAGGGGCTGAGGATGTGGTCGGCTAAGAATACTCCTAAAAAATCATCAATTTTGGGGGGGGGGGGCTAAACCGCACAGACTACATGTATTTACACACAGATCAGGTCTTGTGTCCATATACACTGTACAAAATTAAAAGATATATGCCAGTAAAGAAAAGTACATAAAAGAGAAAAACAAACAGTTAACTAAATAAAATGGTTCCAGTAATATGAATAAGAAATGAAATAAACGCCGTCCTACTGTTCTGCTCTTATACATGTACTGGACTAATGAAGACGGGCATACGCTATACAGTGTACGACGAGGAAAATTTTGCCTGAGCACAGCACTATGGCCTACTCTTATATCGAATTTCAACTGCCTAGGGACCTTTTTACGTGCACACCAATGTTACACAGGAATTCGGTTTTTCGTCACATTTGAACGACAAGACAGCAGTCCTTGTACCTTGTCAGCCCCTCTGCCTGCACCACTGACAAGGAGAAACCACGTCCGAATTGAATTGGAATAAAAAAGGAAAATAAAAACATATATGTCAACTTAAAATAGCTAAATATGATATGAACATTTATCGACATGTACAGTACATTTAAGTAAAACATGTTTAGAATATTTAATGTAAAAACAACTTACAAAAATACATATGTATACAGGTTTAGGCCTACTCATAAAAATCACAATTTCATCAATATGATTTGGCTGTCACTTTCATATTTGAACAACTTTCACAAATCCATACTAGAAAACTTTCACTTCTAAAAAATACATCTATCTGTAGCTCCTATATACATGTACTGGGTTAAGGAAGACAGGCGTGCGCTATACAGTTTATTATGAGGGAAATTTTGCCTGGGCACAGCACTATGGCCTACTCTTATATCGAATTCCAACTGCCAAGGGGTCTTTTTACATGCACACCAATGTCCAAACCGCTTACAAAAATACATATGTATGTATACAGGTGTAGGCCTATTCATAAAAAATCATGTAATTTCATCAATATCATTTGACTGTCACTTTCATATTCAAACAATTTATCATAAATCCATACTAGAAAGCTTTCACTTGTAACAAATACAACTATCTGTAGCCTAATGCAGCCTGATTTGCATCCACAGAGAAAATATTGTTTGGTTCTTGGTCTCTATAGTCAACCTAACCCTGTCATTTGTTACAGTAGAGTTTAATAAGAAGAGCATAAATTTCTCCAGATACAGCAAGGCAACTTTAAAGTAATGCACATGGTATTTCACCTCAATGGTGACACAGTCTTTTCCATAGTGGTCTTTTGTCTTAGTCTGAGTTGACATACATTTAGGAATAGGAGAATATCTTCATCAACTTGCATTTGCAATAAAATTGGAAAATGTTAAGATATGATCCCCTTAACAAATTAACCAGACCTATTATTCTTTTTCTTATTTCGCTGGTAAAATATTAGCTGCTCTAAACATAGTTCTTTATTCATACACAGTTGTTGGGTTTTTTTACGTTGGTAATGTATGTGAGAAGTCTGTATTGTTAGAACGAGAGAGAGTTTTGTCTGCACATTCCTACAATTATTTGTCCAACATATCAATATTTCCATCTAATTTGATCCACTGGTTAGCACATACCCTAAATTTTTCCCAGTTTCTCACAGTAAACGGTTTTACATCGGTGTTTTAAACAAAATCTACACGGAGTATACAGTTCTAGTTATTCTTCCGCTTGTTTACTATCAAAACGTAAACAAACCTTTCACTCTACACGACCCGTTGACCTTTCGTCGTGTGCGTCTGATTGGTGAGCTTTGTCACGTGATCTATTAAAACCAAATCACCGCGAAATTCAAATACCATCGCACATTGATAAGTAAGCCCATTTTTATTTTACGTTTTCTGTCAAACGTCAAAGAATTGATAAAAGAAAAGTTGTGTGGAAATACAAAGTAATACTAGAAGAATTAGATTATGTAGTTTGTTTTCCGCCTGAAAATCGTCGGGATGGAGCAACAGAAGCAAGCTTGCTAGAAATTTCACATCACGGCCTACTAGTTTGTGTCGAGTGGACGTTAAACCTCATTTCTTTCTCTCTCTTGTATCTTTAAAGACGATTTCCCACGTGCGATTTGGTGATTTATTTGGACTAAACTCGATTTCAAACTAATTAATGTTTCAAAAGTTTGCATCCCCACTCACCAGAAACAACCTCAGGTCGTCGACATCTCAAGCCCTGTTTGTCACAGCTGGTGTTGTTCGGAATCATTTCTTAAGACACTTGTACGCAACAATTTATATAAAAAAAAAATATTTATATAAGTGCTCCGTGACCTAATTATCAGTGTCTATTATATGTACCACAAGAGATTGGCATGCATGGGATCATTTATTTGGTGATGCGTGACCCAATTATATGTTTCTATTTATATGTACCACGGGAGACGGTCATGCATGGAGTCGCTCATTTAGTGATTAGTGATGCATTCCCCTATATTAAAGACATTGGACGTTCTGACATTACCATCAGCTATTGACATCCTTTCACTGTTTTAAAGTAGCTAGATCTCTAACTCAGTATCATCCAAGGCCTTCGACAGTGGTGCATGAATAACTAGGCTAGACATATTCCACAAGATATGTCATATTCTTCTCTGGAGAGCATGCGCAACAAATACTTTCGGCGCAGAAAGGAATAACCAGACGCTAGAGATTGCCATTCGACTGAGACATAACTGATTTGAAATTAGAGTATCTATTTTTGAACTACTATAGCGAGAACAGACAGTTATCTAAATCTTCTAGTAAGTAATAGCATGTGCGCGCTGGAATCCCCAGTTGTAAATGACAAGGAGTAGGGTCGCCTGTCCAACCTCGTAGGTTTTCTCTGGATCCCCCGGTTTCCTCACTCTGCTAAAGACCATTACGCGCAAGCAAATTATTGAAATAAAATTAAACCATATGTTAGCCCCGAAATGACCTGTTTTGTGTCGAGTGGACGTTAAGCCCCCTCTCTCCTAGTAGTGGCTGGTGGTTTAGCGTCGGCTTTAACGGTAGTAATACCGCAAACATTTTCTTAGTTTTGTATATTTTCTGTTTCAGGGAAAGCAAATAGTCCTCGCAATGTTACTGGATTTGGAAGGAAATTTATTGGTGTTACTGAAGGTGCAACGCTGGAATTTCACGGAGCAGAAAAGAAAGCATGGACGAAGTTGATTCAAAGTGTTCCTGCTGCATCTCTGACTTGTGGACTTGTTTACAGCGTGGAGGTTTCTGATTTAATTACGTCTTTACGAATTAATTATAAATGTTTGGAATTAGGTTAATAAATATTGACATTCTGACTCATTACATGAGATTCTTCAAAGATTTTTTAAAATTTGTAATATCCACATTTAACCATTTTCAGGAACAAAGATATGCTAAGTCGAGTGCCTTTGGTCTTCATGTTACTGTTTGGAATATTGATGCTTCATTAAATGATTTCAACGTGTTTCCACTTTCTAACAGTGGTGAATCAGGAGTTGAAACAGATTTTAAGGATTATGTTGAGAGTAGGTTATAATTATGTTTATGTACCAGGGGTGTGGTGACGGATTATTTTACATAATGAAGGCACAATGTTTATATTAGCAAAGAGAGTAGAGGGCTTCGGTCCGAGAAATGTTGGGACTGTGTGGAGCATGCTTAAGACTGTTGCATATATGAATCACGGTTGCTGGTTGAGCAACAATACGATTCTGCTAAAAGCCTGCATGTCTTCCATGATAAGGGTGACGGCGGTGGCTCAGTGAGGGTGGTCTCTGGTGACGTTCGGTGTTGACCGAAAAACCTACTCGGATTGTCCTCCGTGGTTTCCTGTTGTCGGTTATTTAGGAATGAGGGCTTGGCAAGGACAATTGTGTAGTCGTTCGGATTGCACAAAAAATCCAAGCCCCGTGTAGACATTGGCGTGTTTTGGACAATTGAGAATCATTATAAAAGTAGGTCATAGTACACTGCATGGTTTATGTCCGTCTTCATTACTTGGATCTGCGTCTCGATTTTGACAATTGCCATAAACTCAGTGTTAAATTGTACGATAAACGTGATGACTTTGACTTTCCGATTGTTAACTTTCCATTTATTAGTAGTAACATTCCAATATCACCAGCTTATGGAGTATTTGTTTCTCAGCTAATTCGTTACGCGAGAGCTTGTTCCTTTTATTCTGATTTTTTAAGTAGATCGAGGCATTTGTCATCTAAGCTTCAACTACAAGAATACGTGCGCACTAAACTTATAAAAACCTTTAAAGTTTTATGATTGGTAAATATAACGTGTCTCTCTCGGCTATTATTCTAGATATATTTAATTGACACGGATAGTAATACTATCTCCCTGATTATGTCTACTACATCGTTAACACAGTTCATCATGTGCATTTTGCATACCGATAGTTCATTGGCCAGTCACGCTATTTTATCGACATTTTGCCGAATAGTTTGGATACAGTTATGGCGGGTGTGGCGCGCCAGGCAGGGTAAGCTTACTGTTCCGGACACCTGTTACCACTTTTTGTCGTGTATTTTGTACACGGGGAGCAGCCCATTTGCTGATTACACTATTTTGCCTATAACGTTTTTTAGGACTTCGAATTCTGTCTAATGGTTTGAATTGTTCGTACTTGGTTTTATTTTATATGTAGCTGGTGAAACATAATCGAACTGCATTGATTGCTTATCACAGATATTGGAATTTTCCTTATTCTGAATAGGTCTTGATGCGGGGCTAATTGTTGCTATTGCTGTATATGGTGATCTTGGTGTTACTAAAGTACCGGAAAGGAACTGGGAAGTTGTATATTCTAGTATAGAGACACTTGGTGGATTAACCGCTACCACAAGTCAAATACGAAACATCGATGGAAAAGAAGCATACGCGTTCATAACTATGAAAGGTATCATAATGATTATAACTATGAAAGGTATCATAATGATTATAACTATGAAAGGTATCATAATGATTATAACTATGAAAGGTATCATAATGATTATAACTATGAAAGGTATCATTGTTTATAACTATAAAAGGTATCATAATGATTATAACTATGAATTAAAGGTATCATAATAACAATACAATTCAAGTGTTTATATGAACGGTATCAAAATACAAATGTTTAACTTTGAAACGTATTATAATATCATCATTACCCATTGGCTTGCACGTGAAAAATCCCTTGACAGAATTCTGTATAAGAGTCGGACTCGGACAGAGGAAGTTAAATTGCAAGAGTAGTTTCCGAGATAAAGGCGTCCAAAAGATGCTCCAAATCAGAAAATACTTGATTTTATATTAATTCTTTTGTTATCCAAGTTGAATTACAATAAAAAAAATATTTTTCTTTAAAGGCGATGCTACGTCAACGTCTGAACAATATGTCGATGCTCCATTTTCTGTGAATGTTACAAGAACATCGATACAAAAATTTGTTCACAAGGAAAAGGCTTTAGAATTTAGAACTAGAAGTCAAGTTAAGGCCAAAAGCACAGTTGCTGACGAAAACCAAGTCGATTTTGAGGTTCTGACGACTGAAGTTTCTCAACCAATAATAACTGTTCGAGATGATGTATCTTCATGGAACACAGGTAATATTTGTAGATTTTAACATAACTTTTATAAATTACCTTTCCCACTTTAGGAAGGGGGGGGGGGGGGTAATGGCTAGCACGTGCGCGTTGTATCATAAGGTCTGTCAATGCTTCAACTGCCGTGGTCTCGATTCCCCGATTGTACGTGATAAGGTGTAGGGTCACCTGTCCAATCTCGTTGGTTTTCTATGGATCCTCCTTGGGGATATCAGGGATTGTTTTAAATATCCATTTTTAGGTTATTGTCATATAATAAATATATTCTCAATTTCCGCTGTTATGTATTCATTATACCATCCCATTTTGGTATCTGTTAGAGTAGACGTTTGTTAGTGGTATAAATCTGTTTTAAATTGCATTACTAGTATACATTGATATGATGACAAGTTTTGTCTACAGAATAAGAGATTATAGGTGATTTTTGAATTATTGGTACACTTAACACTTGAGAGTTATGAATATATTTCATATTTGCCAAATCAATTAATTCCCCTAATGGTTTCTTGTTATATGTTTAATTTCAGGCGATGAAATTATTGTGACATCAACAGATTTTGACTGGAGACAAGTGGAGGAATTTAAAATATTAGATTGTCCAGATTGTTCAAATAATCAAATCAAATTAGACGGTATGTTCACTATTTCTTTGGTTAGTATCGAAATTTCTTAAGGATGCAATATACTAGAGATAAATATGGCTGTTTTGTTTTGGCTTCAAATGTTATATAAATTATTATGGATAATCAAGACTTTTTCATCACCGTACTTGACAATCGAGACTATTTATCCTATAGTTTGGCAAAACTTTAAACAATCATAACTTCGCTTAAAATTAAGTAATTTAAATGAAATCTAGCAATAAAGACCAGTGTTTATATCAATCTTATATAATGCATCATGAAATTGTCTCTTTGTTTGATAATTATGAATGTGTTTCCAGGCGCATTCCTGTATCCCCATTATGGTAAGATCACCCATGGCGTCGATGAAAGAGCGGAAGTTGCTTTATTAACAAGGAATATTAAAATAGAAGGCGAACTGCAACCAAAATGTTACGATAACGGTGATCCTAAAGCAGCTTTGTTATGTGAACGTTATAATAGGGACACTTTCGGGGGCCATGTCAAGGTAAAGATGTTACGATAAATCACAATGAGTATTTTAAGTTGTGGTTTCTGGGCACTCGGCAAATCTCGACAGATTCCGGAACGTTCCGGAACCTACATCTAGTCTCGGCTGTATGACAGTAGGTGATATGTACCTACGCTCATACATTTGCGATGCGGCTACCGGTTTACTTTAACAGGAAACCTTGACGCTATTACACACAAACAAGAGACCATGGGCCCAGCCATGTTTCATCCGGGACTTTTAAAGTAGTTCCAAGACATCATGGGCGCAGCCATGTTTCATCCGAGTGGTGTCTGGGGAAGATAAGCCAGCCGACACTTTCGCTGCACATGTCAAAATCTTTTCCTAAAACCAATCCTGATAAAATTTTACCAATTGGAATAAGTTATCCATATATACGTCACGAGATCAGTTTTAAAGTTGTACTTTAAATGAAAACTAGATAACACTGAGCAGTATCAAAGGTGATTTTTGTGCAAATCGAGTATAGATTTCTACCTAATTTAGTAAAATTCTGCGAGTCTCTTGCAATGCTATGATCACACTAGAATAACATTTTACCGACGCTACCCGATGTTGGAATAATTTATTGATGCACATGTTAAAATCATGTTAAAGATCTGATTAAGTACTAAATAGATAACATACACAATTATGTCAATAAGACTTCTTAGATTTAAAAAATACAATATTTGTGAATTTCTACTTAAGGTATTTTTTTCTTTAAACTTTGACGGTCAATAGCAAAATGTTTTTAAACATTCGATGTTTTAGTTTTTAAGAGGCTTTAAGTCTGTTCATGTTGAAGGCGTGGAATTGTATCATATGGGACAACAACTTCTAACTGGTATGTGTTTTCTTTTATTTTGTTTTTCGTGTGTTGTTGTTTTCCTTCTGTATTCATCGTTATCGGGTACTCTTAGATCTATCCCTAAGGTGATTGGATGCATTCGAGATAAAAACGAAGAAAGGTATATTTAAAGGGCGTAGCTATTATTCATTGAAGCCTAAAATAAACGAAGGATGCGGGAAGTCTATTATTTTAACACAAGTGTATAGAATGTAATGTACATGATATTTTTAAAATTATGCTGGGTGAAATTCACGAAATACGTGAACAGTTCTAATTGAAAGACAATCGTTAGAGCTTGGTGGGTCGACCCCCCCCCCCGCTAATTTTCGACAGTACCCTTTTTTACTGCTGAAAGTGACTTTTCTCGGACCGAAATATATGCGTTCCGAACGATTACTTAGACGAAAATATCAGCCAAATCGCTCTTGGAATGGCTACAGATGAAAGGAAATGGCGTATAACAATCTTGGGGGAGACCCCGCCCCCCCCCTCCCCCGAGCGGCATGCCCCCCCGCCCTTTTCAAAATTCCCAGATCCGACCCTGATTACTTACACATTGTCTTGTGGGGTATATTTCATTTTGTTCATTACATTAATGGCACCCAAAAACATTATACCTAGACGATGTCTTTAATATTGGATGAATGTTAATTTTATTATAATTCTTGTTTTTATTTTACAATGTAATTTAGGGTTTAGCTCCTTACAAAAAGAAACATATTGTAACATGAAGAATCATTTTATGTACCCACGCGTACTTTTCATAGCCCCTGTCTTTGACTTTATTGCAGGTACCTACCCTCTCCATTATCATATGTGTGATGACGTAGATGGGTCCTCGCTAAGTAATAATAGTATCCACGATAGTAATAATCGTTGTATTACAATACACGGTACAGATGGTGCCGAGGTAAAACGTTTTAATTTCACTATATTTGATAATACGAAACTATCTGAACTAGCTCCGTATGTAAATAGTTTAACGTTTAAATAGAATAAAACCAAGAAAGAACAATCCAAACCATTAGTCAAAATTCGAAGTCCTAAAAAACGGCAAAATAGTATAATCAGCAAATGGACTGTTCACCGTGTCTAAAATACACGACAGACAGTGGTAACAGGAGTTCGGAAGAGTAAGCTTACCCTGCCTGGCGTCACACCTGCCATGGCTGCATCCAAACTATTGGACGAAATCTAGGTATTTAATAGAGGTCAATTGAAGTAAAACTGTATCAGAATATTACTTTCTTACTTCCAGTTAAGCGATAATGTATGCTATGATCATCTTGGTCATGGGTATTTCCTCGAGGACAGTGCTGAACAGAGAAATATTTTGGATGGAAATCTGGGTGTTGGGACTAAATATGGAACACAACTGCTGACCGACATGGCCCCAGACTGGTGTCCTGAGGGTTTAGAAAGTTCATGCGAGTAAGAAATCTTTAGGATCTTATGTTTATTTTTTTCTTCGTTCTGTTGTTATGTAAACAAAACAAAAATATTGTCAGTCACGGTCCTAAACGCACCTAACTTAACAATCCTCTCAATTATTCGATTAAATGCTAATTCTATTAATTAATCTGGATAAATCAAATGGACAACGAATCGTTAGTATTCTCTAATACCACATATACTTTCTAGAAAGTATTTTGATTGTCCACTGTGAGACAAGTTGGGTCTAGTTGGGTCAATATTTTTAAAACCACTTATGACTTTATTGTACGGTATGCAGGCGCGGATCCAGGATTTTTTGCAGGGGGGGGGGGGGTCTAGGTTTGATAATTGCTTAACTAATTGCGCTCAACCGATTAACGGGGGGTTGGTAAATTAGATTCAATTTGGTGCATTCTGACGTATTTCCGGAAGGTAAATTCCAAAATTACAGGCCTAAAAATCGCCAATAAAATCGCATAAAATTTTTTTTCAAGTCTGAGCGGGGGGGGGGGGGGTCCGGACCCCCTGGACCCCCCTCTGGATCCGCGCCTGGTATGATACTCCCGCTTGTGGGACTATCCGCATACATATATAAAAATATAGATAGTAGTTTCTAATACTATCGCCTAGGTTAACTATGTAAATACTTATGCCAGGCGCAGACGGGCAACTTTTTCGAGCATCTTTCAGGCAACAGTGAAATCGCTCGTCTGCGCCAACGGGCAACAATAGTTTGCCTGCTGTTGCTACAAGTTGCTTCTCGTTGCCGTATATCAAACATGTTTGATATTCGACAACAGAAAATCGCTCGTCGCCGAGATATTATTCATCTGTTGCGGTAGGCGACAACAGGCAGCAAGCAACTGGTTAAATGTCCAATCAGCGAGTTATGTGATACTAAAGATGGCGGCGTCGAAACAGCTAACAACATTAACATGGTCCGTTATAAAACGTTCCGTGTTGTTCCCTTCTCGCAATCCATCTTCTACACCATATTTTTCTGGCTTTAGATTTGTTTTTCCGTCTTCTTCTGCGCATCATTATCAAATAAATGCCCAAAGCTGTCGCGTATTGCTTTTGTTGTTGTATGTACGACACCATTTTGTATGATCACGTGATATCGGCATTCCGGTACATCCGGGGAAAAATTGCTTCTCGTTGCCAGTCAGCGCACACGGGAGACCTCGAGTTGCCAATTGCTCGGAGTTGCCAGTAGTTGCCTATTGCAGCAACAAGCGCCGAAAAGTTGACCGCCTGCGCCAAGCTTAAGAGGACAAGACTAAACACCGAGCCCGTTGAATCCTTTGTTTGATTATAAAGCTAAGACATTAGAAAAAGATAAAAAACGTAAAGAGGAATACTAGGGTAACTACAAATAATATAAACAACTTGTTAGAAGCTAATTCCCTAAATAAGAGATGCATCGCCGCGGTTTGTTGTTTGACACTCGCCACTAATTAAAGCTAACTGGAACAATGATTAATGCCAGGATTTTAGTTTCCGAATCTATTGGGTAGATTATATATCATTTGGTGCCAAAGTTCTACTAGCAGAGTAATTTAGTTTTTATAGATGTGTATCTTATTTATTAGCCAATAAAAGTATTTTTGTATTTAAATGATACGTCATTATGAAATGACATCCATCTTGTTCAAAACTCTAATGATGAAACTCGTGCCTGATCGTTTTGATGTTTTAATAAATTAGGTTTAAACTTAATCCTAATTTAGATTGAATATCAAAACTAAAGGACATAAGTTGTAACTATAAACCCCTGGTAACAATCTGATTTATGTTAACGTTAAACCCCATTATGAGCCACGGTGACACAGTGAGTAAGTCGTTGGCTTGCTCACCTGGATGTCTCGTGTTTGATCCCGTTATTTTCCGAGGAAGCCCATCTGAATTAGATTGCAATTAGTTGTATTGAACAACAGTCATATTGGATTGTACTATTTTATTTCCAGCCACCCAGCTACCTACTGGATAACACATCCCAACAATATAATAACGAATAATGTTGCTGCCGGTGCTGAGGTGAATATTACATCTTTTCTACACAAGAAGGTCAAGTAGAATAATTAGATATAAGTGTTATAACAATTATATTTCTGTTTCGTCTCGATATTGCCTATCAATCGTTACTCCTGATAATAGACAATCTGCGGATCTCAATAATTGATTCATATAGGATGAGAGATGATGGGGTTTAATACCCACTCGACACAAACAAGTTCAGTTCGCAACTAACAAGTAACACATTGTTGATTTAAATTGACAAATAATTCGTGTTTACAATGTCGAAGACTTTGGACGATATTGATTTGGAGACAAAACTACTTTAACTTTTGTTTGTTTTTAGAGAAATGGCTTTCATATACTTTTTGCTAAAAAACCTCTAACGATATCAGCTGCACGTCAAGCAGAACGAGGATTGGTGTTTGAAGATCACGCAAGACTGTCTAAAATTGCGCTGTTTGATCGAAATGTTGCACATTCAAACCGAGATGTAAGTTTTGTTGAATTATTGAATTCGGTTTAATTTGTTTTAAAAAATGTACAATGGAGTCGAAGAACATCACATGCCTGTTGTAGCCTATCTTTACCTGTAATAGCCCGAATGAGAAATAGGTTGTATTTTACAGTGTGATATGATGTTTGATAAGATATTATGTAATATATAATAACCTATGTTTACTTGCAGTCTCCTATGTTTACATGTGTTAGCATATGTTTACATGTAATAACCTATGTTTACCTGCAGTCTCCTATGTTTACATGTGTTAGCCTATGTTTACATGTAATAACCTATGTTTACCTGCAGTCTCCTATGTTTACATGTGTTAGCCTATGTTTACATGCAATAAACTGTGTTTAAATGTAATGTTTACATGTAATTCATGTAATAAACTATATTTTCATGTAATATACTATGTTTACATGCAATAGCCTATGTTTACCTGCAATAGCCTATGTTTACATGTAATAGCCATGTTTACATGTAAGACCATATGGTTTTAGCTCTATGTATAAATGTTATAGCCAGTGTTTGAGTGAATAATGTCTAGCCTTTTTCTAAAACCACATTCTGTTTTACAGCGTGGTATAATGTTTGACAGGATGATATCTAACGGACAAGTTGATGGCATTACAGATGAAGAGGTACCAGAAAATGGACTTATTGCCAATAGCAGATACGATCCCAGGGAAACACCAGATAAAAAATCACCACGAGCTGAAAGCATTATTAAAAGGTATTTGACATGTGTCTGATACGAAACTGTGTTAATGAAGACAGGCATACGCCATACAGTGTGCTAAGGCCTACTCTAGCGTCGAATTCCAACTGCCACGGCAATGAGTTAAGGGACCTCGGTTTTTCGTATTATACGAACGACTAAACAGCAGTCCCTGTCAGACCCTTCATCAAGCATCACTGACAAGGGAAACCAGACCATAAAACTTGGATAAAATAATAATAATAATAATAATGTACATTTGTAGAGCGCCAAATCCATCCAAAAGCATGCTCAAAGCGCAATGAGACAATGGTTATATACACAGTGAACAGAAAGTCTAATTCTCATAGCATTCTCGAAATAAGTGAGTCTTTAGTTGTGATTTGAAAACAGTCAAAGTTTCACTATTTCGAATTTTCAATGGCAAACCATTCCACAATTTAGGAGCAACTACACTAAAGCTTCTGTCACCAAAATGTTTCAGTTTTGAGTGTGGAACGACAAGCGTATTCTGGTAGTAAGAACGCAAGGACCGGTTTGGTTGATAAACCTTCTCGGCCAATGCAGGGATCGAACACCCGACCTTCAGACTAGCGAGCCAACGTCTTACCCACTTAGTCACCTCGACCCCGCAAAATAATCATGCTTTAAAAATTCTACAAGCAGCATTACGTTTTAGCGAAATGAAAACAATATACTTCGCCGTTTGCAACGTCTGCCCAGTTCTAAGATGCCAGACTGATTACGTGTTGTCGTTAGGGCCGAAACGATACGCTGTGCCACGATATGATACAGCATGATGTCGTAGACCAACGATAGGGGTGCATCACGATACACACGCCATTAATGTGAAATAGACTAAAGTTTTCCTGAAATAAAGAAAAAATACACAATGTTTTGAATTTATATTGTTTATTATTAGATAAATTAAAATTTTATGTTTAACTTTTAACCAATATTTTTTGCACATTTTTCATTTTGTGCGAAACACTCAAACAGGAAGTACAAAACAGGAAAACCACTATTCTCCCACACCTTCGATTGCAATCTGTTTCACAGAGAATTACTTACGAATTATCTCTGTAACAGATGACTGTCCACAACACGTGCCTTGACTGCACACGCCATCAGACATTGGCTCAACGTGCAATGTTTACTTAACACCTAACTGCTTCGGGCAAAATGATGCATTTTACTCATTTTAATACCCATTTACACTAAATAGGAAATAATTTTTAACTACAAATACTTCAAACGTCTTTATTTATTTTTCTTTTACCTCAAAAAAATGTTTGAGAATTTAATTGGTCTGAGTAGAAAAGTTCATATGCCGTACTCATTAAGCCTCGCCGATGTCATGCTTATCAGTGATTTTAGCGGCCAAGCAAATGTTCACTATGGGATCAGTTTGCTTCGATTGAACAGGCGGGTGGCTTTTCCATTTCAACTTCACCAAGTGTAACACTGCTACCACCAGTACTGGGCGTGAACATAATAGTCGAAAGACTAAGAGAGACTGTTAACCAAAATTTCAACACGTTTTTCATTCATTCGAATAAGAGCCACCAGCATCGCGAGGAAGAAATGACTGTTAAATAAAATGCGATTTCATTGGTGTAAAACGCATGGCTTCCGGTATTTTGTCCAATGGAAAACATTGTCTTGTCCAGCTTCCGAGTCGTATTTTGCACGCGATTAGTAGGTCAGTTTTGCAATGATTGTGAAGTCTGGATGCCCGGGCCTATAGAAGACGCGTGCGGTTTCTAGTCTATTTATAGCTACGGAGGGTTTCTTCTTTACTTAAGCCTTGTGTACGTACGTACTGAACTGATAGGTAATTTCTAAGGGTCCTACATATCTCATTTATTGAACAAATATTGCGATATAGTATGAAATTAATCGTGAACCTTAAATTGAAAAAAAAATCTCGATTATCGATATTCTTAAAAAAAATATCGTTCATCGTTTTCATGGAAAAAATCGCGGTACACCGGTTCACCGGTGAATCCTTTCGGCCCTAGTTGTCGTTATGTCAAATTTGTCATAGTTATTTAAAGGAACTAAATCGCTAATATTTGGGACCTAGAAATTGACAGAAGTGGGTCGCAACGCATATAATACTGTAATATGAATATATATAAACTGATTTACATCCAATGGTTTCCGCTTTTACTCTAATTTCAAATCAGTTTATATTCCACGAAATAAGCCAGTAGTCTCAATCCAATGCAAAATTCTAGCGTCTGATTATTCCAGTCTACATGCGCTGTTTGATTTGGTGCAATGTTTCTAGCCCCGTTCCTCGAGATTCTTGATAGAACTGGGGTTGAAACGCATTATGGTACACGATTTATGTACTAATGATAAAATTGAATATCAGAAGCCCATCCTTTTCTGGTAAGATCATAGCATCAATGTTGATTTAAATTGACAAATAATTTGTGTTTTAAAGTTGAAGATTTTGGATAATATTGAGTTAGAGACCTAGCTACTTTAAGTATCTGTGTTCCAAATACATACCATATAATTATTGCAAGGGGGTAAGCCCATTTAACATTATCGACAGAATTTTATGTGGGGTTAAAATACATGAGCAGCGTTGGTATTAAAATGGCAAAATGTATATCATCCAGGCTAACAGCTTATAGAAACAGAGGAGAAAATATCTGGTCAAAGGGAGGTAAAATTGTCTACGACCACGCAAGGTAGGTAATTCTAGCATGATTATAATGGGCGTCCTCGCTGAAAGAATTCCTCCAGACATCGCCAGTAAAAATGCGGTCCCACGTGACCTTATCGATGGTAAAAGGACCGTGTTTCGACGTACAGGGATTAAATTCCATATTAACGACAAAAACTAACGTTTATCAACACATCAGTTTGTATTGAATGTACAGGAGAACAATGCTGTGCGGTATACAATGGGTTCACGTGGGACCCACTCTTCTATGAAATTATCTCCCTTTATCTCTAGCGAGGACGCCCATTATCAAAGAACATACAGCGCTATTCTTTGAGATCTTAAAATATACAAAAATTTTAAATTACTTCCGTATCGCTTTGTAGGACATGTCCATTACAAATGGCCCTCGAACACACATAATGTAGTAATTCCTACGCGCAGTAAACAAAAATTCACCTTTTCTTACTGATCAGCAGATTTAGCAACGATGTCGTCAAGAGAGAGAGAGAAATGAAGAAATGGGATTTAACGTCCACTCGACACAAACTAGGTCATTTTGGGACTAACAAATGGTTTCATTTTATTTCAATAACTCGCTTGCGCGTAGGGGTCTTTAGCAGTGGGAGGAAACCGGAGTGCCTGGAGGAAACCCACGAGGTTGAGAAGGCTCCCCTATCTCCATGCCACATTCGTTCACACCTGGGCTGGAACCCACAGCCGCAAGCCAGAGGTGACCAGCCAGATAGAGGTCGAAGCGCGGCACTCTAGACCACTAGGCCATCCCACCCCCCCACGATGTCGTCAACCTCAATATTTACAAATATTATTCAGATAATATTTAGTATATGTATGCGTTAAGGCGAATCGCTGGCATTATCATCAAGGCCTGTAATGGCGACTTTATTCTTATGATTGGTATTCTCTACGAACTCGCGTGAGCTACGTTCTTATGAGCAGATTGCAGACAGATTTGAAATATTCTTAGATCTTGAATCCTAATTAGAAATTCGCACTTGAAAGGAAGACACCTTTATTATGAATTAGATCAGATCAAAATTATATTATCTTTTCAGAATTAATTTATTCTATATCGGTATTAAGAATTTTTGAAAGTTTCGCGTGGACAGAATTGCCATTAACTGAACGTCATAGAATGTCTTAAATGATTTGAATATTAAGGGCGTAATTTAAAAATTGAATCAATCAACGGCTTTTCGTTGCCTGTGGGTTGACTTACCACATTTTTCCTTATATGTAAAATTCATTTTTGAATTGGTGGTGGTGGTGGTGGTGGGGTATTCAATGTCGGTCATAGACTCCAAAGTTCTAATTAATGTTAAGTTTTTATATATAGTATTGCAGATGCTCCAATTGGAGTTGCTATGACTAGGAGTGTACTTGGTACTGCCCAAGAAATACGAAACAGTGTTGTTATTGGCGAAACAGAAAATCTTGGGATGCCGTTACGGTATAGAAAGGATGGACGAACACATAACTTCGAACGCTCTTTTTCGCGTCCCTTGCCGTAAGTAGCCCGATTGTAATTATTCTAGAGTAATCACCGTTGACTACAAAATTGATGCAATGGCATAAGTCTTAACGAATGAAACAAAACTTGGTTCACACACGAACTGGCCATCACAGAAGAAATGAAAAAGGGTGAAGAAAGTGGTTCATTCGATCTTGTATGGGGCTCACGTTGCCGAGCAAACGGCTGTGAGTTTTACTACATCTGGACGTTGCTGGATTACTTTTCAATTCCCGAACTTATAGCTACGTTTTATCCTTTTACTACAGACACAAGAACATCAGCGTCCAATCAGAAGTTGCAACACTAAGAAAATCAAATCAAACCTTGACATTAACCGCACTTTGAACTTTGCAACTCGAGTATCACAAGTGGACAGTTTAGCCGCAAAGCGCGAGACCTGGCATTCGCGCGATGATCGAGAAATCTGATAGGCTTACAAGCTGGATGATGCCAAAATATTCAGAGTATTACGTAAAGGTATTGATAAGATGTATGGAGTTAAAGCGAGATCAAGTATTGAAGATGTATGGGACTAATACCACGTTAAAAATGTGAATTAAGAAAAATGCAAGTCAATGATGATTAATTGCTTAACTCTTCTTTTTATTTACATATCGCTTTCTAAAATGTATATTTATATTTACAGCAATTTACCAATGGTTGGGATAGAATTCTTTTTCGGGATAATTCTCGTGAAAAACACATTTTTTGATAAGTTCAATCATTGGACGTGGAACAGTACATGGGAGACAGAATATGGTGAAGTTGCTACTCGACGAGCAGCAGCTCTAGGATTTAATACAAATTTCCCCTACCCGTCTTTAGCCCAGAATGGTGTAGAAGGAGCTGTTTTTGGATTCTGTGACACGGTATGTCTTTAGGTTATCCGCTAAATTGGAGTCACGGTGGCTCAGTGACCAGGTCCCAAGTTCACAAGGCATTCTCAGACTAAAATATAGCCTTTATAAAACATTTGTTGTTTTACTGTTTTAAATACACTAATAAGCTACTATGTGCAAATTTTTGTGTTTCTAGACGAACGATATTTCTCATAAACAGTAATTGAAAGTTGACTAAATTCTGAACTTAAGGCTGAGTTATACACCCGTGCTGGCCGAGAGTTCGTCGGTATTTCGTTGTAGTCTTGCGCGTCTTATTTATGATTATTGGACTGCATTCAAAGAAGCGAGGAGTTAGAAGGTATCATTAAATAATTTGTGATTGCAGGTCGACGGACTAAAAGTGTTTGCAGGAAATAGTTCTCTGCCGTTCTTCGATAATCCAAAAGATGGCGATCTTCAAGCAAGTATTCGAGATTATGATGGTTCCATCACTGGTATAGCAAACGTACAGTTAGTGAGAAAAACGCCATTTTTCTTGGATTATGATTGTTACTATAACAAAAATTATCAGATGTCTGTTTGTCCTCATGAATATTCAAAGGTAAGGTTTCAATGAATGAATGAATGAAAACAAGTATAGAAACAAATTGTGAGATTGCGCAGCATCATGTGTGGATTTGGTATAGGACCTTGCATGTGAAAGAAATTCTTAAGATATTGCTTTATAAACTAAAAGGTAAAATTGACTATTGATTTCCATACTATCTTGGCAGTCTGAGCTCCTTAATAATATATATTTTTCGTAAACCTAACCCGACGCTATCACAGATAGTAATTTTGATATTGTTACATTAAATTTAATTTATTCAAATTTATTCAGATACTATTTAAAGGTTCCGATGGAGTATTCAAGGGAGCGAAACGCACCGATTACCCAATGTACATGGTGAGAGATGATGTAACGGACAGCCCATTTGCTATACGTGGTAAGAAACATTGTGTTTTGGAAGTTGGATACTGTCTTGACTAGGAGCCACGGTTGCTCAGTGGGTAAGACGCAGAGTCGAGGTCGCTTGTTCGATCTCTGCATTGGACTAGAAAGTTCATTGGATATTTCTTTTTATTATTATTCATCTTCTATAGCGCTTCGTTATATATCCGGTGATATTTCTAAACGCTTCGTTATATCCGGTGATACTTAAGCTGGGCTTTGATCCACCTCCGTTTTGAAAAAAACCGTGATGAGACAATTACAGATTGTTTTAATAGACCTATCATATGTCTTTATTTAGGTGATAAAAATATAGAATATCTTTCTATGCAAAACAAAGGCTATATTGCTGTGTTTAATGGTACCAACCCAACTGATGTAACTGTAAGAGTCAATAATTTAGCTATGTAAGTACTATTATTGCTACCTAATTGATTGATGACTGACTCAGTCAAGTGCAACAGACTGTAACGTGTATGCACGGCGTGGAAATTAAAGCTTTGTGGCAAGAAACGTTTAACGCCACGGTTAAAAAAGAAAAAATTATCGCCAAAATTTTGCCAGTTGAATAATTTATAGCCAAAATTAGATTTTGGCGGACATGGCGGACATGGCGATCAACAGCGTGAGCGCTGATTGTGAGCATTGTTTTATACTGGCCGAATGGTTAGCACGTGCGCGCTATAAAGTCTTGTATTGAGTTAACTGGCGTGCTTTCGATTCCCCGGTTGTACGTGACAAGGAGTAGGGTAGTCTGTCCAACCTCTTGACTTTTCTTCGGCCCCCATCCCCACAGCTAAGATCCTTACGCGCAAGCGAATTATTGAAATAAAATTGAACCACAGGGGCGTTTTAAGGTTTATCATGGCGGAGGCGATACAAATTTGAGGGCCCTCTTTCGCGGGGGTCCCGGGGGGTGGGGGTCTTGATTGATATTTTCATACCAGTGCAATGACTGCATTCTCATTCAGTAGTGGATTCGGCAGTAACAGTGTAAAGAAAACAATTGACTCGGACTCGGGGGCCCTTTCCCTTGGCCAGAGGGGCCCTTTTGTCAGGCGAGGGGCCCTTTTGTCAGGCGAGGGACGCTTTTGTCTGCCTTTTGGGCCCTCTCTCTAACAAGGGTACATTTCATATTTTTCATCGGTTATAGCATTTTTCTCCCGTATTATTTGTTCAACTTTTTTTTTGATTTTTTATCGCGAGGAGGCTGGCGCCTCAGCTATAAAACGCCTTTGTTGAACCATATGTTATATGATTTAAATGTATTTTTGTCAATCTGATTAAAAGACGGATCATATTTCGCTTTTTATAGTTCAAAATTTCGTCTTTATTACACTAGGATTTGGAAGAGTTGTTATCTTTGACGTGTTCTAAATGTTATGAGCGAATAGCCAATGAAACGGTCTGTTATGGCGAGCTTTAAGCCTGTTTTGCACTGAAATGTGGGTAATCCACTAGTAACATCAATGCTGAGTGGTTAATAAAATGTCTGACGCCATAGGTCAAAATCTGCTCGTATGACCTCTGCCTTGACCTATCGAAACAACTGGTTAGTGTAGGGCATCGAAATTATAAAAAACGAAACGAAATATAGATCTGAATTTTAATCAGAATGGTTTTTCTGTTAATGGACCGAGATTGTAATATTATTATATTATTTGCATTGATACTCTACTTTTTGATTCATTCCCATATCTGATTGTTATTTCAGTGGATCGTATATTCGCCTAGCACTTTGTTTTCCAAAAGGAACTACGGATTTCACTATAACTGGAAGCAACCCAACAATTAATAACAATAATCTCCCAATATCTGTTGATAGTATGTCCGCCCTGGAGGCAGACACAACTGGTAGAGCTTATTTCTGGGACAGTTCTCACGGGTATGTACCTATAAACATTTGTCATAGATTAGGCGAAAGGGCATATATATTCATTTTTAATGTGTAGAAATGGTTAACTTGACAACTGTTAAAATATTCGATACTAATATGTATTATGTATTGTTTAATGGCCGAAAGCTAGACATTAGGTCGTAAGCCTAAGTTTTTTTACAATATATTACGCAATGTCTTTAAGCTCCAAACCATTGAACAATTTAAAATACATAAACTCCGCATGTGCTTTTACAGTGAAATACGTCACACGAGTCCAATATTTCACTTGTATAAATAATGTACGATTGGCAAAGTTGCCCGTACGATTATTTGAAAGGGTGACGTCACATCTGTATTTTAAATACTAATTTGTTGAAAACACCTTGACCATTACTCAGACAGGCTTACCAAAAGACAACCTTATCGACAGATAACCAGACCGGAAATCGCTGTACAACACAGAGCAAGGGTACATGACAATGGAGGCGGACGTGAATTAAGACGATGGCCGTAATGACTGCGAGATCATATGTTTTGTTTCTGCTGTATTGGTTGTTATAGATGTGATGACTTTAATGTCAAAATGTATATGAACACGTATAACAATTTCATAGAAGTTAGTAACTTACAACAGTGGGACAACTGTGTAGCCTGTCCACAAAAGTTTTTTAAAGCCACAACACTAGAAATTTTACCATAAATCTATAGGGAATTTGCAGTACAAAAATCGTAGAATATTTAGACCATTGTGTCCTACAGGTCCACCACATATTCTGTAGAATACTATTGCATGTTATCCTATACAAAATGGAATAGCCTGTAACCCACCCCACCCCCATCGACCATCTAGGATGTTCTATAAAAAATTACACTGGTAATGTAAAGGTATACTTCGACTGACAGCCCTCCAATGTCATCGTTAAACAGGTAACGGAGACGGAACCCAACACCTCCGTTAAAAATTACGTCAAGTTAACAATAAGTTAAAGTAAATGGGGCTTCCAGCAATAGACTTTCTCGCTGTTTTAAGATTACTCCATGTTAACAAGTTGTTAAAGGTTAAATTAGCTTTATTTGAGCAACATTCCAAGTAACCAAATCGGAGACTGGACTTTAATATTGATATTCACAATGTTTTATAAAATATTTCAGGTTATTTTTTCTCCGATTTGATGGTACAGAAGCAAGACAAAATTCTGACGAAGAATGCCCTGGTTCCAAATGTCCAAGCATACGAATTGTACGTAATGATGGTGGAACCGATCCTATAGATTGTTTCCAAGACGCCTACGTCAATGGACCGTATAAAGTTACTCCCAAATCGCCGGTACGTTTTGATTATGTTTGCATATAATAGTATCGTCCAATGACACAGCTCAACAAACGATATGACACTACTATGTGTCACAACAGTCGACCAGGAAATACACAAAACTACTCTCGACATCATGACAAGAAACAATTTTCTGGGAAAAACAGGGTTGTGCAAGACGTTGTTGGATTTATCATCTCAAGAATTGACCATGTGCTAGTGGCAATAGCGCCTCAATAAAAAATAATATCACCTTCAGCATTCAGCATGTTTTTAATAACACAAATGTTGTTTATTTCAGGATCCTATAACTCCACCGACCACACCTTGTGTACGAGCTGAGATTGATGTAATTACTAATGTTATTTCTTCTATAATCCACTACTTTCAAACAATTGCAAATGTCTGACAAGATCGCATTTTTTATTTCCGTTATTAAGAATGGATCTTGAAAATGGAATCATGTATTTTGTACGGATTTGGCGTCATTTTGTATATCACGTCCAACAATGTTGTAAATTCTAGCATAAACGTAAATACAAACCCGGTTGTCCATCCAGCAGGATGGAAGGCGTGGAAGATAAAATTATCTATTCATTCGGGTCAGGGCCGTAACCAGACCAGAGCAACGAGGACGGTGGGGAGTGTTCTCATGGGCGCTGTAAACCTGACAGGCTATGTATATCTACTTGCTGTTTTATGGTCGAGTTACGGGCCTGGTTCAATAGGGGGCGGGGGAGTAACACTGTGATGAACAGTAGTTGGATACGCCGCTGCAGGGGTAAATAGGCCTCTTGGCGCATGAATGTCTCCATTACAATATGGAAGACCAAACAGCTCTTTATTCAGTGTTCTTAGTTCTTAGTTCTAAATTCTTAGTCCTTAATTCTTAGTCCTTAATTCTTACTTCTTCATTTGTTGTCGTATTTCAACATTTGTACACTAAAGTTAACATTTGTACACTAAAGTTAACATTTGTTTCACAAATCAGACATTTGTCATATCAGATTTGTAAAATTTATTTTAATATAAGATATTTATTTTTTTTAGAAAATCAAAAAATAGTCTATATTTACATTTCATCAGAAAAATACAACAAAAGGTAAATATCAAACAACAAATTTCAAAATACAAATCTCCAAATACAAATCTTGAAAAATATTTCTACATAAACATTTCTCTAAATACATTTCTTTAACATTTCTCCAAATACATTTCTCGAAATTCATCGAACCGGAACAACCTGGCATACAATAAGTCACTATACAATAATGGGAATCGAGTATAAGCACATGTACAATAAGAACAATCGCTCGGTGACTGCGACGCTTGTGATACGATCCCCCAATAAGCTCAATCGCTCGGTGACCGCGACTCTAGTGAAACGATCCCTTGGCAGTTGGAATTCGATATAAGAGTAGGCCGTAGCGCCGCTGCACGGGCAAAATTTTCCTCGTAGCACACTGTATGTCGCATATCCGCCTTCATTAACCCAGTTTAGGAGCAGAACAGTAGGATGTTAAATCCCATTTCATTTAATTTCTCTAGTGAAACCACGTGCGTAGAACGGCTAATCGAACCGGGCCTTCGATAACGAAAATAAAATAAATTGAAAGTAGTCTATTTTCAGAAATTAGGCTTTGTCTGATGGCGACATATCTCTTTGTTCAAAGAGAGGGAGAAATGGAGTTTAACAACCACTCGACACAACTAGGTCATTTCGGAACTAACACATGGTTCAATTTTATTTCCATAATTAGCTTGCGCGTAGGGTCTTTAGCAGTGGGGGGAAACCGGAGGCCCCGGAGAAAACCCACGAGATTGGACAGGCGTCCCTACTCCTCGACACGTACATCGAAACCACGCCAGTTGACTCAATGACAGACCTTATTGTACAGCGTGTACGTGCTATTCATTAGACCATCCAGCCCCCCCCCTTCTTTGCTCAAACGAAAGAATGTTTTACTTCTTCTAAATCATGTTTTCTTGAATGTATCTGGGAATAAGTTCATACAGATTTTCCGGCGTTATTTCCTCTTGTCAGTGAAGCAGGACCGAGGTCCTTACAAAGACAGCCGTGTAGTCGTTGGGATGGTACACGAAAAACCGAGGCCGCGTGTACGCATTGGCGTACACGTAAAATTTTTCTTGGCAATTGGAATTCGATATAAGAGTAGGCCGTAGTGTCGCTGTCCGGGCAAAATTTCCCTGATAGCCCACTGTATATATACGCGCCTCAATCGGCCCAGTTCGGAACAGAATAGTAGGACGTTAAACTCCGATTCCTTTCATTTCATTTATTAAGTGAGGGGAGGAGGCAGGGATTTAAATCTTAAAAAACGATCTCAACAAGAAATTCTCAATATTTGTTCATATACTACAGGAAAGTATGTTTTTATGCTTGCTACAAAATGTAAATTTATATTTACATAACTTGCAAAAAGAAAATCAATTGACTGGCCTTAACAAATGACGGGTGGGAAGGGTATTTAACGTCAAAATACCGGCCATAACACAAAATACAAGATATCGGGTTGCACACCATTAAGAAGGTCCAAATACATTTTAACAATATACATATTTTCTGACATATACATAATTTAGAAGAGATAAGTCCTCTTTCATTGATCCAACTACTTTCAATTTATTGTATTTAATGCTACATCATATCAACCAATATATATATATATAGAAACATAACAAGCACATGATTTCATTAAAGTCACAGTCATTGTACTTGTTGTATGCTTGCTTGATTCTTCTTTATTGAATGGTGACTTATTGTATGCCAGGTTGGTTTCTAATGTTCCGTTTAGATGAATTTCGAGATATGTTTTTGGAGAAATGTATTTGGAGAAATGTTTTTGAAGAAATGTTTTTGGAGAAATGTTTTTAGACAAATGTTTCACAAGATTTGTATTTGGAGATTTGTATTTTGAAATTTGTTGTTCGATATTTGTTTTTTGTTTCATTTTTCTGATGAAATGTAAATATAGACTAATTTTTTGATTTTCTAAAAAAATTAAATATCTTATATTAAAATACATTTTACAAATCTGATATGACAAATGTCTGATTTGTGAAACAAAAGTTAATTTTTAGATACAAATCTTAATTTTGGTGTACAAATGTCGAAATACGACAACAAATGAAGAAGTAAGAATTAAGGACTAAGGATTTAGAACTAAGAACTAAGAACACTGAATAAAGAGCTGTTTGGTCTTCCATATTACAAACGTTTCCAAATTTAAATTGAATACCCACCTGATGCATCAATATGCTTACAAATAGGATGGAAATCTAAATCATTTAAAACGCTAGAAAGTGAAATACGTAAAGAGTATCGCCCACCCTTTTAATGCATGATTGAGGCAGACTTTCTAATTACAATGTTCAAGAATCGCTATTAAACGACTACATTTAAATGTGCAATACTTTAAGCATACATTATGCAAGAGCTAAACCTGCCTATTGTAGGCCTGAAATGTTCTTTAAATGATTAATTAAAAATTTAATAAATTTCAAGGCCATAATAAACTATCGATTGCATCGGATTTCTCCGATTTTAAATAGATTAGAACCGGTTAAGACATATTTTGATTAATTTAAAAGTGGAGGAGCGAGACTTAGCTTCGAACAACCAGTACGGTAATAGCAAACGTCTTGTCAAACATTTTAAATTTTAATATCTTCGCTCACAATAGAGTAATTTGAATGAAATTCTCACATTATTCATTTCACATTATCTATTTCCAAACTATATGTTAACAAGAGTTGGCCAACATGAAGATGTATTTTTACAGGGGCGTGGTGCTGTTGACCCAGCAGAACTACTGATTACAGCGTCCGAACTGACTCAGACGTGTCACACATTTGATTCTGACAAAGGTAGGTTGTTGGCGTAGTGGTGCATACATTATGCAAGGGCTAAATCTGCCTAATATAAATCTTTTTTAGGCCTAAAATCTTACCTAAATTACTAATTAAATTATTTAGATCATAATGAATCCTCGATGTCATCACAAGCTTGTGATATTTACTGGATTAGGATCCGATCTGTTGCTTAACGCTGATTCATGATTAGATCAAGAAATAGATAATCGCGGCTATGTTCTTTTATCGTACCGACTTTAGTAATGATGATCGAGTATAGGCCCAACATCCAAATGCTAAATTCGCGGTTCATAGAGGATAAATTTGACTGGAATTATCTAGATTTTAACTAATATAGTAAGACCTGCCATCTTTTTATCTAAACTCTCATAGTGTATCTTGAAAATTATTGGCAAAGACGTTGTTAAATGTCTAATGATAAGCATTCATAACAGTGAGCACTATGTATAAACTCTGATAGTAACCACAGGAGGACCGCACTACAGACACGATAAAACCGGCAAGATAAACCTGAAGACAGGACAAACTTAAAAGGCATTGCAATAAATACAAAAACAAATATCAAATCACGTGATGTATCCGGGCGGACAGCCTTAAAATTGTTAAGCTATACCCTCCTCTTCATATCTATGTACGGTGGCTGATAAGGGACATGAAATATAATATCATTTATTTTTTTCAATTCACCCAAGTCAATTTTGACATAATTTGTTTGGTTTTTTTTTATAATTTTCACCCAAGTCAATTTTAATTCCCACCCAAGTCATTTGTAATATAATTGTTTTTTTTTATTTTTCACCCTTGTCAATTTTAATTTGCACCGATGCCAATTTTAATATATTCTTTTTGATTTTCACCCAAGTCAATTTTAATTTCCACCCAAGTCATTTGTAATTATTTTTCATGTCCCCAATGGGCCACCGTATCTATGATCTCAAGTGCAATATTTGATGTAAAGATATTAGATCAAAACATCCAGAGAACTAATTTTTGAGGTCGTAGGAGATGAAGATTTTAGACTATTTTCATTAAACGAATTCATTTTTTCTATATTCCTAGTGCCACAACCATGTGGAACAAATAATGTTGGATATCGTATTGGAAGTGGAGGAAAATGTTATGCAGTAATCAATGAATTTAACAGTTATATCAAATCGAAATATCTCTGCTACAGAATGGGAGGAATTCTGGCACCAATACCCGATCTTGGCAGCGAAGTAAGTACCAATATTGCATAAATATTTTGTATCAACCCTTTAGTTGAACCAACTATTTCTCACGGGACATTCCATTGGGGATTAAACTGAAATTGATATCGTAATCCAAGATTTTATCAAGTTATACAATGCGATAAAAATAACTCTTTTCACTTCTAATTATATTTAATGTCTTTGAATGTTTGCAGCGTGAAATAAGAAATCATATTTATAGATTTGGACTAACTAAGAAAAATTATTGGGTTGATGAAGTAGGTGACAGTGAGAACACTTTCATGGGTATGTTGAACTTTAACCTAATGAAGGCTGCGGCCTACTTTTTTGGAAGCCCAACTGTTAAACTTTAAGCTAATGAAGGCTTGTATACACCATGTAATGTATTAAAAAGGAAATTTCGTCTAGAGTTCAACTGTCAATATTATTTTACCTGTCCGTCAGTTTGTACATGTTTATAGTCTCATCCAAACGACTAGTCATCGTTATGTGTCAGATCCTCCGTCCTGCAGCATTGAAAAGGGGACATCACGGCCACAAATCACAAAGAACTTCTCACCCAACACTGGATTTGAAACGAGGAGGGGGGCTCGAATTTAACGAACTAACAGCTTACTGAGCCTCCGTGACAGCCTTTTTAACTAAGCTATGCCCACTGTGGCAATACCTTCTGCAGCAGTGATTCTCAACAAGTGTGCAGCGAAATTTGAACGGCACACTAAGAAAATGTGAAACACCACGTGATCCCAAACGAGAAGCTGTGTTTTTGTTTTTATTTAGTTTGAGTCTTTCTAGGCAGGGGCGTGGTGAGGGCAATTATTGAGAAGAAATTATGAGTAACAAAAAAGATTTTGGCACAAAAACCCTTTTACTGACCGTGGAGCTGTGGCCGGCGAAGACGGCCACCACGAGCGCCGAAGGCGCGAGCCCGCAGCGGGGGGTCCGGGGGGCCCTCCCCCGGGAAAATTTCGAAAATTAGAAGCCCAGAAACGCAATCTCCAGCAATCCGAGACAAGAAATACGGTAATAAAATATTGTTATTTTCTCTTGGAGATTCCATTCTTTCCAAGAGAAAATCACTTGACTCTTTCAAAATTTTTTTAATTGGGTCAGATGAAACAATTTTTCCACTTACAAATGTTTTTCATTTTTTGAGTAATTTGATTGTGATTTTGGCGCAAAAACTTTTTGGCGCATGAGTATGGCTACTCATGAACTCATTCACTACAAGGTGCATAATGTGTAGAAATGTCGTCAGAGCTTTTAGTATTGGGCTTCTGCGTTAGAAAATCCTCTGATCAAGTAGTAAAGCTTAATTATGGTTACTATTAATGAAAACTAGTGAGAAATATACGTGTTGTCAGTTTTCCTTAAACCCGTCAGTACTTGTACCGTACGTCAGTATTTCTGTTAATGGTCAGTATTAATCATACGGTGAGTATGTGAGTTAATTGGTTAGTATTCCTTACTTCTGTCAGTATGTAAAAATAACGTGAGTAATTAAACAAACGTGAGTTTATCCAAACATATCACTATTGCGGCACGTGCGGGAGAAATTGACGAAAGCGTGACTAATTAAGAAAACGTCACTATTTGAGCTACCGCTCACTATCCGAGTATAACCGCCAGTTACCTTTGATGTGCGTCGGTAATTGGACCTGACGTCAGTAGAGCGTGAAATCATTAACTATATAAAATACTGGCGAGTATTGTTACTGTAAGTGATCATAATATTTTTATTACTAACCTGAATATCTCCTCCGATTCGAGAATATTAAAATCATTTATTAATATTCTCGAATCGGAGGAGATTTTTTAAACCATAATTGGTGGCAATGAGTAAAGGGACTATTTGTCGGCAATTTCGCTTACCGCCGTAGTTTGCAAAACGACGCCAAAGATAGTTAGATAGATCGATCTCTAAATACAGTGATCAGAGTTCGGATGAGACAGAGTCCACTTCATATATAAATATGAATTTAAATGCTCAGTGGCGAGGTTTTATTCGTCACATTATCTGTACCCGTTCACGTTCTTACAACGGGGTTCCCATACAGAATACGGCGCAATATATATTACGATTTATATGTATTCTCGTTACATGCGGGTTGGTACATATTTTGGGGTAGGTGGCGCGGTAAGGATTAGTAAATTTGGAATCAGAACTAATGGTTTAAGACAATCATCAACACAAATCTGTTTTCGGTAATTTTATTGAAATAAATTATGATAGCAGATAATATTGAACTTCATACACATATGAACGCTGAAATTCTGAACACCGAAGAATCGTGTGATTATCTATTTACTTTTGAGAAATAATAGCTATTAAACAATATATATAGCAATGAAACAATATAAATAACGATGAAAATAATAATAGCATATAATAAGGTACGATACACAATGTTAAAATACTATTTGATCGTACGTAACAGAAAAATAATAAATTTCATTCAAGTAATTCGAAATTATGAGCACAGAAGATTCTATTAATAATTTAGAAATTGTTTTATTTAGCACACGATAAATATAATTGATACATTGCATGCAATGTTGAAATAGTAAAACCATGTCCGACGTTCGATCTTGGGATATTTTTCATGTAGATATCCTGTGCGATTAATTCTTTATTAAAACAAAAGGCTGATAGAAATACTTCTAAAGGAACATTGAAAATTATCCCCTAAAAAAACACATTTATAACTACACTATATTACATATTCAAAACTGAGACAATTTTAAACACGGGAAATTTCAAGAAATTGAAAACACAATAGCAAAACTTTTGTTAAAGATTTCCAACAAATTTATAGAGCATTTTTATTTCTTAAAATTTGTCACTTACATATCCGAAATTGTCGTTTGAGTTTTTGTTCAATAGTCACACCGGTAACAAATTGTCTTTTAATGATACAGTTTATCAATAAACTAAACAGAAATTTATATAGTTTTAACTATATAAAAATGATTTCACGCTCTATTGAGGTGATAAACCTAGCCAATCAACATTCTTAATCTCTTGAGCACTATAACACAAAGGTGCTAATTAAGTGGTGAGATTAACAGAATTTAATCCCATAAAAGATTTAATACACAAAACCTATATTACTAATGTACGGACTATTCTCTTCGGTTCTAAATTCTAACACCGAGCGAAATATTAAACATTAACAAATATATGACATGGTTGTTACGTGATTTAGTGTTAAAATCTAACGATATATTTAACTTATTTTTTCTCGAAAATGTCGCAAAATCACTAGTTTATCCGACCAGAGGAAAGTGTCAAACGGGCGGGGTGAGTGACTCAATGTGAATGAATATATTCACCAAAATATTTTGTGAAATAAACTGTCGGAAATGCATCCAGGCAGCATTCAGACACTGGCTGTCGAGATAAATTGAGCTGGTCCGATACTGTTCGTCGCCAAATCAGCAGCTTATCCTAACAAAGAGGGAGGTGTCAAATGAACGGAGTGAGTGTATCAAGTGAATGTATATTCTCGTCGCGTTCGATCTATATTACTAATGTATGGACTATTCTCTTTGGTTCTAAATTCTTACACCGAGCTAAATATTAAACAAACATTAACAAATATATGACATGGTTGGGTTCAGATTCATGCCGTATTTCACTGAACGTAACTGATTTGACATTAGAGTCAAAATGGAAACAATTGAATGTAAATTAGCTCATATACAATCAGTTTACATTATTATATGCGTTGCGACCCATTTGGGCCAATTTCTAGGTCCTAAATACATTAATAGTGATGGTCCGATATGACACCTATCAGTTTTACCGATATCAAATATTGACAGCAACATATAATATCGGCTGATACATATAATTATCGATAGTGGTGGATATAATACTATTACACATTGAAATGTCTCGAATGGCATAATAATCCTTGTAGATGAATGTGACTGTTAGTCAGGAAACGCATGGTACTATTCTACCTCGGTTATAAGCACAAACGCCGCGTTTTTGAAGAAATAAAATTGTGTCACGCTTCCTACGCAATCACAAATACACTCCGTCTATCTTGTCAAGCGGACGTTAATTTTTTGCTGTATCATTAAATAAAGTCGAGATTATAATATGTCATGTGCTGATAGTCGATAGTTACTATAAGTACGATAGTAACTAGTGTTGATTCCGATGTAATTCCTAAAATGATTGGCACCTGTATGTCTATAATAGGTGTCTGAACTGAAAGGTTCACGCGGCAATGAATGAAACATCAAAGCGAAGAGCAATCACGAGACATTCTTTCGTCATTTCCAGAACTATAAACCATCTAATGGGAACTTATTTGTTTGTAATATTATTAATAAATAAAGTATGATCTATATCATAAATTATTATTTGTTGATACATATTATGTCTAAATTCTTAAAGTAGCCTAACATAACAAAAGAAATCACAAAAATATTTCTAAATTTTCACTGGCATATAGAAGCTGGAATGTCAATCTTGTGACATCAAAGGGATATCCTCCCTTTCATCTTTCATGCTACTCACACGTAAACCATGCGGTATATTTTCCCGCCTTTTCCAATACTTCTATTCATAATGATTAAGTATCCAGACAATACCAGCAGTGATCTAGATAAAACTAACGTGAAGTAGTAAGATTTGGAACTATTTCACGATAAGCGACAACCCAAGATGTGCGATGCCTCATACCAGTCCGGTATGCACACGATTCTTCAGTGCTAAGAATTTCAGCTTGTATGCGAATGTTTGAAATTCATTATTTGTGTTATCAGCTATCATGTTATCTGTTTCAATAAAATTAGTGAAAACAGATTTGTGTTGGTGATCTTTTTTAACCATTAGTTGTGATTCCAATTTAAACCATACAGATAGTAAAGCGCCGCGCGTCCCAAAACAAGTGCTAATCTGCATGAACGAGAATAAATATAAATTGTAAATGAAATAACACTATACACATTGCCCTTTATTCTGCAAATTACACATTGCCCCGCATTCTGCAAACTACACATTGCCCCGTATTCTGCAATCCCCGTATTCTATAAACTACACATTGCCCCGTATTCTGAGAACTACTGCGGTTATGGAAATCGGAGAAAAATACACCCGTTAATGTTTTAAAACAGTATTCTGCAAACTACGGCGGTAACCGAAAAATACCCGTGTTCACTACCATCCATTATTGATAAAAAAAATAAAACATTTTCTGATTCGAGAATAATAATAAATAATTAATATTTTATTCAGAAGGTAGCGACAATTTATCGGGAAGTTAAATTACCTATAGTAACAATACTCACCAGAAATGTATATAGTTAACGATTTCACGCTCTACTGGCGCCGTGTCCAATTACTAACGCACATCAAAGGTAACTGGCGGTTATACTCAGATAGTGAGCGTTAGCTCAAATAGTGACGTTTTCTTAATTAGTCACGCTTTCGTCAATTTCTCCCGCACGTGCCTCAATAGTGATATGTTTAGATAAACTCACGTTTATTTAATTACTCACGTATTTTTTACATACTGACAAAAGTAAGGAATACTAACCAATTAACTCACATACTCACCGTATGATTATTACTGACCATTAACAGAAATACTGACGCACGGTACAAGTACTGACGGGTTTAAGGAAAACTGACAACACGTATATTTCTCACTAGTTTTCATTAATAGTAACCATAATTAAGCTTTACTACTTGCTCAGAGGATTTTCTAACGCAGAAGCCCAATACTAAAAGCTCTGACGACATTTCTACACACTATGCATGTTACCGTGATTCTCACCACGCCCCTGTTTCTAGGTGTCCATTACTGGTGTCTGTCTACGGTTGTATGCCGTCGGACTTACCGAGATTCAGATAATGTTCATATATATTCAGCCAGGTGTGTCATTATTTTTCATGTGTACCTATACTAGGTATGCCGTTGGTAAAGAAAGGTTTAGAACCACTGTTCTACAGTGACACTTTACTAAGCTTTGCATGCTGTTATCAGAAGTACTATAGCTATTCGGTGTATTTTACTACTGTTGTGATGTTGCTATTACTGGAAGAAATAACGATTAGGAATTACAATTCGTATTCCGTGCAGACCATTGTGGACGTTTTTCTCCCTGGTTAAGCCTTTAAGTTCTGTTTGTCCACTAGTATTCTATGTTAAAGGAAGATGTTTAAATGGAGATCGTTAAGATGAATATTTACCATAGTTTTGCTCCCATAGCTAATTAACTATTGCTGGATCTTTATAGCATTTTGCCCAAATATTTTTAGAGATGCAGTTCAACAATTATTATAACCCAATAAGCAAGACGAAAGGCAGCAAAAATGGAGCTATTTGTCTTTTCGGTAAGTTTACTTACATATACCAATAGAAACAGTAGGAAATGAAGGAACATAGAGACACCATAAGAACATTAGTCACGAATAGGCCGTATTCCTGAAGCAATGGCCCGAGAAATCCCGCTCTGTCCATTGCTGGGTTGGCTTCTGGTACTTGAGATTTTGAGAGAGTGTGTCTATTCTTCAATCACATCTATCTCAAGAACAGCAACGTGACAGCCCTTCGTTTAACCTGTGGCTTCCCAAAAAACTAGCGACAGTGATTTAAGGTATTAAAACGGGCGAAAGTCTAGTTCATCTACACACAGAATTGATTGTATCCGGGTTGATAGCCTCGTTTGTCACGCAATTAGTTTTTCTGCAGTCTTCTGCTATGCACTGGTTAATTGGGCATAATAAAATCGTGAATCATGACGTAACGTTATGAAAACATATTTGGTCCAATTTGGAGTTTAGTTTAAAACGGAAACATATTGTTACACAGTTATATATTGGTTGTTAATCGGGCTATTGACCTGTCATAATTTGGAACAGAAATTTGCTTTCATTAAAGCAGTGTTTAGTGGGATTAGCTCTAATCAAACGAAACAATGTGGGCGTATGTGAATAGACAGGAGGGAGTAAGTCTCTGATGATATTTTACTTTCACTTGATAACCCTAGATTATTAATTTTTTTATGCTTTGCTGTAGCTTTTCATACCATTTACAATTGTATTCAATAAAACCGCTTTGGACTTAATTTTGAGTACGATACTGAAACTTCTAGAACACTATTTTTTTTAGAAGGATACAGAGTATCGTTGTAAATAGTTAGTATCTTTCTGAATTAAGTTTTACAATTTGGTGTACAACAAGGCTCAGTCATTGGCCCTATGCTGTTTGAGTTGGGTGACATTGTTCGAAAGCAAGTTATTTTTCATTGGTATACATATGACAAACCATATTAATTTCTCGGCTTAATTTAACTGAAGTAGAAAATGGTTCATAAACTCAACGATGACCATAATTATTAGATTGAATAATCAATTGTTCGAATTAAATTAGGATCCAGAATCGGTTATCGGTAATAATATGCTTTCCTCGGAATTAAAATCTTGCTTTTAGATGTAAATAATGCTTACTTACAAAGAACACAATTTCTTTTTTTTTTAACTTAGGAGGAGTACCTCACCAACAAATGAAACAACCTTGCTCCCAATTAGGCATTATATAATTACTGTCCTCCAGTGTTTCAAACAAAGTGAGCGATACATTTGTTACACTTCCCTCTAGCGGAGCCTGTAATTCAGTGAATAGTGAAATTACTTAAACTCGTCATACTGATGTCGGTTTTGATAAGAATATGAATCTAGATTGTTGTCCAATTTAACATAAGAATATGAATATGGGATGTCAATTGTGAATAATGTTTGTAATTTATTGCTATTGTTACGTTCTGAAGATCAGTAACATTCTGAAATGAAATTTATAAGTTTGAATGCTACTACTAAATAATTGAATATTGATATTTACAGATTTTGCCACAACACCTTGCCGAACAGGTAATCATTTTAAAACAATAAGTATGTTTATATCTATATGTGTATATCAACGTTATCAGCCTGTTTTGTACCAAATGTGTATTTTATAATATATTTAAAGGGAATTCTCTATAATATGAATTTAATATAATATAAAACTTGATGTAAACGGAATATATTTAACATGTAATTATATACTATACACAATACATAATAAATTGGGAAACAGAGAGAAAAGAGAAATGGGGTTTAAAATTCACTCGACACAAACTATGTCATATGATTCAATTTTTATTTGAATAATTCGCTTGCGCGTATTGGTCTTTGGCAGTGTGGAAACCGGAGAAAATCCACAAGATGTGGAAACCGGAGAAAACCCACAAGGTGTGGAAATCGGAGAAAACCCACAAGGTTGGACAGGGGACCCTACTCTTTGTCACGTACAACCAGAGAATCCAAACCACACCAATTGACTCAATGACAGACCTTATCATTGAGCGTGCACGTGCTAATCATGGGGCCACCTACCCTCTGATTGGGAAACAAGCTATAAAGCTTTTATTAATTCGTCTCCAAATTCTTAAGCTTAACCATTGTGCTAGTATATAAATTTTCCTACTAAAAGTTGCCGAGAGAGAGGGAGAGAGAGAGAGAGAGGGGGGGGGGTAACGTCCACTCGACACAAACTAGGTCATTTCGGGACTAACATGTTTTGATTTTATTTCAATAATACGCTTGCGCGTAGGGGACTTTAGCAGTTGGAGGAAACCATAGAAAACCCACGGGGTTGGACAGGCAACCCTATTCATTGTCACGCACATCCGATGCTTCGAAACCACGCCAGTTGACTCAATGACAAGCTTTATTATACAGCACGCACGTGCTAACCATTCGGTCACCCCCACCCCAACCCAACCATTACAATAATCCCTCTGTGGTTACGAATAACCTCTTTCAGACGGATGATATACATATATTTTATATTTAGGTTGGACACATATCGGTAATAGCTGTTATTTATTCGAGGATGTAACTGTGCGCTCGTACACACAAGCAGAAGAATTTTGTAATGGGTAAGTACATTTTATCACATTATAGTCCACATTTCTGTTAAACCGAACGAATATAAATGAAATAAAATGGGATTTAACGTCCTACGGTTCTTCGATTGCGATTACGAACAAATAGCTGACATCGATGACGGCAAAGAGTTAATTTAAATATTTAAGTATTATAAAACATATTGTATCCAAATGTAATTCTTGTTTATTTAAATTGAATAGTTTCTTTTATCATGCTTTCAAATTAATTTCAGCGAATTCATGTCGATTCTCTCCATCGAAAATGCGGAAGAAAACGAAGCAGTCAGAACATTTGTGTCTGACTATAATCCACAAAAGACCGGTGCCATATTACTTGGTAAGAACTTATAAAGCAAGTTAATTCTTTAAAGACACATTATGGGAGATTAGACAAAGAGCTGGCAGTTGTCACTATAGACGTTAAAAATTTGATAATGTAAAGGGAATTTGTTGAAAAATTCAGTCAATTTGATCCACCCTGAACCGCCGAGATTTTAGCGGTTGAATTTTCGGCTAGCCTCGATCATCATTACTAAATTTGGAACGATAAAAAAAAAGATTTCGATTATCCATTTCATGATTGAATCATGAATGAAAGTTGAGTAGCAAATCGGATCATAATCCAGTAAATATCACAGGCTAGTGATGACATCGAGAGTTGATTGTGGCCTAGACAAGTTAATTAATGTCTAATTAATAACTTAGAAAACATTTAAGGCGTAAAGAAAGACCCGCAATTGGCAGATTTAGCTCATGCTTAATTTAACCGGTTGAATGAATCTATAAAAAGCTACTCTTGAATGACAGCGTCTTATTGTTGCCGCTCTTTACTTCAAAACAAGAATAAAATTTATAAAAAGAAAATTGAAATAAATATAAATTTAAATTGTTTTTTAAATGAAAGAAAATAAGAATTAAATAAAAAAAAAGAGAAAAATATTAAAATTTCATCAAAATAATATGTATTTGCTATGGCAGCCATAGTCCACCATATAGGTCTCATTACACTCGCAAGTACTACGTTCAGGTCCCATGCCATTCAATACATGTCGAAACTGGAATCTGCCCCAGTCAATTTTACTGGGCAACTTTTTACTACTAAACGGCCGCGTGTCAGTTCATGTGAACGCCTGAACCAGTGTGACCGACACAACAGCTGAACTACTTAAAATGCACCACGTTTATAAACGATGCGTGTAGCATTACACAACAAAAACCCAAATATATTTATATTGCCGAAATATCGTGTCTGAAACGGATCTGGGGACTACACTGCAGAATCTCTCTATTTATATATATGGTTTTTTGGGCACTTAGATTAGTAAGATACCGTGAGGTGTTGGAGTATTGTAAATAATTCTTTGATTATTCTATTCAGCATACAAGTACAGTTCGGCTAATAGTAAGTTTGAGTGGCAAGATGGAGAAACAACAACGTACTCACCATGGGCTTCTGGACAAGGAGTGGGTGCTGTTGCTGCAGATGGAGACTGTGCCAGACTCTTTGTTTCTAACGGCCAATGGAAGAATACGTCTTGCGATAAAACCAATGGCCGGCTTGTCTGTAAAACGTCCGTTAGTGTATAAACGCGACGTACATGAGTATAATGTCTTTAATATTATGCTGAACAAAACATTTCCATTCATACGTTATTTAGGATAAAACAAAAACAAAAAATAAAATAATTAAAATTATGTGTATATCCTAATAGAGATATTAACCATTTCAATAAAAATAACATGTTTCTTTTAGATTTAAATTTAAAAAAAAATAAGGATGTCTGTCTATTAGTGTTTGTGATTGGATGTTTCGGTCTGTTTTGGTGTCAGTAACACTATGGAATGGAGTTTATAACGACCTACTGTTCTGGACCAAAACAGGCTAATAAGGACAAGCATACGTCATGCAATGTGATATGAGAGAGATATGTGCCTGGACAGCAAGGGTTATTTGACGTGCACTCCGAAGATGCCAGAGTATCACCATATTGCTTCCGAATCTACACAATCCATCAAAAATTGCTAAGGGCGTTTTATGCATTTTTGCGTTTATTTAAGTGTACTTTATAAGATTCCAAAAATTTACCAAATTTTGCGACCCGAAAAGTGGTAAAAATATAATTGGTAAAATTAAAGATGGCCGACATTCGCCTAATTAATGCGTACAAGAAAGTCATAAACGGTTGGTTTAAAATCCTGTATATGAACATATAGGAATATGATATCAAAATATCGAAAGAGTCCATAAAATAGCCATATACTGACATAGTCACTCGCAAACCTCAGCAGATTCCGGTACCCTACATCTAGCCCCGGTTGTTTGACGCCATTGGAACTGCTTTAAAGGAGCTAAATCGCTAATATTTCGGACCTAGAAATGGACCCAAATGGGTCGCAACGCATATAAAAATGTGAACTGGTTGTATATGAACTGATTTACATTCAATTGTTTCCATTTTGACTCTAATGTCAAATCAGCTATGTCCAACTAAATACGGCATGAGCATCAACCCAATAGAAATATCTCGTGTCTGGTTATTCGAGTCTATTGCGCATGCTCTTTAGATAAGTTATGCTATCGTCGTTTGAGTTGGAGTCGTGGAATTTATTTAGCCTTGTTCATTCTGGTCACTTGTTACAAGGGACGCTGAAACGTACTATGGTACACGATTCGTGTACCAATGGTAAAATGTTTATTTTGTCTTAAATATTGGATATCAGAAGCCTACCTTTCCAAGATAACAACTTCAATGTTGACTTGAAGTGACAAATAATTCGTGTTTTCAACGTGTACGAATTAGGATGATATTGAGTTAGAGACTTGGCTACTTTAAATTGCCGGATTACAAAGTTTTCAATGTTCGAAGCTGTTTTTCTTTCAAGTTTATTTGATTTTCTTTAGACAAGGACAAGTTTGTACTGAAAATTCTGCACACTCTTCGAACGGCGCAATTGGGAGAACTTCTTTCTAAAAGCCGCAAGTTTTCGTAACAAGTAAACCTATGCGACATCGCAATTGTATGGACGTAAGTATATAATCACGTACCGTCATAAAGCCGAGGTTAGATGTAGGGTACCGGAACTGCCGAGGTTTGCCGAGTGCTGACATCATAGTATGTCGTACTAATTTCATCTACGTACTAATTTCATTCTAACTGTTGGCTTTTTCCCTATATAATAAACGTAATTGAGCTGATCGGAATATTACACCTGACATTACAATGACGCAAAATGTACCGTTTATGATGTACTCTTTCGCCATGTATTCTGTGGATGTCATCTTAAACCGCCCTGAAAATATTATCATGATAGTTCATAATCACAGTTTCTTTGGGGACGAGAGGAAGATTCTTGTAGCGCATTGTTCTCAACTAATATATGGCGATCACAAAAAGAAATGGCGTAATATTGCGCCATAGATGACCTTTATTACATATACTGTAATTATTACAGGATCCCAGTTAGGTTTTTGGAACAATGATTTTTTGCCATGGATCCTTGATGTGCTATCACAGTCAATGGACGCTTGAAGAAATGCGATTTGGGAACATCCTCTAGATCCCATAAGTTTCTTAAATACGTATAATTGGCGCTCTGTTTGTCGGAGCGAAAATACAGTATTTTGCTCGGGTATTTGCACTATGCATCAGCGGTATCAGATTATGGGGATCGGGTTATCCCCCAACCATATATCCCAGTTTGTTATGAAATAAATCGGCCGAAAAAGTTCAACCAGATTTTCCGGCGTGGTTTCCCCTTGTCAGGGTAGAGGGGCAGGCAAGGACAGCTTTCTAGTTGTTCATATGGGATGAAAAACCGAGGTCCCGTGTATACATTGGCGTTCACGTTAAAGATCCCTTAGCAGTTGGAATTCGATATAAAAGTGGGCCGTTGAGCGCTTCCCGGGCACAATTTCCCCCATAGCACACTGTATGGCGTATGCCCGTCTTTATTAGCCCAATTTAGGAGCAGAACAGTTGGACGTTAAACCCCATTTCATTTCATTTCATTTTGAAATATCCCTAAAATGGTATAATGGACCAGTTAACACCTCTTAAATGAAATATTGACACCATCATAGTTTAGGAAAATGACTGAAACCACAATCGTAAGCGCCAGAGGTGACCGGTCAGCTAGAAGTCGAAGCGCGAGACTCTAGACCACTAGACAATCCCAACCAAGTCCATAAGTGTCAAAAAGGTTGTAACCAAGGTTAAATCTCATACGAACGCTCTTAGTTTATGAATTTTTCATTCTAAGAAATAGACATTTTTAACGGGGATGATTCATTTTGTTCAACTGTAGTTCGAGTGAATAATTTAGTATGGCAATAATGCCATAAGACAGAAACTAATTAAATAAAAAGTCATATAAAAGGTTTAAAGCAACAGGGAAGTATATTTAGTACATTAATAAAAAATGAGTGAACACGTATTGTGTGGTAAGATTTTCATTCGTGATTACTCTTTGCGGGATTTTGTATGTTCTAAAACTTATTGTTTAAGTAAGTGACTCTGTAGGGAGAAATGAAATAAAATGAGGTTTAACGTCCTACTGTTCTGATTAGGGCCGAAACGATACGCTGTGCCACGATATGATACAGCATGATGTCGTAGACCAACGATAGGGGTGCATCACGATACACACGCCATTAATGTGAAATAGACTAAAGTTTTCCTGAAATAAAGAAAAAATACACAATGTTTTGAATTTATATTGTTTATTATTAGATAAATTAAAATTTTATGTTTAACTTTTAACCAATATTTTTTGCACATTTTTCATTTTGTGCGAAACACTCAAACAGGAAGTACAAAACAGGAAAACCACTATTCTCCCACACCTTCGATTGCAATCTGTTTCACAGAGAATTACTTACGAATTATCTCTGTAACAGATGACTGTCCACAACACGTGCCTTGACTGCACACGCCATCAGACATTGGCTCAACGTGCAATGTTTACTTAACACCTAACTGCTTCGGGCAAAATGATGCATTTTACTCATTTTAATACCCATTTACACTAAATAGGAAATAATTTTTAACTACAAATACTTCAAACGTCTTTATTTATTTTTCTTTTACCTCAAAAAAATGTTTGAGAATTTAATTGGTCTGAGTAGAAAAGTTCATATGCCGTACTCATTAAGCCTCGCCGATGTCATGCTTATCAGTGATTTTAGCGGCCAAGCAAATGTTCACTATGGGATCAGTTTGCTTCGATTGAACAGGCGGGTGGCTTTTCCATTTCAACTTCACCAAGTGTAACACTGCTACCACCAGTACTGGGCGTGAACATAATAGTCGAAAGACTAAGAGAGACTGTTAACCAAAATTTCAACACGTTTTTCATTCATTCGAATAAGAGCCACCAGCATCGCGAGGAAGAAATGACTGTTAAATAAAATGCGATTTCATTGGTGTAAAACGCATGGCTTCCGGTATTTTGTCCAATGGAAAACATTGTCTTGTCCAGCTTCCGAGTCGTATTTTGCACGCGATTAGTAGGTCAGTTTTGCAATGATTGTGAAGTCTGGATGCCCGGGCCTATAGAAGACGCGTGCGGTTTCTAGTCTATTTATAGCTACGGAGGGTTTCTTCTTTACTTAAGCCTTGTGTACGTACGTACTGAACTGATAGGTAATTTCTAAGGGTCCTACATATCTCATTTATTGAACAAATATTGCGATATAGTATGAAATTAATCGTGAACCTTAAATTGAAAAAAAAATCTCGATTATCGATATTCTTAAAAAAAATATCGTTCATCGTTTTCATGGAAAAAATCGCGGTACACCGGTTCACCGGTGAATCCTTTCGGCCCTAGTTCTGATCCTATACTGGGCTAATGAAGACGGGCTATGGGAAATTTTACCAAGGCAGCGGCACTATGCGGTACTCTTATATCGAAGATATCTTGTATACACGGGACTTCCGCTTTTCGTCCCATCCCAACGACTAGACATCTGCCCCGGTCGGGTCCTGCGTCCTGCACCACTGACAAAGGAAAACCACATCGGAAAATCCAGATGAACTTTCTCGGCCAATACGGCATACTCAGCCACCGTGGCTCCCGCAATAGAGTAATTAACGATGTGTGTATTATTTAAAACGATTGTAGGTATAATGGTTTAAACTGCCAGGCCCACTTTTCGTGTAAGCGTTTCCGCGGGCGAAAAGGTCGGTCTAACGCAAAAGTTTATTCATTATTTTTGATGAATTTTTCTCGGAATTTTCATATTTTAATATCTGCATGGTGATTGATCCACGTGATAAATTTCGAAAGGTAAAGGGACATAAAGTTTCTGAAATGATAAATTATTGAAGTCTCTATAGTAAGCATCAAGTTTTGTCGCATGTTTGACGCTCTATTTTGTTCACGCATCGTCGTTGGTCTTACTCTTTAACATATATGTTTAATATCATTGGAAGCTGACAAGACTTGTGCCCCATAGAGGGTCCACAAACTTTGTATATATTTCACATTTTACGTAAAAGGCAGGATAACCCTGAATGAGAAGGTTCGATGACTACCAGGATCAATCTTATCCAAGATTTTTTGATTATAGAGGGTTCACAATATTGATAGATGTATTGTGTGCTTCGCCACTATTTTCGTAAAGGGGAGGGGGTGGGGGCAAATTGACGAGAAATTTCTACCTGATTCTCCGTGACGGTTCTTAAAAAGCAAGTGAGAACTGTGACCTCTGGAGGTTCCACAAGCTTAAAACAAGCGACTTTTCGTACAATAATGAGCAATAACCCAGGACACTGCACTGTTATTCATGCACAAAATCTAACTTATCTGATTAACATATATTGTTTGCTCCAGACGTGGTATAAATAAATTGACATGAAATATTCAATGATTTTTGTTTTGTTCATATCCCTAACTCCCAATGATGACATGGCGTCTACATGTAGAACAATTGTATACGGCACTGCACTCATCCCAGCATTGAAGTCATCCACTATTTTAGTAAAGTTAGTATCGATCTTATACATCTTTAATATAAAAAACTGGATTGACAGACCATACTTTCATTCCCCTTTACGCATTATAGTTTACATTATAAAACATAAAGTTTGGTAAGTCTTTGTCCATCCGACGCATGAATGCCGTGCATATTTCTGGCATAAAGTTAACAAGTTAACCCTTGTGCGTACACGTCGCACGAAAAACTTTGTCGGTAACAAGGGGTAATCTCAGACCCCAGACATAAAAAGGTTTTTGGATGAATAATTTTATTCAAATACGATCAAACCACAGCTTCATATCAAGACTGAACAATAATCAATCAGGCTAAATCAAAATATTTCAGGTATTATCAGTGACGATAAGAATTATAAGATTTTTTTGAAACCATACAAATCTAAAAATTTCGTAATTGCCATGTTCCATGCAGAATAGTCTTTTGATGGGGTTAGTAGTGTACCTTGATTTGCTCTCAGATCTAGATTACTAGAATAACCATAACAATATCATCAGTAAGAACGATTCCTAATACAAAGCTAGCACCGATTGCAGAACAGATTAGACACCTGTAACCAGCAAAATGTTGAAAGGAAAGGGGAGGGGGGTCCACAAGACCCCTGGTGACCGACAACGTAATACTCGAAGTTTCTTGTCAAATGATGAATGTTGCCACTGCCTCACATCCATTCTATTTACAGCATTATACTCGACATTCAGTAGCTGACAATGTATAAAATTCTCGCTAGACAATTATGAACCAATTTCTCACAAACGTTAAAGATACGGTCGTGGGGTCCAAAAATACCCCTTGTATACGCACGAGGTTAAATAATTAGTATTAGTGACACATTCCCGGTTGAGGACGTATTAACAATTAAACGAGAGTTGCTATTATGATATTATTCATTTGGCCAAATGGCAAGATATTGACGTGGTATCGAGTCACCCACACTAAGACGACTGCGGGGTGAAGGACACCGAATGAGTTATTTTTTTAGACATTATGCTAAGTTCATTAGACCTTATATCGGATATAAATATTGTTACAAACACCAGCGCCCAGGAAATCTACACCGATCTCAATAGCCGATTTGGGTTTCACTTTTTGTGTTGTTTTTTTTTTTTGTTTCTGAAAGGGGGTTTGGATGGCCTAGTGATTAGCACGTGCGCGATATATCATAGGGTCTGTTATTGAGTCAACTGGCGTGGTTTCGATTCTCCGGTTGTACGTGACAAGAAGTGTGGTCGCCTGTCCAACCTCGTGGGTTTTCTCGGTGTCCTCCGGTTTCCTCCCACTGCTAAAAATACCCCTACGCACAAGGGAATGGTTGAAATAAAATTGAACCAGTGTTAGTCTGAAAAAACATGGTTTGCGTCGAGTGGTAGACGTCAAACACCTTTTCCCTCCCTCGCTCGTGCTTCCGAAAAATTTCTAAAGAATTTAGTCACAAACAGTTAAGTTAATATTCCACGAAGCGCCGCCGATGTCAAGGATGCTAAATGCTTGTGCTAAATCTGCGTTCCACTGGTCGATTCAAAACACAGTTGGGTCGCGTATATGTAATGACAGGTCTGTATAACAATTTCGGAAATACAAAGAAAAAAACTGACAACAGTCACGCCCAGGAAAAATATTCCGAACTAAAAACCTGGCTGTGGGGTACGAAAAGTATATCATATTTGTTCTCTTCCAAACTTAGCTAATGAAGTTGGGCATGCGCCATGAGAGTAGAATAATTTTATTACTGATTGGATACGTTTTGAATAACAGGCTTTATTATTTGATGTTTCTACGTTGTTGGTCAAAACAATTAATACACGAAATAAGAAGAATTCAATGGCGTTGGCATAGTTATTGATTGGGGTAAGACAGTTTTTCTCTTTTTTTTTTTTAGCAAAAATACATCTTGGTTGACTTATTGTACCTACAGTCTGTTTCATGTGATACTACGACTCAAAAATTGCTTGTAAGTTCTTCCATTTTTAATTAAAATGGCTAAAACTTTGTGAAATACCTGGAATGGTCACTCTATTGATGTCCGTCTTGTGAGAACTAAGTTCAGATCACGCTATATAGCCTTTCTTCCTTGACACAATAATATTGGTACTGAAAACAGCTATGTTTGGCCTAGTTATCTGGAAGAGCCTGAGTGAACAAGGGGTAGTGGCTTTAAGTCGTTTCGCCCTATTTGAATGTGTAGGGTAGGTGGTTGTTTCGGTTCAGTAGAATATAACTCTTTTGAAAGAGTTAGTTACTGGATCCGAAACCACGGTTGTTTGCCCTACTGACTTGAATATTTAATTGTCCATAATTTAAATCAATTAATATTTGATGTGCATTGGCAGCTGATCAGTACATAATGTTATGACGAAGTTTCAAGAAATTTTGAAGTCACTCCAAATTATCCGATGAGCATTTTTTGTGCGAAATAAGGAGGGTAGAAACAGTAAAAAAAAACCCATATAAATCCGAACAAAAATGATATTGTTTCACACAAGCTTCAAAGTGTCACAAGTGTTTAACCCTAATAATTCTCCTTCACTAAACATTCTAACCGAATGCACCAAATTTATAAAGTATCCGTCTACCCTAATGCAATATGCAAGTGTTCCATTTAACGCACAATGTCTACATCTGTGAAATTTACAAGAGAACCAGGGGCGGATCCAGGAATTTTTGCAGGAGGGGGTTTGCCAGGTTTTTGTCACGGAAATCTGCCATCATCGTCTCTAAATTGAGCTTTTTAAACAGAGAAATCATTTTTATACTGATGTAGGATCACTTTGTGATGTAATTTCATTGATCCGCCCCTGAGAACATTAGATTTTATCGGACGTCTAGTCAAGGGAATGAATTAAAGGGATGAAAATTCCAGGTATGCCACAAAGGTTTAACCATTTTAATTAAAAAATGAAGAAATGGAAAGCAATTTTCTAGTCGGGCTATCACCCGGAACAGACAGTAATTAGTAAAATAATATGTACTTAATAGGACATAATAATTGTAATAGGACATAATAATTGTAATAATAATAATTGTAATAGGACATAATAATTGTAATAGGACATAATAATTGTAATAGGACATAATAATTGTGTGGCTAATTTTCTGTGAGCTAAGTGCTAGTTGACACTTGGCTTGAAACGCGTATACTAAAAGTGGGCGTGGTCTGTCTGTGAATGTGTCCGCCCAAAGCGATCGCCAATGATTGTTCTACAAATTGAAAACAAGTATGGCGGCATACTCCGGGCAGCGTTTCGTTTGATTAGAGGTAATCCCACTACACACTGCTATTATGAGTGTATATGGTTGTTTTAAATTTTGATTGGTCAGTAGTCCGACTACCAACCAATCACTAGCTGCCCTACAAAAGCTTTACATTTAAAACGAGTGCCAATATTGGACCAAATATGTTTACATAAGGTTACGCCATGGCTCACGATTTTATTATGCCTAATTAACCCGTGTATAGCAGAATACTGCAATAAAACTAATTGCTTGACGAACGAGGCTATCAAGTCGAATGAAATGTAAACAATACTGTTTGGAAACGAACATATTTTCACCGTTTTTAATACCTTAAATCACTGTCCAAAGTTTTAGGGAAAACTTAGATTAAACGAGGGACTGTCATGTTACTGTACTTAAGTGATAGCTTTCATTGAACGGGGAGAATAGACACACTCCCGCATAAGTTCAAGAAACAGACGCTATTCCAGCAATGTCCAGAGGGGGATATTATAACAATTTTATTATTCAATCTTACTTTTTATATATCAGGTTTGCTGCACATGTTATGACAATCGTATATTATTCCTTACTTTTTATATAGGGGGTGGGGGCGAATGGTTAGCACGTGCGTTAGGGTGACCACCTTTGCTTGATCATATTGCAGGACATCATTATCTTTTTAAACAGGACTGAGGAAGTATGCATAACAATGTTGATATATAGTTACTTCACTTTTCGACATACCAACAATAAAAAATCAAACTATGAAATATTCACGTAGGCTTAAGCTTGATTTGTATTCGTATGCAATCTGATTAAAACACAGATCCAATTTCGTTTCGTTTTTTATAGTTCCAAATTTCGTTATTACTTGCCTTACTACTCTTGGATCTGGAGGACTTGTTATTTAACTTGTGTTCTGCCTGAAATGAGGGGTCAGCCAATCAAATGGTCTGTCGAATCGACCGTTTGACCTTTTCATGCGTGGAACCGTGGGTAGATATTACCAGCGGATAGAAATCAAAACAAAAGTAGATTTTAAAAAGCATGGCGGTCGCTAATTGGTTAATCGAATGACTGACGTTATCGGGTCAATTAATGTCCCGTGCTTGATACCTGACGTCATAGAACGTGAGCTCCCACTATAACTTGTTAGATCTACATGAGTGTAGGCCATCGAAAGTATAAAAAACGAAACGAAATATAGATCTATATTTTAATTAGATTGATTCGTATGTCATATGATAGGCCTATATAATTACCACAAATTTTTGGGGATAATAATACATAGCAACAAAATATATTCAAGTCTTATAATATTCATATTGTATGCCAGCACCATCTTTCATTTCAAAAAAGCAAACACAATTTCTTTTGTAGTTGTAAATAAATAAATTATTAATTTTCACGACAGAACCGTTTGAAAGGGTGCGTGTAAATATCATGACGTTGAATGAAAGTTACAATCAAATGGCTGCCGAATTATCATCCAGGTACATTAATTGTTTATCGCTAAAATTAAATCATGCCGAACGTAATTGAATCCTACTGAGATTTTATCGCTGATGTTTCATCATGCTGAATGCTGTGAAACTTCGGATGGGTTTGATTTTCAACAGATTGATGATTTAATTTAAAAATGACAATCAACACTACACTGTTCTGTAAACGACTCCTCTCAGAATGAAGTAATTTTACTTTCATATTCCCTTTTCATTATCCATTTTTTAAACTATTATTGCCAGAACTGTCGGCTCTTTATCTAAACCTTACGTAATGCATCTAATAACTTTCCCTGATTGATCACGGTGTCGCGCAATATTAATAATACAAGATACCTTTACACCATCATCTGTTATGCATCAATAGGTTATTTGAATTTTAATAAAATGCGGGACGGGTGGTCACCCTAACGTGCGTGCTGTATCATAAAGCCTGTCATTGAGTCAGCTGGCGTGGTTTCGAATCCCCAGATGTACGTGACACGGAATATGGTCGCCTGTCCAACCTCGTGGGTTTTCTCCTGGTTCTCCGGATTCCTACCACTTTCAAAGACCCCTACGCGCAGTGAATTATTGAAATAAAATTAAACCATATGTTATTTTCGAAATGACCTAGTTTGTGTAGAGTGGACGTTAAACCCCATTTTTCTCGCTCTTATATATCGGGCCCGCAGTTTACGAAGCATTCTCAAACTTAAGAATTCACTCAACTTTCAATCACTGCCAATAAGAAATGTATCATTGATCCAGAAACACAAACTTTGCACATAGTTTCTTATTGATGTATTTGATAAATTAAAACAACAAAAGTTTTATAAAGGGTTATATTTTAGATAAAATCAGGCGAACAATTTAGAGTAAATTCTTAACTAAAGTCTGAGAAAGCTTTGTGAACTCGCGGCCATGTTTACTACAGCTTTTATAACAATCTTAACGTTCAACCTTTTTTTATAGATCAGATTTTGTTACAAACGTCTCTCGTGGCGTATGCCCGTCTTCATTTAGCCGTCCGATGGAGCAGAACTGTTGAACATTTTAACCCATTACATTTCCATCGATAAATGGTGGTAATTCGTAAATTACAGAACCATGACTATCATACCTGTAGCTATGGTTTCATTAATATACAAGTATTGCGCATGACTTTTTTTTATTAATCGATGATCTGTTGACGAAATACTTTAATAAATATATTCGTTAACTGATACACGAGAAGTTAACATGTTGAAGTCATTCGCCTTTAACGTACTTCTTTGTATGACCCTGACACACTGGCTGCCGAGTTGGTCAATCGGTTTAAGCACCGATGATTATGGGGTAAAATATAGTTTGATAACATTTGATAAAACGGTCTCAGCATCATTTAAAATGATTTCTGTGAATGAGCGAATTTTGTGTAATTTGGAATGTGAAACTGAAGCAAGATGCGTGTCGTTTTCGTTCAACAAAAATAGAAGAGAATGCCAACTTTTTGATGTAAATCTAAATGAAACCGAGACATGGAGCGATGATGATGGAAATGAAGTTTTTACACTGGAAATAGGTAATATTGTAATGGTCTTAATTGCATGATCATTTTTTTTTTCGAGTTCCCAGTTCTACGGAAAGGACATTAAACACATCTCTCTCCCTCTCCGTATTTAATGGAGAGAGAGAGGGGGAGAAATGGGGTTTAACGTCCACTCAACACAAACTAGGTCACTTCGGGACTAACATATGGTTTAATTTATTTCAATAATTCGCTTGTGCGTAGGGGTCTTTAGCAGTGGGAGGAAACCGGAGTGCCCGGAGGAAATCCACGAGGTTGGGAAGGCGCCCCTATCTCCATGCCACATACGCTCACACCAGGGCTCGAAACCACAGTCGCAAGCCAGAGGTGACCGGCCAGCTAGAGGTCGAAGCGCGACACTCTAGATCCCTGGTTTTAGCGTATGTGGCATGGAGATAGGGGCACCTTCTCATCCTTATGGGTTTCTTCTCACGACTAAAGACCCCTACGCGCTAGCGAATTATTGAAATAAAATTAAACCATATGTTTGTCCCGAAATGACCTAGTTTGTGTCGAGTGGACGATAAACCCCATCTCTCTCTCTCTCTCTCTCTCTCTCTCTCTCTCTCTCTCTCTCTCTCTCTCTCCCGCGTTTCAAGGCCTTGGCGTTTGACTTGAATATGCTCGAAAAATTCCGTGACTGGGCGATCATCGATGACCATCAAGACCACAGCAAGATTTCTAGTGTTTCCACCATGCGTTTACTCCGCTTATGGTCAGACTGGAGCCTGGCAAGGAACACCGTCTACGATGCTTGAGTCAGGAGAGAAGTTGGAGACGTCCCCTAATGAGTTGACCTCTTGGACCCTGTTGCACAAAAATTGAAATCTCCTTAATTAAAGTCGTCTTAAAGGGACAATAACATTCTTGCTGGCTTGGTAGCTCCAGAAAATAAATAATACCCTTATTCTAACTACTAGATGTTTAAATGTCCTACCTGTTGTGTAAATTATCCATTACAACCTATTTTATTTGTCCAGAGGGTTCGAAAATATTTTAAAATCCAAGTCACATTTGAAAAGGTTTACGTTAGACTTTTCAAATCAATTGGTTGAATTTTTCCAATTTTTTAAATTAGGTGTGTTAAGATGAAATTTATATCATCATTTAATTGGAATATTCTAAAATAATACGATTTGTTGACCAGAATGAAGATTGGGACATATTTTTCAGTTACAACAAGAGTGTTATTGTGGCTTTAAAGTAAATAAAACTTCAACTTGATTTAAGATAGACGATTTTCACAAAACGACTTTAAGCATTTTCGATTAAATCCAGTGTAAGTTAAAATAGTGGCGTTTCAAAAAACTATTACAGGGACCATCTTGACTTAAATCAATTTTAACTTAGGACCGCCGTCACCCTCGCCTAACTTCAAATTACGACATTAACAAACATTGATTGATTTTTTTTTTTTAATCATCTATTTTTGAACTATTATAGCAAGAATGGCCAACTATTTATAAAACTCTTAACTTATGCATCTTTAAAATATGATATTAAATTATTCACACTTAATGACTTGAAAATTGGTCAAAACATACAATACTAACGTCAGTGCATATCAGAAGTCTCCTTAAAATTGGTGAAAACACAAAATATCACAAAGTCAATTTAAAGCGCAGAACAGTAGGACGTTAAACCCCATTTCATTTCACGTTTTATTCAGAGGGTGCAAACCTGGCCAGAAGTAAACCCACTTTTAGCAGCAGTATTGTTACTGGTCGTTCGAGTGGTCAGGCAGTAGACGGGGACATCACACCACAAGATTATGGTTTACAGACAGTATGTTTTCAAACACCCATCACAGACCTCAATCCGTGGTTTATTGTTGATTTAGAAGATGTTTATAGAATCAACTTTGTTGTTGTTTACAATGCCGATGATTACCGTAAGTATAGACACGTTAATTTGTGGGTAATTGTTGTGTTTGAATTCATATACGATTTTGGCGTACGCAACTAAAGTACGAAAATTAAATGGTAGCTGGCTTTTTTTTCCCGCACGTATGTACAGTGAATGGCTTAGTAATCCTTGTCTGAATTTGTTGGGGTTTTTTAAAATTGCGTTAAAGTTTTGAATTTTTGTTTAGAACTGAAATGAATTAACTATTAGTCAATCCCCACGATAAAACATTAACAGAATTGATTGTGTATATCTAAAATAGACACGACCGAAGCACAAAATAGTGCCAATATGCCGACGTCAAATCTAGAGTTGTAGATGCTATTTTTGTGAAAAATCATAAGACGTTATGGCTGTACGGATTATACAGCCCTAAAGGCTGCAAGAAGTCTATTGTTTACAATGTAACATTGTGTCTTGTAATGTTGATAATGATTACAACGTGTACGTGACAAAATGGCCTGTGACGTTTAGATAACGTCATATGGATATCATGGCTATTCACTGTGTCAAAGTCACCTCTGCAGACAGGGTGACAATCTGTTTCACAGAGATTGTTGTTGTTCTTAGCGTTTAACGTCCGCTTCCACCGAAGGTGATATCGCAGACAAGTCTTATTTGTCATTTTTTTTTATTTATACGCTCACACCGGGGATCGAAACCACAGCCGTAAGCCAGAGGTCGAAGCGCGGCACTCTAGACCACTAGGCCATCCCAACCCCCATTTATGCGACGGTCGTCTTTTATCTCTGTCCAAGATGACTTTAATAGTAAGTGCAGGTCAGACCACTATAGATAGTTCTAAGGGTGAGGTCGCATCACAATTGATGGTCAAACGTGCGTTGTCTACATCAAACCTGGTAATATGAACTGTTACGGACAGAATTATATATTTTTTTAAACAATTTTACGCCTCCGCGTACTATTTTAAGTACCCATTTATGCTAAATATGGTATACTTTTTATTCAGATATATTTCAAATACCTTTATTTATTTTCTTAGACTTCTTAAAAATGTTTTAGAATTTATTTTGTCGGAGTAAAAAAAACTAAATATACCTGGCTCATTAAGTCTCGTCGATATCATCCACATCAGTGATTGTAGCTCACTGCGGGATCAGTGTGGTAGGGTGAGTTTGTCGTTCAGATTACGATTTTTGTAGAGATAGTGAAAATGTCTTCTTTTCATGGCTATATTGAAGTCATCATTTTAATTAGATCTTCCGACAAATATAATTTACCCTACAGATAGTTGGTCCTCGACATGGCGAATCTATAGGCTTCAGTGACTTGTCTGGAGGTAATTTCTGGCTAATTACACAGTATGAAAACACATCTATCAACTATTGCAGCCATAAAAAAATCTATTGTTGACGATTCTGAATAGCAGTATATATTATTCAGTGTTTTTTTGTTTATTACAGCAGCTTTAGAAATTACGTTTGTTTTATTTTGCTTTATAATTAACTGTACCGTTAGGAGCCGGCATCTTTTGGTCCAGTACAAATGATATCTCTGAAACACTGGTTGGGCACGAACATGATACTATCAGTAGTTTCATTTTACTTTAACAAGGTTTTTAAAACAACTGTGGGGTTGTCCAACGTCATGTTTCTTGTTCCAGCTTTCTGTTATGTTTCGTAAAAAAAAGTAGTCTTGATTATCCAGTCCAGTCAATCATACGTGGAATGGTCGGTAGACTTGTTAAGCGAGACTAATTTTAAGATAAGGGCACGTAACCTATTTTTGACTCACAAGTTCCCGGATGTTATGACCGACACTCGTAACCATCTTTCAGGGTAAGCATTTTTTTCCGTCCACCGGAGCCTGGTCTTATGACGTCATATGTGGATTGTGGGTTAGGATAAGGGTTAGGATAAGGGCTGTGGCCTGCAGATTTCGTCACAGTCTCGAGATGTAGACAGGACTAGCCCTAATCCTAACCCTGGGCCAAGCCTAACCCTTATCCTAACCCACAATCCACATATGACTTCATACGACCAGGCTCCGGTGGACGGAAAAAAACATTTACCATCTTTCAGTGTATTAGTTATAGATGGTTAAATGGTTATAGCTTATTAAGTAGTGACTATTTAATGTACGAAACTGATTTAAAGGAGCTAAATCACTAACATTTTGGACCTAGAAATTGACACAAGTGCGTCGCAACGCATATCTAATTTCAAATCAGTTTTGTTCGTCGAAATAAGCCAGCAGTCCCAATCGAATGCAAATTCTTAGCATCTTGTTATCCAGTCTACATACGCCGTTTGATTTGGTGCAATGTGTCTAGCCTCGTCTCTCGGGTCTTTTGTTACAACTGGGGCTGAATCACATTGGTAAAATGTTTATTTTGTCTTACATATTGGATATCAGAAGACCGTCTTTTCCCAGTAAGATAACAGCATCAATGTTGATTTAAATTGACAAATAATTCGTGTTTCAATGTTGAAGATTTTAAAGCTTGGTATAATATATGTAAATAGTGTGGTGTATTTTTCGAGTTGGTGGGGTTGGGATGGCCTAGTGGTCTAGAGTGCCGCGCTTCGACCTCTAGCTGGCCAGTCACCTCTGGCTTGCGGCTGTGGTTTCGATCCCTAGTGTGAGCGTATGTGGCATGGAGATAGGGGCGTCTTCTCAACCTCTTGAGTTTCCTCCGGGCACTCCGACTCCGGTTTCCTCCCACTAAAGACCCCTACGCGCATGCGAATTAATGAAATAAATTTGGACCATATGTTAGTCCCGAAATGATCTAGTTTGTGTCGAGTGGACGTTGAATCCCACCTCTCTCTCTTCTCTCTCTCTCTCTCTCTCTCTCTCGTAATTGTCGAGATATTTGAGGTGGTGGGGCACCTTAGTGTTGCATGACATGCGTGAAAAGCGATAACCAGGAATACCTTGATTCGGGTTATATCATCTAATAGATCTAAATAGGTTAATAGTGCGTTCATTTCATAAACCGAACTCTTTTAGAATTCTATTAATATAATAATATCGTGTGATAGTATCAAAAGAAAGTGTTATGTATATTTGATGTTGGTAAGGACGGTAAAAAGAACTACTTTGTATGTTTGTATGATTTACATATCAGATTGTCTTTGGTTGAAAACATCAACAAAGTGCTATTATAAACCATTATAGCACCGTTGATCAATACACGGCACCAATCCTATAAAGAGCAATATTGCTATTTATGAAGCGTTATTAAAGAAAAAAGTTTGCCTAATGGAGGGCTTTCGTTTGTCTGCAAGTGTTACATAAATCATTAATAAGACATTTATGTACATCCCAGGCCCATAATCAATGCTCTAGTACTTTAGTAGTAAGTACAAGGTGGTTTTAATTTTCAACAGTTTTAAATACGATTGGCAGTGAATGATTTAATTTAGAAGTGGATAATCGAGACTTCATGTTCATTACAATGGTAGCAATAACAAGCGGAACTACACTGTTCTGCGAACGACGGACGATAACTCTCACCAGACTGCAATTCACTGTTTATTATCATATTTTTAAAAATGATTAAAGTGCGAACTGTGAGCTTTTATCTAAATCTTACATAATGTATCTTCAATTTATAAAAACAGACCCCCACCTATTTATAACATGCTGTATTATGGTTATCTGCAAACTAACTTAATCGTAGAACGTTTGAAAACTCTTATTCTTAAAGCGAGAATTTCATATTTTTAAAATGTATTAAAGTAAAGCCTTAAAATAGATGATGTCTATAAACAGTCCTACCTAGTTAAATAATAATCCTATTAATCCTAAAATTCACTATTGCTAGTTGAGAAATTGGAAAAATGTCATTTTCAACTTCAAATTCAAATGTTTGGAGATAGCTATGGCATTGGGGGTGATACTCGGGAGGCCCGTTGCGTCCATTTTGTTATCTCGACTTGAAAACAAAAAAAGGTTGTATGAATAAATAGGTTGACGATATTTGTAATTCAATTCTATTTCAATCTGATTAAAACACAGATCCAATTTCGTTTCGTTTTTTATAGTTCAAAATTTCGTTTTTACTAGTCTTTACTACTCTTGGATCTGGAGGAATTGTTTTTTAACTCGCGGCGTGCCTGAAATGAGGGGTCAGCCAATCAAATGGTCTGTCGAATCGACCGTTTGACCTTTCCATGTGTGGAACTGTGGGTAGATATTACCAGCCAATGACGTCTATACTAACACCAGCGGATAGAAATCAAAACAAAACAAAAGTAGATTTTAAAAAAGCATGGAAGTCGCTAATTTGTTACTCGAATGACTAACGTTATTGATTCTATTTCCGCAAGATATCGCCATAAAGTGTCAGGAAGATAGATGGGCATTCCCAATCTGTTTCACAGAGAGAATTACGAATTATCTCTGTCACAGATGACTGCCTTCAACACGTGCAATGACATCACCCTGCGTCAAAGACGTAACTATTTCGGGCAAAATGATGCCTTTCACCCATTTTAATACCAAATTTACTTTAAACAGGAAATACTTTATAACTACAAATACTTCAAATGCCTTTACTTATTTTTCCAATACATACAAAAAATTTCTAGAATTTAATTTGTCGGAAGAAAAAAGTTAATATCGGGGACTCATTAGGTCGGGTCGATGCCATCCTTATCAGTGATTGTAGCGGCCTAATGAATATTCACTGCTGATCAGTGTGGGTGATTCCTTCTACCTCAGTTCAAAATTCTACTTGCGGTTTTTCAAACCGAGCATTCCAACCTAAAGTATTATAACTCTGTTGCCATTATATAACTGGATGTTACTGACGTATTCCACTGTCATCTGTGCGTGTTCGGGAAAACAACTAGCCAACCCAACTATCTTGCTACCTGGGCCCTCTGACTGCCATTTGGCATTTTGGGCTGTCAAAAATGATAACAATTATGCGCAAAAATCTAAATGAATCTGAAATCCTGGCCCCTCATCGCGAGATTCGAAACAGCGAAAATGTGTGTTCCAGGATTCCTGGGAGTAAATCTAGAAGCAATTGAAAACAGTTTCCTCGTTCTATTAAAGGGACAATAACACTCTTGCTGGCTTGGCGGCTCCAGAAAATAAATAATAGCCCTATTCTAAGTACTAGATCTTTAAGTGTCCTACTTGTTGTGTAAATTATTCATTACATCCTATTTTACTTGTCCAGAGGGTTTGAAAATATTTTAAAATCCAAGTCACATTTGAAAAGGTTTACGTTAACCTTTTCATATCATCCAGTTTAATTTTTCCAATTTTTCAAATTAAGTGTGCTAAGATGAATTTTGTATCATTAATTAATTGGAATATTGTAAAATAATACAATTTGTTGACCAGAATAGAGATTGGGACATGTTATTCGGTTACAACAAGATTGGTATTGAGCCGTTAAATAACCACATCGTTAAATACAAGAATATGACCAAGGGACTTATTAGCTTTAGTTTTATAGATTGCCATATCTCGTTGGGAGTTCATTGGGATTTTCCGACGTGATTTACCCTGGCCAGTTGTGTAGGACGGAAGGCCTAACAATGACAGCTGTCTATTCATTCGGATAAGACGAAAAACCGAGTTCCTGTATACAAATTGGTGTGCGCGTAAAAGATCCTTTGACAGTTGAATGATATACGAATAGGCCGTAGCGCCACTACCCGGGCAAAATTTTCCCCGCTTGGCACACTGAATGGCATATGCCCGTCTTCATTAGAACAGTCGGAGCAGAACAGTAGGATGTTATTGACCCCATTTCATTTCATTAAATCCATTAGACCCCCGACAATAAAACATTTGTCGTGGCTTACAAATATGATTGTGGAGAATGTTTTATTATTTACAGCTGAAAGACTGCATGATGTTAATTATGAACTGTTTCCTACTAACCCGGATGTTGACAACATGACCATCCCCAACTGCTGTGCATCTGTAGTTAATTTCAATAAGGGCAAAAATATCATCCGATGCAATGAAAATGTATCAGGAAGATTTTTGAGAATTTCTATCCAGAAATCCAATTTCCTGACACTCTGTGAAGTAGAAGTGTATGGCGTTTTGTGTAAGTATTATTGCAAGTATTATTGTAAGAGGGTTGATTGTGTTGAAATAAATTAGAAATGTACACGATTGTTGCACAAAGGCTCAAGAATCAGAAACCGCATAGAAAACGATAAACCCTGAGGAAGGCGATTAATTGAATCAAAATCTATGTACTGCTCGCTTATAACCCCTACTTTCGATCTACTGGTTGGATTATCGATAAACTATTTTAGCGTGTGCTAATAGAATTTCCACGTAAACTCGTCGTTTTTGGCAATTCTATATGGATACCTCACAAACCACAGTCTATAGCCAAAAATTGACCAGTGGCTTTTTTTAGACTTGCAAGTAACTTCTCAATTTTTCTGCCCCAAACTTGGCCAATGAAGACGGACATACGCCATTACGCCATATTGGGTGCTATGAGGGAAATTTTGCCCCGACAGCGGCACTACGAACTACTCTTACATCGAATACCAACTTCAAGGGATCTTTTACGTGCACGTCAATGTGTACACGAGACCTGGGTTTTCGTATCATCCGAATTGAACACCCGCGAGATTTTGAAATTGTACGTTAAAATAGAACCATAGCTTTAACGAAACAACCTCTTTCGATATTTTTTCTTCAGTGGCGGATCCAGGATTTTTTTGAGGGGGGGGGGTGACAACCCCATGTTTTGCCTCACCCTAGTTCCCCCACCCCCTGGATCCGCCCCTGTTCTTGTGATTTAACCCCAGTGTTATTGCTTAGGTAGTTAACGAAGCCTCGGAAAGAAACCCCAGGGTTATATAAAATTGGTCGTTCGCAGTCCAAAGATTTTACGTGCACTTGACTCACGCCCACTCACGGCGATCTCATATCTTAAAGGAGATAAACCGGTGATATTTGAGACCTACAAATTGACCAAAATGGGTCGCAACGCATACAATAATGTAATATGAATGTATATAAACTGATCTACATTCATTCGTTTCCGTTTTTATTGTAATTTCTAATAGTTATATTCGGCGAAATACGCTAGAAGTCACAATCGAATGGTAATCTCTAGCGTTTGGTTAATCCGGTCTACACCGATAGTATTTATTGCACATGATTCAGACAATAATATGACGTCACTAACCTCGTTCTGTGAGTCCCGCGTCACAAATGGCGCCGAAACGCATTATGGTACACGATTCGTGTACAAATGGTAAAATGTTTATTTTATCTAAAATATTGGATATCGGAAGCCTATCTTTTACCGCTAAGATCGCAACATCAACGTGGATTTAAATTAACAATGTCGAAGACTTTGGATGATATTGAGTTAGAGACTTAGCTACTTTAAGATTAAATGTTATTTGTGACTACCAACTGTGGCGATGTTTTCTTGCAGTTGAGAGTGCTAACTGTGGATCCCAATCTTACGACTGTAAGCAGCTTCCAGGTATCTGCATTATATTTAATTATATACATATGGAGAGGTATGAAATGGGGTTTAACGTCCACCCTGTCTGTTCCAACCGGGCTAATCGGGACGGGCATACGCAATACAGTGTGTCGAGGTAAATTTTACCAGGACAACGGCACTACGACCTACTGTTACATCGAATTTCAACTGTCAAGGGGTCGTCTACGTGCATGCCAATGTGAACACGGAACGTCGGTTTTTCGTGCTATCCAAAGGACTAGACAACTGTCCATGTCAAGCCTTCCGTCCTGCATCACTGACAAGGGCGAACCACGCAGGACAATCTGGATGAACTTTCTCAGGTGACAATTCACATTGTCGTTGACGCTAAAAAATATATTTTTAATTTTGCGTTACTGCCGTTGGTTATGGCACAGAATCGTTTCAGACTCCCAATGATATTGTTATTGACCTAGGTTCAGGGTGTAAAAGAAATAATTCAAGGCAGTGACATACTGTGGGTTGTAATTATGAATATTCAAATAATTGAAATGTAATGAAATATGGTTTAACGTCCTATTCTTCCGCTCCGACCATGAAGATGGACATATTATGCCATACAGGGTGCTATGAGAGAAATTTTTACCGGGGAGAGAGAGAGAGAGAAGTGGGGTTTTAACGTCCACTCAACACAAACTAGGTCATTTCGGGACTAACATATGGCCCAATTTTATTTCAATAATTCGCTTGCGCGTAGGGGTCTTTAGCAGTGGGAGGAACCGGAGTGTCCGGAGGAAACCCACGAAGTTGAGAAGGCGCCCCTATCTTCATGCCACATACGCTCACACCAGGGCTCGAAACCACAGCCGCAAGCCAGAGGTGACCGGCCAACTAGTGGCCGAAGCGCGGCACTCTAGAGTACTAGGCCATCCCAACCCCCGAATTTTTACCGGACAGCGGCAGTATGACCTTCTCTTTAATCGACTGCCATTTTACGTGCACGCCATCCAAACTACTAGACAGCAGCTGTCCTTGTCATCCGTCCTGCATCACTGACAAGGGGAAACTACACGCTAGAAAATCCCGATGAAATGTCTCGGTATACGCCATTCAGTGTACTATGGGGGTATTTTGCCACGGTGCATCTGTTCGGGAAAAATTACCTTACCTCATGGCAGAGTCGGTACAGAGCAGTGGGACGTTAACATAGGCGGATCCAATGGCGCCCCCCCCCCCCCTCCATTTTTACTGCTGAAAGTGCCTTTTCTCAGACCTAAATATGTTCGATCCGAGCGTTTACTTAGACGAAAATATCAGCCAAATAGCTCTTGGAATGACTACAGATGCAAGGAAATGGCGGATAATTTTCTTGGCCCCGACCCTCTCTGTGGCATGCACCGTCTCTGCGGTCAGTGCCATCATTTTGTGGCGGCGCCCCATCCCCCACCCTTTTCAAAATTCCTAGATCTGCCCATGGATAAACGGTAGCGTTGTACGGGTTTGGACAGGCGACCTTACTCTCTGTCATATAGCTTGGGTTGGAAGCGACACCATTTATTTTAAAGGCAGAGCTAATGAGGAACTTGTATTTAACGTATCGCTCTTAAGATTGGCTTCGTTTGCTTAAATGATCAACTCGGTTATTATTTTAGCGTTGATTAGGACGTGCAAACACAGGTATAGTCAGGAAAATGCAGTTGACTAACGGTGACATCAAGGTTAACTTGTATGGACAGAAAGGATTTTTACACAGTCAGCACCAATAAAAGTCATATGCAGCATATTGAAATATATTTCTCTTTTTTTAAGGTGGTGCGAACATTGCTCTTAATAAATCATCTACACAAAGTTCACAATTAGCTGGACATGTTCCTGAGCTAGCTAACGACGGTTATATACCAAGTGATGGTTTCGGTTGCCAGCATTCCGGTACCAATGACTTGCAACCCTGGTGGCAAGTTGATTTAGAGAATACATACAACATTACCAGTTTTACCATTGCTAACAGAATCGACGATAAGCAAAGTAAATATTATGTAGTTCCAAGAAGCGGGGATAGTCCAGCAGCCTAACCCCATTTTGAGCCTTGATATTGAAATATAGTCCACCTAATATGGTTGGTGGATATGTGTAGATTCAGAATCCGGATGATGTATGCCACTCTTGAGCCCTTGGGGAAGTTTAAATATTACAGTGACGCCATATACTGCTCGCGGGCCAAATTCAAAATGGAGGCTCATTTTGGCGGGAAACTCATAAAGTTCCCGGAAATGACGTGTAGTCACGTAATATATTGCAATAAAGGTTTCCGGTGGATTATTTAACCTCAATATGTGTCGATTGTGAAAGTGAATGATGCCACCGACACGCCTTTGGGGAAATTTAAATATTTAGTGGGGTAAAATACATTACATATTCTGTCAGACTTCGGATTGGAGTAGGTTTCTGTAATATTTCGACCCACTGAATCCGATGAGCTTGGGTATTGCTCCTAATAGTGACAGTGAATTTCGCTAGGACGCAAAATTCAAAATGAGACTCCAATTTGAATCTGCCCCCCACCCACCCTGGCTTTTACGTTTTTGTTTTCGTATCAACACGTACATTAATAGCTATATGGCGTTAATATCCACTCCACAAACTTCTCTGTCAATCGATATGTTGGCACATTCTACAAACTCTATACAATCAACAACATAAACAAAGCCTCGAAAAATTGCGAAAAAATTCAATGTATGAGACTAAAACATTTTCGTTTCCTTGGAGGCCGTTCACACCAACGGCGCTTTGATAACGCTTTTGTGTTCGTTTTTGTACCAATGTGAAAGGTCCCTATTGGCGCTAAATAGCGGCTACAAATAGTGACCCACAAAAAGTTGTTTTTCGTTGGTGACAGTCAATTTACTACATCTTCATGAGCCAGGAAGAGAGAGAGAGAGAGAGAGAGAGAGATAGATAGGGAGATGGGTTTAACGTCCAATCGACAAAAATTAGACTAACATATGGTTTAATTTTATTTCTATAATTCGCTTGCGCATGGGTGTCTTTAGCAGGGGGAACAAATCGGAGGACCCGGAGAAAATCCGCGAGGTTGAACAGGCTTGTACTGCTTGTCACGTACAACTGGGAAATCGAAACCACGCCAGTTGACTTAATGGCAGGCTGTATGATACAGCGTACGCACGCTAACCATTCGGCCACCCAACCCCACGACCATTAAGGACGGAAATCTATTCTCAAAGTAGATGTGTTCAGAATCACGTCGCCACTTCCGGTTCACAAAACGTATCTCAATGACAGACTTTATGATAGGTAAGCATTTTTTCCGTCCACCGGAACCTGGGCTTATGACGTCATATGAGGATTGTGGGTTAGGATAAGGGCTGTGGCCTGCAGATTTCGTCACAGTCTCGAGATGTAGACAGGGCTAGCCCTAACCCTAACCCTGGGCCAAGCCTAACCCTTATCCTAACCCACAATCCACATATGACGTCATAAGACCAGGCTCCGGTGGACGGTAAAAAACGTTTACCTTTATGATAGGCCTACAGTGCGCACGTGCTAACCATTCATCCATCCAACCCACCAAATTTACAAACAGCAAACGGTGCATGAGTTGTGAATTCCTTTTGCTCTCAGTGATATTGTTATCGGCATTTTTTTTTTTTTGGTATAATTTCAGACGTTGGACATCGATTGTCAGATGTGCGTATCTTAGTCTATGAAACGACACCATCAGCATCAACGTCCTTCACCTTGTGTAAATTTATACCAGGAGTATTTGGCTGTACTATTAGAACCTTTGAATGTGACGGGATAGTTATTGGTAGATGGGTACGGGTTACAAAACCTACCGAGGATTTAACTCTCTGTGAAGTAGAAGTAACAGGTACACTGATGTAACACGTTGGGTGTAGGTGGGTCGAAAAGGGCGGGGGTGGTAGAAATTCACGATATTAGATTCATCCACACTTTTTTGTCCTATATTAGTACATTATAGTTCACAAATATACGAATAATCTCTTTCAATATAAGTTATCAAGTTATATATAGTCTCATTAAAATAGCATTATGCAAGAGCAAAATCTGCTTATTACAGGTCTTTCTTTAGGCCTGAAATGTTATCTAAATAATCAATTAGACATTAATTAACATATCCAGACCATAATAAACCCTATGCTGTCTATATTAATGATTTGAGTAATGATGACCGAGGCTATGTGAATATTTCAAACGCTTTCTTCTCGGCTAATAGTGGATCAATTTAACTGAAATTTTCAGGAAATTATTTTTACACTATCTAGTTTTTAACTATTATAGTGAGAACTGTCATCTCTTTATCTTATCTCCCATAATGTAACTTTAACTTATTTATTGTAATTGGTGTAGGCATATCTATAATTTCAGGGACGGATTCAGGGGGTTTGCCAGGTTTCTGTTACGGAAATCTGCCATCATCGTCTCTAAATTACATCGGCATACATACAAATTGAGCTTTTATAACAGAGAAATCATTTTTATACTGATGTAGGATCACTTTGTGATGTTATTTCATTGATGCAAGGCATTATTTTTTTATGTAGCTGAATCCGCCCCTGAATTTAACTTTGGCGGTTACCTTAAAGGCGCTAAATTGCTAACATTTAGGACCAAGAAATTGACACAAGTGGGTCGCAACGCATATAATGTTGTAATATGAATGTATATAAAACTGATTTACATTCAGTGGTTTCTGTTTTTTTTTTTCTATAATTTCAAATCAGTTATGTTATGCGAAATAAGCGAACATTCTCAATCGAATGCAAATTTCTAGCGTCTGGCTATTCCAGTCCACGTACGCCGTTTGATTTGGTGCAATGTTTCACGCCTCGTCCCTCTAGTCTCTTGTTACAACTGGGGCTGAAACGCATTATGGTACACGATTAGTGTACGAATGGTAAAATGTTTAGTTTGTCTTAAATATTGCATATCAGAAGCCCATGTTGATATACATTGACAAATAATTCGTGTTTCAATGTTTAAGATTTTGGGTGATATTGAGTTAGAGACTTAGCTTATTTAAGTAATTAGTTTATCACTCGTGTTCAATTACAAGTACAGCTGTCTAGTCGTTCGGAGGTCCCGTGTACACATTGGCGTGCACGTGAAAGATCACTTGTCAGTTGGAATTCGATATAAAAGTAGGCCGTGGCGCCGCTGCCCGGGCAAAATGTCACCCAAAGCACATTGTATGGCGTAGGCCTGTCTCCATTAGCCCAGTTTAGGAGCAAAACAGTAGGACATTAAACCCCATTTCATTTCTAAGACGCATTTTGAGAACTATGTATTCTACTTTGATTTAATAAAAAGGAAAGGGTTTAATAAATCCTTTCCTTTCATTTCGTTGCGTTTTATTGTAAAGTATGCTTATATGTATCCAGCTGTATTCTACTTTGATTTAATAAAATTGAAAGGGTTTAATAAATCCTTTCCTTTCATTTCGTTGCGTTTTATTGTAAAGTATGCTTATATGTATCCAGCGATAATGATATAAAACAGTAGAAACTGTACCTGGCAATTAAAGAGCTAGTAAAAAATTGGAAAGGCAGCCAGAGATAAATCCTAGACGATCTTAAGGCTACTCGAATATGTAGTAAGAAAAGATGCATGGGTTACCGCCGACCGGTTTTCCGTCGTCCTCTCTCCATATCTGGGGGTTGGGGTGCTCTAGAGTGCCGCGCTTCGACCTCTGGCTTGCGGCTGTGGTTTCGAGCCCTGGTGTGAGCGTATGTGGCATGGAGATAGGGGCGCCTTCTCAACCTCGTGGGTTTCCTCCGGGCACTCCGGTTTCCTCCCACTGCTAAAGACCCCTACGCGCAAGCGAATTCTTGGAATAAAATTACACCATATGTTAGTCCCGAAATGACCTAGTTTGTGTTGAGTGCACGTTAAACCCCATTTCTCTCTCTCCATATCTGACAAACAAAACATCATGATTTTAAAACGCATTATTTCAACAACCTGGAGTTATTCTTTTAGCAGGGTCTTTTAGCAGCAGGAGGAAACCGGAGGACCCAGAGATAAACCACAAAGTAGGACAGCGGCACTCATTGTCACGTATAACCGGGGAATCGAAACAGAGTCTGTTGATTCAATGACAGATGATACAACGCGCACGCGCTAACCATTCGACCATCCAACCCCCCGATTTTGATACTATTGAAACTATGATATTCACCACAACCCACCCAAAATAACATGATTGAAAAGATAAGATTGCTGATGCACTAAAATAGAACCCTTTGAAATCTGGAAATAGGGGGCTTGGGATGGCCTAGTGGTCTAGAGTTCCGCGCTTCGACCTCTAGCTGGCCGGTCACCTTTGGCTAACGGCTGTGGTTTCGATCCCTTGTGTCAGTGTATGTGGCATGGGGCGCCTTCTCAACCTAGTGGGTTTCCTCTGGGAACTCCGGTTTCCTCCCACTGCTAAAGACCCCTACCCGAAATGACTTAGTTAGTGTCGAGTGGACGTTAAAACCAATTTCTCTCTCTCTCTCTCTCTCTCTCTTTCTCCCCCTCCCCCCCTCTCTCTCATCTGGAAAAAATTACACTGCAATCACTGTCCTATTCATAAGAAGATACCAGAAGACTGTATAAATGCAAATATTGTTTTCTTTTTTTAAAAAAGAAAAGAAATCTTTAGCAGGGTACTAATGGTAAAATAGAGGGTGGGGTCAGTGCCGGCCGGACTGTAGAGCCGAAGTCCCACCTGTCAGGCCATTGTCCAAGTCCCACACAATTTCCACCATAAGAAAATTTTGAAAATTGACAACCGCAAATCCATTTTCCAAGCTTTTTAGACCAAAGCACAAGCAGAAGGATTTTTTTTTTTCATTTTTCTTTCTCTTTTTTTTTCTTCTTTTTACTTTATAGGATTAAGCCCACTTTTTTTAATGAGCTCACGCTGACCTGTCACAGGTAGGCCCAGTCCGGTACTGGGTGGAGTTTAACGTCCACTGAACACAAACTATGTCATTTAGTGACTAACATATAACTCAATTTGATTTCAATAATTCACTTGCGCGTAGGAGTTTTATCAGTGGGAAAGGATCGAGAAAAAACACGAGGTAGCAGAGGCGACTCTACATAATAGGATACATTATACATAATAAGCTATCTATCAAGATGGGGGGGGGGTGGCCAAGTGGTTAGCACGTGTGCGATGTATTATAAAGCCTGTCATTGAGTTAACTGGCGTGGTTTCGAATCTCCGGTTATGCGTGTCATTACACATTCTACATAAGTGCCACACACACACACGCACACATCTCCGTGGCTTTTTTTTAAGAATATATGAAATGTAGTCATTAATGAAACATTAGATGATGTGCTCATAGATTTATTTAAATTATACGTCAATGAAGATAACAATCATGCAGCCGGGTGTTTCACAGGCGTGTAAAACAGGATTATTTCCCTTTAAGTGTAGCTGAAGATTTCAGCAAGTGATTGTTGTCGATGATTGTGGCCTTAAAATTTCGATTTTACCTTCCGATGGATGTGATACTCAAATTGTGAATTTCAAATTTCATCAGCACGAATTAGCTATTATCAATCGAGTGCATGATCATTTGTGATATGCGAGGAAAATTCACCAAAATAAAGTCATTGACATATTTAAACATTTGGGAATTCCCATTTTGAGATTGTACGCCTGGTGAACCACGTCTATGATCCGAAACCAACTCATTATGACGTAAGTTACATCACGTGGTATTTATTAATGGTTACTTCTGTTGCAATTCTATAATCAAGCGTTAAAGGAGGTATAGCTCAATTCACTGGAACCTTAAAATAGACGGGCAAAAAACACGTAATATTATAATATGAGGGTATTTAAAGTGATTTTTAAAACTATTATTGTACTTTCTCATCAATTACATTCGGTGAAATACGTAAACAGTCAAAATTTTACGACTGTCGTTACGCCTGCTTAATCCATTCCACGCCGGGTTTTTTCTTATCATTTTGTCTTCTGGGATATGTTTCCTGTTTTATATCCATAGAATACACGACTCTTGTAGTGATTTTAAAATATTCACTGTGTCATAAATAGTTGATATTATGGTCGCATATTTTGTATGTACATAAATTGAATTCTAATCCGTATTTTTAATTTCGTATATTAAGGATAATATTATGGAGTTTGACCTGCAATAGACAGATTTAGCTCTTGCATAATGCATGTTTAAAGTTCCATTTTCTAAGAAAGTCAAAACATAATTATTTCTATGTCTTTTGCTCAAAATGTTGTCAACTCACTATTATACGATCATGGGCAAAATTTCACAGGCATTGAAATGGCTGACACAGGCTGATTGAGGAAATAGTAACACAATTACCTCCCTTGTTTTCCCTCCCTCTCCATGAACGGCCATCTTCAAACGTTTGAATTTGAAGTTGAAAATGATATTTTTGCCAATTTCTCAACTGGCAATAGTGAATTATAGGATTAATAGGATTATTCTTTAACAAGTTAGGACTATTTATAGGTACAAACTATTTTAGGGCTTTATTTTAATACATTTTAAAAATGTAACTTAAAAATATGCCATTGGAACTTTAAGAGGTACACTGCTTTAAACTAGGGCCGTTTATTCCGTATTTTATCACGTCTGGGACGAAATGTGTAATGCTGTCAATGTATGCCATGTCGATACGATCACTTCGTGCGACGTTTGTCTACGCAATCACTAAAAGTATGGAATAATGCAATTTAAGTCCACTTCAAACTGTGATGTGATACAAATATTATGTTTTCATTTTAAATTGCGGCGTAATGCAAGTAGTTGTTTTTGTATTTTGTTTTGCTTTTAGTTTCTTTGTATTACTGTTACTTTAAGATCCACATAATGCAGGTCTATATGCTCTCACTTTAAATCCGGTCGAAATATTTCCTTGTCGATTATATTACACAGACTATACACATCGTCATTTTGAATAGTGTCGAGGCGTATGCAAAGTGAATGGTTTCTACACTGTTTGTATCAACATAGCTGTTTTGGAACGGGGTCGTATTTTACCTCGGGCTTACTTATTAAGAACTTAATGCGATCTTAATACTACCGACCCAACGTCGTATTTCAAAATTTTAAAGACAAGATTTTCACGGTAAGACATAATTCATTGATTTAGTGTTATTACAGTGGGGATTCCCAGATCTCTTTCCTCGTCGATTTTTAGCCCTATCAACTATAGGTAATGGCGGATGATGTTCGATAGACAGGGTATATGTATTGTTTCTAGAACATCTGATACCACCCCTAACGTAATATGTGTTAGGGCTAGAGAACTTGCCACCTCTTTGCTCTTTTTTGATTGAAATTATTTTCAGTGATAACTATGTGTGTATTTTAAAGTGTGGGAGCGCCCAGTTTGTTGTCATCATTGACATGGCCGCCTATTAACTATATTATTAACTTTAGGTATGGATGATCGATGTTCGATATCTGTGCTGTTTCTAGAACATCTGGTACCACTCCTAACATAGAGAAACTGTTACCTCTTCGCGCTTATTTGATGTTAATTGTTATTCAGTGATTTATTTTCTTTTAAAATGTGGGAATTCCCAGTTCTTTGTCCACGTAGACATGGCGGCCTATCAACGAAAGCTATATACGCTCATAGTTAATGATGGGCGATGTTTGATAGCCAGAGTAAGTCTACTGTTTCTAACACCGTGTGTTAACGTTAGCAGGGGCGGATCTAGAGTATATATTATTATGTAGTTTGTCCCGCCGTAGGTTTATCTGCTGGGTCGAGTAGACTTATTCATGACGTAGGATAGGTTTTCCCCAATATTAGAATACGTCATTATGTGTCATTAGAAGGTCTGATTATACTGGTGTAATAAGACAGGTTTTCCCAATCTTAGGATTTGTCATTATCAATTTATACGTCGAATTAATAACAAAGTGAATATTATAAAATACTTTCAAGCCATCTAAAGTGTATGTTTATTTATTTATTCAATCGTTTTATCTAAAACTGCATTATGATGATTGGTGTACAATGTAATAGCACTATCCACTGTATTCTATTGGCACGTAAAATTATGTGGGTTTTTTTTTATACAAAACTTAGTCCGGTTACACAAACACAAAAACCGTTGCCAGACAATTGTTTGCTACCGTAGCTGTATGGAAAATTATAAAACTTTTTAAAAGAGACAAACTTTTATTATAAATTTTAATTGTATACATGTATTCCGTATTTGATTTTTTAACTATTTACATACGTAAATGATTTGTATTCATTTTTTATTTGTGATACTGTTATTGTCTGTGATACTTGTTTTTATTTATGTATATAAATATATTTATGTTATATTGGTTTAATTTGTCTCGCCCAAAATCACAATGTTTGGCACCATATAGCCCGGATGGAGTTGCCATAAAACCCCATTTCATTCTGTCCTTACACTGAAACGTTTACCATAAACAAATAACTCCTGGTCGAGATTCTGACAACAAGCAAGCGTGTTCGTCTGTGGCTCTATCTAGAATAGTTTCGAATCCCCGGTTGTACGTGGCAAGAAGTAGGGTTGCCTGTCCAACCTCGTGGGTTTCCTCCGGGTACTCCGGTTTCCACCCACTGCTAAAGACCCCTACGCGCAAGCCAATTATTGAAATAAAATTAAAACCATAAGTTAGTCCTGAAGTGACCTAGTTTGTGTCGAGAGTGGACGTTAAACTCCATTTCCCCCCTGTCTCTCTCATGTAGAATAATAAATACAAACAAACTCGGATTACTGATAGCTCAGTGAAGTGTAGTCCAAATTTTCGGGTTTTTTTCGCCGGATTAAAGATCAAAAAATGGCACTGGAAGAACCTTGGATCCAATCAGGTGAATTCTCAACTTTCCTCATGCAATTCCCGAATAAGCAGATTTCAATAACATTACTCTGCTTTATTTAATAGGTAAACAAAACCAAATGGCTCGACTTCCGCAAGAAAGTTATGTCAGAATACAACAGTGTACTGAGTATATTCTAGAAAATATGGTAAATATCGAAAACGTCACTGATTACCTGTTCAGCGAAGATGTTCTTTCTATCGACCAGATATCTGAGATTGAGGCTAAAGTAAAGGGACGACAGAGAGTAAAGAAATTTCTAAGTATTATTATGAATGAGTGTAGCGATTGTTATGACCAGTTCCTGGAAGCATTGAGAGAAAAGGGGTTTGCGCAGATCGCTGACCGAATAGATTCCGGTATTGGTAAGTATAATGAGATACATTTTGTGAACCGGAAGTGACGACGTTGATTCCGAGAATAGATCTCTGTCCTTAATGGTCGGGGTTGTACGTGGCAAGGTGTAGGGTCGCTTGTCCAACCTCGTGGGTTTTCTCCGGGTACTCCGGTTTTCTCCCACTGTTAAAGACCCCCACGCGCAAGCGAATTATTGAAATGAAATTAAACCATATGTTAGTCCTGCAATGACCTAGTTTGTGTCGCGTGGACGTTAAACCCCATTTATCTCTCCCTCTCCCTTAATGGTCGCTATATCAATATTTGTAATATGGTTTTAATCCTTTTTACACCTTACTACACATTTTTAATTTGGAAGCAGAGTAAACACTTCACACAAAGTTTTGTGAGCCGGTAATGAAATGAAATGGGGTTTAACGTCCCACTGTTTTGCACCTAACCTGGGCTAATGGAAAACGGACATACGTCATACAGTGTGCTATAAGGGAAAATTTTAGCCGGACAGCGGCGCTATGGCCTACTCTTATATCGAACTCTAACTGCCAAGGGATTTTTTACGTGCACTCCAATGTGTAAACGGGACCTCGGTTTTTCGTCCCATCCGAACGACTAGGCAGCTGTCCTTGTCAGGCCCTCTTTCTGTATCATTGACAAGGGGAAATCACGCTGGAAAATCGAGATGAACTTCTCGGCCAATGCAGGGAACATCTCCTTTGAGCTCAGCCCAGAACAAACACACATACATGTAAACCATCAACGTCGTGAATGGCCACCGTTATAATATACATTAGTATACTCATTTGTAATGTGGTTTTAATCTGTTTAACATTTTCTTGCAAACAAAGACAAAATAAACGTTTTCAATTTTATTAAATGGAAGCCGAGTAAACACTTCACAAAATTATCAAGCAAAGTAAGTGTTTTTGACGAAAATCGTAGATCTTGTTGGCCTGTCTCTTTTTTCAAATCAGCTAATTTTGTAAGTTTCGTATGAAATTTCAACATGGCCAAATGTGTAACTATGAATCCCCCCCCCCCTCCTGCGACAGATCCCTGTACGCAAGAAAATTATTGAATAAGATTTGGAATTAAACCATAGTTTTATTTCTTTAGTATTGTTGTATCGTAATTTGATTTAATGTGTTTTATGGATGGCTCATAACACTTCTTATTCTTCCACTTTCATGTAGATGACAGTCGACCTATAAATGGGTCCATTCAAATTAAAACAGAACCCATCTCATCACACTCAATGCCGAATAGAGACCGGAAACCAGATATAAAGACAAACCCGGGTAAGTACATAGTGATGTGTGTCGTGTAATTATTGTAAATGGATTTTTTTTCACATACGCGCAAGCGAATTGGTGAAATAAAAATTGAAAAATAATAGTCTCAATCATCCACTGAATCATTAAATCGTGAAGGGGAGTTATGCAGCAAATCGGATTATAATCCAACAAATATCGCAGGCTAGCGTTAACATCAAAGATTGATTATGGTCTAGAAAGATCTACAATAGACAGATTTAGCTCTTGCATAATGTATGTTTGAATACAAAAGTTATATAATCAACCAAGTTCGAATCCATTGGATCTAAAAGGGGCCCATCAAAAGATTTAAGAGAAGCTTGTAGCTGGCTTGTTGTTTTTACCATAGCGTGGTTTTCCGCAAACAACGTGAGCGAATCCGCGACCTTAAGGCTAGCGACCCAGCGTCTTACTCACTGTTCCACCGCGGATCCCTATCCAACTTGGACACAATGTTTCCGTTATATATTTAATGTACATGTCTGTTAGTTATTATTGTTGATTTGTTTCTTTAAAAGGTCATGTCGAGAGAGGTCGAATGAGAAGTGACCATTTCGAAATATGGACAACATTACACGAAGATGCGGTGACACACTTTAGTACCCAGCTCAGAGAAGTCACGAAAAAATTGGCGGCAGAACAAATCATAAGTGAAGACGACATGGAAAAAATTAATAGAGAGACAAAAGAAAATTATAATTTAGGGGGCGCTACAAAACTTGTGGAGATTCTTGGTGAGCGTGGTGATCTTGTGTTACCACGAATTAAAAATGCTTTGAGAAATATTAACAACAAAGTCGCCGATCTGATCGAAGACGAATTGAATGAGTTGGGTCGTAACTAACTATAAAAATATATATTTAAAAGCATAGTAACTCAATTTACAGTATAATCACTTAAATAGATGGCCACCAGATGGCGCCACGGTACGCATTATTTTGACCGATTAGAAAGCAGAAAACTTTATTGCAACTTTTGATAATCTTTATGTATTTATGAGACAGAAGTGGCCACTAAAGGGGCGTGTGTGAGGTGGCGGGGGGGCGTAAAGGAGGCATTTTTTGTTAGTAACTTGAAAACGTTTGATGTGTTTTGATTTACCCTGTAACCTCGGCACTTAATATGAAGCCTATTATATAAATATAGTTTCTAATTATTCCATTCTAGTTATTATGGGGATGCTCGATTCCCAGTCCAGAACGTCCCGAATCGACAGAATTACAGTCGAGTGACGCGGAATTCAGTCCTCTCACAGTTCTGCCAGTCCCGACAGCTGAGGTGATTGGTTGAGATATTTTTTATAGAGTCGACACATGCGTTGTACTCCGAAATTCTCCTTTTCACTCGATTGACACCGGTTTTGGAATTTAATTCCGGAACTGTGAATCGAGCATCCCCAAGATAAGCTGACATAAGGGTAGTTAAGCCAACTAACGAGTTGTTCCCTTTAATTATTAAATATCTTCAGAAATTTTCTACTCACTTACCATTTCTGCTTTGTTGGATGCCACATTTAGGCGTTGTATACAAATGGAATGAAATGGAGCGTAAAGTGACGTATGATGCTACGGCCTTCTTTATTTATAAACCGCTATTGTAATAACAACCCCGAGTCTAATAATGTAATAAAATTTCTCTTACCCCTATTGTAATATCAACTCATTTTCTAATAAATGTAATAATTATAATAATGTAATAAAGTTTCATTTATCCCTATTGTAATATCAACCACCTTGTTGATAAATGTAATAATTGTAATAAAATTTCTCTTGGCCCCTTTTGTGGTACTAAATCATATTGTAATAATTGTAATTAATGTGTTTGGCCATGCCAATAAAATGGAGGTCTAATTTTAAAAGTCTATAGATTTTGATCACCATTTCCGCATGAATTATACCAGTACTGGTGCGTGTTTATACAGCATAGAATATATTATTAAACAACCCCCCCCCCCCGGAAACATGTTCGAAAGCCGTTAGTGAACGAGTTTGGAGAAATTAATAACATGGAATATCAAAGCCTATTGTAATCATTGAAATCTAAATATACGTAAAGCATCTACCAACATTATTTTGCATCTAAATCGGTGCGACAGCCAGCACCTTGTACATTAGGTCACAACATATAAATAGACAAAATGGCCAGAGATTTACGCAAGCAGGCTATAACGCCTCTTCAAAATTATTTTGTATCTGAATCGATGCTTGGGTCGACGTGGACCACAAAAAGAAATGTAATTCACCCAAGCATGTTGTAAAGTCAGTTCAAAGTTGGCGTCAGAGGAAAATCTCGTGACGTTGTAAACACGTTTGTCATCATAATTACCGACGGCCATTTTGCATCTAGTCATCTGGGTGGGACGAAAACCCGATCCCTTGTACACATTAGTGTGGACGTGAAAGATCGCTCTTGCAATTGGAATTTGGTATAAAAGTAGGCCATAGTGTTGCCATTGTCATCCTAGCACACTGTATGGCGTATGCCCGTCTTCATTAAACTCCATTTTATTTTATTTTTCATCAGAACTGGTTTCTTTTTATTTGAATGATTAACCATTTCGCGGTTGAAACAATGAGGGTATTATTGCTAGACAGAACTGGACAAATTCACTGGAAAAAACCCCACGGGAATACAGCAGTACGAAAATTGTTTGCCGGGGGATTACACAGAGCGGTCACTGAATACCCCACCCCTCCCTTTTACCCTTTGAAAGATATCAAATATCGTTTTAAAATAAACTTTGCTTCGGATAATAATATGACATGATAACCCCACCCTCCACATCGCTTTCACCCTCCCAAAGAAAAAAGAATATCTTCTTAAAATAAACATATTTTATATTCATGTTTCACCATATATTTATGTTGCTTTGCTCATAGCCAAACAATAAACCAAATAAAAACACATATTATGTGGGCGGAACAGATTACGGAAGGTAACAAATATATCGAAAGACGTCTCTGCCTTTAGAAAAAGGTGGTCTTTAATAAAGGCGGAGGTTTTGTATTATTAAGATAGTCCAAATATAGTTAAATTTGTATTGCACTGATGCTTTGCCATAAAAGCTTGATTGTAAGCGACTTTACTGGTACAAAGGGAGTATAAAAAGGGCTAAGTATTTGAATTAGTGCAAGAATGTTACATTATAACAGGAAGGTTGAGTGAAGGGAATGGGAGTCTCTTTCAATCTTTCTAAATAGCTCGAATTTCTTTAAAATGTATGTGACAAAGGGCGTAGAGACGCTGTTTCGTATGACAAAGACAACTGTCTAGGCGTTCGGGTGGGACGAAAAGAAAAAAACGAGGTCCCGTTTACACATTGGTGTACATGTAAAAGACCTATTAGGTGGAATTCGACATAACAGGACAGTACTGTAGGACGCTAGACCCCATTTCTTTTCGTTTTAAAAGGAATGTTCTCCCTTTATTGGGTCACTTAATGGTATATTCCCTTCGCGAGCCTCAACAGAGCGCATATAAAAAATTCAAGAGTACCGAAACTGTTTTAACTCGTGTTTCAAATGTAATCCCTTGATAACCAAAAACGTATTCCCTTTATTGGGTCACTTAATGGTATATTCCCTTCGCGAGCCTCAACAGAGCGCATATAAAAAATTCAAGAGTACCGAAACTGTTTTAACTCGTGTTTCAAATGTAATCCCTTGATAACCAAAAACGTATTCTTTTATTATTATTAGACCTGTCTGCTGCCTTTGACACAGTCGACCACAGCATTCTTTTAAATCGTCTCTTAATTTTTAGAAAGTTATTAAATTGATAGGCAGCAATGGGTTGTTGTAAATGGTAAATATTCTTCTCATTGTGTTTTAAAATCTGGCGTTCCCCGGGGTTCTGTCCTTGGTCCTATTTTATTCACGTTATACACCTCACGGCTTTGGATATAGTTAGAAAATATGATTTACAATTTCATTTATACGCAGATGACACCCAATTATATATTTCTTTTTCATCTAAAAATCCAGATTCTTATGTCAGCTCAAAAGTAGTTATTGAAGAATGTATATCTGAAATTTAATTGTGTCAAAAAACTTTCTAAAATTAAATGATGATAAAACTGAATATTTATTAATTGGCTTAAATAAACAATTGACAAAAACTGACTGTAAATCTCCCTTCTTAATTGGTAATAGTGAAATTAACCCCTCGTTACTTGCACGTAATATTGGTGTAATATTTTGATATGAATATGAATATTGAAGCTCAAGTAAATCATATATGTAAATTGTGTTATTGTAATATAAGACATATTAGTAGAATACGTAATTTTATCCCCTTAGACTCCACAAAAACACTTGTTAATGCTTTAGTCACGTTTAGACTGGACAATTTTAATTCGTTGTTGGCTGGTCTTCCAGCCAAACTTTTAGATAAATTTCAACGAGTCCAAAATACAGCTGCACGCCTTATTATACGCATTAAAAGATATGATCATATTACCCCAATTTTACAAAATTTACATTGGTTACCTATTGCTTATAGAATTTATTGTTAACTTTTAAATGTTTGAACAAAAATTAGCACCTGTTTATTTATCACCAGGGCGATGTTTACGCTCTAATATTCAAAGCTGCTAACTTTTGGCCAAAGATCTTTTAGCGTTCAAGCACCAGCTTTATTGAACAAAGTTGACGTATGATATTAGGTCCTGTAATAATGTTGATACTTTTAAGAAAAAACTTATTTTAAATGTGTATATATTTTTTGCAATTTATATTGATTCAGATGTTTTATATTTATACCATTGAACACGTGTATGTGAACGAGGGGCTATAACAAATGATTGAAATAATATATCTACTGCGTATCCAGATGAGTGGGGGCAGTGGTTTCGAACCCGCGGCTGCTAATTCAAAGCATTTTATTTACTATCCTCCATTCATCGACATAACATCGAATAAACAAATGCACTAGGATTAGACAAAAAAATAACATACTTTAAAAAAACTTTGTTGTTCAAGATAACAAAAGGTGTAATAACTATCAACTCTCTCCTGTAATAGATATTTCTATAAAGGTGAAGGGAGTGGGTGGCCGAATGGTTAGCGTGTGCGCGTTGTATTCTAAGGTCCATCATTGAGTCAACTGGCGTGGTTTCGATCTCCAGGTTGTCTTCTAGGGTTTTCTCAGGGTCCCCCGGTTTTTTCCCTCGGCTAAAGACCCCTGATATGCGCTTAGATAATTACACTCCTCCAAGAAGTGTTGCACAGGCAATCCTACGCCTTGTCACGTACCACCGGGGAATCAAAGCCACGCCAGTTGTCTCAATTACAGGCATGCGCGAACTTTTCGGTCATACACCATCGCTTTATAATATCTAACGCCCGCTTCCACATAAGTGATAACGCAGACGCTGCCAATCAGAGTTACCACTCCTTGCTTTATACTCCCACTCGGTTGGGTGGGACTATTTGATACACCTATTCAATACTCTTACTATTCAAACCGTCGTATGTATTATGATATTTCTATATAAAAGATGAGCTAGTAGAATTTTGAAACTTAATTTTGTCGTACTCTCAAACAAGATGGGGATAATTAATAATTTAACGACGGTTTTATTAATATTGGATACTCTAGGTAAGTATTAAATTTTTTATATTTTAATCAATAAAATAATGATATAATCTTGATTTGTCGAATGGAATGTTGACATGATTCCTGTTTTTCCTGATTTGATATCATTGCTATGCGCCAATATATTGTGGAACATAGCATTCTTTATTTATTTTTAAATTGGTCCTGCTTCAAAGAGGTGACATATTTTTCATTTAGACCCACCTCCCCCCCAGCCCCGAAAAAAATGCTCTAATCATTTGCTATTTCGATAAGTGATAAACCAATCAAAACAAATGCCTCACTTTTCTACGGTCTTGCCCTGGTCGTTTTGTTTTTAGTTCTAAGTATGCCAAGGGCCTTAATCTGTTCCTACGCCATATCCGGGGCCCGGGTTTGCGACTCGGTTGCATCGCTGGCAAAGGGGCCACACATGGAAATTCCGGGAAGCTGTCCAAGCTATCACAGGTATCTAACCATAGACCGCCCTGTTGTGAACCAGCGCGACACCCAACGAGCGATAGTGACGAAACAAGGTCAAAATTTTCTTTCGAAAGAATGCGCATAATTACCAATGTTGGTCAATAATGCAATCTAGAATGATGGTTTATGTTACATATTGGGTCTGCTTTATTTAATTCCAATTTCAGTCCTCTTTAATTTGACTGAAAAAGGAAGATGTCACGTGTCAGGACTCAGGGTTCTGATTTCATAAAATTTGCGGGTAATCCCTCATTCTCTCCACCTCGGACCCCCCGCTGATCTAGTTTCTGTGCTCGCCTTTGATTACAGCATAATATTTTTTTCAAAGAAGTAATCTTTAGGGCATGACAAATTTTAAATATTATGCTTATTCTCTTGAATGAAAACATTGTTGACGTCGTACTGTTCTGCAATAAACGCTATACAGGGAAATTGTGAAAAGTACAGTGTGGGCTACTTTTATATCGAAATGAATCTGCCAAAGGTTCTTTTACGTGCACGCCAATGTGTACACGGAGACCATGATCTTCGTACTTCACGACTAAACGCTTCCCTTGCCAGTATCTTTGCCCTGCACCACTGACAATGTCGGATTGCTGGAGGCGGATGAAGGAGGGTCCGATGAAATATCTTTTGCAATACAGGGGTCAAACACGTGACCTCGAGGTTAATGACCTAACGTCTTACTTATTATTGTTTATATCATCTTAAAGGAATGGTATGGAGTGTAACAGAAAATGGATGTACATTACAGACATGTAAAGAAAAACACGAGAGATCATATCCAGGGGCAAGTAATCAACAGGAGAAATGCCAGTAAGTTTTGACCTTTTTGTTTTAAAATAAATTCCAATATATAACTCAATGGTTAAAGCCCCAATAAGACTCTTGTTGTAACTGATTAATATGTCCCAATCTTCATTCTGGTCAACAAATCGTATTATTTTAGAATATTCCAATTAAACGATGATATAAATTTCATCTTAACACACCTATTTTAAAAAATTGGAAAAATTCAACCAATTGATTTGAAAAGTCTAACGTAAACCTTTTCAAATGTGACTTGGATTTTAAAATATTTTCGCACTCTCTGGACAAGTGAAATAGGCTCCAATGGATAATTTACACAACAGGTAGGGCACTTAAACATCTAGTACTTAGAATAAGGGTATTATTTATTTTCTGAAGCTACCAAGCCAGCAAGAATGTTATTGTCCCTTTAATGAACGTTTTGTTTTAATACAAATTCAAATAAATATAATTAAGTAACTCTTTGTTGTGAGAAGCCCAATTCAGTGCCAGGGATGGAAATGTTGGCCAGACAGCAGAGGGTTGCGTACAAATCAATGTGAAGACGGTTGGTCAAGCCCGAAAGACTAAGCTCACACAGGACCCCCGCCCCTCCGCAATATCCCAATCCAATTTTGATATTGTTTATTTTAAATCTATTAGAAATCAAAACCACCCGAAGTACTAAAGAGTTGATAATTTTATCTGAATTATAAATTAAGACATTAATTAACTTATCCAGACCATAATCAATTCTCGGTGCCATCGTTAGCCTGAGTTATTTACTTGATTAAGTTCCGATTTGCTGCTGAACGCTAATTCATGATTAAATCAATTTTTTTTTAGAATCGAGACTATGTTTTTTATCGTACCGACTTTAGTACCGATGATCGTGGCTAGACCCAAAATTCAATCGCTAAATTCGCAGTTCAGAGTGGATAAATTTGACTTGTCCAACCCCGTGGTTTTTCTGCGGATCCTCCGGTTTCCTCCCACTTCTAAAGACCCCTACGCGCAAGCGAATTATTGAAATAAGAATTAACCATGCTAGTCCTAAAATGACCTAGTTTGTGTCAAGTGGATGTTAAACCTCACCTTTCTCCGTTCATAAATTTGAACCTAAATACCATTCCTCTTGAAGCGCAATGACCTAGTTAGTGTCAAGTGGGCGTTTAACACCCCCCCCCTCTCTCTCTATCTTTCATTAAATTCCCCTTTTACTATAATATTGAGAACTGCCAGCTCTTTATCTAATCTCGCATCAATTTGTCTTAAATGTCTAGTTATGATTTATATAACATTTGAGGCCAAAGGACAGATCTGCATTAGGCAGGTTTTGCTTTTGAATTATGCATCTTTAATAAATGTTTAAAGATTAATTTATATAACATTTGGAAGTCAAACAATTTTTCTCTAACATAATGTATCTTTGACATATTTTGTAGATTGGTGAATGAATATGCCCAGTGTGTCAATGTAAACACTAGAAAGGATTGTAGTGAAACGGATATTGAAAAATCAAATTCAACAGTCATTGGTTTACAAGGTGTATTAAATTGTAGTACGTATTTATATATATTTATATATAGATAATATAGGGCGTATATAGAATTTGTTTACTTGTATATTGGGCAAGTTAAAAGATTTACTTATTCAATGAATATAATTTATAGTTTTTAAAAGGTTTCTCCGTTGTGTATCTACGGTTACTTTCGGTGTGTAACTAAATGCCTTTATCGCCCAATAATAATACATTCTACAGTATGTGTGATAAATTTCATAATGTACTGCCATATCCCTTTAGGAGATATCATTTTACATGAATTTCATTGGTCAGGTATAAAGGAACTACTTTTTTTTACTTTCAAAGAAAAGTTCATTTTTTTTTTAATTGGTCAGCAGCAATCCTGTATACCAAATTCTACCATCGTGCACTACCTCGATCACATGGTCAACACTACTATATACTATCGGGGAATCACGGTGGCTAAGTGGATAAGGCGCTGGTTCGCTAGCCTGGAGGAGGTCGGGTGTTCGATCCCTGCAGGGGTGGGTGGGATGGCCTAGTGGACTAGAGCGCCTCGCTTCGACCTCTATCTGGCCGGTCACCTCTGGCTTGCGGCTGTGGTTTCGAGCCCTGGTGTGAGTGTATGTGGCATGGAGATAGGGGCGCCTTCTCAACCTCGTGGGTTTCCTCCGGGCACTCCGGTTTCCTCCCACTGCTACAGACCCCTACGCGCAAGCGAATTATTGAAATAAAATTAAAAACCATATGTTAGTCCCGAAATGACCTAGTTTGTGTTGAGTGGACGTTAAAACCCCTTTCTCTCTCTCTCTCTCTTTCTCGATCCCTGCTTTGGCCGAGAAAGTTCATCTCGATTTTCCGGCGTGATTTCCCCTTGTCAATGATGCAGAAAGAGGGCCTGACAAGGACAGCTGCCTAGTCGTTCGGATGGGACGAAAAGCCGAGGTCCCATTTACACATTGGAGTGCACGTAAAAGATCCCTTGGCAGTTGGAATTCGATATAAGAGTAGGCCGTAGCGCCATTGCCAGGGCAAAATTTCCCACATAGCACACTGTATGGCGTATGCCCGTCTTCCATTAGACCAGGTAAGGTGCAAAAGAGTAGGACGTTAAACCCCATTTCATTTCATTTCTATTACTACCGCCATACACTATACCCCCCCCCCCCATAACATGGCCCGTGGCCAAAACTGTTATTATTCTGTATGCCCATTAATGTCATCGTACGCTACCCGAATCACATCACATGTACGACACGGTCAAAAATATATGGATTCAACTACATAGTTGAAAATATGCCATCGATAAATTCTATATTTACCGTTTAATATTGTTCAAAACCAAAGATAATGAACTTCGGTTTTGCACGTGACTGCATTTTACAATTATTTCATTTATTTCAGATACTGCCTCCACAACAAGTACAATACTGGCTTGGATTGCATGTTTGGTGACGACTACGTCACTACGCTTTATATACTGAACAAATTCGGCAAAGACTATTACTTCCAAAATTTTACAATCTGTCATCCCCATGGGTGTTTTAACGCTTATATTAACCGCAACCTTTGTTCAAAGCGGGACTTGGACCTAATATTAGTAAATTTATATTTACAAGGACAAAGTTTCTTTGGCAACGAAACAGGCCGGATTAACTCCCGTGGCGGCCCGAAGCAAAGAAAAGATTGTGCTGTCTCCATATGATACCGGATAACAACGACATTAGACAGTATTGAAACAAAGTTTAAATGTATGCTGAAATCAAATTAGTTTTGTTGGATTCTGGTGGCTCAGGTGCTATTGGCTTTCGCACAAATTTCTCGACTCACGACTGAGCTAGCTGAGAACCCCAGAAGTTGTTTTAATGTTGATGTATTCGCAAGTTTAATACGGTGTATATATATCGAACTACTAATAAATTATTAATGTATATCACGATAACATGCATAGTGTGTAGAAATGTCGTCAGAGCTTTTAGTATTGGGCTTCTGCGTTAGAAAATCCTTTGAGCAAGTAGTAAAGCTTAATTATGGTTACTATTAATGAAAACTAGTGAGAAATATACGTGTTGTCAGTTTTCCTTAAACCCGTCAGTACTTATACCGTACGTCAGTATTTCTGTTAATGGTCAGTAATAATCTTACGGTGAGTATGTGAGTTAATTGGTTAGTATTCCTTACTTTTGTCAGTATGTAAAAAATACGTGAGTAATTAAATAAACGTGGGTTTATCTAAACATATCACTATTGAGGCACGTGCGGGAGAAATTGACGAAAGCGTGACTAATTAAGAAAACGTCACTATTTGAGCTAACGCTCACTATCTGAGTATAACCGCCAGTTACCTTTGATGTGCGTTAGTAATTGGACACGGCGCCAGTAGAGCGTGAAATCGTTAACTATATACATTTCTGGTGAGTATTGTTACTATAGGTAATTTAACTTCCCGATAAATTGTCGCTACCTTCTGAATAAAATATTAATTATTTATTATTATTCTCGAATCAGAAAATGTTTTATTTTTTTTAACAATAATGGATGGTAGTGAACACGGGTATTTTTCGGTTACCGCCGTAGTTTGCAGAATACTGTTTTAAAACATTAACGGGTGTATTTTTCTCCGATTTCCATAACCGCCGTAGTTCGCAGAATACGGGGCAATGTGTAGTTTGTAGAATACGGGGTTTGCAGAATACGGGGCAATGTGTAGTTTGCAGAATACGGGGCAATGTGTAATTTGCAGAATAAAGGGCAATGTGTATAGTGTTATTTCATTTACAATTTATATTTATTCTCGTTCATGCAGATTAGCACTTGTTTTGGGACGTGCGGCGCTTTACTATCTGTATGGTTTAAATTGGAATCACAACTAATGGTTAAAAAAGATCACCAACACAAATCTGTTTTCACTAATTTTATTGAAACAGATAACATGATAGCTGATAACACAAATAATGAATTTCAAACATTCGCATACAAGCTGAAATTCTTAGCACTGAAGAATCGTGTGCATACCGGACTGGTATGAGGCATCGCACATCTTGGGTTGTCGCTTATCGTGAAATAGTTCCAAATCTTACTACTTCACGTTAGTTTTATCTAGATCACTGCTGGTATTGTCTGGATACTTAATCATTATGAATAGAAGTATTGGAAAAGGCGGGAAAATATACCGCATGGTTTACGTGTGAGTAGCATGAAAGATGAAAGGGAGGATATCCCTTTGATGTCACAAGATTGACATTCCAGCTTCTAGATGCCAGTGAAAATTTAGAAATATTTTTGTGATTTCTTTTGTTATGCTAGGCTACTTTAAGAATTTAGATATAATATGTATCAACAAATAATAATTTATGATATAGATCATACTTTATTTATTAATAATATTACAAGCAAATAAGTTCCCATTAGATGGTTTATAGTTCTGGAAATGACGAAAGAATGTCACGTGATTGCTCTTCGCTTTGATGTTTCATTCATTGCCGCGTGAACCTTTCAGTTCAGACACCTATTATAGACATACAGGTGCCAATCATTTTAGGAATTACATCGGAATCAACACTAGTTATTATCGTACTTATAGTAACTATCGACTATCAACACATGACATATTATAATCTCGACTTTATTTAATGATACAGCAAAAAATTAACGTCCGCTTGACAAGATAGATGGAGTGTATTTGTGATTGCGTAGGAAGCGTGACACAATTTTATTTCTTCAAAAACGCGGCACGTTTGTGCTTATAACCGAGGTAGAATAGTACCATGCGTTTCCTGACTAACAGTCACATTCATCTACAAGGATTATTATGCCATTCGAGACATTTCAATGTGTAATAGTATTATATCCACAACTATCGATAATTATATGTATCAGCCGATATTATATGTTGCTGTCAATATTTGATATCGGTAAAACTGATAGGTGTCATATCAGACCATCACTATTAATGTATTTAGGACCTAGAAATTGACCCAAATGGGTCGCAACGCATATAATAATGTAAACTGATTGTATATGAGCTAATTTACATTCAATTGTTTCCATTTTAACTCTAATGTCAAATCAGTTACTTTTAGTGAAATACGGCATGAATCTGAACCCAACCATGTCATATATTTGTTAATGTTTGTTTAATATTTAGCTCGGTGTAAGAATTTAGAACCAAAGAGAATAGTCCATACATTAGTAATATAGATCGAACGCGACGAGAATATACATTCACTTGATACACTCACTCCGTTCATTTGACACCTCCCTATTTGTTAGGATAAGCTGCTGATTTGGCGACGAACAATATCGGACCAGCTCAATTTATCTCGACAGCCAGTGTCTGAATGCTGCCTGGATGCATTTCCGACAGTTTATTTCACAAAATATTTTGGTGAATATATTCATTCACATTGAGTCACTCACCCCGCCCGTTTGACACTTTCCTCTGGTCGGATAAACTAGTGATTTTGCGACATTTTCGAGAAAAAATAAGTTAAAGATATCGTTATATTTTAACACTAAATCACGTAACAACCATGTCATATATTTGTTAATGTTTAATATTTCGCTCGGTGTTAGAATTTAGAACCTAAGAGAATAGTCCGTACATTAGTAATATAGGTTTTGTATATTAAATCTTTTATGGGATTAAATTCTGTTAATCTCACCACTTAATTAGCACCTTTGTGTTATAGTGCTCAAGAGATTAAGAATGTTGATTGGCTAGGTTTATCACCTCAATAGAGCGTGAAATCATTTTTATATTGTTAAAACTATATAAATTTCTGTTAAGTTTATTGATAAACTGTATCATTAAAAGACAATTTGTTACCGGTGTGACTATTGAACAAAAACTCAAACGACAATTTCGGATATGTAAGTGACAAATTTTAAGAAATAAAAATGCTCTATAAATTTGTTGGAAATCTTTAACAAAAGTTTTGCTATTGTGTTTTCAATTTCTTGAAATTTCCCGTGTTTAGAATTGTCTCAGTTTTGAATATGTAATATAGTGTAGTTATAAATGTGTTTTTTTAGGGGATAATTTTCAATGTTCCTTTAGAAGTATTTCTATCAGCCTTTTGTTTTAATAAAGAATTAATCGCACAGGATATTTACATGAAAAATATCCCAAGATCGAACGTCGGACATGGTTTTACTATTTCAACATTGCATGCAATGTATCAATTATATTTATCGTGTGCTAAATAAAACAATTTCTAAATTATTAATAGAATCTTCTGTGCTCATAATTTCGAATTACTTGAATGAAATTTATTACTTTTCTGTTACGTACGATCAAATAGTATTTTAACATTGTGTATCGTACCTTATTATATGCTATTATTATTTTCATCGTTATTTATATTGTTTCATTGTTATATATATTGTTTAATAGCTATTATTTCTCAAAAGTAAATAGATAATCACACGATTCTTCGGTGTTCAGAATTTCAGCGTATGTGTATGAAGTTCAATATTATCTGCTATCATAATTTATTTCAATAAAATTACCGAAAACAGATTTGTGTTGATGATTGTCTTAAACCATTAGTTCTGATTCCAAATTTACTAATCCTTACTGCGCCACCTACCCCAAAATATGTACCAACCCGCATGTAACGAGAATACATATAAATCGTAATATATATTGCGCCGTATTCTGTATGGGAACCCCGTTGTAAGAACGTGAACGGGTACAGATAATGTGACGAATAAAACCTCGCCACTGAGCATTTAAATTCATATTTATATATGAAGTGGACTCTGTCACATCCGAACTCTGATCACTGTATTTAGAGATCGATCTATCTAACTATCTTTGGCGTTTTTTTGCAAACTACGGCGGTAAGCGAAATTGCCGACAAATAGTCCCTTTACTCATTGCCACCAATTATGGTTTAAAAAATCTCCTCCGATTCGAGAATATTAATAAATAATTTTATTCAGGAGATATTCAGGTTAGTAATAAAAATATTATGATCACTTACAGTAACAATCGTTCGTTCGTTCGTGGGGTTTAACGTCCACTTCCACCTAAGGTGATATCGTAGACAAGGTGTTTCCTAGGAAACTAGCCTGTACCAGCCACAAAGGGGAGGGCTGGGTTGGCTTATGTAAGACATAGTGTCTTTGCGGGGCAGCAGCCATGATAGGTCTTATCACGGAGTAGGCACCGAGTAAGAAAAGGAAGGATGGCAAGAAGACGCTTTCGGGTCCGCTTTGCCATACGTGCTAGGATAGTAGCGGCTATTAGGAAGTAGGGAGGGACTGGCGGCGTGGCCGAAGGCCAGCCTTCAGTGTCGATCCTAATTGTTCAGTAAATAGCTTTCTAAGGGCTGGGCGTAGTCTGGCCGTTGGCCCACACCAGAAACAGAAAACGGCCCCGGGTTTCTTGACGTCCCTTCACGTAGGGGCGTCCTACCAGCATTGTCCCTTGGGGTGATCACTTATGGATCCCGCCCAGTAACAATACTCGCCAGTATTTTATATAGTTAATGATTTCACGCTCTACTGACGTCAGGTCCAATTACCGACGCACATCAAAGGTAACTGGCGGTTATACTCGGATAGTGAGCGGTAGCTCAAATAGTGACGTTTTCTAAATTAGTCACGCTTTCGTCAATTTCTCCCGCACGTGCCTCAATAGTGATATGTTTGGATAAACTCACGTTTGTTTAATTACTCACGTTATTTTTACATACTGACAGAAGTAAGGAATACTAACCAATTAACTCACATACTCACCGTATGATTATTACTGACCATTAACAGAAATACTGACGTACGGTACAAGTACTGACGGGTTTAAGGAAAACTGACAACACGTATATTTCTCACTAGTTTTCATTAATAGTAACCATAATTAAGCTTTACTACTTGATCAGAGGATTTTCTAACGCAGAAGCCCAATACTAAAAGCTCTGATGAAATTTCTACACACTATGCACCTTGTAGTGTATGCTTTTGTTTATTTGCTATTCATTGTTGGTGTGGCTCTTGTCTGGCTGAGACATTTGCACCAAACAAATTCCGTTGTGCTCAACCCTTCCTTGACATCATTGGAGAGTGTAATATAAGTCTAGCGTGGTCCCATTCACTTAAAGCTCCAATAGCATTTTTTTAAGTTATATTTTTAAAATGTTTGAAAATAAAGCCCCAAAATAGATTGAACCTATAAACCGTCCTACCTTGTTAAAGAATAATCCTATTAATCCTATAATTCACTATTGCCAGTTGAGAAATTGGCAAAAATATCATTTTCAACTTCAAATTCAAACGTTTGAAGATGGCCGTCCATGGAGAGGAATGGGAAAACAAGGGAGGTAATTGAGTAACTATTTCCTCAATCACCCTGTGTCACCCTTTCTAATGCCCCAAAAATTTTGCCCATGACCGTATAATAGTGAGTTGACAACCTTTTGAGCAAAAGACATAGAAATAATTATGTTTTGACTTTCTTAGAAAATATGAAATTGGAACTTTAACAAACACGTTTGCGTGCACGTAAAAGATCCCTTGACAGTTGAAATTTGAAATATTATTAGGCGGCCGCTCAGGTGTTTGGACAAAATTACTCTCATAGCATTGTGTATATCCGTGTTCATTAGCCCGGGCGTACTTTTAAACTCCATTTCATTTCTGCTTAACAAACTTATTACATTTATTTATTTGCTGCTGTGTGCAGACAAGTCAGTCGTACTATATATAATACCCCATAATATCTAGCGTCCGCTTGAAAAGATCTGTTACTTCTGTATACAGTCACGATCTAATTAGCAGTGCACTTAAAGGATCTAAACCTCTATCTCAATATTATCTCTATTATCCATATTTGTTTTTAAAAAAAAAAAACAAAAAAAAACAAGAATTAAAATTCAACTTTAGTCAATTTTAATCAATATTGATGTTGTTATTTTGCCACGGAAATATGGGATCCTAATATCATATATACAATATATAAGATGCGATAAACATCTTAAAGACGTACACAACGTCTGGTGCTCTATTGACATAATAGTTTTGAGCGCCATTTGTAATGAACAAAGAAAAACATTTTTCAGCAAACATTGCGGCTATCCGTGTAGAACGGAGTAAGCAGGCGCAAAAGACTACCGTTCAATTTTGTTCGGGTATATCGCCGAACAAAACTGATTGTAAATTTTTAAAAAAAAAGTTTGAATGGAAATCATTTTACGCTCAAATCACAATGATAATATATCCAGTTAGCCCCCTTTCGTCTAGTTCCGAAAATAAAGAGCCACGTGGCCGCCCTTTAAAGTTGCAATATAGTTATTAATAAAAACAAATCACCATCCGTGACGTTAAAACATAATATTGTCATTAATTACAGTACACCACTGATCTATAGATCAGTGCAGTACACGCCCTAGGCAAATACACCTACCAATAGAAAAAAATCACGTGATATGACGTTAAACCATACTAAACCATAAACTTATTACATCCTTTGCTTTTAATACTGTTTTGTCGAAAACTCCTAAATTACATTTCTTTAATGACATTAATCGTTTTATCTTTACAGTTAGTGACATTAATCGTTTTATCTTTACAGTAAGTGACATTACTCGCTGGTAAACAAGTTGCATTATTGGTGTCTATTGCTATTACCGGAAAGTGTTAGAATTTCTATAATTAATAAATATATTTAAAAGATAAAATTCTGATGGATGTCAACAAATTAGTCAGACTTACATAGAATATTTTTTAACTCAAAGAAATGTGGGACGTTAAACCCAATTCATTTCAAACGTGTTATATCATTGGTGGCGGTGCCGAATGTGATTTATTAAAACATATTTCGTTTTGAACCACTAGGTTGTCTTCCATACCCCGCCCCCACTCAAATACAATATCAAACAATCGTGTCTGAGAGGTCATTCGCATGCGGAAAATTAAACAGTTGGGCGTTGCGACAATGTGACATACCTAACGTCATTCTGGACACAGAGAGCTATATTATGTACTTTACTCCGGGAATAGATCTCTGTCCGAACCGGTCGCCATACTGTTCTAAAATGTGGTGCTACTTTGGTTTAAATCTGTTATACACAAAAAAATCTGATTAAACCTTTTCAATTTTATTAAGCAGAATACATAGTTCTCAAAATTCGTCTTAGCCGTTTCGAGTAAAATCCACGATTTAGAACTAAAAATGACGGTCAATGAGTTTAGTGTCAGTTCTCAAGCAGAGTTAATGGTAGACAGACAGCATAAGCTTAGTATGCCCAAACGCTTGCCAAGCAATGAAGAACATCAAAGGATTGTTTGTTACATATATCCTCGGAAGATATTTGTTGAAACTCCATTTTCATTATTCACTATTAGTCCCGTTAAAGATGACATTTTCTCACGAGCATAATGAGGTCATAATAAATTTAACCCCGCAATAAATTAAACAAGTTATTCATTACACAATGTCAACCGGCGCATGCTTTACTTACACTTTTCCAGTTAAAGACATCGTTTATTAATTCACTCTCGGGCAACCGTGTACTACACAATGGCTATAGATTAATGACTGATCTCCTCTTGGTGGTACCTTCTTAGATTTAATTTTTTCCCCGGAGGTTTGAATGTATTTGTCAGTTAATATAAACGTGGTCTTGCTTTATTTAAACAACTTTTAACGGCTTAATAGAATCCACGCTTACAGGCACATGCATTAATAATTTAACATCAAATTAAGGACAACAAAGCAAACTATTAACAGTAAAAGGCTACATAATTTTCCGACATGATTCCAATTTCGACCATTCAATTAATTTCACAACATTTATAGATGTCACTGGCTTCTTGATATCGTCTGCAATGAATGTCGAATATTGCTCCATTTTCACTAAACGACATCGCTCTAAATGCTAAACGGAAAGAAACCATTTCTATATTTTTTTTCCTCTTGGAGATTCAAGTTTTACAATATTGCACATTCAAAACCCCTCAAATGATACGATACTATAATGGAAGTCAGAATGTCGTAGTTACCGTGAATACGACACGACCTACAGTTACATCGTTTTATTGTCAACTTTTACACAACAAATTAGACAAAGAAATCTAGATGGGCCATTATTTTGTATTTCGTCGGTGATTCCCTTATCCAATTGATTTGATTCTGTTTTGTCCGACATAACTGATTCTTCATCCTCATCCCGTGAAATTGAGTCGTAATGTTTCCGCTGAATATTTTTAAATTGTATCTGCAATTGCATGTTTTCGTTTTTCAGTCTTTCATTTTCAAATTGTAAATATGGATCAGGCTGGAACAAAAAGAACAGAAAATGAGAATTAGAAATGTGTTTTCAATGGTTTAGCTCAGTTACCATAAATGATTCGCTCCGCATGATTACGGAATTTTAATAAAGATTGGCGCGGAATTCAAACCCGACACAGTTGTGACAAGACTGTCACTCCAACAAGGGAAATGGGTTGAGTAGAATTAATGTAATTAATGTTTCAGCTGTAATGGTATTTTATTGTGAAGTCGAAGCATGCGTGCCAGTCAGAAATCTCCTTGCACTCGATTTTTGCTATTGTGGAGATTGAACGAACTCGATTCCTAAACTTTATGACAATATGTCGAGCTGCACACATAAAATCACGGCACACATTTGTCCCCATCATGGCATCATAGAGTTCAAATTCGATATAAGAGTAGGTCGTAGCGCCCATGTCTGGGGAAAATTACCCTCATAGCACACTGTATGACGTATGCTCGTCATCCTTAGCACAGTCGGAGTAGAAGTAGGACGTTAAACCCCATTTCATTTCGTCTCCATCATCCTAGTTGGTGTACATCAATTAGATTTTAAACTGTAAAGCATTTATTTTATTCTCTGGTGCACAATTTGGTCTGGGTATAAAAAATAACCACATCTCAGTCTCAAAATGAGTTAAATCTTTCATAAACAGCAACGTACCTTGCGATTTTTCTTGAAAAAATTAGTAAGTTTCTTTTTTACCTATAAACAAAAAATAATAGCATCATTTACTACATGTAAAATATAGCCTACAATGCTGTTATTGAACCCTTCATCTTAGTCTCTATCATCCAGACGATTATTTTACAAATATGTGGAAACAGACCACCATTAAATTTTAGTTCGTCTATTTATAACAACTGTCTCTCCGTCTCTGCCCTTTTGCGTACCCATTTCGGTTGATTTTTGGTCTAGAATGGGCGAAGAGAGTTTGAATTAACATTTTCTGCCAAGTTTTGGAAAATATTCATGGGTTTGAGGCGGAATGATAAGTTGGCCAATTGTGACAGTATTGGTTCTTTTAAATCAGGTTCTTGGATGACAACACTGGTGTGACTTCAAATATAATATTTTTATTCTTCTTACATATTAGGTACAAACATCGTAATGTAAACGACCGTAGAACTATCTATATGGAGGGAGTCATGACTTAATTAGCCTGGCTTAGCACGAGTGTGCTAACTCCAGAAGCTCTCGTCTCGTCTCCGACTCCTAGACCTGACTATAGTACTCCTGAGGTACCTTAACTAGGCGCCCGCCTAGCATGGCCTCTTGGACCTAACTGAAGATTCGTTTCTGTTCTGAGTTTATAAACGTATTCGAGACAAAGGAGCTCATTAGACACCTGTCTAATGTATCAAGCATCATATGAAGGTTTAACATTCAATATAGTTTATCAGACAAAGAAAGTTAGATAAGACATGCCAACAACAAGTTATAGTTACGCAATGACATAAGGAATACTACCAAGATCTCCAGCCGGGTCTTGATAGCAACAGGTTTATGTTACAATCACTAACACGTATTTTAATATGGCAGGACGCCTCTATGACATATGTCATTGTGTTATATCCCTCTCTTTGTTTGAATAAAGTTATGAATTATATGAAATAACTTTTAAAGACTATTACAAAATTAGATACCTATGGAGTCGATAATTACTACCCTTATTAAGATATAAACAACAATAATAATAATGAAAAGACATATAAAAACAAACAACACTTGTAAAATGTCGTATAAAAAAAAATGTCTATAAACAAGAAGGAAAGGTAAATGAAACACACACGAATTTAAAAGTTATATATACTTGTAAAATGTCATAATATCCAAAACTGTCTTTAAACAAAATGAAAAGGTCAATGAAAAACACACGAACTTAAAAGTTATATACACACAATCGGTCACACACGCGAGTCAATAAAAAAAAAAAACAAACGAGATCCTGGAATCACAAACACAGACTACTCTTATTATTCATATAAATGGCGGAATCGCGAACACAAACTACTCTAATTATCTTCTTAGACCGATTATTTGGTGGAATCGCGAACACAAACTACTGTAATTATCTTCTTAGACCGCTACTGCACTGTCGTAGCCAACTGTAGGGGTGGGGTACATATGATGCCCTTCCTCGTTCCAGTAATGTTGAGGGGTCAGAATTTTCCCTGCTCCGTTTAGTTCAGCTCTTGTTATTGACCGGTAGTCTTTTCATTTTCCATACCGTCTGGCAAAACGGCGTGTTATGACATGTGCTATGAAGAGTATTAACTGCCACCCGTGCCGAAGTTGTATCATCTGCTTATCATATATATCATGGAGTGAACTTAATTAATAGTTAATCAAATTAGCAAGTGGAACAGATTTGACTTTAGATAACGATCTAACGATATTTACAGTATTATTTACATGGATACAATTGAAATTACGGAGTCATATTGTTTTATCTCAAGAATAATGAATGATCTGAACACATTTAACCAATCTTAAATAAGATATTTTTGAAAGAACTAACGGTGTATCTCTATAATTTTTTTTTAAACGCAACACAAAACAAGACAATACGTTCGCTCTAAATCCGAGCACAACCCTCCTGGGGTTAAACCAATTCCCCCTTATAGGAACTTCACATAAAGATTCTCCCGTTACATATCGGGGCATTTCCCATTAAAACCTTGGGGTATTACAAATAAAACTATCTACCGTAAATATCGGGTCTTTCCCATTAAATATTTGGGGTATTACAAAATAAAAATCTCACCCGTAAATATCGGGGCCTTTGCCATTAACTATTTGGATAATATACACGTATAGACAAAACAAACGAAAAAAACTTAGAGATAAACCCGTTAATACTTTGTGAATGTAAAATTCCTAATTACGATATTGTTAACTCAATTCTAGTTAAACAATCACAAAACATTTTACTGCGCAATATAAACCTGTTAATACTAATTTTAAATGCCAAAATATGTGTTCAAAAACAAACAATTATAATACATAATCTTTTAAAAACAACATGACGCATTTTAAAACAAAAAATATATATACAATTTTGTTTCAGTAATTTGCCTACATAGTAAAGACTGTTCCACTACTAGCTTGAAAGACGATATAATATATTAAATTTAGTAACTACACCATGATGTTGAATGACGCGTGATGATAAACTGCTGGTTTCCCAGTTAAATTTTAATCCATAGCACTTACGTCATTTATGAACCGTCGCCATGGTAGGATTTAGAAAAGACTTACCTGTGAATACTAAAATCTGTAGCCTGTGGTCGTCTAGTGGTATAAGACTTCAAGCGTTGCTCTGGTCTACGGCATCAATTAATATGTGACAGTATTTCGTTCTTTAATCAAGTTCTGGAGGCAACACTGGTGTGACTTCAAATATAATATTTTTATTCTTCTTACATATTAGGTACAAACATCGTAATGTAAACGACCGTAGAACTATCTATATGGAGGGAGTCATGACTTAATTAGCCTGGCTTAGCACGAGTGTGCTAACTCCAGAAGCTCTCGTCTCGTCTCCGACTCCTAGACCTGACTATAGTACTCCTGAGGTACCTTAACTAGGCGCCCGCCTAGCATGGCCTCTTGGACCTAACTGAAGATTCGTTTCTGTTCTGAGTTTATAAACGTATTCGAGACAAAGGAGCTCATTAGACACCTGTCTAATGTATCAAGCATCATATGAAGGTTTAACATTCAATATAGTTTATCAGACAAAGAAAGTTAGATAAGACATGCCAACAACAAGTTATAGTTACGCAATGACATAAGGAATACTACCAAGATCTCCAGCCGGGTCTTGATAGCAACAGGTTTATGTTACAATCACTAACACGTATTTTAATATGGCAGGACGCCTCTATGACATATGTCATTGTGTTATACAATTTTAGAATTGACATTTCCGAAAGTCTATTTACATTCACATATCAATATCCAACAATTTTCAATTTTTCCGAAAGTCCATTTGCATTCATATTTCTATATCCAACATTTTTTTATTGTAAAATTCCTCTCTTTATTGGTCATATCTATGGTTGAATTAAATTTTATCAAATCCTAATTCGTAGTAACGATTCGTGTTTGTAATAATGCTAGTCTCTATCATCCACACAAATTTTCTACGAATATAAGTCTGGATGGGTCCTCAAAATTTGACGGAAAGCAGGTCATATTATGGATCATCCAGTTTTTAAGTTACCACGTACTGAATCTATCAAAACATCTCGCTTGTCGCTTGTCAACAATGACACTCTCTAAAATTTTGTTTGTAAAGGATTTAATTGAAATGGTATTTTCTCTCGTCATGAATCAGACGTATGGCTTCTCGCAATCTTCTTAATTCTTCATCGCGATTCATGCTTTATTCCTCGTATCTATTTTGTTTCTAATAATAGATGTGCCAAGTGAATAGTGGGATATATTTCAGACTCGCTTTATAGAATCTAGCAAAATCGGCCCGGCTTCATAAGATCTAGCACTTACCGAGACTTTAGCCAAAAGGTTCCATTGCCCATGCGTAATCGAGAATTTTTTTTTTTTTTTATGTGGTAGATTATCCAGTAATTTTCGTCAACAATTGAGAACCGACCCAGGCCCTCCGTACGTTGAAGACTAGGGGGTTCTGGGTGACCGAGACTATAATAATGCATGAATTCAATAATGTCAATTGGGATTTAGTTCTAGAAGGGACGCAACTCTGTCTGATTTGGCGAAATTTGCTGGATAAGCAATCCAAACTCCTGGTACGCATGGAAAATGGAACGTTTTGTCAAAGACTCCACCCATCACTACTCGTAATTATGTATTTAAATAAAACATGACCAACCCTAACTTTTATATGTTTGTGTTTTTGTATTAATAATGCATAACTGATCCCAACGGATACACGTTTTCATTTATCTAGAAAGTTCAGGGGTGGGGGTAATGGTTTGCGCGTGCGTGTTGTATCATAAGGTCTGTCATTGACTTAAGTGGCGTGGTTTCGATTCCCTGTTGTATGTGACAAGGAGTAGGATGTGAGGATTTCAGTGCACCATATGAACATACTTACATTTGTAGATTTTAACCTCTTAACAACGTCCTTATAACCAGCTCTTTTCAAACAGGTTTTAAACTTTTTGTATGTGTCTTCATCCGAATCGCTTAATGCATCAACAAACATACGAGCCGCGTCTTGTTTGCTTCTGTAATGAGTCGTTATGAATTCTTTAAGTGCACACTTATCAAATACGCGTATATTGTCTCTTAGCATTACTTCAATTAGCCTTTTAACCGATAGTGTGTTGATTAAGTAATCTTTGTGTTCCTGCAGAGCTTTCCAGTGTTTTTCACGTAACTTTACACTCCCAGTCATTTTAGATTTCTTTGCAAAATCAGGTTAATCCAGAAATCAGTCCGTATACATGGAATCGAAGGATGAACTGAAATTAAAATATGTTTTAATGGTTATTTTGAAGTAGCCGTATAAAGGTAAACAAGCCGTTGCCATGCAAGATACGCCCACATTTTGAAAGAGATGGCCAGAGAATTAGCGATTTTCGTACAATAAGGGACCAAACAAATGCTAATGATTTTCTGATAGTTACTTAATGCGTTGTTACTCTTAATTAGATATTAGTGTATTATAAATGTTTCACTAATGACAAAAGTAAAACAAAAATGTGACAGCTCTTATTGACCGCCCTGACGATTTAGCTGCTGTGAGCGTATGCTGGCAACCTATCTTACGCTTTTGCGTACAATTGTATGCACTCATTTACAGTAATAAGGAAATATTTTATCCAGATCTGCTCCCAACATGTTTATTGTTTTTCTTAATAACTTGAAAAAATGTTTTATAATTTAACTTCAGAAGAAAAAAAAGGCCGTTAATATTGAGAACTACTTAACTCGCCCGATGTCACCCTCAGTAATAGTAGTGACCAAGCGACTATTTACTGCTGATAAGTTTAATATGCCGAAAACAATCTTTTTCATAGATAATTACGAAAATATTCTAATATCTCTGTAAAAAAAATGACTGTTTTCAACACGTGACGTCACATCACGTGACGTCAATCATTGGCTCAATGGCGAATGCATCGTTTACATCAGACGTTACAAACTGATCCCGCAGTGAATATTCGCTTGGCCGCTAACAATCACTGATAAGCATGACATCGACGAGGCTTAATGAGTACGGCATATTAACTTTTTTACTCCGACAAATTAAATTCTCAAACATTTTTTTGAGGTAAAAGAAAAATAAATAAAGAAGTTTGAAGTATTGTTAAATAAACATTGCACGAGCCGTGCTGGCGGCGTGTGCAGTCAACGCAAATGTTGTGGACAGTCATCTGTTACAGAGATAATTGGTAAGGAATTCTCTGTGAAACAGATTGCAGATGTTACTCAATCGGGCAAAATGCTGCATTTTACTCATTGTAATACCAATTTACACTAAATAGAAAATAACGTATTTATTTATTTTTCTAATACATTAACAATGTTTTAGAATTTAATTTGTCGGAGGAAAAAAGTTAATATTTTGGAGCTCATTAAGTCGCACCGATGTCATCCTTATCAGTGACTGTAGCGCCCTAGATAATGTTAACTGCTGATCAGTTAGCAAACTGATCCCGCAGTGAATATTCGCTTGGCCGCTCTCAGTTAGTAGTAGCGTGAAAGCCTGTATTGTACACCGACATTTTAAATATATAATGTTTCTCGTCTCGTCTCATCCGGTAAATTTCACAACAGACAGCTATAGAAAAGACATTAAGACATACCATGCCTCTTGTTCGATGCTTCCCAACTTGCTCGATGCTTCCTCTTTTCTTACTCTCAAATTAATGTTGTGTTTCTGCTGTGATTAAAATGTAAATGGGTGTGTCACCAATGAAACGGAATTTCCAGCTCGAGTGATGACGAAACTGCTAGATTAGTGCACAAAACAAATTCCCGGGGAAATCAAATTAACAGGACGTCCGCTTTATTGGTTTAAACTATAAAATTTCCAACATTTAGACTATTGTGTGCTCCTGGACACGGGTAACGGTGGCCCAGTGAATATGTTTCTGCTTCACTAACACAAGGTCGCGGTGTCTATAAAACTACATTTTATATTTAAAGTTCATTGAGTATGAGTGTGTTGTATTTTATTGAATTGTATTATTTACGTAATGCAGGAGCGGATTGGGCCGTCGGGCGATAGCGGCGTGAAGCTAGCTTGTTGTTCGTTGTTCGGTATTCGCGAACGAGCTGGTTTGTTATTCGTTATTCACCAGATATGGAATTATTAGTATAATAAAGAAATATTTGTAAGGAATACGCCGGTAGTGGGTTTTTAAGCCCAATTGTAACAGCTCTTTCTTCGGATAGAAGTTGTTAGAATCTATTTCCCAGAACTTTGAAGTTTTATAATCCAGTTATGGCTCATAAAAACCCACCTGCGGCGTATTCCCTACAAAAGATCTTTTATTACATTACTAATTCCATATCTGGTGAATACCGAACAACAAACTAGCTCATTGTTCGGTATTCGCCCTTATGTAACAACTCTTTCTTCGGATAGAAAGAGAATTAGTTAAATTCTTTTTCTCAAGACATTGGAGTTTTATAACCCAATTGGACTTAAAAACCCACTCACGGCGTATTCCCTACAAACTTATAATAGACTCTCTGGACCGGGTGCGCTGGGTGTGGGTCAGAATTCGGAATCCTGCGATGGGGATACGAATTTCAAACGAAAATTTCATCGGATTTAACCGACACTGTCTCCCGCAAATTTACTAATTATTAAGTCACCTGCACCCTGTTTGTGGGGATACGCCAGAATCCGAAAATAAAAAGCAGCTTTCATGATTTACATTTTCATCACTCTGTACCAATGTGTCCCGTGGCCTCCCATCACAGGAGGAATCAACTAGCGCTCCTGTTTTTAATAAAAATATTCCTGCTGATTCAATATTTCTAACTGATTAATCAAATGGTCAAAATTTTCCCAATTAGTCCCATTTTTCAACCAGTTAAACTCTCTTCACTCAATAAATAATATGACGATATGATAATTTCACAGGTTGATGGTTGTAAATTACTTTTGGCCTAAGGTAATCGATTTATGAAATATATTATTTGACAGAGATTATAATCAGATATTGCAGCAAATCGCATATTTGGGGTTTGAGAGAGCCCCCGGACACCCCCATCCCACGCCCCCGTGCTCCTCGGTCAGTAAAAGGGGCCGCTCCGACACGGGAGCCCGGGCCGGTTTCCGACCCCAATCCGCCCCTTACGTAATGCCACAGTAATGCTGATATCTAGGCCTAATTATACATAAACAAGTAAGACTTGTATAATAAACGTGTTCGACAACACGTACATATGCGTTACGAGAGAGAGAGACAGAAAGAGCGAGAGAGAGAGAGGTGGGTTTTAACATCTGATTCAAACTAGATTCAATTTTATTTCAATAATTGGCTTGCGCGTAGTATCGATTCCTTCAATATCCCCCCGCTGCTAAAGACCCTACCCAAAAGTGAATTATTGGAGTTAAATTGAACCATAAGTTAGTCCCGAAATATTGGCTCACGGGACTTGGATATGTTAGGTGTCGAATGACAAGTTTGTCGGATGGGGGAGGGGTCACGGTGGCTAAGTGGGTAAGATGCTGGCTCGCGTGGTTCCCCCTTGTCAGTGATGCAGGACGGAGTGCGTGACAAGGACAACTGTCTAGTCGTTCGGATGGAACGAAAACCGAGGTCCTGTTTACACATCTGTGTGCACGTTAAAGATTCTTTGACAGCCGGGATTCGATATAAGAGTAGACCGTAGTACTGCTGTCCGGTCAAAATTTCCCTCATACAACACTGTGTGGCGTATGTCCTGTCTTCATTCTAATTCGGGGCAGAACAGTAGGACGTTAAACTCCATTTCATTTCATTTCCGTCGGATAGGAGACCGTTTCGTATGGTAAGCATTTTTTTCCGTCCACCGCAGCCTGGTCTTATGACGTCATATAAGGATTGTGGGTTAGGATAAGGGTTAGGATAAGGGCTGTGGCCTGCAGATTTCGTCACAGTCTCGAGATGTAGACATGGCTTGCCCTAACCCTAACCCTGGGCCAAGCCTAACCCTTATCCTAACCCACAATCCTTATATGACTTCATAAGACCAGGCTCCGGTGGACGGTAAAAAACGTTTACCATTTCGTATTGCAAGTTGTTTTATTGATGCATTATGTAAGAGATAAATCTGCCTAATGCACGTTTTTATTTTGCTACAAATGTTAAATATAAACTATTAAACGTTTATTAACATATAGCAATCGACTATCTAGGCCATCAGGTAGCTCCGATTATACGTAGAGTAAATCACAACGCTTCGGCCATTTAATGATTTAATTTTAAAATGGAGAAGCGAGGCTACGTCTCGAATAACAAGACTTCTTACGATCATTAACAATCAATGCCACATATTGTCAAAACTGCAAACAGTGCTAAGGTTACAATTGATACAGTCTAAGAACCATTACGCAAGTTCAAATAGGTTCAAACGCACAATTATTGTCAACACATATCATTTTAGTTTGTATTGGAATAAGTAGTTCTATCACAAATAGTGAAAACTGGACCATTAAAATAGTTACCGAACAGTTTTTCTTTGCATAGCGATGTTTATGTTGTAGGCTTAATGACGTATTACGCAACTTGCCGCCATGACACAGGCTAGTTGAAATTTCGCGTAGCAGTTGGGTTTCATCAAATCATATAATTATGCGGTAAGGCTTCACCTTTATTTATTATATGTTTAGCTATGTGCAGTACAGTTTTGGGTTAGTTTTATGTGTAAATTAAGGGAGCTATCGGCCAGTAAACTTTTTGTAGTCATTTGACTAAATCACTTGCGCAAAGGAACTCTGTAGGAAAAGCCATTACTGTGCCTGGAGTAAGACGGAAGACATCAGTAGTAGAACCATTTCTAGCATACAATAAGTCACCAAACAAGCCACCGGGTTACCAGTTGGTGACACCCTGGCATCTTTTGACCAGTGTTTGTGTCGTGGGTGTTTTTCGGGTAATCCAGTACGTGGCTAGCAAGACTAGGCTTGTATACTTTCCATATATACCACATTTGCCATACTTTAATTGGAATTGTAACATGCTTCAGGGTAAACCCTCGGGTCCTAATGATCTCAGGACATGTCTATAGGACAATAACACCCCTTTAAATGCGAAACAGGAAGTGTTTATCTCCTAAATAACAATCCGATATATACTTTCGTAACAATATATCTTCACTGTCTAGTTTTCCACCCTCCATCCACGCATGATACGTATTTTGTAGATATGGTAATCGGTAATACTATCTATCCAACCCTTTCACTCTGTCAGCCAGAGTACATCCTCGGTGTCCCCAGTGTACGGGGCGTTGGGATGGCCTAGTGGTCTAGAGTGCCGCACTTTGACCTCTAGCTGGCCGGTCACTTCTGGTTTGCGGCTGTGTTTTCGAGCCCTGGTGTAAGCGTATGTGGCATGGAGATAGGAGCGCCTTCTCAACCTCGTGGGTTTCCTCCCGGCACTCCGGTTTCCTCCCACTGCTAAAGACCCCTACGCGCAAGCGAATTATTGAAATCAAATTAAACCATATGTTAGTCCCGAAATGACCTAGTTTGTGTCGAGTGGACGTTAAACCCCATTTCTCTCTCCCTCTCTCTCCCCAGTGTACTCATTCCGGTCTACTCCAATATACTCTGGGTTAACCTATGGAGGCAGACCACCATTAAATCTCACAAATTGTAGTTCGTCTTTTTATAACAGTTCACTCTCTGTCGCCTTTCCCCCCTTTGCATGCCCATTTTTGTTGATTTTTTGGTCTAGAATGGACGAAGAGGGTTTGAATTAATATTTTCCTCCAGGTTCTGGTAAATATTCATGATTTTGAGGCGGAAAGATAACGGCGTTATGAGGTTGGCTACGGTGATATGTACGGCAACTACATGTTTTTAATATGTTTCTTCATGTTCGTGTATCTCAAAATTTTGGTGGTCAACTCATACAAATTTAAGTGCAAAGACATGGTCATATGTTCCTCTATCTGTAGTGAAAAGCATTCTGGGGATATTTTTGAAAGTGGGCAAAGACTCCAGAATTAACATTGAAGTCAATGGGGAAATTAATGGTGGTCTGCCTCTCTATAGAGTTTCCATGATTTCAAATTATCTGCCCTGACCTTGATTGTAGCTATAGTCTACGAACCAATCATAAACATGTCGTTTGGATATGGATATGCTCCTCTCTTGACAGTCAATACAATACTTTCTTTGTAGATATATTCCCTACTTGACTGACTAGTTTCGGAAACACCCATTAATATTTCCTTATTAGTCAACACACGCGGATTGCGCAGCAAGATATTCATAATAAGTAGATTTAAACGGTGACGTGCAAGAGGTATATGTTACATTTTCAATCGTACATGGTATAGCCCAAGATCTTTGCTTGATGTCGTGTACCCCAACCGGGCTCCCGTTGGCAATTACTGATACGTAAGTGGTTGTTAAATGTATCCGGGGGAATTAATGGCATTTGGTGTTTGCAACTAAAATTATTATAGGAAAAATCTACTTACTCGGTTCATAGATTATCAGCGATTATAGCAGTTGTATGGTAAGTCGGTGTTATGTTTTTTAGACGTGTACAGGTATTAATGTACGCTCACACCCAGGGCGATATAAAAAAAACCGTAGAAGTGACCATAGAGCGATGAGGGTGACCTCAGAAATTCTTTTAACACCATCCTCTTACAAATGACTTTGTATGAAAAGAAATGAAATGAAATGATTTAACGTCCTACTTTTCGATACCAGCAGAGTTAATGAAGACGGGCAAACACCATGCAGTGTGCTATGAGGGCCATTGATTGGACTGTGGCACAACGATATACTTGACATATCGAAGTACAACTTAAGGTTTTTTTTACATGTACATGTGTACATTAGACCTCGGTTTTGATGATTATAAACAGTCCCTTGCTATACCCCCGTCCTGCACAACTGAAAAAGGTGGGGGGGGCATGTTACGTAATCCCGAACTTTCTCGGCCAACACCGGGATCGAACATGCGCATGGGTTTTCCAACTTATTAAATTCTTGTTTTAGGTAAATAAAGACATGGATACCCAGTAAAGACACACAATGAACATTGTTGTTTATTGATATACCTGGATTAATATTGATCATGTTGGTTCGCCTAGGGAAGTAAAATTTATTCGTTATCAAATACCCGACAACGATAACACACCAGGAAATTGAAACGTATTAGTCAACGAGGAAAATGATAACTTTTAAAATTAATTCAAACAGGATCCCGTTTCTCGAAATCTTAATTGAAGATAAGATCCAAATTTGAGTAGATACTTTAATTTTGATTGGCTAAGCACTAAAATCAACCTTATATTATTCAATCAAATTACTAAAATATCTTAGTTAAAATTTTGTGAAACAGGCTCATGACCTATAAAACTGTTATGATTCACTGATAATAAACGGGTATTCCTAATATGCTATATTTAATAACCAAATTCCCATTCTCTAATGTTAGCTCAAATTTACTGGTATTTTTGTTGTACTAGAATTAAAGCTGACTCTTCGCCATTACTAAATTGAACAGAGACACAGAATAGTTACCCATTTACAACAACCGTATTTAATTAAATCTGTTCTCGAGGCCAAAAGAAAGATCTGCATTGAGCAAATTTAGCTCTGGGATAATAATAATTCATCCTCGAAACACTATGCAAGAGTTAAATCTGCCTATTGCACGTCTTTCCTTAGATCTGACATATTATCTAAATTAATAGACATTAATTAATTTATCCAGACTATATCTCGATGTCAACGCTAGATTGTGATATTTATTGGATTAGGACCCGATTTGCTGCTAAACTTTCATTCATAATTTAATCATAAAATTGATAATCGAGGCTATGTTTTTTTTATCGTACCGACTTTAATAATAATGATCGAGACTAGCCGAAAATTCAACCGCTAAATTCTCGGCGGTTCAGAGTGGATCAATTGGACTGAAATTTTCAGTAAATTCTCTTTACATTATCTAGCTTTTAACTATTATAGAGAGAACTGCCAGCTCTTTATCTAATCTCCCATAATGTATCTTTAATTTTGTATTGGTTTTCATCGACATTTGTTCCCTGCATTGACCGAGAAAGTTCATCCTGATTTTCCGGCGTGGAACGAAAAACCAAGGTACCGTGTACACATTGGCGTGCACGTAAAAGATCTCTTGGTAGTTGGAATACGATATAAGAGTAGGCAAAATTTCCCTCATAGCACACTGTATGGCGTACGGTATGGCCATCTTCATTAGCCCATGTTAGAAGCAGAACAATAGGACGTTAAACCCCATTTTATTTCATCGACATTTGGATATTAAAGGGTATTTCCCCCGTTAGGTTTAAGCGTGTTGCGATAACTATTATTTCCCTTGTTTGACGTAGGAATTAGAGGGAAATTATTTTCATATTGTTGTAAGTGTGTTTCCATAGTTCTGTATTGGCTTCCGTAGATTACGTGTTAATGCATGTGCATTGAGCTGTGTAAGTCACTTCAGGGACACTAGTTGACACGTCAGCACTGATTTTCTAGGGAAATTTATGTAAATTGTTCAAGATAAGATAATGGATATTTGTTTGTTTATTGTGTATTTATGTTCTTTTTGATATAGTTTGTACTTGATTAGTGTAAATACAGCTGGTTTCTAGTGTCGCCACAATGTCATTATTGTGTTATGTTATTTGTTGGTTGTACAAGGAAGTACGGGGCTTATAATGAGAATAATACTGGACTCTGTGTAGTAAAAGTGTGGTATGACAGACATGTCATAGAAACAGCTCCCGTAGGATTTGTTTGCTAAATTTGATTTTTTTTGTTGTTTAGGTTGATTACTGACCAAGCTATCCCAAAATGTTGGGGTTCAAATATTCCGACCCCTTGACCCCGCTGGGAGAGGCATTTTTAAAACCGGGACCTCTCTGAACAATAATATGGCTATCTCCGCCAATTTTGGTTGGATTTTAATGATCTTAAGCCCATTCTGATGTTTTTTCACCATGCCGATCCCATCTTTGATAATTTTAAAGCGATTGGAATTATTTTTGATTGACTTCCGGTGGGGAATCCCAATTTCCAGTGTCAACCTTGGATTGATTTCAGTCAATAATCTTTCGATTTTCATGATCTAAAGTTCATTCTGTTTTGGTTTTTTTTTTCATCATACACTTAAAGCCAAACGGAAGTAGGTTTCATTGACTTTCGGTGGTAAATATCATTTTCCGGTGTCAGACTCGGATTGATATCCGCCAATAATCATTGGATTTTCATGATCTGAAGTTCATTCTGGGTGATGTTTTTCATCAGACCGACTCTGTTTATGATATACTTTTAAAAGCGAATGGAAGTAGTTTATATTGACTTAAGGATGGAATACCAATTCCCGGTGTCAAACTCGGACTGATAAGAGAAATATATCACGCAGTGCCACTTTTTGTGGCATCTGAAGCATTGTAAATGTTTCGTGCAGTCACTTTTGGATCATAGGAATGCTCTGTCATGAGATTCAAGACAACCTGGCGTTGGTGATATAAGAAACCATGACAAGCCAGAAGTCGCCAGAAACGAAAACAACGAAATTGCTATCTTGCTAAATATGCAGTTCAAGTACACATCCCTGGTCATATTGGTACGCTCCCTATTAAAACCCTTGCACAGTGATGTACAAGGGCAATCATTATTCCGGAAATTGCACCGATCCGTGCAGCCTTTTTTACAACCACTTTGTTAGTTCAGTTAAAGCATGAGGGTCAGGTACATGTATTCAACTAGCATGCGCTTTCTGAATGCCTCTTGTAGGCCAGAGAGTTTTTGCATGATTGATGGTTTCTTCATGCCCATAGTAAAATGATGGGAATTTTGGGTGGTGTAGCCCCTGCTGTATCAACCAGGCTAGCATAAGACAGTCGTTTGATCTTTGCTCCTTCAACAGCATATCCTTGCATGTTTGATACAGCAAAGGCTACACCACACAGGGTTCTCAGCATTGAGAAACTCTTAGCTCTGGCGGGAAACCCAATTCTAGTGGTCTCTCGTGGTCGTCTCGGTATTCGCAGTCAGCTCAGGTTTGTAAATTAGTATGCCACAAATTACATAGATCTAGAGATAGATGTGATCGGGCGAGTGCGTGTTATTGGACGTAATAAGTCTCAAGGTCCGATTGGACTTCGCAGCTTCTCTGGTGCTGACTGGACAGGTAAACTTGTGGGCATCACAAAGAAAACAAGGACTGGTGCATACATGAAGCTTGATGGTGATAACCCCGTTATCATCTGTTTCAAGTAGCTTGGAGAATGCATCATCTCAGCTTTGCTGGTGAAGGGTGACTTGCCTTCACAGGTCAAGAAATTCATCTGTTCCGTTAAACCTACCAACATGAAGATGGCAATTGTTCAGTTCAGAAAAGAAAAATTATTGAGTTAGAGGTGTTTCCACTGGCGCGTGCTGGATTGTCGACCCATATCACAGAAACAAAGTACCTATCCAGATCCCTGAACCTTTATGCTATTTAACGAAAGCGGCTGGCAGTTGGACAAGAGCATGTATGTTCCTCTGCCGAATCTTGATCTGCCTGCCCATCTTGCTGTAATTGATCTCACAAAATGTGGTTGTAAAACAGGCTGCACGGGCGATACAGTTGCAGCAAATATGGTCTATCTCATACATCTTTGCACGTGATTTGATAAGGACCGTACCAATATGATTAGGGGTGTGCAGGAGGACGAGGATGATGAATACCTGATTTATTTATTTCCAAGATAGGATCTTTTTGTTTTGTTTCTGGCAACGTCTGGCTTGTGAAGATTTTTTTTTGTTTATGGTATTAAACTTGTTTACTTGTTACAAATGACAAAGTGTATTGAATCTAATAACATAACATTCCAGTCACCCAAAAGTGACCATATTAATCATTTTACCGTGCTTTAAAAGCCACTTAAAGTGGTAGACTGAGACACCGGAAATTGACAAGATGAAAAAAACCCCAGAATGAACTTCAGATCGTAAAAATCAAAAGATTATTGGCTGAAATCAATACCGGAAGTCAATGAAAACTACTTCCAATTGCTTTATGAGCAGCATAAATAGTGTTGGCGTGATGAAAAACCCCCCACGAGAATGAACTTTTGATCATGAAAATCCAACACTTAATGTCACGTCCTCGATGGGGGGGGGGGGGGCAAGGGGTCGGAAAATATGTGATATAGAAGATTCGAAGGTGGGATATTTTATCCATACCCGTACAGGTTACAGATGAAATGTTCTCTCTTTCAGATATATCGCATGCAAGCAATTTGGTTACTTTGAAATAGATCATATTCAACATGGCGGCATCAGGTAACATAATTAATTTCCTTTACAAATGCATGCACAAGTTTAGGTTGCGAAATCAGGAACCTGTGGATGCCCTTCCCACCCACTCCTTCACACACATATCATCCCACATGTGGTCAAAAGAATATCTAAGTGCTACTTTCGAGACTATCGACCAGCCCCTTCTTATTAACCGGGTGGCATTAAGAGTTGGATTCCATCGTTCTACTGGCACTTAACTAAAATGTAGAGTGTCACAGGGTTCCGGGCACTACTCACGCACTGAGCCTTTGCGGCTTCCTTTTTTATTTGTAAAATTCTTGGGATATGTACACAATTAAAATAAACGAAAGTGAAAAATACATTTAACGAAAATACCCTGGGTGAACATTGGGGAAGGGGACAACATGGATAACAACAGGGAAACCCTAGCCAAGTCATTTTGCCTCGATGTACTAATTTCATGTTTCGATTTTGCGCTTGTATGTGACAGAGATTGGGGTCACCTGTCCAACCACGTGGGATTTCTCCCTCCAACCCACTACCCAATTATTAGCATATAATTGAATCATATGTTAGTTCCGAAGTAACATACTCTGTCTCTGTGTGTGTGTCTTTCTCTCTCTCTCACACACACACACGATCGATAACTTCTTTTTGTATCGGTTTTTCAGCTAATGAACGTAACCGAGGTCCCATGAATGATCTCGATTATTATGTTATACAGAAAAATATGGAATACCTTTGTGTACAGTTAAGAACAAGCGACGTTATTATCAGTAATATGTTTTCAGAACATATTTTAAACTCTGAAGACAGGGAGAAAATTGAAAATAAAATGGAGAAGAGTAAACGCAAAGGGATAGAGACGGCATTAACATGTTTGATGGAAAGCGGCGGTGTCAACGCATTTGATCCCTTTATCGAATGCTTATATAAATCTGGTTTTGACCATGTGGCAGAAAAGTTAAAACGTGATCGAAAAAAAAAGAATCTACAAGACGATGATTGACATCGTTTTGATTGGTCAATTAGACACTGTCTAATGGACACTAACTCCCTTCTGTTTTAGTAATGTCTTTTAAAATCCTAAAAAAGCACAAATTCAATAAATGATCTCAGCACATGTCTATTGGACAATAACACCCCTCTAAATGCGAAACAGCAAGTGTTTATCTCTTAAATGGCTTGTGACAAATAATGGCTGGACATCTGTATAATTAATGGCAATTTTATACGATTTTACTGTTGATCACAATCTGATTAAAACACAGATTTATATTTCGTTTCGTTTTTTTATACTTTCGGTGGCATGACGATCTGACAAGTTATAGTTGGAGTTCATGTCAGTGGTCAAACGAGTGACTTTTAACCCTATGTTCCAGGCATTGATTAACCAATCAGCATTGATGTGTCTTGTGGATTTACCTCAGTTCCGTGCACCTCACCTCTAAAGCTCGTTGTAACAGACTGTTTCATTGGCTTATCCCTCACGTCAATGATAGAACTGGAATGAACAGGTCACAATTCTATGAAATACAATTACTGGGCGATATTTCGACAAGACTTCTCTGGTCATTGTCAAGCAAGGATCAGTTTTGGGACCGATACTGTGTAGTCTTTAAATTCACCCTTTGGAGGCATATACTGAGCGACATAGAAAACGTATCACTTAGTTTTCCAAATAATAACATAACGCTAACGCTACAATATACGTCCACATTCCTACTTTGATTGATATGGTACTTTGTCAAGAAGGCTAGGCGTTTGGTTTGTTTAGCGTTGAGGGTCGTGCATCAACATTAATAGTTGCCGTCCTTAGAGTATAAGGAATAACTATACCAAGATAATCCATTCAAAATTGTGCCTTCCTAACACTAAGGCAAAAAGTGGGCGTGGCTCTGCCCCTGGGGGTCGGGACATTCATCAAAATCAATAGTGGACGCCCTCAGGCTATAAGGAATACATAAACCAAATGGGTGTTGCTGTCCCATGGGGGTCGGGCATGCACCCAAAACAAAAGGGGTCATCCTTAGGGTATAAGGAATAAGTATTTTAAGTTTCAAGATGACCGATTAAGAATTGTGGCCTGTAGGCGACACACAAAAAGAAAATGGGCGTGACTCTGCCCCTGGGGGTTGGGCATGCACCCCAAATGATAGAAATGTTCCTTAGGGTACAAAGCATAATCATTCAAAGTTTCAAGATGATACGTTAAGAAATGTGGCTTGTAGACGACAAACAAATAAATACAAGGAATGGGCGTGGCTCTGCCATTGGGGGTCGGGCATGCACCAAAAAACAATACGGATCATCCTTAGGGTAAGCATACAAAGTTTTAAGAAAATACAGTTAGAATTGCGGCTTCTAGGCAACACAGAGACACACAAAAAGAAAATGGGCGTGGCTCTGCCCCTGGGGGGTTGTGCATGCACCCCAAACGATAGGGATCATCCTTAGAGTATAAAGAGTAAGTATACAAAGTTTTAAAGAAAATCCAATAAGAATTGCGGCCTGTAGGCGACACAAAGACACACGATAAGAAAATGGGTGTGGCTCTGCCCCAGGGGGTTGGGCATGCACCCCAAATGATAGGGATGTTCCTTAGGGTACAAAGAATGTGTATGCTAAGTTTCAAAATTATAAGTTAAGAAATGTGGCCTGTAGACGACAAACAAATACATACTAGAAATGGGCGTGGCTCTGTCCCTGGGGGTCGGGCATGCCCCAAAAACAATAGGGATCTTCCTTGGGGTATAAGGAATAAGTATACCAAGTTTGAAGAAAATCCATGAAGAATTGCGGCCTGTAGGCGAACCACAGACACACACACACACACACACACACACACAGACAGGGGCGACGGCATAATACGTTCACATTATGAATGTGGACGTATAAAAATGATACTGTAAACATATCTTATTTATTTAGCTTCTTATTGTGAACAATATTCAAATGGGAACACATCAATTGGATGACTTCAAACTTTCTTAAGTTAAACGATGACAAAACTGAATATCTACAAATTGGTTATAAAAACGTGCTTAGCAAAATTGATTCTGATCCCTCAATTCGTGTGTGTAAAACTGTTATATCCCCACCACTACGTCTTGATTGTTTGAACTCACTGTTAACTGGTCTACCGATTAAGCTACTTTCTAAAATACAAAAACTGCAGAATTCTGCAGCACGCCTGGTTGCTGGTGTGGGTTATCATGAGCACATAACATCAACTCTTTACACCCTTCATTGGCTTCCTGTATCAAAAGGCCCAATATGCGATCCGCTAGCCAGTACATGAGACTCAACGTACCATTGGTCAAGCGAAAAACGTTTGCCAGCCGTGCCTTTAATGTCATTGGAGAAACATGGTGGAATACGGTGCCGAACGACATTAAGAAATCTGAAAATGTGCAAACGTTTAAGCATATGCCCTTAAGACCCACCTCTTCAACAATTTCTGATCCTGTAGTGCATTATCCTGTTTGCCAGCCGTGCCTTTAATGTCATTGGAGCAACACGGTGGAATACGGTGCCGAACGACATTAAGAAATCTGAAAATGTGCAAACTTTTAAGCATATGCCCTTAAGACCCACCTCTTCACCAATTCTGATCCTGTAGTGCATTATCCTGTTTGCCAGCCGTGCCTTTAATGTCATTGGAGCAACATGGTGGAATGCGGTGCCGAACGACATTAAGAAATCTGAAAATGTGCAAACGTTTAAGCATATGCCCTTAAGACCCACCTCTTCACCAATTTCTGATCCTGTAGTGCATTATGTACAGCGCTATTGAAGATTATTATCAAAATTAGCGCTATATCAAATGAACAGTTTATTGTTTTTATGCAGAATTGATTTAAAATATTATTAATCACATATAAATGTCTTAATGGTTTCGCACCTCCATACTTATCTGAACTGTTACAAATCCGCACTTCAGTGAGAAACACAAGGTCTTCTAGGGATGATCTACTGTTGGTACAATCTCGAGTCAGACTAGCATACTATGGCGAGCGGGCCTTTTCATTTTATGTACAATTACTTTGGAATAAATTACCTTATTTTATTCAAAAATCACTCCCCATCATTACATTCAAATCGCACTTGAAAACTCATTTATTCCAATAGGCTTTTTACGGATTTTATACATTTGACTGTTTTTAGTAACTTCTTTTTTATTTTAAATTGTATTTTTAGGAATTGTTTTTATGAACTTCTTTCTTATGATAAAATGTATTTTTACTTTGTTATTGTTAAGCGCATCTGAACACTTCGTTGAAAGATGTTCTATATAAATGTACTATTCTAAGTAAAAAATAATAATAAATAAATAATACAATACTGGAAGTCAATAAAATATAATTCAAATCGCTTTAAGTGTATCAAAGATGGGATTGGCACGACGAAAAAAAAACGAGAATTCACTTTAGATCATGAAGATCCAACCATTATTGGCGGAGATAGCCATGTTCTCGTTAAGATTAAGAGGGGTCCTATTTTAAAAATGCCCATGCCAGAGGGGTCAAGGGGTCGGAAAATTTGAACTCCCAACATTTTTGGATAGGTTGGTAACTAACCAACTCAAAACAACAAAAAATCAATTTTAGAAAACAAATCCTACGGGAGCTATTTTTATGACATGTCATACCACACTATAACTGCTAACTATCCGTCCGTTTGAACACTCTAGCAGCAACTTTCATCATCCGATGTGTTTGAAGATTACTTTACCTGGAAGAATAGAGTTAATAATAAAATAAAGCTAAGTACAAACAATTCAAATCATTAGACAAGAGTCCTAAAAAACGGTATGGGCAAATTAGTGTAATGAACAAATGGACTGTTTTTAGCGTACATAAAATACACGACAAACGGTAGTAACTACGGTGACTGGTAACGGGCATGAAAAATAATATAATTTGAAAAAGCCCTTAACTCAGCCCCTATGGGCAGTAGGTCCATGAAATTGGGAGGACGCCCACCAAAAATGAGCAGGGGTTCCGATTTTATTCAAGTTATCCCGAAAATGTTGAATTAAGGGTAGGAAGGTGTCGGATCAGAACCCTACTCGACCCTATTACCGCCTCCTCCCCTCCCCGGGATCTCCTTTCATTTTTTTTTTGTCATTTTTAGAGGATTCAAGGGTTTAGCCTGAATTCATAGGCCAAGGTGACATGTTTTACTACTTTGGCATGGGCTAGGCCTTGATAATGCCTTCTAACCCTCTGGGATTTGGGCCCCCAATTCTGAACCCTGCTTAAACCGTTTCTTGACGAGCAGCCCGTCTAGGAAACGGAGAACTGGATTGATATGATCCAATTTCCTTGTTGATGACATCATGCACTGGGTGGAAATACAACAGAATCGAAATTATATTATAAATGACTTGGGTGAATTAAAATTGACTTGGGTGGAAATTAAAATCGAATTGGGTGGAAATTATAGAAAATTTATTTAAATTTGACTTGGGTGAAAATTAAAATTGATTTTGGTGAAATACAACAGAATCGAAATTATATTATAAATGACTTGGGTGAAAATTAAAATTGACTTGGGTAGAAATTAAAATCGAATTGGGTGGAAATTATAGAAAATTAAATTAAGATTGACTTGGGTGAAAATTAAAATTGATTTTGGTAAAAATTATAAAAAAACAAAACAAAAACAAATTATATTAAAATGTACTTGGGTGGGTATTAAAAAACAAAACAAACTAGACCTGCATGCAGGAATGACGGGTTTCACTGGTGCCAAGTTACTCTTAAACATGTCACTTTCGGTGCCAAGTTACACTTGAACATATGTCACTTCCGGTACCAACGAAACCACTAAACAGGTTTCCAAATTAACATTGCACACAAATAAAATGGACGTAGAATCAACCAATCAATCCAGCAATATCAAGTCATTTTATACATTTGTTACTTGTAAATGATCTTGACAAAATTAAATTACTTCCGGTGTTAATGAAAATGTTCAATTAGTCTTATGAAATCAGAAATGGCATACGATATCATATAGTGACAATTTTATGTAAATCGAATAATAATTGCCACTTTTAAAGACAAAAAAACTTGAAGAAAAGTGACTTGTAGAAAATCTGCTATTTCTCTGCAACCGTACAAGTTAGAAACCATTTTGTGGTATCTGTATGATCGTATGGGTTCATTCTATTTGTTAATTGGCATCAAATACCATAATTTGAAAAAGATTTCAAAACAGACTCATTTGAATAAAATATCTGTTTTGAAGGCTAAAAATTCAGTTTTTGCCAAAATGACGTTACTTCCGATGATAATGAAAATCTTAAATTACTTGTATGAAATCCCAAATGGCATTAGGTATAACATGGTGTAACGTTTATGAAAATCGAATAATAATTGACACTTTTATGGCCCCGAAACCTTCAAAAGTGACCTGTAGAAAACAGTCTATTTCTCGGCAACCGAACAAGTTAGAAACAATTTTATGATATCTATATGACCATATGAGTTGTATTTATATGTGAATTTAAACCAAAAGTTAAAATTATTAATAGATATTAATTTATTCATAGTTGAATAAAACATTGATTTAAAAAGTTTAAAATGCAGTTTTTGACCAAATGACGTCACTTCCGGTGTCAATTTTAAATTGTAATCAACTTGATATGACGCTACATGCTTTTTGAATCAAATGATGTCACTTTTATAAAAATCCAATAATAATTGACTATTTTACAGGCAAAATAACGAAAACAGTGACTTGTACAGAACTGCCCATTTCTTGGGAACTGCTTATATTACAAACTAATTTTAACATACATTTTCTTCGTATGGATTATAGCTACAAGTTTATAAAAGTTACGAAGAAATATTTTAAAATCTGAAAAGCCTGAATAGGTTGTAAATAGGTCAATTTTACACCATTTTTAGCCATTTAATCGAATTTGCTCGAAAATGAAATCGAAATTAAAAAAACTGCTTCCGACATTTTTTGCGCCTTGAAAGGGCATACTCTTTGAGTCAAATAATTTTTCCAAAAAATAATATTTGTTTTCGAAAAATGGTACCTAACTGTCAAAATTGTAGTTTTTGGTAAAATTATGCCACTTCCGGTGCCGACAGATAACACTTCCGGTAATAAAAAAAATGACAATTGAGACAACAAAGCATATGAACTTTGTTTTATACAAATCGAACAATAAAAAATTAATCTAGGACTGAAAAACTGAATTAGCCAATGGCGGCCAAGGAAAATTACTGAGACAAAATTTTTTAACATTTTTGCACTAGGCAGATGACTCTTTAATTCTGTGCACAATACGACTAAAAAATATTCATAAATAAAAATGTTTTTTGTAAAATTTTAAATTTACGAAATTTGGCGCCTATTATCTTCGAGGATTTGCCGAAAATCAAAAATCAAAAGAAGCGTAGCTATGTGCCCTGTCTCAGGCTATGCCAAAATGTATCGAAAGTTAAAATCAAATGATTATTGTTAAAATTACTGCAATATTTTCAAAAACGATAACTTCGGTGATTTCGGACATTTCGCATTGTCGCAGAACGTTCAAAATAGCTTTATCCTCTAAGTCACACCCACTTTCCCAGTAAAACCGAAGAAATCGTAACGATGCGACAAGCAGTTGCTGAGATCTACTCAAAACAAAAGAAGAATAATAATAACTAGACCTGCATGCAGGAATGACGGGTTTCACTGGTGCCACGTCACTTTCGGTGCCACGTTACCCTTGAACATATGTCACTTCCGATACCAATGAAACCATCAAACAGGTTTCCACATAAGCATTGTAAACATCAAATAAAATGGACGAAGAATCAACCAAATCCAGCAATATCAATTCATTTTATATATATGTTACTAATTGTAAGTGATCCTGGCAAAATTTCATTACTTCCGGTGATAATGAAAATGTTCAATTAGTTTTATGAAATCAGAAATGGCATAAGGCAGCATAATGGCGAAAATTGTATGTAAATCGAATGAGAATTGCCACTTTTATAGACCAAAAACCTTGAAAAGTGACTTGTAGAAAATCGTCTATTTCTCGGCAACCGTACACGATAAAAACTATCTTTTGGTATCTATATGATCGTATGGGTTCAATCCATTTGTTGATTGGAATCAAATATCATAATTTGAAATATATTACAAATCAGACTCATTTGAAAAAAATGTCTGTTTTGAAGGCTAAAAATACAGTTTTTGCCAAAATGACATTACTTCCGGTGATACTGAAAATGTTAAATTAGTTCTATGAAATCATAAATGACACAAGATATCATATGGTGAAAATTTTATGAAAATCGAATAATAACTGACACTTTTATAGACCAAAAACCTTGAAAAGTGACTTAAGGAAAATCGCCCATTTCTCTGCAACCGTACAAGTTAGAAACCATTTTGTGGTATCTGTATGATCGTATGGGTTCAATCTATTTGATCAATAGAATCAAATATCACAATTTGAAAAAAATAACAAATACGACTCATTTGAATAAAATATTGTTTTTTGAAGGCTAAAATTTAAGTTTTGAGCAAATGACGTCATTTCCGGTGGCAGCGCAAGGGGTAAAATGGTTTGACATAGTCCACTATGGCATTAGACATCCAATGGCGAAAGAAAATTGAAAATCGAATAATAATTGATTCTTTTACAGCCAAAATTACGTGAAAAGTGACTCATGCAAAATTGCCTATTTCTCGGCAACTGCTTATATTACAAACTAATTTTCACATACATTCTCTTCGTATGGATTATAGCTACAAGTTTATAAAAGTTACGTAAAAATATTTTAAAATCTGAAAAGCCTGAATGAGTTGTAAATAGGTCAATTTTACGCCTTTTTTCACCTCTTAATCCAATTTGCTAGAAAATGAAAAAGAAATTAAAAAAACTGCTTCCGACATTTTTTGCGCCTTTAAAGGACACACTCTTTGAGTCATATAATTTTTCAAAAAAATAATATTTGTTTTCAAAAAATGTACCTAACTGTCAAAATTGTAGTTTTTGGTAAAATTATGCCACTTCCGGTGCCGACAGATAACACTTTTGGTAATAAAAAAAATGACAATTGAGACAACGAAGCATATGAACTTTGTTTTATACAAATCGAACAATAAAAAATTAATCTAGGACTGAAAAACTGAATTAGCCAATGGAGGCCAAGGAAAATTACTGAGACAAAATTTTTTAACATTTTTGCGCAAGTCAGATGACTCTTTAATTCTGTGCACAACACGACTAAAAAATATTCATAAATAAAAAAGTTTTTTGTAAAATTTTAAATTTCCGAAATTTGGCGCCTAATATCTTCGAAGATTTGCCGAAAATCAAAAATCGAAAGTAGCGCAGCTATGTGCCCTGTCTCCAGATGTGCCAAAATGTATCGAAAGTTAAAATCCCATGATTATTGTTAAAATTACCGCAATATTTGTAAAAACGATAACTTCGGTGATTTCGGACATTTCGCATTGTCGCAGAACGTTCAAAATAGCTTTATCCTCTAAGTCACACCCACTTTCCCAGTAAAACCGAAGAAATCGTAACGATGCGACACGTAGTTGCTGAGATCTACTCAAAACAAAAGAAGAATAATAATAATAATAATAATAAGAACTAGACCTGCATGCAGGAATGACGGGTTTCACTGGTGCCACGTTACCCTTAAACATGTCAGTTCCGGTGCCAAGTTACCCTTGAACATATGTCACTTCCGGTACCAACGAAACCATTAAACAGGTTTCCAAATTAACATTGCACACAAATAAAATGGATGCAGAATCAACCAAATCCAGCAATATCAATTCATTTTATACATTTGTTACTTGTAAATGATCTTGACAAAATTACATTTCTTCCGGTGTTAATGAAAATGTTCAATTAGTTTTATGAAATCAGAAATGGCATACGATATCATATAGTGAAAATTTTATGTAAATCGAATAATAATTGCCACTTTTAAAGACCAAAAACCTTGAAAAGCGACTTATAGAAGATCGACTATTTCTCTGCAACCGTACAAGTTAGAAACCATTTTGTGGTATCTGTATGATCGTATGGGTTCATTTTATTTGTTGATTGGTATCAAATACCATAATTTGAAAAACATTTCAAAACAGACTCATTTGAATAAAATATCTGTTTTGAAGGCTAAAAATACAGTTTTTGCCAAAATGATGTTACTTCCGGTGATAATGAAAATCTTAAATTACTTGTATGAAATCCTAAATGGCATTAGGTATAACATGGTGTAACGTTTATGAAAATCGAATAATAATTGACATTTTTATGGCCCAAAAACCTTCAAAAGTGGCCTGTAGAAAACCGTCTATTTCTCGGCAACCGAACAAGTTAGAAACAATTTTATGATATGTATATGACCATATGAGTTGTGTTTATATGTGAATTTAAACCAAAAGTTAAAATTATTAATACATATTAAGTAATTCTTGGTTGAATAAAACATTGATTTAAAAAGTTTAAAATGCAGTTTTTGACAAAATGACGTCACTTCCGGTGTCAATTTTAAATTGTAATCAACTTGATATGACGCTACATGCTTTTTGAATCAAATGATGTCACTTTTATAAAAATCCAATCATAATTGACTATTTTACAGGCAAAATAACGAAAACAGCGACTTGTACAGAACTGTCCATTTCTTGGTAACTGCTTATATTACAAACTAATTTTAACATACATTTTCTCCGTATGGATTATAGCTTCAAGTTTATAAAAGTTACGAAGAAATATTTTAAAACCTGAAAAGCCTGAATAGGTTGTAAATGGGTCAATTTTACACCATTTTTAGCCATTTAATCGAATTTGCTCGAAAATGAAATCGAAATTAAAAAAACTGCTTCCGCCATTTTTTGCGCCTTGAAAGGGCACACTCTTTGAGTCAAATAATTTTTCCAAAAAATAATATTTGTTTTCGAAAAATGGTACCTAACTGTCAAAATTGTAGTTTTTGGTAAAATTATGCCACTTTCGGTGCCGACAGATAACACTTCTGGTAATAAAGAAAATGACAATTGAGACAACGAAGCATATGAACTTTGTTTTATACAAATCGAACAATAAAAAATTAATCTAGGACTGAAAAACTGAATTAGCCAATAGCGGCCAAGGAAAATTACTGAGACAAATTTTTTTAACATTTTTGCACTAGGCAGTTGACTCTTTAATTCTGTGCACAATACGACTAAAAAATATTCATAAATAAAAAAGTTTTTTGTAAAATTTTAAATTTTCGAAATTTGGCGCCTAATATCTTCGAAGATTTGCCGAAAATCAAAAATCGAAAGTAGCGTAGCTATGTGCCCTGTCTCAGGCTATGCCAAAATGTATCGAAAGTTAAAATCCAATGATTATTGTTAAAATTACTGCAATATTTTCAAAAACGATAACTTCGGTGATTTCGGACATTTCGCATTGTCGCAGAACGTTCAAAATAGCTTTATCCTCTAAGTCACACCCACTTTCCCAGTAAAACCGAAAAAATCGTAACGATGCGACAAGCAGTTGCTGAGATCTACTCAAAACAAAAGAAGAATAATAATAATAAGAAGAACTAGACCTGCAAGCAGCACTGAACCGGCTTTCAGGAATCATACAGGAAGTTTCTTATACCATAGCCGATCCATTGAGCTACCAAACTATACTTTAGTTGTTTTGCTTCAGTGACACCCTCTATCATATGTAAAAGTAATATTTGCTGGCGAAAAGACCGGTCAAAATTGTAAATTATGGCAAAATTACGTCACTTCCGGTACCGAAAGAAATTTTTATAGGTGAAAAATAAGTCGAAAATTCGCAACACACAAAATACAAACTTTGATTTATACATATTGGGCAATAAATAATTACCCTATAACCCATAAACTGAAATTAAGAAGTTAAAAAACTTAAAAGTGACCCTGGGAAAATTGGCTATTATTCGACAAGGGAACATGCTAGAAGCCTTTTCTTGATATCAATATGATGGTATTGATTCAATCTTACTGCCCATTAGAGTCAGACGTTATCAAGTTAAACGAATAATAAATATAAATCCCTTCAAAAAAAATGTTTGTTTTGAAGGCCAAAAATACGTTTTTTGCAAAAATTACATTACTTCCGGTGATATTGAAAATGTTAACTTAGTTCATAGAAGCCATAAATGGCATAAGGCATCAAATGGTAAAAAAATTATAAAAATCGAATAATAATTGACACTTTTATAGACCAAAAACCTTGAAAAGTGACTTATCGAAGATCGCCTATTTCTCTGTAACCGTACAAGTTAGAAACCATTTTGTGGTATCTGTATGGTCGTATGGCTTCATTCTATTCGTTGATGGGAATCAAATATCATAATTTTAAAAATATTACAAGGCAGACTCATTTGAATAAAATATTTGTTTTTTGGGTTAAAAATACAGTTTTTGCCCAAATGACGTCATTTTCGGTCACAGTGAAAATGTAAAATTGGCTTGACCTAGTCCAAATTGGCATTAGGCATCAAATGGAAAAAAAAATATTGCAAATCGAATGATAATTCACTCTTTTATAGGCAAAATAACGTGAAAAGTGATGCATGCAAAATTGCATATTTCTCGGCAACTGCTCATATTACAAACTAATTTTCGCATACATTCTCTTCGTCTGGATTATTGCTACGAGTTTATGAAAATTACAAATAAATATTTCAAAATATGAAGACGCTGAATGAATTGTAAATAACTGAATTTTACACTTTATTTTACATTTTATTCGAAATTTCCCGAAAATGAAATTGAAATTAAAAAATCTGAGCTAAGGATTTTGTGCATCTTTGCAGGGTGCATCCTTTTAGTTATATCAGTTTTGAAAAAAAAAAATATTTGCTTTCAAAAAGTGGTACCGAACTGTCAAAATTGTAGTTTTTGTTAATATTACGTCACTTTCGTTGCCGACAGAAAAATTTTACCGTAACAAAAAAAATTACAATTGGGACCACGGAGCATATGAACTTTGTTTTATACAAATCGAACAATAAATAATTTTTCTGGGTACGAAAAACTAAATTAGCCGATGGCGGCTAACGCAAATTACCCTGACAATTTTTTTTCTCATTTCTGCTCAAGTACGATGATATTTTAACCCTGTGTAAAATACCATCAAAAAATATTCATAAATAAAAAAGGTTTTCGTAAAGAGATAAATTATTTTCAAAATATCGGACATGTTTTCGACTACTTCCGGTTTAACGATCGTTGTCGTGATAGCTTTATTAACTTCTTTGGATACTTAACTTTCTGTACCAGAAGTGTCAGAAACATCCATTAAGTAGTTTTGGAAAAAAAGATAAATTAAAGAGCGTTTACAAAAATTTAACGATTTTTCAATTTTTTTCAAAGTTTGATGCCATTTTTGGACCACCTATTTTATTTCAATGGTTTTCATTTTGGATTCACTATATAGACAACCGATAGGACTTTGAGTAAGAAAAGTTTAAGAAAAATCGTAGGCGTCGTTTTCGAGAAAAGGGCGTCTCAGAATGTTAAAAAATCGGAAAATACTAGATTTTTGGCATGCAATAATTTATTTCCTTACCATGGAAATCATATTATTGAGATACCATATGATGGTCCATTAATAGTTCTATCCAGCGACACTTTAGTTCTTTTGGTCCGCTATTACCTAAGGGAGAAATCATGTTTTTCGCAAGTGCGACAATATTTTTAACTTTTTTTTTTATTTTTTGAATACTTCTGGTATGGTTATTATTTTCGGAATAGTTTTAATAGCCAGTTTGGGCACTAAAATAGCCACAGGGCTCTGTAATGATATATTACATTATCTGATCAGATAAAATGCCCCTGAGAAATCCTACGTTCAAAAGTGCCAAAAATGCAAAAAATGTAAAATATCGAAAATTAAATTTCAATAATTACATACATATTATACACCGTTAGAATCGTAATTAGGTCAGCTATCTGAATATACAACCTTTTTTTAAAAATCTCTTAAAATAAAAAAATAGTAGAGCATTTTCCAAAATTTCACGATTTTTCGACTTTTTTTGATTTTCAGTCCCTTTTTTATCCTATTCCAGACATTTCAAAGGCTTATTGGATGGCTTCATGCAAAAGACTTCCAAAAGGACTCACGATAGAAAAAAATTTAAAAAAATTGTAGGTTAAGTTTTCGAGATACAGGCGTTCAAAAACGCTCCAAATCAGAAAATACTTGATTTTCAGCGTGCCATATTTTGCTGCCTGATTATAGAATCCGTATGAATTGGGTATCATACGATAGTACAATCCTAGTGCAGTACAATGGTACCCTAATTTCTTTAATCCATTGATATCGGGCGGAGAAATCGCGTTTTTCCCCAAAATATCCATTTTTTGCATTTTTTTCAAAATATTGCCCATTATTTCGACCACTTCCGGTTTAAGGATTCTTGTCGAAATTGCTTTATAAGTTGGTATTGGACTATAACTTCATGTTCCAGAAGTTTCAGAAACGTCAATTCTGCCATAAACCGAAACCCGAGCTCACAAAATGGGAAGAAAATTCGAAAAAATTCGAAAAATAAAGGGCGATAACTCTGAATGAAACTTATATTACTGGAATCGGATGGACTTCAGGTATCCAAAAATGTAGGTCAAATTTGAAAATTTTTAAAAATAACAAAAATTGTCTCGTAAACAACATCTTTTCAATTTTCAAACGATAAAAGTCATAGACAAATGTTCGAAATTGAAAAATGTGAGATAGCCATTGTCTCAGAAAAGATTCAGGGATTCCAAAAATGTAATTTGTTTGAAAATGGATAAAGAATTGGCGAAACTATGGCCAATTTTCAATTTTTAGACAATGTACAAAGTTCGGTCACTTCCGGTATGCGCAGAAATTTCGAAAATATTTTATCAAGTAGCCACCACATGGTTTCCCAATAGAAAATCTAATTTCAGATCGATATCTGTTTCGATCATAGAGATCTAGGCCCTCGCGGTAAATAATAATAATAATAATAATTTTAGTAATCTCAATAGGCTTTCAGACGAAAGTCTGAAAGCCTAATAACTAGACCTGCATGCAGGAATGGCGGGTTTCACTGGTGCCACGTCACTTTCGGTGCCACGTTACCCTTAAACATATGTCACTTCCGATACCAATGAAACCATCAAACAGGTTTCCACATAAGCATTGTAAACATCAAATAAAATGGACGAAGAATCAACCAAATCCAGCAATATCAATTCATTTTATATATATGTTACTTGTAAGTGATCCTGGCAAAATTTCATTACTTCCGGTGATAATGAAAATGTTCAATTAGTTTTATGAAATCAGAAATGGCATAAGGCATCATAATGGCGAAAATTGTATGTAAATCGAATGAGAATTGCCACTTTTATAGACCAAAAACCTTGAAAAGTGACTTGTAGAAAATCGTCTATTTCTCGGCAACCGTACACGATAAAAACTATCTTTTGGTATCTATATGATCGTATGGGTTCAATCCATTTGTTGATTGGAATCAAATATCATAATTTGAAATATATTACAAATCAGACTCATTTGAAAAAAATGTCTGTTTTGAAGGCTAAAAATACAGTTTTTGCCAAAATGACATTACTTCCGGTGATACTGAAAATGTTAAATTAGTTCTATGAAATCATAAATGACACAAGATATCATATGGTGAAAATTTTATGAAAATCGAATAATAACTGACACTTTTATAGACCAAAAACCTTGAAAAGTGACTTAAGGAAAATCGCCCATTTCTCTGCAACCGTACAAGTTAGAAACCATTTTGTGGTATCTGTATGATCGTATGGGTTCAATCTATTTGATCAATAGAATCAAATATCACAATTTGAAAAAAATAACAAATACGACTCATTTGAATAAAATATTGTTTTTTGAAGGCTAAAATTTAAGTTTTGAGCAAATGACGTCATTTCCGGTGGCAGCGCAAGGGGTAAAATGGTTTGACATAGTCCACTATGGAATTAGGCATCCAATGGCGAAAGAAAATTGAAAATCGAATAATAATTGATTCTTTTACAGCCAAAATTACGTGAAAAGTGACTCATGCAAAATTGCCTATTTCTCGGCAACTGCTTATATTACAAACTAATTTTCACATACATTCTCTTCGTATGGATTATAGCTACAAGTTTATAAAAGTTACGTAAAAATATTTTAAAATCTGAAAAGCCTGAATGAGTTGTAAATAGGTCAATTTTACGCCTTTTTTCACCTCTTAATCCAATTTGCTAGAAAATGAAAAAGAAATTAAAAAAACTGCTTCCGACATTTTTTGCGCCTTTAAAGGACACACTCTTTGAGTCATATAATTTTTCAAAAAAATAATATTTGTTTTCAAAAAATGTACCTAACTGTCAAAATTGTAGTTTTTGGTAAAATTATGCCACTTCCGGTGCCGACAGATAATACTTTTGGTAATAAAAAAAATGACAATTGAGACAACGAAGCATATGAACTTTGTTTTATACAAATCGAACAATAAAAAATTAATCTAGGACTGAAAAACTGAATTAGCCAATGGAGGCCAAGGAAAACTACTGAGACAAAATTTTTTAACATTTTTGCGCAAGTCAGATGACTCTTTAATTCTGTGCACAACACGACTAAAAAATATTCATAAATAAAAAAGTTTTTTGTAAAATTTTAAATTTTCGAAATTTGGCGCCTAATATCTTCGAAGATTTGCCGAAAATCAAAAATCGAAAGTAGCGCAGCTATGTGCCCTGTCTCCAGCTATGCCAAAATGTATCGAAAGTTAAAATCCCATGATTATTGTTAAAATTACCGCAATATTTGTAAAAACGATAACTTCGGTGATTTCGGACATTTCGCATTGTCGCAGAACGTTCAAAATAGCTTTATCCTCTAAGTCACACCCACTTTCCCAGTAAAACCGAAGAAATCGTAACGATGCGACACGTAGTTGCTGAGATCTACTCAAAACAAAAGAAGAATAATAATAATAATAATAAGAATAATAATTTTAACAAAAACAATAGTGTTTCACACAAGCTTCGCAGTGTGAAACCCTAATAATTTTAACAAAAACAATAGTGTTTCACACAAGCTTCGCAGTGTGAAACCCTAATAACTAGACCTGCATGCAGGAATGCCGGGTTTCACTGGTGCCAAGTTACTCTTAAACATGTCACTTTCGGTGCCAAGTTACACTTGAACATATGTCACTTCCGGTACCAACGAAAGCACTAAACAGGTTTCCAAATTAACATTGCACACAAATAAAATGGACGTAGAATCAACCAATCAATCCAGCAATATCAAGTCATTTTATACATTTGTTACTTGTAAATGATCTTGACAAAATTAAATTAATTCCGGTGTTAATGAAAATGTTCAATTAGTCTAATGAAATCAGAAATGGCATACGATATCATATAGTGACAATTTTATGTAAATCGAATAATAATTGCCACTTTTAAAGACCTAAAAACTTGAAAAGTGACTTGTAGAAAATCTGCTATTTCTCTGCAACCGTACAAGTTAGAAACCATTTTGTGGTATCTGTATGATCGTATGGGTTCATTCTATTTGTTGATTGGCATCAAATACCATAATTTGAAAAAGATTTCAAAACAGACTCATTCGAATAAAATATCTGTTTTGAAGGCTAAAAATTCAGTTTTTGCCAAAATGACGTTCCTTCCGATGATAATGAAAATCTTAAATTACTTGTATGAAATCACAAATGGCATTAGGTATAACATGGTGTAACGTTTATGAAAATCGAATAATAATTGACACTTTTATGGCCCCGAAACCTTCAAAAGTGACCTGTAGAAAACCGTCTATTTCTCGGCAACCGAACAAGTTAGAAACAATTTTATGATATCTATATGACCATATGAGTTGTATTTATATGTGAATTTAAACCAAAAGTTAAAATTATTAATACATATTAAGTTATTCGTGGTTGAATAAAACATTGATTTAAAAAGTTTAAAATGCAGTTTTTGATCAAATGACGTCACTTCTGGTGTCAATTTTAAATTGTAATCAACTTGATATGACGCTACATGCTTTTTGAATCAAATGATGTCACTTTTATAAAAATCCAACAATAATTGACTATTTTACAGGCAAAATAACGAAAACAGTGACTTGTACAGAACTGCCCATTTCTTGGGAACTGCTTATATTACAAACGAATTTTAACATACATTTTCTTCGTATGGATTATAGCTACAAGTTTATAAAAGTTAAGAAGAAATATTTTAAAATCTGAAAAGCCTGAATAGGTTGTAAATAGGTCAATTTTACACCATTTTTAGCCATTTAATCGAATTTGCTCGAAAATGAAATCGAAATTAAAAAAACTGCTTCCGACATTTTTTGCGCCTTGAAAGGGCACACTCTTTGAGTCAAATAATTTTTCCAAAAAATAATATTTGTTTTCGAAAAATGGTACCTAACTGTCAAAATTGTAGTTTTTGGTAAAATTATGCCACTTCCGGTGCCGACAGATAACACTTCCGGTAATAAAAAAAATGACAATTGAGACAACGAAGCATATGAACTTTGTTTTATACAAATCGATCAATAAAAAATTAATCTAGGACTGAAAAACTGAATTAGCCAATGGCGGCCAAGGAAAATTACTGAGACAAAATTTTTTAACATTTTTGCACTAGTCAGATGACTCTTTAATTCTGTGCACAATGCGACTAAAAAATATTCATAAATAAAAAAGTTTTTTGTAAAATTTTAAATTTTCGAAATTTGGCGCCTAGTATCTTCGAAGATTTGCCGAAAATCAAAAATCGAAAGTAGCGTAGCTATGTGCCCTGTCTCCGGCTATGCCAAAATGTATCGAAAGTTAAAATTCAATGATTATTGTTAAAATTACTGCAATATTTTAAAAAACGATAATTTGGTGATTTCGGACATTTCGCATTGTCGCAGAACGTTCAAAATTGCTTTATCCTCTAAGTCACACCCACTTTCCCAGTAAAACCGAAGAAATCATAACGATGCGACACGTTGTTGCTGAGATCTATTCAAATTGGAATCTGAATAATAATAATAAGAATAATAATTTTAACAAAAACAATAGTGTTTCACACAAGCTACGCAGTGTGAAACCCTAATAATTTTAACAAAAACAATAGTGTTTCACACAAGCTTCGCAGTGTGAAACCCTAATAATAACTAGACCTGCAAGCAGCACTGAACCGGCTTTCAGGAATCATACAGGAAGTTTATTATACCATAGCCAACCCATTGAGCTACCGAACTATACTTTAGTTGTTTTGCTTCAGTGACACCCTCTACCATATGTAAAAGTAATATTTGCTGGCGAAAAGACCGGTCAAAATTGTAAATTATGGCAAAATTACGTCACTTCCGGTGCCGAAAGAAATTTTTATAGGTGAAAAATAAGTCGAAAATTTGCAACATACAAAATTTGTTTAATACATATCGGGCAATGGAAAATTAACCTATAACCCATAAACTGAAATTAAGAAGGTAAAATAATTAAAAGTGACCCTTGGAAAATTGGCTATTATTCGACAAGGGAACATGCTAGAAGCCTTTTCTTGATATCAATATGATGGTATTGATTCAATCTTACTGCCCATTAGAGTCAGACGTTATAAAGTTAAACAAATAATAAATATAAATCCCTTCAAAAAAATGTTTGTTTTGAAGGCTAAAAATACGTTTTTTGCAAAAATTACATTACTTCCGATGATATTGAAAATGTTAACTTAGTTGATAGGCATCAAATGGTAAAAAAAAGGATAAAAAATCGAATAATAATTGACACTTTTATAGACCAAAAACCTTGAAATGTGACTTATAGAAGATCGCCTATTTCTCTGTAACCGTACAGGTTAGAAACCATTTTGTGGTGGTCGTATGGTTTCATTCTATTCGTTGATGGTAATCAAATATCATAATTTTAAAAATATTATAAGGCAGACTCATTTGAATAAAATATTTGTTTTTTAGGTTAAAAATACAGTTTTTGCAGAAATGACGTCATTTCCGGTCACAGTGAAAATGTAAAATTGGCTTGAACTAGTCCACATTGACATTAGGCATCAAATGGAAAAAAATATTACAAATCGAATAATAATTCACTCTTTTATAGGCAAAATAACGTGAAAAGTGATGCATGCAAAATTGCATATTTCTCGGCAACTGCTCTTATTTCAAACTAATTTTCGCATACATTCTCTTCGTCTGGATTATTGCTACGAGTTTATGAAAATCACAAATAAATATTTCAAAATATGAAGACGCTGAATGAATTGTAAATAATTGAATTTTACACTTTATTTTACATTTTATTCGAAATTGCCCGAAAATGAAATTGAAATTTAAAAAATCTGAGCTAAAAATTTTATACACCTTTGCATGGTGCATCCTTTTAGTTATATCAGTAACAAAAAAAATTGCAATTGGGACCACGGAGCATATGAACTTTGTTTTATACAAATCGAACAATAAATAGTTTTTCTGGTTACGAAAAACTAAATGAGCCGATGGCGGCTAGCGCAAATTACCGAGACATTTTTTTCATCATTTCTGCTCAAGTAGGATGATATTTTAACCCTGTGTAAAATACCATCAAAAAATATTCATAAATAAAAAAGGTTTTCGTAAAAAAAAAAAAAACAATTTTCAAAATATCGGACATTTTTTCGACTACTTCCGGTTTTACGATCATTGTCGTGACAGCTTTACGAAGTTCTTTGGATACTTAACTTTCTGTACCAGAAGTGTCAGAAACATCCATTGAGTAGTTTTGGAAAAAAAGATAAATTAAAGAGCGTTTCCAAAAATTTAACGATTTTTCAATTTTTTTCAAAGTTTGAGGCCATTTTTGGACCTCTTATATTATTTCAATGCTTTTCATTTTGGATTCACTATATAGACAACCGATAGGACTTTGAGTAAGAAAAGTTTAAGAAAAATCTGCGGCGTTATTTTCGAGAAAAGGGCGTCTCAGAATGTTAAAAAATCGGAAAATACTAGATTTTTGGCATACAATAATTTATTTCCTGATCATCGAAATCGTATTATTTAGACACCATATGATGGTCCATTAATAGGGCTATCCAGCGACACTTTAGTTCTTTTGGTCCCCTATTACCTAAGGGAGAAATCAAGTTTTTCGCAAGTGCGACAATGTTTTTAACATTTTTTTTTCATTTTTTGAATACTTCCGGTATGGCTTTTATTGTCGGAATAGTTTTAATAGCCAGTTTGGGCACTAAAATAGCCACAGGGCTCTGTAATGACATATTACATTATCTGATCAGATAAAATGCCCCTGAGAAATCCTATGTTCAAAAGTGCCAAAAATGCAAAAAAAATAAAATATCGAAAATTAAATTTCAAAAACTACATACATATTATACATCGTTAGAATCGTAATTAGGTCAGCTATCTGAATATACAATCTTTTTTTGAAAATCTCTTAAAATAAAAAAAAAGTAGAGCATTTTCCAAAATTTCACGATTTTTCGACTTTTTTCGATTTTCAGTCCGTTATTTCACCTATTCCAGATATTTCAAAGTCTTATTGGATGGCTTCATGCAAAAAACCTCCGAAAGGACTCTCGATAGAAAAAATTAAAAAAAAAGTTGCGGTTAAGTTTTCGAGATACAGGCGTCCAAAAATGCTAAAAATCAGAAAATACTTGATTTTCAGTGTGCCATATTTTGCTTCCTGCTAATCGCATCCTTACGAATTGGGTATCATTCAGTGGTCCAATCAGCGCCCGACCAAATGATACCTTAATTCGTTTAATCCGTTGATATCGGACGGAGAAATCGTGTTTTTACCCAAAACACCCATTTTTCACTTTTTTTTCAAAATATCGCATATTATTTCGACTACTTACGGTTTACGGATTGTTGTTGAAATTGCTTTAAACGGTGGTTTGACCATATTACTTCATGTTCCAGGAATTTCAGAAACGTCGATCTGGCCGTAAAACGAAACTTAAGCTCACAAAATGTGAAGAAAATTCGAAAAAAATCGAAAAATAAAGGGCGATAACTCTGAATGAAACATATATTACTGGAACCGGATTGCCTTCAGGTATCCAAAAATGTAGGTCAAATTTTAAAATTTTGAAAAATAACAAAAAATGTGTCTTAAACAACATATTTTCATTTTTCGAACGCTAGAAGTCAGCGGCGAAGTTTCGAAATTGCAAAATTTTCAACTGCTATCGTCCGAGAAAAGACTCAGGGTTTCCAAAAATGTAATTTGTATGAAAATAGATACAGAATTGACGAATCTACGGCCGTTTTTTAAATATTTGGCACTGCACGAAATTCGGCCACTTCCGGTCTGCGCAGAAGTTTCAAATACAGTGGAAGGGATAGCCACCATATGGTTTCCTAATAGAAAATTATGTCCCAGATCTGTATCTGTTACAGACACTGAGAAATAGGCTCCCCCGAAAAATAAAATAATAATAACTAGACCTGCAAGCAGCACTGAACCGGCTTTCAGGAATCATACAGGAAGTTTATTATACCATAGCCAACCCATTGAGCTACCGAACTAAACTTTAGTTGTTTTGCTTCAGTGACACCCTCTACCATATGTAAAAGTAATATTTGCTGGCGAAAAGAGCGGTCAAAATTGTAAATTATGGCAAAATTACGTCACTTCCGGTGCCGAAAGAAATTTTTATAGGTGAAAAATATGTCGAAAATTTGCAACATACAAAATTTGTTTAATACATATCGGGCAATGGAAAATTAACCTATAACCCATAAACTGAAATTAAGAAGGTAAAATAATTAAAAGTGACCCTTTTAGAAGCCTTTTCTTGATATCAATATGATGGTATTGATTCAATCTTACTGCCCATTAGAGTCAGACGTTATAAAGTTAAACAAATAATAAATATAAATCCCTTCAAAAAAATGTTTGTTTTGAAGGCTAAAAATACGTTTTTTTGCAAAAATTACATTACTTCCGATGATATTGAAAATGTTAACTTAGTTGATAGGCATCAAATGGTAAAAAAATGATAAAAATCGAATAATAATATTGACACTTTTATAGAGAGAGAGAGAGAGAGAAATGGGGTTTAACGTCCACTCGACACAAACTAGGTCATTTTGGGACTAACATATGGTTTCAGTTTTATTTCAATAATTCGCTTGCGCGTAGGGGTCTTTAGCAGTGGGAGGAAACCGGAGTGCCCGGAGGAAACCCACGAGGTTGAGAAGGCGCCCCCATCTCCATGCCACCCACATACGCTCGCACCAGGGCTCGAAACCACAGCCGCAAGCCAGAGGTGACCGGCCAGCTAGAGGGCGAAGCGCGGCACTCTAGACCACTAGGCCATCCCAACCCCCCGACACTTTTATAGACCAAAAACCTTGAAATGTGACTTATAGAAGATCGCCTATTTCTCTGTAACCGTACAAGTTAGAAACCATTTTGTGGTGGTCGTATGGTTTCATTCTATTCGTTGATGGTAATCAAATATCATAATTTTAAAAATATTATAGGGCAGACTCATTTGAATAAAATATTTGTTTTTTAGGTTAAAAATACAGTTTTTGCAGAAATGACGTCATTTCCGGTCACAGTGAAAATGTAAAATTGGCTTGAACTGGTCCACATTGACATTAGGCATCAAATGGAAAAAAAATATTGCAAATCGAATAATAATTCACTCTTTTATAGGCAAAATAACGTGAATAGTGATGCATGCAAAATTGCATATTTCTCGGCAACTGCTCATATTTCAAACTAATTTTCGCATACATTCTCTTCGTCTAGATTATTGCTACGAGTTTATGAAAATCACAAATAAATATTTCAAAATATGAAGACGCTGAATGAATTGTAAATAATTGAATTTTACACTTTATTTTACATTTTATTCGAAATTGCCCGAAAATGAAATTGAAATTTAAAAAATCTGAGCTAAAAATTTTATACACCTTTGCAGGGTGTATCCTTTTAGTTATATCAGTTTTAAAAAAAAAAATATTTGCTTTCAAAAAGTGGTACCGAACTGTCAAAATTGTAGTTTTTGTTAATATTACGTCACTTCCGTTGCCGACAGAAAAATTTCACCGTAACAAAAAAAATTGCAATTGGGACCACGGAGCATATGAACTTTGTTTTATACAAATCGAACAATAAATAGTTTTTCTGGTTACGAAAAACTAAATGAGCCGATGGCGGCAAACGCAAATTACCGAGACATTTTTTTTATCATTTCTGCTCAAGTAGGATGATATTTTAACCCTGTGTAAAATACCATCAAAAAATATTCATAAAGAAAAAAAAGTTTTTCGCAAAAAAAAAAAAACAATTTTCAAAATATCGGACATTTTTTCGACTACTTCCGTTTTTACGATCATTGTCGTGACAGCTTTACGAAGTTCTTTGGATACTTAACTTTCTGTACCAGAAGTGTCAGAAACATCCATTGAGTAGTTTTGGAAAAAAAGATAAATTAGAGAGCGTTTCCAAAAATTTAACGATTTTTCAATTTTTTTCAAAGTTTGAGGCTATTTTTGGACCTCTTATATTATTTCAATGCTTTTCATTTTGGATTCACTATATAGACAACCGATAGGACTTTGAGTAAGAAAAGTTTAAGAAAATTCTGCGGCGTTATTTTCGAGAAAAGGGCGTCTCAGAATGTTAAAAAATCGGAAAATACTAGATTTTTGGCATACAATAATTTATTTACTAATCATCGAAATCGTATTATTTAGACACCATATGATGGTCCATTAATAGGGCTATCCAGCGACACTTTAGTTCTTTTGGTCCGCTATTACCTAAGGGAGAAATCAAGTTTTTCGCAAGTGCGACAATGTTTTTAACATTATTTTTTCATTTTTTGAATACTTCCGGTATGGCTATTATTGTCGGAATAGTTTTAATAGGCGGTTAGGGCACTAAAATAGCCACAGGGCTCTGTAATGACATATTACATTATCTGATCAGATAAAATGCCCCTGAGAAATCCTATGTTCAAAAGTGCCAAAAATGCAAAAAAATTAAAATATCGAAAATTAAATTTCAAAAACTACATACATATTATACATCGTTAGAATCGTAATTAGGTCAGCTATCTGAATATACAATCTTTTTTTGAAAATCTCTTAAAATAAAAAAAAAGAAGAGCATTTTCCAAAATTTCACGATTTTTCGACTTTTTTCGATTTTCAGTCCGTTATTTCACCTATTCCAGTTATTCAAAGTCTTATTGGATGGCTTCATGCAAAAAACCTCCGAAAGGACTCTCGATAGAAAAAATTAAAAAAAAAGTTGCGGTTAAGTTTTCGAGATACAGGCGTCCAAAAATGCTAAAAATCAGAAAATACTTGATTTTCAGCGTGCCATATTTTGCTTCCTGCTAATCGTATCCTTACGAATTGGGTATCATTCAGTGGTCCAATCAGCGCCCGACCAAATGATACCTTAATTCGTTTAATCCGTTGATATCGGACGGAGAAATCGTGTTTTTACCCAAAACACCCATTTTTCACTTTTTTTTCAAAATATCGCATATTATTTCGACTACTTCCGGTTTACGGATTGTTGTTGAAATTGCTTTAAACGGTGGTTTGACCATATTACTTCATGTTCCAGGAATTTCAGAAGCGTCGATCTGGCCGTAAAACGAAACTTAAGCTCACAAAATGTGAAAAATAACAAAAAATGTGTCTTAAACAACATATTTTCATTTTTCGAACGCTAGAAGTCAGCGGCGAAGTTTCGAAATTGCAAAATTTTCAACTGCTATCGTCCGAGAAAAGACTCAGGGTTTCCAAAAATGTAATTTGTATGAAAATAGATACAGAATTGACGAATCTACGGCCGTTTTTTAAATATTTGGCACCGCACGAAATTCGGCCACTTCCGGTCTGCGCAGAAGTTTCAAATACAGTGGAAGGGATAGCCACCATATGGTTTCCTGATAGAAAATTATGTCCCAGATCTGTATCTGTTACAGACACTGAGAAATAGGCTCCCCCGAAAAATAAAATAATAATAATAAATAATAATTTTAGTAATCTCAATAGGCTTTCAGACGAAAGTCTGAAAGCCTAATAAATAATAATTTTAGTAATCACAATAGGCTTTCAGACGAAAGTCTGAAAGCCTAATAAGAATAATAATTTTAACAAAAACAATAGTGTTTCACACAAGCTTCGCAGTGTGAAACCCTAATTATATTATTTGGCATGTCCTTTATCAACCACCGTAACAAATGTCAGAAAGAGTAAGCATCCGTATCAATATAGGGACCGTATTTAAGAAGTATTTAATCTTTAGCGTAAATCTTACTTACCCGACATTCCCGTTTGTCTAACGTCATAGTAACGCAATAATGATTAACTATCAATTTTATTATACTAAATACTGCACCAAAATGCACTATTAAATTCCCTGTAAAGACACGTTTTATTATACAGTTGTTTTAAAATTTATCAGTTCAACTGTTTGGTGTCTTATTACTATATTTTTACTATTCGATTTATAATTTAGGCCATTTTGTAGGAAAGTGTTATACTAATAAATTGGTTTGAAAATTAATAAATCGTATTTTTGCTTCTGTTCTTGTGAGCATATCTTGTCGTCCGCTTGTCACTTGTGGCATCTTTTTTCTAGGAAGGGGTTGTGTGTGGACGAGCACATTAAAGCATTTTAGATCATAAGGTCTGTCATCGAGTCAAATGGCGTGGTTTCGATCGTACGTTACAAGGAGTAAGATCGCCTGTCCAACCCCACAGGTTACCGGATGTCGTATCAATTTGTGTTTCATAGTTTCCATACGTATTAGTTAATACTTCCAGCTGAGATTTCATTTTACACAGTGGCAAAATTGACAACGGTTGGGGATGATGAATGGGTGTGTATGGAGGGGCATATCTTCTGTAACTTTATAACATCTTTTTCGAGGTTATGTAATGGAGTCCGGCTCTTAAATCCGAATCAAAGCAGGGGTGTGTTCAGGAACTTGAACAGCGGGACGGGGTATCCAAGGTGGAAACGTGAGGTTTGGTGTTTCAGAGGAAAATACCCACAAGTTTTATAAAAAAAAACCAACCCAGAAGCTTTGAGACAATATTTTCTGTTTATTTGGCTGCATAAATGTGTAGGATGACAGTGGAGTGAGTCAAAACGGCATTATTTCCATGGAAGGGAGCGAGAAAATGTATTCCCTGCGCCAAAGAATTAAAGACCCTCTGTATACAGATTAGTCGTCGATAGAGACAGAGAGAGGGGGGGGGCTGGGTAACGTACACTCAACACAAACCTGGTCACTTCGGGACTAACATATGGTTCGATTCCTATTTCATTAATTCGCTTGCTCGTAGGGGTCTTGAGCAGTGAGAGGAAACTGGAGGATCCGGGGAAAACCCACTATGTTGAACAGGTAGGGGCGTAAATGTGGGTGGGGGTGGGGTGGGGTGGTATCAAAATAAGTTCTCACTACGTTCACGCTACTCACGCAAAACTTTAGTATAAAATAACCATGTCAACTTATCATGTTTGAAAAGATATTGTGTTTCACTCTTATTCTGTTGTGAGTATGTTGGTCTAACAACAAAATTTCACCCAGGGAGAAAAATGGTCGGTCTCAAAATAAGTGCAGTCACTGCAGTCGGTCTCAAAAACAATGCCGGAGTAGATCCCAAATACTAGGTATTTGCGTGAATCCGTGAGCCTAAATTGCATACGTCACACAAAACTAAAGTATAGAATAACCATGTCAGCTTGCCATGATTGAAAAAAAATGTTTGTCACTCTTATTCTGTTGTGAGTATGTTGTTCTAGGAAATGTTTTCTTCCATGGCAAAAAATAGTCGGTCTCTGCAGACTAATTGAATGCAGAAATGTGGAAGCTTAAATGTTAACAGCTTAAATTGAATCGACGCTGAACAGTGTAGTATGGTAGCTACGTCTCTCGAGCGCTGTCAGTTACACCTACAGGGTCGGATTTAGAATAAGAGAGGCCATAGGCAATCTCCCTGAACAGGCCATAGGCAATCTCCCTGAACAGGCCCCGCGACATGGACGTAGGGGTCCTGGGACAAGCATTTCGGTGATGGGGTCAGTTGCGGGAAGTCATGCGGTTGGTTGGTTCGAATCTCACATAGTGCCAGAGTTATGACTCTTGATCACTTTAAAAAAAATATTGTGGACGCTCTAGAGATCAAAGTTAATGACCGATTGACACACAGTGTTTATGGTCATGAGACGAAGACGCCTATTGATTTTCAGCGATATCCGATAATTACGCCAGAGTTATAACCCTTGATCACTTCGTAAAATCTTGTTGACGCTTTGGAGGCAAAAGTTAATATCCCATTGACTTTAAATTTATACACAGTGTTTACCGTCATGAGACGAAAAGCCTATTCTTTTTCAGCGATTTCCGATAAATACTGCCAGAGTTATGACCCTTGATCACTTCGCAAAATCTTGTTGGCGCTTTGGAGGCAAAAGTTAATATCCCTTTGACTTTAAATTTATACACAGTGTTTAAGGTCATGAATGAGACGAAGAAACTCAAGTATATATCAGATTTCAATTGATACTCAGTGTTTGAGGTCATGAGACGAAGAAGCCTTGATCATGTGTTGTAAACGTTCTCCTTACTGACAAAAGAAAAAATATGCGACAACCCTTGTTGACTGCACTGACTACTTTTTGGACGTATGTTTCGTTGCCTGGCAACCTATCTTGTTTGGATTATATCATTTAAATAATGTCTATTTGAGATTAATGGATATATTTAAGATTATTTCATTGAGCACATCGATATTCCAATGGAAGCTCGTAAACAACTGTGGCAACCATTTCCCGTCGGCGCTAGATGAACAATGGACGATAACAGGCCTTTTAAACCATTTTTTTTCCAAGACATTTTTATAAATCAGATACTTATGCATTTTAGGGCTGATAGTAAACACCATAAGAATGAAAAGGAAAAAAATTGTTAGGTTTTTTTTATCTACTACGGTTAATTTACACCAAAATAAGGAAATTACAGATTAATTTCATGGGTTATTGTTTCCTTTACCTAGTTTTTGTCAAGTCGATTCCGGTCATTTTTATTTTTTGTATCACATGTTGGGAGGTTGTTTGTTCACGTGAGCATGAAAGAAGTAGCTATAGGGTGTCAAACTCGGGGTGACGAAAAATGGGGAATTTAGAAAGGCTTTGATATCCAGTCCGTATACAGTCTTCGTTTGCCGGAATCATCTGAAATTTATTTTGTGGAAACAGCACTAGGTCATCTACAAACTGTGTGAGTTCGGCCTTTTTGCTACATATAGTAAATGTGCGAGGACTTGCCAAAGTTGGTATTTGAGACAAGACAGATTTTGGTCATTTCACCATTTGGAAAATGTTTTTTCAATTTTCTCAGTCTGGAATTGAAAGATTTATCTGATATTGCACATATATGTGTTTTGGGACTATCCCAACTTATAAACCAAATTTGGTCAAAATCTGTGATTGAAGCCTTAGCACCTTCTGCATGGTTTTCTCGCGGACACACTCTTAAGCCGCTAGATTCTGTCCCATTTCTTATCCTCCCATTAATGAGAATTTGGTTCCATTTGCCATGACAGTGATTCAAATTTTCAAGCCCAGTCCCACAAATTTAAGATCTCTGTTACATGTCTGAAATTTTTTCGCGCCCGCGGCGCTTGATTCCATTGTAACATCATTCTTTTACTCGGTTACATATCTGAAATTTTTTCGCACCTGCGGCTCTCGATTCCATTATCACATTATTCTTCTACTCATCTGTTGTCTTATACTGTCTCAGCACTACAATATTCACGATTATAGTGAACTGCCCAGTTTTATAGTACCACTGGTGTGTGGGGCGTGAAGCGTCAGATTATACAGATGTTATGCCAACTCTTGCAAAACAGATCTGGAGACGGTTAATGTTATAGCCAGTATTTTGAAACCACCTCTACCCCATCCCTATATTTCCTAGGGAAGGGGGTGGGTGGGTATATGCATCGTTCAAATTACTCTATTGCTAGCGAAGATATTATCCTTTGAAGGTTTGACAGACGTGTGCAGTAATTTCAACCACCGTACTGGTTGATCGAAACTAAGTCTCGGTCCTCCATATTTGATTAAATCAAAGTATCGCTGAACCGTTCTAATCTGTTTAATATCGGAGAAATCTGATGTTGTCGAAAGTTGATTAAGGCCTGGATAAGTGAATTAATGTCTAATTAATACTTTAGAAAGCAATTGAGGCAAACAAGACCTGCAATAGGCAGATTTAGCACTTGCATAATGCATGTTTAATTATGAATAATAATAAAAAAAATAGTTTCTTATTAGTCAACGCACGTCAATAATACGACTTCTGCTATATTTCAAACTACGTTTTAATGACCTGAAGTAGATAATGTTGTGAAATAGTGATTTTTAAATAATTAATGAAATTACAACTCTGCTTAGTTGGTAAAATTAACATGAATGAATAACTAAATTAACAATAACAGTGTCAGGTTTAAATATTTCCTTATATGGTGACGTTTCTACGGAGCCCGGTAAGGGACAAAAAATATATTACATTCTGTATTATCAAACAATAACTAAACTCGCGAGATCTGCAATAAATTGCATTAAGCAATGAAGTATGTCGTGCAAGAGGCAGACTATATGTCATACTTTCCGGAGTACCTGGTATTACTTCCAGTTTAATAGATCCACATTTTTGCTTAATATCGTGTGCCTTACCGGGGCCCCATACTTACATTATGTAAGCGAAAATATTATTCTCCGTGAACTAACATATCCGCGAATCGGTAGGTGTACACAGAAACACTGCCTATTCGTCTCGGGGATTATTCGGATAACTCCAATCAGATGATAGACTCCGCCAGTTTTATGGTAAGTTTTTCTAGTAGTAGTATATACAGAAATAAATAACAGTACATGTAAATACAGAGAGAGGGGAAAGAAAATAGAGAGATAAATGGGGTTTTAACGTCAACTACTTGACAACGATTAAAACACACCAGGAAATCGATACATAGTTAGTCATCGAGGAAATCGATACATTGTTAGTCATCGAAGAAATTGAAACACGTTACTCATTTCCCACAAAAAATTTCTTTGGTTGATCATGCAAATTCGTTTTATTTTGTAAAAAAAAGTCGGATATTTTAACCATATACAAATTAAAGATGGAATGTTCTCTCTTTCAGAAATTTCGCATGCAATTAATATTAATTTGAAAACTTTTGAGATATAAATAATATTAAACATCGAGAAGAAAAACATGGCGACAGGTAAACTAATTAATTTCCTTTACAAGTACATCTAGAAGTGTAGATTGTAGATTCACCCCCGGGCAATCCCCCGCCCCCCACACACACACACTGTCCATCATCCTATAGGTCGTCAAAAGGTCAATCTAAATGCACCTTTTCGATACTATCGACCAGTTTCTTCTACTTGACCACCCCGCAATAAGATTTGGATTACAAGGTTCTACTCTCACGTGGTTTACATCTGACCAATCCGGCCAGTCAATATGGTGTGACCCAGGGTTCCGTGTTTGGGTCTGTTTTATTTACCCTCTACACTGCACCCATCGGAGATATAATTCGTTGGTATAATACTAATTATCAGTTATATGCAGATATTACACAACTTTATTTTGGCATTAAACAAGTCCACTGTAAAGAACGAATTCGAAAGAAATGAGTCGTTACGATAAAACGGACGTGAGACACACAGGCAACAATAATATTCTTGAGTCCGTCCCAGTTGGTCATACTTCTATTGGAGATATTAGGTTAAAACCTACCGAATCTGAAAAGAATTTAAGCGTCTTTTTGACAGTAACTTTCAATTAATTCTTATAATTTGATTTGTAAGAAAATGGAAATCATTTTCACTTATAATATTGGAAAGCTACGTTCTTTGAGTTGCATCGATTGCTAAAATGCTGATTATTGCCTTTGATTTATCAAACTTGGATTACTGTAATTCTCTTCATTTTGATTTACCTGTCTCCAAGGGGGTGGGGTGACCGAATTGTTAGCACGTGCGTGCTAGGGTCGCCTGTCCAACCGCCCACTGCTAGATACCCCTACGCGCAAGCGAATAACTGAAATGACCTAGTTTATGTCGAGTGGACGTTACACCCCATTTTCTCTCTCTAATTAGGTTACTGTATATAGATTTATACTAAATAAAATTGTAACAATATTGTCGTTGTGACATTGTTTTCAAATTCATAGACAAGGAATAGAGAAATATGACGGCTCAAACAACATGGCTATCTTTATAAATTACTCTCCAATGTCAAAATATTAGCCATGGTATGAGTTTATTTGAAACGCAAATTAAATTCTTTATGAAATATTATGAGAAAATCAGAAGGAGGGGTCTTTGATGATATGAACTATAGGTTAATAAATGAATCTGTTGACCAAATTTGGTAATGAGTCCCTGTTGGCACGCAAGGCGTGAAGCTTGACCGACCACATGATTAAAATTACGTCAAATTTGACCAATTAGAAAATGTGCAGCTAAAATGAAAGCGAAGAAAAATACTCGAGGTATTGCGCGATTGGTAGACAGATATCCAGTTCTTGTATGGCGAAGATGTAGAAATTTCCATCAGCAGACTCGATGAGTCTGCGTGGGAGCGGGTTAGAGAGAATGACGTTATTATAATGCTCGTAACCTATATGTAGCAGCGCTTGATATAAAATGTAGAACCGAAATGTGGTATTTGTTGTGCCTGTTGATAATATCATTTAAGATGCAATATATTCAATCACAACGTGAAGCTGTTATTAATGTGGGATGTCAGAGAAGCATTGTAAAATACACCTTAACCAGCTATAGAATTACAAATACAAACAGAGATAATACTAGACGATCAAGGGATGTTCCAAAATAATATGTAGTCCGGGCGGATCCCCACCCTGCTCAGTTGCATAAAAAATATTGAATGCCTTGCATCAATGAAATTAAATCACAATACGATCCTACATCGTTACAAAAATGATTTCTCTCTTTAAAAAGCTCAATTTGTATGTATGCCTATGTAATTTAGAGAAAATGATGACAGATTTCCTTAACAGGAATCTGGCAAACCCCCTCCTGGATCCGCCCCTGGTAGTAAGAAAGATGTATGGGTTACACGCCGAATGTGGCGATCGGTTTTTCCGGCCTCCGCTATCCACTTCTGACAGACTACCCATGCTGCTACAATATATAAACATCAATACAATTATTACAGCAAGAAATATAAAATAGCTATGCAAATGGAAGTTAGAAAAAGACCTTATCCTTTGCATTGTCAAGATAGAAGTGCAATTTTAAACAAGAAGGTGCAAACCAGGTAAACCCATTAAAAACAACCCAGTAAACACAATTAGAACACAACACACGCACTGTACACTACAGCCTGGTTAGACCACAAAACACCAAGCTGACATAACAACATACAGTACCAACTTTATTTACAAATATACAATTAAAAAGTAGTAAATTCCACCCTACTACAAAACCATGTGACTTTTTATACGCCGACATTTTCATATGGACTAGTTATAAGTTCGGACAAATTTTATCCGATTTTGACGAAACTTGAAATAAGCTCTGTCTCCCGGCGATATCGGCTCCTTTCGATACTATTGGGCCATAACTTCATGAATTGTACGAAAAATCACGTTTTTAGCTTGTGGGCACTCAAGAGATCACAATTATTATCCGATTTTGATGAAACTTGATATGCAATTTTATAACCCACATACCTTGTTTTCTTTCCATATTCGCGCATATCGGATCGTAACTTCCTGAATTACGACCCTTGATTGTATGAAACATCGCGTTTTTAGCTTGTGGTCCCTCTAGAGATCACAATTATTACTCGATTTAAAAAATAGTTCGAATATATTACCGTTACACCGTAATGTCGGTTGATTCGAATTTGGTGAAAATCGGACCTAAGCTGCCGAACTAAATTGACTGCCTTCGTGTTCAAATAGTGTTAAAAAAAATATGGCAAATCAAGGTAGTGTACCCGCTAGAGGCCACAATTATTGTTGTATTACAGACCGTTTAATTGTGTGTTACGCAAGCGTGACATCCAAAATGTTATGAAATAATCTTCTTTTCGTCGCGATAGTGGCCCCACGATTCTAGTTATTAGGCCCAGGACCCCGCTCCGGTTAAGCCTGGCTTTGGTCCCCGGATCCATTCACTTGATTTGATAATTTTTTTTATTTTTATTTGATTTTATTTTTTTTGTAATGACTGTTTTCTATCTTGTCCGCAGGTTAATCTTGTAGATTTTTGTTTTGCGTGTAGTGCGGTCCTCCTGCACTTACTATTTCAATATTTCTTGTTTTGTTTTTTTTCCAGAGGATGAACGTAGCCGGGGTCGCATGAATGATAGCGATTATGATGTTATTCAGCGTAATACTCCGTATCTTCGTGAGCAGTTGATAGGAAAGGATATTGTCGATATCATGTTTGCAAAGCATATTATAAACCGTGATCAGGTCGTTGAGGTTGATAAACAAATGAAAAAAAGTCGACCTGAAGGGATTAGGGTGCTATTAGGCTTTTTGATGGACAGTGGTGGTGTCAACGCAATGGAGCCCTTTATCGAATGCTTAAATGATGCTGGCTTTAAACACGTGGCCGACAAGTTGAAACGTGACCGACAAGTAACAGCCGACGCAAAATATGTTGATTAAACATTATCAAATGCCCCTTCGACCCCTTCAAAAATATGAGAAGCTAAAACTACAGAGACCTTTATGCAAAAAAAAACTGTTTGTGTACTACAATGGATTGTTAGAAATGGCTCGAAAACATACTGATTTATATTTCGTGATCTCAGCTGATCAGTGAACATAGCCTCTTTGATTAAAGTTATGTGTAGGTTTATTGCAGTCCCAATAGATATCTATCCGTCTGAACACTCTAGCGAGAACTTTTATTATCCGAATTCAGAGGCGGATTCAAGGGGGGCGCCCTAATTTTTGACAGTGCCCTTATTTACTTACTGAAAATTTCAACTAGCTTTTTTGCTCGAGTTTGAGGCTTTTTTTCTACGATTTCCGAACGTTTAGACGAAAATATCAGCCAAAAAACTCTTGGATTGGCTACAGATACAAGGAAATGACGGACAATTTTCTTGCCCCCCCCCCTTTTCAAAATCCCTAGATCCGCCCTGGAATTGTTTAAAGTTTTAAATAAAGCAGGAAAAAAAAACGTTGTAGGCAAAATAGTGTAATCAGCGACACCCAGACCCGGTTCCAGGATTTTGTCGAGGGGGGGGGGCATACATTGGAGCAAAGGGTAATACGTTGGAACCTTAGATTGGTTGGGCGATGACAATGCAAAAATCATATTTATATCATCTATTAAAGAGCAGATATGTGAACCACAACAGTAAGAAAGCAAATGAAAATCAATTATGCAACTGGGATCCGCGCCTGGACACATGGACAATTCTATATCCTTTGTATATTAAATTTTGTTTTAATTTGATTTATTTTTAAATTAAACTGTGATCTTTATTTTTTATTATGTGAGATTTCTAAGGATTAAACAAGCCAACAGTGAGGCTAATGTCCCCCGCCGAAATCCCCAAATAAATAGATGACACATATTAATCAATCGCACATTTACTTTTTTCCAAAACTAAGGAGCAATCACTTCATTATAACCAAAGTTATTGTGCACCAAAGCATCAACCAATCAGATTGCTTATATCTGCTTACTGTAAGCAGAAAATGTTCATCATCGAACTCCATCAAGACATTCACCTAATGAACGCCTACACCCATACTCCACGCAGTGTTGAGTTTGATTAGAGGTAATCCTACTACACACTGCTATTATGAGTGGATATTGTTGTTTTAAATTTTGATTGGTCAGTAGTCCGTCTACCAACCAATCACTAGCTGCCCTACAAAAGCTTTACATTTAAAACGAGTGCCAATATTGGACCAAATATGTTTACATAACGTTACGTCATGGCTCACGATTTTATTATACCTAATTAACCCGTGCATAGCAGAATACTGCAGTAAAACTAATTGCGTGACATACAGGCTATCAAGTCGAATGAAATGTAAACAATACTGTTTGGAAACGAACATACTTTCACCGTTTTTAATACTTTAAATCACTGTCCAAAGTTTTGGGGAAGACCCAGGTTATACGAAGGGCTGTCATGTTACTGTACTTAAGTGATAGCTTTAATTGAACGAAAAGAATAGACATAATCCCGCATAAGTTCAAGAAACAGACGCTATTCCAGCAATGGCCAGAGAGGGATTTCCCGGGCCATTGCTTCAGGAATATGGCCTACACCAAGTTTGAACAATCTAGCTCAGTTAGACGGAGAGTTATTGTGTTCCAAAGTTTCGGCCAATCAAATTGATTATCGCTCGCTTACCCTGAGCAGAAAATGTTCATTATCGAACTTAGTCAGGGTATTGATGTAATGAAACTATACACCAAGTTTCTTCACCCTCACTGAATTAGAACTAAAGTTATCGTGTCCCAAAGCATCAACAAATCAAAATGCTTATCTTTTCTTACCCCGAGCAGAAATACTCATCTTCGGACTCTATCCAGGCATTGACCTAATAATACACCAAGTTTGAACATTTTAACCCAATTAGAACTAAAGTTATGTAACATATTTTAGTTATTAGAGAGTCAGCTTCGTATATATATGGTTTATTTACATCGGGAACAGAATATCAACAAATACACAAATAGGCCTACATCTACACTACAGGAACTAGTCTATATATACTGGAACATATCTAACTACATTGTAACATCCATTCTACACCGCTACCAACGCAGCGACTGGACTCAGGCTAGTCCACACGCCGGTCTCTGCCGCCTGCTCTCTCTCCCTCTCTCTCTGGCTGTCTTGTCTTTCACTTATCTACTGTGAGTATACACTACTGTATATAAAGCCTCCAACACTTCGGGAAGGTGGACAGGAGGGATCATCAAATAAGGAAGTTCTATGGCGTTTGTACATATCGTATGTAGCTAGTAAATAACATATGGAATAAATTATGTAGTTAACAAGATCGTGCCTTAAATAAGTTTAGACAGTAAAAGAAACGTCCACTATAATAAATATCAAAACTAACAGAGGTCATACAGTTCTTTGCACCTAAATGAATGTTCAGATAACTTTGTTACATTTCCTTTCTCACCCACAGTTTATTTACGAAAGTAAATAAATAACACAATTCACACAGTTAGAGTCAGCTTCGTATATATATGGTTTATTTACATCGGGAACAGAATATCAACAAATACACAAATAGGCCTACATCTACACTACAGGAACTAGTCTATATATACTGGAACATATCTAACTACATTGTAACATCCATTCTACACCGCTACCAACGCAGCGGCTGGACTCAGGCTAGTCCACACGCCGGTCTCTGCCGCCTGCTCTCTCTCCCTCTCTCTCTGGCTGTCTTGTCTTTCACTTATCTACTGTGAGTATACACTACTGTATATAAAGCCTCCAACACTTCGGGAAGGTGGACAGGAGGGATCATCAAATAAGGAAGTTCTATGGCGTTTGTACATATCGTATGTAGCTAGTAAATAACATATGGAATAAATTATGTAGTTAACAAGATCGTGCCTTAAATAAGTTTAGACAGTAAAAGAAACGTCCACTATAATAAATATCAAAACTAACAGAGGTCATACAGTTCTTTGCACCTAAATGAATGTTCAGATAACTTTGTTACAGTTATCGTGTCCCAAAGCATCAACCAATAAAATTGCTTATCTCTGCTAACCCTACGCAGAAAATGCTCATCTTATCAAGGTATCGACATAATAAACACCTACACCAAGTTTGAACATTCTAGATCAATAAGGAGGAGAGTTATTGTGTGCCAAATAGTGTGACGGACAGACGGACAGACAGACAGACGGACGAACCCATTTGGATGAAATAAAAGGAGTTTGTATGGCAACCGTGGATCGCTATAGTCATTCATTTATACCCCTACGGCTGTATAATGACCAGAGAAGAAATTGTATGCCATAGAATTGCATACTCCGCGCAGTGTTGCGTTTGATTAGAGGTTATCCAACTACACACTGCTATTATGAGTGGATATTGTTGTGTTAAATTTGGATTGGTCAGTAGTCCGTCTTCCAACCAATCACTGTTTGAAACGAGTGCCAATATTGGACCAAATATGTTTACATAACGTTACGTCATGACTCACGATTTTATTATGCCAATTAACCCGTGCATAGTAGAATACTGCAGTAAAACTAATAGCGTGACAAACGAGGCTATCAAATCGAATAAAATGTAAACAATACTGTTTGGAAACGAACATACTTTCACCGTTTTTAATACCTTAAATCACTGTCCAAAGTTTTAGGGAAGACCAGATTAAACGAAGGACTGTCATGTTGCTGTACTTAAGTGATAGATTTGATTGAACGGGAAGAATAGACACGCTCCCGCAAAAGTTCAAGAAACAGACGCTATTCCAGCAATGGCCAGAGAGGGATTTCTCGGGCCATTGCTCAGGAATATGTAGAATTGTGATCTGTGTATTTTAGAGAGAGTTTTACAAATATATAACTCATGAAATATTTTAATAAATAATTCTGTAAATGTCGACTTAAAAGATATTATTATGTAAGAGTTAAATTTACCGATTACATTTCTTTCTTTTGGGTTCAATTTATATGTAAACTATTAATTAGACATTTATTGACATGTCACGAGCATGATCAACTCTCTGATGTGGTTTCGATTCCCCGGTTGTACGAGACAAGGGGTTAGGTCGCATGTCAAACCGTGTGGGGTTTCTCCGGGTCCTCCAGTTTCTTTCCACTGCTAAAGATCCCTACCCAAAAGCGAATTATGATATAAAGTTGAACCATATGGTACTCCGGGAATTACCTAGTTTGTGTCGAGTGGAAGTTTAACCCTCCCATTTCTTTCTGCCCATGGGGGTTGGACGGCCGAATGGTTAGCAAGTGTGTGCTGTATTATAAAGCCTGTCATTGAGTCAACTGGTGTGGTTTCCAATCTTCGGTTGTACGTGACAAGAAGTTGGGTCGCCTGTCCAACCTCGTGGGTTTTCTCCGGGTCCTCCGGTTTCCTCCCACTGCAAAAGATCCCACCTGAAAGCGAATTATTGAAATACAATTAAACCATGTTATTCCCGAAATGACCTAGTTTGTGTCCAGTGGAAGTTAAACCCCATTTCTCCCTCTCTCTTTCTCTCCCCATTTAAAAGTTTAGTGTAAAGGTGGCTATCTTGTTTATTATCACCACAATGGCACTGGACAATCAAGACTATATCATTATATTCTTCAAACACTAATAACTTCGCCAAGAATAAAGTAATTTGAATGAAGTTTTCAATATATTCATTTTTCATTGTTTATTTTTGAAGTATAATAACAAGAAAGGACAGCCTTTTATCTAAATCTTGTATAAAGTGGGAATTTCATATTTTACAAGAAAGTCAAAACATATATATATTTCTATGTCTTTTGCTCAATATTTGTCAACTCACTATTATACAATCATAGGCATTATTTTCCACACTTAAACATCTTTCACATCGGAAATAATAACACAATTACCTCCCTTGTTTTCCCATCTCCTCCCCATGCAATAGCTATCTTCAAACGTTTGAATTTAAAGTTGAAAATGATATTTTTGCCAATTTCGCAATAGGCAATGGTGAATTATTGGATTATTCTTTATGGGCCTGTCACACTATAACGTTTTAGACAACTTATTCCGACTTATGAAATAATTATCCAACACGCTGGCTTACGCTGAAGTTGATTTCAAAAATCAAGAAGACGCACGTTTTGGACGCATATATAACGTACTTCTAACGCGCTGAACGAATATATAACCCATGTTTAACGTATGAGTTACTTATTCATAACTTATCCCCAACGTAAACATAACTTATACAAGTTTATGACAGCGTGTACCCAACGAATTTTTAGCGTTCTTGACTTATGAAGAACTCATATACAATGTTAGTCTAATTTATACCTAACATATCCATAACGTGTTGAAGCTTATTTTGACGACCACACGAGTTCAAATTAAGCTCGCTAGAACAACAAGACAGTATAGGGCTGTCACACATTGACGTATAGCATCAGCGTATGCCGACGTATGAGAAATTTAGGGAGCACGCTGGTGTACGTTGATTACGTTACGGGTACGTTTTTAAGTTACGAACATGCTGAAATACGATGGTATAAGTTGCTGTACGCTTAACGCGGCCCAAAATTTTGTGCATGCATAAAATTTTCAGCGTATGCCGACGTATGGATTACACGTTAGGCGTACGTTAGAAGTGCACGCGTTCATGCACTCATAAGTTACTTCTGACGTCCTGAACGTGTTTGAAACGTGTTTAGAGATGCGCATGTGCAGAAGTCTACAATCATGGCGTACCCTCCACATTTATATCTGACGTCACATGGTCGTCAAAGTCAAAGCCGTATTTAGATAAAGTTGCGACAACTGTGAAGCCAGACATTTCATATGACGTCAAGTGTAAAAAGACGCTATTTTGGGTACCAAGTCATTGCCCACTCACTATCTATTTTATGCCCAATTATATTGCTGTGTTGAAGTTTCCTGTCCCGACAGGGATATGGAATGTTGACAGATATGCTATAGAATTCCACGAAAAAGAAAAGAGTCTATAGGCGATAAAACATACATTTTTAAAACGAAAAGTATAGCTGAACATACTATCATTATTAATCATTATACAACACTTTAAGAGTAGATTATTGTTAGGCCTATATAGCCGAATTTGTAAGAAAATGAAGTAAAAGATATGCCAGGTAAAAGCGCTATCAAATATATTTAACTTGCATACGCTTTTTTGTGCAGACGGTTAAAGTGAAAAATCAAAAAATATATATATAATAATTTGGGAGGTAAACAATTTTGCCTTGCTGTCGGCAAAATAAGCGCCTGGAATTTCTCATTTTTTTTGTTCTGGCGCCATTCTGGATTGTGTGTCAGTTTTCAGTCATTGGTGATTAATTGTATCATCAATTTTTCAAAAACCGAAATTTCTTTAAATTGACTGATGGATAAAACATTTTGAAATTAGTGTAACTTAAAATCCATGTAGGCCTAATTTAAATAAAGGGTGCCTTGCGCCACTATGCTGTAGGGCCTACATGTACGTTACGCACGACATATGTTTCGGGTACATGTTTTATAAGTGTCATGCGATACCAGATGTCGCTCCCCGAAACTTTCTGTTTCTTTTGCAATTTGTTTGGTGTAAGACGTTATCACTCCCCGCTTATGTGTAAATAATAATATTAATTTGTCTAATATATAAACGACACACATTTAACAGATACAAATACACGTTATTCCACATTATCCAAGGGGGGGGGGGCGCACCCGGCGCACGCCCCCGCTATTTTTTGAGGTTGCGAACAATTTTAGCTCCATATATTCTCAAGGGAAAGCGTAATTTACAGTATACTAGTATAAAATTAGTCCTTGTGGGCATTTGTTCCACTTAAAAATCACGGGCTTGGGCTTCGCACTCCCAAGCGGGTGCAGCACGCCCCCTCTTTCTGAAAATCCTGGATCTGCCACTGAACAATGAAGGGGACGCAGTTATTTTTGATTTTGTCCGACACCTTTGGGTATTTGCCCCCTCCCCTTTCCAATGAAAAGAATAATGTTGTTCATATGCTCAACCAGTATCAAAGATATATCAGACTTGCTACAAATTGTCTCGAGTTTGTTCCACCCATTTAAACATTTACCGACGTCTTGTTCCATCTATAAAAGGTTACATCCCTTCTAAATGTGAAACAAGAAAATAAACATGTTAAAACGAACAATAGAACAAACTCCTAAAGGGACAATAACACCCTTGCTGGCTTGGTAGCTCCAGAAAATAAATAATAGCCTTATTCTAAGTACTAGATGTTTTAGTGTCTTACCTGTTGTGTAAATTATCCATTACATCCTATTTTACTTTTCCAGAGGGTTCGAAAATATTTTAAAGTCCAAGTCACATTTGAAAAGGTTTACGTTAGATTTTTCAAATCAATAAGTTGAATTTTTCCAAATTTAAATTTATATCATCAATTAATTGGAATATTGTAAAATAATACAATTTGTTGGCCAGAATGAAGATTGGGACATATTTTTCAGTTACAACATGAGTGGTATTGGGGCTTTAAAGTCGACAAATACGTAAGACTTTATGAAATAAGATATTTTTATGATATGTCACACCCGAAAGGTGCATATACATACATGTATATATGCAACGTAGATTATTAATATCTACATTCAAGTTTAACCAAGTGTGTCTAGATATATATTTTAAGTTTTACCTCGAGCTGAATAAAGTATATGAATCATGACATAAAAAAAACATGTGGTTAACAGTGTGTATCTACAATTTTCTACACGAAGTCTATGGCAACCATATATTTAAAGCGTGTTAACAATATATTCATTAACAATATGTCATTTCTGGGTTAACATATCGTAAAATTGATATTCATTTGACGATCGACATTCTATTTACAAAACTATTGTTTATCCCAAATACAGTGTAAACATGGTTTAGAGACTCTATCTGAACTATAGAGTACATCATGTTTTAGAGTAGATTATGGATTTGAGACTCAGGGGTACACTATGGTTTAGAGACTATCCGAACTATAGGGTAGATGATTTTTTAGAGGAACTCTATTCGAACCGCAGGATACATCATGGTTTAGAGACTATCCGAAATATTCTTTTGCAATTTGCTTAGGCTTCTATAGTCGTTATCAAGCAATGATAAAATCTAAAAAGAGACAAGTCAATATATACATGTACCACAACAATACTTTCTTCATGCTGACAAACCATAGATCTACAATTGCTCGTACCTAACGGGAATCGAATTTATTTAAGGATTATAAATTAAAACGTTATAAATTAAAACGTTATTGACAACATTCAATAAGACCACTTAACTAAAAATAAAAACAAACTAACTAATTGATTAATGGTTAAGTGTTGTGGAGTATATACAATAATTAGTAGGTTTTAATAATGACAAACGGTCAGAGAAAATGGAATTTGATCAAATTTTATCAACCACCCCTTTCACTGAAATAAATACAAATGATTAATGAATTGATTGTTGTGGAGTATTTACAACAATTTAATCTGGTTTCAATAATAATAACATCCCGAGAGGATGAGATTTTTGTATTAGGACGGAAAATAATTGATATATATGCTCATGTTGATGCGAGTGATTATACTGATATACGAAAAACCCTTAGAACAATAACTTATAAATGATCAATGAAGGCTGACTATTTAAAATGGTGAGTAGTATTTCCACAGGATGTTATAGTGATGAAGGAAGGCAGGATTAGAACTATCAAGTGCTTAAATTACAATAACAGCAGGCCTGAAAAGCAAAAATAATATAAAAAATAAATAAAAATAATAAGAAAAGTAAAAATAGTTGACAATTATTGATTTTTATTTTTGCAAATTGTAGTGTTATTACAGACTTAAAATTTATTTTTAAACTTGAATATTGTTAAGTATTGAGAATGATTGAAATAAAATAGTTATGCTTAGCCTTAGATTATGCGATAAGAGTGCCATACGCCCTGGGGAGAAACAATCATTGATCTCTATTCATCTTGGGTTTGTGTCGTCGTATTTGAATGGCTTCATTCAATCGGCGTGCTCTCTTGTTGTTGATGTTCTCGCATAGCGATTTTACGTTGGACCATTGGACTCTGTGGTGAGGGTTGGGGTTCAAGTGTTCAGCTACAGTGGAGTTGGTGGTTACTGCTTTCGACTTGTGGTCATCTATCCTTTTATTCAATGTTTTCTTTGTCTCACCGATGTAACCAATTCCACAATTGCATACTATCTGATAAACACACCCCTTTGCTTGTGGCGGTTGTGTTGGATTTAGTTTACCATTAGCTCTTAATATATCTTTGGTGCTGTTGCTTTTTGTGAAAGTTACATCTATTTCTGGCTGTTGCATTGGTATCCGTTGCTTTTGTGAAAGTTACATCTATTTCTGGCTGTTGCATTGGTATCCGTTTGATTTGGTAGGAGACTTGGCCGTTGAATGGAAGGAAGATTCTGACTGGGGCAGTCGGGGGTTTTGGTTTAGCTGCACTTGCCGACAGGGTCTTTTTAATAGTGTTCGTCACAAACTTCTCTGGATAGCCGTTGAAATTTGTGAAGACATGTTTGAGATGATCAGTTTCCTTGGAGAGGCTCTCAGGATCACATATCTTTTTCGCACGGTTCACTAGAGTTGAAATGTGGCCGATTTGATGCTATTCGGGTGGTTGGATTTGAAGTGAATATATTGGTCGGTGTGGGTTGGTTTCCTTTAGACACTGATACGGGTCAAATTGTTGGTTTTAGATACACAAACATCGAGGAAGGGTAGTTGGTTATTATTTTCGGTTTCCATTGTGAATTTAATACGTGGGTGTGCCTGTTGAGGTGTTGTAACAGTGTTCCTGGATCATCTTGTTGTTTGATTATAACAAAGGTGTCATTCACTTGCCTAAAAAAGCATGATGGGGTTATAGTGGACTTCTCTTCTAAATCAGTTAAAAATATTTCTGAAATTAAAGGAGAGAGGGGGCTTCCCATGGGTAATCCATTGGTCTGTTTGTAAAATTCGTCACCCCGGGAGAAATATGTTGAATTGATGCATTGTTTCAACAGGAGTATGATGTTGTCTGTTGATAGGGTAATCTCTAGTGGGTTGTCTAAACTATCTGTGCGCTTGCGTAGAATCTTCAGAGCCTCTTCCCTGGGTACATTTGTGAACAAATCTACAACATCATACGAGACCATCCTCCCGGGGTTGTAGTTGTGATAAATATTGAGGTGTATTGTAGAAGACTGAGTCTCGAAAACACACCAACAGACGGGCTTTCATGGGGTTTTTATGACAGAAAGCGGCAGGTGGATAGATTTAATAACCTCAGATCTTCATCCCCACAGCGCCCAGTTTCAAATAGTACCAGACAATCGAGAGAAGAATACAGCAGTCAGCCTTAGTGGTCGAGACTTAACCGATGACGAAATTACCATCCTATCAAGGGGATTAAAGTTTGCACCGACCACAAAGTCCCCAAACAATGACACCTACATTGTCAACATTGAGAAAGGATTAGAATTGTGACCTGTATACTCTAGTTCAATTACTAAATGCCATTGAAACAGTTTATATATGGCTTTGATTGGTTATTATAGGAAAAACGCAACTTGTTGTTCTGCTTATAATCGGGGCCATCTGTTGACCTGGAGCTTTGTTTATAGGCGTATCATGTTAATATATGTCTAAATATTGGAAATGAAATGAAATGGGGTTTAACGTCCTACTGTCCTGCTCCTAAACTGGGCTACATCATACTCTTACATAGAATTCCAACTGTCAGGGGATCTTTTACGTGCACATCAATGTGTACACGCGACCTCATTTTTTCGTCCCATCCGAGCGTCTAGACAGTTGTCCTTGTCAGGCCCTCCGTCCTGCATCACTGACAAGGGGAAACCACGTCGGGTAATCTGGGTGAACATTCTAGGCTTTTGCAGGGATCGAACACCCGATCTCCAAGCTTACCCACTTAGCCACCGTGGCCCCATATTGATAAGAAACACACACACATCAGTTCGTTAGGCCTATTCAAGTAAGAATTGGGTGTATATATAGTAGAAATATATGTACATGTGGATAATACTACTTATATTTCAAACTACGTTCCAAATTAAATACAACTTTGCTTCTAAGGTGAAATTAACATGAATGAATAACTAAATTAAAGCTACAATTTCATATTTTTAAGTTATATTTTTAAAATGTATTAAAATAAAACCCTAAAATAGATGCTACCTATAAACAGTTAAAGAATAATCCTATAATTGACTATTGCCAGTTGAGAAATTGGCAAAAATATCATTTTCAACTTCAAATTCAAACGTATGAAGAAAGCTATCCCATGGGTGGAATGGAAAAATAAGGAAGGTAATTGTGTTATTATTTCCGGCGTGAATGATTTCAATTGTTGGAAATAATGCCTATGATTGTATAATAGTGAGTTGAAAACCTTTTGAACAAAAGACATAGAAATAATTATGTTTTGACTTTCTTAGAAATATGAAATTCCCGCATTAGCCGGGCCAGGTTTAAATATTTCTTTATATGGTGACGTTTCTATGGAGCCCGGTGAGGGACAAAAAATATATTACATTGTGTATATCAAACAATAACAATACCCTCGAGGTCTGTAATAAATTGCTTTAAGAAGTGAAATGTGCCGTACAAGAATCAGAATATGTAACGCTTTCCAAGGCACCTGGCATTATTTTGAGTTTAATAACTCAGGACCTTTACTTAAAATAGTACACCTTAACCGGGCTCCATACTTTTCAAATATTTCCTGTTATCTATTATTAGCACTCAACACTAACTGATGTAGTAAGCTGTTGTTACTGATAGAGTATTCTACGTAAATTCATATTTCTGCGAATCGGGTCAACTAAATTTATTCTAAGAAATCACTACTTACTTGGTCCAAAGATTATCCAGAGGTTATTCAGATTCATTGTACGTTTAAGGAACAGATCAGAGAATTGGGTCCACCACCAGTTTTATGGTAAGTTGGGGTTATTTAGTAGTAGTATACTATATAGGGATTGATTTTTATGCGGTTAGTAAATGAGCTAGTCTTGCTTAGCTACTGGGATGGGGCATTTAGGGACGTCTGGCAGGGGCACCCCACTACTGAAAATGTCTGGCAACGGTGATTCTTGATACATGTGGATATGCTGAACATTTTGCAACAAATTTTAGGCGGTTAGCAAATGAGCTAGTCTAGCTTAGTTTTGGGGTACCCGTGTATTTAGTCTGGCAGACACGCCCCACCACCTAAAATGTCTGGCGGTGGTCATTCCCAATACATTATGATATGCTTAACATATTGCAACATATGTTTTACGTGGTTAATACAACGAGCTAGTCTAGCCTATTTTGGGGTTCAGTTATTTTGCCCCTCTTGACCACACCCACCACAACGGGCGCGGCAGACGTCAGTTCATATCCTGTGATAGTGACCCATAGGGAACTTAGTGACATATATATAGAAATTGGTTAGCTTTTCAGCTAGATTGAAACACCCTCCCCCCCCCCCCCCGGGCTCCTCCTCTAGTGATATCGCATACCCATAGTGCATGTGTCGAAAATATTTATAAACAACAGGTAATAGGGTGAGAGAGCGGAGGGGGAATACGTTTTACACCAAAATCCTATGAATTGAAATGAAAAAAGGAGTTTACTGTCCTATTGTTCCGCTCCGCCTGGGCTAATGAAGACAGGTCCATATACAGTGTCCTTCGAGGGACATTTTGCCCGGACAGTGGCACTATGGCCTATTCTATATCGAATTTCGACTGTCAAGAGATCTTTTACGTGCACGCCAATGTATACACTTGTTTGTCCCATCCGGACGATTAGAGTGCTGTCCTTGTCAGGTCCTCCTTCCTGCACCACTGACATTATAAGCAACCCCACGTCGAAAAATCCTGATGAACTTTCTTGACCAATTCAGGGTGAAAGAGCGGTGGGGGGATATTTTTTACACCAAAATCTTATATATATGAATTGAAATGAAATGGAGTTTACTGTCCTATTGTTCTGGGGGGGGGGGGGTAGCCTACTGATCTAGGGTGCCGTGCTTCGACCTCTAGCTGGCCGGTCACCTCTGGCTTGCGGCTGTGGTTTCGAGCCCTGGTGTGATCGTATGTGGCATGGAGATAGGGGCGCCAACCTCGTGGGTTTCCTCCGGGCACTCCGGTTTCCCCCCCCCCACTGCTAAAGACCCCTACGCACAAGCGAATTATTGAAATAAAATGAAACCATATGTTAGTCCCAAAATGACCTAGTTTGTGTCGAGTTGACGTTAAACCCATTTCTCTCTTTCCATATTGTTCTGCTCAGACTGGGCTAATGAAGACGGGTCCATACAGTGGTCTTTGAGGGAAATTTTGCCCGGGCAGCGTCACTATTGCCTACTCTTATACCGACTGTAAGGGGATCTTTTACGTGCACACCAGTGTATACACTTGTTTGTCCCATCCGTACGACTAGACTGTTGTCCTTGTCAGGTTCTCCTTCCTGTACCACTGACATTAAGGTGATGAACTTCCTCGACCAATGCATGGATCGAACGCTCGACCTCCATGCTAGCGAGCCAGTATCTTACCCGCTTAGCCTCCGTGACTCCATACATATGAATTGACAAATGAAATGGCACTAACGTCCTACTTTTCTGCACATACACTTTTGCTAGGACAGTTACACTCCGGTATGGGAGTTGGGTAGCGAGCGTGCGCGCGCTGTATCATACAGCCTATACCATTGTGTCAACTGGCGTGGTTTCGAATCCACGATTGTACTGTACGTGACAAGAAGTAAGGTCGCCTGTGCAACCTCGTGGGTTTTCTCTGGGTGCTCCGGTTTCCTCCCACTGCTAAAAACCTGACGCGCAAGCGAATTATTGAAATAAAATTAAACCATATGTTAGTCCCGAAATGACCTAGTTTGTGTCGAGTGGCCGTTAAACTCCATTTCTCTCTCTCCCTCTACACTCCGGTACACTTTCATAACGAATTCCAATGGCATAGGTTCTTTTATGTGCACGCCAATGTGTACACTGGTCCTGTTTTTTTTATACAATTCGAACGCCTATACCTTGTCCCTTGCCAGGTCCGCCCGCCCGCAATAATCCCGATGAACTTTCTCGACCAACACCGGGATTGAACAGCATCTTACTCACTGAGCCACCACACCCCACCCCCACCCCCCCGTAGATAAATACATGGATACGTTGTAGAGACACAAAATTTTCACTGAGGTTTAATCATTTACATTTGCCTATGGTTTTATGTAAAGTGGTTTTCATAAGAACAATTATACATGTCATAGATGAATGTTCTCTCTTTCAGGGGTCACAGTGGTTGAGTGGGTAAGACGCTGGATCGTTAGCCCGGAGGTCGAGTGTTCGATCTCTGCATTGGCCAAGACAGTTCATTCAGATTTTCCTGCATTATTCCCCCCTGTCAGTGATCCTTTGACAGTTCGAATTCGATAAAAGAGTAGGCTGTATGTTGTATGCCCGTCTTCATTAGCCCAGTTCGGAGCAGAACAGTAGAACGTTAAACCCCATTTCATTTATCTATTTCAGATACAGGCTATCTATACAAGTCTATTGGACACTTTTGAGATACAGTTTATAAACATCTAAAAATAGTAATATGGCAACAGGTAAAATAACTAATTTTCTTTAAATAGCAGACAGTACTGCAGATTGTGGATTCGGGGACTGGGCACTGTTTCTCGAAATCTTAAGCTACCTGTTTCCCAATGCACTCTTATTCTGGGGCCTTATTCACGAAATTTTAACTAAGATAAAACCCAAATTTTAGTTATATGATTGGATAATATTAGATTGATTTTAGTGCTTAGCCAATCAAAACTGAAGTATCTACTAAATTTGGATTTGATTTTAAAGGAGCTAAATCGCAAATATTTTGGGTCTAGAAATTGACACAAATGGTTCGCAAGCCATATAATAATGTAATATGAATGTATATAAACTGATTTACATTCAATCGTTTCCATTTTTACTCTAATATCAAATCAGTTATGTTTGGCCAAGTACACCAGAAGTCTCAATTGAATCACAATACATATAGCGTCTGGATATTCCAGTCTACATAGTATTTATTGCGCATGCTCACCGTTTGAGATGTATATATGGAGTATACCTAGCCTTGTTCTTTGGGTCAAAAAATTATTTAGTCTTAAATATTAGATATCAGAAGCCAATCTTTTTCTGAGAAGACCACGCCATCAATGTTGATTTAGATTGAAAAATTTCGTGTTTTCAACGTCCACGACTTTCGATGATATTGAGTTAGAAACTTAGCTACTTTAAGTTAAGATTTCGTGAATCAGGGCCTTGGCTGTAGGTTGTTAAAAGGCAGAGGAAAATATCTTATAAATATATAAACACTATGATATATGTCCTTACCCTTTTTGTTTGGATACTTTAATTATTAAAGCCCCAATAACACTCTTGTTGTAACTGAAAAATATGTCCCAATCTTCATTCTGGTCAACAAATCGTATTATTTTAGAATATTCCAATTAAATGATGATATTTAATTTCATCTTAACACACCTATTTTGAAAAATTGGAAAAATTCAACCAATTGATTTGAAAAGTCTAACGTAAACCTTTTCAAATGTGACTTGGATTTTAAAATATTTTCGAACCCTCTGGACAAGTAAAATAGGTTGTAATGGATAATTTACCCAACAGGTAGAACATTTAAACATCTAGTACTTAGAATAAGGGTATTATTTATTTTCTGGAGCTACCAAGCCAGCAAGAATGTTATTGTCCCTTTAAAGATACATTATGGGAGTTTTGTTAACAACTAAATAATGTAAAGGGAATTTGCTGAAAACATCACTCAAATTGATCCACACTTAACCGAGAATTTAGCGAGTGAATTTTAGGCCTAGCTTCGATCGTCATTACTATAGTCGGTTCGATAAAAAAACATAGTCTCAATTATCCAGTTCTTGGTTTAATCGTCGCAGGCTAGCGATGACATCGAGAGTTGATTATGGTCTGGATAAGTTAATTAATGTGTAATTAATAATTTAGATAACATTTCGGGCCTGCCCCATTTCCATAATTTTACGTTCCCACCTCACGGATGGTCCTCAGCATTTCATCCTATCCGAATGACTTTCCCTTGCAAAGGCCCATTTCCAACAGACTAGAAAAACGTGGCCCAAAGTATTAACAGGATGCTATCACTAAAATTACTTTTCTCCAGGTCTACTGCTTTTCTCCAATAAGACCCCCCCCCCCTCACATGCAAATTATTGACATAAAATTTGATCATATGATAGTCGCGAAAAACACCTATATCATTATAGTTGTATCAAGTTGGCGTAAAACCCCATTTCTCTCTCCTATACTATCTCGTTCTTGTTTTTCAGCTGATGAACTTAACAGAGGTCGCATGAATGAAATCGATCGTTATGTTATTCAGAGTAATATGGAAGACCTTTGTCAAGAGTTAAAAAAAAGCGACGTTCTTATCACTAATATGTTTTCAAGACATATATTTAACGCCGATGATATAGATATGATTGAAAAACAACTGGAGAAGAATCCGAGACAAGGGATAAAGGAAGCATTAAAATGTTTGATGGCAAGCGGTGGTGTCAATGCATTTGATGTCTTTATCGATTGCTTAAATAAATCTGGCTTTGCGCATGTAGCAGAAAAGTTGCAAATTGATCGAAAAGAAAGAACCGAGGCGATGAACGTGGAAGCAAAACTACCAGACGCCGTTACAACACCCCCTTCATAATACAAAAATAACTGTTCGTGTATTACAGTGGAATATTACAAATGACTTCAAAACTAAATGAAGAGTCCAGGGGAAGAACAATCTAATTCACTTTTTCCACGAACCCACGAAATTTTATAATCTTTCTGTGGAAAATTAAAATTGGGGAAAAACCGATCGAAGTCACATCGAACCAGGGCCCTTCTGAAATGGCCCACGGACAAATACAAGTCCACCGTACCCTTTATGTAACCTTAATTTGCCTTAAGGGTTGAAGTTAGATGTACTGGTAATTATGGTTCGTGATAAACATTATTTTGACATGCTCGTTCGGTTCACGTTAAAGATTCTCGTCTAACGGTTTGTTTTGCGTTTTACGCGAAAAGACAAAAATGTGACAAAGATCGTTCTTCCCTTGGACTCTTCAGATGATTTATGTTTCGTGATCTCAGCATTGTCAATTTTAATTCATTTTCATGTGTTCGTTTATTACCGCATCCATTAGTAATCCACAATCCATGCGTTTGAAGATTCTAGCGACAACTGTCAATTTTCTGAATCGTTTAAAACATTAATATATGCGCCAAACTTTGGGAAGTGTATGAGTGACGTGGTCGTATGTTTTTTTGTCAGACAACATTGTTTAAAGGGGTCCATTGAGTTGAGACGTGCTTTCTCTTTCTGTAAAACTTTGGTGCACGCCCGGGCCGTTTTAACACCATTATCCACACAAGTCTTGCTACTCAGAACTGCAAGGGAAGACAACTCTGTTTGGGAGACGGACAAATGTGGCCGGGGGCCCGAGAAGCAAAGGGACTAGATGCTATCAATCTTCAATATTTTATCCACTAATTTTGTAGGAAATACCAATACAATAAATATGCCTAATTATATCGACACTTCACATTTTCATTCCTGTTAATCAGGACAAAAGTTTCAGTCACACCACCCCCGAAAGTATAAAAAAACGAAACGAAATATAGATCTGTATTTTAATCAGATTGAGAGTTCTACAAATTTATAATAGAATTTTTAATAGAATTTATAAACTTACATCTTTGTTTTCGAGGGAACTCTGATATAGAAATCGTGGGCTTGGCAGCCCCCTCCCCCGACCACATGGAATTATAATAATATATATAATTTTTATTTGATTTTTTGCAATAAAATTGTAATTTTTATTTCTATTATGTGAGATTTCTAAAGACTAGAGATAAAATATATTGTTTAGATGAAATAACAAAAAAGTTTGTGTGGCAGCCGTGGCTTGCCATAGTGATTCATATACATTATTGCACAGTTACGCTCAAGTAGGTATAGTTGAGATAAAACAATCTGCTTATTCAACGAAAAGAACAAAGGAAGATTTCCCGTCCATGTTACAATTTACAGTTAATTACGTGTATTTTAAACTTTATCAGTTCAATTAACCGTTTGGTGTCTTACAGCAGATGGACACGATACTTTTATTTGAGTATTATGTCGTTTGTTATGCTCAATTGTCATTTTTATTATTCCATTTGTAATTTAGATTATTGATTGTGACAATATTACTTTAATAAATTTGTTTGAAATTAATAAATAGTGTTGTTGCTTCTGTTCTTGTGAGTGTGTCTTGTCGTTAACCTGGTCAACCTGGTCCGACCCTTCACCTGCTTGGATCGTGAATATATGCCAGTCGAGATGGTTTGTTTGTTTAAATTTTTTTAATAAAACTGGGAATGCCGTTTTGTAGACTGGTGTTAGTGACAAGCAGGTGTCTCCTGGTGTTTATAGGGGCTAACGTCTTAGTGTTGGGTTTAAACGACGGGGGGGGGGGGGGGGCGCAAACATGACCATGGCCATATCATGTAATTATTATTATTAGGGTACATTATGTGATTTTTCAGTCAAATATGGTATACATAAGACAAATCATACACAATTGGCATAATTTATTTATTGCATTATAATAATTTGATAAAACCATTATGAATTTAATAAATTATTTATCTAATGATTAACAGGTGGATTGAGTTTGATTGGTTATAAATAATCATCCTTAAGGTAACATTCCCAGAAACATCTTCCAAACCCAAATGTAGCAAAATAAACAAAAATAAAATCAACAAAAAACAATAACATTGTAAATATGTGTGTAGTTCTGATAATTAATTAAAACTAATTAACATAAATAATGGCAGGTGGATCGATTTCGATTGGTTATAAATAATCATAAATTATTCAATAAAAAGTCATAATCGAACTACAGCAATGCTTCTCATTTCACCAATGTGTAATTCTTTAGACCTTTCACCATTACTATGGTTTTTACTGTTGATAAGGTCATTGTTTGGCATGGTTTCCCTTTGTCAGTGGTGTAGGATTGAAGGCCTGATGAGGAACAATATATAGTTGTTTGAATGGTACAAAAAACCATAGTCCCATGTACACATTGGCATGGAAGTTAAAGATCTCTTGGCAGTTGGAATTCGATGTAAAGAGTAGGCCATAGCATCACTGTTTGGGCAAAATTTCTCCCATAGTACACTGTATGGTGTATGCCCGTCTTCATTAGCCCAGCCACAGCAGACTACTAGGACGTTAAACCCGATTTCAAGTGCTAGTTCAGTTCAACACTTGATACAATACAATATACAAGACATACATACATACAAATATGAAATTATTTACAATTTAAATTTCTTAAAAGGTTGTTGTATATGGGAGAGTAGACAATGCATTTATTTTTCTTTAAACAAATGTAAGATGTCAATTTATGCTGTTACATTTTGGAGTAATTTGTTTCTCGATTCAAAAGTTATTGATAGATACTTTCCAAGATTTGTCAATTCGTTAATATTATGTACAGTCAGAAGTTGAATAAATTTATATATACTTGGATTAATTCTATAATATGGTTTAATATATTTACAACGGGTATCTTTATATTTTTTACATATTAATACAAAATGGTACTCATCTTCAACATCGTCATTATCGCAAAATTTACAAATTCTTTTATTTTTAGTAACACTGTTGTATCTACCCGTTTCTATAAGTAACTTATGGGCAGATAAACAGATTTTTGAAATACAATTAGCATATTTATATGAGATGGATTTGGTCAAATAGTATCGTAAGGTAAAATTTGAAATGAAATGCTGATAAAAGAGACCTTTTGATGAATTACAAATACGTTCTATGACATAATTGTTTAAAAAAAATCTAAAATTGTGTGCTTAATGGTTTTGAAATATGATGAGTTACATGATTCTCTATGTTCCCAAATATAGCCTAAATCCATTTGAAATAATTCATTCTTTACATTTATAATCCATTTACTTTTATTCACTTCCTGGTCCTGTAAACAATATTTTAAAATCTTATTTTCAGTATTTAGTAGTTTTGTGCAATATTTAAAATTCTAATTCTTCTTATCACATATAAAGGGAACCGACCTAATTCAAAATAAATCACACTGTGCATAGTTGTTTGTCTAACTCCTAGTATTCATTTACAAAAATTTGATTGAACTTTCTCCACGTCAGCGGCCATATTTCTGATCCATATGATAAAATGCTTCCGACATAAGTATCGAATACTGACAATTTAGTTTCAATGTTTAAAAAGTTATTACATACTCGTAGTACAGAGAATAAAGCTTTCCTGCTCTGATCGGCTACATGTTTCTGGGTTTTCAAAAATTTACCATTATAGTTTAAAATCAATCCTAAATAGTTAAATGTGTCAACAATTTCTAATTCATTACCGTTATAAAACCATTTTTCATTTTTCTGATAATTTTCCCCCATTTCTAAAAACAACAATTTTAGTTTTGTTGGTATTTACAGTGAGGTTCCATTTACAAGTATATTTACATAATGGGACAAGCAACTGTTGTAAACCCTCGGGAGTTTCCGAGAACACTGCCTTGTCGTCCGCATACATTAAAAGAAAAAGGTTCATCTAGAGGAATGGATGGACAATTTTCCCAGTACAAATGGTTTTCAACATCATTAATGTAAAATGAAAATAATATGGGACTTAAAATTTCGCCTTGAAAGATACCAGAATTACAATTTAAAAAGTTCGACAAATCACCTTGTAGTTTAACGCAACATTTTAACTTACCATATCGAGAACGTATCAATTTTAAAATGTTTCCTGTTATACATTCCTGAATTAGTTTATACCATAGATTTACTCGCGTAATTAAGTCAAAAGCTTTTGAATAGTCAACAAAAAAGCAATAAAGACGTTTTTTATGTTTTATAATTCGGTTGATCAAAGTAGTTAAAATAAAAATAGCATCTGTAGTTGATAAACCTTTTCTGAAACCAAACTGGGAATGGGTAATACTACAATGTGATTTGTCATATTATAATAATCTATTGTTTAATATTCCATTGAATAATTTGCTCAAACAGCTAACAAGTGTAATTCCTCTATAATTGTCAGGATTACTGGAATCGCCCTTTTTGAAAACGGGCACAATTACACAAACCAGATTCTAAAATATTATTGAATAAAATGTTTAAAAGGGGTACAAGTTGTTGTGAACAATAAATAAATAATTCATTAATAATTCCAACAATTTCACAAGATTTGTTATTTTTTAAATTCTTGATGGCTTTATAAATTTCGTGATAAGTAATTGGCCCATTAAGGTCAACATCATGGTTATCCTTTACTTAATTTTCAGAAAATGTCTGATTATCACATTGAGATAAGAATTCGTTTACATCATTATCAATAGTATCTGTTAGATTTAAAGCCAAATTACTAACATGTTCATAGAAATTATCTATAGTAACCGAAGGGTCAGTCGAGTTCTTTCCCTTCTTGAAAAGTTTATTAAACATGGCTGGGTTGTCTTTCCGTAGAAAATTAATACGATTGCCTTCTTGTGCCATATAGATGCATTTAACTTTAATTTGTAATTTTTTATATGAACATTTTGTGTCAGATAAAAATTAATCTATTTTCAAGAGATTTATTTTTATTAAAGTTGCTAAAGGCATTTTTGTAAAGTTTATATTGTGAAGTACAAATTTCATTGAACCAGGGTCGTGCTTTAAGTTTATTACACCTAGTTTTATTCAAATATGTTGAACCTTCTATTTTATTTATACAGAAGGGTGATATTATTTCCATGAGGGTCTGGGTGAATCGGTCAACACTATTATCTATGGAAGTTTTCGACCTGTCATTTAGCGTACAACGATCAATTAAAACTGGTTGATAATTACTCAACTCATTTATTACTTCACTTCTCGTCTCTGTCACCCAGAACCCCCTAGTCTTCAACGCACGGAGGCTCTGGGTCGGTTCTCAATTTTTGACGAAAATTACTGGATAATCTACCACATAAAAAACCAAACATTTGGTTACGCATGGGCAATGGAACCTTTTGGCTATTAGTATCGGTAAGTGCTAGATCTTATGAAGCCGGGCCGATTTTGCTAGATTCTATAAAGCGTGGTTGAAATATATCCCACAATTCACTTGGCACATCTATTATTAGAAACAAAACAGAGACGAGGAATAAGCATGCATCGCGATGAAGAATTAAGAAGATTGTGAGAAGCCACACGTCTGATTCATGACGAGAGAAAATTACCATTTCAATTGAAACCTTTACAAACAAAATTTTAAAGAGTGTCATCGTTGACAAGCGAGCTGTTTTGATAGATTCAGTACGTGGTAACTTAAAAGACTGGATAATCCAGACAATGACCTATTTTCCGTCAAATTTTGAGGCCCCATCCAGACTAATATTCGTAGAATATTTGTTTGGATGATAGAGACTACTTCACTACATCTGCGATGATCCCATTTCTGGACAAATTTAGTTTTGAGTTTAACACTTTGACTATTAATACTACTTACTTCCGCGCTATTCAGCTTGATACAAAGTGGTGAGTGGTCTGAAAACTCATTAAATTGACTAGATGCAAAACTTTGTATGAAATTAAATTGATCATAGTGCATCAAAGAATAATCGATTAGACTTGACCCTTTAACACTATTAAATGTATAAGAACCGCTCTTGTCAGACAAATATCTTCCGTTTACTATTCTTAAACCAGTTGCTATATTTAATAATTCTCTACCAAAGCTATAATTAATAGTTTTATCCATATTGTTTCTCAATTTCAAAATATGATAGTTATCAGGACTATAAACAATTATATTAGATAATAGCGCATCCGCTGTTTCATTAAGTTTATCAAAGGCCACAAAATCATATTCAATAGATGTATCTATTAAGATCACCGACAGTAATAATAGTATGTGATTTAGAAACTTTACTTATCTCTTCTTCTAGACAATAAAACAGATTAATGTCATTTCTCTCATAGAAAACACTATTGGGAGGGGGGAAATAACATGCAAATATAGCAAGCGGTTTGTCAACTGGACTTGGGGATAATACATTTATAAAGATAGGCTGGCACTGCCAGGCAGGATACGTCCACATTTTCGAGAGATGGATAGAGAACAAGCAATACCGAAAGTGATTTTTCCTACATCATTAAGTTAGAATTTGGTATGTGCAAATATCGAAATAAATTAAGATCTTTGGGTTATAAAGGTTCATTTCAGTAGGCTTCAAAGTCGACTGGGAATCATGTTGCTAAGTGGGTAAGATGCTGGCTCGGTAGCCTTGAGGTTGGGTGTTTGATTTCTGCATTGGGTGATAAAGTTCATCTAGATTTTCTGGCGTGGTTTCCCTTGTTAGTGATGAAGGATGGATGGCCTGCAAGAACAGCTGTCAATTTTGGTCCGATTTTCACGAAATTCGACCTCAACCTTCATTACGATGTAACGGTGATATAATCAAACGGTTTTTTAAATCGGATAATAATTTTGACCTCCAGAGGGACCACAAGCTAAAAAGGGCGATTTTTCGGACAATCAGGGGCCATAATTCAGGAAGTTACAATCCGATATGCACAAATATCGAAAGGACCTAAGATTGTTAAGTTGTAAACATGTGTTTCAAGTTTCATCAAAATTGAATGAAGCTTGTGACCTCTACAGGGTTCACAGCCTTGATATACCATATTTTTACACTCTTCGCGTACAAGCGGCGGCCATTTTTTCAGTCAATTTTGCTCCGATTTTCACGAAATTTTTCCTCAATCTTCATTACCATGTGACGGGGATATAATCAAACGTTTTTTTTTTTAAATCGGATAATAATTTTGACCTCCAGAGGGACCACAATCTAAAAAGGGCGATTTTTCGGACAGTCAGGGGCCATAATTCAGGAAGTTACGATCCGATGGGTGCAAATATCGAAAGGAACCAAGATCTTTGGGTTATAAACATACATGTCAAGTTTCATCAAAATCGGTTCAAAATTGTGACCTCTATAGGGTCCACAAACTTGATATAACATATTTTCACACTATTCGTGTACAAACGGCGGTCATTTTGTCGATCAATTTTGGTCCTATTTTCATTACCATGTAACGGTGATATAATCAAACGGTATTTTTAATTGGATAATACTTTCCACCCACAAATGGGACCACAAGCTAAAAAGGGCGATTTTTCGAACAATCAGGGGCCATAATTCAGGAAGTTACGATCCGATGGGCGCAAATATCAAAAGAAACCAAGATCTTTGGGTTATAAACAAGTTAATTTTCATCACAATCGGTTCAAAATTGCGACCTCTATAGGGTCCACAAGCTAAAAACATGATTTTTCGTACACGGGATCGGTTTTTCGTCCCATCCAAATGACTAGACAATTGTCCTTGTCAGGCCATCCGTCCTGCATCACTGACAAGAGGAAACCACGTCGGATAATCTGGGTGAACATTCTAGGCCTTTGCAGTATTACACAATGACATGTCATAGAAGCGTCCTGCCATATTAAAATACGTGTAAGTGATTGTAACATAAACCTGTTACTATCAGCACTCGGCTGGAGATCTTGGTAGTATTCCTTATGTCATTGCGTAACTAGAACTTGTTGTTGGCATGTCTTATCTAACTTTATCTGATAAACTATATTGAATGTTAAACCTGATATTATGCATGATACATTAGACAGGTGTCTAATGAGCTCTTTTGTCTTGAATACGTTTATAAACTCAGAACATAAACGAATAGTCAGTCAGGGTCCAGGAGGCCATGCTAGGCGGGCCATGGGTGCCTTGGCCATGGGTGCCTTGGCACGAGACGAGACGAGACGAGAGCTTCTGGAGTTAGCACACTCGTGCTAAGCCAAGCTAATTAAGTCATGACTCCTTCCATATAGTTAGTTCTACGGTCGTTTACATCACGATGTTTGTACCTATTGTAAGAAGCAGAATAAAAGTATTATATTTGAAGTCACACCAGTGTTGCCTCCAGAACTTGATTTAAAGAATGTAATACTGTCACATATTAATTGATGCCGTAGACCAGAGCAACGATTGAAGTCCTAACCACTAGAAGTTCACAGGTCACCAACGGGGTAAGTCTTTTCTAATCCTACCATGGCGAGGGTGGTAAAATGACATTAGTGCTATATTATAATTTAACTGGAAATCTGCAGTTTATCATCACGCGTCGTTAAATATCATGGTGTAGTCACTAAATTTAATATTAGCAAGTAGTGGAACAGGAAAATGACGAAAACAAAATTGTATATATATTATTTGTTTTAAAATGCGTCATGTTGTTTTTAAAAGATTATGAATTATAATTGTTTGTTTTTGAACACATATTTTGGCATTTAAAATTAGTATTAACAGGTTTATATTGCGCAGTAAAATGTTTTGTGATTGTTTAACTAGAATTGAGTTAACAATATCGTAATTAGGAATTTTACATTCACAAAGTATTAACGGGTTTATCTCTAAGCTTTTTTCGTTTGTTTTGTCTATACGTGTATATTATCCAAATAGTTAATGGCAAAGGCCCCGATATTTACGGGTGAGATTTTTATTTGTAATACCCCAAATATTTAATGGGAAAGACCCGATATTTACGGGATTAAGATTTTTATTTGTAATACCCCAAAGTTTTAATGGGAAATGCCCCGATATGTAACGGGAGAAGTTTATGTTAAGTGGTTTAACCCCAGGAGGGTTGTGCTCGGATTTAGAGCGAACGTATTGTCTTGTTTTGTGTTGTGTTTAAAAATTATAGAGATAAACCGTTAGTTCTTTCAAAAATATCTTATTTAAGATTGGTTAAATGTGTTCAGATCATTCATTATTCTTGAGATAAAACAATATGACTCCCTAATTTCAATTGTAAATATCGTTAGATCGTTATCTAAAGTCAAGTCTGTTCCACTTGCTAATTTGATTAACTATTAATTAAGTTCACTCCATGATATGATACGCAGATGATCAAACTTCGGCACGGGGAGCAGTTATAATACTTTTCATAGCACGTCATAACACGCCGTTTTGCCAGACGGTATGGAAAATGAAAAGACTACCGGTCAACAACAATAGTTGAACTAAATGGAGCAGGGAAAATTCTGACCCCTCAACATTACTGGAACGAGGAAGGGCATCATATGTACCCCACCCCTACATTCGGCTACGACAGTGCAGTAGCGGTCTAAGAAGATAATTACAGTAGTTTGTGTTCGCGATTCCACCAAATAATCGGTCTAAGAAGATAATTATAGTACTAGTAGTTTGTGTTCGCGATTCCACCATTTATATGAATAATAAGAGTAGTCTGTGTTTGTGATTCCAGGATCTCGTTTGTTTTTTTTATTGACTCGCGTGTGTGACCGATTGTGTGTATATAACTTTTAAGTTCGTGTGTTTTTCATTGACCTTTTCATTTTGTTTAAAGACATTTTTGGATATTATGACATTTTACAAGTATATATAACTTTTAAATTCGTGTGTGTTTCATTTACCTTTTCTTTTTGTTTATAGACATTTTTGTATACGACATTTTACAAGTGTTGTTTGTATTTATATGTCTTTTCATTCTTATTGTTATTTTTATCTTTTAAGATTAGGATAGATATTATCGATCCCAGTTATATTCAAATTTGTAAAGGCTTTAAAAAAATATTTCATTTTTTTTTTCTAAAAAGAGGGATAGGTATATTACACAATGACATGTCATAGAAGCGTCCTGCCATATTAAAATACGTGTAAGTGATTGTAACATAAACCTGTTACTATCAGCACTCGGCTGGAGATCTTGGTAGTATTCCTTATGTCATTGCGTAACTAGAACTTGTTGTTGGCATGTTTTATCTAACTTTATCTGATAAACTATATTGAATGTTAAACCTGATATTATGCATGATACATTAGACAGGTGTCTAATGAGCTCTTTTGTCTTGAATACGTTTATAAACTCAGAACATAAACGAATAGTCAGTCAGGGTCCAGGAGGCCATGCTAGGCGGGCCATGGGTGCCTTGGCACGAGACGAGACGAGACGAGAGCTTCTGGAGTTAGCACACTCGTGCTAAGCCAAGCTAATTAAGTCATGACTCCTTCCATATAGTTAGTTCTACGGTCGTTTACATCACGATGTTTGTACCTATTGTAAGAAGCAGAATAAAAGTATTATATTTGAAGTCACACCAGTGTTGCCTCCAGAACTTGATGACATCGCGCCTGGTACGTTCGTGCATTTTTTATGCGCGAACTCTTAGTTTTTCTATTACTGGCACGCGCACGGGCACTATTTTTTTTTGTTTTCCATGTACCAAAATCTGGGATTTCGCGCGTAGGTACTTTTGAGTTATTATTCTGTGAAGCATAACACTTGCCACTGTACCTGTGTATCGCTTATTATAAACCGAATGTCTGAAGACCGTTCATATTTATTACGCGAAAATTTTTTAGGACTGAGTTGATGCGCGCTCCATTTGTTGCAAAGCAAACCAACGGTATTATTATCTCAACAGTGTATGAATTTATTCATAGCGATAATATCCTTACACCGGGAGAAATTATCTAGTCTCGGTGAATAGAACCATGGTTGTCTGTTAGAAAATTACTTTTGTATTTTTTGGAACGGAGAACAGCGATTTTAGAAGCAAACTAACCTGCCGCACATGATACTATACTCATAATAAAAGGCGAGAACTCTTTTTGCAGCGGAAGCTTATCACTGAGTAATAGGTCAAGGTTTTATACGTTTGCCGCATAAAAATCTAGCAAACAAGGTAAATACCTACGAATGTCGATAAAAAAAAATAACATTCGTATTATAACTCTAGACAAGGTGTGTTAATTAAAAAGGGTGTAAATTGAATTATAATATGTATAGGAAGCCTAGTGACGAGTGTAGTAAGTGCTGTCCGTCCGTCCGTCGGTCCGGCGTCCACAATTGCTTGTGGACGATCCAGAGGCTAAAGTTAATATCCAATTGACTTTAAATTTATACACGGTGTTTAAGGTCATGAGACAAAGAAGCCTATTGATTTTTAGCAATTTCCGATAATTACTGTCAGAGTTATGTCCCTTGATCACTTCAAAAAATCTTGTGGACGCTCTAGAGGCTAAAGTTAATAACTGATTAACTTTAAATTTATACACGGTGTTTAAGGTCATGAGACGAAGAAGCCTATTGATTTTCAGCGATTTCCGATAATTGCTGTTTGAGTTATGGCCATGATCACTTCAAAAATTCGTGTGGATGCTCTAGAGGCCAAAGTTAATATCCGATTGACTTTAAATTTATACACAGTGTTTAAGGTCATGAGACGAATAAGCCTATTGATTTTCAGTGATTTCCGATAATTATTGTCACAGTTATGGCCCTTGATCACTTCAAAAAATCTTGTGGATGTTCTAGAGGCCAAAGTTAATATCCGATTCACTTTAAATTTATACACAGTGTTTAAGGTCATGAAGCGAAGAATCCTATTGATTTTAGCAATTTCCGATAATTACTGTCAGAGTTATGGCCCTTGATCACTTCGTAAATTCTTGTGAATGCTCTAGAGGCCAAAGTTAATATCCGATTGACTTTAAATTTATACACAGAGTTTAGGTCATGTGACGAAGAAGCCCATTGATTTTCAGCAATTTCCGATAATTACTGTCAGAGTTATGGCCCTTGATTTTTTTTTTGTAAACAATATTTTATTTCAGAAATACATGAAATGGGATCAGGGAACAGGCAAAGCCTATATCACCCCTCTCCTCTGATCACTTCAAAAAATCTTGTGGACCCTCTAGAGGCTAAAGTTAATAACCGATTGACTTTAATAATCATATTTTAGTGTATTATAAATGTTTCAATACCGAAAAAAGTAAAATATGCGACAACCCTTGTTTACTGCCCGGACGATTTAGCTGCTGTGGGCGTATGTTTCGTTGCCTGGCAACTCTCGTTAAAAGTTGTACGCGAACTAAATGCGTCTGTTAGATACTGATAGGGCAGCCCGGAGTCGAGCAATCGCCGCCCGAGCTGTCTTCGTCAGCTAGTTTCAAAATGGCGTACAACCAGTGCAAGTGGGAAAAGACGACAATAAAATCAGAAATATGTTATTTATTATTGTCGCACTTATTACATCACTCCTGTCTAACAAATCATAAAGCTGTGGTGTTACGGTGGCGGCATAGTGTTTCACCGTAACACCACAGCCACTCTAACCATTCATAATACATCTAACCATCACTCCCTACACTCCCTCGTCTACTTTCCCAAACGTCAACAACACATCTCATACATCCATTTCGCTGATTAACCCTTGTACCATGTCTACTGGATGACATCGCGCCTGGTACGTTCGTGCATTTTTTATGCGCGAACTCTTAGTTTTTCTATTACTGGCACGCGCACGGGCACTATTTTTTTTTGTTTTCCATGTACCAAAATCAGGGATTTCGCGCGTAGGTACTTTTGAGTTATTATTCTGTGAAGCATAACACTTGCCACTGTACCTGTGTATCGCTAATTATAAACCGAATGTCTGAAGACCGTTCATATTTATTACGCGAAAATTTTTTAGGACTGAGTTGATGCGCGCTCCATTTGTTGCAAAGCAAACCAACGGTATTATTTTCTCAACAGTGTATGAATTTATTCATAGCGATAATATCCTTACACCGAGAGAAATTATCTAGTCTCGGTGAATAGAACCATGGTTGTCTGGTAGAAAATTACTTTTGTATTTTTTGGAACGGAGAACAGCGATTTTAGAAGCAAACTAACCTGCCGCACATGATACTCATAATAAAAGGCGAGAACTCTTTTTGCAGCGGAAGCTTATCACTGAGTAATAGGTCAAGGTTTTATACGTTTGCCGCATAAAAATCTAGCAAACAAGGTAAATACCTACGAATGTCGATAAAAAAAAATAACATTCGGATTATAACTCTAGACAAGGTGTGTTAATTAAAAAGGGTGTAAATTGAATTTTATAATATGTATAGGAAGCCCAGTGACGAGTGTAGTAAGTGCTGTCCGTCCGTCCGTCGGTCCGGCATCCACAATTGCTTGTGGACGATCCAGAGGCTAAAGTTAATATCCAATTGACTTTAAATTTATACACGGTGTTTAAGGTCATGAGACAAAGAAGCCTATTGATTTTTAGCAATTTCCGATAATTACTGTCAGAGTTATGGCCCTTGATCACTTCAAAAAATCTTGTGGACGCTCTAGAGGCTAAAGTTAATAACCGATTAACTTTAAATTTATACACGGTGTTTAAGGTCATGAGATGAAGAAGCCTATTGATTTTCAGCGATTTCCGATAATTTCTGTTTGAGTTATGGCCCTTGATCACTTCAAAAATTCGTGTGGATGCTCTAGAGGCCAAAGTTAATATCCGATTGACTTTAAATTTATACACAGTGTTTAAGGTCATGAGACGAATAAGCCTATTGATTTTCAGTGATTTCTGATAATTACTGTCACAGTTATGGCCCTTGATCACTTCAAAAAAACCTGTGGATGTTCTAGAGGCCAAAGTTAATATCCGATTCACTTTAAATTTATACACAGTGTTTAAGGTCATGAAGCGAAGAATCCTATTGATTTTTAGCAATTTCCGATAATTACTGTCAGAGTTATGGCCCTTGATCACTTCGTAAATTCTTGTGAATGCTCTAGAGGCCAAAGTTAATATCCGATTGACTTTAAATTTATACACAGAGTTTAGGTCATGTGACGAAGAAGCCCATTGATTTTCAGCAATTTCCGATAATTACTGTCAGAGTTATGGCCCTTGATTTTTTTTTTTTTTTGTAAACAATATTTTATTTCAGAAATACATGAAATGGGATCAGAAACAGGCAAAGCCTATATCACCCCTCTCCTCTGATCACTTCAAAAAATCTTGTGGACCCTCTAGAGGCTAAAGTTAATAACCGATTGACTTTAATAATCATATTTTAGTGTATTATAAATGTTTCAATACCGAAAAAAGTAAAATATGCGACAACCCTTGTTTACTGCCCGGACGATTTAGCTGCTGTGGGCGTATGTTTCGTTGCCTGGCAACTCTCGTTAAAAGTTGTACGCGAACTAAATGCGTTTGTTAGATACTGACAAAGCAGCCCGGAGTCGAGCAATCGACGCCCGAGCTGTCTTCGTCAGCTAGTTTCAAAATGGCGTACAACCAGTGCAAGTGGGAAAAGACGACAATAAAATCAGAAATATGTTATTTATTATTGTCGCACTTATTACATCACTCCTGTCTAACAAATCATAAAGCTGTGGTGTTACGGTGGCGGCATAGTATTTCACCGTAACACCACAGCCACTTTAACCATTCATAATACATCTAACCATCACTCCCTACTCCCTACACTCCCTCGTCTACTTTCCCAAACGTCAACAACACATCTCATACATCCATTTCGCTGATTAACCCTTGTACCATGTCTACTGGATTTAAAGAATGTAATACTGTCACAGCAGGGATCGAACACCCGACATCCAGGCTTACCCACTTAGCCACCATGGCCCCATATTGATAAGAAACACACACATCAGTTCATTCATTATACAAGTTAGGATTGGGTGTATATAATATAGAAATAGGTCAACTATGTACATGTGGATTATACTACTTATATTTCAAACTACGTTCCAATAAGTCTCAGAAACGGCAATTGTTTTGAAGTTCGTGATTAAATACAACTCTGCTTTAAGGTAACATTAAAATTAACATGAAAGAATAATTAAATTAACAATAACAGGGTCAGGTTTAAATATTTCCTTGTATTGTGACGTTTCTACGGAGCCCGGTAAGGGACAAAAAATATATTACATTGTGTATATCAAACAATAACAATACCCGCAAGATCCATAATAAATTGTTTGAAGCAGTGAAATGTGTTGTGCAAGAGACAGGGTGTGTAAGTCTATCTTGGTTACCTGATATTACTTCAAGTTTAATAGCTCAAGACCTTTGCTTAAAATAGTCTACCTTAACCGGGCTCCGTACATTCAAATATTCCCGGTATCTATTTTTAGTACTCGACACTAACTGATGTAGGCTAAACTATTTACAGATAAAAACTATTCTCCAAGAATTAATAGTTCTGCGAATCGGTGCAACTAAATCTATGCTATGAAAAACACTAATTACTTCGATTTATACGTGTAATGAATACAGATCAGAGAATTGGGCCCCACAAACAACTTTTAGGGTAAGTTAATAGAGTTATTTAGTAGAAGTCTATAGGGATAATGTCCACTTCCACCCAGGGTGACATCGCACAGTGCATGTGTCGAAGAGAGAGAAATGGGATTTAACGTCCACCCGACACAAACCAGGTCATTTCGGGACTAACATATGGTTTAATTTTATTTCAATAATTCGCTTGCGCGTAGGGGTCTTTAGCGGTAGGAGGAAACCGGGGTGCCCGGAGGAAATCCATGATTTTGAGAAGGCGCCCCTATACCTCCATGCCACATACGCTCACACCAGGGCTCGAAACCACAGCCGCAAGCCAGAGGTGACCGGCCAGCTAGAGGTTGAAGCGCGGCACTCTAGACCACTATTCCACCCCCCACCCCCACCCCCCTACATGTGTCGGAAAAAAACCCCTGGTAAAGTGGTAATTGGGCGAGAGAGCGATGGGGGTGAGATCAGGAATACTTTTGACAAATTGAAATGCAATGTTTTGCTCCGACTGGGTTAATGAAGATGGGTAGGCCTATGTAACCCATACAGTGTTATTTGAGGGAAATTTTGCCCAGGCAGCGGCATTATATGACCTACTCTTATATCGAATTCCGACAACCAAGGGATCCTTTACGTGCACGCCAATGTATACACTTTTGTACTATCCGAACGACTAGACAGCTGCCCTTGTCAGTGTAATAATATAGGCTTACTTTAGGTCGAAGTAAGGTGTTATGTTTAATATAGAAATTCTTTACCTACATGATGTATGACGAAAACTATGGTAATGAAGTAGCTTGCATTATTCTACTACTATCTTAGACTAACTTACCGAAACCTTTGTCAGAATACATTGCTGGAAGTAGGGTACTATCGTCCAGTCATCTCGTACACAGATTATACAATTAACTAGAATAGTGTTGACATAAAACGGTGCCAAAACAAAACACTTACCCAAAAATGGTAATTGTCCTGCCCTAATAGCTGGCGCAGTATACATGTTTTATAGGAGAGCTCTCGTTTGATTTACGCTGAGATATCACAGAGATTCCGAAAGGGGAGCATCATAGCCTCCAGGGCTTAGGGCCTAGGGTGAAGGCACCATCCTTGCGTGAACGTTATGTAGAACAATCAAGAATTACGTGGCTCTTTGCACGTTTAAGCCGTTAGAGGGGATATTAAACTCAGACCATGGATATTTTAATAACTCCTAAAGTAGTTATCATACATATTGTAGTTTACCGTATGCAACTTCTGTTGTTTACGGAAGCCCATAAGGGTCAATCAAATGAAAAAAAAATATTCTGACTATCTTGTAATTACAAGATAGCTATCTTTTAGTTACAAGATAGCTATCTTGTAGTTACAAGATAGCCTATCTTGTAATTACAAGATAGCCTATCTTGTTATTACAAGACAGCCAAAGCCTTCTGACTATCTTGTAATTACAAGATAGCTATCTTGTAATTACAAGATAGCCAAATTAGTTTTCTTGTATTTCAAGGTCGTCCCACACTGATTTATCGGATAGTTATAACCCAAAGTGTGTGTGTGTGGGAGAGAGAGAGAGAGAGAGAGAGAGAGAGATAGAGATAGAGGGGGAGGGAGAGGGGGAATGGGGTTTAACGTCTACTCGACACAAACTAGGTCATTTCGGGACTAACATATGGTTTAATTTAATTCCAATAATTCGTTTGCGCGTAGGGGTCTTTAGTAGTGGGGTGGGGGTTGGATGGCGAATGGTTAGCACGTGCACGCAGTATCACAAAGCCTGTAATTGAGTCAACTGGCGTGGTTTCGAAACCCCTGTTGTACGTGACAAGGAGTAGGGTCGCCTGTCCAACATCGTGGGTTTTCTCCGGGTCCTCCTCTTTCCTCCCGCTGCTAAAGACGCCTACGCGCAAGTGCATTATTCAAATAAAATTAAACCATATGTTAGTCCCGAAATGACCTAGTTTGTGTCGAGTGGACGTTAAACCACATCCCCCTCTCTGTTTAGCAGTTGGAGGAAACCGGAGGACTGACAACCTGATGATGCCGATCCCGTAACATACAATAATACTTCGTTGAGCTGGAGGGTTGGCAGGTCGATTTGTTAGCACGTGCGTGTTTTATCTTAAAAGCCTGTCATTGAGTCAACTGACGTGGTTTCGAATCCCCCTTTTGTATATCACGGGATCGGCATCACCAGGTTGTGCCCTCATTAAATACTATTCATACTCTCATTAACTTCATTCCCTCATTAATAGCATTTATGATACATTGATTTCGTGTTCTCCTTAAAGATACCTTCCGCGCGGACAAACTGTGTGATTTGATGATATATTTGGGCTAAAAATATATTCAAGCTAATTAATCTATCAAACGTTTGCTTCAAATCCCTCTCAAAACATTGTATACATCAGGGGATACCGCAAGCTATAAATAATCTGCTTTTAAACGCTATGTCAGTCAGCTCATTTCATTGATGGAGGGTCCGTTTTTCAGAATATCCCTTTCCTTACTTACTTTTCAAAAATCAAAATTTAAAGAAGTTTGAAAAATAGAAATAGCGTTCTGTGGCTTCAAAGAGCGTATTAAAATTGATGAGTCATGATATAAATATGCAGTTGGTGGGTGTATGAAGGCAATGGTATTTATGGGAGCATGAAATCGGTGTATGGTGACCTTTAAATTGGCATCTCGGTATCTTGTAATTACAAGATAGCTATCTTGTAATAACAAGATAGTCTATCTTGTAATTACAAGATAGGTTATCTTAGGCTATCTTGTAATAAAAAGATAGCTATCTTGTAATAACAAGATAGCCTATCTTGTAATTACAAGATAGTCAGAATTTTTTTTTTCATTTGATTGACCCTTATGGGCTTCCGTAGTTGTTGGCTGTATTTGTTATATAAACATATAGTAACACGGTGTTACTGTATAGCGTCAATCTGTTTCACAAAGAATTACTTATGAATTATCTCTGTCACAGATGACTGTCTACAACACGTGCACTGACATCACGTGGCGTCAGTCATTGACTCAATGGCACGTGCGTTGTTAACATAACACGCAAATACCCATTTACACTGAATAGGAAATATTTTTTTACTACAAATACTTCAAACGTCTTTATTTATTTTCTTATACTGTACTTCAAACAAATGTTTGAGAATTTAACTTGTCGGAGTAAAAAAGTTAATATGCCTTACTCATTATGGCGTATGCCTGTCTGCATTAGCCCAGTTCGGTGGCAAACAGTAGGACGTTAAACCCCATTTCATTTATTTCTTTCAGATACAAGATAGGCCTATAGGCTATGGTATACAAATGTACTGGCCACTTTTGAAATACAGTTTATAAAGCTCTAAAAATAGCATCATGGCAACAGGTAAAATAATAAATTTTCTTTGAAAATGTAGACAGAATTGCAGATTATGGAATCGGGCATTGATGTCAAAACTGTTTTGCGGCCTTGCATCCACCCCTCTCCCATCCGAAAATATTCTATAAATATATGTTAGTAAATACTATAATATTATGTCTTTACCTTTTTTGTTTTGTTAAACTAATTATTCAAGATACATCATGGGAGTTTTGATAAAAAGCTGTCAGTTCTCACTATAATAGTTAAAACTAGATAATATAAATGGCATTTGCTGAAAATTTCGGTCAAATTGATTCACTCTGAACCGAGAATTTAGCAAATGAATTTTCTGCCTAGCCGCCATCAAAATAACTAAAGACGGTTCGATAAAAAAAACAGTAGTCTCGATTATCCATTTAATCATCAGTGAACGTTCAGTAACAGATCGGATTCTAATCCAGTAAATATCACATGCTAGCGATGACACCGAGAATTGATTATGGTTTGGATACGTTAATTAATGTCTATTGTGTGTCCCATGGTAAATAATAAACGGATTTCTACGATTATGAACAAACTACTCTACTTAAGTTATTATAAACTTACCTATGTGTTTAAAATCACCTCCGGTTAAATAAAATTCATTGCACAATTAAACATCCCAACGGAAAAAAGAGGTTCTCTCTTGAAAATTCAATGTTTTTGCTTGTATTTTCGTCTGTGTTCATCACAATATTACACACGTGACGTTATGGGCTAAACCATCGTAATTATGTTGAAGGGGGTAATTTATGATAACCACGTGTGTTGTTATCAAAACAGCACGCCGCCTTTTCGATCGTTTGAGTTTGGGCAACTGGAGACAATGACATTAATTTTAAACCATTTGATTGTCAGTCTACTAAATTTTATTTACCGATTATACGAATACTCGTAAATACATGTATAATATTGCTTTTCACTCCGTAATTTCACCCGTGTATATTATATATATTTTTATAAAACACATTACAGCCCGCAGTCAATCATAATTTTAATTGATCATATTTCGTATGAAAAAGACCACCGCTTCTCAATAATTTCCATATTTTATTCACGTTCCGACTGTTCATATATCATTAATGTTCCTGATTAAATTACTTGTTTCTGTTCATTCGACAGATACTGAAATCGAAACATTCTTGATAAGAAAAGTTCGGGATGTCTAAACATCGTTTATCGTCTTTATAAAAATGGTTTTGTGTGTTAATTATGCAGACCGCGGGGAAAATTCGTGCAAGTTTCGCGGCACTAAATTTAACCATCTGTGTAGCATACAATAACTCCTATGACATGGTACCTTTTACGGCAATATAATTCAAAGCGTTGATTAGCTGGGGCATGATCGCGATCTACGAAATGCCATCGGAAAATTCCATTCTCCGTGGATTTCAAAATCTTATGGATAAACGGCCTTGTGAATTTCACGATTATAAAATTCTAACACACCAGAAATAATATTTAAAGAGAAATAGAAAGATATGGAACTATCTACCGATAATAAAACCGATGCGCGTATGATTTGGTGATAATAATTATTGGTATTTATCTTTAAAAAAAACGTTATACCTATTCAATGATTCAATGGCCTCGGCTATTAATTTTGCCGAGGCAAATGTAAAATACATCGGAATTTAGGCCTACCTTGTCCACAGCAGATTGCCGGGGTTAACTGGCAGGACTGCTTAAGTTCATCATCAGGACATATTAAAAATTATTCAACGGTGATATTCAAGGCCAGTAAAACAAATGTAATTCAAAAGAAAAAAATTCCCCCAGAACTCTCTAACCAAATAATTAATACAAGGCGCAAACAAAATATCGGACTATGGGCGTATTTATGTTTGTAAACGCTCAAACTCATTACTGGGTCTCAGAGCAAAAGCTTATTCATACATGTCGCGTTCGATTATTTGCTCCGTGCTTACTCGGCCAGGATCCTCGAGTACGTTTCGACATGCGCAGTGGGAATGGGTAATCAAACGGCGCGGCACTTTCTTCGGATATCAAATGGAAGATGAACGCCACCAAACAATTAATTGTGCTCGATGTTCTGATGAATAACAACGAGCAAACATTAATCCATCAACAAACTTTAGACTTTTTCATTGGAATTATCAAATCCAGAGAAGCGAAATATTAAAGCCCATATTATGCAGAACATACTTTAAATCACATTTTCGTTCAACCAATGTAAGCTTTGGTTAGCTTTGTTAACGAGCTCCATAGCTTACAAGAATTGTAGTTAGAAGGACAAGGTTATGATCGCACAGAGACCTGTGTTAAACCTGGTAGCGAATGAAGCGTGATATAAATGATTGTAATACTGATACCTGCTCAACATGATCGTTGTTATTGCACGGAAAACCCATCCAACTTCTCTATATGATTTCTACTAAAACTAGCGTAAACCAGCAAAAGTGTGCAACAACACTGCAAATGTCTATTTGTTGCACAGTTACGCCCCAGTGAGTTTAGCAGAGGTAAAACGATCTGCGAAAAGAACAAAGGAAGATCTCCTGTCCGTGTTATAATTGCCCATTACTCCACAAACGTGAAGAAATTTATTACGGTTTTGCTAAATATTGTAAATTTCACGGATTGGAATAATCGGAGGTATGGATGGCTGTCATATTCGAATTATGCCGCCCAAGATGAATAACTATCGAATATCATACATAAACCGCGAAAAGGTCACTCAGTCGTACTCCAGGCTGTAGGCTATGTGATCATCGAGTTCGATTTACTCATGTTCACATCGACTGGTCTGGGTGTACACATGACGCTAGGGTTTTGAAGACTTTCCTCTAATCAGATACCAAATTCAGTAGGAAGAATTCCTACTTGGAGACCCAGTCTGCTCTCTATAGCCACCATGGCTTATGACTCCATACATTGATTTGGGGAAACTGACCCGTTATCAAGAAAAAAATAATATTTAATAAACATCTCTCTGTTCTGCGAGTGGATTTTTCTAATTCTTGAAATAGTTTAACCAAGATGTAGAATCACCAAAATAAACACAACTCTACTGAGACAATTGTCAACAATAATTCTTCCGTCGCCTAAACTTTATCGGAAAATATAACTTCGATCAAATAATTTATTTGCCTCCATGTTGAATAATGGGTTACTTCCAGAAGTAACCCAAACGCATTCGCGGTGGCTAGAGTAAGCGCGGCGCCAGTAATCGAACGCATCAACACAAAAATAGCCTTGCTTTGACCCCCTCATGCGAAATGATCTATTCCGATAAGTGACGTAATAAGCTTCCATTTTTTATTTCTCGGTGTCAAAGTTTGTGATAAGTTCAATTTTACAAGAGAGAACTTTTTTATTCGTTGGTATATTTAATTGTATAATGGATTTTATTTAACCGGAGGTGATTTTAAACTCATAGGTAAGTTTATAATAACTTAAGTAGAATAGTTTGTTCATAATCGTAGAAATCCGTTTATTATTTACCATGGGACACACAATAATTCGTCAGAAACACGATATGATAATTTGACTGGTGAATCTTACCATAATTTCTCGAAACGAAATTTTATGTTCTCACCTCACGGTTATGATCCTCGGTATTTGATCTTTTTCGAATGACTTGACGCAATTTCCCTTGCAATTGCCTATTTCCTGTCCTTAAACGTTGCCCGGTATATAAAGAGAAAAGAGAACTTTTATCCAGGTCACCTGTTTTCCTCTGACAACTAAAGAAAGGCCCCTACGCGCATGCAAATGATTGCCAAAAAAAACTGAATCATTTGTGAGTCGCGAAAATACCTAGTTTGTATCAAATTGGCGTTAAATCCCAATTCTCTCTCCAATACTATCTCGTTCTTGTTTTTCAGCTGATGAACGAAACCGAGGTCGCATGAATGAAGTCGATCATTATGTTATTCAACGTAATATGGAGTACCTTTGTCAACAGATAAGAGGCGATACTATTATCACTAACATGTTTTCAAAATGTATTTTTGACACTGACGATATGGATATTATAGAAAAACAAATGAAGAAGAGCCCGCGCCAAGGGATAAAGGCAGCATTAAAATTGTTGATGGGAAGCGGTGGTGTGAACGCATTTAATGCCTTCATCGATTGCTTAAATATGTCTGGCTTTGCGCATGTGGCAGAAAAGTTGCAACTTGGTCGAAAAGAAAGAACCGAGGCAATGAATGTGGAAGGTAAGTTTATAATAACTTAAGTAGAATAGTTTGTTCATAATCGTAGAAATCCGTTTATTATTTACCATGGGACACACTATAATTCGTCAGAAACACGATATGATAATTTGACTGGTGAATCTTACCATAATTTCTCGAAACGAAATTTTTATGTTCTCACCTCACGGTTATGATCCTCGGTATTTGATCTTTTTCGAATGACTTGACGCAATTTCCCTTGCAATTGCCTATTTCCTGTCCTTAAACGTTGCCCGGTATATAAAGAGAAAAGAGAACTTTTATCCAGGTCACCTGTTTTCCTCTGACAACTAAAGAAAGGCCCCTACGCGCATGCAAATGATTGCCAAAAAAAACTGAATCATTTGTGAGTCGCGAAAATACCTAGTTTGTATCAAATTGGCGTTAAATCCCAATTCTCTCTCCAATACTATCTCGTTCTTGTTTTTCAGCTGATGAACGAAACCGAGGTCGCATGAATGAAGTCGATCATTATGTTATTCAATGTAATATGGAGTACCTTTGTCAACAGATAAGAGGCGATACTATTATCACTAATATGTTTTCAAAATGTATTTTTGACACTGACGATATGGATATTATAGAAAGACAACGGGGGGAGGGCCCGCGCCAAGGGATAAAGGCAGCATTAAAATTGTTGATGGGAAGCGGTGGTGTGAACGCATTTAATGCCTTCATCGATTGCTTAAATATGTCTGGCTTTGCGCATGTGGCAGAAAAGTTGCAACTTGGTCGAAAAGAAAGAACCGAGGCAATGAATGTGGAAGCAAGACTTCCAGACCCCGAATCCGCGCCCCTTTAATATTGCTCATAATACAAAAATACAGGCGCGGATCCAGAGGGGGGGGGGGGGGTCCAGGGGGTCTGGACCCCCCCCCCCCCCCGCTCAGACTTGAAAATTTTTTTATGCGATTTTATTGGCGATTTAGACCTGTAATTTTGGAATTTACCTTCCGGAAATACGTCAGAATGAACAAAATTGAATCTAATTTACCAAATTTTTCTTGGGGAGGGCCCCCAAACCCCCCGTTAATCGATTGAGCGCAATTAGTTAAGCAATTATCACCCCCCCCCCCCTGCAAAAAATCCTGGATCCGCGCCTGAAATAACTGTTCGTGTAATGGCTTCAAAACTAAATGAAGTGTTCAGGGGAAGAACGATCTAAGTCACTTTTTCCATGGATCCCAGTTAATGGCGCCATCTGGTAGCAAATTGTATACGCTTTCTATGGAACAATCAATTTCGGGTAAAAACGATCGAAGTCACATCGAACCATGGCCCTTCTGAAATGGCCCGAAGACAAATACTAGTCCATCGTACCCTTTACTTAACCTTAATTTACATGAAAAGTTGAAGTCAGGTGTACTAAATAAGTATGGTTCGTGTTAAACATCATTTTGAAATTGTAATTAAACCTATACAAACTGATCCCGCAGTGAATATTCGCTTGGCCGCTACCAATGACGTCATAGGCGTTAAACATTCTCGTCCAAAAGTTTGTTTTGCGTTTTACGCGAAAAGACAAAAATGTGACAAAGATCGTTCTTCCCTTGGACTCTTCAAATGATTTATGTTTCGTGATCTCAGCATTGTCAATTTTAATTCATTTTAATGTGTTCGTTTATTACCGCATCCATTAGTAATCCATAATCCATGCGTTTGAAGATTCTAGCGACAACTGTCAATTTTCTGAATCGTTTAAAACATTAATCAAAGCGTCAAACTTTGGGAAGTGTACGAGTGACAGCCATCATTGTCAGCCATCATTGTTTAAAGGAGCCCATTGAGTTGATAAGCCTACGCGCTTTCTCTTTCTGTGAAATTTGGAGCACGCCCGGACCGTCCGTTTTAACACCATTCCCTATATACTCAAGTCCACTCGGCTAATCTCGACAGATTCCGTAAACTACATCTAGTCTCGGATGTATGACAGTAAGTGATATATACCTACACCCATACATTTGCGATGCGGCTACCGGTTTACTTTAACAGGAAAACTTGACGCTATTACACAAATTGGGAACCTATTCGGCTAGCGACCTATTCGACCGATCGAGCTGCAACCTGTTCGTTGGAAACCTATTTAAAGTAAAGACAACAGTCTCTATTTATCAACCAATAAAGTCCAACGTTATGTCTATCAAATGAAAGTAGAATATATTATTTTTTATCCATTCCTTCAGGTCTGAATAGAAGTGTAATTTCGTCATCATCTTACAGCTGGATCGTTCTAATAGGTCGCTAGTCAAATAGGTCGCCAACTTGTGTTTGGAATGGGCGCAGCCATGTTTCATCCGGGACCTTTAAAGTAGTTCCAATATGGCGGAATTCATCATACAGCTGAGTTTAGATTGTCCGAAATCTTACGAGGTTTGCCGAGTGTACTCAAGTCTTGCTACCCAGAACTGCAAGGGAAGACAACTCTGTTTGGGCACGATTGACAGAGATGGCCGGGGGCCCAAGAGCAAACGGACTAGATGCTATCAATCTTCAATATTTTATTAACTAATTTTGTAGGAAATACCAATACAATAAATATTTCTAATTGTTTCGATAATTTAGATTTTTATTCCTGTTAATGGGGCAAAGGTTTCGGTGACCCCTAAGAGTTCTACAAATTTATAATAGAATTTATAAACTTATATTACGTCTTTGGTTTTCGATAGAACTCTGATATAGAAATCGTGGGCTTAGCAGCCCAATTCCCCGGCCACCTGGAATTATATATATAGTTTTGATTTGATTTATTTTGCAATAAAATTGTATATTTTTCTATTTTTATTGTGTGAGATTTAAAATAGTTTGTATGGCAGCCGTGGGTTGTCATATTGATTCATATATGCATTGTTCCAGTAGCTAATAATTTCCAGGGGACGGTTGCTCAAGTTATTTTAACGATCCGTTAAACTAAGGGATCGTTATCTTTCATGTGTCTTTTGGTAACGGTCCGTTAAATTTCTGTTGCTGGACAGTCAATTTCATTATCCGTTAAAGTTAACATAGGGCTTCCAGCAACAACATTTCTCTCCGTTAAAGTTAACGATCCGTTTACTCCATGATAACGGATCGTTAAAAGTTAACAGAGCTTTGAGCAACCGGCCCCAGGACTTTTTCTTAAAAGTATAACCCATGAAATCCCTACCATAAACCTTATTTAAGGGATTCCGCACAGGAAAATCCTCCACTCGGCCCGTGTATTATATTTTAAAATTACCTTTAAGTAGGACGTTAAACCCCATTTCATTTCAATTTAGAGACCGTATGTATTTTATCTTCTTTAGTCACCCGGTAATGCCGGTATGGAACGACTAAAAGTCAAGAGCCATTGCAGATGTAACGTGATTGTTGACGAGATTGAGGTTAGGGTTAGCCGTATAGCCCTCGTAATAATTCTTGTCCTCACCCCTTGACCTATGACGAAATCTACAATGGCTCTTGGCTTTCAGTCTTAACGGCATTACAACTTGCAAGGGTGAAAAATCGGCATTTATCTAACATCCAGAATTACTAAATACTGCACGTCCTATTACTGTTCTGCTCCAAACTGGGCTGTGAAGACGGGCATACGCCATACAGTGTGCTATGAGGGAAATGTTGCCCGGGCAGCGGCGCTACGGCCTACTCTTTTATCGAATTCCAACTGCCAATGTGTACACCATACGACACACCTGTGCTTGCCTACTCCATGATCAAACACGATAGCAGATGGCTTCCATCTTGTTTACTGACGGTACTACTTATTTTAAGACAGACTCGGCTTTCCAATTTATAATATCTACGTCATTGGGGATTTCCATTTTATACTCACTGGTTGCTATGACCCGCTATGGCGTTGTCTAGAAACGCGCGTGCTCGCGTTAGTTTAAAATTTTTGCTATACGTTTAACATGGACTATTTGATGTAATTTGCCTGATTTGATTTGGCCCCATTTCCATAAATTTAGGTTGTTTTTTAGAAATTTTTAGCAAATGTTAATCTTAGGTGTTTTTTAATTCTAGCCGAAGTAAATTTTTTTACAATTTATAGCGAGTTAAGTTATCGTCTCTAAGAGGCGGGCGTAGTATTTTAAATGGCGGCCATTTGCCATCATGTGTATTCTTGAAGTAGGCACACATGATGTAATCGTATGTGTGTACACGAGACGTCGGATTTTCGTCCAATCCGAACGACCAGACAGCTGTCCTTGTCAGGCCCTCCGTCCTGCATCAATGACAAGGAAAAAACCACGACGGAAAATCTGGATGAACTTTCTCGCCCAATGCAGGGATCGAACACCCGACCTCAAGACTAGCGAGATAGCGTTTTACCCACGTGATCTCCGAAATACTGCACCATTAAAGACACGTTTTATTTTACAGTTAATTATGTGTATTTTAAACTTTATCAGTTCAATTAACCACTTCGTGTCTTACGGACACAATACTTTTATATGAGTATTTTGTCTTTTGTTATTCTCAATTTTACTACAATTAACTGTTTCGTGTCTTACGGACACAATACTTTTATATGAGTATTTTGTCTTTTGTTATTCTCAATTTTCTATTTTACTATTCCATTTAAGATTTAAATTATGTGGCGTGGAAATATTACTTTAATAAATTTGTTTGAAATTAATAAATAGTGTTGTTGCTTCTGTTCTTGTGAGTGTGTCTTGTCGTTAACCTGGTCAACCTGGTCCGACCCTTCACCTGCTTGGATCGTGGATATATGCCAGTAGAGATGATTTTTTTAAAATTTTTAAATAAAACTGTGAATGCCGTGTTGTAGACTGGTGTTAGAGACAAACCCGTGTCTCTTGGTGTTATAGGGGCTAGCGTCTTAGGGTTAAGGTTTAAACTTCGGCAGGTGTGTGGTGTGTGGTGTGTGTTAACGGGGGGGGGGGGCTGACTAACATTACCATGGCCATATCATGCGCAATTATTAGTTAGGGTAAAGTGTGTGATTATTAGGGTACATTATTTGATTTTTCAGTCAAATATGGTATACATAAATAAGACAAATCATACACAATTGGCATAATTTATTTATTGCATTATAATAATTTGATAAAACCATTATGAATTTAATAAATTATTTATCTAATGATTAACAGGTGGATTGAGTTTGATTGGTTATAAATAATCATCCTTAAACTTACTCTAGTCTCAGAAATCTTCCAAACCCCAAATTTAACAAAAATAAACAATAAACAATAACATGGTAAATATGTGTGTAGATCTAATCATCAATAAAAATCATGTAACATAAATAATGGCAGGTAGATCGATTTCGATTGGTTATAAATAGTCATAAATTATTCAATAAAAAGTCCTAATTGAACTACAGCAATGCCTTTCACTTCACCAATGTGTAATTCTTTAGGCCGTTCACCATCACTATGGTTTTTACTGTTGATAAGGTCATTGTTTGGCACAGACTGTAAGTACTTGAATTTAACAAAGCCCTGTTAAAGGCTGTTTTCCATTATATAAATTATTCAAAACTGGCTATATCCTTGGCTGTGACATAATATTGGTGAGATTGAAATTTTAACCATTAGATTTAGATCTACCCCCAAAATCAATGATTATAATATACTGTAGGAATCATCATTATGTGGTTAATGATTTAAGCCTTTAGCATGTGGGCCTGTGTTTGATCCATGTGTTGGCGCGAGAAAGTTTATCAGGTTTCTCCAGCATGGCTCCTCTTTGTCCGTGGTGTAGAATTCAAGGCATGCTGAGCAAAAATGAATGTCCATTTGGATAGTACAACAAAACAAGGTCCCATTTACACATTGGCATGGAGGTTGAAGATTCCTAGGCAGTTGGAATTCAATATAAGAGTAGGCCATAGCGCCACTGTTTGTGCAAAATGTCTCCCACAGCACACTGTATGGCGTATGCTCGTCTCCTGTAGTCCAGTATAGCAACAGAACATAGCACATTAAAACCCCATTCAAGTGCTAAAAGATAAAGCATTATTGTAAGTCAATCACTCAATGGAACAAAAATATTTAATTAATTAATCAAATCAATTTTTCACTGATCAACTAGATAAAACCAATTAATCAATGATTGTTATCAGTCAATCAAACAAATCAATGAAATCAATAAACAACTTAATAATCTGTCATTTTGTACATGTATATATACATATCCTCTGGATTGCTGATTCCACCCCCTGTGGAGAAACTTAAATGGCTGCCTTAGATTCCAATAAAACTAGTAGTGGTCAATAAGTGGAACATTGCATCTTCCTGGTTATCCAGTGCATCGTCTAATCAAATCTCTCATGAAGTTATATAATGTTAGCTTGTTTTTTTAAAATTAAATCTCTTGAATTTATATGGCACATTTGAAGTTGTATAGATAATATTTGGCACGTGGAAAATTGGTCACCCCAGCTAGCAAAAAACAATATCTAAGTAAATGAAAAAAAAAACTTGTCGTTCACAATATGAATCATAATTTGATATTATAACTAAAACACTGTGACTTGAATTTCAATTTAGAAAAATAGAAAATAACTATTTATATAAAAATAATTATTACACTAAACATATGAAAATACTAGCTTAATTCATTAAAACATACATTTTGCAAGAGTTAAAGCTGCCAATTACTGCAAGCCATTCTTTAGGCCTGAAATGTTATATAAATCATTGATCAGACATTAATTAACTTATCTAGACCATAACCAACTCACAATATCATCGCTAGTCGGTGATTTTTATTGGATTAGAACCTTGGTCTGCTGCCGATTAAATAAAAAAAATGGATAAACAAGACTGTTTTTTATCGTAGCGACTTTAGTAATGATGATCGAGGCTAGATCCAAATTCAATCTCTAAATTCTCGGTTCAGGGTGGATCAATTTGACTGAAATTTCATCAAATTCTCTTTACATTATCTGGTTTTTAACTATTACAGTGAGAACTGCCAACTCTCTATCTAATCTCTCATAAAGTATCTTTAAATGAATATGTTAGTAATAATTTCTATCAGAAATTTGTACAAATACAAAAAGCATTGATGTAATAAACGTATATTTACAGTACCAGCAGAAAAACTTAATATCAAATACTGCCACAAAAAGAAGACATATCATACAAAATATCAAAATATAAAAGATATATTAAGAAGGAGTTGAGATATTTGTAAAGTCATATAAGATACAATGACATATATATATTTTCTATAATATACAAAAAAAAAATTTTCTTAGCATTAACAAATATTGCTTTATTTTAAATTTGAAATAATATAGGTGTATATACTAATAATATATAACTAGATCTGCAAAGCAAATATGAAAGCTTTCATATTCACAGTCACTTCCCGTCACATGTCATGGGTCATATAAATAATCTGAACTAGAAAAAAAATAATATTAAAATCGGTCAAAATCTAGCTAAGTTAATGCAATTTTTTTCTTGTCAACAGCTTTGTCGGCATGAAAAACATCAAAGGCAAAATTCGAAATTGTAACATTTTCAAATACATGTACCAATAATTCGACTTTGATCCACGCTATCAAGAGACGTAATCTCCAAACTATGGTCTATTGTTTTAATTTTCATGTCCGTTATCATGGATTTTTCACTTTTTTCATATTCAGTTCAAAATGGTGACTGTCATGTGACCGACATCAAAATTCTGAACCAATGGATTTTTAGGCATTCCTTCAAGGATTCAGAAAATGTAACCCCCCAAAGTTTCAGAAAGATCCTATGGTAATCTCCTGAGATAAAAGAACAAACAAAATTTATTAATAATAATAATCTTAACAGAAACAATAAGCTCTCATATTATACAATATGAAAGCTTAATAATATATCATTCAGTCATTCTGCTCTGAATTATTAAAACAATGTTATAGACTTTGCAAAACAAATGCTAGTTGAAAATTTGTAAAAAATTTATAAAATATTAATCGATTTTGTAGAAATTAAACTTTATCCCCCCTCCTTTAATTGATTAGGCTTAAAATGAGACATAATTTAACAAATTAATTTGATTTTGGCTTTGATTAACTGTGTTCCAGATTCAAGTTCCAGATTTATTTTCCATAGGTTAAGTTTGTGGAATCAGTCAGGCAGTTTTGTTGAACTGTATCCACTGTAGCAGGTCCATCTATAAATATATCAAATAGTTTATGTAAATAAATATGAAATACATTCAGATATTTTAAAGGCAAAGAAAACTGTCTAGTCATTAGGAAGGGTACAACAATCTGAGATGTACCCCTGTACTTATTGGTATGAACGTTAAAGAACCTCTGACTGTTGGAATTTGACAAATAGTACTGCATTGAATGAAATGAAATGAAGTTTAACCTCCTACTGTACTGCTGCGACTGGGCTAATGAAGATGGGCATATGCCATACAGTGTGCTATGAGGGAAATTTTCCACACCATCCAAACAACTAGACAGTTGTACTTTTCAGACTCTCTGTACATGCAGCACTGACAAGGGGAAACTATGAAAAAACTTGCTGAAATTTTTCGGCCAACGCAATTAGATTTAAAAATGACTTTAATTTCTGCTCCTCAACAACCAAATAGCAATGAAATTTCAATTCAACATTACTTTGTAAATATTAAACAGAATTGTACCATGGCCATTTTTAGAGATTCATATTTCCCAATATTGTTGTTTACAGGGGATTCATATTGCCTTCTTTAACCCTGCTTACATTACAAATTTTAAGCGTACTAGGAACGCTTAGTTTGACCTGTTTACACTGCGAAAAGCGAAGCGCGCCGTACCTGGTGCGGCGCCAATTTGGCCGACTGAAGAGAGGTGGTCTCGGAACGGTACCAGGAACCGCTTGCTTTAAATTTTCCTAGTATAAACGCTAAAGGTTCTGAGCATGGATTACTGCGCAAAACAAACCTAGACCTTTCCCCACCGCAAACTTTGACAGTTCTGTCATCAGTTCTGTTAAAATGGCTGCTCAAACTAAATCAGTCATCATTATTGTTTTCATCTGGGTAATTTGTACGAGGATAAAAATTAACTTTTCTGTGAAGAGTTCCACATTTGGTGTGCTTGGCAGGGTTCTGAGACTGGTTATTTTAGAGTAATGTCAACGGGTCAATGTATTGAAATTTATTGCGGCCTTGTACCGTACCCAGAACAGCAGGCTTAGCGCAGCCAAGGGTAAGCGGGGCTAATGATACTTCAAGACTTTAGCATGATCACCACATGAAAGGAAATGAGGTTTAACACCCTTATGTTTTGCTCCGTCTGGGAGCAAATGAAGACTGGAGCATGGTCACCAATATAATAGGTAAAATGTAAAAAATGTTAACCCAAGGTATAATTTACAGATACACAATTACTGAGTTTGATACTAAGCGACGTTTCGACAAGGATGCTTAGTATCAAACTCAGTAATTGTGTATCCATAAAATTGTACCTTGTGTTAAATACGTTCAATTACTAAATCCCAATCAAAGAAGGTAAAAAATGTTGACTCACCTAGACCAAAGAATACATCCTTGGATATTTCTTTTCTTGCAGCTTCTATTGCATGTTTTACCGCCAACATTGCTGATGTAGCCATACAGACAGGTGGTTCCCCCACAGCTGTTATGAAAATATAATTTATTTATAAATTAACACACAGTAAAAACTTTCTGATAAGACCACTTGGGGAACAAATATAAATTGGTCTGTAACTTTGTTTATATTGAGTTAGGAGGTCCAATTGTCCTAAAAACCAGTGCCGTCAAAATATTTTTTGTAAGCTCGACAATCCATAACTGATGAACGATCAATGGTCTGAATGGTCGGCGGCAAGTTTTACAGTTTGAATATTCGTCAATGTCAGACAATTAAGGTTGGCACGGTTTCCAAAACTACACCTTTCCATACATCAAATATTTTTTTACACTGTGTTTAGTCTTCTGTTCTGTTGACTGAGGGTTCGTTTTTGAAATCATGCCAGCGGCACTTGTGTTGGTGCAATTGTCAGTTGTAATGATGGAATTGTCAGTGGTAAAGATGGATATGTCAATAGTAATGATTGTATTGTCAACTGTAATGATGGCTGTGTCAGTAATTGTCAGTTGTAATGATGGAATTCTCAGTTGTAATGAAGGAAGCGTCAGCTCTAATGATGAATGTGTCAGTAATTGTCAGTTGTTATAATAGAATTGTCAGTTGTAATGATGGGAGTCTCAGTTCTAATGATTGAAGTGTCAGGTGTAATGATGGATGTTTCAGTAATTGTCAGTTGTAATGATGTGATTGTCAGTTGTAATGATGGATGTGTAATTTGAAATGATGGATGTGTAGTTGTAATGATGGAATTGTCAATTCTGTTGACACAAATTATATCAATTGAAGTAATTTAATTTCAGCTCGTAGTAACTTTAACAATGTTGACAAAATGAATTATGTTAATGTTGAAGATTTAAGATATTTTAAAAACTCACCTTTTGATCCAAGTACTCCTCTAGGATTATCAGAATTCTTCAAAAACTCAATTCTAAAATCAATTGGTATGTCTTTTGGCATTGGTGGGTGATATTCCTGTAATATAAAAAAAAAAATGACCGTGAAATTATATTCCGAACTGAATCCTGTATAATTGTTTACGAAAGATTACAAAAATATCTAACTCATATATATTTGGAATCATTTTTTGCTGTAGCTGAGGGTAGACGTCTGAAAAGTAAACACAGGGCTTCAAAAAGGGCTAATGTTTATGATTCAGAGCTCAATCCCGGTCTATGTTTCATTTCTCCACTGACTGGGCTACTGAAGATACAATGTGACATCAGAAAAATTTTACCAAGACAACATCGGTCGAGTCAAGTCTTATATCAAATTCCAATTGCCAAGGGATACTTTACATGCATGCCAATGTGTTCCACCTGCACAACGACACATGTGCTCTGTCCTACACCGGGATCAAATACGGGGCGTCTGGGTTAGATAACCAACATCTTACTCAATGACACACTGCGGCTCCCGAAATGAAATGAAATGGGGTTTAACGTCCTACTCTTTTGCACCTAACCTGTGCTAATGGAAGACAGGCATACGCCATACAGTGTGCTATGAGGGAAATTTTGCCCGGGCAGCGGCACTACGTCCATATCGAATTCCAACTGCCAAGGGATCTTTTACATGCACTCCAATTTGTACACAGGACCTTGGTTTTTTGTCCCATCTGACTGACTAGGCAGCTGTCCTAGTCAGTCCCTCCTTCTGCATCACTGACAAGGGGGAAATCACGCCGGAAAATCGAGATGAACTTTCTCGGCCAATGCAGGGAAACTGGGCGGCTCCCTGGTCAAATAATAAAACAAGTATCAGTATAAAATACCCATGTATTAGCTGTAAGATTTTCACCAGTAGTAGAATCATAGATGACTCTCTCCGTTAACCAGTAACCTAAAGCCATAACAAATCCTCCTTCTGCTTGTCCAATATCAATATCTGGATTTAAACTGAAAAATAGCAAAGCCAACAATAAAACTGAATACAATGTTCAAGAAGGAAGAACTCTTCTGCGCCCAGAAATGAGTTCTGATATACATATATGAATGTTTAACTCAAATGTCTCAAATGCGGTAGCCGAAATATATCACGAAATATATCAATTATAACAAGCCAACAGTGAGGCTGATGTCCCCCGCCGAAATCCCAAAATAAATAGATGACACATTAATTAATCGCACATTTATTTTTTTCAAACGTATCGACCAATCAAACTGAACACGAAGTGTCATCCAAAAATTGCTTATCTCTGCCTACCGTAAGAAGAAAATGCTCATCTTTGAACTCCATCAAGGCATTGACCTAAGAAGCATACACACCAATTTTGAACATTTTAACTCAATTCGAAGGAGAGTTATTGTGTTCCAAAGTCTTGGCAAATCAAATTGCTTATCGCTCTGCTTACCCTGAGCAGAAAATGCTCATTATCGATCATAGTCAAGGTATTACTGTAATGAAACTATACACCAAGTTTCATCACTCTCACTTAATTAGAACTAAAGTTATCGTATCTCAAAGCATCAACCAATCAAATTGCTTATCTCTGCCTACCCTAAGCGGAAAATGCTCATCTTAGAACTCCATCAAGGCATTGACCTAATAAGCATATACACCAAGTTTGAACATTTTAACTAAATTAGAAGGAGAGTTATTGTGTTCCAAAGTCTCGACCAATCAAATTGCGTATCGCTCTGCTTACCCTGAGCAGAAAATGCTCATTATCGAACTTAGTCAAGGTATCACTATAATGAAACTATACACCAAGTTTCATCACTCTCACTTAATTAGAACTAAAGTTATCGTGTCCCAAAGCATCAACCAATCAAATTGCTTATCTCTGCTTACCCTAAGCGGAAAATGCTCATCTTCGAACTCCATCAAGGCATTGACCTAATAAGCATATACACCAAGTTTGAACATTTTAACTCAATTAGAAGGAGAGTTATTGTGTTCCAAATTCTCGACCAATCAAATTACGTATAGCTCTGCTTACCCTGAGCAGAAAATGCTCATTATCGAACTTAGTCAAGATATTACTATAATGAAACTATACACCAAGTTTCATCAATCTCACTTAATTAGAACTAAAGTTATCGTGTCCCAAAGCATCAACCAATCAAATTGCTTATCTCTGCTTACCCTAAGCGGAAAATGCTCATCTTCGAACTCCATCAAGGCATTGACCTAATAAGCACATACACCAAGTTTGATCATTTCAACTAAATTAAAAGGAGAGTTATCGTGTTCCAAAGTCTCGACCAATCAAATTGCGTATCGCTCTGCTTACCCTGAGCAGAAAATGCTCATTATCGAACTTAGTCAAGGTATTACTATAATGAAACTATACACCAAGTTTCATCACTCTTACTTAATTAGAACTAAAGTTATCGTGTCCCAAAGCATCAACCAATCAAATTGCTTATCTCTGCTTACCCTAAGCGGAAAATGCTCATCTTCGAACTCCATCAAGGCATTGACCTAATAAACACATACACCAAGTTTGAACATTCTAGCTCAATTAGGAAGAGAGTTATTGTGTCCCAAAAAGTGTGACGGACGGAGGGACGGACGGACGGAGGGACGGACGGACGGACGGAGGGACGGAGGGACGGACGGACAGACAGACAGACAGACAGACAGACAGACAGACAGACAGACGGACGAACCCATTTTAATAGTCCCCCAACTTTCTTCGAAAGGGCGGGGGACAAAAATTAATTTCAGTAAGCATGATAGTAATTTGAATACAAAGCTCAAGGAAGAACCCTTCTGCATCCAGAGATGGATTCTAATCAAATTGAAATTCAGATCTATATTTCATTTCAGTTTTTATAATTTTGATGGCCTACACTGCATGTAGATCTAACAAGTTATAGCGGGAGGTCACGTTCAGCCAGTTCAGATGTCAAACATGTGACATTTGACCCTATAACCTCAGCCATTCGATTAACCAATCAGAATCGTTGTTGCATTCTTTTGATTTCTATCGCTGATAATGCCTTCCAGCAATTCTGCGCATAAAAGGTCAAACCCTCGATTCGACAGACAATTTGATTGGCTGACCCCTCATTTCAAGCAGAACACAAATTAAACAACAAGTCTTCCAGATCCTAATGTAGTAAACACAAGTAAAACAAAATTTTGAACTATAAAAACGAAATGAAATAGGGGGAGAGAGAGAGAGAAATGGGGTTTAACGTCCACTCAACACAAACAAGGTCATTTTGGGACTAACATATGGTTTCATTTTATTTCAATAATTCGCTTGCGCATAGGGGTCTTTAGCAGTGGGAGGAAACCGGAGTGCCCGGAGGAAACTCACGAGGTTGAGAAGGCGCCCCTATCTCCATGCCACATATGCCCACACCAGGGCTCGAAACCACAGTCGCAAGCCAGAGGTGACCGGCCAGCTAGAGGTCGAAGCGCGGCACTCTAGACCACTAGGCCATCCCAACCCCCCAAATGAAATAGGATCTGTATTTTAATCAGGTTGGATTCTAATACAATCATGTGAATGTTCAACATCAAATGACATCTTCTTTTGCATTTACGAAACAGTAAACCAGTTTAAGTTAGAATTTACTTACCTCTTTCCACCATCATACAACATGTCTACCCTCAATATCTGGTGTTCTCCAGTCAGAACATCAAGTTCCACCTCTGAACAACAAACACCATATACATTATAATGAGCAAAGGGGTTTACATCAACAGGTTCCGTTCTAAAACAAACAAATAAAAAAACCTTGTGAAATGAAGTGGGGTTTAACGTCCTACTGTTCTGATCCTAAACTGGGCTAATGAAGACGGGCATTTGCCATACAGTGTGCTGCGAGGGGAATTTTGCCCAGACTACAGTCTACTCTTATATCAAATTCCAACTGCCAAGGGATCTTTTACTTGCAAGGCAATGTGTACATGACACCTCAGGTTTTTGTCCCATCCATTTGATCACACAGCTGTCTTTGTCAGGTCCTCCCGTCCTGAATCACTGACAAGGGGAAACCACGCCAGAAAATCTGGATGAATTTTCACAGCCAATGCAGGAATCGAACATCCGACCTCAAGGCTAACAAGCCAGCGTCTTACCAACTTATCCACTGTGATTCCCCCCTCCTCCCCCCCCCAAAACCCTTGTGAATCATAAAAAACAGCATATTATTAGATTCTACATGAATCACGGGGGTTGGGATGGCCTTGTGGTCTAGAGTGCCACGCTTAGACCTCTAGCTGGCCAGTCACCGCTGGCTTGCGGCTGTGATTTCGAGCCCTGGTGTGAGCGTATGTGGCATGGAGATAGGGGCGCCTTCTCAACCTTGTGGGTTTCCTCCGGGCACTCCGGTTTCCTCCCACTGCTAAAGACCCCTACGCCCAAGCGCATTATTGAAATAAAATGAAACAATATGTTAGTCCCAAAATGACCTAGTTTGTGTCGAGTGGACGTTAAACCCCATTTCTCTCTCTCTCTCTACATGAATCACACTGCTGATTATTAACAATTGTAGATGAAAAGCCAGTTGATTGTCTTCTTTATCACCAAGTAATATATAATTAACTCTTTGCATACGAGTCAGAAGTAGATTGATTTGTGATGCCATCTGGTTCATTGCTTTATTCATTGGATTTTAAAAAATCAACCAGCTGAAGTTGAATATTATCAGCTGATTAAGATCCCTAGTAGAGAGAAATAAACAAAGATCCCTAGTAGAGAAAAAGAAACAGAGAGAAATGGGGTTTAACGTCTATTAACTATGAACTGATAATGATAGGTTTTATGTTTATTGAATTTGATATAGCACTCATTACTACATCTTTGAACAAAAAAAATACACACCCCACCCCCATGCATTTATGAGAGAGAAAGAGAATGGGGTTTAACGTCCACTCAACACAAACTAGGTCATTTTGGCACTAACTTATGGTTTAATTTTATTTCAATAATTCGCTTGCACGTAGGGGACTTTAGCAGTGGGAGGAAACCGGAGTGCCCGGAGGAAACCCATGAGGTTAAAAGGGCGCCCCCAGCTCCATGCCACATACGCTCACACCAGGGCTCAAAACCACAGTCGCAAGCCAGGGGTGACCGTCCAGCTAGAGGTCGAACCACGCATTTATACATGAAGTCATGAAGTAATATGTAGATGATGAAAACAAGCAGTCACACACTCAAGGTGCTCAGTACATGTATGTCACATGATATAACTAATTAAAACTTACACAAATCTAGCTGTAATATCAACACCTTCACTATAACATTTAGCAACTAAATCCTTCCACTTTGGATTTCCCATTTTAGCTTTAACTGGCGCCATTCTTTGCGTCAACATTTTACAGCATTCTATAACACTCTGTACATAAATAAATATTTTCTTTGAAGTTGCTCAACATCTGTCCCTAGAAGGCTTAATTCTATTCAGTCCCTAGAGGTTCAATTCTGTTCAGCATTTTCAAATATGAAATGAAAATTTCCAGCATCATGCAGCCTTTTATTTATAAAACATTCTTTTTTTGGTTTTATTTTTTCAGTTTAAGATAAATTATGGGTGATTAGATAACAAGCTGGCAGTTCTCACTATAATAGTTAAAAACTACATAATGTAAAGGTATAATTTGCTGAAAATTTCAGTCAAATTGATCCACTATGAACTGAGAACTAAGCAGATGAAAGTTCTGCTTAGCCTCGATCATCATTACTGAAGTTTGTAAGACAAAACTAATAGTCTCGATTATCCATCACGAAGGAATGTTTTGCAGCAAATCGGACTATAATACAACAAATATTGCAGGCTAGCCTTAACGACAAAACGTGATTATGGTATGGATAAGTTAATTAATGTCTAATTAATAGTTTTTATAACATTTCAGGCCTAAAAAAAGACCTGTAATAAGCAGATTTTGCTCTTGCATAATCTATGTTTAAGTTCTTTGATGTCACTTAAATTGAGTTCACACACCTGGAAAATGTGTTCTATATTTAAAGGGGAAGATCATCTCTTTTCTCATTCAAACTATGATGCACGAACATAAAACACAGCAAACTAATCTGTATGTTTACTATAGAGACGAGAGAGCTTGTTGAACCAACTACATCACTTTTTAATGAAAATAAATTTCTCGCTTACAAAAACTTTTCTGTTGGTGTTACAAAGGGGATTATTTATTAATGTATATTTAAGATTTATGGAACCTTGTTGAAAATCGTTGGTTTTCCCCTTTAAAAGATCCATTTACTGTTGGGGAAAATAAATAACTATGTTTCTTACCAGACAACAAAGTTCACTTGTAATACTACCACCAGTTGTAATAGAATTACTGTTTGTCATAGTCGATGTCTTCTTTACACTTATAATATCCATTGGAACACCCAACTCATACGCACAAGTCTGGGCCACCTTAAACAATAAAATATAATAGTATTATCATATTGTATCAGAGACACCAACCTCTGACAATCTAAATTAGTAATGCACAATTAATTATGAGCTTCTCGGCTGTATTATATACCAAAAAATAAAACTTTTATTTTAAACGTCAGAGCCGAACACTTTCTGGTAGCCATTTTGCTATCTTACCAAATGTTCGGAGTATAATATATACAAATAGACTAAGTTATTGTAGTAGTTTCAATCTATGTTATAATGTCTCACTTGCGATCCCTGCATTGGGTGAGAAAGGCAAGGGATAACAGAAAACAAACATGTTCGGCACTTAGTAACTGAATAGAACAATATAACACATATTTATGTAAAATTGCTTCAAAATTATTTGGGCTACGTTTCGAAGAGTATTCTATGAACATACACTATAAACCGCAGTTTGCCTCGTTTGGCATTTCTGTCCAAACGCGGTAAAACAAATGCCTCGTTGTCTGGAGTTCCAAAACAAGGTTTTTTTTAAATTACCCTGTTTTTGGAACAAGGTATTTTGTTCAGAACGAGGCTATAATCAAGTAATTTTTTTACAATAAATATAAATAATAAACTGGCGTATTAGAAATAAGAAATGAAATTATATGCTTTTTTGATTAATAAGAATGGATTATTTGTTGTATTTAGACCAAATAAACACTAATTTGTTGTCTGCGATATCAGTTAGGTGTAAAACTATTGCAGACACATATAGCTGCTTGATTAATTTATTGGCCCCAATAAATTGTCACAACACCACAGTTGTTTCTTAACACCTATAACTGATTGGGCCAATAAATCAATCAAGGTAGCTGATGTTGCTTTACACCTACATCTATGGCGTGTATTCTTCATCTATGGCGTGTATTCTTGTCTTGTCTATTTCTCTGATTATAATATCATAGTTTGGACTGGTTTTATTTTCGTATTAAATAACATAAATTTTAATTTTTACAAATTCGCTGATAGGAAATACTGCTAATAACTATCTTGAAAAAAACACGTTTAGTAAACAAGGCATTTTTACCAATCCTCATTCTGAACAAAATACCTCGTTCCAAAAACAGGGCAATTTATAAAAGCTCGTTTTGGAACTCCAGACGAGGCATTTGTTTTACCTCGTTTGGACAGAAATGCCAAACGAGGCAATCTGCGGTTTATAGTGATAATGATGCTTGAAAACATTGAGAGAATACTCTTCGCAACAGTTTCAGGAATGACGCTTGAAAACATTGAGAGAATACTCTACGCAACAGTTTCAAGAAAGTAATTTAATAAACAAACCTTGATGTTGATTCCCTGTCCACAATTAACACCACCATGGAAAATGGCGATCGTTCCATCTCCGTTACTTATAGTAACCAACGTGTTATACTGTGCTGTAGCCCAACCCAATCCAAACTTTAATGGTAGCACAGATATACCACGCTTCTTCCATCGATTGGCCTGAAAATTTAGAAAAATCACATGTCTGAATGGTTAGCATGTTATTGAGTCAACTGGCATGGTTTCGAATCAATGGTTGTACGTTACAGGAAGTAGGGTCATCTGTCCAACCTTGTGGGTTTTCTCTGGATCCGCCAGTTTCCTCCCACTGCTAAAGACCACGAAATGACCTAGTTTTTGTCGACAGGACATTAAACCCCATTTCTCTCTCTCCCTCTATAAATATCAAACACCGCAAGCTTACCGCAAGGGGGAGACTGTGGTGCAGTGTGTTTGGTGCTTGCTCACTAACTTAATTCAGGCGTGGGCCGAGAAAATTCTAAGATTTTTTCCATTCTTTTCTCGTCTTCGACCCATAGGAGTAACTAGACAATAATTTACTTATCACCCCTGCAAGTGCTGCTCTTGACAAGTCGGAACGAGACTTGAAAGATCGTGAGATTCCTCTCAGTGCCCTTTCAGAAATGAAATGAAATGGGGTTTATCGTCCTACTCTTCTGCTCCAAACTGAGTTAATGAAGACGGGCATACGCTATACAGTATGCTATAAGGAAAATTTTGCCTGGACAGCAGAACTACGGCCTACTCTTATATCAAATTCCAACTGTCAAGGGATCTTTAACGTACATGTCAATGTGTACACAGGACCTTGATTTTTCGTACCATCTGCACGACCAATATTAGGAAGTGCACATTTCATAATACATACGGTGTTGTACTGGACAATTTGTTGTTTTCTGGTAGCAATTTGAGCAGACGTCTCTAACTGAGTAACCATTGCACGAATATTACAATAGTCTAATACCATTCCTGATGGAGTTTTCTAAAAAAAATGAGAAAAAAAACCCCACATTATATTTGATATCTTTAAAGTTTTTAATCCCAGGGTTGAGAACAAGGATATTTTGATGTATGGGCTTGTATCTTAATTTCATTTTGTCTTTATGGACTTTGTACATGTATCTTGCACAATTTAAGACAACATATGTTAAAGATATATTATGGGAGATTAGATATCACAGTATAATAGTCACAAACTAGATAATGTAATGGTAATTTCCTGAAAATTTCCGTCAAAATGATCCACTATGAAGTGAGGAAATTTCCGCCTAGCCTCGATCATCGTTAGTCTTGATTATCCATTTAATCATTAAAAAGAAATGAAATGAAATGGAGTTTAACGTTCTACTCTCCTCCACCTAACCTGGACTAATGGAAGACGGGCGTATACGCCATACAGTGTGCTATGAGGGAAATTTTGCCAGGGCAGCGGTGCTACGGCCTACTCTTATATCGCATTCCAACTGCCAAGGGATCTTTTACCTGCACTCCAATGTGTACACTGGACCTCAGTTTTTCGTCCCATCCGAATGACTAGTCAACTGTCCTATTAAATCTTGAATGAAGGTTATGTAGTAAATCAGATCATAATCCCTAATGTCTAATTAACAACATTTCAGGCCTAAAGAAAAACCTGCAATAGGCAGATTTAGCTCTTGCATAATGCATGGTGCCACTTGAAGACATAATTTATATATACAGTGGTGCCACTCAAATGGCTGTGTTTATAAACAGATCAGCAGACAATGTCTTAGTGTGACTGAAAAAGTTGTGTTTCCATTGGCTGGAACAACACGATGATAAAACTTGTCTTTACGGAGTTGTCTTTACGGAGTGTGATAAAATATAAAATATGGAATAAAGAATGACAGAAAGCAAAATCATCCGAATTTTAAACTGAATGAGAATATTTGTCGTTCAGCCAAATTGAAAAAAGTTTACCTGTCCCTTTTGATATAAGTTGAGTTTACGGACATCAAGTTGATCTTTATTAAGTGATTTAGCCACATGTTCCATGATAGACTCCATAATAAACACAGCAGGCGATGATCCTATACAATTAAAACAGACAATATTTCTTCAGCTGTTTATATAGATGCTTTAGCCATTTATTCAAAATGAAATGAAGTAAGGTTTAACGTCCTACTGTTCTGATCCTACTGGGCAAATGAAGACAAGCATACACCATGCAGTGTGCTATGAGGCGAATTTTGCCCAGGCAGAGGCTCTATGGCCTACTCTTACATGTACATCAAATTCCAACTCGCCAAGGGATCTTTTACGTGCACGCCAATATGTACATGCGACCTCGGTTTTTCGTCCTGTCCAAATGACTAGATCGAAGTTCTTAACAGGCCCTCTGTCATTCATAGATGTTTTAGCCATTTATCCGAAATGAAATCAAATAAGGTTTATTAACTTCCTACTGTTCTGCTCTATGGGCTATGAAGACGAGTATATATGTCATGAGTAAAATTTTGCCTGAACAATGGCACTACGGCCTACTCTTATACTGAATTCCAATATTGCTCCTGGAGTCTCGTGAACTGTATTTTTCGTTTCAAATTTCAAAAGTTAAAACGTTTTGGAAGAGCAAACTATGGAGTAGTTTTTATTTGTAAATTATTTTTTGTCACCAAGAAATAAGAAGGATAAGTTGAGGAGATGTTCCAAGAAACAAACTTTTAAATTGGTGAGGCTTAATCAACATACCTGGTGATCTGGCTGCAGTATTTTGTGGTTTATTTGTTTTACATAAAAATGGTGTCATCTTCCAATTAGCACAATAATACGCTGAAAAATAAAAATAATATATACCATATACCATCATTTGGCAGGATTTCGTACTGTGTGGAGTGATTTTAAATAGTGTGAACATTCTGGAAATACTCAATTGAATTCTATCTAACCCCAAAATAGTGTCAATCAATCAAAAATAGGAAATTGGGGCTAAGACGTAAGCACAGATTGCACGAGAAAATATCTGAACCAATCGTGCGATGCTAAAACATATTGGTTGTGTTTAATTACGTCATGATTCTACTCACACCAATTCCATTGACAGAACTGTGACAGGAATGAATTCTGCATCACAGGGGCCTATTTCACAAAATTTTAACTAAGATAAGATCTGAATTTTAGTCATTTGATTGGACAATATTAGATTGATTTTAGTTCTTAGCCAATCAAAATTGAAGTATCTGCTAAAATTTGGATTTTTATTTTAAGTTAAAATTTCGTGAAACAGGGCCCAGGATTGCAATTCAGTCAATTTGAAATTTCCTGGGCTGACAATCAAGCATCCCCTTTATATGACACAACAAAATGGCCTCTAAAAGGAGGTAAAAATAACATGCTGTAAGAGCTGTGTCTGAAGGTCAGGGTAATTATCTCAAAATGAAAGACAATAAAATGACAGTTTGACTTTTTTCTGCCACAGGAATGGTCCAAAATATACCCCCCCCCCACATTCTTTTGTAAGGGGAAGATGGGGGTGGGGAGGGACAGAATGAGAACGAAATAATCTTACCAGAATCAAACCATCCAGGCATAGCCGCAGCAGATACATCATTAGGTGTTGCACCACAATCAGCATAATAATCAATTTTTATACCATTCAGGAGACCAGCATCCGTAAAACCAACCTAAAAATATCAAGGTAACTGAAAATATACCAGTATTCAGCATACTATGGCTTCCAAGTTAGTTATATATTGTGGTCATGAACTCACAAAAATGGATAAATATTATCGAATGCATCACAATGGTAGACAGTAGAATCGAAGGTTGGTACAAAATAACAAGATTACAGAAGTTATGTCCGGGATTTGAGTTAAGAATTTTCGTTCCAATCAAGATTCAGCGACGGCCAAATTTACTGATGTTTGCTTCCAATAGTAATATTTAATTGATGTCAGCACAAAAAGCACTGAGATTTTATTAAGCTGTCAGTCTTGAAAATTCCCTCAGGGTGGCTGCTTAATGCAGATTCTACTGTAATACTTACTGAGTGATAGTATTTTAACCATGGTATTGGTAATACTCACTGAGTGAGAGTACTTTAACTTACGTAATACTTACTGAATATTTAGCCAGATATGGAGTTCTTTTTCCTATTGTCTTCATATTAGTGTGGATATTAAGCATCAATCGAACAGGTCTGTATTAACAATACATCAAATAAGTAATATACATAATTAAAAATATAGTAACATACTCACTACATAAAGACATTGGCATAAATTAATAATTCATCTGAACCCATAGGTAGAGGGAGAGAGAGAGAGAGAGAGAGAGAGAGAGAGAGAGAGAGAGAGAGAGAGAGAGAGAGAGAGAGATGGGTTTAACATCCACTTGACAAAACTAGTCCATTTCGGGACTAACATGTGGTTTAATTTTATTTCAATAATTCGCTTGCGCGTAGGGATCTTTAGCAGTGGGAGAAAATCAGAGTACCCAGAGAAAATCCACGAGGTTGGACAGGCTTTAATATGCCAACTAACCTTCTTAAAATATGAGCAGCCAGGGCACAAGCAGCTGATATGGGGAAATTACGAGTAATTTTACTTCCAAATGCTCCACCAAGTCTCTTTACTTCTACTGTAACACTGAAACACAATAATATAATAGCAAGGGCAATTTCAGTAGACCTTCACCATAAATTAACCCTTTCACCGTCAGACGTTACATATGGAACATTTAAACAAGAGGCCATTTAGCAGGTCATAACCTATAAGTCAAAATGACCAAAACTGTTAACTATTTCATATCACTGAATAGAGGAATTCAAGATCTTTCAAAAAAAATATACATTTGCATGATTTATTTTTAAATTTAAAGAATTACAGGATATGTTCTTAATTATATGCTTTTTGTAATCGAAACCCCCAAACAATTCAACAGTTAAAGGGTTAACAAACATGGAAAACAAGACACGTCACACACAAAGTTATAAACAATAAAAGTAGCCTACTATCTGGAGGCACACAGAAAGAGTCCACTGTGATGTAGAGTCTCAGCACTGCATTCAAATCAAATAGGAAATGCAAGAGAACCGCACCACACACAAACAGAAAATGCACACAAGACATACAATAGACACATACATTGTAAGCTAAACAACAATAAAATATATCAGATCATGTGAATGGATCGGGGGCCAGTCGTAAGCGTTAAATCAGCTAATTGATGCCAAACAGTAACTAATACAGTCCACGAAAAAAGGTGAACACTCCCTAAATGTGCGAGTCATAATCGGCTACATGAAATCTAAATGTAAGCATACCAAAGAAAAAGTACTAGTTATTTTTGAAAAAATGAGGCAAAAAGCCATGTACAACACAAATGATAAGGAATCAAAACAGTATGCCAGGTCCTACTTTTATAAAACAGTAAAACTAATACACCACTGAATGCAAGAACGGAATAAAGAAAATGATGCAACTAATGACTTCAGAATTTAGAACGTCAAAAAAGCTAATATTTCGGGAATAGAATTTTGGAAAATGCTAAAAAGGGTGACAATCAACAATTTGGAATAAAATTAATAGCCAATATTCAACTTTAATATAAAATATTTTGCTATAAGTATATTGGAAGTAAGAAATTGGTCTTACAAACATAGGATATAATGGAAAATGTTTTGTGAAATATAATGGCACTTAATTACTCACCTACTATCAGGAACATTCAAAACCTGACCAACTATTTTCTGAACACCATCAATCCATTGCGTTCCTGCTAATATATTCATTCCATCTTCTGTAGGGTAGCAGATTGATATCTATTGATCAAAAGAAAAAAAAGGAACAGAAAATTTACCATCCAATCAAAAAATTAAAAGTTGGTGGCCTTTGGGCAATATCCAGTGGGCTGAGGAGCCATTCAGTTAAGATTTTTCAATTTATATGCTGATAAGTATACCCTCTTTTTCGGTCCTGAATGCTACAAACTGTACCAGAATTGTTAATTGTCAAAAGAGTTAAAATTATTTTGTATTATTTTGATCATCTACGTCATCGTGGGTTGGGTGGCTGAATGGTTAGCGTGCGCGCGCTGTATCATACGGCCTGCCATTGAGTTAACTGTCATGGTTTCGAATCCCTGGATGTATGTGACAAGGAGTAGAGTCGCCTGTCCAACCTCGTGAGTTTTCTCCAGGTACTCGGGTTTCCTCCCATTTCTAAAAACCCTTCCGCGCAAGCGAATTATTGAAATAAAATTAAACCATATGTTAGTCCCAAAATGACCTAGTTTGTGTCGAGTGGACATTAAACCCCATTTCTCTTAACCTACTCTCTCACATAGATAATGATACTGTATATAATATGTTCTGTAGTCTACCTGTGTTTCAAGTTGATAATGATACTGAGCACCACATGCAATCTGGCCTGTTAATTGGTGAGCTGATTTAGCTATGGCACCTGCATACAGAAACAAGTATTATAAAATGGGGTTAATCTCCTTCCTTTGTGCATAACTAGTATAATGAAAAGGAACAAGAGCCAAGCAATGTGCTATGAGGGAAATTCTGTGCAGTTAATAGCATTACGGCCTATTCTTGTTTTGAATTACCAGTGTTAACAAGCCATTAAATAATAAGGCACCTGTCACTGACAATGTCAGGCTTTGTCAGGCACAAATCCTCTGGTGCCTGGGGGGTTGGGATGGCCTAGTGGTCTAGAGTGCCGCGCTTTGAACTCTAGGTGGCCGGTCACCTCTGGCTTGCGGCTGTGGTTTCGAGCCCCGGTGTGAGCGTATGTGGCATGGAGATAGGGGCGCCTTCTCAACCTCGTGGGTTTCCTCCGGGCACTCCGGTTTCCTCCCACTGCTAAAGACCCCTACGCGCAAGCGAATTATTGAAATAAAATTAAACCATATGTTAGTCCCGAAATGACCTAGTTTGTGTTGAGTGGACGTTAAACCCCATTTCTCTCTCTCTCCCCTCTGGTGCCTGTCATTTTGTCCGGCACTGATTTGTCTTTCTCACTGATATTATTAATACATGTCCGGCACCAAATTGAAACTGTCAGGTAATATTTAATTAGCCTAGAGTTTGTGTGTTTGATCAATACATTGGCCGAGAAAGTTCATCGCGATTTTTCGACGTGGTTTCTCCTTGTCAGTGGTGTAGGATGGTGGGTTTGACAAGGGCCACTGTCTAGTTGTTTGGATGGCACAAAAACCGAGGTTCCATTTATAATTGACGTGCAAGTAAAAGATCGCATAGCAGTTGGAATTCGATGTAGGAATTTGATATAAGTGTAGGCCATAGTGACACTGCCCAGGCAAATTTACCTCATAGCACACTGTATGGCATATGCCAGTCTTCATTAGCCCAGTTGAAGAAGAACAGTAGGACGTTAATTCCTATTTCATTTTTGTAATTGATCACAAGAATTAAGAGATTCATTTTAGATCTAGACTCCCCCAAAGATGCAGTGAACTTTTAGATATAGTTTCATCAACAACTATCAAAGATAGGTTGCCAGGCAACGAAACATACGCCCACAGCAGCCAAATCGTCCGGGCACTCAACAAGAGTTGTCGCATATTTTTACTTTTTTCGGTAATGAAACATTTATAGTACACTAAAATCTGATTAAGAGTAACAACTCATTATGTAATTATCAGAAAATCATTAGAATTTGTTTGATTTTTATAAAGTTTTGCCCCACACTAACAATTAGTATAGGAAACATTTAAAATGATGGATTTAGCTGTTCAGTTATCAAAATTCATTGAAAATCAAAACATTTGTTCGTTTCAACACCTTAAACTCTGTGTATCAATCTGAAGTCAATCGAATATTAAGTTTGGCCTCTAGAGCATGTACAAGATTTTTTGAAGTGATCAAGGACTACAACTCTGGCACTAATTGTCAGAAATCGCTGAAAATCAATAGGTTTCTTTTAAATCTGTAGTCAATCCGATATTAACTTTGGCCTCTTGAGTATCCACAAGATTTTTTTAAGTGATCAAGGGCCATAACTCTGGCACTAATTATCGGAAATCGCCGAAAATCAATAGGCTTCTTTGTCTCATGACCTTAAACACTGTGTATAAATTTGAAGTAAATCGGATATTAACTTTGGCCTCTAGAGCACCCACAAGATTTTTTGAAGTGATCAAGGGCCATAACTCTGGCACTAATCGCTGAAAAACAAAAGGGTTCTTTGTCTCATGACCTTAAAGCTGAACTCCGATTACAAAACTACAGAAATAATTTAATAAAAAAAATTACTGCCATACATAATCGCCATACTTGTTTTCAATTTGCAGAGCAAGTATGGCAACTGTACAGTGTACGAAAACAGAGGCAGGCCACGCCCACATCCAGTATACACTTTGTCAACCACACTGTCCACATCCGGCTAGCAATATTTCAACTACCAATTACCTACTGACTGAGCATTTTTTTCTCTATAAGTTGACTGAAAATATTATTGCTACACAATTATTATGTCTGATCAGGTGCATATCATTTAAAGCAATCGGATATTAACTTTGGTTTGTAGAGCGTCCACAAGAATTTTTGAAGTGATCAAAGGCCATGACTCTGGTAGTTATTATCAGATGATACATTTCAATGTGGGCGTATAAAAACACAAATTAAATTCATTCATGGTCTATTTCAACAGTGTGGTTGTTCAAAAATATTTACTTACCATCTGCATCTCCAGCACTAAGTCCAGGAGGAGCCTTAAAGAATGCTTTCTTTTGAATAGCATCATCTATAGTTAGAACTGGAGGTTGGACATTCTTGTATGTAACTTTAACCATTTCAGCTCCATAATCAGCTGTCATCTGGTCCTCTGTAAACAAAAACAAGCCATCCATGGACCTTAATCACCATAACTAAGGCATGCATACATTTAAGATTGCACGTTCGGTTAGAACACTTCATATCATATTGCCACCTTCACATGAGCCACCAATGTAGGTCACAGGCCTTTTCGGCAATATTTTCCAAATCTTACACATTAAATTTTTAACTCTTTGTTTGTGCTGAGAATGTGAATGAGAGAACATTATAATTTTATATTGTTTGTTCTGTCTGTGCTGCGCTATACAGTCATCTGCACTGTCTAATACAAAAGATACAGCTCAATGTGTGGATTCAAAAAGGGAATAATTCTTTGTCAAATGACCGAAATCATAATTGTCAGAATAAAAATAATATTTGTCAGAATAAAAAGAATAAAAATAGGTTGCCAGGCAACGAAACATACGCCCACACAGCAGCCAAATCGTCCGGGCAGTCAACAAGAGTTGTCACATATTAAGGAATTATCAGAAAATCATTAGAATTTGTTTGGTTTTTATAATCAAACCTGTTTTTTTTTTAAATCAGATAATAATTGTGACCTCCAGAGGCACAACAAGCTAAAAAGGGTGATTTTTCGTACAATCAGGGGACATAATTCACGAAGTAATGACCCGATGGGCGCAAATATCGAAAGGAACCAAGATCTTTCGGTTATAAACATACATGTCAAGTTTCATCCAAATCGGTTCAAAATTGTGACCTCTATAAGGTCCACAACCTTGATATAACATATTTTCACACTATTCGCGTACAAATGGCGGCCATTTTGTCCGTCAATTTTGGTCCGATTTTCACGAAATTCGAACTCAACCTTCATAACCATGAAACGGTGATATAATCAAACGTTTTTTTAAATCGGATAACAATTTTGACCTCCAGAGGGACCACAAGCTAAAAAGGGCGATTTTTCGGACAATCAGGGGCCATAATTCAGGAAGTTACGATCCGATTGGCGCAAATATCGAAAGGAACCAAGATCTTTGGGTTATAAACATGCATGTCAAGTTTCATCCAAATCGGTTCAAAATTGTGACCTCTACACTGTTTACAACCTTGATATAACATATTTTCACACTACTCGCGTACAAATGGCGGCCATTTTGTCCGTCAATTTTGGTCCGATTTTCACGAAATTCGAACTCAACCTTCATAACCATGGCACGGTGATATAATCAAACGGTTTTTTAAATCGGATAACAATTTTGACCTCCAGAGGGACCACAAGCTAAAATGGGCGATTTTTCGGACAATCAGGGGCCATAATTCAGGAAGTTACGATCCGATTGGCGCAAATATCGAAAGGAACCAAGATCTTTGGGTTATAAACATGCATGTCAAGTTTCATCCAAATCGGTTCAAAATTGTGACCTCTACACTGTTCACAACCTTGATATAACATATTTTCACACTATTCGCGTACAAATGGCGGCCATTTTGTCCGTCAATTTTGGTCCGATTTTCACGAAATTCGAACTCAACCTTCATAACCATGGCACGGTGATATAATCAAACGTTTTTTTAAATCGGATAACAATTTTGACCTCCAGAGGGACCACAAGCTAAAATGGGCGATTTTTCGGACAATCAGGGGCCATAATTCAGGAAGTTACGATCTGATTGGCGCAGATATCGAAAGGAACCAAGATCTTTGGGTTATAAACATGCATGTCAAGTTTCATCCAAATCAGTTCAAAATTGTGACCTCTACACTGTTCACAACCTTGATATAACATATTTTCACACTATTCGCGTACAAATGGCGGCCATTTTGTCCGTCAATTTTGGTCCGATTTATTCACGAAATTCGAACTCAACCTTCATAACCATGGCACGGTGATATAATCAAACGGTTTTTTAAATCGGATAACAATTTTGACCTCCAGAGGGACCACAAGCTAAAATGGGCGATTTTTCGGACAATCAGGGGCCATAATTCAGGAAGTTACGATCCAATTGGCGCAAATATCGAAAGGAACCAAGATCTTTGGTTTATAAACACGCATTTCAAGTTTCATCCAAATCGGTTCAAAATTGTGACCTCTACACTTTTCACAAGCTAAAAAACGTCATTTTTCGTACAATCAGGGGCCATAACCCATGAAGTTACGGTCCGATACATGCCAATATCGAAAGGAACCGAGATCTTAGGGTGATAAACCTATATTTCAAGTTTCATTGGAATCGGATAAAAATTGTGACCTGTAGACTGTTCACAAACAATTGTGGACGGACGGACGGACGGACGAACAGGGGCGACGACAATATACGTCCACATGAAAATGTGGGCGTATAAAAATAATATTTGTCAGAATAAAAATAATATTTGTCAGAATAAAAATAATATTAGCGATTTAAATGATCATCTAAAATAGATCACTTACCTGCTACTATCAAACCAAGAGGTTGACCAGCAAAAAGAACTTTACCACTACAAAATATCTAAAGAAAAAGAAATGTATTGTTCTGTTATTGGATTCTCAAGCACCTTCTCAAAAAAAAAAGATAGTTTACCGATTAAGCTCATTCAGATGTTACCTCCAAAAGCTTTTAAAGGTTCTTCCTAATGCAGGGCATTTTATGTGTGTCAAATACCCTAACCACACTGTTCCAGTATCCTTACCGTGTGGTTCCAGTACCCTTACAACACTGTTCCAGTGCCCTTACCACACTGTTCCAGTGCCCTTACCACACTGTTCCAGTATCCTTACCGTGTGGTTCCAGTACCCTTACAACACTGTTCCAGTGCCCTTACCGTGTGGTTCCAGTACCCTTACAACACTGTTCCAGTGCCCTTACCACACTGTTTCAGTATCCTTACCACTGTACCACATCTGTTCCAGTATCCTTACCACACTGTTCCAGTATCCTTACCACACTGTTCCAGAACCTTTACAACATTGTTCCCGTATCCTTGCAACATTGTTCCAGTACCTTTATTACACAGCTCCATGATCCAAACCAAACAGTTCCAAATAAAAAACATCTACTTACCTCTTCCTTGGCTTGAAACTTTGGTGCAGGGGAACAATTATTTATCCCACCAGCTGGAATATCTTTAGCTGAGATATATTTTAATACACCTGGTATTGCCTGAAAAAACCAATTCAAACAATAAAATACAGATATTACTTAAAAGTACTTCGAATTACACATGGTATTGCCTTAAAAACAATTTAAACAACAGGCCTAAGGAGAACAGGCATGAGCCATGTGGAGTTGCTTTTCCTTGGCTGTTCTGTACCACTAACAAGTGCAGAAGCATCATATTGACCAACTGTGGCTTTGCTAATACTTATGTTCAACTATAATACCCACTAAAGCTGATGATGGACCAATAACAGCTAAATATCAGATAATACCTACCAACGCTGGTGAAGGATCAATGATATCTATATCAGGACACTGATCAGGATATCAGTAACAAGTAATACCCATCAGAGCTGGTGAAAAGCGTATCAGTAACATATAATATCTACCAGAACTGGTGAAGGATCAAAATCAGTAACAAATAACACCTACCAAGGCTGGTAAAAGACCAATCAGTAACAAATAATACCAATCAGCAACAAATAATACCTACCAAAGCTGGTGAAGGACCAATCAGTAACAAATAATACCTACCAAAGCTGGTGAAGGATCTATGACATCTATATCAGCATTACCAACAGTACTTATAACAAATGCAGCATAAACTTCATTAAACTGGGGTGGTGTATCATTAATAAACTCTGCTTCTCCACATGTCTACAATACAGTCAATCATATAAATCTGACTATCATGTCTACAACACAGTCAATGATATAAATCTGACTTAACATGTTTGCACAATTATATTAAAAAAAAGAGCTTGTATTTCGCTTCGTTTTTATTTTTTCGATGACCTACACTACATGAAAATCTGACCGGTTGTTGTGATAGGTCGCGTCAGAGGTCATATAAGCAACTTTTGACCCTATGACCACAGACATTTGATTAACCAATCAGCATTGAGGTTACTAGAAGATTAATCACAGTTCTATGCAAAACACGCCTAACGCTCGCTGTAACAACCTTTCATTGGCTAATACCCCTTTCAGATCCTAGTGTAGTAAAGACAAGTAAAACAAAATTTTGATCTATATAAATCAAATTTGTGTTTTAATCAGATTAATGTTTACAATATACAGTCAATCAGACCAGAAAATTCTGTACAACTTTCTCAGTCAGAACCTTATTCACAGAGCTGCCATGGCATCACAAAGACCAGAAAATTCTGCAGAACTTTCTCAGTCAGAACCTTACTCACAGAGCTGACATGGCATCCCAAAGGAGGTAGAAACATGTGTATTTGATCAGATATTTGAAAATGTTGTCACACCTTTAAACATGTTTTTTGTTCTTGAAAAAGGTAAAATATTGGAGAATACTTCCTAGGTATGAATTTATGAAAACACGATTTTTAAATCCACTTTGACAGTATTTTAAAATCGATACAATGAAACATATTTCACAAATGCCAAGATTCATTCAACAAACCTGTAATGTAGCACCTAATTTAATCATTGGTTTTGAGACTGGATATTCTTCTGGATGTGTATCAAAGCTCTGTTGTCCACATGATAAAGGTCGAATGAGGTCAGTACAACCGCTCAAATATCGTGGATTTACAATCTGGCTACATATATCCAATACAAACTAAAGAATATAAACACAAAGAGTATGGGGTATTAATGTATGATTTTTCAGTTTGACAATACCTGACAACTAAACATACACCCACAGAAGATATGTGTCCAAGCAGTCATATTTTCTAAGAAACTCAAAACATAATTATTTCTATGTCTTTTGCTCAATAGTTTGTCAACTCACTCATTTTCCCCATTTAAAAATCTTTCACACTGGAAATAATAACACAATTATTACCTCCCTTGTTTTTCCATTCCCTCCCCCCCCCCCCCATGCAATAGCTATCTTCAAACGTTTGAATTTCAGCTTGAAAATGATATTTTTGCCAATTTCTCAACTGGCTACAGTGAATAAGACCAGAACATCATGGTTAGCGAGCCAGCATCTTACATACCGGTTACCTCTTTGGCTTTGAGCTGTCTTGGTTTCAGATGTCGACAATCCATACTATGGCCGTTAAGATATACGTACCTTGTAAAATAAATTGAGGGCTACATTCTTTCTGTAAGGACCTGGAGTGAGTGACGCTACTGTGTCTGTTACTAATTCACTAGATAATGTCGTCAAAGCTCCTGAAATATACGAACATGTTTTCATAATTACTGTGTCAGATTGAATTCTACGAAACCGTCTTCTCCAATAGGTGATTAGGTAAACATAATCTAGGCCACACCAATTTGAATTGCTGTTCTTTAGGAACACCAATTTTTCAAAAAATAAAGGTTGACTCAAAATACCAAGAAAAGTTGCCAGGCAACAAAATAGTCCATAAGGGTTGTTACATATTATTTCGTTTGTCATTAATGAAAGCGTTTACAAAACATTAAACACTGATTAACTCATTATAATAATTCAATATATAACACATCAGGATTTTGGGGGGGGGGGGGGTCTAGCTCTGCCCCACCCCCACCCCCCTGCTTGGTGTCTAATAGATCAAGAGTTATAACTACTGTTAAATGATTAGCTTCAAACAAAAAATTTGATCATTAATTTAGTCAGGTAATAAAGGGCTGAGCGAAAACGTGTCAAAGCTATCAGTGGAAATGGTATTAATATAGCATTGAATATATATCAAAGTGCTTCCAAAATACACCATCACAACCACCGAGAAAGAAGAATTCCCCAACAACATCCTATTTGACAGAAGAAGTTTTATTACCTTTGAGAATGTTTGGATCACCAAGTTGTTTTCCAGAAAGATAATTCTCTGTTAAAGTAGCACGAGTCTAAAATATAAAAAGAAAATTTCAGCGCAAGTTTATTTTTTTTGGAGTCAGATTTCTTTACCTAAATCTTTAATGCGTAGCTTTGATTCATTATTGGCATGTTTTAAATGCACTACATGCAGTTATTAAGTTGTAAATAATGATTTCTTAAGACAAAATAGGGGCTTGAAATTGGCTTCAATGGAGAATGAGGAAATAAAATGGTGGCATTCTAATTAGCTATGAGGCTTTAGCAGGAATTTCTGTATTCAATGTTTAGTTTGAAGCCATTGCTATACTTCAAGTTTAAACTTACAAATGCTTTGTTGATTCCAACATATGCCAGGACTGGAGCTCCTGAAACCAGATAATTCTGTTTTGCGTCAACCACCATATTAAATCCAGCAGATACATACGCATGAGCATTCTGTTAAAAATAACAAACAATAAACTGTTACCTAAACAGTTAAATTACAGAGAGAGAGAGAGAGAGAGAGAGAGAGAGAGAGAGAGAGAGAGAGAGAGAGAGATTAACTTTACTCATTATTTTGGGACTAATATATGTTTCAATTTTATTTCAATAATTTGCTTGCACATTGGGTCTTTAGCTGTGGGGAAAAACCAGAGGACCCGAAGAAAACCAACAATTGACATTGATTCAAATTCGAAATGGATCAAAGTTCATCTAGTTGTAAGAGAATTACATTGTTAAGATGCAGCTGCATGAAAAGATCTAGCATTGAAAGATTTCAAATTTAAATTTGGTCTATCGAGAATTTTTTTGATTATATAAACGTAAGTCTCTTGGGTCTGTGCATATTTGTAGTTTTAAATACTGACCTGATGTCTAGGCATAGCCTTGAAAGTTCTAATATTGACATTGGGATTGTTAACAATAGGTAACATTGCCATGGTGATGGCCTTGCCAGTCATATCTAGTTTCAGGAAGTCTGCGATGTTGTAATTCATTTCTTTACCTGTACTGTCACCTGTTGAATTATGGGAAATGAAATACAGATCAATAGTACCTGGGGTAAATAACCTTCAAAAGTATGGAGATAACTCACAAGTACATGGTGAAAACCAGGTATCACAGAGATAACTCACAAGTACATTGAGAAAACCAGGTATCACATAGAGATAACTCAAAGTACAAGGAGAAAACTAGATATCACACAGAGATAACTCAAAAGTACATGGAGAAACCCAGGTATCACAGAGATAACGCACAAATACACAGAGAAACCCAGCTATCACAGAGATAACGCACAACCACAGGGAAAACCCAAGTATCACAGAGATAAGGTACAAATACATGGAGAAACCTAAGTATCACAGAGATAACGTACAAATACACGGAGAAACACAGGCATCAAGACTCACAGATACATGGAGTACATCAGGGATTACAGTATTACACACAGGATTTTTTCTGGATCTCTTTGGAAAAGAACATATTAATAGATTTGTGTTGATTATTTTCTTGCAAGGATTTTAGCAAATGACTTATTATTTTATAAAACTAGAACACTTAATATAGCTATACAATCACTTGGTTTATTACACTGCAACATTTTAACTAGATTTCATAAGTCGTTTTCAATTGTATCCATGTTATAAGTGTTCCAATATTATATCAGGCCTTGAAATGTTTGAAAAAAGCAACCTAGCTTTTTATCATACATGTCGCTTCAGTAAATAACCTGTCACTCTCAATTGTCAAACCCAAAGACTAAGTAATAGTATAGTATCACACATATCCATACATGTAGTACTACACACATGTTTGTTTAGGTATTGACGTACATTGCTTCATATAAATATTGTAATATGAAACCTTTTTATTTCTTCAACAACGGAATGCCTAAAAGTTCTTGAAAGTCAGCGAATCTACGTTGGCATAGCGAGTCGAAGATTCGTACAACTACAATTCTAATTTCTATCACCCGTAGCCACGTGGATTCCGCAAATTATCATGGTATCACACCTCCGTGCTAAATCGAATAGCTGGACGTTTAAGTGTAGAATTCAAATTTTAAAATATCCGTATTGAATTGAATATCAAAACACAAATCACACCTGTGCATTGCACAGTAAGAAATATGCCGCGCGCGAAAGACAGATAGTGCCACCTGGAATTCCTGTCTCACATACAATGTATCGGGACTATATTTACGCTACAAATTATATTGATATCCGAGAGATTTTTCCGACCTGATTATATGATTTTGTCGAATTGTCTTGTAAATTATTCAAATGATTAGATACACGAACTTACGAAGCATCGATCTATCGAGCCGTGTGTATTTCCCTTCCACTCCAGCCACTTTCTAATATTTATACTGTGGTGTCATTAGGGTAGAATTATTTCAGGTGACGTTTTAATTTACTTAGATATAATACTCCATAATGCTATAAACTAGTGCCAAGTAAATTAAAAATAAGCGTAGAATGTGTGAAATTCATTGTTATAAAATTGTCTACTTCCAAACTGAGTACCTGTAGCCTGCGACAGAGCTAACGTAAACAATGCAAATGGCGGCTTTTCGCGGTATATCCGTGCTCAATTCTTACATTTAGAAACGACTCTACGAATAAATAAATACGGCCTACATGTACATGACATGGACGTGAGTATTGTGGTCAATTTACTGAACATCGAGTAAAATTTAGTCAACCTGTCACAAGCGACAGGTAGTTTTATTTTCTACCTGTTGGACGAAAAAATCGCCTGTCGGTGACAAGTAGACAGGTGAACATTTCGAGCCATGTATATTATTTTCTTATTATCCAGAATCTAACAATGCATACTAGGCACCTCTAGCACTCACGAAAAATGTGCAATAACCAGATACATATAATTAAAACTTACCAATAACCAGCATAGTTTTCATACTTTCAAGAATACAATAAATGTCTGATACAAACTCTGGGTGTTTGTGCTTCAACATCAGGTTTCCAGCCCAAGTTCCAAGCTGGAACACAAAGTATAGCTACAGGTTAGATTTAGTCAGAACATTTGCCAGAGAGATATTTATATGTAGTCTAGTAATATCACGGTTCAATTTATTACTTTTATAATTTAATTACCAATTATAATATAATTACCAATAACCAGAGTAATTTTCATTTTTTTTTATTTGGAGTGAAGTCTCTACCATCACAGGCCAGGGACTTACAGCGAGTGGAGTGGAGGCTTACGGTTGCCACCGCATGCATTCACTTGATTTGATATTTGTTCATTTTTTGCAAAGTCTATAGTATTCTGTTTTGTCCCCAGGTTTATCTTGCCGATTTTTTATTTTGTGTATAGTGCGGTCCTCCTGCAATTACTATAGATAACAAAGTTTCAGCTTTAATTTGTCACTGTTTATTATCATTCAAAGCACCAAATTATGGCACAAACATTTATTTTAGCATAATTTTCTAAATTCAACTTACATTTCTAATGGATGTTGTAGCAACTTTTTCTAAATGCAGACAAATATTGGAGTAGAATGTTTTCAAAAAGTCATTACTATCAACTGCTTTTATCCTGAAGTACTCCAATAGATTGGTTATAGTCAGATTGGAACCAAGATTAATAGTTGCTCCCCCTTGCTAAATAAAACAAACAAAAAATAACTCATTATTAAAACATAGTTATGACGTCACCCTTTGATGTTTTTATCCAGTATATAGGAGAATGTATGCTTTTCATAAACAATCGTGCATTATTTATAAAACTGTCCATTATTTATTCAATAATTCGCTTGCATGTAGGGGTCTTTAGCAGAAGAAACCAGAGTACCCGGAGAAAACCCATGAGACTGGACAGGCGACACTAGTCCTTGCCACGTACAACCGGGGATTCAAAACCACGCCAGTTGACTCAATGGCAGGACGTAGGATAAAGCGCGAGCACGCTATCCATTCAGCCTCTCTCTCTCCCTCTCTCTCGGTGAAACTTACCTGAATTATGTTGAATTCTACAACACCTCTGACATCAATCAAAACAGAATAATTCCAATCACCAATATCTTTATATACACCTGAAAATTAAATCATCAAACTAGGTCATTTTGGGACTAATTTGCTTGCAGTGGGCGGAAAGCGGAGGAAAAAGACCCCCCCCCTGCCTCCCAGGAGGTTGGACAGGCAACCCTGCTCCCTGTCACATATAAGCAGAGAATCAAAGCCATGGCACTTGACTCAATGACCATTATGATTTAACATGTATGAATTAAACTATTTGGGCTGTTTCAAGTTGTTTTAGGCAGTTTTGAGCAGTCTAAAGTTCAGTTGTTTCAGACACTGTTGAGACTCTCTGTCTTGTAATTTAAAGTTGCAGGAACTCCTTCATTTAGGGCAAAATATATTCATACTAACCATAGCCAGTGTTACCGTGTAGAAGTCGGTAATCATCTGCCTTATGTTGGTTTAGTAATGTGTAAAGCTCTTGTTTATTGGTTGGTTTTAACCACTGACTTCCAGCCGTCACCATATGTAACATGGTCTTTGATTGGTCAGAAGAACATTTTCCTGTACAAGGATTACCAGTTTTCTTACACATCTTTCTCTCTAAATCCTATCATTTTACAAAAGAAAAACATGAAATAATAAACATAATTCATACAGATAACTTATACGCTTCAACATATTTCATATGGATTACTTATATGCTTCATATGGATTAATCATAATATTTCATATGGATGAATTTTATGCTTCAACATACTTCATACAGATTACTTACATGTATATGCTTCAAAATAATTTCCATGGATTACTTATATGCTTCAATATAATTCATATGGATTAATTAAATGCAATAAATACAGAGGTTTAGAGAACTTACCTCAATATCAATTAGGCCACCAGGAAGATCAGGACCAGCATCAGCAGCAAATGATTTCATTGCATCAAGGATAGATCTGTAACCTGTAAAAATAATAATTCATATTTTGTGCCAGGTCTAGTTTAAATGTGGGATGAGGATCTTTGGGGATCAATGTAAACTAATAAATTTTCCTGATCCAGTACCCACACAGATTTAGCACGCTATCTAGCTATAGTCAAGGGAGTGTTGCCATGTCGCTTCTCCTATCCATTATTCTAAAGCTACTACAACAGCCAAAAAGGGGATGTGAACTCAGCAAACCCTTTTAAAAAAATATGAGAGAAAGAGAAATAGGGTTTAACATCCACTTGACACAAACTAGGTCATTTCAGGACTAACAAATGGTTCAATTTTATTTCAGTTATTCGCTTGCACGTAGGGGTACTTAGCAGTTGGAGGAAACCGGAGTACCTGGACAAAACTCATGAGTTTGGAAGGCAACCCTATTCCTTGTCACGTACAACCAGGGAATCAAAAGAACGCCAGTTGATTCCATAACAGACCTTATGATACAGAGTGCACATGTTAACCATTTGGCCATTCCAATCCCCTGCTCAACAACTATGATTTATTGGTTCTTTCTGTTGTTTATCAGGGCGTTAAGATGGCCGAATCGTTAGCACATGCATGCAGTATCATAAGGTCTGTTAGTAGGGTCATATGTCCAACCTTGTGGGCTTTCCCTGGGTTTTCCAGTTTCCTCTCACTGCTAAAGATCCCTATGCACAAGCAAATTATTGAAATAGTGTTAGTCACGAAATAACCTAGATTGTGTCAAGTGGCTGTTAAACCTTATTTATCTATTTCTCTCTTGTTTATCATGTTCACAAGATTCCATAAATTTGATCCTAAATACCATTCCTCTTGAAGCACACGCGAACTGTACCGCCAGGTCTATAAACATTCCATGAAGAATTTTGTTAATATCATGTTCACAAATCCTCAAAGTCAAACCATGATCAAAAATATAAAATCTGCAAGATGCATTGGAAATTATGAATCGCAAGAAGTTTGAATATTTTTCAACGCACCTGTACATCGACAAACTGTAGAATCCATTATTTGTTCTACTTCTTCCATGGTAGGTTTGGGATTCGTCTTCAATAAACTATTCAAAAAAGTAAAAATAATGGGACATTTAGGTTATGCTTTGTCAATCCCAATCCTTCTAGCACAGATTTGTCTTTTTCTGTATTTTCTATTTATATTATCTATATATCCAATATAAAGTTCAAAATATCTGGTATAAGCCAATATTGCCCGACATTTTATGAAGGACACCAAAACCTTCTTATCAAGCGTTCAGTCCCTTGCCAATCGAATACAATGGCACCCAATAGAAAACAAACTTCAACATCTAATTTGATTGTTTAAAACTTGGACAAGATTAATTGACACTGTGAAATTGATGTTAAGCAGTTGTACTTGTCTGATGAACTTTAGTACTGAAAATGTGAATAATATCAGACCTGTTCATGGACATGATTTGAGCTGGACTACAAAAACCACATTGTGTACCATTATAATCAGCTAGCCGTTGTTGTATAGGATTAATACCATCTCTAGTATTACCTAAACCTTCTATTGTAGTTATATCCCAACCATCACATTGCAATAATGGCACACAGCACTGTAATATACACATAATATAACATATACAACAGTGTAATATACCACAATGTAATACACACTGCAATACACATATAAATATCATATAGACAACACTGCAATATACATGTAATCATGACGTATACAACAATGAAATAAAAATGATATATATATATATTCAACACTGCAATATACATATAAATATTGTATATAAAACGCAATATACATATAATCATGATAATATATACAACACAATACTATATACACATGCATTATATGATATACACAACACTGCATTATATACACATGCATTATATGATATACACAACACTGCATTATACACATACTGAAAAAAGATTCTTCCCCGAAATGAATTGAAACTACATAATCATCTATATTCTTTTGCCTACCTAAGATATATCTAAATGCTCATTTTCAGTTCAGGTACAAAATTTAACACGGAAAACTTACAGAATTAACAGCGTAAGTCCTTGGTTTACTTGTGACTGGATCCATTATGGTGGCCGACACGACACACACACCACACCCTCCTTCTATACACATCACTTTAGTTCCTGGGGATATTCCTTTCTGACGTAAAAACTCATTTAGAGACGTACTTCCTGGATACGAGTTATCAACTACAAAAAAAAAAATAATAATTATAAGGACAATATTTATAAAAATGAGAGAAAAATTTAAACAAGCCAACAGTGAGGCTGATGTCCCCCGCCGAAATCCCAAAATAAATAGAAGACACATACTAATTAATCGCACATTTATTTTTTTCAATGTATCGAGCAATCAAACTGTACACGAAGTGTCATCCAAAAGTGTTTTATAAAGAAAAATGCTAAAACCGACGAGAAAAATGAAAATGTACCCTAGTTAGGGGGACCCAAAAGGCAGACAAAAGAGCCCCTCTGGCCAAGGGAAAGGGCCCTCGTGTCCAAGTCAATCGTTTCTATACACTGTTACTGTCGAATCCATTACTAAATGAGAATGCAGTAATTGTATTGGCATAAAAATCATCAATCAAGATGAACCTAAGTTATCTTGTCCCAAAGTATCAACCAATCAAATTGCTTATCTCTGCTTACCCTAAGCGGAAAATGCTCATCTTCGAACTCCATCAAGGCATTGACCTAATAAGTTATCCTGTCCCAAAGCATCAACCAATCAAATTGCTTATCTCTGCTTACCCTAAGCGGAAAATGCTCATCTTCGAACTCCATCAAGGCATTGACATAATAAGCATATACACCAAGTTTGAAAATTTTAGCTCAATTAGAAGGAGGGTTATTGTGTTCCAAAGTCTCGACCAAAAGTCTTCGAAAGGCGGGGGACAAAAATCCAAAGATGTACCAATAGGTAAAACCATTACTGCGCATTGGGAAGATGAACTAATTACCAGTGTCTGACGTAAAACATACTCCGCGCAGTGTTTCGTTTGATTAGAGCTAATACCACTACTCACTGCTGTAAAGAGCAAACATTCTTGTGCTAAATTATGATTGGTCAGTAGTCCCATAACCAACCAGTAGCTGAAAGCGTTACAAAGGCTTTACCTTTAAAACAAAGCGCCAAATTGGACCAAACATGTTTACATAACGTTACCTCATGGCTCACGATTTTATTATGCCCAATTAACCAGTGCATAGAAGAATATTGCAGTAAAACTAATTGTGTGACAAACGAGGCTATCAAATCGATTAAAATGTAAACAATACTGTTTGGAAACAAACATACTTTCACCGTTTTTAATACCTTACATCACTGTCCTAAGTTTAGGGAAGACCCAGATTAAACGAAGGACTGTCATGTTGCTGTACTCAAGTGATAGCTTTGATTGAACGGGAAGAATAGACACACTCACGCAAAAGTTCAAGAATCAGAAGCTAATCCAGCAATGGCCAGAGAGGGATTTCTCGGACCATTGCTTCAGGAATATGGAGGTAAAACCACTACATGTATATCACCAAATTTCGATGAAATATGTACATCTTGGAGAGTAGTCTGACATTGTCTAACTTTTTGAGCTGAGTGGCCAGAAAAACAACATGAGTGATCCCATAAACTTGTTTAGGCTTATAATAATATCATTATTTCAAAAACAATGAAATCCTGAGAAAATATTATTTGAACAAGTGGTTTGCAACAATGTTGAAACCATCATCATCACTAAGCAATACCTAATACTCTTATCTATGAATTGGGTAATTGAGAGTTTAACGTCCACTCAACAGAAACCAGGTCATTTCGGGACAAACATGGTTTGATTTTATTCCAATAATTCAGTCGCGCCTAGTGCGCTGGAGGGAATCAATCAAGGAACCCCAAGAAAACCTACATTCTGACAACCAAACTTCCTAAATGAGACAGAGAAATGGTGTTTTATGTCTACTCCGAACGTCATTTCGGGACTAACAGATGGTTTGTGTAGTGGTCTCGTAAGAAAGAGAGGAACTCCAAGAAAACCCATGACATTGAACAGGCGACAATACTCCTTATCATGTACAGACTGGGAATCGAAACCATGTCACTTGACTCAATGACAGATCTTAAGATCTAAAGCACAGGTCTTAGATCAATCACCATCCAACCACCCTGAATAGCAGAAGAAATGAATACAAGAAATTATTCACCTGTATAACTCTGTCCATTTATAGTCACTGAAAATGTTGATCGAACAGGACCCGCCGCTCGAAACTTGAAAAAATGTCCACAATTTTGACAATCTGCAGCATAGACTCCATCTTTTAATTCACCTTTTACTGGGCTGTGACTGAAAAAAGTGTGTTTTAATTTAGTATTAATTATTGTCAAAATTTATAAGGACCTGGGCGACAATGTCATGGAATGTCAATCAGACTGTTGTCTGCCAGCTTAATATTGTGTGCTAGCTTGACTAAAAAATAAGGAAGTCAGTATAATTTCTTGATCAGATGGTTAGGCGATTTAGGGAAAAATGGGGGGGGGGGTATCAACATACAAATTTATAAGACTCTGCAAAGACTGCAGAAAAGTTGACAGAAAATAATTAAGAATTTACTTAACTATATATGACTCATGCAATATGTATGGTAAATGATAATGAAAGTAATAAGAAATACATGGCATCTAATATAGTTACTTTAAGTAACGTAAATTTGTTTCAGCTCTAACAAATTTACGTTACTTGAAGTAACTAGGCATCTAATAGTACAACAGAGGTATTTGAAGTAAATTTTTGATAGATTATTAGTTTGAATTTGTTTATAGTCCAAACCAATCATATCATCAAATCACACACTTTTGTACATGGGAAAGTATCTTTCAGGCTATCCCAGGAAACAAAAAAACTTTTAATTTCAGAAAAAACACTATAAACTTCAGAATTCTTCGTTCGGTATTTCTGTCCAAACAAGGTTAAATAAATGCCTCGTTGTCTGCAGTTCCAAAACGAGGTTTTTTAAAATTGCCCTGTTTTTGGAACGAGGTATTTTGTTCAGAATGAGGCTGGGTAAAATGCCTCGTTTATTAAACATGTTTTTTTCAAGATAGTTATTAGCAGTATTTGCTATCAGCGAATTTATAAAAATTAAAATTTATGTTATTTAATATGAAAATAAAACCAGTCCAAACTATGATATTATAATCAGATAAATAGACAAGACAATTAAGAATACACGTCATACCATAAATTATTTTATCATTATCAATACCCATCTGTCTTCATAATAAAACGTTTTAATTAAATTTTAATGTATGGGGTGTGCTTTATTTCCCATTTAATTGACAATTGGTATAAAGTTGATAAATTTATCGCTGTGCATTTATATAACTTTGCTCCAATAATATTTTGTGAAATGTTACGGGGTTTCAACAGAAACAGTCAAAGCTATGGTCAAGTTAATTTTTTTTTTACAATAAATATAAAAAAATAAACTGGCGTATTGGAAATATGAGATGAAATTTAATGCTTTTTTTGATTAATAATGGATTATTTGTTGTATTTAGATCAGATAAACACTAATTTGTTGTCTGCGATATCAGTTAAGTGGAGGTGTAAAGCTACCTTGATTGATTTACAATCCCAGTTTAATTTTCACAACACCTCAGTTGTTACTTAATAAATTAATCAAGGTATGTAGCTGTGTGTCTGCAATAGTTTTACATCTCCACCTATGGCGTGTATTCTTGTCTTGATCATTTCTCTGATTATAATATCATAGTTTGGACTGGTTTATTTTCATATTAAATAACATAAATTTTAATTTGTACAAATTCGCTGATGAAAAAAAACAAGTCTAGTAAACGAGGCATTTTTACCAAGCCTCGTTCTGAACAAAATACCTTGTTCCAAATTAAGACAGGGCAATTTAAAAAAAACCTTGTTTTGTAACTGCAGACGAGGCATTTTTTACACCTCGTTTGGATAGAAATGCCGAACAAGGCATTCTGAGGTTTATAGTGAAAATGGGTTCTTTATAATTTCAAAAATTGAAATTTTGTACTATTACTATGTAGCTATAGATAGATGAATGAAGAAGCAAGAAATCACTACTAGAATTAAATTCTTGATTGGATATAAAATAACCATAAATACATAATCAAATAATTATTGTTGAGTCACCAACAGCAGATGGGTTTAATTACAATATAGATTTTATGTTCTTTTAAATAATATTAGGCCTATACTTTTGGCTTTACTCTGTACTGCAAAATTAAAATGACAATGTCAAAGTGGGTGGTGTCAACAAACCTTGCTTGGCAGACTGGACACTGCACAAAGTTGGACCTCGCACCATTTATCGGTATGCAGATCGGCATTTTAATTTTGTAACAAATATGCGTCTGCTACTTTCTACTGTCAATCCCGATATCATGCAGTAATAACAAATCACTTCGTCACCGTTTGCATATGATAACGTTCACATTTAAAGTGCATGTTGGTGTAATCACATGATAAGATCACGTGAAGAATTTGTACGCCATCACGTGACGTTTTGAATGGTCGAATGCAGAAAGGTTAGAAAAAAATTAGTCTCGGTCACCCAGAACCTCCTAGTCTTCTACGCACGGAGGGTCTGGGACGGTTCTCAATTTTTGACGAAAATTACTGGATAATCTACCCCATAAAAAACCAAACATTTGGTTACGCATGCGCAATGGAACCTTTTGGCTAAAGTATCCAATGAAAGTATCGGTAAGTGCTAGATCTTATGAAGCCGGGCCGATTTTGCTAGATTCTATACAGCGTGGTTGAAATATATCCCACAATTCACTTGGTACATCTATTATTAGAAACAAAATAGAGACGATGAAGAATTAAGAAGATTGTGAGAAGCCATACGTCTGATTCATGACGAGAGAAAATTACCATTTCAATTGAAACCTTTACAAACAAAATTTTAAAGAGTGTCATTGTTGACAAACGAGCTGTTTTGATAGATTCAGTGCGTGGTAACTTAAAAGACTGGATAATCCAGACAATGACCTATTTTCCGTCAAATTTTGAGGACCCATCCAGACTAATATTCGTAGAATATTTGTGTGGATGATAGAGACTAGAAAAAAATAAGCAATTTTGGACCCAGTAGTCTGCGATATCACATTAGTGGAAGCGGACGTTAAACATACCATTCCAGTTCCAGTGGACCCAGTATTCTTCATATGAAACTGCATCGCTTTTATTAGCCCTATTTATAAGGACATCGTACACTAAGAGACAGTTCCTTGTCGACTTCAAATACCGCGTATCAAATGTATTTTATTCTTCGGTCATTTTTTGCTTTGCAGGATTCTCCGTCGAGGATATTCTAGTCAGTTATGAATGATATTTTGAGAGTTATTCTGAATATAAAACAATTTGATCATATTATGAAACATGTCATCAAATCCCTAGAATGAAGTATAACTATAATATGTAGTTTTATTTTTTTTTAAAAAATGATTTTTGTCTACTTTCATTTATTTTTAGAAAGATATTTTTGGTCAACCTAATTTTAAAAAATCATTTTGGTCCATAAACTACTCAAATCATAATTTAAATTAGTCAAACCATAACCATTTCAAGTTACATCGAATATCACCAGCCTTATGTGTCTATCAATATTTCTTTTAATACCGGGAGGTAACGGGAAGTCACATGTATCTGTCTGCTGTATATTAAAGGAAACTATGGGTAATGGTAACACAGCATCCCATCCAGCCCTGCTATTCAAAATGGACCAAATAAAACAGAACTGAACATTCAAATTCATGAGAAAAGCTGTATCCAAAATTTAATTATCCCTTCATTTGCAGTAATGTACGTACCTCAGTTTCGGGTTTGTAAACATATAATTCTCAGTTCAACCACTATGTGTACTTTAATGATCTAGCGAGACAAAAAGTAATATATTATTGAAACAGTACACACAAGCTGTAGACCTGAGCTGTTGTTTCAATATATTACGCAATGTATTAAGCTTCAGACCATTAAACAACTTAAAATAGAGACACTTGTGCTTTGCAATGAAATATGTCACACAGTACACACATCCAAAATTTCAACTAGTATAAATAATGTATGCTAGGCACATCTGTATATAAAGTCAGACATATCTTGAGTTTTTTTGTCAGTCACACATGGATTTATATAACTGATTGGCTCCCCAAGGATCTTTTAGTATTTTATTTGTGTTGATCTAGTAAATCATTACTATTATATATTATAAATTACACAGCTAGGCACTTTTTTTTTAATAATATTGCTTTATTAGCATAATAATCTCATCAGTAATTGTTGAAACGTTATAATATATCTGATTCCCAATCCAACTGTTGAAACTTACCCAAATCAACAATTATACATACAATGTATATCTGTATAAAATTATACAATGTACACAATATACATGTAATAGCAATTAACAATTAAACAAACATTAACAATAGCAATTAACAAATTTAACAAATATCACTAACAATTTTAGCAATTAACAAATTTAACAAATATCAACAATACAAAATTTAACAGATATCAACATTACAAAAATCAACAAATATGTGGATATTAATTTAAAGTAGGATCAATAACAGGTCCATTATGATGTCAATCAAATGATCAAATCAAATCACTCAATCTACCAATGGCAATTGCATTATAGCTGTATTCTACTAAATACCATTTACATGTACTATCAGCTCAATAGTTAATTAGGAAATCTAAATCTTTTCCAGTTACCTCTAGTAGAGCATTTTGTACAGTTGGAATTCTCTACATGTTCAACTTTGACCAATTCTTCCTTGAAGACATACATATTTGTATACTTTCAATGACTGTAGTGTATAAATATATAAGCCCCTATTACACATATACAAATTAAATTTCTCATAAAATTATATGTTACAATACAAGGTAGGTTAACAACAAGTCTAATTGGACTAAAACAATTGCTTTAAAAATAATTCTGAATGTGGTATAATATGTTCAGTATTCCTTTTGCTTAATTAATTAAATTCGAAATAAAGAGTAGGCCATGTGCATATAGTAGCTACCTGGACAAAATTTCCTACATAGCCCGCTGTAATACCCAGTAGGGTGTTAACCCCCATTATATTCCATTGCTATATGAAAACCAAAATTACTGAATTTTAATCAGAGCTATATGTTTCTACTTGTAATTTTCAAGACTACAAATATTGTAATTAGTTTAATGTTTTCAATTACTGAATGCCATTTAAACAATACAAAGTTGCCTTCCTTTCAAATAAGAAGGTAGTATAAAATATGACAGTATTATACTTTGGTATATCAAGCCAATCACTTATAAAAAATAAGATATTGAGTTTTAAAATATGAATTGATACTCTCCATTTGTAGAAGAAATTACTTGATTTATAAAATATTAACCTATATTGCACATCTGTAAAAGAAATTATTTAATTTGACTCATAAAATATTAATATTTATTTTATGATCAGTAGTGGAATACCGCATTTTATCAGTGAAATAAAAGTGTTATTCCACTGGCTAGCAGTGAAAAATCATAAAATAAATAGAACTTTTGTCGTTTGGCGTGAATAACATATTTTATTTCATCTCTAAGCAAGAAAACGATTATATAAGTTTTCTTGCTTCTGGATGAAATGAAATATGTTATTCACTCTAAAAAACAAATATCCTGTATATATTGCACATTTGTAGAAGATGTTATTTGTCTTTTAAAATATTAATTGATAGTCTACATTATTTGACTTATTAACTATAAATCTATATTGCACATTTGTAGAAGATATATTATTTGAGTTGATCTAAGCATTATTCTTGTCTTTATCTAGAATATAAATAAATATATAAATTGCTGTGTCACAGTCAGACACATGGACTTTCAACAACCACATTTTATCAGTAAATTTGATAAATATATAATTATCAATAGCTAGAATATTATACAATACAATATGTAGGTGAGATAATTATCAATATTATATATACTGGGGTTATCAAGCTTTTGTTTACATCATTATCATATTGAGAGCTAATATAGACCTAGCCTATTCCTCAATCTTTTTCTGAGAATAGAATATTGTTTATAAAAAATTTTAAAAAATATTTATCAACTACACTGAAAAATACATAAGTTAGATTTTAAAAATGGAACTGTTTCCAAAATTAGTTTTTTTTTTAAATGAAACTATTTTCAAAATTAATTTACATAGGTAAATATTTGTACAGTATATTTATTTAATAATTATTCTCTTTTTGACATACATGTAGATTAATTGTGTTGCAGGTTAATTTCCGTAGGTTAAGTTGGTTATATCTGTTAGACAGTTTAGTTGAACTGTATCCACAGTAGCTGGTCCATCTATAAATAAATATGAATTATCATAATAATCAAATTCGCCTTATTATAATGTATAATAGTTTATGCTAGGTCTCCACTGTCGTGCAATGCGTTATGATAGGATTATTCTTAAGTCTATGATCTGGTACATATAGATGGGTTCGGATACATTTCGATATGATCAATGACGTCAATATATGATAAGACCTAATAGGATTACTCCATTATTAGAACCATGATTTCAACCATAGCGGGTATCGTGATACTGGAAAACTTACATTACATATAATATACCAGTATAAGATATAGACAGGGGTAGCTGTAGAAGTTACAAATAATATTGGGTTTAACAACATACTTTTATGCACCAGTATGGCTAACTAGGGATATCTTACACGAACAACAATGTTTCTGCATACTCTTCAACAAATTCCAGGTTCTTTTATGTGCACGGAAATGTCTACATAGTTTATAGGACATCAATTTCTTGTTCCATCCAAATGACTAGACCCTGCTCCTTTCCAGGACCTCTCTTTGTCCAGTGTCAATGACACGGTTGGAAAGCAGGTAGGAAAATCCTTAGGAACTGTCTCAGGCATAACCCAGGATCTCTGGGTTAGTAGTCGACAAGCATCTTATTCAATTAGCCAAAAAATAAAAGTGTTTCTAGCTGTTTGGATGGCATGATAATAACAACTGATAGTTCCTGTAAAGATAGAATGTGATCCCACGTCCACTTAATATGAACTAGGTGGAATAGGGGTATACTGTTTTTCCCATAGGTTTGGCCTCATTAATCTAGATTGCACATAAGTTTTGAGTAACATGAGTAAATGAACAAAATGAAATGGAGTGGGGTTTATGTTCTTCTCCAGCTGAGCTAATGAAGACAGGCATATGCCATACAATGAATGTGCTTTGAGGAAATTTTGCCTGGGCACTACACACAGTCAACTTTTATATCAAATTCCAACTATCAAGGGTTCTTTTTATATGCAGGCTAATGTGTACACTGGACCCAATTTTTTTCCATCCCATCTGAACAACTAGATAGCCATCCTTGGAAGGCCCTATGTCCTGCACCAATGACAAGGAAGAACCAATTAGAAAAATGCTGATGAACTTCCTGACAGGGACTGACACGCAGCCGTTTAGCAGTAAAATGTTGTCCAGTAAAATTGACTGGAAAGCCAAACTTTTTCGACTAGTACTGCAGCACGGACCCTGAATGAACAGGGCGAGTGTAATGAGACCTATGTTTAGAGGTGGACTACATCCGAAGCAGGATCGATTGCCTATTAATGGATCAAATATAAAAAAGTCTTCAACTCACATAAAGTGAAATATACATCTTTGGATATTTCTTTTCTTGCCTCTTCAATTGCATGTTTTACTGCCAAAAACGCAGAAATAGACATAGGAACAGGTGCCTCCCCAACAGCTGTTTTACATAAAGAAAAGACATGGTTTTATAAATTAAAGACATACTGATCATATGTTCCTTCCATTATAGATCCAGATCATCAGAACTCATGAGTTTTGCAAGCAAAATTATACATATGAACATTATTTTGACGTGGGGTTTAACGTCCACTAACACAAACTAGGCTATTTCAGGACTAACATAATTTAATTCCATTAATCCGCTTACGTGTTGGGGTCTTTATAGATCCAGATCATCAGAACTCATGAGTGGGGTGAGCAAAATTATACATATGAACATTATTTTCACATGGGGTTTAATGTCCACTCAACACAAACTAGGCTATTTCAGGACTAACATAATTCTATTAATCCGCTTACGTGTAGGGGTATTTCTCGTTATAGATCCAGATCATCAGAACTCATGAGTGGGGCAAGCAAAATTATACATATGAACATTATTTTCACATGGGGTTTAACGTCCACTCAACACAAACTAGGCTATTTCAGGACTAACATAATTTAATTCCATTAATCCGCTTACGTGTAGGGGTCTTTACTCTTTATAGATCCAGATCATGAGAACTCATGAATGGGGCGAGCAAAATTATACCTTATTTTCACATGGGGTTTAATGTCCACTCAACACAAACTAGGCTATTTCAGGACTATCATAATTTAATTCCATTAATCCGCTTACACATAGGGGTCTTTAGCTGTGGGAGGAAACCAAGGATCCTACTCCTTGTAATGTACAAGCAGAGAATCGGAACCATGCAAGTTGACTTTATGACAGACCATTTGATGCAATACGCATGTGAATGGAAGCAGGATTGAGACATTTTTGTCAGCAATACTTTAATTTTAGCATTGAACATATTTAAACCTATAGAGATTAAAGGATTCGAAACTGCCAGAAACTAGCTAACTAACATTTAAATTCAGATGGTTTGGGTAGGTCTAAAAGAATAGGCTGTCCATATATCGATATTAACAATATCACCTTCTTTCTAACTTGTTTTAGAAAACTGGGCAATTTAATATTTACAATGACCCAGTGCTAAAGGATTAAGGAGAGGAATTAACAATACAGGATTCCTGTAAGATGCTTACACTTTGATCCAAGAACTCCTTTAACATTGTTAGAATTCTTCAAAAACTCAACTCTAAAATCAATTGGTATGTCTTTAGGCATTGGTGGGTGGTATTCCTGTGAAGTAAAAGAATCATGGTAATACTGAAAACCAGGGATTCTATTCCCGACTATATAAAACAATAAATAGGTTGATTGGCTCCCAAAGAGAACTTTACCAAATCTATATATCTATGGTAGTTCATGTTGGCCATGTTTCAGTCAGAATTTGGTTTCAAAGCTTTTCTCCCAGTGGCACCTGACTGGCTGGATTTGTTTGAATTACATGTAAACACTGCTGATTTCTCGACAATACATTCAATAATAAAATAAGTACTGTTAAGATAGAAAATGAACATATCATACCCATGTATTTGATGTAAGGTTTTCACCAGTAGTAGAATCATAGATGACTCTCTCTGTTAAAAAGCGACCCACACCCATAACAAATCCTCCTTCTGCTTGTCCAATATCAATATCCGGATTCAAACTAAAAAATATTAATACCACAATTTTAGAGTTAGAGTATCAAAATTTCAGTAAATCACAAATTCAGAGTTAAAACTTTCAGTATCACAATTTCAGAGTTAAAACTTTCAGTATCACAATTTCAGAGTTAAAACTTTCAGTATCACTATTTCGGATTTAAAATGTTTAGTATCACAGTTCTAGAGTTAGAACTTCCAGTATCACATTTTTCAGCTTGGCAGCCCCCCCTCTCCCTAAATACCAACAGGGTTTTGGATATCATAAAGCAGTTGACAGATACAGTTTTTGATGAATTGGCGAGATATTTTGTCACTATAAGCTAGACATACTATATGACATATCCTAGAAAGCATCATATATCACCCCACCCCACCCCACTAAGATTGGGGTCCTTCACTAGTGAACAAAATGATTAGTGTCTTCATTGTTTACGCTAATTGTCAGATGATCAATTCTTTGAAGTTGTTAAATTGTCTTACCTTTTACCAGCATCATACAGAATGTCTACTCTAAGTATTTGATGTTCTCCAGTCAGAACATCAAGTTCCACTTCCGAACAACACACACCATATTCATTATAACGGGCATACTGGCTGACATTCTCAGGTTCTGTTCTAAAATAACAAATTACAGCTTGTCCAGTCACATAACACAGTGGAATTAAGTCAATCCGATTGAATGATAACTTTTGTCGTTGCAGTGTTCACACGGTTCTACAAGTGAAACATGGGCTATAACTCTAGAAGTAATTTATTCTCAATTTTACTGATTTAACTAATGCATATAAATTTCATACAGATTGCATGATGGTTTCAGCCTTTGAGTAGTGTTTAGAAGGTTTTGCAAGGTGAAACAAAGGCCATAACTTAACGAAAATTGTTGAATTCAATGGGTGACATGGAGTAGGGAACGCCTGTCCAACCTAGTGAGTCTTCAATGGGTCCTCTGGTTTCCTCCCACTCCAACATGCAATCAAATTAAAGAAATGTTAGTCCAAAAATGGCATAGTTTGTGGACATTAAACCCGATTTGATTTGAAACCAAACATAGGCCTAAAATAGGCAGATTTAGCTCTTGCATAAGCATCTTTAATAAAATCACAATATATTAAAAGTTTACTGGTGATAAACTTACACATATCTAGCTGTAATATCAACACCTTCATTGTAAGATTTAATGACTAAATCTTTCCATGTTGGATTGACCATCTTGGCTTTAATTGGTGCCATTCTTTCCTTCAACATTTTACAGCATTCTATAACACTCTGTAAATAAATAAATATTTTCTTTAAAAACCTCCACAAAAAAACATTTTAATAGTTTATTATCATGTCGACTTACAGTACAATCTCAGAAAAGATTTTTATGACCCGATATATTCAGGGGTCATTATCTTTTAAATGACTAGTATAAACTATAAGCACAAAGCTTTGCAGTAGATTTGGAAATAATTATGTGGACTTTTAATCTTCAACCATCAAATAAAAGGCATGATGTGGCCATCGATGTGCTATAAAACAGTCATGATAGATGTGCTATAAAACAGTTGTGATAGATTAAAACAGTTGCAATAGATGTGCTATAAAACAGCTGTGCAATAGATGTGCTATAAAACAGCTGCAGTAGATGCGCTATAAAACAGTTGTGATAGATGCACTATAAAACAGTTGTGATAGATGTGCTATAAAACAGTTGTGATAGATGTGTTATAAAACAGCTGCAATAGATGTGTTATAAAGTTGTGGTAGATGTACTATAAAACACAATAGTTGTGCTATAAAACAGCCATGTCAGTATAGATGTGCTATAAACTGTAATGTTACATGTGCTCTAAAACAGTTGCAATAGAAGTGTTCAAATTTAGGTATTTGGTTCAAGGTTTACATAAATAATTATCAGAAAAATCTTCAAATAACAAAATTTTACAAAGAAATTGTGGGAGAGACAGGTGTGCATACTATCCACTCTTGGTGTTCCAAATCAATTCTCCCTAAAAATAACCTATAATGCAGAATAACCCTGCCAAAATACCAAACCACGGTAAAACAACCCTGCCAAACTCTAAACCAACTTTCTGGAATAGTATAAATATAACCTCACCTCTTGGAGTTAAATTATTAGTCTGAAGACATCAATACAAACGAGACAAGTCACAAAAAATTGGATTAACTTAACCAATCTGTTTCACAGAGAATTACTTACGAATTAACTCTGTAACAGATAGTGTCCACAGCACATGCGTTGACTGCAGTCATTGGCTCAACGTCTCGTGCAAGTTTACTTAACACCTAACTGCTTCGGGCAAAATGACGCATTTTACTCATTTTAATACCCATTTACACTTAATAGGAAATATTTTTTAACTTCAATTACTTCAAACGTCTTTATTTATTTTTCTGTTACCTCAAAAAAATGTTTGAGAATTTAATTTGTCGGAGTAAAAAAGTTAATATGCCGTACTTATTAAGCCTCGTCGATGTCATGCTTATCAGTGATTGTAGCGGCCAAGCGAATATTCACTGCGGGATCAGTTTGTAACTTAACAGGAAGAATCACCTATACTTAACTACTTTATAATGCAGAGAATAAATCTTCTTACCAGACAACAGAGTTCACTTGTAACGCTACCAGCAGTTGTATGAGAATTACAATTAGTCATAGTAGAATTCTTCTTCACGCTTATAATATCCATTGGAACGCCCAACTCATACGCACATGTCTGGGCCACCTGTAATGATAAAATTAATTAACCTTTTTTCCACTGAACACCCAATAGTAATGCACATATCTCAATAGTAATGCACATATCTCGGTGCATTATCGAAATTAAGAGAGAGAGAGAGAGAGAGAGAGAGAGAGAGAGAGAGAGAGAGAGAGTTTTATGTCCACTTGATTCAATTAATGTATAATAACATTTCAATAGTGCACTTACAAATTAGCAGTGGGAGGAAACCCAAGGACCCAGAGAAAACCCACAAATAATTTATCACAGACAAGTGGGATCAAAACCAGGACACTGAACAGACAGTAGTCCATTCTGGAATTTAACCCTGTTCACATATCTGAGTTTCCGATAATAACTACAGTGTTAATATATAGGTTCCTCCTTGGTATAGCCATCAAACAATCGTAGCAATTTTGAAAGAAAGATTTCAAACCTTGATGTTAATTCCTTGTCCTAAATTGACTCCACCATGAAATATGGCAATACTTCCATCACCATTATTAATATTAATTAAAGTGTTATACTGTGACCCTTTCCAATTTAAGGCAAACTTTAACGGCATGAAAGATATACCACGCTTCTTCCATCGATTGGCCTGAAACATAATGCGTATTAGTTAGTCAAAAACTGTATTAATCAGACAGAAGTCATTAAGTAGGTGTTAAGCCATAAAGGTGTTAAAACATTGACTAATGAACGATATACACCACTACTGGTTAGATTTGTGTATTCGACAGTGATGGGTGTAATAATTAGTCATGGTTTTACACCAATAGTGACATCTTTTACAGCTAGTTATACACCTGCTAATTAATGACTACTATATAATTTCTAACTGCATTCTATTGAACATTGAGCATTAGTTTAGAATATTGATCACTTCTGTGATTTAATGGCAAAAAATCAATTTCGGTACTATGAAGTCCAGGTGATAACCAATCGGCCATCCAACTCTCCCAGAATGTAATGAAATTGGAGCTTCTTTCAGTCATTTCACAGCGACAAATTATAGTATAGTATTTTTTATCATTTCATTGCATGTGAAATAATTTTCCAGTCGGCAGTGTTTCTGGCAAATCTTCATCGAATTCCAGCTGTAATTCCAATGTGGACTTTTTTTTTAAGCCCATTCAGAAGATGAGACACATTAAATAATACATACAGCGTTGTACATGGCAATTTGTTGTTTTCTGCTAGCAATCTGAGCTGACGTCTCTAATTGAGTAACCATTGATCGAATACCACAATATTCTAATACCATTCCGGATGGAGTTTTCTACAAAATAAGATCATACATCTATATTTTAAAACACCTATGATTAAAGTTTAACATGTGTTGTTTTTTTTTTTTATCAGGGTAAAGGTCACTTATTCAGATGCTTGTTCTTTAAAAAACTCATAATTATCACTAGGGACCGGGTATCATTCAGATTTTAATTAAAAAAGGAAAGAAACTGAGCTTACCATCTATAATCTAATACACATATTCAGTTAATAGATTGCTATCCAGAAAGAGTTAAATACCATCAAGATTCATCAAATAACGTCCAGTTTGTTCTACCATTTAGTTTAAGAAACACCATTTAGTTTAGACAATCGGTCATCTAGTTTATGACCATTTAGTTTAGTTTTGATAACTGATCATCCAGTTTATGACCATTTAGTTTCATAAACTAGACTTAACCGATGTCAAACTAAATGATGTCAAACTGAATATGTGTATTAGATTATAGATGGTAAGCTCAGTTTCTTTCCTTTTTTAATTAAAATCTGAATGATACCCGGTCCCTAGTGTATATTATCTACAGCTTGACGAGACACTGTCCTTGCTAGGTCCTGCACCACAGACACAGAATTTGGAGACCTCTTAGTTCGCTGGTCAGTGCCTACCTCACATAACCATCTCAGGTTCCACATCTCCACAGACTCTTTGGGCAATAAAATCACACCAAAGAATACAAAATTTAAACATAATTTACCTGACCCTGTTGATACAAGTTCAATTTACGGACATCAAGTTGATCTTTATTCAGTGATTTAGCCACATGTTCCATGATAGTCTCCATAATAAATATAGCTGCTGTCGATCCTAAATTCAAAATATTTCATTCAAATATTTTGGATTATTCACACAATTATATAAGTAAGGGCCATAACTCTAGAAATGATAAATGTTGATATTTCATAGGTGGGAAAGTGTCATGAATATGATAAATTTTGTTTACAGTATAGTCTTGATTATCCATTTAATAATCAAATCCACAAGGAAAGTTATGCAGTAAATCAGATCAAAATCCACCAAAGAATGCAGGCTAGTTATGCGACCGAAGGTTGATTACGATCTGTATATGTTAATTTATAATTTATATAACATTTCAGGCCTAAATAAATACCAGCAATAGGCAGATTTAGCTCTTGCATAATGTATGTTTAACCTGCTGTTTATAAAACTGAGTAAAATTACCTGGTGATCTGCACGCAGTATTTGGTGGCTTGTTTGTTTTACATAAATATGGTGTCATTTTCCAATTAGCACAATAATACGCTGAAAAATAAAAACCTTATAACATTATTAATTTATTTTATTTGTTAAAATATTCAACCAGCGGCTGCCAGGCAGGATGTGCCCACATTTTGCAAGAGATGGATAGAGAACTAGATAAAAAAAAAGGGTATTTTCGTACAATCAAGGGTGCCATAATTCAGGAAGTTATGATCAGATACGCATGAATATCAACAGGAACCAAGATCTTTGAGTTACAAACAAGTATTCTAAGTTTCATCAAAATCAGATCATAATTATGACCTCTAGAGGGTCCACTACCTTGATAAATCATATTTTTACTCTATTTGCATACTAGAGGTGGTCATTTGTCAGGCAGTTTTGGTCAAATATTCATGAAATTTGAAATCAGTAATCATTACGAGGGTACAGTGAAATATTTGAAGGTTTTCCAAATCGGATAATAATTGTGACCTCTAGATGGACCGCAAGATAAAAAGGTGATTTTTCGTACAATCAGGGGCCATAATTCAGGAAGTTACGATCCAATATGTGCAAATATGGAAAGGACCCAAGATGCATTTCAGGTTTCATCAAAATCAGATGACCTCACAGTGTCCACAAGCTAAAAATGTGATTTTTCATCCATAAAATACATGCCCATATTGCCAGGAACCGAGTTCTTTTGGAGATAAACCTATATTTCAAGTTTTGTCAAAATCTGAGAAGAATTGTGACCTGTAGAATGTCCAAAAACAAGGGTGACGACAATATACGTCCACATAACAGTGTGGCTGTATAAAAATGTTAAAAACAAAATATATCTTGGGAGACCTGAAGTAAATAAAATACAGAATGACAAACTTCTGAAAGAAAAAGTTCTAATTTATACAGCAATGTTTGTAGTGAAAGAATATTCAGACTTTAAAAACATATTTTCAACACAGCAAATGTTGTGTCTACAATTGGAGTGATGAATTTTTGCCTTCTTTTCAGAGACAGAGAGAAATTGGGTTTATCATCCACATGACTCAAACTAGGTCATTCCGGGACTAACATATACATGTAGTTCAATTCTATTTCAATAATTTTCTTGCACGTAGGGGTCTTTAGCAGTGAGGGGAAACCGGAGGACAGGTAGAAAACCAACAAGGATCAGAGTTTGCAGTGGATCAATTTCAAGTTGCGTAAAAATATGCAGACATTCCAAAATTTCGCATTTTTGCCTTCTACATCTGCGTGACTTCGAGCATTTCAAAATACTTAATAGAATCAAGTAAAGTCGTTTTGTGAACAAACCTATTATAAAGCGTCCTTATTTCATTGATAGGCATACTGCATTTAATCTAATGACGACTGGAGTTTAACCGCATCAGCATTAGATCTATGGTTGACGACGCAACGATTTCCATCTTTCACTTCGACAGAAAGTAAAGAGAAGACTATCGCTATGAAAGCAAACATTTGATTGGCTGAATGTAAACAGGTTACTGTGTCCTAGCCAATCCAATGTCTTGTATGAAATGCGCTTTATTGCTTCCAATGCCGCAAAATAGGGGTGTCCCAGGAAAGCTACGTATAGAAGGCTTCGACTGCCATGAACTTATGAATGAAATAAGAGGAAATATAAATCTACGGACTACGGAGACTACGTGCAGTAGAGGTGTGTAAAAGAAGCGTGAAGCACATAAATTGTACAAACTACGACGTAGAATAATGTAGTTTTATTCTCATGTCGGGAAATTTTCTGTATGTAAATTACGCAGCGTCTGTCAATATTTGCGTTTATTTAGAAAAAAATGTGTGAAATACGTGGATTTTTGCGTGACTGCGACCTCTGACAAGGATGAACAGGTGACCCTTGTCATAAACAACTGGGGAATCGCAACCACACCAGTTGACTCAATAACAGGTCTTATGATCCAGCGTGCACACACTCACGACTCCGCCATCCAACCCCTCCTCCCCTACCCCTTACTAGAATAAAATGATTTTACCATTATCTAACCATCCTGGCATTCTGACAACGGAAGCAATATCATTACATGTCATTCCAAAATCATTGTAATAGTCAATTTTAACACCATTTAATAAGCCGGCATCTGTAAAACCAACCTGTCAAAACAAATAAAATATTTGTCATTCCATTAATGTTTAATGTCCTATTTTTCTGAACCAACGGGGCTGATGAAAACGGGGGCATACGTTATGATGTGTACTGTGAGGGGGATTTTGTTGAGACAGTAGCTAATGCTACACTCGGCTAATCTCGACAGATTCCGTAAACTACGTAAACTACATCTAGTCTCGGATGTATGACAGTAAGTGATATGTACCTACGCCCATACATTTGCGATGCGGCTACCGATTTACTTTAACAGGAAAACTTGACGCTATTACACAAATTGGGAACCTATTCGGCTAGCGACCTATTCGACCGATCAAGCTGCCACCTGTTTGTTGGAAACATATTTAGAGTAAAGACAACAGTCTCTATTTATCAACCAATAAAATCTAACGTTACGTCTATCAAATGAAAGTAGAATATATTATTTTTTATCCATTCCTTCAGCTCAGAATAGAAGTGTAATTTCGTCATTATCTTACAGCTGGATCGATCGAATAGGTCGCTAGCCAAATAGGTCACCAACTTGTGTTTGGAATGGGCGCAGCCATGTTTCATCCGGGACCTTGAAAGTAGTTCCAATATAGCGGAATTCATCATACAGCCGAGTTTAGATTCCCGAAATCTTCCGAGCTTTGCCAAGTGGCTAATGCTAGTGACAATTCTTTTTTTTTTTTTTTTTTTAATTCCAAAGTACTAATCTGATTAAAATACAGATGTATATTTCTTTTTTTTTTTTTTTATCTACTTCTGAAGACCATACTACATGAAGATCCAACAAGTTGTAGTGGAAGGTCACGTCAGAGGTCATACAAATGGCTTTTGACCTTAACATAAATTGACAATTGATTAACCATTCAGTGTTGATGTTTATAGTGGGTTACTCATACTTTTAAGTTATATTTGTAAAATGTATTAAAATAAAGCCTTAAAATATATGGTATCTATAAACAGTCCTACCTTGTGAAAAAATAATCTTATTAATCCTATAAGTCACTATTTTCAGTTGAGAAATTTGTAAAACTATCAAATTCCAACGTTTGAAGATAGCTATCCAATGGGGGGGGGGGGGGAAATGGAAAAACAAGGGAGATAATTGTGTTATCATTTCCTGTATCAATAATATATTAGTGTGGGGAATAATGCTTATGATCGCATAATAATTAGTTGACAACCTATTAAGCAAAATACATAGAAATAATTATATTTTAGCTTTCTTTGAAAATATGAAATTATCGTTTTAAGAGCGTAAGGGTCTTTAGCAGTGGGAGAAAACTGGAAAAAACCCACGAGGTTGGACAGGCGACCCTACTAATTGACACATATAATTGGGGAATCGAAACCACGCTCAGAACAAACAAGAGTGAAGACTTGATTTTAAACTTACAGTATATCGAGCAAAACATGGCATTCTTTTTCCTAGTGATTTCATGTTGGTATGGATATTCACCATCAAACGGACAGGTCTGAATTAACAATATACGAACAGGTCTAATAAATTAACAACATATCAATATTATAAACAAGTTTGTGTGAGACTTAATCCCAAATCAAATGAAATGAAATACGGTTTAAGGTCCTGCTTTTCCTGCATCAAGTGGAAATGAAATAGGGTTTAATGTCCTACTCTTTTGCACCTAACCTGGGATAATGGAAGACGGGCATATGCAATAAAGTGTGCTATGAGGGGAATTTTGCCTGGGCAGCGGCACTACGGCCTACTCTTATATTGGATTCCAACTGCCAAGGGATCTTTTCCTTGCACTCCTCGGTTTTTTGTCCCATCCAAACGACGAAGCAGCTGTCCTTGTCAGGCTCTCCTCCTGCATCACTGATACTGGGAAATCACGCCGGAAAATCGAGATGAACTTTCTCGGCCAATGCAGGGATCGAACACCCGACCTCCAGGCTAGCAAACCAGCGCCTTATCCACTTAGCCACCATGACCCTCTGCACCAAGTGGACTAATGAAGACGGGCAAATGCCATACAGTGTGCTATGAGGGAAATTGTGCCTGGACAGCAGGGTTTTATGGGAACTCAGTTTTTTTTCATCCAATCTAAATGACTAGACAGCTGTCCTTGTCAGGTCCTCTGTCCAAATGAAATGGACGACACTTATCATTGATAAATCAAATTACATACCTCTCGTTAGGCTATAATGGTGTTGGATTTGTTTTGCCAAATTTACAGACTAAATATTAACAGAAAACTGGGAGTGACACAGCCCCTGTGGGTTGAGCCATGCACCAAAATAAATAGTATCGGTTCTAACAGTATAAGGAATAAATATGCCAAGTTCCAAGACAATCCATCAAAAAAACACAAAAGTTGGATATGGGCAAATCCTATGACGGATGAAAATTGAACAAAATCTGTTAATAATTGCAATTTGAAGTGTATTACGGATCAAATATTAACAAGTGGGTGTTGCACTGCCCAAGGGGGTCGGAACGTGCACCAAAATCAATGGTAGTCGTCCTTAGATAAAAGCCATTGAAAAATGAAATGACATAAAGAGTCAAATTTTTCGTCACAAACTGTGAAATTTCATGACTCACCTCTTTAAAATGTGAGCTGCCAGTGCACAAGCAGTTGATACGGGACAATTACGTGTAATTTTAGCTCCAAAAGCTCCACCAATTCTCTTTACTTCTACTGTAATACTGAAAGACAAAATATTCCAGGGTGATCAAGGGGCATAACTCTGAAATTAGTTACCAGATAACTAGTGCTGGATATGGCAGCTGCAGTCATGATACTATACACATATTGTGATTTAGGTACTACGATATGATTTATATCGCGATTCATAACCAGGTCAATATTTACCAAGACAACAACAGTGCTAGTAATAAATCCTAAATTTGCTATCGTAAAATTTGGTATGGTCGAATGTGTACAAAAATATAACTACAGTAGAATCTGTATTAAGCAGCCACCCAAGGGAATTTTTACGATTGACCTCTTAACGGGAGTGGCCTCTTAATAAAATCTCGTGTTTTTTGTGCTGACATCAATTAATATTACGCTTGGGTGCACTTGCATCGGTAAATTTGGCCGTCGCTGAATCTCGGACATAACTTCCGTAAACTTGTCATTTGTCCCAACCTTCAATACTACTGTCTATCATTGTCATGCATTCGATAATATTTATCCATTTTTGTAAAATCTCATGTTTTTTATTGTGCTGACATCAATTAATATTACGCTTGAATGCATTGGAAGCTAACACCAATACTTCACTTGCATCGGTAAATTTGGCCTTCGCTGAATCTCGGAGAGAGAGAGAGAAATTGGGTTTAACGTCCACTCAACACAAACTAGGTCATTTCGGGACTAACATATGGTTTAATTTTAGGGGTCTTTAGCGGTGGGACGAAACCGGAGTGCCCGGAGGAAACCCACGAGGTTGAGAAGGCGCCCCTATCTCCATGCCACATACGCTCACACCAGGGCTCGAAACCAAAGCCGCAAGCCAGAGGTGACCGGCCAGCTAGAGGTCGGCACCATAGACCACTATTCCATCCCACCCCCCCCTGAATCTCGGACATAACTTCTGTAAACTTGTCATTTTGTACCAACCTTCAATACTACTGTCTATCATTGTGATGTATGCGATAATATTTTTCAATTTTTGTGAAAAAAATCGATGAATTAATTTTATTTTATCAAATAAGCATGAATCAAAAAACATGCTGATTTTGCTACCGATTCACAGGGGTTGTAACTCTGTATGTAATATTACAGGTGGCGCTAAAAACGTCTATTTAACAACATAGCGGCTTTTAGTCGGTACTTTCAGTTTATTCAATCAGTATCAAATAATGTTCCATTACGTGTGAAAACAATGATCAGGTTTGTCATTTAATAAAACAAAAGAATAATTAACAAATAATCCCGGGTTAATTGTTATTTTCACATCCCTTTTACCTGATCAGTGGGAGTCCAGTTAATTGATTACTACTCCTGGGATTAGCGGGGGTGTTACGAAGAACGACAAGATGGTATCATTCAACAATGGGTGATGTTTTGTTAAATTCATTAGCAAAATAGTGACCACTGGCCGCGTTATAGGAGTGACCGTTGAATAAAGAGATGAAACAATAGAATTTTTGCGGGGGGAATTTATTGTGACCGCTTACAAGGAGATGTTGCTGAATAGGAGTTTCTGCTCATACGGATTCTACTGTATACAAAATGCTTTTAAAATTTACGATTGGAACACCCTTATGACGACTGCAAAATGGAAGGAAGTAATAGCATACAAAAATTTGTGATGCTTTCTATGCCCATTCCAAAATCAAAACTAATATGTGTAAGTATAAACACCCTTATGACGACTGCAAAATGGAAGGAAGTAATAGCATACAAAAATTTGTGATGCTTTCTATGCTCATTCCAAAATCAAAACTAATATGTGTAAGTATAATTGAGGATGAAATATTGTTATTTTGCGGCTGATAATTCTGTAAAGGAGCAGCTGAAAATGTACTTAAAACCTATATTTTTCACTTACCTACTAGCAGGGACATTTAAAACCTGACCAACTGCTCGTTGAACTGCATTGATCCACTGTGCTCCAGCTAATATGTTCATTCCATCTTCTGTCGGATAGCAGATTGATATCTATTAAAACAGAGAGGGAGTTGTTCATGTTCACTTAATGTTCTCAGACACACGGAGACAAATACATGTCTAATTTATTTTATTTTGTTTCTGAGAGAGAGAGAAAAAGGGTTTAATGTCCACTTGACAGAAACTAGATCATTTTGAGACTAACACATGGTTCAAATTTATTTCATTAATTTGTTTGCGCTTAGGGTTTTTTAACAGTGGGAGGAAATTGGAGGAGACCAACGAGGTTGGGTAAGCAAACCTACTCCTTGTCACATACAACTGGGGTATCGAATCCATGGCAGTTGACTCAATGACAGACCTCATGATACAGCGTGCACATGCTAACCCTTCAGTCATCTACCCCCACACTTAAAATGTGGAGATATAGTCATATCTTTGCCAATTTATTTATATTCACCCCAACAATGAATGTACGGAAGATGCAGGTGAATGTACTTCATGTAATTATTATCACTTTCAGAATAAGTTGTCACAGTACTTTATATGTTCTTGCAAAATTCTCAACATTAGATTTCAAAAATTTCTCTGGGAGAGCATGTCCATACTCCTTAGCTTGCATCAGCAATACTCTGCTCTTGGCTGTGTCACTATAATGGTCTTATGTATTAGTCGGTCTCAATGTTTTTAGATACCCTCACCTCCACCATCACAAACAAAATTGATATGTACGCCTATGACAAGGAAAGTGCACCTAGTTGTCTGGATGGTATGAAAAAACTAAGATCCATCCATGTAAACATTGGCAGTTGAGAGAGAGAGAGAAATGGGGTTTAACGTCCACTCGACACAAACTAGGTCATTTTGGGACTAACATATGGTTTCATTTCATTTCAATAATTCGCTTGCGCGTAGGGGTCTTTAGCAGTAGGAGGAAACCGGAGTGCCCGGAGGAAACAGACGAGGTTGAGAAGGCGCCCCTATCTCCATGTCACATACGCTCACACCAGGGCTCGAAACCACAGCCGCAAGCCACAGCTGACCGGCCAGCTAGAGGTCGAAACGCGGCACTCTAGACCACTGGGCCATCCCAACCCCCTTTTGGCAGTTGAAGAGAGAGAGAGAGAGAGAGAGAGAGAGAGGTCATTTGGGGACTAATATGTTTGTTTTATTAAAATGTTATTTCAAAAATTTGCTTGCGCGTAGGGGCCTTTAGCAGTGGGAGGAAACCGGCAAATCAGGAGAAAACCCACGAGATTGGACAGTTGGTAGTTGGAATTAGCAGATGAACTTTGTTGTGTTGAGAGATAATTTACCTGTGTCTCGAGATGATAATGATATTGTTCAGTACAAGATACTTGACCTGTTAGTTGATGAGCTGATTTAGCTATGGCACCTGTATACAGAAACAATAAATATAATAGTCAAACTTGTTCAAGAGGACATCTGTACAAATATATAGGTATACATCAATAATTGAAGTCAGTGGATAGGCCAGTGATCTAATTATACAGCGATGAATGTGCAGTTATAACATGCTATCGAGAAAGCTCAACAAACAAATAATACACACTGTGTCATTTGTTTTTAACTTATTCGTTAATTAACACACATAGTACAGAATTAAAACACTGTCGCATAGATTTTCACCCCTATCGATAATTAATTCACCGTTCAATCAATTTCTCACCCCTAGCCTCTTAATATTAGATTTTTTGCAATAATTATAATTTTGCCGATATTCGTACAAATTCACATTGAGAGTTAGAATATCAAGAGGCAAACGTACAGTTCTCACCTTTCTTACTTCTCAGTATACATATACAGAGATAGGTATCTTCCTATCCTGGTTCTTAACGCGACTTAAAGGCATTAAAGATGTCTTATTAGTGTCGTACATTTCTATTTATAAGTTATTTGTTGCTTAGTGAAAGATATCAACATTACAGTGGATATATTTCCATTCTTTGATTATCCACTTACCATCTGCATCTCCAGCACTTAGTCCAGTTATAGGTGTAAAGAATGAATTATTCCGAATTGCGTCATCAATTGTTAAAATCGGAGGCAGCACATTTTTATATGTAACTTTGACCATTTCAGCTGCGCTATCCGCTGTTATTTGATCCTCTGAAATCAAACACATTTTTTAAAAATTTTAATTAGTGAATTAATTGTTAGGACAAAAGGTATGCAGGTTTCATTTTCTAAATTCCTCTTAGTCAGAATTTTTTTTGTTTTTTTTTTATAATTACTTTTTAGTGTGTGTGTTATTAAATTATTAGGTGTAATTGAGAGGCCAAGTTATCTACTGTTCTGATCCAAACTGGGCTAATGAAAACGGGCATACGCTATGCAGTGTGCTATGAGCAGGGGCGTAAATGGGGGGGGGGGTGCGGGTGGTACAACCCCCCAGCAAAAAAAATAGTCGGTCGCAAAATCAGTGCAGTCGGTCGCAAAGTAGAGGTAGTCGTTATCCAAATAAGTATACGTCACGCTACTCACGCAAAACTTTAGTATAAAAATAGTCGGTCGCAAAATCAGTGCAGTCAGTTGCAAAGTAAAGGTAGTCGGTATCAAAATAAGTACTCACTGTATACGTCACGCTACTCACGCAAAAAAAAATAGTCGGTCGCAAAATTAGTGCAGTCGGTCACAAAGTAGAGTTTGTTGGTATCAAAATAAGTACTCACTGTATACGTCACGCTACTCACGCAAAACTTTAGTATAAAAATAGTCGGTTGCAAAATCAGTGCAGTCGGTCGCAAAATAGGAGCAGTCTTAGTATAAAATAACCTTGTCAACTTTTTGAAAAGATGTTGTGTTTCACTCTCATTCTGTTGTGAGTATAATGTTAGTCTTACAACAAAATGTAACCCAGGGAGAAAAATAGTCGGTCTCAAAATAAGTGCAGTCACTGCAGTCGGTCTCAAACACAATGCCAGAAAAGATCCCAATATTGTATATTTGCGTGAATCCGTGAGCCTAAATTGCATACGTCACTCTTATTCTGTTGTAAGTATGTTAAATTGGTCTAACAACAAAATTTCACCAAGGGAGAAAAATAGTCGGTCACAAAATAAGTGCAGTCACTGCAGTCGGTCTCAAAAACAATGCCAGAATAGATCCCAAATGCTATGTATTTGCGGGAATCTGTGTGCCTAAATTGCATACGTCACTCAAATCTATAGTATAAAATAACCATGTCTGCTTGTCACTCTTATTCTGTTGTGAGTATGTTGTTCTATAAAATGTTTTCTACCACAGCAAAAAATAGTCTGTCTCAAAAAAAAGTACTCACCGCAGTCGGTCTCCGACTAAACGAATTAATGAAATAAACATACAATCATAAAACAAGCGAAATTGACAGATAAGCCTCAAGATTCCCATTTCTTATCAACCCCAGTCCCAAATATTTAAAAGCTCTGTTACATATCTGAAATTTTTCTTCACGCCTTCGGCGCGATTCCATTATAACATCATTCTTCTACTCGGTTAAATATCTGAAATTTTTTCGCGCCTCCGGCGCTCAGTTCCATTTTAAAATCTTTATTCTACTCATCAGTTGTCTTATACTGTCTCAGCACTATCATATTCACGATTATAGTGAACTGCCCAGTTTGTAGTACCACTGGTGTGTGGGGCGGGGGTATGTGCATCAGTCGGTCGCATTTTGGCTAAACACCCCCCCAAACGAAATCGTTTTGTTCGCCCCTGGCTATGAGTGAAATTTCTGACAGCGGCACTACAGCCTTCTCTTATATCAAATTACAAATGTCAATCTTTCTTTCTAAGTTCACGCCAATGTTTAAAAGGTACCTCGTTTTTTTTGTGACATCCAAATGACTAGACATCTCTCACCGTCCTGCATCAATGGCAAGGGGAAACCATGCCAGAAAATCTGGATGAATTTTCTCGGCCAATGGTTGTTTCACAATGCCCTAGTTTGTGGTGAATCAATAGGTAACTAATTACACTTTGTCAACAAATAAGAAACAATGTTTCGTGTATGACAGTGTCAAACAGAAAAAACAGGTAACGAACCAAAATCTGGAAAATGTGACTAATAGATATTTGCTCCCTGAACCTATTAAAATATATTTAAGATGCTTGAACATTTTGTGGCCCTCAGTTTTTCTAAAATCCAGCCCATACCACGGATAAAGAGAAATAGGGTTTAACATCTACCTGACACAAACATCTGAACAGCCCAGGGGAAGAACAATCAAAGTCACTTTTTCCAAAAAACCCAGTTAATGGCGTCATCTGGTAGCAAATTGTAAAAGCTTTCTATGGAAGAATCCATTTCAGGTAAAAACAACCAGATGGAGTCAGATCAAATCAAGGCCCTTCTGAAATGGCCTCCCGGGCAAATACAAGTTCATCATACACTTTATTTGACCTTAATTTGGAAGAAAAGTTGAAGTCTGGTAGTTATGATCCATTTTGAAGTTGTAATTAAACCCACACATTGTTCTGTTCGTGTCAAGCATTCTCGTCCGAAAGTCAACTTTACGTTGCGGAAAAAAAAAAGTGACTTAGATCGTTCTTCCCCTGGACTCTTCACCTGGTTCAAAGAGAGAAAGAGAAATGGAGTTTAACGTCCACTCGACACAAACCAGGTCATTTTGGGACTAACATATGGTTTCATTTTATTTCAATAATTCGCTTGCACGTAGGGGTCTTTAGCAGTGGGAGGAAACCGGAGTGCCCGGAGGAAACCCACAAGGTTGAGAAGGCGCCCCTATCTCCATGCCACATACGCTCACACCAGGGCTCGAAACCACAGCCGCAAGCCAGAGGTGACCGGCCAGCTAGAGGTCGAAGCACGGCACTCTAGACCACTAGGTTATCCCACCAACTCCCACCTGGTTCAACTTTACTTCAATAATTTGCTTGTGAGTAGGGGTCTTTAGCAGGGAGGAACCAGACTTTGGAGAACACACATGAGGTTGGATAGACAACCTTACTCCTTGTCACATACATAACACTGATTAAATTACCTGCTACAATTAATCCAAGAGGTTGACCAGCAAACGTAACTTTACCACTACAAAATAACTGAAAAGTAAAAAAAAAAATTTAATCTAGTCTTAAGCATCATAAGGTAAGAATAGATAAAGAGCAGACAATTCTTGCTGCATTACTTAAAAAATAGACAATAAAAAGAGAATTAATTAAATCTTAGTCTAGATATCGGGGATACAATTTTTGTCTAGCCCTATAGCCTCCATTGTATCGATGTTACGATGGTAAACAAAGTCTTGATTATCCATTTTCACGGTACGCTTAACGCACCCTCTCTCACTCTCTCCTAGATCCATGGAAAAATAATGTTTTTTTTGGCTCACTCCTCAGTAATCCTGTACATATACATGTATGCACCTAAATGAGCAGAGATATTGTCTCAAAGTTTCTTGGGTCTAATTCTTAGGTAGTTCCCCCTGACTTCACGCCAAATTTCTTCCAAGAACTGGTTAACAATAATTGCAGGTACCAAGTAGAAAAAGGTCTTACTTACTTCTTCAGGTGCTGCAGAAGCACTTGCAGGATAACAATTATTCACCCCACCAGCTGGAATATCTTTAGCTGAGATAAATTTTAATACACCTGGTATTGCCTGAAAAAACAATTCAAACAATAAAATACAGATATTTCTTAAACGTGCTAGGAATATAGATTTAAAATAGTATATAGGCCAACACCCTCCCAGCAGTATTTTGAACTTATGCATTCACGTTTTTGAAATCTGTGGTATCAATTGATTGCTGACCCTGAATTTATAAAACTTATGCATTCAAGTTTTTGAAATCTGTGTTATCAATTGATTGCTGACCCTGAATTTACAAAACTTTCAAACAAACGTACCTTAAGAGGCATTAATTATTAACATTTTGATCTTTGGGCTCGCAAAACTCTGTATTTATGGACTTACTTTTGTGAAAATCACAATTTCTATTAAAATCACTAATTTTGCCAATAACTCACTATTAGACTATTTTTCTAGCACAGTCACATTTGACATTTGACTATTAACAATATTTATTTCCAACTACTGTATTCAAATAAGTATATAATACCTACCAAAGCTGGTGAAGGATCTATAACATCTATATCAGCATTACCAACAGTACTGATCACCAGTGCAGCATAAACTTCATTAATCTGGGGTGGTGTATCATTAATAAACTCAGCTTCTCCACATGTCTAAAATACAGTCAATGATATAAATCTGACTATCAATGTCTACAATATAGTCAATAAATATAAATCTGACTATCATGTCTACAATACAGACAATAATATAAATCTGACTATCATGTCTAAAATACAGTCAATGATATAAATCTGACTATCATGTCTATAATAAGTCAAAACTTAAAAAATTGGTACTAAAATTTTGAACAATGCGAATCAAATTGGTGAGGCAAATATGAGAAATTCAGGCTTTTTGTGCAGACTGAGTCTGAAACACAAAATTGGTTACATCTTAACACTGGATTTTACAATATTAACAAATAAAATCCAATGATATCAACAATTTTCTAATTAATTGTACAAAATTAAAGAGGAGGGAAATTGTGTCCCCCGACTTGGGCTTGAATCTGACTTAAGTAGCATCGAAGATCTGACTTGCGACTTGATTTGAAATATTTATTACGACTTGAGACTAGACTTGGCAGTTGTGAAAACTCATGATATGAAAAAGCTAGGAACTTAATGAGTCTCAGTGAGGGGACATAACTCTCACTTGAGACATGAATTGCAGACTCATTTGATGAAATGGTGACTTGAGCAGAAATTGGACTTTGTGAAGACTTTGTGAGACTCAACTTGACACTAAAGTCAGTGACTTTGACTTGACTCTGGGTGTACATGTGACGACTTGAGACTCGACTCAGCACTTAAGTCAGTGACTCTGTCTTGACTCAGGCATTGGAAGTACATGTGAGGACTTGAAACTCAGCACCAAAGTCAGTGACTCTGACTTTTGTGCTGAGTCGAGTCTCAGGCTCTGTATGTACAAGTGAAGACTTGGGATTCGACTCAAGACTCCAAGCCCTGCTACTTATTCCCACCTCTGACACACATCTTAGTATTATAAAATTATCAAACCTGTATTACAGCATTTTGTTTAATCATTGGTTTTGAGACTGGATATTCAGATGGATCAGTATCATATACTTGTTTTCCAGACGATAACGGTCGGACGAGGTCAGTACAACCACTCAGATATCGTGGATTTACAATCTGGCTACATATATCCAATACAAACTAGATATATAAATACAAAAATGACAGCTATAAATTATATATTTAGAGAAGCAGTGTTACTATATTAGTAGAGAGAGAGAGAGAGAGAGATAGAGAGGTTTAAAATCCACTTGACACAAACTAGATCATTTCGGACATAATATGGTTTAATTTCATTTCAATAATTCGCATGTGCGTTGGGATTTTAGCAATGGAAGGAAACTGCAGGAAATGGAGAAAACCCACAAGGTTGGTCAGACGACCCTACCGGGGAATCGAAACCACGCCAGTTTACTCAATGACAGATCTATACAATGCACGCATGCTAACCATTCAGTCATCCAGCCCCAGACAAAAGAAGTAACAGTAGGCCATAGTGCCATAGTCTGGGATAAATTCTGCCTATTACAGGTCCATTTTCTGGCTTCAAATGTTATATAAATCAATATTTACACATTTATCAACATGACAGTCCTATAATTAACTCTCTAGTTATTGGATGGTAGAGAGAGAAATGGGGTTTCACACCAACTTAACATATAATTCGCTTTAGCAGTGGGAGGAAACCGGAGGACAAACAAAAAACCCATGATGTTGGACAGGTGACTCTACTCCTTGCCACTATAATGTAGGAATCGAAACCTTGCCAGTTGATCTATGACAGACTTTGTGACACAACACACACACCAGCCATTAGATGGCTTAGATTTTAAGAAGATTAAGTGATTGAACAGATAATAAAGACTTAGCCTCAACTGTCAATGTACTGTAGCTATGACAATATACAATCAATGCTAGAAAACTTCAATACCTCATAACTTTAAACAGAATAAAGTAGTTTGACTTAAGTTTTCAATACATGTATATTCACTATCTGTTTTTGAACTGGTATAGCAAAAATGGCTAGCCATTTATCGAATTCTTAGATAAAGCAGATATATCAAAATAAAATAAAATGAAAACCTTGTTCAACTGTTAAAAAACACAACACAATTTATATGAAAATAATAATCATTGGTTTATACACGTGTAACAGATATACCTTATAAAAGAAAGAGATGGCAACATTTTGTCTGTAAGACCCGGGAGTGAGTGACGTTACTGTGTCTGTTACTAATTCACTAGATAATGTTGTCAAAGCTCCTGAAATACATAAACAGTTCAATAACTGATTAATTTTAATGTTTAAATTCTATTTCAAAGCTCCTGAAATATACATCTATACAAATTCATAAGTGATTTAAAAAACAATTGTTTTTTTTTTTTAAATAAAACCTTTGAATTGAACTGTACTTGTGTTTTTAAAGTTCCAATAGCATTTTTTTAAGTTATATTTTTAAAATTTATTAAAATAAAGCCCCAAAATAGATTGAACCTATAAACAGTCCTACCTTGTTAAAGAATAATCCTATTAATCCTATAATTCACTATTGCCAGTTGAGAAATTGGCAAAAATATCATTTTCAACTTCAAATTCAAACGTTTGAAGATGGCCGTCCATGTAGAAGAATGGGAAAACAAGGGAGGTAATTGAGTAACTATTTCCTCAATTAACCAGTGTCACCCTTTTTAACCCCCCCAAAATTTTGTCCATGATCGTATAATAGTGAGTTGACAACCTTTTGAACAAAAAACATAGAAATAATTATATTTTGACTTTCTTAGAAAAAGTGAAATTGGAACTTTAAAGTTAAATTCCTTGAAATTCTAATTATTGGAGATTAGATAAAGAGCTGGCAGTTCTCACTATAATGGTTAAAAACTAGATAATGTAAAGGGAATTTGCTGAAAATTTCAGTCAAATTGATCCACCCTGAACCAATATTTTAGCGAATGAAAGTTGAGCAGCAAATGGAATCCTAATCCAGTACATATCACAGACTATATAGTGATGCCATCAAGAGATGATAATGGTCTACTCATGTTAATTTAATGTCTAATTAATAGTTTAGATAACATTTCAGGCCCAAACAAAGACCCCTGATTTACTCTTGTACAATGTATGTTTAACAGACAGATAAATTCTGCAACTTGTCAATTCCACAGCAATTCAGTCAAGACCGGAAATATGACTAAAATTGGAGTGCTTCTTTATCGAAATAATAAGCAAAGCTTTTTATTACCTTTAAGAACATTTGGATCACCAAGCTGTTTTCCAGAAAGATAATTCTCTGTCAAAGTAGCACGAGTCTACAAAAATAAAAACAAAAAATCGGTATACCTTTACTTTTTTCACTTAATTTTCCTTTGTAATTTTATTAAATTTTAATTATTTACTGTTGGTGATGACTGTAAACATTAGTTGTCAAGTTGTAAATAATATATCAGTGGTTCTAATAAACTAATCATCTATTTGCATAGCTATGATCAAATCAATTACAAATCACTGGCACTTTGAAACTCAAATAATACAAATCTTTATAGATGAATAATTATCATATTATCAGAGCCTTTACTCCATTAGTTTTAACTTACGAAAGTCTTGCTGATTCCAGCATATGCCAGGACCGGATTTCCCCCTATCAAATAATTTTTTGAGGCATCAACCTCCATATTAAAACCAGCAGCCACATATGCTTGAGCATTCTGTTAAAATACAAAACCATTATCTGTTAACTTAATTGGGGAAAATACAAAAGATACTATAACCATTTATACAAATGAAATGGGGTTTAACATCCTACTGTTGTACTCCAACTGGGCTAATGAGGACAGCTATATGCCATACAGTGTGCTATGAAGGGAATTTTGCCCGGGAGCGACACTATGGCCTACTTTTATATTGAATTCCAAATGCCAAGGGATCTCTTAGGTGTAACCCAATGTACACTTGGGACCTCAGTTTTTCGTACCATCCAAACGACTTGAAATCTGTCCTTGCCAGGCCTTCCATCCTGCACCACTGGTATGGGGAAAACATGATAGAATATACTGATGAACTTTCTTGGAAGGATCGAACATGCGACTTAAAAGCTAGCGAACCAGCGTCTTACCCTGTGGTTCCAGAAAATCGTTTATAATACAATATTGTAATCAATTCAATTACAATAATGTAAAATATTTAACAATAACATAATCTGTTTAAAGCTCCAATAGCATTTTTTTAAGTTATATTTTTAAAATGTATTAAAATAAAGCCCCAAAATAGATTGAACCTATAAACAGTCCTACCTTGTTAAAGAATAATCCTATTAATCCTATAATTCACTATTGCCAGTTGAGAAATTGGCAAAAATATCATTTTCAACTTCAAATTCAAACGTTTGAAGATGGCCGTCCATGGAGAGGAATGGGAAAACAAGGGAGGTAATTGAGTAACTATTTCCTCAATCACCCTGTGTCACCCTTTGTAATGCCCCAAAAATTTTGCCCATGACCGTATAATAGTGAGTTGACAACCTTTCGAGCAAAAGACATAGAAATAATTATGTTTTGACTTTCTTAGAAAATATGAAATTGGAACTTTAACTGCAACAATGCAATCTGCAGAACTGTAGTAACATAATCTGTTTATCAATAACATAATCTGTTTAACTGCAATAACATAATCTGTTTAAATGCAATAACATAATATGTTTGACTGCAATAACATAATTTGTTTAAATGCAATAACATAATGTGTTTGACTGCAATAACATAATGTGTTTAAATGCAATAACATAATGTGTTTAAATGCAATAACATAATGTGTTTAAATGCAATAACATAATGTGTTTGACTGCAATAACATAATGTGTTTGACTGCAATAACATAAAGTGTTTGCTTGCAATAACATAATGTGTCTAAATTCAATAACATAATGTGTTTGACTTCAATAACATAATGTGTTTGACTGCAACAACATAATGTGTTTGACTGCAATAACATAATGTGTTTAACCGCAATAAAGTAATCAACAACAAAAATCTGTAAAATCTTTATTATACCTGGCAATTTAGCCATTTTTGAAAACTGTCAAGGTACATTTTGATGCAAGATTTAATTGTGAGACGTTCTCAGGTCGTATACTGACCTGATGCCTGGGCATGGACTTAAAACTTCTAATGTTAATGTTGGCATCCGTAACAAGAGGTATTATTGCCATGGTGATGACCTTTCCTGTCATGTCCAGTTTCAAGAAGTCTGCGATGTCGTAATTCATTTCTTTACCAGTACTGTCAACTAAAAGATGAATACAAATAAAAACCATTTACCCTGAGGATTTACATACAGAGGGAGAAAGAGAGAGAGATGGGCTTTAATGTCCATATGACACAAACTAGGTCATTTCAGAACTAACATATGGTTCAATTTCATTTCAATAATTCGCTTGCACTCAGGGATATTTAGCTGTGAGAGGAAACCGGGGGACCCGGAGGAAACCCACGATGGTGGACAGGTGACCCAGATCCTTGTCGGGTACAACCAGTGAATCGAAACCACACCAATGACAGACCTTATGATACAAATTGGCAATCCAACCTCACTCAGATTCAAATACAAAAACTAAAATTACTTTAAAAACAAAATTATTGTGTTTATGATATTCCATGAAATAAATGCATTTATCCTAAGGCCGAAACAAAAATGTTGTAAACTACCTCTTACTTTTATTGTATCGAATTATTGATCATTTAAAATTATAAATCCAGATCACTCAGCTAAAGGCACTACTCCTGTGTAGTGTATAACCCCCCCCCCCCCCAAACTACGAAAACTTAGTCATCATCAAGTCAAACATGTTTCCAAGGAAATACAAAAATGATCAAATCCAAGAAATCTTTAATTAGCAAAAGCCTCAACTTCTATAACAGGTTGATGCATGTAAAATGTTCCATAGTAGAAGGACAGACAGCGCCCATTTCAGCATCACTTAATTACATTTAGTTGTGTGATAATTATTTAATACATTATTATAACATACCAATAACCAGAAGGGTTTTGATAGCTTCAAGAATAACATAGATATCCGATATAAACTCTGGATGTTTGTGCTTCAACATCAGGTTTCCAGCCCAAGTTCCAAGCTGCAATACAATATACCAATATCAGAATTACATATGTGGGCCACAAACTAGGTCATTTCGGGACTAACATATGTTTTTTTAAAAATTTTATTTCTATAATTCGCTTGTGCATAGGGGTCTTTAGCAGCGGGAGGAAACCGGAGGAAACCCACGAGGTTGAGAAGGCGCCCCTAACGTCCAACTAGTTACACATCTGCTTGCATAACCTGTACTGGTAGTTTGACTTTGAAGAAGAGAAGAAAAGAAACATTTCTGTTTGTCCACACCCCACTTCTCCCCCACCCCCACACCACATAGGTAGGCAACCATCCGATTAAAATGCAGATTTTTTTATATGTTTTTTTATACTTTTGATGGCCTGACCAGTTGTACTGGAAGGTTGCATCAAGGGTCATACTACATGCGGCTCTTGATCCTATGACGTCAAACCTTGGATTGATTAATCAATCAGCGTCAAGAACCTTAGTAAAACTAAATTTTCAACTCTAAAAACAAAACGAAACAGGATCTGTGTTTTAATAACATTGTGTAACCATTCAACAAAATATTACCCCTGTTATTTTGTTAATGACACTATATAAACCTCAGAATGCCTCGTTTGGCGTAATATCATAGTTTGGACTGGTTTATTTTCGTATTAAATAACATAAATTTTAATTTTTAAAAATTCACTGACAGCAAATACCACTATAATAACTAACTTGAAAAAAACACATTTAGTAAAGGAGGCATTTTTTCTAAGCCTCGTTCTGAACAAAATACCTTGTTCCAAAAACAGCGCAATTTAAAAAACCTTGTTTTGGAACTGCCGAACGAGGCATTTTGAGATTTATAGTGTGAGAAAGCTGCATTTTATTAGTAAACTACAATCTGTCATTTAGATTCTTCAAATCAATGCAATATGGATCACCGATACCACAGAGGTCAGTATTTCTATTAATTTTACTTACATTTCTAATAGAAGTTGTACCAATTTTTTCTAAATGTAGAGCAATATTTGAGTAGAATGATGTCAGTCTGTCGTTACCAGCAGCAACTTTTGTCCTGAAGTACTCCAGTAGATTTGTTATTGTCAAGTTGGCACCAAGATTTAGTGTTGTTCCCCCTTGCTGTAAACAAAAGAAACCATTCATTAGAAATACTATAACATGTATCAATGACAGTCAAGTCACAGGAGTAGACACAGAAGGAGGGAAAACAATGCACCTCTTGCAGACATTGTACTGCACAAATTCGTGCTTGTCCGAAATATCCCTTTGGTGCCAATCATTTTATCTGGCACAGACTTGCCTTTTTCATTGTTTTTATTTACATCAGTAATACTGTTTAAAGTTGCTAAGTCTTTAAAATTCAATATCATCCACAGTATTCGACATTGTAAACAAGACTATTTGGTTAATTTAAATCAACATTGATTTTATTATCTTACCACGAAAAGATAACATAACGCTAACGCTACAATATACGTCCACATTCCTGCTTTGATTGATATGGTACTTTGTCAAGAAGGCTAGGCGTTTGGTTTGTTTAGCGTTGAGGGTCGTGCACCAACATTAATAGTTGTCGTCCTTAGAGTATAAGGAATAACTATACCAAGATAATCCATTCAGAATTGTGCCTTCCTAACACTAAAGGCAAAAAGTGGGCGTGGCTCTGCCCCTGGGGGTCGGGACATTCATCAAAATCAATAGTGGACGCCCTCAGGCTATAAGGAATACATAAACCAAGTACCACGCTGATTTTAAGAAAATCCAGTTAGAATTGCGGCTTCTAGACGACACAGAGACACACAAAAAGAAAATGGGCGTGGCTCTGCCCCTGGGGGTTGGGCATGCACCCCAAACAATAGGGATCATCCTTAGAGTATAAAGAGTAAGTATACAAAGTTTTAAAGAAAATACAATAAGAATTGCGGCCTGTAGGCGACACAAAGACACATGATAAGAAAATGGGTGTGGCTCTGCCCCAGGGGGTTGGGCATGCATCCCAAATGATGTTCCTTAGGGTACAAAGAATGTGTATGCTAAGTTTCAAAATTATAAGTTAAGAAATGTGGCCTGTAGATGGCAAACAAATACATACTAGAAATGGGCGTGGCTCTGTCCCTGGGGGTCGGGCATGCACCAAAAACAATAGAGATCTTCCTTAGGGTATAAGTAATACGTATACCAAGTTTGAAGAAAATCCAGTAAGAATTGCGCCCTGTAGGCGACATAAAGACTCATGAAAAGAAAATGGGCGTGGCTCTGTCCCTGGGGGTGGGGCATACACCCCAAACGATAGGGATCATCCTTAGAGTATAAAGAGTAAGTATACAAAGTTTTAAAGAAAATCCAATAAGAATTGCGGTCTGTAGGCGACACAAAGACACACGATAAGAAAATGGGTGTGGCTCTGCCCCAGGGTGTTGGGCATGCACCCCAAATGATAGGGATGTTCCTTAGGGTACAAAGAATGTGTATGCTAAGTTTCAAAATTATAAGTTAAGAAATGTGGCCTGTAGACGACAAACAAATACATACTAGAAATGGGCGTGGCTCTGTCCCTGGGGGTCGGGCATGCACCAAAAACAATAGAGATCTTCCTTAGGGTATAAGGAATACGTGTACCAAGTTTGAAGAAAATCGAGCAAGAATTGCGCCCTGTAGGCGACACAAAGACACACGGAAAAAAAATGGGCGTGGCTCTGCCCCTGGGGGTGGGGCATACACCCCAAACAATAGGGATGTTCCTTAGGGTACAAAGAATATGTATGCAAACTTTCAAGATTATAAGTTAAGAAATGTGGCCTGTAGACGACAAACAAACAAATACTAGAAATGGGCGTGGCTCGGCCCCTGGGGGTCGGGCATGCCCCAAAAACAATAGGGATCTTCCTTGGGGTATAAGGAATAAGTATACCAAGTTTGAAGAAAATCCATGAATAATTGCGCCCTGTAGGCGAACCACAGACACACACACACACACACACACACACACACACACACACACATACACACACACACACAGACAGGGGCGACGGCATAATACGTTCACATTATGAATGTGGACGTATAAAAATGAAAGCTTTAAAATTGGCACATGGATCATGTATCAGGATGCTTTCAAACGCAATCTGTAATGAAGTGTATTGATGACCTAGGCGAAACATATCCCACAGGAGAATACTGCCTGTGTAGACTTTAATAACTGATTAGAAATTACATATAAAATAGAAACGATTGAATGTAACATTATTATATGCTTTTCGACCCATTTGTGTCAATTTCTAGCGACTAAGCTCCTTTAAAAATTATCAGATCTTTGTTATTATTGAACGGAATCAACCCATGTTTAGACTGATATCCTTTTAAAAACATCCCATTTTCAATAATCTATGGTATCCCACAGGATAAAAATATTTCACCATTGGAGTCTTTTTTTAAAAAATTAGGATAATATACAAAATAAAAGTACATAAAAAACTGACCGACTGGCCTAATTTTGAAGTGAAAACAATGCACATACACAAAAACAGGCATGAAAAAATTATTTCAAATCAGGAATTTTGTGAAACTTACTTGAATTACATTGAAATCCACAACACCTCTGAGGTCAATCAAAACAGAATAATTCCAATCACCAATATCTTTATACACACCTGAAAAGTAAAGCTACACTAGTTAAAGATACATTAGGGGGATTAGATAACGAGTAAGCAGTTTTCACTATAATAGTTAAAAACTAGATAATGTAAAGGTAATATGCTGAAAATTTCAGTCAAATTCATCCACTATGAACCAGGAATTAAGCGAATGAAAGTTCTGCCTAGCCTTGATCATCATTACTAAAGTCAGTATGATAAAAATTATAATCTCGATTATCTATGTAATGATTAAATCGAAAGGAAAGTTATGCGTTAAATTGGATCATAATCCACTAAGGATCGCTGGTTAGTGATGCCATCGAGAGTTGATTGTGGTCTGGATAAGTTAATTAATGTCTAATAAATAATAATTCAGATGACATTTCAGGCCCAAAGAAAGACCTGCAATCGGCAGATTTAGCTCTTGCATAATGTATGTTTAATATATCAATATTATGAGTTGATTTTAGAAACATAGCTCTGTTTAATTTACGGTAATTATTGTGTGACTATTTCATACTCACCAAAGCCAGTGTTACCATGTAGCAGTCTATAATTATCTGCTTTATGTTGGTTTAGTAATGTGCAAAGCTCTTGTTTATTGGTTGGTTTTAACCACTGACTTCCAGCCGTCACCATATGTAACATGGTCTTTGATTGGTCAGAAGAACATTTTCCTGTACATGGATTACCAGTTTTCTTACACATCTTTCTCTCTAAATCCTATCATGATATAGATGTTACACAGGAATAAATAAAATAAAATGGGGATTAACATCCAGTGTGCTATGAGGGAAATTTTGCCCGGACAGCAGTACTACCACATACTCTTATATAGAATTCCAGCTGCCAAGGACTGACCTTGGTTTTTCATTTCATCCACATGACTAGACAGCTGTCCTGGTCAGGCCCTCCATCCTGCACCACTGACAATTTTCATGCACCCAGAGCGACCCCGCAGCGTAGCGAACCAGTGTCTTACCCACTTAGCCAAAGTAGCTCAAAAAAGTTTTGAACATAAAACGCTACAGTTTATATCTTCATTGACTGCCAATTTTCAAGGGATCTTTTACGTGCAGAAAAACATGCTCCTAACAGGTCCTACATCTTATACCATTGATAAGGGAAAACAGAAATGAAAGTCTGAAGAACTATCTCAACAAACACCAGAATCAAGCCCAAACTTCCTAGTTAGTGAATCAGCGCCTAACTCACTGAGCCACTGTGGCATCCTAATTAATATGGACAATTTTAATGATCCAACATAATTTCTAAGCTGCAATAAATGTAGAGAAGTTTAGAGAACTTACCTCAATATCAATCAGTCCACCAGGAAGATCAGGACCAGCATCAGCAGAAAATGATTTCATTGCATCCAGGATAGATCTGTAACCTGTGGCAATAGAGAAAATTAATTCCTAGTTTCTATTTTGTTCCCAGCCTATGTAGACCTTGTCGAGGGGGGTGGCGTGTGGGGTGGTGGGATGGATGGGGGTGTGAATAGTTTAATGCATGGACATTAACTCATAAGTTATGTTATTGAGTTAAATGACATTGTTTTGATTCCTCGTTTGTACGTGGCATGAAGCTAGGGTAGCTTTCCAACCTTGTGGGTTTACTCAAGGTCCTCTGTTTCCAACTACAAAAGTACAAAAGATCCTTACGCACAAGCTAATGATTGAAATAAAACTGAATCCTGTTAGTCCTGTAATGATATAGCTTGTGTCACACAGACTTTAAACCAATGTGGTTGACTGTTGTAATCTTTTTCAGGGACTGATCAAAGGAATCTAGATGCTGTGACGACATCAAGATAAAAGAATCAACAAAGAAAATGCAAATGGGAGAAAGGGAAGAAAGGGGAGAAATGGAAGAAGGGGGAGAAAGGGGAGAAATGATGGAAACATTGTGTTAACATAGTCAGATATGTGAGACATAAAATCATAAGGGTTAGAAATTGAATGGGCTTATAGTGACTGGTTCGTGTGGACACTTGTAGTGACCTGGCTGCACATAAGAATGACCACCAACCTGTACATCGACATACTACATCATCCATTATTTCTTCTACTTCTTCCATGGTAGGCTTGGCATTCGTCTTCAATAAACTATTTATAAAAGATCAAACATAATCAACGCATCAAATATGAAGGTAGACAAATTATACAAAGCACCTGTCTTTTTTGTCTCATCTGAATGACTACACGCTGTTGCTTGTCAAGCCTCTGTCTGGCACCACTGACAAGAGAAAAATCAGGCTGGATGAATACTCAAGAATGGGTACAACTTGCACATTTTAAGATTTTAACCACTTCATCCGAATCACTAGACAGCTGTCCTTGTCAGGCCATTGGCATGCACGTAAAAGATCAAGCCTGAAAATAAGGCACCTGTCACTGACAATGTCAGGCACAGATTTAGGCTTTGTCAGGCACAAAACCTCTGGTGCCTGTCATTTTGTCAGGCATCGATTTGTCTATTTTGTTGATATTATTAATAAATGTCCGGTACTAAGTTGAAAATGTCAGGTACCATTTCTTTAGTGCCTGACATTTTAGTACATCTAAAACCCTTATTTCCAGGCATGTAAAAGATCCCTTGGCAGTTGAAATTAGATATAGGAATAGGCCATAGTGCCGCTGCCCAGGCAAAATTTCACCCATAGCACACTGTATGGCGTATGCCCATCTTCATTAGCCCAGGTTAGGAGCAGTATAGTAGGACGTTAAACCACATTTCATTTCATTTCATTTGATCTGTTAATTTCAATATATCGTGTACCACAACTTTTACACTCAGGAGATGTAATAGCAGTTTGATCAAAGGAGAATATGTTATATGATCACTTTAATATACGAATTATATCAGACCTGTACATAGACATGACTTGACCAGGACTACAGAAACCACATTGTGTACCATTATAATCAGCTAGCCGTTGTTGTATAGGATTAATACCATCTCTAGTATTACCTAAACCTTCTATTGTAGTTATATCCCAACCATCACATTGTAATAACGGCACACAACACTGTAATATACACATATATGCAACAGTACAATATACCACAATGTACTAATATACACATAATATACCATACTGTAATATACACATAAAAACAACACTGCAATATACATAATATAATAAACACAACAGATACAACACTACATGTAATATACACATAATCATGCTATATCCAACACTGCAATACACACATCCACACACAGCACTGTAATATACACATTTAATATAATACAACATTATTAATATTACATACACATAACATGATAAATACAGTGCTGTAATAAACAAATAAATATGATATATACATGTACATCAGTGCAATATACACATGAATATGTGGGTTCATGGTCGTGAGTGAGACATTAAAGGGTTCTTGCACATATGTACACAGTTAATTTTTCACCCCATCTAAATGACTAAGCACATTCGGTAAGTAGAATACACATTGATTTCAAGATATACTCTTCAAAAAAAGAAACGCACAACCCATTTTTAATCATTTTCTTATTTGAACCAGGTCTTTGTTTCGGTAAATTTTACTTGTTTTTAATGCCATTATGTAAGGATAAAAGAAATGCATTGTTGATTTTAAAGGTAGGGTCACTAATTGTGACTGGTCATACTTTTTGTCGAAATTTTTTATCGCTTGATTGCACCAAGAAACATGAATTTAACAACTTCGCGAGCTTTTCTCATGGAACCTAAATGTAAGATCTTTAAAATCCAGGGGTTCTCGGTTTCCAAATCAGTTGCACATGTAAACACTCAAAGACCCAAGTGATGCCACATCCGAACGAAGACCAACGCAACAACGATATTGGTGGATTACAAGCAGGTGACTCCAAGACAGATGTAGCCAGGCTGCTGAATGTTTCCCTTAGTTCCATTTCTCGCCTTTGGGATAGGCACCGACAGCGAAGTTCAAGAAGTGAACGCCCAAGCTCAGGCCAAACAAGTGTGGTCCCACTTGTCCTGGGTCGTCACTTCCGGTTACGTCATTGGCGTAAATGGTTTTCAACAGCGACCTCTACTGCAGCAGCAATTCCCGGACGGCGTAGAATCTCGTACCAGACAGTAGGCAAACGCCTACGTGAAACCGAATAACGAGGCAGACGTCCCCGTTAGAGCTTCTGTTTTGAAATACGCCGACACCATGAAATCCAACTTTAATGGGTTCAGGCACTGAGGTTATGGCCACAGCAACACTGGAGAGCAGTTTGGTTCAGCGACGTGTCGCCGTTCTTGTTGCAACAAGGCGATAGTAGAGCGAGGATATACTGACGACGAAATGTAACATTGCGTTTCTTTTTTGGGAGAGTATATATTTGTTAAAGAACCATTGACAGTTGGAATTTGAAATAAAGGCAGGCTGTAGTGCCGCTGTCCAGGCAAAACTTCCCTACTAACATTCAACATGGCTAGGCTCATCATCCTTAGCCCAGTCTGTGCCGAAAAGTTGTGTGTTAATTCATTTCAACACTTAATTTGGGCATTAAAAGAACTTACAGAATTAACAGTATAAGTCCTTGGTTTACTTGTAACTGGATCCATTATGGTGGCCGACACGACACACACACCACATCCTCCTTCTATACACATGACTTTAGTTCCTGGGGATATTCCTTTCTCACGTAAAAACTCATTTAGGGACGTACTTCCTGGATACGAGTTATCAACTACAAAAAAATACAGGTCCCATCTTATTCCTTAATTACTTGCTGTGCTTTTTTTCTTTTAAAAAAAAAGCGCACTAAGCAAACAAATTGCTTATCATTTAAACCCGAGCAGTAAATGCTCATTGTTAACCTTAGTTACACTAATAATGCAAAAAATAATGCAACAAGTTTTGACATTTTAACTAATGTGAAGTTTGTCGAAACTTAGATCAACTGTGTTATAGTTTTATAGTCAAATTATAATAAAGATTCAAAATACAACTGCAACAAAAGTTTTTTCCCACTGCCAATTATTGACATAAAATTGAACGATGCGTTAGACCTGAATCCTGAAATGACGTTGTTTGTGTGGAGTGGATGTTAAACCCCATTTATTTTCTCTCTCTCTCTCTCTCTCTCTCTCTCTCAATTGATATTACAACCAAGTGGACACATGGTGTCCTAGCAAATAAAATTCTCCATCTTGGTTACATGAAGATATTAAGATCATCTGTAGAAGAATATGGTGGAAACATGTCAATTAATAAAAAACTGTCCTTTTAATTCTGGGGGGTTCGGATGGCCTAGTGGTCTAGAGTGCCGCGCTTCGACCTCTAGCTGGCCGGTAACCTCTGGCTTGCGGCTGTGGTTTCCAGCCCTGGTGTGAGCGTATGTGGCATGGAGATAGGTGCGCCTTCTCATCCTCGTGGGTTTCCTCTGGCACTCCGGTTTCTTCCCACTGATAAAGACCCCTACACGCAAGTGAATTATTGAAATAACATTAAACCATATGTTAGTCCCGAAATGACCTAGTTTGTGTTGAGTGGACGTTAAACCCCATTTCTCTCTCTCTCTCTTGTCTTTTTAATTTTTTTTTCAAATACAATGACTATTCAATAATACTAGAAGAGAATGCTCAATTTACCTGTGTAACTTTGTCCATTTACTGTCATTGAAAAAGTTGATCTAACTGGACCTTGAGCTCGAAACTTGAAAAAATGTCCACAGTTTTGACAATCTGCAGCATAGACTCCATCTGTCAGTTCTCCTTTTACTGGACTGTGCCTGAAAAAACAATCAGAAATAGCTGTCTAAATTGGTTTTATCCCTCATAATTATTGTGGTTAATTATTAATTATGTTCTACCAAGAAAATAAAATGAAGTGTAACGTCCAACTGTTCTGCTCCAACTGGGATAATGAAGACAGGCATATGCCACACAGAGTACTATGAGGAAGATTTTGCCCGGGCAGTGGCACGGTGGCCAACTTTTATATTGAATTCCAACTGCCAAGGGATACTTTATCTACACGCAAACATATAGATAGGACCTCAGTTTTTGTCCCATCCGAATGACTAGACTTTCTTGGTCAATGCAGTGATCAAATAGATTTAAAACAGGCCTACCAATAAATTTTCATAGACAACAAAATGGAAGTCAGCTCATCAAATAAGGAAGCTAGAGTACATACATCAAAGAAATTTCAATTCCACATATCTTTGGAAATACTGAATGGAATCAGACAATTTTTAGACGGATATTCTATTGGAGATTAATCATTTCATATTAATATCATAGTTTGCAAGTGATTTCAACCGCTCTAAAATGGTGCGCCAGGACTTTAAAGGCTCAATACCACTCTTGTTGTAACTGATCATGAATAATATGTCCCAATCTTTATTCTGGTCAACAAATTGTATTATTTTACAATATTCCTATTAATTGATGATACAAATTTTATCTTTACAAGCCTAATATAAAAAATTGGAAAAATTCAACTAAATGATTTGAAAAGTCTAACATAAACCTTTTCAAATGTGACTTGGATTTAAAAATATTTTCGAACCAGGGCTCTGGACCAGTAAAATAGGATGTAATGGATAATTTATACAACAGGTAGGACACTTAAATGTCTAGTATATATTTTCCAGAAAGAGTGTTATTGTCCCTTTAAAGAGCATATCATTATAATATTAACATATCTGTCGACTCTATCTTTAAATTCTAAAAATTTTAAAATTTGACCCTATTGAGCCAATGAGATATCAGTTATCTTTGATATTTCTATGAGGTAATTGTTTGTTTCATTATATCTAATCTATATGATATGCATTTTTATATCATGTATTTTAGGGTACATATCATCCTTTGATATGTACATGTATTTTATCTAATTAGAACTATATGTATATAGAAAGAGAAAATCTTCTAGGAGTGTTTTTTGATATAAAAAAATATCAACACAAGTTAATAAAATGAAAAAAAAAATGAGGCTCTCCCGAGTTTTTTTTTACTTTATCAACAAGTGTTGATATTTTTTGAAATCAAAAAACCCGAGTTGGAGATTTTATTTATCACCCAATCCTTTCTACATGCACAAATAAATAAATATGATTCTTTGGTTTGGATTTCACTTTTACTGAATCTAATTATATTAAAGCTTAGTGATACATTCTGCATGTAGTCTCTATCATCCACACAAATATTCTACGAATATTAGTCTGGATGGGTCCTCAATGAGATATCAGTTACCTTTGATATTTCTATGAGGTAATTGTTTGTTTCATTATATCTAATCTATATGATATGCATTTTTATCTCATGTATTTTAGTGTACATATCATCCTGTGATATGTACATGTATTTTATCTAATAAGAACTATATGTATATATAGAGAGAAAATCTCCTACCAGTGTTTTTTGATATAAAAAAATATCAACACAAGTTGATAGAGTGAAAAAAAAGAGGCTCTGCAGATTTTTTTTTTAAGTTCTCAACGAGTGTTGATATTTTTTTGATATCAAAAAACACAAGTTGGAGATTTTATTTATCACCCAATCCTTTCTTACATGCACAAATAATTCTTTGGTATAGATTTCACTTTTACTTAATCTAATTACATTACAGCGTAGTGATACATCAGTTTTTTGACAGCAGTTTACCTATTGCAAAGTCCTTATTGACACAGTATTACCTTCAAGGTCAATTAAATAAAAACAGTTTCTTTTTAATAAAAAAAAGTTACTTTTTATTTAAAATAAGTGGATATCTTTAAAATAAAAGAAAGTAGTTCCTTTTTGATTGACCAATTAAATTGATGTAAAGCGATATCTCCTATAGATTATGTAACTTATCACATAAACGATATCTACTGTCAAATGTGTTATTGGGTGATAAATGTTATTCTGCATGTGGCCTAAATTCGATCATGTTGAATTCTGCAATGCTGTCCTACAAAAATCATATGATATATCTTATCATATGATATACCTTATCTGAGCAATGATCAGCAACTGCAATGCATATAAATATACCTACCACAAATTTGGTTAAAAGCCAAAATGTAGCTCAAAAAACAAAGTTAAAAATTTAAAGAGCTAACGAAAACTTGAAAACACACAGGGGCTTTGACATAAGTCAAATACAGACAAACAAGAATGGGGAAATAATGTTTTAAGAAAAGAACTTTGGCGCTCCCATAAAGTAATAATTTTAGGATGCATCTGTCCAGGCAGATTCTGGTTTGCTTGTCAGGACATTTTCGACAGAGGGTCTGGTTAGGGCAGTGATTATAATAGTTAAAATAGCATTATGCAAGAGCAGGTCTTTCTTTAGGCCTGAAATGTTATCTAAATAATCAATTAGACATTAATTAACTGATTCAGACCATAATAAACTCTTGATTAAGGCTAGCCTTCGACGTTGGCGAATTAAATTCCTATATGCCGCTTAACGGCCATTGATAATTAATCTAAAAGAACTTGAAGTTACATGTATCTGTGAATAAATCCATCAGATTGCCTTATTTTTTCTACCAATATATAATTATACCAAAAATTTCCCAAAAATACCGACAACATTTCAAAAAGTAGCCAAAAAACACACTGAAAAATTCAGAAAAAAAAATATTTGATACCGGTACAAATTACAGAAAAAAATCTAAAAAAAAAACCCTGCTAAATGCCGTAAAAAACGAAATATTGAAAATTTAGGGGACACCTAGAATGCCTCACAATTTTTAAAATTGGCGTAGCTTTTCACCATTTAGGGTTTTTCAGATTTTTTTTAGGTAATTAAGCATCAAAAAAATTTTCAGTATATTTTTACTATTTTTCAGTAGACTACCGGTACTCTTCAGATTTTTTTTCAGTATTTTTCTGGGGTTTTTTTTCAGGAATATGTAGTCAGTCTACAGTCAATTTTCATGTTTTAATTATCTAATAAAGGTGTTATCTAATTGGACAAGCATATATATTGTCTATTGATATCTCCTAAACATTGTTTTTTAGATACAAAATAAATTTATTTCAAAACATTAATATATACACTACACAGTCAAAAAAGGTAGTAATTTTAAGAGGCAGCCGACTCAAGATCAATATGGTCCATGGATCAATTGAATTTAAACTTACGTACACCTTCTTTAAATTACTGTCAGTATCAATATCATTAACGCTTTTGGTTGGGGTGATTTCAATAATTTTGAGTTATATATATTATAATGCATGATCGTTACATTACGGTACGGTACTGGATAATCCTAAAACCTGCTACATTACATTGCACATTCACCTCAGACACCCGTCGTGGCGTCGTCAAAATTCCATGAAGTTACTAAGAAGTACAAAAATTAGCAAGCGTTAGCTAATCTGCTATTCTGTAAGAAATTCTTTAGTTCAAGAAAAAAAAAAATATTATGTTTAGGCCCCTAGTAACAAAATGTTGCTTTTCATTTATTATGCATCGCTTATAGCCCGTAAATTTGTCATCATCGAAAAGCTCGAATTTAGCACACTATAACTATGATTATGAAGTTTCTTGTCTAGGCCTATGGCTATAGTGACCATCCAGCGCTCCAGGATTCCAGGAATTAATTTTAAAAGCCATTCACAATTTAATAAATCTACTATCTAGTAAAGTGTCACAAACCTCGCCTGGCAGACGGGACACTGCACTAAGCCAGGTGCTGCATTTTTTGTCCGGGTCGGCATTTTGGAATTAGAAAATCAAACTGATCCAGGACGGTGCTTCGCATTCATGTCAGTGTTTAGGCTACATAATAAAAAAATATCTTGAGTCTTGGGTAATGTTCAGCGATTACATGACGCGCGATAAGGTCACGTGAACAATTTGTACGCCGTCACGTGATTTGACAGCCACAAACGCTCAAAGCTTTTTCATATTTCGCACAATTTGAGAATATATTTTGAAAACTATTTTTCTGCGTCATATTTCTTCCAAATAGTGATAGAACAAGAAAGAAAATCGAAATTTAACTTCACTAGGAAAAAAAGTCGACCACGACGAGACTCGAACTCGCAATCTTCTGATTCGAAGTCAGACGCCTTATCCATTAGGCCACGCGGCCGCCAGGTTTCTGTGAGGATATTGCAGTAGTGTTAACAGACTCGTCCAACTTATTACAATACATTTCATAAATCAGAGATTAGGCACAAAATTTAATAGAGATTAATTTATAGTATTAACTTTGTGATTTTGTTGCATTTAGATATTCCAAAAGAAAAAATTGTTTTGTTTCTTCTTTCCATTTAAAAATTAATGAACGTTTTTGTAGGTGGTTCTTCGATCACGCCTTGCCCTCATTGATAGATAACAGTTTGTATTAAAATTGGCAGCGGCTAAATACCACGCTTCAAAATACCACGCTCGCCTAATACTGCTTCTATACACACGAAACGTGGTACGCTTTTTCGGTACCACTTTATATTAAATTCTAGGGATTTTACATTATATAAAGCTAATTATGCAAATTATGTTGATCATTTAATCAATTTTGATGTTTTTATTGGTGATATTTACACTTAATCTTAACATAAATTACAATACAGATAGCCGATCCGGTCGGTTAATGCATCGAGCCGTACCTATGCTATACGGTTTATAATACGGTGTAACCGTTATTATACCCTATTCAAAAAGACCCTACGTGGTATATTGGAATATTATGTATGCGACTATGCATAGATATGAAACAAAACCCGGAAGGTAAAAACTAGCGTTGTATAATCCTGTACAGGGGCGATAAGAAAGGGCGATAAGTTGACAGTAAAAAAAGTGGTATTCCGGGGCCGAGATAACCGTACCACGTTCGCCTTGCTAGTGCTATACAAACGGAACGTGGTACGCGACTTCGGTACCACGTCCTTTTTATTTATAGAGATTTTACATTATTTGTAGTAAATTTTTCAAATTATGTTGATTATTTAATCCATTTTGATGTTTTTATAGGCCATATTTACACTTTATGCTAAAATTAATTAAAATACAGATAACCGATCGGTAATAATACTGTGTAAATTTAAAAAGACCCAACGTGGTATATTGGAAATGAAATGAAATGGGGTTTAACGTCCTACTGTTCCGCTCCGACCGGGCTAATGAAAACGGGCATATCAGTACCTCGCTCGACTTTCTCTGTCTACAAAAACGAAGCGTGGTACGCGACTTTGGCTTATTTTTCAAATTGGATCATTTTGATGTTTTTATAGGCCATATACTGTATCCGATTTAAAAAGACCCTACGTGGTATATTGGGTAGATATGAAATAAAACGTGGCAAGTAAAACGGCGTATAATAAAATATGTGTATTATACGAGAGTACCTTGAGTCGAATATAGTTAAACAAAAGTGGTATAATAGAATCCGGTGCTGAGATAACCGTACCACGCTCGCCTTGCTGGATCTATAAAACCGGAACGTGGTACCCGACTTCGGTAAAAAAAAAAATCGTGGTAAAATAGAATCCAAGACTGAGACAACCGTACCACACTCGCCTTGCTGATTCTATACAAACGGAACGTTATACGCGACTTTGGTTCTATACAAACGGAACATGGTGCGCCACTTCAGTTTAAAAAAACGTGGTATAATAGAATCAGAGACTGAGAATCGTACCACGCTCGCATTGGTTCTATGCAAACGGGACGTGGTACGCGACTTCGGTTAAAAAAAGTGGTATAATAGAATCAGAGACTGAGATAATCGTACTTGTTCTATACAAACGGAACGTGGTACGAAACTTGGGTTCAAAAACGTGGTATAATAGAATCTGAGACTGAAATAATCGTACCACGCTCGCCTTACTTGTTCTATACATAAACGGAACGTTGTACGCGACTTCGGTAAAAAAAAAGGTGGTATATTAGAATCAGTGACTGGTATAACCATGGCACGCTCGCCTACTGGTTGTACACAAACGGAACGTGGTGCGCGACTTCGATACAAGAAAAATGGTAAAATAGAATCCGAGACTGAGATAACCGTAATTAGAACCAAAGACTGGGATAACCACGCCCGGCTTACTACTTTTATACAACTGAAACGTGGTAAACTCGCTCTACTTCTCCTATACATTATTGAAACGTGGTACGCGGTTTTGGTACCACGTCCTTTTTAATAATAGGGATTTTACATTTTTCGATGCAGATTTTGCAAATTGTGTTGATTTTTTTATCCATTTTGATGTTTTATAGGCCACTTCGGTACAAAAAACGTGGTATACTAGAATCAGAGACTCTGATAACCGTAGCACGCTCGCCGTATACTGGTTCTATACAAATGGAATGTGGTACGCGACTTCGGTACAAAATACGTGGTATAATAGAAACCGAGACAGAGATAACCGTACCATGCTCGCCTGGCAGGTTCTGTACAAACGAAACGTGGTACGCGACTTCGGTACAAAAACGTGGTAAACTAGAAACCCAGAGCAAGATAACGGTAACTATAAAGCGATACTGAGATAACCGTACCACGCCCGGCTTACTACTTCTATACAACTGAAACGTGTTATGCTCGCCTTACTTCTCATATGCAATTGAAACGTGGTACTCGACTTTGGTACCACGTCTTTTTTTAATTATAGAGATTTTACATTATTCAAAGCAGATTTTGCAAATTGTGTTAATTATTTAATCCATTTTCATGTTTTATACTATAGGCCATATTTACACTTTATGGCCACAGGGATACTAATAAATGTACTGAGACAATCGTAACAGTACCACGCTCGTCTTACTGATTCTATACAAACGGAACGGTGTACATGACTTCGGTACAAAAAACGTGGTATAATAGAATCCGAGACGGAGATAACCGTACTACGCTTGCCCGACAGGCTCTATACAAACGAAACGTGGTACGCGACTTGGGTACAAAAACGTGGTAAACTAGAAACCCGCAACCAAGATAACGGTAACTAGAAACCGATACTGAGATAACCCTACCACGCCCGGCTTACTACTTCTATACAACTGAAACGCGTTATGCTCGCCTTACTTCTCATATACAATTGAAACGTGGTACTCGGCTTTGGTACCACGTCTTTTTTTAATTATAGAGATTTTACATTATTCGAAGCAGATTTTGCAAATTGTGTAGATTATTTAATCCATTTTGATGTTTTAACTATAGGCCATATTTACACTTTATGATAAAATAAATTATCGTGTAACATAATGCGTTTCAGCGCCATTTGTAACTAGGGACTCGAAGAACGAGGCTAGACTTATTCCACAAGTCATGTTAAACGGTGACCGCATATTCTTATCTGGAGAACATGTGCAATAAACGTAATCGACGTAGAATGATATAACCAGACGCTAGAGATTGCCATTCGATTACGCCGAACCTAACTGATTAGAAATTACTGTAAAAACTGAAACGATTGAATGTAAATCAGTTTATTTTCATTCATATTACATTAATATATGCGTTGCGACCCATTTGTGTTAATGTCGAGGTCCCAGATATTAGCGATTGAGCCCCTTTATTTATAGGGATTTATATTTGTACCGAAGTCGCGTACCACGTTCCATTTGTATAGAAGAACCAGTATAGGGCGAGCGTGGCACGGTTATCTCAGTCACTGATTCTATTATATCACTGGATTAAATAATCAACATAATTTGAGAAATACGACAAATTCGCGTACCACGTTTCGTTTGTATAAAAGTAGTAAAGCCAGCGTGGTACGGTTATCTCAGTTTCGGATTCTATTATACCACGGTTTTTTTGTACCGAAGTCGCGTATATACCACGTTCCGTTTGTATAGAACCAGTACAAGGCGAGCATGCCACGGTTATCCCAGTCTCTGATTCTAGTATACCACTCTTTTTTTTTACCGAAGTCACGTATAACTTTTCGTTTGTATAGAACCAGTAGAATGAGCGTTATATGGTTATCTCAGTCTCTGATTCTATTATACCACGTTTTTGAACTGAAGTCGCGTACCACGTTCCGTTTGTATAGAACCGGTACAAGGCGAGCGTGCCACGGTTATCCCAGTCTCTGATTCTAGAATACCACTCTTTTTTTTTTTACCGAAGTCGCGTATAACTTTTCGTTTGTATAGAACCAGTAGGATGAGCGTTGTACGGTTATCTCAGTCTCGAATTCTATTATACCACCTTTTTTTGTACCGAAGTCCCGACCACGTTCCATTTGTATAGAACACGTAAAATGAGCGTAGTACGATTATATCAGTTTCGGATTCTATTATACAACATTTTTTTGTATCGAAGTCGCGGGCCACGTTTTTCTAGACCCAGTTAGACGATCGTGGTGCGATTATCTCAGTCTCGGATTCTACTATACCACGTTTTTGAACTGAAGTTGCGTACCGTGTTCCGTTTGTAAAGAACCAGTAAGGCGAGGGTGGTACGATTATCTCATTCTCGGATTCTGTTATAAAACATTTTGTGTACCGAAGTCGCGTACCACGCCCTGTTTGTATAGAACCAGTAAAGCAAGTATGGTACGATTATCTCATTCTCGGATTCTTTTATTCCACATTTTTTGCATCGAAGTCGCGCAACACGTTCCCTTTTTATAGAACTAGTACGATTATCTCAGTCTCGGATTCTATTATACCACGTTTTTGAACCCATGTTTCGTACCACATTCCGTGTGTTGTATAGAACCAGTAAGGCGAGCTTGGTACGATTATCTCAGTCTCGGATTCTATACTACCACTTGTTTTGTACCAAAGTCGCTTACCACGTTCCGGTTGTATGAAACCTGTAAGGTGAGCGTGGTACGATTATCTCAGTCCCTGATTCTATTATACCACGTTTTTTGAACCGAAGTCGCGTACCACGTTCCGTTTGTATAGAACCAGTAAGGCGAGCGTGGTACGATTATCTCAGTCTCGGGTTCTGTTTTACCACTTTTTTGAATTCAAGTTTCGTACCACGTTCCGTTTGTATAGAACAAGTAAGGCGAGCTTGGTACGATTATCTCAGTCTCTGATTCTATTATACCACGTTTTTTTTAACCGAAGTCGCGTACCACGTCCCGTTTGCATAGAACCAGTAAGGCGAGCGTGGTACGATTATCTCAGTCTCTGATTCTATTATACCACGTTTTTTGAACTGAAGTGGCGCACCATGTTCCGTTTGTATAGAACCAGTCCGATTATCTCACTCTCGGATTCTATTATACCACGTTTTTGAACTGAAGTTGCGTACCATGTTCCGTTTGTATAGAACCAGTAAGGCGAGCGTGGTACGGTTATCTCAGTCTTTGATTCTATTATAAAACATTTTTTGTACCGAAGTCGCGTACCACGTCCCGTTTGTATATTCTAGTTCGGTACCATGTCCTTTTTATTTATAGGGATTTAGCATTATATGTAGTAAATTTTGATTATTTAATCCATTTTGATGTTTTTATAGGCCACATTTACACTTTATGTTTAATCTAATACTGAGTAAAAGATAATAAACTATTCCCTATTTAAAAAGACTCTACGTGGTATATTGGAAATGAAGTGAAATGGGGTTTAACGTCCTACTGCTGTGCTCCGACTGGGCTAATGAAAACGGGGCATATCAGTACCTCACTCGACTTTCTCCGTCTACAAAAACGAAACGTGGTACGCGACTTTGGCTTATTTTTCAAATTATGTTGATAATTTAATCCATTTTGATGATTTTATAGGCCATATACTGTACCCTATATAAAAAAAAGCCTTGTGGTATAGTGGGTAGATATGAAATAAAACGTGACAAGTAAAACGGGGTATAATAAAATACGTGGATGATAAAATACGTGGATGATACGAGAGTACCGTGAGTTGATAGTTAAACAAAGCGTGGTATAATGGAATACGAGACCGAGATAACCGTACCACGCTCGCCTTACTGGTTCTATACAAACGGAACGTGGTACGCTACTTCGGTCCAAAAAATGTGGTATAATAGAATCCGAAACTGACATAATCGTACCACGCTCGCCTTACTGGTTCTATACAAACGGAACGTGGTACGCGACTTCGGTTCAAAAACGTGGTATAATAGAATCGGAAACTGAGATAATCATATCACGCTCGCCTTACTGGTTCTATACAAACGGAACGTGGTATAATAGATTCAGAGACTAGGATAATCATACCACGCTCGCCTTACTGTTTTTTTTTTTAAAAAAACGGAACGCTGTACGCAACTTTGATTCAAAAACGTGGTATAATAGTATACGAGACTGAGATAATCGTACTGCTTCTATACAAACAGAACGTGGTGCACGGCATCGGATTCTATTATACCACGTTTTTAAACCTAAGAAGCGAACAATATACGGCCTATAAAACATCAAAATGGGTTAAATCATTAACATAATTTTAAAAATAAGCCAAATTGGTATACCAGAATCAGAGACTGGGATAACCGTGGTACGCTCGCCTTATACTGGAACGTGTTACGCGACTTCGGTACAATAGAAACTTGGTATAATAGAATCCGAGACTGAGATAATCATACCACGCTCGCATCACTGGTTAGAACAAGTAAGGCGAGCTTGGTACGATTATCTCAGTCTCTGTTTCTATATTATACCACGTTTTTTTAGCCGAAGTCGCGTACCACGTCCCGTTTGCATAGAACCAGTAAGGCGAGCGTGGTAAGATTATCTCAGTCTCTGATTCTATTATACCACGTTTTTTGAACTGAAGTGGCGCACCATGTTCCGTTTGTATAGAACCAGTACGATTATCTCACTCTCGGATTCTATTATACCACGCCCCGTTTGCGAGCGTGGTACGATTATCTCAGTCTCTGATTCTATTATACCACGTCCCGTTTGCATATAACTAGTAAGACGTGCGTGGCACGATTATCCCAGTCTCGGATTCTATTACATGTATACCACCTTTTTGAACCGAAGTCGTGTACCACGTTCCGTTTGTATAGAACCAGTAATTTGAGCGTGGTACGATTATCGCAGTCTCTGCTTCTATTATACAATGTACCACTTTTTTGGAGAATACCAGACTGAGATGATCGTACCACGCTCGTTTTACTGGTTCTATACAAACGGAACGTGGTACGATCATCTCAGTCTCGTATTCTATTACATCACGTTTTTGAACCGAAGTCGCGTACCACGTTCCGAGCGTGGTACGATTATCTCAGTCTTGGATTCTATTATAAAACATTTTTTGTACCGAAGTCGTGTACCACGTCCCGTTCATAGAACCAGTAAGGCGAGCGTGGTACGATTATTGCAGTCTCGGATTCTAGTTCGGTACCACGTCCTTTTTATTTATAGGGATTTAGCATTATATGTAGTAAATTTTGATTATTTAATCCATTTTGATGTTTTTATAGGCCACATTTACACTTTATGTTCAATCTAATAATGAGTAAAAGTTAATAAACTATTCCCTATTTAGAAAGACCCTACGTGGTATATTGGAAATGAAATGAAATGGGGTTTAACGTCCTACTGTTGTGCTCCGACTGGGCTAATGAAAACGTGCATATCAGTACCTCACTCGACTTTCTCCGTCTACAAAAACGAAACGTGGTACGCGACTTTGGCTTATTTTTCAAATTATGTTGATAATAATTTAATCCATTTCGGTGCCTTTATAGGCCATATACTGTACCCCATATGAAAAAAAAGCCTTGTGGTATAGTGGGTAGATATGAAATAAAACGTGGCAAGTAAAACGGGGCATAATAAAATACGTGGATGATACGAGAGTACCTTGAGTTGATAATTAAACAAAACGTGGTATAATGGAATCCGAGACCGAGATAACCGTACCACGCTCCGAAACAGATAATCATGGATTAAATAATTTTAAAAAATGTACTACATATAATGCTAAATCCCTATAAATGAAAAGGACATGGTACCGACCTAGAATCCGAGACTGCGATAATCGTACTTCCCTCGCCTTACTGGTTCTGTACTTCGGTACAAAAAATGTTTTAAAATAGAATCCAGGACTGAGATAATCGTACCACGCTCGGAACGTGGTACGCGACTTCGGTTCAAAAACGTGATGTAATAGAATACCAGACTGAGATGATCGTGTAAGAATCCGAAACTGAGATGATCGTACCACGTTCCGTTTGTATAGAACCAGTAAGGCGAGCGTGGTACGATCATCTCAGTCTCGGATTCCACAAAAAACGTGGTACAATGTATAATAGAAGCAGAGATTGCGATAATCGTACCACGCTCAAATTACTGGTTCTATACAAACGGAACGTGGTACACGACTTCGGTTCAAAAAGGTGGTATAATAGAATCACAGACTGGGATAATCATGCCACGCACGTCTTACTAGTCTCGGATTCTATTATACCAAGTTTCAATTGTACCGAAGTCGCGTACCACGTTCCGTTTGTATAGAGCCAGTATAAGGCGAGCGTGCCACGGTTACCCCAGTCTCTGATTCTAGTATACCACGTTTTTGAACCGAAGTTGCGTACCGCGTTCCGTTTTTTAAAGATAGGCTGGCACTGCCAGGCAGGATACGCCCACATTTTCGAGAGATGGACAGAGAACAAGCAATACCGAAAGTGATTTTCCCTACATCTTTAAGTCCTGTATTTCATACTGTATTGGGGGCAGCCATTTAGTTGGTCAGTTCCAGTCTGATATTAATGAAATTCGAAACCGACAATGATTATGGTGTGACGGTACACAACCTAGAAATGTGACTTTTCATCAAAATCGGATAAGAATTGTGACCTGTAGAGAGTCCACAACCATGATATACCATATTTTTACACTATTCGCGTACAAACGGCGACCATTTCGTCCGGCAATTTTGGAACGATTTTCACGAAATTAGAAATCAACCTTCCTCATCAAAATCGAATTAAAATTGTGACCTATACAGGCTCCACAACCATGATATATCATTTTTTTAACAGTATTCGCGTACAAACGGTGGCCATTTTGTATGGCAATTTTGGTCTGATTTTCCCGAAATTCGAACTCAACCTTCCTTACGGTGTAACGGTAATATAATCAAACGTGTTTTTAAATTGGATAATAATTGTGACCTCCAGAGGGACCACAAGCTAAAGAAAGGGGGATTTTGCGTATAACCAGGGGCCATAATTCAGGAAGTTACGATCTGATATGCGCAAATATCGAAAGGAAGCAAGATCTTTGGGTTATAACCTTGAATTTCAAGTTTCATCAAAATGGAATCAAAATTGTGACCTCCACAGGGTCCACAACCTTGATATACCATTTTTTAACAGTATTCGCGTACAAACGGCGGCCATTTTGTATGGCAATTTTCGTCCGATTTTCCCGAAATTCGAACTCAACCCTCCTTAGGGTGTAACGATGATATAATCAAACATTTTTTTAAATCGAATAATAATTGTGACCTCCAAGCTAAAAAAAAAGGCGATTTTGCGTATAATCAGGGGCCATAATTCAGGAAGTTACGATCCGATATGCGCAAATATCGAAAGGAAGCAAGATCTTTGGGTTATAACCATAAATTTCAAGTTTCATCAAAATCGAATCAAAATTGTGACCTCCACAGGGTCCACAACCTTGATATACCATTTTTTAAAAGTATTCGCGTACAAACGGCGGCCATTTTGTATGGCAATTTTCGTCCGATTTTCCCGAAATTCGAACTCAACCTTCCTTAGGGTGTAACGGTGATATAATCGAACGGTTTTTTAAATCGAATAATAATTGTGACCTCCAGAGGGACCACAAGCTAAAAAGGGTGATTTTTCGGACAATCAGGGGCCATAATTCAGGAAATTACATCCCGATAGCCGCAAATATCGAAAGGAACCAAGATCTTTGGGTTACAAACATGCATGTCAAGTTTCATCAAAATCGGTTCAAAATTGTGACCTCTATAGGGTCCACAAGCTAAAAACGTGATTTTTCGTACAATCAGGGGCCATAATCCATGAAGTTTTGATCCGATACATGCCAATATCGAAAGGAACCGAGATCTTTTGGGGATAAACCTATATTTCAAATTTCGTCAAAATCGGATAAGAATTGTGACCTGTAGAGAGTCCACAAACAAATTGTGGACGGACGTCCGGACGGACAGGGGCGACGACATAATACGTCCACATGAAAATGTGGGCGTATAAAAACCCAGTAAGGCGAGCGTGGTATGATTATCCCAGTCTCTGAATCTATTATACCACGTTCCCTTTGTATAGAACCAGTAACGCGAGCGTGGTATGATTATGTCAGTTTCGGATTCTATTATACCACGTTTTTGAACCGAAGTCGCGTACCACGTTCCGTTTGTATAGAACCAGTAAGGCGAGCGTGGTACGATTATCTCAGTTTCGGATTCTATTATACCACGTTTTTTGGACCTAAGTCTTACTAGTTCTATGCAAACGGGACGTGGTACGCGACTTTGGTACCACGTTCCGTTCATATAGAACCAATAAGGCGAGCGTGGTATGATTATCTCAGTCTCGGATTCTATTATACCAAGTTTCTATTGTACCGAAGTCGCGTACCACGTTCCGTTTGTATAGAGCCAGTGTAAGGCGAGCGTGCCACGGTTATCCCAGTCTCTGATTCTAGTATACCACGTTTTTGAACCGAAGTTGCGTACCGCGTTCCGTTTTTTAAAAAAACCAGTAAGGCGAGCGTGGTATGATTATCCCAGTCTCTGAATCTATTATACCACGTTCCGTTTGTATAGAACCAGTAACGCGAGCGTGGTATGATTATCTCAGTTTCGGATTCTATTATACCACGTTTTTGAACCGAAGTCGCGTACCGGGTTCCGTTTGTATAGAACCAGTAAGGCGAGCGTGGTACGATTTTCTTAGTTTCGGATTCTATTATACCACGTTTTTTGGACCGAAGTCTTACTAGTTCTATACAAACGGGACGTGGTACGCGACTCTGGTACCACGTTCCGTTCATATAGACGTAGTAAGGCGAGCGTTGTATGATTATCTCAGTCTCGGATTCTATTATACCAAGTTTCTATTGTATCGAAGTCGCGTACCACGTTCCGTTTATATAGAGCCAGTATAAGGCGAGCGTGCCACGGTTATCCCAGTCTCTGATTCTAGTATACCAATTTGGCTTATTTTTGAAATTATGTTGATAATTTAATCGATTTTGATGTTTTATAGGCCGTATACTGGTACGCTTCTTAGGTTTAAAAACGTGGTATAATAGAATCCGATGTCGCGCACCACGTTCCGTTTGTATAGAACCAGAACGATTATTTCAGTCTCGAATTCTATTATACCACGTTTTTGAACCGAAGTTGCGTACCGTGTTCCGTTTTTTTTTAAAAACCCAGTAAGGCGAGCGTGTTATGATTTTCCCAGTCTCTGAATCTATTATACCACGTTCCGTTTGTATAGAACCAGTAACGCGAGCGTGGTATGATTATCTCAGTTTAGGATTCTATACCACCTTTTTGAACCGAAGTTGCGTACCACGTTCCAGTAAGGCGAGTGTGGTATGATTATCTCAGTTTCGGATTCTATTATACCACGTGTTTGAACCGAATTTGCGTACCACGTTCCGTTTGTATAGAACCGGTAAGGCGAGCGTGGTACGATTATCTCAGTTTCGGATTCTATTATACCACGTTTTTTGGACCGACGTCTTACTAGTTCTATGCAAACGGGACGTGGTACGCGACTCTGGTACCACGTTCCGTTCATATAGAACCAGTAAGGCGAGCGTGGTATGATTATCTCAGTCTCGGATTCTATTATACCATGTTTCAATTGTACCGAAGTCGCGTACCACGTTCCGTTTGTATAGAGCCAGTATAAGGCGAGCGTGCCACGGTTATCCCAGTCTCTGATTCTAGTATACGACGTTTTTGAACCGAAGTTGCGTACCGCGTTCCGATTTTTAAAAAAAACAGTAAGGCGAGCGTGGTATGATTATCCCAGTCTCTGAATCTATTATACCACGTTCCGTTTGTATAGAACCAGTAACGTGAGCGTGGTATGATTATCTGAGTTTCGGATTCTATTATACCACGTTTTTGAACCGAAATCGCGTACCACGTTCCGCTTGTATAGAACCAGTAAGGCGAGCGTGGTACGATTATCTCAGTTTCGGATTCTATTATACCACGTTTTTTGGACCAAAGTCTTACTAGTTCTATGGAAACGGGACGTGGTACGCGACTTTGGTACCACGTTCCGTTCATATAGAACCAGTAAGGCGAGCGTGGTATGATTATCTCAGTCTCGGATTCTATTATACCAAGTTTCTATTGTACCGAAGTCGCGTACCACGTTCCGTTTGTATAGAGCCAGTGTAAGGCGAGCGTGCCACGGTTATCCCAGTCTCTGATTCTAGTATACCACGTTTTTGAACCGAAGTTGCGTACCGCGTTCCGTTTTTTAAAAAACCAGTAAGGCGAGCGTGGTATGATTATCCCAGTCTCTGCATCTATTATACCACGTTCCGTTTGTATAGAACCAGTAACGCGAGCGTGGTATGATTATCTCAGTTTCGGATTCTATTATACCACGTTTTTGAACCGAAGTCGCGTACCACGTTCCGTTTGTATAGAACCAGTAAGGCGAGCGTGGTACGATTATCCCAGTTTCGGATTCTATTATGCCACGTTTTTTGGACCAAAGTCTTACTAGTTCTATACAAACGGGACGTGGTACGCGACTCTGGTACCACGTTCCGTTCATATAGAAGTAGTAAGGCGAGCGTGGTATGATTATCTCAGTCTCGGATTCTATTATACCAAGTTTCTATTGTACCGAAGTCGCGTACCACGTTCCGTTTGTATAGAGCCAGTATGAGGCGAGCGTGCCACGGTTATCCCAGTCTCTGATTCTAGTATACCAATTTGACTTATTTTTGAAATTATGTTGATAATTTAATCGATTTTGATGTTTTATAGGCCGTATACAGGTACGCTTCTTAGGTTTAAAAACGTGGTATAATAGAATCCGATGTCGCGCACCACGTTCCGTTTGTATAGAACCAGAACGATTATTTCAGTCTCGAATTCTATTATACCACGTTTTTGAACCGAAGTTGCGTACCGTGTTCCGTTTTTTTAAAAAACCAGTAAGGCGAGCGTGGTATGATTATCTCAGTCTCTGAATCTATTATACCACGTTCCGTTTGTATAGAACCAGTAACGCGAGCGTGGTATGATTATCTCAGTTTAGGATTCTATTATACCACGTTTTTGAACCGAAGTTGCGTACCACGTTCCAGTAAGGCGAGTGTGGTATGATTATCTCAGTTTCGGATTCTATTATACCACGTGTTTGAACCGAATTTGCGTACCACGTTCCGTTTGTATAGAACCGGTAAGGCGAGCGTGGTACGATTATCTCAGTTTCGGATTCTATCATACCACGTTTTTTTTGGACCGAATGATTATCTCAGTTTCGGATTCTATTATACCACGTGTTTGAACCGAATTTGCGTACCACGTTCCGTTTGTATAGAACCGGTAAGGCGAGCGTGGTACGATTATCTCAGTTTCGGATTCTATTATACCACGTTTTTTTGGACCGAAGTCTTACTAGTTCTATGCAAACGGGACGTGGTACGCGACTCTGGTACCACGTTCCGTTCATATAGAACCAGTAAGGCGAGCGTGGTATGATTATCTCAGTCTAGGATTCTATTATACCAAGTTTCTATTGTACCGAAGTCGCGTACCACGTTCCGTTTGTATAGAGCCAGTATAAGGCGAGCGTGCCACGGTTATCCCAGTCTCTGATTCTAGTATACCACGTTTTTGAACCGAAGTTGCGTACCGCGTTCCGATTTTTAAAAAAAACCAGTAAGGCGAGCGTGGTATGATTATCCCAGTCTCTGAATCTATTATACCACGTTCCGTTTGTATAGAACCAGTAACGCGAGCGTGGTATGATTATCTGAGTTTCGGATTCTATTATACCACGTTTTTGAACCGAAATCGCGTACCACGTTCCGCTTGTATAGAACCAGTAAGGCGAGCGTGGTACGATTATCTCAGTTTCGGATTCTATTATACCACGTTTTTTGGACCAAAGTCTTACTAGTTCTATGGAAACGGGACGTGGTACGCGACTTTGGTACCACGTTCCGTTCATATAGAACCAGTAAGGCGAGCGTGGTATGATTATCTCAGTCTCGGATTCTATTATACCAAGTTTCTATTGTACCGAAGTCGCGTACCACGTTCCGTTTGTATAGAGCCAGTGTAAGGCGAGCGTGCCACGGTTATCCCAGTCTCTGATTCTAGTATACCACGTTTTTGAACCGAAGTTGCGTACCGCGTTCCGTTTTTTAAAAAAACAGTAAGGCGAGCGTGGTATGATTATCCCAGTCTCTGAATCTATTATACCACGTTCCGTTTGTATAGAACCAGTAACGCGAGCGTGGTATGATTATCTCAGTTTCGGATTCTATTATACCACGTTTTTGAACCGAAGTCGCGTACCACGTTCCGTTTGTATAGAACCAGTAAGGCGAGCGTGGTACGATTATCCCAGTTTCGGATTCTATTATGCCACGTTTTTTGGACCAAAGTCTTACTAGTTCTATACAAACGGGACGTGGTACGCGACTCTGGTACCACGTTACGTTCATATAGAACTAGTAAGGCGAGCGTGGTATGATTATCTCAGTCTCGGATTCTATTATACCAAGTTTCTATTGTACCGAAGTCGCGTACCACGTTCCGTTTGTATAGAGCCAGTATGAGGCGAGCGTGCCACGGTTATCCCAGTCTCTGATTCTAGTATACCAATTTGACTTATTTTTGAAATTATGTTGATAATTTAATCGATTTTGATGTTTTATAGGCCGTATACTGGTACGCTTCTTAGGTTTAAAAACGTGGTATAATAGAATCCGATGTCGCGCACCACGTTCCGTTTGTATAGAACCAGTACGATTATTTCAGTCTCGTATTCTATTATACCACGTTTTTGAACCGAAGTTGCGTACCGCGTTCCGTTTTTTTAAAAAAACCAGTAAGGCGAGCGTGGTATGATTATCTCAGTCTCTGAATCTATTATACCACGTTCCGTTTGTATAGAACCAGTAACGCGAGCGTGGTATGATTATCTCAGTTTAGGATTCTATTATACCACGTTTTTGAACCGAAGTTGCGTACCACGTTCCAGTAAGGCGAGTGTGGTATGATTATCTCAGTTTCGGATTCTACTATACCACGTGTTTGAACCGAATTTGCGTACCACGTTCCGTTTGTATAGAACCGGTAAGGCGAGCGTGGTACGATTATCTCAGTTTCGGATTCTATCATACCACGTTTTTTTGGACCGAATCTTACTACATGTAGTTCTATGCAAACGGGACGTGGTACGCGACTCTGGTACCACGTTCCGTTCATATAGAACCAGTAAGGCGAGCGTGGTATGATTATCTCAGTCTCGGATTCTATTATACCAAGTTTGAATTGTACCGAAGTCGCGTACCACGTTCCGTTTGTATAGAGTCAGTATAAGGTGAGCGTGCCACAGTTATCCCAGTCTCTGATTCTAGTATACCGCGTTTTTGAACCGAAGTTGCGTACCTTGTTCCGTTTTTTTTAAAAAACCAGTAAGGCGAGCGTGGTATGATTATCCCAGTCTCTGAATCTATTATACCACGTTCCGTTTGTATAGAACCAGTAACGCGAGCGTGGTATGATTATCTCAGTTTCGGATTCTATTATACCACGTTTTTGAACCGAAGTCGCGTACCACGTTCCGCTTGTATAGAACCAGTAAGGCGAGCGTGGTACGATTATCTCAGTTTCGGATTCTATTATACCACGTTTTTTGGACGAAGTCTTACTAGTTCTATGGAAACGGGACGTGGTACGCGACTTTGGTACCACGTTCCGTTCATATAGAACCAGTAAGGCGAGCGTGGTATGATTATCTCAGTCTCGGATTCTATTATACCAAGTTTCTATTGTACCGAAGTCGCGTACCACGATATGTTTGTATAGAGCCAGTGTAAGGCGAGCGTGCCACGGTTATCACAGTCTCTGATTCTAGTATACCACGTTTTTGAACCGAAGTTGCGTACCGCGTTCCGTTTTTTAAAAAAAACAGTATGGCGAGCGTGGTATGATTATCCCAGTCTCTGAATCTATTATACCACGTTCCGTTTGTATAGAACCAGTAACGCGAGCGTGGTATGATTATCTCAGTTTCGGATTCTATTATACCACGTTTTTGAACCGAAGTCGCGTACCACGTTCCGTTTGTATAGAACCAGTAAGGCGAGCTGGTACGATTATCTCAGTTTCGGATTCTAATTATACCACGTTTTTTGGACCAAAGTCTTACTAGTTCTATGGAAACGGGACGTGGTACGCGACTCTGGTACCACGTTCCGTTCATATAGAACCAGTAAGGCGAGCGTGGTATGATTATCTCAGTCTCGGATTCTATTATACCAAGTTTCTATTGTACCGAAGTCGCGTACCACGTTCCGTTTGTATAGAGCCAGTATAAGGCGAGCGTGCCACGGTTATCCCAGTCTCTGATTCTAGTATACCACGTTTTTGAACCGAAGTTGCGTACCGCGTTCCGTTTTTTAAAAAACCAGTAAGGCGAGCATGGTATGATTATCCCAGTCTCTGAATCTATTATACCACGTTCCCTTTGTATAGAACCAGTAACGCGAGCGTGGTATGATTATCTCAGTTTCGGATTCTATTATACCGCGTTTTTGAACCGAAGTCGCGTACCACGTTCCGTTTGTATAGAACCAGTAAGGCGAGCGTGGTACGATTATCTCAGTTCCGGATTCTATTATACCAGGTTGTTTGGACCGAAGTCTTACTAGTTCTATGCAAACGGGACGTGGTACGCGACTTTGGTACTACGTTCCGTTCATATAGAACCAGTAAGGCGATCGTGGTATGATTATCTCAGTGTCGGATTCTATTATACCAAGTTTCTATTGTACCGAAGTCGCGTACCACGTTCCGTTTGTATAGAGCCAGTATAAGGCGAGCGTACCACGGTTATCACAGTCTCTGATTCTAGTATACCAATTTGGCTTATTTTTAAAATTATGTTGACAATTTAATCCATTTTGATGTTTTATAGGCCGTATACTGGTACGCTTCTTAGTTTTAAAAAGGTGGTATAATAGAATCCAATGTCGCGCACCACGTTCTGTTTGTATAGAACCAGTACGATTATCTGAGTCTCGTATTCTATTATACCACGTTTTTGAACCGAAGTTGCGTACCGTGTTCCGTTTTTAAAAAACCAGTAAGGCGAGCGTGGTATGATTATCCCAGTCTCTGAATCTATTATACCACGTTCCGTTTGTATAGAACCAGTAACGCGAGCGTGGTATGATTATCCCAGTCACTGAATCTATTATACCACGTTTTTTTGTACCGAAGTCGCGCACCACGTTCCATTTGTGCCACGGTTATCCCAGTCTCTGATTCTAGTATACCACTCCTTTATTTACCGAAGTCGCGCACCATATTCCGTTTGCATAGAACACATAAGACGAGCGTGCTACGATTATATCAGTCTCGGATTCTATTATACCACGTTTTTATACCACGTTTGTATGGAATATATAATCATTACAATTTGGAAAATTTGCTTCAAATAATGTAAATCCCAATAATTAAAAAGGACGTGGTACCAAAGTCGCGTACCACGTTTCAATTGTACAGAAGCAGTAATGTGAGGTTGATTGGGTTATCCCCGCTTCGGATTCTAATATATCAAGAAGTTTGTTTTACACAATATTGTTAACGGTATGGTAATTAACGGGCCGATCGGCTATTTGTATTGTAATTTATTTTAACATAAAGTGAAAAAAGGGTCTATAAAACAACAAAATGGATTAAATAATCAAAATAATTTGAAAAATAAGCATTATATAATTTAAAATAAGTCAAAGTCGCGTACCACGTTTCGTTTGTATAGAAACAGTAAATGAACTTGGTACTGTTATCTCAGCCTCAGATTCTATTGTACCACGTTCTTTTTACTTATCAACTCACTGTTCTTTCGTGTCATTCTCATTCTTTATTATACCACGTTTTTAACTGCTACGTTGTAGTATATCTACGCAGTCGTGCAATATACCACGTGGGGCCTTTTTAAATAGGTAACAATAACGTGTACACCGTATATTAATGGCGATTATTTTAACCGACTGATTGAATTGTATTATATTAAATATCAAGTGTAAATATGATCTATAAATAGTATAAAACATTGAAATTATTTAAATAATTAATGTAATTTCCAAAATTAGCTTTTAAACGGGTAAAATCACCATAATTAAAAAGAACGTGGTACCAAAATCTCGTACCACGTTACATTTGTATAGAAGCAATAGGGACGAGCGTGGTATTTTGGAGCGTGGTATTTAGCCACTGCCATTAAAATTGATTCATATCTTTGATTTTAAAATTGTAACTATGTCTAACTAAGCATGGGCATTATTTTTATCTATTTTATAATGTATGTATGTGACTGAAAGTTTAAACGGCCACACCCAGGGTCATAAATTCGTCACAATGCCAACACGTCACGAATTGTTTCAAAAAACCAAAATCCTGTGTATTGATATCTCTATTTTAAAAATAACAAACTAAAGATTGGTCTTCATATAAGTTCATTACCAACCGGTTTCACAACATAGTGATGGTGATCATCAGGGTAACTTTTACGGGTAATTATCTCATGGGTATGCAAAGTTGAATGTTTTTGTGTCACTCACGTTTTTTTCTGCTATTTTTCGTTAATCTTAAAATTTAAACATATTGTATTCAACTCATCTTTATTTTTACACTAAATTCAACAAAGAAATTAGGATTTATTTAATATTAACATATTTTATAAGTATCAGACATAGGAGAATGAGTGCCTATGGGTATGATTTTTAATGTCACTAACACTACACGTAATTTTAAGATTGATCTTTCCTATACTGATTAAAAAGATAATCAATCCAATCAGGGTGAATAATCACCTACCAGGACTATTGTTAGCTATGATATACAACAGAGTCGTTGGGTGTAGTTGTATAATCCTTAAAATTCAAATTTTAAATTGTCACTCTCAAAATGCTCAACACCGTAACACTGACAGTTTTCCCGCGGTAAAAATTAACTATAGAGGCGCGGGTGACTTCACCACGTGTCATCGGCCATCTATGTCAGTCTGGTCTGGGCCTGCTAGAAAAAAGCTCTCTTAAGATCATAGATTTACAGATAAACCCAATCAAAGTTCTAAATTTGCATGCGTGTATTAATTCATAATCAACACCGTTACGCAGTTTTCTTTCATTTATACCCGATTGGATCAGAAACAATGTATATATTTGAATTTAGAATGGTGTACGGATACCTGACGTACACTAACGGCGTTTCTCACACATGCGCTCTTGGTTCAAAACATCATAAACCACGTCGTTCTCAACACCGTAACGCTCAACTCCGTAACGTTAACTTTTGTGACGGTGTTGAGAAACCATTAGGGTATTGAGGTTTGGTTCACCAATGCTTAAATTGAATCTTATATTATTATCAACATAATTATGTAGAAAAAGATGGAGTTCCTTTAACATAACACTATATATTAAACAACCAATAAGCGATGATACAATCAATAAATAATAATAATAGGGAGTCTTATAATGGACTAAAATCCACATCACAATGGCGAAAGGCTTATATCCGTAAATAAAACAACATATCCGTATCTACAACAATTACATATAATTAACACTTTCATTTCAGAATGACCTTGAGTGCTTAAGAACGGGCACAAAGATACAAAGATAAGAAAAAGGCCGAATTTCTGCCCACTAATAATTCCTTCGAAGATCAAAAGTTGTATGAGACTGTGAAAAGATATCGGACAAATAATAAAAAAAAATTGATTGCCACAAGATAAGAGAACGCGAAAGAAAAACAGAAAAAGTCTGTATATTACTATGTTTTTATAAGGTATAGAAGGAGTAAAAACATGGGAATGTACGAACTATTTCTATTTTCCTCGTGTTCTCTTATCTAATGACACTCAATTACTTTATTAAATTGTCAGATATCCTTTTGCAGTCCCATAATAACAACTTTTGGTCTTCGAAGGAGTTATTAGTGAGCAGAAATACCGCTGTGTATCTGCAATCACTCTTCATTTCTGTCAGTTATATAGAGGGATAACTCGTGTTTTTCTTTTGCGTTCGCCGCTTCCCATTCATCAAACATCCATTGCTCATCTATCGTAGTAATGATCTCCATGTTAAAATTATATTTGAAATGTATTTAACCAGTTCTATCACTGACTGACACCAATATCACCCATTATCTATGATAACCTTACATGGGCATAATTAAAAAGGCAGACGAAGACGGGGTTGAAGTGTCTACCATGCAACCCATTGGCATAAATAAATTTATCTGGCCATCTCAACTTGATAGGCCTATCACATGGTATGAATATACCAAAGTAATAAGTCTCGTTCGTGAACCAAAACAAATCAGCACCAGGCGTGAGATTTTTTAAAATAGAGAGGTTTGGGCTGAAGTTGCAAAACTATATTAAAAACAACTCAATTGATTGGTAAGATCATATCCAACAGTACATGTGTCCGGAATAAAATGTTCAATAAATTACTTGTTCGTGAAAGGTTAATATATCAAAATGGCTATCGCAAATATTTTTGACTAAAGAAGAAAACTGCTCTGTAAACATATTTGTTTTACAGTGTTCAGCGTTACTGTTTGTTATAAAATGAAATCATTAAGTTAAACGCCCCACTGGGCTAATAAAGATGGGCATGCACCTATTCTTATTTGATACCAACTGACATGGGTTCTTTTAGTGTGCAAGCCAATAAATACACGAGAACTCGGTTTTCCATCCCATCCGAATGACTTGCAAGTCGCCGTGGCTCTCCTGTGTGTTATATAAACCTACCAATTTAAAAGTACCCCCTCTGGTTATTGTTATTTTTTATAAAAAAATTGATATAAGGGCATATGTTATCTCAACACCGTCACGAAAGTCAACACCGTCACGGCAATTCAACACCGTCACAGTGGGCAAAAATCATTCATTGCTACTGTTTTTAAGTTAAGTAACCATTTTATAGGCGGGCAGAAATATTAGTTGACCAATTTGTGCTACTTAAATCAAGAAATCAAATGCAAAATCATTTCTTTTACTGAGATAAACTAAAATACAATTACCAAAAATGGTGTTTATTGAGGCCAGTGGTACAAACCACAAATTACAACAAAGAAATTATACCGGTAGAAAATGAAATATTATTTTTGAACTGTAATCCAGGTTGTCTTTTCAGACAGGTAAATGTTTTCGCGTTTTCTAGTCGATTTAACACATTTTTTTGCCTATACAATACCGTTACGGTGTTGAGATTTTGTAACGCATGGTCCACCAAAAGCTAAAATTTTTGTGTTAAAATGCTAAAGACTGCATGGCAATTCATAACGTACGACGTAGAAGATACAAGTTGTTGAAATGGTGTCAAAAATATATTGGTTCGAGATGGTTCAAGAATCCGGAACATAAATTCCATGATTGCACACTCATGAGATAATTACCCTTACATTTGTGTTGCAAATGATAAAGCGTTAACATTGGCAAGGGGCGTAAATTCATGACGTCATGTCAGTAAATCAATATGTATATATAAGACGTCAACATGGTTGTGTTGTAAACAGTTCAATTTGGGGGTATGTCCTAGGCTTCAATAAAAAATCGTTCTTTGATTTTATTCAGCTTTTCATTTTCTGTACGCATTTTGTAGGCTATATATAGGACAGATTGTCAACTGGGATTCTTTGCGCACTCATCTATATGCGCGTTAAGGGATATAATATACACCATGGAGGTGTATATACAGCTCTATGCACCTATAATATGGGGTTTTAATTTGTTGTTTATGTAGCCTACTCGGACCCTTGCTCTCAGCACATCCCCCGTTTGACCAATATAGCCCTACTCTTCGATACAACTAGCGCATGTTATTACATATATTAGGTTTCTAGAGGCGCAAGACATATTTTCCATTATTTTGAATTTTGATTTGATATCTCTATCTTTGGTTTTAAATAACGATGTTGCTGGCTTTGGACCTGCAAAATGATTGCTTACCGGGCCGATTTGACTTGACCATTTACGGGGTCATTGATTCAGAAATATGGGATTTTCCCGCTTTTATTTCGAGCGATGTTGAAATGACCCAACTGTTTAATTTAGCCTGTCTCGATAGATTCCAATTTTGCAATATCTAATATTTTTTTGTTTATCAATAGCCTAACTCTGCCTAACCCTAATTACACATTCTGTCTCAAGGTCGTGTATTCTTTATTGTGTTCTTCAGTGGCGGATCCAGGATTTTCGGAAAGAGGGGGCGTGCTGCACCCACTTGGGAGCGCGAAGCCCGTCCCGTGATTTTTAAGTGGAACAAATGCCCACAAGGACTAATTTTATACTAGTATACTGTAAATTACGATTTCCTAAACTATTTTGTTATCCTTTCCCTTGAGAATATATTGAGCTAAAAATTGTTCGCCAACTAAAAAAATACTCCCTTTGGATCCGCGCATGTTCTTTATCACTTAAAAATGCACTGTGAAATCAGTAGGCCCTATCAGCAGGATCATGCAGGCTAGTTCGTGCGTCTGAATGCATGGAAAATGGGATTCAACATAAGGGAAATTGAATTCGAGCCAATCAAGCTCGGCTCTCACGTGTCAAGTTACCGCCTAGTCCTCCGAATAAGGCAAAAAACCGAGCTAGTATAGTAGCGCGGCATATGATAATCGAATAGATAGCCAGTCATGGTATTTGAAATGGATTTAGCTGTGTAGATTTGAATGAAGGAATGCATGACCATAGGCCTACAATACAAAATTCCCATTTTCTTCAGCAGGCTAAGTTCATTCCCGCTTGTTGTAGAAGAACTGGAATGCCATGATTTTATTTTCTGTAAGCCCAGCAGGTCATCACTTACTTATAAGTTATAAACGAATACCAACTGACCTGGACTATATATTGTTTTTTGTTTGTTGTTGTTATTTTTTTTTATAATTTTTTTTTTTTTTTTTTTTGGGGGGGGGGGGCATTTTAGTTCTTTACTGACTGTATACTTACCGGGTTTATCTATCAGTTACTGTGATAATGTCATTATCTATAGACAGGTCTATATCAGTTTCACCAATCAACGACCTTTCTACACTTACTATAATAGACGTGAAAATGTGTTTTGTAATTGATCACACTGACTATGAGCATGTACTAATAATGATTGCATGGTATCATTTCATAGCTCAAGGCCATTTTGTCAGATTAAAACCTTTTTTTAAGTCTACCTAAAGCAATTAAGTTCTTTCATCAGACATCATTCTGTGTATCTCAAAATGACCTAGTTTGTGTCGAGTGGACGTTAAACCCCATCGCCAATCTGATTAAAACACAGTTTTTTTACAGTTCAAAATTTAGTTTTTACATGTCTTTACTACTCGAAAGTATAAAAAAAAACGAAACGAAATATAGATCTATATTTTAATTAGATTGACCCCATCTCTCTCTCTCTCTCTCTCTCTCTCTCTCTCTCTCTCATATATTTGGAACAGCGATTGGAGATTTGTGACCCTATTTATGGTGAAAAGTGTAAATAAACCAGAATTAATAATAAAATCAACCCGTTGTAATTATATTGTCTCCCTTGTATGTTTTTAGTAATTTTCCCACAATTAAAACACTTTCAAAACTCACTTATCGTGACAAATAATTGTATTTTGTTGAAAAAGATATATTTCAATATAGACAACATAATAACAGGGTGTAAGAATTTGGTATGGAAGCAAAAAACTACCATTCATAATTTCTATTTTTCGCCCGAAAGCTATACTACTGTTTATACATGCTAAAATGACTCGAAAATATATGCGCACGTTGGTCGCTGCCTTCGTATTGCGTCCAATGGAAAGGGCGTTAATCTCCTCGTCATCGGCGCTCAACAAATGTCACTGGCTGATATGGGCATGTTGGTCGCTGCCTTCGTATTGCGTCCAAAGGAAGGGGGCCTTGGGCCTGATAGAGTTGTAATACAGGCTCTTTGACATAGGCAGATTGTTATGTGCAACCTCTTTGACCCTGTAATGCAACTTTTTTGACATCGGCGGTTTGTAATTCAGACATTTTAACCTCTTTAAACATGTAATGCAGCCACTTTGATTTTGTGGGTTTGCAATGCAGTAGGCCTACGTATGTTTGAATCTGTAGATTTGTAATGTAAATTTGATTCTCGGGTCTGTAATGCCGAACCTTTAGGTTATTGTAAGGTATTTGAATAATAAATTACAGAGCAAATTTCGTTACCCAAGGCCTCCCTTTACTTTTTTACCAAATTTTGACATCGGTTTGGGCATACTGATAACTAAAATCTAACTCACAACCGTACCCCTGCCTATCGCTTGGACATTAAACCCTAACCCCAACCCAATTGCAAAAATAGTCTATTTATGAAAATATTCCCCGGCTTTATATGCGAGTTGTTTTATTCGATATCTTTTCCATTCCAACTATTTTTGTAATATGTTGTTGATTCGTTGGATTTCCCGATACCGCGTTATTTTAGATCATAAGGTCTAGGTCTATTGCCTAAGTCACGTAGCTTGGTTTTAATTTCCAACTTATACGTGACAAGAAACTTAGGGTCGCCAGTAAACCCCGCGGGTTAATTCTCCACCCCTGCCCCCCACCCCTCATTGCTGAAGACATCCCCGCGCGAGCGAATTATTGAAATAAGCTGAAGCAGAACTATGTTAGTGCCTAAGTTTGTGTAGAGTGGACGTTAAACCTCATTTAATTATCTCCCGATTAATTGGATAAAATCTATTTCTAAATACTAGTATCCCCGAGGATAGAGCCTATAAGGGAGATAACTACATTATATTACGACAAATGATGCAAGGCTTTGTAATGTGTTATAATTTCATACGAACCAGAGATATCTCTCGTTGGTTTCTTATAAACAAATATCAATTAATATCGTTACTAAGGAGCACACGGTATGTATAATTAGGCCTAATCAGGTTATCAGGCAGACAGAAATACACTGACGTATGTTACTAATTTTAGTAACACATATTGCACAAGGGACATGAAATAACGGTATATAATCGACGTGTGGCGAATGAGTATAAAGTCTTGTTTCTAAGTCTTATATGAAAATGGTTTGTTATTGCTGAATGATATAAGGTAAATGTATAAATGCTATTTTTCAAATGGAAAACCATTAAGAACATGAATAACGAACATTATTATCCACAGTCATTAGTCTTAACGATACCTCTGTGAAACAGATTGGTAATTATCTATCAAAATTTTAAAGCATATAAATCTAGTTGCTACGACATTCCGGATTTTTTTTACGGAGAAAAAAGGCATGTGTACGATCCAAATACTCTTATCGCATTCTATAGATAATTAAATTATCTTTTATGAGCATTTTCAATGCTGATTAATTAATAAGGTTAAAATAGCGACGCTTGGATTGGACGAGCTGCCGTCGAGAGTTGAACTTTTTCCCGACTACCTCAAACAAGGGTGGAATTTCATTCAAGACAAAACCGTAATCTAATTCACGAAAACAATCAATTGTTTAACAGTTTGAGTAGGTTTAATGAGTGTTGTGTTTTACATGTGACGGGACTGGGGCGGTAGTGATAACCCCTTTGTAGTACGTGTTCTTAATCGCATTAAAACACAGATCCTATTTCGTTTCGTTTATAGTTATATTTGTCTTTACCAACCTAGGGCCTTGAAGAGTTGTTATATAAAAGGCGTTCTAGATGATGTGAGGGATTAGCCAATGAAAATGTCTGTTACGTCGAGTTATTGCCGTTCTCTGAACGGAACTGTGGGTACCCCCCCCCCAAAAAAAAAAAAAACAAAAAAAACAAAAAAAAAAACGTCAACGCTGTTTGACCCTGACGCGCCCTGTCAGTACAATTGATCATATCTTCAAACATCGGAATTATAGAAATAAAACGAAACGAATTATAGATCTGTATTTTAATCAGATGGAGATCAAGGTGTACGAGGGGATAAGTAACTATGGTTCATTGTCAGGGGCATGGTGTCCATGATTTTGCACGAGGAACAAAGGGGGGGGGGGTGTCACTCCTAGTTCGACCGGGTAATATTGGATGAGAACAAAACCCTGCCCTGCACCCCCCCAAACAATATTTAAAGTGCGGGGAGGGGGGGGTCATTCCTAGTGCCGCCGGGTAATATTGGGCAGCGTGGAACATGCTAGAGTCGTTTTGTGGCATATCCGACCCGCGGTAAATGTTTGATATGGGTTAATTTATAAGCATGATTGTGATTATAATGTTGAAAACTTCATTGAAACCTTGTGGGTTTTTTTTACCACTTGCGTGGGATGCACAAATCAAGGAGGCGCAATAATAACTCAAAACTATGACGCAAAGCAAGTCATCCCGCCCCACCCCACCCTTAACTCCTGTCCATGATAATTGTTATTTTATATTTACAGTATACAATGTGTTAGCTTAGTTAAACAGAAGAAAAAGAAAATGGAGAATTGATTTGACAAAATTAGTGATATAACACCGAATAATGAAAAATTCAAACATTTCGTACAAGACAAGAATGTGTAAGGTGTATTGACAATGTTGTAAAATCAGCTGTAGATATCAAATTGCTTATATTTTAATATAAACATTCTAATGATTCTCGAAGAAACAGACATATCATATTATAAAATATTCCACTGGAAGAAAATGTCTAGAAAACGCAACAAATGTCCAGACTATTATTGTAGCAACACGACTGATGCGACCATGTGTGTTTTAGTGTGTGCTAAACATAAAAACATGTGATCAGCAGGAAATGGAATAAAATTCGAGCAGAATATGTGAGCATTTTGGAATCTATTTTGAAAAGTAAGTTTACAGTCAGGACCTTCGAAGGTTTTTTTTCCAATAATATGTGTTTATTCCTTTATCAACTGTGCTGTTGACAATCCCCACAGCACCCCAACAACCCACTCGGCAAATCTCGGCAGATTCCGTAAACTACATCTAGCCTCGGCTGTATGACAGTAAGTGATATGTACCTACGCCCATACATTTGCGATGCGGCTACCGGTTTACTTTAACCGGAAAACTTGACGCTATTACACAAATTGGGAACCTATTCGGCTAGCGACCTATTCGACCGATCGAGCAGCAACCTGTTCGTTGGAAACCTATTTAGAATAAAGACAACAGTCGCCTTACTTAACTCATCTATTTATCAACCAATAAAATCCAAGTAGAATATATTATTTTTTATCCATTCCTTTAGCTCAGAATAGAAGTGTAATTTCGCCAGCTGGATCGGTCGAATAGGTCGCCAGCCAAATAGGTCGCCAACCCGTGTTCGGAATGTGCGCACAAGTAGTTCCAATATGGCGGAATCTATCATACAGCCGAGTTTAGATTGTCCGAAATCTTCCGAGGTTTGCCTAGTGCCCAACAACCCAATATGAATTTCGATCCGATGGGCGTGTAAAGTTCAACCAATAAAGTCGCCGACGACTGTTTCGTTGTCAGGGCTTAGGCCACTCTAAACTGTACTCCACTTGGTTATTTTTTATGACCCCAACACTAACAAAATCCAAAATATCAAGGGAAGGGGGGGGGGCATGGGTGGCCGAATGGTTAGCGTTCACACGCTGTATCATACGGCTTGCCATTGAGTCAACTGGCGTGGTTTCGAATCCCCGGTTGTACGTGGCAAGGAGTAGGATCGCCTGTCCAACCTCGTGGGTTTTCTTCGGGTACTCCGGTTTCCTCCCACCGTCAAAAATCTCTGCAAGCGAATTATAGAAATAAAATTAAACGTTAGTCCTGAAATGACCTAGTTTGTGTCAAGTGGACGTTAAACCCATTTCTCTCTCTCTCGCTCTCTCTCTCTCCAAAATATCAACGGTAGATACCCCCCCCCCCCAGTTTGGACCCAATGGTACTGAAAAGAGGCTTTGTCCAACAGTTATAGGTGGCGCTGGCCTTTTTATTAGGTTGATCGGAATTTTCCGGCGTGGTTTCTCTTGTCAGTGGTGCAGGAGGGAGAGTCTGACAAGGAAACCGGTCTAGTCGTACTGGTTGGACAAAAACCAAGGTCTCGTGTACACATTGGCGTGCTCGTTAAAGGTCTCTTGGTAATCGGAATTCGATATAAGAGTATGTCATATTGCCGCTGCCCGGGGGCGAAATTTTCCCACAGCACCGTGTATGGCTTATGTCCGTCTTCATTAACAAAGTCAGAACATAACAATAAGACGTTAAACCCCATTTCATTCATTTCATTTCATTTCCTTTTCCTGGTATATCGTTGGCAGGGAATTCTATATAATTGTCAATGCACCATATCTTTGAACCTATTTGGAATGATATTAATGATTTTTGGGTATTTTAATATATAAAAGGCACACCCGTTCAAATTTTCTCTATATTAGTTTATAGAGAATTCAATATTCAGTAATAGTCTTAGAGTAAATATAATCAACTAGTAACATCTGTGATTAATTACAGGTGTGCATTTTTAAATAATAGATTTTTTTCCTTTTGTGAGGTAATGTATACCCTTCGATTTTGTTAATGATACTATTTCTTTTTTTTTTCACTTTCAGGTTATGTTCGTGGAATTCTTAGACTTTAGGTGTTGAATAGAAGTCCAACTTTAAATTTTGAATTGATACAGACCTACCTGATTTTCTTTAAGGCAGAATTTAAATCAACAAATAGAAATATTTTAATAAGCCAACGACGAATATTAGGCTCCCTTTAAATTATTTTGAACCTGCAATTAACTAAATTAGGCCAAAGTCCCATCTTGTTTCTCTTTATAATGAGTCGGTCCGGTTTTTCACGCAACATGTTTATATCAGCAAAAGCTTTCAAAATGGATTCCAGGTGTCAGAAAAGGCGGGAAAGGGGGGATTTCCCTGTTAGGACTGCGAGTGTCCTTATTATTGGGAAATCCCTCCAACTCGCCTTTCTGATGGATAAAATGGTGAATTATACGACATTCCCTGTCATGACATCATCTTTTTCGTCAATGACTTCATATATATTAAATGCTATTCAATGTTTCAGGAACCCAAAAGCATATACCGAAAGGTATGGCGCTGAAAATTCAGAATACTCCCTATTCAAGAATTATTTAGAACAAGTTCCTCGAATAAATTTCGCAGTCGCAAAAATAGACAAGTCTATTACGTTTAACAATGAAAAATTAGTCGAATTAAGCAATTATAGCCAATTAAAGCAATTTGCGCGCGAATTCGAGAGGTATGAATTGAATTCAAACGGTATTGAAATCGAATTCTCGTGTGACAATGACTCGGATGAACCGCACGAAAATCAAAATTTTATTCGTTCTTTACGACCGGAAGCTACACAAAGCCTTAATTATAACGGACGACTGAAACATCTCGAATTCGAGATCAGTGAACCTAATTCATATGATATAAACGAAAATGAAATTGAATTTTCGCGCAACTACGACTCGGATGAAGCTCATGAATATCAATATTCTGATCATTCTAGTCAAAGGGGAGCTACCAAACAGATTAATGAAATTACATCTGAAAAAGAAATTTGCTGCTTGACCAAACAAAAACCCGAACTGTTCAACATTGAGCCGCTTCTATCACTGTTACTTACAAAAGATCAATTAATGAGAAATGTTTGCGTTGCGTCCTTGTCTGCATTTCTGCGAAGGTTAAGAATTAAACACAAAATTACTGAATACAGAGAAAAACAGAACAGGCGAGATTCAAACGAAATATTTTGCAAAAATCTTCTCTTAAAAGATCGAAATGGAAACTTCTATTATTTAATTTGTAATGAAAATAAAACCGTCAACATGAAAAAGACCGCGAAACTTTTAGGCGCTTACAGAAACTTGTCATTTGCTTCTTTGGATGAAACATATGACCTTCTTCACTTGAAAAGCGGGGAAATAACTCCATTTGCTTTAATGCATAAGACTGCCACGTGTATTAAAGCTTCTATAACAACGGATATCATCCTCGACGAAGGGGCACTTCTGAATTTTCACCCATTTGATTCGAAATTGACCTTGGCTATAACCTTGAATGACCTTCAAAAGTATTTGACTTCTTTTAATCACGAATTACATTTTCTTACTTTGTAACATATAAAGTTCATTAATTGTAAAAACTGTACGATTCTGAATTTGTATTTTATTTTCCACACCCACTAAAATATTAGAGAAACATTAAATGGATTTTTTTTGTTATTTCATTGCATGCAATATTATGGAAATTAAATTCAATGGAGTTTAATGTCCTACTTTTCTGTACCAACAGGGAAATAACGAGAGAGAGAGAAATGGGGTTTAACGTCCACTCGACTCAAACTAGGTAATTTTGGGACTAACATATGGTTTCATTTTGTTTCAATAATTCGCTTGCGCGTAGGGGTCTTATTTTTTAGCAGTGGGAGGAAACCGGAGTGTCCAGAGGAAACCCACGAGGTTAAGAAGGCGCCCCTATCTCCATGCCACATACGCTCACACCAGGGCTCGAAACCACAACCGCAAGCCAGAGGTGACCGGCCAGCTAGAGGTCGAAGCGCGGCACTCTAGACCACTAGGCCATCCCAATGGACATAAGTCATGTCATGTGCTGTGGGGAGACATGTTGCACGCAATCTAATTGAAATACAGATATATTATTTCGTTTCGTTTTTTAAATACTTGTATGGCCAGTACTACATAAAGATCTGACCAGTTGTGGTGGAAGGTCAGCTATGGGTCATGTGAGCGGCGTTTGACCGTATGACATAGACTTTGATCAACCAATAAGCGTTGATGTTTCTAGTGGCATAGGCACAGTTCCATGCACTGCACACCAAGAACTCGTCGTAACAGATCGTTCCATTGGCTAATCTCTCATATCAACCAGAAGGCAGGTTATTTAATAACTCTTCCAGTTCCTAGTGTAGTAAAGACAAGTAAAACGAAATTTTGTAGTATAAAATTCGAAACGAAATAGAATCAGATTGTTTTGCACGTTTCCTCGTTCAATCCCAACTGTCAATAGATCTGTTAACCTTACGCTAAGATTTACGTCATATGTGGCTAGACACTGTTCATTGCCTGGCCCTGAATCTGTCCAATACCACTGACAACGGAAACCATGCCGAAAATGCAGATTAGTAAGACGGCGCATCAGGGGCGGATATAGATGGGGTTTTAAAACCGAAATTGAAAAAGAACTACCAGGGTTCCAAGTATATTATTCTTTATCTATACTTTAAGCTTAGATGGCTCCTCTACTTCTAATTCTTCAACAGGCGTTTCTATTATTATTTCTGGTGGTCGAACAGAGTTATCCCCCGCTGGTTCATCGCCCTCATATCTAGCGGGGGGTGTCGTTTTTATGATCTCGCGCAGCAGCTGGGAAACGTCTCGGACCAGGCTCGCGTCTTCATTCCTACATAATCTCCATAGCTGTAACAGCCCGTCTGTTCTTTGGACTTTCTTCAATATCGTATCCAAATCTTCCTTGGGTAGATATTGTGACAGGACCGTCTTCGTGTAAGCACCATGGCAACAGAAAGTAACGTTACAAACGAACCCAATCAAGGTCACAATAGCGGCGAAGGCAAACCAAAGACTTAACAAAACGAAATAGTTCTCGTACACGCTGTTAATAGCAATCCTACACATTTGTGTATACACTTGGCGGTTGGAATGCATTTGGACATAAGTTTCGCAAAGAACAGTTTTAGGAAAACCTTCATCTGTGTAAGGAATATTAACGACGTCATTTGCCGATGTGTTGTAACTGGCGACATGACTTTGATCCCTGAAGTGGAACTTTATGAACAGAAGTTGGAGAACCAGGTTGACAAGGATCAGGAACTTGATGATTAGAAAGCAGAATGTCTGTGTGTTGTGTGACGCAGAATCGAAAATAGTTTCCGCGATCTCGGCAGCAACATGCTTCCCACCTTCTGTTACCTTCCTGTCATGGCTTGGTCTGTCAGGGTTAAAATATCGCTTAGCAACATGCCGTAGACCTTGTGGAATGCTAAACAAAAGTAACATGATAAAAAGCAAAAACGGTATCCAATCGTGAGGCGACGTCATGAGTGGTTCATCACTTGTCAACTTGTCGTCTGCTCCGGGGGTGGGGTCCAGATTGGGCCTATATTTGCCTTTTAGCCAACAGGATTCATGAATTAAGTAGGCGTGCGAATTCGTCATATGTGACGATACAAAACATGTTATGGCAGACCGGATGAACAAAGTTCGAACAACAATAAAGAAGAGAGCAGGAAGGGCGATGAAGATGGCACTCCAGAAGTAATTAAAATCATCGGTAAAATTGCTTGACCTCCTTTTTCCTCCCGAAAAACTTAGAACCATCATGTTGATCAAACATTCTAAAAAGAAAGAAAACATTGCTTTGAAAAATTATTAGATTTTAAGAACACACATCTTTTGGGGAAAGGTTTGTTATTAAGCCAATCTGTATGTTGAAATTACTTAAGCGCTTCAAGGGGAAAGCACACGAAAAGCCATGGTTAATGTCCATGGAAGCACAAAGACACATAAGGGTACTGCAAGGGAAAGTGCCTAGTCGTTCGCGTGGGACGAAAAACCACAGTCCCATGAACATGTTGGTGTGCAAGTAATAATATCTGATAAAGAATAGCCGTTAATGCAGATACCAGTGTAAAATTTCCCCCACTACACAATCCATTCCCTTTTTTATTGCAACGGTGGGTTGCAAATATGAAGAGGTTAAATATACACCATTTCAACTGCTCTATGGATCACACTAGGTCGTCTGTTGAAAGCTATGGTTAGAACTTGATTGTAAGAGCTAAATAGGTTTAAAATCACCAAAAATTGGATGGCGGGCTTTCAACGCACACCAGACCGCTGTCGATTTACTGTGGTACGCCTGATCACTTCTGACCTGTTAGCTATCAAACCTCCCTGGGAATCCGTAACAAAATCTTGCCCCTCGCGCTGCAATAGTTCTAAAATGTCACTGTAAGAAAGAAAACACGTCTTACCGTATGTAACATGAAGTCTTTTGTTGAGTATATCAAGGACACCCAATTGCTGTAGGTTTGATAGCTTGTCAGTCTATAAGTCTAATTATACGAATCGGCATAACAACACTAAAAGCAATTAAAGCGACAACCCCTTCAGCCCAAGCTCTGAAATTGGTTACTAATTTTCCTCGTTCTTCGCAGAAATTTTACCGTTTGTTTAAAAAGGCACATAACAAAGGATACTCTATAGATATAGTCTCAACCGTTATCGGATACAAAGCCTTGACTTTGACCAAAACGAATATTGTTAGTTTGGACAAAATAGCAGACGTTATGCAGATGGTAAATGGTAACGAAGTGTCTGACCTTTTCCGTACACAATTCGTGGAATGACTGGTGTCTCAGTCACTGTATAGTTAACAATGACTTATCTCGACCCACCAGGACTTGTCTCAGACCACCAGTTAACGGGTCAATAATTTCTTGTCTCAGCCCATCACTAGTTATCAACTATTTGTTTCCGGCCATCGGTCTACAGCTACTTGTCTCAGTTCCACATAACAATGACTTACTCCACAAGTTAATAATAACTTGTCTTAAGACAATTGACTGGGGTGATCGAGACTATGTATTAGAAATGTTAACACGTCACAAGGACATAGAATATTAATTCTAATGAGCTGTTGTACTCTATCAAACATGCAAACAAATCATTTTGGTAAAACTGAAATCGTCTGGTATATGCGTGTGTCAAGGACTGAATGTCCCCGAATGCTAAAATTGTCCATCGCTATGAAATTTCTTAATAGTTCAAAGGCGTCCTAAAATATAAGAACTTTGCGCCTGAAATATTTTAGGTCATGGATATCTATTGATTCCGTCACGTTTAAACACCGAGAAGGTCCCTTAGGAGTTTCCTGCGGTTCAGGATATATAGGTTCCCGATAACGTAATTTGACAGTTGTAAATGCACGATGCCATCATCGCCTCCAAATTACATAGTCATACATACGCACTTAGCTTTTTAAAAAGAGAAATCCAATTTTTATTATGAATTAATAGAATCAATTGCATGGGTGCAAAGCATTTAGTTGGGTTATTATTATGACGCGCTGGGGATGCCTATCACATCCCATCATCTGAAGCAGGTGGGGTGGGGGCACGTTCAAATTCGACGAAGATTATTTTACGCTCACCTTCAATGACGAAAATGGGGTTTAATGCAGGATCGAGGGCCTGGATGGGACAAAAATCTGAGTTTCCATGTGTACATTGGTGTCTTCGTTAAATGTCCCCGGGCTGTTGGAATTCGATATCAGAGTAGGCTGTGGCGCCGCTGTCCGCGCGAAACTGCCCCCGTGGCATAATGTTAGCCGTATGCCCGTCTGAATCAGCCCTGTCCGAGTCGTAGTAGAACAGTAGGACGTTAAACCCCATTTCACTTCATTTCAATTGTCTATGGTTTGTCAATTGCACGGAGTTTTGAGAAACTTAGCATTTTTTGCGCGGGCTGTCGCTTGAGTAATCTATTATAATTAGCATTCCACAGTGTACGAGTCATCATAAACATTCTATTCGTCCTAATAATATAATACTATCAGCCTAATTAACAACATTATAATAACATTAATTACTAATTAATACATATCTCAATTACACATAATTAGTGCAAACTGTGCAGAACAGAAAAGCTATTCAGTATAACAGGGGAGAACGCTAGATCGAAGACGGTCCTACACATTATTTTAGCACATATGACGTCATATATAGATTGTGGGTTAAGGCTAGGACCTGCAGATTTCGTCTCGAGATGTAAACAGAGCTAACCCTAACCCTGGACCAAACCTAACCCTAACCCACAATCCACATATGACGTCATAATATGCATAGGACTGTCTCCGATCTAGCGTTCTCCTTTTATACAGGGCACACAGTATAAATCAAACGAAACGAAATGAATTGAAACATTGAAAACATCGACATTGAAAACACGAATTATTTGTCAATTTAAATCAACGTGAGCTTCTGATATCCAATATTTAAGACAAAATAAACATTTTACCATTGGTAGACAAATCGTGTACCAGAATGTATTTCAGTGCTATTTGTAACAAGGAACTAAAAGAACAAGGCTAGGCATATTCCACAAGTTGTGTCAAACGGTGACCAAATATTCTTATCTGGAAAGCATGCGCAATAAATACTGTCGGTGTAGACTGGGATAACCAGACGCAAGAGACTGCAATTCGATTGAGACATCTGGCGTATGTCGCCGGACCTGATTTGAATTAGAATAAAACGGAAACGATTTAATTTAATTCATTCATATTACATTATTATATGCGTTGTGTCCATTTCTAGGTGCCAAATAATAACAATTTAGCCCCTTTAAAGCTGAACTCCGGTTACAAAAATACCGAAATAATGTAATAAAAAAAAAAGTTAACGCCCGCAAGCCGCCATACTTGTTTCCAACTTGTGAAATAAGTATGGCGGACATGGAGGCTTATGACCTGGAAAGGTTAGCCGATCTCACTTCCAGTTTGTTTCTCGTCAGCTAGTTATACACATCCGGCTTTAGTCTCTTCACACGGTTCACTGATTACTGTATTTCCCCCCAACAGTATACCAAATTATTGAAGATTGAACATGTCTGATCAGGTAAGACTGTAAATAATTATATGAACTGCGTCTACTACAATATCAATTTCTTACACGTTGGTAAAATGGAGAAAAAAACCATAACATCAATCAATTTAGCACTGTCAAACACTCCCCAATGAGAGCCGTCCCAAACATATAGTCATGTCCCTTGGTCGTTTTCATGAACACTATTCAACATGGACACACGAAGAAGGCAATACTAATAGTTTGTATATGTGATTTGTTTTGGTTGAAAAACAGGTTGGGTAAGACATCTGGTAGCATCTTTTGCTTTGGAGTAAAGCTTAGGCTATATTGTAGTAGACGCAGTTCATATAATTATTTACAGGCCTACCTGATCAGACATGTTCAATCTTCAATAATTTGGTATACTGTTGGGGGGAAATACAGTAATCAGTGAACCGTGTGAAGAGACTAAAGCCGGATGTGTATAACTAGCTGACGAGAAACAAACTGGAAGTGAGATCGGCTAACCTTTCCAGGTCATAAGCCTCCATGTCCGCCATACTTATTTCACAAATTGGAAACAAGTATGGCGGCTTGCGGGCGTTAACTTTTTTTTTATTACATTATTTCAGTATTTTTGTAACCGGAGTTCAGCTTTAACGCCCACTTTTCTGGGCTAGAATATAAAAGCGCTAATCGTTATTTTAAGGGATTTTCAATCCGTCGTGAAAAACCCCTTGTAGAAGTTGAATCCCTCGAACGAATGCCATTCCAGAAATGACCCATTTCCATTCACCATTTACATACATATGATTATAACGAATTGAAAATTCCTCCGCGGCGCAATAATATAAAATCTTTTGATGGACCTCTTTTATTCTGATTGAATAGATACCGGGGGGGGGGGGGGGTAGCACTCACGCGCTGTAGCATAAGTTCTGCCATTGAGTCAACAACTAGTGAGGTTTCGATTCCCCGGTTGTACGTGACAATGGGTAGGGTCGCCTGACCAGCCTCCTGGGTTTTCTCCGGGTCGTCCGGTTTCCTCCCACTGCTAAAGACCCCTACGCGCAAACGAATTATTGAAACAAAATTGAACCATATGTTGGTCCCGAAATGACATAGTTTTTGTCGAGTGGACGCTACCCTCCCCCCACTCTCTCTCTCACACTGTATAGACATCGGGAGTTATCTACCGTAAGATTGATATGTAGATTTGGTTTCTTGAAAGACACATTAGGTAAGACCGGGGAAAAGAACTGGTCGTTCTTGTTATACTAAGTTAAATGAACATACTGTCAAATTACTTTGTTCGAGTGAAGTAATGGCAATTACCGATTGACTGCTCATATACTCTGTTAATGATTAGTTTACTCTCTGCGACTTTAAAAAGATAGGCTCGCACTGCCAGGCAGGATACGCCCACATTTTTGAGAGATGGATAGAGAACAAGCAATACCGAAAGTGATTTTTCCTACATCATTAAGTCCTGTATTTCATACTGTATTGGGAGCAGCCATTTTGTTGGTCAGTTCCAGTCTGATATTCATGAAATTCGAAGCCGACAATGATTATGGTTTGACGGTACACAACCTAGAAATGTTACTTTTCGTCAAAATCGGATAAGAATTGTGACCTGTAGAGAGTCCACAACCATGATATACCATATTTTTACACTATTCGCGTACAAACGGTGACCATTTCGTCCGGCAATTTTGGTACGATTTTCACAAAAATTCGAACTCAACCTTCCTTACGGTGCAACAGTAATATAATCAGAGGTTTTTTTTAAAACATATAATAATTGTTCGAGAGATAGACAGAGAACAAGCAATACCGAAAGTGATTTTTCCTACAATCAAAGGCCATAATTCATTAAGTTACGATTTGATATGCGCAAATATCAAAAAGAATAAAGATCTTTAGGTTATAAACAAGCATTTCAGATTTCATCAAAATCGAATTAAAATTGTCACCTCTACAGGGTCCACAACTTTGACATACCATATTTTTTACACTGTTCGTGTACAAACGGCGGCCATTTTTTCTGGCAATTATAGTCCAATTTTCTCGAAATTCAAACTCAACCTTATGTAGGGTGTAACGGTGATAGAGTAAAACGTTTTTTCAAATCAGATAATAATTGTGACCTCCAGAGGGACCATAGGCGATTATTCGGACAATCAGGGGCCATAATTCAGGAAGTTACGATCCGATATGCGCAAATAACGAAAGGAACCAAGATCTTTGGGTTATAACCATGCATTTCAAGTTTCATCAAAATCGAATTAAAATTGTGACCTCTACAGGGTCCACAACCATGATGTACAATTTTTTAACAGTATTCGTGTACAAACGTCGGCCATTTTGTATGGCAATTTTGGTCCGATTTTCCCGAAATTCGAACTCAACCTTCCTTACGGTGTAACGGTAATATAATCAACTGTTTTAGTAAATCGGATAATAATTGTGACCAGCAGAGGGACCACAAGCTAAAATAAGGCGATTTTGCTATATAATCAGGGGCCATAATTCAGGAAGTTACGTTCCGATATGCGCAAATATCGAAAGGAACCAAGATCTTTGGGTTATAACCATGAATTTCAAGTTTCATCAAAATTGAATAAAAAATGTGACTTCTACAGGGTCCACAACCTTGATATACCATTTTTTAACAGTATTCGCGTACAAACGGCGGCCATTTTGTATGGGAATTTTCGTCCGATTTTCCCGAAATTCGAACTCAACCTTCCTTAGGGTGTAACGGTGATATAATCAAACGGTTTTTTAAATCGGATAATAATTGTGACCTCCAGAGGGACCACAAGCTAAAAAGGGTGATTTTTCGGACAATCAGGGGCCATAATTCAGGAAATTACATTCCGATAGGCGCAAATATCGAAAGGAACCAAGATCTTTGGGTTATAAACATGCATGTCAAGTTTCATCAAAATCGGTTCAAAATTGTGACCTCTATAGGGTCCACAAGCTAAAAACGTGATTTTTCGTACAATCAGGGGCCATAATCCATGAAGTTTTCATCCGATACATGCCAATATCGAAAGCAGCCGAGATCTTTTGGGGATAAAACTATATTTCAAGTTTCGTCAAAATCGGATAAGAATTGTTACCTGTAGAGGGTCCACAAACAAATTGTGGACGGACGGACGTCCGGACGGACAGGGGCGACGACAATATACGTCCACATAAAAATGTGGGCGTATAATGACATCGAAATGTCCGCCTGGGGGGTAGGGGGGTAAACAAAAAACAAAATAAAAACAAAAAGTGTCAAAAGCGAAGAATACATGGACTAATCTCATTTTATTATCAATCATTTGATCGCTTGAAAAAAAACCCCAACGTAGTCTAAACATCAGCCCACAATGACTTGTAATAGGATAAGCGTTCTATTCATTTTACAGCCTTGAGTATTGAAAAAAGAGGCTGCAATTCATTTCATATGTACAGTATGTACTCAGTGACATTATGCCGGAAAACGTGCATGGCAAGCACGTGAAAGATTACTTTACATATGGAATCCAACGAAGCGTAGTTGGGGTAAAAGACCCCCCATAGCACCCCTGCGTATGTCAATCTTTATTAGCCGGGTATGTGCATGCAGAAAACAGATATTAATTTAGTGGTCTAGATTGAAGCCAACGTGGTGAAAACAGAGGTTTATCTCCCCTTGAACACATAGCGCTTTATTCCGTACATCTGCACCGCTACACATTTATTTCGTAGCTACGCTATTAGAAAACGATCACTGAATAGGGAAGCGTTTGAGAGCACGACCCTTTAAAGTGTTGTTTTTTTTTTGAGTGATAGTTCGTGATCAAAGTTTATCTTAGAAATTAGCCAATGGCATTTTCTGTCAGTAGTATGAGGATATTAGAGAACTCGATAGAAACCTACGCAGAGCACTCTTGTTTCACAGTTGTTTACATCGAACAAAGTGACAAAAGACAGCCATATAATACATGACTAAATGAATAAAAAAAAATAAAATTCCTATTTATGTTATACAAGCGACCTTAGTTAACTGTACACATTAAAATAATGGAAAATAGTGTATTTTCCCTCCGATACTGTTGGAAAGGCAATCTGTTTCACAGAGAATTACGAAAGTGTTCTAATATTTTTCACACAGAATTATGAAATTCTTCTAATATATCCGTAAAAAGACGACTGTCTTCAACACGTGGCGTCACATCATGCGACGTCAATCATTGCCTCTATGGCACGTGCATTGTTTACATAAGACTTTACTGGTTCGGACAGAATGGTACCTTTTACTCATTTTAATACCCATATTCCTGAAGCAATGGCCCAAGAAATCCCTCTCTGACCATTGCTGGATTGGCTTCTGATACTTGAACTTTTGAGGGAGTGTGTCTATTCCTCCCGTTCAATCACATCTATCACCTGAGTACATCAGCATGCCAGTCCATCGTTTAATCTGGGTCTTCCCTAAAGGGCATAATAAAATCGTGAGCCATGACGTAACGTTATGTAAACATATTTGGTCCAATTTGACGCCTTGTTTTAAGGGTAGTGTCTTTGTAACGCAGATAGCGATTGGTAGTTAATCGGACTATTGACCAACAATAATTTAGAACAAGAATTTTCACTCTTTCCATCAGTGAGTATTGGGATTAGCGAGGAGTATGCTTAATGGCCAGTTACTCTAAAAAGGAAATAATTTTCATCTTTATTTATGTTTTCTAAAAATGTTTTAGAATTGAATTTGTCGAAGGAAAAAAAATAATATTTTTGGTTTATGAAGTCGCATCGATGTCATCCTTGTCACTTGTCAGTGATTGTGGGTAGCGGCCCAACGAAAGGGTGAAATAAACAGACATGTACGAGCATACAACCAGAACGTACAACTCGTTAGTTATACACATGTAGCGAGGACTCGAGCGCAAATGTAATAACGCCTTACTGTTCTGTTACACAGTGTGCTATGGGGAAAAGTTTACCCGCAGTGGCACTATGATCTACTCTTATATCGAATTCCAACCGCAAAAGGATGACGTACATGACAGTGTATGCAAGGGACCGTGGGTTTCCATCCTAAACAGAGGCCTTAACATACCGCCCGTCCTGGACCACTGGAAAGGGGAAACCACGACGGACAATCTCGATGAACTTTCTCGGTCAACGCAGGGACAACTACGACATCCCTGTGGATCCATTCACAACCCTAAACTAAAATATGCCAAAGCTAGCTAAATCTACACTTTCTCCTCATTACCATCTTTGCCAAATCTCATGAACCTCTTGTCGGGATCTCTGCCGAATCTCATAAAACGTTTTTCTTCGTCGGCGCTTTTTCCGAATCTCATGAAACGTTTTTCATCTTCACCATCTCTGCCAAATCTCATAAAACGTTTACTAAATCGCATGAATTTTTCTTCTTGACCAGAACGACCGAAACGCATAAATCTTTCTTTCAGAAGTGACGATGAAGTGCTGCGAAAGCAGACCATCGATTGGAAGTGTCGATGAAAGTAGCATTCTGTGGTGTTTTTATAACACATGAAAGGAAGTGTCTTTGGAAATGTTTCAAAAGTGAACACATTGCTTGAAGTGTTCCCGGAGGTGTGTTAGAAATGAACATTTCGATGGGGTTCTTTAACCACTCAAGGGAAGCGTTCCGGGAAGTGTGGCAGAAATGAACACTTCATAGGAAATGAACACTTCACTTCGGTACGGGTTATATCTTGCAGTGATTATGTAGGTTCTCTTGTCAGCATGCTTTTTAGCTGGCTTTGTTTGCATGAAATAGAGTTGTTGGATGGCTGTGTATCCCTAAAGTCTGTCATTGAGTCAACTGGCGTGGTTTCGTTTCCCCAGTCCTACAAGGTGTAGGGTCGCCTGTCCGAACCTTGTGAGTTTTCTCCGGGCCGTCTGATTTCCTCCCACTGCTTAAGTCCCGTACGCGCAAGCGAAATTAAATTGAACCATATGTTAGTCCCGAAATGACCTAGTTTCTGTCGAGTGAACGTTTAACCCGATTTCTCTCTCTCTCTGTAGAAGTAAAATGAAATGAAATGGGGTCTAACGTCCTACTCTTTTGCTTCTAAACGGACATACAGTGTGCTATGAGGGACGTTTTGCCCGGGCAGCGGTACTATAACCTACTCTTACATCGAATTCCAACTGCCAAGGGATCTTTTACGTTCACACAAATGTATACACGGAACCTCGATTCTTTCGTACTATCCGAAAGACTCGGCCAATTCAGGGATCGAACATGTGATCTCCAGACTAGCGAGTTAAATCTTGCAATGTTTATAGTAGTTTTGTCTTGTGCGCATGTTTATTTGGCTTTGTTTTGTGTTCAGTAGTGCGGGTCTCCTGGGCTTGCTATAAGAATATGATTTCGTTTTTTAAAAAATGTTATTGTTTTTGCCAAGCTTATATACAGTGTGTAGGGTTATTCTCGACTCTGCTAATTGTTATTGACATTCTAGACTTTTGTTGAAAACGTCAGTGGTTTTTGTTAATCAATCAATGATGAAAAGTCGTGGAAATTCTCTTTGTTGATAAATTAAAAGTAAAGGTTAACAGGCCATTTCCCTGTCGCGCGGAACTTAATTAGCTCATTTGAAAGTAATTATAAATAGGTTTAAACTACTGGGAACAGGTCTTACACAAGTTTGTCTGCTGGTTTTGTTTACATCTAGTCGAACCTGAACATATGTTAGAGTAGCTAAGTCTCTAACTCAATATCTTCCAAAGTCTTCGGCATTCAAAACACGAATTATTTGTCAAATTAAATCAACACTGATGTTGTCATTTTACCAGGAAAATATGGGCTTTTGATATCCAATATTTAAGACAAAATAAACATTTTGCGATTGGTACACGAATCGTGTACCATAATTACTTTCAGTCCCAGTTCTAGCAAGAGACTCGGAGGACAAGGCTAGACAATTGCACCAAATCAAACGGGTGCGCCATTCCTTCCTCTGGATCCGCGCCTGGATATTAATATACAAGTCCACTTCGGATACAGTACTGCAAGTTATCTTATAAACGAGTTTTATTTAATTTTGAAAACAAAATATACTATTCTTGATACATAAGATTTTTATTAATTGCCGACAACCTTAAACAATTTCTCCCCATTTCAAAATTGTCCCCACAAGAGCAAATTCTCATGACAGTCATACCACTTCTGTATTTAAAAATAAAGTGGTATGAGGACTTCCATAAAAGTTTGTGAATATAACGACTGATTGCAATTGATAAGCTGCACTGCTTTGTATAAACCGATCTTTAATAGACCTGAAATGCTTTGTCCCTGATGCATATCTATAAAGAATGCAGTCATTAGTGTTGCATGCTTTCTTTCGAGCATCGTTTCATATGTAATTCCCTATGTTATGGAATACTAAATATTTTTTTGTGTCTAAAAAAAGAAGTTATATCTGTAAACACAATAAAAAATTGCTAATCCAACAACTATATGAACTCATCTAGTTGTAATGCATAAGCAAAACCAACACGCAATCGTGAAATAAGTTCAGTTTGTATGTCACAGGCTACGCCGTTTGTTGGAAGGAGAGCCTTAACTTTCAGACCACAATCTTTATCTGTCCCACAATATATCTTTTTAAAATACAGATGTGACGTCATCCGTTAATGTTGACGTACCATTATTTCAATCTGATTAAAATAAAGATCCACAATTCACAATTCATTTATTTAACGACACCGTACTGTCACAAGCATCACTCGGCAAACCTCGGCAGATTCCGTAACCTCCGGAACCTACATCTAACCTCGGATGTTTGACGAATTCCGCCATATTGGAACTACTTTAAAGGTCCCGGATGAAACATCTCTGCGCCCATACCGAACACAAATTGGCGACCTATTTGGCTAGCGACCTATTCGACCGATCCAGCTGTAAGATAACGACGAAATTACACTTCTATTCTCAGCTAAAGGAATGGATAAAAAATAATATATTCTACGTTCATTTGATAGATGAGTTGATAAATAGATGAGTTAAGGCGGCTGTTGCCTTTATTCTGAATAGATTTCCAACGAACAGGTTGCAGCTCGATCGGTCGAATAGGTCGCTAGCCGAATAGGTTCGCAATTTGTGTAATAGCGTCAAGTTTTCCTGTTAAAGTAAACCGGTAGCCGCATCGCAAATGTATGGGCGTAGGTACATATCACTTACTGTCATACACATATAGTTTACGGAATCTGTCGAGATTTGCTGAGTGTCACAAGCGTTTCTAATGGTTTACCCACAGTTCCGTGGAGAACACGCCAAGAAGCCGCCATAATGGATGGTTTGATTGGCTAACCCCTCATGCCATCCAGAACGCTTGTTATATAACAACTCTTTCAGATTCTAGTGTAGTACAGACAAATAAAACGAAATTTTGAACTATAAAAAAAAACCGAAACGAAATAGGATCTGTGTATTAATCAAACTGTATTCACAATGATAAATTGTTGAAAATTAAAAAGTAAAAAACACACTATACACAGTTTCGAGTCTAATAATATAGAGTCATTTTAATACTATCTTAGTTATATAAATAACACTAAATAGACCTTCATTAATCGGGTAATTATTTTAACTAAGTTGTGTATACACGAAACGAAACAAAAAATATGAAAGTTTATTTAGAGAAAATGCTACAGTGGTGATAGAAATATCCGCGGCATTATATAGAAATAAATGGCAATTTCCATTGAAGAATAGATTCCTAGAACCACACCCATTCTCCATTGATGGATATAAATTTATTATCACCCACGATTTTATTATATATGTGTGTACTGTGGGAACAGGGAACCTTTGAAAGTAAGACTTTTATACGGAAATGCATTAAAACATAAATGTACTTAGCATGCTTGTAAACTGTAAATACATAACGCAAATAATGGTTGTGTTTTTTTTTAAAAAAACACCGACAAAGTTCTTTCATAGTGCATATTGCAGAGCTACATTGTTACACTTTAAATAATCCTCTGTCTACTATTAAAACCACGTTTATTTAATCAAATGCCACCATTTGTTTCGTTTGATTAGCAAAATTGGAAATATCTATTCTGTTCGAGGGCATTAAGCAAAATATATATGCAATTTACGCAGTCTGAAGAAAAACAGAATACATCTACTCAGACAAAAAGTATCAAACTTATTCCAATAAACGAAATAAAAGCTTGGCGTTAACATGATCTTACAATGAATACGATTTGCTGTTTCGCAATTCTACACATGGACAAAATGAACAATGCTTAATTTGTTTATACCCTAGACCTAAAGTTAAACACATACTACATTTATTTTGATTTAAACACAGACTGCAAAGAAGTTTTAAATTTGAATTATATCATCTGACAAATTTTAATGTTCCGGCAAGAATTAAAGTTTCAGTGTCTGGACGGAAGTACAAGTGCGATCTCTCAAAATTTTACATCCGATCAAGACAGTTAACCAGGAAAACACTTTGTGCCAGTGGAAGTTAAAGTCGTTTGGAAGTCGCTCTTTCCAAGTTGCTCATGCAAAAGGGAACAATCTATCATTATACCTACGTCCTACATTTGATAAATTCAAATCTGACTTGAAAGTTGAATACTTATCTGTTTGAATTATATTATTAGAGACCAGTTTTTTATACGTCATCAGCACGTTTTGTGTATATAGCGCTATATAAATGGACATTATTACCATTGCGTCAATTTAGCATAATGTGAGTTCCCTGCCAACTACAATATTGTGAAAGTTGCATCTATAATGGGAATATCGGTAAAAAAAATTAGTTCCCCTTACAGCATTTCGAGTGTATATTGTGACTGCACAAGAATCTTGTGTTAACACGCAAGCCCAGTATTTTCTAACAGGTCGCGTAGAATTGCGGTACAAATTAAGTAGTTGAGCCGAGCCTCCGGTAACGCCGGATTAACCATGGTGGGGGCCTGGTACATGTGCACCGACCGCGGGAGGGGGTCTTCCCCCAGAAAATTTTCAGAAATTGGAGGCCGGAAACGTGATTTCCTGGCATTTCAGGCACTTGTGTCGGAGCCATTCAGAAGTATCTCCCCCAGAAAAAAATAAAATTCTGCCACAAAATTAGCACATTCTGGCGTTATTTCTTTGGACCAATCTATGCGAGTGCTATGAAATTATGGCATTTCTAGGAGGGGGCTGGAGCCGTTAAGCCCCGTATAATTCGCCACTGTAAGTGAGCAGCGCTACATCAAACCTAATAATGAAGTCGCTCAGTGATAAATAACGGGGTCACTTTCCTGGTAAATAAACAAAAAAGAAACACGAATACCATTCGAAAATATGACGCGGCATCACCGGATAACACAGAATTCTCGGACACACCATGGATTGAGGGAGCCCCATACCCATGGAAGGCCCTCGGATCATCGGATAGGCCCCGTCACTAAGTCACCGGCCGTTAGAGTCCTCGGTCCGACCATGCTCGAGGCGCGCAACTGAGATTTTTTTTGGGGGGAGGGGGTTAATCCGGCGTTGGTCTCCGGGACCGATAGATTCCGGAACTACACGACCAACAAACACCCCTGTACGCTCTCAAAGTGACCAACGCGATCGAACGCAACTCCGATGCGATGCAACAAGTTTCGCTAAAGCCAGGCTGACACTTGAACGACTTTTGGTCACGATTTTGTCGTGCCCATCAGTGTCCCCATTGACACGCACTGGCCGACGAGTGCACGCATAGTTTGCGCATTGCTTACGCACTTCGAGTATTGGCACGACGAGTTTGCGCAAATCGGACGGTGCCGACTCGAGTCGTGCCAATGCGTGCCACGGAATCGTGCAAGTATCACCCTTGCTTAACGACCAATTCAGATTCCTTGCCGACATAGCAGAACTTAATGAGGCCAATAATAATAATAATAATAATGTACATTTATATAGCGCTTAATCCATCCATGAGCATGCTCTAAGCGCTGTAAGTTAATAGCTCCTGTGGATAATACATCGTGAACATATGTGTCTTAAGTCTAGATCGAAATTGAGCAACTGTTTCTAAACACTTTATTTTGTCAGGTAAGTCATTCCATAGTCGTGGACCATATGCACTGAAGGCTTTATCACCAAAAGATTTTAATTTAGTTGAAGGTACAACAAGTGATAGATTATTCTGTGAACGGAGTGGTCGGATTGGTACATACAGCTGCATAAGATCTGTGACATATGATGGAGCTGAATCATGCTGAGATTTGTAGACCAGTGTTAGGATTTTAAAGTTTATACGAGCCTCTATTGGTAACCAGTGAAGCGATTTAAGGACAGATGTTATATGTTGGCGTTTTGCTGTTCTTGTGATAATTCTGGCACAGTTGTTCTGAATTATTTGAAGTCGCTTTAATAAATGTTGAGATATTCCAGCCAGAGCACTATTGCAATAGTCCAATCTTGAGAAAATTAGAGACCGCACCAAAAGATGACAAGCAGCAGCAGTCAATAGATGACGAATGTTTCCTATACTACGGAGATGAAAATTACAAACACGACATAACTCATCAACCTGTTTTTCCATTGTTAAAGACGGATCAAATATAACGATGTAGAACGCTTTGAACAGATTTCAATCTCAGGATCATATTTTCAATCCACTTTTTTATGTGAGGTCCATGCATATAGTACATAAAGACACAATATAAAACTACAAGTCTATTTCTGACCATTTTGTACTATTCTGCACCGGTCGTCGTGGATCTATATGGTATCTGGACAGAAGGGAGTTTGTTATGTTAGTGTCTTGATTAGGTCGATTAGAGAGTTAATTAGCATTGACGTTACTAGTGGATTACCTATAGTTACGTGCAAAACACGCCTAAAGCTCGCCGTAACAGACCGTCAATGATTACATCTCTTCCAGGTCCTAGTGTTCTAAAGATAAGAAAACGAACTATAAAAACGAAACGAAATAGGATCTGTGTTTTAATCAGTTTGTATCTATTATTGTGTAATTTGCTTACCGATATAGATATAAAACAGAAAATTAAATGCTGTAATTGAGAAGGTATAAAAACAATAATTGGAAAACAGGCAATTATTTACGTAAGTAAAGCAATTATGGAAAATGTATAAACATCACATTCGGTCCATACTCCGCGCAATGTTGCGTTTGATTAAAGGTAATCCTACTACACACTGCTATTATGAGTGGATATTGTTATTTTAAATTTTGATTTGTCAGGAGTCAATCTACCAACCAATCAATAGCTGCCCTACAAAAGCTTTACATTTAAAACGAGTGTCAATATTGGACCAAATATGTTTACATAACCTTACGTCATGGCTCACGATTTTATTATGCCAATTAACCGGTGCGTAGCAGAATACTGCAGTAAAACTAAATGCGTGACAATCGAGGCTATCAAGTCGAATGGAATGTTAACAATACTGTTTGGAAACGAACATACTTTCACCGTTTTTAATACCTTAAATCACTGTCCAAAGTTTTAGGGAAGACCCAGATTGTACGAAGGACTGTCATGTTGCTGTACTTAAGTGATAGCTTTCATTGAAGGGGAAAAATTAGACACATCCCCGCATAAGTTCAAGAAACAGACGCTATTCTCGGGCCATTGCTTCAGGAATATGCATTCGGTCCCGTTATTCGGATGGGATGGAAACATTGGGTTAAGCTTTATTTGATTCAACTATTGGATCATATTGAACAGCATTTGAGGTTAAATTCTTAACAAATATATGAAATTAAACAAAGCATCTATAAATATGTTATTGTCTCACTAAAATAGATGTATTGCAAAAACTAAATAATACTGTAAGGGGGACACAACTGATAAGAAGTGAAAAAAATCAAACGGAGTTTGTAAAATGTCTAACAGTATCAGCCAGGATAGTGAAGATGTGCATACGCCATGCATTATTCTATAGGTGGAATTTGGTCCAAGTAGCGACGTTAAGGTCTACTCTCTGTTTCAAGATTTCCTTTACATGCACGGGACATCGGTTTTTTAATACCATTCGAATAACTAGACACTTTCCATGACCCCCCTCCCCACCATCCTGCACCACCGACAAGGGGAAACAACACTGGAAGTTTTGGGAGACTTTAAAGACAAACACTCGGATCAAACAACGGAGCCCTAACCCTTACAAGGATGCATTACATCGGATCAGGATCAAAACCTCCCGGTAAGTGAGCCAGACCCTTACTGGGTCACAGCGACTCTCTTGCACTGATGACGATTCCTTGCAAAGCAGAGATACTAGCTGGACACGTACATTGCCAATCCCCACCCACACACTATTTTTAATTTATGGCTGATGGTCATCTTGCTTATAAGCGTTGGCGGAGTATTATTTAAAAGTTTTGGCCGTATATCTATTTTAGAGAGAAAACTAAATATTAAATGCTTTGTTTCATGTTTCAGCTTAGGCTTACAGATACTATAATATATATTTTTTGGGGATGGGGGAGAATTATATAGGCCCTTGTTTGTTTTTAAATTGTATTCAGCTTATTGAAAATTGTTTTATCGATGACTGACTGTTTGTACCTTGTAGCTTTAATGGATTTCCAAAATTCCATTGTTCGTCATTTTTTTTTTTCATTTTTGTTTAAATCAAAATTTTAACCAATACCCTAATCATTGCCACGGACGAAGGGGTCTGGCGTTCCCGCCAATATTTAATTTTATGTCAACTTCAGAATTGTTAGTATAATTGTAGCATTTATTTGACAATTTTTAAAAATGTGTAGTTTGTTAAGCTATGGGACCATGTAGACGATGTCACGTAAGATGGAGACTAATTCTGACTGTGCGGAGCACTCTGCTGAAGAGCAATAGCAGGGAAAACGGCTATAATCACACAAGCTATAACAGAGAATGTGTGTGTGTGTGTGTGTGGGGGGGGGGTAACGTCTCCTCGTCGTAAACTCCGGGGCACACATTAGTCAAAGTACATGTTTTTTTATCTTCTTAAAAAAAGTATATAAAATATGCCATTTTCTGTACCATTACAAAGCACGAGGATAGCTGGGAAAATAGTCGTTCATCTGAACAAAATCATCACAAAGAGATAAACCACTGAAGAAGGACATTCTAATTAGAAGGAATACCTTTTAAGACCCGAGTTCAAACTGATTACTAGGAAGGGTTTTGATTAGATGGGGTTTTTTTCAGGGAGGCAGATAGAGTCTCGTTTGAAAAAAAAGCCGTTTATATCTGCTAATTCTCAATCGACTGAGCTAAGGAAATTTTAAATTTCAGTAGGAAGCATTCTGATTAAAATACAGATCTATATTTCGTTTCGTTTTTTATTTATACTTTCGATGGCCAACCCTATAAGAATATCTGAAAAGTTGTTCTGGATAGTCGTGACAGGGCTCGTAGAAGCGACTCTGACGTCATACATAGATAAATCAATCAGCGTTCACTTTTCTGGTGGTTTCCCCCCAGTTCCGTGAATGGCACACCAAGAAGTTGTCGTAACAGACCGTTTCAATGGCTAATCTCTCACCTCAACGAAAACCCGGTAGTGTAGTAAAGACAAGTAAAGTTTTAAACTGCAAATAGCGAAATGAAATAACATCCGTGTTTTAATCAGATCCCTAAAGAACAGATAAAACTGTATTATTGTGATCATTGAAGTCACATTTTTTGGTTTTAAAAGGCGTATATGGCTCTTTTCTTAGGAACCTTAAAATAGACGAAACTGTATGTATGGTTTTCAAAGTTTTATTGTAATTTCTAGTCAATTATGTTCTGTGAAATACACGAACAATCCAAATTGACCGCATTAGTTTGCGCCAGCATGGTTCATTCTACACTGTTTGTATTTTAAAATTACTTTTTTGTATAGTTAGTGAATCAGCGATTTTTAATTTCTTTCGCACTGTCTACTGATGGGATATGTTTCCATTGTTTATTACAAATGGCGCTCGTAACCATTTATCAGCAGAGTACACGACTCATGTAGTGATTTTAAAATGTTCACTCTGTCTTAAATAGTTGGTAAGATAACAACAATAATGATTGAAATGGAAAATGGTATAAAATGGGGTTTAGCGTCCTACTGTTCGATTGACATGAACTAAAAGTGAATTCTTAGTGGCGTTTTTAATTTCGAATATTGTGGATAATATTGAGTTAGCTCCATTAAAGTAGAATTATAGTTTTCGAGGACAATGCGTTCGATTTAAAGCCATTTGATTAGAAAAATTGCAGTTGTTCATATTAGATTTTAGGCTAAATTAACACGTGGGACATCGTTACGTCAATAATTCGATTGCACGTAGGGGTCTTTAGCAGCGGATGGAGGGATGACCGAATGGTTAGTGTGGAGCAAGCCGAGGACCGGGAGAAAAGCCTACTCCTTGTCACGTAGAACCATACTCTTCGCCACGTACACGGTCACTCTTTGTCACATACAAGCCTGTTATCGAATCTTGCTGTATTAACCAATGGCAGACTTTATGATTTACTGAGCACGAATTTGACCACACTGGTACCCCATACCACCCTCAAACAAAAAAGGAACTGGTGTAATAAACGTATGGTCCCCCCCCCCCACACACACACTACTAAAGACCTCCACGAACAAGCGTATTATTGAAATAAAACTGAACCATATATTAGTCCCGAAATGACCTAGTTAGAATCGAGTGGATGTTACAACCCATCTCTCTCTTTCTCTCTCACCCCTCCCGCTCTCAGCATTAACTTGTTTCTTTAAACTGAAATTGTTTGAAATATGAAGCGTATACTACAATAACACCGTCTATACCTTGCAGATAAACTTTATAATATTTCACAATGTCCGGTATCATATTACTTGTAGAGAAATATGAACAAACAACGTAATCGAATTAAATTCATTCACAAAATCATGAAATTACAATCATCTGTCAGTATTAAATCGAATTATACTTGTTTTTGTAACTCAAATCTTATGAATTTAAATTTCAAACAAGCCAGCAGTATGGCTGATGTCCCCCGCCGAAATCCCAAAATAAATAGATTACACATATTAATTAATCGCACCTTTATTTTTTTTTTTCAAACGTATCGAGCAATCAAACTGTACACGAAGTGTCATCCAAAAGTGTTGTATAAAGAAAAATGCTAAAACCGACGAGAAAAATGAAAATGCACCCTAGTTAGGGGGACCCTAAAGGCAGACAAAAGGGCCCCTCTGGACAAGGGAAAGGGCCCTCGTGTCCGAGTCAATCGTTTCTATACACTGTTACTGTCGAATCCATTACTAAATGAGAATGCAGTCATTGTATTGGCATAAAAATCATCAATCAAGATGAACCTAAGTTTTGTCCCAAAGTATCAACCAATCAAATTGCTTATCTCTGCCTACCCTAAGCAGAAAATGCTCATCATCGCACTCCATCAAGGCATTGACCTAATAAGCATATACACCAAGTGTGAACATTTTAACTCAATGAGAAGGAGAGTTATTGTGTTCCAAAATCTCGACCAATTAAATTGCGTATCGCTCTGCTTACCCTGAGCAGAAAATGCTCATTATCGAACTTAGTCAGGGTATTACTGTAATGAAACTATACATCAAGTTTCATCACTCTCACTTAATTAGAACTAAAGTTATAGTGTCACAAAACATCAACCAATCAAATTGCTTATCTCTGCTTACCCTAAGCGGAAAATGCTCATCTTCGAACTCCATCAAGGCATTGACCCAATAAGCATATACACCAAGTTTGAACATTTTAACTCAAATAGGAGAATTATTGTGTTCCAAAGTCTCGGCCAATCAAATTGCGAATCGCTCTGCTTACCCTGAGCAGAAAATGCTCATTATCAAACTTAGTCACGGTATTACTGTAATGAAACTTGGTGTATAGTTTCACTTAATTGAACTAGAGTTTTCATGTCCCAAAGCATCAACCAATCAAATAGCTCAATTAGGAAGAGAGTTATTGTGTCCCAAAAAGTGTGACGGACAGACAGACGGACAAACCCATTTTAATAGTCCCCCAACTTTCTTCGAAAGGCGGGGGACAAATATGCATTGGCGAGCCCCCCCCCCCCCAACACAAACAACCATAAAAACAATATATATAAGCAATGCGTGTTCATAGAGTTTATACAAGTTTATTTCTAAATGAAAACCGACGTGAGATAATTGAACAGTCGAAATTTAATCGGAAAGCTATGTAATTGTTCAGTCTTAGTTGAAACTGTCATCCGGTAACGAGGTTATTTCGTGGTAGAGGCAGCCATATTGTAAAGTAACATGACAACACGTCACTATGAAGAATAACACTGACAAAGTTATCTCCCTTGGGAAAAGATGGCAGCGTCCTGGTAATCGCGTGGAAGTATTTATCCTAAGTTTTATCAATAATTATTGAATTTTATTTCACAGTTTGTCTGGGTTCTGCCATCAATTGATTCCATCTTGACGTGTTTAGAAGAAAGGGATTGGAAAGTCTTGAGAGTTTTTAAAGAGCAAAGATGAGGATATTTAGAAAGCGATCAATTGCGATTAGAGAAGAAGAGAAACCTATTACACGGACTGTAATTCTTTTATAAAGCGATTTATCTATGGGGATAAAGACAGGATGGTGGTTTAGCCAACAACATCAATAGCTACTGTATATTTGTATCGTATTAAAGGTGCCTTGTGTTCATTCGTTCCAGTGGGTTTAAGGACCACTTCCACTGAGATGCCCTGCGATTTCAAATATAACTAAAAAGTATACATATGCCCGTTGGGGCACATTTTGTCATCGCACGTAAAATCAGTATAATTTAAACTATATGTGTAATGTCTACTCAAACCAGGTAATTTCGGGACGAACATTTGGTTCAATTTTATTTCAATAATTGGCTTGCGTGCAGGGTTCTCGAGCAGTAGGAAGAAACCGAAGGACGCGGAGAAATCCAAGATATTGGACTGGTGACCCTTCTCCTTGTCACGTACAATGGCCTTCTAATTTCTTTCTAGGCATTTCCATTTAGTTATACGTGGTGGCAGATCTGGTGCATGAGGCTGGGCGTGCCCATTCTTTCTAGAACAACGTCCTAAAACTGACTTTTTAAAACCCTGTCCTAAGACCCGTAACTTCCCAAGACTCTGGCCCAAACATCCTAGGACCTATACTTGAATTTTGTAAAACCATGCTAAGGCTTCTGAAAACTTATACACAAACCTCCCGAGACCCCCAGCCGGGACTCAGGTCAAAACTGCCTACGGCTCCTATCTAAACACCCTGAGACCTAATCCACACGTTCTAAGACGTCTACCCCCCCCCCGCACACACACACACACACACACACACACATTAAGACTGCTTCCCTAATGCCATAAGATCACAGTGCAAGATTATAAGATACCTAACCTCACACCTCTCCCACACTTCCCAAGACTCTAACAAGAGATTCGTACCCGAGCCACGTATGATACCAAAACGCACGAAGACTTTTAACCGAACTTGCGACGCCCGAATTCACTGTCATCAAATGTTTTACCAAACTCGACGTGCTTTCCTCTGTCGAATTATCGGTGGGACCATGTGCAAATTCTAGACACGCCATACTACTTTCTTTGCAATCTTAAATCAGTGTTCGGTATTCAGTCTTTTCAACGCTGCATGGGTTTAGGTGTTTTGTTGAAGGAACCAAAGCGTGGTTGCTATTGAATACCATTGGGATGTGTGTTTGACAGGCGACTACGATCTGCTATTCAAATCTCCCTGTCTTCGTTATGTACAGTAACATAATGCCTTGCGATATATTTTCGTATATCATATCGTTACAACCAATTATCTTAAGTGATAATTATATGAGTAAGTTTGTCATTCGACAAACGCCAGCAAATCCCGAGAGGGGTAAACCTTGTTAATATTGACGTCATTAAATAACGTCACAATTAACGGAAATGGATACCCTCTTTGGAACCCTCTAGCGGTTTTATTAGTTAAACAATGCATCTCGTTAGCGAAACAATTAGTAATAGATACCTGAACATGGGTACAGCTAGAAATAGTCGTCAATTTATACATTTTAATGATGGACATGTTTTCGTCTTGTACTACTGTCCCAATAGTCTTCGCGGGAACAGTGGTGGCTTATTAGTAGACAAGACGTTAGCTCTATAACACCGAGGTCTGTTGTGCAGGGAGGGCCTGGCAATGGACAACGTGTAGTCGTTCGGACGGGACATAATATTGAGGTCCCGTGCACACGTTGGTGTGAACGTGAAAGAACCCTTAACAGTAGGAGTGTAAACACGTGTATGTTCGCCCATCACGATTCGATGCTGCGCTTCCCCTCCAAACGTGGTATCAAATTAACTAGCACGATCCCGTTAATGTTTAAGGCCATGATTTATCATGGTTAAGATTATTTGTAAGTTTAAAACAGCCAAAAATCAACGTTGGACTGCAATTAACGGGGAGGTAACTCTATTTATTATGCTAATTGAGTTTAATAATAGTAACGGATGATGTAAGCTAGCGCGAAAAACTTGCAAGACAGTAGATGGCGAGTAAGCATAGCCGGGTATCGTGCTGGTGATAAATAAAATTATATGCTTTATATAAAACAAATTTCGAAATACTTTTGGGCCCAGTCAGCACCTCCTATATCGTGCCAGGTGTATGTATTATTAATAATACTGGTATACAATATATTTATAAAGAAGCTGAAAGGACAGTTAGTAATAAAACAAAATAATGAGATCTGTCCCAATGTCTTAAGCGACATTCTCGTTGTTAGGTTCTCGGTTCCGACTGCTGTTATTGCAAAAGATCTTTTATATAGCCGATCGTTTGTGGAAAAGGTGGACGAAACAAAACGTAAGTAGTTTATCCAGATCGTTTGTGGACTGGGTGTGTGAAAAAAATGAAAGTAGTTTGTATAAATCATGTGAGATTCTGATGAGGTTCTTGAATTAAATCACACTCTTTGGAAATATGCCATTAATGTTACATCCATTTTTTTCTAGCTCAATACTGTTAAGTGTTATTGTCACCGTAACTCCGCCTATCAAATTACAGAAACCGTCAAAAGACTATTATATAAACGAAGGGAAAGTTCGTGTTTTATGCAAATTTTAAAGGTTAGACCTGATCACAAAACGCCATTATGTAAATGAGTAAAATGTATAATGGCCGACCCAGCATGTAAATTTAACAAACTGTAAACAAAGTAATTGGCGATTACCATCTCGAGTAACCATAACTTATAAATATAAATATTCTCTATGATCCCCATGGATAGATCATTACTTGCTTGTATCATACCGACACGAAATACCTAGTCTCTTGTAATTACATTTATCCGCTAGAGGGCGACACGTGCTACAATCGTCTGCTCGGTTAACAAATGAACCCCAAGAGTTTAGCAGTCACCTTGGGTTTATTCGCATACTTTACACAAATAATTTATAATTACTGACATTGTCCCTACTCCTACAACCTTGATTAGTCCTGTAAATTGTATTGTATTTTGAACATCCCGTGTTCTATTATAAGCCTGCGTCTGCAGAAATTTAAAGCAAGTTAAAACTGCTTCATGTGTCTCCTTCTGTTATGATGATCTAGGAGATACAAATATGTATATAGAGAGAAATGGGGTTTAACGTCCACTCGACAAAATCTAGGTCCTTTCGGGACTTACGTATTGTTAAATTTATTTCAATAATTCGCTTGCGCGTAAGAGGTCTTTATCATTGGGAGGAAACAGGAGGATCCGGAGAAAACCCACGAGGTTGTACAGGCGACTCAATGGCAGGTCTTATGATAGAACACCGCTCCGCCCCCACCAGTAGAAACAAGTATTAAGTCTTAAATAAATTGCTGCCATTTCTCGCTATAAAAGTTAAATTTTGAATAATGAGTATTCTGTACTTTATTCTGTAATATAGTCTCGATTACCAAGTAGGCCTACCATTGCTACGATACTAGAAAAAGTCTCGATTATCCACGTTATCCTTAAATATAATATGAAGTCAGAAAAAAGACCTGCAATAGGTATATTTAGGACTTAATAACTCTATCTTTAAACATACATTATGCAAGAGTTAAATCTGCCTATTGCAGGTCTTTCTTTAGGCCTGAGATTTTATCAAAATTAATTCGATATTAATCAACTTATCCAGACCATAATCAACTCTCGATGCTAGCCTGTGACATTTATCAGATAGGAATACATTTTTAACCAAATAATTAAACATAAAAATAGATCATCGAGATTGTGTTTCTTAGTAATGATGATCGATGCTAGCCTAAAATTCAAAAGCTAATATATATATGCCCAGAGCAATTTGACTGAAATTCCAGCATATTCGTTTTATGTTATCTAATGTTTAACTAATGCATTATAGCGAAAAATGCCATACTGCATGCCATGAGGGAAAATTTTGCCCGGACAGCGGCCTACTCTTATATCGTATTCCAACTGCCAAGCGGTCTTTTACGTGCACGCAAATGTGTACACGGGACCTCGGTTTTTCGTCCCACCCGAACGACTAGACAGCTGTCTTTTTGTCAGGCACTCCATTCTGCACCACGCAGGACAATCTGGATGAACTTTCTCGGCCAATGCAGTAAATTGATGAGTGTATATACTTTGAGGTATTGTGATTTTGTAGCTTGGCACAATTAGTTTGCCCCCACCCACTATCTTGGTACCCGTTGTCATCAGCTCAGTGAGTGGAGGAAAATTGATCGTTAAACTCCATTTCATTTCATTCACTATCTAAGTGACACTTTTTTTTAGCACTGCACTTCGGTTCGGTACGCTTCCATCGACTTCATTTCCACAATTCCAAGATGGCCGCCATCTCTACTGGTTTTTGCGTGCTCTGGTACTTGGTTTTCAAAGTCTAGTTTCTATATTTGTATTATTTATATGGCGATATATTATATATTTATATAAGTTTGGTCATAAAACGTTAATTTGTGTATCTATATATATATATATATATATATATTCCATACAAGGAAATCAATTTAAATATTTATTTCATCAACAGTTCGTTAGTGTTAGTTTAAACTGCCAATCAGCAAGGGGGTGACAGGGCAATAAAACACCAATTAACAGGTTCCCCGGTGTAGACGCGATTCGTGTCCAGTAGAATAATGCCCCTATTAGCGTTTAATTGTTATTATATTCTGATCGGAGCGACCGTGTTAAATCAAATATCTAGAGATTTAAGAAAACTTCACTTGGCTCTGCATTCACTGATAAGAAAGTGAAAATGGCGAAAATGCCAGTCACAGGGGGAGTCGCGACCTTTTGACTGTCACATAAGGTGAATTGCTCCGAGAAGCCTTTGGTTATTTGTGGCGGTCTTCTACAAGTGACAATCAATAACACAATAAGCTAGCGATACCCGGTAAGGACTGCTGTCAAGAGCCTGTGTTTTCTCGGCACAGTGTCGCCGATATCCTTTATATGTAAAACAACCGTGTATATACAAGATATTTTCATAAGAGGTCGGCCTCCAGACTTCTTGAAGTTTAAACTCTGCTACCTCTATGGTGATATCAAAAATAATCGAGGTTTGGTTGGGGTGTATGCGTATTTTATTTGTGAGGCATTCATTGTAAACAGTCACATGATTGTCGATAATAACCTGTTATTTGTAAAGTCGACCAGAAAGAGGAACATATTATTTTCGTCACTGGCTTTAATGTTGCTAAAAAGATAAACATACATTATGCAAGAAAGAGATAAATCTGTCTATTGCAGTCTTTCTTTAGGCCTTAAATGTTATCTAAATTATTAATTAGACATTAATTAACTTACTCAGGCCATAATCAGCTCTCGATGTCATCGCTAGCCTGCAGTATTTACAAGATTAGGATCCGATTTGCTGCTCAACTTTCATTCATAATTCAATCATTAAATGGATAATTGATACTATATTTGTATCGTACCGACTTTAGTAATGATGATCGAGGCTAGGCCCAGAATTCAATCGCTAAATTCACGGATCAGAGTGGATCCAGGGATTGGCTAACAGGGAGCATAACCAGGCAAAGGCTTGGGCGATAGACAAAAAGGAAACAGACAACAGATACACGAATTCGTTGGTTTGCGTTTCTGCGTTTAATGTCAGCGGTTACTTGGACACGGTTCCATTACATTTACATTTGATCCACCCTTTCGCTTGCGAAAACGTGTGCGGAAACGCGTACATGGAAAACGGACCTAAGAGGTGTAAATGGTAGGCATATATAAGAATGACAATAATGGTAGTTTTACATTTTGCTTTTACTGGGTTAAGGTGAACATTGATGACGTTCCTCAAACATTTAGTCCTAGTGTTAGCCAAAGTGTCTACATATTAGTCTGATAACGGGTTAGAAAAAAGATCACACGCTGTCAAATTTAAGATGAAAATCAAAAAGTCATGGCCATTATCCACTCGGCAAACCTCGTAAGATTTCGGGAATCTAAACTCGGCTGTATGACGAATTCCGCCATATTGGAAATACTTTAAAGGTCCCGGATGAAACATGGCTGCGCCCATTCCAAACACAAGTTGGCAACCTATTTTGCTAGCGACCTATTCGACCGATCCAGCTGTAAGATAATGACGAAATTACAGGTCTATTCTGAGCTGAAGGAATGGATAAAAAATAGTATATTCTACTTTCATTTGATAGACATAACGTTGGATTTTATTGGTTGATAAAAAGAGACTGTTGTCTTTACTCTAAATAGGTTTCCAACGAACAGGTTGCAGCTCGATCGGTCGAATAGGTCGCTAGCCGAATAGGTTCCCAATTTGTGTAATAGCGTCAAGTTTTCCTGTTAAAGTAAACCGGTAGCCGCATCGCAAATGTATGGGCGTAGACCGGTACCACTCGGCAAACCTCGTAAGATTTCGGAATCTAAACTCGGCTGTACGATGAATTCCGCCATATTGGAACTACTTTAAAGGTCCCGGATGAAACATGGCTGCGCCCATTCCAAACACAAGTTGGCGACCTATTTGGCTAGCGACCTATTCGACCGATCCAGCTGTAAGATAATGACGAAATTACACTTATATTCTGAGCTGAAGGAATGGATAAAAAGTAATATATTCTACTTTCATTTGATAGACATAACGTTGGATTTTATTGGTTGATAAATAGAGACTGTTGTCTTTACTCTAAATAGGTTTCGAACGAACAGGTTGCAGCTCGATCGGTCGAATAGGTCGCTAGCCGAATAGGTTCCCAATTTGTGTAATAGCGTCAAGTTTTCCTGTTAAAGTAAACCGGTAGCCGCATCGCAAATGTATGGGCGTAGGTACATATCACTTACTGTCATACATCCGAGACTAGATGTAGTCTACGTAGTTTACGGAATCTGTCGAGATTAGCCGAGTGGGCCATTATCAATAATTAACTTACCAAATGTATATTTGAGTACATTAAAAAGGGATAATTGTATGATTCAGATGAAGAGGACACCAAATCATCTATTTTATTTTTGAATAATTACCTCAAAACTTAAAACATACATTATGCAAGAGCTAAATCTGTCTATTTTATTAAGTCTTTATTTAGATGTAAAGGAATTATTAATTAAACCTTTCTATACATGGTAAGCTCAAATTCTACTCTGTAGACCCTCGGATGGCTTGGGTTTAAACAGTTGTCCATTTAAAACTAAATTAATTAATGGCTGATCAAGATAATCGAAAACTGTCAATCAAACTATCGGCAATTCTCGTAGGCGGTGCAGACACAGTTGATGCCTATTTCTAGTCCAAACTTCTAAGAGTGACATTTGTCTACGACATCACTCCAGAAATGACGATGGTCAACTGAAATTTGACTGAAATTTTCAATATTTTCTTTTTCTAACATCCATGTTTTAATTATTATAGCAAGAATGGTCAACTCTTTATTAAAATGTATCTTTAAAAGCGTTGAGTAGTCTGAACATAATTTTAACAGATGACGTGAAGCCAGTATTAGTGTCACACTAGTGTTTCAATAATTTCAGATCATATGACATTTTTATATTTTTGATATGGACCTCAATAGGACACTAACTCTATCCCCTGGGGGTTAACATTTAATAGACCTCAAAGGTAACACGCGAAGTGTCACACTAGTGGTTCCCTAATCTCGACTGATGGATATTTTCATATTTGTTTTTAAAACATGGTGTTATTGCTTTCCCTAAAATCATTATTCAGGATTAAATGTTGTACAATGTACAAAAATGTCATGAAAACGGAGATTTAATTCTTTTCGAGTAATCCTAGTATCTGGAGACTCTAACGATTGGAACAAAAAACAACAGCTGAAGCTATAATTATCTTCCTTTTAGCGGAACACTTTATTCGAGGAGAGAAGTTATACCCCCTTACTGCGGTGCTGTTTCGACGAAAAATGGTTTCAGAGTGCGTCAAGATGACAATAAGTGTGACAAAGGCAAACGAATGAAGTTGAAATAATTAAAGACAATTTTTCTTTGTATAATATTTTAATCAGTAAATATCATTTTACGGGTGCAAAATCAAATAATTCTTAAAATGTATACGTAACCGTGGTAACAAGACATTTGGCAGTCAAGTTCAAACCATATATTATTACAACATACACATATTCAAGAATATTTCATATAAAAGGCGTTAAAATACATATTTTATTGATACACACTTTAAAATACACAATTAATACAAAATACACATATTTCAAAACCATTCTTAAAACAATTATTTACAAGTTCTATGAATTAATGTATAGTTGGACCATAGCTTTATTCATCAGATAACTTGTGGTAATTTCATTTGTGCAGTATTTTCCATAATTTTCCCCTCTGTATTTCTTGTTTTTGTTGTTTGTTATCTTCTTAGCTTACCCTCCATAACTAATTTTAATTGGTTTGGAATTAGGTCCGCTTCCTGGTATAATAAAGAAATTAACAAATAAAATGGTAAACACCCCTTCTTTGCCCTTTTGTTAAGTCTATTATGCCTCTACATCATTATTTGTCCGAACACTTCTACCAAAAACCGACCATGATTCAACTGTCCATATGGGGGATTCTAATCAAGTGGCCTTGACATAATAAAAAAAGTCATGTAACTAGTTTGTCTTCTGGTAATTTTATTTTCAGTTGGTCAGACGCGGGGGGGGGGGGGGGAGATATGCCTGCAGCAGGTAATTAAGGCAGGGCAAAAACCGTTCTTAAGATCTTAAAAATGCTGTCTTTCTGGTTATAGGCAGTATGAAAAACAAATTGCAATATCAATAACCAAGAATTTAAACAAGAATTAAGGATAATATATAGCCCACTATGTTCGGAAATGTTCATAAAAACTACCAATGTTTACTATTAAAGATACATTAGTTTAATAAAGAATTGGTCATTCATGCTATAATAATTCTGTTTCACAATATTAAAATTGTACAATAGAAAGCATCTAGCAAGCATATTAATAAATCAAGCGCATAGATTTATAAATAAAATATTACTTACTTCACTTCAATTTTGGGCTGTATGTGAATGTCGGTTACAATGCACCGTGAATTTCTCACCTTTATGCTTCACTACACCAGGACAGGCTGCTTTACTCCGAACGCGGCATCTCCATTCAATGGTACCATGTTTAAGAGTCCTCTTATATACATATTTAAACCCACAACTTGACACTACCATCGGTTTCCTGCGTTCAGACCCTTTCTCTATGAGCTCAAAAGTTTCCAGGATAGGCTGGTCAGGAACCACATCGATTATAGTGTTGTCAATAGATCAACAGCAAATAAAATTTCATTAAAAGTAGGAAGTGGCTAAACGACCGGATCCGGCTTCTTACGAAAATTTACTACGAAACCGGATCTCAACATTTCTCCACTACAAAACCGGATATTTGACCAATTCTAACCCTAATCCGCGTATCTCTTCGTCAATATGTCACTTTACTCTTAAACTCGAATTGTTTCATCGCCTCTAAAAATGAATTAAGGGACGTAAATTCCGCACCAACAAGGATGCCTGGGTAGGGGCATTTGTTTTTTGAATGTTTCTTTTGACTCTGTGGTTTGTAGATCCTTAATATTTGTTAGAGTTTCGTTCCACAGTTAAATTTTGGAATACTATCCGACTCTTATCGGAGGATCTAAGCCACGATGAGACGTGTGCGGAGTAATTAAATCTATCATATAAGATGGAGCTTTATTTTTCAGTGCTTTGCATGTCATCGATATGATTTTAAACTTGATGCGTTGTTCAATGGGTAACCAGTTCAGAGATTTAAGTAATGGGGTTCTATGGTCAAATTTTCTGATTGAAGTTAAGTCTTGCTGCCGAGCTCTGTACATGTTGAAGTTGTTGGATGAGATAATAAGGGAGTTTGTATAAAAGTGCATTGTGGTAATCTAGTCTATTAGTAACAAAGGAGTGGATAAGAAGTTCTTTAGATTCACGCAAAAGACACTTTTTGTATTTTGGCAATTCTGTGAAGTTGAAAGTAGGCTGAAAAACATATTGCTGTTATGTGTGATTTAAAAATTAGGTGTGAATCAAGAATAGCACCTATAGTCTTTGCTTCTTCTGAAGGGAAGATGATCTGTTGTTGAAAGTTCAGCTTCGTCACAGAGAGTTTCTTAAGTTGTTGTTTAGTTCCAAGTAGGAGAAGCTCTGTTTTTTCTGGGTTTAATTTAAGAAAATGACAAGTCCCTAATCTATATCTTTAAGGTCCATTCTGTAATGTTATGATTGTTTTTTATTAGCTCTTTGATAGCTTCATATTAGTTATGGTTTTTGTTATCTTGCTGTATAAATTTGATTTTTTGCCATTATACTGCCATTACTCACTTGAGAACGATAAGAGGAACTTGATAAAACGTAGTGTGAAATAAACTCAGTGATTGTTTTCCATATAAATTTGTGTTATTTATCATTCTTCTAGCTTGGGTACAGTTTCAGTTTCGTTAGCAGGGCCAATAGATATGTAGGTTTGGGTATCGTCTGCATATAAATGTATATTAAGCTAAATTTATCTTTGATTTTCGTGATGGGTTTTGTAAAAATGACAAATAAAACTGGGCCCAAGACAGAACCCTGTGGAAGACCACGGAGCATAGGGAGCGAGTCTGATTTTACATTTCCTATTTTGACACTTTGTTTACGATTTGTTAGGTATGATTTAAACCACTCAAGGGTAGTATCACGGAGACCAATTTCCTGTTCAAGATCTGAAAAAAATCTGTGGTGTTTAAAGTATCAAACTCGGCCGATAGGTCCAATAAGATCAACACCATGCAATTTTGTTTCTCCATGGCACAGTAAATGTCGTTGGTAATCTTTATTAAAGCTGTTTCAGTGCTGTGGTGTTTTTTGTATGCCGACTTTAATGGAATATTTAGTTAAATGTGGTGGAAACCACAGTGGGTAAGTGAGTATGAAGTTGGCTCACTACCGGTGTTTTGCAGAGAAAGTCCATTGAGATTTTCTGGCTGGTTTCCTCACTTAAAAGATTCGTTGACAGTTAAAATTCGATATAAATGTAAGCCCCAGCGTCGCTGCTTGGGTCCAATGTTCCCATAACACACCGTAAGACGCATGCCCGGCTTCATTAGCCCTGTCGAGGCAGAACAGTAGGATGTTAAACCCGATTTTATTTCATTTATATGAAAAAATAAAAGCAGTGTGTTTCTGAGTTGTTATGTAGATATATTGGAAGTCATATTTAACCCACCCCATTCTAAGTTGATTTTAAAACACAACGTGAAGCAACATATTGTCGGACGTGATGCCGGACATTGCTGCATATTCTATTTGGTGCCGTTTGTACACATAGGTCACAGCTCACGGCCCTGTTACATGTTTGTATTGGTTTATTTCGTCACCAGGGAAATTGTACTACACATAAGCGCCGTGCTATATACTAGTAATACATTGAGCGCGTTTTAATGTGATTGACAGCATGGCTAAGCCAATGATATCTTGGTTATGTCTGTTTCTCTCCACCATACATTGTGTCTCCCTGGAAAGTATTTATTCATGAACAAAGTATTATTTGTGATTTACCCAGAAGTTAGAGCCACACCGATTAACATAAGTAGGATATTAAAAGCTGTTTCATTTATGTGATTATTTTCATTCTGTTAAGTCGGAAATCATAAGGGAAATATCTCAAGGTCAACAAATTTGTCAGTTATCCTTTAAAATAACTGAAAAGTTAATAATATTTGTCATAGGAATTACCCAATCGTCATTAGAGAGTCAAAGGACACGTACAAAAAAGGAATAGTAATTATATTTAACATGTCAACAGTGAGGCTGATGTCCCGTGCCGAAATCCCAAAATAAAAAGATGACGCATATTATTTATTTTCACTTTTATTTTTTTCAAAAATATCGAGCAATAAAAGTATAATGTAAGTTACTTCACTGTCTAGCAGATATAAACAAGGCTATCTTGTCCCAAAGCATCGATCAATAATCTTGCTTAGCTTAGTTTAGTTCGAAATGTTAATCATTGTCTCATTCGCCTGATGAACATCAACATCAAGTTGAAACATTCTACCCCAATTAAAAGCAGAGTTGACCAATGTCTTGACCAATTAAACTGTTTATCGCTTCTTAGCCTATGCAGAAAATTCTCACCATCAAGCCTGTAAATAAGAGACCTGTCACTGACAATGTCAGGTACAGATTCAGGCTTTGTCAGGCACAAAACCTCTTGGGCCTATCATTGTGCCAGGCACTGATTTGTCGTTTTTATGATATAAAATGTAATGTACTATTTCATTAGTGCCTGACATTTTGTCAGGTACATCTGAAACCGTTATTTCCAATCTCTCACTTCATTATAACCAAAGTTATTGTGCCCCAAATAATCAACGAATCAGATTGCTTATCTCTGCTTACCCTCAGCAGAAAATGCTCATCTTCGAACTCCATCAATGCATTGACCTAATAAACACCTACATCACGTTTGGACGGTCTATCTCAATAAGACGGACAGTTAGTCGCGGCCAATCAAATTGCTTATCGCTCTGCTTACCCTCATCAGAAAGTGCTCATTATCGAACTTAGTCAAGGTATCGATGTAATGAAACTATAGACCAAGTTTCACTTAATTAGAACTAAAGTTATCGTGTCCCAAAGCATCAACTAATCAAAATGCACACCTTCCGTCATACAGTGTGCTATGACGGAAATTTTGCTCGGACAGCGGCGCCTACTTTTATATCAAATTCCAACTGTCAAGGGATCTTTTACGTGCACACCAATTTGTACACTGGTTTTTCGTCCCATCCGAACGACTAAACACAGCTGTCGCTGTCAGGCCCTCCGTCCTGCATCAAAGACAAGGGAAAAACCACGCCGGAAAATCTGGATGAACTTTCTCGAACACCCGACCTTCAGGCTAGCGAGCCAGCGTCTTAGCCACGTAATCCCTTGTTTTTGTTTTGATTTTTTTTTAAATGGTTAATATAACTAAATCTAAAAGCAGATTATTGACTCTAATATCCTCAGTGAGAGGCACACAAACCAGTTCATTTTGGGACTCGCATATGGTTCAATTTTATTTCAATAATTCGCTTGCGCGTTGGGTTATTTAGCAATAAGAGAGAATTAGGGGACCAGGGGAAAACCCGCGAGGATGGAAGGCGACCCTACTCCTTTTGTGACAAAGTGATCTATACCTTTCATAAACTGAACAATCATTTAGGTGCAAAGAACTTTATGACCTCTGTTAGGTTTGATATATATATTCTAGTTTACGTTTAAACTCTCTAAACTTATTTTAAGGCACGATCTTATTAACCATCTAATTTATTCAATGTGCTCTTTACAAGCTACACATGATTTGTATATAACACGCGGCAGAACTTCGTGACTTCAAAGGAAATATGCAGTGTAGTTACAGATACTATAATCTTATAAATAAACAATACCTACTATGATGATCACTCCTGACCATCAAATTGTTGGAGGCTTTATAATCAGGAGTTTACTCACAGTTAGCAGACTACCCGAGACGACTAGGCGTCGAGACAGAGCAGAGAGAGAGCGAGAGAGACACAGGGACCGGCATATGGACTCGTTCAGCCGCTGCCTTGGCAGCGGGGCGGAATGGGGGATTTGATAAATTTAGATGCGTTCCAGATGTAGTCTAGTCCTCGAAGTAGTACTAGTTCCAGTATAGTTTAGTTAGTTTCTGTAATGTTGGTGCAGGCCTATCTATGTATATATGTTTGACATTCTGTTCCCGTTGTAAAAAAAACTATATATTTACGGAGCTGATCTTTGTAATATTTACAACAGTGCTACACTTGTCACAAAGATCTGTAAGAAAAATAATATAAATGTAAATGCCGATATAAATATAAGATCGGTGAATATATTTTCATTGCTAACAAAATGTAATTCTGATAACAGCTTGCGTCAAATACAACATTCGAATCAAACTTATTACCGGTAATAACAATGTAAAAGATATGCCTGCATAGCAGAAATTTCGTAACAGCAGCTTAACCGAGAGGACAACCAGGATATACATCAAGAAATCGGATCTCTATTCGAAACGGAAAATCACGGGACGGTGAATATATATAGGCCTCGTCTTCTTATGACACCAATTTTGGACACAAGATTTGATAACAACGCATTAAAGACTGTGGCTTCTATTGCGTTTACAAGGATTTTGGAAAAGAGGGATAACCCCGGAAGGTTATTCGGAGGAAGACCACCATTAATTTCCCTATTGACTTCAATGATAATTCTTGCTTCTTTGCCCGACTCAAACTTTACCCAAATTTTCGTTGGACTCCATGCTTTTCAGTAAACTTTGTATGAGGTTGACCTTCAAAATTTTGAGATACACAAACTTGAAGAACTAAAAACATGTACATATCACCGTAACTAACCTGATAACTAACTTATCGTTCCGCCACTAGATCATGTATATTTACCAAAACCTGGCAGAAATGTTAAATCAAATCCTCATTGCCCATTCTAGACTAAAAAGGACATAAGGGGTTAGAAAATATAGAATTGCTATGAACAGACTAATTATAATTTGTGGGTGCCGCGATGGTGAAATTTAATGGAGGTCCGCCTCCATTATACTTGATAAAAATAAGTCTCTATCGCATTCACAAGTTTTCCGGAAACGGAAGGATCACTTCGTAAGGAAAGGATATCCTCTCATGTCCCTGTATACGTCACTGTAAATTTGAAAATAATACATCCATTAAAAGACTCTTAGCCTTACAATGTTTTCGGAAAAGGGGGCAGGTCGCAGAAGGATGGACCGACGACATACTTCGCCCACACTGAAATGCGAGCGTTTAAAAATTGATAATACAATTCATCCCTTAACAACAGATAACCTAAAAAATCTGAAGATCACTGGAAGATATTGAACTTGTTACTATTGATTGAATAAACAGACAAACGAATCAGAATTAACCATTGGGAACAACATGCAGGATGCTTTCTGACTTGTGACCATGTGTGTACGTTTGGCTGTGGTATGTCAAGCTGGAACATGTATACCAACAGGATTAAGCATTGCGATAATTCAGTTTTCTATTTAAAGTGAATGGTTAAAAAGAGAGAGAGAGAGGGATGGGGAGGGGTGGGGTCATCAAGTGTTGCCAGGTGGGGTTTTATTTTAGCTGTGGGAGGAAAACCTAGAGGACTTGGAGAAAACACATGAAACTGGGCAGGTGACCTTACTTCTTGTGATACAAGTGGGAAATCGAAACCACGCCCCTTGACTCAATGAAATGGCAGACCTTTTGTTCTAAACCATTCGGTGACCAAATCTCCCCATATTCATAAAACAGTAAGATACTAACTTCAAGGTCGTCAAAGTTGTATCTGACCTAGCATAAAACAACAGGTTAAGTCAAACTGCCCTTTATAATGTCTTTTAGATAGATGCTATGGTGCAATTATATCTTCATTGTGGCGTGTTCGATCCTTGCATTGGCTGAAATTGTCCATCGGGATTTTCCGACGTGATTTAACCATGTCAGTGGTGCAGGACGGAGGGCCTGACAAGTAGAGTTGTGTGGTCGTTTGATTGGAACGTAAACAATCCCTTGGCAGGCCATAGTGCCTCTGTCCCCTCAAAGCACACTGTGTGGTGTATGTCCTGCTTCATAACGCCAGTCGGAGCAGAATATTGTGACTTTAAACCCCATTTAATTTCATTTCATTTCTGTTTATTGTGAACCTTGTGGTCTAGAGTGCCGCGCTTCGACATCTAGCTGGCCGGTCACCTCTGGCTTGCGGCTGTGGTTTCGAGCCCAGGTGTGAGCGTATGTGGCATGGCGATAGGGGCGTCTTCTCAACCTCGTGGGTTTCCTCCGGGCACTCTGGTTTCCTCCCACTGCTAAAGACCCCTACGCGCATGCTAATTATTGAAATGAAATTTAAAAACCATATATTAGTCCCGAAATGACCTAGTTTGTGTTCATTGGACGTTAAAGCCCATTTCTTTCTCTCTCTCTTATTCGGGATCCCCCAACCCTACGTGCCCGTCATCCCACTTTCTGAAAAAGTTGATGTCTTATGAGAGTCAGTTGTCTATCTACATATTATAAGTATGGCGGATAGAATTGTTTGCTTAGCAATAGACATTAAAAATGTTTTGTTTCCTAAAATAGAAACTTAAATAAGTTAACAGACCGACTTCCGATTCTTAATTTTCTGAATTGAAGACTTTGTCGAATGCAGCTTCCCTAATGGCATCGGATGATCCCAATTATAAACTTTTTTTCCATGTGAATCTGTTCAAATTTAAAGCCATGCGGCGCAGGAGTTCTAACAACAGGATGTCCCACACATCAACACGTGATTTAAAAATATTTTCGCGGTTGGATTTAAAAAGAACTGTGTTTAATTACTCAGACGCACCATTCACTAGTTACGAACACATGCCAGACGGTTATAATAATGTTGTTATTCCACGATATTTTATTGCGCAATTTTAACCAATTCTCAGACAATACAACCTGTCGTCTCCAATCAGGCGTCCAATCAGTTGATCGCTTGTAATCTCGTCGATTCAGCACGCACAAACGTGATTACGTAAAACAAAGGAGGCTAAAAGGACAGTAGTAATTTGTTCATTAGTCCGGGGACCGATTTTTCCGAGCGACTACTTTTCCTTCTGTAAATAATTCCTAATAAGTCAATTATATATCTTAACGACAACCGTTATTAGGCTCTACATAACAACGCCACCTGGGACGAACAAAATGGCTGCACGTCACAATTGAGTTATGAGAAAGGTTTTGGTAACGGAGATTATTATGTGTCATGCAACCAACATATCTTGTGCGATAATTAACAAATCCATTCTTGTTTGACCAACGACATGACAAAAAACAGATTCTGATCGCTAGACGTTTAAATGTCGCACAGAAAGTTCTGAACAAGAGTCTGAAACCTCTCAAACCATACATAATGTCAAAGTCGTAGAATTATTTTGTCAAATGTCGACTATAAATGGGTTAGGTTTCGAAAATATTTAATCATAGTCTACTGAAGAATCAACCATTAGTTTTTCGTCCTCTTGGTTTGTGATAAACTGGGACAAATAATAATGTCCCCGAGATATACTTAACCTACACTCAAATAATTTGCCGATAAAGCTGTTCTTTGGAGAAGTGACATAGCTAACAAATTTTAATACTGAGGTTTGGCGATTCAGATTTCAAATGTCAATAGATCGTTTACATACTATGTGAACATGGTTCCAACCAATCGTTCATTCTCCTTTTTCCCCTAGTTAATATCTAACCCATGTTCGTGGTTACCACTCATATTAGAGCTGGGCTAGTCTGGAGGTCGGGTGTTCGATCCCTGCATTGGTCGTGAAAGTTCATCCAGATTTTCCGGCATGATCCCCCCCCCCCCCTTGTAATTGATACAGAATGGAGGGCCTGATAATGAAGCTGTCTAGTCGTTCGGATGGGACGAAATACGGGGTCCCTTGTACTCATTTGTGCGCGCGTAAAGGATCCCTTGGCAATTGGAATTCGATATAAGAGTAGCTCGTAATGCCGCTGTCCGGACCAAATTTCCCTCATAGTACACTGTATGACTTATGACCATCTTCTTTGGCTTGTTCGGAGCAGAACAGTAGGATGTTAAACTTCATTTCATTGCAAAACGCCAGGATGTGTACCATATATCTGAGCCACGGCACATCTTTGATGCTGGTTGAGAAATATAATTGTGACCAAGTACTTCCATACCTGTAGTAGATATGACAATTGGGTCCATATAATATATAGCCTTGAAACTCGCACCGAAACCACATTAAATCTTTCATTTGAGATGGGCCGCAAAAACTCTGAACACACAAAGCCAAGCGCGTCATTGTGTCCCCTTCAACCTGAATACAACAAATTTGCCATACTATATCGACAAAGAAAACCATTTAGAGAAAAGCTTCTCGTAATCGTAAAACTAGAAGAAAAAATATACGTTCATGTATAGAATACAATTTTATTGATTTGAATAAGTGAAGCTTAAGATACATATAGTATTGTTGATAAGTTGAATGTAAAAGCGTATATATATTTAAAGGTCTGGATGTAAAGAAATGCATTCGCTGAAAACGAAAAAAAGTTTGATGTGTAGGCTAAAAGTGTCCGCTGACAGATTTTTTTGGGGAATAAAAAAACCTAGAGTTAATGGGAGAATATTGTCTAGTGTATAAACGTATTTTGTGCACTCGACTAACAAATCTTTTATTAAAAGAATCTACAATGAAACGTGTGATATTAGCATTATGTTCTCTCTCCGACTCGTGTGTTACTTTAGGCTCTGCTAAGCACCGAGATAGAAAGAGAGAGAGGGGGGGAGAGATGAACAAATGTTTTAAAGAAATCTACAATGAAATGTGTGATATTAGCATTGTGTTCTCTCTCCGCTCCGACATGCGTGTTACTTTGGCTTTTTAACAAAGAGAGAGAGAGATGGGGTTTAACGTCCACTCGAAACTTAAAACCTACATTTTATGTCTTTTTCGTCTTGACATCCACATTTCCATACAATGAAAGTATATTTCGGGACTAACATACTAAAAATATGGTTCAAATTAATTACAACAATTCGCTAACGCATAGCAGTGGGAGGAAACCGATGGACCAGGAAATAAACCTACGAGGTTGGACAGGCGACCTTACGCCTTGTCACGTACAACCGGGGAATTGAAATTACGCAAGTTGACTCAATGACAGTCCTTATCATACAGCGCGCACACGCTAATCATTCGGCCTTCCACCCACCAAACACTTAAAAGAGGCATTATGTAAGACTTTGCTATATTAGTTTAAAATTTTGCACATATTTAACATTTTAGTTACCTTAGCCGTCCAATGACCTAGTTCGATTTATAGCGCTTTATGACGTTAAGAGGTTAGCAAGGTCGGTATATTTTTAAACAGTTAATAAATCACAGATGTAAGTAATACACGTAAATAATGAAACGCGTATTACTTATTTCAAGCAATTTATTACACAAATCAAGATATCAATGTTACATTTAATATGCAGCTCACAAGAATTATTGATGTTATCATCTTTTGATGGTATATATCATAACATATAGGACATATATTAAGTGATTTAATCTGTAACTTGTAAACACAATTCATAAACATTTGTATAACTATTGTACGGCCATGTATTGTAAGTGCACAAAGAGTCAATGGCGTCGAAATGTTGTCCATTGATAAAGAGACAATCCCGATTTGAACAGTCTCAAAATAAAAATAAAAAAATAAATAAAAGACTGAGTACATGGAATTTAAGAGCCAAAATTTCAGGGCAAAATATTGAGTCGTTTGAACGTGAACATCAAAACTGCTTATCCGTATACGTAACTCTTTCAAGATATCTGGTTAGTTCTTTCGTTGGGTGACCTGATAATCGATCCCCGTTCCTTGTGGGGTATATACAGTGTCGTACTTGATAACGAAAGGTAAATTTCACCTACACATATTTTCATTTTTAAAAAATGTCTGAATTTATATAGACACCGCATACTACAGCCTGGGACACCGGTCTCCGTTTCCTGATGACGACGGGCGGTTTTAAGTTGTTTGAAAAACGTATCACACATATTGAGTTTATTGCTCGGCCCTTATGTAGAGGATTTTAAGGCATTTTAACACAAAACTAAGCCTGGTATGTTAACGAAAAGTAAATGTAACCTACACGTGTAAGTCTGGTTTCATTTAGACACCGTATATTACAGCCTGGGACACCAGTTTCCATTTCCAGATGAAGGCTGACGGATATAGGTTGTTTGAAAACGTGTCACAAATGTTGAGTTTATTGCTCGGACCTAGGGTATGGGTTTTTCGGGAATTTTAAGACAAAGTTATGCTGTTTTATTCTCCAAAATTTTATCGGGATTGACCCTTTAAGGTAATTTATTATACACCCAGGGGCCTATTTCACAAAATTTTAACTAAGATAAGATCTGAATTTTAGTTATTTGATTGGACAATATTAGGTTGATTTTAGTTCTTAGCCAATCAAAATTGAAGTATCCACTAAAATTTGGATTTTATCTTTAGTTAAAATTTTGTGAAACAGGGCCCTGGGTTATAACCCCATATTCATTTAGTGGTTACTATCTATGTTTACATTACGATTAGATATTTATGCTATTGCATATGGTTTCATTATCATGATCAAGTTCTCCCAATTTATAGTTTCATTGAATGGTTGGATTGTACATAGTATATCATGATAGTATATATGTTTCGTTACTTATGTCTGTATCGACAGACAATAGAATCTTTGTAGACTTTATTTCAGAAACGTTTCGACGGGTGTTTTCTCGCTTTGTTTGTTTATTTCAGCGACGCTTCGACGAGGGACCCCCCTCTTGATAAGGACGGCAGTACCCTCGTCGAAACGTCGCTAAAATAAACTCTTCGAGTAACTTGTATTCCATATAATTGTGCCATCGGGTATTAAAGATGGGTTAGCAGAAAAGTATTTATGGTGGTGGTTATTGCTTATAAAAGTATGACAATTTCGGTAAATATGGAAAGTAAAGATATCCAACCTTAGTAGTAAAATACTGGATTCCCTGAAAAACACTCATGTAAGGGTTCCATTAATAGACAGCCCGACGATTAGGACTATCTGCACGCGTTACGTCGAAGAGTTAGACGTACAACACTTTCTTGGATAAAAATCACGGAAAATGATTCGGACAGTCGATAATCCGAGAATTTAATTAGGATTCGATATTTGTAATAAATAGGCAGCGATTACAGAGAACATTGTCTTGTGTATGCAATGAATTCTCCGCTGCCGTTGCTACGGCGGGGGGTAATCCCCTGACGCAAACATGTTTTGAGAAGGATTTGAAGCAAAATTATGATAAATTAATTAGTTTGAATATGTTTTTAGTCCTAATATATCATCAAATCAACCAGTTTGTACCCGGGAATGTAACATTAAATATTTTGTTGTAAATGGTTAGTAGTGGTCGGCTCATTTTTTCTAATTTGCCTTAAGTTTTTGATTGTTATGCCAAAATACATGAACCAGTTGAGTAAACTAAAAAAATATCAATAGTAATCATGTAGAAAACAGAAACATATTAAAAGCGAGAATTTCATTTTCTAAGAAAGTCAAAACATAATTATGTCTATGTATTTTGCTCAATAGGTTGTTAACTCACTATCATACGATAGGCATTTAAAAATGCACAGTTACCCCCCTTGTTTTTTTTTTATTCCACCATGGAATAGCTATCGTCAAACGTTTAAATTTGAAGTTGAAAATGATAATATTTGCCAATATCTCAACTGGCAATAGTGAGTTATTGGATTAATAGGATTATTATTTAACAAGGTAGGAATGTTTATACATACCATCAATGGCTTTATATTAATATATTTTTTAAAAAATAACTTTAAAATATTAATTCTCGCTTAAAGTAATTAAATACTATATGACGTGTTACAAAAATGCACAATGTTTTAAAAGTACACAATATTGTATGTAAACTCAATTTACCTCATGTTTTGAAAGCAATGCTACAATGTAGCCTATGTCCCATAACACAATTCCTTTTAAAAAATAAGATTAACATAGATACCTGTCAAGAAACGTTACCCCTAGGAGTATAAATATATATGCGGAATTGCTTAAAGACAAGCACATGCTTACTGTCATCCGAGCTGTCATATTTTTTACACGCCTACATTTTTATCTTGTTCCTATTTATTGTCACGTGCATATACTCAGTAAATATGTAGTGTGGTGGGATCACGGTGGGTAAGACGCTGGATCGCTAGCCTGGAGGTCGTGTGTTCGATCCCTGCATTTTTCGGCGTGGTTTCCCCTTGTCAGTGATACGGGACAGGTGTATTCGTCCGGATGGGAGGAAAAACCGAGGTCCCGTGTATTACTTCAGCAATATTCAATCCTATCAAACATGCTCCCCCAAACACTCAGACGACCCGCCTCGACCTTTGGGACTAGTAACCGTAAACCCAGGTTTGTTTTTTCACCCAATAGACAGTGCCGGATTAACCTTGTGTGTGGGGGTGGGGGGGGGGGGTCGGGACGTACCAACTGTTCGGGGACCCCATTGTTGTTTGTTGAAATTGACTTTTAGAATTCGTTGTCAATTTGAGTATTTTAAACAGACTCTTTCTCTTATGATGTTTTCATTTACTTTATTTTAGTGAACCGACTTACTGGTGGGCTCCGTCCGGGATAAAATATTAGTATGATCCAGAATTGGGGGTGGGGGGCTAAATGTTTGGGGCCCGGGACATTTGTCCCACTTTGCCCCCCTTAGATCCGTTACTGCCGATAGATGTTCATTTCTTTCTATGTGGTTTTAAATAAATTAGTATAATATAACATTACCTATATGGTATGACGTAACACAAGTTATTTAAACTTTAGTCATGACTTCAGTTAAATTGAAATAAAGGGTTCACAACGATTGGTTATCAAAACATACTAAGATTAAAATAGGACCAAATAGTCCATACGTCTCGTTGGACAACACAACTGTTGACGTAGCACACGTGTGTCGCTAACAATTTCAAGGGGAAAACCCATTTGTTATCGAGATTATTAATTAGACATCAACTAACTTACCCAGTCCATAATGAACCATCGGTGTCATGGCTAGCCTGTGATATTAAGGGGATTTGAAAACATTTTTTGATAGATAATTTAACGTGTAATTCGATCATCTAGACTTTGTTTATTATCGTACCAACGTCAGGGATTTCAATACATTTTGTGATAGATAATTTAACGTAAGAGTGGATAATCTAGACTTTGTTTACTATCGTACCAACGTCATTAATGACGACCGAGGCTAGCCTAAAATTAAATAGCTAATATCTCTGTTGAGTGTGAAGCAATTTGACAGCAGTTTTCGGTATATTCTATTTTCATTATGTAATTTTTAACTGTTATAGCGAGAACTGTCAGATCTTTATCTAATCTTATCTAATTCCCATTTAAGCTTATTTTATTATGCTGAACAAAAAGTGACATCAAAGGCGTATTAACACTACAAACCCCTCTGACCTACATATTTAACCTAATAAGACTCTTATTCCCAACTCGAGAAAGCGGCTAGTCGTTTGTGAATTAAACTTTCTCTTAACCTAAAACGAATGACCATTTAATGCCTCTTTTCTCAAACTCTTTTTAATTAAGTTGAAACATTCCTTCCAGGAGTGGTCGAGTAAATACGTGATCTTTGAAGTGCTTAACAGCCATGGCGCCCATTTTTCATCCTGTGAGTTGATTTTAAGGTAATTTTGCTGTAATTGGTTGACTTGAGTGACGTGTCCAGAATTCAGCCAATAAAAAGGTTTCTTTATAACTGTTTTGTCGAGTCTGGTTTTCCTCACGGTTATTTAGCGTTTTAAACTAACTTGTTAGCTTTCTAGAGTTAGACATTTTTATGTATAAATACATATATCCAAAAATATTAACACAACCGTATAGCTGCACTACTTTGTTTCATGGTAAACAATGAAAACATAAAAGGTATGCCGACACAATCTGGAAGTGGACGTTAAACTCCAGAAACGAACGAACGAAACTGATTTTAACTAAGACTTAAATTTATTTTAATATTTTAAAGTAGTTTTCGCTCGTCTTTGGAGCTACTCAAAAGTATGTTCAACGTGGATTATGATATTTCAGGACTATTGCAAGACATAATTTCACCAAGAGTGACAGGAAACCGATAACTTATGTAGACAAATAAATGCCGCAAATTCGTAAATACAAAGGGGGTTGGATGGTTTGTCATTTGAATCAAGTATCGTATAGTTTCGATTCCCCATTCGCTTGAACGTGACAAAGAGTGGTTAGCGATGACATCGAGAGATGATGGATAAATTCGTTAATGTTTAATTAAAAATAATGATAAAATGTTAGGCCTAAACAGGGGCGGATCCGGGAAATTTTGCAGGAGGGGGTTTGCCAGGTTTCTGTTACGGAAATCTGCCATCATCGTCTCTAAATTACATAGGCATACATACAAACTAAGCTTTTTAAACAGAGAAATCATTTTTATACTGATGTAGGATCACTTTGTGATGTAATTTCATTGATGCAAGGCATTATTTTTTTCTTAATGTAGCTGAGCAGGGGAGGGGGGGAACCCCCCAAACCCCTCCTCTGGATCCGCGCCCGCTAAAGAAAGACCTGCAATAGGCAGATTTAGCTCTTGCATGATGTATGTTTAATTTAATTAAATACATAATAAATGGAAAATGACTAGTAGCTTCTAACGCATTAGGGTTTTAATATATCTGGAAAACATGACATGATGCCACCTCTAGAAATTTCTGAAACTAATATATAAATGACCTTCAAAACCAAATGTGTTAGAATTTTAAATAATAAAATGGCCAGTTAACGATTTAATGATTTCCAAGGCTTTAATTGACTGCATTTATAAACATTTATATGATTTGTAGTGTTCAACGGAGCAATTTCTCAGCTATTAATAATGACTAAGTGTAACTACTTTATAAGTGATGTTATGAATAAGTCCCGCAGCAAATGGATGATAACTACTGCGACCTTTGCTAATAAATATATTAAATCTCTTTATTAATGATATTAAGGCATGAATAATTGATGGTGAATCCACCATTATTATACACCAGGAAATACTAGCTTATTCCATCTGCTACTAATGACTTCCATACTTATTCCTGCTCGGTCTGGCAAGGTGATGGCTTTAATCTGATATAATATTTTTCTTTCGCATACTCGTGTCGACATCTGAAGCGTGAGATCAACACCGTCGTATATCCCGAGGCACGAAGATATTTGACTCGCCCTAATATAACTAACTAAAACTAAATGATCAACAGACTAGCTCGAACGTAAGAAAATATTTAAAAAATGCAACAAACGTTTGCTATGCAAGATACGCCAATGTTTTACAAGAGATGGACAGAGAACAAGGTAATCGACGAAGTTACAGTCCGATACATGCCCTTATCGGCAGGAGCCCAGATCTTTCGGATGTATACCCACGCTGATGAAAATTGTCTGTGACCTCTAGAGGATTCACAACCTCGACATTGCATGTTTTTACACAATTTGCGTAAAAGGGGTGCGGGATGGAGCGGGGTGTATTTTGACGGGATGTTCCTGTCCGATCACAGGTACAAAGCTAAATCGGGTAACAAATAATCGGCGACACGTATTGCATCATGCTGTCGTAATCTTTAAGTGACATTTTGCTATTGTAAAACATTTTACAGGTCCCAATTGTTAAGGCAAAGAGATAGAGAGGGAGTTATGAGGTCTCCACGCGAAACAAATATGTAATTTCGGGATTATCAATAATTCGCTTGTGTGTAGGGGCCGTTAGCAGTGGAAGGAAACCGGAGGACCCAGAGAAGACCCTCGAGGTTGGACAAGCGACCCTACTTCTTGTCACGTACAACCGGGGAAATCGAAACCACGCACACTCGTTATCTATTTTGCCATCCGATCAGCCAGTTTTCAAGGGAAATAATAACTGGTTTGATTCTAAATACACAACGTTTCGACAAGTGTTCTCATAATTAGCGTTATCATACATATTGACCCCAAGTGTACTAAATTTCATTATTCTTGATAACGATAACGGACTATTTTTCGAAACGTCGTACACTTAGAAATGACATGAAATGGAAAGAAATGGGGTTTAACGTCCTACTGTTCTGCTCTCACTGGGATAATGAAGACGGGTATACACCATACAGTGTGCCCTGAGGAAAATTTTTCCCACGAACGATGTCCTACTCTTTTAGCGAATTCCAGTTACCAAGGGATCTTTTACTTGGACGCCAATGTATACACGAGTCCTTTTGTCATATCCGAATGATTGAACAGCTCTTCTTGTCAGGTCTTCCGTCCTGTCGTGCTTTTGGAAGCAAACCGGTGCTTGGTTCCATAACAACTGTGTTTCTGATAGATGTTATCGGACACTTGCAAACTCGATACAGATCAAGACTCAAAACATTCAGCACAGAAATCAAGTAAACACCGTTTTCATTTGGGAATATACAAAGCTGTAGAAAATAACTAGATGAATAGACAGTTACTATACGATCCTCGAGAGTTTTTTATAAGCTGATTGTCACAGTGATAGAACATCACACGAGATATATCAAATGAATATAATAATGCCGCGAGACGGGATAACAAAAAAGAAAAAAAAAAGAAAACCAAACAAATAAGAAAAGCGCTTAATATAGACCAGAATTTCGACGCCATATCCTTGAGTCACGTCACGTCACATACAACAAAACATCTCGTAAAAAAATGTTTTTAAATAAAAAGAAATTGTCATAAGATACAGGAATTGTTTTTTCTTTTTAAATATTTGATATCTAGCTTACAGTTGTATAATCTTGAGATATACATTTCCGTATTGTAGGTTGTGCGCGTTGTATCATAAGGTCTGTCATTGAGTCAACCGATGTGGTTGTACGTGAACAAATTAAAACAAAGGGTGATATAGTTCATATCGATATATGCCTGGACAGAATATTCTTTTAGACCACATCAAACCACCTGAATTTAAATGTTTATAACTGTCTAGTGCAGTTTCGGATCATTTAATCATTTAAAAACGTTCATTGTTAAAATTGTTGACAAAAATACCTTGATTCTGATTCCATTCGCAAATGCATCAGCGGGTGGTAGGGCCGCCGAGTGGTTAACGCGTGCATGTTGCATCATTGCGTCAAATGACACTGCTTTGATTTCCCACGTGAACGTGTCAAGGAGTAGGGTCGTCTGTCCAACTTCATGGGTTTTCTCCGGTTTCCTCCCACTGCTAAAGACCCCTACGCGCAAGCGAATTATTGAAATAAAATTGAACCATATGTTAGTCCCGAAATGACCTAGTTTTTGGCTAAAAGTGTCAGTCAAATTTCAACGCACTAATTACTTTAAAATACTTGTAGCCTCGATTGTCATAGCGCTATCACAATAATTAACAAAGTCTCGATGGTCCACTTTTGCGTATAATCATCAACAGACGTTGAACAGCAGGTCGGATTCAAATCCAATGAAAACTAGACAGATAAGATGCATCGAGAATTGATTATGGTCTGGATAAGTTAATTAATGTCTAATTAATAATTTAGATAACATTTCAGACCTAAAGTAAGAACTGTAATAAGCAGATTTGCCGCTTGCATAATGTATGCTTAAGGCCGATGCACCAGTTATTTTATTAGTAATTCACTGGAGACACACACCAATGCGGATGGATGCATAATTAGTTTCCATTTTGATGAAATCCAGGCGAATACCATAACCGCTTGTACACAATATTATAGCATTAGTTAGTTTACTTGAATCTCAATAGTAATTAACTTAAAAAAGATGTACCAAATATTTTATTATTAGAAATTCACTTAAGGTATACCGATGCTGGTGGTAGCACATACTCCTGCGCAGTGTTACGTTTGATTAGAACTAATCCACTTCACACTGCTATTTTGAGTGAACATTGTTGTGCTAAATTATTATTGGTCAGTGGTGCCATTACCAACCAATGATCGGGGTTAACCAGACCTCAAAATATGTTACCGCAATGTATCTAGTGACAATCGCGACTTGTTTACGTCATAACCCGCGAAATTTATTATGCTCGATTGTCCAGTGCCAACATGTTTTCTTCGTCGGCCATTTTTGAAAATTATGCCGAATGCGAGAAGAGAGGAGGGATTTGATTGGACGTTAAAAAGAGACACGCCCCGCCTAATTTCAAGAATATGACTTCTATCCAGCAATGGTAAGAGAGGGATTTCTCGCGCCATTGCTTCAGGAATATGATGGTAGCATAGCAGTTTCCATTCTACACATCGACATACATACTAGTTTACTTCAGATACATCGCAGTTTCTATTCTTTCCATCGACATATGGTAATTTAGTTAAGACATATCATAGTTTCCTTTCTACACAAGGACATACTATGGTAATTTACTTAAGATACATCGCAGTTTTTCTTTACATTGATATAAGGTAATTTATTTATGACACATAGACGTTTCCTTTCGTTACATCGACAAATGGTAATTTACTTAAGATATATCGTAGTTTCCACCCCACACAGCGATATATGCAGTTTCTTTTCCTTACATTGCTATAAGGTAATAAAAATAAAATAAACCAAGTACGAACAACAAGATATATCAAAGTTTCTATTCTTTACACAGCGATATGGTAATTTACTTCAAATACGTCGTAGTTTCCATTTTATCACCCAATAACACATTTGACAGTAGATATCGCTTGTATGATAAATTACATAATCTACTGCGATATCTCCCGAGGATATATCGCTTTACATGAATTTGATTGGCCAATCAAAAAGGAACTACTTTCTTTTATTTTAAAGAAACCACTTATTTTAAATAAAAATTGACCTTTTTTTTGTTAAAAAGAAACTGTTTTAATTTAATTGACCTTGAAGGTAATACTGGGTCAAAATATAGGACTTTGCAATAGCTAAACTGTTGTCAAAAACTGATGTATCACTACGCTGTAGATTCAGTAAAAGTGAAATCTATACCAAAGAATTATATTTATGTATTTGTGCATGTAAGAAAGGATTGGGTGATAAATAAAATCTCCAACTCGTGTTTTTTGATATAAAAAAATATCAACACTCGTTGATAAAGTAAAAATAACTCGGCAGAGCCTCGTTTTTTTCACTTTATCAACTTGTGTTGATATTTTTTGATATCAAAAAACACTCGTAGGAGATTCTCTATATATACATCAATATTATTATTGTAATTTACTTGAGATATATATCTATTTTCATTCTACTCAACAATATGACCCCGTGTATTACGTTACTTCATATAATATACCAGCAACCTAGTTGTACGTCAGATACCAAGAAGGTTTCGGCAAGTGTTCTCCTATCGTTTCAAGAACAAATGATAATTTAGAAAACTAAAAGGTAATACATATACAGTGGACTCTGTCACACCCGAACTCGTTTCACTCCGGCACATCCGACATGAATTTCTTGTCCCGATTTACTTCTTTATTACTTGAGCCATAAAATCCAGACTCTGTATTACTTCAGCCAGGCGCGGATCCAGTGGGGGCGCACCCGGCGCACGGCTCCTCTATTTTTTTAGGTGTCGAACAATGTTTAGCTCCATATATTCTCGCGAGAAAGGAGAACGAAAATAGTTTAGATTGGAAATCGTAATTTACAGTACTAGTACGAAATTAGTCCTTGTGGGCATTTTTTACACTCAAAAATCACGGTTCCGGGCTTCGCACTCCTAAGCTGGTGCAGCACGCCCCCTCTTTCTGAAAATCCTGGATCCGCCCCTGTCAGCCGTCCCGTCACATGATTTCCACTGTATAATGTCTAGTCGTTCGGATGGTACGAAAACCCGAGCTCCCTTGTGTAAATTTGTCTGCACCTAAAAGATTCCTTTGCAGTTGGAATTCCATATACGAGTAGGTCATAATGCCGCTGCCTGGGCAAAATTTCCCTCATAGCACATTGTATGGCGCATGCCCGTCTTGATTAGCCTAGTCGGAGTAGAACAGTAGGACGTTAAACCCCATTTCATTTCATTCCCATCTCTATGCAATGATATTATTTATGAATAGTCCCAAGTCAGACGAAATTACATAATTAGTTTCTTCGTATATGCAATGTAATGCTTCGAATTGGGCTAAGGAAGACGGACAGCGGTACTGCGGCCTACTCTTATATCGAATGCCAACTGCCAAGGGATCTTTGTTGGCATGAGTACTGTAATCTACATATTGCTATGCAGAATGAAAATCTTTTTTTTATTGTGTTCAATTGCTCAATTCCATTCATGGATAAATAAACATCACTTTGTATATATAAACAAATAAAACATTATCCTTACTTTATATACTTAGTTATGTATTTACGATAGCGACGGTGGCAGCACATTCCTAAAGCAATGGCCCGAGAAATCCCTCTCTGGCCATTGATGGAATAGCGTCTGTTTCTTGAACTTATGCGGGAGTGTGTCTATTCTTTCCGTTCAATGAAAGCTATCACTTAAGTACAGCAACATGACAGTCCTTCGTTTAATCTGGGTCTCCCATAAAACTTTGGACAGTGATTTAAGGTATTAAAAACGGTGAAAGTATGTTCGTTTCCAAACAGTATTGTTTACATTTCATTCGACTTGATAGTTTTACTCCAGTATTCTGCTCTGCACGGGTTAATTAGGCATAATAAAAATCGTGAGCCATGACCTAACGTTATGTAATCATATTTGGTCCAATATTGGCACTCGTTTTAAATGTAAAGCTTTTGTAGGTCAGCTAGTGATTGGTTGGTAGTCGGACTACTGACCAATCAAAATTGAAAATAACAATATCCACTCATAATAGCAGTGTGTAGTGGCATTACCTCTAATCAAACGAAACGCTGCGCGGAGTATGCGGTGGCAGTGAGTAAGACCTTGACCCGCTGATCTGACGGTTTCGGTGTTAGCTGAGACAGTTCCTCGCTTATCCGACGTGTTCGGCGTTGGCTGGGAAAGTTTCGGAATTTTCTGGCGAGGTCCCGTGTACACAACGACGCGCCCTTAAACGAACACTGGACAGTTGGAATTCGATGCGGGAGTAGGCCGAGACGCCGCTGTCTGGGCAAACGTTTCTTCATCGATCATTGCATGGCGTATGCCCATCTTCATTGGCCTAGTCGTGAGAAACCAGTAGGAGGTTAAACCCAAATCTTATCATCATATGACCAGAAAGGTGGCATTTTTGCGCGACGCATTGTGAATTTCAGCATTTCTTAAAACAGTTGTATATAATAGCTTAATAACGATGGGTTATATAAGATTCAAATAAATAAAGTGCAGCGTGAATTTATATTTCAAATTACTTTATTCTGAGCTAAGTTATCGCTGTTTGAAGTTTAAAAAGGCGTGACACAGATTGATTATTATCGTAACTAAAGTACTTGTTATTCAAGACTCACCATTATTAAATTAAATCATTAAATGCGGACTGTGTTTCAATCCGTTTAAATCGCCGCCATCCGATAGTCTAGGGATTTGATTATAAGCTTTTCATGGGACAAAATGTCTCGAAAGTAATTTACATAACATTTGAAGTCAAAATAAAAACCTATAATAGGCAGACATAGCTCTTACAGAACGCATCTTTAATTTGGAGTATTAAATAATTTAAATTTTTAATAGGTTTAACAATTCACAAGCAGAGTATACACTTATTTGCTGACATATTCGATGCTAGTTTTGTTGAAATAAACCAGTTCGTCTCTAATAATTATTGAATAAAACGGAAAATTAATCGAGTGTCGTATAAGTGGATCTCGGTGTAGGCTGATATCTAATTACCCTTTATAGAAACCGTCTCTGTATTTAACTAGAATAATTGTGGTGATGTAATATGAATATATCAATATTAATGTTCTATCATTATTATCATTATTCGTATAACTAACTGAACAGTATTATTATGTGTGTTAATATCGGGACTCCTTTTTTTCTCCGACCTGTAAATTGCTTAATTCAATTGGGAAAGCAACGAATCATTTTGGATAATATGACAATATGATTCTCAGCAACTTAAAACCCAAGATTAGTGTAATTTCCGCTCTCATCCTTGTTTTCTCTCATCCAGTATTTAACCTTTCGCTTCAAATTATCTGCTCAATTTAATACATGCATATAGCGTGTAACTCATGCCAACACCATCTATATTCATTTGTAGAGATCAACTAGCGGTGTCAATATTGATGATTACTTGTTATCCTGATTTTAATTGGACGAAATCCCAGCTCGCGCGTTTTAACCAAAGGATGGAGTTAACCCGCGTGCTGCCTCCGCGTGAAGGGTAACAAGAAGTGGGTGGATTCCTTATAATGGAGATATTGAAAATGGTCACGTGATGTTCATGGTATAAAGAGGAAATTGTCTAAGAACGTCTAACTGACCCAAAGAGATACTAGGCGAGGGAGCATACATTTAAACAATAGAAAGAGGGAACACGCAAGTCAAGACAGAAACCTAAACAACGTACAAGAACAAGGTAAGAGTTTATTATTTGTGTATTTTTAATTTAATATCTAAACACTTGTTAACTTGTTTACTTGCGGCGGAGGGTTGTGAAGTTGTTCTGTTTCAAAGATAACTGTGAATGGAATGACAATTAAAGTTTTAAAAACTTATGAAAGTTCCTAGATTCTAAGTATTGACTCAATTCTAATATTCCCTGACAAAATAATTCCATACATTGGTGGCACTGTTATGTTATTGTTTTGGTTTGTCTTTTTTTTAAAATAAAAATAAGCAAAACAACAAATTATTCAAACATCTCGCAGGTTTTAAGATATTAATTTAATTCTATTATTCGGTTACAAAATAATTCCATACATTGTTAGCAGTGCTATTTTTTTTCTTTTTGTCTTTAATAAAGACATCGTACTCAAACACAAAAATTAAAAGCCCCAATAGGATATTAAATATGCGATGAAATTCATTCTTAATTATTTCATTAATTTATCTAACATTAGCTTATTAATTTTAACCGGGATTTATGCGATTAATGACATTAAACAATAGGCTGTTATTTTCAAAACTTTTAAGAGAGCGGAAAACCGTTACAAAATATTGTGTACTTAATTCTTGAATTCTTTTGTCAATAAATAAATCTTTAAAATAAAAGTTTTATAGGATGAACTATTTTGAAAGTGTAAATGGCTATAAAAATAGTTTTACTCTTAAGCCGCACGTCGTGAAAGACATTTGAAATTAATCCAGCCTTTCGAAATAGTCACGACATAAATATAAGGCAAATAAAAAAAAAACTAGTGACAAGACATAAAGAGTTATGTACATTAATTTGAAGTTGTGAATGAGTGGAAACGAATGGTCTACATTGTAACTTGACAGTCGTGAAACAATTCTATGTAATAAACATTAACGATGATACAATAGTCGAAATCATTTTTCTTGGAACACGACACACAGCAACAGGAGAACTTTGGATTTAACTTTGGACAGTACGATCGAAAGCGTCGTTAAGGAATGTTTGGGATTCTAATACGACATCTTGTATCATAAAAAACGAACATTAGAAAAGGTTGCATCGTCTGAATATCGCCATTCTAATTTAGAAATTTATAAATACATAACACAGTATACATAATAATAATAATTGGCTGTCTTTGGTAGGGATACGTTATATTCAAGTCGTTTCTGTGCGGCTTCGAAAAGTTCTTTGTGTTTAAAAATTAATTTGTGGTTACTTATCGACTTCAAACTAGTGACTGTGCCATGAAACGGTATTTAATGTTTTCTGTAAAATTCATATTGAAACTCATTGGGTACAAATTTGAAATGCCTAACGATCAATACGGACGTCCACTATACATGTATCCCCACGTTGACAGTATGGACGTCCAACTATGTAACACAATTAGGCGTAAATAGGGATCTTACATTACAGACGTTTAAAAGCCGAAAGCAGTGAATTGAAAAAGAAAACCAATCTCCTGCAACTTCAGCCTAAAAAGCACGCATAACTCTAAAACATTACAAAAAAAAGATTACATTGTGCTATTGATATTTTGAAAGTTGTGAAAGTATGTGTTGACTCTCAACGACTGTTACTATGGTAATGCCGTCAGTGCACAAACCAATTCATAACGAGATGTAAAGTTAAGTTTTAAACTTTCGTCTGTTTCGTAAAAAATAAATGTGAGTCAAAAAACGCGAAAGTCATATCGGATGGGATTTTCTGAGCATGTAATGGTGCAAGATTGAGGATGACTGTTAGTCTTCTTCTCCCCATTTATACCAGGTATAGCCAGATTCAAGTTCTTATTTCAACCATATTGGCAAGGTGTTTCTGATCAAGGTTAACCATATGGCCGCAAGTTTTGTTATGCAAAAATTTCAACTATGGCAACTATCTTTAGATTTTTTGAAAACCTCAGTCGGCTACGGTCTTCGTTTTCTCCCGCTAGTCCTACTCAGCTTCTGTTTTTATTGTGCCCCACAAGCACCAACAGTCTTTATAATTCATTCAGACCCAATAATACCCATTAGGAATAGCCTAGAGTGCGTTTACCACCAACTCCAGGGTCTTTCTTTGTCCATGACTCATGAGTGTGTGCATTGACTAAGCATATTTAAAGTCAGGTTCTATTTTCACAATTCCGTTAGCACCAGTATGACTAAGCGCACCCAGGTCAAGATCCATTTACCGCCTAGATCAGGGTGCGTTTACCACCGACATCGCGAATATGACTTAGTACACCTATTTCAAGATGCGTTTACCGCCTTGGTCATGTCAGGGTGCGTTTGCCACCGACACTAGGAAAAATGATAGCTATGATAGCTATGGATGCTAAACCGGTAACGTCGTGTTATATAATTTAATAGAAAGGATATATAAACTGGGAAACGGGCACATCGAGGTTCGTAACGCAAATATCGAGTGGTCCAAGTTGGTCATTGGATTGTAATCGGTGTATGTATCCAAAATTATTAGCACAGCCCTAAAGCTGCACTAGTTTGCTTCACGGTAAACGATGAAAATATAAATGGTATACGACGCAAACTGATTTCAACACTGGCTTAATAACATTCATTCTGACCTTTTAAAATACTTTTCGTCCGTCTTGGGACTATCCATAAATAATATCAGCTAAGCGCAGGCGTCCGCATGTACGTGCCTGGCCCCCTTATCTATGTCCAAATACGATATCGATATATAAACTGCTATTGTAGCTGTTTCAACAGTTCAATTCTTGCTCCAGACCTTTTGAATGAAGTAGGCCTCTACAAGTTATTTTTTCGTCATTATATAAACAGTTTTCCCACGCAGATGTCTATATGATATTTAACTTTTGGAAAGGGAAAACAGCGATCAGATCATTATTAGAACACTGACTTGTAAATTTAATCTCATATTAAAACTCATTTTGAAGATCTTGAACTTTTGTTAGTAAATTCCTTAGTTTTTCTCTGAAAACAGAAGGTCCAATAATCCATGCTTTTCAAATTTGTTTTGGTTGAGAGTTTTGAAATCATCAACCAACCCTGGTGCTGGCTGTTTACCCGGGTTGCCCAATGCGACGGGGTCTCGGTTTTCTACAGTTTAAAACATAACAATTTATTTGGATAGCAATCTAAAACACTAGCGCATATATAATCGCATATAAACGAAAGCTTTCAGCATGATAGGACTAGGGTTTAACGTTCACTCGATACATCGTTCATGTACGAACAATCCAAGCCATTAGACAACATTCTGAGTCCTAACAAACAGTATAGGAAAAATAGTGTAATAGCAAATGGACTGTTCACCGTATACAAAATATACGACAGTGGTAACAGGTGTCCGGAAGCATAAGCTTACCCGGCTTGGTGACAGTTACTCGGCTTGGTGACAGCTTGTCCCAGGCGGGGTGGGAGTGGGGATGTCCAGGTAAATGTACTTACTATTTCTCTCATGCTATTGAAATATGACACGTAACTAACAATTTTACATTTTTGAAGTATCGTGAACATCCTCGTCTCCAAATTGTGCATTGGGTAGATGAAGCAACATAGAAAGAAGTACAACTGTAAAATAATATTCTTGTGTTCACTACCAGGTCACCAGTTCTTTGTCCATATTCGTAAAAGGATCTAAAATCGAAGACCCTGAGTCCCCAAGTATTGACGTATGTAGAAGTTCTACATTTGATACAGGAACAGTAGAAATCCACAGGGACCTGTAGTTGAGATAAACACATTAATTTCTCGAATTGCAAATAATAGTTTTTCAGCGTTTGTACAATAATTGTTTTCGTATTTTATTAAGAATACTATTAATAATGCGTGATTTCCTCGATTTGGTTATTCATGAGCTCAAAATACTCTAATACTTTCTATTTCGCACGTTTCATTTGTCTTAAATGCTTGCTTTTTAGTTTCTAAATTTATTGGTTGCTTCAGAAAGGTCACGTTTGTTTTTCGATTACTACCCTTCTATAATTACCTGTAGAAACCGTCTTGAATTTCTCAAGCAAGTCTACTACCGGGGAAAATTATATTTACTAGAGCTTTGCAAGTAATCCTGGGAGTCATAGCTAAATATAAATAATTCTGTCAAATGTTAGATCGACACATATTTGGCTACCGATTAAGACCAGAATTGATTTTAAAATTCTCATGCTGACTTTCTGTGCTTTGTCATGTGATGACTCTCCTCTATATATTAAAGAGTTAATTCAACCCTACCACCCTACCAGAAATCTTCGTTCTGAATCTAAGTACCTTATTAAATCAGTAACTGCAAACTCTTCTTTCGGTAGACGCTCCTTTGCTTTTGCGGCAGCAGAACTGTGGAATTCAAATGATTTTCCCATAGAACTCAAGTACTGTGCATCAGTTTTAAACGGAATCTTAAAACCCATCTTTTTAGAAACGTTTTCTTTTAATTGTTGATCGCATACTCCTTTTAACTAGTGTTTTCTTTTAACTGACCATAATGTTACCAAAGAGCAGTTTCGGTTGGATTTTAGGACATTATTATTATTATTATTATTATATTTAAATCGGAAGTGTAATGGAATTATTATTATTATTATATTTAAATCGGAAGTGTAATGAAATGGAAGACAATTGAAAGCTTTACTCGATTAAGATTGTAGCAGAGTTATAGGCATTTCTTGTTTGTTTTTTTTGTTTTTTTGCAATAATCCTCATTTCAATTCAATTTGATTTCATTTGTCATTTGATTTGCATTTTGTGTCTTTTAAACGTAAACTGATCAAACGCTATTGCTGCGTTTATTTTTACAAACCCGTGTTTTTAGCGTATAGCGAAGCTGTCATGCATTTCAATAAGAGAGAGGGGGTGTGTTAACGCAACACATATTAGGTTATTTCGGGACCAACATAAGGTTCAAATTTATTATTTCAAAAATTCGCTTTAGTAGTGGTAGTACGATGTGACATTTCTCTTACGAACTAACCTTTACCCTCATTCACCAGGACACCCCATTACAAATTACGCCGGCGTAAACCTTTTTTAAAAACTTTTCATGATGTCTTGAGTATCGTAGCTCATATTTCCACGGTGAGATGACAAGATCTTTCTAGTTTTAAATGGACCACTAACTCGTATCTTTACTAGCGCATAACCTGGATACTATCGGATTAAAACTTTACGTCCTTTAACGCAGGAATGGGGTGGGCTATTTGTTTAATGCGTGTTCGGGTTTCATTCTCCTTTAAATGTGACCAGGCGTAGGGTCGCCTGTCCACTCTCGTGGGGTTTATCCGGTTTCCTCCCAGTGCTAAAGACCCCTACGCACAATCCAATTATTGAGATAATGTCAAACCGTTCTACAGCAACTGGGACAATGAAGAGGAATATCTGTACATATATGAATTTATTATTTTACAATATTCGAATACGTTCACTGGGTCCTGTGATCGTCTGATCGACAATGCAGCGACGCCAACACATTCTATTTTATTATTTATGACTGCTCTGTCTGTCTGTTTGACCGCCTTCAGGGTTGGCGACTATACTAGGGCTGCCCCGAGGCTGCAATTTGGTGTATGAGGATAGCTCGGACTGAGGAATAACAGAGACTAGGTGGCGTTCGCCTACTGCTTCCGGAGTCACAGGCACAACCCCATCTGCGTCGGATTATTCGCTAGTGATAAATAAAATTGTCAAAACACATAGCAATATATATCTTATCCCCTTACTAATTAAAAGAGCATTATATAAGAGATACATCTGCAGACGACAGATCTTTATTTTGGCTTTAAGATTAATTTAGACACTTATCCACACATGGAGGGCAAGCCATAAATCAGCCTGGACCATCGAGCGACTGAGATTGAAGGGATTTGAACCATGTGAAATTTAAAAATTTTGTCAATATAAAGGATAATTAAGACTCGGTTTTCCAGCACTGTTGCTACGATGATAAACAATCTACATTCATCAAGTCCAAATTTAGCTTAGAATAAGTAATTTTTCATTATCTGTTTTTGAACTATAGAGAAAGAACGCCTATTTCTGTATCGAATTCTTACATTGTGCACCTTTAAATAACTTGCTGTTTAAAACTATATACATAATATATATTAGAAAACCCAGTGTAGTATAACAATGCGATCATATTTATTGAAACGTCGTGCTTATGAATAGTTATGTTTCACCAAAAGAGATTGGCGTTCTTTGCCCAGAGTGCGAAGACGAAAGAGAACAAGGCACAGTTCAGTGGTAACTCTAGTGGTAGAATTACTTTGTTACCCCCAACCTAATCAAATGAAGACAATTTGCAGTCGTGCAATTTGGTCAATTCAGGAGATATAACGCCTGCAGAAAAGTTCTAAGCCAAGTGCAAGAATATATTCAGGAAACATGAAATATGCAGCCTGATTAAAATTATTACCGACATTTCGTTTTGTTTAACTTTCATCTTGGCCTAGAAAAATGGCTTTATTGGACGTGTTCCGAAAAAAAGCCTTTTGATTTGGTCGATTTCAGATCAACCTACCAATCATAATTCGATACAGATTATTATTCGAAATCATTCGAAAAATTTGGAGCATTCAGTCATTTGATTAGCTGTGTACGGTACCAATACTATGTTTTCAAGTTCTTTCGAGAGCAAACAAACACTAAGATTAAATTATATCTTGAAAAGGTCTTGTTCAGTCACGATTTTAAAACGGACAACCTGCTTTGTAACGTGTGTTGCCTCTCCGTGGAAAATAAAATTTAACAATTACCCCCACGTGTGACCGGACTGGATTCTGGAACATTTACAAATACAGAGGAAACAGACATGTCCGCCTTTCTAATTAATACAGATACGAAGTTAATTGACTTAAAGGTTAAAGCATTATACTGTGTTGTAATCAGTTTGTCTCCATGTTGAAGTTTACACCAATGTCGTCTTTGTTCCTAACCCAGCACGAAATAGCGCCACTGAGCAACACTTTAATGTTGGATTGTGTGTGCTAATACATTCTTTTCAGAATTGACGATCCATTATATTCAAATTATGTACTGTTACGTGTTGGAAATCACACCAACACATTAGGTGGTCTATTAACCACCCCTTACAGTCGTCGAAAAGTCTGGAACCAGCTTTTTATGGAATTGTACCAGGGGATTCAACATCTCGTTAAAGTATGGACGAGCTCGTTTGGTGGAGAAACGTAGGACGTTAAACCCCATTTTATTTGTAAAGTAGGGGAGTGTTTGGTCAGTCACAGATAAGGTTAACAGTGTAATATTGTGCCTATTTGGTTTTTAACCGCTGTCATTAGCTCGCTTGGTGCAGAAAAGTGGATTGTTAAAGCGGTGACGGACGACTCGACATACATTTTGTCATCCTTAAGCAAGGTTCACACTGTCGACACTTATCAAAAAGTCAGAAATCATATCCAATTTCCCGATTTAATCTAGATGGGAATTGATGAAATATGGTTATTGTATCGAGCAACTTAAAACACATTTCGAAACACTGACAATATGGATTCTGTAAACTTGCCCTTAGTCTAACGGAAATTTGGTTAAAGTTGTTGGGATTTTCCGATCGAATCTATAAAGTATCGTTAGTGGTGCCTAAAATTGACACGTATGTGTGTGTGGGGTTGGGTAGCTCGTGTGCGCTGTATCATAAGGTCTGTCATTGAGTCAATAGCCGTGGTGGTTTCGGTTGTTCGCGACAAGGAGTAGAATCGTCTGTCCAACCTAGTGGGTTTTCTCTGGGTCATCCGGTCTCCTCCCACTGCTAAAGACCCCTATGCGCAACCGAATTATTGAAATAAAATTCCAACCATGTGTTAGTCTTAACATGATCTAGTAGACTTTAAACCCCATTTCCCTTCCTCAAACTTAACGTGTTCTCAAACTAAATGTTTAATTTTTATACAGAGATAAAACGACACAGCCTTCACCTCCCCAATTAAGACGAGTTCAACAATTTATCATTTTTTTTTTCTGTACGGAAAGGTGATCATGTCGTGTTGGGGATACCTATGATCTTAAATGTTTCCTATAATTTAATAGTCGGATTGCAGGACATTATTAATAATGAAGTAGAGACAAAGTGGCTTTTTTCCAATTAGAAATTAATAATATTAGTTATGAACGTATCCAGATGATTATGTCTCATATTAAATCACCCACTGCTTCTTGCTTCGTCAAAAACTTATTAATAAAATTGTCTCCTATAAGCCATTTATGGCGAAGTTGACTTGCTGCTGAGCAACTGTAGGTTAAAAGGATATGTCGTTAAGTACACCCATTTCCTGTTATCCGACCTTCATGTTCTTCTGTTGGTTTGGGTCTTTTTGTAATGATGTCAAGTCAACACGCCCTCCACAGTTCAGTTACGGTTTACATCATTTGAAAACTATTGTGGAACAAATATCTAGTGGACTGAAAGCAATAGGTTATTGTAAAAGTGAACTCCCTTATTATCGCCATTATCAAGTCATATGTTTTTTTCGAATTTATTCTACATGTAACCTAGAACAAACCCGACAAATTGCTGTAAAGTGGCCAATGCTGTCGAGGGTCACGTACTTGTAACACTGTTGTCATAATTACGACCCCTCTGATTTTTAATTGGGAATCTAAAATGCCTTTGTCGATTGTAACTAGATTCCATATTGTGATTTGTTTTTTTGTTTTTTTTGGGGAATAGCAATTTGTCGCCGTTCAGTATTTTACATTGATGCAGTCAGTTTTTGTTCCACTGTCGACTTAGTAAACCAACAATGAGACTAATATTAATAAACATGCTGACCTCAGCTGCATCATTCCAAAAACAAACAAACTCGTAATCGTTAACAAACTTTCCCCGTCACTAATTGAAATAGCATTCCAGATCAATTCAATCTAATAATTTTCTTAAACATGCATAACGCAACAGTTAAATCTGCCTGTTGCAGGTCTTTCTTTAGGCTTTAAGTATTATATAAATTAGACAATTATTAATAACTCCCGATGCCATTTTCCTTAAATTTGTATCCATCCGATCTGCTGTTCAGCGCCCATTGTTGATTAACCGCAAAAATGGATGATCGAGACTTTGTTAATTATCGTGATAGTGGTAATAATAACATTCGAGAATATAGTAATTTTTTTTAAAAAAAAAAAAAAGGTTTTCTCATTTTAGACTGAACTGTTCAAACCTCCTTTTTTAATTATTAAGAACTGTTAGGTCTTTATCTGACCTTACATAATGTATTTTTGAATCAAAGATTTTTACCAACCGCTCAGTAAATTAATTTTATTTAACGAAGGACAATAGCAGGATGACATTCATATCAGATTCAAGTACTTCGTATAGCTCAAACCGTTTAATACTTTTCGTCTACTTAGTGTTCGCAACAAGCTGACAGACCACCATATGTCTATTTTCAAATCCAATAAATGAATATTACCAAAGGAATCGCGTGATATTCCCTGCATATTGGCCTCCAGATTTATTCTACAAATTATCATCACTGTTTTCTAGAAAATCTCCAGGACAAAAACACCTTCAGAAGTCTACTGAATTGAGTTAGAAATCTGGTATACGCACAACACAAAGTTTGTATGGTCCTACACATGAATATATGCAATATCGAACGTTATTTATATCGATAATCATATTACGTTATGGTTCGATATTAATCTCGGTAGCCCAGGGGAAGATATTAATGTAATAACTCTGAGGTAACTTTATGTAACTTCCAGATAGTAAAATTGGTTACAACTAGCTAAATACAGACCAAAATGACGCCCTCCGTGATTACACTGTTCTAGTGCAGATACGTCCTACTCTAATAGCAATTTTCGAAATCCTGAGGCTAAATTATTCCAAAAGTGTACCCGTATTTCTTTCAATTATATGAAATAATTGCCAAACGAAATGATAATTAAATTGAGATACACGATTTACAAAATCATAGTGGTTAGAGAAGTGCATTAAAGGAACTCTGGCAACAGATCATACCCTGCTGCATTCGGTGAACATTTGAGCTCTATAAATTAATTATGGGTATTTTGGAGATACCACCATTTTGAAGAAATAACGAGTCGTGTTCGTTTCTGTAGTTTAACTTCCACCGGGGGTGATATCGTAGACAATGAGCCGTTTTGCATCAGAGTAATTTATTAAATACACCACAACATAACCTGAATTATGGCGTCCATTATGATAATCCAGAGCTTTATAATATGACGTGCTAGAACTTTAGATTATGTGCTAGAACTGTAGAATATGTGTTCCAGAGATATAGAATACTAGGTACAAATTTGATTGTCTGAATTAGATGCCTGCCCACTTTGCCTACCAATAAAACACTCTGGGTGATGAATCTCCAATTCATCATCATGGGCACTGGATGTGATATAGCGTATGTCAAGACTACCTACCCAAAGTGCAACACAAATCTTCTACTACAGATTCCAGAAGGCGTTACGGAGCGGGGTCTCTTTTTTCATAGCCCCAAAGGTTCCGTTTTTATAGATTGGCACAAATTAACTGTTCTTGACGAGATCTAATTTAATTGTACTCTGATTGATGAAGATAGAAAACCGACCGGTCAAAATATGATGCTGCCTTTTTTTTTATCTTTTTTATCAAAAAAATCACAAATTTACTCAATTTGAGCTTAAATTGAATTTGCGCTACTCTTGATTGAATTATTGCAAGGTGCTGGGATGTGAGTTGACACGTATAGCCATTGTGTGCGTCCATAATTGATGAAATGAAACAAATTAACCAATTTTCAGGTGATTTATGCCGGTAAATATGTTCTATATTAAAGGACACGGTTGCTGTAATTTGCTATTGGTTGGGCCGTTGTGAATAGCTTACGTCAACTAGCTTTGGAAAACCCCAAGACAAATCAAATCACTCCATTTCATGCCCTAGTCTTTCCCCGCCCGATGCTTTAGGATATTGTGTATGATTATCCTCAAAAGGTACATACATATATTTCAATTGTAAGTTGAAGTAGCTCTTAACTTAATCATCCGAAGTCTTCGACATTGAAAACACGAATACTTGTCAATTTTAATCAACACTGATGATGTGATCTTACCGGGAAAAGATGGGCTTCTGATATCCAATATATAAGACAAAATAAACATTTTACCTTTGAACACGAATCGTATACCATTAATGCGTTTCAACGCCATTTGTAACAAGGCACTCGAAAAACGAGGCTATCTACAGTCATATCCTTATCTGGAGAGCATACGCAATAGATACTATCGGTGTAGATTGGAATAACCAGATGCTAGAGATTGACATTCGATTGAGACGTCTGTTCGGTTGTTGTCAAGAGCGCGCCCAAGGGGGCATAAGGGCGGCCTTTGAACCTATGACGTCAGAGAATATGATAACCAATAAGCGTTGATGTTTTTAGTGGTATACCCACAGTTCCGTGCACAGCACGCCAATAACTCGCCATAACAGACCGTTTCATTGGCTTATCCGTCACATCAATATAACGCGGTATATATACAAAAAACTCTCCCAGACCCCAGTATAGTAAAGAGGGAAAACGAAATTTTGAACTAAAAAAAAAAACGAAACGAAATAGGATACGTGCTTTAATCAGATTGCACTAAAACTAAGGAAAATATTTCATGCACGATACAAGATATAACATCCCATACGCTCTAGAACATCACGTACCATTTCGCATTTGTTAGAAGAATTCCCATAAAGCTAACATTTTTTTCAGATTAGCTTACGCGGAACTAATCTGTGTTACAAAAATCCCCAATGACAATCTGAATTTTTAACGAAAGTATCTCGAATTGTAAACTAAAACAATTATAGATAAAGAAAAGGTGTCGAGTTTGAAATTCTCTGGACATTTATTGATAGTAATTAGGAAAATTGCATTTTGAAATGATTTCCCTCGTTGACTAGGTTATGAAAAATGAATTACGGTAAGAAAAAAAAAAATATCATTAGTTCATATTTTCTCTCTCTTTTTGCTTTGGTTTTTTTCTCCTTTAATGTTAAGGTTATTCTAAGACTGTTGGTGCCAGTTTATTTGGTTTAAAGTGCCAATCCCGATAACTTTTTGGGGAATAAAACTGCTTAATTTTGTTTTAAAATCCATAACCTAAGGCCGACCTACTAACCCGATATTTGTGATACGCTTGTAAATAACTTAAACCTGACAGTCTTCATCTGGAAATGGAGAACGTTTTATTATACAGTAGCTGGATAAAACCAGACTTTTTTCTATAAAAATAATATGTAGGTGAAATTTACCTTTTGTTATCAAGTACACGGCATGGGTCATTCACTGTATTGACCTCTCAAGAAACATTAATCGATTATCAGGTCACCCAATGAAAAAATTGACCCAAAATCTTAAAAGGGTTACGTGTCCGGATAAGCAGTGTTGACGTTCACGTCCAAACGACTCAATATTTTGAGCTGAAATTTTGAGACAAGGTAAATACACCATGCCACTATATTTTGGTCCATAAATTTCATAAATACTCGGACTTTAATTTTGGAGACTCTGTTCTTATCGGGATTGTCCCTTTAAGGTACTGCTATTTTTGTGTTAGGTTTGGTTTTGTGGGGGTGTCTCTAATACGGTATATTACTGTCATTATAAGCTTGGAATTAAAAGGTTACAATTAGTGAATCTTTACATTATCAAGGCAGTCACAGTACTACAGCGCATTCGCCGTCAAGAATACGAATCAATCATCGCAGACAAACAGCTTTATTACAAAGATGGTTTGAAGCCATAACAATATTGGGTGGAAAGCTTCAAATCTACAATATTCGTTCGGTTGGGATTAAGATATCAACGGCATGCATGTAAAAGATCGCTTGACAGTTTAAATTTTAAATAAAGGTGGGTCGTAAGGACGCTATCTGGGCAAAATGTCCTTCATACCACATACAGCATGGCGCATGCCTGTCTTCGTTAGCTCAGTCGGAGCAGAATAGCAGGATAGTTTTTGATAAGGTATCTCTGTAATTAACCCTATGTTTAACCCCGCTAGTGCCAACAGATAGCTTGTGGAATCAGACCCTGTTCATCTGAACTTTAATCGGTTTAAATATGTAAAGCCATTTGCCAGCAGGAACCATTTACTATCAATAAATGTCCAGAGAATTTCAAACCTATAATTGTAGGCTAAAATATATTGTTTGAAACGCTAGATCGGAGACGGTCCAACGCATTTTAAGACGTCACATGTGGATTGTGGGTAAGGGTTAGGCTTGGCCCAGGGTTAGGACTAGCCCTGTTTACATCTCGAGACTTTGACGAAATCTACGGGCACTAGCCCTAACCCACAATATATATATATATGAGGTCATTATGTGCTAAAATGCGTAGGATCGTCTTCGATCTAGCGTTCTCCTATATTGTTGGACCTCTTTTTAATAAAATCCTTAGATTATAAATCATCTCGTTGGTACCGTTCCAAACAGTTGTGTCAGCGCCATCTATATATTGATAGGACTCTTTTTAATGAAATCCGATATTGTATTTTAATTTTCATAATCCAGTCTTAAATAATCGATCTGAATACATTTTAACTTGGAATACGCAATAAAAAGGTAGATACGGTTCCAAATATTTGCGATCAACTTGATTTTAGCTTATTAGTAAAATATTTTACGAGTATAGTATGCTTGAGTTACGAGAATTACAATAGATTTGTGCTCAACAATTCTCATAAGTGTCCTCCAGTTGGCTAGGGTCATAGAATATGATCATTTATATTTATCCACTGGGTGCATATTAGAGGACTAAAACCAATCCCCAATGCCCGCCGTCATCCTTGTAATAATACTGTATGAACCTAATTAGGAAATAATGTGATTAATTTAATTGCTGTTACAGTACATGTGGTCAAAGTACTGTCTGCAGTTTAATGGCTATTGCGGTAGACTTGATCGTAGCCTTGGCGATCCAGTGCGTAACTTAATTGATATTTCGATAGACTCTTCGGTCATTGTGTGAATTGTCCAGCGTGTAATTAAATGGCAGTCTAATAAAGTTGAGCTATTAAGGAAATGTAAAAGTTAATATTTTCCCACTCGTTGTGACCACCACAGGTTAAAGGTTAAGTGATATTGGCATAATAGTTATTGGTTAAACTGGTAGTAGACATTTATTATTAAATAGTGTCCTTGTTGAGAGCTTTAGAGGGACATGCGCAAAGGAGTCTTTATAACAATATTTACTAAAAGATCGGAAACTTCGGCCAGTTTCCTGATTTAATTGCATGGATTGCTATAAGTGAGAACATACGTATTATACTATATAATACAATGGTATATATATTATCCCATATACGTGTATATTCAATGAAATCCACGAGGGTAGGTTAATCAAAATTTCGGATCCAATATTAGTTGGTATGCTATGTTGTAATTGTGCGCATCTGCAATAGTTCGTGCCAATTTATCGTTGATGTGTCTAAGACATAGATTTCGATAAAAAAGACATTGTTGGCCATGGACCGTTTGACACGACACTATAGATCGTGGATATATATTCGGTAGACTTGAATATACTCACTTTTAGCATCTTCGTCAAGGTGGTAATTTTACTGTTTAATATTTTGATGTTTCCACAGGGGTATATTTAATTCGTTTTATTATCTCTTTAAGAAACACTACTTCATCCATTACATTAAACCTTTAATGCGCTTTGTGTCTTTCGCCGCAGCTACTTAAGTTGTCCCCCCTTAACATTAATATCACAAGACAATTCCCATCGTGCATTTGAGTAGAGTCCAATGGAAGTAATTTGCGGATGAATTGTTCCTTAGTATTGTAATGTTGATTGTGAGGCGTGTGATAATCATTATATTATGATGGATAAGTACAATATCGATGATTTATGCTGAAAATAAATTGAGAATTTACTTTCCCCGGAAGTCCGAAAATAATTAAATGGTAGTAGTAGTCATAAATGGAAAAGCCATTCGACATTTTCTTCCAGATTAAATCTTTGTCACTTTACGCCTTCTATGTAAGGGGTTTTCGCCGGTGAAAAGTGCTAATATAATGTGACAGCTTCCTTAAAGTTACATTATGGGAGAGAAGATAAAGAGATGGCTGTTCTCACTATAATAGTTAAAAACTAGATGGTGTAAAGATAATTTGCTGAAAATTTCAGTCAAATTCATTCACTATTAGCCGAAAAAAAAGCGTTTGAAATATTCACATAGCCTCGGTCATCATTACTCAAATCATTGATATAAACAGCATGGTCTCGATTATCCACTTGATTGATTTAATTATCAATGACCATTAAGCGGCATATAAGAATTTAATCCGCCAACATCGAAGGCTAGCCTTGACATAAAGAGTTTATTATGGTCTGGATATGTTAATTAATGTCTAATTGATTATTTAGATAACATCTCAGGCTTAAAGAAAGACCTGTAATACGCAGATTTTGCTCTTGCATAATGCTATTTTAATTTTTTCAGCAGTTTTTCTGTACACATGGGAATACATAAAATCACGCGGGAGAATGCTTTTTTTATGGAAAGCAGCCCTAAACAATTTGCAGATAAATCGTATAATTGGGTGGTCATGTACATGTTGTAAACCATGAATCATAATTATTAATAATAAAGACAGAATGCACTACCCCATCGTTTTGTAGAGTTAATATATATTATATTGAGGGATAAATGGGGTTTAGCCTCCACTCAACACAAGCTAGGTTAGTCATTAAGGGACTAACATTTGATTCAATTTCATTTCAATAATTCGCTTGTGCGTAGGGTCTTTAGAAATGGGATGAAACCAGGTGACCCAGATAAAACCCACGAGCTTGGATATGCGAATCTACTGACTGCCAAGTTGTTCCGGGGAATCGTAACCACGCCAGTTTAACAAATGACCGACCTTATGATACAACGCGCACACATTCGGTTATCCAACCCCCAGAGTTAATATAAAATTTTATTATACTCATCTATTTGTAATTTGCAAGCCAGGGTGTCAGAACTCTTACTATTTATATATTCTCTATTCCCTATTCAACTTAACTTCTATCTTGGTCACTACTTTTATAGTACATTATCGAATTAGCCTCATTTTATACACGGACAATGGCCAATTTCAGTCTTTATAGAGACATAATTACGTCAACTCCACACAACCCTCCACCCAAGAACAAACAACAAACAAGAATTAAATCACAAACACAATCAGAAAATTAGGGGTTTGGCTTAGAGATTGTATCCGCTGATCAGTCTTTGAGTATTCGATCACAAACAAAGAAAATCTAATAATAAATAGCTGACACTGCCATGGACATGATTTTTCATACGCACATCAAATATACAAGACAAGTACAGGGGAACTACACCACACACAAACAGATAAACAAGACAAATCTAAGGACAAATGCCAAACGTTCTGATCAAGTGAATCCAAGGCCTGTAGTGACACAGACTTCACTCAAACTGAAAAACCCCAACTAATAATAAGGAAATATTTCCCAAACATTTTTTAATACGGGGGGGTTGGGGTGGCCTAGTGGTCTAGAGTGCCGCGCTTTGTCCTCTAGCTGACCGGCCATCTCTGGCTGTGGTTTCGATCCCTGGTGTGAGCGTATGTCGAGATAGAGGCGCTTTCTCAACCTCGTGGGTTTCCTCCGGTTTTCGTCCACTGCTATAGACCGCTACGCGCAAGCGAATTATTGAAATAAAATTATACCACATGTTAGTCCCGAAATGACCTAGTTTGTGTCGAGTGGACGTTAAACCCCATTTCTCTATCTCTTATTTAATACTAATGTGAGTCATGGTCGGCTATGTGCTAAATGGAATATAAATGTAAGCACATTGAAGAAAAATACCTTTATAGGTAGGTGAACTAGAAAATGGTATCTCATTTTCTGGAAATGGCGGATCGACGCCAAAATGGATCTTCTTAATCCCCAACAGTCTTAGAAAATCCCAGAGGAACTTCATGAACGCAAGCCGGAGGGCACCCAATGGGATTTATTCCCGTACAAGATGTCACATTAGATTATGTATCATGTAAAACCGAACAATACATTTGGGAATAACAACACGTTGTAGTTGTAGCAGTTTCCGTTTCATTATTGGTGTCGTTGATGATTTGCTTCGATATTTCTCTCTGTCAAGTTTGGACATGACTCATTTAAATTCTTGGGTACTGTATCGCACTTTAAGATTATTTGTTTCTACTCACCAGGGCCCTGATTCACGAAATCTTAACTTAAGATTAAATCCAAAATTTAGTAGATACTTCAGTTTTGATTGGCTTGGCACTAAAATCAATCTATTATCCAATCATATAACTAAAATTTGGATTTTATCTTCGTTAAAATTTCGTGAATAAGGCTCCAGGTCGCTTTTTAGGGGATGGATATATTTTGGACGCGACCACTGATATTGTTAAGGTTCACATTTGAAGACCTGGATCTTGGAGACAGTGCCGTACCCCGCTCTCGCTTTTGGATGAGATTCATCTATTGTAGAGGCGATCCAAGATTTTGTTAAAGACCTGTATCTTGGACACTGCACCATACACCGCTCTTGTAACATAATTTTCTATAGCTTATCCATTTGGTAGAAATCCACGAGATCGGAATTCTTTAATGTAATCGGTTAACAGCCGATGAGTTACCCATGGATCATTTTCTTGTGCAATATCGCCTGTCTTGGGGCTTTACCAAACCCTATCCATGTAACAAAGATGAAGCAATATTTTGTAATTGATGACATTAATCAATAGTTGTCACGCCCACAAGGTGTTCATCATTTATTCAGTTCTTCGCATCTTAACCACGTCGTTCACCACACAGCGACAACCTACTACTGACTGACACCCTTATTAAATTTGGCACCAGCAGATGGATTCTATCACAGGGGGGCTAAAATAAAACAGCACCGTTAATCATATTACACGGTAACGTCTTTAGTCTCGATTAACATAATTATCTACTTAGTAGTCTAGTTTACCCGGAGAAAACGTGAATATTGCTATTTTTATTAATGACACATCTTCCGTACGATACGACCAATATGCAAGGTTTTGTACTTTTCCATAGCTCAATGGCAATTACTTTGGTAGACGTAAGTAAATTACGTCCTAGATCTTACACAAATTAATGATCGGATGATTGAAATGCTTGTCAAAGTAATTGAAGGTTTGAAATGTTCAACATTGTGAAACAGAACAATCTTAGAAAGTTTTTCAATCAAAGATTTTGAAATATTTTCAATGATTTGACTTCTGACATCTAGAAGCAAGAAATCACCATCCTTGATTAGATTTCATTATGTATCGTACAAAAACATTTCCACGTGCATTGGAGTTCTTTTGCGTAATGTTTTTGTCGTCCACTGGATCAGATGACAAATTGAAATTGAAGGCAAAATTGAGTGTTAATTTGAAGTCAGTTGCATAATGATACTATCTCTTGTATTCCTGTCTTTAATTGTCACAAAGTGCCACACCCCTTTGACAGACGCGATGTAGAAAGCACTCCATCGATATTCAAACGACATTTTTCAAATTCTGCTTGAATAAGGTGAATTTAAAAAAAAGAATCACAATTACGAAATATCAGATTCATTTTAAAAACCGAAAATTTGATTTCAAAAACGTAGTCATGATCCGTGCAAAACTCCTTTGGAAGACGAGGTATAGAATATACTCTATCAAAATGCAAACGACGTTTTGCAGATCTGCTTTAATAGGGTAAATAAAAAAGGAATCACAATAAAAATGAGAAAATTTGATTTCAAAAACGTCATCATCCGTTGCATGCCAGTTTCTCACATAGAAAGCTGATATAATTTTACTTATGCGAGAACTGGGGGCCATGGTGTTTCCGTGAGTAAAGGGAGAACTCTAGGGTTAGATCTTCGGGCAAGGAATGTGCATTGGTGGGCACGTAAAAGAACCATTGATTGTTTTAATTTGATGAATTCCTTATAGGACACTGCATGTCCGTCCTCGTTTACCAATTTAATAAACAATAATTGTATTACTTTGAATTGTGCACTGTATGTAATCGACAAATCGGTGACTCGGGTCCGAGGGCCTGTCAATGGACAACGTATAGTGTTTCGGTTGGGACGAAAAAACCGAGGTCCCGTGTACACATAGGCGCGCTCATAAAAGATCTCTTGGTAGTTGGTATTCGATATAAGAGCATGTCATGCCGCTGCTGTCCGGGCAAAATATCACTCAGAGCACTGACTATGTAGCTTATGACTGTCTTCATTAACCCAGTCGGAGCAGAGCTGTAGGACGTTAAACCCCGTTTCCGTTCATTTCGTTTCATAACACATAAAATACAAAACAAGATGGATTCAACTTGAGCCGTGTAATTAATCACAACGTTAAACTATAATAGATCTGCAAGAAACATTTACAATAGAATATAAACACAAAAACACACAGTAACCAGGCTGACAACACATTCAGATGTCAATATTATTTTATAGACATTTGTCAAAATGCTACGATACAAGTTCTTTCTCCTCTGAATTGTACTATGCAGTTTAGTCATGATCATAAACGACGCTAATAGTGAGAGAGACAGAGAGAGAGAGAGAGAGAGAGAGAGAGAGATGGGATTTAACGTTTACTTGACACAAACTAGGTCATTTGGGGACTAATATGGTTTAATTTTATTTCAATAATTCGCTTGCGCGGAATGGTTTTTAGCAGTGGGAAGAAACCAGCGGACCCGGAGAAACCTCACGACCCTACACATTCTTACGTACAACTGGGGAATCGACCCCCCCCCCCGCCAGACTTCACTCAGGAATACAACCCAATGAAATCATTGAGCATATTCTGTTCACTGTTATCACATTCACAAAAATTTTAAAAGTCTCGTGTTTGCCTATGGAAAATGTATTCACCGCTAGTTAAACTGGCTTGGATATATAGGGGGCGCCTTCTCAACCCCGTGGATGTACACTGGGTACCCCGATTCCCTCCCACAGGAAATATTTTTGTTTTTTTTTGGTGCCATTTCTAATGGACCAATCCATATCTTACACGACAACGCTAAAGTAATTAGTTATGGCTGATTCACAAACGAAAAATTAACAATAAAAAGCCCTAAGCAGCCGAAGACGGTCGACGTTCAAATTGGACTGTTAACATGTCACCCATTATCGTCCATTTTAATGTTCCAAAGATAAAAGATATAAAGCCATGTGTCCTTTAATAATAGGTGCAGGAGGACGTCTATACGCACAAAAAAACCAAAACAAAACAAAACAAGATAACCCTGCGGACAAAACAGAATAACAGGCAGTGCAAAATAATCAAATTTCAAATCAAGTAAATGGATCCGGTGATCAGCCGGAAGCATCCACTGCACTGTACAGTTCCGGGTCTGTAGTAGTACAGATTTAATTCAAAATGAAAAAATAAAAGATTTACAAAAATGACGTATATAAACCGACAAAATACGAGGTTATCGAGTAATGATTACCACTCGGCAAACCTTGGAGGATTCCGGAACCTACATCTAGCCCCGGCTGTATGAAAGTAAGTGATATGTACCTACGTCTACACAATTGCGATGCGGCGCCGGTCTACTTATTAGGAAAACTTTCCGTCTTTAGAAAGAAGTTCACAAAATTGCGTTTGTTGAATTGTTGGTGCAAACTTGTGTTTGTCTAAAGAAAATCGGATAAACTAAAACATTCTTCAAAGGCGTTGTCATGGGCAACGCCGTTGGTAATCCGGGAACTTGAAAGTAGTTCTAATGGCGGACTTCTTCATACAGCCGAGGCTAGATGTAGGCTACTGGAATCTGCTGAGGTTTGCCGAGTGTAATGATTTCGGTATGGGAAATGAAGTTTGTAAAGGTCAATTTAGGACACTATACTGCGATGACACACATTTGACTTCCAAAAAATTGTGTAATAACATATGACGTATAAACTGTTTTTAAATCCCAGCAAGCCAAATTTGTTATCAAAGAAAACGAAACGAAAAACTACTCGAAGTCAATTGATTATCAATGAACAAATACAATAATCATAAAATTCCCCACATTTCGTCTCATTTCTTGTAACCCTTTATTGATCCAACACTTGAACAAGTTGGTTAGATGAAGATGGGTTACATTGACGTCGGATATCGAGTCACATGTCCACGTGGTGTTAATTTGATTAGTCAATATAGAGGCATTGTCCTTATTAACTATTATTCCAGTGTATTATTATTAACCATGACTTTTAGGTCAAACATATATTGTGCCAAAACCTTAAAAACCGTTGGTAGTCATTTGAGGGGCCATGAATCGCCCCCAAACAACAATCAAGTACAACAATTACTCTTTCACTGCGAGGTTCCAACACGTCGTTATCAAGCATGTTTCAGCACTAGCGAAAGTTGAATATCTAAAGGAGGGGGAGCAGGGCGACTAATTGGGTAAGAAAGAGAGAGGGAGATCGAGAGAAAAAGAGAGAGGGGGTGGGGGTAACGTCCACTCATCACAAACTAGGTCGTTTCGGGACTAACATATGGTTCGATTTTATTTCAAATTTTCGCTTCGGCGTCGGAGTCTTTAGCATTCGGGGGAAGTCGTGGACCCGGAGAAACGTCACGAGTTTGGACAGGCGACCATATTCCTTGTCACGTACAACCGGGGAATCGAAACCACGTCATTTGACCCAATGACGGACCTTATGATACAGTGCGCACGTGGTAAACATTCGGTCATCCACCCTCCTCTAGACATAGTGAAATGACGATATCAATTAAAAAAAGTCGAATTAAAAAAAAAAAAATTGTTGCACTTTTAAAAGTTTAAAAATAACTCGAATTAAATGAAAAAAAAACAAAAAACAGGTTGCACTATTAAATTCTTGAATTTCCTTGCAAAAATATTTAATGTAAATTGGTCTGGCAAAGTATCAGTACTTTTCTGGCGTTAGAGACCGGGGAATTTCAATATAGAATTTTAAAGTACTATTAAATAGCTGATGTAGCCTAGGAAAGAGTGGATGCTTTAAATATATCGACAATTAGATTAAATGAAGGCACTAGTTAATTAAGAGTTATTTTTAAACTTCTCTCTGTCTCATTTGCATTTTCGGAAAACATTCAAATTTCCAATGGCTTAATCGTGATAAAATTAAACATTTGATCAAGAACATAGAATCACAAAATCAAAGGTAGACGATATCCCGGACGGAATTCAAAAGCGCCCAATCAAAAGGTTTTAACGAAGATCATTGCTTCAACAATAACAATAAAGACTCGATTGTCCAGTATAACATGAAACTTTTAAACAGCACTCGGCTAATCTCGACAGATTCCGTAAACTACGTAGACTACATCTAGTCTCGGATGTATGACAGTAAGTGATATGTACCTACGCCCATACATTTGCGATGCGGCTACCGGTTTACTTTAACAGGAAAACTTGACGCTATTACACAAATTGGGAACCTATTCGGCTAGCGACCTATTCGACCGATCGAGCTGCAACCTGTTCGTTGGAAACCTATTTAGAGTAAAGACAACAGTCTCTATTTATCAACCAATAAAATACAACGTTATGTCTATCAAATGAAAGTAGAATATATTATTTTTTATCCATTCCTTCAGCTCAGAATAGACGTGTAATTTCGTCATTATCTTACAGCTGGATCGGTCGAATAGGTCGCTAGCCAAATAGGTTGCCAACTTGTGTTTGGAATGGGCGCAGCCATGTTTTATCCGGGACCTTTAAAGTAGTTCCAATATGGCGGAATTCATCATACAGCCGAGTTTAGATTCCCGAAATCTTCCGAGGTTCGCCGAGTGTTTTAAACAGATGATGTGTGCTTATCTATTTAATACCTCGACCGTCCGCTATGGACGTGACATCTGGATAATTGTCCAAATAATATAACATTTTTAAAGTCTTAAAAAAGAAGATAGATTGGAAATATGCAGATTTAGCTTTGTATACTGCATATTTAAGAATGCTGTTATAGAATAAGATTCCATTTTGTCTATTATTATAGAACAGGAGCCATGATGGCTCCGCAAGTAGGGTGTTGACTCGCTAAGCTAGTGATACCGTGTTCGATCCCGATGTTGACCAAGAAAGTTCATCGAGATTCCACAGGATAATGTCCACTTGAAGGACGGAGGGTCTGGTAAGGGAGGCTAAAGGCTAAATCCCGAGGTCCCGTGTACACATCGCTACCAGGGCAAAATTTCCCTTATCGCACGTCTTCATTAGCCCAGTAGGAGTAGAACAGCAGGACGTTAAACCCCATTTCATTTCTATTATAGAACATCGGCACCATACTCCTTATGTTAACTTTCATTCAGTGATTTTGTAAACGACGTTGGTATGTGTTCGTGGAGATAATGTATTGTCTCTCGGCCGTGGAAAAAAAGATTTGTGAATTTGATCCCGATAAACCCCTGAATTAGCCCACGGGTAACCGTATTATACGTCTTAGCGAAAACCTAATACATCGTTCAATATAAGAACGAACGAGATAGAGTGACCCTCCTTTACAACATGCCGTGGGTTAAAGGGATTCAACCTGATAGAAATATTCCTAATTTTAGAATCTTGGAATTACTTCTTTTTTTTCTACTTTAATTCCATTACTCTTCTAATGACTCACTATTAAATTCGTAACTTTGCGTAATTGCTGACCATAATTCTCTGGAACAAACACGACAATCTCATTCAATTTTCGCTTCGGCGTCGGAGTCTTTAGCATTCGGGGGAAGTCGTGGACCCGGAGAAACGTCACGAGTTTGGACAGGCGACCATATTCCTTGTCACGTACAACCGGGGAATCGAAACCACGTCATTTGACCCAATGACGGACCTTATGATACAGTGCGCACGTGGTAAACATTCGGTCATCCACCCTCCTCTAGACATAGTGAAATGACGATATCAATTAAAAAAAGTCGAATTAAAAAAAAAAAAATTGTTGCACTTTTAAAAGTTTAAAAATAACTCGAATTAAATGAAAAAAAAACAAAAAACAGGTTGCACTATTAAATTCTTGAATTTCCTTGCAAAAATATTTAATGTAAATTGGTCTGGCAAAGTATCAGTACTTTTCTGGCGTTAGAGACCGGGGAATTTCAATATAGAATTTTAAAGTACTATTAAATAGCTGATGTAGCCTAGGAAAGAGTGGATGCTTTAAATATATCGACAATTAGATTAAATGAAGGCACTAGTTAATTAAGAGTTATTTTTAAACTTCTCTCTGTCTCATTTGCATTTTCGGAAAACATTCAAATTTCCAATGGCTTAATCGTGATAAAATTAAACATTTGATCAAGAACATAGAATCACAAAATCAAAGGTAGACGATATCCCGGACGGAATTCAAAAGCGCCCAATCAAAAGGTTTTAACGAAGATCATTGCTTCAACAATAACAATAAAGACTCGATTGTCCAGTATAACATGAAACTTTTAAACAGCACTCGGCTAATCTCGACAGATTCCGTAAACTACGTAGACTACATCTAGTCTCGGATGTATGACAGTAAGTGATATGTACCTACGCCCATACATTTGCGATGCGGCTACCGGTTTACTTTAACAGGAAAACTTGACGCTATTACACAAATTGGGAACCTATTCGGCTAGCGACCTATTCGACCGATCGAGCTGCAACCTGTTCGTTGGAAACCTATTTAGAGTAAAGACAACAGTCTCTATTTATCAACCAATAAAATACAACGTTATGTCTATCAAATGAAAGTAGAATATATTATTTTTTATCCATTCCTTCAGCTCAGAATAGACGTGTAATTTCGTCATTATCTTACAGCTGGATCGGTCGAATAGGTCGCTAGCCAAATAGGTTGCCAACTTGTGTTTGGAATGGGCGCAGCCATGTTTTATCCGGGACCTTTAAAGTAGTTCCAATATGGCGGAATTCATCATACAGCCGAGTTTAGATTCCCGAAATCTTCCGAGGTTCGCCGAGTGTTTTAAACAGATGATGTGTGCTTATCTATTTAATACCTCGACCGTCCGCTATGGACGTGACATCTGGATAATTGTCCAAATAATATAACATTTTTAAAGTCTTAAAAAAGAAGATAGATTGGAAATATGCAGATTTAGCTTTGTATACTGCATATTTAAGAATGCTGTTATAGAATAAGATTCCATTTTGTCTATTATTATAGAACAGGAGCCATGATGGCTCCGCAAGTAGGGTGTTGACTCGCTAAGCTAGTGATACCGTGTTCGATCCCGATGTTGACCAAGAAAGTTCATCGAGATTCCACAGGATAATGTCCACTTGAAGGACGGAGGGTCTGGTAAGGGAGGCTAAAGGCTAAATCCCGAGGTCCCGTGTACACATCGCTACCAGGGCAAAATTTCCCTTATCGCACGTCTTCATTAGCCCAGTAGGAGTAGAACAGCAGGACGTTAAACCCCATTTCATTTCTATTATAGAACATCGGCACCATACTCCTTATGTTAACTTTCATTCAGTGATTTTGTAAACGACGTTGGTATGTGTTCGTGGAGATAATGTATTGTCTCTCGGCCGTGGAAAAAAAGATTTGTGAATTTGATCCCGATAAACCCCTGAATTAGCCCACGGGTAACCGTATTATACGTCTTAGCGAAAACCTAATACATCGTTCAATATAAGAACGAACGAGATAGAGTGACCCTCCTTTACAACATGCCGTGGGTTAAAGGGATTCAACCTGATAGAAATATTCCTAATTTTAGAATCTTGGAATTACTTCTTTTTTTTCTACTTTAATTCCATTACTCTTCTAATGACTCACTATTAAATTCGTAACTTTGCGTAATTGCTGACCATAATTCTCTGGAACAAACACGACAATCTCATTCAATTAGAAATTTTCTAAGTTTTTCCACGTAATGTAGATCGTATTTGAATCCAAGTTAACACGACTATCATGCAGCTTGAAGCAAACGGTTTTCTACGTATAATGAACAAATCGTGTTTAGCGATAGGAATTCTATCAATCTGATCACCAGTACTCCTATATAAAGAAGGTATCGTCTTGAATATATCATCAAAAATAAATTAACAAGGTTTCTCCAGCCCTAACCCTTTTTAGAGGCGTTATATGCAAATTTGATCCAAGTTAAGTCTTCTAAAAAGGGTTAGTGTTAGTATTCTCCAAAATACCCATTCATATTAAGCGGCAGTCATGGGTTTTGGAAATTACCAAACCTACCCAACCGGCCTACAATTCGCGCCTCTCATAACGATTTGTCTTATCAAGCAAAAATGTCACTTGTATCAGTCAAACGCTTCTTCGAGAATAGATCTCTGTTCAACATGACCGCCATATCTAAACAATGAGTATACTGTTTTGTAATGTGGTCCTTCCCATATGTGTTATACGCAGAAATACCAAACAAACCTCTTCAATTTTAAAAATCAAAAGCAGAATATATTTTGTGTTTTCGACTAAAATCGTCGATTTATAATCTAATATGGCGCTCAACTGGCCTCGTGACTCTTCTGAAACTGTGCTTATTGTAGACAGACAACATCAGTTTAGTATGCCTGGCATATTGATCACTGACTAGAATCAATTGTGGCTGAGGTAATTCAGTCTTAGCAGTTAAATTTAATTTAAAATAATTTAGCCTCATTATACGTGTAGAATATTGTTGGCAAACTGTTAAACTTCGATCAATTATATTCTGTTGGACAGGTTTCTAACGGCTTGATTAAAAGGTCACCAAGATCAAAAGCTGGAATGATAACCCACTCTTAACCAAATTGTCCTTTTTGAAATGAATTGAAATCTACTGTTCTGCTCCTAGCCCGGGCTAATGAAGACGGGCATACGCCATACAGTGTTTGCCCGGGCAGTGGTGCTTCTGCCTACTCTTACATATAATTCCAACTACCAAGGGATTCTTTACATGTACGCCAATGTGTACACGGGACATCGTTTTTTGTACCATCCGAACGACTAGACAGTTGTCCTTGTCTGGCCCTCCGTCCTGCAACACTTACAAGGGGGAACCACACCGGAAAAACTGGATGAACTTTCTCGGCCTATGCAGGGATCGAACACCCGACCTCCAGGCGTGTGCATTTTGATCGAATAACTACCTATTGCTCATAAAATCCTTTAGGTTATTACGGACAAATTATTTAACTTTGTTTCCACTGCTACCTAGTTCTGACTTGACTATATTGTTCTTTTTTCTACATGATGGCTTAAAAGGTCGCCTCACGTCACATTCCAATTTTCAACAGCGATAAATGAAGTAGGACTCTGGGGAATCATTCTGTTCCAGCTGTTCAGAGTTGAGGGTTTAAAGGAAGAATAGATATTAAATATTAATATAAATAATATAATTACTATACATTTAGCCCCGGGATATATTTTTACTCAAATTACTCTGGGTAATGGTTCATAGCAGGAAGCAACCTATAGGGGTTTCCCCATAGAAGATGGTTTCATATTGTATGGGAAAATGATTCTACATATAATTAAGTAATATTTATTAAATTTATTTATTGTCTCGCCTAGTTCTACATTTCTTTGTTGATTTCTTAAAGCCCCAATAACACTCTTGTTGTAACTGAATAATATGTCCCAATCTTCATTCTGGTCAACAAATCGTATTATTTTAGAATATTCCAATTAATTGATGATAAAAATTTCATCTTAACACACCTATTTTAAAAAATTGGAAAAATTCAACCAATTGATTTGAAAAGTCTAACGTAAACCTTTTCAAATGTGACTTGGATTTTAAAATATTTTCGAACTCTCTGGACAAGTAAAATAGGTTTTAATGGATAATTTACACAACAGGTAGGACACTTAAACATCTAGTACTTAGAATAAGGGTATTATTTATTTTCTGGAGCTACCAAGCCAGCAAGAATGTTATTGTCCCTTTAATATCAAACAATCAAAGAATTACCGTTCTATTTATAAATCACTCCTGTTCAACAATTCGCTTTTCGTTCGGCGAATGTTAGCAGTGGTAGAAAAAGGATGACCGTTGGATTCTCGCATTGTCCCGGCTGTAATAGAATAAAATCCATTACAATACTATATCAACTGTTTGTTTTCACAAATAGTTAGTTGGGGTGTTTTTTTTTTTGTTTTTTGTTTTAAAAAACCCCCAAAAAAACAATTCAAATGGCGTCGACGAAGATTGAAGGGTTAGTGTTAGCGTACGTCAGTTAACACAGCTTTAAAATTAAATTACCCCCCCCCCCCACACACACACACACAAAAAAAAACCCAACAAAAAACCCAACCCAATTCAAATGGCGTCAACACAGATTGAAGGGTTAGTGTTTCTGTAGGTCAGTCAACATAGCTTTAATTATTTATCGCATCTTAGGTGGCCACGGTAGGGCACCAGGATCTCCACTAGAATGTACTTTGCTTTAATTCTGACGCTTTTCTAAGCTGAGTTTTCACACGGAGGGTGCTACTAGCCGTTCGAATGATACCAAAAATAATCAAGTTCAATAGGTTAAATGTGTAGATACTCATAAAATAACCAATTAAGAGTTCCCGCCAACCACAATGGTTTAGTTCTTTCGATTTATTAAAGCGCTTGCAGAACCCACACGTGTAAAGATGTTAACTTCTCCTCCTTAGAAGGCCACGTCGTGATTATATCGTCAGAATTGTCGAAAGCTAGGACAATCACGTGACGATTAAATACAGCGTAATGACAGAATGTTCACCGAATGCCTATATTAGTATTACCTATCTGACCGGAAATGACATTTAATTATACAACCTAGAGATGCTATCAACACAGCAGTCAGGTTATAAAATAGTTCTAAATGTAGCTCTTTAACCTGAGTGACAATTATTTAAAGACATGCCTCTTATGAACAATTAATAATACAAGCGATGTGCTGCTGTTCATGATGACTGTCATTAACATCGGAAGTGACCGGTGCAAGAGCCTATTAAATATATATTACATGGCTCCATGTAAGACTCCTACGTCTAATTTACAATTACAGTCATTAAATATTAAACTGTGGTAGCTGTAACGCAGTGTTACAAGACGATTTCAAGAATACCTAATAACATGTAGGGAGTGTCGGTTCAATTACCAATTACCACAACCCCGAATGTTATTTTGTATTTCAGAGACCATTTTTTGTGTCAGAAAGTGTATATCGGTTCTAACATCATAATGTGTAATTTGCATAGTTTTAAATGTTACTGCAGATGGAATTAATACACACACGTGGAATGAGATTTAACTACCAATCAACACCCAGTCTTTGTCAGAGCGGTAGTTGAGAGCTAATGAAATCGCCCCCATGTCAAACCTCTGAAATCCCATTTCATATCATTTCATTTCAAGTGATAGTAGCGACCTAGCGAATTTTTACTGCTGATCAGTTAGGTCAAATCGTTTCGATGGGACGAAAACCCGAGGTCCATTCGTGTACACATTGGTGGGTAAGCTGGCAGGTGGAATTCTATGATAATTGAGACCACAACGCCGCCCAAGCCTTGAATACGTTGTCATAGAAACAAACAAAACAGTATATTAGACTGAAAGGTTTTGACTTAGAGCGTGTCTACGATATCACCCCTCCGTCCATAATAACTATACACTGGGCGTATATATACTAACACGTCCAATTTGTACTTCATTACGACCCGGTCTAATTGCCGAATCTATTATTAATTATGAGTACAGGAAAAATATGAGACTTCAACCCGGGAGTTCAGTGGGACGCAGTAGGGATATTCTCTGGAGCATAATTAGGTCATATGTTCTACTTTTAAAACCTATTTGTATCTAAAAGTAGGCTACTTTTAATAATGGCGAGATGGACAATAATAATAAGGCGACAATAATTATATAACATTAGTTGAAAGCGCCAGCCACACGAACCCGATCGAACGCAATTACCAGTGACAATCTCTGACCTGCTGTCCGCAAATTACTTTTGCGGGTTAACTGTCGGACGGGATGTCGACAGTATCGTTGTTTACCTGTATTTGCCCACTGCTTCACGAAACGAAAACAAACGCCAGACTTCGGTTGACCATTCTTGCAAGTGTACTACCTAATGCTAGGACCCACTGCTGTGCGTTGCGTTACGATAGGACTGGCCTGGAGTCCACGATTTGGTTTGTTTCGATACGACCAACACGATTGCTTCGACTGACCTTGCATTACGGTGGATAGAATTTGTATATTTTCGAAAAGCTTCCCTTACATTATCTTGAAAGAGATGATGTTCCGGTAGCAAATATGTTATTATTGGCAAGTTTTCCAATCGTCGGATACGTTACGTATTTAGAATCGGATTAACTGTCGAGTATATACTATACACCTTATATAAGTTAGCATGTCGAATCGGAATGATATTATTAAATACGGTTATTAAATCCGAGTAAGAAACCATGTTCCTTGTCTGTCGGCTTTTATTCCTATTAACTTTATCGTGTACAGCGCTTCTCAGTCATGGCCGTGTCTTAAAATTAAACAGTTGTTGATGTAACAATGATGTAGCTATTAAATTTGATGTGACAGTTCTTGTCTTTCAATATGATGAAACAACTCATCTGTCTGAGTGGGTCAACAGCCCTATCCCATCAAAAAATTGCTAAGAACATTAACTCTGAACTGACCGAAATTTACATTATTGGATAATATGTAATATATATATATATATATATATATATACTTTCGGAGTTTTGTTCTGCATAAAGCTATGAAAAGAGGAACAATAATCTGATGAACATGGATGTCGAGATACCTTGGGATATACTTCCGGGTCATTGTTGAATCTGAACTAACGTGTATCTCAAGGTCTGTCCACATGCAGTCTGGATTTTGTTTCAAACGTCACCCCCGACTTCTGGTCAAATTACAATTTATAACTGAAAATACACCACCATACACGATTCCTAGAAATTTCAACTCCCAATAAAATAAAAACAATATTGCTGAAATACCACCATGTTACTCTTTCCAAACAATGGATCCAGTTTAATCAGCTCCAGCACTACAAATACCAACTCAGTACCTGGTTCAACTTTTGATTTAATTAGGTATTTAACTTAATGTCTTTCACCTTTTGTATTTTTCAGTAGTATATAATGAGACCCTGGTCATCTGTGGGCCTAGTAATAGTGCTGGTAGTTAAATGGCTCTGTGCCCTAGCATTAGCTGACTCTTTAGAATGTTCCCTGCCAGAAAATAAAGCTATATGTGACTTAATAGGAGGAGGTAAGTACTGTGTGCATTAGGACTAACCAATTCTCTTCCATCTTCATTAGGGGGGTGGGGGTGGTGGAATGGTTAGCGTGCGGCCTGCCATTGAGTCAACTGGCGTGGTTATTGCCCCGGTTATACGTGGCAATGATTTGGGTCACCTGTCCAACCTCGTGGTTTTCTCCGGGAACTCCTGTTTCCTCCCACTGCTGAAGATCTATATGCGCAAGCGAATTATTGAAATAAAATTAAAACCATGTTAGTCCCGAAATGACATAGTTTGTGTCGAGTGGACACGACCTATGTAGACCAAGATTTGCCATACTCCTGGTAAAAATATTGAAGGTGCATGGCTGGTGTCATGATCGGCTATGCGCTGCTATAAATGTGTGCACCTTGAAGGAAAATTCCTTTACTAGTAAACACGTGAAATTTGGTAAAACGTTACGCAGGACACTGGCTTCCGAGTAATGTTCATTTACCCCACCTCTATCTGTATCTGTCAACATATACGCACAATTTAGTTGAAGAGCGTTTGATAGCCTTACATCAGGATCTGGAATTCATTAGATACGTTTCATTTTGGATGTCATGTCCTCATGGTACAAAAATTAAATAAAAGATGTTGCTCGTTTCTGCAAAATTTTGTGCTGAAATTTCTTATTAACAATGCCCATCCTTAGGGATCGCAATTAATGCGCAGAACAATCTATGGAAGAGAGAGAGAAATGGGGTTTAACGTCCACTCAACACAAACTAGGTCATTTCGGGACTAACATATGGTTTTTAATTGTATTTCAATAATTCGCTTGCGCGTAGGGGTCTTTAGCAGTGGGAGGAAACGGGAGTGCCCGGAGGAAACCCACGAGGTTGAGAAGGCGCCCCTATCTCCATGCCACGTACGCTCACACTAGGGCTCGAAACCACAGCCACAAGCCAGAGGTGACTGGCCAGCTAGAGGTCGAAGCGCGGCACTCTAGTCCACTAGGCTATCCCAACCCCCCAAAAATCTATGGAATACAGTTACTATTATATACGGGATTATTAGAGGATGCCAAAACGTGGCTTAGTAATAAACAGTTATTGTATATGACAGGTGTCCTGTATATTTCCAAGTTTAGTTACTAAATGCCAGGCAGGGTAAGCTTGCTCTTCCGGACATATGTTACCGTCTTGTTTTCCACATAGTGATCAGCCCATTTGCTGATTGCAGTATTTTGCCGATGAAGTTAGTTAAGACTTTGCCCAAGGGTTCGGATTGATCGTTTAATTTAATGAAACAATAAATTTAATTACATGTATATTGTTTTTAATTGTTGGTAAACAGCATCATTGTACATACTAGTGTTTATCATTTGTACTCATCGACTCTACGTTCACCTTGTCAGTGATGGAGAAAGGAGGGTCTGACAAAGACGGCTGTCTAGTTATTAGTATGAGACGAAAAACCGAGGCCCATGTATTTAAGGACGTGCACGTAAAAGACCCCTTGGTAGTTGGAATTCGATATAGGAGAGGGCTATAGTGCTACTGCTCGGGCAAAATTTCCCTCATAGCACACTGTATGGCGTATGCCCTACTTCATTAGCTCAGTCGGAAAAGAACAGTAGGACGTTAAACCCCATTTCACTTCATTTCTACACACATTAATAGTTGGAAATATATCATTTTCTGTAATTTTATAATTATATTAAAAACTAAAGATGGTTTTTAACGGACTGTGTTGCAGACACGCATTTATTTATTTTTTTCACGTTATTATTTTGAAAGTATTTATCTTTCAACAATAGACTCATTTATATTAATAGAAACTCAGCAATAGACGCATTTATAGTAATAGAAACTAAGACCATTTGTCAAGACGGGAGGGATGTAATTGAGAGTGTCTGATCTTGTTATTTTTTGTCCTCGAAACACGTGGTAAATGGATTTAAAGGTTTTGCTGTAACTGTTAACAGTGCTTAAACAGTCTCTAATAAAACTACCACATTCCTCACTCTTGCTCTCAAGTTGCAATGCTAACCTAAGTTATCAAAGTACACATTTCCAAGCTGCAGTGCTCGTAGTTCGTTTTTTTAAGTTCATTAAAGTCTGGCGCGATCTCTGTTGTAAAACTGGACTTCTTTGTTGGGTTTCCTTTGTGATCGTTAATATAACTACAACTTTATTATTAAAACCGTCTTGTACCAGTGTTCCTCGTTCTTAATAACTTGTATATAGCTTTCGATGACTGCTCGGAAAGTCTGGTGAGCTCTGATAAATTACGCCCAAAACGCTCCTTTATTACCCCTCTAATCAATTTACGTCATAGACTGACATTTGACATTGGAGTATACGTCTCCATACTCAAAAATCGGGAGGAGAACATTAACTTATTTGGTCAGCCAAACACAAGATAGTATAGGTGGTTATTTTGACAATGGTAAAGGAATTAACATATCACTTTTTTTTATAAACACACCACTCAATTTCATTTGAGTACGTGAGATTTGAATCTTTAGAAATTGTCAACCTAATAATTAGTTAAAGATACAATATGGCCGCAAAAACACAGTATTACATCTGAAGACTTATCGGTGGTACGGGATCAGACCCTGTAACAACAACTAATAACTCTTTCCGTGTACTAGATGGCGTGCACATAAAGATCAGATTGAAACGGCGCGGTCTGTCCAATTATGTTTGCTCGTAGCACATTTTGTTCAGATAAGCAGGACTATGAACCTTATTTCTTAATAATTCACAATACAATTACCAGAATAGTCTACATGTACAATGTATCTTAATAGTTACGAACTCACGACTTGTGGATTTATTACAAGATTTCGAAGATAGGAAATTAAATTTCGTACAATTTCGACCGAGCGTCTACCTCCTCACGTCTAGTCGGATAATTCCTGAAAATCACTTTTATTTTCAGCACTTGACTTTCTTAGCCCAGGTGCTGCAGGAAAGTTAAATCCCATTTCATTTAGTTTTAGCAAAATTTATTACATGCAGCGATAAAAGAACATAGTCTGATCTACGGACAACGACACCAACAACATAAGACCTTCTACATGTGTTTTTTTAGCTCGTTAGTCTATAATAGATGTATTTCATCCACGTCTTCACGGATTTCGACAGTGCAATCCACTTTCATTCGTCAAATAACAAATAATACTGCTTTCTTTAAACTAATTTACATGCTTGCCTCATATTGAATTACCCAACCACCATTAAAATTGATGTCACATATGTAGCCAATAAATTTTAATTCTATTTGACTTACTAACTTTATTCAACGTTCTAACCCAATATGCTATGGTCCGACAGGTATTTGTTAACGTGTTAAAATAACAAATATAATTTGTTCATGGCTGGAAACATATATATCCTATGTCTCTTTATGAATTGGTTCGTCTTCGTTAAAGTGTTGATGCCCTTCGTAATAATCGTTTTCCTTATCAATTGTTCAATTCAATTTATTATGTTCCTCAATTTATTATGTTTTAATGTCACTGTATCAGACGATAGTTTTATTATACAATATATCAGCATTACCTTTAATTACACAAGTACGTTTGCCACATCTGTCAATGAAACTCAATGATTCAGTTGTATATGCTTAAGAGAATGCTTTGGTGCTTCTGTTCTTTTCTTCCTGTTCACAGTACTTGGACGATATGCATCTGATCAAAGTTTCGTCCAAAGAGGTTGCATAAATGAAATGAAATGGGATTGAGCGTCCTACTTTTTTGCACCGATGGGGTCAATATAGGACGGGGCGGTTAAATGTGTACTAACTGGTGGTAATAGGAGATGGCTGGTTAGGGATAGGGTTAGGTTTTCTCCAAAGCACACAGAAGTACCATAATATCATAAAATTGTTAGGTACAGGATAGATTTCGGTTTTTGGTAATTTGATGTGTTGATGACGTGTAATTAAATGATCGAATCGAATAAACCAGGGGGTGTGGGGTTACATTACTTCCTATTTTGTTCTTGAACAACTGGTTGTAGTCCGAAGCAACTGCCCGAACCTGATGGGTAAGCTTTACAAGAAACATCAACATCTAATAGCGAGGTGGCTTATTGTTATAGCAACAATCCCGTGTCTATCACTACGTGCATCGTTATCATCTCCTTTTGTCTTCAAATTTTCCAGCGAATAATATAAATTTGCCTTTTATGGCGAAATTTAAAAACGGTAGATATTACTTTATTCCTTTTTATCGGGCTTGCTAAACTATTTCCTCGATTGTTTTCAAATGCCATATTATTTTTAACAGAAACTATCAAACACAATATTTATTCATTAACAATTTGGCGTTTGGACTGGATACTTTCACTTTTTTCCGAGACCTATTTAAAGAGCTGTCAGCAATCTTTTTGGCTAATATGTAAAACGTAATAAACTTTTAGCAAGATTTTAAACGCGTTCTAATATTGCTTGACATTCAGGGAGATTTTAGTAAGAGAAATACAATTGTTTTTAAAATCTTGCCTTTCATCACCAAAATAGGGCCATTGAAGACGGGTATATGCATTGTAACACGACTCGGAACAAGCAACCACCATAGGATACATGTCACAGCTGCCCCCCCCCCATCACGACCTGTCACCTCGAATCTCCTGTTTGAATTATTGACCATCGTTCTAGTAAATGTTACAAAAGCGGGGTGCTTTACCTAATATTGCGATTGTGATGCGAGTTCTTATACTTCATATCATATATTCCTCTTAATATTGGCATGTATCATAATTGCGATCCATATTTCTTGGGAATACAACTTTAAATGTTTAAGGCATTAATGGGTGGCTAACTTGAGACAAGAAATCAATGAGCGCTATAATAGTAGAGGTATTAGATGACAATATCCCCTCTTAAACAGCCCTTACATTAAATTCACTTAATATCTAAAGCACTTTTCAGTAACACGACTAAACACCTAACACTCACTAAATCAATAACTCTCCTCGCCTCTTTCTCTAGAGAGCATCACCACTCGTCGCTGCGGAACTGTGTTTTTTTCATTGTAGAATATAGTCTAAGTCAATAATTTGAAAAGCTAATTACTTTGAAAACTGACAAAGCATGACACCTCTTTTTCAAATAATCCAACAAAAAAATATTGCAAAATAATTTTTATTCGGTGTTTGTTTGGCCACCTAGTTTTTATGGCGGGTGAAATTGACTAATTAATCCCGCGGGAAAGTTTGCGTTCGACCCGTATTCGTCATATTGTGACCTATTGACATTTCCATGTAATTGATATCCCTAAAAATATTTAAAACCATAAAATAGAATATTTTGTTATGCATTTAAATGCACTATTTTAAATTCTCTTTATACACGATACGCGAAGTTTTATTGTTTGATTTTTTGCTAAGGCTATTTTTTCTCTTTCCCTATTGACAATTAATTATTTTCTAAGATCAAAATAGTTTGACAACAGATAGAATCGGGATTTGCTTTTTATTTTTGAAATCTTAGATTATGAAAAAGTTTGGATAGCTAGATTTCCGTGAAAGTTTAAGCATGAATTATCAAAATCATCCTGAAACGTGATCTCTTTGCGTTTAAAAACGGCTATTTTTACCATGAAACATAAGTCGATAATCGGTTTTTGTTTTGTTTTTTAAAAATTAAATCAGATGATTTTAGAAAACTACAATAATAGTAGAAGTGTTGATTTCATTCAAGCAATTTTTTTTTCTCATACTGCGTTGTATATAAATACCTTTCAGAAAAGAGATCAAGAATGAACTTTACGATGAAAGTAACATTGATTGAACTCAGATGAGTGCTATATGAGTGATTTTGGCTACTTATACGTGTATAGGGGCAAACTGATCCCGCAGTGAATATTCGCTTGGCCGCTACAATCACTGATAAGCATGACATCGACGAGGCTTAATGAGTACGGCATATTAACTTTTTTACTCCGACAAATTAAATTCTCAAACATTTTTTTGAGGTAAGAGAAAAATAAATAAAGACGTTTGAAGTATTTGTAGTTAAAAAATATTTTCTATTTAGTTTAAATGGGTATTAAAATCAGTAAAATGCATCATTTTGCCCGAAGCAGTTAGGTGTTAAGTAAACATTGCACGAGCCGTTGAGCCAATGACTCCGAGGCGTGCAGTCAACGCACGTGTTTTGGACAGACATCCGTTACAGAGATAATTCGTAAGTAATTCTCTGTGAAACAGATTGGTATAGGGGTTGTCTTGGGTTTCCCATCCGAACGACTAAAATTGTCAGGTTCAATTTCATCCACCATTAACAAGGGGAACAGAGAAACCTCAGCGGAATGTTTGACCCCAGTAGCAGGGATAATAGTTTGGCATCGGCAAATTAGATCATTGGTTTTAATTGCATATCTTTTCTAAAAGTCAAAAAAATCACTTCCAATCGAGTGAACGTTACCCCCCCCCCCCTTCCATCTCTCTCAATAGTCTTTTGTTATTGAATTTCATGGCAATTTATATAACACACATTGGAACCGGCTATAATAGTCTATTAAATTCTACCGACTTACAGTGAAATGATCACGTTTCCTGTGGTTTTCTTTGGTTATGAGCAATATCATTACCAATAATATCATCACGTTTAAATTTAAAATAATAATTACCGATTAAGCGGAAAGTTAAGAGCAATAAATAGGGAGTGAATGATAATTAAATGGGAGTGAAATAATACACGACATCCATATACGACGCCATTTACATACCATATGACGTTCTTATATTTATAACCAGATATAGTTACTGTTTTTAAATAATAAAAAAATGATATGGGGTATTCCGTTTCGAGATATATGAGTATAATATATCCGATAAAAGAAATATATCTATTTTTTTTTTCTTGAAAAGCAATTACATTCTTAATTCGTGGCAGGAAACTGCGTCTGCTATTACCTTTTAATTTTTGGTGGCACTTTAATAAAATGCAGGGGCTGGACAGCTTGTTCTTATTCGCCAGACCCCCTGTTTACGTCACTTCCTTTCTGTCCTAATTATGTAAGTCAGATTAGCACCGTGACGTATGAACAAGTATTTAGGACAGGTTACCTAATTGACAGGATATCTATGCAAGTCATCGGTTCGATAATCTTTCTCAGTTCAGCCCGCGTGGTTTGGTTTCCGGTCCCGTCCCACTGTTGAAGAAATAAAAATATACGAGGTTCAACAGTTCAGTTAATCGCACTTTTTGATTGGCTTATGTTTTGGCCAGAAGAGTGTAAGACTACTATACGATTTGTAGTATAGGTTTGATTAATCTCGCGTGATGAATTAAACCGGATATCCCTATAGTGGGCGATGCACATGGATTTGAAATAAGATTCCCTTTACGACAGACACATTCAATCATGGCGTCATGATTTATGCGCCATCATGAATGCGGACTTCAAATGATCGAACGAAAAACGATCGCAACTACTGAAGCAATATCATCTATACATTTACATCCATTTAAAGATATATTATCCAAACGCTACATCTTCTTAATGCAAATCTTTCCTTTGGTCTCAAATCATATATAAATCAGTAATTAGACATTTATTTACATTCCAGGCCCGTATTCAAATATCTAGAACTTGGGGTGTTTTGATTTTACGATTGGCAGATACTGATTTAATTTAAAAATGGATAATCGAGAGTTTGTTTATTATCGTAACAACGGTGGCAAAGGCACACTTGACCGCAAACGACGATATCTCCGTTAACAATGAAGTAATTTGAATGGAGTTTTCAACATATTCTCTTTTCATTATCTATTGTTTAACTACCATAGCGAGAAGTGCTAGTTCTTTGTCTATCTCTAACATAATGCATCGTTAAAAGAATTTCTTGCCGGAATTTAATCCTACCTTCGTCCATAGACTTAAATGTGACTTCACTCGTACGCGTAAGAAACTGAAAGTTGAAAAAAACTCGTTTAGTCGGATACTAAAGGAAGAATCAGTGGCTTGATCTAGGATTCAAGATAATAAGCTTCCTGTTTCGATTCCTGGCAAGGGGTAGTAGGGTCGCCTGCCCAACACCTCGGGTTTTTGCCGATTTTCTACCACTGCTAATGTCACTACGCGGAAATGAGTTATTGAAATAAATTTGAAACATGATATCTTAGTCGCGCTCTCTCTCCCTCTCTCTCTCAATCTCCCAGACTCTCCCTGCCAAGGACAACGCACCTAGCCTTCTTGTTCACCCGTATAGTAGTTGGCGCGAGCGTAAGGGTACCATTAACAGTTAGATTTCGATTCGAGTTGGAAAACGGACCACTGCCGGAGCAAAATACCCACCAAATCATACATCTTGGCGTACACAGAAATTTGACGAGAATACACTCGGCACGATTTATATTAAATTCCGATCAATAATTAAAAAATACATATTTTGATTTTAAATTATTCCCAAACACCATAACCTTTTAACCATATAAAAGCTAAAAAATATAATTTTCTGTTACCGTTAATCAAATTCTTCCTATTCACTAACTTACATTAATAATGTTAAATGCCGGGGAACCTTTACTGCATATCAAACACGTTTAAAGCTATAATCAAACAATTTAAAATAAAACTGATGAAACACATAGTCCACAAATTCATCCATTTCTTTAAGTTTTAATGTATTCAGGTTGTTCACCATAGGGCCGTTGTAAGGGGAATATGCTCTTCAGCCTATTATAGTGTAAATAATCACCCTTCAGAGTGTGGTCAAACTCAATGCATTGGTATTTTGACAGCATGAACAATTATCAACCCTCAAGACAATTGATCTGGGTAGCAAATTATCACAATCTCCCTTAATGTATTCCTACACACGATGGACTGTTCATTTGGCGGTAATACGGTGTCACACGTTCGCCTCGATGAATTCATACACCCGTTTACCAATGCTTATTTAATAAACTCATCGCTATCTCCAAATCACAGGGTTCTAAACCTAAATTAGTCGCAAAACCGTAAAGGTGGCCATGAAAGTTCAGAATGTTATTGCCATTTGTAGAAAACCAATCGTTTGGAGGTAATGTGACCTACGTACGTTTCTTGCTACGAGATAAACGCCCGCGTGTGTGGGTTTGTACAAGTTAGATACTCGTTAAAGTAGCAATATTATTAAATTTATTTAAAAAAAAACCCAACCGTTTCCACTATATTATGGTCTTCTTTGATTGGCATTTAGTAAGTAAACATATTATATTAAAGCCCCAATAACACTCTTGTTGTAACTGAATAATATGTCCCAAACTTCATTCTGGTCAACAAATCGTATTATTTTAGAATATTTCAATTAAATGATGATATAAATTTCATCTTAACACACCTATTTTAAAAATTGGAAAAATTCAACCAATTGATTTGAAAAGTCTAACGTAAACCTTTTCAAATGTGACTTGGATTTTAAAATATTTTCGAACTCTCTGGACAAGTAAAATAGGTTGTAATGGATAATTTACACAACAGGTAGGACACTTAAACATCTAGTACTTAAAATAAGGGTATTATTTATTTTCTGGAGCTACCAAGCCAGCAAGAATGTTATTGTCCCTTTAACCAAGGTACAATTTTATGGATACACACTTACTGAGTTTGATACTCTCGTCTTTATCAAGCAAATGATAAAAGACGAGAGTATCCTCATCGAAATGTCGCTTTTTGTTATAGTCATCTGCAGAATTTTAAAATTATAAGTCTCAAGTTTAAAAAAATTTAACGTTTGAGAGCTCTTATTAATTCTTAAATTGGTTCATGTTAGACCTATCACTACTAAAATTGTTTTCATTTTTTTATGAGATATATATGTATATCGTTTTCGATTAATTCTGAAACGTATATGACTTCTGGGATAATAATAACATAACTATAAAAATATGCAACACGTGGGCTGACATGAACGTGGTTGACTACAAGCGCACTGACAGATCAAGGTATTGAATCCAAGAATTGGTCGTGGCGTGAAGGATGTCAACGAAAGCAAAAAAAATCAAACATCCAAATCAGGCATGCAATGGCGAACCGTGTGCCCCTTGCCGTACCGAAGTTAACATAGTTAACATGGACAAGTTAAATTAAGTCGTAAAGAAATATCGGCATTGTGTTTATTCTAATTCTCCAGATAACAAACACCGTGTTAAACGTACCCCGACATTCTGTCCAGTCTAATCAGCAAACGTCACTCGTGCAATAAATTGTTCTTTCTCAAGGGAGATAACCTGTCCCCAGGTGGCGTAGTATTTCGAGATGGTGTGACTGTATTCATCTGTTTGTTAAGAAGTAATCATTTGTCGTCGGTCTCTCGAGTGAAACGTGTGATGTGTAATTTACATGGTAGAACAACAGGAATGCTGGTACCCATTAAGCTTTTTTAAAGATATTCGTGACATTAGATATTAAGGAAATTTTGAGTCGGCAAATCAACCGAACATAATCTAACCCAAGGATATTAAATTTATTAGTTTCAGACTGGCTATTTACGTATTGTTTTATTAAATCGGGCTATAAAATGACATGTAATTAATAGTTTTGTCTAGAAGAACAGATATAAAAAAACATCCTCCTCTTATTTCATCATTTTTTCTGTTACGTATCATGCGACGGACAGACAGTCAGCATTTTTTCTATCCTGTGTGCGAAGGTTATTCTACGCATTCTCTAATGGATATTGAACACTTTTCTTGAACATGTTTACTCGTTCAACATTACATGTTATCGGATTTGGTCCTTTTTGAGAACGTTCCAGATAATTAGTTTAAATCGGCTTCACGCTGCAAAAAAGATCTCCATTTTTTTCAAAATGTTGCAGAAGAATTTTCGTGTTACATGCTGATATTCAATGCAGTGACACAAAAAGGCACATTGAACAAACATGATATACTGTATATATATTTTAATAAAATAAAACTAAGTACGAATAATCCAAACCATTAGACAAAATTCAAAGTCTAAAAAAAACCGCAAAAAATGATTTTGCAAATATGTTATTGCATACAAGAAGATTATAAAAAAACGGACGAGGGAGCGGGTGGGGGCGACAGTGGTCCATTGATTTAGGTGCTGCCTTACCAATCACCAGTACAGCAACTCGTCTTCATATGGAACAAAACCTAGCCCTGTGTAAGGGTTGACTTGCATGTGCAATAGCCGTTGAGTATTTGATGGCAAATAGGCGTTAGCGATGCTGCCTGATCAAATTTGACCCCATAGCACATTACGGGCGTTCCCGACTTTTGTTACCTAGATTTAACCATGAACCCATTTCATTTATTTTTACAAAAGAATTCTTGTGTTTTCACACATGGACTTTGCCGTTAGAACTTGCTCATTGCTAAATGTCACATTAGGATTACATAAAATAAACATGCTTTTAATTATTTATTTATTAGTCTATACCAAGCACTTTGTCTTATCTTAGGTCACTTCTTGATGGTAGCTTCTAAAGAATACAATTCACTTATATCCAGTTATGCAAAGATGTACGAGACATTTAGAATATCAGCATAGTCTTGATATGTCTAAACGTTAGATAACCTTTAAAAGAACGGTTAATTATATACTATATATCTCAAGAGGGTAACAAAATTAAAACTAAATTAAATTTAAAAGTTTGTTCAGGTGCAGCAGGATCGCAAAATAATTAGTCTTATTGGATAAGGACGATTGGTTTATTAATAATATATATGTGAACATCCAGCATTCATTCAATGTTGCAATATCTTGACAAATGTCTTTATTGACTTTTAGTGTTGTGTTTGCATTGTAATTAAATATACTTGATTATGTTACATAGATACACATGTACTAAGGACTGTATGTCTTTTCTTACTTGGTTATTGGTTTGTTTGTCGTTCACAAAAGGCGATGATATTATAAAACCATGCCTTCGGATTTATGAAATCAAAGTATAACAGACTCGTATAATAAATCTACAATTATTGGTGTATTACCATTCATGAGTAGATCGTTTGAATCTATGACGTCATCGTCGCCATCTTAGAATTGTGACTTCGTCAAAAATTAAAGTCCGTCGATGGCACATTTGTCCAATTTGCCCTACAGATCGAACACGATTTGGCGGGCCTTAGGGTTGTTTTTTTTTTTGATGATTGTCACACCAAAGAAGATTACCAAATGTATGAAGCAAATTCCCGTTTCAGTTTAATTTTATCCATACGTATTATATATTTTGTTTTCCTCTTTATTGTTGCAGACGGTGGTAGCGCTGAAAAGAGGTTTCTGCGGTTCGGTCGGGCGTTAGCTGGAGATGGGTTTCTTCGTTTTGGACGTCAGTTTTATAGAATTGGTAGAAGTCTTCCATTTGAAGACAAAAGATTTCTACGATTCGGACGTGCTGGTGTCGATGAATCTTTGAGTGACTTAGTAAGAGCTTATATTATGCAAAATGGACCAGTTAGAAGTGATGTTTTATATAGGAAAAAAAGGTCAGCCGAAGCACCTTCAGAATCAAAACAGTCATCAACAGCAGAAATTACGAAACGAGAAGCCCCACAGACCGAGGAAGAAAAGAGATTTATGCGTTTCGGTCGTGCTGGTCCAGAAGAAAAAAGATTCATGCGATTTGGTAAACGTTTTATGAGATTTGGCAGAGATGGTGAAGATGAAAAACGTTTCATGAGATTCGGAAAAAGCGCTGACGAAGAAAAACGTTTTATGAGATTCGGCAGAGATCCCGACAAGAGGTTCATGAGATTTGGCAAAGATGGTAATGAGGAGAAAAGGTAGGTTCAGGGTGTGGTGTCTTGTATAGGGAAAAAAGCCGGTTAAATATTGACTTAATGATAAACACTACCTTACGTAATGCTACCCCTATTGCTATATCTTTGGGTTACTGGCGTTATTTACGGAGTCATTATGACTCAGTGAGTTTACAAACCTGGTGTTGACCGAGAAGGTTCATCAATGTCCCAGTGGTAAATTTTAATAAATGTTTTATTGACCTTCTGACGCATAATGTCCAACTGACAAACCACGACCCTGAATTCCCGGGATGGCTTGTTGGGAGCTACGGTGGCTTGGTGATTATGTTTCGATCCCACTGTTGGGCCGAATTTTCCAGTCTGGATTCCATGTGCCATTGCTACAGGACGTGTCTTGTAGTTTTCACATGCTATAATTGAATAAGAAAAGGTCGTGGCGCGTTGTTTGGGCAGGCGTTTCCTAACAGTACACATTTAATGATATATGCCCGTCTTCTTTTGTTCGGCAATTTTATTTCACCTGGCTTTGGTTGGATTCTATTTTTTTTTTATTTGTTTCCGTCATAATTTTAAAACAACACGGAAAGCCAAATATAAATATCAAATTAATAAACAAACCGAAGCCAAAATGTAATCGTATCGCTTATCCACTAACCGAACATCAGATGAAACAACAGATCAGATAGGCCGAATTCAACACTTTATGATATTAAACATCCATTAAGAAATTAAAGTTTTCGTGAATAAAAGGCCCCCAGATCTTTAATTAATCATTCTGTTTAAATAGATCCAATGATCAAACAGACAATAACATATGGGCCATCCGATTAATTACACTCAATTCCCCTTTGTAACAGAGTTGTTTAAATATATAATATGAAATAAATTAAACAGAGAGAGAGAAATGGGGTTTAACGTCCAGTCGACCCAAACTAAGTCATTCCGGGACTAACATATGCTTTTAATTTTATTTCAATAATTCACTTGCGCGTAGGGGTCTTTAGCAGTGGGAGGAAACCGGGGTGTCCGAGGAAACCCACGCGGTTCAGAAGGCGCCCCTATCTCCATGCCACATACGCTCACACCAGGGATCGAAACCACAGCCGCAAGCCAGAGGTGACCGGCCAGCTAGAGGTCGAAGGGCGGCGCTCTAGACCACTAGGCCATCCCAACCCCACAAATAAATTAAAGGATCCCCGCTCAACAGTATTACAACAGACTTGATGGTATTGTGGATGTTTCTAATGATACAACGTTTCCGGTATAGATACCCTTTAGCGAGTTTATATATATGATCAGACTGGGCTATTAGGGCGTTACCAGGGGACTTAAAATAAGCTTTTGCGTGGGAACTTATCATGAGTTACGCAAATTTGCTCATTGCTTTAATGGTGTGGGATGGGTGGTTGAATGGCCGAATAGTTAGTGCGTTTTATCATAAGATCTGTCATTGTGTCAAATGACGTGGTTTCGATTCCCCGGTTGTGCGTGACAAGGAGTAAGATCGCCTGTCCAACCTCGTGGGTTTTCTTCGATTTCCCCTCACTGCTAAAGACACCTACGCGCAAGCGAATTATTGGAAGGAAATTGAACGATATATTAGTACCGAAATGACCTAGACCCCACTTCGCACTCTTCATTTTATGGCCTCAGCATCAACAAATAAATAAATGTGACAACGTTTCATCGGTTTTAAAGTCACAATGCAACTGACCGTCAATAATCAGTTTCCCTATTTCAATTCAGCTTAATTAAAATAAAAATAAAGCTGTCCATTAGAAAGTAATCCGGGCGATTAAAACAAATAACGTGAGTTCTTCCCCATTTATCGTTCAGGTGTCGGTTAACAATCTAAGAGAAAAACATATGGCGGCATGAAACCAATAGATAGTAATAATAATTAATTTATTTAAATTTATTGAGTTCCATAAATAATGTTCAGGTTCCTGTTTCACGAAATTTTAACTAAAGATAAAATCCAAATTTTAGCAGATACTTTAATTTTGATAGGCTAGGAACTAAAATCAATCTAATATTGTCCAATCAAATAACTAAAATTCCGATCTTATCTTAGTTAAAATTTTGTGAAATAGGCCCCAGGTTCAGGGTGTTTCGTAAAACAATGAATGAGATATGGTTCACACAAGCAGCCGAGCCAACGAACTAAACCGCAATACCGCCAAGTTCAATGTGCATGCCAAAAACCCCAACCCAGTAATTTTTTTATCACGGCGGATATTGTACTTTTTTATGGAGTGATAAATGTATTTTAAAAAATAAATGCATTCTTATTCCCGATAATCTGTTATTAGAGCCAGCGGAAAATTCCATTACGAAAGAACCAAATCAAATTAATTTCTTTATTCTGTTGGTAGGTTTATGAGATTTGGCCGAGATGGAGAGGACGAAAAACGATTTATGAGGTTTGGGAAATCCGTAGATGACGAAGATATGGACAACTTCGAGGACGATGATGGTGCTGATTACGAAAAGAGATTTATGCGATTTGGAAAAAGGTTTTTATTTTGTCTATTGAAACATATTTATCTATTTATAGATACAACATAAGTCACTTCGGCATTAACCCTTTATACACGAAAACGTCTTAATGCGTATTTGCTGTTCACTTGGTAACTTATTTTTAATCTATGCGGTAATCCCAATATTATTGTTCTTAAAGTTAGCTTTTTTAGGCGTTTCATGGGAAATGTACACTTCTGGAAACATATCGTTTATCGCTAAAGCCTTGTCTACGGGTATCTGATAGATAAAACGAGCTTCATATACACGAGGACATCAATTCGCTGATACTCGTCGTGCATTTGGACACCCTTCGTCTCACTCGGCAAACCTCGGAAGATTTCGGACAATCTAAACTCGGCCGTATGATGAATTCCGCCATATTGGAACTACTTTAAAGGTCCCGGATGAAACATGGCTGCGCCCATTCCAAACACAAGTTGGCGACCTATTTGGCTAGTGACCTATTCGACCGATCCAGCTGTAAGATAATGACGAAATTACACTTCTATTCTGAGCTGAAGGAATGGATAAAAAATAATATATTCTACTTTCATTTGATGGACATAACGTTGGATTTTATTGGTTGATAAATAGAGACTGATGTCTTTACTCTAAATAACTTTCCAACGAACAGGTTGCAGCTCGATCGGTCGAAAAGGTCGCTAGCCGAATAGGTTCCCAATTTGTGTAATAGCGTCAAGTTTTCCTTTTAAAGTAAACCGGTAGCCGCATCGCAAATGTATGGGCACTTACTGTCATACATCCGAGACTAGATGTAGTTTAAGGAATCTGTCGAGATTAGCCGAGTGCCTTCGTCTGAGACACGATACAGGTAGCCATTAATAACTTCGCTCAGAAAACGGGAATTTTCTGATATTTTCATAAATAACAAGAACGGTCAGTTCTTTCTAAAATCTCGTGAAATGCTTGCACAAAGAGCCATAAATTCAACTTGATTAAAAGGGAACACATTTTGCCCAACATTTATAGGTGGCGCTGGCTCGTTTAATCGCCTGTAGGTCTGCGTGTTCGATCCCTGCATTGACCGAAAAAGTTCTTTGGGTTTCACCGGCGCGGTTTCCGTGGCCCAGTCGTTCGGATGGGACGATGCAAGGGCATGCACGTAAAAGATCCCTTGAAAGTTGTAATTCGATATAAGACTAGGACATAGTACAGCTGCCCGGGCAAAATGTCCACCATAGCAAACTGTATAGCGTATGTTGGTCTAAATTAGCCCCGTCGAAGCAGAACAGTAGGACGTTAAACCCCATCCAGTTCATTTCTCCAAAAAGCTACGATTGGTATTTGAAAATGTAAGCATGCGCGCGTAATATTAATTTTCGTCTTTATTCTACAAGTATTCTAAGGACAATAACATTATTACTATTTTTATTTCAGGTTTATGAGGTTTGGCCGTGACTCCGAGGACTCTGAAATGGAACCTGAAGAGGCAAAAAGATTCATGAGATTTGGAAAACGATTCATGCGTTTCGGAAAACGTGATGGCGAAGAGGAAAAAAGATTTATGCGTTTCGGAAAACGCGACGGCGAAGACCAAAAGCGATTCATGCGTTTCGGAAAACGTTTTATGCGATTCGGCAAACGAGACCAAACAGACGAGAAAACAGAAAAAGCAGCAGCGGCATAGATAATAAAATTCTTTTTCATACTTGTTTCATTTGAGTTGAATACATTTACAATTTGTTGGATAAAAAGGGACCAAACATTACAAGGCAATTATCCTCCTTTAATTGTTACGTTGCCAAAGATATATCTCCCTTCAAAACTGAAATGTCATTTCTGTTGATGAGAGACCAGGCGTCCCTTTTTTCTATAACAAATTCATAAACGAGCAAAAAAATCATTAACGATAAAAACGAAAAAAAAAAAATCCTGAAAAAAGAGCTCATTTATTTTGATCATTTTAGCCTGAGACATTTTTAAGAATTCGTGCAGTGAAGGATAATTTTTAAATCTTAGCATACAACGGAATGAATCAAATTCAGTTATAACCATATTTGTGCCGTGGCGTGCAGATACATATGAACTTGTTGAATTAAATCCTCATGCCCTGGCTGTCGAGGTTCAGCGTGGAGAGGTATTTAATTTATATGTAGGGGATGGCTGTGTTAAACTTTGTATTCGTCCTCTTTTTAATTTGTAGATGATAAATTTGCAAATCTTCTTTAAGTATTTAAGATCCAACTTTAAGGTTGATAACGTTTTTTCCCTCTTTTATTCAACCATTATCAACTAGAAGTCATATGTTATCTCCCTTGAATGCTGAAGTCGAACTTTACAATATACCATTGTTTGTTATCCGAACAATATCAGTTTAATGATCCAAATCTTCATGTTGTTTTGGGAAGATTTAATTTGTATTAAAATGAGAGAATTATATGTATATTAATAAATGAATAAAATGTATTTATTACCTCCCTTTGACAGATAATATGGTTCTTAATTCCCCCCTGATCATCAATACCCAAAGTGAGAGAAATGACACAAATTATGTTATTTCGGGACTAACACGAGGATCATTTTCATTCCAACCATTCTTTATCGCGTAGGTGTCTAGCCGATGGAGGGGGGGGGGGCGGATATAGCCCACGATGTCGGGCAAACGTCCCTAGTCCTTCTCACGTACAATCGTATTAATGCAACTTCGCCATTTGACTCAATAACAGACCTTACGACTTAAAGCCAACGCGTTAATCCACACATTGTGGAAACTGAGCAAACATGGATAGCATGACGTATATATTATCTCATTTTGCTTATAAACAGTTTGGACTACCTGTAAATGCTGTCGAAAGCCAGTGACGTGCTTTGGGTATGTGTTCCGTTGCAATCACTGGCCTGGAGATATTTTACGTAATTTTCAACACTAATTAAAGGCAGGCCCGTAGTCAGCCGGCTCGCTGCAGAGGGACAGTGAATATTTTTTTTTTTGTGTGGGGGGGGGGGGTCTCTTCCCCCAGATGAAGGGGACACCGGGGTTCTCCTCGGTGACGCATCATGAGATCGCAGCGACATATGCAAAATAATCGCGATTCTTGTTGTCAAGCGAGCTGGTTGATTGAGGAAAGGGGCCCAACCGAAATATTGGGCAATTCAAAAGACCGCGTCCTGGGGTTTCGGGTTATTGAAACTGTTTTATCACCTACGTGCTGCAACCCACCCAACGTAGAATCGTTGATATCAATTTGGCTTTGACAATTGACCTTTGGGGTACCCAACATAATTTCAAAACTCATCAAAAAGGGCCACTACGTTGCACGATTTTTGAGAAATGGGTCTTCATTATTAATATAAAAACAATTTATATTGTCACCAGAGCGCCGACCCACGTCATTTGTCTCTTGCTCTCGTCTGAACATTTTGTAAAATGGACGGCCAAAATTCGTTTTCCAGATCTGGGGCCTATTTCACGAAATTTTAACTAAGATAAGATCCCAATTTTAGTAATTTGATTGGATAATATTAGATTGATTTTAGTGCTTAGCCAATCAAAATTGAAGTATCTACTAAAATTGGATTTTATCTTAAGTTAAAATTTCGTGAAACAGGGCCCAGAAAATCCTTATCTAGCGAACTCTGAGCATTGTGACAAGGCAAGAGCTCCATGACAGTGGGCCATTGTGCAAGTCAGTATAAAATATATGGCAGATAGATGTCAGAACATTACCAATAATATAAGACTGGGTCCAACATGCCACGTTCCCAAATCATTGCTCCCAGGGGCGGATTGGGGCCGGGAACCGGCCCGGGCTCCCGTGTCGGAGCGCCCCCTTTTACTGACCGAGCCGCCCGGTGCAATATCTGAAATAATATATTACATAGATCAATTAACTTAGGCCAAAACCACGACCCGCAAAAAATTTACAACCATCAACCTGTGAAATTATCATATCCTCACATTATTAATCAACGTATTATCATTGTATCGTCAAGAGTGGAGAGAATTTAACTGGTTGAAAAATGGGATTAGTTGAGAAAATTTTGACCATTTGATAAACCAGTTAGAAATATTGAATCAGCTCCATGGTCGATCCAATACCCCCTCTCCCATATAATGTTCAGCTGGAAAAGGTTGGGGTGGCGGCCCGTTAAAGCCACTGGCCACATACAATATTATGATCATGACTCGATCCAATATCCACCTCTCCCATATAATGTTCAGCAGAAAAAGTTTGTTTTTTAGACAAAATTATTTATTCATTTTTGTCCGATCGGCCCTTCGAGCGATCGTCCGACCGGCCCAATCCGCCCCGAATGCTGCACATACAGCTGTCTGTTACAAAGTATAGGTATTTTAGAAGTATGGCCAGAACCTTATTTTTAGGGGTAGGGGCGGGACAATAAGCACCAAAGATACGTTTTGTAAGATTGATATAAAGAGGTGAGATAATTCAATATGAACATGGTGAAAATTTAATTCTAATTGCTTTATTCTGGGGAAAGCAGTTTTGACAACATGTGTGTATTAAAGTGTAATCGAGTAACCAAGGTACTGGTATATCCGTGTTACTGTTATGCCCTGACAGGGCTAATGAAGACGGGCATACACCATACAGTTTGCTGTTGGGGAAATTTTGCCCGGTTAGCGGCACATTGCCCCGAATCCCAACTGCAAATTGTTTTGTACACAGTACCTCGGAATTTTGTCCTCTCTGAACCACTATACGTTGTCCCTTGCCAGACACTCCGTCCTCCGCCACTGACAATGGGGAGGGGACACGTAGGAAAATCCCCATAAACTTTCTCGGGCAATGCAGGGACCGACCAATAGACCTCTAGGTTAGCGTGCAAACAGCTTCCCCACTGAACCATCGTGGCACCACGAATAAATGGCCGAAACGTTAAAATCTCGAGTATCCAATGACAACGAGAGTTGATTATCGGCTTGTCATCCGTTAACGCAACAGAGAGGTCACATAGTATGGCAATGATTGGCAACAGTTTTTATCTACTGACTGAAAATACGCTCAGAACGAACAAATGTCTAACTAACTGGGCATTTTAAATGAAACAAGTCAAGAGTGGGGCTGATTTCCCCCACCGAAATCAAATTGTCATTATCAGACTTAGTCAAGGTAATGATATATTGACTCTATATTCTGAGTTTCATCACTCTCATTTCATTATAACCAAAGTTAGCGTTCCCAAAAGCATCAACCAATCAGATTGCTTAGCTCTGCTTACTGAACGCCTACACCACGTTAGAACAATCTAGCTCATTTAGAAAGAGAGTTAGTGTGTCCAACGTTTCGACCAATCAAATTGCTTATCGCTCTGCTAATCCTCGGCAGAAAATGTTCAAAGTTAGTCAAGGTATTGATGTAATGAACCTATACACCAAGTTTCATCACTCTCACTTAATTAGAACTAAAGTTATCGTGTCCCAAAGCATCAACCAATCAAATTGCTTATCTCTTACCCTAAGCAGAAAAGGCTTATCTTCGAACTCTATCAAGGTATAGACCTACTATCACCTATACCAAGTTTGAACATTCTAGCTCAATTTGGAGGAGAGTTATTGTGTCCCAAAGAGTGTGACGGACAGGCAGGCAGGCAGACAGAGAGACAGACGGACAAACCCATTTTAATAGTCCCTAGGCTACTTTCTTCGAAAGGCGGGGGGGGGGGGCAACAAACACGAAATATTTAGTGTTACAGCTTTCAATTCGGCGTAGAAACCACTGGAGTACGTTACACAGCATATATCTACACGGTCAAGAGTATGGACATTTATCAAACATAATATTCAAAAGCACCATTAAATATTGTTGATAAGACTTGTTTGAAACTCTTTAAATCTTGATGCACAACTCACAGTTTGACAAAATTAAGAAAGAGTCTTCGATTCTAGAACAAAAAGCCCATGGACCTGAGCAGCAATCCAGTATACAAAACAGTACATGACTTTAAAGGGTCACCAATTCTTCTTATTATTTTTTGATTCTGTATTATTATAATTCCCAAACATAAATGTGACACTGTGAAGAAAAGAATTTCGATTATATATGCACTTTTAAAATCATACAGGACGCAGGCCAACATTCAACATCTCGGTACCCACAAATAGTAGTTCGTCTATATATACCAACTCTCTCCGTGTCTCCTTTCAACCCTTTTGCATGGCCATTTTAGTTGACTATTTGATATACAATGGACGAAGCGGGTTGGGATTAATATTTTCTGCCAGGTTTTGGTAAATATTCATGATTTTGCGGCGAGTCAGCACGCGAATTCGAGGCTAGCTAGTCGGCGTCTTACACAATTAGCCACGGTGGCTCCTTAATGCTGCAATTTCATATTTTAAAGTTATATTTTAAAAATATATTAAAATAAAGCCTTAAAATAGATGTTATCTACAAACTGTCCTACCTTGTTCAAAAATAATCCTTTAATTCACGAATATCATTTTCAACTTCAAACTTTGAAGGTAGCTATGGGTGGGGGCTGGAAAATCAAGGGAGGTAATTGTGTTAATGTTATTATTTCCGATGGTTGTATACTAGTGAGTTGAAAACCAATGTTTTGAATTTCTTAGTAAATATGAAATTCACGCTTTAACAATTCAAATTTAAAGAAATACCCTCATTATCACATTTGGCTGTTTCACACTGACTGCATCCTCTTTGAGCGGTATTTAGCAATTGACATACGTGATAAACACAAATAATATGGAACACAATTACTATTTTAATTCATGCAACATTTCGTTGAGGGTCCTCTCAACGCTTTTATTAAGTTTTTATGTTTATTATTGACTGTATCCTTAATAATTTGTCATCAACATTTTACCGGATTACAAAGTGTTACACTTTTTATAAAATAAATAAAAATTTCATGACGTCACTTTAGTTAAGAATGTATTTACAAATATTGTTTGTAATCTTCTGAAATTCCAGTCTAAGATATCTCTCCAGATATCGATAGGCATTGACTGATTCGAAAACGTCCAATACCAATTCTTACTCGAGGAATTAACATAACTGACTTTCGCATTACTATTGCTAATCCAGATTAATTCAGCACTACCGAATATAATTAACTCTTTTCATTATTTTTAGAAAACAAATAAATCAATCAAGATTTTCTTATTATGTCATTGTAGTGTAATCAAATTTATCTATTCTGCATTCCCAAACTGTAATACTTGCAACCATATGCGTTTTGCGTTTGTGTCATGTAGAAAGAGTAGCATTGCCAAAGGGTTTTTAAATACACAAAATGTCTCCGAAATAATTATATCACTGTCGGCGTCAACTATTTCGATGCAATAATCTGAAAGAATTTTGAAAAAATATTGAAAATTAATAAAGTTATGGCATTTTGAAGACGGCGAATTGGAGGCATTAAAATACGGCTTTTTTTAAAAACGCAAAAAAACTGACCGAAGCTTATATCTCAGAAACTATAATAGGTAGATCCATGAAACTTGCAGACAATTAAGTTCGGGATAAACTTGTTCGAAGAAAATTATCACGAGACTCTTCGGTTATATTGTATTTATGCTATAGACTCTCGAACTTACGACCGAGACAATTTTCGTTTAAGGTCACAGCAAAAAAATGGCCTGTCAGTTAGTAATATACCATGTAGAAGTCTCAGGGCTTTGAAATCTTTACCCAATCTGTTTCTTGATGTGATGAATACTGCAAAAATGTTTTTGAATTGTTATCGTATTTATTTTTTAGACACTAGCTACTCAAATTGCATTTTTTGTCTATACCGTGTCAAGGTCGTACAGAAAGGGAAAGATCACGGGTCAGCTGCAGGTCCGGAGGCGATGGAATTTTCACAGTCTTTCCTGGATACATATACATGAGAAAACACATAGACTGTGTTCACCCATGGACCATATAATACATGGTCCATGGTTCACCTTTTGGCTGACAAAAATAGTTGTTCACGGAATTGAAAATCACAAGAATTATGAGTCTGACCAATAGAAAATATCTTTATTTCAATTAACAAAACCAATAAAACTTAAAATTAAAATCAAAGAAAAATAAATAAAATATCAGAATTTTTCTGGGTTAAAACTTCTGACCTAAATAATACAATAAAAAAAAACAAAACTGTGTATCGTGTTCAACCTCAATCATATGAAAAGTACTTAATACAAAACAAAACTAAAAAATTAAAACTTTAAAAAAAATAACAATATATGATATAATCATAGGGTTTACAAATGACAAAATCTTTTCTTTTTTTGGCATTCATGACTGGACGTCATCAATGTCATCTGCAAATACAAAAAATATAGATGTATATGATAAAGTAATCAAATCTTATGGCATTATTTACCAAACAAAGAATCACCCCTAACGAAGAATAACAAATTATAACAACTATATCTGGTTATAAAATTTTAAAAAAAAGAAAAGATTTACAACTATACATAATGAGTAAAAAAAAATTGCATACAATGAATCTCATGATAAAATATCAATGCTAATGGCACATTTTCATTTTGCCTATGCCAAGTCAGTCTTATTTGGGAATATATTTTTCTTAAAAGGTCATTGTTTTTACTAGTAACTTTATCAAAATAAAATAAAAATTGATACTGACATTTTGCAAAAATCATCTAAATACTTCACACTTAAATAAGTACGGTTTGCAAAGGTTGGATACAAATAATTATTCATTGTGGTCTGATTCCACACGTGTTCTACCAAGAGTTGTCTTTTCCCGATTCCTCTTCGATTTCACTTTCCGTCCTACTGCCAATTCCCACGGGGGATTTTGGCAAAACAAAAGCTCAAACTATACAAAATATATACCAGGCTATCCAAAAATGATGATATTTCGAGCGGAATACTCTTTTTTTCGATGTTTCTATTACATTTAAAAATTAAAAACACGAAAAATAAGCGAAAATTCGATCAAAATCTTACCTGATGTGGCAGTCCGCGAACTTCAGCTCACTAGCTTCCGGAAAAATGCCACTTGACCACTTTTTGACTTCCCAAATATTCACGAGAGCCCGTAATAGAAACGGTACTTTTTTCGGTCAGGTTTTTTAGCGTACCAGAAATAGGACAGCCATCATCTGCGACCATGCCACTATGGTTCGAACTCAATGAAATTCGGATTCAGTATAGCTTGACCATAGTCAACAAGCCAACAGTGAGGCTGATGCCCCCCCGCCGAAATCCCAAAATTGGAATTTTCCTACCTATTTTTAGGTTTTTGCCGTACGGGCTAGCCAGCCTGTGTTTCCTTATGTGCGTTTCCGTGCCGAACGCGACATGGTCCGTTTCGAAAAACCGAACCGGACGCCGCATAGAGAACCGTATCCGCACCCGGACTAAGAAAACACTCTTACTAAAATTCTATATGGAAGTGTTTTTTTTCCGTATCCGCAACCGGATCGGAGCCGGGCCGGGTTCCTACTAAAGGAAATGCAGCTTGAGGAGTACGGCTGCTGAATTCTGACAAATCTCGAGGTGCAGACGGGGCTAGCGTCAACCTTAACTTAGAACTGGACTGTACCCAGAACCTTTGTTTACAAACCGATTTTGATAAAACTTCCAGAAAACGTCCCAAATGATCCAATTAATCGTTTATCATCAACATTTTACCAAACAAATTTATGATGTCACTTTAAACACAATCTATGTCAAATATCAAAATTCTAATACAGGAGATTGGTGGCTAATGGTAAATGGTTTCCAAAAATATAACGACGTTGAAAATTGTAGGACGAGACAGATTTTGGAGATATATTTACTTTTTCAAAATAGTGTCACTTTCGGTGAATTTTAAAGAAACATTGTGGTAGATTAGATACAGCGCTGGCAAGCCTTACTATAATAGTTGATAATGTAAAGGCAATTTGCTGACAATGTCGGTACGATAAAAACACATAGTCTCGATTATCAATTTTCTTGATTAAATCATGAATGAAAGTTAAGAGGCAAATCGGATCCTAATTCAGTAAATATCGCAGGCAAGCGCTGGCATTGCGAGTTGATAATGGTCTGGATAAGTTAATTAATGTTCAATCTAAATCTGCCTATTACAAATCTTTCTTTAGACATGAAATGTTATCTAAATTATTAGTTTGACATTAATTAACTTATCCAGACCATACTAAACTCTCAATGTCTAGGCTAGCCTTCGATGTTGGCTGGATTAGATTCCTATATGCTACTTAACGGCCATTGATAATTAAATTTAAAACGTTGATAATCATTCAGGATCAATTTGACTGAATTTTACAGCAAATTACATTTACACTATTTCAGCAGCAAGCCACGACAGTTCAGATGCTAGCTGTATTGCCAAAGCCGTAGCAAATCACTTCCAGGTGAATTTTCGGACCATCTACAGGATTCCTCAACGCTTTCAGGTCATCCAACACCACGGGTGATCGCCCAGAACTGGTAGACCTAGTGTTACCACAAGGCGAAGGGATCGCCGTGTTGTGTGAGAGCACGTCAGACAGTTGTAGCACAAGGAAGGCCCAATAGTACGAGAACATTCACAGTTTGCCAGATGTGAACGTTTAGTTTGCCAAACAACACTAGAACTGGCGACACAGGCAACAATTGCTTTGATCCATTACGTAAGCTGTTTATTAAAATGATTTTGAAATCGTACTGGCGTTTTTTGCTCATTAGGATATTTTATCAATATCCCAGCAAGTTCGTACCTACGGATTTACAAGAATGTAATACAATTTATAATATCTACGTATTTAAGAATACATTATTGTTTTATTCTATTGTAGGGCTACTTAATTGTGTTGGCAATTTGGGAAAACAAACCCAGCATAGATTATCTAATTTCATTACCAATACACGTCATTAACACATATCTATATGTCAGTGTTTTAGCCAGAAGCAACGTGAATTCAAATGATTATCACATTAAAAAAATACCCACAAATGTTAAAAAAGACCCCAGCGGCTGCCAGGTAGTATACGCCCACATTTTCGAGAAATGGATCGAGATCAAGCTAAAACGAAAGTCATTTTTCCTACAATCAAGGTCCATAATTCATGAAGTTACCATTTGATGTCGAAAGGAACCCCGATCTTTGGGTGATAAACATGTATATCAAGTTTCATCAAATTCAGATTAAAATTGTGATCTCTACAGGGTCCACAACCTTGACATACCATATTTTTTTTTAAAGAGTATTCGCGTACAAGCGGCAGACATTTTCACAAAATTACGACATAAATTACGGTGATATATTCGAACGGTTTTTTTTTTTGTTTTTTTTTAAAAAAAAAATCAGATAATAATTGTGACCTTCAGAGGGACCACTAACTAAAAGATGCGATTTTTCGGACAATTAGGGGTCATAATTCAGGAAGTTACGATAAAATAAAATAAAACCAAGTACGAACAATCCAAACCATTAAACAGAATTCGAAGTCCTAAAAAAACGTTATAGGCAAAATAGTGTAATCAGCAAATGGACTGCTCCGAGATGCGCAAATGTCGAACGGAACCACGTTCTGTGTGTTATAAACATGTATGTCAAGTTTCATCAAAATCGATTTAACATTATGATCTCTATAGAGTCCGCATGCTAGAAACTTTATTTTTCGGACAATCATGGGCCACAATCCATGCAGTTTCGATCCGATACATGCCAATATCGAAAGCAGCCGAGATCTTTTGGAGATAAACCTATATTTAAAGTTTCGTCAAATTCGGATACGAATTGTGACATGTAGACTGTCCATAAACCATTGTGGACGGTCCACAAACCATTGTATGTCAGCAGATACATTATTTCGGGGACATTTGGTAGGATACACACCAATAATTAGTGTACCACCGTTAATTCGGGGACCAAAAGCCCCCATATCTTTTTTTAAGTTAAAACTTCTGGCAAGACTACTTCTAACCTTAACCGTAAAAGATAATGCTAATATTGGTAAGTTGCAACAGTCATTATTTTTTTTTAGCAGCAATAGTACAAGTTAATTTGCATTGATATTTTGTTTTCAAAGTCTTTGTAAATTGATTTGGTAGTATATATTAATTATATGGATTACATTAACAATGTTTTCGAATTATCTGCTTTTATTCCAATTCCATCAATTATTATGAATCATTTGTATTCATTTGTTGTTTTGACGTCTACTTGCAGGATGTGGAAAGGAATGTATACATAAATCATGGCCAGTGGCAGAAGAAAAAAACTTTGTCGAAACATTTTTTAGCTGATGACATCGAACAGCAAAAACTATTTGGTGTTGGGAAAAGACAATGTGAAAATTCTATTAAAGCCAGCAACGGTATTCTGGTATCTCGGACCTGACTGCAGGTTAAAAGTTGTGTGAAAAACAGAATAGAAAATTGTGCAGGCGCAGTGCGATATCAATCTGTAACTACGGCCGTACACCTGGACAATGTTTAGTTACTGCTTGTAACTGCATATAAACTTTGTGTTCAGTTGTTACCGTACAACAAGATATGTAACCGAAATATTAGTATATTGAATTTATGAGAACAGATGAGATTTAGAACCTTGAAAAAGAAAAGTCAGAAGTCTGACCGACAACAAACCTTTTAGAAGAATTGTCTGATAACCAGAATATATGTTTGATGTATGGCCTAATATTGGTGTAAAAAAATGTGAGCACAAGCAGTGTTTAATTTCCTGAAGGATATTATTTCTTTTCATCTATGTTTTAAATTATTCCATTATTGTTCAGCTCTGTGTATTTTAGTGCCATTTTCGTTGTAACACTGCCAATTTTGGGGGTACAAGTCATAACAGTGCGATTTTTGGGGGGTAAAAGTCATAACAGTGCCATTTTTTTTGTAAACGTTATAACAGTGCCACTTTTGTTGCAAAAAGAAAACGTCACAACATCGTTATTTTTTGGTGTAAAATTCAATGATTAATACAAGAAGAGTGCCTTGTGAAACAGTGTTACTATTTCCTTGTCAAAAGTTGACTAATTAAGCATAACTGTTCCATACTAAGAGTTAACCTTTTTTTTTCAAGAAAAGCTTACCAATTGCTACCAGAGGTGAAGATAACTAGTGATTATTGAAAGGTTATTGTAACAGTGTAAAACTTCGGTAATAAATACACACTGGAATTATCCTTTAAACTGTTTAATACCGGAAAACATAAAATATCATATACGCAGAACAGCACATCCGACAGGCAGAGTGACTGTCCTGGAAACAGGGTGAAACCTAGAATGTTGAATGAATGTACAATTCGGTATTTAAGGAAGCTTGTATCTAAGGATTAAATTAAATATACACAATTAACGAACGTAGGTAATAATAAAACATTGAAGACAAAAATTATATATAATAGAAATAATTAAGGATTAAGTTATACTGTCTAAACAGTTAATGAGTTGGCTGTCCACCATCGGTTACCAAGTTACAAGATTAATGAATTCAGGTGTAATTGGTATTGAAAGATATCTATTGAAATTTAAATAAGTTATTAAAACAACACATTTGACATTAAATGAATGAATGAAATAATAAAGAAACGAATGAATAAATGCACGAATTATATCCCTATTACAATATCCTCTACGACGAAAATGATTCGTCCTCGGATCATAAGAAAAAAAGCATTAATAATATTTTTAAAATTCTAAAATTTCAGCTTTGATTTAAATGCATGAAAACGTTTTACTTTTAAGACGGTAATATAAATTAAGTACATAAACAAAATAAGTAAGAAGTAATTATAAATTGGTGGTTCAAGATATACTAAGGGGTGGGGGTCAACAATTATTTGGGTTACTCGCTACTGTAGACACGAATATTAAGTCAACGGCTTGTGAAAAGGCACTGGCAGTTCTTCATTATCGATACACTCTAAATAACTGAGTTGACGACAATAATAATTAATTGAAATGTCGAAATTAAGAAAATATACTATACTTTGAGTTAATCAACACTTGAATTTGAAATTAAATGAAAAGCGTGTATGCAAAATTGTTTATATTCTACGGCATCGATAAGATCGATTTAATTGCTTATGCAGAATCACTCGAAACGTGCAAAACTATAGCAACATTCAGACGGGTATGTAATAATAAATCTTTTCTAGACCTTTATAAATTGAAAGGCCAATAATAATAGATCTGTGAGCACGTAAAAGTCAGTAGTTTAAAACAGTTCATACTAATTCACAGAGAGAGAGAGAAATGGGGTTTAACGTCCACTCAACACAAACTAGGTCATTTCGGGACTAACATATGGTTTAATTTTATTTCAATAATTCGCTTGCGCGTAGGGGTCTTTAGCAGTGGGAGAAAACCCACGAGGTTGAGAAGGCGCCCCTATCTCCATGCCACATACGCTCACACCAGGGCTCGAAACCACAGCCGCAAGCCAGAGGTGACCGCCAGACCACTAGGCCATCCCAACCCCCCTACTAATTCACATGTTGTAATACATCGAACACAAGTGCATCACTTTAATGAATTGTTACCTGGGGGTAACGTATGTTTGATACTTCGAAAGAATACTGGATCTTCTTTGGCAATGATGTCCCAGTCCTCTAAATCATATCGACTATATACGTCTCCCTCCTTGGGACCTGGACCATGCCTTTCAACATTCAACTGCAATTTTCCCGACTTCTGATTAATTTCCATTCGTGTAAATCCCGCTAATTTTGAACTTGATTTTGGTGGGTATGTCCACATGCCTCTCGGGAAGACCTTCAGCTCTTCCTGGTTCCGTTTATGTTGATTTCGAGCAATAGCACTGCAGATACCTTATTAGTATCTACCGATTGGACTACTTTCCTCAGTTGAAAGTGGATGGTGGTGTTATGGCTTTATATAATGTGGACGTATTATGCCGTCACCCCTGTTTGTGTATGTATGTCTGTGGGTCGCCTAAAGGGCACAATTCTCACTGGATTTTCATCAAACTTTGCATACTTATTCCTTATACCCCAAGGATGATCCCTATTGTTTTTGGTGCATGCCCGACCCTCAGGGGCAGAGCCACGCCCATTTCTTGTATTTGTTTCTCATCTACAGGCTACATTTATTAACGTATTATTTGCGGCCTAAGGAACATTACTATTGTTTGGGGTGCATGCCCCAGGGGAATCGCCACGCCCATGTTCGTTTGTGTGTCTGTTTGTGGCCTAAAGGTCACAATTTTTAATCAATCATCTTGAAACTTTACATACTTATACCCCAAGGATTATCCCTACTGTTTAAGGTGCATGCCCGACCCCCAGGCTGCATTTCTTTGCGTATTATTTTGAAACTTTGCGTACTTATTCTTGGTATCCTAAGCAACATTACTTTTGTTTGGGGTGCATGCCCCACCCCCAGGGGAAGAGCCACGCCTATTTTTCTCTACGTGCGTCTCTGTGTCGCCTAAAGGACACATTTTTAATCGATCTTCTTGAAACTTTACCTACTTATTCCTTATACCCTAAGGATGCATCCAATTGTTTTTCATGCCCGACCCCCAAGGACAGAACCACGCCCATTTAGTGTACAGCCTGCATTTCTTTACGTATCATCTTGAAACTTTTCCTTTGTACCCTAAAGAATATCCCTATCGTTTGTATGAGATAACAGAATCAGTTTCGTAAATATATGGTTTTATTTACAACGGGACCAGAATATCAAAAAATAGATCTACACTACTGGAACTTTATGTCTACGCCAGGAACACATTGAATCTACCATTCCGCCAAAGTAGCGGCTGAACTCGGGTGAGTCCATGCGCCGGTCTGCCAAGGGAGCGGCTGAACTCGGATGAGTCCATACGCCGGTATCTGCCGTCTGCTCTCTCTCTAGTTGTCTCTGTGAGTAAACGCCTGTTTATGAAGCCTCCAACATTTAAGGAAGATGGGCAGGAGGGATCATCATATAAGGAAGTCATGCCGTGTGTTCTGCACAGATCATGTGTTGCTGGTAAATAACATATTGAATAAATTAGATAGTTCATTACATCGTGCCTTTAAATATGTTTCGAGAGTTAAGAAACGTCCACTATAATATATATCAGAACTAACAGAGGTCATACAGTTCTTTGCACCTAAATGAATGTTCAGTTTATGAAAGGTAAAGATAGATCACTTTGTTGCACATTTCAGGCCCAAAAAAAAGACCTGCAATAGACAGATTTAGCTCTTACGTAATGTATGTCACTAGTACAAAACAATAATATTACATTTCGTTAATTACATACGTTAATATTATAAATAATTGGTAGCCATTTTAATAGATTTGAAATAGGATTAACGATCGCCAAACCGGTATTCTATAGCACATTTATTAAGGAAACAAATTATTAATTTCTTAAACTAACATTATAAATAATTATTTAATTTAATTTAATCTGTCTCGCCTTGCATTTTTTATATATAATAAAGTCGGTTATGTTACCGTGACTTATTGCCACTACGGTCACCTGCAAACTTGAACACAACGGGAAAAAATGTCACCCAAAAATTACAAACTTGAAAAAAGTTTAGTTCTTACTGCAACCGGTGCGATTAAACCGCATCCTCACAGCGCACTTTTGATCTATTGGCTTGACAACGGCGATTATGGTGTTCTGATCACACGACTTCTGTGTGTTTTTACGCGCAGGGGTCTTTTGCTGTAGCAAGTCGTATAAAGGCAGTGGTAACCCCCAAAGATCGCCATAGGCGCACTGGGAGCCCTGTGAGGACTTGGCGCAGTGGTTAAATCATGATAACATCGCCATGTAAAGGCCGTAAGGAATCAGAACGCTTGTGACCCACACGCGAGGTTCGAGGGCTCCATGAAGCAGCAGTTGCAAATGTTACACTTTTCAGTCTTTGCCACGTATATATTGCGTGTGTACAACGTTCATGGAGATGTTACCATGCTTTCACAGCTTTTTCCGGTCAGACCGCAGAGCCTTGGCGTTTATTTGAACTTACGCCTTGACTCGCCGTTTACCGACACCAGCACCTTATCTGGCGATCTTAATGGACTAAGGGACCATTTTCCGTCGCCGTAGCGGCGCAGTCGGGATGCCATCCAGTCTAACGGGGGTGTAAGTGTAGCCAAATCTCTAATGCCCTAATGAGAACAGGGTGGTGTCCTTTCTCGGATGAGGGTGACGTCATAAGCGTGGTTGTAATGGTCGCACATGACCGTCGTGTCGCAGCATTTAATTCGAGCATGTTCAAAGCCAACGCGTAGATTTTAGTGATATGACCTATAAAGCTGTAAGAACCCGACTATGTCAGTATTTGAATTTTTGTGGGCATGTCCTTGCGTTGTTAAAGTTTGCCAGCAACCATGTGCGTGTTCTGGTAACTATATACGGTTGCAGCAGCATTGCCGACAAGACGCCACCTCGATCTGACGGGGATGGGGGGCATTACTCAATATTATCCATCGACAATACGAATTGGTCATCTTTCATGTTGACATCTTGCCGGGAAAAGGTGGGATTCTGATATCCAATACATTTTTATATGCGTTGTCTCCCGTTTATGTAAATTACTGGGTCCCAAATATTAGCGAATTAGCTTGTTTAAAGTAGCTAAGTCTCTAACTCAATATCATCGAAAGTCTTCGACGTTGAAAACACAAATTATTTGTCAATTTATATCAACATTGATGGTGAGGTCATACCAGGAAAGGATGGGCTTCTGATATTCAATATTTAAGACGAAATAATTTTTTTTTAACATTGGTACACGAATCGTGTACCATACAGCGTTTCAGACTCATTTTCAGCTAGGGACCCAAAGAACAAGGCTAGGTATACTCCACATTACATCTCAAACAGTGAGCATGCGCAATAAATACTGTGTAGACTGGAATAACCAGACGGTATATATATTGTGATTCAATTGAGACTTCTGGTGTACTTCGCCAAGCATAACTGATTTAATATTAGAGTAAAAACGGAAACGATTGAATGTAAATCAGTTTATATACATTCATATTGAATTACTGTATGGCTTGCGACCCATTTGTGTTAATTTCTAGGCCCCAAATATTAGTGATTTAGCTCCTTTAAGAGATGAAATTAGCAAGTTTTTAAGTAGGAATTGGGTCTCTTGGGTGAACTAAAGATTAGAATGCAAATGGATCGTATTGTATGTAGCTATGAAATGAAGTGGGGCTAAACGTCCATTCTCGAAACCAGAAAAATTTTGAAGAAATTTCTCTGGTGAATCGGGGTAGCCATTTTCCCGGAAAATGACATGTAATTCCTTCGCGCGAAATTTCTCGTTTATTTGCGTCGTACGCCCCAGATTGTACGTGCCTGGATGACCGAATCACTTAAAAATATACACACGCGTAGAAAAATAGATCTTTACAAAAACTTGAATTTGTTCGTTTAGGATCCAATTTTTTTATGTCAGCGAGTTGACTTTGACTCAAGGATCATTTTACAACAAACGAAACGACGATCCGACCTCTAGTTTTCGAAAAATCGACCCAAAAGGATTGACCAATCAGAGGTCAGAATGGGCGGGGCTTAGGTTTGGAAAAAATGGACGGTCTAATGTGCCAGAGGCCTTCGGCTCCGCGGCTGCCTCTGGGAACGAGATTGCTAAACGTCCTGCTATTCTGCTCTCACTATACTGATGAGGGCGGGAACACACACAGGATAGTTAAACGATGTAAAATCTTGTTTAATTTGCTTGTGTTATCTACATTGCATATTCCAATTGTTTTCTCAAAAAATTAACAAACATTATAACTTCATGTTTCCGTAAGCATATGGGTGTCATTTGTTCGACAAGAAACGTTGTTTTTATCTAATAATCGGGCACGGAAATTTTTTTATATATGTAAAGGAGCCAAATCGTCAACATTTGGGACCTCGAAATGGGCACAAGTGGGTCGCAACTCATATAATACTCTAATATGAATGTACAGGATCTTGGTTCCTGTCGATATTTGCCTATATCGGATCGTAACTTCCAGAATTTTGGCCCCTGATTGTACAAAAAATAGCTTTTTGCGAAAAACGCTTTTTGTTTAGCTTGTGATCCCTCTGGGATCTGATTATATCACCTTTACGCATATCGGGTTATAACTTCCTGAATTATGGCCCCTGGAGGTCAAAATTATTATCCGATTTAAAATCAAACGTCTGATTATATCACCGTTAAACCATATTAAGAAGGTTGAGTTCGAATCGACCAAAATTGACGAACCAAATGGCCGCCTCTAGTACGCGAAACGTATAAAAATATGGTATGTAAAGGTTGTGGACATTGTAGAGGTCACAACTTTGAACCGATTTTGATGAAACTTGACATGCATGTTTATATCCCAAGGATCTTGCTGCCATTCAATATTTGCGCCCATCGGATCGCAATGTCCTTTATTATAACCCCTAATTGTCCAAAAATCGCCGTTTTTAGCTTGTCATCCCTCTGGATTTGAAAAAAAAAACCGTTTGATTATATTACTGTTACACCGCAATGATGGTTGAGTTCGAATTGCGTGAAAATCGGACCATAACTGCCAATCAACAGCCGCTTGTACGCGAATACTATAAAAAAAAAATATGGTGTATCAAGGTTGTAGACTCTGTAGAGACCACAATTTTGCTCTGATTTTGATGACACTTAAAATGCATGTTAAAACCCCAAAGATCTTGGTTCCTTCGATATTTGCGCATATCGAATTGTAACTTCATGAATTATGGCCCGTGATTGTAGCAAACATTACTTTCTGTGTATCTTGTTCTCTATTCATCTCTCAAAAATGTGGTCATATCCTGCCTGGCAGCCGCTGATTGTCCGATTTTGATGAAACATATCTTTATTCTTAAGATCTCAGTCCCTTGACAAATATACTACGAGGTCAATTTTGAGATGTTGACAGAAATTGATTGTTTAGTATCTTAATTATCACCCAAAACAATATGCCGGGACACATTTCGATTTATTCATAAGTAAACTTAGAACATGTCACATTAGCGCAGCGCCCAGTTGCTGTCTGAATGTCAAACACAATAACACTTTCAGCCGGGTATTTGACACATACTGACGATGGAGAGCAGGGGCGGTTATAAATATTTTGATCAGACAGGGGGCCCGGTAATGAAACAGAAAGTCCTTTGGAGGATACTTAACGTTTAGGAATACACATTAAAAAAACAAGGGTGGGGGTCCTTGTTATTAGGAAATATGTCCTGCATTGCACGTCTATTGGATATTGCCTGTCTCAAATTAACCTCAGAGGCAAGCGTAAATGGGGTTAACGTCCTACGATTGGGCTACTGCCAAGGGACCATTAACTTGCATGCTGTCTGTACAGGGGATCTCAGTAATTAATTCCACCGGAACTAGAACGACTATGTCAGCCCCTCCGTACTGTACCATTAACAAAAGAAAACAAGGTCCCAAAAACCTTGATGATCCTTGACCAACACCGGAAGCGAACCTGTGCGATGTTAAGTCAGCAAAATTTAATTGATTGATTAAATTGTGTGTTTATCAATGGTGACGATTCGCCACATCTCTTGATACTATTTTGTAAGTACATGTATAAACATTTTTCTTTGAGCATTTGCCAAGACACCCTCACACGACTTTTCAAGCACTACAAAGAGTACGGCACAAGAAAAACGTGACGGTCGAGAGACCTGCCGCCATATTTTGATGCATGAAGACATAGTTAAGGTAGTAGCATTCATCACTAATTATGCTGAGGATCAAGCAGTGATCTACCTTGACATTACCTTGGACATAAGCGTTATGATGTAAAGTTGATGCCATCAAATGTCACCTCGATGGTAAGGCGTTTATACAAGGCTGGTATGGAATCACTAGGTAAGAAAGTTTTGACTTGAGCCACAGTATTCTGCTATCATAGATGTGCACTTGTAGGACATTCGTTCCAACACACCTCACTTGCACGCTGACGAGTACACCATGGGGGGGGGGGGGGCGACCCCCCCCCCACCCCCCGTGCCTTTTTATGTCAGATCCACACAATCTACCGAAGAACTGAGGCACAACTCAAAATCTCCGATAGGGTGAATTATGGGCTAAGTAAAAACAAACACATAAGATACTCGGAGATAATAGCGCCAAGATGTCACCAATCGAAAGAATAACCCTGCTAAAACAGATTTCGGACCACTACATGGGTAATAAGCTAATTTTAAACAAAAATACTTATAACGGTTCGAGGACTGGGGATAATCTACATGTATTATAACCAGCAAACGAAGCCAGGAAAATTACAAGGGTTGTAGAACAATACCAGCAACATTGATCGGAAAACTAGGCAGTGCTGGTATGCATCCTGTGAAATGCTAGATGGGAAAAAGTAGTACATGTAACACAAAAGTCAATTACAACATTTTAATTAACCGTTTTCAGAGCAATCCAAAATTATTCCTATGTTTTGACAGCTTCAGCGACCTTCTTGTAGAACGTTCTAGGTAGGACTATGCGGTTGTACATCCGGGGACACAGAAACAAGCACAGATATCTATCTTTATTCTTCAGTCGTGCCAGCAAAGGAGGCGGTACCGTAAAAAACGGCTTTGACGTACTTCCTGTTTTATCAGTTTGTGCCGTCTTCACAGGCCATAACATTCTTCCGAGTCTCATGGATAAAGAGTTTAATTCATCAGACCCTGTAACAGATGAAATCGGATTTTAGGTAAAACATTAAAAGGTAACTAATATTTGCAGGGTACAACATAAATATAAAACGAACGCTCCCATGCAACCAATAATATACGCCCACTAGCAGATTTTGTATTACCGGGAGTGGGTGAAATCTAGGATGAAAATTAGCAACTGCTAGAGGTTGTAAAAGGGGTACCGAACCTTCGTTTATTTTAAGTAAACAAAGGGGCCTGAAGTCATTGAAAATTAACAGAATTACGCGAATGTAACTAGTGTACCAAATATTTCAAAGATTTAAAAAAAAATACCCTGTGAGACAGATATTGTGTGTGTGTGATGGGGGGGGGCTCTATAGCAGAGTGATGACGAGGTTCACATTTCGTTTTAAATTAACGCTTCAGAACCCGTAGCTTAAAAACCAGAACAGTGTTTAGTCTATGTAACAAAATTGTCTGTATTCCATATACTTAAAGGATTCAGTGGGAAGAAATAAGCTTAATTTGGAAAACGGTATACAGCAAATGTTATGACATGAAGTGATATTATGGCGTCTCTGGTGTAAGGGAGAAAACTGTCGTTAACGAAACAATACACGTACTCCTTGGGACAAGTTTCGCATCACACCGAGCAGTAAATATTCGATAGGCCGCTACAATCACTGATAAGGGTGACATAGATCCGATTTAATGAACCCCAAATATTAACGTTTTTCCCCTAAAATTCCCAAACATATTATTATGTATTAGAAGACGTTTTAAGTATTTGAAGGTAAATATCATTTCCTGTAAAATGTAAATGGTGTTTTAAAATGAGGAAAATGCAGCATTCGGACCCGGCCAGTAACGGCTTATGTAAAACAATGCACGCGCAATTGGGTCAATGATTGACGCCGGGTGATTTGACGTCACGTGCTGAAGACGGTCACCTTTTACAGAGATAAAAGACTTTGGTAATCCTCCGTGAAACAAATTGGGTATACGCATGAACCACTTAAAGTAGAATATAATATTAAAGCTGTTGTATTTAAGATTTCGAAAAAGGGTTGGCTGTCCTTGCTATACTAGTTCAAACATACATAATACAATATGAATATACCGAAAGTGTCATTCAAATTGTTTTATTCGAAGCGAAATTGTCACTGTTTGAAATTTTGATAAGATGCTGCCATTAACTGTTCATTATTGTAACACCGGTACTTACGACTTGTTACTTATTTCAAAGTTAAATCATTAAATGACGATCGTGTTTCAATTCGACGACATACGGGTGACAAAAAACTTAAAGAATATTTGAAGCAAAAATAATTACATGTTTATTATATCTTTGTTAAATAAGGGTGGGTTATTTTCATTTTTTTTGGTATATCTTGCGTTATACCCTACGCTAATATGTACTCTGATCGAAAAGAATACTTTGTAATTGTAGTACTCTGATCCAATCTTCTTTGCGATAGACCTAGAGTATGGACAACTTAGCTTGCACCTCGAGCTAAATATGGACAGCCCCTGGAAGGCTAAATACGCCATCTCTGTATTCCTCGTACATAGCATGGCACACCTCGGGTACAGATAGAGGTTGGGATTAACGTCCACTCAACACAAACTAGGTCATTTCGGGACTGACATATGGTTTAATTTTCTTTCAATAATTCGCTTGCGCATCAGGGTTTTTAGCAGTGGGGGGACCCGGAGAAATCCCACAAGGTTGATCAGGTACAGACATGTAAATGGTATTTTATGTCACACGGAATGAAATGGGGAATTGCCTTTTATATGGCTGTCATCTTACATTGGTGACAATTAGAGGTAATCTCATTGGACAACGGTACCTAAAATACCCCGGACAAGGGCAGATTCCTACTTTGAAAATCACCGCCTTCTCAAAAGACCAATCTTTCAGATCGACAACACTAGACCTCAGGAGAAACATTTTTAAAAACCCGATCTTAGTATGTTCATCCCGAAAATAAAGCCTAGCATTTGATTATCTTGAAAAGTCTCGCCAAATCGTATCCAAATTTCAAATACAAACAACAACTTCCTTTACAAGTTTATTCACTACAAAAATAAAAGAAAACTGGAAAACTGAGTTTGGGCAGATTCTTGCGTCGTGTAAGTATGCGTCACTGGGCTGAGCTTAGTTCTACTACAGCATGATGACAGTTATCCACCAAGATCACCATCGATCTACTAGTCAAGTGCCTAGCCTACAATTTCTCTGAGTGAGTGAAATCACTCGACAGTCGCTGAGCTATTATAAAAATTAATGTCGCATCTTATTAAAAAAAAAAAAAATCTTTTGACTTCGATTCGACAGCAATTTTTGGTTTTACTAATTTATCATTTATACCCCTTTACCATAAAATCACATCATTTACAGATTTGCGAAGTCTCATATCTACCTAAATGTAGCATGTAGATCAACCAGCATGCAGACAGACAGGAAAAGTATGAACATTCCCAGAAAAATCCATCAAAAATAATGATTAAATTCCAGTCTATATTCTGGTTAAATTCACATCAAATTATACACATAGATTTCAGCGTATAAAAAGACGACAATGTTATACGGACCTTCTGTGTCGTATCACGTATGAGAAATACACACACATTGATGACGTCACATACAAAATCTATACGGACACGCGATACGTACTAGGAATTTACGCTTGTCAAAAGTCTCTATTGTCGAAAATTTCCGCTATGGCGTTAATTGTGAGACAAACATACGGTATAGTGGTGACGTCTTTCACTGAGCTAGACCTTGATGATATTTTCTCGTATCGGTTTGATCTGATCTAGATGTAGTTCTTACCAGTGTGAATATTCGAACTAGCCAAGCGTCCAGATTCTGTTAGTTCTTGATTAGTATATGCATGCGGATCTAGTGTTAACAAATTGATCATTTGCTTCTATATATAAATAAAATCGAAGTGTGTGTATGTTTGTTGGCCTGTCACGCTTCGTCGCCGCGGTCCATCCCCACCAATATGGTATAAAATTAGAAAGCATGACCCCGTAAATGTTTTAGGCCATCACATTATGTGCCCCGGGCGAACCATGATTCGTTGCCGCGATCCTCTTGCAGGTGTATCAGATTAACCAGCATGGTCCCCTAAATGTTTTAGGCCATTGATCGAATGTGGCACCGAGCGGATCATGATTAGTCGCCGCGATCCTCCTTCACATGTATCAGAATAACCAGCATGACTGCGTAAATGTTTTAGGGTATCGAATTTGGGCGCCTGGCACCGTGCGAAGCCGGTTATCCTGCTAGGTTAAAGGAGCTAAATCGCTAACACTTGGAACCTAGAAATTGACACAAGTGGGTCGCAACGCATATAATACTGTAATATGAATGTATATAAACTAATTTACGTTTGATAGTTTTCGTTTTTACTCTAATTTCAAATCAGTTATGTTCGGCGAAATAAGCTGACGGTCTCAATCGCATGCAGATTTCTGGCTTCTGGTTATTCCAGTCTACATACGCCGTTTGATTTGGTGCAATGTTTCAAGCCTCGTTCCTCGAGTCTCCTTGCTAGAACTGGGGCTGAACGCATTGAGGTACACGATTCGTGTACCAATGCTAAAATGTTTATTTTGTCTTAAATATTGGATATACCCTTTCCCGTCAAGATCAAAGCATCAATGTTGATTTAAATTGACAAATAATTCGGGTTTTCAATGTTGAAGATTTTGGATAAGAGACTTAGCTACTATGAATGTCACCATTGTATTGTAGAATGACATTTCTCTAACCAATGTAAATGTTAGCCAATTCTTCACCAAAACCTTAACAATCTCCAATAATTTTCCAGATTAATTCTGAAACAAAATCTATAGCTAGTGCGTGCCACAAATTGAAAATATTGATGTCGACTCGTAGATGTGGTTTAACGTAGACAAACATTTGGTTTGACAATTGCATGATTAATAAGAGGTTTCCAGAACAAATGGCCTTCATTTTAGAGATAATATTATAAGTATATTCAGAAGGGCTTATATATCATAATATCATACACAGGATCAGTCTTTGCACACCCACGATCAGTCGAACCGTTGGGTATCATTGTAACGTCCTTCCGTTCTATCCCCGACTGAGTTAAGGAATATTATAACATGCTTCAGTGTAAACCCTGCGTTTTGATTGGTCAATTAGACACTGTCTATTGGACAATAACACCCTTCTGTTTTAGTAATGTCTTTTAAAATCCTAAAAAAGCACAAATTCAATAAATGATCTCAGCACATGTCTATTGGACAATAACACCCCTCTAAATGCGAAACAGGAAGTGTTTATCTCCTAAATGAGTGAGCTATGACTTGAAATGTGCCCGGACAGAAGCGCTACGGCCCACTGATTATCGAATTCCAACTGTCATGGCATACTGTACGTGCAAGCCAATGTTAACACTGGGCCTTGTTTTTTGTCCAAGCCAAACTACTATACGTTTTCCCTTGTCGGGACATATGTCCTGTACCACTGACAAGCGGGAACCATGCCGGAAACATCCGATGAACTATTAAGGTATCCCTAATAAGCGTCTTATCAACACACTACACAACGATTTACCCGAAACTATGAAGTGAAGCATATGTTCAGAGATCATTTAAAGATATTAGATAAAGAATTGGCAGTTCTCACTATAATAGTTAAAGACAAGATAATGTAAAGGGAATGAAAATTTCAGTCAAATTGATCCACTCTGGAACCGAAATTTTAGCGATTGAATTTTGGGCCTAGCCTCGATCATCAATACTAAAGTCGGTACGATAAAAAAACAGGCCCGCATATCCATTCTTTTATTTGATTATATCAATGAGCGTTTAGCAGCAGACAGAATTCTAATCCAGTAAATATTGCAAGCTAGCGATGACATCGATAGTTGATCATGATCTGGATAAGTTACTAATTAACAATTTAGATGACATATTTTCTGGCATAAACAAATACGTGCAATTGGCAAATTACATAATGTTTAATTTAGAACATAAAGAAAATGGGTAAACGGTCCAACCAAATTTATTTATGTATTTCAGCAATGAACAAAGGCAACCAAAGGAAAGTTGTAATATCTAGATTAAAAATAACTGCATTTTTTTTTGTATAAAACGATAGAAAAAAAAAGTCGTAGGGATTTTCCGACGTGATTTTCCCCTTCTCAGTGGTGCAGGACGGAGGGTCTGGCAAGGAAATGTATCTAATCGTTCGGGTGTAACAAAAACGAGTGTCGGTGTACACATTGGTGACACCTAAAAGATCCCTTGGCAGTTGGAATTTGGTATATGAGTATGTCGTAGTGCCGCTGCCCGGGCATAATCTCTCCCATAGCACATTTGATCAATTGGATTTGTAAAGCGACAGTCCCACTGCTAGAAATTAAATTACTGCACTTACCGTATGTAGGTTTACATAGCATGGTGACGGCAGTCATCAAAAGGACTAACATAGTTGCTAAGTTTATTGTATGTTCCATGATGGTCTTCGTACAAAAACTACACGACTTTTGACTTCCTTCGGTACCTTTCCTAACTTTTAAGGAAAAAACTTTTACTGGATCCTTCGTTATAGTTATTCTCTGTGGGGTTTGCTTTGAACCCGAGCTTATGTACTCTATTCTTGGAGACTTGTTTTTATAGCTTGGCTTTGACGTACAGTCACGCGAGCAGGTGGAGCTGTCTAAAGCCTGTCTATATGCCCGTAAAACATTTATAGGACATCAAGGCTGTTTACTGTCATACAATCTATGAAATACAATTACACCCACAACCACGTTGATCTCACTTCCAATTTGAGTATTCTTCCATTGGCATATATTTGTTGTTATGGGGCAGCAATGCCAAGAATCCAGATCAGCTAACTATATATTGACCACACTGATCCGAGCTCCGCCACTTGTCCCGAATGACATTTCAGTATTTTACACTCCCTGTTATCCGCTCCGTTCATTATTTGTTCAGTGATCATGAAGTTTCTGGTAATTGTCTAACACTATTATGGAAAATTCCAACCACACGGATGTCATGACTAAGGAAAATCTTCAATTCACCTTGGATAGGTCGACTGACTAATAAATGAAATAATAAGATGAATTTTGAATTTCAAGGTGGCATACCTCGGGCAAATGGTTTCTACCACCGGTAATAATTGTCTTCATGTAATTTTAATTAGCTGTTAACACATTAAGGTTCTCCAGATAATTAGTCTTTAGAATGGTATTAGTGAAGCTGGGTTGAAGAAAACATGATTTAGTAGACGGAAATAGTTTGTAAATGTAAAATGCCTTATTAAATATTAAAAACCAATGTTGTAAATAGGATGGCAATAAGAAATACGCCTGAGCGCCGATAACGCATAGGTTGTGGACCTCTTCTGTTCATAATTTAGATATCGATGGAACGCACACATAAGCGGTTATTTTCAGGATTATTTCCCAGCCATCTTATATGCCGTAAACACTATGATGGAGAGAGAGACAGTTTACTCGTCTAAAATATTCAAAGAGAGAGAGAGAGAGTTTAGTCTTCGGATATAGCCAAAAGCTCTTTATGAACATTCAAATGTCAGAACAATCAATACCGCCTATTGCCCAATTAAAGAATCCTTCAATTTGTATCTATCGTTATTATCTCCCCTTTTACTAAAATCATCTTGTGGCCCATGTACAAATATTTTTATTTATCCGATTATTATGAAACTTAAAGGACAACATTGGTGTCAGTAATTATCATAAGTGATAGAACTGATTAAACACATTCCAAATATAATTGTAACACAATCATTGCAACGATATAGGAGTAATAATGGTTTCATGAATCGGAAGTGACCAACGCCAAAGGAAAACACGAGTTATTCCTCTATATAACTGACTGAAGTGACTAGTGATAGCAGATACATGGCCGCATTTCTGCTCACTGATAATTCCTTCGAAGATCAAAAGTTGTTGTGTGACACTGTGAGTGATATCTGACAATTCATAAAAAGAATTGACTGCTACAAGATAAGAAAACCGATTAAAAGTTCGTGAATTACCATTTGTTTTATAAGGTAGGAGAGACCGGGGTACATTGAACCGCCATGGATATATCCTTTATAAATAATACATAAGTGAGACAATTTCTTACACCCATTTCTCCATGGGTCTACCGGACTAGAGTAGCTTGTGTAACATATTTTAGTTATTAGAGAGTCAGCTTCGTATATATATGGTTTATTTACATCGGGAACAGAATATCAACAAATACACAAATAGGCCTACATCTACACTACAGGAACTAGTCTATATATACTGGAACATATCTAACTACATTGTAACATCCATTCTACACCGCTGCCAACGCAGCGGCTGGACTCGGCGAGTCCACACGCCGGTCTCTGCCGCCTGCTCTCTCTCCCTCTCTCTCTGGCTGTCTTGTCTTTCTCTAATCTGCTAACTGTGAGTATACACTACTGTATATAAAGCCTCCAACACTTCGGGAAGGTGGACAGGAGGGATCATCAAATAAGGAAGTTCTATGGCGGTTGTACATATCGTATGTAGCTAGTAAATAACATATGGAATAAATTATGTAGTTAACAAGATCGTGCCTTAAATAAGTTTAGAGAGTAAAAGAAACGTCCACTATAATAAATATCAAAACTAACAGAGGTCATACAGTTCTTTGCACCTAAATGAATGTTCAGAACTTTGTTACATTTCCTTTCTCACCCACAGTTTATTTACGAAAGTAAATAAATAACACAATTCACACAGTTGGGACACTGATTTCATCTCTTATCACTTGATGGTACACATAATAAAGTTACATCACACAAAAAATAAGAACTGCAAGCACGATAGCATTACAATTACACTACAATTACACGTCGGTCGTAAAAATTACTAAAAGGGAATTCGTATATATCAAAATATAATGTTAAGACAAAATAGCAAACATTTTATAAAATAGAAAATGGTCATATATAGAAAAAAATTAACATAGGATTTTGTCATTTTGTTTTTTACTTGAGATAAATGGTGAATGAATGATTTGAACACATTTTACCAATCTTAAATAAGATATTTTTAAAGAACTTATCAAAATTAACAACGGTTTATCTCTCTATTCCTTAAACAAAACAAAACACCACATACGCTTCTAAACTAAGCGCGACCCTTCTTCCTTGAGGGTATACAAAACCGATTCCTCCTAATAGGAATACACAAATCTCTCGAATTTACGAGGTAAAAACTCTTGAAAAAACTCTCCCGTTACGTCGGGGTATATAAAAACACACAAAAAAATTAACAGGAGATAAAACCGTGAATATTATGTGAATGTTTGTGAGTTAATATCTTCACCGCAAATATGGCGATGGACGATGAAAAATCTATTCAACCGTCTATTCAAGAATTTCCTAATTAGGAACTTAACTCAATTCCAGTCAAACAATCACAAAATATTTTATTCTTACTACAAACTTCTTAATACTTTATTACTATTCACTTTAACAGCCAAAATATGTGTTCAAAAACAAACAAGGACAATTTACATTCTTTTAAAAACAAAATGACTCACCGTAAAACAACAATCACACACATTTTTCTCGCTGTTCCGTCGCCATTAATCGGATCGTCTTTCGTGGCTTTTTGTTCGTCATTTCCCCGTGTTTGGTGATTTGCTCCATTTCCATCCGTGAATTAAGAATTTTTTATATCGACGAAACCGCGCCTGCCACTCACGGTTTCACAGATAAACGTTTCAGTCCTGGATTTTTATTTAAACTTCTTTTTTTCACAAACGCAACGGGCGGCTAGCGGTGAAACTTCATTTGTCTGCCACGCGGGATTTTCTTCTGGTTGACGGGAACACACCCAAGGGTCTCGTTGGTCGATGACACCAAATCTAATCACTGTAACAGTATTTTAGTTATTAGAGAGTCAGCTTCGTATATATATGGTTTATTTACATCGGGAACAGAATATCAACAAATACACAAATAGGCCTACATCTACACTACAGGAACTAGTCTATATATACTGGAACATATCTAACTACATTGTAACATCCATTCTACACCGCTGCCAACGCAGCGGCTGGACTCAGGCGAGTCCATACGCCGGTCTCTGCCGTCTGCTCTCTCTCTCTGGTTGTCTTGTCTTTCACTCATCTGCTAACTGTGAGTATACACTACTGTATATAAAGCCTCCAACACTTCGGGAAGGTGGACAGGAGGGATCATCAAATAAGGAAGTTCTATGGCGTTTGTACATATCGTATGTAGCTAGTAAATAACATATGGAATAAATTATGTAGTTAACAAGATCGTGCCTTAAATAAGTTTAGAGAGTAAAAGAAACGTCCACTATAATAAATATCAAAACTAACAGAGGTCATACAGTTCTTTGCACCTAAATGAATGTTCAGAACTTTGTTACACTTGTGAGCAAATCAGGCTGTCCGAATATTGGACAAATTTTTGTTTAATACAAAAGTTGAATTTGATCCCACCAAACGGCCAACTTATGTGCATTTTACGACGATTTGTAGGAGCATAGGAAATCCAGACTCCTGCTTGTTTCGGTCCAATCTGTTTCACAGAGAATTACTTACGAATTAACTCTGTAACAGATATTGTCCACAGCACGTGCGTTGACTGCAGTCATTGGCTCAACGGCTCGTGCAATGTTTAGTAAACACCTAACTGCTTCGGGCAAAATGACGCATTTTACTCATTTTAATACCCATTTACGCTTAATAGGAAATATTTTTTAACTTCAATTCCTTCAAACGTCTTTATTTATTTTTCTGTTACCTCAAAAATATGTTTGAGAATTTAATTTGTCGGAGTAAAAAAGTTAATATGCCGTACTTATTAAGCCTCGTCGATCTCATGCTTATCAGTGATTGTAGCGGCCAAGCGAATATTCACTGCGGGATCAGTTTGGTTTCGGTCGTTGCGTGGATGTCAAATCTGTGGATATTTGTTTTTATCTATACACTGATTGTTTGTAGTACTACTGCTACTTTAAGGACTTCTTCTTTGTTGTATTCTTGTGATCGTAAATAATAACACAGTATTTAAGGTATAAGAACCTTAATGGAACAGCGAATGTCTTCGCAGGTCCCTTGTTCTCAACAGATAATGGCTGCTTGAATATTTGGGTGAGTTTCTAATGGGGCTTGGTCTACACTCAAATTTATATCCCTAAATTCCATTTCAAATATGGAATAAAGCCTTATATTTCCCACCACTAAAATGATGTGATACTCCTTGTATGGTCTTCCAACAGGAAGAAGTTGCCGAATATTTTGACAGTGGTTAGGATTTTACCAAAACATCACTTGTTTTTTATGTATAGCTTTTAATGCACGTGCAATAGGTACAGTAAATTTGACTTTATAAAAATAGTTGTTTTTTCCCAAAGACACAATATGGTCTTAAAGACCATAGTCTTACATGTTTGCAGATTTATTGGATCACTACGAAATAAGTGACTAGGATTGAGATCTAAGTCCAGATCTATGTTAACATGGAATTTTTACCACTGTTCAATGGGCTCCATTCTTTGGTTAAACCTGCACTGACTGTTTTGTAAAGAGGGGTTCACTGACCCATTACGGTAAAGTGGGTTAAAATGTGTGGGTTTAAAAAAAAAAAATAATAACTTAAAGATTAATTAAATTGAATCTGATACACGATAGCAACTTTGATATGTCTTCAAATAATACAATAAAGTGAAGAAATCTTCCAATAAAAACATGTATGTGAACAAAATGGTTCAATGCGCCCCCGTCATGTGGGCTTCAGTCAGAAGAAATCCGAGAGAAAAGATTTGAGATTTGATGGATGGGTAAATATATTTTTTTCCTGAATATTGGCACTCGTTTTAAATGTAAAGCTTTTGTAGGACAGCTAGTGATTGGTTGGTAGACGGACTACTGGTTGGTAGACGGACTACTGACCAATCAAAATTTAAAACAACAATATCCACTCATAATAGCAGTGTGTAGTTGGATTACCTCTTATCAAACGAAACGCTTATGACCAAGTAAAGGCAAAAATAAGCTGTTTAACCTTGGAATACAAGGTTAGATTATGATGAGAATTTCTAACATGAAAAGAGTCCTTTGTAAATCGCGAATAGCATCTAGGGAGTAATAAAGTAATAAAATGAGTTATGAGACGTTTGAGTACAAGGGTTACAGTTCTGGCAGTAGAGGTGTCTGTACTAAGCGTTTTAAATCATTTGGATGCGTTTTGGTGTTTAAAATATAGTATATTACGATTTCTTATATTTCTGTTATTAAAATGCTTGAACTAGAATCAGGTCACGGTATACTCCAGAGGTTCTAACATTGTTAAGTTTATCGTGTGTGCAATCCATATGACTTCGTGTGATCAGTTAAAAATGATGAGAGATTTATTAATGATTGAAATTATGTGTGGGTAGCGAGAATACTTATTAATGAGTAATTGCTTATTAATGAGTCATTCGTCTGTAACACTGATACTGAAATAGGCCTAGGATCCAGCTTATTTTCGACAATAATATGTTTTGCTTGACATAAGAAACGAAAGTCAAAATTTGATAAATGAACGGGTTACTGTCAAGAAGTCAAAGTTAGCTTGTAGATTTATAGTTTAAAAAGATAATATTTTAGAATTATGGTGATTAAAGGGACACATCAAAAATTTTTAATAATTACTCGAAGGTTTAATTTTAATTAAGAGTAAGCGTTGATAAAATAATTAAGATATAATACTAAAATAAGTTTTAAATTAAGAATAACTAATTCTTGGTTTGATGTCAATGATATGTTCTGATTTGACGGATGAAATGTTCACCCAAACATTCCTCTCAACCTCGTGGGTTTCCTCCGGGCCTTCCGGTTTCCTCCCACTGCTAAAGACCCCTACGCGCATGCGAATTATTGAAATAAAATTAAAACCATGTTAGTCCCGAAATGACCTAGTTTGTGTTTAGTGGAATTTAAACCCCATTTCTCTCTCTCTCCAAACATTCCTCAAAGAAAAGTGCTGGAAATTCTGAGAAGTCGGAAGACTTGTGACTAATGAAATACTCTGCTTTGAGCAATATAACCTATGGTAGCTTTATATAAATATACTACTCAAAAGAAGTTAAGGATCAATCAAAACTTTTAAGCACACTTTTGGTCTGAATGAGTTCAATATGTCTCAATGTTGAGCCTGTTATGCAAAGCATATGCAGTTTTTATACACAACTATTCTGAGGATCTGATGAAAATTCGCCATTTTTGAGCATAATGAGGTCCAGCAAAACTGTCTCAAATAAGAAAACTTTGTTAATAATGAGTGAAAACACCACGTGCTCGTAAGCAGCCGGCACAACGACAAGGCATGCTGTCAATCAGACGTCGAAATTTCAGCCCACACCATTATCAAACCACCTCCAAAGCAATGGCGTTGTCTGACGTTAACATCAGCAAATCTTTCTCCTTGCCGCCTATAGACGCGAAGTTTGCCATCACTGAACTGTAATACAAATCGGGACTCATCAGTGACATTGAAGAAGAGGTGGTCGAACCGCTGGTCGTCGAGATCGCATGTTGTGGGCTCGCAGACGATTTCGTATGGTCTGGTCCGATACCTGAACACCACCTGCATTCCGCAGTTCACCTCTCAGACATCTCGCTGTAACAACGCGCTGACGTAAGTCTTAACGACGCGACGTTGAACTTGGTCTACCAGACCGTGGGGGATTTTGAATTGAATTGGTTGTCTGGAAACGCTGTCATAGTCTCCCAATCACACTCTGGCTACAACCGATTATCTGTGCCACATTCCACTGTGTAAAACCCTGTTGAAGCCACGCAATGGCTCTTCCTCTATCAAGTTCACTCAGCTGACGTCTGACCATGTTGAAATTTCCACTGAGAGCAGCACAGTCATGGGAGGTTTTTTTTATGCCAAAAACTGTTCATGGAAAATGCATAGTGCACGTGCAAGGACATAATCAACTCAAAAAAGTCGTGCCCTACTGTGTTTGGGCGATCCAAACAGTTTTGTGGAGCCTTTTTTGAGCTTCAGTTTATGGTTTCTAAGGAGACTCACAAAATCCTTTTGTTTGAAAATGACATGCCTTGTACACACGGTTTGTCGTCAACATATCGTGAACCAATTTTGACACGATTTCCGCCAATAATTGACCCTTAACTTCGTTTGGGTAGTATACGTTCAGGAATTGGGGTACTTGCAAAATTTGAAGACTCAATGAATATTTTCAGTTATATTTTTCTGTGGTTAATTTAAAGCGAATTATTAAAGTACAGTGACGAAGAGAGCGATTGAATGTGATTTTCATTTACTTGTGTTTTTCTTTGATATATTTATTCTTGAAGCAGATTGTTAATCATATGACATCTTGTATGTTAAACCTTCATGAGCTAATCCTGACGATTATCGGAATAGTTTTTTAGTCCATTAGATTGGCTCCCGGCGATAGTCGTAAAGCTTATATAACCAGTTTTACTCCCCTGTAAACGCATGGTTTTAACCTTGGATGGTGTATAACACGTGTTCTATTACGAGGGGAGTTCCTATATTGACGGAACAACCACCAATAGTTACAAGAGCCGAGTAATGGCGTCCTTCACAACAAAAAAGACTTCGGCTGAATTTAGCCGTGAATGCCGATGTCGTCACCCCGAATTTGGATTCTGGGACACTTTTTTTTATCAAAATTCAGATGTTTATCACAAAGACCAAAAAAATAAATAAAAGGACTTCTTGGGGAAATTATTCGTCTGCTTTTATGCTGTTACGCACGTAAATCTCTGCCAACATAAACGTATATGAAAGGGACAAACTGGTTACTATGGCAACCCTTATGTGAATATTTTGGTATATATTATTGTTATTTTCCAAAAAGTATTTCTTTTTTTTTTTTTTTTTGTTTAATAAAAATCGTCACTGATGATTTTTATATTTGTGTTATCTACAACAAAAATGTCAATACTGCTCATTTTCATTTTATTATTTTGAGAAAAATCCATTATCACAATTAAGTGGCTTTCCCCCCAAAAAACTATACTATTCTTACTAAACAGAAATCTATTATGCTAATAATCCATGTAGCTTTATTCCTGCACATCTTGATTTTTTGTAATAAAAAATGTCAAATATTTTATTTATAACAATAATATAGCAGCCATTTTGAAACCCACTGGTAACTATAAAAGCTAACCCGAAAATATGCAAAAATCACAAGTCATATACAATTGCTCTACATCTGCCATTTTACAGTTGTGGTCGCATTCATATGCAAGTTATGCGTGGGCTTTTCACAACAGGGTCTACAAACTTGTTTTACCCAATATTTGTATAGATCTCCGTGGGTATGAAATGCTTAGGTATATATGTGCATGTTGCATGAATAATTTATATAAATATATGGTTTAGTCAATGGCAAGTTTTTAAGGTGTCTCCTACCTGATAATTTGGCTTAATTCTTAAATGGGGGGGGGGGGAACTGAAAAATTATTTGGTAATTTATGCAAAATTAGATTAAGAGAATGTACGTGTACAAGATGATATGATTTATAATTTGTTAAATACATCTCATCTGTCTTCTCAAATGTCAAAATTTTGAGAATAACTTACAGGACTTGGATTCTAGGCCCAAGGATACCATCTATGGTTTAGATAACTTATGATAGGAAAATTACCACTGTGTATATACAGATGGTTCTACGCCAATTATCATGATTATTAATGTAATGGTTGACCAGTTATATAATTAATAGCAGAGATCTAGGCATATATAACGAGTGGGATTTCAGCTCTGGGGATGGGGTGTTCTTGTGGCCTAGAGTGTCGCACTTTGACCTCTAGCTGACCAGTTACCTCGGGCTTACCGTTGTGGTTTCGATGACTGGTGTGGGTGTTTGTGGCTTGGAGATGTTGACATGTCCGGGATATAACCTTCGGTTGAAGCGGACGTAAAACACCAAGAACGATAGATCCGGAGTAGACATCATGTAGATGCTTAAAGAGAAGACATGCATTGAGATACCGTTTGAATGCCTTATTAAGTCGTAGTACAGTCATATGATGTAAACTTTCTGTCAGTAAACTTGATCTGTTTGTAATCTGTGTATCCAGTGCTTGTCATACAATGTAGAAACGAACAGTTGCATTGTTATTTCAGGTAATACAAACGTCTTTTACGACAGAAGAGGGTACGAGTCTCACATTGGATGTGGGGAGTTTGAGCTTTCCGCATCCAGCCGCTGACGCATCGTACTACACACTATCAAATTTATCAACATATACAGCAAGCGCTCCTTAACGCAAAGAGGTTGAACAATCGCCGGATTGTCAATTAGCGACATTTGTCCAGTGAAGACTTCATGGGTGTTTTTCATGGAATCCGGTATTTTTCAAGTAAGATTGGATGCCTCTACTTTCGATATATATACCAAAATTATCATACGTTTATTTGACGTAATTCTGTGGGAAAGTATCTTTAAACTGTATTGACAAAGAATTGGGACAAAGCCATGTTAAACTCAAGTATTTTTCATGTAAGATATAGTAATTGTTATCCATATAACTTTTGTGTTTATTTTTAATGTGTCCAATTACTAAATGCCATTCAAACAGTATATCAGACATCAATATGGAGATGAGGCAGTACGACACATCAATGAGATCAGTAAGTTGGAATGTAAATATATACAAGTGTGTAACAGTTTAACATTTCTTATGAGATGGTTTCATTGAATGTTATGATTGTACATAGTATATATATCTCATTCCTTCTATCTGTATCAGTATTGTGCTTGATAACGACAAGAGAATCATTGTTGAAACGTAGCTTTAATAGAAATATAGTAATTTTTATCCATATAACTTTTGTGTTTATTTTTAAGATTGGATGGCCTCTACTTTCCATATGTATACCAAAATTATCATACGTTTATTTGAAGTAATTCTGTGGGAAAGTAACTTTAAACTGTATTGACAAAGAATTGGGACCATATTAAACTCTATGATTCTGTAACTAGATCCTGTATAAAACTTAGCTCTTAAGAATGTTTTTGTCAATTCTACATTAAAATATAATCCACTTAAAAAGTTAGGTTTCTAAAACTAGAAATTGTTATTTTGCTCCGTAAGAAAAACACCCAAAATTAACTTAATCCCGAAGTGAAGTTTCTATTAGTAGAAATAGTTATATCAACAAAAATAAATTTAATCTTTTTGAAGATATTATAAGCACATCATTAAATCATACTTATACAACTATATTAATTTCAGTAATCAAGATTAACCCTTGGAAAATAATTATGGTAATGGTTTAAGAATAGGCTATTCAGAACTACAAAGAGTGCGAATAAAAGTTTATCGCGTCAAATACTGTGGCTATATATTACGATTATCGGCAAACAATGATGACCTTACAAGCATCTCTTACAACTATTTGTCATATCACTGTGTATGTCAACACTGCATGTCGTTGGGCCGTGGATACACTGCATGCCAGAGTTAACTACCGATTTCTGCTACATTTATTTGGGACATGCATGACGAAGAATCCCATCCTGATTCGGCGTGTTTCAATTTTACAGGTAACTGCTAAAGTCAACATATTTTGTATGTGATAGAACATTGCATTTCGATGGGGTTCACGATCCTAAATGCTTCCACCAAGGTTTTCGAGCATAACTCGGGAATAAAAGGGCGCCATACTCTGATTACCTGTATGGTTTGTCATCTCACGACCACGGTGCTGTAATCTCTTCCGAGTTTAATGACAAGGACAGCTGCCTAGTCGTTCGGATGAGACGAAAAGCCGAGGTCCCGCGTTCACTTTGGAGTGCATATAAAATATCCATTGACATTGGAATTCGTTATAAGAGTAGGCTATCGTGCCACTGCCCGGGCAAAATTTCCCATTCATCTCAATATAACTTTTTTACACGATTTGTATGACATAGGGGCCATAGGACAAGGAGTCGCGGTCGGATACGCCACCTAATAGAAAAGTGGTAAGACGCTAGCACGCCGGGTGTCCGATCCTTGCAATGGCCGAGAAAGTTTATTCGATTTTGTCGGCGTGCCCGACCCCTTTCCCATTTATATAGGACGGGGGCGGGGGGCTGGCAAGTACACGCTAGCACGCCGGGTGTCCGATCCTTGCAATGGCCGAGAAAGTTTATTCGATTTTGTCGGCGTGCCCGACCCCTTTCCCATTTATGTAGGACGGGGGCGAGGAGCTGGCAAGTACACCCGTCTAGTCGTTCGGATGGGGCGAAAACAAAGGTTTTCTGACAGTGTAGCAATATAGTCATGGTTTTAAAGATTATAGACAAGGAATGGGGAGATAAGATATAGTTTTATGTTTCTAACATATTCACATATATGCAGGTGTGTACCGAAATCAACTAACATTTGATTGACATATTGGTATATGAAAAAAGGTTATGGAAACAAAACATAGCTTGTTCTACTTGTCAACAACATAACAGATATCTCATGCGCAATTTCTAGAGTAAATTTCCATAACCATATGTTACATAATCAGATAATATTAACTGTGGATTGGACTTCTTTATTATAACATTACAGGAACGAACATTACAAATACATATATAAGTCTGCTACCAATACAGCACACAGGAACATAACATATCATGTACATTAGTTTGTCGTCATAATGACCAGCGTCCAAATTCACGTCTGCTTCCATTGTCAGTGTCACATGCCCTCGTTCTGTCTTGTAGAGCAGTCCCCGGTCTGCCGCCTCTCGATAAGATTGTCTTCCCTCGTCTCTGTTAAGCTTCTAACTTGAGATCATTTATAAGGCCAAGGTGTTATCCACAACCTTATTAGTATTTCACAGCCATTCACAAGTTATAATACATATATACTAGAAGCCTTCAATAAAAGGACAATCATATAATATTATCTAATAATACGAGAAGATAGTGACTAATTAACTAACTCAAATAATGCACGTGAATTGTACGACAGTTATAAACCACAGCTGCTTAATGTTGTGTTACAATTTCCTCACTTTCCTAGGCTATGAAACAGCCAAATTAATTATGCATTAATCAGCATTTTTTTCTTTTTAAGGTTGAGAGGATGAAATATTTATAAATGCATAAGAATAACATAACGATCTACCAACAATGCATAATAAGGGTCTTGTCAAATTGATTTTACTCGAGATAAATGATTATGAATATTTTGAACACATATAATTATCTTCAATAAGATATTTTCTGTTTTATAACGCATCAAATTTTCAAATGATTCATCTTCCTATACAAAACAAACGACAACACAAAGTAAAAATCTACCATAATGCTCTTAACTTGAGCTAAACCCTTCCTCTGGGGGTATAATTACATATTAAAAATGTACCATAATGCTCTTAACTTGAGCTAACCCTTGACTCTGAGGGTATAAATACATGTTCCTCTCTTTTTAGGAATCCAAAAAAATACATCCCATTAATTATCGGGGAAAATATATACATAAAAAACACATTTATAGGAAGATAAAACATTAATTTTGGGATTTCCTCTTTAATCAAAACCGAAACTTTACGGAATACGTCTTAAGCGTTTTACAAAAATCTTTGAGACAACCACAAAATTTTCAATTCATTTAAGAATAATACTTATTCTATTTCTCGTACCCAAATATTTATCATATTATGCCAAAGGATGTGTTCAAATTAAGACAAAAATCGTTTATATTCTTTTAAAACAAAATGACTCACCTTCTACAAAAATATTTTACACAAAGAGTTCATATTCTACAGTTCGTTCTTCTTTTATGTTAAATTCTAAGTCGTTTAGAGTTCTCATTATTCGGGTGTTTGTGTACAATAACTTCTTATTTCTTCATAACTTGTTTCCATGTTGTCTCGTGTTTTTATAACGGCTTCGACGTTGTGTTCTCTTTTTTTTTGGAACTGTTGATTGACACGAATTCTGTCTTCTTCTCAACATCGACCAACAGGTTCTTCAGTCACGGACACCAAATGTTTGAGTTGTTACATAATCAGATAATATTAACTGTGGATTGGACTTCTTTATTATAACATTACAGGAACGAACATTACAAATACATCTATAAGTCTGCTACCAATACAGCACACAGGAACATAACATATCATGTACATTAGTTTGTCGTCATAATGACCAGCGTCCAAATTCACGTCTGCTTCCATTGTCAGTGTCACATGCCCTCGTTCTGTCTTGTAGAGCAGTCCCCGGTCTGCCGCCTCTCGATAAGATTGTCTTCCCTCGTCTCTGTTAAGCTTCTAACTTGAGATCATTTATAAGGCCAAGGTGTTATCCACAACCTTATTAGTATTTCACAGCCATTCACAAGTTATAATACATATATACTAGAAGCCTTCAATAAAAGGACAATCATATAATATTATCTAATAATACGAGAAGATAGTGACTAATTAACTAACTCAAATAATGCACGTGAATTGTACGACAGTTATAAACCACAGCTGCTTAATGTTGTTACACATATAAGGGTGAGTTTTGACGTCATTGGGCTAAATTAACCAATCTCTCTAATTATTTACATCATGTTTGACCAATTAGATAATTGAATGTCCAAAACCAGTTGATACAAAATTATGATACTTGCGCGAATTCGTCAGACGACATTTGGATTCCAGACTTCGATTAGATTCCAGAGGGTTACCATCTAAGAGTCCTAGACACCGCGAGGTGTCTAGGTTGAGAAGAGTTTAGTTAGCATTGACTGTAATTGTAATATGCTTGTATGTATACCTATGCTACATAAAAGGTAAAAACGAACTGTTGCATTGTTATAACTGAAGAAGATAAACGTCTTAAGAAACCAGTAAGAAGGAACACACAACGTGAAAGAGAAGAAAAGACGATCAGAGATAAATCCTAGACGATCACAAGGCTACGGTAATATGTAGCAAAAACAAGATGCATGGGTCATACGTAGGATGTGGCGACCGGACCGACAACACACGCTCTCCACGTCAGACAAAAAGACCCATGGTGCTACAACAGATGGAATTCGATATCAGTATGCCGTAATGTCGCTGTTCGGGACAAAATTCACTCATGCCACATTGTATGGCGTGGGTCCCGTGTACACATTGGCGTGCACCTAAAAGATCCCTTGACAATTGGAATTCGATGTCAGTAGGCCGTAGTGCTGCTGTCCGGGCAAAATTTCCTTCATAACACACTGTATGGCGAATGTCCGTCTTCATTATATAGGTCACTCGGAGCAGAACAGCGAGGCGTTCAACACCATTTTATTTCGTTTAATCCACAAAATTGATATATGTATTACATGCTTTGTCACTATTTACGTACTATCAGACCCGCATCCATGATCTTGTCGAGTGTGTGTGTGTGTGGGGGGGGGGGGTACACATTGGAGCAAAGGGTAATATGTTGCAACATTGGACGGAGACAATGCGAAAATCATGTTTATATCATCTGGAGCAGATGTGTGAACTACAATAGTAACAGAGCAAACGAAAATGAAAACCAACTATGACACTGGGGCTGGGAGGGGGGGGGCACTTCCCGCGCCTGTACTGTGGTGTGTGGATGGCGGTCAATTGTTGTGACATAGTTGGAGATTAACGAAAACGGAATCAAAATTGTGACCATAAGAGGGTCCACAAGCTATACTATACACGACTGTTTTCACAAACAAATATGAACCCGACATACAAATTAATAATCAATTAGTTAAGACAAGATTACCATAGCAGGTTAATGTGTGGAGAGGTGGAGGGGGCATTTACGTTCGATGGCTACCCTTTGTCAAGACTTTGGCAGCTTTAGAAATGAGATTTACACTGAATAGGATAGAGAATTCCTTGGGGATTGAAAAATGTACGACGCTTCTGTCTCACGTTTTAAGTTGAACCAGCTATTTCCCATCCACACTTCTATAGCTGAAACACCGGTCCACTAAACTGAAATAGGGGTTTTGTAAAAGGACGAGTGATTCGTTCTATGAAAATAATCTTTATTGGCAGTAAAAGAGCAATAATTTATTTCATGTAGACAATACGACAGCATTCATGCTTCAGAATACCAATGCATCTCCCAGTCACCAACACACTGACGATTTCCTTTTGATAAACTATGCAGAGCCGGATTCAATGAGGGGCGCCCTAATTTTCGACAGTGCCCTTTTTTACTTCTGAAAGTGCCTTTCAACTAGCTTTTTTGCTCGATTTTTAGGCTCCTTTTCTACGATTTCCGAACGTTTAGACGAATATTTCAGCCAAATAGCTCTTGAATTGGCTAGAGAGGCAATGAAATGACGGATAATTTTCTTGGGGGCCCCACCCCCCTCTCAGCGGCGTGCCCCGTCTCCGTGGTCAGTGCCCTCATTTTGCGGCGCCCCCCCCCCCTTTTCAAAATTACTAGATCCGCCCCTGCTATGGGTGTAAAATACAGAGTGCCGATCAAAAGCTGCTTAGTTGTCGTTTTAAATGTATACGTTTATGCCGATTTTTAAAACTACCTAAAAGAAATTTTGGATTAAAATAATTAAAAGCTACATCTGCGTGTTATATTTCGTTTCTTTTTTGGTTGCCTTCAATCACGTGGAAAGTCTATAATCCACCCTCTGAAACATGCAAGCCGGAATATTGAATTAACTAGAACTTTAGCTGCATGTAGTAATTTAACGTTAAAATAGATAATCAATACTTTGTTTAATATCGTAGAAATGCTACTTGACAAACAAGAATATCACACTAAAGGCTCAATATGTCCCAATAATTATTTTACAATATTCCAATTAATTGATAATACAAATTTCATCTTAACACACCTAATTTAAAAAAATTGGAAAAATTCAACTGATTTGAAAAGCCTAACGTAAACCTTTTCAAATGTGACTTGGATTTTTAAAATATTTTCGAACCCTCTGGACAAGTAAAATAGGATGTAATGGATAATTGACACAACAGGTGGGGCACTTAAATCTCTAGTACTTAGAATAAGGCTTTTATTCCTTTTCTGGAGCTGCCTAGCCGGCAAGAGTGTTATTGTCCCTTTAAGTAATGGTCATCCATATTTTATTATCTTTATTTTAATTAATATTGCGCGAAAAGTCGACTCTCTATCTAAAACTTACGTTGCATGGCGTGCTATGATTAAATATAGATTTTGTCAGATCCGTGCTGTTTTTGTTTTGTTTTTTAAAATTGTACATTATAATCCTAAATTTGCCCTAATCACGGGTCCATATTTTACCAGCTCTATAACCAAGATGTTTACTGTAATGCAGCAAACCTCAGAGGTAATATGGTCAAGGTAAAACATTTAAAGCAATTCACTGGGTCCTTAGGAATGCAATTTAAAAAGTTCTAACGGCAGCTGAACATCGTCTACTCGATTGTGGGTTTTATAAGAGACAGAGAGAAGAGTTATGCATTAAGATTGGCAATCTAAAGCAACTACATCTAAAGTGATTTTAAATTTTAATAAGAAAATACGTATACCTTTTTAAAACAGACAACCATACCGTTTTTGAGACAAACTTAACGTGATAAGCCTTGAATAATTTGTGTTTAGAATATTATATCCACCCTAGACGGCCAAGAAATAATTATTTCACAACGAATCCGCAATCGTAGCTTCATGAGCTACTGCTGCCGATGGTTATGCGAAATCAGCAAGCATAGCCTCCATGGGGTACTACTACCAATGGGTATGCGAAATCGGCAATCATAGCCTCCATGAGTTACTACTACCAGTGGTTATGCTGAAAATAAAGTGGACGTGGATCATTCGAAATACACTTATTAGACTGAAGCGTTTATCGTTAACAAGATTCGCTACCGTCGACACTGAAGATTCTCGGTAGTTATTTCCTTTTACGTGTCTATTTTCAGAAACGAAATAATGATGATAAATGATAACAGGTAATTCTGTGTTCTTATTTGCCACCCTGTTCACGGCAAGGAGAAATAATGTACAATATGCTCTAAAACACAACTATAGGAGCACCTTGTTACAATTGTTCACTCAGGGGACACGACGTCATAATAACCATCTACTTCCGGGTACGATTCAATATTCCTGTTTATTAATACATGTAATGGCTCTAATTCAACTTTTTCATTGTATGCCCGTTTCCCATATCCTGAAAACCATGCTTGATGTCCTTGATAGCCATTGCTAGGGCGCTTTCCGTAACCAGAAAACCATGCTTGATGACCCTGGTAACCACTATCCGACCGTTTACCATATCCTGAAAACCATGCTTGGTGGCCTTGGTAACCGCTGTCTTTACGTTTTCCATATCCAGAGAACCATGCTTGATGTCCTTGGTACCCTTTGTCTTGTCGTTTTCCGTATCCGGAAAACCATGCTTGATGGCCTTGATAACTATTCCGTTTGCCGATACCGCTTGGAAACACGCGGTCATTTTTTCCAAGTATTTGCTTTATTGGGTCAATAGAAAAGGCAGCATTTTGTGGTGAAGAAGGAAGGTTGTTGCTTTGGGCAACATCGCCGTTACGTTTACCATAACCTGAGAACCAGGCCTGGTGACCAGAATATTTAGCACTTTGTAAAATGTCGGACAATCTTTTACCGTAATTTGAAAATAATTCTCGACTCTTAGCCTCGGTGAGCCAATCCAATAACTTCCGGTTCGTAGACATGTCATTGTGGTTTGTCATCGCCGACATGATTAAACGTTTTGCAAGCGGTAGATCTAGTTCCGAAATAAAGCTGGTATGAGGAGAACGTTTGTTTAAGGCATATCGTAGAGGATGTTGGTGCTTGTCCATTTCACTTAGTCGGTAGTTACTAAACACACCTGGTGATCCTTGTTGATTGATTGGGTTGCGATCTAGAATACTTATCATGTCGTCCATGGATGTTGTGGGAACATCGATCCAGTTCTTCGCTTCTGCAAAATATAAATAACGTACTTTAGTTAATGAGTTGGTGAATTCAAAGCGACAACCTAATTTATTTGAAAGAGCTTGTTTAAAATGTGATGATAAATATTCGATATGAATGGCTGTAAGGGATTACCGACTGTTATCTGTCTTACTATTTTCAAATCAGAGAAGATAAGCAGCAGGTGGTCGCACTCGCTGTATTGATCAAACACGATTTAGCATCAGTCAAACATCATCAGTGTGCGCACACTGGGAATAGACACAACAGTATACAAGTAATCGCGGAGTTCATCTTTACACATTAATTAAAGTAGCCAAGTCTCCAACTCAATATCATCTAAAATCTTCGACATTGAAAACACGAATTATTTGTCAATTTAAATCAACATTGATGTTATAATCATGGCTTCTCATATTCTGTCTGTGTCGAACAGATGTCCAATGTATATCGCAACCCCTTTCTTTGTCAATATTTTAATATTTGAACAGAATAGAACTACTGTTACTGTGTTATTGCTTGCGTGTTATATTATATAGAGCCAGATAAAAACACTGTTAGTCTACACTGGGCTACAGATAGATAATATTAGGCCCCCACAAAGACAGGACGTCCGTGTTTATTGTATAATAGTACGCACAGGTTCATTATGGAAATAAAAGGATCCATACGTTCTTCCCAAAAAAACCGAGTCTGTATTTGGTGGACCATAAACCGCACTTTTAAAACTTAAAGTGGGCCATGAGATTTTAGTTGGGTATATCTTTCTTAAACCACTATGGTTTCGCTTATAAAATAATAAAGGTTTTATATGTATATTAGATGAGGAGTAAGAATTTCAGTCCGGATTGCCCCCCTTTGACTAGTAATATTAGCGACCACGAACGAATATTCAACATATGACCAGGTGTTTATGTGGAGGCCCAAGGAAAGGCAAATCTAAGGACTGAGACGGGGGTAAGGGGTCTACTACTTGGAAGGGGGAGAGACGTTTGGGGTAAAGTCTTTATAGTATTAGCGCACCATACCTCTATCTACAGGGCACAAGAGGGACCATTATGCTTCAGCTGGTGTTAATGCTCACGTAGACAGTTGTCCGGTACCTACTGGGAAACTTCAGTATGATTTCCCTTCAATGCTTCGTAGCCATACGTTTACACTTACATGTGCTACTTATAATGGGAAAGGGGTTCCCAGATCGGCCGCTATACAACTTAAAAGTAAAAGAACCAGTTGGAACTATTTGATGCTTGCCGGGGTCATGAGACGGCTAAACGCCCCAAACGTAATTCGGAAATTGGCGAAAATGCAGATTTCTGGTTGATTTCGGTACGTATTGTGATCGGATATAGTAAACACGAAACGATGGCCGAATCATGGCGTTTGTATTTTAAAGTGACTTTCAAATATACCGTCGTCAATATCAAATCAATAAGAAGAGGTATACTAGTGTTGGAATGAGACGGGGTTTAACGTCCTACTGTTCTGCTCCCACAGGGCTAATGAAGAAGGGCATGCGCCTTGCAATGGGTTATGGGAGAAATTGTGTCCGGACATGGGCGCTACAAAGTACCCTTCTATCGAATTTCAACTGCCTCGAAATCTTGTACGGGCATACCAATATGTACATGGTATCTTGTTTTGTTCGTCCCATCCAAACGACAAGACATCTGTCCTGCACCACGGGCAAGGGATAACCACGTCTGGAAATCCTGATGAAATTTATCGGCCTGAACCGGGAGCGAGCCAGCTTTTACTCACTTATACACCGTAGCTCCTACTTGTATTGGGTTTTCCAGAAAGATTAATGACCCTCGCCAGTACTTACGGTTTATTTGGACCTGTGATAAATCCTAATTATATATATTAAGTTAATGGCATATTAGAAATATTAATATTGTTATTTCTATCCGTTAAGAATTATCGTGGGCTCTACCATCTCCCCAGAGATGCTAAATTAATCAGTTTTCATTAGAGTATTTGCTTGTTTTACATCATACTACTTTCTGTGTCCTGTTTTATTGAATGATAGATAACCCTTATCGTTGCTGATAGAGGCTATACTAATACAGGTATTAACATTGGGAATACTGAATGAATGAATGAGATGTTGTTTAACGCCCTTTTGTTCTGCACCTACTGGACTAATAAAGACGGACCTATGCCATACATTGTGCCACGGGGGAAATTGTGCACAGAAATCAGGGTTCTTTCCGCATATCGAATTTTGACTTCACGAATTATGGCTCTGGATTGTAGGAAAAATCCATTTCTTTTTAGCTTGTTCTCTATCCATCTCCCGAAAATATAGGTGCATCCTGCCTGGCAGCCGCTGGTTGTAAATAAATGTTAATTAATCTGGATACCTTTTTGCATTTATTAAATCTTGACAAATTTGGTGTTGTCGGACAAATGCAGGCGCCGCTCTGCACTTGAATTGTACTAAACTATTGCACTGGCTTCGAAGTGCAATACCTAATTACATACAGTTACAATTTAGCATTGCTAAATAAGATTGACATAAAAATAGCCAGTCGACTCCCTTAAGCATTTTTAGATTAGTTTAATTCAAATGGTTCGGCACAAAAAGTGAGTGTTTTGAGACATATTTATTGGATAATCGTTTGTACCAAGGACGCACATCCTTGCCAGACCTAGAATGAGGATATATGAACTCAAATACTGAGATTTTGTCAATTAAAGTAATTTTCGTAGTTTGTTTTTTTTTTTCAGTGTATTTTTATTTGTTATGTTTCTTATGGGTCTTTTGGTCACAATGAATGTCTTATTAGTTCTATATTCAGCAGTATGCTGGGTTAATGTCACGAACAGTTTTATTTTTTATACTTAAAACAATAAACGAAAAGGATTGGATTGATCACTCCCTTAATTATGACAGCTGTAATCCTAATTGTCCTCTAAATATTTAATGACTGCTCCCCGAGCTAGTGCGACAGTTTGGAATGAAGACCTCTGTCATACGAATCAGACGCAAGGACCTTTGGTGTTATTCGATTATACAAACTGGGAGCGGGTCGTTAAGATTACTAAATTGATTTCTTTGATTATTTAAAGGAAGTATGACTCCATTCTTTGCAACCAAAAAATAGGAATTAAACACATATTAATATAATGTGAATATTATTTATATTAACTTATAAATTTGTTATTGTCATTATAATGAAAATATATTCGGTGAAATACATGAACCGTATAAATTGAACGACGGTCGATTAAGGCTGTTTTGTCCATTCTATACGGCGGGGGGGGGGGGGGGGGGTTAGCACGTGCGTGCTGTTATCATAAAGCCTGTCATTGACTTAACTGGTGGCGTGGTTTTGAATCCCCGCCTGTCCAACCTCGTGGGTTTTCTCCAGGTCCCCCTGTTTCCTCCCACTGCTAAAGATCCCTACGCGCAAGCGAATTACTGAAATGCCCTATATTGTGTCGAGTGGACGCTAAACCCAATTCCTCTCCCTTTCTCTCTCTCTCGCTCTCTCTTTACGAATTATTTCTAAATTGTCATGTAGACTATGTTTTTCGTTGTTCATTACAAATGGGACCCAAAACCATAGCCTACACGTTTCATGTACTGATTTAAAATGGCACCCGACCATAAAACGCACGACTCAATTACTGATTATAAAATGTTCATTTTGTCTTAAATATTGGATATTTGGATCCCATATTTTAAAGGCAACATTAAATCGATATTGAATACTAATTCGTGTTTTTAATTTCTAATATTATAGATAATATTGAGTTGATCACCTTTAAGCTAATACACTCAACGAATAATGTACATTGTAACAAAGAGCTGATTACAACTGATAAATATTTGATGACTGTGTGTTGATTAGCAACATTTTATTTTAGTCGTGTCTGGCTAGTGGTGCAACCTTTTTTAGTCCAACTTGACTTGCCTTGTAACTTAAAGATTAGCGACTGGATTACCACTAATGAGAATTTTTTTCAAGAACAGTTGATGCACCAACTATAATCGCCCTTACATTTACACTTATTTCCCCGTCAGACCTGGGTTGGCGTTCTTACTACGCTGCTGCGTCGATGGAAAATGGTTTCAGAGCCCGTTAAGATTGCCAGAAGCGTGGTAAAAGAGGAATGGCAACCCCGGATATCGTACTGTGGTCTCCATGGTCGCCAATGATCGCTGAGTCACTGCGTTTGTTTTGAGCATGTTCAAAAGAATTAAACGCCAAGGTTCTGCGATCTGACCTGGAACGCTGAGAGAAGGCGACATTTTTCAAGTTAGTAATTTTTTAGGACATTTTCTTGTGTTGTGTTGCGTTCGCGTTTGCCGGGGATCTTGTGCATTTCTGATCGCCGTAATGTAGGGGGTATAATGTGCGAATGGTTTTAAATGTCTAAGAAGAAAGGTTTGTGATTATATATATTGTAATGTGATTATATATTATGCACCGTCACCCTTGGCGATCGTCGATAGAACGGACCAGAAGAATTTTGTGCATAAACCCCGTCGTCAATTTATACGCCAATTATTACCAGAGTAAGTGTTTTGGATATCTTTCTTCCAACAATTTTAATTTTGTTTCTTCAAAAATATTGGGCTTAATAAAAGCAAACGTTCTATTACAATTATCGACATTCTAAGTGTGATTACTAATTTCAAACTTGACGATGAAGTGTACTGATGGCTATGTAAGTTTGGCCGGAATTACCAGTTAATGATGTTTATTCTAATTATATGTAGATACATTAAAACTTATTATTTGAAAACGTTTTGGCGAAGTCACTTTAATTTAATATTTTCAATAATATTCGAAATTCCAAACACGAATTAGAATTCAATATGGGTCCATTTCTGTGAATATTGTTGTGAATAATTTTTTAGTTAGAAATTACAATAGCTTTTTAGAGATTACAATAATTTTTTAGAAATTACAATAATTTTTTAGAAATTTCAATAATTTTTTTCTTAAATCATGATTTTTTTTATTATTTTGGTTTATTTAAAGGTTCCAAGGAATAGCCACGAGCCCTTTAAGTACATCAAAACTAAGTATATTTTCTTTTGGTTTACATTCCTTTTTTTCCAAACAAAGCCCCCTTGTTTAATGTCATGTGCGATTCAAATGTATTATCAGTAAAACTTAAGCACACACACAAAGGAAAAACGGACACGAATTTGATAAATAAAGGACAGGGATTACGATATAAATGTTGTAATCCTTATTCCGGAAACTGAACAGGCCACGATAATAACCAAAATTGATTTTTAGTGATAAAATTAATATTTTACGCCATGGTATTTTAACGTCACCGGACTAAGCTTGAACTTCGTTTCTTACTATAGATGAAAATGATTGATTCAGAACTGTTTTTATTGTTAGACGGATTCTAAGACTCAAATAGAAACCCATTCACGTCACAAACCCATCCACTGTATAAAAGGTTGATATCTGATTCATTATGGGATAGCTAAATCTGCCTTTATTTGTTCTTTCTCATTATTTAGACATTTTTCCAAGTAGCAAGCCTATAATCAACTATGTAAACCATCGGATGGCCGAGAATGAAATGGATTAGAACGACCGCGAGATATAAAAGTTTAACGATGGATGGATAATGGAGACTTAATAAATAACCGATTTGGACTACTTTGTCAGTGATAACGTCGCCCAAAATAGACTACTTTCAATTTCCTATTTCCAATATATTATTCATTCTTCATTATCTTATTTTGAAATTTTACTGCAAGAGAGGCCAATTCTCAGATAATGCATCTTTAAAAATAATAGTAGTTAAATAATGTATAAGTGAAATGTGAAGATCTGTAATATTCAATAAGTTTGTAAATGGCTATAATACAGTATTGCTTAACTTCGGTCAAATGTTTTATTTACGAAGAGCTTGGCCTCTAACCCAATATTTTATTCCATAATATTCAGATTAAAAACACACATAAGAATTAAATATTGGTCCATTTTAATCCATCTTTATTTCACGTTGCCGTGTACCATACGAGTCGTGTACCATCGTTTCGGGCGCTAAACCAATGGACAAAGAAAAACATATCCTAAATTACAATGTGGCAATAAGTAGTAATGGCTGATTCACAAATAATAATTTTAAAAAAAAACGTGCAGAATGGGTAAATTAGACTTGTCGTTCAGTTTGGACTGTTCTCTTGTTTTACCAAACATAAATAATTAGAAAATACATTTAAAAAAATAAATATAAATCTCTTTATGTACACTCATATTACTTTATTAATATGAGCTTTGATAATGATTTATGGTTAAAACAAAAGAGCCACACTTCCTTTAATATGTAACAAACAACAATGCTACTTTTACCGATAGGAGGTGTTAGGTTATGTATAAAGATGGAACCTGTCATTTCGTTACATCCTTCGTCTGGCTTTATGTTAAATCAAATCCGTTTCCACATTATTATTCAAAAGATATTAAGAATTTAAAATATCAATTTTTCGGTATTTCGAAAAATGGTAAATATGGAAACGATTTTTTTTTAAAAGAGAAGTCAATATTTATAACGTTAGCCTTTATAACGTAGCCCCACGACTAGCGGAGCGAAAATTGTTTCTGTCGATTCTGAGTTCGCGGCCTAATCAACATTCGTTTATATGCGCCCCCCACCCCCCCACCCCAGTAAACTCATTATAAAACACAGTCATTTTACTAATAAAATCTTTTTTTTTTTGTTAACTGTTTCTTAGATCAAAACGTTTATGAAACAAAGCGATTAGTATTTCCAATACACAAAACCTATGTTACGTGACAAGGAGTAGGGTCGCTCGTCCAACCTCGTGGGTTTTCTCCGGGTCTTCCGGTTTCCTCCCACTGCTAAAGACCACTACGCGCAAGCAAATTATTTAAATAAAGTTGGACCATATGTTAGACCTGAAATGACCTAGTTTGTTTCGAGTGGACGTTAAACCCCATTTCTCTCTCTTGTAACAAAGTCTATACCTTTCATAAACTGAACAATCATATAGGTGCAAAGAACTGTATGACCTCTGTTAGTTTTGATATATATCATAGTGGACGTTTCTTAACTTTCTAAACTTATTTTAAGGCACGATCTTATTAACTATATAATTTATTCAATATGTTATTTACAAGCTACATGTGATCTGTGCAAACACGCGGTAGAACTTCCTTATTTGATAATCCCTCCTGTCCAGCAGACGGCAGAGACCGGCGTATGGACTCCCCCGAGTTCAGCCGCTGCCTTGGCAGACGGGGGAATGGTAGATTCAATATGGTTAGATGTGTTCCTGTCGTAGACATATAGTTCCAGTATATATAGATTAGTTCCTGCAGTGTAGATGTAGGCCTATTTTTGTTTTGTACCTGTTTTAAATTATGTTCACGTTGTAAATAAACCATATATTTACGAAGCTGACTCTGCAATAATTAAAATACTGTTACACTCTCTCTCTCTCTCTCTCTCTCTCTCTCTCTCGCTCTTTGGATTTCTAATCTATATCTCAATATGTTTTCATTATTTGCTAAAACCGTGTGACTAATCAGATGAATTTTAATCTGTTAAACTAGATCTTGACAGAGTAATAAAATAAGGAGATCTTTACGTCTATACGTTTCTGGTACAAATCAATGAATGTATGTCTTAACTACACACCTATAACGATAGCGCATTGTTCTATCTTTAAGATATGTCTTTGTTAGGGTAAAAAATTCAGATTGTTTAACAATGTATAATAAAATAGTTCCAATATTTTAATTGTATATAGTGTATGTCACTGTACTACGTTCATATATTGATTAAATTGTATACATTCTCGGGAATATGTATCTGATTGTAATCTGGTTAAAACACAGATCCTATATTTCCAAATTTTACTTGTCTTTTTATTACATTAGAATCTGGAAGAGATCTTATATAATAGACGTTCTTATTGATGTGTGGAATTACCCAATGAAACAGTTTGTTACGGCGACGTCTTGGCGTTCTCTGTGGGGAACTGTGGGTAAACCACTAGAAACGTCAACGCTGATTGATCGATCAATTTCTAACGTCATACTGTCAAAAGCTGCTCTTTTGATTCCTTACCTCAACTCCCACTATATAAATTACCAGATCGTCATGTAGTGAAGGCCATCGCAAGTATAAAAAAAACGAAACGAAATATATATCTGTATTTTAATCCGATTGATGGTATTGTGTCACGTTCTTGTATCATTTGTTATTCTGTCTGTCGTGTATTTAGTACGCAGTGAACAGTCCATTTGCTGATTACGCTAAAAAATCTAAATGGCTATACAGTAGGCTTAATTATAAGTAGGCTCGAACACCTACTAGTTTGGTTTCAATATTTAATAACATTACAGCGCCTGAAATATAGGCGTATACCCTTTAATAATATTAACTATAACAAAAGACACGTTTTATTCATTGTTATTAATATAATGCATTGACGCATTAGGATTTTATTTCAGTGGAATTTTATTCAGAATACTTGAAAATATATTTGTATCGGATGACTTCCTATTCACATATTTACTGAAAAGGTTGATATTATTATTTATTACCGGTATTGTTCGCATCTAGCTTTCTAAATGTAATCCTTTAAGTATTTATAAAGTGGCCAAGGTTAGTATTACATAATGAAATAAATCACATTAACCTCTTGGGTATTTAAATGAGTTTTTTTTAATAAGGGAAACAACACACGGTCAAACAACTTTTGAACTATATATGTCACAAATAAAGGATTGAATGAATGAAACATTGTTTAATTGCACGTTTAGGGGCCTGACAAGGACAGCTGTCAAGTCGGTCGGGTGGGACGATAAAAACGAGGCCCCGTGTGCATATTGGCGTGCACGTAAAAGATCCCTTGGCAGTTGGAATTCGATAAAGGGGTAGGCCATAGTGCTGCTGCCCGGGTAAAATTCCTCACATAGCACACTGTATAGCGTATGTCCGTCTTAATTAGCTCAGGTAAGCGGCAGAACAGTAGGACGTTAAACCCCATTGCATTTTATTTAATTGCATGTCAGCTCCAACTGAGCTATATTACGCCAAACATATGGTATATAAATAATATATATAAATAAAGACAAATATCACAGTAAGTATAATATATATAGATAAATATTAAAAACTTTATGTGTATATATATATTTGAAATATTAAAAAGAAAATCGAATATATACAATTAAAATTTCATATAAAAATCCGTCTCTTTTAAGTACCAAGTCAAGTGTGGATCGAGCTTTATAAGATATCAAGTCCAGTGTGGATCTAGCTTTATAAGTATCAAGTGAAGTGGGGACCTAGCTTTATAAGCATCAAGACAAGTACAATTCTTTAGTCGTTTATAAACTGGCCGATGGTTGTGTGTCATAACTACATCAATCACGGTTACCTTATGAGCTTTTTAACAAGATCATAAAAGAAACAGTCGAACAACTTTTGATCTATGGCACAACTAATAAGAATGGAGATATCTATCTGTACAAATGGAATTTTGAAAATAATATTAATAGGCCAAGATTATTTTTTTCAAAATGAAATCAATCATGTTAAACTCTTGCAAGGGAAAAATCAAAACACCAATGAACAACTTTTGAACGAGGATTCGGTTCTGCGCAACAAAAATAGATAGATTGGATTAAAATGGCTTACTCCCCTGGTCGAAAGAATTTACTCAAAATTGTCTGCCTTATTGTAACTAAAATATAACCCTTTATTATAAAACTTTTTATGTATCAAATACACGAACTATGTGCAAAGTTTTATGTTTCTTGATCAGAGATTTTTTTCATAAACAGTGATTCTGAACTTAGGTCTGAGAATGCTTTGTGAACTCAGGGCCAGATATTTATGATTTGGAAGATAAGGAGACTACATTTAGAGAATGGCACTTTGATCTTTTAATTAAAATTTGAGTCATTGTACGTTCGTTGACAATCCTTCTGTCTCTGTTTGCTATTTATAATTTGGAGATTATTGTATGTATTTTTAAACACATTTATCAATAATATTCAGCATCCTCGAGCTTAAACAAGTACTGTGTATTAGTGCTGAATTGATGAGACACTGGAACGAGTTATCTTTATTAATATAATATGGAATATTGAATAACTGATCGTGAACCATCATTAATCAGTATTAGTTAATCTTGGGGATTTAATTCATTCATTCAGCTGGTTATCGCATGTCAATAAAACCCGTTGGTTGGAACAATCTGAGAGCTGTTGACAATGTGCTGGATCATATTAAAAACAATTCCTACAGGAACATCAAAGTCTGGATTGAATACAAGTAGATACGAGTCACTAGAGAATGTAATAATTAATGTCCTGGAGTTTTTAGATATCACTTCATAAAATAGGAATATATTTTATACTAGAGCTGTCCTAAATTATAAAATAAACGTTTTAAATTAAAGTTTCAGAGTACGTTGTAGAAGGACACAGCCCGGTAGGTTGGGTAATAGACCATTTTCGTAAATCCAAGAAACAAAGTCCCCCCTTCACCTTTTCAGAACAGGACCAATGTTTACTTACTGACCATGCTGGATGGCCGAATGGTTAGCTTGTGCGCGCTGTATAAAGCCTGCCATTGAGTAAACTGGCGTCCCGGGTCCGTCGGTTTCCCCCCACAGTTAAATACCCCTACGCGCAAGTGAATTATTTACCGTGATGGGTATGCTATAGACTATGCATTTTCTACACCAAGGCGTCGTGTTACATGATTGCTAAGGGTCTGGGTTTGAACTTAACGTTCGTATGGTTCTAGGAACCTCTCGCATCTGTACGAAAATGAATATGAAAACTAAAACGTCATCGATTCGTGTGTACTAGTGACGTCAATCCGTAATAAGTATTCGGCCAGTGAAAACCGTTACGCGTATGGAGTTGGATTCATGTATGCATGCAAACGAACATGTTTCTTGTCATATGCTATTTTCAACCATTTTAGATGCCTTATGTATTTTGTTCATTGTGTATGATTTGTAGAAAGTACCCAAATAGGCCTACAATATTCTGCTTGATTTGTTGTGCATTTGCCAAAACATCGATTGAAATATTTGTCTTGACCGAAAAGTTCATGGGGTGGAAATTAACACCATGTAGCTATCATCGTACGTTGACTGCAAAACTGCGTGTTAGAAGATACGAAAACGTAAACGAATATTATGTTCGTTTCGGTGTTCGTTTTCGTAGCGATGCTAAAAGTTCATATTAAATCTTAAAATAGACGAAAATAGGCCTAAAAACACACACAGTAATGTAATATAATACATATCAAGTGATGTATATGTGTGAATCAGCCATTATTAATAACCTCCGCATTATTCTTGTGTGATATGTTTTCTTTTTCGTTTACAAACTCCAGCCGAAACAAACATAAATACACGACACGTGTACTGATTATAATATGTCATCTTGTCTGACATATTGGATATTAAAGATGCATTATGGGAGAATAGATAAAGAGCTGGCAATTCTCACAATAATAGTTAAAAACTAGATAATTTAATGGGAATTTACTGAAAATTTCAGTCGAATTGATCCACTATGAACCGAGATTTCAGCGATTGAATATTGGGGTTAGCCTTGATCATCATTACTAAAATTGGTAGGATAAAAATAGTCTCGATTATCCATTTTTGAGTTTAATTATGAATCCAATAAACATCGCAGGCTAGCGTTGACATCAAGAGTTGATAACGGTCTTAATAAGTTAATTAATGTCTCATTGATAATTTAGATAACATTTCAGGCCTAATGAAAGACCTGCGATAGGCAGATTTAGCTCTTGCATAATGTATGTTTAAGAAGGCATGTAAAATAAGAACATGAATATGGAATGAAATGAACCAATATTGAATTATTGAATTCCAATTAGTTTTACAAATATTATGGTAAATACCGAGTTACAGGTTTGACTCATTTCAAGGATGTTACGTAAGTATACTAGCGATAACAAAATAGAAGTTCAGTCGTTTCTGGCAGATACTAATATATAAAAACTATCAAATGATTAATTCCAATATCGCATGCAAGCCATTTAACTATTTGCTGCAGTTTATAAAAACAAAACTCGGTCACATGAAATACGTGTATAGTATGTCATGTAGTGAAAACGCAATCTGAAATCTGTATATTTTGAAATCGCACTTAATAGACAATATGATTACATCCTTAAACAAAAACTCAAATTAAATAGTTTGCTATAAATAATACGAATCAGTCAAAGGCCCCAAATTATTGTCACAGGAATGGTATTCAGATTCTAAAAATAGATCTGGCATTTTAAGGAAAAAATAAAAATGTAGCAATTTATTATTGTCTGTACTGTATTTATTAACTAGGATTCGATACAGCTGGTGCTGACCAATGGAGCGCCATAGGAATGTACGGAACGGCCTGACCTTGTCAGTAGTACACGTCTTAGGACCTGACAAGGAATGGCGTCGAGTCATTTGGGTGGCAAGAATACAAATCTACTTCTGAATATTTATCAATTACGGAATTTATTGCTCTTGTGTTGGATAAAGGTAAAATTCAGAAAACCTTTATTTTTGTTACGGTGTTAATAAAGAAGCAGCGAATGGGGCTTATTTTGTTGCCATCAACGAAAACAAGTGGTTGCTATGCAAGCTAGATGGATTTGCAATATAACTATAACCGAAAACAAGCGACTGCTATGCAAGCTTCACAATGCAAATGGTAGAAGGAGAGAAGGATTCTCTTTCTTTATGTTCATTGTTCCAAAGTTTCACAAAAAAATAAATAAAAAAAAACCCATTAAAAACTGTAGAGGGTATTCGGCAAAGAGGGATAACTCTCGAACGGAAGGTTGCGGAAGGTTTAATATGGTCAGGAACCCAGTGCATCACGCCGTAATTGAAAAAATGACGATAAATGGCATTTACAAAGTTTTCGGCTAAAGGGACAGAATTCTAAAACGAACGGTTTCATCGAAATCAGATGAAAATTGTGACCTGCGGAGTGACACACGAACGTAGACGGGTGGCGGCATACTGCAGTGTGGTGCATGGCGTAAGCCCTGACAAGGGACCATGTTCACACGTTGCAATGGGACGGAACTCCAAGGTCAGATGTACTGTTCTGCTCAGAGAGGGCTAATGAAGACGGGCATACGCCATACTATGTGCTACGAGGAATATTTTGTCCAGACAGCGGCTCTACGGCCTACTCTTATATCAAATTCCAAATATATTTTATGTGCACGCCAATGTGTACAAAAGACCTCCATTTTTTGCCCCATCCGAATGACTAGATAGATTCCTTGTCAGGCCCTTCGTCCTGCACCACTGACAAGGCAACACCACGCCGATGAACTTTCTCGGCCAACACCGTAATCGAACTCGCGACCTCCAGACAAGCGAGCCAACGTCTTACGGCATTACACGTGAACACGTGGGTTTATAAAAAGAAACCCAATTTTAGACAAATACTCCTTAACATTTGCGCAACCAGACTAATATATGAAATTAAATTATTTGACCACCTGATCCCTACAATACAAAACGACTTGTTCGGGTTTTTCAAATAGAGCAAAAAATATAATGAACTAAAAGTCATCAATTTATGTACAATTTTACAATAAAATTTTAATAAATGATTTTCTGTCGCTTTGAATCATTATAAAGGCAGTTTTATTTTTTGCTGGGCCCTTTTTAATTGAAATTTCATTTGAAAGTGTGCTTTTTTCGCAGTATATTGTTTGCAGCGATTTTATCTATTTTGCTCTACATGTGTAAAAATAGAAAACAAATAGAATTTCAATTTCTTTCATGATAAGATTAATTCGTTTTCGAATTAAAAGCACACAAAAAGGTTACGGCGTGGCGTTACGTTCTTAAAGATTAAAGATGCGTCAGCGCTTAATCGTTTATTTTTTTTTTGGCGGGGGTGGGGGGAGGGGAGGTCTAGCATCAAATGATATATAAATTATTATTTAGACTCTATTCACATGTCAAGCTCTCTAGGCCATATTGGCTTTGATATTTAATGGATTAAACCCCGCTTATAATTCAACAATAAAATGGATAATCGAGACTTGATTATCATAGCAAGATATCCCCCAAAACATAGCCATATCTTAAACACCTTAAAACAGCAATATTTTGTTTGGGTGCACAACATATTGAGATGCTGTTACCTTTGGTAGATAACTGAACAGTTCAACAGAAAACCAAGATAATTCACGTATGTATTAGTTTTGTTGATAAATCATATATAATATTAGGGGCGGATCTAGGAATTTTGAAAAGGGGTGGGGGCGCAAAATTTGGACACTTACCGCGGAGATGGGTCACGCCGCTGCGGGGGGGGGGGGGCCCGCAAGGCAATCATCCATCATTTCATTGCATCTGTAGCCATTCCAAGAGCTATTTTGCTGATATTTTCGTCTAAGTAAACGTTCCGAACGGACATATTTGGGTCTGAGAAAAGGCACTTTCAGCAGTAAAAAGGGCAATGTCGAAAATTAAGGGGGGGGGGGGGGGGGCGAGTGTATTCGTTACACCCATCCTCCACCCTCGCTCTCTTTTTCTCGCTTTAAGCATTCTTTTTCACTTATTTATGATGGCCCATGGTCGCAATACCGTTTTTTAGTATTTCATTTAAAAAAATGAAAAATATTAGGAAAAAAGAAACTTTAATTTTTTGTTTTACAAAATAAATAAAAAACTTTTTAAAATTTAATTTTCTTTTTTTTAAATTTAAAATAATAAAAAAACATTTTTAATTTTTTTAAAATTTTAAATGAAAAAAGTTATTTTAAAATTTTAAATAAAAAAAATTATTTTAAAATTTAAAATAATTTATTTTTTTTTAAAATTCAAAATATTTTTTTTTTAAATTTAAAATAAAAAAAAAATCTTTTTAAAAATTAAAATAAAAAAAATCTTTTTGAAAATTAAAATAAAAAAATAAAAAATATTTTTAAAAATTAATATAAAAAAATCTTTTTGAAAATTTAAAATAAAAAAAAAATCATTTTAAAAATTTAAAATCTATGCCGTCGTGGCCCATCGTCGTAAAAATGTAGTCGGTTGACCTCATGACCTGTGTAACTTCTCCACAGGTACATGTAGGCAGGGCTTCATAACTATATATAAGGCTCTGCATGTAAGATGTGTCTGTTGTTCAGATTATCGATTAAAATTAAATTTAAATCTTAGTTAAAATCGATCTTCGTGAAACTTATAAAATTTAAAATTTCACTTCTTTTTAGTAAAAGTCAATGTTTAGTGATTTTAGCTTTAGTTTTGTGAAATCCCTGCTCACCCTTAGGTCGTCGTTAGAGGTGCGAAAGTGCAATGACACACAATATCAATTTCAAAGATAAAATAGAGCATAATAGCCTTGTCAGGTGGACATCGTCAGGTGAACATAAACATGCCAAAGTTCCGTCACTCACATGTTGATGTAAGATAACTGCAGGCTCGTTTCTTGCCGTTCGAGTCTATACCTTCTTCATAGATCCCACACATGATAATCGAGATACTACTGCAACAATGGGCCACAATGTTTCTAGTCTCACTTGTCTTATGGCAGTTGTATACTGGGTCTGGATACTCTAGACTATATTGCGACGATGGGCCACGACGGTATAGATTTTTTTTTATTTTAAATTTTTAAAAAGATTTTTTTTATTTTAAATTTTTTTTTTTTTTTTTTTATTATTTTGAATTTTTAAAAAAAAAAATTTTTATTTACGATTTAAAAAAAAATTATTTTAAATTTTAAAAAGTTTTTTTTTTATTTATTTTGTAAAACAAAAAAAAAGTTTCGTTTTTTTTTCTAATATTTTTCATTTTTTTTAAATGAAATACAAAAAAAAAAAAAAAAAAAAACGCTATTGCAACCATGGGCCACCATACTATGGTGCTTAGCTGTAATTCAAACGAATAATTTCTCATCTATTTTGAAATAGTATAGCAAGGTCAAGCACCAACGGCCACCGCGTCATCTAAATTATACACGTATTTCTTTGATTTCGTATCGGATGTTGATCAACGACTATGTATTTTGTATTTATGTCTTTGAGAGATACTTGCTATTGTTGACAAGGCAAATGCCTTTCCGCATTTGCTACAGGTGTGCCGTGTGTGTTTCTGGTGGGCGAGATTGATTCCACTCAAGTTACATCCATTCATCATCCTGTATGTGGAATTGGTTTATGACTTTATTTCAAAAGAATCCGGGAATGGCGAGTTAACATGTGAAAGTGATAGGGGATTAATAATGGTTGATTTAGGGATCGAACTAAATAATTCATGCAAGCTATCATTCTATCCAGTGGAATTGATTAGTAATTGCAAGTGCAAATATTTTTTTATCAAGATATACTTTCATGAACAATCATTTTTTTTTGTTCTTAACAATTTAATTCAGTTTGCAGAAGAAAAAAGAGGCATTAGTGATTTTTTGCAAGCGTAAAATTTCTGGTCCTATCGCGTATCTCTGTTGCCTTTGCGTGTGGCGTCATCAATGTGTGTGCATTCCTCACACGTGATAGAGCACACGGTAGCACGTATCGAACAGTTTTCATGCGGAAAAGATCCGCATGACATCTTCGTTTATGTTACTTTTTGGTCCACAGCGTTTTCAGGAATGTATTCTACCCGCTAAATTTAGGGTGGTGAGACCTTGTATATCTAGAAATGATGTGATTCTGTGGTAAAGGGGTATAAAGTTTCTGAAATGACTATAGTACTGATGTAGATCTTGATAGATAACTGTCATCATGCTGTAACAGATCTAAGCTCAGCTCAGCTACTCATGTCGTTAGTACTCGGCCCCAAATCTGCCCAAACTCTTAAAACAACGTGACTATACAGATGGGTAAAATTCCTCTAGCCAAAGATAGCTAATATTGAGGGCTAATTAACGCGTGTCGAGGTCTCCCATATTGTGTCCATCAATGGTATTGGGACTAATCGAATATTTCCTTCTGACCAAATTGAGAAACTGACGGATTCGGTAACCGTATAATACAATTTGCTAGCTACAAGAATTAATAAAAGATTCATATATATTATTTTATCCTCTTTCATTATCGGAAACTAAATATTTAACAAACAAAACCAAAAAAGAAAAAAAAATCGAAAAGGAAATTTTCGTCAAAGAATTCATTTCTGTCGTTTCGCAATTAATTTACTATTTTATGTATGTAAAAGGCCAAAAGTAGCCAGTAATAGATTCTCGTGACGAAAGATTTGAAATAATAATCAATCTGCAAAAAGATCTAAGAGTGCATGTATATAAAAAAATATGTGAACGGGCATTTAAAAATCGTGTTCTGGCAAAAAATCTTTCTGCGTTTCATTAAACGTAAGCATCTTAAATTAAGACTGTAAAACGGTGTTAAGATGGATTAAATTATGTACTATCTTACTACATATCACATACTAATAATAATACAATTAGAACCAATAGATTATTCAGTCACAATTTAATAATATACGTTATTAAAAAGATTATTTAGAGCGGATTTAATTAAAGGGGCAATAATTCAATTTTAAAGTTCATTTAGTAACATCTTATTATTATAATCTGTTAGAAATGAAATGAATTGGGGTTTAATGCCCGTCCTACTATACTGCCCCTATTCTGGGCTAATGGAGATGAGCATACGCCATACAGTGTGCTATGAGGATCATTTTGCGGCACTATGGCCTACTCTTATGTCGAATTCCAACTGCCAAGGGATCTTTTACGTGCACTCCATTGCACCACATCGGAAAAAACCCGATGAACTTTCTTGGCCAATCTTTTAGAGATATTTGGATAGAGCAATAAACTATAACACATACTTATTGAAAACAGCTATTACATATTTAGGCGACGCTTGGCAGAGTATTCTCTCAACGTTATCAAGCTTATTAGCTCGATAGGTATCAAGCTAATTAACATGTATCCCATATTGTTTATCATACTATTATAGTAGGTTTCGTTGTTCGAACTACAAAGTTTTTTACTCAAGGCAATGGAATTTAACGTCTTACTATTCTGTTCGACCCGTGCTTATGAGGACGGGTGCAATAGAGGGGGTGTGACTTCTCCCCATTCGCAGTTTGAGTCTAACTAGTTTACCAATAAAATATACAGGTCACAATTATATAGAATACAATTACTGAGCGACGTTTCGATCAGGCGCCTCTACGACGCTCAGTAATAAGCAGTAATTGTATTCCATAGAATTGTGATCTGTATATTCCAGTTCAATTACTAAATGCCATTGACACAATTTACAAAAAAGAAATAACAAAAATATTCCACTTTGTTACTGTGAGGAGAACCTGTATAATTTATGTCATTATACATTCATTTCTGAATTGTTGGAATGCAAATTTCGGACTTATTCCCCTAGTACATTCTACTTGTTAAACTTTGGCGAGGTTTTCCTCGACATCAGTTCGATTTATAGTTAAAGCAATATAATTAAGAATTGGACATTACTTTCTATTTATTTGCACGTGTTATACTGTAAAAAGTACTTTTAACAAGTTTTGTGTGTTTAGTTGAATCTAACCAACTAATCATTGATGGAATTAGATTTTTAAAGAGATCAGAAAATTTAACAAGAATTATGATTACATATTGATGTAGTGTGCGCAAAATTAAACCCTTTGTTAATATTAGATTTTAAAGAGATCAGAAAATATAACAAGAATTGTAATTATATATCCATGTAGTGTGCGCAAACTTACACCCGTTATGGAATAAAGCTAAGCCTTGAGTTGCCCTGAGAAACATGCAACACAATAAACTCCTAACAAACTGCCAAGAGCCTTGAAGCATTCTACTGTATCGACCAAAAACAACTTTTTTTTTCAAAGGACTATTTTTTAACTTTATTGCATCAACAGACTATGATGAATAATTCTGACAAGAGTGAGGAATCACTGTCTACGTTACATCTAAAACAGCACCGATTTATTCCCTTTAAGACAAAATAAGTAAAATAAATGACGAGTGTTGCGTTTCTGGTACATTTCATGCCATAATAACGAGCAGCAGTGTCAACTTATGATACACCACCCACCACTAAATGTCTAAAATCGGCAGCAATATTTCAAGGACTCATTGTGAAACACGTATTGGAATTTTCAGCAAGTATGGGTTGAATTATTCAAATTAGTAATGCCACTTCTGTCCTCTGATGATATGAAATGATGTCACAGCGAAAGCAGCTAATACAAATCACAGACGGATCATAGCAAGCCCAAAAACGCGCCTACCAGCAAGAAAGTGGCCATTGCTCGATCGAATTTCGGTGTCAATACATTACCCCCAAGCAATTAAATTTCAAACTTAATAAGACATAAATATAAACACAACGTTAAGCCCATTAATCGAAAGCTTCGGTGACATAAGTCCGCAAAAGGCACCCTTCGGTGCCATACGAGTCCACAAAATAAACTTTTGGTGTCATAACTCTACAAAATCACATCTCCGGTTCAATATAGCTCTACAAAATGAAACTGTCGGTGTCCTAGCTCCATGAAGGAGCCTTTCGATGCCTTAAGTCCACTTTTAAGGTGCATATAAGTCCCCAAAACGAAACTTTTGATGTCATAACTTCACCTAGCGATTCTTTCGGCTCAAATAACTTCACAAAACTAAACTTTCGTTGCCACAACTAAACAAACCAAATTTTCGTTGACATAGCTCCATAACACCAAAGATTCCACCGTGTACCCAAATTAACAATCCTTTAGAAACTTTGTCCGATATGAGTTCTCATGCCTTTAACGTCAAAATGCAAAAAAAAAAGTTTTAACTAGTGCAATCAAAAATCTGAATTAATGGAAACACTCACATTCACAAGATTTTATAAAACTAGAGATAACTCCACAGGTTAAGATCCTGAATTTCGACCGGATTTGAACTCAGGAAAGGTTTATCAATAAGTTTGTTGTAAGTTTCCACTGCGAACTTTGTATTGTATCGTTTTCACACGCTTTAGGAGAACGTATGACGGGAATATTCTGAAATTAGTCATTGTTTTTCCTTCTTACCGTATCAACAATCCCACTGAATGTGAATAACGTGAACTGTCACATAAACCTTTGATGTAACTGCGTTTATGATCAAGGTTTGTATTCCCTATTTTTCAAATTTTAATGACGTCTGTGTCACTAGAGGCCCGGGAATGTACGTTTACGACTAGCACCGGATCCATTCACTCTTAAATTCTTTGTTGGTTTGTGGTCTCTGAGTGTGATGTCTTGTCCATATATTTGTTTTTGTGTAGATTAAATGTGGCGCAGCTCACTTGTACTTACTATTAAAGACTTATTTCAGACCCGTATAATACCCAATTCTTCACCCCAAATATTTTAACTTTTTGAGATTAGCATAAAACCAAGAGTATTGGGGTGGGGGCTACCACCAATTCACTTTAGAGGAGAGTCTGACGGTCTCGGTCTTCGGAGACGCTTTCTGGAAAATTTGCTGCTTATAACATTACTTGTGCTGTCACAGTTTGCAGCCAGAAATACGTCTAAAGAATTAAACTGGATATTTCCTTGTTTTGTGGAGGTTATGTTCCTGTTTTGCTGGTGGAATTTGTTTGTTTTTTCTTAATGTTCAACAAAGAGCCTATGCCCCCCGTTTCAGGACCGACCTATGTGGCCCTGATTGGGATGTATGGAGTGTATGTATCCTATCACTCCAATATCCAGAAATATATAGTTTGTCTCTAGATATGCTTTGGTTCGGTGGAATAATCGCCTCCAACCACCACTAACAGTTTGATGATTGATTTTACTATCATCTAATCACTCCACAACATAAAACGAACCATTTCAGTGAATTCCGTGACCTCAGAAACATAGGGCAAGACATTAAAATTATCATAGTAATTTTGATAAAAATTAAAATATATGTATTTTTCCAACATGTCTGGTTCACTTTTGAAATTGGCGCGTAACTTTCTGGATTATTGCCACTGGTTGTACAAAATATCACGTTTTGAGCATATGAGTCATAATGTATTTGTGCATTATTTTCAAACCCCTTTAAATATATCAACGCTAGCCTTTGATATTTTTTAGATTAGGATACGAAATGTTGCTCAACTTTCATTCATGATTTAATAATGCAATGGATAATTGAAACTATGTTTTATCGTACCGACTTTGGTAATGATGATCGAGGCTACATCTAAAATTCAATCGGTAAACTCTCCGTTCTGAGTGGATTAATTTGACAGAAATTTCCAGCAAATTTCCTTTGTATTATCTAGTTTGTAACTATTATATTGAGAATTGCCAGCTCTTTATGTAATCGGGGGGGGGGGGGGTTGAATGGCCGAATGGTTAGCGTGTGCGCCATGTATCATACGGCCTGCCATTGGGTCAACTGGAGTGGTTTCAAATCCTCGGTTGTACGTGGCAAGGAGTATGGTCGCCTGCCCATGCTCGTGGGTTTTCTCCTGGTACTCTGGTTTCCTCCCACTGCTAAAGACCCTTACGTGGAAGTGAATTATTGAAATAAAATTATACCATATGTTAGTACCGAAATGACCTAGTTTGTGTCAAGTTGACGTTAAACTCATCTGTACACCTCTACTCTTTCTCTCTCTTTGTGTAATCTCCCATGACGTATCTCCAATAAGGTATTCTTTTTGTCTGGGCCACCCGATGTAAATGAATAATGCACAGTGACAATCACTAATGTTTCGGGGTGTGCATTACTCGCGATTACCCTAAGTCCAATCAATCAACGTCTTGCTATTGTCTACATAATGCAAGCGAAACTAAAATTTGTACAGTCAGTTTTATAGCCGGGAATATATAATTTACACACATAATCAACGAATTGCATATGATGGCAATTGGGCTATAGATTAAATTAGCTTGTCTTCGACATTGAAAACACGAATTATTTATCAATTTAAATCGACATTGACGTTGTGATCTTACCAGGAAAAGATGTGCTTCAGATATTCCAGTATTTAAGACAAAATTTTAAAAAAAAATACCATTGGTACACGTTCCAGTGCCATTTGTAACAAGGGACTCGAAGAACTAGGCTAAACATATTCCACAAGTCACGTCTTATTCTGGAATAACCAGACGCTAGAGATTGCCTTTCGCTCGAGATTTGTGGCGTAACTGATTTGAAATTACAGTAAAAACGGTAATGATTGAACGTAAATCAGTTTATAATATAAATATACATTTATATTATATGCATTGCGACCCATTTGTGTCAATTAATAGGTCCCAAATATTAGCGACTTAACTCGTATAACACTGTCGCCATTTTGTTTTCGTTTTCATTAACGTTCCGCCTTTAATTCCCCTTAAATATTTATAACGTTCGGTGGAGTTTAAGGGGGCAATAATATTCTTGCTGGTTTGACAGCCCCAGAAAATAAATAATAGCTTTATTCTAAGTACTAGATATTTAAGTGCCCTACCTGTTGTGTAAATTATCCATTACATCCTTTTTTTACTTGTCCAGAGGGTTCGAAACTATATTTTAAATCCAAGTCACATTTAAAAAGGTTTACGTTAGACTTTTCATATTATTTAGTTGAATTTTTTCAAATTTTTTAAATCAGGTGTGTTAAGATGAAATTTGTATCATCAATTAATTGGAATATTGTAAACTAGTAATGTTGACCTGAATAAAGATTGGGATATATTATTCAATTACAACAAGAGTGGTATTTTAAAAAGAAAAATAGGTTTGCTATCTAGAACTTTCCGTAGTTTCAACAAAAGTTACACACACACAGATTTATTTAGACGTTGAGGGAAGTTTATTATAAAATATATATTAATGGCGAATCACAACAGAATAAACATTCAATATAGATCTAAGATCACGTAAACAGGATTCCGAAATGTTGATTGGAATCAATCATCTGTGGCTTAATGTAAATGAAATGAATGAGTACTGAATTTCGTAAGATTTAAATAGTAATTTCAATGGTTTGTACCCCCCCCCCCCCCCACGCACGACCTTTTTTTTAATTTTCACTAAAATGAATGAAATGATTGGATACCGAATGTCGTAAGCTTTAAATACGGTGTTTGTGTACTAATGAATTTCGTAGGCTTTTAAGTAAGGTGTTTGCAATGGTTTGTATTGTCCAAAACCCCACAACTAACAATTTTTATAAAAATAATTTTTCACTAAAATAAATGAAATGAAATGAGTGCTTATGAATTTCGTAAGTTTTAAATATGGTGTTTGCAATGGTTTGAATTTCCCCCACAATTTTTATATAAATAATTTTTCACTAAGATAATGAAATGATCGAGTGCTAATGAATTTCGTGAGGTTTAAATAAGGTGTTTGCAATGGTTTTTACTGATTTCCTCTTCGATCTTTATAATAATAATTTTTCACACAAGCACGTCTATTACCTAAACCGTTTTTGTTTTCTGCACCGAATGAACAAATAACCGTATGTCTAATATATTACAATGTGCAATATTAAGGAACAGGCTTAAAGGGACTATCCCGTTTTAAACAGAGTCTCAAAAATAAAAGTCCAAGTACGTATGAAAATATCGAAGTATGGTGTATTTACCTTGTCGTAAAATTTCAGCTCAATATAGTGAGTCGTTTGGGTGTGAGCGTCAAAACTGTTTATCCGGACACGTAACCCTTTTAAGAATTCGGGTCTATTTTTTCGTTGATGACCTGATAATCGACTCGTGTACTGTACTTGATATCGAAAGGTACATTTCACCTACTCATAATTTTTTTTTATTTAAAAAAAAACCTGCAGAATACAGCCTGGGACACCGATGTCCTTTCCAGATGAAGATTGGCGGGTTTAAGTTGTTTGAAAACGCATCACAAATACTGAGTTAGTTTCTCTGCCCTTAGGTAGAGTATTTCAAGCGATTTTAACACAAAATTAAGCAGTTTTAGTCCCCAAAAAAATTATCGGAATTAACCCTTTAACATTTATAATAATTTTCCACAATATAGCGAGTAAACGTATAGCTACATGCCTACTCAATTACAATATATAAAGAATAAAAAAACTTAGTTTGAATTCCAAAGAAATAATTTCTTCAATCAGTTATAATTGAAGTCAGCAAAAGTTTCTATTAGTTTCAAACCTTCATTTTTATGATAGTCGTACTAAACGTCTTTGTATTCTTCATTTAATCAAATCCATTCGCTGTACGTCTTTTTAGTGGAATGTATTAAAGTCAACCATGAGATATACATTATTTGTAAAATAATTATATATTAAAGGACAACTGGATTGTGTTGCCTTTTAAATGATATTACCTGCTAATCACATTGTTCGCATATCTGGACAAATTCTATGTTATGTTTTATTGAAATGAAATGGGGTTTAATTACCGTCCTGCTTTTCTCTCCTAACCAAGCTAATGACGATGGGCAGACGCCATGCAGTGTGCTATGAGACCTAAGTTTTTGTCCCACCCAAACGACTTGCCACTGTATCTTGCTATATTTGTAGCCGTGTTGTCTTAATGAGTAAGGCGCTGTCTCGCTTACCAGGATCTACCATCTTCGAAACATTAATAAGATTGAAATTGACAAAATTTATGATTTCAATGAAACTTACCTGACGTGAGTCCACGTGGTATGCAATAAAGTACTAGCATAGACATACAAATAGTCATGTGGATCTTCGACATTTTCTTCAAATCCGTAAAAAAATAAACTTTTGTAAAGCACGTGACAGAACCAACTAAAGTCTTATGATTACTACACAGATCAGTTGTATCTGTTCCTGCCGAGCTTTGGATATTTCTCAAAACGTATATAACATACTGATAGAAGTTAATCGAATTGTGCAGATGTTTGTCAAATGTCCTGTTCACAATCAAACGACGATCCTCCTAATAAATGAAACGATGTTTTTCTTGCAGTATTAATAATAATTTATATTAACATGTTCGCGATACACCTCCCACTCTATGAGAAAGTCCCACCCTCGTGAGTTGTAAATTCTATCGTATTATTATATCGCTAAATATATCGCCTTTTCCTTTCTGGCAGGTGCTTGCTACCTGATTATCCAGCCGATTGACGTTGATTTATGGTCGCTATCTCGAATGTCACACCACGGATATCAATTCGTGATTCACGATTCATATCTAATCCCACACATCATTTTTAGCACCTCTGTTCTCTAATTACCATTTCCTTTGCGATCCTTTGATCAGAACAGATACCGAATTGTGTATGTAAGATTAGGATTAAGTTTATTTATTATTATATGACGAATTAGTCATTAACTTTTTTCATGTCAAAGATAACATCTGGATATTCATTACTGTATTAGATCAAAGATAACAGGGAACACCGATATGTGCATCACGTGACAATCTATATAATTCAGGCTCCTTTGCGCAAGCTCCTTGATTGATGCATTGGGTTTTTTTTTCTGTATAACATTGCTGTTTTCCAACGAGTAGAGGCGATCGTTTTTATTAAACGGTAAATACAAAAACTACCTCAAATTAATTAGAAAAGTGTGATTGATCTAACAAGATGCGTGTTTTTTATTGTAAAGGATCAAAATTAGATCGGATTCGACTACAAGCGTCAGTTATTTGATTCTCTTGTCCAGAATGTTCTGCTTACTACAGTATAATGCAACGGAACATGACATTAAATTTTTTGGTTTAACTTCCCTTTGACACAAAGTAAATAATTACGGGACTAACACATGGTTCAATTTTATTTGATAGTTCGCTTGAGCTTAGAATGTTTTTAGCAGCAGGAGGAAACCGTGTCACCAATAGGCTGGACAGTTGATCATGCTTCCAAATTTAAACCGAAATCAAGCCAATTGACCCAATAACAAACCTTAGATCGAAAGCGCGCCCCCACCCCACGCCACAAGCATCTGGAATTAATATCATTAGATTTATTAACTTCTACCACAGTATATATCACATTTATCACATGTAATAACAATTTAACAATCATTAAGAATTAATGTCATGAGATTAACATTAATTTCTACCGTAGTATATATATCACATTTATCACATATATATAATAACAAATTAACAATCCTTCCAACATGACTATTTTTTTTTTGTATTTCATTGAAACCAAACTGCGTTGTGAAATCGTTTAGACATATATCATTCTAATGATTGTTCCAAGAACCTTATAAAATTTAAAAAAAAACCCATATAGATTTTTTTGAATATGTTGAGAGTTGAGAAATATACTATAATCTACATTGAACTGGGAAGGGAAAGTTCATCGGGATTTTCAGATGTGGTTTCTTCTTGTCAGTGGTGCAGGTGCAATGACAGCTGTCTTGTCCTTTGGATGGTACAAACAATCGAGGTCTCGGTTGGAGTGGACGTAAAAGATCCCATGGCAGTTGGAATTCGATATAAGAATAGACCGTAGTGCCGCCACTGCCGGGCAAAATGTCCCTCAAAGCACACTGTATGGTGGACGTTAAACTCGCCCCCCCTCTCTCTCTGGGTCAACACATTCTTTGTTTTGTTAACTAAGCGTTAATCAATGTATTAGCGAGGATTAGATTGTAAAAACATTAAAATTGAAAAAAAATTAATAAATTCAATTTTTGTAGGAGTTGTGAAATAGACTATAATCAGTTTAAGCATTATCTGTAATAAGTAAGATTGTTTTTTTGTTTTTTTTATATCCGTTTTTTTTTTTTTTGTAATCGGCTTTATATAAAGTCACCATAACGAGGTGTTTACTGGAGTAAATACTCATACACGTGTACAGTAATTCGATCTGTTAGAGGCGTTCAGAAGAAAAAACGATGTACTTAGTTTATGTCGTGAAATAAAATAGGGTTTAACGTCCTGCTGTTGCCGATCTACTCTGAATAGACAAATTAAGACGGCTATACGCTATGAGGGGTATTTTGTTCAGACAACGCCTCTATGGGCTTACTCTTATATTGAATTCCACCTAATGGTTCTCTTAAGTACACGCCGATGTATACAAGGAACCTCGAATTGTCGTTTTGCCATTGTCAGCCCCACCACCTAAACCAGCACCACTTTGACAAGATGAACTTACTTGACCAACATATATATATATATATAAGTTGTGAATGGCTGTTAAATACTACTATGGCTGTTGACAACACCTTGACCGTTATAAATGATCTCAGGTAGAAACATAACTCAGACAAGCTTCTTAAGAGACAAGCAGATTGGAGAACAATAGCGAACGAGGATATAACATATCATAATAGATTGTAGTCATTTCGGCCATCATCCCAATTTATGTCTGCAACGTATTGTCGTTCGAATGGACGACAATTTGATGTTCGCAAGTATTTTCGGGACAGGGGAGCACCTACCAGAAACGTATAGTTAATATCTAAACTTCCATTGGGTCAGTGGCATTTCTTAATAATGGGAAAACAGCTTCAAAAGGTTGAATTCAATTGCTTTGTACTGTATTATACATTAATATCCAGCTGCTAATGATTTTAAGAGTAACTGATGTTTTGTGCAATAATGTTGGGAGATCCAAATCAGAGGCAGGTGGGGAAACGCGTGAATTAGATATCATAAACACCTGGGATCTGGCTGAACTGAGAACTTCAGCTTTAGTTGTGTGACACCTTCGCGTGACCAATGAATCTTCACAAACTACCCTCTTTGCGGACGATGAACAACATAAGAACACTTTTGAAGGCCGAGATCTGGATGCACCCATCACTTCAGTTACCGTTAAATCCGAGGCAGCTGTTTGACATGCCACCTTGTCATGGTCAGTACATCGTCGCAGACTACATGCCTCTTTGCTGACGAAAGAACGCTTTAGAACTTGACACTTTTGGTGGATGAGATCCGGATGCACCCCTCCCCTCAAGTCACAGTTTATTGAGGGCCAGTTGTATGACACCACCTTCCGTTTACCATTAAATCTTTATGGAATACACCCTTTGTGGACGATGGACATCATAGAACACGTCCGTTGCAAAAATAAACCCTTTATCAAGAAATGCGCACGTTAAGATAGGACGTTAAGATAGGATTAGGTATTAGATGGATTTTCAGGTATTGGGTGAATGTCTAATGGATGAACAAAGCAGGAAGTAAAAGAACCAAAATGTCATTAGATTTTTTTTTATTATTTATTTATTTTTTTTTTGGTGGTATTTTGTTGAGTTCGGAAGAAATGTTACTATAAAGTATGAATTGTATATTCTATTTTGTTATATTCTTTTCAGACCTATAGATGCATTTATAAGTCGTAAAAATTATTAACGGAGTTAACGTTAATGGGAGTTTTACAGATTTTAGCCAATTGTTGAAGTAATATTCTACATTCTGATACACACTTGAATATTTTATTCATATCACGTTAAAACTAGAAATAAATAAAACAAATCATTTAATATGGGCAACATAGTATAAACAGGGTGGGTTTAACCTCCACTTGACACAAACTAGGTTATTTCGGGACTTACATATAGTTCAATTTTAGTCCAATAATTCGCTTGCGTGTAGGGGTCTTTAGCAGTGCGAGGAAATCGGAGGACAAGGAGAAAACCCACGACAAGGGACAGACGAACCCACGCCTTGTCACGTCTTATGTAAACAAAACACAATTTATAAATAAATAAGATATTTATAAACAAAACAGCATGTAAAATACTGATAAAGATTGCTATTTTAATACAAGAAAGAAAAGCGAATATATATTGAATTAAATAAGTAAATGAATTAAATATATTTCTGATGTCATATTAAAAAAGACAGATTCTCATATTATCATCGCATAGTTGAGTTGTTTCCATTAACTGTGTTTTATTCTAGTTCTAATTATAAGCGCCAAATACAAATTAGGTGGGACTTAAACGAATCTCGATCCCCTAGTCACACTTGCCGTTCACACGTTTGTTGGATCAAAGACACTGATTGGATACTATGCATGGAACAATGTCTTATATTTAGACAGATGGTAATTTGTATTTCGCAATGATATATATAAGATTATCTTAGGTTGGAATGGATATTAATCCATTTTTTTAATCAATTCGTCACCTGGGTACGGAAATTATTCCTTAATAGAAAAAATGATTACGTATGTAGTTGTCCTCCTGATAATGAAATAGCGATATTGTGTAAGTTTCTAAAAAGTGGACAGGACTCGAATCACCTTAAAATAAACACTCTCCTATCGCGCATGCGCCTATTTTGGTCATCAGGAATCATCATGTACGCAACACATTAAACAGGGGTTATGGCTTACACTAAAAAATTAAATTTCAGTAAATTAATATCCTTATTTTCAACAATCAGTACAACATTTTCTCAGCATGGCACTAACTATACAGTTAAATCACACTAAATTAACAACATTTAGCCAAGTGAAACAATGTCTGTCAAGATAGTGTAGCACTATCGTAGTTGCGACTTTGTTTTCAATTTATTGATAAGGAATGGTGAAATTCATGATGGCATTATAATTATCCTATTGTTTGGCAAGTTGTTGTCATTCAGTCATATTCACATATGTGACACTACACTGTGACAATGATCGTCTAGGGTTTTCTTCTAGGGTTTTCTTCACGTTTAAAATATGGTCAATTATTCCAATTTTCAATTAACTGATTCTGGAACACTTTTTACGTTAAATATGTTTTTATATCTATCTAACATCCATAATACAAGTAACTACAATATTATTGAATTATAAGTTCAATATCCTTAGCTTGTGTTCTGGGGTGGCATTTCCTCGCCTCTCAGCCTGCAAGGCTGTGGTGTTTCCCAACCTCTCAATGGTATCTACAATGTATTTCCTACCGCCCCATCGTGATATCTGAATCCGGCTGGTGAGCCAGGGCAGCTCACGGTAGGAACTTCCCCTTGAATCTTTCGAATGATATCTGAATCCGGCTTGTGAGCCATGGCAGCCCACAGTAGGAACTTCCCCTTGAATCTCTTTAATGATATCTAAAGAAACTTAAACTTCGGATGTTCTTATAAAGAGGTTACGTGCATGAGTCAGAATTGAGCCCCGGGAAATTGACCAGGTGCTTCCTTTATCGGATTGGTCAACTACACAGACGCTACCCTGGATTTCAAGACAGTGTACTTATATGGGCACATAGGAGAATAGATAACCACGTTTCTAACTCATGGGATTACCATATTTGGATTATCAGACTTATGTCATTGCCCCACTTTAAATTTCCAGACATATTCTTGTTAGCCTAGTTCTTGTTGTCACTAACAATTTTAATACATAAACCAGAAGATATTTTACAAACTAAGGTAACCCCTACAGTATATAGCGTCTATAGTGTAACATATATATGTACTTAAAAGTACTTAAATCAAACTAGCAATTGCCTGACAGCCGATTACATAAAAAAGGGCAAGAATGTGGTAAACATTCGATTTTAGGTTCATAACAGGTATCTCTTGGGAAGGTTTGCAAGTAAATTTCCATATAACCATATAAGGGTGGGTTTCGACGTGATGTGACTTAATTAACCAACAGCTCTAATTATTTACATCATATTTGACCAATTATATAATTGAACGCCCGAAACCCACAGCTAGAAAACTATCATACTTGTGAGAATTCGTTAGACAGCAGCTTGGTTTCAGAAGGAGAAAAAAAAATGTGACAGTTTCTATCAGACGCGCCAGCGGGCAAGTAATTAAGACTGACTTTAGTTAGAATTGTATTATGATTGTATGTAACCGGTATTGTATGATATAAAACTATTTGTTAAACATACAATATTTTGGAACTCACAACGTGCAATGACAGAGTTGTACTTAAAGATACGTCCTACCTAGTAAAAGAATTAAAAATACAAGTTTGTGTGTGTGTCTCTTTCTCACACACACAAATACAACCATGGACAGCCTCAAGGCGATCATTAGGGCTGTTCTAAAATATGTAACACAGAAGAAAGAGTATGCGTCATACGTTGGATGTGGGGAGTTTACTAATCAGAATGTTTCGGGACAAATACATGGTTTCTATCGTCATTTTGGCATATATCATGTGTAATCAGAGGTCACTTTGGTAAAACCTAGTAACTGACATTTTACCCAAAAACATACAATATACGGCATCTACAAACTACGCTACGTTTTAGTTATACTGATATGCAACTATATCGGCTAACGTGATTTTTTGGCACGGCACTAAAGACTTTCAGTAGTAAATAGAAAACCAACAACCGAACACCAAAATATCAAGGAAATTTGTCGAAATCTGCAAGTGCGCTTAATATTTAGTTCTGACAGGTTTTATGATCTTCCGCGCATGAGTTAAATCATTTGGCCGTCCATACGTTGACCTTTCTTGCACTTTCGTCGATCACGACATTTTACATCACGACATTTAATTAACGACTAGAACATTTTTTTTGTTTCAATAATGAATTAAAAAAGACGTGCAAAGTATTATACCAGATTAGATCAGCCCACTAAATATAATTCCTTTACATCTTGATCAGCAATTACACTGGCCGAAGGCACAAGGAAAGATTAATTCGAAGAGTTATTGAATTGCGTTCTAGACAGGGCCGTGTGTAGGATTTTAGAAGTGGGGTGTAGTAGAGTGGTGGGCGCCATAACCTCCACGTAAGTGATATATAAGAAATTTTGAATCAGGGCAAACGAACCCATTGGTGTGTGGGCTCCCTTAAAACGGATCGAATGATCATTCCATTAAGAGCACCACTGTGTGATCGTTATCAAGTGTGTGGGGCGCCTTATTTTACTGGTGGTGCAATGTACCCCCAGCAGCCCAGCTGGGTACGGCCCTGGTTCTAGACGTAATGATCGTTACTCGAATTTATAAAGTTTGATAAATATTATATTTCAACCATATTGTTTTTATATGCCCACACATTCATGTGGACGTATATTGTCGTCACCCCTGTCCGTCCGTCCACAATTTGTTTATGGACTCCCTACCGTCACAATTCTTATCCGATTTTGACGAAACTTGAAATGTAGGTTTATCCCCATAAGATCTCGACTGCTTGCAATATTGACATGTATCGGATCGAAACGTCGTGGATTGTGGCCCCTAATTGTACGAAAAATCACGTTTCCGGCTTGTGGTCCCTATAGAGGTCACAATTTGGAACCGATTTTAATGAAACTTGACATGTATTTTAATAACCCAACGATCTTGGTTCCTTTCGATATTTGCGCCTATCGGATCGTAACTTCCTAAATTATGGCCACTGATTGTCCGAAAAATCACCCTTTTTAGCTTGTGGTCCCTCTGGAGGTCATAATTATTACCCGATTTAATAAAAACGTTTGATTATATCCACGTTACATGGTAATTTAGCATGGAGCAGAACTTTTTAAAAACCAAACAAATTCTAATGATTTTCTGACAATAACTTCATATGCGACAACTCTTGTTGATTGCCCGGACGATTTAGTTGCTGTGTGGGCGTATGTTTCGTTGCTTTGCAATCTATTTTTAAATGCAGAATTGATTCATTTGCGTAATCCTTGACCTAAAGGCCACTTAAATGTAAGAAATAGACACGTGTTCTTTGATATAATCTCATTACTGACTGTCCTTTTAGTGAATATTGGTAAAAAAGACATGTTCTATTCTCCCCAAAACACAAACCTCCTTCGGCTTCTTAATATATTTTAATGATTATATATAGGTACACACATGGTTGATTAAATTTAATAAAGCTATTTCGACGCATGTTGTTCCGTTACATGCATTATTTCGTGGCACCTGAACAAATACACATGTCTTGTTCATATGAGTAATTAAAATATCGGATACGAACTCAAAGTGGGGTTAACAATGTAGGTTTAAATAATATCCACCGACAGTACGTTAATAAATTAATAGAAACAGCAATTCATCGAAAAAGAATTTTATCTGAAGTTTAGTTCTTTAAATTAATAATCAATTTCCTCAAAAAATATTTTGCATGCATCTGGTATGCAAGTCTGTGTCAGCCATTTAACAAAGAAATAAAATTAAATTATTGCGAAAATTATTGATATTTCGAATGTAGAACGTCGAGTGAACTATTTTTCAATCCTTTGCAATAATTCCTTCTTTTGTTAGTTTCATCATCTTTTTTTCTTACTCAGATCAGATTGTTGTCTGAACCATAATAAATGTATTCTCATGAGGGGGATCACGGTGGCTAAGTGGATAAGGCGCTGGTTCGCTAGCCTGGAGGTCTTGTGTTCGATCCCTGCATTGGCCGAGAAAGTTCGTCTCGATTTTCCGGTGTGATTTCCCCTTGTCAGTGATGCAGAAGGAGGGCCTGACAAGGACAGCTGCCTAGTCGTTCGGATGGGACGAAAAACCGAGGTCACGTGTACACATTGGGGTGCACGTAAAAGATCCCTTGGCAGTTGGAATTCGATATAAGAGTAGGCCGTAGCGCCGCTGCCCGGGCAAAATTTCCCTCATAGCACACTGTATGGCGTATGCCCGTCTTCCATTAGCCCAGGTTAGGTGCAAAAGAGTAGGACGTTAATCCCATTTCATTTCGTATTCTCATGAACGTTATCATCAACAACATCAATTCCAAACACTGTTTTTCAAAAGTTATAAATTATTATAAAAACTTTATTGCAAAAATGTACTGAATACCGAACAAATAGAATATACTGACATCATACGCAAAGTACCGAAAACAAACCTAAATATCGAAAAATCACTAAATACCGATAAAACAACACTAATAAGTAAAACGGTCCTAAGCTGCACCTAAAACATGCTATGTTGGACAGGCTAGGCCACGCATAAAAATTGTTGGGAACTCGAGATCACGTATAAAAATGATTGACACTACATATGTTGGTAATGGGTCACGGTAGGTCACGCATAAATATTGTAGGGCACGGACGGCAATTTCTCTTGTTTACACCGTTCATCACCGCATTTTCCTTAAGAACTAGTTATCCATATCCCCTGTCCACACGTACAACTCACTTTCGTTCTCGTTGCCTTAATGAATTGAATACGTCATACTAAGTCATCATCGGAAATCTCTGAAATCTCTTTATTCTATCGCAAGTAAATTAAGATTATTTAAATAATTAGAAACATAACTGAAATACTGTTTGTTAATGAACACTTGCTCGGGTGTCGACTTGAAGGGATATGACGAGGGAGCATTGTTCCCAGTTTAATTCGGACTGAAATCAAAGTAGGACCGAAAGTACATTTTGGTACAACTGAACGAGGTTACTGCCAATACAGTTTGATTCTATAAAACATTTGAAAATAATAGTACTAAATTAGAGCAAATCACACAAGGAGACGAGACGCCCTCACCCCTCAACCACGTGAATAAAAAAAGTCACTTAAGTCATCATAGACCGGAAGCCCACGGGTGTTAACCTAGCTGAAATATGTACCAATTATCACCTGTATGGTATCGATGCATGCCCATCTGGTATTATTAGAATGTAAATCTGCCGAGTATCTGGTGGTGATTGTGAACCACGTGAAAATGGCACAGCAGTGTACCTTACAGCTTAAAATATTACCCCTGTAGACATTTAAAAACTCCCTGACTGACAGACATTTAAAAACTCCCTGACTGACAGACATTTGAAAACACCCTAACAGACATTTCTAGTGGTGTTGTACCATCGACAAAGTTAAGGAATTGTCAGACCACAGCAATGCTTGATTGGCTGAAATATGTACTTCCTGAAGCTGCATGGAAGTTGTTCGGCACAACCACAGAGATCAGAAATAATTACTGTCAGACAGTTTTCGCGGTGGGTTACCCCTCACAGACAAGGTCAAAATAATCATAATGATAATGCATCGTGTATAGCGCTGGTACATTCAGTAAAACTGTTCAGTGGTGGACCGATCAATGTTTAAAACACTCTTTAAAAACTAAAACCCAGTTTAAAAGGCTAATGATTAAAACTTGATTAAAAGTCTTACTTTGGGATTCGTCTTAAAACTTGAAACAGAACTACTTTGTTTAATCGAAAGGGGGAATTTAATCCATTCTTGGGTGTGGGGGCGGGGGACAAACCAGGAGGCTGTTTCTCCAAATGTGTTTGTTTTGTGTGCTTGAGTTGTAGTTGATTTTATGACCCGATGGAACATTGAGGAATATATTTGCCCCTATATTGCCGCCACCTTCTCTTTAAACTTCTTCCTTTTATTTCCAGAAGTAAAGTTGTTAATATCCGTTTCACGCCTTAAGGAACCTTGTTGCATCGGTATTCCATTCTTCTTCAAATTTCTTCCATTGCTGCTTGACGTGCCGCTGAAAGAAGCTCCTGAGTGAGTCTATCATAAGCTTTCTGCTCCGTAACATTGGCAAGAGCTTCGTGTATTCTTGTGCATCGGTTATAGACCATGGAACCCTCTGCTAAAACACCAGCTTCAGTGGAGATGAATTTAACTTTGGTTTCATTGAGTATAGCTCCTAGCGCACCATCAAATGCAAGTTCTTTTAAAAGTTTGCAAGACGGATCAGCAGCACCAATCATTATCTCTATCACAACTGCATTATCTTTTGGAGACTTTGGGATTGCAGATGCCAAAACAAGTAAAGATTCAAAGCTGCCATCTGTGGGCGAGGAGTTTCATCGCATTCCTCGGTGGATGTGCTTGTGACAGTTTCCATTGATCTTGAGAACTTGGCTGCCTTTAGGAAATTACGGAACGCATTTCCTCCTGTTTCGACCTTCACGAAAGTGTTCTTCATTGAAATCGCATTGTTCCTCGTCACGCTCCAATATGTTCTGGTAGGCGTTGCCTTTCCATAGAGATTCTTAACATGTGCATCATTATTGTCCCACACGCATACAGTGGCCCGATCTGAGAAAGTTGAATTCCATCTGGAGTATCGCGTTCATTGAGTGACCATGAATAAGCCAATTCTGTTTCAAGCCCACTGGCTTCACTGTAGCTAATGCTGTGACCTGATCTGTTCAATATTTACAGAGCTAGCTTCGAAACAGTCAATGATGACATAACAAATCCATCGCAAGGCTTTCCATGGTTTAACTGTCCCCCGTGTTATGTTAAAAACAGCGTCTGATGCCATCGATGCCACCTATCGACCTATAGTCCTCATCGGTGCACCATAACACCGCTTAGAAGGCTCCAGATATGTGGCGCATTTATTGGAAGGTGCTAAACTGTGGCCAGATCAAGTATCAAAATTGGTCTTTGGCAACTTCATGATGAGAGAACAGGGGTAGAGAGCAGCCCATCTCAGCTTTCCATTTTCTTCATAATTCATCTGCTTCTCCGTGGGCGTTGAACCATAGAGGTAGTTAACATTTCCATGGTCAGCAAGTTGTACGCGCATTTGGTCAAAAAACTTGTGTCTTCCTGAGTAAACTCTGGAACCTGTATGAGGAAATATTGACATGATTACCACCGTTACTTACATACTCTGCTTTGTACTTGGTCAACAAAGATGACACCAACAAACATTTTCGAATTTGAATAACTTCCACGTTTATGAAGTGACAGAGGTAGAGAAATATTTTCTGTAGATGTCAATAGGGAGTTTACAACGGGGCCCGGGATTTTCGGTCTTGTGTCAGAATCCAAGTCTACTTGTGTCATTTACCTCTCTTGGCAAAGAATTCAAGATTGCCAAACATCAAATTCTTGAAATAATCATTTTTAGACCTGGAGGCCAGCTTCACTAGGCTTTTCTTTTTATCTTTCTTTTTCTCTTCTTACTACAAAAGATGCATTCCTCCTTCGGGATCAGAACAATCGGTGTCGTTTGGTCTCCTCAAAACTGAATTGTTGATAGATGGGTTGTATATTTTCTATCAACATCGGTGTTCCCAACCCTTCCAGTTGCCTTTCCATATTTATCACTCTCATGCGGCTTCGAAGAAGTGCGTTACTTATCGACAGGTTTTAAGTTCTTGTCTCCAATAGTCTTTTTGCATATTAAACAACTTATTTTGGTCTAATTGGAAAACATTATTACAAATTGGTTTGAAATGTGTTGACAAGTACCTCCTTTGTTTTTCTATTTCCCCCATGGAATAGCTATCTTCAAACGTTTGAATTGGAAGTTAAAAATGATATATGTGCCGATTTCTCAACTGGCAATTGTGAATTATTGGAATAATAGGATTATTCTTTAACAAGGTAGGACTGTTTAAATAGATACCATCTATTTTAAGGCTTTATTTTAATACATTTTAAAAATATAACTTAAAAAAAATGAAATTGTAGCTTTGTGCACAGATTATTCTCTCATACAGAAATACACAATGGTGAGTAAATATTCGAAACCTGCACAGGACCCAAAGACACCAAAGTTTTAACTCCTCCAGTTGGACTGCCATTATCAATATCTTAAACAACCAGTTTCCAGATTGTAAAACTTATAAACTATCCGCGTGCAGGAGTCACAGCGTATTACAGACAGATAAATAGGGCAACAAAGTAGTCTTTATTATCCCGGCCTGTCAATCAGACGGCGATGGTTGGTAGACTGGTTAAGCGAGAGTAATTTCAAAACATAAGCACGTAGCCTATTTTTTGCTCAAAAATGACCGGATGTTATGGACGACACTCGGAACCATTTTTCAGTGTATTATTGATGGATTGTTAAATGGTCATAGCTTTAAGTACAACATGGCCGTTTATCTGTCAAACAGATTTAAGGATTGGTATATATTTAAATATTGTGGTGTAAATTGTCGAGCTATTTGGAGATATTTATTTATGGTGGGGCACCCTAACACTGCTGGACCATTTCTTTGTGGTATATATGCCCAGAATCCAAACCATAACACCCACAACCACTTCCAGACTTACATTTTAATGGTACCAGATATGCATGCATTCATACCATATAGGTGAAAGTTGGTACATTTTTTCCACCTAGATTGACCCTCACCCCCTGGACTAAATGATCACGCGACATTGTCACAACCCACTGGTCTAAACCCCCAATCATGGCTGATGACACTAACTACAATTCAATACAACCACGTGCGCTGATCTACTTATCACAATCAAGCACATGAATAATTTACCCAGAAATAAGACATTTAGTTGTTCTGCTGTGCCTTACATTTCTTTTAATGTGTCTATTACGTCGATGTAAGATAATAATGCTACAGATAACATCCACTAATAACTTTTCTTCACTGAAATATTACTAATTCTGCCCAACAAATAATAGCACGACACTAAAGCACGCATTGGCATGACTCGAGTCGCCACGATACCGTCCGATTTGCGCAAACTCGTCGTGCCAATGCGGGAAGTACGCACTCCGCAAATCTAGGCAGATTCCGTAAACTACATCTAGCCTCGGCTGTATGACAGTAAGTGATATGTACCTACGCCCATACATTTGCGATGCGGCTACCGATTTACTTTAACAGGAAAACTTGACGCTATTACACAAATTGGCAACCTATTCGACTAGCGATCTATTCGACCGATCAAGCTGCAACCTGATCGTTGGAAACCTATTTAGAATAAAGACAACAGTCCACGTAACTCATCTATTTATCAACCAATAAAATCCAACGTTATGTCTATCAAATGAAAGTAGAATATATTATTTTTTATCCATTCCTTTAGCTCAGAATAGAAGTGTAATTTCGTCAGCTGGATCGGTCGAATAGGTCGCTAGCCAAATAGGTCGCCAACTTGTGTTCGGAATGGGCGCAGCCATGTTTCATCCGGGACCTTTAAAGTAGTTCCAATATGGCGGAATTCATCATACAGCCGAGTTTAGATTGTCCGAAATCTTCCGAGGTTTGCCGAGTGGGAAGTACGTAAACAATGTGCAAACTATGCGTCAACTCTTCGTGCCAGTTCGTGTCAATGTGGACAATGATGAACACTGATGGGCACGAAAAATCGTAACCAAAAGTCGTGCAAGTGTCAGTCTGGCTTAAGGATTCCATCAGGACTTTAAAACTTGAATACCACCAAGGTTCAAGCCAAAGTCATCTAGGGAAAACTCGAAGCCGTCAATGCTATTGGCTTCCTAATTCCTAAATCAATATAAGTACCACCAAGGTATCTTCAATGAAAAATAAAAACTATTACGTTAAATGAAACAAGAACACATCTGTCCACCCACCCACTGTCTAAATGACGAATGAATTGAATACAATATCATCGGCAAAGCCACGTGACGATCTAGTCCTGATCCTTTGTACAGTTTGTTTTGCATGGCGGGCACGGTACGTCTGCTAATATTACAGTGAATGCATTCCTGGGCTCTGGTACAGGGTATACCATTTTACCAGGAGGAGATGTCCTGACTTTCCTCTTCTTTCTTTGATACTTTCAAACGTGGCATATCCACGGTCGGTTGAACGCTGAACACCAAAAACTAAAAGAATCAAAAGCTGTCGAAGAATGGTTAATTTACAACTTGCATTGCGATGGTTTATAGCTAGGAAATGTTCGTAGTGCTGAATAGTGTAAACGGGAGAAATTTAAAAAAAAAACAACATAACCTATGACCCAGCTCGAGTTCCCAGACCCATCTACAGTACCAAACAAGTCTTGTGCGTGACCTAGCGTGATCCATAGCCATGCCAGGTTGTCCCACTATATCTGTGACCAAGAGTTCCCAACAATTTTAATGCGACCCACCAAATAATTTTTATGTGTGACCCAGGTTTTTTTTCGGTAATGCGTGCAATTGTTTCTTGTTCCTTTTTTTTTGGGGGGGGGGGGCGGTATTTAGAGATGATGTTTTTTCTAATGATAACATTGGCCTGTAGAGCATCCACAAGAATTATATAGAATTAATCAAGACGATCGTGAATCCTTTAAAATCAACAGACTTTTTTCGTTTCATCAACTTAAAAACTGTGTAACAATGTAAAATCATTCGAATGATATCTTTAGTCTGTAGAGCAACCACAATATATATCGAAGCGACGACAATATACGACTACATGTCAATGTGGGCGTAGATAAATTATTGTAAAAATGTTTTTATTGTAAGGTTGTTCACTCTACACTCAACTTGACTTGCAAAATCGAGTATTTTTTTTTTTTTTTTTTTTTTTTAAGAAATAATTTTATTGCTAATGAATACAATAACGGAAGGCAATTTTACTCATTAAACCGATATCAGTTTAGTCCTATCATCCAATTGGGGATTGGGTGATCTATTTGCCTGACAAATGCGCGTTAGCTCACAGGGTCAAGGCGTTAGAGTCAAGTAGTGTGGTTTCCATTTCCCGTTTAACGTAGTAAGTGAGATCGTCTGTCCAACCTCGTTGGTTTTCTCCGGATCTTCCGGTTTCCTCTCACTGTTAAAGGCCCCTACGCGCAAACCATGTGTTGGTCACGAAATGACCAAGTTCGTGTTGATCGAATTCTAAATAAGATTAAGAGTAGATGGTAGGGTCGATATCCAGCCATAATTCACCGCAAAGCAAACTGCGTCTCCTTCTTCATTAGCGCTCTTGGTTAGAAACGTAGCATGCTAAATTCTGTCAATTCATAAATACTGCGTATTATCTATTTCGTAGACACTATTAAACATCGGGCCATCACACCAAAAGGAACACCGAGTGACCCTCAAACTACTAAGAAAATAAATAATTACAATAATTTACAGTTGTAAGGAGCTATATCAATAAATACACAGAAAAATATATTGCTATATATTAAAAACGGGACGTAAGAACAAATAAGAGAGTAAATTAAATGTTTATTTGTATTTTATTAATATCTGTAGTTTATACATATACTTACATACTAGTATATTATATTTACTATCCAATCTGATTGAAACACAGATCCTATTTCGTTTCATTTTATATAGTTCAAAATTTCGTTTTACTTGTCTTTACTAAATTACCAGCATTCTGGATGAAGCAAGGGATTAGTCAGTGAAAGCTATGTTACGATGAGTTCTTGGTGTGCGAAGCAGAAACTGTTGGTAAATCACTAGAAACGTCATCGCTGATTGATTAATCAATTTTTGACGTCATAGGGCCAAAAGCCACTCATACGACCCCTGACGCGACTTTCCAGTGCAACCGGTCAGGTCTTCATGCAGTGTACGCCGTCCAAAGAATAGAAAAACGAAACGAAATATAAATCTGTATTTTGATCAGATTGTATCAAATCGTATCACATAGTTTCAATTTGAGCATTTTTAACATGCCAGCAGTCCCCAACAACGAGGCCGATGTCTTCCGCCGTACTTCCAATATAAACAGATGACACATATTAATTAATTATTGCACACTTATCTTTATGAAAAGTTTTGAGCAATTAACCTGATTATGTATACTTAAAACGTTGGACGTTAAACCCCATTTCATTCATTCATTATACTTAAAAATGTTGACAAATTTATTCAAGGTTAGACCGGGATCTAGGATTTTGTCGAGGAGGGGGGGGGGGCACACATGGGAGCAAAAGGAAATATGTTGCAACCTTGGGTTGCTTGGGCGGAAACGATGCAAAAAATCATGTTTATATCATCTAATAAAGAGCAGATATGTGAAGTACAACAGTAACAAAGCAAACGAAAATGAAAATCAACTATGCCATTGCCCCCCCCCCCCCCCCCCCGTGCCTGGAGGTATTAAAGTACCTGATAGTGAAACTATGCGCGACGTTCCATCACTCCCCAACAGTAAGAATCAAAGTAATCTTTCCAAAAGCATCTACCAATGAAATTGTTTAGCTCGGTCTAGATATATCATGACATTCACATAATGATCTATACCAGGTTTTAAAATTCCACCGCAATTAAAAGCAGGGTTGTTATGTTTCAAAATCTTGACCAATAAAATTGTCTATCGCTACATAGCTTAAGCAGACAATTTTCGGCATCATTGACAGGGGAGAGTAATTGTTTTCTAATGAAATGATCAGGAATGGGGTTTAACGTCCTACTGTTTTGCACCTAACCTGGGCTAATGGAAGACGGGCATACACCATACAGTGTGCTATGAGGGAAATTTTGCCCGGGCAGCAGCGCTACGGCCTACTCTTATATCGAATTCCAACTGCCAAGGGATCTTTTACGTGCGCTCCAATGTGTACACGGGACCTCGATTTTTCGTCCCATCCGAACGACTGGGCATCTGTCCTTGTCAGGCCCTCTTTCTGCATCACTGACAAGGGGAAATCATAATTGTTTTCTAAACAAAATAAAGTGTGACGAACAGACGAAATGAAATGGGGGTTAAAGTCTTACTGTTACGCTCCGACGGGGCCACTGAAAGCTGACAGCGTCGCATAAGACCTACTCTTTTTTTTTATCGAATTCCAGTTACCAGGGTATCTTTTACGTGTACGCCAATGTTTACATTGGACCTCGGTTTTTCGTTCCATCCCAACGACTAAAAAACTGTCCTTGCCAGGCCCCCGTCCTGCAGCGCTGACAAGAGAAAACCACGTCTGAAAGTCTTGTGAACTTTCCCGTCCAACAACGGAAGCATACTTGTGACCTCCATGCTAACGAGCCAGTGTGTCACCCGGCTAACCATCGCGGCTCCTCGCGGACAAACAGCCGGGTGGAGAGAGAGAGAGAGAGAGAGAGCGAGAGAGAGAGAGAAAGCGGGTTTAATGCCCACTCGACCCAAACCAATATAAAAAAAAAATTTTGAAATAGATTATATTTACAAATATTCAAAAATAAAAAATATACAGGGATTATTTTTTTGCCGTATCGCCTGTACAATTAATTAAAAAATGATTATGCATATATAAGATAATATTATAGCAAATTTTGATGCATTAACCAGAATCAATTTGAGCCGATCATTTCGTCATTATAGGATAACATAGAGATCAGATAATACAAAATGGCTGCTCGAATTGAAGCTCAGTATTAAAATTATTTGATATCATTTGTTTTTAAATCCTCTAAGATTATTATTACTTTTAATCAGCTATTATTATTCACGTTAAGACCTTCAACACTGAATTTTGATCTCATCAATTTTACAACAACGTAAACAAAGGAAAAAATATATTTTTACATTTCACAAAATGGCTATATATATATATTATATTGTACGTATGTCTAATTTATAAGGTAGAGGGGGCAAGCAACACTTTCTTTTTTAATCAGGAATCAGTTGCATTACTAATTAAGAAATTCGATAAACAAAATTAATTAGACAACAATGTCGTTTATAGTGATTGATATTAGCCATTATTTGAATGGAGCCGTTTATACTAACTGCAACCGCGGCCGAAGTTTTGTTGGCGCCGAAGACAACGAGCCGAATTTTTTGGAACAGTTGGCACGAAAGATTTTTATTAGCAAATCAGAGTGTGGGGTCATGAGGCACACAGGGTCAAAAATCGTCAAATGTGCCAGTGTTATTTGTCAATTTCATGGGTTTTGCAGATTCGCGTGAAACGACGCGATGGCCAAGAGATCAAAATCGCGATCAATATAAACGATCGCATTTGATTGGTTAACTATTATTTGAACGCGGTCGGTTATACTAAGGCGAACGCGACCGACTCTGAGCGGGTGATTGGCTACAGAGTGCATTTTGAGGACCAGTTTTTGATTTGCAATACATGGTCAAATCGTAAATTACATTTTCGAATTTCCGCCTGCATCTCGGCCTCCATTCAGGTACGAACGGTGATTCACAGTGGTCACTTTCTCGTTTGTTTGTGAGCTCAGTATAAATTTAATAGCCTACATGAACTAAATGAAAACATACATCTCTACTAAATGAAATACTACATTTAACTAAATATATTAAAGCAATTTAATACCAAGGATGAAAAAAGATAAATTTAATTGAACATAGTCCCCCTATTTAGATATTAGATATCTTAATTATAATCGGATCGGGAAACAAGCACAGCTTATGTAATGCGTTTAATATCAAATATTGCATATTGGGATCATTCACAGCCTAAGTAACGTCAAAACATATTCCGTCCTACGTGCACCCAGTGTCGGATTATCATTTCCTAGGTCCCCGTTTCCCACAAACGAAGTTGTATAGCAAGGAATATTATATTTTGTAGTAGAAATGAAATGAGGTTTAACTGGTCAGCTCCGACTGGGCTAATGAAGACAGGTATACGACATACAGTGTCAAGGGGTCGATTACGTGCACGCCATTGTGTACACGGAACCTCGTTTTTAGGTCCTTCCGCACGACTATGCATATGCTTTTTTGGGGGGGGGGGTCACGTGGCTAAGTGGGTAAGACGCTGGCTCGCTAGCCTGGAGGTCGGGTGTTCGATGCCTGCATTGGCCGAGAAGTTCATCTCGATTTTCCGGCGTGATTTCCTCTTGTCAGTGATACAGAAGGAGGACCTGACAAGGACAGCTGCCTAGTCGTTCGGATGGGACAAAATACCGAGGTCCCGTGTACACATTGGAGTGCACGTAGACGATCCCTTGGCAGTTGGAATTCGATACAAGAGTAGGCCGTAGCGCCGCTGCCCGGGTAAAATTTCCCTCATAGCAAACTGTATGGCGTATGCCCGTCTTCCATTAGCCCAGGTTAGGTGCAAAAGAGTGGGACGTTAAATCCCATTTAATTTCATTTCATATGACTTTGTCAGGCCCCTGTCCTGCATCACGACCAAGTAGAAAACACCCGGGAAAATCTAGATGAACTTTCTAGGCCAGTGCGCAGGGTTCATAAACGCGACCTCCATGATAGCGAACCAGCGTCTCACCCACTTAGCCGCTATGATCCCCACTGATCCCCACTTTGCAGTAAGTTTACTATAAATATAATATAGAATATTTTAATTTAAAAAATTTGCGAGAATTTACAATTTGGGCCAAATTCCGACACTGGGTACACTTTAGAACTCTGGGGTCTGTTTCACGAAATGTTAACTAAGATAAAATCCAAGTTTTAGGAATTTTATTAGATAGATAAGATTGATTTTAGTTAAGATTTCGACAAACAGGGCCCAGATTTTAACATAATACTTAAATCATAATAATGCGCACATTAGGGGTATATATGACTTTTAGTATAAGATGCTACACTCTCTTCCATTTCAATAAAAAAAAAATACAGATACCGTTTCCAGGTAAAGCAGTTTAACGAAAGTCTACTTGGTTGGCAAAAGGCACAAAGCAGTATAACAAACAAATAACAAAAACATAAAAATACATCATGAACACTGCAAATCATACACAAGGGAGACAACTCTGAATTATGTTACACAAATGCATAGCCTGCCTTTAAATTAATGTGTAAATTATTTACAAAATGAAACAGCTTACACTTCTCGGTCTGTCCCCAAAGTTATCCTATAAAATTGAATACGATTTGGTAACAAGCGACAACAATATCCAGTGGACGAATTAGAAGGAATTGAACGCGAATTGTAGCCTAATTAAGTTGACTGTTTATGGGAATTTATAAAGCTGATTTTTGTATTTATTTACAATAGACGTAGAAATACTGTGTACCCACCAACATTAAAGATGCACTATGCAACAGCAAAATTTGTCTATCTATCTTTAGAAATATAGCAAGCCTATAATCGACTCTATAGACCACCCAATGGCGGTGATATAAACATTTAATGATTTAATTTAAAAATGATGAGTCGTGACAAGAATGGTTGCTACGATAATAAACAATCATTACAACATCTTGTCAAAACGTCTAAACAGTGATATATTTGCTCAGAATAAAGTAATTTTCAATATATTCATTTTGCATTATCTGTCATTGAAATGTTACAGAAAGAGCGACCAACCCGTTATCCAAAATGTACATAATGCACCTTTAATGAACGTGGGTTTTTATATATCACGCATACAGATATTAGCTATTTTTTCTCTTTATATGCTTCGGCTTTAGTAATGAGATGCTCGTAAACATGATTATATTTGGCCTTTTGTAGACATGTTAAAAATTTCTGATAGGCATTCGGTCCCGAATGAAAGAGGAAGTCGATACATTTACCCATTCCAACATTTCGTCCCTTCTTTTCTTCTGCGTTGGTGACGGTGGTTACCTCGTCTTCCGTTAAAAGCCCTTCCTGAAACATATCGCGTACCAAGTCCTTAGCACGTACCTCCTCTGTTAAATAAGAGAATTCTCTTTGCAATATGGTTCTTTCTGGTTCATTTAGACTACCCCTCTCTTTTACTCCCACAGTACTTAAATCTGTTTCTTCTAAGCGTCTAATTACATGACGGTAACTTTTCCTTTCTAGTCCTTTTAAAAATTCCCCATAGGCCTCCCGACCCGAATGGACTAAAATATCTAGAAAGCACTCCATCTTCTCTCGGCGAGTGGCCTTGCTGTTTATTTCGTCTAGGTCATCTTGGTCGAAAATCTGTGCAGAGAACATTGCATCCGACAGTCCATGATCAGGGGAAATTTCATCCAATAAAAAAGTACGGTTACACTGTAGTTTCTTCCTTCCTTCTTCGTCCATCCGGCCCCGGGCGATCTTAGACATTCTGAAAATAAGAAAGGATTAAATTTGAAATATTCATTAAAATAGATAAATGTATTAGAGACTATATTCTACTCGAACGAACAAGTCAGGGGGCGGCCGAATGGTAAGCACGTGCGCTTTGTATCATAAGGTTGTCACTGAGTCAACTTGCGTGGTTTACATTCCGCGGTTGTACGTGTGAAGGAGTAGAGAGCCTGTTCAATCTCTGTGTGTGTTGCGGGGGGGGGGTGATGGTCGAATGTATGTGATCTGGTGGTTTAATGTCCGCTTCCACATAAGTGATATCGCAGACTAAGTATAGGATACCCGAAGCTTCTTCATGTTTTAGAATATGATTTTGCAATCTTTCCAATTGCGGCCTTAGGCCATGGAGTAGGGTTAGTGGGAAGGTCTTCCCTTTATTTAATAATAAAAACAAATTGTTTGGCAGTTGTTTCTTCTAATTTCTGGATTGGTTGATGTCATCTTTGTGGGACCCGTCTTATCATGGTCTTCCTTTGCTCAACTATCCTATTCTGCATATTTGGTGTCTTTTTTGAGGTATAGTGTTTAGATGCCGAGCCCGTCTGATCGCGACCCTCTCTTACTCCACTATACTACTACTTTTAGTAGGAGTCATCTGTGTGTGACTTTGTGTTTAGGTTCCAAACCCGTCTTATCGCGGCTCCCCCTTACTCAACAGTCCCACTATGTAGGTTTTTGATCTCTTTTTAGCGGAGTAGTGTTTAGATGCAGAATCCGTCTGATCGTGACTCTCCCTTACTCCACTATCCTGCTAGTTTACTTATATTTCCTATATGTAGTTTAGTGTTTAGATGCCGAGCCCGTCTCACTGTATAATACAGTGTTCCTTAAATGACATTTAGAAATAGAGGTAGACTATTCATAATAACACAACTTCATAGATTTACTACTTCTTGGTTTATTACATGCAACGTTTCAATACCCTTACAGGTATAATATAGTGATTGTTATCCATAGAACTGTGTTTTGTATTATATTATGATCAATCGCTAAATGCCATTCAAAGATTATACTCGTACAAAATGTTGTTAATTCTAATCCAGTGGATAAATTTTAAGCATGCCGTGTTCTTAAAATGTGTAGTGTGTGTGTGTTGGAGATGAAATAAACTGAAATAACATAGGGTTTAGCGTCCTGCTGTTCTGCTCCGACTGGGCTAATGAAGACGGGCGGACATACACCATACAGTGTGCTGAGTGAAATGCTGCCTTAACAGTGGCACTATGCCATTCTCTAATTACATCGAATTCCAACTGTCAAGGGATCTGTTACGTTCACGTCAATGAGAACACAGGATCTCGGTTTTCGTCAGACCCGAACGACTATAGGCTAATTTGTCCTTTATTATACCCCCCCACACACACATCAGCAATAGTCATCCTCGTGCATGCATGTGTGGGTTATGTCTAAATATTAAGGTCACGGGGTTGTTTCAATGCGGAAATAGTTGTTTTAATGTTCGATAATAATGGCCGATTATGATGGCCTGTAAGTGTCAGTTTGTAATCTAATCCATCTGCATTATGTTAGTGCGCCCTCATTATGTCCTAGGCTACTACCTTCCTATGGTTGATGTTGTTAAAACTGGCAAATATAGGAAAGGCCCCAGATTTAATTTTCTACCCTCTCGACATAAAGTTATTATTATCATTACGCGGCTAGTTTTAGTTTCGATACGGAAATATTTGTTATAATTTTATTATTGGATATTTCACCGGTTTGGAAAGACCTATCAATGGAAACATTATTCGCATATGTAAGCGGGTTGTCTACCTCGGAATGTGAGTAAGTATTTCTTTAGCACGTAAGAATAAGCAGAGGCATCATCGTTTTCTTATTACTGGGGTTCTTGTCCAAAGTTATTAATAGAGTTATCTCCCTTCGTAGCCATTTGTGGACGAATTTCCCTGAACTAAACCGTGACAACGTCAAACAATCACATATATAGACGAAGCATACATGCTAAACGACGTAAGAATATGCAAGATAAAACTGATGCCTATTTAACACATCATCTGACTGAGCTTGTTATAGAACCGCGTCGCCATCGTCAACAAACCGGTAGCTTAATACTGTTACGTCATGTGAACAACTATTTAACCTAAATTTTAATCCGATTTTACACCGGTTTGTTTTTAATCATATCGAATCCTCTACACCTCAAATTGTTACATAAGTTTGGATATTGACCAATGTTAAACAAGTTAGCCTACCTGGGGAATAGCTGCAGACATAGACCACCACAATATATATTAAAACTGTCGTGTGCTACACACGGCTCGATTCGCTAGTCTATAAATAGCATACGGAAGACCTACTTTGCCATGGTATAGCTAGCTTATACATAATGTAATCGAATGACACAATTTCTTCAATACCTACACATCGTAAAATCATTCATAATATCTCCAACTTTTTAACAAGGTTTAATACATACGTGAAGTATAAGTTTACTCTCCAATAATAACCTTAGTAGGCCTATAGCCGTATAATATATTTTTTCAGCGCTCGCTATGGGATTCGACCACAACTTTTTCTCTCCATTGATGCTGGCATTAAATCCTAGAAATTAAATCAAATGTAACGCATTTGTAAAATCCCACTGTCACCCCCAGTTGGCATGCACTATGATAACAGTCTCTTATATTGGACTTACCAATAATCCCCGAATCATTTGGCCGCCAATATATCTTTACACAGCTTTGTTCAACAAGGGGATTTCCCGCATTCGGTAGTATGCGTCGATCTCGGCACGCGCAGCTGCCACTATGAGTCGTGGGTATGCCCGATTACTTCATCTACAGTCCGTCCAATAATCAGTCAAATTTAGCAATAATGATCGTCAAATTACATAATTTGACACAATTTTACATGAACAAAAGTCAAAAATTGGCATGTAAAAAGTAAAACAAGAGGATCTTGCTGGCTAAGTATCTAATACATAATTATCTATTTCATCATTGGTAGCTTGTCTGTCTTATCACACCAGGTGCTGTATATGACGTTAACCCTAATTAAGGCGAATTTCCTGTGGTCGAGATCCAAATCAACATTAAAATATTGTTTTCGGATCGAGAATGTGCCATTTAAGACTTATTGTTTATTCGATTTACACTTGGTCGTGACCTTATAATGATTGATGTCGTGTCAGTTATTTGCTTAGGCCACTATTGTTTATATCTGATTCCATCCAAAGGTGAGAATCAAATAATATGCTGTTTTGATAAGGATGGCTCAGAGATCCAGATGTTGCACTCGGGAAACCTCGACAGATTCCGGAACCGACACCAAGTCTCGGCTGTATGACGAATTCCACCATATAGGAACTACTTTAAAGGTCCCGGATGAAACAAGGCTGCACCCATGGTGTTTTGTTGGGTTTTTTTTTTTTGTTTTTTTTTCTTTGTTTTGTTTTTTTTTTTTGTAATAGCGTCAAGTTTTCCCGTTAGAGTAAACCGGTAGCCGCATCGCAAATGAATGGGCGTAGGTGCATATCACTTACTGTCATACTGCCAGGACTAGATGTAGGTACCGGAATATGTCGAGGTTTGCCGAGTGCCAGATGTTGATCATCGTAATGTGCAAAAATTGCTCCGAAATTATTTAGCGTGTGACTATTTGACAACAAAACTCATTCCATTTTACTAGGCAGTTCAGATTGACAAATAACTTTTAAGTTAGTGATGATATATATATAGGGTAGATCAAATGCCAAGACAATAAAGAAAAAATTCAAATATTAATTTCATCACATGATGCGTAAAAAATGAAATGTAACGTTATACCCTTCTGCGCCGTCTGGGCTAATGATCCCGGATATACGTCATACAGTGTGCTATGTGGGAAATTGTGTCCGGACACCTGTTCCAAAGACTTATCTCCTAGTTGAAGAAATGATTCGAATTTATCCGAGGGGGAAAAAGTTCAGGCGATAAATTTCAGTAATACACGTTACATCTGCATACTCTTGAAAACAACACAAACTAATAGTTCAAACTCTTTATGTTGATATCAAATAACTGTATTATACTAAAATCTATCTTACATATGTATTCACAAATGGTTCCGAGGAACTAATTAACAGGATATAAGTAGAATTCTGAAGGGTTTTATCTCTGAACTATAGAAATCAACATTGTCATCAACAGAAATTGGATGGGCGACTTAGCAGAAAAGATAGCGGCAAAACACAGCCTAATAGTCATGCGCTATACAGCGGGTAAAATATTAGCGACATCTCATTAAAGGGACAATCCTGCAACTTAGGACAATAACAATTAACACTAAACTTTAAAATATATTAAACTAATCAAATATTCACAACAATCCTCCCAGGGAAAACTTGGAGTGTACTTAGTAACAATAGAAAGTAACTTAAAGGACAATATTGGTGCCAGTCATTATCACATATGTGATAGAACTGATTAAACACTTTCCAAATATCATATTATCACAGAGATCATCGCTACCATAGAGGAGTAATAAAGGATTCACGAATCGGAAGTGACGAACGCCAAAGGAAAACACGAGTTATTCCTCTATATAACAAACTGAAGTGACTAATGATAACAGATACATGGGCGAATATCTGCTCACTAATAATTCCCTCGAAGACCTAAAGTTGCTGTGTGACGCTGTGAGAGAATATCTTACAATTCATGAAAAGAATTGACTGCCACTAGATAAGAGAACAGGAAAGAAAAACAGATTAAAAGTCCGTGCATTACCATGTTTTTATAAGGTAGGGGAGACCGTGACACATTGAACCACCATGGATATATCCTTTATAAATAATACTATACAACCCAACACTATACAGATGTGAGATAACTTCTTAGACCCATTTCTCCATCAATAAGCCACATGCTGTCAATTATTTTCTTAGGCAGTGGATTTTTCAAAAAAGCGCTTAAAAGAGAAAAATTTTCCATACATGTTAACTTCTTAGCCTACGAAATTCTTGTACTTAAGTTCATAGATGTCTAATCTATGCAATCCAGATAAAGCGGGGTTTGATCCACATAAGAGGGCATATTGCTTTTTTTTTTAATTTTTATCATGAAATAAAGAGATCTTCTAATAAAAACATTTGATATGAAATGAGTACAAACATGTATGTGAACAAAGCGGTTCAATGTGCCCCGGTCTCCCCTATAGAATGAATAAAAACAAGGGGTTGTACGGAGTATTTCTATTTTTCCCGTGTTCTCTTATCTTATGACACTTAATTACTTTATTGTATCGTCAGATAACCTCTTGCGGTCCCATATAACAACTTTTTGTCTTCGAAGGAATTATTAGTGAGCAGAAATTCGGCCGTTTATCTGTCATCACTCTTCACTTCAGTCATTCACATAGAGAGATAACTCGTGTTTTCCTTTTGCGTTCGTCACTTCCGATTCATGAATCCTTTATTACTCCTGTATGGTAGCGATGATCTCTGTGTTAATATTATATTTGGAAAGTGTTTAATCAGTTCTACCACATATCTGATAATGACTGGCACCAATATTGTCCTTTAAAGCTAAATGCAATACTACAAAAATCGCATTGCTTCTAAAACTGGGCAACATTTTTGGAACTGATCGTTTATAGTCTCCTGAGTTTGTATGCACTTTCACATTACGCACTACACGATCAGATCCCGGATACACCTCAATAATACGTGCAAGTTGCCACTTTCCACGAGACACATTTTAATCTGCTAGTAGCACAATATCATTAATCTGTAATTGACGCTCCTTTCTCTGCCAGTTAGATCTTCTCATTAAGGTTGGAAAATACTCTTTTACTAATCTAGTAAAGGTTCGCGACACAATTGATTGAACAAATTCAAAGCGTTTATGTAAATTCTTGGTTTCTTGAAACGGTCCTTGAGGAATTTCTGTAGTTGCTCTCCCAAGAATAAAGTGGTTTGGTGTAATAAGTTGAAAGTCATTTGGATCACTTGAAGAATAAGTAATTGGTCTGCTATTGACCAAACATTTCACTTCTGCAAACACAGTTGACATTTCATTCCATGATAATGTCTGGTCTCCAACTGAAATTTTCAGAGCACTCTTTATTTGTTTTATTAAACTTTCAAACATACCGCCTTGGTGTGGGCTTAAGGGGGTATTGAATTTCCAGCAAAACTTGTGAAGCATAGCAAAGTCTTCGATTTGTTTTTTACCCTCCTGGACTAAATGCTTTAATTGCTTTTGTGCCCCAACAAAGTTAGATCCATTGTCCGAAATAAAAACACTTGGCCATCCATGTTGTGCAGCAAATCTCCTCAAGGTGTGTAGGAAGGTGTGGGTAGACAAATTGTCCACGATGTCTAAATGTATAGCTCGAACAGTAACACAGGTGAAAATAACACCCCAGGCTTTTGTTCCTTGATACATTCAAATTAAATGGGCCAAATAAATCCACTTCTGTTACAGAAAAGGGAGGGGAAAAGGGTTTGAGTCTGTCTGCAGGCAAATCAGCCATCAGAGTAGAATGGACAGGTTGACGCAGTTTTCTGCATACGACACAGTTTCTAATTATACCTTTAACAATACATCTGCCACGCACTATCCAGAATTTTCTTCTGATGTCACTTAAAGTTCTCTATGAGCCACAATGACCATTTTCCACATGACAGTCTCGAACAATGAGTTTTGGAATATAACAGTCTGGAGATAAAAGAACAGGATGAATCTCACTGTATTCTAATGGTGATTTTCTTAAGCGACCACCGACTCTCATAATTCCATCCTTCTTAAATGGAGCCAAGTCACGATAACGATTTTCCCAATCTATAAGTGAACTCTGAGCATGGATAATCAATAGATTTTCTGCTTTTTGGATTTCCTCTAGCTGTAGAACTCGTTCAGTTGGATCTGATCTCTTACGTAGTTTATCAACAAAACATAAACAGTATGCAGTAACTAATTTTGGCCAACTGGAATATCTCCCTATGTCAATAAAATTATCAGACTTGGACACTTGACATAAAGTTTGGGTATTTTTAATTCCAATTCTGTATTAGACTGGTCATTATGTGTCTCTACAGGCCACTCAGATTCAGGCTGATATGAAAAGTTTGGACCATTCATCCACCTATCATAAAGTTTTTCAACTGGTATGCCTCTACTCAGATCATCTGCAGGATTAAGACCACTAGGAACATATCTAAAACTTGAATTATCCCATGTAGCTTGAATCTCAGCCACTCTCACTCCGACGAATGCCTTTAATGTTGCAGATTCAGAGCGAAGCCAAAAGAGTACGACTTGCGAATCTGACCATATTATTACTGACCATATTATTACTCTGCTAGGTTTATTCCTGAACTCATCAAAAATAGTTTTTGCCAATCGAGATGCTATTAATGCAGCCATGAGCTCTAATCTTGGGATGGTTGTCTGATGAAGGGGGCAACTCTTGCTTTAGCTGAAATTAAACATGCCTGAGACCCTCTGTGTTTATTCCATAACAAGTATGCGACTGCTCCATAAGCTAAAATACTTGAATCAGCAAAGACGTGAAGTTCTGGTAAACCAGTGGCATCTTTAGGCTTTATACATCTTGGAAACGCAACAGTCTTCAGTTGTACAATCTGGGTGAAAATGTCATTCCAAGTTTCTCTGATTTCATCCGGAAGTATATCATCCCAATCATAGGACTTCAATCTCCATATGTCTTGAATGGCTATTCTTGCTCTTATTGTAACAGCTGTGGCTAACCCCAAGGGGTCATAAAACATTGAAATTTTAGAAAGTACACTTCTCTTAGTAAACTGATCAGCAATAATGTCCTTCACAGAAAAACTGATAATGTCAGACTCAGAATTCCAACCAATGCCTAATGCTTTTGTATTTGTGTGTCTCTCTCCATCTAAATTAAAATCTAAAGATGAAATATCATGCAGGTTGGCACTCTCTCTGATAACAGAATTGGTTAAATTTTGACAAACTCTCTGTGATGAACAAAACCATTCCTTTATTTTAAAACTAGCTGATTTTAAAACTGTTTCTAACTGGTTAATACATTCTACAGCTTCTTCAGGTGTAGCACATGAATGAATTAGATCATCCATATAACGATCAAGTTGCAGAATATTAGCGGCTTCCGGAAATGTCTCTTTATTCTCCTCTGCAATACGTAACATGACAAAACTTGCCATGGCTGGTGAAGGTTTATCTCCAAAAGTCACTCTTAATAGGCGAAATATTGCTGGTTCAGCTGACGAATCAAGATTACGCCAAGGAAGCGATGTACATGAGTATCTTTCTCTTCCAAGCAGATTTGAAGGAACATCTTAGAAATATCCCCAGTGAATGCTATGTTGTTTTCTCGGAAACGTATCAGAACTCCAAGAAGATTACCAATTAGGCTAGGGCCCTTACACAGAAGTGAATTTAAGGATACACCATTGACTGGACTTACTGGGTCAAAAACCACTCTCAATGGGGTATTGGGCTTATCAGGTCTGTAAACTCCATGATGCGGTAGGTAGTAAACAGGAAATTTACAGTTAGCTACTTTCTCTGGTTCAACTTTACACGCCCAACCATTTTTCTCATAATCATTTTATAACTTCATTATACAGCTCAGCTTTCACTGGGTCTCTTGAAAGTTGTTTCTCTAAAGACAATAAACGTTTCTCTGCCATAATATAATTATTAGGTAGTAGGCTAGGGTCTTTCTTCCAAGGTAGGCCATTAGTGTAGCGATCTGGAGTTAGATTACATGTTTCATTAAAGACTCTCAAAGTATGTTTATCATCTAATGATAATGGTGAAATAGGGCAATTACAATCAGGTGCGCGTACTCCTAGTATTTCAAGTCATAAAACTGTTGCATGTTTATCTTCCCAACAAAATTTACAGAGCATAATGGCATGGGTTTAATGTTTTTCTCTGGTCCTATCACATACCACCCTAGTTTACTTTTCCTGACCCAAAGGTTCAAAGGGTAAACCTTGGCTGATCTCTTCTTCTGCATGAAGATGGCTGTACTGGACACCCAATATGATATCTATGTCTCCACATTCCTGAACGAAGTCAATATCTCTCAAATGATCAAAGGATTTCAACCAGACTTTATCTAACTCAGGAACACTGATTACAGTTTCATTAATTTCGTGGACCTCAATTTCGTACTCTTCACCACCATCTAAGGATGAAATAAAGAATTTTAGTCTTCTGCTATATTTCTGTTCAATGCGTTTTCCACCAACTACTGCCAAGTTTAATTGCTCAGACCGACCTTGAAGTCCTAAACTTCTGGAGAACGGAGTCCGGATTAATGTTGAAGCTGCTCCACTGTCCAGTAAAAGATTACTCAATCGATATTTACCATTAAGTGACCGCACTTTAACTCGAAGTACAGGAAGCATTCCTGCTCTATCGAGGGTTGACACTCCACTGGAAATAGGTGGATCTATATGTAGAAGTTGATTGTGTATACGTGTACACCCATTTATATTACATGATTTCTTCTTACGGCAATCTCTTGTTATATGTCCCTTATTTAGACAACAAAAACAAAGTCTAAGTTCTTTAATCTTCGCAACCTTTGCATCATACGAAAGACTCTTGAATGTTGCACATTCAAAAACTCTGTGGATTGAACCACAAACTGGACATAAATAATCAAATGTTCTCCGTGTGGAATGTACTGCTCTCCCTGAATTCTGTTGATTACGTGGGAATGATTTATAAGCACTGTCACACTTATTAAATGTTTTAGCTATATCACCAAAGTCAGGATCAAATAAACTTCTCACTTTTCTCCTAACAAAGTTACTAATGTGTTCAATATTTGGAACTTCTCCTTTCTCTCTAATGTCGGTCACTTTATTCTTCCACGACTCTATCAATGGATCTGGTAAGTGTTTTATCAAAGTTGGAAGGTTCTCACTGGCATTAATGTCAGCCTCATATTGATCTGCTTGTGTGGCTATGCAACCAATAATGTCCATCGATAATTCTCTGAGTTTATTTCTATCACCGATCATCAGTTTAGCGCCCCGCGTCAGTTTGCCGATATATGTTCTGGCTATAACACTTCGTTGGCCGAATTCTTCCTTCAAGGTCTTTAAAGCTGTAACGTACATGATACCTTGATTCCCCATACCAGCTATAACTCGACTTGCTTCACCCTCAAGATGCATTTTCAATTGTATCATTCGCATATCATCGCGTAGATGAGATTTGTTGTGAATGTGTATTCTGAATTTGTCAATAAACTCAACATACGTTAAAGGATCACCATTGAATTTAGGAATTTGAACAGATGGAATGTCACGACTGGCTTCTAATTTCAACAATGCTTCAGCTACTGACAAGTCTTTCATTTCACATGATAGGTTAGTCTCTGTGAATTCATGTAATTCATCTATCCAAGAATCTACAGACTGTAACATTTCATTACTACGCAAGTGTTTATGGGGTGGCTGATTGTTCTTAAACACACCTGGTTATGGGGGTCGTTGACGTATATCAGGATGATTATCTGGTGGTGAAGTGGTTGATAAATTACTTGCAGGAACATTAGATGATGACGGAGTTATCTCATTCTGTGCTTCAAGTGGTGACTCGACAGAAGTTTGTATGATAATTTCCTTACTCAGGCGGATTAACATTGACAGAAGGGGTTGAAGTGTTAGACTCATCATTTGAAGATTTCTCTGTTAAACTTTGATTATTGTCTAACGATTTAATATAATCTTCTAACTCTTCCTCAATGCTAAATATATCGGAAATTAAGTCATCATCCCACTTATCCAGCCTTACTATTTCTGATGCAGGAAACAAATTATAAAGACTATTATTCATATCTCTTACAGTGTCAGTGTCTCTCTTTATTTCACTCAGTTCCTTTTTAAATCTTCGGATATTTTTATCTTTATTACGAATATTTTCTCTCACTCTTTTGATGGCTCTCGTGATTCTACCTTTTAATATTTTTCTTCTATTTCTATTGTCTTTTAACTTTGGTGTAAGCTACCCATATTCTTATACCGAAATCAAATATCAAGGGTTCTTTTAGACGTAAAGGACTTTCCGTATTGGACCCCCCCCCCCCGCCCCTACACACACATACTTACCGAAATACAAACTGCCGTTTGTAACAGATTTTTTTCACATTCAGTTTAAGAAGACAAAGCTTTACCGAAAACCTTTTGAGCTCAAAATAAGCTATAGTTTTGAACATATTCTTTGAAATTTGGTGTGTAGTAGCGTGACCTGTTGATATTCAGTGTTCTGCGACTGTCAATGATAGAGTTACCCCCCTCCTCCCCACACTCACACCTACAGTGTTCGTTAGTGGTGGCAGGAAACCGGGAAACCCAGAGAAAACCCACGAAGTTGGACATGCGAACCTACTCCGACCTTGTCAAGTGCACCCGGGAAATAAAAAACACGCCAGTTGCCTCAAAGACAGATACAACGCACGTGCGCTAACCATTCGGCCACCCTTCTTTCCCCCACCCCACCGTCCATACACACACAGTTAAGGGCGAGCAAATTAAAATAGCCATGTTATGTTAATAAATCTCAATAGGGAGCTGGGTGACTCAGTTTTCATGTATCGTGGTCCCTATCCCATGCTTTAACATAGCAAACAAATTGCCCGATTAATAGCGCGGGTTCTCATTAGCTCTCTCTCTCTCTCTCTCTCTCTTTCATTCTTTCTCTCTCTCCGCCTAGTGTTATCTGTAATATTTCAAACTGTACAGGTTTGCCACTTGATCGGTTTCCGCCACACAGTAATGTTGGTCGTTGCTAAAACTATGCCACAAATAGTTTACTTCCGGTGATGTCATGAGGCGGACCCTTACTTACAACAAAGAGGAAGTCCTGAATGAACATGTTAAATTAATTAAAATCATTATTACTGTCGTATTATAACTGGTTACTGTATATGTAAGTACGTTACGAATTTCTTGTTAAATTTTAAGCATTTGTTATAAAATATTTCTTATCATTTTGTGTACTGTTGGGCGCGGGTTTCTACAAATATTTAATTATAAAATAATAATGTTTGAATTTGAAAAGACCACTTAAAGGACTAAACACTACCAATATTGGAAAGTTACACAAAATAAAATCTACTCTCGGGTTGCGATACTGCCCCGTAGGTTACTGCGGATTAATTCATATTCACCACTATGTGCGTAAATTTATCTATATAGAATAGTGTATAAATACTGTATACTAATATAAACCATGCATACATCTATATATCTATAAACGTACTAGTAAAACTTATATAAATATAATATACAAACACAATGAAGGTACACAAATATGTATAAACACACGTTCTTCTAACCTGTGCATAAATACGTTTAAACACATGAACTTTAATTAAACCTTATAAACAGATGTTAAACATATTTACTTATAATATGTACATTTATGCACTAATAACAATGTGTTTATCTATATATACATATGTACAACTAAACCATCTAATGTTCATTCGTATACTATTAAACATACATTTGGCGTTGGGATGGCCTAGTGGTCTAGAGTGCCGCGCTTCGACCTCTGGCTGGCCGGTCACCTCTGGCTTGCGGCTGTGGTTTCGAGCCCTGGTGTGAGCGTATGTGGCATGGAGATAAGGGTGCCTTCTCGACCTCGTGGGTTCCCTCTGGGCACTCCGGTTTCCTCCCGCTACAAAAGACCTCTACGCGCAAGCGAATTATTGAAATAAAATGAAAACCATATATTAGTCCCAAAATGACCTAGTTTGTGTCGAGTGGACGTTAAACACCATTTCTCTCTCTCTCTCTCTCTCTCTCTCTCTCTAAACATACATAATGCAAAATAGCCCAATCTGCCAATTGCAGTTGAACCACGTCTTTCTTTGTGTCTAAATTATTAATTAGACATTGATTATCATATCCAGACCACAATCCACTCTCGATGTCATCGCTAACTAGAAATGGTTCCACTACTGATGACTTCCGTCTTACTCCAGCCACAGTAGTGGTTTTTCCTACAGAGTTCCTTTGCGCAAGTTTTTTAGTCAAATGACTACAAAAAGTTTACTGGCCTATAGCTTGCTTAATTTACAAATAAACTGGCCCAAAACAGTACTGCTCGTAGCTTAACATATAATAAACCAATTCGTATTGAAATAAAGGTGAGCCCTTACCGCATAATTATATGACTTGATGAAACCCATCTCCTACGCGAAATTTCAAGTGGCCGACCGTCATGGCCGCAAGTTGCGTAATACGTCATTGGGCCTACAACAACAACAGCGCTATGCAGAGAAAAACTGTTCGGTAACTATTTTAATGGTCCAGTCTTCACTATTTGTGACAGAATTACTTATTTTAACACAAACTGTAGTGATGTGTGTTGACAATTGTGTGTTTGAACCTATTTGAACTTGCGTAAGGGGTCTTAGACTGTACCAATTGTTATCTTAAACACAGTTTAAGGTAACAAGTATAGTTACTAATCGCTAACCTGTCTGCTGCTCAACGCTATTTCATAATGAATAATAAAATGGATAATGGAGACTATGCTTTTTTTTATCGTACCGACTTTAGAAATAATGATCGAGGACAAGCCGAAAATTCGATCGATAAATCTCGGTTCAGAATGAATCAATTTGACTAAAATTTTCAGCAAATTCCGTTTATAGTATCTAGTTTTTAACTATTATAGTGGGGCTGCCAGCTCCTTATCTAATCTCCCATAACGTATCTTTAAGATGTCTTTATCCGTACGTAGACATGTACTTTCAAACCTTACATAAGTATTTAAATTCATTTACTATTAAGAATATGTTTATCTGTACATACATGTATTATAAGGAATGTGTTTATATGTATTATTAAGAATGTGTTTATCTTCACATTCTTGTATAATTAAGAATGTGTTTATCTGCACATTCATGTATTATTAAAAATGTGCTTAGCTGCACGTGATCATGTATTATAATTAAGAATGTTTTTATCTGTACATTCAAGTACTATTAAGAATGTGTGTGTACTAAAATATATATAAATGTGTATATACTACCACAAAATAATTCTGAATGATATTCTACTATTTTCAAATTTTCAGTTGTGTTTTGTAGAATCATGGCACCCAGTGTTTCACAGATTATCGTTCTGGTTGGTGGAAGCGTCGCATTTCTTCTTTTAACTGTTGGAATCTTCTACCCCCATTGGTTGAAACCGTTTGACAAATCAGACTACACCGTACCACTATTTGGTGCAGTTTATTGTATCGGCGATGTATGTTATTCCGCTGCAGTTGTTCCTGTAGACTATTACTATGAACCAGGTTAGAACAAATAAGTATTAAAGCCACAATTACACTCTTGTTGTAACTGAATAATATGTCCCAATCTTCATTCTGGTCAACAAATCGTATTATTTTACAATATTCCAATTAAATGATGATATAAATTTCATCTTAACACACCTATTTTAAAAAATCGGAAAAATTCAACCAATTGATTTGAAAAGTCTAACGTAAACCTTTTCAAATGAGACTTGGATTTTAAAATATTTTCGAATCCTCTGGACAAGTAAGGACACTTAAACATCTAGTACTTAGAAATAAGGGTATTATTTATTTTCTGGAGCTACCAAGCCAGCAAGAATGTTATTGTCTCTTTAAAGGAGCTAAATCAATGTGGGTGTCACAGTGGCTAAATGCGTAACACGCCGGCTCGCTAGCCTGGAGGTCGCGAGTTCGATAACTGCATTTGTCGAGAAGCTTCATCTGTTTTTTTCATGCGTGGTGCAGGACTGAGGAACTGGCAAGGACAGTTGTCTAATCGTCCAGAACGGAAGCAAAGTTGTCTGCCAATAGGCCCGCCTAGAATTTGTGAATGCCATACAGTTTATAAAGTGATCTTTTCTTTTTAAATTTGTTGTGGAACATTAGGGTTGAGCTCTATCATTTTCAGTATTGCGCGACCATCATATCCTATGGAGCCCCGGAAGCATCTCTTATTTCTTTTAAATATAACACAGCTTTGATGACGTTTATTCAAGGGCATATAACTCACACGATACCTATTTTCGCACTGACTAAAATAAATGAAATGGAGATTAACGTCCTACTGTTCTGCGTCTAAACTGGGCTAATGAAGACGAACATTACGTCATACAGTGTGCTATGGGGCAGATTTTGCCCGGACAGCGGCGCTCTACGGCCTAATCTTATATGGAATTCAAACTATCAATGGTTCTTTTACGTGCACGCCAATTGAAACACGGAAAATCGGTATTTCGTGCCAATCGAACGAATAGACAGCTGTCCTGTCAGGCCCTCCGCCCTGCACCACTGATAAGGGGTAACCAAGCCGGAAAATCTAATGAACTTTCTCGGCCAATGCAGGGATCGAATACACGCAAAAATAAATATTAACTTTAAAAAGAGTGTAGAATTTACCATTTTTAAAGTTTGATCGTTTTATGGTATTTATTTTACAGGGTGGCTAATGGCTGGGCGTATATTAAGTTGTTTTGGTTTATTTTCTGTAATAGGAGGAATGATATCTCAATTACTTTACATGAGATGGCAAACGGACCTACTTCATATTATGGCCCTAATTCTGTTTGCAACTGGTGGTAAGTGTACATTATAGAAATTTAAAGCGCATACCTCTCAAATAAAACGCGGTTTAAAAACTTTTCTGCAACAAGGACTAATGAAGACGGTCAAACGTCATACATTTGCCCGGACATCTTGCTCCCGAAATAATGGCCGCGAATTTTACTATGTCTAGACGTTATCGAGCTGCTATAGAAGCTGAGGCAGTACTCAATTGGGGCAAAAATATGCGGGGTATTACATGGAGAGCTTGATAAGATATACGTAGTTGAAGCAAGATCAATACTTCTATTGAAGATGCCCAGACAGCGGACGATGGGGCTTCTCGAATTCTAAATAGTATATTATGTTCTGCATAACTTACGGGAAACCACCCGAAATCCATCACCGACCAAAATATCCGGAAATGTTTGATTTTCGACTTCTCGAATACGCAGTCGTTATATAATTAATTACGATCCTAATTGTTCATCTGTATCTTGGAACTTTTTGTATCCCTCTTCAGCACCGGTGGTGAAACATATATTGTTTTTGTATTGTTTTCTCGCTATTATTAAAATCGCAGTAATATGTCCTAATGGGGAACAACTCTTTAATGCTTGCTGGAGACAGACCACCATTAATTTCCCCATTGATTTCAATGTTAATTCCGGCCTCTTTCTCTCGTAATCTGGAAAAACCTAGCAAGTCAAATTTTGGTGAAAATTGAGTTAGACCCATAATTCGACTAAGTACATATGTATATAATAATAGTTTTTTTTCTTCTTCACTGAAAGGGCTTCTAATTATCTTCATCTAAAAAGACAAATAAAATTGATTATATATTCAGTAGCTTAACAAAACAGTTTTCCTTTGTTTAATCAAAACTACATTCAACCGTGTTACTAGGTTTTTCCAGATTACGGGAGCTTTTCCCACCTCCAACTTTTCCCTACATTATCGTTGGGCTGAATGCTTTGTGTTTTCAATTCCCAACCTGTACGTGGCAAGGAGTAGAGTCAACTATCTGGACTCGTGGTTTTTCTCCGGATCCTCCCATAGCTATAAGACTCCTTTTACGAAGACGAATTATTGAAATAAAATTGAACCACGTTCGTCCCACAATGACTTGGATTGTGTCGAATGGATGTTAACCGTATGATTTATTAGTCCATCAATGTAGTTATTATTTTTTATTGATTCTGTTCTTTGATTGATTTCAGGTTTCTTCACTTTTATCGTTTCGTTCGTCTTCATCGCGAAATTCAGTAAAATATCAGCAGCGTATCAAGTGATGAGGATCCAAGACTCTTTAACCTACAACTCATTACCCGTCGCCCTTATTTTACTGGCTAGTGTAACGTCTATCGTCACTGCCGTTGCATCCGGCGCAATCTACAAAGCGGACAGGGGGATGTTTCTAACTTGTAAGAGAGGTTCATATTTACTATAGACTATTTATTGAATAGATTTTATTCTTGATGCACATAACGAGTGGTTTATATTTTATATATCATGCCCCACCCACCCCTGTTGCCGGCGGGAGTAGAAACTTTACATATACATTATGCAAGAGCTAAGTCTGCCTAAAGCAGGGAGGGGCGGGGATTGTTATGCTTATAGGCAACCGTTTAAACGACATTCATTTATTATTAGAGACTTTTGGCTAGTGGCATTTCTCCTATTCGTATCACGTATCCGTATCGTATACCACGTCTTCCATTAGCCCAGGTTAGGTACAAAAGGGTAAGGCGTTAAACCCCGTTTCATTTTATTTCGAATCGTATACGTGATACGTTGCGTCAGAGTAGTTTTAGAGTTTTGGCAGATTCTCGCGTCGCGTACGTATGCGTCACTGAGCTGGCCTTAGTTCTATTACAACATGATGGCAGTTATCTACCAAGATCACCATCAGTACTAGTCAAGTGCCTAGGCTACAATTTCTCAGAGTGAGTGAAGTCGCACGACAGTCGCTATGCTATTTTAAAAAAAATGATGTCGTATCTTATTTAAAAAAAATCGTTGACTTCGACTCGACAGCAATTTTTGGTTTCACTAATTTATCATTTATACCCCTTTACCATAGAATCACATCATTTACAGACTCAAATTTATCACGTAGTTCAACCAGCATACAGACAGACAGACGGGAAAGGTATGAAAATTCCGAGAAAAACCCATTAAAAATAATGATTAAATTCCTGTCTTTATTATGGTTAAATTCACATCAAATATACACCTTCGTTTTCTAGAATACACATAGATTCATAAAAACGCTATGATACAAAATTTCAGCGTCTAAAAAGACGACAATGTTATACGGACCTACTCCGTATGAAAGCTGTTCGATACGGACTGAAGTATCCGTGTGCCGTATCACGTATGAGAAATACACACACATTGATGACGTTACATGCAAAATCCATACGGATAAGTGATACGTACTAGGAATGTACTCTTGCCAAAATTCTCTACTCATTGAAATTACTGACGTAACATCTTTAATTGTAGATTGATTGATATTTACTTAATAAACGTAACATGTTTTTATTGATTACACGTAATTACTTAAAGCGAGAATTTCATATTTTTAAATTATATTTTTAAGATGTATTAAAATAAAGCCTTAAAATAGATGGTATCTATAAATAGTCCTACCTCGTTAAAGAATAATCCTACTAATCCAATAATTCACTATTGCTAGTTGAGAAATTGACAAAAATATCATTTACAACTTCAAATTCAAACATTTGAAGATAGTTATTCCATGTGGAGAATAGGAAAAACAAGGGAGGTAATTGATTTATCAATTCCGGTGTGAATGATCTTTAAGTGTGAGAATGATACCCATGATCGTTTGAGTTGACAACAATGGACAAAAGACATAGAAATAATTATGTTTAACTTTCTTTGAAAATATGAAATTCTCGCTTTGATATGTATTATTGCACCTTAATTATTTGAGAGATATATACATATGCGTAATATGGAAAAGGTCTAAAGGCCAAAAAAATTCTTTGTGACTAACATAGACTCTCTTTCGAATTACAACTGGCAACGTTTCATTACGCCCAAGTCAATGTATATTGTTGAACTTCGTTTTTCGTTCCTTTCGAACAACTAGGCGCATTTAATTTTCAGCATTGCAGCAACAAATTTCCAATGGTTCCTCCTGATCCAATCTGGGATTCGAACGCGACATTTGAGCCGATACTGATAAGGAAAATTTGCCTCTGCAGCTACGTTATGCCATTAGTTACTGTTTTTGCTCTTCGAAGTTTGTAGGGGGTCACGGTGGCTAAGAGGATAAGGCGCTGGTTCGCTAGCCTGGAGGTTGGGTGTTCAATCCCTGCATTGGCCGAGAAAGTTCATCTCGATTTTCCGGCGTGATTTCCCCTTGTCAGTGATGCAGAAGGAGGGCCTGACAAGGACAGCTGCCTAGTCGTTCGGATGGGACGAAAAACCGAGGTCCCGTATACGCATTGGAGTGCACGTAAAAGATCCCTTGGCAGTTGGAATTCGATATAAGAGTAGGCCGTAGCATCTCTGCCCGGGCAAAATTTCCCTCATTGCACACTGTATAGCGTAAACCCGTCTTCCATTAGCCCAGGTTAGGTGCATTTCATTTCGATGTTTGTATGTTTTGGGGAAAAATAGAGTTGCCAGTGGTATGTTGATTTGGGATAAAAGCAAATGATATAGTTTAAGGTTATTATACTAGAGTCATGTTGACAAACAATTTGCCGTATTGGATAATTTACCATTGGAGTGACGCCCCTTTAATAACAGTTTCTTCAATCGGAATTCATTGATAGATGCTTGCATTGAGATTTTCGAGGTTTTCGAAATTAAACCCAGAGATCGCGGTTGACGAAGTGTTAACCCAGGAGAAGGAGGGCAGGGGGGGGGTAGTTACCTCATGTGATAAAGTCAATGTAGACGAAATAATATGAAATTGGGTTTAACGTTCATCTTTACAGCTACATCTGGGTTAATAAATTCGGGATAATACCATACAACGTGCTACGGTGAACATTTCCCCGGCAACGGGTCTATTTGTAGACTATATGGGGAACTGATCTATCTGGAATTATGATATTGTGCCGTTTATTCATTTTCCCACTCTCTGGAAGGAAATAAATCACCAAAGGCTTGATTTTAATGGCATTCTTGTAATGACAACGTGGAACAGCAGTTAACAAAAACGGTAGCTCTCGATTTCTTCAAATGTCCTCGAAACATTAATTTTTTGAATTTTCGACCTCCGTAGACTTTCTTACAATACACACCGGGAAAGGGTGGATTTTTATATCTATTTCGCACGCACACCTGCAGTTTTTTTACTGCTGAAAGTGCCTTTTCTCAGACCCAAATATGTCCGTTCCGAACGTTTACTTAGACGAAAATATCAGCCAAATAGCTCTTGGAATGGCTACAGATGCAAGGAAATGACGGATAATTGTCTTGCCCCGCCCCCCTCCTAAACCCCCTCGCAGCGGCGTGCCCCCTCTCCGCGGTAAGTGCCCTCATTTTGCGGCGTCCCCCCCCCCTTTTCAAAATTCCTGGATCCGTCCCTGTATTTCGTCTGTGACTTGACATGTTTTTCCAATATTTTTCATATATTTTTAGCCAGGTGTGCCGCTATTTTTTCATGTGTTCCAAAGTGTGCCGTTGTCAAAAAAGGTTGAGAACCACTGGGTTAAGGTTTGAGTTAGCGCAAGCTTTGTTTACATCACGTGATCTATGACGAAATCTGCAGTTATGCATGTGAAATTTGAAGAAGGCCTATGAATAATAGAATAACATGGCGTAGATTAATAACATAATTTACACTTATCGTTGTCATAATTTCACTCTTATAAAAACTGTGGTCTGATATCACAAACTCGTTTTAAAACTTTAGTTTTTTCACTTGAGATCCTCTGGCAGAAATCTTACACCGTATTCAACAGAGTTCGTTCCTTCCATTTAATATTCCTATTCATTCGGATCCACTCACTTCGTGCTGTTTGTGTGTTTTGCATTTTGTCAATGGAATTGTCAATCTGAACGACAGACTCACCCTACTTGCAGAGCTACCATTTAATTTCCGTACGTTAGTTACGTACGCGGAATTGTCTGATTATTGTGTGTACTAGTAGGCTGTTATAAGTGATGATATGTTCAATAATTATTTTACACAATATAGTGGTTATTGAGAACAATAAAACATCAAACAGGTTTGATACGGCCACCCCCCCCCCCCCCATTCGTCGCAGGTTCTTGGCTTCGCCTTTACTTACACCTTGTTGACGCGAAGGAAAGCAGGCGCTAGTGTTACTTATCGGCTTCCATAGTTTGTTCTCAAAAAAAAAAAAAAAAAAACGCGACAAAAGATTACCAATAGGAATTCAAACAATATAGTAACAAACAAAAAAAATATAGTTTTAAATAAAATAACCAAAAAGCCAATATTAAAAATAACTTTCGTACTTTTTCTAAACCGAAAAGAAGTGTTAGCAATTGTTAAGATTAAAAGTACGTTTTTGTAGAATGTTTCCTCACGGGAAATCCTCATTAGCATTGGTCAAGATTACAAGCACAAGTTTTACAGTTTTTCTCGTGGCATTGGCGTCGATTCACACACGCATACATACTCTGTCTGAACAGCAGTATCTTTGATACAAGGCCTATATTCAGCTTTTCTTATAATCCCCAAACGATTCGGAGCGGGGAAAATATCCAAAGGATATTTAGTTTCACATTTGAATGCCCACAGATTACTGCCTCGCTGTAGTTCCTTTAATAATTTATTCAAGATGTCAGCCCTCTGTTTACATTTAATTTTATCGGGTTGTATCAACCCCATGTTCTCTAAAATTTTAACTGACCCGACATTAGTCAAACTTTTCCTCGCGATTCCTCTTTGCCGTCGTTCTCCGTTATACTGTTCTCTTGTATCGAGTTCCGGCATGTAATTTTCGCACACACAGATTTGATCAAACGCATTAAGCAGGCTCGGTGTTTTTTGTTGAATAAAACGTACATTATAGGATTTAATAAAGGACTTAAAAACAACAGTGCCATCGTAATGGAATGATCCAAGCGATCTTGACTTTTGATGTTGTAGATGACGTCATACAATACTCGACCCTGAAATAAAAATTACACGTAATGGGCTAAAATTACCAATAAATAAAATGGGGTCTAACTTTTCTGCTTCAGCCAGGATAGAAGGCCGACATAAGCCACCGAATATTTTATGGTGGAACTCGATGAGTAGGACATTGCTGGAGGCCCCGTGTTCGATCCATGCGTGTGCCGAGAAAGTTCAGCGAGATTTTCCGGGGTCGTTCCCACTTGTCAGTATTGTAGGACATCGGGGCTAGCTAGGGGCAATCTATATCCGTTCGGGTAGAATATAAAAAATGGCAATATAAGAGCAAAATTTCCCTCGTAGCGTTCGTTTGCCCAGTGCGATCAGAGCAGTAAGATCTTAAACCCAATTCCAGTTCTTTGATGAAAAGTCCCATTGGAACGAGCAGACATTATTCCTTGTCAGGTCTTACATCTCCCGTAAATTAATGACAAAACCTAGTAACTCACATATTTATAAAAATTGAGTTAGGACCAAATTTGTAGTTACTAGGGTATGTGCTTCCTATTGTTGTACTAGATATTCCAATCTTTTGATTTTGTAAGCAGTTACACCCATGACCCAACCTAGCAACCCCGTTCATTTGCCTAGAATGCCAAGGAAAAACCTAGTAACCCAATAGTCAAATCAATAGATAAGCTGGGGCTTAATATTCATTCATTTCGTTTTCATTTGTTTTCTGAAAATAAGAAAAAAGTGAGTTACTAGGTTTTGCCTTTTGACTGGAGACATCATGCACTATACTGGCAAAAGAAATCACGCTACAATAATTCCGAGGATCCGGTACTGGTTGAGAGTAAGGCTACAATTTACTGGGAGTGTATTACCGATACATTATGGGAGAGAGAGAGAGAGAAATGGGGTTTAACGTCCACTCAACACAAACTAGGTCATTTCGGGACTAACATATGGTTCAATTTTATTTCAATAATTCGCTTGCGTGTAGGGGTCTTTAGCAGTGGGAGGAAACCGGAGTGCCCGGAGGAAACCCACGAGGTTGAGAAGGCGCCCCTATCTCCATGTCACATACGCTCACACCAGGACTCGAAACCACAGCCGCAAGCCAGAGGTGACTGGCCAGCTAGAGGTCGAAGCGCGGCACTCTAGACCACTAGGCCATCCCAACCCCCATACATTATGGGAGATTAGATAACGAGTTAACAGTTCTCACTATAATAGTTAAAAACTAGCTAATGTAAAGGCAATTTGCTGAAAATTTCAGTCAAATTGATCCACTATGAACTTAAAAATAAGCTAATGAAAGTTCCGCTTAGCCTCGATCATCTATACCAAAGTCGGTAAGACAAAGCCAGTGGTCTCGGTTATCCATTTTTATCGGTAAATCACAAAGGAAAAAATTTCAGCGAATCGAACAACAATCCAACAAAAATCTCATGCTAGCCTCGACATCGAGAGTTGAAGATGGTCTGGATAACTTAATGTCTAATTAATAGTTTTTATAACATTTCAGGCCTACAGAAAGACAGGCAATATGCAGATTTTGCTCTTGCATGATGCATGTTTAAATAAAAAAAAAATGTCATCTTACCAAAAACGGACCGTATGTTAAAACGTAGACCAGTGACACCACTAACGTAACGGACGTAATCGCTGTTCTTTTATTTTTTAACACAGATGGCATCTTAGTCGGATCGGAATGACCAACACTAGCAGTCTTGCGAATCTGAAAGAAATCAATAAAACATATTCAAAAATGCATAGTTATAGTTTATTTCAATTACATGGGGAGGGGGCTGTATCTGATAAAATACAAATCTATGTTTCGTTTCGTTTTTTATACTTTCAAAGGCTTCTTTTAAATGTAAATCTGACCAGTTATAGTGGAAAGTCGTGTCAGAGGTTATTTGAGTAGCTTTTGACCCTGTGACATGACGTCCGAGATTTGAGTAACCAACGAAACGAAATAGGATCTGTGTTTTAATCAAATTAATAAGAAATAAACCCGTTATAACATTTATTCGTTACAATTATTAGAGATGTGTTCCACATTTCTTAATTTATTGTTTAATTTAACCAAATGTAGTAAAATAAGCCAAATTTATGACTATCCTGTGGGGTCGCCAAAGGAGTCTTCGGTCACTGGATATTTTTACAACAAACTTGGTGTGTGTAAATTGTTTTCACTTTCTCGTATATAGCATTATTCATAATATTTACTCATATATAATCAAAACTGTACATTAGCTGATTTATTTCTATAACTACCTGTAGTGTCAAATAGCTAAATTTACATCTTCCGTTCAGGCTTAATATAGTTTACTTATATTACAAAACTGCAGGAGGGCGACACTACAGACCCCCCCCCCCCCTCCTCAAAAGAAGAAAATACCAAACCATCAAGGGAAACCTGCGGACAAACCAAACTACATACACATTACAAGCACTAAACCATAAATGGATCCGGGGACAGTTATATATGCGCCGATATATATGCTAAACTCTATAAATATGACAAACCTGGTTTTATTTCTTTGGCGGACTTTAAATTGATGCTTAACTCCAAATGTATATGACATGTAAACTTAGACTTGATGCTTAACTCAAAATTTATATATATGATCAAATATATATTTTTTTTTTATCAATTTTAAAAATTATTAAATCAAGTGTTAGCCATTTTATGACGTACTTCTTTTATAGATACTAAACATTTTTGCGGAATCTTCTAAATACATGCTAAATTAGAATTGGATAACCGTTCATAGAAGTTTACTTTGGTATATATATTTTGGATTGACAACAAAGATGCAATCGGCGCCCCATACAGTTGTAAGGTGTTACATCGGTTCTATTATTCGGGTAGGACGTAAAGCATCCTTGACAGTTCAAGTTCTAAATAAGATTAAGTTGTAGTGCCGCTGCCATGGCGAGTTTCACCACAAATCGCAATATATGGAGCATGCCCGTCCGCTTCATTATCCCAGTCGTTGCAGAACAATAGAACGTTAACGGGGGAACTACGTTGGTAAATCCCGGAGAACGTTATCGACAAAAACCGTCATCGATCCCCGGACATTGGGATTGGGGAGATGGCGGTTTCTGTAACAATTTTATGTCACATTAGCTGATATAAGGAGTGTTCTGTAAAATAGTTGTATCACATTAGCTGATACAAGAAGTGTTTGCTCTATACCATTACATTAGCTGTTACAAGAAGGAGTTGTTCTATAACCTAGTTATATCAATCATCAGCTGTTACAAGGATGAATTTTTCTATAACCTAGTTATATCACATTAGTTGGAACATGGACGGATTGTTCTGTAACCTAGTTATATCACATTGAATGGTACAACATTATTAAAAAATAAAACATTTTATTACCTGTCCAACAATTGAGATATTGAAGAAAAGAATGACTAACACCGTCAATAATCCAAACACTGATATAACACCCAGAATGCACCTGTGAAACAAGCCGCCATCACCAGGGGTAAAGTTGTAAGCACAAACCATGTTTGAAGAATAATAATAATACGGCGAAGCTAACCCCACCAACGGAAACGTCACCATGACCAAAAATAGAGCCAAAAACCCGACAAGGCCAATTTTCACTGATTTCGCATTCACGTGCAGTCTGTAATAAAGTGGTCGCACCAAGGCTAAATAACGACATCCAGACATTACGACAACAATTCCCGCAGACCAAATTACGGTAATGGTTCCTAGCCATCCGAATATATCACAAGTTATATTTTGTAACATCTGACCACATGATATCCATGACCCTAACCACATAAAGGTGTATAACAAGGTCGATATCATATCATTATAGGTCAAGGTCGTTACCAATAAATGGTCGATTGTTTCTGTTAACACTTTCATTCGATTTAAAATAAGCAATGAAACTGAATTGAATATTAACGTCAGCACTAGTAATATCGGGAGTTCGGCCTCCGACAAATCCAAAACACAGTTGATATCCGTTGTGTTGTTTGCCATTTTTTCCTCCTGAAAATTATAATAAAATACTATGTAAAATTACCAAGCATAAAATGACTAACACTTGATTTAATAATTTTTAAAATTGATAAAAGAAAATATATATTTTCCACAAAGAGTGGTGACCTGGAAAAGCAGCGCGAAGGGTATTCATAGAATTCGGGTCTCAATAAATGGACTTACTGATATAGACATCAGTAACGGATAGCGAATGTAGAGGCGGTGGGGGGGGGGGTGCTTTGCAAGCGTGGTGATTTTTCAGACGAAACTCCCACAGCAAACTTTTTAGGGTGTGGCCGGTCTCCATTAGCCTAGCAGATGCAGAATAGTGGGACGCTAAACACGAGATCTTGAGGACAGGCTCTGGTTCACATCATTTAATTTTGATTTCAAAAGTTTAGGAGCAAACCTAACAATACCCATTACCGCCAGAACCAATTTGATCAAATAAATTCGTCACGTATTAATATGACCTTAACAATTGATAGTTCAAATCACTTAGATATTTATAAGAAATGTATATATTACATCAAACGGTCTACTTTAATAACAACAGAAAAATATGAAAGAATGAAACACAACGAAAGGAAATGTGAATTTGACACATGTAGATAAGTGAAAACATAATTTACATTCATACTAAAATATGGGTAATGAGTGCTACCAGACCTATTGTCTTACAAGACCACATTGTTTCGCCAAAGCACTTATTAAAATTTTAAAGAGTGTCATAACGGCATTCCTCGGTAATTTCCGGCGTGTTTTAACTTCATAGTCGGACGTCACGTCGACAGGAGTAATAACCCGGAGACTAAATGACATGAAATGAAGCGAGTGTTTAACGTTCCATTTTGCTGTACCGCCAGAGGTCTACGGGGTTCTTTTACGTACACGCCTACGGTTTTCGTTCCATCCCAACGACTATACAATTTTCCATGTCAACCCCTTCGTCTTGCACTAATGACCCGGAGAAACCATGACAGAAATTACGGAGGAACTTTCTCGAACCCGAGACCTTCTGGTTAGCGAGCCAGCGTCTAACTAACTGAACCACCGCGGTTTTCAGCTGTGAAACAGTATTTTATAATCCGCGAAATAGTTGGTATATATATATAGAGAAATAAGCTTCAATGTCCAATCGGCACAAACGAAGACGATTTCATTTGCCTATAGGGCTTCGAGCATTGTGGGGGGGGGGACTCAGAGTAAACCCACGAGGTAGGGCAGGCAAAGTTGGTATATATTCTTACCTTTCTATTGGCCTGTTATATATCCATGATATATATACACGTACACATCTTGCAATTTCTTGAGAAGTCTAATCGACAAACATCAGTGATGTACAATCTATATGGTCTTTGGTGTTTAGTTGGTAGTAAAAAGGAAGTGTGTTCTGCGTAGTGCACTACACCTGTAAAAGAAATTTTTGAGATATTTTTGACCACTGTTTCTGAAATGTTCATGAATATTTGTGTGACAGTATTGGATCTTTATATCAGGATCTGGATTACAATACTAGTTTAACATCTTAAAATACTGTATTCATCTTCTAGCATATTATGTACAAACGTAGCTTGAGTCGAGGGAGACATGTTAGCTTGGCTGCCAACTCCCAGAGGCACTCACCTCGTCCCATCTCCCCGAGACCTGTCCAGTCTCAAACTAACTTTAGGACTCTCCCGCCTAGCCCCCACTCTCAATTCGTTTCTATTCTGGGTTTATAAACCCCTCTAGACAAAGTATCTTTTTTGGCTACTGTAGCATATCGGAATTAACATTCAGTACAGTTTGTCTATCAAAGAGCGTTAGATAAAACAGACCGGACAGGTTGATATTAAAATAAGTTTCCTTGTCAAGATGGCACGAAGCGTCTATAATGTCTGTCGCTATGTAACATTCGGGAAACGTGTATATTCTCACTCCTTCAGTCTATAAAACCTGATACCACTTCTCATATCCAGTCCACAAGAACCGCGATTAGATACACGTAACCTTTGTATCTTCAACAACAAGCATTCAAATATAAGAATTTCCGTCAAGTAATGTTATTCGAGATAAAAAAAACTGATCAGATCTATGGAGGGCTGTCTTATTGTGATCTTTGTTAATTCGGATAATATTGACCATTTCCATGAAGTGTTTGTTTTGAGTTCCAGTTTAGATCTACCAATAGATCGTCATGCGCAGTAAAAACAATACTGGGTTGAATATATAGATATTGTTCTGTCATAAAAACCACAGTACCCTGAATATATAGATATTGTTCTTTAATAAATATACATTGTATTGATTTTCGTGACAATATTTGTATAGGTATCGAATTGTAAGCGAGTAAGGGGGACAGCAAGCATACAAAACAAAAAGCGCCATGACACGTACAGAGTAAAGTTTTTAATTCATTCTGATTTTTATTTTGTTTGTAAAAACAAACAAAAAATAGGAAAACAAAGAGATTGATCGAATAACGCAATGAGTCTAGAAAGTTCTACCAAGGCTTTGAGATAAAAAAAAAGGGCGATTCGATGATTGCTGTGCCAGGCGCTAATTTTGACAAAATAATGTACTCATGGGAGCCATCGTTCCTCGTGCTTAGTTATGTTTTGTAGTCCGACATGCTTTTAATGGTACCCCATCGCCAACTGGACTATGTTGCGCAAATATGTTTCGACGTAAAAGATCCCTTTTAAAAGTGTCGTTCGTAGCTTGTGACAGATTCCTTTGAAGGAGTAGTGATAATTCATGAAATACTAGATTATGATCCCTTTAAAATTGTTGTTCGTAATTTGCAAAAGATCCCTTTAAAACTTGTGGTTAGTGTGGCAATAAAATCAATAAGGATGGATTGATTTCTGTTCAGAAGCTGCACAATCTGTTCAAATTTCAAAAGTTCCCATCAAAAATGCGGTCTGTAGAATGTAAGGAAGCTCGTAGAATGTCAACAAGCATTACGGTTGTAGTCTGTTGAAGGTCAACAGGTATGATACCAGTATCAAGTACCTTTAGGTCCTCTACGAGTTTTAAAGGGATCCGTAATGAAGGAGAAGTAGCTCCGAGAGGTATGATCTACGGTTGTTAAAACAATTTTAAAAAAAACTTTTTTCGATATCGTGGAATTTACGAACATATTAAATGAAAGTTTGCATATCACAGAATTTCAGATAGTAATACAGCACTAGGATGACGGACTCTAAATAAATAAACCCATTGGTATACCTAATGAAATGAAATAGAGGGTTGACAGTCCAACTTTACTGTCTCGACAATGAGTAATGAAGAAGCGCATACACCCAATCTGATTAAAACACATATCTTATTTCGTTTCGTTTTTTATATTTCAAAATTTCGTTTTATTTATTTTTGCACGGAGGACGCTAGATCGGCGACGGTCCTACGCATTTTAGCACATATGACGTCATATATAGATTATGGGTTAGGGTTAGGGTAAGGGCTAGAGCATGTAGATTTCGTCAAAGTCCCGAGATATAAACAGGGCTAGCCCTAATCCCTAACCCAGGATCCAGCCTAACCCTTACCCTAACCCACAATTCACATATGACGTCACAATATGCGTAGGACCGTCTCCGATCTAGCGTTCTCCTTTTTGCACACCAGGACCTGGAAGAGTTGTTATATAAACTGCGTTCTGGTCTGATAATTTTGCGTTACGGTTATGGAATTCCAACTATCGGGGTTTTTTTTTTTGACGTGCATACCAATATTATGTACGGTGGTACTCAGTTTTTAGCACCATCCAAACGACCAGACATTGCTTTTGACAGTTCCATCATCCTGCAACACCGTTACTGATCTACCGCCCCCCCACCCTGGATTACTCAATCTATCCTCGGCTTCATTGTTCCGGCGAGTGAAGAAAATGGAAGCGTTAAACATCAATTGAATTCCATTTCCCTAACGTGACTGAAGTATTTTAAATTTTATACTTATAAATGTTGAATATTGGTATTGATTACGCTATTAAAGCGGTAAATGTATTGTTGTAACCACAAAGATAAATATTAATGTGTTAAATGTCATCAATATAAATTTGTTGTAATTGACAAATTGTATTATAACTAAAAGGTCAGAATCTATGTGATTTCTGAGATATACAAAATGGCAGTGTGATAACAAGTGGTAAGTTTATTTTTTTTAAACAACTTGGTAGGTAGTGTGAATATTTATAACATAGAATTATCAGCGAGAGAGAGAGAGAGAGAGAGAAGAGAGAGAGAGAGAGAGAGAGAGAGAGAGAGAGAGAGATGGGGTTTAACGTCCAGTCAACACAAACTAGGTCATTTCTGGACTAACATATGGTTTTAATTTAATTTGAATAATTCGCTTGCGCGTAGGGGTCTTTAGCAGTGGGAGGAAACCGGAGTGCCCGGAGGAAACCCACGAGGTTGAGAAGGCGCTCCTATCTCCATGCCACATATACGCTCAGACCAGGGCTCGAAACCACAGCCGCAAGCCAGAGGTGACCGGCCAGCTAGAGTTCGAAGCGCGGCACTCTAGACCACTAGGCCATACCAACCCCCATAGAATTATCAAGATCGTAGATTCAGCACAAGTGCCGTGCTAGTTTTAAAAGAGTTTAACGTCCTACTTTTTTGTACCAGCGGGAAACCGGTGGACAGGTGGCCCTACTCCTTGTCAGGTACAACCGTAGATTCGAGTCAAGCTGGTAGACAATAATTAGTTGAGCTGGCAGTTAGTGAAACCCCGACATTTTGAGCCGGTGATTTTCACATGGGTGTTTTTCATATATACCAAATTTGCCATATTTTTATTGTACATATCTACCCAGTAACATATTCCTGAAGCGATGGCCCGAGAAATCCCTCCCTGGCCATTGCTGGATTAGCTTCGGATTCTTGAACTTTTGCGGGAGTATGGAGTATGTCTATTCTTTCCGTTCAACCAAAGCTATCTCTTAAGTACAGCAACATGACAGTCCTTCATTTAATCTGGGTCTTCACTAAAACTTTGGACAGTGATTTAAGTTATTAAAAACGGGGAAAGTATGTTCGCTTCCAAACAGTACTGTTAACATTTCATTCGACTTGATAGCCTCGTTTTTCACGCAATTAGTTTTACTGCAGTATTCTGCTATGCGCGGGTTATTTGGGGATAATAAAATCGTGAGCCATGACGTAACGTTATGTAAACATATTTGGCCCAAAATTGGCACTCGTTTTAAATGTAAAGCTTTTGTAGAGCAAATAGTCATTGGTTGGTACTCGGACTACTGACCAATCAAAATTCAAAACAACAATATCCACTCATTACAGCAGTAAGAAGTGGGATGACCTCTAATCAAACGAAACACTGCGCGGAGTATGACCCAGTAAATACCTTCGTGGTAATATATCTTTAAAATAGCAATAGACTTCACTAATTATACCATATTAAACATAACCATATAAACTTATCTATTTATATCACATTTAACATAGTCATATATCCTAATATTAGCATAACCACAGATTTATCTAATTCTATCATGTGAGCCATGACGTAACGTTATGTAAACATATTTGGCCCAAAATTGGCACTCGTTTTAAATGTAAAGCTTTTGTAGAGCAAATAGTCATTGGTTGGTACTCGGACTACTGACCAATCAAAATTCAAAACAACAATATCCACTCATTACAGCAGTAAGAAGTGGTATGACCTCTAATCAAACGAAACACTGCGCAGAGTATGACCCAGTAAATACCTTCGTGGTAATATATCTCTAAAATAGCAATAGACTTCACTAATTATACCATATTAAACATAACCATATAAACTTATCTATTTTTATCACATTTAACATAGTCATATATCCTAATTGTATCATATTTAACATAATATCATATATAACATTAGCATAACCACAGATTTATCTAATTCTATCATGTTTAACATTATGTTTAACATATACTCACCTGTCATAAATCAAATATAACCACTGTCTTACTAAGAGTAATGAACATATTAAATCCACTATTGTTCAACGATTTAGCTCAAAGATCTTGCATCAAAATCTGATTAGAACGCGTTGAATGTAGCTTACATAGTCAAATCAAGTCAAATCAAAAATTATTATAGAGTTGGCTATCTCAAATTGCTTTTCTGAGTCTGTAAAAATCTATCTGAAATGGTTTGGAATACAGAACGCATGGAAACGCTTACATTGATTACCGATCAGGTATAAAAGACATACTCGCGCAATTACTCGCCCACATTGGTGATTTCAAAAGCCATGTACCGTTTTCACTTTTGTGTATTGATAAAACCCTTTTGTTTCAAGGTAACAAACGAGAATCGCGTTATGCCCTTAGATTGATGAGCAAATAGAAATTAGAAATGTCCAATTACTTTATTCTGAGGGAAGGTATGGTTGTTTTAAGTCAAGTACCATTGCTACCGTAATAAAGAAGTTGCAATTTTCCATTTTAACGTTTAGAATGAACAGACATCTATTTAAAATCTCAGCCATCCGATGGTCTAGAGATTTGATTACATACTTTTCACGTGATTGTATATCTGCTTTAACCGAACTAATATGATATACGGAACCGTGTTTGTGTGTGTCACTTTAACAAGGGAAACATAGGCTGGAAATACCCCTCGACAACCGCTTTATAGTCAAATAGAGAGAGAGAGAGAGAGAGAGAGAGAGAGAGAGAGGGAGAGATGACAGAGAGGGGTCTTTCATTAATTCGCTTGCGCATGATCTTTAGCAGTGAACGGAAATCGGGGGAAACGCAGAAAACCCACGAGGACGGACAGGCGACCCTACTATTTGTCACGTACAACCGGCGAATCAAAATCACGCCACTTGACAACATACCCTCCCTTCCAACCCCGCCCACCAGCAAGACACTCTCGTGAATATTTCAAAGTCAAGTAATACGGATAATAGGAATATACTCACATATCGAGTCGAGCATTTTACTTACTCTATCTAAAACATCTTATTATATCACATCTACTTGATCTAATACATGGTTTACAATTTCTGTGTCGACGTTCGTCGTGTGCATGGCGTTTGGTAAATCATAATACTTTGTCCAGAAAATCTCAATATGCTCACTAATTCATTTGTCAATATGGTAAATCCGACACGGAAGATAAGAAAATTAACAATTGGTTGTTTTCTATAGGTCGATAATTAATCTCAGAAGTACAGTTATAGTTACAGTCCGCTATACATAATATTTTTTCATTATTTAATTGACTTCTCCATCAATATAATAGAATGTCTTTAATTGGTTAGTTATCTGTGTTTACTGTTACTGTTATTTAGAGTTTTTATTATAGTGCGCATGTCTCTATTCTTTGGAATTCTTAAAATAGACTAAATGGATCAAATAAATTGAAATGAAATAGGGTTTAACGTCCTACTGCTCTGCTCCGACTGGGTTAATGAAGGCGGGATACGACATACCGTTTGTTATGAGGGAAATTTTCCCGAGCAACGGAACTATGCTCTACCCTTAATTCGAATTCAAAGTGCCAAGGGGATTTTTTAAAGCGATAATTTCATATTTTCTAAGAAAGTCAAAAGATAATATTTCTTTGTCTTTTGCTCAATAGGATGTCAACTCACTATTATACGATCATGGGCATATTTCACACTCTTCCCACTGGAAATAATGTCACAATTACCTCCCTTGTTTTTCTACACCCCCGTGCAATAGCTATCTTCAAACGTTTGAATTTAAAGTTAAAAATGACATTATTGCCAATTTTCTTAATTGGTAATAGTGAATTATAGGATTAATAGGATTATTCTTTAACAAGGTAGGACTGTTTATAGATACCGTCTATTTTAATGCTTTATTTTAACATATCTTAAAAATATAACTTAAAAATATGAAATTACCGCTTTGAATGTACGTCAACGTTTACATCGGACCTTTAAGTTTGCTAGTAAGTAATTCCAATGCTGTTTCTTCTAGGGCTGACACGAATTTTTGTCTAGCTTCGATCATCATTACTACAATCGGTAAGATAAAAAAACCAAAGTCTCGATTATCCATTTTTACGTTTAATAATTTTTCAAAAATTTGGTCCAATCGGCTAAATATTGTAAAAAAGCGATGCTATCGAGAGTTGATTTTGGTCTGGATAAGTTAATTAATGTCTAATTAATAATTTACAAAATATTTCAGGCTTAACGAAAGACCTGTAATAGGCAGGTGTATCTTTAATGCTATAAGTCCGAGCCTTCAAATTTAGACATGATTAATCGGTATACGATGATTTAACCCAAGAGAACCGGAAGAACGACTTAATAAATCTGCTAGTGTTACTAATGGTCAGTCTCTCATTATGGTGAAGTCACGTACAACCGTTTAGTTACGCGGAAATAGTATTCCCCAGATCATGTTGTGCATGTATGGGATTCCCTAAAAGTAGATGTAAAACTATCCGCAAAGGTAAACAGCGTTGTGCTTATCTTAATGGAACTAAGACTAATGTAAGTTTCTCCCTGATTGGTTTCAGAGAGAGAGAGAGAGAGAGAGAGAGAGAGAGAGAGGGGGGCAGACAAAGAGACATAGAGGGGTGACGTTCACTCGACACAAACTAGGTCATTTCGGTTAAATTTCATTTCAATAATTTAGCAGTGTGAGAAAACCAGATGACCTGGAGAACATCCACGAGGTTGTACAGGCGACCCTACTCCTTGTCACGTACAACCGGGTAATCGATCCCACACCAGTTGACTCAATGGCAGACCGTATGATACAGTGCGCATTCGGCCATACAATTCTCCTCAATTGATACCAGTGTTAAATTCATGACATATACTGATGGGTCTATTGAAGTTTATAATCACAAATAGCCGACATGTTGCAATTGTCTGATCAAGTGGGCCTTCCACTGTATTCATTCCTACGTCCTGTTTAAGGAAAGTAAGTACACGTTGTGACATCAATTTTCGTATGCGATTTCCTTAATTCCTATCTGTTAAAGAGCCAATCATGATAACTTTATGAGGAATAAAACTGCTTAATTTTATGTTAAAATCCCTTAAAACCCATCACCTAAGGCCGACCAACTAACCCGATATTTGTGATACGCTTGTAAATAACTTAAACTTGACAGTCTTCATCTGGAAGTGGAGACCGTTGTATTATACAGTATCTGGATAAAACCAGACTTTTTTCTATAAAAATAATATGTATGTGAAATTTACCCTTTGTTATCAAGTACAGTGCATGGGTCATTCACTGTATAGACCTCTCAAGAATCGTTAATCGATTATCAGGTCACCCAATGAAAACATTGACCCAAAATCTTAAAAAGATTACGTGTCCGGAAAAGCAGTGTTGACGTTCACGTCCAAACAACTCAATATTTTGAGCTGAAATTTTGAAACAAGGTAAATACACCATGCCTCTATATTTTGGTCCATAAATTTCATAAATACTCGGACTTTAATTTTTGAGACACTGTTCTTATCGGGATAGTCCCTTTAACTTCCTTTATCCTTCCAGATACCTCAAAATTACAAGTAATGCCATAGGTAACGGCGAATAGGGCTCCCGTAACCTGGGAAAATCTAGTAACACTGTTGAATGTAGATTTGAAAAAAACAAAGGAAAACTGTTTTGTTTCAAAATTAAGCTACTGAATATAAAACCAATTTTATTTTGTCTTTTTAGAAGTCTTTTCAGTGAAGGAGAAAAAAAACCCTATTCTTATATACATGTGCACGAAGTCCAAATTTGGGTCTAATTCATTTTTAATCAAATTATGACTTGCTAGGTTTCTCCAGATTACGGGAGAGTGTGCTATGAACGTACTATGAAATATGATTAATATGAGACTACATTTGGAAAAGCAGAACTGTCCGAATCCAGAGGCACAAGTGGGCTGAAACCATAAATACGCGAACATTATAGCAAATTCTAGATTTTTCAGTGGGATCAAGGCACAACATTTCTCTATAAAGATGAAATATACGTTGTTATGATATTGTTAATATTGTTGGTATTATGATTAACACTATCAACATAATAACAGTTTCGCAATTATAGAATTCAATTATATTGGAAACAGAATATGAAACAAGAATATTAATACGAACATAAACACGGTGCAACACTGCTTTAAGACAACCATTCAGTCCTTCTGTCAAAGCCGTTACGGAACTCGCTTGAGTCCATAAGCTCGTCTCACATCGTCTCCGCTCGACTCAGCTCTTCGAAACCAAGTCCGGATTATAAATCTAATTAACTGCCAGAAAACACGTTGTTATATATCTTCCATCAATAGGGAAACAGGATATTAAGATGCTACAAAGAACTGGCTCCAAAACACAAGGTCGTCATTGTATATTGGGAACGGGTATGGCCAAATGGTCAGCACCTGCGCACTGTGTCATAAGGCTTGTCATTGAATCAACTGGCAAAGTTTCGAATCCCCGGTTGTACGTAGCAAGGAGTATGGTCGCCTGTCAAACCTCGTGTGTTTTTGCGGGTACTCCGGTTTCCTCCCACTGTTAAAGACACCTACGCGCAAGCGAATTCTTGAAATAAAATTAAACCATATGTTAGTCCCAAAATGACCTAGTTTGTGTCGAGTGGACGTTATACCCCATTTCTCTCTATGGAGCATAAATTGTCAAATTAGGTAAAAAAAAAAGCGAGACCTAAGAAAATTTATGTCAAATATAACGGCAAAATTTTTATTCAAGTATTTATGTGAGACATAAAAATCATTGTTATTCATCTATTTTCGTCTAAGACATATCAAGATGGCGGTGGTAGAATGATCGATTCGAATATTTTCAGCCCAAAGGTTTTTTTTTTTTTAATATACATTAATAATTATAAAGTGATTTTGGTTTGTATAGTCCTTCTCTATAGTTTTAGCTTATTTGTGACATGCTGTAGCTGTAATTGTTTGGGATGATTTTGTTATTACTGTAAAAAAAATACTAAAGGCCTTGTTGAATCTGAAAACAAACTGATTCAAGGTGGATTATCTTCTGTCCTGTTAGATTTATTATAGAGAGTTAATTATCGGTAGATGTTATTACATTTTACAACGATAATATATTATTAACAACAAAACAAATATTTTATCACATCAGTACCTAATCACCGACGCCCACCCTCTGTGCGTATTGATGGAGTAAAAGTACAACCAGGTTCGCATACCTTGCATCAAATTGATCAGCAGTGAATAATCTCTGAAAAGGTAGTCTCGGTCACCCAGAACCCCCTAGTCTGGGTCGGTTCTCAATTATTGACGAAAATTACTGGACAATATACCACATAAAAAAACAAACTCCCGGTTACGCATGAGCAATGGAACCTTTTGACTAAAGTCTCGGTAAGTGATAGATATTATGAAGCCGGGCCGATTTTGATAGATTCTATAAAGCGAGGATAAAATATATCCCACAATTCACTTGGCACATCTATTATTAGAAACAAAATAGAGACGATACAACAGCATGAATCGCGATTAAGGAGATTGTGAGAAGCCATACGTTTGATTCATGACGAGAGAAAATTACCATTTCAATTAACACCTTTAAAACAAAATTTTAGAGAGTGTCATTGTTGACAAGCGAGGTGTTTTTTGTCCTACTGAGAAATAAATTTTAAAATATTTTTTTGAGTATAAGAAAAATAACTAACGGTATTTGATTTATATCCGGATCAAAAAAATTGATATTTCTTTTTTAGTGTAAATGGTTACATAAAAAGTACTCAAAGGGATAAAATGGGGCACTGTTCTGCTCGACGTTTATATCACCAAATGGTCGTAACCACAGTACGTCGTCTGTCTAAGTCTACTAAGTGCCAACAAACTTCAGGGCCCGCGAGTGGAAACAAAAATTGACATCTGTGCATTCATTAAAACATTGTAATTGGTTGAGAGTTTTGCTGTCCATATTTTTCACGGTAACGACTGGTTTGAACAATTAGGACGTTCCATCTCATCCTTTTTGTTCCTGACAGCTACGGTGGTTCAGAGGGTAGAGCGCTTGGTGACTAGCCTGGGTGTCCATTGTTCAATCCCTGCGCTAGCCCACAAAGTTCATCAAATTTTTCCGACGTGGTTCCCTTTTCAGTGGTGCGGGACCGGCGTACAGTTGTGCGTAAAACATCCCTTGGAAGTGGGATTTCGGTCGTCGCTGTGCGGGCAAAAGGTCCCCCATAGCACACTATATGAGGCATGTACGTCTTCAGCCCAGTTGGGGCAAAGCAATAGGACGTTGAACCGATGTCATTTCATGTCCACAATAACACATATTATATATTGGATATAAAGAGAGACAATATAATCTAAATAATAGAAATTGCACCAGTCTTCCATAAATAGTTAAACTACGAAAATAAAACTATCTATACAAAATTTCTCATTAAAAAAACCACCAGGTTTGTAATAACGTTCATGGAAATGGAGTTTTATGTCGTTGACCTGAATTATTTTATCACTCATTAACGCCAATATAATGCTTTATAATAATCGTATACTACTTATACTTAGATTAAAGTTACATTATGGAGATATGATAAAGAGATGGCAGTTCTAACTATAATAGTTAAAAAACTAGATAGTGTAAAGGTAATTTACTGAAAATTTCAGTCAGATTGATCCACTATTAGCCGAGAACGAAGAATCATTAATATAGACAGCATAGTCTCGATTATCCACTTGATTGATTTAATTATCAACGGCCATTAAGCTGCATATAGGAATTCAATCCGCCAACATCGAAGACTAGCCTTGACTTTAAGAGTTTATTATGGTCTGGATATGTTAATTAATGTCTAATTGAATATTTAGATAACATCTCAGGCCTAAAGAAAGACCTGTAATAAGCAGATTTTGCTCTTGCATATTGCTATTTTAACTAAATGTCGTTAAGTATTATATTAACACTGCACGAGGATGTTAGACGTAATGTCTTGTTTTAGACCATGACAGTACTTAAAACATAGTATCCCGTATGTTCCCCCCGGTATTGGTATGAAATAATGTCAACTTTGCACGTTGCCCAAATATTATTTAAAATAATGGTAGACAAAAGCTAAAGATGACGTAACATTGGTATTTTAATAACATTTATGTTATACCCGATTCAAGAGTATAGTGAATCTGTGTTTGTAACGGATGAAATCATTGCCAAGTTTTGTAAATATAAATAGTATACAACACGTTCTGTTGGGGGCGGGGGGAGAAAAATGTGGTATAAAGTCCACTCTACACAAACTCGGTCATTTCGGGACTAACACATGGTTCAATTTTGTTTCAATAATTCGCTTGTGCGTAAGGATCTTTATGATGTGACCAAAACAATCTACATCCCCTTTAACAGGGGAAGCATGAATATTTTACAGTAATTAATATTAGTAAAGTAATCAACATTAATCACATGATGTCCAGTTCAGTAGCTTTATTGCATTATCAATCAAAGCTATGAGATAACACGTGAAACGTTTACAACGATTGAATGCCTGTCTAAGCTACCGTTTGATTACTCTCGGTTGTAGAGCCGTGGGCGGGTGGTGTTCTCAAGGGGGCTGTAAAATTGACGGACAATGTATATATCTAATGTTTTTATGGTTGACAATTTTTTCACGGGTGGGGCGAAAATTGTTGAAGGTGTGGTTTGGGCAAAAGCCCCCAACCCCTACCGTTACGGGCCTGGGTATAAGTGATATTTTCCTCGTAATTCAAATCATGAGGTTTTGCCCATCTGCATTGGACTGATTGAGGCAGAAAGTCAGAGATTAAACGCCTACGGGTATAGTCATAAACCGAAAGTAACTCCGAAATCGGAAGTGGTAAGCTATCGCCACCAGGCCTATGTTACTCACAAATATTAGTATAGATTATTCACATGACTGGATAATAAAAACGGTAGACTTGTAAAAAAAAGTTATTATGTCACTTTAAAACAGTCTGTGCAGTCTGTTGGTGGTTGATATGCTCAATGATAATAGAAACCCGTGGGAAAAAAAGACCCCGCTTTATTATATGAAACGCGATCCTGGTCATTACCTGTGTTAAATCTATAGATCAATTATTATCGATTTATAACATTAACCTCACTTTTCCCCCGTAATTGACCACTATCAATTAACATCCACCCATTAACCTTAAATTAACCCAGTTTACTGACCACCGTAATAACTAAATCTCCCTATTGCCGTCTTTTTTCCTTTTCTTTTTTTTCCTTTTTCTTCAAATGTTATGAAAAAAATTTATTGAGACATTCACAAGACAATAATCAACTCTCGAGTGTATCCACTGGGTGTTCGACGCCTCAAAGCAGGGGGTACAAGATACGTACAGGGTTGGAGACAAACTGATCCCGCAGTGAATATTCGCTTGGCCGCTACAATCACTGATAAGCATGACATCGGCGAGGCTTAATTAGTACGGTATATTAACTTTTTTACTCCGGCAAATTAAATTCTCAAACATTTTTTTGAGGTAACAGAAAAATAAATAAAGACGTTTGAAGTAATTGAAGTTAAAAAATATTTCCTATTAAGTGTAAATGGGTACTAAAATGAGTAAAATGCGTCATTTTGCCCGAAGCTGTTAGGTGTTAAGTAAACATTGCACGAGCCGTTGAGCCAATGACTGCAGTCAACGCACGTGCTATGGACACTCATCTGTTACAGAGTTAATTCCTAAGTAATTCTCTGTGAAACAGATTGGGTTGGAGAACGCTAGATCGGAGACGGTCCTACGCAAATTGTGACGTCATATGTGAATTGTGGGTTAGGGTAAGGGTTAGGCTTGATCAAGGGTTAGGGTTAGGGCTAGCCCTGTTTATATCTCGGGACTTTGACCAAATCTACAGGTCCTAGCCCTTACCCTAACCCTAACCCACAATCTATATATGACGTCATATGTGCTAAAATGCGTAGGACCGTCGCCGATCTAGCGTTCTCCTACAGGGTTACGTACAAGCATGGAGAAACCAAGCCTCATGACTCAATTACAAGCCTTATGGTCTAAATCTCATAATTGAACACCAACACTTGTATTCACATCAATATAAAGCTGGAAGTTGAATAACACGTGTCCCTGATTGATTATTTTTTTTTTTTTTTTTTTTTGCTAAATTATTATGAAACTAATTCAAATGTCAGTCTCCAATCGCTTGTTGTCTGCTGTTAATCTTCATTTTGCTTCAAGTCCCTTATGCACGGAATAAAACCGACAACAATACCGTTTCCATTAGGCGGAGTACTTTCCATTAGTCCGCGTACTGTATGCAAGGTAAATAGTATTAAATAAAAGATGTAATAATACCGTATAACCCATATCAATATATAGTCTATTTATGTATTTACCGCTTTACATGATTTTTAATCGAAACGTTTTGTAACGTTTAGTTACTTCCATTGTCCGAGACAAATAATGATTTAAATACCTATATAGTGTAACATGTTGATTTCACATTCTACTTAACCCTGTATTGTTCGTCATTTTCTACATGCAAACTGTGGAAGTATGGAAGCCCATAACTACAAATTCTTAATTTCTACTTTTTGGCCCTTCACGAAAGTCGAAAAGTAGAAGTTACGACAAAATGTGAGGCGACATCACATTCGTATAAAATTACAATTTAGTAATTTTTGCCCTTAATCCAGTCAAGCAAACTCGAAAATTTGATAGCACGACAACAAGCCAAAATGGTAGGTCGCTAATAGCGCGTTGTGTTTATTTCTTAATTTCTACTTTTCAAGTTGCATTATGACTTGGTATGCGTGTTGTCGCCTTCTCACTGATATCAATAAATACAAAAATATGACTTAGTCTAGAGTCGACAAAATAGCCAAAATGCAAGTTGAAAAAGAAATTTTGAAAAAAAAACGAGGGGCGCTATTTTCGGGGTGTATTATTTCTTAAGAGGATTCCCTTATCATTTCTACAAAATCGGATTAATATCTTTACTAATGTTAGAGGTCGTAGTTTTCGCGGAGGTTATTGATCTCTCACCAAATCTATAAAAGCTGTTTTATCCTTGTTTTAAAGGTGTTATTCCAAATTTGGTGTTAAGCATTGGGGTCATAATAGGACGAAACATGTTGATATCGAGGCCTTATCCCTTCTTTTCCAGAATTATGACCCTCCCCACTTCCACTTTTCTGCAAAATCTTAACAACACGATAGAGCTTGCAGTTTTTTTTACGGATTTGTTTCCACTTTGGGGCGAGGCATTGTAATTATGAACCATATCTATATATAGCGAGTAACACCACTGCAACCCCATACAACTTTTCAGGAAATTGTGTGAACATGCTAGAAGTTGTAGTTTTTTTGGCGTATTTTTAGCATGCATGTGAAACTATATTTAAAATTTTTCTTCGCTATGGCTATCCTTTTCTTTTAAAACTGTTGTATTGGTGTATTTGCACGCTTTGCTCGGTCATCTTAAATCGATCTGCGCCTGAACAGGAAACCAAATCTACGTGTCATTTCCGGTTTTATAGAACCAATCAATATTATAGACACATCTATTTTCGTCCCCTGTGTAAATGGTACTCTATAGAATCGTAGAATCGTGTCTATTGTTCATACTTTTATCGAAACTATCAAAGAAGCCGAAACTTTCTGGTGTGTCGAAGATGCCCTGTCGGGGTAATTTAAGCTCTTTTTTTTACATCAAATGTAGTTGCATCAATACTATATATGGAACGTGTGTATACATTAACACATGTAGTTTATTTCTACTGAAGACAATAGCGGTTTTAGACAAAGGACAATTTACACAATCAATATCACTGTTAAATCAAAACAATATTACAGAAACAATTCTGATTTCCGATAATAGGTCTCCAAAATAAACAAACAATAAGTGGTGATTTTGTTTCGAAATTTTTACAAATGATAAAATAAAACCAAGTACGAACAATCCAAACCATTAGTCCAATAAAAACGGTCGAGGCAAAATAGTGTAATCAGCAAATGGACTGTTCACCGTGTATAAAATACACGAGGGGGTTGGGATCGCCTAGTGGTCTAGAGTGCCGCGCTTCGACCTCTAGCTGGCCGGTCACCTCTGGCTTGCGGCTGTGGTTTCGAGCCCTGGTGTGAGCGTATGTGGCATGGAGATAGGGGGTGCCTTCTCAACCCCGTGGGTTTCCTCCGCGCACTCCGGTTTCCTCCCACTGCTAAAGAACCCTACGCGCAAGCGAATTATTGAAATAAAATTAAACCATATGTTAGTCCCGAAATGACCTAGTTTGTGTTGAGTGGACGTTAAACCCCATTTCTCTCTCTCTCTCTCTCTCTCTCTCTCTCAATATACACGACAAACAGTGGTAACATATGTGTCCGGAAGAGTAAGCTTACCCCGCCTGGCGCCACACCCGCCATCGCTGCATCAATATCACATTCAAAAATCCCTGCTGCATTGTTAATATAGGTAAACAGGCTGTCAATACCCATTGCATTTCCTTTCACGGGGACATGAAATAGGGTGTGACGTCTGACGAGGGTAATGAAGACGGGCGTGGACGACATGAAACGAATAAAATGAAATGGTGTTTAACGTCCTACTGTTCTTCTCCGACTGGGCTATGAAGACGGCATACACCATACAATGTGTTGTGAGGGAAATTTCTTCCATACAGTGGCACTATGGCCTACTCATATATCGAATTCCAACTGCCATGGAATCTTTACGTGCGCCACTGACAAGGGGGAGACCACACCAGAACATCCTTTCAAGGGAATATACATCAACTATTCTACGTTATATATTATTCTACGTTATATATTTTACCCGTCTTCTATTAGCCCAGGTTAGTTGCTAAAGAGTAGGACGTTAAACCCCATTTTATTTCACGTTATATATTTTACTTCGTATCATTGATATAAAATCGAGATACGGTACTGTAAAATTAAAATATAGATTCAATTTCTGATAGGCCTACAACCAATTCAAAGTTTGGTAAAGAAATGGGAAACAAAACCGTGAAATTTCCTCGAGATTTTTCGGCGTGGCTTCCCTTTGTCAGCAGTAAAGGATATATACACATTGATGTGCACGTGAAACAAAGCTTCCCTTATATAGAAAAATGTATGGCGTTTTCTGTCTTCAATAGCCCATAAACAATGGTATTATAATCTATCGTTACAGTCTCAGAGAAAAAAAGAAATATTTTGGTTTTTTAACCAACTATTAAATACGGTTATTTAACTCACACTATTAACCGTGTTTTATATCGGAAGCTAATTTCCCACCACTTACAGCTGGTCAGACTATAAAACATATTGCATGTCTTAATACAATTATTATATTTACGTAATATAACTCCAATTAGAGAATATGACCGCTCTTAATTAACATGGGGTTAGTCAGGAAACAATCTCACGCGACAGGCAATGGTAACAAGCGATAAGATCTAGTTAATAATTGCAGGCAGAAGGCTGATAGCGGCCATTTTGACGAAAATAAGATTTAGCTATTCAATGTTTCTCATAATTTTCCGATTATTTAAATGTTCCACCTTATCTATTATTCTGGGTCGTAATGAATCTATGGGTCAAGCGCTGGTTCATTAACCAGCAGGTCAGGATTTTCCAGCGTTGTTAAAGTTTGCTAGTTGAGTAGGACGAACACACTGTAAAGGCACGGTGTCTATTTGTTCGGATGAAACGTAAAATTGAGATCGTGGGTATTACTCGGAGGAGAAGGAATAAGCGGAAACGCCGTTGTACGGGCCAACGTTCCCACATAGTACACTGCATGATGTACAGTTCAACCCTCAACGTAGGTCTCATTACACTCGCCCTGTACGTTCAGGAACCGCCCTATTGAATCCTCGTTAAAAAAAAAACCTCTGGAACCCCAGTTAATTTTACTGAGCAGCATTTATGGCTAAAGGATCGCGTGTCAGTCCCTGTGAACTCCTGCACAATGTGAATGAACGTTTTGGTGAGAAAATAAGGCCTTGCTTACCGCGCTAGAGTCAATATGCACGACACAACATGCTGTTAAAATACGTCCCCTTCTGCAAAATGACAGAAGCCGTAGGTGACGCACAAATTCACGTAACGTACAGGGCAGGGCGTTCGTCACTTCCTTTTCTTTGAATCTCCATAACGCATAGTATTGATCTCTGTGTTAAAATAAATACTCTTCAAAAAAAGAAACGCACAACCAATTTTTCATCATTTTTTTTTTTATTTATACGAAGTCGTTCTTTCCATAAATCTTACTTGTTTTAATGTCATTATGTAAGGATAAAAGAAATTCATTATTGGTTTTAAATGTTATGTTACTAATTGTGACTGGTCATCCTTTTTGTCGAAATTTGTTATCGTGTGATTGCACCAAGAAACACGAATTTAACAACTTCGCGCGCTTTTCGCATGGAACCTACATCTAAGGTCTTAAAATCCCGGGGTTCTCTGTTCCCAAATCAGTTGCACATGTAAACACTCAAGGAACTAAGTGATGCCACATCTGAATAAAGACCAGCGCAACAACGCTATTTGTCGATTACAAGCAGGTGAATCCAAGACAGGTGTAGCCAGGTTGCTGAATGTTTCCCTTATTTTCATATCGCGCCTTTGCGATAGGTACCGACAGCGAAGTTCAACACGAGACCGCCCAAGCTCAGGCCGAACAAGAGTGACCTGTCCTGTCCTGGATCGTCACTTCCGGTTACGTCATTGGCGTAAATGGTTTTCAACAGCAACCTCTACTGCAGCAGCAATTCCCGGACGGCGTAAAATCTCGTACCAGACAATCCATCTACGTGAAACAGAATAACGAGGCAAACGTCCCCGTTAGAGCTTCTGTTTTGAAATACGCCGACACCATGAAATCCAACTTTAATGGGTAGAGACACTGAGGGTATGACCACAACAACACTTGAAAGCAGTTTGGTGCAGCGACGTGTCGCTGTTCTTGTTGCAACAAAGCGATGGTTGAGTCGGGATATACCGACGACGAAATGTAACTTTGCGTTTCTTTTTTGGGAGAGTATATATTTGGGACATGTTTAGCAAATTTTATCACATATGTGATAATGATAGACACCAATATTGTCTTTTAACCCATCCTTGATATTCTCAGGGGTATCGTTCAGTGCTACCCCATTAGTGAATCAGACTGGAACGATACTACTGGCGATACCAGGGACACCATTAACTCGATTAATATAAAAAAAGAAGGACATTTTAAACATCATGTAATTTTATTTCTCCACTATCCAAACGGCCAATGCTTAAACTACTCGTGGTAATGGGAATTTAGCATTAACAAGAACAATCAGAATTTCAGGCGGTCGTGAGGTGTCGTGGGAGATATCAAGTACGTCGAGCGGAGTGATATTTTTAGTGAATTAATTTTGGTTAGAAATAAAAAAAAAAAAAAATGGTCGTCTGAGGTGAGGGTTCTGGGGTCGGTGTATATTTAAAGCACAACACAGGAAGCTAACCTTTATACTGTAGCCTTCCAACTTTTTTTTATCTTATTTGAATCGTTTCCTTTAATATTGCTATAAATCAAAAGGTTCTCCGCTATGTGCGAAAAGTGCAAATGAGCTAATATATAACTGGGTAAGGGATAGGACTATCTGATATTGATATAGTGATTTTATACCACCTGCAGGTATTCCTATCACATCATAAATATACAGTTTTATTAGTTTTATTACGGGAAATCTGGACAGTGTTATACATTTTTTATACATCATTATTTGTTCAATAATAATCAATTATCGCGATGGACAAATGGTTAGCACATGCACTCTGTGTCATAAGGTTTGCCACTGAGTCAACTGACGTGGTTTCTATTCCCCGGTTGTACGTGACAAGGAGTAAGTGAGCCTTGAAAACCGTGGATCTTCAATGGTTCTTCCCGTTTCCTTCTAAGCGCAGGCGAATTAAAATAAAATTGATCCATATGTTAGCCCCGAAATGATCTAGTTTGTGTCGAGTGGACGTTACCACCCCCACCCCCTCTCTCTGTCTCTCTCTCTCTCTCTCTCTCTCTCTCTCGTAACATCAGCAGCTAAAATCAACTCTGCGGATAATCGAAACATATCAGAGACACGTTACATATGGAGACGCATTGCGCTTTTCGAGTGATAGTTACATACGCTCTCTAGCCTCCATAAGTTTTGTCTTTTCGGGTTTGTTTAGTACAGCCTTCCGTCGATTACTATCAAAATACCTAGGCCAACACGACTAAACGCGGGGAGGGTTGGGGGCTAGTGGACTAGAGTGCCGCGATTCGACCTCTAGCTGGCCGGTCACCTCTGGCTTGCGGCTGTGGTTTCGAGCCCAGGTGTGAGCGTATGTGTGGCATGAAGATAAAGGCGCCTTCTCAACCTCGTGGGTTTTCTCCGGGCACTCCGGTTTCCTCCCACTGCGAAAGACCCCTACGCGCAAGCGAATTATTATTAAAACAAAATGTTAGTCCCGAAATGACCGAGTTTGTGTTGAGTGGACGTTAAACCCCATTTCTCTCTCTGCTAAAGACCCATACGCGCAAGCGAATTATTATTAAAACAAAATGTTAGTCCCGAAATGACCGAGTTTGTGTTGAGTGGACGTTAAACCCCATTTCTCTCTCTCTCTCTCACGTCTAAACGCGCTAAAATGATTAAACTTGCTGCCACAAGGATAAAATCATTTGTAAAACCTCTCATTGAGATACTGCCACTTTATTTCTGCACGCTTTTTAGAATCCACCCCCACCTTCTAAAATAAGATACACTTTAGGGCACCACATAGATAATCAAGACGCCATACAGTGTGCTTTGGGGGAAATTTTGCACAAACAGCGGCGCTACAACGTATCTTTATTTCAAATGCCATCTGCCAATCGATCTTTAAAGTGCGTGTTAATATGTACATGGGATCTGCGGTTTTTCGTCACATCCAATCGGATACACAATGTCTTTGTCAGTCCCTCCCTTCTTCACTACTGATAACGGGTAAAGCATGTCCGAACCCGAGACCTCCTACTTAGAGCGTCAGTGCCTACTCATTGAGCCAACGCGACAAAATGCGATACATGGTAAAAAGTCTGACAAGCAATATCTTAGTATGATCGCTACCAATACTCGCGCTGAAGTTCCTTTCCACGTCTTATCATTAGAGCAAATGAGACTCGAAATTACTGAATTGATATATATATCTTGAGCGACCAAACTAGTAAGCTGTCCCCGTTTATGTTTGTAACTGCTTTAAAATCTTAATTCAGATTGTAGGTAAATATGACGTATTTAATACATTTGCTTTCATACTGGTCCTGAACATAAATCGAAAAAACAATGTGGTAACTATTTCTGTATACCGATATTTCCACACCTACAGAAAATTTCGGTTACATCATCCTGTTGGCTGAGCTGCACGTCTATCAATCTGATTTTAAATTTCGTTTTACTTGTTTTCACTGCGCTAGAATCTGAAATATAGTTGTCATATTATCGGCGTTTTGCTTAAAGTGGGGGATTAGCCAACGAAACGGTCTGTTACGACGAATCTGGGCAAGTCACTAGAAATATCAACGCTGATTGATCAATCGATGTCTGACGTCATAGAGTCAAAAGCCGCTCGTACGACCCCCGACAAGACCTACCAGCACATCTTGTCTGCATGCAGTGTAGGTCATCGAAAGTATAAAAAAAAGGGAAATATAGATTTATGTTAATTAGAATGCGCACTGATGGCCCATCGGAACTTTGTCCCGTCTCTACCTATCCAAGTCAATCATTTCCATATACATCCAGGAACAAATAAACAAAACCTACTTCTAAACCATAAGCCAGGTAGAAGATTTCTAAAGAAAATCATACAATATTTTCGTAGAAGCCTTTTAACTCGGAGTCTTTGTGAAATAATCGACTGAAACATAAATATTGTTTCAACAGAAAGTTTTTGTTTTCTGTTTGGTCAGCTGGAACTACATTTTTAAAAAAAAGCCTTTCCACAGCGACCGAAACCTAAATATTTCACGTTTATTCTGACATCAAAGGGCGGAGTGTCGTGTGTCTAAATATGATCTGATATTCGATGGTTTGTCTATGATATGCCAGTATCCATTTATTCATCTTTGTGAGTCAGTGAACAATGATGTTGGATAGTATCTTCGACGAAAGAAATGAATAACAGTGACAACTCCTGCAGTAAGGTTGGTCTAGATGAAATGCGTCATTTGAGTGTACCGTGACAAAGATACGGCCCCAATTTACCCATGTCTCACGATTGGTTCGGGTAAATGACCACAGTCTTGCGTTTGGTTAGGGAAAATGACAATTGTCTTGGGTTTGAAATATTAATGCACAGAATACAATGTTAACTCGTAAATTGGGACGACATTTCCTTGTCAGTACACGTGACCAGTCAGACAACCAATTATTGAGAATATGTGCAGTTCCGCCAGTGACATCACAGTTATATCAGTCTCATAGCCCGATGGACGTGATTGGAGTAGAATATTGACATAATCAAACACACTCGGCAAACCTCGGCACATTACGGTACCCAACATCTAGCTTCGGCTGTATGGCGGTACGTGATATGTACCTACACCTACAACTTCGATGCGGAACGAGGTTACTTATTACGAAAACGTGCCGCTTTAAGAAAGAAGTTCTAACAGTGTGTAGAATTTGCAGTGCAAACATGTCCTTAAAAAATCGGATAAACGTGAAAGAAAAACAGCTTTAGTCTTTGAAGTCGTTGTATGATAAAACATTCTTCAAATGGGTCGTTATCCGGGAACTTGAAAGTAGTTCCAATGGCGGAACTCATCATGCAGCCGACGCCAGATGTCGGGTATTGGAATCTGCTGAGGCTTGCCGAGTGAATCAAATACAATGGACATGTTTCGCGCTTTGAAGCCTACAATCCACTTGTTCTCTTGATTGTCACTATTCGAGTACCTCATCAGCAAATAAAGATGCATTATGTAGGATTTAGCCAATTAAAAACTGTCCGTTCTTGCTATAATAGTTCACAAATAAACATTTTTAAATTTTCAATCAAATTACTTTATTCTCAGTAAATCGATATGACTTTTAGAAGATGTAACATAGATTGATTATTTTCGTAGCAACGGTACTGGTCGGATAAATAAGACTAAGTCTCGATTATCCATTTTAATTGCCAGAACCCAGCTAAGCCAGATTAGCTAAAATCTGTTGAAAGAAATGGGGTTTAACGTCCACTCATACAAATTTGGTCATACAAAAATATGGTTTAATATTTTTTCAATAATTCGCTTGCGCGTAGGTGTCTTTAGCAGTGGGAGGAAACCGGATGTCCCGGAGTAAACCCACGAGATTGGACAGGCGACCCTATTACTTGTCACGTACAACCGGGGATTCAAAACCAAAACAGCTTTGGAGTTGTTCAGCACCAACATAGGAATCGTGAATAACATAACCATTGCCAGACAGTTTGTTCGGTGGGTTGCCCCTAACAGATATATATGCACTGATTGTGACATATAGGAGAAATTTGGTACACTTGTCAGGACCCACCCCCTGGGTTCATGGTCGAGTATGGTATTATTTTCTACAGTTTTGCGTGTGTTATGCGGGATAGGAGAATTTACCCAGGAGAGTATTGTTTCCGTCGTACTAGACATGCTTTCCTTATCAGTCACACAGTCGTCACCCCAGACATGTGAACGGTTCTCTTTTTACCATTTCAGAGATTTGAAGCCATGACCTTTCAACCAGCAGTCCATTACCTTACCACTGTGGAGGGGGGGGGGGGCTACTTTGGGCTCGAAAGGGACCGTTTTTTTTATTTAAAGGTCATCTGTACTTCTTCAACGCACTGGCTACATACATGTTTCATTATTTCCCAAAATTCGAAATTTTCAATACTCATCTTTTAAAACTTCCTTCAATTTTACGTTAAAACTTAAAATTATTTGACAATGTAGAGTCAGGGTCTTTTTTTAATGTCTAATGTATATGTTTTAGAAAGCTATGTTTTTGTAACTTCATGCTTTATGTGAAAAAATGATAAGATAATTAAAGTCAAGTCCGCTTGCTTTGTTGTTTGAAAGCGATAAATACTAATGACTTTGTAGTTTTAGACTACACGCAAATAAAGATTGTATTTTTTGTAGTTTTAGACTACACGCAATAAATACAGATAGCATTGTTTGTAGTTTTCGCCGTCTTCATTAACCCAGTCGGCGCAGAAAAGTAGGACGTTAAACCCTATTCCATTTCAGTATAGTGTTCGACTACAGATTGAATTGTTCGTAGTTTTAGTAAACAGGAGATATGAAGTGTTAACATCCATATGATGGAGACATTGATAACATTAATGCTTACCTTAATGTCCGTAATCGTATATCCAAAACACGGACAATGACATTAATAGTTCTTGAAGTAAAATCTCTTCATAAACGTCTTTCCAATCTGTGTATGGAAATCCATTGATCATAACCGAGTGTAAATTGAATGAATATCGGCTATTGTTATTTTGATCGATATTAAAACTCCCTAAATAATTCACTAGATCATACAAACTGACAACATGAAATCAGTGGATTAGTTATACGATAAGGTTGTCTACACATCAATCATGTTACATATTATGAGCCGTCAAACTCGATGAAGTACTCTAATGTAAAACTTGTTATTGTTAATTAGTAGAAGGGGCGGATCTAGCAATTTCGATTTGTCGATTGGTATATGCACATTTCATTCCGGCTATGTACATAACAAGGAGTAGAGCACCAATGTATAGCCTCGTGGTCTGTCGCCGGCGGTTACACCAGCATCCGTCACCCGTCACAATTTCATTTCTGCACATAACAAGATGGGGTTTAACGTGCGACTGTTCTGCTCCTAACCTGGTCTAATGAAGACGGACATACGCCATACAGTGTGCTATGATGGAAATTTTGCACAGGCAGGGACGCTATGGCCTACTATTATATCGAATTCCAACTGCCAAGGGATCTTTTACGTGCACGCCAATGTGTACACGGGACCTCGGTTTTTTGTCCCATCCGAACGACTAGACAGCCGTCCTTGCCAGGCCCCCCGCCGTGCATCACTGACAAGGGGAAACTACGCCGGAAAATCTGGATGAACTTTCTTGGCCCATGCAGGGATCAAACCCCCGACCTCCTTGGTAGCGAGCCAGCGTCTTACCCACTTAGTAGAACCCCTGTGAGTTTTCTCCGCGTAGACGGCACGCCACTCTCCAATCAAAACACACTTTTATATTAAAGATCCCGGCGCACAAGTGACTTTGTTTGCATTGGGGGATGTGCGAATGGTTAACGCGTGCGCGTTATATCACAGGGTCTGTCATGGGGTCAACTGGTGTGGTTTCGATTCTAAGGTTGTATGTGACAAGGAGTACGGTCATCTGTCCAACCTGGGTTTTTCTCCGGGTCCCCAGATTTCCTCCCACTGCTAAAGACCCACTTCGCGCAAGCGAGTTATTGAAATAAAATTGAACAATATATTAGTTCCGATATCACATAGTTTGTGTCGAGAGGAGGTGAAAAAAAAAACTCTCAATGTTTGCATGACGTGGGACTACAAGCTTCTAGCATTTAATTTCTCACTGCATATTTAACGATATAATTTACAATAGCTATGCTTGGAACACAACAATAACATGTCGAACGATTGTGTACCGATTGAATTCCATTGTCCTGGATGTTTTACTTGGAATTATTAGCATTAAGTGCGTCTACAGCCGTAATTATCCAGGCAAGTCGCCTTTGGTATTATATTGCTTATTGTGTAAAATTACAATTATTATTATAATGGGTTGGTTCTGGTGTGCCATTCAACACCATTTTACCCATTCATTATCGTAAATGTCAGTTACAAGTTATAAGATACATGTATTAGTCTCTATCATCCAAACAAATATTCTACGAATATTAGTCTGGATGGGTCCTCAAAATTTGACGGAAAGTAGGTCATTGTCTTGATTATCCAGTCTTTTCAGTTACCACGTTCTGAATCTATCAAAATATCTCGCTCGTCAACAATGACACTCAGACGTATGGCTTCTCACAATCTTCTTAATTCTTCATCGCGAGTCATGCTTATTCCTCGTATCTATTTTGTTTCTTATAACAGATGTGCCAAGTGAAATGCGGGGTATATTTCATACTCGCTTTATAGAATATAACAAAATCGGGCCGGCTTCATAAGATCTAACACTTACCGAGACTTTAGCCAAAAAGTTCCACTGTCAATGCGTAACCGGGAGTTTGTTTTTTTATGTGGTAGATTATCCAGTAATTTTCGACCCAGACCCTCCGTTCGTTGAAGACTAGGGAATTCTAGGTGACCGAGACTATATATGTATGGGCTCTCAATGGAATGATGCCCTACGCCTGGGCATTGAAAAGGCTAATAAAGCCAGGCATAAGCGTTCCATCTTATTCATATCCTGAATGACCGCCATATCCAAAAAGGTGTGGCATTTACAAGAGCCTGTCGTGGTTATCTAAACTATGACGAATCCTGTAGTTCGGATAGAGTCTCTAAACCATGATGTACCTTGTAGTTCAGACTGACACGTTAAACCATGATGTATCCTGTAGTTCGGTCGGATATAGTCCCTCTACAAAATCATATACCTTCCAGTTCGATGCACCCTGTAGTTCAGACAGTCTCTAAACCATGACCTACTCGGTAGTCTCTAAAAATTTGGTACCCTGTAGTTCAGATAAGAGTCTCTAAACCATGTTTACACTATAGTTGGGATAAATCATAGTTTTGGGAATATGAATTGTACGATATGTTAACCCAGAAATGATATAGTTTCTATTAAATGAATATTGTTAACGCGCTTTAAATATCTAGATGCAATAGACTTGATGTAGGAAATTCTAGGTACACACTGTTAACCAGACCATACATGTTTTAATGACAACAATAGTAAGTACAGGAGGATCGCACTATACGCAAAACCAAACTCTTAAAGATAGACCTGCGGACGAGACAGAAAATAGACATTGCAAAAAGTAAACAAATATCAGTTAATGAGAACAATCATAATTTATTCAGCTCGGCGTTGGTTTAACATGAATGAAGATATTATTGATCTATGTTGCATATATAGTTGAATCATATAATAAAAATAACATATTTCATATATTCTTACGTATTTGTCAACATCAAGGCGAACTAGCTCTATTGCTCCATTTAGCATATTCAGATTTGTTCAGATGAATCTGATTTTTAAATATATTTAATAGCGCTTTTATCTGGTGTATCTTTTATTTTCTTATGAATTCGGCTTTATGTTGTATAATAATAATGATAGTATGTTCAGCTATACTTTTACTTTTCGGATTAAAAATGTATGTTTTATCAACAATAGAATCTTTTTCGCGGAGTTATATACCATATTTATCCACACCCTGTATGTCTGGGCAGCCAAATGCGACACAACAATAAAATCAATCTGTTTCACAGAGAATTACTTACGAATTATCTCTGTAACGGATGACAGTCCACAACACGTGCGTTGACTGCCAGCCTCGTAGTCATTGGCTCAACGGCTCGTACAATGTTTACTTAACACCTAACTGCTTCGGGCAAAATGATGCATTTTACTCATTTTAATACCCATTTACACTAAATAGGAAATATTTTTTAACTACAAATACTTCAAACATCTTTATTTATTTTTCTTTTACCTAAAAAAAAATGTTTGAGAATTTAATTTGTCGGAGTAAAAAAGTTAATATGCCGTACTCCTCGTCGATGTCATGCTTATCAGTGATTGTAGCGGCCAAGCGAATATTCACTGCGGGATCAGTTTGCAATAAAATAAATAGATAGTGCGAAGGTACTTGGGACCCAAGATGGCGTCTTTGTACACTTGACGTCATATTTTCATGGCGTCACATGAAATTTCGGGCTTTACAGTTGTCGCAACTTTATCTATATAACGGCTTTGACTGTGATCAGCCTATGACGTAAGCAAGTAGAGGTTTGGGTCCTATAAAAGAGCAAAACCAGGGCTGAAATATTCAGATACCACTTGGGTTCTTTAGACCCCGTTGAATCTTGGGAGAGCCATATTGTTGAGGTTTCCATCAGCACTTGCTCTGTGAGTTTGATGGGATTGCAATAATCTGAAAGACATGTAATTTGTAGTCATTGCTTGTAACCATGTATCCTGCTTTGACATATAAATAATATACACAAGAATCTGTTGTATTGTTATTCCTGGTTAAGATACGATTTGGCGGCTGTAAATTCATACAACGTTGAAGTCCAAGGTTAAGTTTTCGAGTAGAGAATTTCAATCATATCCTAGCCGATCTAGGGTAATAAAAATGTATCGCAGGGAAGGTGTCACACGTCAGATCCAGTAAGCTTTTGGTAGTTTTGCTTTCCATATTAGATCCAAATGTGGTGCTACATGGCACAACACGGCTCTCTTTACTCAAAGAACTACAGTTAGGGAGGATAATTTCCCTAAGGGTCATTACAGCTCAGTGTACATCAATCATATTATATAATCTACATGTCAATATTATTAGAATTAATTAAAATGGTCAGAACTCACGAGATTCTGTATTGGCCTAGAAAGTTCAACCAGCTGTCCAGTCGTTCGGGTGGCACGAAAAACAGAGGTTCCATCAGAGAGTAGGACATTGGCTAGATAACACGGAGGCCCCGTGTTCCACCTGCGCTGATCGAGCAAGTTCATCGGGATTTTGTGTCTTGGCTTCCCTGTCGTCAGTGCTGCGTGGCAGAGGGACCGGCAACGGACGACTTATTGTCGACCGAGTGACACTTCGGCGTCCACGTAAAAGATCTCTACGCGCAAGCAAAGTATTGAAATAAAATTGAATCATATGTTAGTCCCAAATGACCAACGTTATGTCGAGTGGACGTTAAACCCCATGTCTTTCTCTCTATCAGCATATGCTCATATACAATCGATATCGGATAAGGTTAGGTTGTAACTAATGTAACGGTAAGCATTTTTTTCCGTCCACCTACCACCGGAGCCTGGTCTTATGACGTCATATGAGGATTGTGGGTTAGGATAAGGGTTAGGATAAGGGCTGTGGCCTGCAGATTTCGTCACAGTCTCGAGATGTAGACAGGGCTAACCCTAACCCTAACCCTGGGCCAAGCCTAATCCTTATCCTAACCCACAATCCACATATGACGTCATAAGACCAGGCTCCGGTGGACGGTAAAAAACGTTTACCTAATGTAACGCCGGGACAAACTGTATGACGTATCTCTGTCTTCGTTGGCCCGGTTAGTGCAAAAAAGTAAGACGCTATACTCTATTTCATTTCCTGTAATTGGTATAAATACTCTTTATACAACAAACTTGTCTTGATTACAGTCATTTGTTTTTAACGGATATACGATCAATTACAACGGTGTACATTTACTACTTCAGTTTTTTACATGTTTTATTTCATATTAAATTGCGTAGGATATTATGTCTTAGGGCAATTGACTTGTCTTGTGATACGCTGTTACATAATGATATTTATAATTATATTTGATTATTTCAGGCTGTGGTGATTTAGTGAGTAAACTGGAGTCCTTGGGGTTTTTTTTGGGTGGTTCCCTCTTATATGTGTTGTAAGTAGGACGGAGGGTATAGTCGTTAGGGTGGTACAAAAACCGGAGGCCCCGTGTATACTCTGGCGTGTACGAAACCTTGACAGTTGGAATTCGAAAAGAGTGTAGGCCAAAGTGCCACAGTCCGACCAAAATTTCCGTCATGGCACGTTGCATGGTGTATACCCGTCTTCAATAACCCAGTCGGTACAGAATTTAACCCCATTTTCATTTCTCATCATGGAAAACACCTTTTTGTATTGTTTCCTCTGCGTTTGAACTCGTGATTTCCCGGGTGTCAGGGGTGTATGGTAGAGATAATGTAGGGTCGAGAGTCTGGCAATGTACAGTGTCTCATCTGTCTGACAAAAACCCGAGTTCCTGTGTGCACGATGGCCTGCATGAAAATAACCTTTGGCAGTTGAAATTCAACTAAGCCACGATAAAACATAAATAGTAGCTTCCCGAGAAGATATTTTCTTTAAGAAAGGGATGTTCAAAGCTTCAAATCTCCCAGAATCTTCCAGTAGTCGGGAACTTTATGGTATAAAAAAATTCCATAATTATGATGTCCTCAGTGCAGCATTTCATGTCAAAACACAAATCAACTACTCACGAATAAGTGGTCAAGCTGTTCCGTGTTTTAACAGTAAAACATTCTGAATCTTATATAGGTTGAGTCTCACTTATGGTTGGCGTGAGAGATTAGCCAATGACACCGTCTGTTTCAGCGAATTCTTGGCGTGTGATGCACTGAACTGTGGGTATTCCACTAGAAACATCAACGCTGATTGGTCATTCAAATGTTTGAAAGTCATAGGGTCAAAAGCCGCTCACATGATTCCTAACTCGACCTCCCATTACTGGTCAGATTTTTTCATGTAGTGTAGGCCATCGAAAGTATAAAAAGACGAAACTAAATATAGATCAGTATTTTAATCAGATGATAATCTACATTGCTGTGATGAGAGCAAGTTTCTAACATGAACTGATTTTAAAAAACATAGCCAGGCTTCATTTTGCGTTTCGCCGTTCTAAGAAAAACAAAATCAATAACTCTACTTTGGTAGCGAGTTATTCCTTAGGACCGGTCGGGTCTCACCTTCTTTTGACTATCTTCGAGCAGAGTATCCCCCTCCCCAAGCCCTTCCACTGAAAGAAAATTCTGACGCCTCATGTGAATAATATCAAGATCTAAATTAAACAACACGAAGTCATTTTTTTTTTTTTCATAAATATTTTTAAAAATAATATCTTTAAATTGTACAATGTTCCCTGTAACTATCTCACAGAAGCTAAACGACATTTCCGCACAAACAAGGAAAAAATCAATGAACTAAACTCGTGTCCTCTTAAACGCTTCAAGTGGTACTTCATTAAACTTGACCCACTTCAATGGCGGTCTTCTTTTGATGGTTTCGGCGAACGAGACAAAAATATTGTCAATAATGTAAAAAAATTGTCGCAAGTGTCTGAGAAAATTTCAATGCTGTTAGAGGATTTTTATTTTGTCACAGGAAATCTCAAATTTGTCCATTGAACAAGATTCTCCATTCAAAAGCAAATGAACTGTTTTCTGATTAACGCCCATGTAAAGCAAGTTAAAGATGCACTATGTAAGCGCAGAATCGATTTATTGCAATTCTTTGTTTCTGGCTACATAGTTATGTTATATAAATATTTATTGTAAGCATATAACAGGGACTTGGTGGCCCATAATTTTGCCTTATAAACAAGATCCAGTCCGGGATTCACCAATAAATATATGCACGGGGTTGGGGGGGGGGGGGCTCCCTGTACCATCGGGTAATGTTGGGTTTTGTGGAACATGCTAGAATCGATTTGTAACATATCTGACCCATGTTTGACAGTGGTTGGGCATTACGATTATGATTAACCCTCATCACGACCGACAGATCAGGAATCACATAAACCTCATGTATCAACAGGACCGTCTGTATTCTCTATACAGACCAATGAAATATTCCCACCAGGGCAAGGTAGTTCATATGAAGTGTTACAAATGTCCAACATTGCAAATTTATGTGCTCCCATATCTTAATATGTTAAAAACCGCATTGAAACCGTGTGACTTTTTGCCATTTGCGAGGGAGCCACAAAAACGTAAGGGAGCACAAACACTCGAAACCATGATGCAAAGCTCGTCATTGCGTCCCTGTTACTTAACCCCTGGCACATCAGCAACTCCCCAGCGCATCAGATTGCTGAATTATTGAATGGATTAATTAAAACACCCACATCATTTAATTATGTTACTTTAAAATTGAGATTCGAGACCTCGTTTCTTATCATAGCCATGGTACGTGGCAATAGGTAGTGTTTGTGCAGTTTTTTGTCAAAACATCAAACACTGATAACTTAAGTCAGAAAAAAGAAATTTTACTGAAATTCACATGACAATAGGTAATGTTTTCGAAATTTGCACATTAAAATATCAAACACCGATAACTTTGCTCGGTTGTCGGGACTGGCAGAACTGCGACAGGGAAAGATTTCGCGCCACAAGATTGCAATTCCTTCAATTCGGAACGTTCTGGAATGGCAATTGAACATTCCCATATCGTCATGTTGTAGTTATCTCCCTTGGTCCATTTTACACGGAATCAAGGAAATACAATCATTTTTAAACATACAATATGCAAGAGATACATCTGCCTATTGCAAGTCTTTATTAAGGCTTCAGATCCTCGGGTGGCTTGGATACCGCTTGGATTTATAAACAGTCGTCCATTTAATAAATACCGTTAGTCAATGACGTCACTGTCGGAGACTGGGGATGAAATGCCTGTTAATCGAGGGCACCGTTGCCACTGTGAATGTTACTTGATAATCAAGAACATATGGGTGGAGTTATTGTCTGTCAATAAAACGAACGGCAATTCTCGGACACGGTGCCGCGACAGTTGACGCCTATTTCTAGTCCAAACTTTCAACAGCGACAACTGCGTTCAGAATAAAGTAAATTCACCGAAATTTCCAATTATTTTTCCTTTTTTATCAACTATTTTTGAATTATTAAAGCACAAGTAACCAACTTTTTTCAAACTGCACAAAATGCACGTGCTATCGTATGATGTGACGTCACATGTAAAAGGCTTTCTGACGTTTAGAGCTCAATCATAATTGACTGCGGTGTAAGGATTTCACAATACCTCTGAGAAGCAGATTCAAATCAAGAGAAAAGGAATAAGGTAAGAAGAAAAAAAAAACAAGAAGGCAAGCATCTTTTTTTTTTTTTATCGAACTCCACTGTACGTCTTTTGGGCAGTCTACGGGACTGTTCATTGGAAAATCAGAAACTAACCTCTAGATCTGTTCGATTACAATTCAGAGTTATCCTTCTACTTACGTCATATCTTGTGAACACGATCGTAGACGGGTGGAATTTAAAATTCGTACGTAGTGGGATTATTTATTACAATACAAGGAAGAATCGTGTTGAAGTTTAAAATTATCGGATTTGCGATTATTATCGACTATTGATAAGCGCTAAGCTCATGGCGGAAGTTTTCAAAGTTTAAAATTTTCGGATCGGAGATTATTAACGGATTTCTTGAAGTTATCATCAGTCTGCTGCCGCACTCGGCTAATCTTGACAGATTCCGTAAACTACGTCAACTACATCTAGTCTCGGATGTATGACAGTAAGTGATATGTACCTACGCCCATACATTTGCGATGCGGCTACCGGTTTACTTTAACAGGAAAACTTGACGCTGTTACACAAATTGGGAACCTATTCGGCTAGCGACCTATTCGACCGATCGAGCTGCAACCTGTTCGTTGGAAACCTATTTAGAGTAAAGACAACAGTCTCTATTTATCAACCAATAAAATCCAACGTTATGTCTATCAAATGAAAGTAGAATATATTATTTTTTATCCATTCCTTCAGCTCAGAATAGACGTGTAATTTCGTCATTATCTTACAGCTGGATCGGTCGAATAGGTCGCTAGCCAAATAGGTTGCCAACTTGTGTTTGGAATGGGCGCAGCCATGTTTCATCCGGGACCTTTAAAGTAGTTCCAATATGGCGGAATTCGTCATACAGCCGAGTTTAGATTCCCGAATTCTTACGAGGTTTGCCGAGTGTCTGCTGCCGATAAGAACTGAAGTTCTAGGCGGAAGTTTTTAAAACATTGATAATCAAACGAGGCAGTGTACACATTGACCTAAAAGTTGAAATTGGCAGATCATAATGTACAATTGCAGCTTCGATCCAAACCAGTAGTTCTAGTGCCGTTTGGACCATGGTTGCCGGCTGCTGCGCAAGTTAACAGTATCCCGGTCGCGTCCACTGTAAAAAGCCCCCTCCCGCTCCCCACTATCCATGGTTTCTGGAACCGCCCTTGTTATTAACGTTTTATCTATCCAAGCACGGATTATTTTGATCAGTTATGTTTTTTTACATAAAGTTTTATCTACACATGGCCAGTATTTACATCATGTATATCAATCACTGATAACCCACTATAAACATCAACGGGGATTGGTTAAATAAACTGTCTGGTGTCAAATGATCAATAGCCATTCGTATGACCTATGACGAGACCTTCCAAGAGCATGAAGTGATATCAGATAATAGGTTTTAAATGTATTGATGTTTCTTTATTTTAATTTCTGTTGAAAATATATACATTATTTACATATTTGTTTTTTTTTTAATAATCAAATTTATTCTTAGCTGTTTCAAATATAAACACAAATTTACATGGGGAAAAATATGCTTACCGTTGTAGGGAAACGGAAACACCGTTAAGATGAGGGAGAAGTTCGAACTGTCTATTGGAGGGTATAACTGTTGTTATTTTTATGTTTTTTATTAATTTTTTTGAGGGGATCAAGGGTTAGTCTTCAAAATGTACCCCAAAACAGAATTCATAAGAATTACGACGTGGCTACTATGGCGGTTGTTGTAAAACACATAAAAGATTACACAATGAATAATCTTCAAGCATAGGCCTACATTTGTAAAATTAAATACTAAACAATAGTTTATAATTTATTGGCTGATTTCTCCATATTTGCAACAATCTCGATAACCTTAGCAATCGTAGCCATAACAACTGTATGCATCACCGGTTGTTACCACGACAACGACAACCACGATTATGACGACGACCAAAACCGCTCCCAATGACATGGCAATGATTGATAAACGTTTAGCTTGATGGGATTCCGATGTTGCTGTTACAAAATCACCTCTGTCAACTGCTCGACGAGCCTACAAAATAAAGCATACCGTAAATTGGTTCTGAACACATCTGAAAAAACTGGTTAATAAGATACTTAGGTTTAACGACCTACTGGTCTACTTCGACTGGGATAATGAAGACGGGCATCCGCTATACAGTGTGCTATGAGGGAAATTTTGCCCAGGCCGCGGCGCTACAGCCTATTATTATATCGAATGTTATTTATTTCAATAAATCGCTTGTGCGTAGGGTCCTTAGCAGTCGGGGGAAACCTGAATTTATAGCTGTCTGCTTTCATTAACTATAAGAAAAATTTCAATATGTTTCTGTGACATATCGAGCTTTGATAAGTATATACTTCTAGCTGAACAATCCACAAAAATCTCAGACACTAATGACACGTAGAACATTTACAGGGTGTCGGCGACAAGGGCACTAATACTGAGAAAATCGATGTGCAGAATTATCAGACAGTTTGATTATGAAAAAAACAATACAAAACAGTCTAATATATTGAGCTTTTACAAGAATTGTGGGCGGACAGGCGGGTTCAGAACAATATTCTTCCAAATGAATTGGTGCCATCTACAACCTACATTTCCCAAGATTCGCAATCCTCTTGGTGACGGTTGGGAGTCTGATGTTGTTATATTTCTTGTTATTCAAATTGTTCCAATAATTACGTAGGTGAAAACTACGCTGCCTTCACGTTGTAAATTAAATGGGGTTTAACGTCCTACTGTTCTGCTCCTAAACTGTGCTAATGAAGACAGTCATAAGCCTTACAGAGAAATGTGCCCCGGCAGCGGCGCTACAGCCTACTCTTATATCGAATTCCAACTGCCAAAGGATCTTTTACATGTACACGGGAAATTGTTTGTTTCATGCCGTCCAAACGACTAAACAGCTGTACTTTCAGGACCCCCGTCTTGCATCACTAACAAGGAGAAACCACGCCGGAAAATCTGGATGAACTTTCTTGGCCAATGCAGGAATCGAAAACCCTAAATCCATGCTAACAAACCGGCTTCTCACCCACTTAGCCACGTGAACCCCGTTACTACGTTGTAATGTCGTTACTAATATACTTACGTCAAGGGCTCTCATTATAGCCATGATACCGATTGGCCAGCAACATAACAAGGTGGCAATAATAGCCAATGTTAAATGGTCTGGTGGTGCAATTGCAATCTGGTTACCCATTGGTTGAGTTACCTAGAACCAAAATTAAATTTATGATATTAGCATTGATGTTACTAGTGGATTACCTACAGTTCCGTGCAAAACACGCCTAAAGCTCGCCTTTACAGACCGTTTAATTGCTACCACCTGTAACCATTCAGACCAAGTCAATGATAACAACTCTTCCAGATCCTAATGTAGTAAAGACAAGTAAAACGAAATTTTGAATTATAAAAACGAAACGAAATAGGGTCTGTGTTTTAATCAGATTATGTTATGGGCATTTTGTTTGGCTTCAAATGCTATAAAAAATATTATTTATTCACTTAGTAAACCTATGACCAACGTTTTAAAACATCCGAGGCTTAGTCTCGACTGTCCAGTGTCCGTGTTACAATAAAGAGAAATCTATGCTATTTGTTCCAACATAATGTACCGTTAATAAATTTCTAACCAATATTTATTTTTATAGAGATATAGTCACATCCATTTTTATAGAGATATAGTCACGATCACCTTTATCATTGCATTAATAGGCATTTATTTTATACCAGGAAAGATAAACAAGCTCGGTTGACTGGCTACTTTTGTTGGGGTTTTTTAAACTTGCGATGTAAACAAGATATAATTCATGACGATAAAATATCCTATAATCTATCAAATACTAAATTTTATTAACGATAGTGTGATATTGACTTATTTACTAATAGATAACCTGTCCCTTTTAAAAAAAAGGTGTTTAGCTTTCAGGTTGTAATTCGTGTGGTGCAGCACCAGACATCGGTTTCTTTAAGTTTAAACAGAACGAAAATAAATAGATGTGACTCGAATACACGGGACCGATTATTGTTAAACTGAATAAACTATACAGGGGACTACCCCTCCAGGTGAAGAGGTTTACATTGAGAGTGTCATAGAATATTAGTTCGAATCCGAATAATCGAATATCCACACCATGAACCGATTTCAACGGCCCACGAGATAAAAAAGGAAGAAAGACAATTATCCAATCCCTCTACTTTAAAAGAATTGTGAGAGTGTGGAAAACCGCTACGAAAACCTGTTACAGCTCTTTACGTTAATTCATAACAATCACAAGTCTCCTCGATTTTGTAAATTGTATTCAATATTTCACCACCTCAATTAATCTATTTAAAACAAATGGAGAGATTGTTCATTCCGATTAAAAACGGAGATCATTTAATTCAGGTTTTTGTGTCCTTTCGTTTTATATTCCGTAATAATTACCCCAATGTATTTTCAAATTTATTTGAAAAAAAGTATTGCCAATAGAAATGGAAATGGCAGTCGGATATAAACATAGGCTAATGCAAAAGACAATTTGGGGTCAAAACTACTCTTTATTGTGCATAGTCTTATCCGTATAATATCTGTAAAGAAAATGTTAAACAATAAATTTATAACTTGGTTACATGTTAGCGTGAATTAAATCGTGAAAAATTCAGATATTTTTCGAAAAATGCAAATGCGATGGGCGGCTGTAAATTATTTAAATTATGAACTAATAATGTTTTAACATGCAGTATCGACAGCTATTTTTTTTTAATTCAAATAATGATGTAAGATATGTGATATTATCTATTACGAATAAGAGTATTTGATAAATTTTACATTAGTCAGAACACTGTGATTTTGCCCGATATCCATTCGAATGAGGCCCTTATATTGAGGATATTATTTTGATTAGGCATTCCAAGACTTACGTTAAGAATTACTCAAAATTGTTCGCCTTATCTTTACTAAAATATAGCCCTTTATAAAACTTTTGTTGTTTTAATTTATGAAATACACCAAAAAGAAACTATGTGCAAAGTTTGGTATTTCTGTATCAAAGATATCGTAAAGAAATTATATTTACCACCACGTTGTTAAAGTTTCCATGCTGCTGGGGTTGTCCATATTGTTGTTGTTGTCCGTACTGCTGGGGTTGTCCATATTGTTGTTGTTGTCCATACTGTTGAGGTTGACCATACTGTTGGGGCTGCCCGTACTGTTGGGGTTGGCCATATTCGGGTTTTGGTTGTTGCTCAGCTCCATAATTGGTATAACCCGTACCATAGTTATTGCTGCCCCCGGAACTATTCAAGGTTTCAGTGTAGTCTGGCGGTAATCCTACCATGATACAATACATTAAAAGAAGCAGGACAACAGTTAAATCAACAGAGGAACTGTCAATTATCTTTTATTTCACGTTATACGGTATGCTTACCCTTTTTATAAACCCACTTATAATAATTGGGCATTTCTGTCAAAACGCGTTGTATGTTTATGAATATTTCAAGAGGTTACCAACTAGAAATTAGTTTTGGCTTCTGAAATCCAAGTCCAAAATATGCATGGGTATCACTCATAATATTCAATCTAATTAGAAAATAGATCCTATTTCGTTTCGTTTTTATAGTTCAAACTTTCCATTTGCTTGTCTTTACTACACTAGGACCCGGAAGAGTTGTTATATAATAATCGCTCTTATTGGTGTGAGGGATTTATTACCCAATTAAACGGTTTCTTACGACGACTCCTTGGCGTTCTCTGTGCGGAACTGTGGCTTACCCAATTAAACGGTTTCTTACGACGACTCCTTGGCGTTCTCTGTGCGGAACTGTGGCTAAACCTCTAGAAACGTCAACGCCGATTCCAAACTGATCCCGCAGTGAATATTCGCTTGGCCGCTACAATCACTGATAGGCATGACATGGACGAGGCTTAATAAGTACGGCATATTAACTTTTTTACTCCGACAAATTAAATTCTCAAACATTTTTTTGAGGTAACAGAAAAATAAATAAAGACGTTTGAAGTAATTGATGTTAAAAAATATTTCCTATTAAGTGTAAATGGGTATTAAAATGAGTAAAATGCGTCATTTTGCCCGAAGCAGTTAGGTGTTAAGTAAACATTGCACGAGCCGTTGAGCCAATAGAGACTTTTGGCAAGTGCATTTCTCTTATCCGTATCACGTATCCGTATCGTATGCGTGATACGTTGCGTCAGAGTAGTTTCAGAGTTTTGGCAGATTCTCGCGTCGCGTATCGTATGCGTCATCAGTACTAGTCAAGTGTCTAGCCTACAATTTCTCAGGGTGAATGAAGTCGCTCGACAGTCGCTGAGCTTTTTTAAAAAAAATAATAATGTCGCATCTTATTTAAAAAATCGTTGACATCGACTCGACAGCAATTTTTGGTTTCACTAATTTATCATGTATACCCCTTTACTATAGATTAGAATCACATCATTTACAGATTTGGAAGGTCCCATTTCTACTTAAATGTATCACGTAGTTCTACCAGCATATATATAGACAGACGGGAAAAGTATGAAAATTCAGAGAAAACCCCATCAAAAATAATGATTAAATTCCTGTCTTTCTTATGGTTAAAATCACATCAAATATACACCTTCGTGTTCTAGAATACACATAGATTCATAAAAACGCCATGATACAACATTTCAGCGTCTAAAAAAAACGACAATGTTATACGGACCTACTCCGTATGAAAGCTGTTCGATACGGGCTGCCGTATCCGTGTGCCGTAACACGTATGAGAAATACACACACATTGATGACGTTACACGCAAAATCCATACGGATACGCGATACGTACTAGGAATTTACGCTTGCCAAAACTCTCTGACTGCAGTCAACGCACGTGCTGTGGACACTATCTGTTACAGAGTTAATTCGTAAGTAATTCTCTGTAAAACAGATTGCGCTGATTCATTAATCAAAGCCTGACCTCATACAGCCAAACCCGCTCGTTTGACCCCCGACGTGAACTCCCACTATAACGTGCCGGTGTAGGTTCATCAAAAGTATTAAAAAAAAACGAAACGAAATGTAGATCTGTATTTTGATCAGATTGATGGAATATTAAGGATGCTTTATCTTTCTAGAACAGTCGATTTCACTTCTCGTCATGGTGTCGCATGTCGATTAAATTAGTATTTGTCGGATTCAACTTGTCGCCATTTTGTGTCACGTGAGTATTTATTAACGCATCGACTGCCAATCAAACTGAGTAACACGAGAATGGATGAAATGTGGTTTAATGGTACATCAACGTCAATGACACTAAAAAGACAAATTGGGACACTGCTGAATACTACTGAAAGCTAGTAATCACTATGATGTTGATTATTTACATAGGGGTTAGGTCAGTTGGGGGGGGGGGGGGGGTCGCGTCTATTGTGTAGATCACTCATCATGTAGAAATCAGGAAGGGGGAGGGTAATTGATGATTTTTATGCCAATTCAATGACTGCATTCTCATTCAGTAATGGATTCGACAGTAACAGTGTATAGAAAACAATTGATTCTGACTCGGGGCCCTTTCCTTTGGCTAGAGGGGCCCTTTATCAGACGTGGGGCCCTTTTGTCTGCCTTTAGGGCCCCCATAGCTAGGGTACATTTTCATTTTTCTCATCGGTTTTAGCATTTTTCTCCCTTTTTTTTCCAATTTCTTTGATTTTTTAGGCCTCCAGCACCTCAGCTATACGTTAGGGTTAAGAATAAACTAGAAAAATGCTCCCACATTCATACATTTAAAATATATAGGATTGCACAGGCCTAACTATATTCCGAACATCTCTCGCATTTTCTGAATTTAAAGACTTCAAAGCCTTATTATCGTATGTAACATTTCTGTACATTATATAACTAATTGATAATAGTGTGCGTTTGACTGAAAACATATTTTTTAATTACCTCCTGCTTTTTCAGACATTTTCGATATTTTTGTGTCCCAGCTATAGATCCAAATGAATTATTGAGCTATCTTTATAATGTGACCCAGCTTGTCGGCCACAGGATTGTAATCTATGACGACGAAGTTATTGGGCAAGATTTAATATAAATCAGCAGATAAGAGGTCAAATGATATCTGGTTAAAGATTAATAAATATCACAATACTCACGTGGATATTAATAAAGACACAATATTATACGCCCACTTTTAGAAGACCAAATAATGGGAGAGAGAGAGAGAGAGAGAGAGAGAGAGAGAGAGTATGCACGTAGGGTCTTTAGCAGTGGGGAAACCGGAGGACTCAAAGAAAACCCACGAGGTTGGAAGGCGACCCTACGCCTTGTCACGAACAACTGGGGATCGAAACCACGGCAGTTGTCTCAATGACAGAATGTATGACACAGCGCGCACGTGCTACCCATTCGGCCATCCAACTGGGATAATGGAGACGGTCAAACGTCACATATAATGTGCTATGAGGTGAATTTTGCCCGGCTTTTTTTTTTCAAGGGCTCTTTGTTTACACGGACCTCGGTTTCTCGTCCCATTCGAAAGATTAGTCATTGTTCCTGGTCCGTCCGCCGTCCTGCGCCATTGGCAAGGGGCGTCCACACTGAACAATCCCGATGAACTTTATCGGTTAACACCGTGAGTGAACCAATGTTAGCGAGCCGTCATCTTACTTTTTTTTATTTTTAGAAATGGTCATATATATTTCGCTCTGGTATTTTATAAGCACAATATTTCCCTTTGTTTTTTACCCTTTTTAGTTGACTTTACGTAAAGTCACGCCGTGTGATTTGGGCTTCAACTGTTCTCAATCTTTATTCCGCCATGCTTTCTCCTTGTCAAGGGTGCAGGACAGAGGATCCGACAACAACAAATATTGTCTATTCGTTCAGATGGGACGAAAAACCGAGGTGTGCACGTAAAAGATCCCAAACTGATCCCGCAGTGAATATTCGCTTGGCCGCTACAATCACTGATAAGTATGACATCGACGAGGCTTAATAAGTACGGCATATTAACTTTTTTACTCCGACAAATTAAATTCTCAAACATTTTTGTGAGGTAACAGAAAAATAAATAAAGACGTTTGAAGTAATTGAAGTTAAAAAATATTTTCTATTTAGTGTAAATGGGTATTAAAATGAGTAAAATGCGTCATTTTGCCCGAAGCAGTTAGGTGGTAAGTAAACATTGCGCGAGCCGTTGAGCCAATGACTGCAGTCAAAGCACGTGCTATGGACACTCATCTGTTACAGAGTTAATTCCTAAGTAATTCTCTGTGAAACAGATTCCTAAGAAATTCTCTGTGAAACAGATTGAAAAGATCCCTTGATATTGAGCATCCCTCTTGATTGTTATCCATGCGTATATAATTAACTTGCCGCAATCAGATTGGGTTCATCAGTAATATTATTTCTTGTGCATGGGATTTGACTAAACATTATCACATTCACTCATTATCACACAACGCGTATCGTCAGTACAGAAAGATAGAACAGTATAAAAACCCATTTCATTTCATAAATCACAGTCATTTAATGTGTCATTTTGTATTTATCTGTGCAAATGTAAATATCCACTCCTTGTATTTAATATAAACATGGTTCATTATCACAATGTCTATTATTGCGCAATTGTCCTGATTTGCCCGATGGATATATGACCTAATCGAATAAAGTACTCGAAATTGAATAAAAGTAGATGGGTAATTTAGTATTTTGAATTCATCATTTATGGGAGAGAGAGAGAGAAATGGAGTTTAACGTCCACTCGACACTAACTAGGTCATTTTGGGACTAACATATGGTTTCATTTTATTTCAATAATTCGCTTGCGCGTAGGGGTCTTTAGCAGTGGGATGAAACCGGAGTGCTCGGGGGAAACCCACGAGGTTGAGAAGGCGCCCCTATCTCCATGTCACATACACTCACACCAGGGCTCGAAACCACAGCCGTAAGCCAGCGATGACCGGCCAGCTAGAGGTCGAAGCGCGGCACTCTAGACCACTAGGCCACCCCCCGGTAATGAGAACTCGCTACGGATTGTTACCGAGTTGGTAATCTGGACTAGTGTTAGTGAGTTGACAATCTGAACTCAACACTGATTGTTGTGTTGGTAATCTGAACTCATCCGGATTTTTGCCGATTCGGTGATCTGAAACTCACAAGAATTGTTGAGTTGGTAATCTAAACTCAACGCGGATTGTAGGTGAGTTGGTATTCTGATCCCACACGAATTGTGGTTATTTCAGTTCAACGACGATTGCTGGTGAGTTGGTAATCTAAACTCGACTCAGTTAATGTATGAATGATGTCACATTTACAGACATACAGATATCAATCTGATTAAAACACAGATTTTATTTCGTTTCGTTTATAATAGTGCAAAATTTCGTTTCACTTGTCTTTAGTGCACTAGAATTTTGATTAGTTGTTATATAACTGGGATTCTAGCTGATGCGAGAAATTAGCCAATGAAACGGTCTGTTTCGCGAGTTCTTGTAGAGATCTGCACGGAACTGTGGGTAAACCCCTAGAAGCGCCATCACTGATTTGTTAATCAATGTCTGACGTCATAGGGCCAAAAGCCGCTCGAATGACGCCTGGCGCGACGTTACAGCACAAACGGCCAGATGTTCATCTGGTGTAGGCCATCGAAAGTATAAAAAAAAACGAAACGAAATAAAGATCTTAATCAGATTGAATGCCAGCTGAAATTATAAAGGAAATTATTCTATTTGAATCGTGCACCCAAGAAAAAAATCAACAAGAAAATTATATCAATCAGGACAGGATTTAATCATATAAAAATTTTACACCTCAAAAAAACAGAAACAATAACTCAACAAAGCAACCAAAAACAGCTACGTTAACACAACGTGAAGATTACATTTGTATCTACCGGTATATAAATAAGCTGAACATCTTATTGTGGACAAGTTCGAACATACACACAGTAGATTTTGTTAAATTTATGATCTCTGCCATATTTTCTGGTTCACCAAAGGTCATTGTGTTATATTTTCCAAAATTACATTCATTGCAATATGATCACAAAATACAATGTTATTTTAAATAGTGTTTCTAACATTATGTTCACTACAATGCATGATCACAAAACATAATGTCTTTTAATTAGTATTTCTAACATTATTTTAACTACATAGTGATCACAACTATATACTATTCGTTTCTAGTGAGGATCACTTTCACGTTACTGTTTTTAGACTTAGGGTTACTATATGTGTTACTTGGTACTGCTCACATTCTAGGCTTTGGTTTGTTCAAGTCGTGATTATTCAATGTTGATGTTACATTATGTTTAAGTCAAGGTAACTGTACAACATTTTATTCAATACTCAATTAATACGAGTTACATTTCGTTCAATGAAGCCAGGACTCTTATGTTACATTTTTTATATTATTTTTTACAAGCAGATTTGTATCTGAATAGAGATTGGGGGACAGACATAGCCTATGTTAAACCCTTCTCCCTATATGTTATGTTCAGTGTTACTATGTTAAGTTACTATGTGTTACATCCGGGGTTACTATGTTATGTTATGTGTCAAATTCAGAATTGTAGTGTTCACCCTGTTAAAATGATTATCACAAAATAAAAGGTTACTATTTAATTTTTATTACATCATTTGTATAATAATTATTAAAGCCACATCCATTTGGTTAATTTTTTTACCTCTATATGGTTACAACATATATGCAATTATAAGTTGAACTGTAATTAATACAAGAAATATTAAATTATACAATGTCATTAACTTCCAAGCATACATAATGTACCCTTTAGGAGAAATAACAAATAATATTTTAATGAATAAAACTAGTTAATTTGGGTTCAAAGACTTTATGTTAATCTTTAATCTTGTATTGTGCAACTACTATATAAAATTCATTATTTGGTTAGGACAAAAAAAGTAAAAGAACCACAGACAGGAAAAGTTTGAATAATTTTGTGATAATTCATCAAATAAATACAAACTTTCAAATTCCAGGAGACTTAGGCAGAAAGTCCATCAATCGGTCCTAATTTTAATCTGGGACCACCCCTTTAACATTTGATCACAGGCTCCACTTGTTTAATTTAAGATCATAATAATAATACTTAGTTATTTTTAGATGAAAATATACACTACTCTGTTTCAACGAATCCTCTCCCATTATGCAAATTATACAATGTATATAAGGCAATATAATTATGTTAGATACATGTATATCAATTTTTTTTCCACTGAAGATAAATATTTTTACTGTCATGTGTAGTAAATAGGATTTTAAAGAATAATTATAAAAAATAAACAGTTCTAATATGACTATGAATTGTGAAACATGTCCCATTTCAATATTACTACGCAGTATTATTATCAAAAAAATAAATAAACTCTTCTAATATGATTATAATTTTTTAGTTCTAAAATGTAACAATTTAAAAAAAGCACTAATAAAAAAAATTAAACATAAAAAGTCTAATTTTTTTCTGGATCAGCAAATGCATTATAACATATTTTAGAATATATCAGATATTATTTGATTTAAAAAAAAAAAAAAAATTACAGGTTTCAAATTAGGGGACCAGATGTGACCGAATGGATTATTTTTTTTGGAATTGAGAAAATGTGAAAAAAATATTTATTATTCTTTCTTTTGGTTTCTTTTTCGTAAACCAGCTTTTCTTGCTCCTAGCATAACATTTCTTTGAACCATGCTTGGTAGTATAGATGCCATCAAAAATCCCTGAAAATTTTTAAATCATGTTACATAATATCCAAAAGTACCAAAATTGCAAGAATAATAAGATCGATTTTTTTTTCAATACCGGTAATATATTTTTGGTCACCTCAAACTTTGTGACTGTTTGGGGCCATCTTCAATAGAAGGCTTGATCTCGCCTGAACTACATATACATCTTATCAAGCCCTTCTCGTAATACCCTGTATATTTCGCCACTAAGTTCAATTGGCACAAGCCCAGCTTGGGAACCTATCAGATTCATCGGTCGGGGCAGGAATTTGGGGTATACGCATTTTAATCACAGAAAACTATCAACTTTGGAAATAGATTTCTGCCATATCCGACAATTACTAGATTGTTTTTTTAATGCTGTCTTACTCCGATTCGCATTTGTTATACACACAAAGATTAGTTGAACCTTTTTCAATTTTATTAAATGAAAGCAAAATATATATCCTTCTCAAAATATACTTTGTGCTTTCGGCTAAAATTGTAGATTTAAGACTTAAAATGTCGGTTAACTAGCTTAGTGTCTGTTTAAAAGCAGAACTAATTGCAGAGAGACAAGTTTAGTATGGGGTATAAAGGACAGTTGGAGACTGCAAGTGAGATAGGACGAAGGCCCACCCATACAAAACAGGGTAAACTGCTAGACAACTGTTCACAAGTCTTTCATTCCTTTTGAGAGATGAGAGAATATTGTTTCATCAGCGTAAAAAGTTAAGTATCTTGGTGTCTAAAAATAATTGTTTTAGATGGTCTGATATAAACATTTTCCTAATTTTGTGGCTTGGGTCATGGGTCAATGTTTAGCAGTTAGATGAAGATGAGAGAACCCAGAAAACCACCATAGGTTCAGAAGGCTGGCTAACTTATATTTATAGATCTATCTGTATATATATTTCAATATTACAGTGTAAACTTCCATTTTTCCAGGTTAGCAACGAATTAGCACTCTAAATTCTCGTTCACCTACAATTTCAGTTATTTTGTTGACCTAACAAGACACAGTTCGTGGGTTAATTAGCATCAATGATAGAATGGACGTTAAAGTCTATCGTTGATTATCCAGTGACTGGCTACCCTACTCTTTGTCACGTACAACCAGGGAATCTAAACCACGCCAGTTGACTCAATGACAGACCTTATGATAACCATTCCACCATCCAACCCCCTCAGATAGAGAAAACCCACGAGGTAGGGTCTGATATTAAAGTAACATATATAAATTACCTGAACGGGGGTCACAGTGGCTAAGAGGATAAGGTGCTGGTTTGCGAGTCTGGAGGTCTGTGTTCGATCCCTGCATTGGCCGAGAAAATTCATCTCGATTTTCCGGCGTGATTTCCCCTTGTCAGTGATGCAGAAGGAGGGCCTGACAAGGACAGCTGCCTAGTCGTTTGGATGCGACGAAAAACCGAGGTCCCGTGTACACATAGGAGTGCACGTAAAAGATCCCTTTGCAGTTGGAATTCGGTATAAGAGTAGGCCGTAGCGCCACTGTCCGGGCAAAATTTCCCTCATAGCACACTGTATGGTGTATGCCCGTCTTCCATTAGCCCAGGTTAGGTGCAAAACAGTAGGACGTTAAACCCCATTTTATTTCATTTACCTGAACAGCATGAGACCAGAAACCAAATGTCCTGTTTTCTATACCAACAGTAGCCAGGGCACTACGAACATATGTTGTTGGGGACGGGATCATGAAACTAGTCTTTTTGATTTTGGAAAGCTTTGTGGCCACAAATCCTGGTAGTACCACCTGAAAAAATTGTTAAAAATATTTGATAAATACAACTACTTTTTGCCTGTTCGTTTACAAGCTACTTTTCCTTGTTTGTCAGTGAGCTACTTTTCATTACCAAGCTCCTACTTTTCCCTGTTCATTAACAAGCACATCCATAAAATTGTGTTTGCATTATTTCAATGCTTCCTATCACTAAATGTCTTTTATAAACAGAATATTTGATAAGGCAAATACTAATAACAATATTGTGAAGGTGTTGTTCCTTCATCAACAGACGGTAAATTATAGTACACTACTTAGGTATACGTACCTGAACTGTAATACCTTTATTACTAACTTCTTGCTGAAGAGTTTGTGAAAAATAGTCCATATAAACCTAAAAAACAGAATTGAAAAAAAAAAAAATTATTAAACATACCAGTGCAGAATGTATACATACATGTTAAATAAAATGTATTCAACATTAAATGTTTTAAATCCAGCTACCTGTATACAGTTATTCCCAAATCTCAATGTAAAGGAACTGATCATTATTGGAGAAATGGGGTTTAACATCCACTCTTTGCAAAGTAGGTAATTTCGCGAATAACATATGGTTCAATTTTATTTCAATAATCGCTTGCAGTTAAAGGTCTTTTAGTAATGGGAGCAAACTCTGGTGCTCTGATCAATCTTCTTATATTGAAATTCTAAACAATCAATTTGTTTAAATTTCGCACAGATTAAGACTCTGCCAAACATGCAAAATTGGAAACGACACCTTTTGGGAGAAAGAGAAATGGGGTTTAACATCCACTCGATATTTCAATAATCTGTCCCTACTCCTTGTCATGTTTTGAGGGCAGCCATATTCTGTTTTACAGTGATACAAAAGGAACTCCATAGAACTGGAATCCACAAAAAGATTTTTTACCTTACTAGCAGAATAAAGGCCTAATAAAGCAAGCGGTGCCGTGGCAGCTGTTGATGCGATGTTGATAATATAACCACGTCTTCTTTCTACCATAGCAGGTAATACCATACTGGTTAACTATAATAAAACAGATATATAAAATAATACCATACTGATTATCTATAGTAAAACAGGTATATAAAATAATACCATACTGGTTAACTATAATAAAACAATTGTATAAAATAATACCATGGTATCATAAAACAGGGTTGAAGTTAGAGATTTCTTAATAATAATCATAATGTTTCGGGTATCAATACCTTTTATAAAATGGTAACCAATAAGTTAATTGATAGCAGGTAATCCCATGCCGGTTAACTATTATAAAACAGTTGTATAAAATCAGTTAACTGATCCTACAATTATAGCAGTGATATACCAGATGTTCTAGGAATTGTAAGTATAATTGGTTGTTAGAAACAGGAGTATTTAGTCCAGTCGTATTCTTACTTTATTTTTTACAAATCATTTGTTCAAGCCTCTAACTTTATCTGCCAACACGACATTTGTAATTAACAGTAAAAATTAAATCATCTGATAAGGCTACAATAGTTGCACTTAATGTTTTTATCTTGGCAATGTACTTATATGTTACAAGGTAACACCAGCGATTATCCATCAGAATAAAATGAACTCACCATTGTCATAGATAACATATTAACGTTTATCATATCCCTTATAACCTGAAAAATACATCATAATATATCACCAGCAGAATTCATTTAACTTATATTCCTTTATGTTAGATTTATATAAAGAGCTGACCATTGTAGCTAAAATAGTTCAAATATAGATAATGTAAAATGAAATATTGAAAATTTCATTCAAATTACTTCATTCTGAGCCAAGTTATGACTGTTTATTGTTTTGACAAGATGTGTGCATTGTGGTAACCAGGGGCCTATTTCACAAAATTTTAACTAAGATAAGACCTGAATTTTAGTTATTTGATTGGACAATATTAGATTGATTTTAGTTGTTAGCCAATCAAAATTGAAGTATCTGCTAAAATTTGGATTGTATCTTTAGTTAAAATTTCGTGAAACAGGGCCCTGGGCACTGGTATATTCGTGACTTAGCCCCGCTTTCTCATTTTTAAATTAAATTTTTTAATGGCGACCTGTTCTATCATGAGTATCTGATGCCATCACGAGTTGATTATCTTTTGTTAAAAAATGCCTAATTAATAGTTTATGTAACATTTCAGGCCTAAAGAAAGACCCGTAATAGGCAGATTTAGCTCTTACATAATGTATGTTTAAGAATAGTATAATACACAAACAATACAATATTTTGTCATATAATTGAGACATAAGTTGCCATGCAACAAAATATACAACTACCAGCCATTATATAAGTAGTGTGTGTGTGAAATAGCTTTCTTTAACATCCACTTCCACCAAAGACAACAGGTTGTGCCATGGAGTATGGACAATTTAATATACAGTCCATGGTTGTTCAAACAGTCATGAGCTAAACAGGGCGACATGAAATGTGGGTGTATAGAAATATAAAAAAATTACCTGCTCTCGATTTTCAAGTTCTATAAAATATTCAGGAAATGGAAATGACATACCAACATTGTTAACTGTAATGAAAATTGCATATGAACTTAAAGGGAAAATCCCGATAAGAACAGAGTCTCAAAAATTCAAGTCCAAGTATTTATGAAATTTATGGACCAAAATATAGTAGCATGGTGTATTTACCTTGTCTCAAAATTTCAGCTCAAAATATTGAGTCGTTTGGACGTGAACGTCAACACTGCTTATCCGGACACGTAACCCTTTTAAGATTTCGGGTCAATTTTTTCATTGGGTGACCTGATAATCGATTAATGTTTCTTGAGAGGTCTATACAGTGAATGACCCATGCCCTGTACTTGATAACAAAAGGTAAATTACACCTACATATTATTTTTATAGAAAAAAGTCTGGTTTTATCCAGATACTGTATAATAAAATGTTCTCCATTTCCAGATGAAGACTGTCAAGTTTAAGTTATTTACAAGCGTATCACAAATATCGGGTTAGTAGATGGGCCTTGGGTTATGGATTTTAAAGGATTTTAACACAAAATTAAGCAGTTTTATTCCCCAAAAAGTTATCGGGATTGGCACTTTAATGCTTACTTTAATCTGAACAAATTCATACTTTATTCTGTAGGACATGAAATGAAATAGGGTTTAATGTCACACTTTTCTGAACGGATTGGACAAATGAAAACGTGCACAGACGCGGATCAAGAGGGGGGGTTTAGGGGGTCCAGCCCCCCCCCCCCTGCTCAGGCTTGAAAATTTTTTTATGCGATTTTATTGGCGATTTAGACCTGTAATTTTGGAATTTACCTTCCGGAAATACGTCAGAATGAACCAAATTGAATCTAATTTTTTCAAATTAATCGGTTGAGCGCAATTAGTTAAGCAATTATCAAACCTAGACCCACCCCCCCTGCAAAAAATCCTGGATCCGCGCCTTGGGCATACGCTATCTATACAGTATTTTGCATAGCTACCGCTGCTTCTGTTATATCGAATTCAAACTGTCATGGATTCTTTTACAAGCATGCCAACGGTTATATGGGACTTCAGCTTATCATACCATCCGAACAACTTGAATTAATTCATGCCAGGCCCGCCGTCCTGCACCATTTACAAGGAGAACAATGCTGAAAAATCCCAGAATTGAATCCCACATTTCCTGGCTAGCAAGCCTTACTCACTGAGCCACTGCATCTCCTATTTCTATCATAATCCATGAAAATGTATGAAACAATAACTACATGGGCTGCTTAAACCGGTTACGATCTAAACGATTAGCGTGTGCGCGTTGTATCATAAAGCCTGTCATTGAGTCAACTGCCCTGGGGCCTATTTTACAAAATTTTAAGATAAGATCTGAATTTTAGTTATTTGATTGGACAACATTAGATCGATTTTAGTTCTTAGCCATTCGAGTGGAGTTTTTAAACTCCTCTCTCACTTTGAAGGTCATACTATCAGTTTCAATAATACGCTTGTCTGACTACAGTAAATGCCAGTAGACCATGAAATCATTGACTTTATAAACTATTGACCATGCAAACCATTATACATTGGAATCGTTTAATTTGTAACGCAAATTACTTTATAAATTTTCTCATAAATATTTATCAATCTGGTTGAATTATGTTCAGGGTAATGTGTTTCAGAGCATTGCATTTCTTTGTATCTGACTGATGCTCTTAATGTTCTTGAATTAAAGGGGCATTAGGAAAGATCAAATAAAGAGCTGACAGTTCTTGCTATAATATTTAAAGATACCGATAATGAAAATGAAAAATACTGAAAATTCAGCCAAATTGCTTCACTCTGAACCGAGATTTATATTAGCGATTCAATTTAAGGCCTGGCCTCAATTATCCATTTTTATGTGAAATCATCCATCACAAACCGTATTTAAATCAATTGAATATCGCAGAATTAATAGCATAGTTTTGATTATGGTCTGGATAAGTTAATTATGTCTTATTAATATTTTAGATAACATTTAGAGCTTAAAGTTGCAATTTCATATTTTTAAGTTATTTTTTTAAAATGAATTAAAATAAAGCCCTAAAATAGATTGTATAGATATAAACAGTCCTGCCTTGTTAAAGAATAATCCTATAATTCACTATTGCCAGTTGAGAAATTGGCAAAAATATCATTTTCAATTTCAAACGGTTGAAGATAGCCATTCCATGGGAATGAATGGAAAAACAAGGGAGGTAATTGTGTTATTATTTCCTGTGACACTGATTTTAATGCCTCGGAAATAATGCCAATGATCGTATAATAGTGAGTTGACAACCTTTTGAGCAAAAGACATAGAAATAATTATGTTTTGACTTTCTTAGAAAATATAAAATTCCCGCTTTAAAGAACTGCAATAGGCAGACTTTGCTCTTGCATAATAATTTATGTTTAAATAAAGCCTAATATATACCCAGGAGGCAGATACATAATTTTCCCCAATGGTGGTGCCAAAAAAATTCTAAACTCAGTCTGTCAGAAGGGCATTTTCTAGTGATTTGCTTAAAAATTATACTAGTACAATATTTTATGGTTACCCGAAACAAAATATGGCAGCATTGGGAGATATATAAAAATAACTGATAAGCTAATTAATTTATGAAATTAATTACATTCCCTTTTTCTTGTTAAAAGATCAAATTCCTCTCAAACAAGTATTTTTTTGAAATAATTACCTAGTGTTCCTATTTCTAGACCCTCTAAACTTCGACTAATAGTACTGTAAATATCAGCTCGTGTAAAATCTACGGCAACCACCCTTGTCTGTACTTTATATTTAGATTCTGTAAAACAAGGGAGATAATTCACATACAAACAACTCCAAAAGTCATAAATCTATGTGTATCCGATTCCTCCAGATTACACTTTGGAGATAATGGCTAGTATCATGGCAACTGTACAAAATATCTGTACGGTTGGTAAGAAAACATCTTTAACTTATATTTATGGATACAATGACTTATACCTTCAAGTCATCCACAATGTAATCAATGGAATGTAATTTATTTAATGCAAACTTCAAATGATAATATACTCTCCCAAAAAAGAAACGCAACGTTACATTTCGTTGTCAGTATATCCTCGCTCTACTATCGCCTTGTTGCAACAAGAACGACGACACGTCGCTGAACCAAACTGCTCTCCAGTGTTGCTGTGACCATACCATCAGTGCCTGAACCCATTAAAGTTGGATTTCATGGTGTCGGCGTATTTCAAAACAGAAGCTCTAACGGGGACGTCTGCCTCGTTATTTGGTTTCACGTAGGCGTTTGCCTACTGTCTGGTACGAGATTCTACGCCGTCCGGGAATTGCTGCTGCAGTAGAGGTCGCTGTTGAAAACCAAATGCGCCAATGACGTAACCGGAAGTGACGACCCAGGACAAGTGGGACCACACTTGTTTGGCCTGAGCTTGGGCGTTCACGTGTTGAACTTCGCTGTCGGTACATATCCCAAAGGCGAGAAATGGAACTAAGGGAAACATTCAGCAGGCTGGCTACATCTGTCTTGGAGTCATCCGCTTGTAATCCACCAATAGCGTTTTTGCGTTGGTCTTCGTTAGGATGTGGCATCACTTGGGTCTTTGAGTGTTTACATGTGCAACTGATTTGGAAACTGAGAACCCTGGGATTTTAAAGACCTTAGATTTAGGTTCCATGCGAAAAGCTCGCGAAGTTGTTAAATTCATGTTTCTTGGTGCAATCAAGCGATAAAAAATTTCGACAAAAAGGATGACCAGTCACAATTAGTGACCCTGCCTTTAAAATCAATAATGAATTTCTTTTATCCTTACATAATGGCATTAAAAACAAGTAACATTTACCGAAACAAAGATCTGGTTCAAATAAAAAAATGATGAAAAATGGGTTGTGCGTTTCTTTTTTTGAAGAGTATATTATTAATTCATAATATCTAACCTTGTCCAGTATGAGCATGGAGTTAAAATGTGGTATATTATGACCATCTAAGTAGATATAAATGTGACAAATATTAAATACTTGGTTGCCAGCAAAATACATGTAACATTTTTTGTAAGATTTGTGATTTGTGTGGTCCTCCTACACTACTCTTAATAGAGAGATAAACAATTGGTACTGTTGAACAAAATGCACATGCAACAATTAAAACAAATTATTTCCAATTTTTCAACATTAGAACCCTGGCTATTTTAATTTTTTGACCAATAGGCTTTTTGTAAGGCGATTTATTATTGTGTAAGGACTGAAATTTGTAAGTAATTGTAAGTATGTTTAATATTTTATAAAATAAAATACAAGATATTTACCACTTACCTATTTCTTTTGCGAGATCATCTAATTTAGATGCTGTTCTGCTGATCAATACTACATTTATACCTCTTTCTGCAAGCTACAATATATATTAATATAAAACTATTAAAAGAAGTGACAAGCAGTGTTTTGAGGCAATTTACATATCGTCGGTGTCATTCCAAAACCTCGTAAGACGGCATTTTTTCGAAAATCACTTTTATGAATAATTTAAATTAATAACATGGAATACATCATATATCAAAAAATCAGAGTTCTGCGATCAATAGTTTTCATTTTATTGGCGTTTTACCAAACCTCGTATCACGATTGGACCGATTTTGTTCTTTTCTAAATGCTCGTAACTCGGCAATGACTTATCGATAATGATGTCAAATGCCTTTAAGCGGTGTATATGAACAAAATTCGCAGGATAATTATTGTAATAAAATGTTCCATAGTAAATATTATTTATAGGGAGCATAATCATAACTTTTCTTGTATTGTTTTTAAGGTGTGGATTATCTATTTTTAGTAACAAAATAAGGCAATGGCGATTACTACCGGCCATCAGATATATCTTATATAGTGCCTATGTTTCTCAGTGCTAGGCATTTATATAGATATTATTAAAGCCACTGCAATAATAACGGCACACGATACATGTCTAGCTCAAATTTTACAATCGTTTAAAGTCCACGTAGGCGGGGCCGTCGAGAAAAAATTAAACTGTGTTTGGAGAAAATTTTAGAAATTCGACTGCGCCTGGAGGAAATTATGAAAATTTAATTGCCGCAAACGCATTTCTTGCTTTTCCAACCCGTGGTTACAGCAACTTCAATGTAGTTCAATATAGCCTACCTTCTCACCTGGATCTCAAACAACCAATCAATCGTTGTGGGGTATGGGGCCTCGCCCTCGGGAGAAAATTTAACTGCTGCAAATTCGTTTTTCTGCTATTCTAACCCGATCTATAAGCAACTTTTAACATTCAAATCGTTTTGGAACGGAAATCCCACTATGTGCCGATCTAAATTCCAATCATTCAATCGGATGGTTTCAGCTGAATTCACAAATAATAATCGATTACCGAAAAATATCGCACAAAGTAGAGCGACTCGAGATATGTTTTAATCCATAGTCAATACAGTACAAATTCGCGGTAATCAATTAAAAGAAATGTAAAATTAGATTTCGGCCAAATAATATCAACTATATATATATATAAATGAAATAATAATTTTTATTTCCACTTTACTCGTTTGCCGGAAAGTTGCGGGGGGGGGGGGGGTATCTGTGAGCCGTAAGTAAGTTATCCTAATGAACATCTAGACCTACCTTTTGGACATACCCTTCACGTAGGTTACCGTACTGATTATCTTGACCTACCCGCGGTCAATGCCCCTCGGGTTATTGCCCCAACTGAACATCTATACCTACCTGTGGGCAATAACCCTCAGATAACTTACCCCACCAGGCATCTAGACCTACCTGTGGGCAACACTCATCAAGTAACCTACCCGGCTGAGCAGAACCACTTGTGGGACAATAACCCCGGGCATCTTGACCTAACTGTGGGCATCTAACCCTACCTGTAGTTGATATCTTTGCGAGTTGGAACATTTTGACCTATCGGTAAGAAATACCCTTCAGGTAAATTACCTCATTGAGCATCTAGGCCTACATGTTGGCATTACCCATCGAGTAACTTACCCTACTAAGCATCTAAACCTACCTGTGGACAATTCCTGTCTGACTGGGCATCTAGACCTACCTGTCGGCAATACCTTTAATTAGCCTGTCCTTCTGGGCATCTAGACTTACCGTGGGTAATACTATCTTTGAGATAACCTAACGTATGTAACATCTAGACCTACATGTTGACAACATTCCTCATGTAACTTATCCCACTGAACATCTAGACTTAGGCCTACTTGTGGACAATATCCCCACCCCCGCGGGTAATTTACCCCACTGAAGGTCTGACCTACTTGCATGCAATAACACTTAAGTAGCGTAATCCATTAGGCGTCTAGGCCTACTAGTTAGCAGGCCTCAATATCCCTCCAGGTATTTAGCTCCCAGATCTACGTTACTTCAACGCCTACCTGTTGCCGAAATTCGCACGTAACTTACCGTTCCGACCTACCTACTATCGACATCCGACTAGAAAATGGTATAATACAATACTTATAATGATTTCCCTACATTTGTATGCCCCATTTATACTGTAACCACGAGAAAATAAAAGCTGGTAAATCATATAGTTCTAATACAAAAATGTTCAGAAAGCTCGTATGTCGTCAGAAAAAAACAGATTAGGGGATGAAAACCTCGTAACTCCTAAATCGTAGAAATGAACAAACGTCAGCTTATATTTGACAGAACATCTGATCGGGGTTATTTTCAAATGTACAAAAATAAAATTTTAAGCAAATCCACCAAGTATCTGCAAAGTTATGAAGTTTTTTGTTCCTCCTGTAAAATTTTGTTGGTCGGACTTACGAGGTTTTAGAATGACAGCGACGATATGGCACTGTTGACGAAATATCTGAATGATAAAATAAATAATTTTAAAAGCTTGATGCCTTATATTGTAGTTTGCAAGGGATTCCAATCGTGATCAATGACACATTAAATAAGATGAATAATTCAAAGTAAATAAATATCAATTAGAAAGCCTGTAAAAGCTCCAACCAGGCTAATTAAGACAGGCATACACTATACAGAGTGCTACGAGGGAAATTTTGTCTGTGCAGCAGGATGTGGCCTACTCTTGTATTGAACTCCAACTGCCTAGGGATCTTTGACGTGCATCCCTAATGAACATTCTCGGGCCAACGTAGGGATCAAACAGACCTTCAGACTAGCGAACCAGCACCCTACCCACTTAGCCACAGTGGCTGTGAGACATTTTCTTAAAAACTACAACAGATTGGTAATTGCATAATTTAAAGGAAGATCATATGATTACTTGTACATAGCCCTGGAATGTGTTACAACATGTTGCTATGATACAAGATACCATGTTGTTTACTTAGTTCCTTGTCTGGGCTATTGTTATCTGCATTATTGCATTGCATAGTTAAACTTTGTACAATAATTTTTTTCACACAATATCTCTCTTTTATATTATTATTTTTATTTCAAATGTTACTCTATGGACTGAAGACAGATATGCCTTTCAAAAAAGATACATTAAACTTCTTTTCTTCAAACATCAACATAAGGTACCAAAACTGACCTTCCTTTCAAACACATAACTAATCACATGATGCAGTCCTTCACGTTTAAGGGGAGCTTTTGCTCCCGCTCCTCTCAACGCACATCGACTTTCCTTCGAGGGGTCATTAAAGACTCCTGCAAATTAGCTAAATTGCTCTCCTAAATATTGAGATTAATAAACTACTTTCAGTTTTTGTTTACTTTTAAACTGCATACATTCGCAAGGTACCCAGAGCTTTTTATGGCTCCCGCACAATTTTATAAACCTGAAGGACTGCACATGTATGTCGAATCGTAACATTACAAAAAAAGATAGTAAAATATACAAGACAATAATATTGTGGCTTTCTGTTTTGATTTTGAAGCTAATAATTACCTGTTCTGCGTATGCTTTACCAATTCCATCTGTACACCCAGTCACAACTGAAATATTAACAACAATCATGAATTTGTGCAAACTATTTTGCTTTAATTACCATAATGAAAAGAAATAGGATCTTTCTTTTAAAATGAAATTGGGTATTAATTTCTTTTGTTCTGCACGATCTCAATCCCAGTGATAAGTTTACCCTTTAGTTATCTCTGGTAAAACTTGTTACCGGTAGCTGTTTTAAAGGAAACATAACGTATCCTTCCGTTGGTTGCTTCACAAATATCTTAGACGGCAGCTCAAGTTTGTTAAGAAATTTCATATATTTAGCCGCATTAGTCACATACATGTAGTACCTGGTAAATCATCAAATCAGCCTTTTTTGAATAAACTTTTGATGTCAACATGTGAAAAAAGTTCCAAGGATTATTATACGTACGGTAACTCATGCAAAAGAACCGATGCATATAATTGTCGAGAATTCTGCAGCATTTCATTCTAACAAATCCTGCCAATCAGTATGGCACTAACAAAGGCTTGCGAAATTTACCAGAGATAAAAAAGGTAAAGTTATCTCTGGGATCGAGATTGGACAGCCATATCTACACTACAGACAGACACAGTCAAGTGTACTAATAATAACTGCTAATTAAATTAATTAATGCATGATGACATATAAGAGAATTTTTGCCCAGACAATGGAACCTAATCCAACAGGTTTGATGTTACTCTTTGATATTCTGAGGAGGTAACCAAAACCTCAAGACCCTCTGGAGTAAATGGAACCATGAGGAATGCAGATGGACTTTATACAAAGTTCATCAGTTCATGATCATTTTTCATGGCGGATCAAATAATATGCATAAAATGATATATTTATAATTTTATTTCAGTTTGAAAATAATGCATAAGATCTCTATATATAATTTCGATTGTTAGTCTAAATAAGACCATTAAATTAAACTTCATCGCATGGTGTCGGGACATGACTCGGCTCATCGAATGATTCAATAAAGACAAAGTCCACAAATAAATTGAAAATCTCACCTGCCCAGCTCCCGGCTTTCTTGAGATCAGCTGACAATCCCAACAGACCAGCTAAAACATAAGTTGATATAAATCTAAATACACCGAGAGCAGCTTTAAAAGCGACGAATGATGCTGCTGTCACACCGAAAACTGTGAAAAAATCGGCAGATTTGCCTAAACTGGAAATGATATTTTGAAAGACAGCCATGCTTGTTGTTTGCTTATCGCCCTTTGTCTACTCTTCTTATTATAAAGTACCGTACATTCTCTTCGATCATGTGATCTGACTGTAACCATTGACAATAATATTTCATTATCTTTATTTCAGAAGCGTTTTCTAATTGGGAAAATAAAGTGACTTTCAGTTAACCGATCTATTTCAGTACCTAATAAAACACCAATTTTACAGCGAATTTGTAGCCAGCTGTCTGAAGTTTTTCGGGCATCGACCGACCGAGCTTTGCTTCAAATTGTCTAAAGGATTAAAATTAATAAACATTTTAAAATCAGCCGGCCTCTTGGATAGGTCACTCTGGATTTTTTTTTTTTGGCATTTAATTTTGCCACTCGTGAATATTTCTGTGCTCGTCAACGTAGCCTATTTTCTTTTTTTTTTTTTTTTTTTTTTTCTTTATTATTGTTATTAGCATTAATTATAGAGCGCTATCATCCATCAAACGTGTTCAGATGCGCTGTACAAATGCAATTCAATAAAACATACAATAAAAATAAGCCTAAATGTAGGCTACATACCCCCTAAAAAAGAACACTCCAAAAGAAAATATTACAGGGTAGCTTAGACTAAAATCTGATACCACAAATAGTTAAAGGCTTTCTAAACAAATACCTCTGAATAATTGGTACAGCAGTTTAATATTAAAAGGTAAAAAATTCCATAATTTTCGTGCCTGGGCCTTATTTCTCGAAATCTTAACTAAAAGACGAAATCCTAATGCGGATACATGTACTTCAATTTTGATTGGCTATGCACTAAAATCAATCTAATACTATCTAACCAATTTAATAAAATTGGATTCAATCTTAGTTAAAATGCTGTGACTGATACAGGTCCCTCCCTGGACGATTATAGGCCTAAAAGATCGATCTCCAAAATTAATAATAAAAGCCTTGCTGATTCATTTATGGTGTATACATTACTAAATAAAAAAGATTAAAAAAAAGAAGGTGACATTTCATTCACACATTTAAAGATAAAAAGGGGATTTAAAATGCAATTCCAGAAACAATCAGTAAGTAATGTAGTTTCAGAGAGAGAGGGAGGGGGGTGGGCTGTCTCCACAATCAAAAACAGAGTACCACCCCCTCTATTATATTTCGAAGGAGGGGATTTGTCAGGCTCCAGTTAAGGGAATTTTACTCATGCAACCATCGTCTCTTAGTAACGTAAGGTATACATACACAATTTTTTAAAGAAAGAAATCTTAACACCACGTTTGATGTCAATTTTTATAAATAATTAATAGGATCACACTGTGATGGGTCTTCATAAATTTTTTTAAATTTTTTTTTGTCGCGAATTCACCAGGCCTAAGTCATTTGCCTTTGTTGCCCTCGTCATTATACGTCACCGAGCTTAATGACTTCCTGGTTGCTACACCTTTTTTCTTCTCCAGACTAGAAGTTTGATAATTTATAGTTTCAACGGTATAAAAATGTCTTCATACTTCTAGTTTTTATAAGCCCACATTTTCATGATAATTTATAGATGTCTTCATTTCTAGTTTTTATACGCCCACATTTTCATGTGGACGTATTATGCCGTCGCCCCTGTCCGTCCGGACGTCCGTCAGTCCACAATTTGTTTGGGAACTCTCTACAGGTCACAATTCTTATCTGATTTTGACGAAACTTGAAATATAGGTTTATCCCCATAAGATCTCGGCTGCTTTCGATATTGGCATGTATTGGATCAAAACTTCGTGGATTATGGCCCTTCATTGTACCAAAAATCACGTTTTTAGCTTGTGGACCCTATAGAGGTCACAATTTTGAACCGACTTAGATGAAACTTGTCCCTCTGGAGGTCACAATTATTATCCGATTAAAAAAAAAAAAACGTTTGACATTATCACCGTTACACCCTACGGAAGGTTGAGTTCGAATTTCGTGAAAATCGGACCATAATTGCCAGACAAAATGGCCGCCGTTTGTACGCGAATTGTGTAAAAAATATGGTATGTCAAAGTTGTGGACCCTGTAGAGGTCACAATTTTAATTCGATTTTGATTAAACCTGAAATGCATGTTTATACCCTAAAGATCTTTATTCTTTTCGATATTTGCGCATATCAAATTGTAACTTAATGAATTATGGCCTTTGATTGTAGGAAAAATCACTTTCGGTATTTCTTGTTCTCTATCTATCTCTCGAACAATTATTATCCGATTTAAAAATAAACTCTGATTATATTACTGTTGCACCGTAAGGAAGGTTGAGTTCGAATTTCGTGAAAATCGTACCAAAATTGCCGGACTAAATGGTCGCCGTTTGTACGCGAATAGTGTAAAAAAATATGGTATATCATGGTTGTGGGCTCTCTACAGGTCACAATTCTTATCCGGTTTTGACGAAAAGTCACATTTCTAGGTTGTGTACCGTCACACCACAATCATTGTCGGCTTCGAATTTCATGAATATTAGACTGGAACTGACCAACAAAATGACTGCTCCTAATACAGTATGAAATACAGGACTTAATGATGTAGGAAAAATCACTTTCGGTATTGCTTGTTCTCTATCCATCTCTCGAAAATGTGGGCGTATCCTGCCTGGCAGTGTCAACCTATCTTTATTGTATATTCGTGAATTTTGAACTAACCCACACTGCATGTGGTGCTAGTATTACAAATAATACCAGACAAATGACATGAAATTTGATGGCTGATTCCATTGAAATTGCCATTTTTATAATAACTTTTAACAAATGATATGAAAACCAAATGTGACATTTTTTCAGTCAGAGGGGAAACAAATTTCAGGAAGTGAAATGTGTGTGATACTCTATTAAACGTTCCGGAATTAAATTCTCCTAATCCCAAAATAGTGACAGTCCAGTGAAAAAGTACATTTTGCGTTACAAATTATGACAGCTGAAACATGTTGGTTGTGTTTAATTGCGTCACTATCTCTACTCACACCACCGCAATCCACTCGGCTAATCTCGACAGATTCCGTAAACTACGTAGACTACATCTAGTCTCGGATGTATGACAGTAAGTGATATGTACCTACGCCCATACATTTGCGATGCGGCTACCGGTTTACTTTAACAGGAAAACTTGACGCTATTACACAAATTGGGAACCTATTCGGCTAGCGACCTATTCGACCGATCGAGCTGTAACCTGTTCGTTGGAAACCTATTTAAAGTAAAGACAACAGTCTCTATTTATCAACCAATAAAATCCAACGTTATGTCTATCAAATGAAAGTAGAATATATTATTTTTTATCCATTCCTTCAGCTCAGAATAGAAGTGTAATTTCGTCATTATCTTACAGCTGCATCGGTCGAATAGGTCGCTAGCCAAATAGGTCGCCAACTTGTGTTTGGAATGGGCGCAGCCATGTTTCATCCGGGACCTTTAAAGTAGTTCCAATATGGCGGAATTCATCGTACAGCCGAGTTTAGATTCCGAAATCTTACGACGTTTGCCGAGTGCACCGCAATCGTCAGGGTTGACAGAACGGTGGCTCGTTGCAGCAAACTGATCCCGCAGTGAATATTCGCTTGGCTGCTACAATCACTGATAAGCATGACATCGACGAGGCTTAGTGAGTGCGGCATATAAACTTTTTTACTCCGACAAATTAAATTTTCAAACATTTTTTTGAGGTAAAAGAAAAATAAATAAAGACGTTTGAAGTATTTGTAGTTAAAAAATATTTCCTATTACTGTAAATGGGTATTAGAATGAGTAAAATGCATCATTTTGCCCGAAGCAGTTAGGTGTTAAGTAAACATTGCACGAGCCGTTGAGCCAATGACTGGCGGTGTGTGCAGTCAACGCACGTGTTGTGGACAGTCATCTGTTACAGAGATAATTCGTAAGTAATTCTCTGTTAAACAGATTGCGGCTGCAGTTCTGTCAATTCAGGACGCTCCACACTGACAATCGAGAATTTCCAAGACGAATAGTCGAGATTAACAAGTACCAAGTGATCAGGGTGTGTTCACTCATTTGACTAGGAACCTGACTTGGCTTCGTTCCCTATGCGGAACTATTTGCTTCCCAGTTTTCACAGTCCTTATATTTACACGTGATTGTTGGCGAGATTGTAGGTTAGAGTTAGGGTAAGCATTAGGACTAGGTTTAAGAATTTGGAGGAGAGGTACCACATATGCACTGAACTAGGATGATGAAAATTTGGTTTGTGATATTTCGTCAAATAGATCTAACCCTTAAACAAGAAAATATCACTGACATCATTTAATAGTTATTAGCTCACCCCCGTTTTGATTTTATTAAATACTCTGATAGATGGAAATGAAATAAAGTGGGGTTTAACGTCCTACAGTTCTGCTCCTAAACTGGGGGGGGGGGGAGTCACGGTGGCTAAGTGGATAAGGCGCTGGTTCGCTAGCCTGGAGGTCGGGTGTTCGATCCCTGCATTGGCCGAGAAAGTTCATCTCGATTTTCCGGCGTGATTTCCTCTTTCTTGTCAGTGATGCAAGAGTGGGCCGTAGCGCCGTCTTCCATCAGGCCAGGTTAGGTGGAAGAGAGTAGGCCGTTAAACCCCATTTCATTTCATTTTCCTAGACGGACACACGCCATTCAATATGCTATGAGGGAAATTTTGCCCGGGCAGTGGCGCTACGGCCTACTCTTACATCGATTTCCAACTGCCAATGAGTCTTTTTACGTGCACGCCAATGTGTACACGGGACCTCGGTTTTTCGTCCCCACCGAACGACTAGACAGCTGTCCTTGTCACCCCCATCGTCCTGTATCAGTGACAAGAGGGGACCACGGTAGAAAGTCTGGGTAAACTTTCTCAGTCAATGCCGAAACGAGCCAGCGTCTTACCCACTAAGCCACCGTGATCCCTAACGATTTACTGAAGAAAGACGTCAACGCCATGCAAAAACATACCTCTAAAGGATTTTAAATCTAATAAAAGTTATGATTTATGAATCACGTTGTCACTCAATCTCTATGGAATAACATGGCCAAACAAAATTATTTTAGAATATATTCGTGATACAAGAAGTTAATATTAGGTATTAGGAGAAAAATAAAATATTTTATTTTACCTGTGACAATAAACCATATCATTAAAATATCGTTATGCTGGCAAGAGATCATACGCAGACGTCAACATAATATACGAATATTTAGTAAATTCTTCTCTTTTCAAGGATGTGTTTTTTAACTTTTTCGTAAACAGTCTTTTTTTAAAAACAATTTTGGCATGCATCATTTATCTTTCTTGGATTCTTTTAACTGTGAATATAGCTTTTTAAAATTAGTCCGGTTTCTGAATCGGACTGCGAGTTTTACAACATCTAACCATTGCTAGATTAGTCTGAAATTTCCAAACTTTTAAATAGGGCATTATCTCCCTTTATCACAGCCATGTAATACAAACACACAAAGGAATAGAAATGAAATAAAATGGGGTTTAACATCCTTCTCTTTTTCACCTAACTCTGGTACTTATTATCGGAAATTGCTGAAAAACATAGGCTTCTTCGTCTCATGACCTTAAACACCGTGTATAAATTTAAAGTCAATCGGATATTAACTTTAGCCTGTAGAGCGTCCACAAGCAATTGTGGACGCCGGACCGACGGACCGACGGACGGACGGACGGGGGCGACGACTGGGAAAAATCATTAGTTTGTATCGAACTTAACTGCAAGGCAGGGGGGTACTCGATTCACAGTTCCGGAATTGAATTCCAAAACTGGTGTCAATCGAGTGAAAAGGAGAATTTCGGATTACAGCGCATGCGTCGACTGTATAAAAAGTATCCCAACCAATTGTAACTGCTGAAACATATTTTTTACGTAGGAATACGTCACGATTCTACTCACTCCACCTCAGCTGTCGGGACTGGCAGAACTGTGGCAGGACTGAATTCCGCGTCACTCGATTGTAATTCTGTCGATCCGGGACGTTCTGGACTGTGAATCGAGCACCGCCATAGCCTTTAAAATTAAACGTGACCAAAAATAGAAACAATTTGGTGTACGAGACTAGATAACACGCTCAAAACCAGTGCATGCCTAGTCAACCATGTGCTTACAAGGACCATGTTTGTTTTTTTTTTTTTTTTTTTTTTTTTTTTTTTTTTTTTTGGACATTTAAAAAATGACTGCATGAAATTTGAATGAACATTGAATGTGCTTTTGAATGAATATGAAAACTGTCTTTTTATTTTAATGGTCTTAATCGCAACGACAATATACGACCACATTTCAATGTGGGCGTATAAAAATCATAATTTATTCAGCTCAACATAAGGCATACAATACCGTCTTGTTGCATACGATTTATAGTGTTGAATCATATCAATAGAACCTTTATCGCAGAAATCTATGACATATTTATTCACACCCAGTATGTCTGGGCAGCCAATTGCGACACAACAATAAAATAGGACATATTATAAATAGATAGTGCGTAGGTACTTGGAACCCAAGATGGCGTATTTTTACACATAACGTCATATTTTCATGACGTCATGTGAATTTTCTGGCTTCACAGTTGTCGCAACTTTATCTATATACGGCTTTGAACCTGGGCTAATGGAAGACAGACATACGCCATACAGTGTGCTATGAGGGAAATTTTGCCCGGGCAGCGGCGCTAGGGCCTACTCTTATATCGAATTCTTACTGCCAAGGAATCTTTTACGTGTACTCCAATGTGTACACGGGACCTCGGGTTTTCGTCCCATCCGAACGACTAGGCAGCTGTCCTTGTCAGGCCCTCCTTCTGCATCACTGACAAGGTGAAATCACGCCGGAAAATCGAGATGAACTTTCTTGGCCAATGCAGGCAACCGACTTTGGTATGAGAAAACAGAAAACTGTTTGGGAAATGTTTGGAGTCAAGATGTAAAGTGTTAGGCTGAGATTTAGCCACGAAAATCGTTTCATTTTGTCCCAGCAAATTCCAGGCGAAAATCTGACGCTTTGCTGCACAAGTAAACAAGTAAGTCGTCACTGTAGTACACATTTCTATTGCGATGTTTTGTACAATCAGACCAACACTCGAATTACGCCTCGGACTATATTTGTCAAGTGTAGCCATAATGTGGTGAAGAAATCATATTCTAAGCAAATCAGAAACCATAAAAGCAATTAACGTCATTAGGTCAGGGGTCAATAGCCATAAATAGACCAGGGAATACCTTTTACGAGACGGAACACGTTGGCTTGTTTACATTTGTATGAGAGAATTTTTCTGCAAATATGCCTGAATTACGGGACAATAACATCAGATAAATGTTGTGCTGACACCGTGAAAACGGCTAGCCCCCGATTTGCGGAAAAAATATGGTCAAAAACGAAATTGTATCAATGAATGTAATATTTCCTGGAAAAGGTATTTTTTCCATTTTATTTCAATACAACAATATGCAAATGAAATATAAATATAGTATACATATGAAAACGTTTTTGGCATGATTGAAATACTGGTTCGGTATAATAATTATATATAATGTTGAGAAAAAAAAATAATAATAATACTATCTACATGAGCCCACTGATACAACAGAATATTAATAATGATTCACGTAACAAACCTGAACATGCAATTTTATTCTATAACTACATACAAATACAAGCAAATATCATTGAATACAGCCATTGAATACAGCCATTGAATAACCTATGGTTGTATTCAATGGCCATTGAATAACCTATAGTTGTATTCAATGGCTTGAGCAGGGACTACTTTTTCCGGAATGACGTCAATTCCAGAATGACGTTATATTGTAATGACGTCATGGCTTGGTGACCACCAATTTAGTAAAACAAAAATGGCAAAACCTATGATTAATTTTGAAGTTATGGGGATGATTGTTTGGAAAATATGTCTACATTAGAAGAAAATGACATCCGAAACAATAGTTTTCATTAATTTGCATATTTTGGGGAAATTACTAAAACCTTTGGGGAACTATTTTTTATTGGTGTATGTTCTATAATTGAATAACTTTTCAGGAAGGTGTGATACGGTCTTAGAAATCAACAGTTTTCATGTAGCTATAGAATAAAACAGAACTCAATCACCATTGAATTTGTAATTATTTGCTTGCATTTGCATGTAGTTATAGAATAAATACAGAACCCAATGACCATTGAATACCGCTCGGGTTATTCAATGGTTCAAGAGAGTGTATCCCTGCCGCATTCCACTCGCTATCGCTCGTGGAATACTTGCGCAGGGATACACTCTCTTGAACCATTGAATAACCCGAGCGGTATTCAATGGTCATTGGGTTCTATCTATATACTTGTTTTTAAATAAAAAAAAACCCAATAAAGACATATTATAAGAGATGTCAAATAAGTATACATTTATTTTATAGAAAGAAATACAGTACTAAAAAATAAGAAATGAATGCAATTTTATATACTTCCTCATACAGTATTCAACAACAACACTCGATGGCATGAGATTTCTCCGATATTAAATAGATTAAAATGATTCAGCAATACTTTGATTTAATCAAATATGGAGGACCGAGACTTAGCTTTGATCAAACAGTACAGTGGTTGAAATTGTTGAACATGTCTGTCAAACCTTAAACCTTTAAAGGCTAATATCGTTGCTTGCAATAGAGTAATTTGAATGAAATTTTCAAATTATTTATTTTACATTACCTACTTTTGAACTATTATAGCAAGAATGGCTAGTTCTTTATTTAAATCTTATATAATGTATCTTTAATGAAAAATGTATATAATAATAATAACATCATTTATATAGTGTATTAATACTGGAGAATGGTTTCTGCTTTTCAGATTTTTATATCCACAGAATCGGGCCCGTCGCCAGCTCATAAAATTGGGGGGGGGGGGTACAGAATTTTTTGGAGGGACTGAGGATGTGGCCGACTAAGAATACTCCTAAGAAATCATCAATTTTTTGGGGGGGCTAAACCGCACAGACTACATGTATTTACACACAGATCAGGTCTTGTGTCCGTATACACTGTACAAAATTAAAAGATATATGCCAGTAAAGAAAAGTACATATAAGAGAAAACCAAACAGTTAACTAAATAAAATGGTGCCCGTAATATGAATAAGAAATGAAATGGAGTTAAACGCCGTCCTACTGTTCTGCTCTTATACATGTACTGGGCTAATGAAGACGGGCATACGCTATACAGTGTACAGTGTACTACGAGGAAAATTTTGCCTAGGCACAGCACTATGGCCTACTCTTATATCGAATTCCAGCTGCCTAGGGACTTTTTTACGTGCACACCAATGTTACACAGGAATTCGTTTTTTCGTCACATTTGAACGAATAGACAGCAGTCCTCGTACCTTGTCAGACCCTCTGCCTGCACCACTGACAAGGAGAAACCACGTCTGAATTGAATTGGAATAAAAAAGGAAAATAAAAACATATATGTCAACTTAAAACAGCTAAATATGATATGAACATTTATCGACATGTACAGTACATTTAAGTAAAACATGTTTAAAATATTTAATGTAAAAACCACTTACAAAAATACATATGTATACAGGTTTAGGCCTACTCATAAAAATCACAATTTCATCAATATGATTTGGCTGTCACTTTCATATTCAAACAATTTTCACAAATCCATACTAGAAAGCTTTCACTTGTAACAAATACAGCTATCTGTAGCCTAATGCAGCCTGATTTGCATCCACAGAGAAAATATTGTTTGGTTCTTGGTCTCTATAGTCAACCTAACCCTGTCATTTGTTACAGTAGAGTTTAACAAGAAGGGCATAAATTTCTGCAGATACAGTAAGGCAACTTTAAAGTAATGCACATGGTATTTCACCTCAATGGTGACACAGTCTTTTCCATAGTGGTCTTTTGTCTTGGTCTGAGTTGTCATACATTTAGAAATAGGAGAATATCTTCATCAACTTGCATTTGCAATAAAATTGGAAAATGTTAAGATATGATCCCCTTAACAAATTAACTAGACCTATTATTCTTTTTCTTATTTCGCTGGTAAAATATTAGCTGCTCTAAACATAGTTCTTTATTCATACACAGTTGTTGGTAATGTATTGTATGTGAGAAGTCTGTATTGTTAGAATGAGAGAGAGTTTTGTCTGCACATTCCTACAATTCTTTGTCCAACATATCAATATTTCCATCTAATTTGATCCACTGGTTAGCACATACCCTAAATTTTTCCCAGTTTCTCACAGTAAACGGTTTTACGTCGGTGTTTTAAACAAAATCTACACGGAGTATACAGTTCTAGTTATTCTTCCGCTTTTTTACTATCAAAACGTAAACAAACCGGTGACCTTTCACTCTACACGACCCGTTGACCTTTCGTCGTGTGCGTCTGATTGGTGAGCTTTGTCACGTGATCTATTAAAACCAAATCACCGCGAAATTCAAATACCATCGCACATTGATAAGTAAGCCCATTTTTATTTTACGTTTTCTGTCTAACGTCAAAGAATTGATAAAAGAAAAGTTGTGTGGAAATACAAAGTAATACTAGAAGAATTAGATTATGTAGTTTGTTTTCCGCCTGAAAATCGTCGGGATGGAGCAACAGAAGCAAGCTTGCTAGAAATTTCACATCACGGCCTATGTGTCATACATGATAGTAACTAGCTGAGAGCAACGAGGAGGCGTGGAGTGTCCCCGGGTATGCTGTAAAATGAACGGACAATTTTTTCACAGGCGAAACTTTTTGCAAGGAGGCTTCGCCCTTTCTGCCCCCCCCCCCCCCCGCTGTTAGTGACGGGCGTGACATAATCATGACGGAAAAGCTGGATTTGAAGTAGTAAAAATTACTCAACGTGGGCATTGAGTGAATCTTGAACTCGATTATCACAGCTGATGTAAAGATACAATATGGAAGATTAGGTAAAGAGCTGGCAGTTTTAACTGTAATAGTTAAACATTAGATGATGTAAAGAGGATACGCTGAAAATTTTAGTCAAATTCCAAATGCCAAGGTTTTATTTAACATGAACATCGACCTATAAATTAGTTTTTCGACCCATCCATACGCATGGCTGGTAAGTTGTCTGTGACAAGTGGCAGCATTTGAACCTGGGTACCAGGGTATAAAAATGATACCCTGTCCTTTTCTGGTGTATACATGTATACCCATTACCTAAATGATGACAGTTTTCAACATTTTTACTAGTCCATTCATTTTTAAATGATAGATATGTAATTCCATATAGGAACTGGGAACCATATGGTCACGCACAGTGAACAAAGAGAAACTGGGAACAAAGTCAAACTGCAGCACCGGTCCACAAGTCGTGTTCATCCAGAAGACTGGACAACAGTCGCCATTCTAGTTCAGCTCTGAACGTCGGTCTCATTACACTCACCCTGGACGTTCAGGGACTGGCCCATTCAATCAATGTCGAAAATTATTTGACCCCCTAATTTTACTGGGCAACTTTTCACTGCTAAACGATGGGTGTCACACCGCGTGGACGCGTGTACAGTGTAAAGGAACATCTCAGTGAGAAAATAAGACCTTGCTCATTTCGCTAGAGTCAGTATGAGCATCACAACACGCTGTGTCATGGTGGCGAAAGGGTAGTTTGATAGGAGGGGACGTATTTTAAACAGCGTGTTGTTTCGCTCATACTGAGTCTAGCGAGGTAAGCAAGGTCTTATTTTGCCACTAAGATGTTCCTTTACATTGTACAGACGTCCACACGGATTGACACTCCGATGTTTCGCAGTGAAAAGTTGCCCAGTAAAATTGACTGGGGTTCAAATTATTTTCGACATTGATTGAATAGGCCAGTCCCTGAACGGCCAGGGTGAGTGTAATGAGACCGACGTTCAGAGCTGAATTTACTATCGCCATTCCTGCTATTGTTACTTTGACGCGTGGAGTATACTTGATAACCACGAAGACGTCCATCGTGTCACATGTTAAAATTGGAATCATTTGTTTCTTACAGAGTAAAAGAATTGCACATTATTTTTTGAATAGCATTTATTAATAAAATGACAACTTCAGTGTAATAGTCTGCGTATCTTTTTTATATACAACCATGGTATATATTGTTCAGACGACGATCATTCCAGGGAGTTGTAATACAGAAAGTCTCATATCCATCAAATTTCATGCCGGTTATCGATAGTGATGTTGGTAATAGCACCCCATGCAGCGTAAACTTAATTCACAATTCACGAACATACAATAAAAGCTAGAAGTCTGAAGACGTGTTTATAACGCGGAAACTATAAAAATCAAACATACAGCCTAAGTTTTCTCTTGAGGATATCAATCATTCGTCTACACAGGAAGAAAGGGGCGGGGGTATCGAGGCTGATCGATGGTGCTACCAAAAGACAGGGCTTTCCGCCAAAACACTTTAGACTGTAGAGGGAGATAATTCTGGTTATACCGGGAGGATTTACAGATACTTAACAAAACATCACGTTGAGTTTGTCGTTTAATGTCGCTGATCGTTAAAATTAATGGCATTTTTCGGAAAATGTATATATTGTTATTTCAAACGGATTTAAACGAAAGTCATGTCGATTGTTGCGAAATTTTGATTTTATCACATTTTTCTTTGTGTCGTTGTTCATCCCATTTTATAATTGCGTCATTGGTTTATGAAGATTAGAAGGCGGTGTGGGGTGGCCAAATGGTTATCACGTGCCGCCTGTATCATTGGGTCTTTTATTGAGTGAACTGTTGGGGTTTCGATTTCCCGGTTGTACGTGACAAAGAGGAGTGTCGCATGTCCTTCTTTGTGGGTTTTCTCCAGGTCCCCGGGTCCCCCCCCTCCCCACACACACACTGCTGAGAATCTCTATCCACAGGCGAGCTGTTGAAATAAAATTGAACCATATATTGGTCCCAAGATGACCTTGTTTGTGTCGGTGGACGTTAAACCCCCGTGTATCTCAAAGCTGGTTCCACTGTCAATGCCATATATACCGGTCACAGTTCTATGGAATACAATTACTGCATAGTGCTCCATTCTCAAAATCAAGATAGATTTGTCATCTATTATATTTCACCCGGCAAACCAGCGTAGTACAACAACTATCACGTTTCTTATATTAAAATAGACAGCCAATGTCTCCATTATTTCATAGCCAGTGGAGTTTTCTACATGGTAATGTTATACTTTGGCTAGCAGCTAAATCATTTAACAAAAACTGCCCGACTAAAAAAGCACCCATTAATTCTGAATTTTTTTCAAGTATCAAATTTACGAGAATGTTTTTTTGTTTTTTTTTAATCGAGTAATTGCGCCACAATGGTTACTACGAAATTATAACCATGACATTTTACGGAATCAAATGAAAGAAAAAATTCTGTGAATCTTGTAATTACAATATAGCCTATCTTGTAATTACAATTTTATATAATTATCTTGTAATTACAAGATTACTATCTTGTAAATACAAGATTACTATCTTCCAATTACAAGATATAGCCTAATACAGCCTATCTTGTAATTACAAGATATTTGTCTTGTAACTATCTTGTAATAACTCGTAATAACAAGATAGCTATCTTGTAATTACAGGGTACTCAGAATATACTTTTTTCCATTTGATTGACCCTCATGGTGTTCTGTGCATTTCGTTATTCATCGATTCTAAAACAAATTAAACACACATAAGAAGTCGGGGCAAGAACTGAGAAAGATTGCTTCGAGGTTCAAGTCAATGCATATTAGCGATTATCTATACTGTGACCAATAGAGCAACAACTTCCCGACTGGCACCGCAGTACGATTCCGCTGCAAGTCGAGAACGTTCCACGATATTTCCCATTCCGGTTTCCATTCGTGAGTTTACCCAATGTTTTTACCGAGAAAGTGTAGTGTAAAAAAGAGGACAAGCAAAGAATTAGAAAAGATAAAATGTTGAATGTTGATGATGATTGGATGAAATTTAAGGCCTGAAGATGAATTCGTGGTTCAAGCAATCTCGGTTTCCTCAGTGGCCACACCCCATTCTCCACCACAATATCATAGGTTATTGGTTCTCACAGCACACTTTCGAACACGTGAAAATATTGGAGCACACCTGGCTAAATATACATAAAAAACATTTTGCTAGAAAGAGAGAGAGGGAGGGAGAGAGAAATGAGGTTTAACGTCCACTCAACACAAACTAGGTCATTTCGGGACTAACATATGGTTAACTTTATTTCATTAATTCGCTTGCGCGTAAGGGTCTTTAGCAGTGGGAGGAAACCGGAGTGCCCGGAGGAAACCCACGAGGTTGAGAAGGCGCCCCTATCTCCATGCCACATACGCTCACACCAGGGCTCGAAACCACAGCCGCAAACCAGAGGTGACCGGCCAGCTAGAGGTCGAAGCGCGGCACTCTAGACCACTAGGCCATCCCAACCCCCTTGCTAGAAAGAAACATGTCATAGATGACATGCAATCATAGACACAGATAGTCATAGACACATATGATGACCCAAACTAAATAAAGAAAAACACAGCAATGAACTTACCACTAAACACCAGTGATTATTCAAGTGGGTAAGACGCTGGCTCGCTAGCCTTGGGGTCGGATTTGCGGGTGAACCACTAGAAACGTTAAAGCTGATTGATTAATTTATGTCCAACGTCATAGAGTCAAAAGCCGTACATATTGTGACCTTTGACACGACCTCCCAGTACAACTTGTCAGCTCTTCATGTAGTAGTCATCGAAAGGATAAATTAAACGAAACAAAATATAGATCGGTATTTTTATCAGATTGTTTCCCAAACTCTTTGGCGATTTTTCTGTATATATGGAAATACAAACAAAGTCGGCCGTATAATTATTGTTTGTAATATATCGAGCATCAGTTTCTTTCTGTTAGTGTAATAAATTAAAGCAAATCAGTGACATGTAATTACACATCGCCTGTCCAACATCGTGGGTTTTCTCCGGGTACGCGCAAGCGAATTATTGAAATAAAATTAAAACCATATGTTAGTCCCGCAATGACATAGTTTGTGTCGAGTGGACGTTAAACCCTCTCTCCCTCTCTCTCTCTATCTTTCTCTCTCATATGTTAGTCCCGAAATGACCTAGTTTGTGTCGCTTATATACGAGAGGTAGTTAATGCGGACTAGCGAACATTCCCCGACTTGCAAACTTTAGTCAACAATTTTATATCGGGGAAACGGGTACACATCGACGGAGTTGTAATATTGAATATTGGTCCTTATTTGTAAATAGACATATCTTTAGATGTGCAAAACGCCAGTCAAATATCACATTTTTTCCATTTTATAAAATTAAAGTTGATGACACCGCAAAAAGAAAATTGATGTAAAACCATTTTATTGAAAAAATATACGTTCCTCGACTTATTAGTCAATAAGTAACAATTGATCATTAATTTCATTAAATATAAATTATGGGAGATTAGATGAAGAGCTGACAGTTCTCACTATAATAGATGAAAATAAGATAATGTAAAGGACGTTTGTTGAAAATTTCAGTTATTGCCCGAGATTTTAGCGACTGAATTTTCGGCTTAGCCTCGATCATCATTAATAAAGTCAGTACGATAAAAAAAAATAGTCTCGATTATTCAAGTCATGGTTAAAGTTGAGATTAAACTTGAGCAACAAATCGGGTCCTAATCCAGTAAATACCGCTGGCTATCGTTGACATCGAGAATTGATTACGGTCTAGATAAGTTAATTAGGGTTCAATTAATAATTTGGGCAGATTTACCTCTTTGATTAAATGTCTTAATCTGTCCCTTTATTATCTTCAATTCATTGTTCCTAAACTGTAGTAGCCAGCTCATAAAATAGGGGGGGGGGCTACTGAATTTTTTGGAGGGGCTGAGGATGCGGCCGGCTAAAACACTCCTAAGATTTCATTATAGTTGTCGAAATATTTAGGGGGGTGGGGGCTACAGGCCCGATTGTAGTGTACCCATTAGCACACGTGTGTATATGTTTTCAGTTAGTTACCAATTATCATATAACCATGGACAATGGTAACTATAGCCATTTAAAACCACGGTGTTACTATGTAAATATGTATAAATATACTATGGAGTCAATCTATATGCAATGGCATACTATGGGGTCAATCTATATGCAATGAATAGTCCCAATTTCGTGAGAATTACTCTCTTTTTTTTAAAAAAAAATATCTCGGTCAAAAATTTAAAAAAAAAAAAAATCATTTATGGCATTATTACTTTAATTAAACGTACCCGATCTCTACCATGTTCGTGCTTATACTCAACACGTCCTATTATTCTTTAAATATGGGATTAAATATGAGAAGAATAGATCATCGTTTACATAACACACCCTGGTTGCCTATATTCTGTATCAATATATACAGCTAACTTCCCGTTTCAAAAGTTAATATCAATTTTGTTGTGCTAACTTGTTGACTTTCACACCCGAGCCGTTAATTGAAATGAACACTTTGATGGGTGGTATCTTATATCAATAACAAAATGATCACGTTTTTCTTTTTTAAAATTAATGTTTTATCATAGGCGTACGGGTTCGATGACAGTAAGGAGGCGGGGGGGGGGGGCGGCCAAACCCGAATTGCCGGAACATTTTCGAGTTTACGCTATTCCAGACTATGAATACGGCAACTTCAATTTGGTCCAATACAGAGTACCTTTTGACCCGAATTCTAAACAACCAATCAATCGTCGCGGGGTATGGGGCCTCACCCTCAAGGAGAAAATTTTGAAAATTTGAACACCGCAAATGCGTTTTCTGCTATTCTAGCCCTTGTAAGCAACTCCAAAATTATCCTATGGTTTTGTTTTGTAACCGAAATCCCACTCCAGATTCCAAGCATCCAATCAGGCTGTTGCAGCGGCATTCACAAATACAAATCGATGCCCGGAAAATGTCACACAAAGTAGAGTGGCTCCAGGCAAAATGTTATAATCAATTGTCAACTCGCGGTATTCAAATTCGCGGTATTCAATTTAAAGAAAAGCAAAACATTGGTGTTTTATTAGGACCCGATGACCGGGAAGCAAAAATTGAAATGCCCGAAAAAATTCCAGGGCCCTGTTTCACAAAAACATAAATCTCCTTAAAATCGTCTTAAACTAAAATTTCATTCTAACTTAAGATAGATGAATTTCACAAAACGATTTTAAGCATTTTAGTTAAAATCCACTTAAATAATATTTTAAGTTAAAATCTAATCTTAACTTAAAATAGTGTCGTTTCACAAACCCATTCAAAGGACAATTTTAACTAACATCAATTTTAACTTAGGATAGCCGGCACCCTGTCCTTACTTAAAATCACGACATTAACACACGTTGATCAGAGCTACATTGTTACATATATTGCAACACATAGATATAATTGGAATAATGATAATATTGTGCACGGCCCGGTTCACATAATTTTAATATTCCAACCATCATTCCCAAAAACAATTCTCATTCAAATACAGGTACGGTCCACCCGTTTATTTTATTGTAAGCATTTGGATGGCACTCCATATTAGAACTCCAAGAAAAAACAACACTCAAAACCCCAGTAAACTAAACACAAAAAGAAAATCATTTATTCATATCCAATGTCTTGGAAAGAAGAGCCCTCATATCTATAAATAAAATATGTTCGTGTACAATGGTTTTAATGGCCCATTTCTTGGTTTAAGAAGGCCCAAAGCCCTAAAATGTAAGGCAACCCATAACACGTAGTATTTACGCATACTTTGGGGGGCTATGATGATATGTAAAGAGATAAATCAATAATCTCAAATGTTTTTATTGAAAAATGTTATAGGCCTATTTGAAATTAAATTTTAGTATAAATTTATTATTATTTCTTAATGAAGTCTTACGTTAATAAAACAACAAAAATTAATTGGCATTTTAGGAGTCAAATCTATTTTGTCTTGGGAAAAAATTATTTGACTAAGTATCATTTTCAAAGTATCATTGAAATGATGTATCTATGAGAATGAAATGTCAAATCTAGGCTGATAAATACGTATAAAATGCGACGAAAAATTCCAACCTAGATTATCCGTGTGAGTCACAAATATCATAATATGTTTGTGACAATTCTCCATAAAATTACAAATCCATGCGATTTAGTTTATCGATACACATTATTTCCATTGAAGCCTGCGAGTAAATCAAATTCCCATGTCATGAACTCACCGATACTTTTCGAATCATATATTACGCAGTAAACTCATTAACTTCACCTCTCTACGAATGTCTGACCGTGTGCGCAAGCGATTTTAACTAAAATCTATTAAAATCGAATTTTAAGTTACAATCAATCTTCGTGAAACGCATAAAATTCAAAACTTCATTTTATTTTGCAGAGTAGATGAAATAATTTTTTTCCCACTTTACCCGTCTGCCCGAAAAGTCAGCTTGCCCGAAAGTTAGAGGTGCAGCAGTTCCTTTCAGAACTGTCTTTGAGTGAACTTTCGCTGACAGTTCTTAAAATATAAAGCTGTATAAAAATACGGTAAAATACCGCTATTCCCCATCCCTGTTCTCAGGCTGTAGCGAATATACTGTTCTCTCGAGGACAGTTCCAAAAGGAACTAGGGGACAGCTGCCCCCCCCCACCCAACCCCCCTGCATTCCCGCCTGGCTCGTCCGCCTATGTGTTTTATGTTAACTATCCTTGTATGGAATTTGGGACAGTTATTTGAACGGCGGATATTATGTATAGAGGGTGGGACACCCATAGTTATTTGAAAGGCGGATATTTAGGTTATTAAAAGGGAGGCCTTATTGCTATTTGCCTTTCTATGTCTGAATAATATATGTTTAACTTTTCAGAGTCAGGTAAGAAAGTACAACCGTGAATTACTGACTGGGAAAGTATAACGATGTTTTTATTAGAATTGAGTGCGATGTTTGCATTTGTAATAGTAGTGTCTTTTTAAGGGACAATTTTAGTCGTGGCGATTTTGTTGCATTTTGGGGTGAGATGTTTGCATTTTTTGTAACGTTTTTTTATAAGACAATTGTAACCGCCGCATTTCTGTTGGTTTTTTTTTTAGTGAGATGTTTGCGTTTATAATATTAATTAATGTCTTTTTAAAGGACAACTGTAGTTGTTTAGTTTTTATTTGATTTTTGGGTGTGATGTTTGCATTTATAATACTAGTGTCTTTTTAAAGGACAATTGATGTCAATGCGTTTTTGTTGGGTTTTGAGTGAGATATTTGCATTTATAATAATAATGTCTTTTAAAGGGCAATATTAGTATTTGCCTACTTGTTGGATTTTTTAAATATTTTATTCGTTATCTGGTTTTCAGAGAGGTTCACCACAATTCTCCTTGAAAGTATTTAACAAATAAGGAGATCACGTGTGAGCGGCGCTCAGTGCCTGAAATACTGCCAGGCTGCATTTCCGACAGTCTCCTAATCAAAAATTGCTGGGGGCGGGGGCCTATACCCCTCGTTCGACCTCGTGCCGTTGCCCCTTTAACTTTGGACTTTGCTCCCTCCAATCAACGGCGGCTGGTGCCACAATAGCATTTTATAAGTGATCTTTGCATATACTGAGTTAACCCATTACCGAATCTACATTTTACAGCAACGACCTTGACACTGGTATCAATTTAACCTCTTTTTTTCAATAATATTCACTGTTTTTTGAGTTAATATTATTTTTGATAGATCATTTTTAATAACCCGCAAATCCCACACCCGGATTAAATATTTTTATATCTATTCGTTCTGAAGAGTAGAAGTTTATTTCGTGCAAAAAAAAAAGAAAAAGAAAACTTTTGATTGTAATTAAAACGTATATAAGGACCCTGTCAGGGACCACGGTTAGCAGACCATTCACTTGTCTCAGCGCATACATAGGTAAGTTACATTATTTAGATTACGAATTGTTGCTTGTAAATAATAATAATTTTAAAATGTAAATTATAATGATTTTAAAATGATGTAAATTATAATAATTTTAAAGTGTAAATTATAATAATTTTAAAATGTAAATTATAATAATGTTAAAATGTAAATTATAATAATTTTAAAATGTAAATTATAATAATTTTAAAATGTAAATTATAATAATTTTAAAGGGAAAATTATAATAATTTTAAAGGGTAAATTATTATAATTTATAATTTCAAAGGGTAAATTATTATAATTTATAATTTCAAAGGGTAAATTATTATAATTTATAATTTCAAAATGTAAGTCATAAAAATTGATAATTTTAATAGCTAATTTATAATTTTACATAATTAATATATGATTTTAAAAGATAATTACAATTTTACATGTTAATTTATGATTTCTAAAGTTAATTAAAACTTTTGAAATTTATTTTTTGTATTTTAATTTCCATTATAAAATAATTTATATTTTTTATTATTGTTAAGAAAAAAAAAAATTTTTTTATTATTTTGATTCGGGGAGAGGTCTCCGTTTGCCCTGATCAAAACTTTCTTATATCATTTACATGGAGGCTATGGCGCCCCACTACTCTACTGCACCCCCAATATTAAAATCCTACATATGGCCCTGCTTTGTTTATTATCTTCTAAGTGGATAAGGCCCTGGTTCGATAGCCTGGAAGTCGGGTGTTCGATCCCTGCATTGACCGAGAATGTTCATCTCGATTTTCCGGCGTGATTTCCCCTTGTCAGTGATACAGAAGGAGGGCCTGGCAAAGACAGCTGCCTAGTCGTTCGGATGGGACGCAAAACCGAGATCCCTTGTACCCATTGGAGTGCACGTAAAAGATCCCTTGGCAGATGGAATTCGATATAAGAGTAGGCCGTAGTGCCGCTGCCCGGGCAAATTTTCCCTCATAGCACACTGTATGGCGCATGCCCGTCTTCCATTAGTCCAGGTTAGGTGCGTCAAAGCACCTTCGATGAATTGTGAGCAAGACTTTATAGCGGGTCGGCGTCCTCACTGCGTTGCTACGGCGGGGTGGTGGTCTTAGATCATCATAAGCGTGGTACAAGCGGGGTGGTCTTCATGGTCGCCAATGATCGCCGGGCCACGGCGTTGGTTTTGAGCATATTCAAAACAAAGGCCATGGTTCTGCGATCTGACCTACAAAGCTTTAAGAACGCGACTTTTTTTTCAAGTTTGTAGTTTTTGGGGAAATTTTCTCGCATTGTGTTCACGTTTGCTGGCGACCTTATACATTTTCAGAATTGGCATAACCTACACATTTTTTTTGCTTCCGAATGCGTATGATGATACTTCCTTGAGAGGGAGATAGATAAATGGGGCTTTACGCTCTATAGTTGTGGGGGGGAGGGGGCGGAGGACCCGGAGAAAATTATATTATGATTTTTTTTTACAGATAACAACGATGAAGGTAGCTTTGTTGTTAGGAATCATTGTTGTGGCGATATGCCTTCTTCAAGCAGATGCAGGATATAGTCACCTGAGCTCTTTTATAAAACGACTGAATGCCCAAAGGACTAGCAAGGCATCTTCGATTCTTGCGAAATTAAAGAAGAAGGCTGAGGACTACTTTAAGAATAAAGGTCGGTGAAAAATACCCTTACTAACGACTGAAGCCAAAATTTAAGACCACAAGTTATAACTTTTGCACCGCAAGCCACATTCATACTAAATCGCTTGCGTGCAGATACGTTCGGATACGTATGGAACCGTATAGGGGTCAATGGCGCGATAGATACCGCAATGTTAAGTTGATAATAAGTCAACATATTGTGATTTTTCCAACGATTTTATCTCTAAAATGGCAATTAGTGCCGAGTGAATTGAATAACATATTCCATTTCGCCGTAGTATATGTCGACATATTCGAAAAATATTGCCATGCGCTATATCGACGTGTGCATCTAAAACAAAATGACGACATGCAAATTAGCGAGTTATTCAATTAACTTGGCAAAAATTGCCTTTTCAGAGATAAAATCGTCAGAAAAATCACAATATATTGACTTATTATCAACTTAATATTGCGGTATCTATCGCGCTATTGACCCCTATACGCTTCCATACGCTATTGATACCTATACGCTTCCATAGTGAAAACGAAAATGTTGACAATGCTTCAAAATAGCATTATATTAACGCAAAGGTGCTCTTTTAAAAAGTGATGACGATAAAAAAAAAACAACCCTGGTGCATTGATTCAATTAACTATGCAACATTCTCATCTTAGGGTTATAATCATCTGAACGATCACAATATATTGACATTACCGTATTGACATCGCGATATCTGTCGCGATTTTGACCCATATACGCTTTCATAGATACCTATAGCTTAGTGCCGAGCAAGTCTAGAAAAATATGCCATGTTCTAAAATATTCCCACAATTAGGCAGTATTGATTTATTATGAATTTCATCCAGTCAACTTGTGTTGTTTCGAATCCCGGTTGTATGTGACAAGGATTAGGGTCGCCTGTACAACCTCGTGGGTTTTTTCCGGGTCCTCTGGTCTCGCCACTGCTAAAGACCCCCACGCGCAAGCGAATTATTGAAATAAATTAAAACCATATGTTAGTCCCGAAATGGCCTTGGTTGTGTCGAGTGGACGTTAAATTCCCATTCTCTTTCTCTCTGTTAAATACTACACCAAATACAAAATGAAAAGTGAAGGCACAAACAAACAATCTCGGTGTTTTACATAGATTCGTATGTTTTGCGGTGCTAACTATATTATGGCAAGGTTTGTTGATTTTGTGTGGAGTTAGTCACCACTGGATTTCCGCGTTAAAATAATCATAATTTTCTAAATAGGGTGGGGTTTTGATAATAGCGTGTTCAATGGTCATTTTTTGAATTTTTAGGGTACACGAAACATGAAAGTAAAAGCAAAGAGAGTGAGGATGAATCTGTTGATGAAAGCTACGAAAGCTTTGAAAGCGAGGAGGAATCTCAAAATCAAAGCGAAGATGTAGATGGGACATTGGACACACTTTATGATGAGCTGTGTTCTGCCACGTGTCAGAAGAATGATCTACTATGCAGACGCGTTCTATACAAATATGTACGTCCTCTGTGTCGTTATAAAGATGCTAGCAAAGCAGTCTATGCTCTTCGACATAAGATAGGCTGCATCAATATGGCCTATAGGGTTAAACTTATATGCCGCGTCTCAAAGAAAAGCAGTGGGTGCAAGTATGCGAAAAAGGTGAAGGCCTTCTGTGATGCTGGCAAAAACGAAGATGCATCAACTACTGCCTCCACGACTTCGTCCACAACATCCCCAACGACTTCGCCAACGACCTCAGCGACGACTTCACCAACGACCTCAGCCACTACTTCGTCAACGACTTCAGCCACGACTTCGTCAACGAGTACACCCATGACAACGACATTTGATCCATGTAAGTAAATACTCCATCCCATGATATATTATATTTTGTTGTACTTTATGCTGTTAATGTTTTTGTTCTCAGTAGTTCTGTGAAACGGATCACTAACTTACATGTCCAGTTATCGAAACCAAATTTAACTGATTTGAACATTATTTATTCAGATTAAAGGACAATATTGGTGTCAGTCATTATTACATATGTGATAGAACTGGTTAAATACATTCCAAATGTGTAACAAACACTACTTGGAAAAAAGGGCAAGTGAGGACAAACATGAGTTATCCTTCTATATAACTGACTGAGTAACGCGCGATAACAGACACACAGGGGAATTTCATTTCACTGTTAATTCCTTGTGAAGATGGAATAAGACGACGAGAAAATAGTTCAAAATTCAAAAATAGGCTTGGCTGTCTCTAGATTAGGGAAAAAGAGAAAAATAGAAAAATCTCGTGTATTGCCCTGTTTTTATTTCTTCTGCTCTTAATAAAAACATGGTAATGCACGGATTTTTTCTAATTTATTCGTTATCGTTTAACTACTGACAGGCAATTCCTTTTTTTGAATTGTCAGATTATATTCTCACCGTCTCATATAATTATCAGTGAAATGAAAGAAAATTCGATCATGTGGCTGTTATCGCTCGTTACTTCAGTCAGTGTAACTGATGCGTGTCATGTTTGTCTTCACTTTCCGTTTATTCTAGTGTTTGTTACACATCTCCCGTAGCAATGATCTCTGTGTTAAAATTATATTTGGAATGTATTTAACCAGTTCTATCACATTTGAATTAAAAATGTATCGAAACTTTTGCAGTTTGTGATAGTTTTACGGGCATTTGCCGGGACAGCTGTCTGGGTGATGAAACTGACTTCGATACGTGCGATAACGGTGAAAGATGTTGTGTCGCCGGAGGTAAGTAGTTTTTTATATATATACATCCCTACAGCATGTATTGAATTGCAGATAGGTTTTGCTCACACAATAAATATAACAGATATGACCGTCGGTGGGGTTGAATGGCCGAATGGTTATCGTGTGCGCTGCTGGATCATAAGGTCTACAACTTGGAAGTGTTCGTTCATTCAGAGGGATGGGTCGCCGAATGGATAACGCATGTGTGATGCATCATAAGGTCTGTTATTCCGTCAACTGGCGTGGTTTCGATTCCCCGGTTGTACGTGACAATGAGTAGGGTCGCCTGTCCAACCTCGTGGGTTTTCTCTGGGCCCTCCGGTTTCCTCCCACTGTTAAATACCCCTACGAGCAAGCGAATTATTGAAATAAAATCAAATTAAACCGAAATGATCTACTTTGTGTTGTGATGGAATCAATGTATGTCACGGATCTGAATAAAATCAGATAGTTTTGATAATACAGAAAAAAAAATTCTACTAAAGTCATTAAAAATCTATCGACCGGAGAGCCACCCGAGAGACACCTAATTCTAAATTGAAGTCAAATATAGTCTCAAATTTTAAATTACTGTCTATTACTTATATAAACAGATAATTTGTTCAAGAATATGACAGGTTTTATTCGGTTTATTCGGTTATTGTGGAAACAAGCCGTTATAAAATAGATTCTATCACAAATCAGCTGACATAATATGTATAATCGATATCCATTGGAATCGCTTTGGACAGGATAACGTTTAATTTTATCTCAGGAAAATCCAGTGTCGGCTCTCAGAATTAAGTTTACCCTTTGTTAAGACGGAGGAAAGTACTGGTTCTGAGTTCACAAAGCATTCTCCGACGTAAATTAATAATTTACCCAAAATTGTTCGCCCTTTATTGGTGTAATTTATCAAGTATATAAATAAGAAACTATGTGCAACGTTTTGTGTTCTTGGATCAAAGATATTTTTATAAGCAGTGATTGAGACTTAAAATAGCTAAATCGCTAATATTTGCGACCTAGAAATTGACACAAATTGATAGTATTTATTGCGCATTCTCTATTTATTGCGCATTCTCTCCAGGCAAGAAGATGGCGTCAACGTTTGACATGACATGTGGAAACTGTCTAGCTTCCTGCTTCGAGTCCGGTCTTCTCCCACTGCTAAAGACCCCTAAGCGCAAGCGAATTACTGAAAAAGAAAGTTGGACCATATGTTTGTCCCAAAATTACCTAGTTTGTGTCGAGTGGACTGTGAACCCCCATCTCTCTGTCTCTCCGAGGGGTTGGGATGACCTAGTGGTCTAGAGTGCCGCGCTTCGACCCCTAGCTGGCCGGTCACCTCTGGCTTGCGGCTGTGGTTTCGAGCCCTGGTGTGAGCGTATGTGGCACGGAGATAGGGGCGCCTTCTCAACCTCGTGGGTTTCCTCCGGGCACTCCGGTTTCCTCCCACTGCTAAGGACCCCTACGCGCATGCGATTTATTGAAATAAAATTAAAACCATATGTTAGTCCCGAAAGACCTAGTTTGTTGAGTGGACGTTAAACCCCATTTCCCTCTCTCTCTCTCTCTCTCTCTGTCTCTCCCTCTCTCTCTGTCTCTGTCTCTCTCTCTACTGTAATGATTGATCCGTATAGTTATCTATCCCATAATTAACCACCCATGTTTTTTTTTATCCTTTCAGTTTGATCGCTATGAACAGATGATCGCATTGTACAAAGAAAGCATAGAAAAAATAAAGAAGCCCAAAGACCTTTTATTGCAGAACATTAAAGCTATTCTTCTCTTATCTATTGAGGGAAGCTGGGTGGGGGGGGGATTCAGCATCGGAAATATTTTTAACTAATTTTTTACCTCTCCACCAACACACCCAGCTAGCCCCGAAAAAAGCAATTTCAGATCCACAAATTGACAGTGTCACATATTTCTTACATATTATTGAAGGAGCTGTTTCCCTCTATTTCAGCCATATAAAATAAAGGTTTCTTGAACACAAAAAGTTGTAGAATTTTTGGGGGGTTTTTGGTTTTGGTAGGAGGGAGTTCTGGTGCCATCTGTAATGTAGATCACAAACCCACAATGCAACGGCAATAATCCAAAATTCAACCATTTAGTGTCCTTCGTTAAAAACAAAACTGATCCCAAGTTCAGTTGTACGTCCTGTATGCCCTTAGAAATAACTCCCTACTGTATCCCGTTTAGTAAACCCAGAATAGAATACCGCGGAACAGTGAAACCAACAAGCTTCGTAATCCAGTGTAACCATGCAGTTTTAAGTAGAGAGGGAATAACTAAATGCACGGCAATAGAACACTAGATATGGACATGTCTCCTCTCATTAAGCCAATTAGCCACAACAAATTTGAAAAGGTATTACACAATATTATCAATAATTTTCTAAATCAAGCAGGAACTAGAATTTTTTAAGGACCATTTCAATCAATATCGATGACCGGGGTTTTCACCTTACGGAAGGTCTATAGGGTTCGTTTTCTCACAATCCAAGCCTCTACGCCAAATCCGTGGCATCTATCGCGTATATCTCTCAAAAGAGGTTGTTCCCCGGTACGGAAAGTCGCAGAATGCTAAAAATTGACAGACATCGGTCTCTTACGACTGCAATGTCTGACAGTATTCGTTCTTTAATCAGGTTCTTGATGACAACTCTGGCATAACTTCTAATAATACTTTTATTCTGTTTCTTACATATTAGGTACAAACATCGTAATGTAAACGACCGTAGAACTAATTTCTATGGAGGGAGTCGAATGTCTTAGCATGGCGTAGCACGAGTGTACTAACTCCAGAAGTTCTCGCCTCGTCTTGTGCCAAGGCGCCCATGACCTTCACTCAGTCCTGGCCGGACCTTTCTCCTAGCCCTGACTGGACCTAACTGGACCTAACTGGCGATTCGTTTCTGTTCTGTCTGAGTTTATAAAAGTATTCAAGACAAAGGAGCTCATTAGACACCTGTCTAATGTATCATGCATCATATCAGGTTTAACATTCAGTACAGTTTATCAGACAAAGAAAGTTAGATAAGACATGCCAACAACAAGTTAAAGTTACACAATGACATAAGGAATACTACCAAGATCTCCAGCCGGGTGTTGATATCAGGTTGATGTTACAATCACTTACACGTATTTTAATATGACGGGACGCTTCTATATGTCATTGTGTAATAACTGCGTCACAGCAAATTTGCTAAGACATCACTTTCAGAATGGATATCGCCCTTATCGCGTTATCAAGCCAATTGTTGACAGCCGAACAGATATGGGTGAGGACATAATACACCCACATTGTTAATCTAATCCGTCAGAAGAATTTGAGCATTTGCCAAAATCCAATAGGCCACCATTTTGTTTATTAGATTTTTAGAAGATACAAAACCATTTCCATGTGTAACACTAATTTAGGGATACCAGAAATCAGATGACCGCGGACCTTCATCGGGATTTTCTGATTTTCATTTCATTTTTTCATAAATGAGATTAGTTAGTACCCGAAAATTGTGTGGGCCAGGTAAGAGTGTAAAAAAAACTTCTATCATAGATGGCATATCGGAAAATCCCTTGCATCCTCAGTTATTGTATCATTAGATCGTTGTTGGAATTAAAATGTCGGTTAATTAGGTTAGGACCTGTTCCCAGGCGGAGCTATCTGTAGAGAGTCAGCCTATGTTTGGGATGTGAACATTATTTGTAATACTGACCGGTTTACATGATAGAACTAGTTTTAAAACGCGTTCCAAATAATTTTAATACAGAGGTCATTGCTACGATAGATGCGTTGGAACGTTTTCAAGTAAAGGAAGTGACGAAAGCAAAAGGAAAGCACGAGTTATCGTTCTATATAACTGACTGAAGTGACGAGTGATGATAACAGACAACGGCCGAATTTCTATTCACTAATAATTCCTTCGACGACCAAAAGTTATTATGTAAGAGGATATCTGATGATTCGAGGAACGTATTTTTTATAGAATAGTTTTTCATTTTTTCATGGCATCGATTTGTGCACATCCATTTACACATCTTACAATCCCGTCAATAGTTGAGTACACCATCTCATAGATCTGTGCCCGTATGTCCAATGTAAAACCATAACATATATAAGGGATTTTTGTGTGTCACGGTACAAGTAAAGTTATGAAAATTATATTTGTTATTTGGTGTTATATGGTTGCTACATTTACATCGAAGATCCGGGCACTCTGATTAAAAGACATATCAGTGTTGGTGTTTCCGGTGGATTACCCACAGTTCCGTGCACCTCAAACCGAAAACTCACCGTAGCAGACCGTCTCACTGGCTAATCTCGCACCTCATCCAGAATGCAGATTCTATAACAAATCTTCCAGATCCTAGTGTACTAAAGATAAGTACAAGGAAATTGTGAACAATAAGAAAGCGAAACGAAATAGGGTCTGTGTTTTAATCAGATTAAGATCCGAGCATTTAGATACATAAGTATATATATATATACAAAATACACCTAGTTAAAAACCAATATCAGCAACTTGTGCGTAGGGGTCCTTAGCAGTGGGAGGAAACCGGAGGAAACACAGGCGACCCTTCTCCCTGTCACGTACAACCGGACAATCGAAACCATACCAGTTGACTCAAGGACAGACGTTATGATAGCGCACGTGCTTACCATTCAGCCACCCCACCCCTCGCTCTCAATCATTAAACTACATTGGACTTTACTAGACTCTGCGAGGATTAGGCAGTTGATTTCCATAGTTTATCAGAAATATTATGTTAAAGCGATTTAGAAATGACGGATTGTTAAAAGTCTTATAGTCTATGCCTGACGTTAATATGATGGAATTTATTGATTATAGTAAAGAAAATGGTTATTTTATACTGAAGGAATTATAACAAATGCGATTATTATACACGGCCTCTTGTTCATACTCCGTATCCACCTGGACGATCGTATATACTCATGGTATTTGGCAATTAATAGCCCAACAGCAACAGAAAACGAAAAAAAAGAAACCCAGACGATTTTTTTATCTCCCGTGGCACTAGCTCAATAATGGTTATAGAATCTAAACCCCAGCCTTCAATTCTTTTCTTATTCCGCTTCTCAGATTTTCCGGACATCCCATTTAGACTTCTTTAGAACGGCAAACGGAAACCTCGTTTTTTTTCCCTCGTGATACCAGCTCAAGACTAGTTTTATCACCCAGTGTTCACCATGGTCACTTACTACTACTATACCTGGTGTTTTAACGCCCGCTTCCACATACAAGTGATATCGCAGACAATTCACTTCACTTCTTACTCTGCTTCTCTTATTGTGGACATCCCACCATTTCTTCTTCTTTTACTTTACAGGGGCGGATCCAGGAATTTTTGCAGGAGGGGGTTTGCCAGGTTTCTGTCATCGTCTCTAAATAACATAGGCATACATACAAATTGAACTTTTTAAACAGAGAAATCATTTTTTTTACTGATGTAGGATCACTCTGTGATGTAATTTGATTGATGCAAGGCATTATTTTTTTATGTAGCAGAGCAGGGTGGAGGGACCCCCCCCCCCCATCCTGAATCCACCCCTGCTTTAGTGCGGTTGGCGCTGAAAAGCAAAACGTTAAACCCCGTTGCATTTAATTTCTTCTGGAGACTTTTTATGTCACCGGAATAAACCGCCCATGTATACAACTGCAATGTTCTTCACTACGACTTGAGAGCATCATTACAGGCCCATCATATTCCTGAAGCAATCTCTCTGCCAATTGCTGGATTGGCTTCTGATTTCTGATACCTGAGCTTTTGAGGGAGCGTGTGTATTCTCCCGTCCAATCAAATCTATCACATGTACAGGGTCTTCCCTAAAACGTTGGACAGTGATTTAAGGTATTAAAAACGGTGAAAGTATTGTTCGTCTTCATACAGTATTGTTTACATTGCTGATAGCCTCGCTTGTCACACAATTAGCTTTCCTACAATATTCTGCAATGCATTGGTTAATTGGCCATAATAAAATCGTTAGTCATGACGTAACGTTATGTAAACATATTTTATCCAATTTGGAACTTTGTTTTAAATTTAACGATTTTGTTACGTAGTAAGCCATTGGTTGTTAATGGGACTGTTGACCAATAATAATTTAGAACAAGAATTTTCTCTATTTACAGCAGTGAGTAGTAGGATAACCTCAAATCAAACGGAGCACTGCGAGTATTATTCAGTGGACGCTTACCGTTATCCACCGGGTGCATTCCCTTGATTTAATATTTGGTGTTAAATGTTTGCATTGCCTGTAGTCAATAGTTTGTCTCGTTCGCAGATTTGTCGTTTGGATTTCGTTTTGTGTGTAGTGCAATCTTCCTGTACGGTCCTATTAAACACCTTAAGCATACACTATGCAAGATCTAAATCTACCTATTTTATCTAAATTAGACTTATCCAGACCATAATCAATTCTCGATGTCATCGCTAGCCTGTGATATTTATTGGATTTGGATCCGATCTGCAGCTCTTCGCACATTCATGATTAAATCAAGAAATGGATTAAGTGATGATGATCGAGGTTAGATCAAACATTCAATTGCTAAATTCTCGATTCAGAGTGGATCAATTTGACTGAAATTTTTAGCAAATTCCCCTTACATTTCTTAGTTCTTAACTATTATATAGAGAACTGCCATAATGTATCTTTGACCTTATTGTATGCAATGAAAATTTGATAAATGTGTGATATAATGTAGACAGTATATGACAGGTTGGAATTAATAGATATTTTATTCGGATGGTTCGTCATCACCAATGGACTATTATGACCCGATCACATGTAAATATGTCATCTATGTGACCATATGTCATCTATGTGACCAAAGCATTCTTTGATTTAGTTTTTGAATTTAATGAGGCGCCACACAGGGTATACTGTCTTTACTTTCATTTCCAATCTTTCAAACCATTCTTTTAAGTTAGGTTTGGATCATGCATTGCAATTTAAGAGCCGCAGTGGTTCAGTTGATAGGACGTTGGATCGCTCGCTACGCTGGGGTTCATTTGGGATTTTCCGGCGTGGTTTCCTCACGAGGTTATCTTGCGCCTTGTGACGTACGACCGGGGAATCGAAAGCCCACCATTTGACTCAATGACAGACCTTACTATACATCGCGCACGTGCTAACTATTCGGCCATCCAACCCACCTAGGGTCGGGCAAGGGACAACGGATAACTCTTCGGATGGGACGCCAAACAAAGGCTCCGTGTAAACTGTACACATTGGCATGCACGTAAAAAGAACCCTTGGCAGCTGGAATTCCAAATAAAAGTAGGACGAAATGCAGCTGTCTTTATTAGTCCAAAAGAAGAAAAATATCAGGGGGCGGTTGCTCAAAACTAAGTTTTTTTAACGATCCGTAATCCGTTAAACTAGCGGTTCGTTATCTTTCACGTGTCGTTTATTAACGGTCCGTTAAATTTCTGTTGCTGGAAAGTCAATTTCATAATCCATTAAAGTTAACGGGGCTTCCAGCAACAACCTTTCTCTCCGTTAAAGTTAACGATCCGTTTACTCCGTGTCAACGGATCGTTAAACGTTAACAGAGCTTTGAGCAACCGGCCCCTGGACATTAAATTCCATTTCATATTGGATTACAGTTTATCTTAAATATGATTGTTTATGTCGAGACTGAAAATGGCATTTCCGTTTGTAAATTTGATTTCAAGATTAAATATCTCAAATAAAGTAACATTTGATCAATGTATACAATTTGTAGAAATTGCTTCTTATAATAAATGTGTTCGACTATGACATAGGTTGTAGTAGTCGGGTTTATCAGGTAAATAATTTAGTCGAAACTATGCCTTTTCATATTTGAGTCACGCACCATCGTATGGAAGAGCGGCGTTGTTATGTTTATGGTTTTAAGGTCATAAAATGTGTACTAATATTGATCAATATTTACGCGAAATTACCGGAGACCTTCATCATTAAAGAATCCAGTAATTCTTAATAAATGTGCGAAATATTTGTATAAGGGAATCGGGATCTTCTGTTTATTTTCGTTCTAGTCATAACTGACGCCTGGCCCCAATGGAGCACCGTATGAAACGAATGTATGGCACTAAGGTTCCGGAAATTGGGTCTATAATAACTATAGGCGACATGTGCGAAAGCGTTGTATATATCTCTGTGTTTGATAAATGTTAATCGGGTTCATCTCTTATGTTCGTTGTGGTCGTATTTCAAACATGACCCCAATCGGGCGCCGTGTGAAACCAATGTGTGACACTGAGGTCCCAGGAATTGGGTTTACAAATACAGGAGAGAGAGAAGTACTCATGAAGAGAGAGGGGGGGGGAGGGTGGGGGCGAGAGTGTGAGAGGGGGGGGGGGTCAGGCACCATTACCCAAGCACAAGATCAGGGAATCAAAACCACGCCATCTGACTCCATGACAGGCACACCCATCTAAGGCGCACGCGTAAGCCATTCGGCCTCTCTCTCTCTCTCTCTCTCTCTCTCTCTCTCTCTCTCGTGAATAATAAAATAAACATAGCAAACCAGTTTTTATTTTAGTGCCCAGTATTTTATCTGGTATATTACTTACACTCGAAGAATAATTTTGAAATTTATATTATCTGTAGAACAATGATTCGACCGAAATTTAAACCAGTCGATGGGAAACTCAATACATAGACATAAAGCATCGGGAGTGACAGGTTACGATAATCAGTTCCTCGTGTGTGCCACTTTCTAGAATTAGCTACTTGATAGTGACATTAAAATGTCTGTTGGCCATAGCTCACTATTGCGTTGCCGGGAATCATTTCTATTCCATCATTCCAGTTAGAATTTGCGTAGGAGAAAAGAAACTGAATAAAACCGATGCATATTCACCCAATTGAATTTTCGGCCTAGCCTTGATCATCAGTACTAAAGTCGGTACGATGAAAACACGGTCTCGATTATCCGTTTCATGATTAAATCATGAATGAAAGTTGGGTATCGAATTGGATCCTAATCCAATAAATATAGCAGACTAGCATTGACATCGAGAGTTGATTAGGCAGATTTAGCTCTTGCATAACGTATGTTTAATATTACAGTACGATAAATTTCCAAAAATATAAATATGTATCGGCGAACAACCGAAGACCGTTACATGGACCGAAAATCAACAAGTTTTATCTGGATTCAAACAACGCAGCTAGAGAGTCTATAATTCTATTTTAATATACACGATTGTAGATTATGGAAAACAGCTTTATAGCAATTGTGGCTTTTAAATTATGTTTTCTTGCAACCGGTTGAAATCCCTGGACGGCTGCCATCAAGTTGTTTTAAATTGGTGATGTAAAGCAATTAGCGACTGTCGCCGATAGGTAGAAAATATTTCCTTTGTCTATTTTATTAATTTTAAGACATTGATTTGCTTTGCTTGTATCTGAGGAGTATATCGGTGTGCATATTAGAGAAATTTGGGGTTACTGTTATGAATGTATTCTCTGTATTAAAGAATACGGTTATTTTATACCGAAGAGAGAATAACAAGTGTGATGGACGGTTTACATTGACAGTTTAAATATCTCATCTATAAATGGCCCCGGATATAACAAGTCTAGATTATCAAGTATGCTTAAAGCCACTGATTATTATTTAGGGCAATGATAATCCCTTACAAATTACCATATTGTGAATGTTGAATCTCTTAAAAGGAATATCCGTCAAAATGACGACTCAGTTCCGTTCATTCACAAATAGGCATGCTCCCATTTAGGGAATATTTCACGCCAATCACGGTTAGTGCGATAGCTATAACGATTATGATAAAGCACAGGACAATAAATTTAAATTGTCCTTTTACGTTCTCGGTGTATTATGGCCCCGCGTTAGTTGTGTGGTCATAGCAATACACGCAAAACTCATAGACACAAAAAGTGGGCGTGATTTTTAAGATGTCGTAAGATATTGAGTTCCACTGCATTCCATTCCTCGATAAAGACAGAACGATTATTTTGTTATTCTTATCTTATCATACTTTACTTGATCGTATCTTATTATCCTTACTTTATCATATTTTATCATACTTATATTGTTATATTATATCATACTTACATTGTTATATTTTATCATACTTACATTGTTATATTTTTTCATACTTTCTTATGTCTTATACTTACTTTATCATTCTTTACCTTATATCTTATCATACTTTACTTTTTTATATCTTATCATATTTTACTTTATTATATATTATCATACTTTATCATATCTTATCATACTTACTTTATAGTATCTTATAATATTTTACTTTGTCATATCTTATCATACTATTCTTTATCATATCTTATCATATTTTATTTCATAGTATCTTATAATCCTTTATTTCATTATATCTCATCATCCTTTATTTCATTATATCTCATCATCCTTCATTTTATCATATCATAGACTTTACTCTATCTTATCTTATCATAATTTACTTTATCATATCTTACCAACCTTTATTTTACCACACGACCCTTTGCCTTATATCTTATCATTCTTTACTCTATCGTATCTTATTATACTTTACTATATCATATCTTATTATCCTTTACTCTATAGCATCATATCATTACTTACTTACTTCGTAGTATCTTATCATCCTTTATTTTATCATATCTTGTACTTTACTCTATCTTATCTTGTCATACTTTACTTTATCATATCTTACCAACCTTTACCCTACCGTATCATCCTTTACCTTATATATTATCATCCTTTATTCTATCGTATTATAATTTACTTTATCATATCTTATCATCCATTACTATATAGCATCATATCATACTTTATTTCATAGTATTTTATCATCCTTTGTTTTATCATGTCTTATCATACTTTATCATATCTTATCATGTTTTACTTTATCATTTATCATCATCCTTTACTTAATCATTTCTCACCTTCCTTTACTTTATCATTTCTCGCCATCCTTTACTTTATCATCTCATCATCCTCTACTTCTTTATATCTTATCACAACTTTACTTTTAATTCATCCTATCGTATTATTCCTTACTTTATAAATTTTAGTATGTTATAATTGTTTGACGTTCTAACATCTGACGTCAACTGGCAGACTATCGCCATTGAAGAGACGGCCATTGTCAAGATCGGTCGCATTATTTCTGTTTTTCGTGTAGTGCGGTCCTCCTGCACTTACTATTATTATACTTCATTTTTTTTCATTTTAACTTACCATTCGTTATTTTATCATATCTTGTCATACTTTACTCTATAATTACTTTATCATATTTTACCGTCCGTTACTTTATTATATCTTGTACTGCACTTGATCAGCTTTATCGTTTTCTAATTACATGTACATCTTTAGACAAAATTAGACTTGAAATTGACGTTTTTCGCATCTACATTTGATTTCATGGTTATATAATATGTCAAACGTATTATAACAATATGCACTGTTTGTACTTATTGTCTATGATAGATGTCTATTGTTTAAAGGGAGCGCGGGTTCTCGTCGCAATCACGGAATGTTCAAGAAAATACGACGAATGGTTGTTTGTACTTGAGCTACGCTAAATAAACAGCTAGTAGTAGTAGTAGTAGTAGTAGTAGTAGTAGTAGTAGTAGTAGTAGTGGTAGTATAGTAGTAGTAGTAGTAGTAGTAGTAGTATAGTAGTAGTAGTAGTAGTAGTAGTAGTAGTAGTAGTAGTGGTAGTAGTAGTAGTAGTAGTAGTAGTAGTAGTAGTAGTAGTAGTAGTGGTAGTAGTAGTGGTAGTAGTAGTAGTAGTAGTAGTAGTAGTAGCAGTAGTAGTAGTAGTGGCAGTAGCAGCAGCAGCAGCTTCAGCAGGGGTGACAGTGGAGTAGGATATCTCCATTGGTGCACCATATGAGTATCCAATTAATGTATGACCTTTAACTCCTGATACGTGGGTTTACACAGGAAAAAGAGAGAAAAATATCCATATGCAATTCTCATTAAGATTTCTATAATATGCTCGTACCAATTCTTTAAACCTTGAATCAATTTGGCCATCCTTAAAATCTGATTTGCCAACCCAAGCACACACGAAACAACGCTCGACTTAAGAGAACTTAGGATTTTCATTTAAAAGAGTAAGATTTAAAATATTCAGTGTTGGTTTTTGTTTGATTTTTTTGGGGTGGGGGGTGCTTGTTTTTTTTTTTTGGGGGGGGGGGTGCTGGGTTCTTTGTTTTTGTAATGAAAAATAATCTCTTTGGCGGTCTGGATTGTAACAATTTACATTTATCATTTCTTCGATTGTGTGGGCGGCGGGACGGACCAATGGTTGTGTCATATGGTGTGTCATTGAATCAGCTGGCGTGGTTTCGATTGTACGGTTGTACGTGACAAGGAATACGGTCACCTGTCCAAACTCGTGGGTTTTCTCCTGGTCAACTGGTATCCTCCCATTGCTATAAACCCCTACGTGCAAGCGAATTATTGAAATAAAATTGAACCATATGATAGTCCCGAAATGACCTAGTTTGTTACGAATGGACGTTATTCTCTCTCTCTCGCTCTCGCTCTCTCTCTCTCTCTCTCTCTCTCTCTCTCTCTCTTCAATTAAACTGCTTTCTAGTTTATAATTTAAATTGTTTTTCCGAGACGCCATGTTTCTATAAGTAGCAAAAAACAACACATATACTCATATTATCTTTTTTTTTTCTTTGTTTTGGGTATTTTGGGAATATCGACACACAGACTGTTATTCTTATTTTCAAAAAAATTTACGCATTAAGAGTTTTGAAGACACATATAAAAAAGATTTAATTCCCTTTATAAATTCACGGAGTTAAAAAAAAATCTGTTTGAAATCCTTGATTAATGACCATCTTTGCGCATCGAGGTGTCAAGAGCTTATCTATAACAGCTAAAAGTATAAGGATAAGGATAAGGATAAGGATAAGGCTAAAATTCGTGAAACTTTCATTTGGATGGGTAAAACCCTTTAATAAGCATGTCTAGCATTGATTTTCTTGGAAACAAAAGGGCGATATATGGGACGCATCGATCACTTAATGGCTTGAATCTTTATATGCATCTTGGAACAATATCTTTTTTAACGACTTAATACCTAATATATATATATATATGTCATACGGTCTGTCATTGAGTCAACTGACGTAGTTTCAAATCCCCAGTTGTACGTGGCAAGGAGTAGGGTTCTCTGTCTAACCTCGTGGGTTTTCTCCGGGTACCTCCGGTTTCCCACTGCTAAAGACCCCCAACGCGCAAGCGAATTATTGAAATAAGATTAAACCATATGTTAGTCCCGAAATAACCTAGTTTGTGTCGAGTTGACTTTCAGCCCATCTCTCTCTCTCTCCTCTCTCTCTCTCTCCCCTCTCTCTCTCTAATCCCTCTCTCCCTCTCTCTCTATCTCTAAACACCTCTAACTTTAAAATATACGTTTAAACTTCACTAACTTTAAACATGTAATATAAATATATTTAAACATCTATATATTCCCTATTACCCAATCGTCACCATTATCATATCATCCTTATCACCTATACCGCCCACAATACCCAGGTTATCCTTTATTACCTATATTGTCCATATCTTCCATATTCCATATTAAATATGTCATCATTTTAGCATCTGGCTAGGTGCTTTAGATTAAATTGACGAGTGGAACTTAAATTCATGATTTTATAAATGATGTATATCATGAGTTTTTATGTTAGCGGAACTAATATCCTTATTACTTTGACAAGTCCATCTATAAACAATAAATTATATAATTGACTTCCCTTATTTTTAAGCTCTCTCGAGAAACATTAATGGATTCCTGTCATTATTAAAGCAGTTGGTGTTTAATTTATTATTACCAAACACGACGGCGACTTATGAAAAACATTTATATCTTTTTTTGAACAGTATTTTATTCAGAAATAGAAAGGGATTGAGAAACGAGTTTTAATACCTGTGCCATTTCCTGCAAACAACCAGCTGAAATCACTGGAAATTAAGGATCAAACTATTCCGCGGAAGATCTGTGGGCGTCACAGTATCTAAGTGGGAAAGACAATGGCTCGCCAGCCTGGAACTAGCTCGGGTGTTCGATCTCTGCATTGGCCGAAAAATCATCGGGATTTTCAATACGCAGGTGCATCAAATGATATCATTCAAGTTAATTTCCAGGAGATGGTGACGATGCCCCTTTAATGCGATTTCCCCCGCAGAATCTGTTTACTGCTCGGTTCCATACTATATTCTTAACACCATCTTTCAATCTGTTTCACAGAGGTGTTATCATGTGACGTCATACCATGCGGCGTCAGTCATATTACGTTGAATTTCTACATGACAAAACACACTAACACAAAGCCCATCTATCAAACATATACCAAGTTAATATGTCTACCTGGCAACATTCCAAAGCAACAATTCTTGAATTACAGGAACTATACAATCAAACAGACTTTGTGAAGAAAGAGGTTTATTAGTTCCTTGAGATACTGTCTCTGAGCGGACAATATGTCCACTGACAGTTCCTATCTGCCCGTATATAGCAGCAATATAAAATAAAGGCTTTTACCCCACTTCGCTTTTATTCATTGATGATTTACTGCAAATAAGGATAATCGAGACTTATTAGATTTTTAATTTCATCTCTCTGGCAAAAATGACAATCGAAGCTAGACAGTTTTTAAAATGAGTATTTCTTGGATTAGAGTAAAGTAATTAGATTGAAACTTTCAGAATATCCCAGTAACATTATCTATAATTCAACTTTGAAATGTCAGTTCTTTATCTGATCCTCCATAATGTATATAAAGTCCTGCCGTGAAAATTTTTATTAACGTAACGTCCTTTACAGCGTTAGATATTTTAAAACCAAACAGATCGAAGGTCATATCTGTCAAGTCATGGCGGCTTTGACCGAAAGACTATACAAATAAGTAAATTCATGATAAATCGTTGTAAATCCGTTTCATTCACTTTAAAGTAGCTAGTCCCTGACTCAATATCACCCAAAGTCTTACACGTTGAAATTATTTGTCAATTCAAGTCAACATTGATGTTGTTATCTTACCTTGAAAAGGTAGTCTTCTGATATCCAATATTTAAGACAAAATATTTTACCATTGGTACCATAGCGCGTTTCAGTGTCATTTGTAACAAGTGACCAGAAACAACAAGACTAGACATATTCCACAACTCATGTCAACCGACGACGCCATAACGTATTTGGAGAGCATGCGCAATAGACTGGAATAACCAGACACTAGAAATTTTTCTATTCGGTTGAGACTCATGCCGTATTTTGCTGGACAAAAATGATTTAAAATTAGAGTCAAAACGGAAACAATTGAATGTAAATCAGTTTATAGACAATGCGATTGCAGTATTATATGCGTTGCGACCAATTTGGGATAATTTCTAGGTCCCAAATATTAGCGACTTAGCTCCTTTGTGTTGGGTTGAATCGGGAAATGCTTTAAATCTGGCGAGTAGCAGCAGATTAGAGAGAGAGGGAGAGAAAGAAATGGGGTTTAACGTCCACTCGACACAAACTAGGTCATTTTGGGACTAACATATAGTTTCAATTTCATTTCAATAAGTTGCTTGCGCGTATATAGTCATCTACATGAGCACACATTTCATTTCCAAGACCGGGCGTATGCCCGTGTTCATTAACAGTAGGGTATTAAAGAGAGAGAGAGAAATGGAGTTTAGCGTCCACTCAACACAAACTAGGTCATTTCGGGACTAACATATGGTTTACTTTTATTTCAATAATTCGCTTGCGCGTAGGGGTCTTTAGCAGTGGGAGGAAACCGGAGTGCCCAGAGGAAACCCACGAGGTTTAGACGGCGCCCCTATCTCCATGCCACATACGCTCACACCAGGGATCGAAACCACAGCCGCAAGCAAGAGGTGACCGGCCGGCTAGAGATCGAAGCGCGGCACTCTAGACCACAAGGCCATCCCAACCCCCAAGCAGATTTGAGTATGTGGAAAACAATGACTCAAATATATAATATGTTGCAACAAGAGGAATGCTTTAAGAAGTAAATGAGATGTGGTTTAGCGTCCTACTGTTCTATTCCGACCGGCCTAATGAAGACAGACATACGCCATACAGTGTGCTCTAGGGGGATATTTTACACGGACAGTGGCACTACGGACTACTCTTATACCGAATTCCAATTTACAAGGGGTCTTTTAGGAACACTCCAATGTGTACACAGGACCTCGGTTATTGATTCATACCGAATGACTAGACAGCTGTCCTTGCCTGCAGGCCATTCGTCCTGTATCCTTTGACAGTTGGAATTCGATATAAGAGTAAGCCGCTGTCCGACAAAATATTGAGTCGTTTGGACGTGAACGTCAAAACTGCTTATCCGGACACGTAACCATTTTAAGATTTTCGTTGGGTGAGCTGGTAATCGATTTCCGTTCCTTTAGTGGTCTATACAATGAATGACTCACGGGCTGTAACCAATAACCAAAGGTAAATGTCATTAAAACATTTTTTTTATAAAATAAAATTCTGGTTTTGTCCAGACAGCGTATAATACAACTAGGGACACCGGTCTCTATTTCCAGATAAGTTGTTTAAGTTGTTCGAAAACGTATCACGTATGTTCAGTTAATTGCTCTACGATAGGGAATTTTAAGGGATTTTAAATCGGGAATTTCATATTTTCCAAGAAAGTCAAAACATATTTATTTCTATGTCTTTTGTTCAACTCGCTATTATACAATCATAGGTATATGTATTATTTTACACACTTAAACATCTTTCACATCGGAAATAATAACACAATTACCTTAAAGGATTATTCTTTAACAAGGTAGAACTGTTTATAGATACCATCTATTTTAAGGCTTTATTTTAATATATAGTAAAAATATAACTTAAAAATATGAAATTGCCGCTTTAACACAAAATTAAGTGGTATTATTCTCCAAAATATTATCGGGATTGACTTTTTAATTTAATTTTTTTTTAGATGTGCCATATATAAGTGATTCAAAATCTAATTAAAGATACATTACGAGAATTAAGCGACTTAAATTTTCGCCAAGCTTCTAACATCATTACAGTGAATCGGGTCATAATCCACTCCAGATCGCAGGCTAGCGATGCCGTCGAGGGTTGATTATTATCTGGATAAGTTAATTAATGTCTAATTGATAATTTAGATAACGTTTCAGGCCTAAAGAAATATATGCAGTAGGCAGATTTAGGTTTTGCATAATGCATCTCTAATGCATAAAGGTATTTCCCGGGAGCCACAGTGGCTCACTAACCACGAGGCCTCGGGTACCTTTCCGGTGTCGTCCGAGATAAAGTTTTCCCTTTCTCAGGTGAGAACCAGACACGGCAAATTCTCACCTTTTGGATCAGCCATTAATCAACACGAAACTCTACATTTATATTAAAACACGCACCAAGTGTCTAACGGAGAATATTAATTAAATTATCTTAAACGAGGGTGTGGATTATTATTATTATTAGTTTAACGGAACAAAAGATTCACACGTGAGCTAAAATCAAATGGCGATATGTCTAATTAACGCGAACCATTACCTGTATTTTGAACCAAGTGTCACGTGTCTAACGAAGGATATTAATTAAATTATTGCACAAGAGGTGTGGATTATTCTTATTATTTGTTCAACGGAACAAAAGATTTACACGTAAACAAAAATCAAATACTGACATTTGTAATTAGCAGTTATTAAACAAAACAAGATTAACATTTAGTATAATTTATTATATATTATGATCATTGACTAGTTTGTCTGGAGTCTCAATACCAATAAAAATGCTCTCCTATTATACATTAAAGAAACAGACATTTGGTTTTATAACAATAAAACATTATTTGGCAGAGAGAGAGAGATAAAGAGAGAGAGAGGGGGAGGGATAACGTTCACTCAACACAAACTAGTTCATCTCGGCACTAACATATAGTCTAATTTCATTTCAATAATTCGCTTGTGTGTAGAGCTCTTTACAACCGGGGAATCGAAATCACACCAATTGTTCCAATGACAGACCTTACGGTGCAGCGCGCATACGCTAACCAATCGGCCATCAAACTTCCCACTTGACAGTCAACCAAGCTGATTATTTAATGTCCATTATAATAGAACTATTGGCCAGTCTGTTCGGTCATATTGTATTTTTAAGCAAAAAAGTTTTAAAACTAAATTAAATCAAAAAAACGCCGTCAGTTTCTCAACTTGACTTCCCACTTCAAGTTTTTGCCATTTGAAGTTTACGATAGTTTTAATGACTTTAATATATAATTCCAGTACATTTGAGTAGAAACCAGATGATTCTTGAAATTAATAGTTGTAAATATCAGAACCCATGACAATTAGAACTGGGGGAAGAGATGGTGGAAACTCCCCTCACCGGGGAAAATACCCCCACAAAACGCTGCATTCCAATTCTGTCTCACAGATCGCCCCTTTAACCTAATCAATCAGAATTATAAAAAAAATTACAGAAACTGTAGGTCTACCTATTGTATAGAGTAACAAAACAACGCCTAACGTTAAAACACGATGTCCATGATATCCAGACGGAATTAGTTGCCGACGCAATTGAGTAATAATTAAATGGAGAAACATTCTAATAATCTCTATTGATATTGTTAGCTCACCTTTCAAATATAATTACTTGTGTTATACAGGTCTCATCTTTTCTTGATGTCCCGATACTGTAATAATGCGCTATGTTTCATAACCTGGGATTTGAGAGAGAGAGCGGGAGAGAGAGAGAGAGAGAGAGAGAGAGAGAGAGAGAGAGAGAGAGGGATTCCACTCGATACAAACTACGTCATTTCGGGTGTAACATAATATAGTTTAATGTTATTTCAATAATTCGCCTGCGCGTAGAGGTCCTTAGCCGTGGAAGGAAACCGGAGGACTCGGAAAAAACCCACGAGGTTGGACAAACGACCCTATTCCTTGTCGCGTACAACCGGGAAATCGAAACCACGTCAGTTGGCTCAATGGCAAACCCTATGATACAGCGCAATAGTGCTAACTAATGGCCATCCACCACACACACACACACACACACCCGAGTTACGTTTACGAAAAGAACTTGGGGTTCGTAAAGAGCTCGACGGGGGAGGGAGTGCGTTAGGGAAGGCGGGTCATTCACAAAAGTTTAATTAAAAAAGAAATATTTTACGTTCGCGATAAAATACCCTAAGACAAAACAAAATCAATTTTTAGAAGTCAGGTTTGTCGTGTAACTTGATTGGAGGAGGGGGACCATTTCAGAATATATTTTTCGTTACTTACTTCTATTTGTCATAATATATTTCAATATGTATGGCAAATGGACAGTAAGTGAAGCCTAAAGTAAATTCTTAGATTATCACCTGTCAAGTAGTTATTCCGCCATTTAATTGGAGTCTGTTGTACGTTTAAAACAATCAATGTTATCCCAATTGCTAAGCATCCAATCTAGAAATAACAAGCGCTCCCTAAGGAAAGCTGACAGACACGATACTCGTTGCCAGTTAGTGATAGCCTGACGTTGAGTGTTTTTCAGTGAATCTGGCATTTTTGTAGTAGGATTTGGAGTCGCTACTTTCCATTTATACCAAACATGCCACACTTTTATTGTAAATAACTAACTACCCTATAAATACTTTCGTGAGAATGTATCTTTAACAAAAAAGATTGAAACGGATTGAGATTTAACGAGGGCCCGTATCTACATGGGGGCGGGGGGGGGGCATGCCCCCTCCCGCGAGAACTGCCCCCCCCCCCGCTCAGAAATTGCTAACAGTCATTAAATTATTTTTCTGTACTAATCTAAAATAGTTTTAAATAAATTTAAAAAATAACGATTTTTTTTGGATTGAATGCTTATTAGACGCCTAGGCAACTACATAGCATGATGATTACAACAGTCTGTTAGAATGACTTTTCCGAAAATTTCCTCAAAATGTTCACCCCCCCCCCCTCCCAAAGGGTAATGCTAATGCTCCCCCCCCCCCGACTGCGCTATTGAAGACAAGCATACGCTATACAGTCTACTATGAGAGAAATTGTATTCGGACAGAGAAGCTTATAGGCAGTACAGGCAGCTAGGTCCAAGATAAAAAAAGGGCCCCAAAAATTTTGGACGAACTTTTTAAATTTGATGTTTTATATTTTAAGTGAATTCAGATGTGTGAAAATCAATTCAAATATGTGAAAGGGAATTACAGAATTGTATTTCTCTTCGTTTAAGCAATAATAAATTAGATTTGTTTTCATTTTATCCAGCAATTGGCATTTGTTGTGCTCCTCTGAGAATCAAATGATTGTCACTCACCGAATGACATTATACTGTTTGACTAAGCGGTAGTGCTTGATATCATTCCATCAGTACCTCCTCGTCGGAAATTTCGTTTCTCTTACAGTGGTCTTAGTTTTACTACGGCAAACCAGTTCCGAAAATGGCCCAGTTTGTCGAGCTGCCTGCAGGGCCCTTCAGAGTCTGGATCCGCCTCTACTTATATCGACTTCCAAAACTGCCAACTATTTTTTTTTTACGTGCCCGCCAATTTGTACATTGGACCTCTGTTTTTCGTCACATGTGAATGACTGTAAGTTGTTCCTTGTCAGGTCCTCCGTCCAACACCATTCACGATGAACGTTATCAACTAACACGAGGATATAACACGGGGCCGTCTGCAGTTGATCCAGGAACCTTTGCAGCAGGGGGTTGTCAGGTTAGGAAATTTGATAGTTGACACTTCATGATGTCACCATCGTCTCCGAATTACGTAGGCATGTACACACACTGGGCATTTTAAAGAGAGAAATCAAACCCCCCGTTTGATGTCAACTTTTTTAATGAATTAATAGGATCACATTGTGATTCAATTTCATTGATGTAAAGCATTGATTGTGATATCACACATGTATAGATCTGAATTTCACGCCAGCGCCATCCCATCATCTGAAGATAAAGGATAAAGCACACGACCGTGGTACTTTTCTCTTTTTGTATAGATGACCCCTCTGTTAGCAAGTTAACGTCTTGCCCATTGAGCCACCATGGTTTCTTTAACTTAAAGAATCGAAGGGACATTGTATTGGATGAGAGCAGACAGTTCAGGGAATTAGAAATCAAACGTTAATCTAAAATTCTGGCATGGCAGCACGATTTTAAGACAAATGGCCCTTGGGAAGGCAAACGTTTTATTATTTAGTGTTAAAATTAATTTATCTCTGACTTCCACTCTTCATTACGCTTAAATTTCTAAACAGAATATTGATTTGTATTTCTATTCAGGATCCTGGACCCAGAGGGTTGCGGATTCGAACCCCAACAAGGGTTACAACGAGGTTAGATCCTACAACAAAAATGAAAACAAAACGACGATGTACTTGCTAAATACTGTCTGATGACGGCTTACCCCTATTTGTCGTCAGGGGCGAATAGTTAATGGTCGCCTATCCAACCTCATAGGGGTGCTCCTAGTACACCCCCACACAGCAAAGTAACCCTACGAGCAGGTGATGTTTTGAAATAAAATTGTCCCGAAATGGCCTAGTTTGTGTCGAGTGGACGACAAACACATCTCTCTCTTTCTCTCATCAGAAAGCAGTGACACCTGTCGTAGGTAAAGCACCGTTGTCTAATGTATAAATCTATATTGAGCATTAAAGATATCCCGACATTGCACAATCCGTATGTTAGTCTGTAAACAAGAAATTAAACCCCATTCCATAAGTTATCATCAATCTTATTTTTAAACCCAGATAGGTTTCCTGTATACTCGAGAATTAAAGGTTTAGGTAAACCTGAATTACAACTCAACATAAGGATGGACCTATACACAAATCCTACATTGTCAGTCACAAAAATAGAATGATTCCACAAAGCGAATACTTGGATACATGTTGTACGAGAAGATTTAGGGTATTCCATTTATATAAACTCAACTGATCGGATAATAATTTGCTAGAGAATAAAGAACGATATTTAATTAAGAAGTATCACCCAAAAGTAAACGCTGCATAATTTTTGCTTGGGAGACATTCCGGAACCCCCCTTCCAAACTACGTCGAGAAAAATGATGTTGCAGTGTGTGCTAGGTATCCACTCTATATGGCTTACCCGACTATTATAAAACGTAATTTGAGCTAATTATTTTTGACTATTATCATTTGACTTGGTGCTATTAACACATTACATTCAGTATTTGCGGCATTAGCGTTGTAAAAGCATGAACAACATAGCACACAGACTTTTGATTAAAATCACCCGTCATATCCAACCCCTGCTAGCAACGGTAGTCTTCCATATCAGGTGGCTAGATGGTTTAGCGTGGATTCATGAAATGGATTCTAACGTCCTACTGTTCTGTTCCTATCGGAAATACGCCATACAGTGTGCCATGGGGAAAATACTCTTACATTCACGTCATTGTATACACGGGACTCTGGATTTTCTGTACCATCCGAACGACTAGACAGCTATCCCTGCCAGACCCTCCGTCCTGCAGGGATCGGAAACGCCACATCTTGGCTAGCGAGTCAACGTCTTACCCACTAAACCATCGTGGCTATGGTTTCACGAAGGGAGGGAGAGGAGAGAGAGAGAGGGGGGAGAGAGAGAGGGGGGGGAGAGAGATGGAGTTTAACTTTCACTCGAAACAAACTAGGTAATTTCAGCACTAACACGTGGTTCAATTTTATTTCAACAATTCGCTTGTCTTTGGGAGTCGGGGGAAACCAGAGATGCCGGAGGAAACCCGAGATATTGGACAAGTGACCCTACTCCTTGCCTCGTACAACCGAGGAATCGAAACCACGCAATTAGACTCAATGGCAGACCTTATGCTACAACGCGCACGTGTTAACGATTCGGCAATCCAGCCTCACTGTTCATAAAAGTACCCATAAACGCTTATTGCACTATGTTAGTACGTCCGACCTATTTTATGATGAGTGAACTTCCCCATTCTAAAAAAATCACCGGAATGCATTATACGGTCAGAACGCAAATCAGATTGGAAACACAGTCAGAAAGTTGCAACATCAAAGATGGTCCCCTGGTGTCCTATCAGGGGCGGATAACCAACGTGTAACACAAATACACCCACATTCTCGCGTCGTTCTCACGTGAACTGTCAACTTGTCACGAATGACAGATAAAATGAGAGACCGTGAATGAAATCAGTAAGAAGGAATCATCAAGCCGAGGACAGAGATTGCTCTGCTTTAAACGACAGAACAAGGTGTAGGGAATATATATAATAGTAAAAGGTAAGCTATTTTATAAACGATGTTGAGGTAGGACAAAAATCAATATTAATAATTTTATTAATGAATTTCGGCAAAGTTGTTCGTTTTGAAGGTATTGAATATTTGAATTATTTTAAGAAAGTTTTTCATTCATGTTTACCAATATAAATTTTATATTTGTTATTATGGAAACGATAGAGCTTTTGTTTTATCATATTGTTGTATGTGATATGTCTGCCAATTCAATATTCGCGGATATTTTACACTGATACTTTAGTTTCGTGCGATTTACTAGACCTGGGTCCTGTTTTACGAAATTTTAACTAAAGATAAAATCCAAATTTTAGTAGATACTTCAATTTTGATTGGCTAAGAACTAAAATCAATCTAATAATGTCCAATCAAATAACTAAAACTCAGATCTTATCTTAGTTAAAATTTTGTGAAATAGGCCCCTGTTTAGGATTCTACACTTATGATGGGTATCATGTCTGAGGCAGGGTGTGGTATTTTACATTGGTCTTATTTACTGTTATGTACCATGTTTATTTATGATTCTACAATTGTGGTGGGTATCATATCCGAGGCAGGATGTAATATTTTACATTGGTCTTATTTACTGTTATGTACCATGTTTATTTATAATTCTATGGCTATGATGGGTTTCATGTCTGGGGCAGGGCGTAAAATTTGGTCTTATTCACTGTACTGTACGATGTATATCTATGATTCTCCTGTTATAGTGGGTATCATGTCTGAAGCAGGGTGTGATATTTTATGAGGGTCTTTTCCTCGGTAATGTATAAATGCTTATTTATGATTCTATAGTTATGGTGGTATCACACGCTTGTTCGATATTTGTGGTGGGTATCGTACGTGTGGCAGAATAGGGTTTAGTCGTGAACATATCACCGCGATTTAATCTCTAATTCAAAGATTAAGATTTTCATTTGATCCATGAGTAGAACCGCATAGAATTTATTCAATTCAAATATCGATCGTGTGGCATGGCTTTTTTATTTTTAATTTACAAACCGGAAAAAAAAATATTTTGGCTTCATTTCCTTTTATTATTACTTAGTACAAAACAAAATTGTGTCAAATTTTATAATGTAGCGTGATTCAGAGTTGCAGCATAAAGTACGCCGGCAAAATAAAGGTGCAAATTTATAGTAGACCTAAGTTTAATTAGAGTTTTATTCAAATATTGATACTACAGTTTTTTTATCACGAAAACAGTAAATAAAATGATTTGAGGGTTTAATACCCTACTGGGGGTTGGGATGGCCTAGTGGTCTAGAGTGCCGCGCTTCGACCTCTAGCTGGCCGGTCACCTCTGGCTTGCGGCTGTGGTTTCGAGCCCTGGTGTGAGCGTATGTGGCATGGAGATAGGGGCGCCTTCTCAACCTCGTGGGTTTCCTCCGGGCACTCCAGTTTCCTCCCACTGCTAAAAGACCCCTACGCGCAAGCGAATTATTGAAATAAAAGTAAACCATATGTTAGTCCCGAAATGACCTGTGTTGAGTGGACGTTAAACTCCATTTCTCTCTCTCTCTCTTTAATACCCTTCTGTCAATGAACACGGGTATACGCCCGGTCTTGGAAATGAAATGTGTGCTCATGTAGATGACTAGTCGCTAGTCTTGCCAAGCTCTTCTTCTTACGCCACTGAGAAGGGGATACCAGGCTTAAAACACCTGACAAATATCCTGGGATAAAACAGGGATCGTGACCTGGATCCGCTAGTAATGAGTTTTACTCACTGGGTTCCCTGGTAATGAGTATTAATCACTGGGCCAACTGGTAACAAGGTTTATGCACTGGGCCTCTTAGTAATAAGTCTTATTTACAGAAAGGAACAGTCGTCTAGAAGATTTCAACATAATAATACTTCAAATGATTTTCATCAAAGCTCAGTAGACTTTGTTGGAGTTAATGAATCGTTATCTCAGCCAATTCCGGAAGCGAACCCGCTACCTCCAGACTAGCGAGTCTTTTTTCTTGTAAAAGCGAGTCAGTGTCTTACCCACTTAGCCACCGTGGCTCTGTAAATCCAAAGACTGCTTGTGGGGGTGTAAATTATCGAAAACCCCGATTATTTGTTACAGTTACACCCATTATGGCCGCGTTTCTCAACCTGGGGTGAATTCACCCACAAGGGGGGAATGGCTCGGGTCCAGGGGGTGAATGACCACACTCCCAGTAACTTCAAAAATGATCACATAAAGGTTGTGCAGTTGAGATTAGCACTCTCAAACACTGTCCCGAGAATTTAAAAAATAGTTTGTGACAATCACCAGGAACAAATTTAATTTCGCACTGAACTGGAAACGACGTATTTTCATTAAAATATAACTTGGTGATTGTTGAATCGCACCTTCGATCCGTATTCATTCTATATTCAATGTCAATGTGGTCAGGGGGCGCAGGCCCGTGCAAGGATCCGCGATTCATGTCGGATGGCTTCTATAGAAAAAGGCCATTTTCAAGTTCCTATGATAATGTAACGCCTGAAATGGCTGGAAATCACATTTCCGGGCTCCAATTTCTAAAAATTTCCTAGGCGGAGACCCACCCCCCCACGACCCTCCTCGACGGGCTTCGCGCCTACGGGTCTCGCGTTGACCACGGCTCCGCGATCAGTAACTTCCTCAAAACTATGGGGGTAAATGGGTTGGTTGAGAATTCAAAAATGATCATATAAAGGTTGTGCAGTTGAGATTAGCATTCTCAAACACTGTCCCGAGAATTTAGGAGTGAGCGGTGAGAAAAGGTTGAGAAACGTGGCATTATGGTGTTCAGTAGTCATGTATTTCTATTATACTTTTGCGACCGAAAAAAAAAAACCATGTAGGATTTATTCTCCAATAATAGTTACACACCTTATTCTTGTAAATGCAGTATACCACCCGTGATGTTGTTATTCACCCCAATCTTATTAAAACACAAATCGTATTTCGTTTCTTTTTTTTAGTTCAAAATTTCGTTAAAATAGCATTATGCAAGATCAAAATCTGCTTATTACAGGTCTTTTTTTAGGACTGAGATGTTACCTAAATAATCAATTAGACATTAATTAACATATCCAGACCATAATGAACTCTTTATGTCAAGGCTAGTCTTCGATGTTAGCGGATTAAGTTCCTATATGCCGCTTAATGGCCGTTGATAATTAAATCAATCAAGTGGATAATCGAGACTATGCTGTTTATATTAATGATTTGAGTAATGATGACCGAGGCTATGTGAATATTTCAAATGCTTTTTTCTCGGCTAATAGTGAACCAATTTGACTGAAATTTTCAGCAAATTACCTTTACACTATCTAGTTTTTAACTATTATAGTGAGAACTGTCATCTCTTTATCTTATCTCCCATAATGTAACTTTAATTTAATTTAAACATATCTTATTGTTCTAACTAACAAGTTTCGTTTCTTTTTTTTATAGTTCAAAATTTCTTTAATTTAATTTAAACATATCTTATTAACAAATTTTCCGGCGTGGTTTCCCCTTGTCAATGTCAGGGATGCATAAGGACAGCTGCGTAGTCGTTCGGATGGGACGAAAAACCGAGGTCCCGTGTACACATTAACGTGCACGTAAAAGATCCCTCGGAAGTTTGAATTCGATATAAGAGTAGGTCGTAGCGCCGCTGCCCGGGCAAAATTTCCCTCATAGCACACTGTATGGCGTATGCCCGTCTTCCATTAGCCCAGGTCAGGTGCAGAAGAGTAGGACGTTAAACCCCATTTCATTTCATTTTCTGGCTAACAAGTGAATAAGGCACACGTTTTACAACTTAGAACGCCATCTCCAATATATACATTTACATAAACAAATAATCATAATCGAACACATAACATTTGTAATCAAATCTTTTTTGTATATCTGAGTATGAAGAAAAGAAAAGAAAGAAAAAAGTAATAGTAAATTCAGTGTAGAAGTTATGTGAAATTTAATTTCGTTTACTTGCCTTTACTACACTAGGATATGGAAGAGTTGTGTTCTGGGTTGGTGAGGGATTAGACAATGAAACGGTTTGTTACAGCGATCGTTTGGCGTGAGGTGTACGACACTATGGGTAATCCACTAGAGACATCAATGCTGATTGGTTAATCAAATGTCTGATGTCCTAAGGTCAAAAGTCATTGGTATAACCTCTGACGTGGCATACCAAAACAACTGATTTGCATGTAATGTAGGCCATCGAAAGTATAAAAAACGAAACGAAATATAGATCTGTATTTTAATCAGATCGTGATCAATCAATAGGGGCGATCACATTCACGTGCTAACCCGCCGAACTATGACCTGGGTCGAGGGGGGTCAGAATACTACGAAGTTAAAGGTTACACTCCTTATATTGCTAAATACCTTACATTAGTCGATTGTAACACGTTTCCATAGTATTTATAATGTTCTGCTATATTTTTGCTTTCTGATTCACTCGATAGACTTTCGTACAAAATCCTAAATTTTTATGCCAGGGAAACAAATTTCGATCGATTTGTCAGGATATACTAAATTTGAATATTCTTTCAGTCATAGCCGCCATGACATGACAGTTATGACCTTCGATCTGCTCGGTTTCAAAATATCTAACGCTGTAAAGCACTTGAAGTTATTAAAATCTTTAAAAAAAAAATTTATTTAACATTGCTATTTTATTAGTATGATTAAATTTCGTCACACGTGTAATTTTTTTTAAAAATAAATTTTATTTTATGATAGTTTTATGCGTAAATGTGAAGGTATATGCAAGGAATGGTCATATTTATGCGGTTAATTCTTTAATAGTTTTGTAGAGAACTTATATGGATTTTTGCCCTGTTGTTCAGGCATTTAATTTATTGAATAAAATATTTTAAAACTAATTCCGCTGTAGCCAGTGAAGATTCTCGGTATTTTCCCAGCCCGGTTCCTACTTCTCAGAAGTGTGTTCTCAAGTCGTTCGTATGGACGAATTCTGTAAAGTAAGTGGATACACTGCAGCACTGACAAAACGCTCTTTTCAATCACTGCCCTAGCATGGAAAAAGGGAAAAATAACCGTATATTACTTAGTAAAACGCTATTACCGGGACGAAATTCTCGTCTATATCACTGCAGGCGTGATCAAAGACAAAATAACCGTGTGTTAGTCTCTAATTGATGCATGCACTTGTTGACAAGACATTAAAACACAATACTTCCCCCTTTCTAATACATTTCGGACGATGAAACCATTGAGTGTTAACGTAATTTGAGAATTTGGAATGTACTTTAATTTATAAATATAGAAAATGTAATGAAATAGGGTTTAACGTCCTACTGTTCTACTCCGAACTGGGCTCATTAAAATGGGTATACGCAATCTGTGCTATGGGTGATATTTTGCCCCAGCAGCGGCACTATGGCCTACTTTTGTATCAAATTCCAACTGCCAAGGGAGCTTTTACGTGCACGCCAATTTGTACACGGGACCTTGCTTTTTCGTCCCACCCTAACGACTCCACAGCTTCCCTTCATGTGTATGGAACATTATATCGAATTCCAGGAGACAAGCGATTTTTTTACGTGCATGCCAATTTGTACACTGGACCTCGCTTTTTCGTAGACAGCTGCCTTTGTCAGGCCCTCCGTCCTGCGTCACTGGAAAAAGGGAGCCAAGCTGGATAGTCTGGATGAACCGTCTCGGCCAGTGCACGGATCGAACACCGGACCTCCGATCTCCATGCTAGCGAACCAGCGTCTTACCCACCGTGACTCCCTATATAAATATGGATATATCGAGTTATGTATGTCATATTTAGAACAGTAATGTGAACATCTGGACAATGTTTAGAACCTTGATTTGCCTAAATTCAATACATTAACAATATGATTTATCTATGGTCAAGCTAAAAGAGTAGAGAATGTCAACCCGAATTTAAAGCTGCTGTCTAGAACTGGTAGTAAAAAAATATGGCCGAATTGGCAAAATGATCAAAAAGCCGGTTTCCATAATTTATAATGGTGTATTCATATATTCTATATACGACACGCCTGTGAAGTATGAATTAATCGCACGTTAATATTTCTCGAGAGCTTTGAAATAAGGCAAGTCAATTATAAATGAATTATCGTTTAAATAATTGTCTTGTCACAATAATCGGGACATTAGCAGGGGCGGATCCAGGGGGCCGGGGAGGGGTCAGGGGGTCCGGACCACCATTCCCTCTTGTCAGACTTGAACATTTTGTATTCGATTTTATTGGCGATTTTTAGACCTGTAATTTTGGAATTTACCTTCCGGAAATATGTCAGAATGCACCAAATTGAATCTAATTTACCAAATTACCCCCCCCCCCCCGTTAATCAGTTGAGCGACTTTGGCGCTGGCGGCGGTGGGCTAATTAGTTAAGCAATTATCAAACCTACACCACCCCTTGCAAAAAATCCTGGATCCGCGCCTGATTAGCTCCGTTACCTCATGATATGGAATGGAATGAGGTTTAACACCCTACTGTCCTGCTCCGAACCGGACTGGCATACGTCATGGGGGGAAATTTTCCAAGACAGCGGCTCTACGGCTTACTCTTACATCAAATTCCAACTGTCAGTAGATCTTTTACGTGCACGCCAATGTGTACACAAGACCTCAGTTTTTGTCCCATCCGAGCGACAAGACAGCTGTTCTTGTCAGGCTCTCCGTTCTGCATCACTGACAAGGGGAACTTTCTCGGCCAATGCAGGGATCGAACACCCGACACAGGACCTCGGTTTTTCGTCCCATCCGAACGACTAGACAGATGTCCTGTAACACTGAGAACGGGGAACCACGCTGTAAAATCTGGATGAACTTTCTCGGCCAATGCTGGGATCAAACAAGCGACCGCTAGGCTACAATACGAGTGGTGTACATATAGATTCTTCATCAGACTGTTTGTATCTTCCTCCATGTGCCTACCTTTCACGGTAAAGTTGTTTTGGCATTAGTAGGCCGATTTCCTTTTGTCGGAAAATACCTAGCCAACAATCAAGCCACCTAGCACGCATGGGCCAAAATTTGGCAAAGTAAAGCGCCCGAAATCTAATAAAACACTAATTTTAGGACTGGAATAGCAGTGAAAAGCGTTTGCGGCCATCAAATATTCCAAAATTTTCTTGAGGGGTCGAAGAAAACAAGCCACAGCCCGTAAACCTGCTTCGGGCATTTATAGTTTTGCTTCCCTAACTGTCATAGAGTCCTAATAAAACACTTATTTCACTTTTCTTTGAATTGAATACCACGAATTTGTACTGAGTTGACTATTGATTAAAACATTTTGTCTGGGGCCACTCTACTTTGTGAATGCAACTGCAACAGTGTGATTGGATGGTTGGAATTCAGAGTGGGATTTCGGTTACAGAAGCATTGGATACTTTTGGACTTGCTCACACAGGCTAGAATAGCAGAAAACGCATTTGCGGTGGTTAAATTTTCAAAATTTTCTCCGCGAGGGTGGGTCTGATTGGTTGTTTGGAATTCTGGGCAGCCAGGTAGGCTATATTGGACCAAATTGAAGTTGCTGTATTCACAGACTACAGGCTGGAATAGCAGGAAAACGTGTAAGTGGCAGGTCAATTTTCAAAATTTTCAATAGCAGGAAAAAGTGTTTGCAGACGTGAAATATTCCAAAATTTCCTTAGGTGGGGGTAAGTAAGACACGCTTCTTCGCCTCTCGGGTATGACCTGTGCCGCTGTCTGTAATCATAATAAACGTTGTATTGGTGTGGTGTTCTAGTTTAACCCCGTAAAATATGCCAAACAATGTTAATAGACGACTGAGACTTTAAAAACAAAATTTATGGGGTACCCCCACCCCCGTTGCGGACCCCCCCCCCCTCATATATATTTCACGGCTACGCCCCTGATAGCACGTACACAGCGGTATGTCATTGGGACGGAACAGTGTTTGACTTGGTTTAAATCAATTCTGAAATATATCGGCACGGTATTATTTGTCATTCCAATTAGTTGACGATTGGCCTTTAACGTATCAAAATACAATCCGAAGATTGGTCTGAACATTTGATATGCCACTGGGGTCAACGGTATAGCTTCAACAAGTCTCATGTATGGGTCATTATTAGGCTTTCAGAAATAGATAGACCATAGATAATCGTTTCGTCGGCCAACACAGCTTCCAAATTCGAGCAACGGAACTCGTTCCGAAAGGTCACCGCCTCTCCTCCGACTTTGCTTAAGCTTTAAATGGATATCAACAGAATTTAAACTTAAAAAAAGAAAAATATAAATTTAGGTAATTATCAGGAGACACCTTTATTACAGGCACTTGGAAGAGATTAAAATTTCTTACATTATCTTGGCTTAGTTTAGTACAGCAGGGACACGATACAATACCCGCCATTTTGACAGTTGTTAATGCAATGTTGTTAAACATCCTACTTTTCTGCGCCACATTGTGACATTTAAAGTTTTTATCGGTAAAATTACCAATTTAACTAAACTGGAAGCCTTTTAAGGAATAAATAAAGTCTGGCAATAAAAGTGCTTATTGTGAAATGCTCTTACATTATCTTGGCTAGTTTAGTACAGAAGGGACACGATACAATACCCGCCATTTTGACAGTTGTTAATGCAATGTTGTTAAACATCCTACTTTTCTGCGCCACATTGTGACATTTAAAGTTTTTATCGGTAAAATTACCAATTTAACTAAACTGGAAGCCTTCTAAGGATTAAATAAAGTCTGGCAACAAAAGTGCTTATTGTGAAATGCTCAAGGACGAAGTGTCCTTCACCGAGTCACAATAATATGGCGCGAGATATTGTATGTCCTTTAACTAGTCGAGATAATGGAACTGGTTTTAGGGGGTTCCACAGTATGGCCTACTGTTAGTCTAGAGTGCCGCGCTTCGATCCCTAGCTGACTGGTCACCTCTGGCTTGCGTTTGTGATTTCGATCCCTGGTGTGAGCGTATGTGGCTTGGAGATAGGGGCGCCTTCTTAAACCTCGTGGGTCTACTCCGGTTTCCTCCCACAGGAAAGAGAGATAGAGAGAGAAATGGGGTTTAACGTCCACTCGACACAAACTAGGTCATTTCGGGACTAACATATGGTTTAATTTTATTTCAATAATTCGCTTGCGCGTAGGGGTCTTTAGCAGTGGGAGGAAACCGGAGTGCCCGGAGGAAACCCACGAGGTTGAGAAGGCGCCCCTATCTCCAAGCCACATAAGCTCACACCGGGGATCGAAACCACAGCCGCAAGCCAGAGGTGACCGACCAGCTAGAGGTCGAAGCGCGGCACTCTAGACCACTACCCCCCCCCCACACACACACACACACAGGAAAGACCCCTGCACGTGCGCTAAGACAATAAAAACGAAATGAGACTTGTCGTCGATATCTCGTACGGTGGAAGAGGAATTAAACACTAAGAAGAACAATGGTAAATAATTTGGCTGTGATATCACCTCGGTAAAAGCGGACGTTAATAAAGCTAATAAGAAAGAACTGTTTAGCCCGATAAAACACAACGTCTCGATTATCCATTTTCACATTAAATCATCCATCACAAAATGTATTCAAATCCAGTGAATATTGCGGGTTAACGATGGCATCGAGAGATTATTATGGTCTGGTTATGTTAAAGAAAGACGTGCAATAAGCAGATTTAGCTCTTGCATAATGTGTGCTTAACCGACGAGATCAAACAGGTTTTATCTTATATTGAAGTCAGTAATACCCATCGAGTAGATCGTATCAAAACATATCCGAACTTATATGCACGTACCAGATGGTTGACTCAAGTGAGCAATCCGATCGTAAATCAGCTCACGACAGTGGGGACCTAGCATAAGATATAGTTTGAATATATTTTCCAATTTGGGATCTTAAATGTTCAATGAATGCAGCGCCCATGTGAGGAGCAGAGAGGGCGTTGGTTCACTTGTCTAGGGGCCCGGAGCCTTGAGGGCCGCGGGTGTATGCCGAACAATGATTTAAAAATAATTTTTTGGTATATAACAATAAAAAAAACACTGATTGTAAAGTAGACGAAACTAAGTGACTTCAAAACACAATTTTTAGTATGTAAATCAATAATAAAAAACACTATTGTTTATAATATTGTTTATAAAGCATTTAGTGATAGGACTAACATTGAAAACACACAAACACTATTTTATGGATAACAGTCACTAGCAACTTTAATAGTGCAACGTTTCAACAAGTGTCCTCTTGTCGTTATCAAGCACAGGGTAAACGTTTACCTTAACGACAAGCGGACACTTGTTGAAACGTTGCACTATTAAAGTTGCTAGTGATTGTTATTCATAAAATTGTGTTTGTGTGTTTTCAATAAAAAAAAAACACTGTTACTTAATCGTAAAGTAGACGAAACTCTAAATGAGGCGAACCTCGCCAAGCAATTTAAAGTAGCGTTGCGCTAAAATATTAAATTTCTCACAGCGAAATCCATGCTAATGTTTACACAGACTGATATTTATCATTTATCTGCTAAGAAACCAAAATACCAAAACTAGATACCCCACCCCACCCCACGGCTTAGGTTCAGCCGGATTTATAAACCTCAATACATTTTCGCGGACAACAAAATGGCGGTGGACTTATTACATTAAAGCGAAGAGTGCAAAGATCGATGACATTTTAATTCCACGTAATTAGTGATTCCCAAAACACGAAAGTAAAAGCTGGAGGTCGGGTGTTCATCCAGATTTTCCGGCGTGGTTCCTCCCCTTGTCAGTGATGCAGGACGGAGGACCTGACCAGGACAGCTGTATAGTCGTTCGAGTATTGCGATAAACCGAGTTCCCATGCACGTAAAAGATTCCTTGGTAGTTTGAATTCGATACAAGAGCTATGCGGGTGTGGCGTATACCCGTCTTCATTGGCCCAGTTCGGAGCAGAACAATACGACGTTAAACCCCATTTCATTTCGCTAAACTAATATAACTTGCTGATCTTTGTTAAAATTGGAGAAATTGCAAACGTGCATTTACATTAATTTAAATGTCTGTAATAATACTTTTTATATGTTGACAAATCGATACAATTTTATTTGTTTCGAAACCATTTGTAAAGTCTGATCAGCCTAAAGAAATATTTGACGGATGGGACTCCTATATTGTAAAAATGTTGTATCTTAAATTAATAGATCGATGACTTCAAAAAGGTGTAAAAAAATTAATAGATCTCCAGGAAGAAATGATTCCGTCTTTGTCTGGGTAATTTGATACAGTTAAAGTTGAGTGATCGGTAATACGATTCTAGATGCGACAGAATTGTTTTATGATTTAAGCTAAAGAAAAAATAATTTAAGGGAAAACTCGTGGTATTCTTAATTTCAAAGGGACGGGTGGAGTGGGAGACTAATATGTCGTTCAATATTATTTCAATAATTCGCTTGCGCGTGGGGGTTTTAACATTGGGGGGGGGGGAGGACCAGGGGACCCAAAAAACTCTCTCTGGTGACCTTAGCGCGCTCTGAGACCATTTTTTGTCGCCGTAGCAGCACAGTAAGGACCTCCGTGACCCTACCACGCGCTCTCTCTCTCTCTTTCTCTCTTTCTCTCTCTCTCTCTCTCTCTCGCTCTCTCTCTCTCTCTCGCACACACACACACACACTCTCTGGCCCCGGTAATACTAGAATCGTCTGGCGGGATTTTGTTCTGATGCCCAGGTTCTACAACCATAGAGATTTCCCAAATGATGGATTCAGCATGGTTGGTAATTACAAATGGCTGTGCTAGCGGATAGTTGTTTTTTACAAGCCGAAAACTTAATATGCTCCCACCCCCTTGGTCATTCAGATTACGTTACGTCATTAAATGGACTGTCATTCAGTATTTGTAGCCTATAGAATTTTACGGATTTATTTCGGTTACCGCTGACACGTTGATATTAATAGTGAGCCATCAATGGCGGCATAATTATAAGCATTCATCGATGGACACGAGGCCATTCAAGATGTCCTGCTGTTGGGGGATTTCTACTAGAATTTGTTGAGTTGAACAAAATTGTGACAGCATTAAAAAAAAACCCAGAGATTACGTTTCGCGTATCATTTCGGTATTCAAATAGAGGCATGTTTATACCCGGACCTAAAATTTAAAACCGATTCTATAATTTCCCTGGTGTAATATTACGCCATTTTGTATTATCGTTTCTATTACTTAATGGTGATTTATTTGATCAAATTCAATTTGGGTTCATTTACCAGAGAATCGAGTTGACTTTTTCACTAAACGTGACAAGATTTATGATAGGATAAAACAAGTATTCGTGATAATGTTAAATAGTACGTACGAAAACGCAAAGTGAACACAAAACAATTTAAAGGTGTTCTGCCAATCTGATTAAACTACCGATCTAAACGCAAAATGAACACCAAATAATTTAAATGTGTTATAACACTGTTTAAAATAGAGATCTATATTTTGTTTCGTTTCGTTTTTTTTTTTTTATATATATACTATCGATGGTCTCTACAACGTGACGATGTGACCAGTTGTAGGGTATATCATGCCAGGGGTCATATGAGCGGCCTTTTACACTTTGACGTCATACATTTGATTAACCAATCAGAATTGGTGTTTCTAGTAGGATACACACAGTTCCGTGAATCGCACGAAAATACAAAGAACTCATTGCAACAGATCGTTTCATTGGCTAATCCCTCACATCAACCAGAACGTGGGTTACATAACGACTCTTTCAGGACTCAGTGTTGTAAACACAAGTAAAACGAAATTTTGAACCATAAAAAACGAAACAAAATAGCATCTGTGTTTTAATCAGATTGGTGTTCTCCCTGTTAAAACGATTCTTGTTTTCTGCCTGGGAAAACTGTTACGATAAAGGCAGTGTTAATTTTGAATACATATATCTTGGCAACTACTCTACCAAATTTAGTTTTCTAGAATAATTAAATTACATAAACGAAAGAAATCAAAAATTTAGTGGGCATTTGATGTCTAAGATGTTTTTCCCTTCATTCAATTCAATAAACGTTAAAAAAAAAGTCAGATTCGATTAAGATGAACGGTGGAAATCGATTCATATCACCGAACCGATTCCGTTGAATTGATTTTTTTAATTCTTTAGAAATTAAGTATAATCTTATATTAGATTTAATAAAAACCGACGAAAATCTACTATATTGTAAGGCATTGTTAACTCGGGGGTGGGGGCAGTGACAAACAGATCAGTATAAACTTTAAATTTATATTTCGCGGTAACTACCGATCCGATTTAGTTGGTCTATGTTTTTTATATGCAGATTAGATTGGAATAAGTAGGAAAAAATCAAGATTTTATATTAGATCTTTTAAAGGGTTTGTAGCTTTAATCCTTCATTGGAATTTCGGTCGATCTTGTAATAAACCAATACCCATAATACTATTCATTTTATGCCCAGAACGAGAGAATCCATCTTAAAGTGACAGACTTTCATTGTAATTCCTCTTTATTTCAGTATTAATGTTTCTAAAGTGTAGGCGACTTGTTTTTATTAACTTCAGAGTTAATTCATAATCATACGTAAGCAAATTTAATATCCCCAGTGCGACCCTTCAACGTCACAAACTCCTTTATACATCGATTTGGTTAACCTAAACTTTATCAAATGATACGTAACTGTGATTTAACGTGCATTTTAACATGTACATGGTCTTCTTTGAGTGGCATTTAGCAATTGACACAAGTAATAAAAACAAACACATAATACCGAACGCAATTACTATTTTGATTAAATCTAGTTTCGTTGAGAGATCTTTTAACGTTAGTGATGTGCATACGTCATAAACTCTACACTATGGTTTGTTGGTTGGTAAAATCTAAATATTAGAGCCAACAGCAGATTTCGCCAAGGTCGCGAGATGTAAGGTGGGCTTTTGTCAGCTAGCGGAATTGTAGGCTACGTCAAAACTTAGGGTTATGTTTAAGAATTTGGCGAAAGGAAAAGCCAAATATTATCTTTCAATCTATATCTATCGTTGGTACTACCTTAAAATACAAACATATTATCTCAATCCATTCTGATTCAGTCAGACCAAGCGGGCATGTTCCCAGGTTTCTCAGTCTGATTTCCCTGTATGTTGTCAAGTGCGGGGTCCTGGTAACGAGCGTCTCCGGATGGAACCGGAAATTGGCATGTACTTTAAGCTAATGTTCATGTCTGATTCAATTTATAGGCTACTAGATACTTATAGACAAGTGATACTTAACCATTATAGAACACCTAGTTCCATTTCAGCTTTTTACGATTTAGGTGATGAATGTATGGTCACGTGGCTAACAATATTGCAATAAAAATAAACATAATTTATCTACTTAACTATTAAATGGGTTGTAAAATTATTGTCAAGGGAGATAATTAGTTCCTTCCTACATCAACCCATGCTGAAAAGATGGTAATTTTCTTCTGTAGAGCATTTACCATTTGATATGATTTGACCAAGAAGGTTTTATATAGTTATTATCAGGGGAGATAATTACTCACGTCTGTACTTTACCCACGCATTTATTGTAGCTACTAGTCAGTAGTACATGGATAATTGTCGCTGATGAGAAAGAAAAAACATTAACAAATTTATATGATTTGACTAATCGAGTTATTATCAGGGGAGATAACTACGTACATTAAATTAAGAATACGAGATAGTCCCTTACATCACTGACCATCGCTTTGATGATAACCTAATAATCACCTTTCATTGGAAACAATTGGATGTGATATGTGTATGAAAGCCAATAGTACTTTACGTTACAGATACTCGATAATATGTTCTAATATCAAGGGAGGTAATTAATATCACAGCCATGTGTCTTCAGTAGATGACTTAAGATTTAATTCCTGTTAGAGATACATTATAGCCATGTTAGTAACATTAACAAGAATTTTAGTAAAGTCTTGAGACTTATAAACAGTTTGTTTAAGAGCTAATGGTCGATTAAAACTAAGACTTCAATATTTCTTATATGTCTTTGAAATCCGTTGAGAGAAAGAGAAGACAATGCCCACATTAACATCCACAATGAGACGTGAAGTATTTAAACTGATTCACTAGGCTGTAATGTGTTATTTAATGGAATCGTTACAAGGTCATCATAATTAGAACACCAGTCTCCGTGTTCCTCGTAGCATTGCCATGTATTCAGATTTGTAAGTTTTGGGGTTTGGTGTGGAGGGCTGAATGGTTAACACGTGCACGCAATATCATAAGGTCTGTTTTTGAGTCAACTGGTGTAGTTTCGATACTCCGGTTGTACGTGACCAGGAGTTAGGTCGCCTGTCCATATATTCAGATCTATAAGTTTTGAGGGTGGGGGTGGATGATTGAATGGTTAATACGTGCGCACAATATCATAAGGTCTGTCATTGAGTCAACTGGTGTAGTTTCGATTCCCCTGATGTACGTGACAAGAAGATGGGTCGCCTGGCCTAACCTCGTGGGTTTTTTCCGGATCCTTCCTTGTCCCACAACTGCTAAAAACCCCTACCACAAGCGAATTTGACCTAGTTTGTGTCGAATGGACGTTAATCCCCATCTCTCTCTCTCTCTCTCTCTCTCTCTCTCTCTCTCTTGTATTGCTTGTGGGTGGGACCAGTGCCATACCCACTGGGTTTTAGATAAGTTTATTATCATATTTGTGTGTATGGTAGCTTGCTTTTTATCTGAAACGAAGAGTCGCTGCAATGTTAGATGTTTTTTATATTTGATTTGTTATTATGTCACAGTACGTGAATGGCGATATCGTCGTTTTGGTGGTGGGATAACTAATCCCGTAGCTAGTTTCAACTGCGTCTTTCTCAGCTAATCAAGTAATTGAACCCTAAACCAGCTGGGTACTGAGTCACATTGTCACCCTGATAGTTCGAATTCTGTGTTTCTGCATTACTGCATTATTTGTTTAAAAAATCAAAAGTTGAAACATAAAAAAAAAAATCAAAACGGATTGAACCCGGCGAGAAGAATGTGTTGTAGAAAGAGATTTTTTTGTTAAGAAATCATTGCTCTCTCTCTCTGTCAATTTTTTTTTTATTTTTGCTTTGCTTTTATAACATTTCACAGCCTGTGGTAAAAACAGACTGTAGCAAGCAAAAAAAATCTATACCATTCTTACACATTATGGGATTAAATCTCCCTGAATACAATCGAAATTCAGTTAAAGCGCAGAAAAACTGGCTCCGTTCCACCAAGGGTTACGGATTATTGGATTTTGAGTAGGAAATAACCCTGTTTGATATGGTTTTAAAAGCATCATGGGATTGAAAGACACATTTACGACGTTAGTAATACGTGTATTTCAAAGGTTTTTTTTCTAAAAAAAACAAAACAAACCCAAAACATTTTACTTATATCAATTATGGACCGTTGTTAACGTAGTTTCGCTTGTAACCTATTGTATATTTTGCTTCTATAAGTGGAAAACATCACACAATTATGCGTAGTTCAGTTCAACCCTTGCGCCATATTAGAAGAGAAATTGTTGAAGTCTAGGTTATTATGTACTTCGGGTTTTCATTGGCTCAACTGTCAAATCATAAAATGGTGCGCCCACGAATATGCAAGACTTAGTCTTCTTTAGTGATGGGTGAAGTACATCGTATATAATCGATTAGTCGACATATGTACCAAAAACACTCTCTCTCAGACGTTTGAATTTATAAAGTTTTATTTGTTAATTATGTTACAGACACTACATGTATATATGATTACCATGGTTTAATAAGATATCATGATTATATAAGTTCAACTTTTGATGTTTTGAATTCTGTTAATAGCTTCGGCTAATATGTAATATGTGTATAAAAATATTTTGTATTTATGGATCATATTATTATGATCTTATTACTGTATAAAGCATTATTATTATTATTATAATCGATTAGTCAAAAGTTAAAACCCTGCACGGAATCGGGTGCATAGGGAGATCGGAAGAGGAAGATCTGGGGCGTTACTCTCATAATTCTTTTAGGATAACTATATTAAAACATTTTTTCTTTATTTTCAGCATCTCACCAACCATCCAAGATGTCGACCGTTACCAAGGTGTTTCTTCTTTCCTATATTGCCTTATTTGGTATTGTCACGTGTCACGTTCGACGCTCTCCGATATTACCATGCCAACCGTGTAACTATTTAGACGTACCTATGATAGAAATTGTCAAATACAGCGTTCTGTGTGGAAACTGCGGAACGAATTTCGGATCTGAATATGAACACTGCTGTATGTGCCATAGCAAATTTCGACAAGTTTGTGCTATATCTCTTGGTATGAAGTAAATAACCAACAACGCCCAGTGACCAACGTTAAATTATATCCTTTGCTCTTTTGGAAATGACAATGACATCCACCCCTGAAACTTTCTCCATTATTAAAACCGCTCATCCTGATTGTCTGTATTATGCTGCCATCTTTAGTTTTATTCTAGTGATTCAAATTCAAAATGTCTAACTGTTATATGTATATCTGCCGACACTGCTTGCTATATTTATTATAGCAGGATACGACTGTTGGTAATGATGGTAACTGTGAAGTGGTAAGAGCTATTGATGGTAAAATTTCGGTACTAGATGTTGTGATCTTGGTCAGACGATGGTGGTTAATGGTGTCGATTTCGGTGGCAATGCTTTGATTCAGCACTCGATACCTGGAGTCTTTGATCCCACTCTCGGTATGGCTATGGCTGTATCTCAAAACTGATGATAGATCCGCGATATATACTTTCCCACCCATATAGCCTCTTGTTGATACATCTGTAAAATCGATGGCTTCAAACTGTTGACAAAATAATGTTGAGACATGTGAATTCATCTGCTGATCAATGCAGCTGTTCACACGGCAATATTATTATATTAACGCACTACGCACATCGCAGCTGTATAGGTTCCACACAGTAATGAATTAAATTTTGTTATTCATATCTTCACACGCAAATATATACCTTGCAAGGTTTCTATATGAGAGAGATGTTGTTTCTTCATTGGGTTATGTGATAGGGGTTGAGTTAAAATGATCTTACGCCATTGTTTTAATTTTGTTTGTGCTCATTAATTAAAGTTTATTGTTTGTTAATTGTTAGTTTCTCCTTTTTCAATAAAAAAAAAACAAATTAACAACCAAAAGTTGGTCAATGCGGTGCGCACAAAAACGCAACAACATGCCACTAAATCTCGAGTAACATAGTTCCTAACACACACTGTTTCCCGGTATTGCTCCGAGACCCATGCCCTCTCAGGATGCAAATGCACCTATTCTACCCAAATTGTGTCGAGTGGACGTTAAACCCCATTTCTCTCTCGCTATACGCAAATCAGACGATAGAGAGAGAGAGAGATGGGATTTAACGTCCACCCGACAAAAACCAGGTCATTTTGGGACTAATGGTTTCATTTTATTCCAATAATTCGCTTGCGCGTAGGGGTCTTTAGTAGTGGGAGGAAACCGGAGTGCCCGGAGGAAACCCACGAGGTTGAGAAGGCGCCCCTATCTCCATGCCACACATGCAACATACGCTCACGCCAGGGCTCGAAACCACAGCCGCAAGCCAGAGGTGACCGGCCAGCTAGAGGTCGAAGCTCGGCACTCTAGACCACTAGGCCATCCCAACCCCCCAAATCAGATGACATGTGTAAACTAATGATACCCATTTGTTTGTTGGTTAAGACCAATGAAATGAGGTTTAACGTCCTACTGCACTGCCCAGGCTGGGCTAATGTTTACAAATAAAATAGAACACGCGACATCCCGGATAGCTAGCCAGCGTCTTAGCAACTTGGCCACATTGGCCCCAATCTGTTGGCCCCAAAGTCACCCTTTACCATGAAACATCATTATCCCTCCCCCAGATGGAAATGTTAAAATGAGACCCAGGAAACAAATCGTGGTGCTGAGAGTGGAATGTGATAAGAGGTGTATGGATTAGTGATTTTTTTTTATCAAAACAGAGCATTTTGCAAAAGTTTTAGAGTAATCGGCTACATTCCCACGACCTGTGCTCTGGGATCCTTGCTTGGTTCGTGACCTCGTGTTTGGGAACCGATGGTGTCGACGATAGTCAATCAATTTGTCTGTTTTAGATTGTGGGCATATATTTCTTCACGAGTAAAATAACGAGACAAAGTTGTTTATTATCAATTGTATATTTTCAATTTACTATGCGAGGTTTAGGCATGAGGATAATGTTGTCTTTATCTAGCTAGTAGAGGTACATAGCAGTGATGTTGGTGACTTTAATCCTATCCCATCCCACCGAAGACCATCAGAAACCTACGCGAAAAGGGTGGCATTGCCTCAAGGGTAGTCTGGGTCATCTTACCCAGATTTAAATGCCAAGAATGGAATCTGCGACCTCGAAACATATATATTAACGCCAAACACTATATTAATGCAAATTAAGATATCGGCCGATTTTCCCCACCAAAAATGGTCGCCATCTTGGAGATATCTTCATGAAGTGAGTGAAAATCTGAAATATAGTCATGACCCCTGTCAATACTAAGGATGTTCACCTCACGATAAGCAGAAATAAACCTGGCAAGCTATAAGAAAATTCGCTGGAAAACTGTGACTGCAATGAAATCAGGTAATTGGTATGCCACAATCATAAGATACAATTATTGAAAGGGGTTGGCCCGATTTTTTGCTAAACCTGGTAAAAGAAATTTATAAGCAGTGACATCATTTTAGTAGGCCTGTTTCATGCCTGTTTACTTCCTGGTTCTCTCCTTCAATCCTGGACCAAAAATGCGACACAAATGGCCATGCGAAGGGGAAGAAGGGGAACACAGAGGGAAATGTTACAAATGAAGGCACGCTATAGAGATAAACATTGTATTCAGGAAAGCAGGAAAGCCTTGCCACAACAAATGGTAAGGTATGAATAAACTTCACCTGATCTTTCCATCGATTCCATCTGTCAAATATAGCAACATCAACGTCATCAATGTTTCTTTTAAAGGAGTTCCCGCTCCATGAAAATTTTAATAATACATCGATTTAGAAACCTTTCCTGTTGGGCTAGATAGAAACTGGAGTCTGTGATTCCGATGCTCGTCGCCAAAATCTGAGTACAGACAAGGCCAACATCAAGATTGTATATACGGAATACAATCTGTATAAATGGGTTTAGAATTTCTATATTATTTATCCGTAGCTTGAAATTAAATGAAATGGGGTTTAAGGCCCCCCCCCCTTATTCTGCTCCTAAACTGGCCTAATGAAGACAGGCATGCGCAGTAAAGTGTGCTATGAGGGAATTTTGCCCAGACAGCGGCGCTACGGCCTACTCTTATATCGAATTCCGATTGCCAAGGGATTTTTTACGCACACGCCAATATGTACACGGAACCTAGGTTTTTCATTTGCTTCACTGACAAGGGAAAACCACACCGGAAAATCTGGATAAACATTTCTCGGCCAATGCAGCGATCGAGCACCGCCCCCAGGTTAGCGAGCCAGCGTCTTAACCACTTAGCCACGGTGACCAACTTATTGGTAGCTTATGATTTGATATAATCAGGAGGAAAGAGTAATAAAGGTCGTTGATTTTCTTTATGTTACATATACACATAAATAAACAAATACGTCCTGATAAAAGAAATCCACCATTTTAGTTCATTCGGGCTTGGGGAGGCGGGGACGAATGGCACGAGCGGGCCGTATCATAAAGCCTGTCATTGAGTCAACTGGCATGTTTTCGAATCCTCGGTTGTACGTGACATGGAGTAGGGTCGCCTATATAACTTTGAGGGTGTTCTCCGGGTACTCCGGTTTTCTCTCACTTCTAAAGACTTCTCTCTTTCTCTCCCCCTCCCTCTTTCTCTCCCCATCCCTCTTTCTCTCTCTCATTCTGATATTCATAATGTAGTTGTCTCCTATTTTTTAACCATCATCAGATGTTACAATGTATAATCACTAAGGATGATTTCTTGGTTTAGACATCAATTATACGAGCAGATGTCAGGAATTATTGTTTGTCTACCTACACAGTAATATGATATTTAGATCTATTGTCATCCCTGGGCACTTCATCATTATTCCGTTAAGAATGTACAAAACTATGAAAGTTCAGGCAAGTGCTAGTGTTAATGTGGGTTTGTCTAAAACGACAAGAGTTTAAAATGGAGAGAGAGAGAGAGAGAGAGAGAGAGGGTGAGAGAGAGAGATGGTGCAACGTCCACTCGACACATACTAGTAGATATTATTACTTATTTTATTAATCGTATTACCACGGAGACGGGAAGGGAATGGGGGGTGTGTGTGTGTGTGGGGGGGTAACGTCCACTCGATAGACACTATGTTATTTCGGGGCTAGCACATGGTTCAAGTTTTTCAATAATTTGCTTGCGCGTAGGGGTCTTTAGGAAACCGGGGGGGGGGGGGGCGGAGAAAACCCTGGTTGTTGGACAGGCGACACTACTCTTCGTTACGTACAACCGTGGAATCGAGAAACCACACCAACCAGTTGTCTCAATGATAGACCTTATGATACAGCACGCTCGTGCTAACCATTCGGCTATCCAGCCTCCTACCCCGCCCCCCACAATGAAAAGGAAATTGAATGAAAGGAAATTAGACTCTGTAAGGTTTGGTTTTACTAATACATCTCCTGGGGTCAGGCGCGGATCCAGGATTTTTTGCAGGGGGGGTCTAGGTTTGATAATTGCTTAACTAATTGAGCTCAACCGATTAACAGAAAAATTTGGTAAATTAGATTCAATTTGGTTCATTCTGACGTATTTCCGGAAGATAAATTCCAAAATTACAAGTCTAAATCGCCAATAAAATCGCATAAACAATTTTCAAGCCTGAGCGGGGGGGGGGGGGGGGTCCGGACCCCCTGGATCCCCCCTCTGGATCCGCGCCTGGGGGTCTGTTTCACGAAATTTGAACTAAGATAAAAATCCATATTTTAGTAATTTGATTGGATAATATTAGATTGAAGTTAGTGCTCACAAAGATTTCTCAGGCTTAAAGTAGCTAAGTATCATCCAAATCCTTACACATTGAAAACATGAATTATTTGTCAATCTAAATCAACATTGATTACCGAGAAGACGGGCTTCTGATCCAATATCTAAGACCAAATAAACATTTTACCATTGATACGCGAATCGTGTACCATAATGCGTTTCAGCGCCATATGTAACAAGTGGCTCGAAGCAGGAGGCAGACATTTTCCTCATGCAATGTCAATCTTCTTGTCTGGAGGGAATGCGCAATAAATACTATCAATTTGTGTCAATTTTTAGGTCTCAAATATTAGCGATTTAGCTATTTTAAGTCTCAATCACTGTTTATGAAAATATCTTTGATCCAAGAACACAAAACGTTCCACATAGTTTCTTATTGATATACTTGATAAATTACATCAACAAAGGGCGAACAATTTTCGGTAATCTATTATTTTACGTCAGAGAATTCTTTGTGAACTTGGGACCAGTACTTTCCTCCGTCTTCGAAAACAAAGGGTAAACTTAATTCTGAAAGCCGCGACTGTATTTTCCTGGGATAAAATTAAACGTTATCCTGTCCAAATCGATTCCAATAAATATCGATTATACATATTATGTAAGCTGATTTGTGATAGAATCTATTTTATAACGGTTTGTTTCCACAATAACCGAATAAACCGAATAAAACCTGGCATATTCTTGAACAAATTATCTGTTTATATAAGTAATATACAGTAATTTAAAATTTAAGACTATATTTGACTTCAATTTAGAATTAGGGGTCTCTAGGTGGCTCTTTGGTCGATAGATTTTTCATGACATTTGTAGAATTTTTTTTCTGTATTGCCATGCGGACAATAACGCTATTATTTTCAAAACTATAATATCTGATTTTATTCAGATCTGTGACGCACATTGATTCCATCAAAACACACGCCGTATTGGTCTTTTCCTTTCTGAATCAACATCCTTTTGCGTGTTTCCCAAAGTGGGCGTAATCGTCCTCCCTTGGGGCGAAAAGGAGATCTAACAGACTTAACGGTAAAAAGTTAAATGTTGTTTAAAATCCCACGTATCTGCACTAACCGTCCCAATGAAGACGGGAGAGGGAGAAATGGGGTTTAACGTCCAGTCGACACAAACTATGTCATTATGGGATTAAATTGCGCGTAGGGGTCTTTAGCAGAGGGAGGAGCAGAGGACCCAGAGAAAACCCACGAGAGTGGATATGCGACCCTACTCCGTGTCATGTACAAGCGGTGAACAGCGAAGACAGTGAATGATATAAAGAATAGAAATGCTGATGTCACATGACGTAAAGATACATTATGGGAGATTAGATAACCAGTTGTCAGTTCTCACTATAATAGTTAAAAGCAACATAATGTGAGGACAATTTGCTGAAAATTTCAGTCCAAGTGTTCCACTATGAGCTGAGAACCCAGCGAATGAAATTTTCCCTTAGTCTCGAGCATCATTACTAAAGTCGGTAAGACAAAACTAATAGTCTCGGTTATCCATTTAATCGTTAATCCAACAAATATCGCCCGCAGACCAGCCTTGACATCGAGAGTTGATTATGGTCTGGATAAGTTAATTAACTTATTACGTGCATAATGTATGTTTAAGTGAACATATTTCAGTTCCCGAGTTTAGTTCTCTACTTGTGAGTGTTAGCCGGGAACGTTCCTTGAGGTTTTTCGATTCCACTTGTAAAATATGCAGGGCGGTGGGCCTTCCAGTAGTGACTAGTCGTCCAGAAGGGACTCAAAAACTGCATTGGCTTATACACACTGATGTGTATGTAAAAGAACCCTTGCCAGTTGGAATTCGTTATAGTAGGTTCTCAGTTCTGACTGAAATTTTCTGCAAATTGTCCTCACATTATGTAGTTTTTAACTATTATAGTGAGAACTGCCAACGTTATAGTACGCCGTAATGCACCTGTCTGGACAAGGTTTTTTCCCATCGCAAACGGTATGCGTATGGCTCATGCCTGTCACCGTTAGCTCAGTCGGTAAAGAACTGTAAAGCATTAAAACCTCATTCCATTTCTCTTTCTCGCTTGTGGTAAACATTAGGTATAAGTGAGTCCTTTTTCAAAATATCCAGGAAGGTATTGCATGTTTTACAACATTCATGTGGATCTTGGATCTTCTGAAATAATGACGTGCAGATAAAAAAAAAAAGCGAAACTAACTAAAACTGTTTCGTATTTTTTAAAAATTTAATACATGAAGCCTGAAATTTTTACAATAACAAAATCATATAAAAAGGCAGAAATTTCTTCTCAACCTTTGAACCATTAATATTTTAATGCTGAAGCAGTATTTGAAATTTTTGTGAAAAAAGCAAATTAATGTTGGCCGGATCTGTAAAGCAGCAGCATGTACACCATGAACTTCTCGGTAACATGTTGAACAACATTTCAATTCCAAAACCATGTTGACCCAAAGTTGACAAATTAATGTATACATAGTAAAATGCTAGTCAATATGTTGCCCTAATCAGAAATCAGCTTGATGTCAGCTGACATAGCTGAAATCATGTGACATTGAGACAAAATGGTAGACATCTTACTGTTCTGCTCCAACTGTGCTAGTGAAGACGCCATACTGTGTTCTATGAGGTTATTTTGCCCGGACAGCGGCATTCAGGCTTACTCTTACATTAAATTTCAACCTTGGTTTTTCGTGCCATCCCAACGATTGTACGTTGTTCCTTGCCAGGCCCTCTGCCCTTCATCACTGACAACAGTGAGCCACACCGCAAAAACCTGATCCAATGCAGTTGAAGAATTTATGTCGATGAAATTTTAGTCAACATCTTGTCGGAAAGTTTGTGGTGTACACCCTGCTTAATCCGAACAAATAACATTTACAATTTCTAGCGACGAATGCTGGAGTTATTTTACCCAAGACGTTTTTTGTTAATTCCAGTTCTTCGGTTTATATTTCTGACACATGTATTACAACATTTTTCAATAACTGTACAGAGTATTACTTTCAAACATGTCCGTTATATTCCGATATTTGATATGATATCCAATCGGTCAAAACAAAATTGGCGAAAAAGCACACGTCAACCACAACCTTGATAATCGCGGCAAGGTTATGTCCTGGTATCTAGATTAATATAACGTATAAAAAGATATATATATGAGTTTCTTAAAATAAAGATTAGATGTTTTGCACTGTCTCGTACCCGACTACTTGAGCTCTCCTCAGTACTACACCAGTATTTTCAGTGGGGTTGGTGTAAAAATGTATAATAAATGATCCCTCCTATCAATCCAGCTACAACCAATAGAAAGATAAACAACACTATGCTAGCTATAGCTAATTCCTTCGCTGTTTTACTGTGACGTTCGGCTAATTTAAAATCACCAGCCTCTTTAGCTCGTCTTGCCTGTAAAATATAAAATATAACAATTTAAAAACGTGAATGAAATAACGTCATGCTGCTCTGCACCATCTGAGCTAACGAAGATTGGCATAGGGCATGCAGTGTGCTGTGTATGTGGGGGTGGGTGGTAACTTCCTACTGTTCAGCTATGACTGGCAATGTGCTGGGGGGGGGACACATCCTACTGGTCTGCTCTGACTGAGCTAATGAAGATGGACGTAAGAAATGCAGTGTGCTAAAGGGTGGGGGAAATGACGTCCAACCGTTTTGATGTGACTGAGTTAATGAAGATAGGCATAGGTCATGCAATGTGTTACGGGGGTAATAACATTCTACTTTTCTACCATGAATGAGCCAATGACGATGGGGGAAATTTTCTCCTAACTGCGGGGTTATGACCTACTCTTATATCGAATTCCAGCTGTCAATGGTCCTTTTGCGTGTACGCCAATGTGCACACGCCACCTCGGTTTTTGTCTCATCTGAAAGACTATATGTTTTCAGTTTCAAGGACCTCCGTCTCGCCCCAGTAACAAGCGAGGGGGGGGGGGGCACGCCGGAAAATCCAGATGGGCTGTCTCGACCAAGACCCGGATCGAACATAGACCGCCAGGTTAGCGAACCAAAGTCTTACTCACGGGGTCTCTGTGACACCAGAATATAGACCACGGAGAATCTTAAACTTGAATTTTAAAAACTAGCATTTCTTTGGCAATCGAGGTCTTATTAAAGACATTAGGGTTTTGTAATTACACACCAACCTTTAAAGATGGCGTGCAGTGGGGTTTTGTAATTACACACCAACCTTTAAAGGATGGGGTTTAGATGGGTTTTGTAACAATTACACACCAACCTCTAAAAGATGGTGTTCAAGTGGGTTTTGTGATTTTAATTACCAATCCTTAAATGATAGTGTGAAGCGGCGTTTTGTAATTACACATCAACTTTTAAAAGATGACAGTTTGTAATTACACATCAACTTTTAAAAGATGACAGTTTGATTTTGTAATTACACACCGACTTTTAAAAGATGGCGCGCAATGGAGCTTTGTAATTACACGCTAACTTTCAAAAGATGGCAGGCAGTGGGTTTTGTAAACCAATCTTTCAACGATGATTTGAAGTCGGTTTTTAAACGAAACGAAACAAAAATGAAATGAAATGGGGTTTAACGTCCTACTGTTCTGCTCCTGACCTGGGCTAATGAAGACGGACATACGCCATACAGTGTGCTATGAGGGAAATTTTTCCCGGGCAGCGGCGCTACGGCTTACTCTTATATCGAATTCCAACTTCCAAGGGATATGCCAATGTAATTTAATTAAAATTATATTGCGTATATTGTATTATTTATAATTGTCTTGTTTTCTTTATCGTATTTGAATAGATAAGTATTGCACCCTCTTCTTACCTTATATGAATAAATAAAAGAGGAGAGTCCAACAGGACAACAACAACAAAGACAAGTAAAAACAGACAATCGATGATGACTGGATGGTCGGTATTGAAAAAAACTTCCAGTTTGGGATGGCGAGGTCTGAAATGAAAAACACATCAATCAAGATAAATATTTCTAATAATGGGAATTAAAAATAAAAATAAAAAAGTTTGTAGACTAAATATGTTATATCTTAATGGTAATTTAATGACCAACTGGTCGTAAAACAATATTTCTAAATCTCAAGAGGAGAGACAGATTTCGACCCCTTTAAGCTAATTAGGCTAAGGAGGAAATTGTTTTGTTTTTCTATTAAAGTGACGTATAATGCTCAAGGTCGGGGTTTCATATGAGATTTTAAACAACTTAAGCTGCAGCGTAGTGCCTGACAGCAATAGACTTTCAGAATTGTGCACATTAAATTGATGTGTTAATAGGCCTACTGTTGTATATAAAATGGCCCGTGGCCTTAAAGATGCATTATGTAAAATTAAGATAAAGAGCTCTTCGTTTTTGCTATAATGGTTTAAAAATAAATAATGTAAAACAAATATATTGAAAATTGCATTCAAATTACTTTATTCTGAGCGAAGTTATGACTGTTTGAGTTTTTGACAAGATGTGTAACACATAATGATTAGTGTCATTGCAACAAGACTTGTTAATCGAGACTAAGCCTTGATTCACCATTTTTTAAATTAAATCATTAAATGGCGATCGTGTTCCAATCCGTTGAAATCTCCGCTCGTCGTTTGAATAAATGTCTTAATAATAGTTTATTACATTTGAAGCCAAAATAGAGAGGCCTGCATTAGGCATGTTTTACTCTTACATAACGAATCTTTAGGCGGGAAAATGCACATGCCATCGGTCTGATTCATTTCAGACCTTCCAATAACAGTCAATGATTCTTTTAAGTGCACGCCAATGACTACACGGGTGGTTCTCGGTTTATCGTCCCACCCGGAGCACTATACACTTTACACGGCACAACTTTGTTACGGACAGTGTAGTTTCTACAATTGAAATTCAAGTTTTAAAACTCACCGTTTGGACAGGATATAAACTGTCTACTTGTATTGGCCTGTATGCTGATAATGTATTGTCGGATTCGGCTATGTCGGCTGAAATATAAATTTAAAAAAATTAATGTGATGTAACGTGTTACGTTTCTGCACTGACCGATATAACCACCAGTGTCCATCACAAGACTTTTGCCGCCCTCCGAGAAGTGTCGCCTCGGGCATATGCCGCGACCACCCTCCACCCATTTCACCTCGCCCTTGGTTAGTGTTCCGCCGACCATTGAGTTTGCTACGAGGGGATTTCTTTTCTTGAACATAAGTTGATTTTTCACGGTAATATACTGAAGGAATCGGCATTTTTCTTTGACATGGCTCTATCCTGCACCACAGACAAAAGGAAAATAAAAAGGAAAACATTTTATTTTCGGGATCCAACTGGTACCTTCTATTTAGTGAGCCACCGACCGTGGCTCTCAATACAGGCCTACAGTATAGCAATGGTAGGCCTATATGTATAATATAGCCTCAGGGTTAGGTATATACTTCATCACGTAACTTATAAACTTCTACTTCTAACTATACAGCGTACCGTATATTTACTCACTGACCTCATTAACCCTGGGGTCAAACAAAATAATTATTTGATGTGAGATATTTGTTAGCAGGTTCGTATTTTGCTGTTGATTTATTTAGAATTTGCTTTAATTATTTTATTGATAATCGAGCGTGGACCAATCCGGAACCTATAGTCTAGATGCCGTCATTGAGACAAATATTAAAGTTGGGTGTCCAAGACTACGAGATTAAAGAATATGATTTAAAGTAATATTGCAACCTGAATGGTAGGTGTGTGTTGGGGTTGGGGATGCTTCCAGCTGCGCAACTACGAGAAATTATTAAACTAAGGAAAATATTTGTCGTCGAGTCCAATGGTAGGTAACAATGTTTTCCATCCGATTACCTATACCAATTAACATTTACACTATCTAAACTATTCGATTCGTAATTGCTTTGCAGCATCTCCGGTTTCTTTACGATCTTTTTGCAGAATCGCGATGAGTTTTAATTCGCGTTTCGTAGCATTCGTAAGCTGCATGAAAACCGATCAAAGGAAAATTCGCTGTGTGGTGATGTCCACTTTAGTTTTTCTTTTTAGATTTCAGACAAGATAATGTATAACATTAGGACCTACATCCCAGTAGCCATGGAGAAATATATTTCAATTTGGCTCGTTACGCTTACAACCCACTTCCTCAGATATGAATTTCGTTCCTACGGGGGCGTTGTTGAGACAATTGAGAATTGCGTGGGATTGAAAAGTTTATTGTGAAAGTTAAATAGAGTCAGTAATTAGTCTATGTTGTTGTAAAGAGGTGTAAATGCAAATAATCACTGTCTTCTTCGTGTATTTAATTGGTATAATGATAAGGCTAGCTCCATACCATTACATTGTAGTTTTCGAAAGATCAAGTGGAAGTTGGCTTGTTTGTAGCGCTAAAATGGCATCATTCACGAAACAAACCATCCATTGAAATGGTCAATTTCATATCTCTCCCAAATCAAAAGGTGACACCATTTTAATTTTAGATTTATCTTTGAAAGCTATCAAATTCAAACACGGCCATGCAACGCAAGAATGACAACTTTTCGCACTAATGCTGAAAATGATATTACAAAATAATATATTATTATATAAAGATGTATATTTGCAACACATATTGAACACCTATATGTCACGTGATCATCATGGGAGTTACTCCTGGTTTATTTTATATTGCAAATAAGTGCTAATGGCCTCATTCTTTCATGGTTTGGCATTCTTTAATGTCTTTAATGTCTTAATAGAATCTAAATCCCATTAAACGTCGATGTAGTCCACTTTTAAACATTATATGCAGATGGCCTTTAAGTTTAGATCATATTTCTCCTGAGAGAATTCTCTTACTTTCTGCAGTCGTGTACATGCTTATTCCGGTGCTATGCACTCCATTATCGTTATCCCCAGTGGTCGCATTTCGTACTACTCCACTATACCCTGGGTTAATCCATGGGGTATTCACGATTTTAAATTACCTGCCTGGCCTTAATTGTAGCTAAAGTATACGAACCAATACAGCTGTACATGTTCAGTTGTACTTGAAAACGATTAGAGAACGTTTTTGTTATATAATGTATAAACCAAAGATTGTTTTCCATAAAAATTGTATTGTGTCGCTATTATGTAGATACTGTATATGTAAAAGTTTCTAAAGATTTCTTGATTGGTCCCTAAGATATACTCCGGAAGCAACACGGATACCCCCTGTTCCATAACTTCGCTGAACGCGTGATAAAACGATAATTATTATTATTATTATTATTTAAACGATATTTATATAGCGCTCATCTTCCACCGCAGAGCAATGCTCAGAGGCGCTTTACAAAAACATAAATTGAAAACAATATAAAATCTAAATGTACATAAAAACTACATGATAAAATTACATACATATAGAGAATGATATCATATGATAAAATACGGGATATCTAAAATCTTTTTAACTAAAAGCCTGTGTATAAAAATGTGTTTTAAGTGATTGCTTGAATATTGTAATAGATTTTGCTGACCTTATGAAAAAAGGAAGCTTATTCCAGAGTTTCAGTGCCTGGAAAGAGAAGGATCGTTCTCCGAAAGAAGAAAGATTTACAGAGATGGGTTTAAGGAGAAAGGGGTCACTAGACGATCTCAAACATCTAGAACAAAGAACAAATACCCTTCTTTCTAATCAGAATAAAATAACTTACCTAGACGAAATAATTCAAAGCGCAAATACAATTCCTTCCGATTAAAATAAAATAGCTTACCTAGTTCGTGCGAAGACGACATATTTGTTTTTTTTATCCTATGTATTATGGATATCACTGCTGATGTGTTTCTGCTTGATGTTTAATGAAGAATATTAATTAATCATTCTAATTAATAACTTGTCGTTTAATACGTCATGACGTCATGATGGCCTCAGGATGTGACGGGTTGAGCAGTGATTATGGTGATAAGGATAACGACCATGTTGTATGTGATGTAAATTAATGTATAATTAGGTTTTATTGACTGGGTTAAATACATTGCTGACTGAAAACTACATATATCATATGATATTTGGTCTATGCAGTGTCGCGGGGTTGGGATGGCCTAGTGGTCTAGAGTGCCGCGCTTCGACCTCTAGCTGGCCGGTCACCTCTGGCTTGCGGCTGTGGTTTCGAGCCCTGGTGTGAGCGTATGTGGCATGGAGATAGGGGCGCCTTCTCTACCTCGTGGGTTTCCTCCGGGCACTCCGGTTTCCTCCCACTGTTAAAGACCACTACGCGCAAGCGAATTATTGAAATAAAATTAAACCATATGTTAGTCCCGAAATGACCTAGTTTGTGTTGAGTGGACGTTAAACCCCATTTCTCTCCCTCTCTCTCTCTATGCAGTGTCGGGATTTATACGAAGAGTAGCCTTAGCCCCTCGGCCATTCCACTTATGAGGCGTTCCCCACCCTAGATAGAAGTGCGTTTTAAAAACAATTGAGCAACGCCGAAGATACTGACGGCTATAACAGTGTGAAACATATTATAAATCTTGCCCGGGGGTCCCTATTCATTGAGGCCCTAGTCTAGAATATACCAAGCCTATGCCAAGGTGAGTCCGGCACTGTTTTTGTACTACATTGTCACTCGGAAGTGATGTAATTGGTTCAACATGCTCACGGGTCTCTTATTAGTAAGTGTACAGATTTGACGTATGTTTACCGCTACTCACAAATCGTCGTTTGGCAACTAAACCTAATCAAAGGGACTATTTATTGGGATTTTGGAGGGTTTATTTCTTCGTTGGTCCTGTTCTTGATCCGGTTTTAGTATCTTGTATATTCTCCCAATATCTACTAAGTATTAAAATATGAAACATTTATGGACTTCCCCGTGCGTCTTTCGTTACCTGTCGACCTGGTCGTTTTAAACCTGTTTTCCAATTTACAAAGAATGCTTTTCAGACTGCATTTCGCATTGCATCGCGATTTGTCGTTAACGCAAGATGTAAAAGATTTTGACGCGACCTTTATAGTTCCGGATTTATACTTTGTCCCTTGAGTAAGATAACGTCGTAAGTGACAAAATCTGAAAAATCACTTTTTGTTAAAAAAAATTGACTAATAATACTATATCTATCTTACACTAGAAAATGGTCACAATCGAAGGTTTTTTAGGTGCATTATGGGTAATTAAGAAAAGGTCGTAAGTGTTGAAGTTCACCATAACTTCCCTGTAATAAGGTCGTAAGTGCATATGGTTAAGTTTCAAAAATCCCCCCAAAAATATTAAGCCATCATTTGGTGATGTTATTTTGAAACCTTTATATGCGATTATCTCGAAATGAAATAATTGTCACTTACGACCTTATCTTACTCAAGGGACAACTTGTTAAGACGATTGGGACTACAGTTTTATATCCGCTTTAACAAGGCTACTTGTTAAGACGATTGGGGCTACAGTTTTATAGTTCCGGATTTATGCCCGCTTTAACCAGGATACTTGTTAAGACGATTGGGGCTACAGTTTCTAACGGATTTAGTGTGAAGAATTCGGATCATATTCACCTTTTCTACAAACATACTAATAAGATATTCAGGAAAGGGATAGTTAGGCTGTTAACGGATAGTTAGGCTGTCAAGTGTGGCCTGGCTTGATGGGGCGATCATTTCTTTGCCGAATATACTTTAGGGTTTCCCGTGTTGCTTGCACATTAGGCCCACTCCACCATATTCCATAAACTATTATTTGATTGAGCTCCCGGTACGAACAAGTGATTTGTTTCGCATTTAGGCTTCAGACAAGTATCGAATTAGGCCCGGCCCTCAGTCGAGTATCTTTCTATTGTTTCTATTTTTGAATAGCGGGAGCTCCTCTGACGGCGAGTGTGGGGGTCGTGGTCATTGACTCCCTTTGCCCCTAACCCTAACGCTCGGTGCTGTTTCCTCAATAATCAATCCAGTCTAAACTATATGAAAATCCGTGTCCCAAGTTGCGATCCGCAACGTCTCATACAACATATCACTCTTGTCCAGTGTTCACTGAACGCGACAATTACACGGAAGTGGATGTTATGACATGTCGTTCTCACGTGCATAGTTTTATGCTGTTGCTGTTTCGGTTGGACACATGCCTTAACTGTCAGTCACAGAATAATGTATGTTTTTTGTATATACTCACTTTTTTCCTAATTTCAATGATCTGACAGTTTAGATTGAAAGGTCGCTCAGGGGGAGGATAGCTACATTTAACAGGCGCGGATCCAGGATTTTTTGCGGGTGGGGGGGTCTAGGTTTGATAAAGCCTGAGCAGAGGGGGGGGGGGGCAGTTCGCGATGACCGCCGTTGCCAAGCTTATAGATCGTGCCGAGCCTGCCATGGGAAAGCGGTATAATCCCGCAGGTCGCAATAAGAACGCGACTTTTTTAAGTTTGTAATATGGGGATATTCCGCGTTGTGTTCACGCTTGCCGGCGACCTTGTGCATTTCCTGGTCGCCGTTCTGTCTCAGAGCGCAGTATGGTCCCCACTCCGGTCTGACCGGGTCATAAAAGTGTTCGTAGGCGTCCCCGGTTTAGTGCTGGAAATATGAAATGAAATTAATTTTTGCTAATGTTTTTTAAATTGCGACATACGAAAATTGGAAATAAAATAAATTATTGACTCTGTCTTATTTCCCTTAATATATGTGGAATCAGTCAAAAGCTGTTACTGACTAGAAAAGACGTGATTTGTTACAAGTTTTTTTTTGTGTTTGTTTTTCTTCTTGGAGTGCTTTTTTTGCTTTTTTTTAATCATATTTTCTTCTACATAAAATCCTTTCCCAATTGAAAAAATGAAGGCGGAAGAACTCTGATAAACATATTTCAAATATGACTTTCACAAGATAAGGTATGAAAGGCATTTTACAAGAAAGTTTTAAACGACTAGGTTGCCAGGCACCGAGAGGAATTTTCACATGAAAGTTTTAAACGACTAGGTTGCCTGGTAACAAGAGGTGCGTCTTTCAGTCCATAAACGTTTCATAATTTTACACTTTTGTAGATACTTAAAAAAAAACTGATGAAAGACAAGGACTCATGTTGAAATTAATCTTTGATTCGGAAACTTTGAAAAGGGAGGCTGTGGGAGCTGAATACCCATAGGGTTCGTATACTCACGAATAAAATAACCAAGTACGAACAATCCAAACTATTAGACAAAATTCCAAGATTCGAAGTCCTAAAAACGATAATGTGTTAAAAATGGCGCTTTCTAAAAAATGGAAGACCCGACAACACAATCTGATTAAAAACACAGACCCTATTTCGTTTCGTTTTTTATAGTTCAAAATTCCGTTTTGCATGTCTTTACTACATTAGGATCTGGAAGACTTGTTATAGAACACGCATTCTTTGATGTGGGGGATTAGCCAATGAAACGGTCTGTTATAGCGAGGTCTTGGCGTTAGGTGCACATAGTTGCGGGTATCCCTCTAAAAACATGAACTCTGATTGGTTACTCAAATGTCTGACGTCATAGGGTCAAAAGCCGCTGGTATGACCCACTACAACCTCCCACAACAACTGGTCACACCTTCGTTTAGTAGAGGCCATCGGAAGAATAAACAAAATGAAACGAAATATAGATCTGTATTTTAGTTAGATTGACTAGCTGGTTTTAAAATGTTCATTATGTATTACAAATTACATATAAAGAGCCTATATTATAGTTCCACGGCATCAGTATCAATTGAAATGGGTCATAATTAAATCCAGTTCGTGTTTATAACGTGAAAGTTTACGGATAATAGAGACTTTTGGCAAGCGCAAATTCCTAGTACGTATCTCGTATCCGTATGGATTTTGTGTGTGACGTCATCAATGTGTGTGTATTTCTCATACGTGAAACGGCACACGGATACGGCAGCCCGTATCGAATAGTTTTTATACGGAGAAGTTCCGTATAACATTGTCGTCTTTTTGGACGCTGAAATGTTGTATCCAAGAACACGAAGGTGTATATTTGATGTGAATTTAACCATAATAAAGACTGGATTTTTAATCATTATTTTTGATGGGTTTTTCTCGGGAATTTTCATACTTTTCCCGCCTGTCTGTCTGCACGCTGGTTGATCGACGTGCTAGACTTAGGTAGATATGGGACCTTGAAAATCTGTAAATGATGTGATTCTATGAGAAAGGGGTATAAATGATAAATTAGTGAAACCGTAAATTGCTGTCGAGTCGAATCAAAGATTTTATTTAATAAGATCCGACATTAATTTTTTATAATAGCTCATGGGGGTGGTGATCTTGGTAGATATTTGCCATCATGCTGCACAGAACTAAGCTCAGCTCAGTGACGCATACGTACGCGACACAAAAATGTGCCAAAACTCTAAAACTACTCTGACGCAACGTGTCACGTATACGATACGGACACGTGATATGGATAGGGAAAATGCCACTTGCCAAAAGTCTCTAATACTTAAAGTTAAGATCCACCTAACCGCATTCAATCGAACATCTGGATTTTATTTTCTAGATATTAGAGTTTATGTTCCTTGGCAATAATCTTGATTATTCGAGTTCCTAATTCTTTTAGCATTTATTTTACTAGTAATAGTATTATTTTGTTGTTTGTTTTAAAGTTCCACTATCATATTTTTAAGTTATATTTTTAAAATGTATTAAAATAAAGCCCTAAAATAGATTGTACCTATAAACAGTCCTACCTTGTTAAAGAATAATCCTATTAATCCTATAATTCACTATTGCCAGTTGAGAAATTGGCAAAAATATCATTTTCTACTTCAAATTCAAACGTTTGAAGATGGCCGTCCATGGAGAGGAATGGGAAAACAAGGGGGGTAATTGTGTTACTATTTCCTCAATCAGCCTGTGTCAGCCTTTTTAATGCCTGCGAAATTCTGCCCATGATCGTATAGTCGTGAGTTTACAACCTTTTGAGCAAAAGACATAGAAATAATTATGTTTTGACTTTCTTAGAAAATCAATCTGATTAAAACACAGATCCAATTTCGTTTCGTTTTTTATAGTTCAAAATTTCGTTTTTACTTGTCTTCACTACTCTTGGATCTGGAGGACTTATTATTTAACTTGTTTTCTGTCTGAAATGAGGGGTCAGCCAATCAAATGGCCTGTCGAATCGACCGTTTGACCTTTTCATGTGTGGAACTGTGGGTAGATAAGTCTATACTAACACCAGCGGATAGAAAACAAAACAAAAGTAGATTTTAAAAAGCATGGCGGTCGCTAATTGGTTAATCGAGTGACTGACGTTATCGGGTCAAATGTCCCAAGCTTGATACCTGACGTCATAGAACGAGAGCTCACACTATATCTTGTTAGATCGGAGAACGCTAGATCGGCGACGGTCCTACGCATTTTAGCACATATGACGTCATATATAGATTGTGGGTTAGGGTTAGGGTAAGGGCTAGGACCTGTAGATTTGGTCAGAGTCCCGAGATATAAACAGGGCTAGCCCTAACCCTAACCCATGATCAAGCCTAACCCTTACCCTAACCCACAAATCACATATGACGTCACAATTTGCGTAGGACCGTCTCCGATCTAGCGTTCTCCTGTTAGATCTACATGAGTGTAGGCCATCGAAAGTATAAAAAACGAAACGAAATATAGATCTATATTTTAATTAGAATGTTAGAAAATATGAAATTGGAACTTTAATGGCGGGTCGTGTTTCTAGATTCATTAGTCTATTTTACATTCACCTTGTTATCCGACTTTTCATGTCATCTAAAGACAAGAAATGTCTCTACTGTCGTGAATGTATTAATCTTATCAAAAATTATGTTAGAAACATAAAATAATTGGGCTTTTTAATGACAATTACTAAACAATAAGTAAGGACACATTTATTAACAACATTACAGTAGCAATCATTTATATTTTTTCGAGGTTACTAAAAAAGGTTCCTGTCTTCTTCATAACGAGTGTGTAGAAAATAGGAATACCTGTTCACATAATGATAATGTCAGTAAGCAGTGTCGTATCTATGGGGCTGTGGATAGGGGGTGTCCCCTGATCGCCGCTTGAAGGAGGCGAGGTACTGACAATAATTGGCATCAGTAAAAGTAGTGAAGATGCAATCGTAAGTTTTATGTTGCGCCGTCATTTGTTATTACAGATTACTTGCATTTTGGAGCTGATTTTATGGTAATTGTTTCTGACGTAGGTGTCAGTTGTTTAGACAGGGACGCAATTCCAGTGCGCTATATGCGCAATTTTCTGCAAATACGCCATCATGGATATTGGATAATTGTATTTTTTTTTTCTTTGTGGGTGTCAACTTTCCTATCTGATTAAAATACAGTATTTCGCTTCGTTTTTTTTATACTTCCGATGGCTACACTTCATGAAGATTTGACCGATAGGTCACGTCAGAAATCACCGAGTGGCTTTTGACATCAGACATTTGATTAACAAATCGGCTTTGATGTTTATAGTGGATCACCAATAGTTCCGTACAACAAACGCCTAAAGCTCGCGGTTACAGACCGTTTCATTGGCTAATCCCTCCCACCATCCAGAACACGTCAATGATAACAACTCCTCCAGATCCTAGTGTAATAAAGACAAGTTAAACGAAATTTTGAACTATAAAAAAAGAAATGAAATATGATCCGTGGTTTAATCAGATTGTCAGTTTTCGATATTTTCTATTTGATAACAATACAATAAATATTATTATTATTATTATTATCTTTTCATTTATATAGCGCTACATTACATATCAAAAATGTTCCTAAGCGCTCCAATAGATTAATCATAACACTGTCCGAAAAGATGAGTTTTTAATTTACGCTTAAATATATAATATGAATTTGATTGTCTAATGGTTACAGGTAGTTTGGTCCAGAGTTTGGCAGAATTACGGGGGTATGAGAATTGGCCAACTCGTTTGTTGAATTTGGGGATGAAAAGGCGAGTTCTGTCATCGGCTGATCTCAGATTAGATCGCTGGTTGGAGTAAAATGTGTGAAGTTCTTTCAGATAGTGTTTGTAGTTTATAAAAGCCAACGATACCCATTTGAACATAGCAAACCGTTGAGATACTGCATGGTGTGTTTGTTTGTAGCTACGATTGGGGCTTAACCCGTCTCGGATAGGACGATGCCAGTCCTCTCTACGTCCATGTTCGTCCAAATTAAGCTGTAAATTGCAGTCTGCAATATGAAAATATCGCTCTACCCAAACCTCCTTTTTTCTTATTTTTCACCGTTATTCTTCTTTGCTTGCCAAAAGGAATCTGACACAAATTTAAAATAATTCAATTTTCAAGTAGAATTTGCGCGAGCACATCATCCGATCAGAGACCGTTTCTAAAGTAATTATTAGAATTGCTAAATGCTTTCAACGGACAGTTAATTTCGACAACAAATTATTTGCCTTTCATAGAGACGTATTTATTACGGTCGTTTTAAAGAGTAGACTATTTTTGCAAATTTATAACCGTGTGTAAAATAAAGTTGCTTGATCTCATTTGAAATTTTCCAGAGCATGCCCCGTGGCTCCAAGACCGCCAGTAAAATAAAGTTGCTTGGTCTCATTTGAAATTTTCCAGAGCATTCTCTTGGCTCCAAGACCGCCAGTAGTTCAGCTCTGAACGTCGGTCTCATTACACTCACCCTAGACAATGAGACCGACGTTCAGAGCTGAACTAGACCGCCAGTAATCATTTGCCTTATCTAAATTCAGCAAAAATAAGGACTTAAGATTGAAATCTTGCGGGTTAAAACAAAGAACGTGGGTTGGGCGCCACTTACAGTTTAGATGTTGGTTAACAATCTCAGGGGAAAAAAAGAAGGCGGTATAAATGGTCATACCTTTCGCAGGATTGATCGATTGCAATAATAATTGAATTAATGCGCATTTTTGGAAAGACTACTTTGGAATGCGTGTGATCTAAAAGTCTGTATTTGACTTTTTGGTCAACGATATAGAGTCGATTTAAATAAAATAGCACAAAACGGGTAATTGATGTAGGGGAGATAACTCCATAATTGTCCATGCCGGTTCGTCTGTTGCCTTTCATGCACGACTTTGAGCTTATTGATTTCTGATTATTGATAAAAATACATAAATAATTGATCTTAAAATATGCATTACTAACTTTCCAAACGATTCGACATTGACCGAACATTACGCAAAACAAAGAAGATAACCTGGTCAGCTTTTAGTTATTGTAACTAACCGCCTGACAGCTCACAATAGTAACATTTTTTCCTTCTGCAAATTCAATTCTAGCACTTCTTTTCTTTGAAATACTGTATTAGAATATAAATAGCTACGAAACAATAGAACAGTCTCGTCTGTAAATATAAGCTGTAAATATGTTACTTCTCAGGGACGGATCTAGGAATTTTGAAAAGAGGGGGCACGCCGCTGAGAGGGGGTTTGGGGAGGGTGTCCCCCTCCCCAAGAAAATTATCCGTCATTTCCTTGCACCTGTAGCCATTCCAAGAGCTATTTGGCTGACATTTTCGTCTAAGTAAACGTTCGGAAAGGACATATTTGGGTCTGAGAAAAGGCACTTTCGGCAGTAAAAAATGCACTGTCGAAAATTAGAGCAGGGGGGCGCCCGCCCCCCACTTGGAATCCCCCTCTGTCTATAACACGAAATTCATCCATCTCGTAGATTTATACCCATTTCATTTCTCCCGTTCTATACCACTGACAATCTTGAGAAAACTTTCTCGACCAACACCGGGACTGAACCTTGCACCTCCTGGTAAAGTCTAGCTTACAGCAACCCACCGTACGTACTACGGGGACTCTACATGTATGTTCGTGTTTGGCACGTAGAAGACCGTAGACTGTCTGAAGAGACTTTTGATCCTGCAAATGCAAAATTTTCACCTGGTTTCTTGCATCAGGTATGCGTTACCCTAGATTTACGAAAAGGGCGACGATCAGCAACTTTTTCGTCGCACTGGCCCAACGACGACCCGCGACTTTCACAACACGAGAGTGGCCGTAAAAAGTTGTCTAGTAAAATTTACTGTGGTTCGAAAGTTTTTCGACAAAGATTCAATAGCGCGATTTCTGAACACACAGGGCAAATGTAACGAAACCAACTTTCAGTGCTGAACTAACTATATATAACACAAGTTAAAATAAGATTCTTTCAAGCAACTTAACAAAGACATGTAAGTAGGGATATCTTTAATTGCATTTATAATATAATACATGTACACAGTATATTATTTATATAAGGTCTGACTCATGCACTGGAAAACTGGGACCATTTGTCTATTTAACTTCTCTATGATATAGGATTTAAATAAGTTTGTTGGATTAATTATGAATCGTAGAATGAGCAAGATCTCGTCATTTTTTTGTATTAAATTTTAAAAAAGAAACCTTCTAAAGATGGAGAATATTGTGTTGGTGGTAGAATTGAGCTGAATTGCCGATTTCTCAAGCAGTAAAACAAACCTCACGTAGCTAGCTGATTTATCTGACAGGCTGAACAGCATCATGCTAAATGAACTTAAATGTATTATCTGAAAACACCTATCTAATTCATATGTAAAGATCGGAGTTCATGCATCCATTTCGAACGTAAAGGGTGTGACAGGTCCATGTGGGAATCACAAGCACCATGAGGTCATCTATTTCAGAAAACTTTAAGGTAGAGCAGGTATAATTAATATGTTATCTGACATCAACTCCCTTTGGACCAACAGAGTTAATCCAAAATGCTCTTCATTTAGTAATTCAACCAATGGAGTTAATTCAAAATGCTATTCATTCAGAAATTAAAGGTTTCTCTTATACTGATTGATGCACAAATAACATATGGGACATGTCCTTCCCTTTTTTGAAAACAAAATGGTAATGGTGATCTTGCTAAACTTATTTTGGAATTGCTATTGTTTGAATCTCAGGCATGCTAATATGTATAAGTGTTTATACAACATTTGAATCCAAAATAAAGAATTGAAATGGTCAGATTTTTAGCCGTTACATAATGTATCTTTAATGTACGAGTTGTCCATGAACCAAAGACCGTGGCTAGCTATATACCTCCCCGCCTCTCCTGTGGATGACAGTAAAATTAAAAGTCAAGAACCTGTTACCTGTATTTATAAAGTCTTTGTAACTAGTATATATAGCATACACATAATATTCAATACTTCAGTTGAGAACCTCGTATTTACACTTATACCCTGACACATTATATCATCATATTATAATATATTTATGGTGCCTTTAATACCTACTTTTAATATATATCAAATCACCTGTTTAAGATGATGACTCCATGTCAATTTGTGCAACTTTTTTTACTATATTTTACCGAACGAAACACTAAAATATGATTTATAAAGTTATGTCAATTATGCCTAGAAACCATTCCTATTTCATTTGTTACAAATACATGTACTATGTTTTCAGATGTACTTAAATAAATTAATAATAATTATCTATATATCCTTCTTAAAAAGGTTACTACATGTATATCTAAGTATCTTTATAATAGAGCACAATCGGATTGAACTACAAATCTAAATTTCGTTTGGTTTTTTCATACTTTTGATGACCTACACTACATGAAGATCTGACAAGTTGTACTGGAAGGTTGTGTCAGGGGTCGTACGAGCGGCTTTTGACTTATCAATTGATTTATCAATCAGGATTGACATTTCTAGTGGTTTACCCACAGTTCCGTGCTTCAAAAGGCCTACAACTCACCGTAACAGAATGTTTCATTGGCTAATCCCTCACGTCATCCAAAACACGTGAATAACAACTCTTCCAGATCCTAGTGTAGTAAAGACGAGTAAAACAAAATATTGAACTATAAAAACGAAACGAAATTGGATCTGCGTTTTAATAGGATTGAATAGAACATTCATATCTATGGACTTGTATGGAGTCATCTGGGGGAAGAGTCACCACACCCACCCATGCCATAAAGACATCACATATTCTTTAAACACATTTACACATTATAGAGCTGATTATATTTACAGTAAAGATAGGTTGTCAGCCAACAAAGCATACACCCACACCAAATAAACCGTCTGAGCAGTGTATAAAGGCTGTCATATTTTTATTGTAGGTAATAGGACCATTTATAAGAAACTAAAATTTTATCAAAGGCAAAAAAAGCACTATCCGATAATTTGCTAGTCTTCTAGTTCTTCCTAATGCTAACATAAACATAACCTGTCCCTTTCAGCTGTTTCAACTATCAGAAAAAGTCTATTGAACAGACTTCATGTCCATAAGACAATAACTTCACCCCCAGAACATCCCCAAGGACCACAACTCCGACAAAAAATATCAGAAATCTCTGAAAACAAATAGCTATCTTCATCTCATGAATATAAACAAGGTGTATAAGCAATTGTGGATGACAGATTGAGGACAGACGGGGGTAACAACAATATACTACCACATTTTGATGTGGGTGAATATAAATGATTAATTTATTTTATCAGATGGAAAAAGTACAGAACTCCATTATTTTATCGGATGGGACAGCTACAGAACTCCATTATTTCCATAAATTCAAATTAATTAATTTAGAATAAAGATTATAAGTTGAGTGTAATAAAACATTCATTTTCCAAAAGAGACACAAAAAAGACAGTTAAATGGATTATTTAACATATATATATATTCATATATCACATTATTAACAAACCAATCAAATCGCTTGTTCCAAACATATCAACCAATCATTTGACATGTTACACACAATTATGGCTAGTTGGATTTAATTATTAGCCAATAAAATAATGTCTTTCATATTCTATGCAGCTGAATAATATTGCAAATTTAGAAGTAAAATATGAAGATTTTCAACATTATCCACTGAATGGAATATCAAATAGTTCAAACATGATTCTTAGATTCCTAGAAATAGCTTCTCATCATTTTAAACATCGTTCAAAATAAACGGATCCTATGTGACCTCCACGCATTGACTTAGAAACATTCTGTTCAAATAATCTACGGTTAGATTGAAGGACTTCAGCAGCTTCTCTGTTCAACGGATCTTCAGGATTTGGTTCCTAGAGGAAAAAAAAAAAAAATTTTAAAATAAGATGGATGAGTAATCTGATTAAAACACAATTCCTATTTCTTTTCGTTTTTTATAGTTCAAAATTTTGTTTTACTTGTCTTCAAAACACTACAAATGTCAATGCTGATTGATTAATCAATGTCTGATGTCATAAGGTCAAAAGCCACTCATATGACATCTTACACTACTACTGGTCAGATCTTCATGTAGTGATACGATTAAAAGTATAAAAAAAATGAAATGAAATATAGATCTGTATTTTTTAATCAGATTGATGGATGACTTGAAAGTTTACTTCTACTGGTTGAATTAATGTACTTCTTGCAAATAAAATGAGATTTAACGTCCTACTCTTCTGCACCAACTGGGCTAATGAAGATAGGCATACACCCCACAGACAGCTATCATGGATACTTTGCCCGTACAGCAATCCTACTACCTACTCTTATTTTAAATTCCAACTGTTAAAGTTGCATTATGGGAGATAAGATAAAGAGATGGCAGTTCTAACTATAATAGTTAAAAACTAGATAGTGTAAAGGTAATTTGATTGAAAATTTCAGTCAAATTGATCCACTATTAGCCGAGAAAAAAGCGTTTGAAATATTCACATAGCCTCAGTCATCATTACTCAAATCATTAATATAAACAGCATAGTCTCGATTATCCACTTGATTGATTTAATTATCAACGACCATTAAGCAGCATAAACGAATTTAATCCGCCAACATCGAAGGCTAGCCTTGCCATCAAGAGTTTATTATGGTCTGGATATGTTAATTAATGTCTAATTGATTATTTAGATAACATTTCAGGCCTAAAGAAAGACCTGTAATAAGCAGATTTTGCTCCTACATAATGCTATTTTAAGGGTTCTTTGACCAGAACTGGCGCACCAAAATAACGATAAAAAAACAATCAACGCATACATCTTGTCAAAACTACAAACACAGATAACTTAGTTCAGTATGAAGTAATTAGACTAAATTTCAATATATTCATTTTGCACTATCTATTTTGGAACTATTACAGTAAGTACAGCCAGATCTTTTTCTAAATCTTGCATAATGTATCCTTAATCAATCTTTTGTAATTTTGTTTTCTTCCTTCAAGGAAACAATTTTGAGGAAAATATAACAAGCTTCTTGTTGTTTTGTCTGATAAGGACAAATCATTCTGTATACAAGATAAGACATTAGTTTGAAGTCTTGCCCTATATGAACCCCAAATCATCACCATCAATAATTCATACAACTAATTGCTATGGAAAAAAAAATTGTGAACATGCCATAAAAATAATAAGACTGGTTGATGAGATATGCTTTGGAAACAAAAGCAGGAATGGACAGGCAGAGCTCCATTCAATAACCATCCCTTAACTGGGACTTTAAAACAGGTAAGGGTACAGCTAAGATAAAATGGATAAGAGCATGGCTGCTAAAATAAACTTGTTGAGTGCATAGTTAAGATAAATCAGAGAAGGACATGGCTAAGATAAATCAGAGAAAGACATAGCTAAGATAATTCAGAGAAGGGCATGGCTAAGATAAATCGGAGAAAGGCATGGCTAAGATAAATCGGAGAAGGGCATGGCTAAGATAATTGACTTACCAAGAATAAATACTGTAAACCATAAACAATAGAATTAATAGTAAGAACCGGTTTCCAATCTTCTCTGCAAAAAACAAAAATAGGTTGCCAGGCAACGAAACATACGCCCACACAGCAGCCAAATCGTCCGGGCTGTCAACAAGAGTTGTCGCATATTAAAGAAATATCAGAAAATCATTAGAATTTGTTTGGTTTTTATAATCAAACGTTTTTTTTTTAAATCAGATAATAATTGTGACCTCCAGAGGGACCACAAGCTAAAAAGGGTGATTTTTCGTACAATCAGGGGACATAATTCAGGAAGTAATGACCCGATGGGCGCGAATATCGAAAGGAACCAAGATCTTTGGGTTATAAACATACATGTCAAGTTTCATCAAAATCGATTCAAAATTGTGACCTCTACAAGGTCAACAACCTTGATATAACATATTTTCACACTATTCGCGTACAAATGACGGCCTTTTTTTCCGTCAATTTTGGTCCAATTTTCACGAAATTTGAACTCAACCTTCATAACCATGGAACGGTGATTTAATCAAACGGTTTTTTAAATCCGATAACAATTTTGACCTCAAGAGGGACCACAAGCCAAAAAGGGCAATTTTTCGGACAGTCAGGGGCCATAATTCAGGAATTTACGATCCGATGGGCGCAAATATCGCAAGGAACCAAGATCTTTGGGTTATAAACATACATGTCAAGTTTCATCAAAATCGGTTCAAAATTGTGACCTCCATAGGGTCCACAACCTTGATATATCACATATATCACAACGGCGGCCATTTTGTCCGTCAATTCTAGTCCGATTTTCACGTAATTCAAACTCTCTCTTCATTACCATGTAACGGTGATATAGTCAAACGTTTTTTTAAATCGAATAATAATTTTGACCTCCAGAGGGACCACAAGCTAAAAAGGGCAATTTTTCGGACAATCAGGGGCCATAATTCAGGAAGTTACGATCCGATGGGCGCAAATATCGAAAGGAACCACGATCTTTCGGTTATAAACATACATGTCAAGTTTCATCCAAATCAGTTCAAATTTGTGACCTCTATAAGGTCCACAACCTTGATATAACATATTTTCACACTATTCGCGTACAAATGGCGGCCATTTTGTCCGTCAATTTTGGTCCGATTTTGACGAAATTCGAACTCAACCTTCATAACCATGGAACGGTGATATAATCAAACGTTTTTTTAAATCGGATAACAATTTTGACCTCCAGAGGGACCACAAGCTAAAAAGGACGATTTTTCGGACAATCAGGGGCCATAATTCAGGAAGTTACGATCCGATTGGCGCAAATATCGAAAGGAACCAAGATCTTTGGGTTATAAACATGCATTTCAAGTTTCATCCAAATCGGTTCAAAATTGTGACCTCTACACTGTTCACAACCTTGATATAACATATTTTCACACTATTCGCGTACAAATGGCAGCCATTTTGTCCGTCAATTTTGGTCCGATTTTGACGAAATTCGAACTCAACCTTCATAACCATGGAACGGTGATATAATCAAACGGTTTTTTAAATCGGATAACAATTTTGACCTCCAGAGGGACCACAAGCTAAAAAGGGCGATTTTTCGGACAATCAGGGGCCATAATTCAGGAAGTTACGATCCAATTGGCGCAAATATCGAAAGGAACCAAGATCTTTGGTTTATAAACATGCATTTCAAGTTTCATCCAAATCGGTTCAAAATTGTGACCTCTACACTGTTCACAAGCTAAAAAACGTGATTTTTCGTACAATCAGGGGCCATAACCCATGAAGTTACGGTCCGATACATGCCAATATCGAAAGGAACCGAGATCTTAGGGTGATAAACCTATATTTTAAGTTTCATTGAAATCGGATAAAAATTGTGACCTGTAGACTGTTCACAAACAATTGTGGACGGACGGACGGACGTCCGGACGGACGGACGGACGGACGGACGAACAGGGGCGACGACAATATACGTCCACATGAAAATGTGGGCGTATAAAAATGTACATTTTTAAAAATGTATGAAAAATGATTTAGAAACTGTTAATTCGAATTGAATCAAATAATCTCATAACATTATATATATATATATCAAATAGCTCAGAATATTTAAAAAATCAAGTCCACATTTAATGTGATGTGAAGATAATGGCACTGGAATTCATAAGCAGGATACATATATTTTTGTGATGCCCACATTTAATGTGACGTGAACATTATGACTTTGGAATTTACAAGCAGGATACATATATTTTTGAGGTCCCCAGTGTGCCTGCTTTTTTGACAACTTTAGAATCCTCTGATTATCTGTCATTTCAATCCTTCCAAATTACCTGAGAATATTAAGGCAGACATTTCCTTCCAAATCTATATTAGGATGATACACCATTGTTTCACATTTTACTTTTGGGGGATCGTGAGGATATCCTTGGCCAACTTTAAAACTGAAAACAAAACGGCCACCTCGATAGAACCCCTGAAAATATAAGTTTCTCTTAATTATCATCATCCCAATTTTACAAAAGTTTCAACAAAGATTTGCTACATGTATCTCTGAACTCGAGAATCATGTCGTGTTAGGTGTTCTACTAGAAAGAGTAATCATGATCTATTTTACTATCGGCACTCACCTCTCCTTATAACTAATTACTCTCACAATTAGCTTGATATTAGGTTTAGAAAAGCAGAAGCTACTGGGTAATTTTTGTCTTAAGTTTTCAGTACCAAGATGCATCTACATACAGTAGCTCTGTGATATTTTCATAAACAATATTTTTTTGGGGAAAAAATCTTTAACTATGTTTAATTTAGGTTGCACAATGCGATACAGGTAGATGAGCACCAGATGTGTGTAATAAATAATAATAGAAATAAAGATAGGTTGCCAGGAAATGAAACTGATACTTACAGCATTTAAATTGTCCGAGCAGTCAATTTGAGCATGTAAAAACTTAAAATTAAGGTTTTTGTGTAGAATGAGACGCTGAATATTTTGTAAGTATACTGAATGCTCTACAAGCAATTCAATGTGTGTATGTTTCTCTTAATTAAATTTTGTTTTTTGATTAATACTTACCTCATCAGGAGAAATAATCAGTTTAAAGCTTAGTAGGTCATCAGGATCAGGAAAGTTAACATCACATGTTTTAGGTAAATTCAATTCATTGATATCTACAAGAGAATAGATTAAATTTTTTTTAGAAATTTTGAAGTTGTAATTGCAAACTCTAGTTGTCGTAGTTGAACTCTTTAAGTTTACACATAAAAGAGTAAATGAAATATGGTTTAACATCCTACTATTCTGCTTTTGCAACAAAAGGAATACCATAATGAGCAAGGCTATGCTTATTTCATATTAGTAACTTGACGCTGTGCCATAGGAGGGTCACCACTGAGTCACCAAAATTCTTTAGCAGCTGATGGTGAATGAGCTGTTTCACGTTAATGCTGTTGGGAGGGGCGTGGGTGGATTGGGTTCAATATTTTGTAATATATATCTGTATTTTAAAAATTCAGTACAACAAGGACACATTCATTTATCTTTGATTTAACCACTGCAAAAGCAAGACCACATTGCATCCCAGAGTAGTATCATATTAAAGTCCCAATAACACTTTTGCTGTAACTGAATAATATGTCCCAATCTCCATTCTGGTCAACAAATCGTATTATTTTAGAATATTCAAATTAAATGATGCTATAAATTTTATCTTAACACACCTATTTTAAAAAATTGGAAAAATTTAACCAATTGATTTGAAAAGTCTAACGTAAACCTTTTCAAATGTGACTTGGATTTTAAAATATTTTCGAACCCTCTGGACAAGTAAAATATGTTGTAATGGATAATTTACACAACAGGTAGGAGACTTAAACATCTAGTACTTAGAATAAGGGTATTATTTATTTTCTGGAGCTACCAAGCCACCAAGAATGTTATTGTCCCTTTAATAGTAGTATGACTATAGCCTTTGCTGTTGTAACTTTTCATTATGATTATGTAATAATTAAATAATGTAATTTAATATGTATTACATGTACAGTAAAAAGGGAGGGGTGGGGGTATTGCCGACAACAGTTCTGGCTAGATGTAAAATTCCATTGGATACCGAAACTTTGATAAATTGACAGAGAAAAGCCATGAAATTGAAAAGCTTAAATTAGTCATACTGACATATATACCCATTCTGCCAATTCTACTTTCTGGGTATTCCTTCTTAAAAACTGTTTTTATTATTACCTTTCTGTATTCTAAGCTGTGCTGCAGACGACTTTTTACCTCTTTCTGGTGCGGATTCACCATCCTTCTTTTGTTGTTTTAAAGAAAATAATTTAATCATTCTGTTGTTTTAGCAAAATTGTTGAATTTTTTGTTTATTTATGACAAATTTATGATTAGATTGAACGAACAAATAACATTACGACGCACAGCTTCAAACCGGAAGTCAGACGCACAGACAATTTCATTCAGAACAGAATATTTATTTTCGTATCGAAAGGAAATCAAAACCCTTTTCACTGGTTCCAGTCTAATTGAGTAATGCCATTGGCGTATCTTTGTTTTATAAAAACACTTTATGTAATATGTAACAAAAAAGAAAAGCCTAGGAAACAATGTTTTCTTTCCTTTGAAATATTTTCGTATAAAACCATTAGCTTTACTTGACAACATCGGCTGATGGAAACGTGATCAACTAAATAAAACTTTGATCTTTATTTATCAAAATATTGGGTTGGTATAAACATCTATCGTAATTTCACCACGACTATTTGTTCTTCTGGCATTGTTTTCCTTTGGATTTTTCATTCGTGAATAAATTGACGCCGTAGAAGTGACAATAACAACCTGTTGCTTCTACAATATTCTAAAAAAAAAAAAATATTTTCTTTTAACACGTTACACATTTGATTGGCATGATGAATTATTTCATTCCAGACATTTGTCACATTTTGACAACCACATCTTGTGATAGAAGTAAAGTTCATCTCCGTTCTTTTGAAGTCAAAACAATTTCAACTTAGTAGACCATTAATTATTATATACCGGTAACAGAATGATTTTGAAACAATTAATTGATCATCTGTTCGATAAATTGTATTCACAAAGATGTGAATGATTGAATGAACAGATCACTGCTTGAGACTGAGACTAGAATAAATAATATAGAACGAAGCACAAAAGCATAGCGCAAAGCGCAGTGCTTGAGCAAAGCAAAGTGCTCTTTTCCGGTAACACAGTAGTTCAGCTCTGAACGTCGGTCTCATTACACTCACCCTGACCGTTCAGGGACTGGCCTATTAAATCAATGTCGAAAATAATTTGAACCCCAGTCGATTTTACTGGGCTACTTTTCACTGCGAAACATCGGAGTGTCAATCCGTTTTGACGTCTGTACAATGTAAAGGAACATCTTAGTGACAAAATAAGACCTTGCTTACCTCGCTAGACTCAGTATGAGCGAAACAACACGCTGTTTAAAATACGTCCCCTCCTATCAATCTGTCCTTTCGCCACCATGACACAGCGTGTTGTGATGCACATACTGACTCTAGCGAAATGAACAAGGTCTTATTTTCTCACTGAGATGTTCCTTTACACTGTACACGCGTCCACACGGAGTGACACCCATCGTTTAGCAGTGAAAAGTTGCCCAGTAAAATTGGGGGTCAAATTATTTTCGACATTGATTGAATGGGCCAGTCCCTGAACGTTCAGGGTGAGTGTAATGAGACCGACGTTCAGAGCTGAACTAGTAACACAGGAGCGTAAGTAAAAATGTCACCCACAGACTGTTGATTATTAAAAAAATCAGACCGGAACCTGATACACTGGGCAACTTACAGCGCATGTCAACTTACCAAATCACGCCCAAGCGAGATTACGTACCAATTATACTCTCTACAAATAGTTTCTTGGATTTAGACCCAATTAATTTTGAAATTCAATAGTTTTGACCACGACGTTATGATAGAATCTAATCGAAATACTATGTAAATTGTATGTATAAAATGGCCATCTTTACATATTAAATTCTATTGCCTATATCAAGCAGGGATCTGCAGTTCCTCAGTGAGTAAGATGTTGGCTTGGTGATCTGCAGGTTGAGTCCCTTATTAATTGATCCCGGTGTTGGCCGAGAAAAATTTTTGGTTACCCCTTTTTATTGGTGCAGGATGGAGGGTCTGGCAAGGGCCAATGTATGGTCTTTCGGATTGGATGAAAGAAACTAAGGTCATGTGTACACATTGTCGTGCACGAAAAAGAACCCTTCCCTCATAGCACACTTTATGACATGTACCCATCCAGATTCGGGTTTCCAGTCATTAGGTCATTAAACCTCATTGCATTTCATTCAAATTTCTTTATCAAGCAATGATAAGATATAATTGATATCTCTTAGACAACGATATCTGATTAGACATTGATATCTGATTAGACATCGATATCTCAGTAGACATTGTTACCTAGCTATTGTTTTATATGCATACATATCGTGTTATGGATAGATTTCAGTAGTAAAAGCATTTGAAAAGATAAAACAAGTAAAGTTGCAGGTGATTTTATTGGGCATTAAGTGATGGAAACAAGCAAAGGACAGTGGGAGACTCAAAACCGAGTCTAGGCTAATCGTATAGCTTGTTCATATGTGAAAGTGCTGCAAACTGTTTGATAGATATGGCATATTGGTTTCTGTGAAGTGACGTAATCGGTTCTATTTATACATTTATACAGGGCTTCCACTTCAAAATTTCCAAAGCCATTCAATTTTCACAGAGAGAAAATTGTATGTTTTTTGGCGCATAATTAGAAGCCATAAAACAACCTGATATTGAAATTTTGATGGGGTTTAACTAATTGGGTCAAGGACAGTCACACCAAAATTCAATCTTGCATTGGCATATTTCTTGCACCCCACCCTGATAAATAATGGCTCTGTGAGTAAGGTGCATACTCACCAGCTGGGATGTCCAAAGGATATTTAAGCATGGCATCTTCTGTGCTGCATATTGGATGTGATGAAAATTTGAGGTGCCATGTACACGCTGTCTGGGCCAGATTTTCCTCTAATGTCACATGTTATTAGTCCATTTGGTACTCGAAAGTAAGGGGGGGGGTGAGGTGAAGATTGTTGATATTATTAAGACTATGCGTGTCATTTGCATTTTTTGGATAATCCATGCCGTATTGTACTCAAATTGATCAAGTCCAATTAAGAATGCTGAAAGATTTATTTGTGGCCTGATTTAATCAGTTTAGAAATAACAGAGGCCTAACAACAGACTATATCCCATATAAATATTCTGTACGTATAAAGATAGCAGAATGTTGACAAATTTTCAATTTATCGACCCTCTCTAAATACTGAAATAACTGTTATTCCTTAGCGATATGGCTTTCAAATATATTATAGGCCTAGTTAGCAAGGAATTATTTCAATTCCTCGAATGATGTTCAGTGAATTAAAATAAAAGAAAAGAATACATAGTTTGAAGCATGGGTTCGATGTCTGTCGTATATATGCCGGTCATGACCGACAGCTGTGGAAAATGACAGAAAATAGATCTTACCAATTGGTCATTTGGCATGCCAGAAAAATAGCTGATTTTTGAAAAAAAAAAGAAAAGATTTTCACACTTGGCTATGGTCTACCTTTGCTATGTAACTATTAGATTCTACAGCCTGTACACAATAATGCATGTATGTTGAAGCCACATAATTGCATAATAGAGTTGTATACATAGTTTTCAATAGATTATTCTGAGTGTTGTCTTGGGTCCTAGTTAAGTAGATTTATGAAAAATTGTGTATTCCACTTCAGTGCTATTTATAGCAATATTCATACATGTAATTCCTGTGTCATTAAAATATCATGCATATTTTTACTCTTATTATGCACCACTAATAGTTCTAGGGGGTGCTAGTGTCGCTAACTGTGATATTAGGTATTAGTTATTCATTAACAGGATTTAAGTCACAATTCTGTGGCATGTAATGCCATTACTTTCTTAAGAGATTTTCTAAAACCAAAAATTATAAGACATGCGCTGATTCAAAGTTACATATATTGGATTGCTACTAAAATTTCCATCATAGCACACTATAGCGTATGGCCGTCTTCCATTAGCCCAGGTTAGGTGGAGAAGAGTAGGACGTTAAACTCCATTTCATTTCATTGTAATAGTCTTTAAACAAGAACGTTTTTAACGATTTAAAGGAGTCATATTTGTGAGTCTGTGAATAATATTTATTATAAGCCTTACTTATATTTCATTTCTTATTCCAGTAGAGTATATAAACTTTTGTCTACATCATGCTGACAAAGTGAATTCACTCTCTATGCGACCATAGATAAGAAATAGGAAGATTTTATTTTTTTTTTTTTAATCTTTAATCTTACTTTAGATGTCATTTAAAGAATTCATACGGGACTAAAACAGACATATGAATAATTTATTTCTGACTGAAGTTTTTTTTTGTTGATGTCTATTTTATGGATTAATGTGTTATATTAGTTCTACTTATGTAAAGCACCTGAGAACAGATCGCTGAACTGTCAACGCTTATAGATACATGTAAATTATTATTACATTTTATTTCAATATTGAGAGTTTAAAGGCTCTTTTTAATTAGAGTGACAGACTCCTACAAACCCTTATCGTATCTCTGTATAACCATATGAAACTCTGCATCCCTTTTCGTTTTACAAGTGGACTAGGCCACAAGTCCCCACGACTTAAAGATATAATATGTGAGATATGATAAAGAGCTGACAGATACTGTATTCATCTCTCTCAGTATAATAGTGTAGCACTTAAATCATGCATAGCGTCCTTTAATTTGTATTTTATTAACAGAATACAATTTTTATGGGGCATTCACTGTTTTTTTTCTAAAGCTCGATGTATTGACAGTTAGATCAATCTCCTTTTTTTAAGTGTGATAACGATAAGAGGATACTGTGTCGAGACGTCATGTTTTTAGAATAAAACCAGTGATTATTTCCCTTAAAAATTGTGTTCTGTTACTGTAATATGTTTCCTAATCCCTAAATGTCACTTAGGCCTAGATAGTAGGTATTTTTATTTTATGGTTGTTTTTTTCTATATTTTTTTCAGATTGGTACAAACCGTACTAAAAATAAACTGTAGAGTATTTTTCTATGTAAAATTAAAAGTAGATTTAGTTGTTCGGTAGTGTAGATATAAATGGCTTCCGTACAACGTGACCAATCAAATGGAGGCACACATCTTCATCAGATTCACTCAGCTACGGCTCATGACTGGGAAGAAGACAAAAGAAAACAGAATGATTTTTGGGATGATGGAACAATGTCTTTTTTCTGGTAAGTATAATAATAGTTTTTAATAAATAGAATTTAAAAACAATTAATTTAAAGCTCTAAGACCTGTAGACATTTGGCGACAAAAGCTCTACAGGAAAATTGACAATTAAAGAGGGCCAAATACTCAATGAATTAAACACTCATTAACAAAATTGAATAGCCAGCTTTAAGCTTGACACAAGTACAAATTAAATGATTTTTTTGTGATTTTAAATGATTTTTTACAAATTTTTAAACAAAGTTTTGATATTGATATGAATGTAGAAGAAAGTGATTGTTGTTTCTGGTTGACTGAGAAACAAGATGAGTTTCTATGTTTTTTATAACCTATGATTTATTATTAATATTTGTGATCTATTCCCAAGAGAGAGATAAGACGATTGTAGTCATCGATTCATGATATATGACAATTTAGAGCAAACATATGAGTGGGCGTTGTCTTTTTTTTTTGTTATTGATTTTTTTTTAAAATTTCATAAGAGTTTTATGGTGAAAGATTTTAATACTGTAATGATAGTGGTTGGTACGTGTTGTGATACATCCTGTTTATGTATGTTATGTGACCTTCTGTTGATTTATCTATACTATGTCTACCTGCATGTGGAAAGTAACAGGTGTTAATCGGGGAGCTAAATCTTAGAAATTTACGTCGGGCACGGGTGTACATTTTAAAGAGCTTAGTCTCTATTCTTTGGAACATAAAGTCTACAAAAGTGGATCAAAAAGCACATGTTAATAGGATCTGGGTGTATTTCAGCTGATTTACATTTTTATATGCCCAAATGTGGTCGTGTATTGATGTCACCTTTGTCCGTCCATCATGTTGGTGGTTGGATGGCCGAATGGTTAGCATGTGCGTACTGTATCATAAAGCCTGTCATTGAGTCAACTGGCGTGGTTTCGAATCTCCGGTTATACGTGACAAGGAATATGGTCGTCTGTCCAACCTCTTTGGTTTCCTCCGGGTCTGCAAGTTTCCTCCCACTGCTAAAGACCACTACGCTTAAGCGAATTATATGTTAGTCCTGAAATGACCTAGTTTGTTTAGCGTGGACGTTAAGTTTGGCATTTCACATACACACTATGTACATTTGTCTTGTTCATCAAAACCTCTCGTACAAATAGTGACACAACGTTTGCGATTATTCATTGTGTCTTAAACTTAAACATTAGATATCGGGATAAGATTGAGTTAGAGCTTTACACCTTTTAACTTTAAAATGATTTTTAGAAAGTTTAAATTTTACAATGTTTTGTACTGTGGCAAAGTAAACGTTATATTACCCCAATGTATGAGAACAGGTATAGAATTAGAAATGTTTTAAATTAGTACCTGACGTTTAACATTTTCTCAGATGTTTATTAATAATATAAGAAAAATGCAGAAGAAGGCAAATCAGTTTGTAATCTGCACTTTCAGCAACGTTGTTATTATCTTTCCTGCAGGAGGAAACCAGAGTACCCTGAGTAAGCTCTTACGACTAGCCCCTGGATTCATTCACTTCTGATATGTACATTTGTTTGTTGATTTCTGCGATTTGTTCTGTGTAATTGTGTTTGGTGCCGTCTCAATGCACTTACTAAATTAGGAGATGCACATAGGCTCAAAACCATGACCTCATGCATAGATAACCGACCAATTAGAACTTGAAGCGCAGCACTCGAGACCACTATGCAAACTCAGTCCTCCTCTAAGTCTAAGCTACATCTGACAACCTGCCTTTGATAGTAATGTCATCTCTGACAGTATGTATCGTTGATTGGTTTTACTTCATTGTTTTATCATTTATATAAATAATAGAATAAGTATATTGATTTTGAGATTTTATTACAATATGATATCTATATTCAAGCTTTGCTTATCTAGACGCCATGCAGTATGCTATGAGGGACATTTTGCTGTGCTTTCGTTGTTTCTTCATTGAATTCCAACTGTAAAGATTTCTTTTATGTACACTACAACGGATAAACAGATGGACATTTTTTTTTACATGCACTACAACGAATAAACAGATGGACATTTTTTTTACGTGCACTACAACGAATAAACAGATGGACATTTTTTTTACGTCCAATGCAATCGACTAATAATACTTTGACTGAATCCTTCATGTTTAATGATTTGTTTGTTTTTCAGGAGAGCTCACACAATATCTGTATTGGTTGTTTTTTCTTGTATGTTATTCTATGTTGCGTTTTTTGAAGATGTTGTGGATGACGCTGATTATAATACCAAAAGGTATGTTATTTCTTATTTCATCCCCGGGTTAGTAAAATGAAGTGGTGTTGGTTGGCTAAATGAGCCACGGCATGTACTTTAGATCATAAGGTCTGTCATTAAGTCAAAGTGATGAATATTTAAATAAAGCCACTGATTCCCTCACAAACCACAGTACAGTAGAACTTGTATTAAGCAAGCACCCAAGGGAAATTCAAAAATGCTTGCTTAATGGAGGTGCTCTTTGACTAGAGGTATCCAATATTGCCCCAACCCCTCCCACAAAAAATAAAGATATAAATTGCATATATTGTTTTATTCATGTAGTATAACAATAACAATACATGTACTTTTTATCTAGTTGTGAATTAAAAGTAGTCGCGTATACGTGTTTGTTTAGTAATACTGGGTCTCTGGCCTCCAATATTTCTTTTACTTTCATCATACTCATAGCGTCTAAAAGCGTTTCAAAATGCCGTGAATTTGAGAATTTCCCACCCCAACTATTTTAGCGATTACGCGACCACTTAATAAAATCTCGGCGCTTTTTGTGCTGACATAAATTAATTACACTTGGGTGCATTGGGAGCGAACATCAATACTTGCATCGATAAATTTGAGCGTCGTTGAATCTTGCGCCGAACGAAAATTCTTTACTCAAATCTCGAACATAACTTCTGTAAACTTGTCATTTTGTACCAACCTTCGATACTACTTTCTACCATTGTGATGCATTCGATAATATTTATCCATTTTTGTGAAGCAAATCGATGAATTAATTTTATTTTATCAAAAAAGCACATCAACAAAAAATCCATCGCTGATTTTATCACCGATTTACAGGGGGTGTAACTCTGTATGTAATATTATAGGGGGCGCTAAAAAGTCTAACAACAAAGTTGCAATGGAAAAAATATCGGTACTTTCATTTTATTCAATCAGTATCAAATAATGTTCCGTTAAGTGTTAATAAAACAAAAGATTAATTAACAGATAATCCCGGGTTGATTGTTATTTTTACATTTCTTTTTACCTGATCAGTGGGGGTCCAGTTAATTAACTACTACTCACGGGATTAGCGAGAGTGTTTCAAAGAAAGAACGACAAGATGGTATCATTCAACAATGGCCGTTGAATGGGCGATGTTTTGTTAGAGGAGTGACCGTTGAAACAGTAGAATTTTTACGGAGGGAATTAATCGTGGTGCCCGTTGCACGCGTTGAACAGGTGCGTGTTTAGTAGAGGTTAAATTACTTAAAAATCGGTCGGGGGGATTTTTTGGTGCTCGTTGAAGCAAGTGTTCGCTGATTAGGAGTGCACGCCCGAGCAAGTTCTACTGTATTGTGAAAGTTGAATCTCTAAAATGGCCGAATAGCTTACGTGTCCGTGTTGCATCATGAGGTCTGTCACTGAGTTAAAGGGCATGGTTTCTATTAACTGCTTGTACGTGACAAGGACCCGAGTAACTTTTCCTGTCCAACCTCAAGGATTTTCTGTGGATTCTCCAGTTTCCTCCCATTCAGCAAAAAAATCAGCCGTTTTGCCTATTTGGACAAAGCTGGACAAAGCTCACGGGAGGTGCAACACTCTCCCTAAAAAAAAAAAACGGTTGTGGGCCTCTGGATGTGGTTGGATTTTATCATTTAGGAACAAACTACTAAGAAGAGGCATTGCAACCCTCACAAAGAATATATGTAATCATTTTGAATAATTCCCCACTTGAATATAAGGTCAAAGTTCATTAATATATTTTTGTCTGCTTTCTTACAGAGGCTTATTGTCTGTTATTTTCGCCTTCTTATTATTTGGTGTAACCCAGACACCTGATGGAGTGTTTGTACGCCCGCATCCAGCTTTCTGGCGACTTGTATTGTGCCTCAGTATTGTTTATGAACTTGCCTTAGTTTTTCTGCTATTTCAGGTGAGTTTTATATGTTTACTTTATTTGAAATGGATTTAGAAAATGTTTACTTTATTTGAAATGGTTTTAGAAATTTTTTAATAAGACTTGAAGGTTGAGCAGGAATTAAACTGTTTCAACGATATTAAGTAACAAACTGGAGTCAGTTTTGTAGAATCCAATTACTGCTAAGTTTCTCCAGTCTTTAACAATATCAAGTATGATATGCTTTTTCCATAGCAACATTTCTACCATATATAGGTAGGGTTCTCTAACCGTTTAAAATCTTATCTATTTATATAAATAAAATGATATGTGTTTATGTTTACCCATCACATTTTGGGGCAGGGCCCCACCCCTACTGTTGTTGGATCAAATTTCCCAGTTTGAACCTGTGAATGTTTTAGCAGATTGAATTTTTGCCCTTGGCGAATTATTTAAAGTAGATAAGTCTCTAAGCTCAATATCATCCAAAATTTTCAACTTTGAAAATACAATTTATTTGTCAATTTAAATCAACATTGATGCTGTGATCTTACCAGAAAAAGATGGGCTTCTGATATATACATTCATATTACAGTATTATATGCGCGTTGTGACCCATTTCTGTCAATTTCTAGGTCCCAAATGTTAACGATTTAGCTCCTTTAAAGGGACAATAACACTCTTGATGGCTCTTTCGATCCAGAAAATAATTAATAGCCTTATTTTAAGTACCAGATGTTTAAGTGTCCTACCTGTTGTGTAAATTATCCATTACATCCTATTTTACTTGTCCAGAGGGTTCGAAAAATATTTTAAAATTCAAATCACACTTGAAAAGGTTTACGTAAGGCTTTTCAAATCATTTAGTTGAATTTTTCCAATTTTTCGAATTAGGTGTGTGAAGATGAAATTTGTACCATCAATTAATTGGAATATTGTAAAATAATACAATTTTTTGACCAGAATAAAGATTGGGACGTATTATTTAGTCACAGCAAGAGTGGTATTGGGCCTTTAAGAATAAACTGTAATTATATGCAATAGACTTGTTTCGTGACATACATACAATGAGGTATATAGTGGGCCAGCACCTTGTTCACCAATCAGCCTATGTAGCAGACAACATATAGAATCTATTGGTTACCTATCATACTTATATATTTTATTATAGACTGTTGATACCGCTCGCCATTTATTAACTCATCTAGACTCAAGTCTCGGTCGACCTCTACCAGAAAAAAGTTATGGTGGAAAATGTGATATTTATGATTATTCAAATCCCAGCGATCCCTGGCATAATTTAAAGGTAAGCTGTATACTGATCTGCTGTACATATACTGTTTAATACTTTGAATATCTGATGTGATGAAGGTCGGGACCAGAATCATTGTCATCAAGGTCATCATGCTCATCATGCTCAGCAGGGAAAACTTGAAAATGCCAAGCGTTTTATTCTGAAATTCAGTTTTGATATTAGCTACTGAATTGTCATTTGCATTTTGCTTTCAATAACTATTTTCATGTCTTAATCCAGGGTAAAATATAAAAGCTTGTATACATATTATATTTTGAAACACTTCGCAGACAGTCGGAATTTAATGGGCAACTTTCTTTTAAAACTTTTCAATGTTTGACATAAATGTGTGTATTTATTTTGTTTTTTCAGGACAAGTTTGATGGGTTTGTTCCAACACATTTCTTTGGTTGGTGGCTAAAAGTAAGTTTTGTAACTATCCTTATTTCTTAATGGGGGAAAATCCAAGTGATGGTAAAAAAAGAAAACCAACTGTAGCATTGATATTGTTTCAGACATTGATATTGTTAATTTCATACATTAATATTGTTAATTTCAGACATTAATATTGTTAATTTCAGATATTGATATTATTTATTTCAGACATCAATATTGATTATTTTAGACATCAATATTGATTATTTTAGACACCAATATTGATTATTTTAGAGATCAATATCAGTATTTAAGACATTGATATTATTTTTTTTAGACATTGATATTGAGAGATTGGTGGTTATGTACAGTATTAAGTATAATGTTTGAAGTTTTAGAATATACATTAGAACATCAGTTACCTAATTTCAGTGAATGTTGGTGGGATCATGTAAGTCTTTTCATTTTATTTATTCGTAAAACCTAACATTTGGAGCTTACCTTTCCTTAACTCCAAATGGAATGAGTTCCATGGATATATTGCATGAACAGTTAGGTAACCCTGGTCTGGTAGGTTGAATGGGATGGGTGGGGTGGGTGGTGTCAGTTAGGGCAGTCAAAACCTGGGCAAAGGTGTAGAGATATGCAAAGTTTTTAATGCATTCTGGACTCTAGCCTGGCTATAATACCCATTAATTAATCAGTATGCCCTCACTCTTTCATGTTTCTGCTCAGAATAATTATTAAGTACAAGTACTCTTTCTTTTAGGAATGTAATTGGCTGAAAGAGTCTTTGCCTTTCAGGTTATGAAAACCCTTTCCCTTGGCAATTACAACATTTATTATTGCTTACATATTGTTATTTATTTTGTTACAGTGGATAATGGATGCATTAGTATGTAATGGCCTGGGTATTTATCTAGGAATGAAAACATTACGATATTTATCAATGAAGCCTTATCATTGGAGAAGTATGTGGAACATGCCTACCTACAAGTAAGTATCAATAGTGTGAAAGAGTAAAGTATAACTCTACATGTACATACAACATTAATGTGAAATATTATGTATTTCAAGTTTTATATATTTATTTTATTAGTAATATATATGTTTGTCATCATTTGCACGATAATATCGATCATGACATTCATAGTAATTATACATTATGAATAATGTGAACTTTATTTTATCTTTCAGGGGTATGTTGAAACGTGTAGCTGCTCAATTTACTCCGTACAGTTGGACTGATTTTGATTGGAAGCCATTTACAAGTTTAACTCGATGGTCATCCATGATTGTTCTTATTGCTATAGTTAGTATATTAATATTAAACTTATTATTTCTAGCGCAAAAAATCTACTAGTTACTTTCCCTTTTCATTTACTAATTGGGCGCTCAATTTTAAGTGCCGAATGTCGCAAATTGACAGAATTGCAATTGAGTGACACAGAATTTAATCCTTTCTCTGTTTTATTAGTCCGAAAAACAGAGGTGGTATGAGTAAAATTGTGAGGTTATTAAACATGCTTCAGCTGCAATTGATGGTTGAGGTACAAATTACCGAGCCTCGATTCATTCGAGTATCCCCCAGAATTGTTCAATTTCATCTGTTGTAAATTATCGTGTATATATAGTTGCGAGAGAGAGAGAAATGGGGTTTAATGTCCACTCGACACAAACTAGGTCATTTCGGGACTAACATATGGTTTAAATTTTATTTCAATAATTCGCTTGCGTGTAGGGGTCTTTAACAGTGGAAGGAAACCGGAGTGCCCGGAGGAAACCCACGAGATTGAGAAGGCACCCCTGTCTCCATGCCACATAAGCTCACACCAGGGATCGAAACCACGGCCGCAAGCCAGAGGTGACCGTCCAGCTAGAGGTCGAAGCGCGGCACTCTAGACCACTAGGCCATCCCAACCCCCCCCCGTATATAGTTGCACTTGTTCTTTCTCTGACATGCAGGGAAAAAGGGGTTTCTTTATAAAGTGGTCAATATACAGCACTGGGTGTATTTACATATAATTTTTTTTTCATGATTAATTGCTACTCCCGAGATGTCATTTTATACAAAATTTCTGGTCACGAGACAAAAAAGCCTGTTAATTTCTGATACCAGTAGCTCCAAAAGCCATCACAGGATTATTTGTATATTTTTGAATGTGTTAGTCCTAGAAAAAGGCTTGGGTTTGATGTTGTGCGTTGTTATTGAATCAACTGGCATGGTTTTTTGATTCCCCAGTTGCACGTCAAGGAATAAAGTCGCCAGTCCAATAAGCGTTAAACATTTTATGATGAATATTTGCTTTTATTTTAGTTCCTGATCGCTGAACTTAATACATTCTATCTGAAATTTGCTCTGTGGATTCCACCTGAACACTGGCTGTGTCTTGGACGTTTGGTTTTCTTCCTGTTTATGGGAGCTGCTGCTATGAGAGAAACCTTCCAGTACTTGGATGATCCGTAAGTTAAAACTATTTTAAGGAAAAATGAAATGAAAATAAAATGTTGCCAAGCCTAAAATCCAATATGAATCTCAATACCACAAAAGTTATTATTTCCTGATATTTGCACAATGTCAAAATTTTAACAAGATCCTTACATTTATTGGGGGTTGGGATGGCCTAGTGGTCTAGAGTGTCGCGTTTCGACCTTTAGCTGGCCGGTCACCTCTGGCTTGCGGCTGTGGTTTCGAGCCATGGTGTGAGTGTATGTGGCATGGAGATAGGGGTGCCTTCTCAACCTCATCGGTTTCCTCCCACTGCTAAAGACCCCTACACGCAAGCGAATTATTGAAATAAAATTAAACCATATGTTAGTCCCGAAATGACCTAGTTTGTGTTGAGTGGACGTTAAACCCCATTTCTCTCTCTCTCTCTCTCTTTCTTACATTTATTGTTTTCTTCTTAGAAAGTGGGGGGTTGGATGGCCGGATGGTTAGTGCAAACGCGTTGTATCTTAATGTTTGTCATCGAGTCAACTGCCATGGTTTTCGATTCCCTCCATGTGCGTGACCAGGAATATGGTCGCATGTCAAACAATATGAGTTTTCTCTGGGTCCTCCGGTTTCTTCACGCTGCTCAAGACCTTTATTTTTGTAATCTAAATTTCTATTAATTTATTTTTTAGGAATTGTAAAAAATTTGGACGTCAGTCATGGTTGATTGCTGCCATTATTATCACCGAATTCTTAATCATTGCCAAGTTTGACTGGAAGACAATAAGTAAGCCTCTACCCCGACCTATCGCTGCCATGTGGATTGTGGGATTGGTGGGATTAGTCGTCTACACAATCTGGAAGTTTTATATCAAACGCGACGTAAAGAATGATATTCCAGAAGAAATAAGCAACAATAACTTAGCAGAAGTTCCAACTCCATCCCAGAAGAAATTGCATTCCTCACATAATCTAAGGTCCCGTTATAATAAAAATGGTGCTATCCATTGATTAAGCAGCCATGACATCAACATATGTTTGGTTAAATGCTGAGAAAATGCTATGTTATTTGTTAAATTTTGTTATGCTGTGGTTGTTTTTTTATGTTGGTAATTAAGAGTTGTTGTCCATGTTTTTAGTCACACTAATCTGTCACGCTGTTACTAAGAATATTCGGCTTTAACGTTAAATTTGTGGCCTTTGTATTGAAGCATAAAGTTTATTAACTTGTTGATCAACAATTAAGACAAACTAAACAAGACATTTGTATTGGAATATAGGGCTTATAAACTTAATATATTAACAATTAAGTCCAACTGAATATAAGTTTTATATTGGAATATAGGGTTTATCAACTTGTTAACATTGTTGATAAGTATATTAACAATTAAGTCCATATATAGGGTTTATAAACTTGTTACATTGGTTTAAAATATATTAACAGTTAAGTCCAACTGAACATAAGATTTATATTGGAATACAGGGTTTATAACTTTGTTAACATTGTTGATAAATATATTAACAAAGTAGACGTAAGAGCATCATAACATAAATTTTTATTGAAGTATAATTAATGATATCAACTTAAGTTTTGTATAAGTATAGATTTTATAAACTTGTTAATATTGTTGATAAATATATTCACAAAGTCTATCTTAACAAGTTTTGTTTTGAAGTATAATTAATAATAATAGTATAAGTTTTGTTTTGAAGTATAATTAATAATAATAGCATAAGTTTTGTATTGAAGTATAATTAATAATATTAACATAGTTTTTTTTTAAAATATAGGTTTATAAACTTGTTAACATTATACATACATATACTAACAAGGTAAAAATAAGACCGATTGAAAATGAGTTTTGTAGTGAAATATAGTGACTAATATTAATGTAAGTTTTGTGTTAAAAGTATAAAATATATTAACTTTATTAATTAAGGTAAGTAGTGAAGTAGGACCAGCTTGTTAGCATGGTAAATCAGACATTTTGAAAATAATCCCTTATTTTAAACTCTTTATGAAGTAGCTAGTATATTAGTCTCTATACCTAGATCAAATTAAAAATAAAGATTTTATAAGAAATATTTTTGGATAACTTTTAAACTCGTCGTTTATCTCCTACTGCTGATAAAATTGTGTACTTTCATTGTTTCTGTATTTAAATACTAGCCGTTGTATAGGATTATGAATTATTTAATTCAGTGCTGTGAGGAGAAAAAAAAGGAGCTTTTTTCTTAAATATGTAGCTTTATTTGTTCTCAGGGATTTTTTTTTTTAATCCACCTCTCAGTATTATACCCTGTCATCGTATATCAAAGCTTGCGTTATAAGATTTTTTTTATCATTTTAATCTTTTAAAGACATTTAGTAACTGAATGGAACAATAAATTATAACACTTACTTACAGGAAAACGGCTACCGGTACTTATTAATTTGGGTGACTTTTAAAAGAGTATTTGTTCTATATGTTTGCCTCCCGATTTGTATAACTGTATTAACTTGATAACGTTGAGAAAATTCTCTTCGAAGCTTGGGGTCTGGATGGCTGAATGGTTAGCATCATAAGGTCTGTCATTGAGTCAATTGGCGTGGTTATTCTTCCCTGGTTGTACGTGACGAGGAGTAGGGTCGTCTCTCCAACCTTGTGTGTTTTCTTGGGGTCCTCCAGTCCCCCCCCCCCCCACTAAATACCCCTATGCACAAACAAATTATTGATATAGAATTGAAACATTTGTTTGTCTCTAAATGACTTAGAATTTATATGTGTGTGTTTGTCTCTCTCTCCTCTCTCTCTCTCACTCTTTCTTTCAAAATTTCAGCATAATAGCCAAGTAGCTGTTTTCCAAAAGTAGCCTATATGTTATAGTTTATATAGAATTTTGTTTGTTCTTCTAAATGTCACAAATTATGTATTATGTTGCCGAAAGAATCTAAAATTCATGACCAAGATATCTTTTATAATGACTAGAACTCTTTGATTTGGTTTCAATTTAATTGGGATCTGTCTACATTTAAGATTTTTGTTTTCGTAGATACCAAAGTTGAGATATATTATAAACGACTATGTGTTCCAACGGTCGACTAATTCAGACAATAAGTGTTCTGAAATTAGTAGACATACCGACTTCCACGTATGTTTCAAAATGTAAAATTATTTATGTAATAATCAAAATAACACCAAATCCACAGAATTAAAAACTTTATTTTGATCTAAATCAAAGTAGTTTAGCTCTTTCAAGGCCTGACCTTACATGCGTTGTATAGTGTGTTCACCCAGAAAAATTTGACTGTATTTTTGCTTCCAAGTCTTAGTAGACCCAGTTACTTAAAATTGAAAACATTTATGTTCTATTCTATATATCTTGCTTTTCACAAAAGCAGCCAGAACTATGTATTTCAATTAACTAATTGATTAATTTCTTCATTACTATCTATTTTGATACCACAAAAAAAAAAACATAAATATTGGCTGGGACTACTGAGATTTTAAAGCTTAAGGACATACCAAAAATATATTCTGGTTCTCAGCCACTCCCACGTCACTTGAAAAGAGCTACATGATTTGTTTTTTTTGGGGGGGGGGGGCGAAAAATTAGAATAGAATCAATCTCATTAATTTTCTCATGTAAATATTTTTCTCAGTTACAGAAAGATAAAATTTGAAGTGTAGCAACCGTGATAAATGTTAATGAATAAGACGAGATGATCACACATTCCTATAATGACATGATGAGATAAATGTAGTGATGTGATGTGAGAATTTATTTAGTCCAGTAGTGATCCTTGGATAAAATAAAAACCTCTCTCTCCTGCATCAGATTTTTGGGGAAGGATAGTCTGAGAACCAAAATATTTTTATTGTATGGCCTTGTTTAATTTCTCAGCATTTAACTAATTACACGCTGATTTTAAAACTCCTCCGGTGCTTGAATATAATCAACATTTTTAAGAAGGTCATAAAATAAATGTTTTTGTACTATTAGGTTAGATTTTTGAAACGATCATAATAGATTTATTTTCTACATATTTATTTGTTTAAAATATATAGGTGACTAGTGTAGATTACTTAGACCTTTCCAATTTGAACTTTTGTTTTTCAGGAATTTCAATTAAAATGACTATGAATTATGATACTATAAATTTTTGACTAGATATCTGATTCTGTAAACTTATGACTACCAAATGTCTGATTATGTAAATTCATGACTACCATATATCGGTTTCTGTAAATTTATGACTATCAAATATAAGATTCTGTAAATTTATGACTACCAAATATCAGATTCTGTAAATTTATGACTACCAAATAACTGATTCTGTAAATTTATGACTACCATATATCGGATTCTGTAAATTTATGACTACCATATATCGGATTCTGTAAATTTATGACCACCAAATTATGGATTCCGTAAATTTATGATTACCAAATATCTGATTCTGTAAATTTATGACTACCATATATCGGATTCTGTAAATTTATGACTACCAAATATCAGATTCTGTAAATTTATGACTACCAAATATCAGATTCTGACTTCTTATTCAGTAAATTTAAAAACAAAAAAAGTATTTGTTTACTCTTTTAGTTGCCCATTTATAAGTTTTTAAAATCTTAAAAAAAGAAATTATTCATGGGACTAAAGAGGATAACTATTTATCAGAATCCTGAAGAAGTAAATATTCATTTGATTTGGCCCTTGTTCTACATTCACAATATATAGATATAATCTGTTTATGGTCTAGATTTTAAATTCTTTAATTGTGTAACTTGGACCCTTATGAAGTAAATTTATGCCTAGATTTCTAATTCATTAATTTTTCATCTAGATTTCTTGTAAATTAATGCTTAGATTTCTAGTTTCTTCATTTTGCTGAAAATGTATGTCTAGATTTTTATTTCTGAAATTTTGTATGTAGATTTCTCATTATGAACTTATGACCAGATCTTACTTAAAGTTACCACAGAATCGACTATTGTGTAGATTTTATAGGTATATAACCAGTGTTGTAAATTTATGACTGGGTTGTAATTATGATGGTTGATTATTAGATTTCTGAATTCTGTAAATTTATGAATAATATTTCTGAATTCTGTAAATTTATGACTATGATTTCTGATTATGTAAATATGAGTACAATTTCTGATCCTGTAAATTTATGACTATGATTTTTCTGATTTTGTAAATTTATGACTCAACTCTGAGTTTGTCAGTTTATAACTCAACTTCTGAGTTTGTAAATTTATGACTCAATTTCTGATTCTGTAAATTTATCAATTTCTGATTCTGTAAATTTATGACTCGAAACAAGATCTCAGACTTATCCATTTCATTTGTTTGAGATTACTGTAGTTATATATTTCCATGGATATTGACAGTATTTTTCTTGTTATGAAATTGATTTGTTTGTCCCGTAAGAGTCATTAAGGTGTGTATATCACCTTGAGCTATGTGAACTGTATGACCTTGGGTCAAACCCAGGCCAAATTAGAAGAGTTATATATTTCTGCTATCATAAATGGTTTTTGCTATAGCGGGCAGCTGAATTAAGATTGTATATTTATATATTGTAGTTTTGTATCAGAGCTTGTCATTGGATGAAGACCAGTATTAAATCAAATTTGACTGGCTTAAACTCCACCTGACGTCCAATCATTTTAAGCCCTCGATCAGTTGTACTATTATTATGTAGTTGTAGTTTTATATCAAGTGGTATCTGCTTTCTATTTATTCCTGTGAAATTATATATATTTATCAATATTTGACTGTCGAGGCCTAATTGTCTTTCTTTGTGTTCAATGTGCGATGCCATTTTTTAAGAAATAACAATTTTGTGAATGCATGAAATATAGATTTATATAATATATATATTGCTAAGAGAACTATCATTATCTATTTTTATACGCCTACATTTAATGTGGCCGTATATTGTCATCACCTCCGTCCGAAGTCCGCAATGACAAAGTTAAGGGTGGGTTTGCTTGTTAGGGTGTAAAGAAGAATCCTAATTAATGTAAACTTTCAAACATGTTTATAAGAGTTATCTTTCCTTAGACATTTGGGCATATTAAGCTTGTAAACGCGACATACGACAAAGTTAGCAATTATATTTTTTCCAAAAAGTCAGAAGAATTAAAATTTGGAACTAATTAAGGATCTTATGTTAAAAAAATTAGAGTAATCCCTCCTGTTACGTTGAGATTTATGAATCAAGGTAATATGTACAGGCAAGAGTTTTCAAAGGCAAAGTTATCACATTCAGATTTGTTCACACCTGATTCAGAATTTTTAAATTTTGAATCGCAGAGATATTCACCCAATAGTATTTGTAATACAGGAGAGAGGTCTAGAATACATGTATATTAGAATGGAAGGAAGACTCCTATTGAATTTCAAAAATCTTAAATTTTCAAAAAGTAGAAATTGCTGGTGGTGGGCATACTAGGGGATGTGATAAGCCTTCATTTTATGTGAAATATTAAATATTAGAATTATTTGTGATCACCTTGAAAGAAATTTTTTTCAGAAAAAAAGTTGAAATTGTTGCTGTTTTTTATTTAATGAGTGCAGATGATTCGAGTAGGATTCCACCCATTGCAAATATTTGTTTATATACTGTATCTAGAATTTTAGACTTTTCTCCCCATTTACATTTGCAGAGTTTTCGTATTTTTGACCTTTAAAGCTTTTAAATTTTGGGCTTGTCTGCTCAATTATGTTCAGATTTCTGAAATCTTGTGAACACAATATAACATAGTTGATAAGATGGAATATTTTTAAAAGTTGCATAGTTTAATATTGAATATGGATAGAATAGCTGAAGTTCTCCTTTAAGTTTCAAACTATGATCACGATCACTATCAGCTTGTTAATCTAAAGCTTATATATATATATATATATATTATTTCATTCAAGTACTGCTATATCAGTTTAAAGGACAACTTCTCTAATCACTAGGTCACAAAAAAAATTTTTTTAAGTACTTGTATGAAAGTCAATGTGGAAATGATTGCCAAAATAATTCACATTTTGTAAAGTTACCTGATGAAAGTGACTACTCCATACCGTTTGTAAATTTTATATTGTAATTCGGACATGCAAAAAAATTATTCTTGAGTTATGGACAGGTTTATCCAGACACATGATGATGGCTATTTAAAAAAAGTGTGTCCTTCTGTCATTAATATAGCTTTGAAAATATATCACAAATCTTGAGGCTAGAATAGAAAAATTCCATGAGCCTTCCACAAAGATATAGATATAATATACATGTATATATATCTGGAATTTCTTCTTTGAAACTGTAAAAAAAGAACTTGTACAGGATAGATCACTTTCAAATTAGGCAAAGTTCATTAGGTCACGAAAAAAAAGTTCCTGTGTTTATGGTTACTTTGCCCCCCAAAATAGGGGAAAGTTGGAAAAAAATTGTTTTTATTTTTTCTTCCTGGATTTTCAATAACTATTGTCTTGCATTTGTAGCTTAATTACTAAGTAAGACTCTTGAAAAAAATAACGAAAATAAAGTCTAGAAGACTGAGTGATACTGCTAAAAAAATGTGAGAGAAAGTTTGAGGTCAGCAATTTTGGCTTTAATAAAATAGATTTTGTAGGGTAATCATAAACATATGTATTTTTGTTATTTTGGCCTTATACACACATTTTTTTTATCCTGCTATAAACTGTTAATTATTAAATATATATTGGATTTCTTCTATAAACTGATGACTACAGTAGTGTATATATATATTTATATATCACCAGAAAATTAGGCAAATCTTTCACTATGTTCTATATCATGTTGTATAACTGTTGATGATTCTAATGTTTAAATGAATTAAATATGATCAGATAACTTTATTTCTTCTAAATATAAGTGATTTGTATTTTTTTGTAAACAAACAACTGGACTTGTTCATTGGATATCGGTTTGTTGGAACTTAACAGATATTTTTAAGAGCATGCATTAATAGTTTAATTGCTTGTTTAACTTACCACATGAATTTCAGGTTCGGCTCACTATTTACGCTCAACCAAAAGTCTTTGGAGGGGTGGAGAGCTGAATGGCTAGCATGTGCACGCTGTATTGTAAGGTCTGTCATGGAGTCAACTGGCATTGTTTCGATTCCACGGTTGTACGTGACAAGGAATAGGGTCGCCGGTCCAACCTCTTGGGTTCACACTGCTAAGGACCCCAATACGCAAACAAATTATTGAAATAAAATAACTATGTCTTATTCCAGGAAACAAAAAGTTTTAAAAAATTAATAGGGCCTTTCTACAGAAATGACAAGAGTGCCATGTATTTTGGAAAGCATGAAAAAAACAAGTTCCCCATGTAAAAGAACAGTTTAAATTCGCGAAATTTGTCAAATGGTTTGGATTGTTTGTACTTGACAGAACATTAGGCCCAGGTTTCATTCATTATAGCATGCACATGTCACTATAATTATTGCAGTTTATTACATTTCATTATTTTTAGTTGCTCAAACAATTTTTATTGTTGTCTTAAGATGTGCCGTATAGTATGAAATTAATATTAACTTAAAAAGTTTGTTTTTTTCATCTAAATTTTGAAGTGTTCAAGTTAATGTGATATAGATGGATAAATTTAGTATGATCATAGTATAGGTATCATTTCATTTGCATGTCGAACAAAATCATTTATTGGTTACAATGATAACTGTGTGGTGCATTGGGGGCTTGATGATTAATGACTAAAAGCATGTGCTTTAGATTCAAAGGTCTATCATTGAGTTAAGTGGTTTTGATTCCCAGCTAGTATGATGGTTGTCAATGGATTCCTCCCACTGCTAAAGCCCGGGGGTTGGGATGGCCTAGTGGTCTAGAGTGCCGCGCTTCGACCTCTGGCTGGCCGGTCACCTCTGGCTTGCGGCTGTGGTTTCGAGCCCTGGTGTGAGCGTATGTGGCATGGAGATAGGGGCGCCTTCTCAACCTCGTGGGTTTCCTCCGGGCACTCCGGTTTCCTCCCACTGCTAAAGACCTCTACGCGCAAGCGAATTATTGAAATAAAATTAAAACAATATGTTAGTCCCGAAATGACCTAGTTTGTGTTGAGTGGACATTAAACCCCATTTCTCTCTCTCTCTCTGCTAAAGCCCTTCACACAAACAAATTATTGAAATAAAATTGTAACCTGTTAGTTCCAAGATGACCTAGTTTGTGTCAAGTGGAATTTAAGATCCCTTTCTTCTTTTATTAGAGTACTGACTGCACACTCTGTGAAAACACCTACTGACTGTTGAAACACTTCACCCAATCCTGAAATCATGTTTAATGATCACTGACTGCTGAAATAATGAGAATAAAAATTATTTTATTAGTAGCCAAGTAATACTAGAAGTGAAATACCAGTATGGCAAATTTGTAGGCTATTTCCAATTCCAACTGGCCTAATGGTTAGCACATGTGCACTGTACCATACAGTTTCTCATTGAGTCAACTAGCTTGGTTTTGATTCCCTGGTTGTATGTGACAAGAAGTAGGGTCACCTGTCCTACCTCGTGGGTTTTCTCTTGGTCCTCCGGTTTCCTCCCACTGCTAAAGACCTTACGCCCAAGAGAATTATTGAAATAAAATTCAACCATGTGTTAGTCTTGAAATGACCTAGTTTGTGTTGAGTGGAGGTTAAACTCTTTTTCTTTCTCTTTCTTCAATTTCAACTGTCAAATGTTCTTTTACATGAACGCCAATGTGTACACAGAACCATGATTTTCCGTCCCAGCCGAAAGACTGTTATGTTGTCATGAAAGAAAATCCTATGAACTTTCTCTAGCACCGCAGGGATCGAGCCAACTTGGCTCCCCTATCTGCAAACAAAAGATTCTCTATCAAAGCAGAAATCACTTTTAGACTCTAAGGCTTGTTTGTTAATGAAAAATAATTTGCTGATTTTGACCATTATTTAATTAAACATATCTATATTTAATCTTTACTAATCCCTATTGTCATCACTTTAAGTAAATATCAGTTTTATTCTGATGAAATATTACTCAATCTTTGCTGATTCACATAATCATCATTTAAAGTAAATATCATTTTCATCTCAATTAGCAATATTGAATGAATATTCTTAGAATGTGACCCAGGCAAAAATAAATCATTTTTGTTTGTCTCTGTAGACTTGACTTTTGAGAAAAACAGCAAATTTAATATCGTGTAATTTTTCTGCTTGACAAGTAAGTGAAAAATGTTGTCATACCCGGCTTATTGTGATGTTTTCATCACAGATGTATGTTTTTGACGTTTGATGTCCAGCTTACATAATGAAATTAGAGAATAACTGTACCCTTCCCTTTCACGTACTAGCTGTGACCATTGATCACCAAGAGAAATCATCTGTGAATATTTTTTAGGATGCATTAGATCACCTAAGGCCACATAAAAAAAAATTATACTGGTTCTCGGCCAGGCATTATTGAAGAAGTAAGTCTGCCTATTTCACATCTTTCTTTGGGCCTTAATATTATATCAATTATAAATTAGACATTTATTAACATAATCAACTTACGATGCCATCAGATGTCTCTGGTTTTTAAGTAGATTAAAATTGATCAGCCATGTAATAAATTAATTAAATTAGGAGAAGCTAGGCTAAGACTTGAATGACCAGTAGATTGGTTACGATCAATGCACACATCTTGTCAACTATTGATAACTTCTCAAAATATAAATGATTTGAATGAAATTTTCAATATATTCATTTAGCATTATCTATTCAAAATGAAACAAGAGCCCTACTGGGGGATGGTCCAGTTGAATTAATGTATGAAAATATCCTGTTGAATTATCTGGATCTACAATAGTGTGGTAGACATTTATATCCAGTACAAAATAAAGCAAACCCTAGTTTATTAATAATGTCATAATAAAGTTACTCTTAGGGATTTTTGATTAATGCCGTCTTCACTGGTCATCTATGAGTTTTCTACCTTTATACTTGGCTTTGTAGCCTAAATTTTTACATCACAATTCTCAGTTCTTTAACTGGATGTGGAACAATTACAGTACTGTAACTAAAAACTGAAATTAATAAACATTTTTGCACCAGTGCAAGAACGGGGCACTTGGATCATATTAGTCTCTACGCGATAAATGTATTCCTAGTTCTACCTTTTTTTCAGAGTTAAATTTGTAAGATATTTCGAGAAAACAAAGCAATTAGTATAGTTTTTGTACAGAGCCTCCAACCACAAAGGGTGATCTATTATCTTGGCTAACGAAGATGCCATTAATTTCTTTTTAAAATGTTGTATACAATAGCTATATATTCTTGTGAATGTTATTATTTTTTTCATTAAGTGCCTCCACATGAAATCAAATAATTTTTTGTAATGCTATAAGTGGATGTGTTGGTGACAGAAAGTTATTTATTAATAAATATCATGTTAATAATTATATGCTTTGTTATATTTTTCTTTGGGGTGTTGTGAAATAAAATTGAACCATATGTTAGTCTCGAAATGACTTAGTTTGTGCCAAGTGGATGTTAAACTCTATTTTTCCCCGAGCTCTCTTTATTGTTCTTATAGTAACTAAGTCTTGAACACAATATCATCCACAGTCTTTGACATTGTAAACACAAATTATTTATCAATTTAAATCAATATTGATGTTGTTATCTTTCCGGGAAAAGATGGGCTTCTGATATCCAATATATGTAAGACAAAATAAACATTTTACCATTGGTACACGAATCGTGTACCATAATGCGATTCAGCCCCAGTTGTAACAAGAGACTCGAAGATGGAGGCAAGACATATTCCACAACTCATGTCAAACAGTGACCTCATATCCTTATCTGGAGAACATGCACAATAAATACTACCGATGTAGACTGGAATAACCAGACGCTACAGATTGCTATTCGATTGGGACTTCTCGCATATTTCGTCGAACATAACTAATTTGAAATTAGAGTAAAAACGGAAATGATAGAATGTAAATCAGTTGTTTATTTACATTCATATTACATTATTATATGCATTGCAACCCATTTGGGTCAATTTACAGGTCCCAAATATTAAAGATTTAGCTCTTTTAATGTGGTTGATTTTGTGACAGAAGCTGTTGGTGGGTCTCTTATTTGTAGCACCTTAACAAATTTTAGCAACCCATAATTGATGATAATTCCCACATTTAAACATGGTGGAATTTTGTTGTTGCCCATATCAGTCTTTCCATCATCCACAAATCATTGTGTAATCTTTCTCTAAATTGTCATGGGGTTGGGATGGCCTAGTGGTCTAGAGTGCCGCGCTTCGACCTATAGCTGGCCGGTCACCTCTGGCTTGCGGCTGTGGTTTCGAGCCCTGGTGTGAAAGTATGTGGCATGGAGATAGGGGCGCCTTCTCAACCTTGTGGGTTTCCTCCGGGCACTCCGGTTTCCTCCCACTGCTAAAGACCTCTACGCGCAAGCGAATTATTGAAATAAAATGAAACCATATGTTAGTCCCAAAATGACCTGGTTTGTGCCGAGTGGACGTTAAACCCCATTTCTCTCTCTCTAAATTGTCAGGGATTTCTGATATTTGCTTTCATGGTTATTGCACTTGATTAAAGTTATCAATTAGATTCATATGTAATGATTGTCTATGCAACAAAAAAGAATTGATGTCCAACTTTTTTTTAAATTTTCTTATGAAAATGGTTTTCATGGTTTTTTTTCAGGATTAAAGATATCAATAGATTCTAGGATTTATGAAACAAAAAAGACTTGATTTTTCAACTATTTTAGTTATTTCCCTTGATCATGGCCTTCAAAAATATAGGTAGGCCTACTACGGTATTCTTATTCAGGTGACTGGAAATTAATCTACTAGACCCATTACTGTAATGCTTCTTATCTATTATATGAGTATTTTTCTGAAACTAGTAAAATATTTTAATCTAGTTTTTCCTAAATTCAGCAGAAATTAACAGAATTTTTTCCAACTGAATTTGGACAGCCCTGCCCCGGCCCCCTTAGCCGTAGCCTACAACTTAATATAGAATTTTTAACATTATTAAACTTTATTCTCTCTCACATTCATACCGTACCAGTATAAAGTAAAATGTGTTTTTTAAGGGGGTGGGGAGTAGAGGTGGATAGCAATATTATCCTCAATATAGGCTATGTCGTAAGCCCATATTTATTAGCGCAGAGGAGTAGGATAAACTGCATTTAATTTCATTGTTCCAATGGGTTTATTTTAGATTAATATTTCCTTAATTAAAAAAGGATTCATGTCAAGACAAGTTCCCAAGACTTATGTGGCAATATACATGTAAGAAGGTGCACCTTTCTTTTTCAAGGATTTTTAAACCAATATTTATGTTTTAGGTTTAGAGCCGTTATTTCAATAAACCATTTAAATAACTGTATAAAGTTCTTAATATTTATTTTTCCAATATCTATTTTTTTTCATTTTTTATTTTGTGTTATTTAATTAATTTTTCCTGTATTTGCAATAACATTTTTATCCAGGGGGCACAACTCAAATTTATTCAACCTTTCTCTAGCTTTTTTTCTGAAAGTGAAGATATTTCGTCCCATTAGTACTCTCTATGTGTCAAGTTCGCTTAGCTTTTCTGGAGAAGTTCAACAACAGTCTACAACACACAAATATAGTTCCATAATATTTGTTTTACATTATATACATACTAATAATGTCAAATATATGAGATATAAATCGTAATTTTGAACCAAAAAAGCCTTAAATTTATAATATTTTAACATCGGAAGAAACGAAACATCTCATATAAACACAAATCTGACGTGTGAGGTTACGAATACGACACTCATTAATGCACGCGATTCAGCGGGAAAGGGATAAAAAAAAAAATACTATTAAAGAAAATGCTACATATATAATATATTTAGATACTAAATTGAAATCTGAAAATGGAGGAGAAAACAATGATATTCAAAGATGTGACTTTTTATATCGTCGGAGATATACCGAATGATGTAAGTTATGTAAATTGAGCATGAAAAACTCAGATAATCGGTAAAAGATGATGATAGAGTGATAGTGATAGCCATTTTATTTTACTTTTAAGTTTAGTATATCATAATCATATTCTTAGTTTATCGATCAGAAGTATTTTTTACTCCAGCAAATTTGTAGAGCTACAAATCTTGATGTTTTCTTCATCAACAATTCAGAGGTTTTTTGTCAAAAATTGTATGTAATTTTATTCCCCATCCATCCAAGATAATAAAAAGTTATTGAAATCGAAGTTAAATATAATATTTTTTATGAACATGACACGTACTGCATGACACAGAGGCCCACTGAGAGGGTTTGCTTTTCGGTGTTGAGGATGATGCTGCTATTGCACTTCAACCCCTTCCTGCGATTTCATAGAGATTAAATTCTCAGTGCATTTGCGTACCGGTAGTTCCTTTAGAAACCGGCTCTGATCGGATGTTTTCCACTGACTGCTCCAATCCATCCCTAAATATAGATAGAGCTGCAATGTGAATATAAAATATAATATAGCGCTCATCCCAACCTCTGTTCTAAGAAACAAATACAATTCATGTCCCAACAAGCTGTTGGTTCGATGAATTCCTCAAGTTAGATGCAGGTTTTAGTCCAAGGAGATTGCATGGTCTCAAGTGTAGATCTAACAATCTTAAATTCCAAATATACTGTCTTAATCCTTGTATTTAATAAGAACTGTAATGATTGTATTAATATTATTCAGGTAATAAATCTGTTGATATCAGAAGGAGGGAAGCGTGATACGTACCTGAGTGAAATGGTTAGTCATGTGATTGCAGACTCAACAGTACCTGATGAATATTCTGAAGCTAAGGAGATATTTGAACGACCAATTGTTTCGGTAATAGCTATATATGATGTATATAAATTTAAGTACTCTTCTTTGATTGGCATTTAGTAATTGAACATATAAAACAAGGTACAGTTTTATGGATGCACATCCTGAGTTAAATGCTAAGCGAAGTTTTGATGAGGGTAGTCAGTACTGTATAATGTTTGAACTTCTCTAATTTTTAGCTTGAATCTTAATCTTAATTTATCACCAAATGGAATCATTTTGTTTTTTACCTTATAATTTATTTTTCTTGAACAGAGTGATTGGGTACGACTTTCAGTTATTTGTAAGAAACAGTTACCGAAGGAGAGATTTGCATTAGAAGGATGTTTATTCTCGGGTGTAGTTGCCTGTCCTTCCAGGGTAAGTTACCAGTCTTTCCATGGCATTGTTCTGTGTGGTAAGAGATGTGCCAGCTTAATAGTCCGATTCTTAGCTGATGTTTGATCTATTTTTATACGCCCACATTTTCATGTGAACGTATTATGTCGTCGCCCCTGTCCGTCCGGACGTCCGTCCGTCCACAATTTGTTTGTGGACTCTCTACAGGTCACAATTCTTATCCGATTTTGACGAAACTTGAAATATAGGTTTATCCCCAAAAGATCTCGGTTCCTTTCGATATTGGCATGTATCGGATCAAAACTTCATGGATTATGGCCCCTGATTGTACGAAAAATCACGTTTTTAGCTTGTGGACTCTATAGAGGTCACAATTTTGAACCGATTTTGATGAAACTTGACATGCATGTTTGTAACCCAAAGATCTTGGTTCCTTTCGATATTTGCGGCTATCGGAATGTAATTTCCTGAATTATGGCCCCTGATTGTCCGAAAAATCACCCTTTTTAGCTTGTGGTCCCTCTGGAGGTCACAATTATTATTCGATTTAAAAAACCGTTTGATTATATCACCGTTACACCCTAAGGAAGGTTGAGTTCGAATTTCGGGAAAATCGGACGAAAATTGCCATACAAAATGGCCGCCGTTTGTACGCGAATACTGTTAAAAAGGTTGTGGACCCTGTGGAGGTCACAATTTTGATTCAATTTTGATGAAACTTGAAATTCATGGTTATAACCCAAAGATCTTGCTTCCTTTCGATATTTGCGCATATCGGATCGTAACTTCCTGAATTATGGCCCCTGATTATACGTAAAATCGCCTTTTTTTTTAGCTTGGAGGTCACAATTATTATTTGATTTAAAAAACCGTTTGATTATATCACCGTTACACCCTAAGGAAGGTTGAGTTCAAATTTCGTGTAAATTGGACCAAAATTGCCATACAAAATGGCTGCCGTTTGTACGCGAAAAAATGGTATATCAAGGTTGTGGAACCTGTGGAGGTCACAATTTTGATTCGATTTTGATGAAACTTGAAATTCATGGTTATAACCCAAAGATCTTGCTTCCTTTCAATATTTGCGCATATCGGATCGTAACTTCCTGAATTATGGCCCCTGATTATACGCAAAATCGCCTTTTTTTTAGCTTGGAGGTCACAATTATTATCCGATTTAAAAAAACGTTTGATTATATTACCGTTACACCGTAAGGAAGGTTGAGTTCGAATTTCTGGAAAATCAGACCAAAATTGCCATACAAAATGGCCACCGTTTGTACGTGAATACTGTTAAAAAATGGTATAGCAAGGTTGTGGACCCTGTAAAGGTCACAATTTTAATTTGATTTTGATGAAACTTGAAATTCATGGTTATAACCCAAAGATCTTGGTTCTTTTCGATATTTGCGAATATCGGAGCGTAACTTCCTGAATTATGGCCCCTGGTTATACGCAAAATCACCCTTTCTTTAGCTTGTGGTCCCTCTGGAGGTCACAATTATTATCCAATTTAAAAAAACGTTTGATTATATCATCGTTACACTGTAAGGAAGGTTGAGTTTGAATTTCGGGAAAATCGGACCAAAATTGACAGACAAAATGGCCGCCGTTTGTACGCGAATACTGTTAAAAAAATGATATATCATGGTTGTGGACCCTGTATAGGTCACAATTTTAATTCGATTTTGATGAGGAAGGTTGAGTTCTAATTTCGTGAAAATTGCCGGACGAAATGGTCGCCGTTTGTACGCGAATAGTGTAAAAATATGGTATATCATGGTTGTGGACTCTCTACAGGTCACAATTCTTATCCGATTTTGATGAAAAGTCACATTTCTAGGTTGTGTACCGTCACACCATAATCATTGTCGGTTTCGAATTTCATTAATATCAGACTGGAACTGACCAACTAAATGGCTGCTCCCAATACAGTATGAACTACAGGACTTAAAGATGTAGGAAAAATCACTTTCGGTATTGCTTGTTCTCTGTCCATCTCTCGAAAATGTGGGTGTATCCTGCCGTGCCAGCCTATCTTTTATGTTTGATCTATGGATTATGAGAGACATTGGTCTTTGCTTGATGAGTAATTAGTTGGATCACTAACCACAAGGTCCAGAGTTTGTTCCTGGTTTTGGTGGAGATATTTTCCCAGGATTTTTCAGTATAGTTTCACCGTGTCATCTTCATTAGCCCAGTCGATCGAGGACAGTTGGTCATTAAACTCTACAACTTTGCTTGTGTAACAGTATATTTTCACTCAGAAGCAGTCCAAAGAGAAATTCCTTGTAGATAATCACTTGATGTCAAAACATATTCTAAAAATGATATGCCTGAAATATCTGTCTTGTTGTTTGCTATTTTCTTATACTATAGCTTTGATCATCAAATTTAAGGAATTCTTTCATCGCTAAAGTGTAAATCGTGACCGTGCATTTGTCTGACAATGTACTGAATGCATTCAATGTATAGTAACATTTGATTATTAGAAAAAAAAACACAATATCAACGGAGATAATCTCCAGAATATTTATGTCGTCTGCAGAAGATGTCAAATTTCTGCATAGAACCGTTTATCTCAATTTGTATTTTTTTTGCAAGGGATTCAAAATGGCTGAATTGGTAATCAGAAGACTTTAATTAAATCAATAATTTTGTTTTACAGTTAGATATAACAGATGCCCGCTCCTTGTGGTCTATGCTGATCTACAATGGTGGACGATGTCAACTCAAGTTTGATAAAAATGTGACACATTTAATAGCAAGTGGCACGGATGGGGTATGAGAATTTTATTTTGAATGAATATATAGTTAATTTATAAAGTCAACCTTAAAGTGGCATAAAAAAAAGCAGAATCACTCTGATATTGAATCTTCTTCTGTCGGGGAGTTAGGTGGCTGAGTGGGGAAGATGCTTGCTCGCTAACCTGGAGGTCGCGTGTTCTATCCCAGCATTGGCAGAGATAGTTCATTGAGATTTTCGAACATGGTTCAGTCATTGTTTTTTTAGGCGCGTGATCGCTCTCGAGCGCCTGCCGCGCACCCGAATGTCGGCCGAGGGGAGGTTTTTCTCCCTCGCCTTAAAATTGAAAATCGCTCTCCATATTTGTAAAGAGAGAAGGACTCACATTCCGATCGCCGCCGTACTGTCATTGTGAACATTTATTTGATGTATTCGATTAGTATAATGTGATCGCACACAGTAATAAAATTCCGATGAAACAGTTGCTAAAAATAGATGGCGCCTATGCACCATTGGTTAATTTAACTGAAATGAAAAGTAGAACTCTCGCAGACATGAGAAATTACGAGAGATGGCAGGTAAAAATTTACAATGAGAAAAATTCCAGAAGAAATAGATTATATTTTGATGGCATCGTCAAGCGTTTATTATTATATTTTGAATAGGGGTTATGTTTTAAAATTTATACCAGCTATATATATTTAGAAATATCGACAAGTATTTCTATTGTAATACCGTATTATAGACGTTAGCAGAAATTTTACTTGACCGTACGGCTACAAACGAGTGCTTAGCTTAGCAGACGACGTTTATTATCATTTATGTAACTAGGAATGACCCCTTACACACAGCTATTGGTCTTCAGAACCATTTTCCATATACATACAACTAATCACTCTTCTTAATATCAGATCACTCTCCTAAATTTCTAAAACACTCTTCTTATCGAAACTGGGAGAGCTTTTTTAGGAGAGCGATTTTTTCAATGTCGTCATTAAGGGGAGCTTTTTTTAGCTCTCCTCTAAAATACAAAAAACAACGACTGATGGTTACATCTTGTCAGTGGTGCAGTGTGGAGGAGATGACAAGGACAGGTGCTTGTTCTTTGGAAAATTGTGCCATTGATTCACTTTTTATATTTTCTATCCATTGAGGTTGAAAGTGACAACTTACAGATGTGTTCTGTATTTTAATTTAACTCGGGGCTGAATGTATTATCTGAAATGGGCATTATGTTTATATTCTTTTAAAAACAAACTTTTTTTATTTAATTATAGCTGAAGTATACTGAGGGTTTGTTCAAAGAGAAAGTAAAGATTGTCACCCCTGATTGGGTTTGTGAGTGTATCAAGAAAGAAGCAATTCAAGATGAGACTATTTACCATCCTCGGCTTATTGTGTATCCAAAACCAGAAACGCCACCACCCAAACCCAAACCACCAATTGTCAGCAAAATTCCAGATCTTGGCGATCTCTCCAATCTTATTGGTCAACAAATGGCACTTGGTGGTCCAAGTCCTTTTGCAAGGCGACGCAAATCATCCAGTGATGACTCCCCAAGAAATGGAAGTCGTCCAGGAACTCCTAGTGCCAAGGAAGCACTGGCCAGAATGGTCAGCAGCAGATTACAAGCCAGTGGAAAGTCTTCTGACCCTGCTGACATATCTGCAACTCTAGCTTCCATGTTTCCTCACGGACAGTATCCTATGCCTGGAGTTCCCCAGAGTCCTGGACATACCATGCAATATGGACAGACGCCAATGCAAGGCATGCATTTTGGTATGGGGATGGGTCAGGGTCATGGTCATTCTCCAACGAGAGGCCAATCTCCAATTCAAGGTCATCCCTTAGCTCATGTACCACATCAAGGTCAAGCACATCCACAAAATCAGATGTTCATGCAAAATCAAATGCCACATATGGGTCAGGGTCAAATGCCACCTCAAAGTCCAGGACACATGCAGTCTGGGCAAGGTCAAGGTCTTATGCAGATGCAACCTCAAGGCCAAGGTCAGTTGCCATGCCAAAACCAACCGCAACAAATGCAGAATTTCCAAGGACAGATTCCTCTCCATCACCAAGGTCCTCCTCCACAACAAATGACCCAAGGTCAAATGAGGTTTCCAGGTCAAGCACAAATACCTCGAAGTCAAGGTCAGCTTCCAAATATGATGCAGAGTCAAATGTCTTCACCTCCAGGGCAGATGCGTCCTCAAATGCAAGGTCAGTTTCCTGTCCAAGGTCATCGTATGCCTCAAGGACATCAACAAAGACCACCACATCCTCAAATGCAGCCACATAACCAATTTCAAGGCCATCAAAATGCCAATATTTCGCCTTCAAAAGGGCAAATACAGGGTCACATGCAAGGTCAAGTTCCAATGCAGGGTCAGATGCCACCAATGTCTTTACCAGGGTTACCCAATTCTGGTATGATGCAACAACTGCAACAAGAAGCTTTACAACAGAAGAGAACTTTACGTAATATTACTAATAATGCTGACATGACTAAATCCAAGGTAGGTGTAATGTTGAAATGGTCACAATGATTTAAATATTTCCCCCCTGAACATATATTAAAAATTCTGTATCCAATTTCTTCAGGAAAAAAGTTGGTTTAAAAACAAAAAGTACTTAGTTGCTCCAAATTTTTTAATTTTAACAAAACATCACTCAATGAATTAAGTGACATATTTATTGAACAAGAGGAACTAGAAATTGAATTGGCTTGGCCTAATACAATGAAATCCACCACCTATATTTTACAGATAAGTCAGATGTTAGAGATGAATCGACCTCCACCACCAATGTATCCTGGTCGAACTGCTCCACCTGTAACTGGACCACGTCCTCCTCCTCCAGCAGTACCTATATACTATGGGCACGATACTACTGAAAATGGTAAGAATTGACTATTTATAGAGTTATAGTTACACGTATATTAAATATACGTTATGGGAGATTAGATAAAGAGCTGGCAGTTCTCACTGTAATGGTTAAAAACTAGATAATGTAAAGGGAATTTGGTGAACGTTTCAGTAAAATTGATCCACCCTGAACCGAAATTTTAGCAATCGAATTTTAGGCATAGCCTCGATCATCATTACTGAAATTGGTACGATAAGAAACCAATAGTTTTGATTTAATCATTAATGAGCATTTTAGGCAGAATGTCTGATTCTAATCCAGTAAATAATGTAGGCTATTGATGACATCAAAGTTGATTATGGTCTGGAGGGTTGTTTATGTTAATTATGTTATGTTTATATTTACAGTACCACCAGACATGTGTTTACTAGGCTGTGTATTTTATATAACTGATTATCATCAACTACTTGGAGCTGATGAGATAAAGACATGGAAAGATGTGAGTATATAGCAATAATAACTGGGATTTATTGCCGACTATTAATTCTGAACTGATATTATTTTTTGCGAATTCAGATAACATTTAACCAGAATTCACTATCTGTAAAGTACAGGAGCTGAATCAATCTTTATGAAAAGTTGATTTTTGTTAACCACAACAGTTTCTGTATGGTCTCCTCTTGTCAACTGTTAAATATATTTCATTAGATAACTATTATATATAATTTATTTCAGATAATTGTTATATATTTGATTTGATTAGATAATTATTTGATTTGATTATATAATTATTTGATTTGATTAACTAACTATAATATTATATTTGATTAACTATTATATATAATTTATTTGATTAGATAACTATATTTTATTATAATAATATATATTTGAATAGGTTATAGATCAACATGGTGGTGAAGTTGATGATTCTTACTCTAGTCGTATAACACATGTTTTATGTTCTAATCAACACAGTGATGTCTTTCAACTTGTAAGTATAAACGTTTGATTTCCTGGTTGTTTGTGACAAGGAGTTGGGTTGCCTGTCCAACCTTGTGGGTTTTCTCCGGGTCCTCTGGTTACCTCCCATTGCTAAAGACTCCTTTTGTAAGTATAAACTGTCTTATAAACATGTGGGCAGTATGTTTTCAATATTCAATACAAGGTGGCTCTGAAACGAGAAGGGTTGGGTGTTTTAAGACATTCCCTTTAAATCATAATAGCTGTTATTGAGTCTAGTGGCTTGGTTTTTGGTTCTATGCTAGAACATGACAAAGGGTAAGGCTGCCTGTACAACCACCTGGGTTTTCACCAGGTAAAGACCCCTAACACAAGCATATTATTGAGAAGTTGAACCATGTTAGTCCCAAAATGACATAGTTTTTGTGTACAGTGAACTTAAACTCTCCCTCTTTCTCTTTCTCTCTATAACCATGAGTTTCTGCAGTCATCAGTGATACAGGACACTGGACAAAAAGGTCTAAGGTCTAGCAAGGAAGAGCGTTGAGTCATTCAGATTGGACTGAAAAAACAAAATGCTATGTATAAATCACTTGACAGTTTAAAATCGAAATAAAGAGTAGGTTGTAAAGCTGCTGTCAATGCAAACATTCTCTCATAGCATCACATTTATATACCTGATTTGTTTCCTTCCTTCAATCAAAGAACAAGATCAACCGTAGTTATAAATCTTGGTGAAACTCTTTATTAAAACATTATCTACCGTGTTATGAATGTTATATTATTTTTATTCTAATTTACTTTTAGGCCATGAATGATCAGAAACGAGTTGTTACAGCGTTTTGGTTAAATGATTGTTTAGTTCAGAAGAAGATGTCACCACCTACTCAAGGTTTACATCTTCCTGTTCCATTTGGTGATCAAAAACCGTGTCAAAATCAGGTCAGTAATATCCTTGTTTGCACATATTTTGTATCTCATGCTTTATCTCATTCTTTATCTATTTATCTTTTCGTTTCTCATCCTTTATTAATTGTTTTGTATCTCTTTATTAATCATTCTGTATCTAATTTTTTATTAATCATTCTGTATCTCATTCTCATTGGTATTTTTGGGGAATCTGGCTTTGAAAATGTTGTTATGACTTGGGGGACGGGGTAAGTAAGTAACGTATAGACGTTGAAGTGCACATAAAAGAACCCTTGACTTTAGGAAATCAAGGAAAAGGGTAGGTGTAACCTGCCTTGACAAAATTTCATTCATAGCACACTGCATGCTATATATGCCTGGTTTGAGCAGGAGAGTAACGCCCCTTTTCAATTGATCTATTTTGTAATTGTAGATTATTTGTGTGACTAATTTTGATGGAGAAGAAAGAAAGAGAGTTAAACAACTAATTACAAGTCTTGGTGCTAAATATACTGGTTATATGACACATGCTAATTCTGTTCTAATATGTAAAAAGTAAGTTCTATTCATTAAATGTAACAAATGTATAAACTTAGGCCATGATAAAAAAAAATATGGTTCTCAGATACCTCGGTCACTCAAAGGTGAGTAACTGAGAACCATCATTTATTTTCAGTTATCAAAAAAAAAAATTCAATTATAGCATTAATCTTTTAAGTAAAATTTAGTGAACATTAACAGAACACAACTTTCATGGGAAATAATCACTGGTTTTATTCTAAAAGAGCGATATTTTGACACAGTATCCTCTTATCGTTATCGACCGCAATGAGGATAAGAGGAAACTTGTTGAGACGTCTTGCTTTTAGAATAAAACCTGGTATTGTTTCCTATAAAAATTTTCTTCTTTTAATTAAAGCATTGTTAGATTTTTGTGTTTGGTGTACCATTTGCCGAGCTGGTGCTATCGTTAAGCCAACAAAAGCCACAGTACTTACATTTGAAGGCCACAATGTTTGTATTTGAAAAAAAAAAAAAATCAAAGATTGATGTTTTGCCTACTTGAAATTATCTAGCTGTTTCATGCTTTGTAATTTTGATTTTTTTTTTTTTTTTTTTTTTCTACAAAATATCTAGATCTGTATTTGAAAAATGTAATTCTGAAAATTTGGAGTCTTGTTTTAGTGGAGTGGGATGGTTTATACGTAGATTTGTTGCCAAATAATCTGACTCTGGCCCTGCATATTTGAATTTCCATTTTTATTTTATTTTTCCAATAGACCTGAGGGTATAAAATATCAGAAAGCTAAAGAATGGAAGATACCTGTTGTTAATGTTCAATGGTTGACAGATCTTGTGTGTGGACATCTTGAAGCTTTACGTCTGCCTGTTAATCCTAAATATCAAATCCCCAATGCACCTAATTTATTTTTACTGGATTCTAACTTAGTAGCCAGACTCCTAGGTAAGTAAAAGTACTATCTATATAAACTCACTTTGTATGTATTTCACAGAAAAAGCATTCATCAGGTCATTATTGCCTATAAAAGTATAGCAATTTTGGTATATGTGGAATGTAGAGTGGCTAATCTTACAAGAAAAATACTGGATTCCCTGAAAAACACTCATGGAGCGTATAAAGGACAAAAATGTAAGGGTTTCCCTAATCGTCAGCCTGACGATTAAGAACGTCTGTTGGTGCGATGTCAAAGTTGCATGTGGAGACTGGGCGCTTGATATACATGATAAACTTGATGAAGAGTTAGACGTACAACACTTTCAGTCGGAGCAGAGCAGTTGGACATTAAACCCCATTTCATTTTTGCACCCTATCAGGCCTGGAAATAACGGTTTTCGATGCACCTGACAAATGTCAGGCACTAATGAAATAGTTCCTGACATTTTCAACTTAGTGCCGGACAAAATAACAGGCACCAGAGGTTTTGTGTCTGACAAGGCCTGAATCTGTGCCTGGCATTGTCTGTGACAGGTGCCTTATTTCCAGCATTGCACCCTATTGATAACTATTTAAAATCAAATCACTTGATTTTGTTGTAATATCCATGCCGTTGAGTAAACTTCTTGAATTAACTTTTGGTGTTTATTTGTTATAGTTGGTTGGAGATCTCCACTGAAAATCGCTAAAGAAACATGGAAGGTAAATTACTCAACTTCATATTACAATTACTCTTACAATTATATACTTTCTTTAACGTTTGGCTTTCAAAGTACAAACTAATAAATATTTAAAGCCATCTGACCATCATTTGTAGAGTTTTGTATCCCTCACAAACCACTATAGGGGTCTCTGGTTTTCTCCCACTGCTAAAGACCCCTACATCCAAGCAATGTGATAGAAATAAAATTGAACAAATAATGTTAGTCCCGAAATTACCTAGTTTGTTTTGAATTGAGGTAAAACCCTATTTCTCTCTCTCTGAAATGATTATCAGTCCAACAAAAGTTTAATTCTGTTCATTATTCAAAAAGGATATGAATTATTATATTTTGTTACCTCAATTTTATTCTAGAACTTTATTTCTAAACCCAAACCGTCCCAAGACCAGGAGAATATTCCACAAAATGGTAAAAGACCACACCCAGATAATGATATAGATGAAGTACTTGCTAAAAAACCCAGGTGAGTTGTTATATTCAATTAAGTAGTAGGACACTGGCCTCGAGCTTAGAATGACCCAGGTTCAAATTCCCATGTCTGAGAATAATGTTTGGGATGTTTCAAACTTATCTCTCACTTGCAAGGTTTACACACTCCTTGAAAATCCTGGAAAAGTCTACCGTAAATGTGATTTCAAGTACTGGAAAATCCTGGAAAAACAAGATTTCACGTTGAAACTCCTGGAAAATTAACATTTGTGGTTTCACTCTATATATTTTAGGATTTAAAAATAAAGTTGAACGTAGTTATCAAATGTTTCTTCAATAGTTCACGAATTCGTTACCTTAAATGGATTCCTGTCTGTTGAACAATGTTTTTCAAGCATAAGAAAATACATTATGATATAGAATTCTATACAGGGATTACAGGAATCTGGTAAATAATTGCTTGTGCACACCCTGACTTGTCAGATTTAGCGTTGATTGGGGCTGACAAGAATGCTGTGTCTAACTGTTCTGATGGGATAAGAAACCAATGTCCATCATTGTACATGTAAAAGAACCCATGGCTGTTAGAATGCTGCTGGCAGGGGAAATTTGTCTCCTCACGTCGCACAGTCGGCCATAGAAATGTAATTAATGTGTTTTAGAATAGGCCAAGATGTTAAACCATGGCTGAAGTATATTTGCTGGTGGAGATTTAAATTGTGTATATATTTAGAATGTTTTTTATTTACAGATTGGAACCAGCAAAATCTTCACCGTCAGTTTTATTTACTGGTTTTCCTAATATTACCACTAAAAAACTCACTGCTGTAAGTATTCCAATATGATAATGCCCAATTGTAGATCCCTGTTATTTATAATTAAAGATGGCCAATATTTTTCATATATAGTCATATTTTCTCATATTTTTATACGCCCACATTTTCATGTGCACGTATTATGTCGTCGCCCCTGTCCGTCCGGACGTCCGTCCGTCCACAATTTGTTTGTGGACTCTCTACAGGTCACAATTCTTATCCGATTTTGACGAAATTTGAAATATAGGTTTATCCCCAAAAGATCTCGGTTCCTTTCGATATTGGCATGTATCGGATCAAAACTTCATGGATTATGGCCCCTGATTGTACGAAAAATCACGTTTTTAGCTTGTGGACCCTATAGAGGTCACAATTTTGAACCGATTTTGATGAAACTTGACATGCATGTTTGTAACCCAAAGATCTTGGTTCCTTTCGATATTTGCGGCTATCGGAATGTAATTTCCTGAATTATGGCCCCTGATTGTCCGAAAAATCACCCTTTTTAGCTTGTGGTCCCTCTGGAGGTCACAATTATTATTCGATTTAAAAAACCGTTCGATTATATCACCGTTACACCCTAAGGAAGGTTGAGTTCAAATTTCGGGAAAATCGGACGAAAATTGCCATACAAAATGGCCGCCGTTTGTACGCGAATACTGTTAAAAAATGGTATATCAAGGTTGTGGACCCTGTGGAGGTCACAATTTTGATTTGATTTTGATGAAACTTGAAATTCATGGTTATAACCCAAAGATCTTGCTTCCTTTCGATATTTGCGCATATCGGATCGTAACTTCCTGAATTATGGCCCCTGATTATACGCAAAATCGCCTTTTTTTTAGCTTGGAGGTCACAATTATTATTCGATTTAAAAAAACGTTTGATTATATCATCGTTACACCCTAAGGAAGGTTGAGTTCGAATTTCGGGAAAATCGGACGAAAATTGCCATACAAAATGGCCGCCGTTTGTACGCGAATACTGTTAAAAAATGGTATATCAAGGTTGTGGACCCTGTGGAGGTCACAATTTTGATTCGATTTTGATGAAACTTGAAATTCAAGGTTATAACCCAAAGATCTTGCTTCCTTTCGATATTCGCGCATATCGGATCGTAACTTCCTGAATTATGGCCCCTGATAATACGCAAAATCGCCTTTTTTTTTAGCTTGGAGGTCACAATTATTATCCGATTTAAAAAAACGTTTGATTATATTACCGTTACACCGTAAGGAAGGTTGAGTTCGAATTTCGGGAAAATCAGACCAAAATTGCCATACAAAATGGCCACCGTTTGTATGCGAATACTGTTAAAAAATGGTATATCAAGGTTGTGGACCCTGTAAAGGTCACAATTTTAATTCGATTTTGATGAAACTTGAAATTCATGGTTATAACCCAAAGATCTTGGTTCTTTTCGATATTTGCGCATATCGGATCGTAACTTCCTAAATTATGGCCCCTGGTTATCCCCCTTTCTTTAGCTTGTGTCCCTCTGGAGGTCGAATTCTTATCCGATTTTGATGAAAAGTCACATTTCTAGGTTGTGTACCGTCACACCATAATCATTGTCGGTTTCGAATTTCATTAATATGAGACTGGAACTGACCAACTAAATGGCTGCTCCCAATACAGTATGAAATACAGGACTTAAAGATGTAGGAAAAATCACTTTCGGTATTGCTTGTTCTCTGTCCATCTCTCGAAAATGTGGGCGTATCCTGCCTGGCAGTGCCAGCCTATCTTTTTGTGTTGATATCTGAGAGTTTCAAAATTATCAAGTTCCTTTGGATTATCTAAGAGTGACAGGAATTATCAAATTCTCTTGGATATCTGAGACAAGAGCATTTGGATTATCTAAGAGAGTATCTTGGATATGTGAGAATACTTCAGTTATCAACCTGTGCTAAAGATCACTAAGCCAATTAATTACTGAAATAAAAATGAACCATGATTATGTTAGTCCTGACATAACCTAGTTTGTGTTGAGTGGACGTTTAACCCCATTTCTATACCTCTCTCTCATATAAGTCATCCAGTTCAAGTAATCAGTATTATTATACTTTATTGTATTTTGTAACAGATTGCTGAACATTTAGGGTTAAATGTTGTACAGAATGCTCGGGAATGTAGTCATGTGATCATGCCATCGTTATCTAGAACAATGAAATTATTTGAGGCTATTAGTGTTTGTAAATATGTACTGACTAAAGAATGGCTAGAAGCAAGTTTAAATCAAGAAAAATTATTAGGTAAGTAAAAACAGTAGAAAAGATCACGGTAAGATATATACATAAGAGTAGTGAGCCACAGTGGATTAATGAGTAGGCAATGACATGATAACCAGGAGATCCTAGTTCAATCATGCCAAGAATGTTTCTCGGTAACACAAGATTTCGTCATGGCTCAATGCATTTAGTGGAGAACAACATATGACATCACATGTGCATTACGGGTTAGGGTAATTCTAAATATCCACCCCCAGCATTATTTTACAACAGCTACTGATTTTCTCAATCTTAATTTGATTCAAGGTAAATCAATCGACTAAATCAATAAGTCGTTATTTGGTAGTTGATGTATTATAATAAAGATGTTGATATATATTGTACTTTAGATGAAGAGAAGTATTTATTACGAGATATTAAAGCAGAGAAAGAATTTGGTTGTTGTTTAGTTGATTCCATACATAGAGCTCAGATCAAACCATTATATCAGGTAAATATAAATATACTGTAAACTCTACAGTATTCTATGAAATCTTTCATCATGTCCTAATTTATTTCCTTATTACTTCAACCAAACAGGTCTTCAGTCGTTCACACTGCTGAAGCCCCCAACGCACATGTGAATTATTTAAATGAAATTGAACCATTTGTTAGTCCCGGGGGGTTGGGATGGCCTAGTGGTCTAGAGTGCTGCGCTTTGACCTCTAGCTGGCCGGTCACCTCTGGCTTGCGGCTGTGGTTTCCAGCCCTGGTGTGAGCGTATGTGGCATGGAGATAGGGGCGCCTTCTCAACCTCGTGGGTTTCCTCCGGGCACTCCGGTTTCCTCCCACTGCTAAAGACCCCTACGCGCAAGAGAATTATTGAAATAAAATTTTAAAAAAACATATGTTAGTCCCGAAATGACCTAGTTTGTGTTGAGTGGACGTTAAACCCCATTTCTCTCTCTCTTGTTAGTCCCAAAAAGACCTAGTTTCTGACGAGTGGGTGTTAAACTCCATTTCTCTCTAAGAGTAAACTTTAGAAAACAATATGGACTCTAATCTCATTTTAAAACCTAATCTTGACAATATTAAAATGATTTTGTATATTACAGGGTATAGCTTTCTATCTAACCCCTAGTGTTGTACCATCTGTTAAAGATTTTACTAAGATTATTGTTAGTGCAGGTGGCACTGTAGTCAACAGACGTCCATCTGCTAAAACCATTATTAACATGGTCAGTGATAAGGTCAGTTTAAATTGCTATGTTTCTTTTCTATATGCACACATTTTTAAGTGGACGTTTAATTGTCATCGCTCCTGCCCGTCCAAAATTAGATCAAACATTAAATGTATGTTTATTATCCAAAGATCTTGAATGGCTGATAAGCTTCCAACTTGGAATGAATCAAATTAAAAATAAGTCCTCTAACAGATTTGACCCCAAAGTTCTAGGTGGCGCTGGTCTTGGAGGATGTAAAAATTTTTGATTTATCATATCTATGCAAATACTGAACTATTCTGAACTAGGTTTTGTTTCTATATTCAAACTGTATTTTATATGTTGAATAATGATATATTTCTTGATTTTAGGGTAAACCAACATTTATTGTAATTACCTGCAATAATGATCTTCATTTATGTCGAGATTTATTCGCACAAAAAATAAGTAAGTATTCAAACAGTTCTTACATAGAAAATAGACCTTACATTACATTGTCGGGATAATTCACGGTGAATCAGTGAGTAAGCCTGGAGGTCGGGTGTTCAATCCCTGCATTGGTCAAGAAAGTTCAACCTGGAATTTCTGTAGTGGTTTCCCCTTGTCAAAGGTGCAGGACAGATGGCCTGAAAAAGACAGCTGTCTAGTCATTCGGATAGGACAAAAGACCGAAATCCCGAATATACATTGGATTGGATGTGTAAGATGTCTCTGCATTTGGAAATAGTGCCATAGTGCTGCTACCTGGAAAAAGTTTCCCTCACAGCATACCGTATCACGTATGCGCATCTTCATTAACCCTTTTGGAGCAGGATGTTAAACTTTGCTTCATTTGCTATCAGCTGAGAAAGTTCCTCAGAATTTTTGAGTGCAGGGCAGAGAGAACCTGGCACAGAACAGTGTCTCTACTAGTCAGACGAAAGGAAAAAGCAAAGTCCTGTCTTCACATTGGTGTGCACATGCAATAACAGTAGAATTCGAAATAGGATAGGCTTTAGGGCCACACTCCGAGCAAAATTTCACTCATATCACAATATATGGCGTACATGTACTGGACAGTCTTCGTTAGATCAGCCGGTGCAGATTAGTGGGATGTTCCAAAAAGAGAATATGAAATTATCAAGGTAATCAACAAAGACCAACACGTATTATACTGACAGAAAATGGATTGGTGATTGAAGGCCGGATTACTCATTGTTAATTCAATGCAAATCATGTGACAGAACCTCTGATTGATGTCATAATACAGAACGTTTTGGGTTGAAGTAATAGGGAAGTAAATAGGGACATGATAATGATGACAAACTTCATATAATGTGGGATGTTGGAAGTTTAAAGAGTTTACTGGAGTTTTAATATATTTCTTTTTATTTTATTACAGATGTGTATAATGCAGAATTTATATTAACCAGTGTATTACGCCAAGAATTAGACTTCAGTTTGTTTACGGTAACCATACCAACGTGATAGCAACCATTTGTAACAGATGTTGGCGTTATGCGGGTTTCCGATTTTAATTAATTCAGACTGATTCCATCAATGAAATCTAACCATTTACTTCGAGCTTTTTGGAATAAAATCAGAATAGACTTCGAGACTATTTATAAGAACTTTGAGCTTCCAAGGATATTTTGATGGTAGTACTAAACAGAACATCTATTTGTATTATCAGCAGAACTGACATTTTGTTACTTTTGTATTTTTGTTAATGAATATTTAATTTACTGCATGAAATGAGGACATTTACAGGGTTTTGTGTTGTATAATGTATTGTTTGTTAAGTAGCCAGACAGAATTGTTTTCTCACAGAAGCAGAGGGGACAGAGTGGCTAAGTGGGAAGACACTGGCTCGCTGGCCTGGAGGTTGCATGTTTGCTCCTGGTGTTGACCAAGAATGTAGTATTTCCTTGTCAGTGGTGCAGGACGGAGGGCCTGACAAAGACAGCTGTCTAGTCGTTTGTATGGGACGAAAAACCAAGGTCCTGTGTACACATTGGCTTGCACGTAGAAGATTCCTTAACAGTTGAAATTGGATATAAGAGTAGGCTGTAGTGCCGCTGTCCGTGCAAAATTTTCCATGTAACACATTTATGGTGTATGCCCGTCTTCATTAGCCCAGTTCGGAGCAGAACTGAAAGACGTTGGAACTCCATATCATTTCTCAGAAACCAACAGGCTCACTCTGAGTGACAGTAGTAATACCTTGCATAATTCAGGAAAAGAGGTTTGGGGAAGTAGTTGAGTGGTTAAGGCGCTGGAATCCTGAGTAGACTGTTCCTGTTTTGAATTCTTAGCCTTATGCAATGTGGACATAATAATGTGAAAAACAGATGTGTATAAGTTTATAGAGGTAGCTTCTATATTGTCTTTGATTGGTTAGAAAGTTACTTCAATGAATACAATGAAATATTGAACAGTATTAACCACAAAAACATATTATTGAACACAATTACTATTTTAATTAAGCCGTGTTTTTGTGTGTTTTATGTGTGTCAATTGCTAAATGCCACTCAAAGAAGATTGAACAGTATATGCTTGACACGTATCATATCATCATTGCTGAGATCCAAGATTACCTGCACTCACCTTTTACACCTACATTTTTAAACTAACTACAAGGATTTAGGAGTATTTTGTGGAAGACCTGTAGATTGTTATTGTATTTGTTAGAAATATGTCTATATTATTATTATGGATTGTTTTTTGTCAATAATATTTTTTTTACAGTTTGGATAAAATAATAATGTCATAGAAACATGTGTGATTAAATGGTGCTCTTTTTCAAACATTTAATAATATTGACAATAAAGTTTCTTGAACTCAAAATTTTGTTTAATTCTGAAATAAAAGATAATTCGGCCAACTTGATGTTCCACCGTTAAAGGAGCTAAATTGCTAATATTTGGGACACAAATGGGTTGCAATGCATATAATACTGTAATATGAATGTATATAAACTGATTTACATTCTATTGTTTCTGCTTTTATTGTGATTTCTAATCAGTTATGTTCAGCAAAATATGCCAGAAGCCTAAATAGAATGGCAGTCTCTAGTGTCTGGTTATTTCAGTCTACACAGATAGTATTTATTGCACAACTCTATAGATAAGAATATGTCACCAACGTTTGACATGTCTTGTGGAATATGTCTAGCCTCGTTCTCCAAATCCCTTGTTACAAATGGGGCTGAAATGCATTATGGTACATGATTCATGTACCAATGGTAAAATGTTTATTTCATCATAAGATAGAGAGAGAAATGGGGTTTAACGTCCACTCGACACAACCAGATCATTTTGGGACTAACATGGTTCATTTTATTTCAATAATTCGCTTGCGCGTAGGGGTCTTTAGCAGTGGGAGGAAACCCATGAGGTTGAGAAGGCGCCCCTATCTCCATGCCACATACGCTCACACCAAGGCTGGAAACCACAGCCGCAAGCCAGAGGTGACCGGCCAGCTAGAGGTCGAAGCGCGGCACTCGAGACCACTAGGCCATCCCAACCCCCCTATTTCATCATAAATATTGGATATCCAAAACCCATCTTTTCCCAGTTAGATAACAACATCAATTTTGATTTAAATTGACAAATAATTCGTGTTTTAAACGTTGAAAACTTAGAATGATAGTGAGTTAAGAGACTTGGCTACTTTAAACCCCATTTCTCTCTCTCCAAACAAACTGACCCATTCTGGCTTCCCTAAATACACCAACTATGGCGGTATATTAGTGCCAAAATTCTAACATGCTATCGTCTAATTTCTTACTTCTGTTCATGTAATTTCTAACCTCCATTCATGCAACTTCTTACTTCCATTCATGTAATTTCTAAATTAAGACAATGTATAATCAAACTTCTTTATTTGTTCAGTGTAAATATCAATTCTATTTCATCTTATTTCTAATATTGGGGCGAAAAATGTCTACTTCATTGTGGTATTACATGTTAAGCATGAACGGCAAACAAATTTAGAATTTTGTTACTTCTACCTAGCAACCATCATTATGACATCGTTTGGTGTCGCCACTGCGTGCTCAATTGGGTGATTGCGCACCTTATCGGGACCATTAAACGACCCATTCTTCGTTTGGTTGAAGGTTGGAAGGCGTGCTGAGAGAGAGAGAGAGAGAGAAGAGAGAGAGAGAGAGAGGCCACTTAGTATTAAACTCAGTATCTGTGTAGGCCTATTTATAACATTTATACCCTGTCAGGCGCGGATCCAGGATTTTTTGCAGGGTGGGGGGGTCTAGGTTTGATAATTTCTTAACTAATTGCGCTCAACCAATTAACGGGGGGTTTGGGGGCGCTCCCCCAGAAAAATTTGGTTAATTATATTCAATTTGGTGCATTCTGACGTATTTCATGAAGGTAAATTCCAAAATTACAGGTCTAAAAATCGCCAATAAAATCGCATAGATTTAAGTTTCAAATTTTCAAGCCCTCTGGATTCGCACCTGCCTGTGTTAATATAGACCAACTGCATATAAATATTAAAATAAAATTCTCCAAATCCCGTTTAGCCTATATTTGAAATAGAAAATGAAATGAAAGAGGGTTTATCGCCCTACTGTTCTGTTCCTAACCGGGCTAATGGAGACGGACATACACCATACAGTGTGTTTTAGGGAAATATTGCCCGGAGAGCGGATCTACGACCTTGACTTATATCGAAATCTAACGGTCACGGGATCTTTTACGTGCACGCCAACATGTACATGGAACCTCGGGTTTTCATCCCATAGGAACGACAAGACACTAATAAGGGGGAACCACGCCAGAAAATCTGGATGAACGTTTTTTTCGACCAATGCAGGGATCGAACTCCCGACCCACAACCTAGCGAGCCTGCGTCTTACCCATTTAGCCACGATATTCGAAATAGTATTTGCAAACCATACATTTATATCACGTTCAATGTTGTTTAGAGGGTAGGATAGCCGAATGGTTAGCACGTGCACGCTGTAACATAAGGTCTGTCATTGAATAAACTGGCGTGGTTTCGATTTCCCGTTTTTACGTCACATGGAGCAGGGCGGCTTTTCCAACCTCGTGGGTTTTCTCCGGGTCCTCCTGTTTCCTCCCACTGCTAAATACTCCTACGCGCAAGCGAATTATTGAAATACAATTGAACGGCGTTAATACCGAAATGACCTGGTTGGTGTCGAGTGGATGTTAAACCCCATGTCCCCATCTCTCTCTCTCGATGTTGTTTCCAATTTTAACACTCAGGCAAGCCACTCAATCTGACGAAGAGCGAGTCGTTTGTATCAATAGAATGGTCCCGATCAGGTGCTCAATCGCCAAACTGAGCACACGGTGGCGACACCAAACGATGTCATAATGATGGTTGCTAGGTAGAAGTATCAAAATTCTAAATTTGTTTGCCGTCCATGCTTAACATGTAATACCACAATGAAGTAGACATTTGTCGCCCCAATATTAGAAATAAGATGAAATAGAATTGATATTTACACTGAACAAATAAAGAAGTTGAATTATACATTGTCTTAATTTAGAAATTACATGAATGGAAGTTAGAAGTTACATGAATGGAGGTTAGAAATTACATGAATAGAAGTAAGAAATTAGACGATAGCATGTTAGAATTTTGGCACTAATATACCGCCATAACCAACTGTTATCATACAAAATGTAATCAAATCCACACACTTTTATACTCTTCTGCTCAGACTGGGGAAAATTGGCACCGAATGACAGCACTATGGCCTACCTTTATATTGAATCCAACAATATATGGATCTTTCACATGACAGCACTATGGCATATCTTTATATTGAATCCAAGAATATATGGATCTTTCACATGCACGTCAATGTGTTCACAGTACATGTTTTTCATCCCATCTGAACAACTATAGGTTGTTTCTTGCCAGACCCTCTCTTCTGCGTCCCTGAAAAACTGGAAAATCCTGATGAACTTGACATACAAGCGACCTCCTAGTTAGAGAGTCAACATCCTGCTTGATGAGCGACCAGTACATTTTCCAATGAATAGTAATAAACTTCCACATGTATAATAATTGAATATAACTTTTATTACATGTTTGATTATGATACTGAATAATATACAATAACAGAATATTTAATTGAAGAGATATACATGTGGCTATATAGGTGCAGTAAATATAATCGTATTGAAATATTTCAATGTGTACATTTAAAAATAGCATGATTGAAACAAAAAAAAAATTAGTTAAATTTGCTTCCACCAAGAGAGAGAAATAGGGTTTAATGTCCCCTTCAGCGCAAACTAGGTCACTTTGGGACTTACATATTTTACATACATGTATGGTTTAATTTTATTTCAATAATTCACTTGCACGAAGGGGTCCTCAGCAGTGGGAGGAAACCGGCTTAACTCATGAGGTTATTCCTTGTCATGTACAACCCGGGAATCGAAACCACACCAGTTGACCGTAACAATTTGACCATCCAACCCCATTTGCTTCTATCAATGTGCATATTATATAGACCTAGTTCTAGTAAGCCTGAACCTAAATTCATTTTCTTATGCGTATAATAAGTGGTCACTCCCCCGTAATGTAATACAAGAACTATCTAATTTATCTAATTTCACTTTTTAAAGTAAAAGTAAATCAATATGAAATGAAATGGGGTTTAACGTCCTACTCAGATGATACAGAGTCCACTTCCATTCAACTCTCGTTCTTAGCCTTGAATAAAACATTATAAATGATCAATTTTTATTATCTTCCTTGATTTAATCCCCATATGATTTTCAACTCTTAGTTCCCCCATATTTACAATATTTATATACAATAACATTATCCTTCTATCAAACAATAAACTGAGATTTTTCAGGTCTCCAACATACATATTAATGTTAACAGAAGATTGCATGTAAGAAAGCAAAATTAATACTGGAAGGCTACAATATACATACTTCAAATACAGGTGTGACCTCATCCTTTGATGTTGGTTGGTGTACATAATGGTGCGGGAAACATGCCAATTGTACATTATTTATATTAGATGAAATAGACTAGCCTGACGATTTTATTGAAATACACATGTTGGATAGTGTCTGTATTTTAAGTTGTTTAATGGTCTTGTGCAAGACTGCGTAATATACAGCTACAGCTCTCAGGCTATTGTCCTCATGCAATATCAATATATTACTTAAACATACATTATGCAAGAGCTAAATATGCCTATAAAACGACTGACTAACTTTATCAGGGGTAAATATGTAAATATATGCCTCAAAAATACATGTATATTGAGAACAACAAATAGAAGGGTAGTGGACATAACGACCCTAAACCAAATGAATGGGAATCAGTCAGTATTTTTATCCATTTCTTTTTACAAATGTTTCGTAACATAATGTTTCTGCTATGAATTAATTTATTTGGCTGTTATGACCAAATTACGGCTGTTTTGACCTTTTCGAATTCTAGTCGTTTTTTAGAGCCTCTATGACCACAACCCAAAGAGAACAATGATCAAACAACTTGATAATTTTGTGCGTACTCAAAACCAAAACTTAACATGAACATAATCAGAAATTCTACAACTTACAATGTTTACATCTGAGCACTTCAAAATAATTCAATGAACAGTGGTCCCACATGTGGGGTTAAAGGTCAAATTCAACACCACACTGATAAAAAAAAAAATTGCCATTACCCGGTAAATGCACTGAACAATAAATGCAGGGTCTTAATTCATCTACCCAATAACATCAATAGAGTTAACTATATCATTAGTTGTGGAAGTCATTTCAATATAGATAGTTGGTCAATTTTGACTAGATGAAAGAGAAAGAACCAACCATGATTAAATGACCACAAGCTCCTTAATCGCAAAGACAGATCATATCAGATTTAAATACTACTGTATAATACATGTAATTCCAATAGCTTTTTTTCAGCTGAAATATCACAGTGTGCATTTTAATGCAAAGTGAAAAATTGCAACTTTAAGTATAGTTCAGCTCTGAAAGTATAAGACAAGACAGAATTTAGGTACGGTAAGCTGGGGCGGGTGCGGGTTGTTTCATCCCACGACCGGTTCACCCCGGGCTGTTTCATCCCACACCTGATTTTCTATCGGGCTGTTTCAACCTGGGCTGTTTCAACCTGGGCTGTTTCATCCTCCTTGTTATCATAGTAGCAGTTAATTAACGGAGTTGTACTTATTGTCGAATAAACTGTTAAACACTTACTTATTGTTGAATAAACATGTACTTCATTGTTTATTATTAAATAAACACACAATTAATTGTTATGGATTAGTAATAAAAACAGAGTTGAGTTGTATTTACACATTTTAAGTAAGAAGCCAGATAAATGATCAATTAAAAATAATTACTTTGATCTAAAGCTTTATCTAACTATTAATATGATTCGAAAGTGAAAGATTATCATCCATCTTTTGGATTTACACCATGGCTGATCTTTGTATATTCGTTGCTCCTCAGTAGTTAGACCCCGTCACCATGCCGTGACATGTTACATTTATGATCGCTGGCAGCATCGAACATGCAATACAGGTGAGTTGGCTTGAAATATTATTGATAGTAAATCGAATATAGATTTATTTTTCTAATTTTATTTATTGATATTTATTTATCTATTTATTTATTTATTTATTTATTCAATTTCTTGATAGTAGATCCAATATATTTTCATTTATTTAATTTCTTGATATTAGGTCAAATTTATTTACTCATTTATTTAATTGATTGACAGTAGATCCAATTTAATATTAATATGAGATTAATATATTTCAGGATGGCACAGACGTCTAAATTCGAGGTGTATGGGAGCCGGTCTCAGCTTTTATGTTTTAATACCAATTTTGAAGGAAGAAGGTGAATTAATGCAATGGACAATGATTGAAGAAGGGGTGAATTTTAGGAACTGTAGGAAAAAGTACTGTAAAATAAACACTAAAATATTTGAAGCTAGGGGGCAATACACTAATAGTTCGATCACGACAAGTGCATTTTTGAAACTAGCGGGTAATTTGTATGACCATAAATAGTTTGTTTACTAATTTATACAATATTATAACATACATTTACAAATTTAATTTAAGTATACATTTAATGAAATATTATTAGATACATTTACAAATTTAATGAAATAGTTTAAAGAATTATACATTTCTTTATAAATACATTTATTCATGAATAATTTAGTGAAATATAACAAATACATTTATTTATAAAAGCCGTAAATGTATAATTTAATGAAATCAAAGTAATTGATTTATGTATGAAATTTAACAAAAGCTGTATGTATGAAATGATTTATGAAATGATACAAATAGTATTACTAAAGTGCTGTGACATGTTGTTATTGTTATAAATGTATGAATAAAATATTAAAAATGCGTAAAACCTGTTTATTGATTTGTGGGATGAAACAACCCGATATGTGGGATGAAACAGCCTGGGGTCAATTTGGGATGAAACAGCCCGGATGAAACAGCCCGGGGTGAACCTGTCATGGGATGAAACGACCTGCTCCCAGCTGGGGCAGGCGGGCGGGGGAATTGGAATCTTTGAATCTTCAGTCATTTATTGCTTTGCCTAGCTAAATTACAATCACATTTTTTCAAAAATTCCAATTTTGTTTCACCCACTTACCTAAACTTTGTTTCGTCTTATGGTCGAGTTACATAAAGTGTAATGAGACCTACGTTCAGAGCTGAACTAGCTTTAGTACTGATGAGCTGTCTACATGTACGACACAATCTTGTAGGTTTACCGGATAGGCCTAGTTGAATTTTCACTTTTGGGTCTCTTGAGTATAATATTAACAGCTAATCGATTATAATTCGTTCGTACTCTCTGAAAGTCATGTTCGATCTCATACACATTTCCTCAATAAGCGTGTGAGGAATTTCTAACGATGGGATGTCATTCTTGGTGAGATAATCTTTCAGCACTTGTATACATCTCTTCTTCAGATTAAACACTGGAAGTAGAAACAACTGAATATCAATATCATATTAAAGCCCCAATAACACTCTTGTTGTAATTGAAAAATATGTCCCAATATTCATTCTGGTCAACAAATCGTATTATTTTAGAATATTCCAATAAAATGATGATATTAATTTCATCTTAACACACCTTATTAAAAAAATTGGAAAAATTCAACCAATTGATTTGAAAAGTCTAACGTAAACCTTTTCAAATGTGACTTGGATTTTAAAATATTTTCGAACCCTCTGGACAAGTAAAATAGGTTGTAATGGATAATTTACACAACAGGTAGTACATTTAAACATCTAGTACTTAGAATAAGCGTATTATTTATTTTCTGGAGCTACCAAGCCAGCAAGAATGTTATTGTCCCTTTAAACAGTACCGGGTACTGGTAATTAAACTAATATATAATTATATATAGGCATACGATCACACATGTATGTAATACGGGTACTGTAAAAAAAAAGGCCTGAAAGTGTCCATTTAAAAACGCCTGGAACGAAACACAAACAGTTGGCGTATAACATCTTGCCAGTTGAATGCCGAATATTTTTGACCAACTTGAATGACTTCCAGTTCCAGAATTATATCCTACTAATTAATATTACGAAACCAGTTACCTGGAACATGTATCCGTATTTCATTTCTTGATTGCTCCCCATTCCATGCTGGTGGATAAAAAATACTTTTGCCATTAAACATAAGAACATCATTTGTTACAGAGTCTCTAGCTATCCACGGGTGTGTAACAAAAGTATTTATGTGATGGACATTTCCAGGACTGAAATTTTTCAGGTACTTCACATATTTTCCTTTGAAATCAACCCAATAAACGTCCATTTTTCTTGACGTGGCATTTTTAAAAGTAATATATGAAGGAATATCTGAATTCTGTGAGCACACTTTCACCACGGTGTTATCTGTAGAATTTGTCATTCTTAAATTTGTCCAGGCCCAAACGTTTCAGGAAATTAGCAATTACTTCAGCTGTCAAAACGACGAGTCGGGATTAAAAATAACGGTTGTCGTAAATGTAGGTCAAATTTCGAGTTCTTTCCCCTCGTTTATAGACTTGCATGTCAAGACCAATAGTCAATAATCATTGCTGTTTATGACTGAATGATCGAGATTAATTTGCAGACAGCGGCCGCCATATTGTTTTTGTTGACAGTCAAGATAAAAGAGAGTCGACCCTAAGTCCAAATCGAATAGTCAGTCGTATAAATCGGTCGATGGCTTATTAAAATTTTGGAATAGTATGTAATCAAAATAAGTTAAAGAAGAAACGCATTAATTCCAATATAACGCCAATCACGGCGTTTGTTTTGAGCATGAGGTATTTGACATTTTCATGTCGCTTTGTCCACTCAATAAAAAAACTAGTCATTTTGTTCAGTCTGTTACATAAAATCAGTCAAATAGCTCAGTCGAATAAGTCAGTCGTATAGTTCAGTCGTATAATTCAGTCGTATAGTTCAGTCGTATAAGTCAGTCGTATAGTTCAGTCGTATAACTCAGTCGTATAGTTCAGTCGAATAACTCAGTCGTATAGTTCAGTCGTATAATTCAGTCGTTCATTATTAAGCAGCGGTCATGGCAGTGGACTAAGATTATATCGTAACAAATCATGCCCGTAGCCATAGCTGAAGGTGCCGGGGACATGGGGTAGGGGCCGGGGTCCTTCCCAACGGGTTTCAAGTTCGATTTTACGGGCAAAAGTAGTTTGATAAGTAAGGCATTCGGGCGATATTTAAGCCATAACTGAAAGAGAGAGAGAGAGAGGGGGGGGGGTCGAGAGAGAGAGGGAGACAGTAATGGGGTTTAGCGTCCACTCGACACACACTAGGTCATTTCGGGACAAACATATGTTTTTTAATTTTATTTCCATAATTCGCTTGTGCGTAGGGGTCTTTAGCAGTGCGGGGAAACCGGAGGACCAGGAGAAAAATCCACAGGGTTGGACAGGCGACCCTTCTCCTTGTCACGTACAGTCGAGGATGCGAAACAACGCCAGGTGACTCAATGACAGGCTTCATGATACAGCGAGCACCCGCAAACCATACGGCCATCCATCCCCGTCCCCACCCCGTAACTGAGGGAGCCAGACGCTCGGTAGGGAAGGGGGAGGGGGTTGGGGAGAATCTATCTGTCTTAGGATTAGTCAAATAGCTCAGTCGAATAATCAAGTCAAATAATTCAGTCGTATAGTCCAGTCGTATGCTTCAGTCGTATACTTCAGTCGTATAATTCAGTCGTATACTTCAGTCGTATAAGTCAGTCGTATAGTTCAGTCGTATAACTCAGTCGTATAGTTCAGTCGTATAACTCAGTCGTATAGTTCAGTCGTATAATTCAGTCGTTCAATATTAAGCAGCGGTGGCAGTGGACTAAGATAATATTGTAACAAATCATGCTCGTAGCCATAGCTGAAGGTGCCGGGGGCATGGGGTAGGGGCCGGGGGCATGGGGTAGGGGCGGGGTCCTTCCCAACGGGTTTCAAGTTCGATTTTACGGGCAAAAGTAGTTTGATAAGTAAGACACTCGGACGATATTTAAGCCATAACTGAAAGAGAGAGAAAGAGAGAGAGAAGGAGAGAGAGGGAGACAGTTATGGGGTTTAGCGTCCACTCGACACACACTAGGTCATTTCGGGACAAAAACATGGTTTTTATTTTTTTTTCATAATTCGCTTGCGCGTAGAGGTCTTTAGCAGTGTGGGGAAACCGGAGGACCCGGAGAAAAATCCACAAGGTTGGACAGGCGACCCTTCTCCTTGTCACGTACAGTCGAGGATGCGAAACAGCGCCAGGTGACTCAATGACAGGCTTCATTATACAGCGAGCACCTGCAAACCATACGGCTATCCACCCCCACCCCCACCACATAACTGAGCGAGCCAGACGCTCGGTAGGAAAGGGGGAGGGGGTTGGGGAGGATCTATCAGTCTTAGGATTAGTCAAATAGCTCAGTAGAATAATCCAGTCGAATAATTCAGTCGTATAGTCCAGTCGTATGCTTCAGTCGTATAATTCAGTCGTATAATTCAGTCGTATAAGTCAGTCGTATAGTTCAGTCGTATAGTTCAGTCGTATAACTCAGTCGTATAGTTCAGTCGTATAACTCAGTCGTATAGTTCAGTCGTATAATTCAGTCGTTCAATATTAAGCAGCGGTGGCAGTGGACTAAGATAATATTGTAACAAATCATGCTCGTAGCCATAGCTGAAGGTGCCGGGGGCATGGGTTAGGGGCCGGCGGAGGCATGGGGTAGGGGCGGGGTCCTTCCCAACGGGTTTCAAGTTCGATTTTACGGGCAAAAGTAGTTTGATAAGTAAGGCATCCGGGCGATATTTAAGCCATAACTGAAAGAGAGAGAAAGAGAGATAGAAGGAGAGAGAGAGAGAGGGAGACAGTAATGGGGTTTAGCGTCCACTCGACACACACTAGGTCATTTCGGGACAAAAACATGGTTTTTATTTTTTTTTCATAATTCGCTTGCGCGTAGAGGTCTCTAGCAGTGTGGGGAAACCGGAGGACCCGGAGAAAAATCCACAAGGTTGGACAGGCGACCCTTCTCCTTGTCACGTACAGTCGAGGATGCGAAACAGCGCCAGGTGACTCAATGACAGGCTTCATTATACAGCGAGCACCTGCAAACCATACGGCTATCCACCCCCACCCCCACCACATAACTGAAGGAGCCAGACGCTCGGTAGGAAAGGGGGAGGGGGTTGGGGAGGATCTATCAGTCTTAGGATTAGTCAAATAGCTCAGTCGAATAATCCAGTCGAATAATTCAGTCGTATAGTCCAGTCGTATGCTTCAGTCGTATACTTCAGTCGTATAATTCAGTCGTATACTTCAGTCGTATAAGTCAGTCGTATAGTTCAGTCGTATAGTTCAGTCGTATAACTCAGTCGTATAGTTCAGTCGTATAACTCAGTCGTATAGTTCAGTCGTATAATTCAGTCGTTCAATATTAAGCAGCGGTGGCAGTGGACTAAGATAATATTGTAACAAATCATGCTCGTAGCCATAGCTGAAGGTGCCGGGGGCATGGGGTAGGGGCCGGCGGGGGCATGGGGTAGGGGCGGGGTCCTTCCCAACGGGTTTCAAGTTCGATTTTACGGGCAAAAGTAGTTTGATAAGTAAGGCATTCGGACGATATTTAAGCCATAACTGAAAGAGAGAGAAAGAGAGAGAGAAGGAGAGAGAGAGAGAGGGAGACAGTAATGGGGTTTAGCGTCCACTCGACACACACTAGGTCATTTCAGGACAAAAACATGGTTTTTATTTTTTTTTCATAATTCGCTTGCGCGTAGAGGTCTTTAGCAGTGTGGGGAAACCGGAGGACCCGGAGAAAAATCCACAAGGTTGGACAGGCCACATAACTGAGGGAGCCAGACGCTCGGTAGGAAAGGGGGAGGGGGTTGGGGAGGATCTATCGGTCTTAGGATTAGTCAAATAGCTCAGTCGAATAATCCAGTCGAATAATTCAGTCGTATAGTCCAGTCGTATGCTTCAGTCGTATACTTCAGTCGTATAATTCAGTCGTATACTTCAGTCGTATAAGTCAGTCGTATAGTTCAGTCGTATAGTTCAGTCGTATAACTCAGTCGTATAGTTCAGTCGTATAACTCAGTCGTATAGTTCAGTCGTATAATTCAGTCGTATAATTCAGTCGTTCAATATTAAGCAACGGTGGCAGTGGACTAAGATAATATTGTAACAAATCAAGCTCGTAGCCATAGCTGAAGGTGCCGGGGCATGGGGTAGGGGCCGGGGGCATGGGGTAGGGGCGGGGTCCTTCCCAACGGGTTTCCAGTTCGATTTTACGGGCAAAAGTAGTTTGATAAGTAAGGCATTCGGACGATATTTAAGCCATAACTGAAAGAGAGAGAGAAAGAGAGAGAGAAGGAGCAAGAGAGGGAGACAGTAATGGGGTTTAGCGTCCACTCGACACACACTAGGTCATTTCGGGACAAAAACATGTTTTTGTTTTTTTTTCATAATTCGCTTGCGCGTAGAGGTCTTTAGCAGTGTGGGGAAACCGGAGGACCCGGAGAAAAATCCACAAGGTTGGACAGGCGACCCTTCTCCTTGTCACGTACAGTCGAGGATGCGAAACAACGCCAGGTGGCTCAATAACAGGCTTCATGATACAGCGAGCACCTACAAACCATACGGCCATAAACCCCCACCCCCACCCATAACTGAGGGAGCCAGACGCTCGGTAGGGAAGGGGGAGAGGGTTGGGGAGGATCTATCAGTCTTAGGATTAGTCAAATAGCTCAGTCGAATAATCCAGTCGAATAATTCAGTCGTATAGTCCAGTCGTATGCTTCAGTCGTATACTTCAGTCGTATAATTCAGTCGTATACTTCAGTCGTATAAGTCAGTCGTATAGTTCAGTCGTATAACTCAGTCGTATAACTCAGTCGTATAGTTCAGTCGTATAACTCAGTCGTATAATTCAGTCGTATAATTCAGTCGTTCAATATTAAGCAGCGGTGGCAGTGGACTAAGATAATATTGTAGCAAATCATGCTCGTAGCCATAGCTGAAGGTGCCGGGGGCATGGGGTAGGGGCCGGGGTCCTTTCCAACGGGTTTCAAGTTCGATTTTACGGGCAAAAGCAGTTTGATAAGTAAGGCATGCATTCGGGCGATATTTAAGCCATAACTGAAAGAGAGCGAGGGTGTGAGAGAGGGAGCTAGACAGTAATGGGGTTTAGCGTCCACTTGACACACACTAGGTCATTTCGGGACAAACATATGGTTTTTAATTTTATTTCCATAATTCGCTTGCGCGTAGGGGGTCTTTAGCAGTGCGGTGAAACCGGAGGACCCGGAGAAAAATCCACAAGGTTGGACAGGCGACCCTTCTCCTTGTCACGTACAGTCTAGGATGTGAAACCACGCCAGGTGACTCAATGACAGGCTTCATGATACAGCGAGCACCTGCCACCGCTGCTTAATATTGAACGACTGAATTATACGACTGAACTATACGACTGAGTTATACGACTGAACTATACGACTGAACTATACGACTGACTTATACGACTGAAGTATACGACTGATTTATACGACTGAAGTATACGACTGAAGTATACGACTGAATTATACGACTGAAGTATACGACTGAAGCATACGACTGGACTATACGACTGAATTATTCGACTGGATTATTCGACTGAGCTATTTGACTAATCCTAAGACTGATAGATCCTCCCCAATCCCCTCCCCCTTCCCTACCGAGCATCTGGCTCCCTCAGTTATGGGGTGGGGGCGGGGGTGGATGGCCGTATGGTTTGCAGGTGCTCGCTGTATCATGAAACCTGTCATTGAGTCACCTGGCGTTGTACGTGACAAGGAGAAGGGTCGCCTGTCCAACCTTGTGGATTTTTCTCCGGGTCCTCCGGTTTCCCCGCACTGCTAAAGACCCCTACGCGCAAGCGAATTATGGAAATAAAATAATTACAAACCATATGTTTGTCCCGAAATGACCTAGTGTGTGTCGAGTGGACGCTAAACCCATTACTGTGTCCCTCTCTCTCTATATATATATATATATCTCTCTTTCTCTTTCAGTTATGGCTTAAATATCGCCCGAATGCATGCCTTACTTATCAAACTGCTTTTGCCCGTAAAATCGAACTTGAAACCCGTTGGGAAGGACCCCGGCCCCTACCCCATGCCCCCGGCACCTTCAGCTATGGCTATGAGCATGATTTGCTACAATATTATCTTAGTCTACTGCCACCGCTGCTTAATATTGAACGACTGAATTATACGACTGAATTATACGACTGAACTATACGACTGAGTTATACGACTGACTTATACGACTGAACTATACGACTGAGTTATACGACTGAACTATACGACTGAACTATACGACTGACTTATACGACTGAAGTATACGACTGAATTATACGACTGAAGTATACGACTGAAGCATACGACTGGACTATACGACTGAATTATTCGACTTGACTATTCGACTGAGCTATTTGACTAATCCTAAGACTGATAGATCCTCCCCAACCCCCTCCCCCTTCCCTAACGAGCGTCTGGCTCCCTCAGTTATGGGGTGGGGGCGGGGGTGGATGGCCGTATGGTTTGCAGGTGCTCGCTGTATCATGAAACCTGTCATTGAGTCACCTGGCGTTGTACGTGACAAGGAGAAGGGTCGCCTGTCCAACCTTGTGGATTTTTCTCCGGGCCCTCGGTTTCCCCGCACTGCTAAAAACCCCTACGCGCAAGCGAATTATGGAAATAAAATAATTACAAACCATATGTTTGTCCCGAAATGACCTAGTGTGTGTCGAGTGGACGCTAAACCCCATTACTATGTCCCCCTCTCTCTCTCTCTCTCTCTCCCTGTCTCTCTATCTCTCTTTCTCTTTCAGTTATGGCTTAAATATCGCCCGAATGTATGCCTTACTTATCAAACTGCTTTTGCCCGTTAAATCGAACTTGAAACCCGTTGGGAAGGACCCCGGCCCCTACCCCATGCCCCCGGCACCTTCAGCTATGGCTACGAGCATGATTTGCTGCAATATTATCTTAGTCTACTGCCACCGCTGCTTAATATTGAACGACTGAATTATACGACTGAATTATACTACTGAACTATACGACTGAGTTATACGACTGAACTATACGACTGAGTTATACGACTGAACTATACGACTGAACTATACGACTGACTTATACGAATGAAGTATACGACTGAATTATACGACTGACTTATACGACTGAAATATACGACTGGACTATACGACTGAATTATTCGACTGGATTATTCGATTGAGCTATTTGAATAATCTTAAGACTGATAGATCCTCCCTAACCCCCTCCCCCTTCCCTACCGAGCGTCTGGCTCCTCAGTTATGGGGTGGGGGTGGGGGGTTTATGGCCGTATGGTTTGTAGGTGCTCGTTGTATCATGAAGCCTGTCATTGAGTCACCTGGCGTTGTTTCGCATCCTCGACTGTACGTGACAAGGAGAAGGGTCACCTGTCCAACCTCGTGGATTTTTCTCCGGGTCCTCGGTTGTACGTGACAAGCAGAAGGGTCGCCTGTCCAACCTCCGGTTCCTGCGGTTTCCTGCCACAGCTAAAGACCCCTACGCGCAAACGAATTATTGAAATAAAAATAAAAACCATATGTTAGTCCCGAAACGACCTTGTTTGCGTCGAGTGGACGTTACCCCCCAACCTCCTTCTGTCCCACTTTCTCTGTCAGTTATGGCTTAGCTATGACCTGAATACCATACATATCAAGCTACTTTTGCCCGTAAAATCGAACTTGAAACCAGTTGGGAAGGCCCCTGGCTCCTACCCCATGCCCCGCACTTTCAGCTATGGCTACGAGCATGATTTGCTACTATATTATCTTAGTCCACTGTCACCAATGCTTAATATTGAACAACTGAATCATACGACTAAATTATGCGACTGAACTATACGACTGATTTATACGACTGAACTATACGACTGAATTATACGACTGAACTATACGACTGAGTTATACGACTGAACTATACGACTGACTTATACGACTGAAGTATACGACTGAATTATACGACTGAACTATGCGACTGGATTATTTGACTGAGCTATTTGACTGATGTTAAGAATGATAAGACCTTCCCCACCCACACCCTCTTCCCTACCGAGCGTCTGACTCCTTCAGTAATGGGGTGGGGTGGATCGCTGAATTGTCCGAGGTGCTCGCTGTATCATGAAGCCTGTCATTGAGTCAACTGGTGTGGTTTCGCATACTTGGCTGTACGTGACAAGGAGAAGGGTCACCTGTCCAACCTCGTGGATTTTTCTCCGGGTCCTGGGCTGTACGTGACAAGCAGAAGGGTCGCCTGTCCAACCTCGTGGATTTTTCTCCGGGTCCTCCGTTTTCCTGCCACAGCTAAAGACCCCTACGCGCAAACGAATTATTGAAATAAAAATAAAAACCATATGTTAGTCCCGAAACGACCTAGTTTGTGTCGTGTGGTCGGTACCCTCACCCCCCCCCCCCCCTTCTCTCTCACTTTATCTTTCAGTTATGGCTTAGCAATGGCCTGAATACCTTACATATCAAGGTAATTTTGCCCGTAAAATCGAACTTGAAAGCAGTTGGGAAGGCCCCCGGCTCGTACCCCATGCCCCGGCACTTTCAGCTATGGCTACAAGCATGATTTGCTACTATATTATCTTAGTCTTCTGCCACCAATGCTTAATATTGAACGACTGAATTATACGACTGAACTATACGACTGAATTATGCGACTGAACTATACGACTGACTTATACGACTGAACTATACGACTGAATTATACGACTGAACTATACGACTGAGTTATACGACTGAACTATACGACTGACTTATACGACTGAAGTATACGACTGAATTATACGACTGAACTATGCGACTGGATTATTTGACTGAGCTATTTGACTGATGTTAAGAATGATAAGACCTTCCCCACCCACACCCTCTTCCCTACCGAGCGTCTGACTCCTTCAGTAATGGGGTGGGGTGGATCGCTGAATTGTTTGCAGGTGCTCGCTGTATCATGAAGCCTGTCATTGAGTCAACTGGTGTGGTTTCGCATCCTCGGCTGTACGTGACAAGGAGAAGGGTCACCTGTCCAACCTCGTGGATTTTTCTCCGGGTCCTCGGCTGTACGTGACAAGCAGAAGGGTCGCCTGTCCAACCTCGTGGATTTTTCTCCGGGTCCTCCGTTTTCCTGCCACAGCTAAAGACCCCTACGCGCAAACGAATTATTGAAATAAAAATAAAAACCATATGTTAGTCCCGAAACGACCTAGTTTGTGTCGTGTGGACGGTACCCCCCCCCCCCCTTCTCTCTCACTTTATCTTTCAGTTATGGCTTAGCTATGGCCTGAATACCTTACATATCAAGCTAATTTTGCCCGTAAAATCGAACTTGAAAGCAGTTGGGAAGGCCCCCGGCTCGTACCCCATGCCCCGGCACTTTCAGCTATGGCTACGAGCATGATTTGCTACTATATTATCTTAGTCCACTGCTACCAATGCTTAATATTGAACGACTGAATTATACGACTGAACTATACGACTGAATTATGCGACTGAACTATACGACTGACTTATACGACTGAACTATACGACTGAATTATACGACTGAACTATACGACTGAGTTATACGACTGAACTATACGACTGAAGTATACGACTGGATTATACGACTGAACTATATGACTGAGCTATTTGATTGATATAAAGAATGATAAGACCTTCCCCACCCCACCCCCTTCCATACCGAGCTTCTGGCTCCTTCAGTTATGGGGTGGGGTGGGGGATGGCCGAATGGTTTGTAGGTGCTCCCTGTATCATGAAGCCTGTCATTGAGTCAACTGGCGTGGTTTCGCATCCTCGGCTGTACGTGACAAGGAGAAAGGTCGCCTGTCCAACCTCGTGGATTTTTCTCCGGGTCCTCCCACTGCTAAAGACCCCTACGCGCAAGCGAATTATTGAAATAAAATTAAATCTTATGTTAGTCCCGAAATTACCTAGTTTGTGTCGAGTGGACGTTAAACCCCATTCCTGTCTCTCCCTATCTCTATTCTCTCTCTCTCTTTCGGTTATGGCTTTAAAGCCCCAATAACACTCTTGTTGTAACTGAAAAATATGTCCCAATCTTCATTCTGGTCAACAAATCGTATTATTTTAGAATATTCCAATTAAATGATGATATAAATTTCATCTTAACACACCTAATTTAAAAAATTGGAAAAATTCAACCAATTGATTTGAAAAGTCTAACGTAAACCTTTTTAAATGTGACTTGGATTTTAAAATATTTTCGAACCCTCTGGACAAATAAAATAGGTTGTAATGGATAATTTACACAACAGGTAGGACATTTAAACATCTAGTACTTAGAATAAGGGTATTATTTATTTTCTGGAGCTACCAAGCCAGCAAGAATGTTATTGTCCCTTTAATATCGCCCGAATACCTTACGTAAAATCGAACTTGAAACTAGTTGGGAAAGCCCCCGGTCCCAACCTCATGCCCCCGGCCCCTACCTTATGCCCCGACACCTTCAGCTATGGCTACGAGCATGATTTGCTACTATATTATCTTAGTCAACTACACTTAATATTGAACGACTGAATTATACGACTGAACTATACGACTGAATTATACGACTGAACTATACGACTGACTTATACGACTGAAGTATACGACTGAGTTATACGACTGGATTATTCGACTGAGCTATTTGACTGATGTTTATGTTGTAGGGGGTCAAATGCCGGGGTGTAAATGACCACACAAGGGTTCTATCTTTTAAAGATACTTTATTAACAACAACAAAAAAACCCTGCAAATATACAAGTAATATAATAAATACAAAGTATAAAAACAGTATCAAAGCATGTTTTAAAAGTAATAATAACTATAATATAAAAGCATATATATATATATAATATATGACTCTACTCTTAAATGAACACATGGACTACGAAACACAGCTATACTCGTAAATGTATGAAGTATACTAATTACTACAGCTTAAATAATAATAATACCGATAATACTAATTAATACTAATAATTAGATCTTAAGAATAAAACTTATATTGCTTACCCTAAAGAGGGGTTTCTAATTATTGTCAACTGGTATAAAGGTGAAAGACCTTTAAACGTTGGGATACTGTAAATGAAATATAAATGTAATGTAAATAAATGTATGAGTATTTAAAGTGAAATACTTTAAATAATGTTTTAACTATATAATGATGTAATGATGTAATCTTATCCGATCTCACACCACCAACTTATACTTTAAAGAAATTCAATATGGCTGCCGCCTTAAAACAAAGACCAATTACCTAAATATTATAATAAACATACCTGATAAAATAAACTGTCAACTGCCACAAAACACCAAACCAATATTGAAGAAGCTTCAATATTCTCATCTATTAATACTTAAACTTATTAACTAATAAATACACGATACTGGATATACCATAAACTTTATATTACCAAGGAGAGGGAAAAAGGTCTACCTTTTCATACAAAATCTATAGCATGAATGTCTCCAAGGGAACTTTAGAAAACAACTCACCAGACAAATACAAAGGGTTAAAGTTGAAGATGTAGTGAGTTTACTCACTACAGACAGGTACAGAGTGGACAGTATAGGATAGGTTTAAAGGGATAGTACAACCATTATTAGTTTATATTAAGTGCAGATTAAAATAACTAAAACCAATTGACTATTTATATTAAAAATATCACTCTGCCACATACTCCCCTGCTAACTAAAAATGTTGTCCTCAGCATTAATAAAAAAATAAAACTCACTATTTCGGAAATATTTCGGGAAAAATTCTCTGGCACAGTGTTGGTAGCATCTCCAATACAATATGTAGTCTGTCCGGTGGTAAAGACATGAAGTCAGCTGGAAGTAAAGATCTTGCCAGCTCAGCACGTCTTTGGAAATCTGGAACAAGCTGCTGTTGATGTGCCAGCACATATTCAGCCTGCCAACTTGGTGGTTTCCGTTGTCTCGTAGACCTACGTGGTTCAGGAACAGATGGTATTGATTCTGGTGGCAGTGGTTCTTCTAATGATGAATCATCACCGGAAACTGGTGTCACTTGGCCCTCTTCTCCACCATCTTGAAGGACTTCTTCAAGCTCCGGATTGATTACATCTTCCCTTCCTGTGTCATCACTTGTGGAGCTAGCCTGAGGCAGGAAGTCTGTCTCAACCACAACATACACAGGTTCTTCATCTTCTTCACTGTCACTGTTCCCTTTATCTTCTTCACTGATGGTTTTAATTGAAACATTACTTCTGGTCTTCCTTGGTTTAGGTACTGGATGTTTCAATGATGCTGTTGGAGGTATGCATTCTGGGATGGAGCTAATCGGTAAAAGATGGTTCCTGTGGAGAGTACGTACACGCTTTCCACCATCTTCACTTCTAACCTTGTAAACTGGAATATCAAGATTCGGTTGGCTCAGAACTTTGTAGGCGATGTCTTCCCATTTATCCGAAATCTTGTGTCTTCCCTCTTTGAACGCTAAACGTTTTACCAACACTCGATCACCAGGCTCTATCTTGATATTTCTTGTCCTGTTGTTGTACTGCCTCTGTTGATTATCCTGGCCTTTGTTAATCTCTGCCGAAGCTGTCTTGTAGGCATATTCAAGCTTATCTTTCAAGTTATCTACATAGGTGTTATAAGATTTACCCTCATCATCATTATTGACAAGTCCTAGTATTACATCAATTGCTAGGGTTGGTTTACGGCCAAACATCAGTTCAAAAGGAGAGTATCCGGTAGCTGAATGCCTAGTGGAGTTGTACGCATGTACAAGTGGTGCGACATAGGTCTTCCAGTCTCTCTTCTGTTCTGGTTGAAGCGTTCCTAGCATATTAAGTAGTGTTCTGTTGAATCTTTCACACTGTCCATTGCCTTGGGGATGATAGGGTGTGGTTCTCGATTTATCCATACCTGTTAATTGACACAATTCCTTGATGATTTTTCCTTCGAATTGTTGACCTTGATCACTGTGAATTCTTTGGGGAATGCCATAGTGAACAATAAAACCATCAAAAAACGCTTTCGCTGTTGTTTTTGCTGTGGTGTTGCGTACAGGAAAGGCTTGAACATATCTGGTAAAATGATCTGTAACTACCAAGATGTTGTCGTATCCTCCTTTGGACTCTTCAACGCACACATAGTCCATACACACTAACTCTAATGGCTGACTTGATGTGATGTTCACTAGAGGACATGTTGTTGCTGTTGCCTTCCTCCTAATACATCTTGGACACTGTTGGATGTATTCTTCAATGTCAGTTGTCATCCTAGGCCAGTAAAATCGGTCTTTCGCTAAGCTAACCGTACGATCTCTTCCTTGATGTCCCAGATGATCATGGACTCCTTGGAGTGCTTCACCTCTGTATGCTTTAGGAAGAACAAGCTGCAGCCTCTCTTGATCTTTGTACACAGTACGTCGAAAAAGAGTTCCGGATCTAAAGACGAAGTGTCCATATTCCCTCTGCAGACCTGCTTCTTCAGGACATGTAGGTTTACGGCTTGGTCTTATACTCTTCTCTATGTCATTTAGTACAAACTTCAGCAAAGGATCTTCAAGTTGCTTTTGTCTCCAGGTCTTGTTATCAACTATTGACGAAGTATTCTTGATGGCATTGGGAATCACTTGTTGGGACATACTGATGGAATGGATGTACCCACTGGCAGTTTCAATATCTTTCAGTGCTCCTATAATTTCTTCTTTCACCTCAATAAATTTATCTTTTTCCCTGCTGTTGGTATCTCCTAATCTACTCAGGGCATCGGCATCTCCGCTCTTCTTGCCAGGTCTGTATTTAATTGAAAAATTGTAGTTGGTAAGTGCAGCTAACCAACGATGGCCTGTGGCATCTAACTTGGCGGTGGTAAGGATGTAAGTTAATGGGTTATTATCTGTAAACACAGTAAAGCTGTTGCTGTAAAGATACTGATGGAATTTTTCTGTGACAGCCCACTTTAAAGCCAAAAACTCTAATTTATGTGCAGGATAGTTCTTCTCTGCTTTAGATAATCCTCTACTGGCATAACAGATGACTCGTTGTTTATCGTCCTGTTCTTGATAAAGCACAGCTCCTAACCCTTGACCGCTAGCATCAGTATGCACTGTAAATGGTTTAGTAAAATCTGCATATCCTAGTATGGGTGGATTTACTAGGCAACTTTTCAGTTTCACAAAAGCTTCTTCTTGTTGTTGCTTCCAAGCCCATTCTCTCACAGAGTTCTTGTTCTGCACCTTTCTTCCCCCCTTTTTCTTAGTTGGTCCTCCAACTCCTATCAGCAGATCATTCAAGGGTTTGGCTATAGTTGAAAAATCTTTCACAAAACGCCTGTAGTATCCTACAAAACCAAGAAATCTCCTTAGTTCCTCCACATTGGTTGGTTTAGGCCAAGACTCTACCTTCTCTGTCTTCTGTGGATCAGTACGTATTCCTTCAGCAGACACAATATGTCCTAAATACTTCACTTGCTCTTGAAAGAACTTGCACTTTTTAGGAGCGAGTTTAATACCATGTTGTCGCAATTTGTTGAAAACCATAGACATACGTTCAAGATGTTCTTCGTAAGTCTTGCTAAATATTATCAGGTCGTCGATGAATATCGCACAGATTTTCAGGTTAAGATCACCCAAACAATCCTCCATTACACGTTGGTATGTTGCTGGTGAGTTGGACAAACCGAAAGGGAGTCGAACGAACTCGTAAAATCCAAGAGGCCCAACAGTAAATGCTGATTTGGCTCTGTCTTCCTCTGCGATAGATACTTGGTGGTAGCCGCTCTTCATATCCAACACAGAGAAATATTTGGCACCAACTAAATTATCTAACATCTCTTCAATCCTTGGTAGAGCATAGGCATCTCGAACAGTACGCTGGTTGAGCATCCTATAATCTACGCACATCCGAAGAGATGAATCTTTCTTCCGCACAAGTACAATCGGTGATGCCCAAGGACTGTGACTTCTACGTATGATGCCACCTTCTAATAAATCTTTCAGATGTTTCTTTACCTCATCGTACATGGATGGTGGAATTCTTCGATGAGGTTGCTTAAACGGAGTCTCATTTGTAAGCTTGATCTTGTGTTCCACTAAATTTACACATCCTATATCCGTATCATGCTGTGAAAAGATTGATGACCAGCTACGAAGAAATTCCTTCAACTCTGCTAAACGATCTCCACTAACAGACGACGATGAAAAATCGATCGAATCCATGAAGTCTTTGGCAGTAGCTGTGGAACTAGTTGTTACGTTCATTTCTGTAGCACTTGGTTGTTCGACTAAATCAGCTATCTGTAGCTCACACATCACAGAATGAGGGAACACACGAATTGGAGATAGAGATAAGTTAGAAATTCTCACTATAACTGGTTCCACATTGTCAAAATCTACCTCAAGGAATGCTGGTGTTACTTCCATTGACGATGGTAACATAGATTCTGACGTAGGTTGAAATATAACATGATGTTTCCCACTAAGTTGAAAATCACTGATGTTCCCTATTAAACACATAGATTTGTTGCTGCCTAATACTAGTGATGATGTTTCTGCACACTTAACAAGTCCTACTCTTCCATCGGTCTTCTTATCCTGAATCTTCATGCACCTAAAAGTACAACTCCAGGTAGCAGGCATCCCAGTCTGATTTAAATAATCATGACCATGCTTGGCTAACACCTGATTCAGGATAGGTCGCAGAATGTTGGTTCCGATCAAGACTGGAACAGTCTTACCATACGGCGTGTCAGGCACAACAAGAAACAAATTCTTTACCGCAGACAAGTTTAAGCTGGGAACTCGTAAAGATAAACAGGTAACACCTAAATACGGTAAACTGTGACCTCCATAACCCTCTATGTGAATAATCTCCTCCAACGGTGTTATACAGCATTCTTCTGTTTCTAAAAATGACTTAAAGAAAGATTCTGTGATGGTAGATACTGTAGAACCTGTGTCTAACAGTGCTGACGTGTTGTTTTCATTTACTTGAACAGCTGTAACATTACTCTTTCCAATAATCTGTGGGGGACTACTATCACTAGTGTCTCCAGACTGTCCCTCGTCTGAGACACCCAACAGTTTTCCTGTGGTGGATCACAAGTAGAAGTACGCTGTCTACAACCTTTGGCAACATGACCAAATTCACCACATCTATAACAGGACAAACTACGCTGATGAGTGGAATCTGATGAAACAGATTTAGAACTTGCATCTGACTTAAAGCTTCTCATTTCGTTCTGTAAATCCTGAATGGATGATATCAAGTCTGATATGTCTTTCATCAACTCCTTGTCCTCAGCATCTTCGCATGTGTCACCACAATCCATCGTTGATAATAGTAAAACACTCAAACACAATACTCACAACACTATAATCGGATATCAAATCACATATGATTAATCGCATTAATCAACTAAAAAAAACTATTACGCAAATAAAACAATCAATGCACAGGAGTATGATTCGCAAAATATACACACAAAAGTATCACCTTCAAAACACACACGTGTAAATATGAAAATTATTAACACAAATGTGTATGTCGTGAAAAATATAATCACAATACACAATAAATCACAACAAATGAAATAACACAATCAGTAAATTGCAATATTACAACACAAAAATAATATCACAATTCGTGAACACAATATCCAAATACTATTGTCAACTGACGCAGCTAACAATATACATGTATGAAACACAATAATATTCACAAAATAATACAATCACAGTAAATATACGCACCAGCCATACCATTATAGCTCAACAACACCAACTTGAAAATTCACAGATCACACCCAAAAGTCAAAGTTCAATATCAAAACATCAAAACAAACTTGATGTTGAATTACAAAGTACCAACCAACAATAAAAATCAAAATCAATGTCCAAAATACAAGTCCAATATGTGCAATACAATGCCAATGTTAGTATGTATAAGAGATAAGGGGAAATGTAGACGGAAAAATAAAGCTGAAAATGAAAATAAGTTTATCTGAAAAACAAAAGCTGAAAATTAAATGAAGTTGCTGAGAAAAATATGAGAAGACATGAAAGACAAACAAAATGAAATCCAAACACCTCTTTGATAAACACAATCAAAGAAAGACAAAAACCAAATAAGCAATCACCAAAATCCAAACCCCAAAACTCAAATCAAAATCCAACTCCAATATGAATACAACCATCGACATTCAAAACTCAAAGTCAAAAATCAAAAATTTTCAAAGCTCCCAATCTGAAATTCAAAACCTGACAAATCAAAATCAAAATAATCAAAGTCAAAATTCAATAAAGTCTGAAAAATGAAAAACACCCCTGGAATAAAAACAACAAATCAAAATACTAATTTGAAACAAATGAAATGTAAGCATGTGTTTGTAATGTTATATTTTCTAATGTGTCAAAATGATTTATGTAATGTAAGTTTATTTTGTTAAATGTAGGTGATCAAAAATATAATTATTACAGGATGTTGTCAAAATTTAAACAGGAAGTAAGAAAATAAATATGTCTTCTGACCTACAGGAAGTTGCTAAATTTAGAAACAGGAAGTTGAAAATGTAAACAAGTTACATGCCACCAAAATTCAAATTTCAAAGAAAATAACCAATTGGCCTAATGGGCAAGATATAGGGTAAAGGTTAGGCCTACCGGTAGTCTATAAACACTATCCTAAATAAATCGTATAGTTTAAACTTAAGTAAATGATTATTACCTATTCTAACTATCTACACTTAATTTAATACAAAGATTATAATACAAAAAGTTATGGATATAGGATAGTAATTATTTATATCATTCTAACAGGACCTAAACAAAGTAAATAAGCTATATAACCTATAATTCTGTATTAAAATAAATAATTATTACCAACCTTTATCCTTATGATATATCCACACAGAATCAAAATACACTTAATGAATACACAAAACTACATTCTAAATAAATAGAATATAAAAGTTAATGTCACTGTAATCACAGATGTTGTACCATCGCGTACGCGTCGCGCATGAGCTCAATGAGGTGTTGTCGGCTAGCTAGATCTTCAATCACTGGTACCACTGCTGTATATCAGGATCCAAATGTTGAAATCTTCTAAAACTTTCTCAAGCACCAACTGTTGTATCCTTTCAAAACCTTATCGGGCTCCAAATGTTGTAGGGGGTCAAATGCCGGGGTGTAAATGACCACACAAGGGTTCTATCTTTTAAAGATACTTTATTAACAACAACAAAAAAACCCTGCAAATATACAAGTAATATAATAAATACAAAGTATAAAAACAGTATCAAAGCATGTTTTAAAAGTAATAATAACTATAATATAAAAGCATATATATATATATAATATATGACTCTACTCTTAAATGAACACATGGACTACGAAACACAGCTATACTCGTAAATGTATGAAGTATACTAATTACTACAGCTTAAATAATAATAATACCGATAATACTAATTAATACTAATAATTAGATCTTAAGAATAAAACTTATATTGCTTACCCTAAAGAGGGGTTTCTAATTATTGTCAACTGGTATAAAGGTGAAAGACCTTTAAACGTTGGGATACTGTAAATGAAATATAAATGTAATGTAAATAAATGTATGAGTATTTAAAGTGAAATACTTTAAATAATGTTTTAACTATATAATGATGTAATGATGTAATCTTATCCGATCTCACACCACCAACTTATACTTTAAAGAAATTCAATATGGCTGCCGCCTTAAAACAAAGACCAATTACCTAAATATTATAATAAACATACCTGATAAAATAAACTGTCAACTGCCACAAAACACCAAACCAATATTGAAGAAGCTTCAATATTCTCATCTATTAATACTTAAACTTATTAACTAATAAATACACGATACTGGATATACCATAAACTTTATATTACCAAGGAGAGGGAAAAAGGTCTACCTTTTCATACAAAATCTATAGCATGAATGTCTCCAAGGGAACTTTAGAAAACAACTCACCAGACAAATACAAAGGGTTAAAGTTGAAGATGTAGTGAGTTTACTCACTACAGACAGGTACAGAGTGGACAGTATAGGATAGGTTTAAAGGGATAGTACAACCATTATTAGTTTATATTAAGTGCAGATTAAAATAACTAAAACCAATTGACTATTTATATTAAAAATATCACTCTGCCACATTTAGAATGATAAGTCCTTCCCCACCCTTTCCCCTTCCCTACCTAGCGTCTGACTCCTTCAGTAATGGGGGTGGGGTGGATGGCCGAATGGTTTGCATGGGACACAGACTAAACACTAGCTGTTTCTAGCACGGCCATTGTTTATGTTTATGTTTTCAGTCGATGACATCAGTCGTTGACCTTTAACCCGAAGTTGATGTCCTTACTCGCTAAGAGAGGTCAACAGGTTGTTTAGTGGATTGCTATTGAAGAAAAATCTCAATAAAGTTTTGATTTCAACTGTCAGTTTTTAACTTCGGAGAAAATAAACAAAATAGACAAAAACGATTTCAGGAAATTTGAGTTAGTGCGTTTTTTATTTACGTCAAACAAACTATTCCCAAATTTTAACCCAACCATCGACCGAATTTGCTGACTGGCTATCCTTGTGGTACTTAGGGGTAATTGATAAAAGAAGATTACAGAAAATGTAAATTAAGATTTCTTTTAATTACTATTTTTTTGGAACATTTGGTATTAGAGTTGTCAGATCGGACTGGCTTTCGATTGCAAAATAATGATAAAATTTGTCTATATTCGTACAGCTTAATTACTCAAAAAATTATGTCAGATGAGCTAAAGAAAACGAATTTCGGATTCGGAAGATGAAATGAAAGATTTATTTAGTTTATTTTATTATATATTTTACATTCTGAATGAAACGTAGTTATTCATTTCAAATATATTGGTCATAATTTCATATTTGTATGCTGGCATGTGAATGTTACCGCCCATCTATTGATCAGATATTTTATGACATTCATTGCAGTGATAAACCTGATTCTGTAATTCTGTACTTATTCTTATGACTAATCCAATGAAGAAAAAAAAAAAAAAAATGCATTCAATAATAAACCAGTAGGCCTACACCCGACAAGTCACCCATCAATGATGGCATCATAATCTATAGGCATAGTTCGAAACACCTAACCCATGTATATACACAATTCTATGATAGTGCCTTCTGCAGTATGTAAATTTCGTCTTATTTATATAGAATGTATAGCCTAATATTAAAATTTAAATGAATATAGCCTACCAACTTGTAGGTTATTAGTGCAGACGAATTACATTGCTTTGATAAATTTTTATTTCACTGTTAGATTCTTACAGTTGCGATTGTATATCGTTATATACATACATGTATTTTTTTATATGCCATGGTATATTTTAACAGGATGAATACTCTGCCACATAATCACGCTAATGCTCCACCAGGTAAACGGAAGGAAATCTATAAATATGAAGCTCCATGGACAGTGTACAGTATGAACTGGAGTGTTAGACCAGATAAACGATTCAGACTGGCATTGGGTAGCTTTGTAGAAGAATATAACAACAAGGTAATAATTAATTAAATCACTGCCATAACAAGTTTACATTTTTTTGCCCGCATCAGAAACTTTTTGGGAATAATGTGTAACATGATATGCTTACAATTACATGGGACATGTACCTACAATTCATTATTTAATCTAATTGTGTCTTCATTCTTTTGGCATGTTAAAGTGATAATTTATGGAACAGCTGAAAATAAATCGCCATTAAAGACAAATATCTGTTGAAAACCCATTATTTTTATTTACAGGTTCAAATCGTTGCTTTAGATGAAGATACATCAGAGTTTATGGCAAAGAGTACTTTTGATCATCCCTACCCTACAACTAAGCTTATGTGGATACCTGATTCAGTAAGTACATCTAAATACAGTTACCATATTCCTGAAGCAATGGCGCGAGAAATCCCTCTTACCATTGCTGGATAGAAGTCATATTCTTGAAATTGGGCGGGGCGTGTCTCTTTTTAACGTGCAATCAAATCCCTCCTCTCTTCTTGCATTCGGCATAATTTTCAAAATGGCTGACGAAGAAATTATGTTGGCACTGGATATTCGAGCATAATAAATTTCGCGGGTTATGACGTAAACAAGTCGCGATTGTCACTAGATACATTGCGGTAACATATTTAGAGGTCTGGTTAACCCCAATATTGTTTGTTACAATGTAGGTCATTGGTTGGTAATGGCACTACTGACCAATAATAATTTAGCACAACAATGTTCACTCAAGATAGCAGTGTGAAGTGGATTAGTTCTAATCAAACGAAACACTGCGCAGGAGTACTGTATGTACAGTTACATGTATAGATGATATCAGAAGTGGGGAGGAGAACCAAATACATGTACCTACATTTGTAAAAGGAGAAATCAGTGTAAGCAAATAGCTGCACATTCTTTTCGGCTCAATGACTCTTGTATTGTGCATTCGCATATAAGAACTATACATGTAGTTATTATTGTGAGAGCACATGTGGATAAATGATTACGAATAATTAGCTACATATATCTTGATGATGCCACAGTTGACATCGTAATAGTTATGCTAGTCCTAGTTGAAGTGATTTGTATTTTTTGAATATTAGATAATATAGAATATACGCAAATTGTGCCATGATGTAAGTTTATTAGACATTTCACTAATGATAATATCGTCACTCTTCACATTCATTTGACAGAATTTATAACTTGTTAGTGTTGTTTGAAAGATATGGAATTTCATTCCTTTGACTTCAATGTATCAAGTATATATTTTGTATGTACTGGTAGTTTTATTTTTGCTGTACCAACACACATATTTCCATTGTACTGGTACATGTATTTTAAGAAAGTCACCATAGATTTATTAAATGTTGGAACCTATGATATTATATTTCTAGAAAAGAGTAACCTATGATATTATATTTGTAGAAAGGAGTATTTCCCGATCTGTTAGCTACTAGTGGTGATTATTTACGTGTTTGGCGTGTTGGTGATACAGATACAAGACTAGAATGTCTGTTAAATAATGTAAGATTTTATTGTTTACTATATCGAGGTGGGGTGATATGCACGAGGTTAAGATCATAAAGTCTGTCAGTGAATGGCATGATTTTGATCCCAGGCTCATACAAGATGGTTGGTTGTCTGCGTCTGGGCAACCTAGTGGATTTTATCGTTTTCATTCGACTGCAGAGCAAACAATTGAAATAAATATGTACCATATGTTAGTCCCAAAATAACCTGGTTTAGTGGATGTGAAATTCTCTTGATATGGTTAATATTTCAAATGTAAAAACCAATTTTGGTGTGACCCTATCCCTTTTAGATCGCCTGTAGACGATGCAGAATGATTACAAGTTTTAATTCTAAGTTCGGAACAGAATTGAACTAATATTTTTTGATTGATACCGATTCCTTTTAGAGAGATCCCAATTTCCTAATGTTGTTCTGACAATGGACAACATATGATGGAACGGAAGACCCAAGTCCTTTGTAGACACAGGCGTACATGTAAAAAATCCCTTTAAAAAGATTGAGATTCGGCACAAGAGTAGGTCGTAGTGCGCGTTGCCTGGGCAAAATTTCCCTCATAGCACACAGTATATGTGTAGCAAAACAGTCAGATGTTAAACCCCATTTCATTTCATTTCTATTGTTGTTTATAATATGATGATCAGAAATTTTAACATAAATTGGATACAAATGATCTCAGCATATCAATTGTTATGTTATATTCTGTTATTTATTAGTGTCATTTACTTTCAACTAATGAAAATTGTTGAAGATCTCCTAAAGAAAAGCCAATATTTTTGAAGTACGGTTATGAAAACATCATGGCTTTTATTATGTTTTCTTTATAGAATAAGAATTCTGATTTCTGTGCACCTCTAACATCATTTGATTGGAATGAAGTTGATCCTAATTTATTAGGTACATCTAGTATTGATACAACTTGTACTATCTGGGGTTTAGAGGTAAGTATTATATTTATTATACATCATTGGTGTGCACATAAAAGATCCCCTGATATTTGGAATTTGATGTAAAAGAAGGCCATAGTGCTGCTTTATGGGCTAAATTTCCCTCATTGCACACTGTGCACGTAAAAGATCCCTTGATAGTTGGAATTTGATGTAAAAGTAGGCCACAGTGCTGCTGTATGGGCTAAATTTCCCTCATTGCACACTGTATGGCATATCCCCTTTTTCATTAGACCAGACAGTTCACACAAGTAGGACTTCAAACGCTATTTCATTTTGCTTCATATTTGATTATTGTATTCTGAAAAGGTTGGGTGTTCCATCTGTGCATTGGTTCCCCCTTGTCAGTGATGCAGGGCAGAGGGCTTGACAAATACAGCTGTCTAGTCATATGGATGGATCGAAAAACTGAGGCTAGTGTACACATTGGCATGCATGTAAAAGATCCCTAGACAGTTTGAATCCGATATAATAGTCGACCTAAGTGCCGCAATCCCAGACAAAATTTCCATCATAGCACACTGTATGGCATAGATCGGTCTTCATTAGCCCAGTTCAGAGCAGAACAGTGTAAGGCATTAAACTCCATTTCATTTCATTTGGTATTCTGAAAATTATTTATTATTGCAACCTTTATTAATCAACTCTTTGTAACTGAACCGATAGTAGATTGATTTACGATACCATTGCGTCTGGTTCATAATTTTATTGATTGTTTTTTTTTTTCAAACATCAGATGTCTGTATACAACTATAATTAACTGTTTGTATGTATTTATGTGATATTTTTTGTTAAATGTAAAGACAGGTCAAGTTTTAGGAAGAGTAAATATGGTATCAGGCCATGTAAAGACACAGTTAATAGCTCATGATAAAGAAGTTTACGATATTGCATTCAGTAGAGCTGGTGGTGGTCGAGATATGTTTGCTAGTGTCGGTAAGTTCCATACTACAAAAATACTTAACTGAAGGACAGACGAGCGTATTTTTTCGCCCGATCAGGGCGATTTTTAAAATCACTCAAAAAATACACCCATGTGCCCCTTCAGGGTGACGACGATTCGAATCGCCGAACCTTTCGCCCGATCAGTCGCTCGTATCTAGCATGTTAGATATTTTTGGCTGAATATATCTCGCAGGCGATGAAATTCGCTTGTGTGTCCATGTCAAGCGGATGTTGTCGGGCGATTCATTTTTATAAGCCAATCATCGACAGGGTTGATATCACATGATCTTAAAATGGCAGCCATTTTGCACAAGTCATGTGATCAACAAGTCACCTGATCGACATAACTGCTGACATACGCTTTCGAGATGATCGCTATCTGTGCCTGTTTGTTATCGGCCGTAAAAAATCGCCGGCAAATTGCAATCGCTGCAATCAGCGGAAAAATAAGCTATTCCGTCCATAGCATTAGAATTAGTGAATTATAACATTAGTTTACCATTATTGTTAATTCCATACTAGAAAATAGTGAGTTATAACATTAGTTTACTAGTATTGTTAAGTTATACAATAATATGAGAATCATTAAATTATAACATGTTTACTAATGTAGGTAAGTTCCATACTACAAAATACTTGATACGTTATGTACTAAGATAATATTTAGAAATAGTGCTTATTTGTATGCAATGTTAATATAAGTTCTATAATGTGAGAATTATTCAGTTATACCATGTTTACTGGTGATGGTAGGCTCCATTTCCTTCACGATTTTGAGTTATAAACATTTCAACAAGAAGAATAAACATTATTTTTTTAAAAGTGTATTTGATATTACGTTGTTTTAGGTGCTGATGGTTCTGTACGAATGTTTGATTTACGACATTTGGAACATTCTACAATAATCTACGAAGATCCACAACACAACCCTTTATTACGTCTGGCCTGGAATAAACAAGATCCTAACTATTTATGTACAATGGCCATGGAAGCACAAGAGGTTGGTGATTAATCCTAATCCAATATAGGCATTTTGGGATTCGAGATAGCTCAACAAGTAAGACGTTGGCTTGCTAACCTAGAGCTCCCATGGTTGACCAACAAAGATCGTGAGAATTTGTTTTTTAGGCGTGGTTCCCTCTTTTGAACACATTTTCCTGCAGTGGTTCTGTGTACATATTGGCCATGCACAGAAATCAACCTTTGATAGTTGGAATTCAAAATATGATTAGGCAGTAACGCCGCTGTGTGCGAAAAATTTCCCTGATAGCACGCTACATGGCACGTCCGTTTTGTTAGCCCAGTCGGTGGAAAAAAGTAAAGAGGTAGACATCCTGGTCACAGAGAAAGCTTATTATACACTGAGCCACTGTGCCAAAATAAAAACCTCTGTCACACATTAGATTCTCTTTAAATAAGGATTTATGACTTTTGGGTGGTTGGATGGCACGTGCACGCTGTATCATAAGGTCTGTCATTGATTGAGTCAACTGGCGTGGTTTCGATTCCCCGGTTGTACGCAACGAGGAGTAGTGTTGCCTGTCCAACCTCATGGGTTTTCTCTGGGTCCTTCGGTTTCCTCCCACTGCTAAAGTCTCCTACGAGCAAACGAATTATTAAAAAGAATTAAACCTCACAATATGTTAGTCCCGAAATGACCTAACTTGTGTCGAGTGGATGTCAAACCTCATCTCTCTCTCTCTCTCTCTCTCTCTCTCTCTCTCTCTCTCTCTCTCTGCCTGTAGCTGTACAACCTTTTCTTACTATATATATGTGTGTGTTGTTTTTTTTCAGTGTATTATATTAGATGTAAGAGTTCCGTGTACCCCAGTCGCCCGTCTCAACAATCATAGAGCCTGTATTAACGCCATTACATGGGCTCCACATTCAAGTTGCCATATCTGTACAGCTGGTAAGTACAAGTTTTATAATCATCTATAGACACTGATTACATGTAGGGGTGGGAGTGGCCAGATGGTTTAATGGGTTTGCTTTAGATTATAGGGTCTGTTATTGAGTCAGGTGGTGAGATTTTGATTCCCCGCTTTTAGGTGACTATGAGTAGGGTTGACTGTCCAACCTCTTTGGATTTCTTGGTGTCCTCCAGTTGGTTTCCTTCTACTCTAAAGACCACAATACCTGAGTGAATTATTAATATTAAATTGAACCATGTGGTAGTCCAGAAATAACCCGATTCGTGTTGAATGGCTGTCAAAGCTTATTTCTCTTTCTTTCATTCCATTGTATGCTAGTTACAAATTGGTATTGAATGAAATGAAATAGGGCTTAAAATCCTATTGTTTTGCATTGATTGAGCAAACCAACTGTTACACTGTGATATTGAATGGGACATTGGTTCGCTAACCAGCAGGTTTCGATTTCACTTTTTGTTTTGGAAAAGAAAATTTGTTTGAATGAGACGAAAAATTAAGATGCCTGAACACGTTGGCATGGGTGCAAAAGAACCCTTGACAATTTGAATTCAAAATAAAAGTAGATTGTAATGTTGCTGGATTGGCTCAATTTCTCTCATAGCACACTGCTAGTGGATGTATTTAGTCACGCCACCACAATATTAAAGACATACCTTAATGCTGCGTACATTAATCTGAGATAACTTCACATCCAAAAGAGTGATATTCTAATTTTCTATGTATGTAAATATTATCTAAATAGATTGTCTTGTTTCAATTTTTTAAAACATTATTGATGTTTGATCTTTTAGCTGATGATCATCAGGCATTAATATGGGATATACAACAAATGCCACGAGCTATAGAAGATCCAATATTAGCGTACACAGCCGCTGGCGAGATTAATCAAATCCAATGGTCATCAACGCAACCTGACTGGATATCAATATGCTATAATAATAACATGGAAATACTCCGAGTGTAAAAAAACCCAAATTATCACAGTTTTATGGAGAGGACACTTAACCTTTCAAGAAATTCATTCAAGTTGTGAAATTTCCATAAACGTTTTCATTAGAATTATTCTCAGAGTATTGTGCATTCATCAAATCTAGGCTGATTCCAGTAGCCAACATTTGCCTCGTCTGTATGACGAATTCTGCTATTGGAACTTCTTTCAAGTTCTTCAAATTAAAAACAGGTGGCGCTCATGAATACGACAAAGTCTGAAGCTGCTTTTCTTTCAAGTTTATCCAATTTTCTTTTAACATTTACAATTTTGCAATGAAAACTCTACATACTCTTCAAACAATGCCATTTTGAGAACTTTTCTAAAAGTGGCAAGTTTTCCTAATAGTTGTATGGCTATAGGTACATATCAGTTACCGTCATACAGTCGAGGCTAGATGTAGAGTACCAGTGTTGGCCAAGTTTTGCCGCGTGAGTATTGTGTACTCAAATGTAACACATGGAAACTTAAATGTCTTTATGATATATTGTAACTTAAAGTTGATGATATTCATTAGATGGATTTTGAATCCTTTGCAAACTACAATATTACAAAAGTTGAATCTCTAAAAGGCGTATCTGTCAAAAAATAATTAAATTCCATTCAGTATGTACAAACATAAGGATTTGCAAATTTCATAACATTCATCATCCTTAGCAACCATGTAAACAAGCCAGCACCATAAGTGTTGGGTAAAATGTTTGAGTGACGCTTTATTTTAATCCTAACAGGGTGATTATAATCATGTGACATAAACATGGGCATTATTCGATAATATGGTTAGTATCGGATCTTAAAATTTCAGAATTTCTAAGTTAAAATGAATATTATACAATTAGTATAATCAATAACACAGATTATTCTGACTTTCATAGATTTATTAAGAAATTTGTGACTCAGTCCGCAAGCCTGGAAATAAGGCACCTGTCACTGACAATGTTAGGCACAGATTTAGGCTTTGTCAGGCACCAAACCTCTGGTGCCTGTCATTTTGTCCGGCACTGATTTGTCTTTTTAATGATATTATTGATACATGTCCGGCGCATAAGTTGAAAATGTCAGGTACTATTTCATTAGTGTCTGACATTTTGTCAAGTACATCTAAAGCCGTTATTTCCAGACCTGTCGTCCTGACCTTTCATTCAGCCAATCAACCGGCAATTTGGTTTTTGCAAGAATGATTTAAACCAATCACTATAACTAAAATTAGACTTGTAGAGAATCCTTAAAAATTTGTTAGATAATGAAAGCAATTGTCCGTTTATAAAGAACTGAAGTTTCTCATGGCATTTTAAAGTTATTGAAGATGCCTTTTAAGAGCTAAATCTGTCTATTGCAGGTCTTCTTTGGTTCATTTGCTTCAAATATTATATGAATTTTTGAAGATGCATTATGTAAGCTTTAAATAACGAGCTGGCCGGTCTTGCTATAGTATTTCAAAAATAGATACTGAAAAAGGAATATACTTATACTGTTTGAATGGCATTTAGTAATTGGACACATTAAAAATAAACACAAAAGTTATATGGATAACAATTACTATATTTCTATTAAAGCTACGTTTCAACAATATATATCTCATTCCCTCTATCTGTATCAGTATTGTGCTTGATAACGACAAGAGAATCATTGTTGAAACGTAGCTTTAATAGAAATATAGTAATTGTTATCCATATAACTTTTGTGTTTATTTTTTTTGAATATACTTATATTACTTTATTGTGAGAGAAGTTAAGTGTGTTGGAAGATATACATGTAGTGTGTTGGAAGATATACATGTAGCTTAGATTGTTTATTATTGTAACAGTGGTACTGGACATGTGACACTAAACCTTAATTATCCATTTTATCTTTAAATTTTAAAATCTTGTGGGCATTCTAATCCATTTAAACCTCCATTATGCAATGGTCTTGAGAGTTGATTATAGGGCTTTAAATGTTAATAAATGTCTAGATATTAGTTTATATAACATTTGAAGCCAAAACAAAGATCTACAATACGCAGATTTATCTTTTATTTGCTATTTATTCACTTGAATCAATTGGCCATGGTTGTGAATGGTTTAAAAATATATAATCACGACTTTGTTTATTTTAATAACAATGGTACTTATCAATCAAGATTATTGTAAAAACTTCAAACACTCATAAATTTGCTCAGAATAAAGTGATTTGACTGAAATTTTTGAATATATTCACTATAAATTATCTATTTTTAAACAATAATAGCAAGAAATATCAGCTCGTGGTCTAAATCTCACGTAGGGCATCTTTAAAACAGAAATGAAGTACAGATCAAATTTGTCCTCATCTGCGATATCCATTAGATATATAGTAAATTCATGTAGTTGTGTATTAAATGTTCGTCTACATTGTATAAATCATGTTGTAAAGGATATTAATTCTGTTAAAACATTGGCAATATTAGTATTAATATCATGTTTTTACATTACATCATCTGTATATTAATTCTGTTTGATTTGGAGATGTCTGTAGACATTTTTGTGAAAGACCCAACAACTTTAGATATTAATGTATGGTGTGAAATACCCAACAAAATATTATATAATACTTACATATTTTATGAAGGACCAAACAGCTTTTGATTTAAATTGATGGTGTGAAATATCCAACAAAATCTTATAGTGTGAAATTATGTATTGCATAGTTGAGTTGATATTTTATTTTTTAAATCTGAAGTATTATTTTGGTTTAGTTGAGAATGATGTGTTAGATATGGTCCATTTTAAATCTAAAGCATTTTGATTTTTCACATAAATGTCTTTTGTTATGTTGTTTGTATTTTGTAGAGAATTATGGAAAAATTTCTTTTAAATTTATTGTCATCAATAATGATTATTTATTGTCAATTCCCAGTGACATGCAAGTGTGGACAACTGCCAGTGGCACGGCCCGAAATATGTGCTACGGCTACCTTGAAAAACAGGCCTCATTCCTTGTTCTGAACTGGGGAAGGGAGCTGTAAAATTTGATGTAGCCTGGATCATAAGTCCTAAATGTACCTGAGCATGCCACTGTCGATTAGTTTGAAATGTTTTCACATACATCATGTAAATAAATACATTATTTGTACTGTAAACTGACTTTATATTTTGTATGGGCTTGTCGTGTTCATGGGTTTAATTGTACAGCCACATTTCGTCAATTGTCATGCCTGCCAAATAAACGTTGCGTCCTATGTGACAAGACCAGACGGCAAATGAACAATATCCCGAGTCACCGGCTTATCAACCAATAACGCGATACTATCCTGGTCAACAGTGACACTATCAGCTAGAAATCCATAATGTAAAACTATCAAGCTTTCTTCTGGACTTACTGCACTTCATTATCTTGACTTCACGTTGTGCAAATCCGTAATGTAAAGCTACCAAGCTTTATTCTGGACTTACTGGACTTCATTATCTTGACTTCACGCTGTGCACATTTAATGTAATGAATGGAACTGTGGAAAACTGTCTTGTTCTGAACCACTTGTTAATCTCAACAAGAGCCACCTTAAAATGTCTCTGTGAACTATATATGCCGCCTGGTCAGTCTGACTTTCCTTTGGTGGTGTTTTGGGATGAAGAGTCTAACCCATGTACATTTTGGTATGAAAGTAAAAGAACCTGTAACCGCTGGAATTTGGTGGAGAATATGCCGACAAGAGTTCCCCAGTATGACATATGTTCGTCTTCATTTTCTAACCATTATTCGGTGAATTAAACTTGGGCCACGTAAGTTTGAAATGCAAGAAATAGACATGTAGATTATTTTATGTTAATTTGTATTTTGTGTACAAACAAAAGTCATGAAATGGTGGACTCTATTTTATTGCATCAATATATTTGATCTCAGAAGTCGTTAAAGGGGTATTCTGGATGACTGTCAGATCTGAAATAGACAACATGAAAACATCTGTGTACATTATAAGTTCCTGTCGTCATACACATAATGAATACGGCAGACGGACAAATTTATCAAAATATTCTGATGGAACCATGATATTCTAGGGGGGGGGGCGTGGGCAAGTAAAAATCATTTTATATTTTGCCCATTCAAAACCCCACAGAAACAGGTTACCTCTGTACTACTAATTGACAGATTGTCAGTAAATATATGGATAGTTTTTGTTTAGTTACCTTTATTATCAACATATGTAGATAATTGGATTTTTTTACTAGGGATCCGCCCTTTGCATTCAAATATTATCTAAAAACCTGTCAAGAAACGTGAGAAACGATGAATTCTACGGTTTTAAAATACAAGCCACCAAGCATTTTGTTGGAGTAATATTATTATTTTCATCCCCAACAAATGGTACACGTTCGACATCCATGGAAAAAACAATTGATGCCCAAAAGAAACAAATAAATATCCCAACCAAATCTCTGGCCATTTCTATTTGCCGATGACAATTAGTCCAACATATCTCCGTTACACTTATCCACCATTTCTTTGGACTCCCAAGGGAAACCCTGTTGGACACGTGAATTACTTTGAATCTCCAGTAAATTGGAACCGAACGAAATTTCGAGACTTGATTCACCCGAATCACCAAATTTTAAGGTCGTAAATTTGAGACTCGTGAATTGTGTCGACTATTTTGTAAATAAAAGCCGATATTCGTGGTTTGATAGACAGAAACAAAAGATATCCAAATAGATTTATCCTTACATCGAATCAACATAAACTCTTAAGTTTCGGTCTAATGCAGCCATTTGCTTCATCTCGTCTTCGCTTAATTCAGTGTCAAATAACTAAAATTATAATAAAATAATAATAAATCTATCTTTTATACAAAGTGCCGCAATTGAAATAATAAAAGGGTTAGCCCTATAACTAAAATAATAAAGGTTTAGTGTTATAACTAAACTAATAATATGAAAATAGTAATTAACCCCATAATTGAAATAAAGAAAGGGTTAAACCCATAACTAAAATAATAAAAGTTTAACCTTAAAACCAAACTAGGAATATATGATTAATCCCATGGCTAAAATAATAAATTTATAAAAGGATTAAACCTTAAAATAATAAAAGAGGGTTAACCCATACAACTAAACTAATAAAAGGATTGGCCGCATAACTTAAACAATAATAGGATTAACCCCATAACTAAAATAATAAAAGAGGGTTAAACCACAACTAAAGTAATAAAATGATTAACCCCATAACTAAAATAATACAATGATAATAAAATGATGACCTCCATAACTAAAATAATAAAATGATGACCCCCATAACTAAAATAATAATATGATTAACCCCATAACTAAAATAACAACAGAGGGTTAAACCATAACAAAAATAATAATAAGATGAACCCCATAAATAAAATAATAAAGGAATACACCCAACAGTGGCTCAACAATGGTGCCACTACTGGTGTCGTCTGTTTTGCCCACTACGTGAACGCAGTTAAAATTTACCTCGAAATTTTCTTTAATTCGAGCGGGAGACGAACTTTTAGGAATGATAATAAGGCCCCGTTGAAGTAGACATCGTAAAACAATCTGGAAAAGAAGCGTGTCTTTCATAACTCTAATTCTATAACACAAAATAGATTTTGTTTCAAAAACGATCATTCGTCTTTTCTCATATATTTACTCTGAATAAAAACATAAACCCGGGCTTCTCGAACCCCATAATACGTGCACAAGCACAAAAGTCCTCCGTGGTAGCTCTATAAAGACATACATTTCGTACAATAAAGATATAAATCGAATTATATTGCAATATTATTCAACGCAACACTTGTCTCATCTGGCCTACTTTAAAGAGGCTTCATGTAAGAGCTTAATAAATTTGCCTATCGTAGGTTATTTATGTGGGCCTCAAATTATTAATTAGATATTCATTAAAATCAGCTATTGATGCCATCGGGTGGCTCCGATTTTAAGTTCGGCCTATGAATGATTTAATTTTGAAATGGAGAATCGAGGCTTAGCCTCGAATAACCAGTATAGTGGTTACGACCAATGCACACATCTTGTCAAAACTACAACTATTGATAACCTCCCATTGAATAAAGTAATTTGAATGAAATTTTCCAAATTTCCACGTAGCATTATCTATTTTTGAAATTTTATAGAAATACCAGCTATTAATCTAAATATTATAATGCCCCTTAAAGTAAGGGGAACAGAGTTCGCAATCCATAGGTCAAAAGTCAAAATAATAGGCCTATGTATATTTCCTAGATGACTTGAAAGTTTTCATACAATTTACGCCAAATACCCTGATTCAATTTATAACTGTAGTCAGAACAGTTCAAAAGGAATTCTTTCTTTTTTCTCCGGATGTCGAAAATGGAAATATGGTTGTATATTTGGAGTTATATCTATAATAGCCTACCTGAGCAGGTGTTTTTCCTTTCGCCGACGCTAACTGCTTAACGACTGGTTCTTCCAACAGATCCGGTTCACCTTTCTTCTTCCTTAAATACAAAATAAAATATAACTCAGGATAATGATGATGAGTTTGTTTTCAATTATACATATTGAGATCACCAAGAGGGGGCGCAACCATCTTTTCATGTTCTGTTAGGAACACCAAGAGACGGTGTAAATATTATATATGGTCTATTAGGAGCACCAAGAGACGGTTTAACTATAATATATTACCATGATCTATTAGGAAAACCAAGCGGAGCGTAGGCTGTTACAACTATATCTCTCTTCTGACAGTACTCAACCAGCTGAGTGTTTGAAAGTAGTGGATTAACTTCCAACTGTAAAAAATTATATTTTCCTATGAAAAATAACAATTCCAGAGAGAGAGAGAGAGAGAGAGAGAGAATTCCGCCAGATTTTCCAACTACATTTCTCAGTGTTGCATGGGTATATAATTTCCAAAGATAGAAAACCCCGCATAGCCTTAGCTACATGATAAAGCCCCCCCCCCCCTTACACTTTAAAATCAAATTACGGATAGACTTATTCGCCACCATTCGGGCAAGGTTTGTATCCTAGCACACTGTACATCATTTGTCTGTCTTCATCAGCCTGGTTGGATAAAACAAAGTAAATTATATTCATATTTTAAATTGCATGTAATTCTTATAAACAATGCTTGTATTGTAACCTGTATAACAGATGGTCGTATTCTTGAAGCGTCGATAATTCTCTGTACTTGTAAATGATTAAAATTAGATAATCCGATATTTCTAGTTAGATCAGCATCGATACAATCTTCCATTCCCTTTAAGTAAATATATAATATAGATATAAATACAAACATATGCAATATATACATCGAAACAAATGCGAGAGAGAGAGAGAGAAATGGGGTTTAACGTCCACTCAACACAAACTAGGTCATTTCGGGACTAACATATGGTTTAATTTTATTTCAATAATTCGCTTGCGGGTAGGGGTCTTTAGCAGTGGGAGGAAACCGGAGTGGCCGGAGGAAACCCACGAGGTTGAGAAGGCGCCCCTATCTCCATGCCACATACGCTCACACCAGGGCTCGAAACCACAGCCGCAAGCCAGAGGTGACCGGCCAGCTAGAGGTCGAAGCGCGGCACTCAAGTCTACTAGGCCATCCCCCCCCCCCCGAAACAAATGCATTGATTAAAACCTTATCGAATAAAGTTATGAGACACATTACCTTCCACGTGTCGACAATGTCATGGTACGCAAATATGATATTGCCATCGCTATCTTTAGGATAAGGATCGTCTCCGTCCTGAAATTAAAAAAAAAACAATTAGCGTGCTACAAGAGAAAAAAAATAACATTTCCACTTTTTTTAAAAATTTAACAAAAATAAAGGCGGAAAAGTGTAATCTAGAGAGTAAACAACTTAGGTTAAATTCTATCTTGGCCTCGATGTTATTAGATAGAAATGAGATACCCTTCAGTAAATGTTTAGAGAATTTTAAAATGCACAAGATATGTTACCTTAAAAGATATTGGATAATGAACTAAAAGGAGGTTGACATAACTTAATCCAAGTTGACTTAAAGACTGCTTCAAGTTTTCCTTTACTGCATCACGACGATGTGCTGTGTTCCAAACCTTTAAGATTAAAATATTTTCAACTTAGTGTATGTTTTTCAATTTAATTAGGCTTTAAAATCGTATTTTTTTACCATACTAAAAGAAGCACTTACAAGAGATGGTTGGTAATTTTCATAAGGGGGTAAGGGTCAAAAATAATTTCTCAAAAAAATAGTGTTAATTTTTAATGGTATTCACAATTTATACCCGATGTAATCTATTACATGTATTGTCATTTTTCGCGATTGAGAAACACATGAAACATAACACAATTTCTTATGGAAGATAAGTCACAGGTTCTATTCTAAAAGCACGTTGTTTGACAAGTATCCTCAAACGACGTTTGACAATTAAGTATCCCCTCATCATAGTACGAGTGACTTTACATTAAACATCTATATTAAACTTTAAAAAATGGGTTTAATATGGTATTATAATTTATGCCTGTAACGTTCTCAAAAATCGGTCTCTTATAATTTTCCATATTTTGTCCAATATCCGTAGCGGGTCCATTTATTTTACAAAATTCCCAATATTTGGAGAGATTTTCTTTTTTTTACATCAATTGTTGCGGGTTAAACAATATGCAGCCACTAGATTGTGAGTAATGAATTCACATAAGGCATTGTGTGTGTGTGAAATAGCTTTATTTAACGTCCGCTTCCACCGAGGTGATATCGCAGACAAGGCATTAAGCCCAATTTAATTTTATTTCACGATTTTTTAAATACACGTAAATCGACACCGAGGCTTATCGTGTTACACGTTAGCCACTGACACACCGAGTGTTTATCGTGTCACATTTTAGCTACTGATACACCGAATGTCCTTATCGAGAACAAATGAAGTGATACTCGAGTTTCTTAGACCAATCTCGATAGACGCACTGACCACATTATGTTCTTGAAAGTTCTAACTCACAACAGATCAACCCCAACAGTCAATTAGAATGTCAATACTGGCATTTGGGACTGTGTTTTGAGAAATTATATTTTAGAACCTAAGGGCATACGCCACATTCTGTATCAGTTCGCAGGCCTACCTTAGTGGTGACAAACAAATCTTCTCTTTTAATAGTTCCCTCTTCAATACTTTCTTTAATAGCTTGACCAACTTCCCCTTGGTTTTTATAAAACCAGGCGCAATCAATATGACGATATCCGACTTTTATAGCTTCTTTAACAGCTCTATATATCTCACCCTCGGCACCCTTCAATAAAATGTAGAATTAATTATTATATTAGTCCTTCAAACATCTATTAACTATAAGTAGATGGATATTCAATAACCATTATGCCCCCCCAGGTGTGTAAACTAGCATCTCAAGTCAAGGCGAGTAAGCCATTTATTCCAGGTGTGTCAATTGCTATCCTCAGGTGAGTAAACCAGTAACTAAAAGTGAGTAAACTAAATAAATTCATGCGAAGCCGATTACATACAGGCACTCGTAAAAACTAATAAACGATTAGTTAGACATTTTAATTTCACTTATCGATATATCGATGATGTTCTATCACTGAATAATCCAAAATTTAGTGATAACGTAGAATACATATATCCTGATGAGCTCGAAATTAAAACACTACTGACAGTGACAATCACGCTTCCTACTTGGATCTGTGTCTCGATTTCGACAATTGCCATAAACTAAAGTGTTAAATTGTACGATAAACGTGATGACTATTGACTTTCCGATCGTTAACTTTCCATTTATTAGTAGTAACATTCCAATATCACCAGCTTATGGAGTGTTTGTTTCTCAGCTGACACGTTACGCGAGAGCTTGTTCCTTTTATTCTGATTTTTTAAGTAGATCGAGGCATTGGTCATCTGGGCTTCAACTACAAGGATACTTGCGCACTAGACTCATTAAAAACTTTAAAATGTTTTATGGCCGTCATATTGACTTGATTGCTAAATATAACATGTATCTCTCGGCTGTTATTCAAGATATATTTAATTAATTCGTATATTATCTCCCTAATTATGTCTGTCTACTACATCGTTAACACTGTTCATCATGTTCATTTTACACACTATAGTCCATTGGCCAAACATGCTATTTTATTGAGATTTCGTCTAATAGTTTGGATGCAGCTATGGCGGGTGTGGCGCCAGGCAGGGTAAGCTTACTCTTCCGGACACCTGTTACCATTGTTTGTCGTGTATTTTGTACACGGTGAACAGTCCATTTGCTGGTTACACTATTTTGTCTCAACCGTTTTTTAGGACTTCGAATTTTGACTAATGGTTTGGATTGTTCGTACTTGGTTTTATTTTATTTTTATAGTAAGTCCGGGTGATTAAAGTAATAACTCCGGTGAATAATGGAGTAAACTAGTGAGTAAACTTGTATATTCAGGCGAGTAAGCCAGTTACTCCAAGAGAGCCAACTAGTATCTCAAGGTGAGTAAACCAGTAACTCCAATTGAGTAAACTAGTAACTCCTGTGAGTAATGGGGAAAACTAGTATCTACCGGTGAGTAAACTGGTAACTCAAGGTGAGTAAACTTGTAGCTCTGGATGAGTAAACTAGTAACTCCGGGTGAGTAACGGAGTAAACTAGTAACTCCGGGTGAGTAATGGAGTAAACTAGTAACTTTGGGTGGGGATGATGTCTGGGTATCGCCGTTCTGCGCCCAGTAACTCGGTCATTATATTGGCGCCCCCCTGCTACAACTCTGCTGCACCCCCACTTTTAAAATCCTACACATGACCCTGCATCGTCGTAGACTCGATCGCTGCATTGGCCGAGAAAGTTCATTGGGAGCTTCCAATGTGGTTTCACTTAGACATTTATGCAGGAAGCAGGCGTCCCTCAAGGGTAGCTTTCAAGTTGTTCGGATGAGACGAAAAACCGAGGTCCCGTGTATACATTTGCAGTTGGAATTCCATATAAAAACAGCCCATGGTGTCGCTACCCGGGCAAAATTTACCCCGTAGCACACTGTATGACGCATGTCCATCTTCATCAGCCCAGTATAGCAGTAGAACAGGGGGACGTTAAACCTCATTTTATTCCATTAGGCCGAGAAGAACCTGGATATTTCAAGCTGTGTCTTAATTGTCATGGCCGAATAGTCAGTCACTGAGTCAACCGGCACGGTTATACGCGACAAGGCGTACGGTCGCCTATCCAACCACGTGGGGTTTCCTTGGTTCCCTTCCACTGCTAAAGACCCCTACCGCGCGTGCAAGCGCAGGCCCGGATCCAGGATTTTGGGTAATATGTTGCAACCTTGGATTGTTTGGGCGGAGACAATGCGTAAATCACATTTATATCATCAATTACAGAGCAGATATGTGAACTACAACAGTAACAAAGCAAACGAAAATGAAATCAACTATGACACTGGTACTGAAATGTGGGCCCTTTGCCAGCCCAATAGATCCGCGCCTGAATCGAGTTATTAAAATAGAATCAAACCATGTGTTAGTCCCGAAATGACCTACTTTGTGTCGAGTGGACGTCCCACCCCCTCACTCTATCGATCTTTTTCTCTCTCGTTTAGTTGTCAAGGTTGACACCTGCTTTAGATGAATGCGTTTACACAATTCAAGCCGAGGGCGACGACGGCCTGTTATAGACTAAAGTGTGTGTTGGACAGGCTCATGACAGTGTAAAACATAACGCTAACGCTACAATATACGTCCACATTCCTGCTTTGATTGATATGGTACTTTGTCAAGAAGGCTAGGCGTTTGGTTTGTTTAGCGTTGAGGGTCATGCCTCAACATCAATAGTTGCCGTCCTTAGAGTATAAAGAATAAGTATACCAAGATAATCCATTCAGAATTGTGCCTTCCTAACGCTAAAGGTAAAAAGTGGGCGTGGCCCTGCCCCTGGGGGTCGGTACATTCATCAAAATGAATAGTGGACGCCCTCAGGCTATAAGAAATATATAAGCCAAGTACCAAGCTGCTTCATTCAGAATTGCGGCCTGTAAACGACAAACACAAAAATTGGGCGTGTCTTGCCTGTGGGAGTCGGGACATGCAGTTGACGTCCTTAGGCTATAAGGAATACATATCCCAAGTTTAAAGACGATCCATTAAGAATCGTGGCCTGTAGACAACACACACAGACACGAAGTAAAAATGGGCATGGCTCTGCCCCTGGGGGTTAGGAAATCACCCAAAACAATACGAGTCATCTTTAGGGTATAAGGAATAGGTATGTAAAGTTTTAAAAGGATCTGTTAAGAATTGCATCCTGTAGGCGAACACAAGACACAAAAGCAATGGGCGTGGCTCTGTCCCAGAGGGTCCGGCATGCACCAAAAATAATAGTGATCAGCCGTAGGGTATAAGGAATAAGTATAAAAAAGTTTTCAAGACGATCGATTAAGAATTGTGGCCTGTAGGTGACACACAGACAGACAAAAAGAAAATGGGCGTGGCACTGTCCCTGGGGGTCGGGCATGCACCAAAAACAATAGGGATCTTCCTTATACCCTTAAGGTAGTATTCATAGTTTCAAGATGATACATTAAGAAATGCAGCCTGTAGACGACAGACAAACAAATACAAGAAATGGGTGTTGCTGTCCCACGGGGGTCGGGCATGCACCCAAAACAAAAGGGATCATCCTTAGGGTATAAGGAATAAGTATTTTAAGTTTCAAGATGACCGATTAAGAATTGTGGCCTGTAGGCGACACACAAAAAAGAAAATGGGCGTGGCTCTGCCCCTGGGGGTTGAGCATGCACCCCAAATGATAGGAATGTTCCTTAGGGTACAAAGAATAAACATTCAATGTTTCAAGATGATACGTTAAGAAATGTGGCTTGTAGACGACAAACAAATAAATACAAGAAATGGACGTGGCATGCACCAAAAAACAATACGGATCATCCTTAGGGTGTAAAGAGTAAGTATACAAAGTTTTAAGAAAATCCAGTTAGAATTGCGGCCTGTAGGCGACGCACAAAATGAAAATGGGCGTGGCTCTGCCCCTGGGGGTTGGGCATGCACCCCAAACGATAGGGACCATCCTGAGAGTATAAAGAGTAAATATACAAAGTTTGAAGAAAATCCAGTAATAATTGCGCCCTGTAGGCGACACAAAGACAGACGAAAAGAAAATGGGCGTGGCTCTGCCCCTGGGGGTTGGGCATGCGACCCAAACGATAGGGATGTTCCTTAGGGTACAAAGAATGTGTATGCAAAGTTTCAAGATTATAAGTTAAGAAATGTGGCCTGTAGACGAAAAACAAACAAATACTAGAAATGGGCGTGGCTCTGCCCCTGGGGGGCGGGCACGCACTAAAAACAATAGGGATCTTCCTTAGAGTATAAGGAATAAGTATACCAAGTTTGAAGAAAATCCAGTAAGAATTGCGCCCTGTAGGCGACACAAAGACACACGAAAAGAAAATGGGCGTGGCTCTGCCCCTGGGGGTTGGGCATGCACCCTAAATGATAGGGATGCTCCTTAGGGTACAAAGAATGTGTATGCAAAGTTTCAAGATTATAAGTTAAGAAATGTGGCCTGTAGACGACAAACAAACAAATACTAGAAATGGGCGTGGCTCGGTCCCTGGGGGTTGGGCATGCCCCCAAAACAAAAGGGATCTTCCTTGGGGTATAAGGAATAAGTATACAAAGTTTGAAGAAAATCCATGAAGAATTGCGCCCTGTAAGCGAACCACAGACACACACACACATACATGTACATGTATATGGTGTAAATCGAGGACTTTGACTAGATCCTCCTAATCGAGGTAAATACTGCATGCAGCTGAAAAACACCATTATTTCTGAACTCTATTACATCAAAGGATTATGAAAAGGTATAAATTATACATAAATTCATTTTTTTTTTTAATTTGACTTTTTACGGAAGAAATGCGGACACACGGGAGTTTGCGAATATTTGGGGAAATACGGCCGAACGAGTCCCTATGCTAGATACACCTAATCGAGGACACACATGCTGTGTGTTGGGAACGCCGCCAAACGAGGTCATTTTGCACTATACTACCATACTGTGGACTTGACACTTATTGTGGTCTTTAACCTGTAAATAACTACATTTTTGTCTCCCCTTTGACCACACATGGGAGAAATTCAATATAACTGTTAAAACTTGATGTATGGCACAATATCGCGGTAGAACAGTCATTTATTTATCAATGTGATCAACCGAGGACGCACATTATGTTTTAATACCGTCAAATGGGGACTTTGTGTATGGTGAACACCAGCAACCGAGTACATACACACTCACATCCGAGGACGTTACAGGTGAATGCCAATAATATAAATTGAGTTGGTTCAACACTCTATATCCGAGAACAGGCCCCCTTTGACCACAGGAGCAGCCCAATGAAAAAACATTTTTTATTGATTCAGCCATTTAAAACTTGTAATTTTCTAAACTAATCTGACCGAGGTCTTTCAGAGTGTATGTAACCAATCGAGGACCTCTGGACGTGAAACTCACCGTGGTCTTAAACCTTTAAATAACTAAATTTTTGTCCCCCCTTTGACCACACATGGGATAACAAGACAAATTAACCTTTTATAATTGATGTTCGGTGCATAATACCGCGATATAACAGTTATTTATTAATGTGACCAACCGAGGACACACATTATGTTTTAATACCGACAAATGGGGACTTTGTGTATGGTGAAAACTAACAACCGAGTACACACACACTCACATCCGAGGACTTTAGAAGTGTATACCAATGCGGTGTGTACAAACTCAATTAAAGAGACATACCTTTCCTTAAAGAGACTTACCCTTCCTTAAAAAGAGACTTACCCTCCCTTAAAGAAACACACCCTTCCTTAAATAGACATACCCTCTCTTAAAGAGATATACCCTCCCTTAAAGAGACATAACCCCCCTTAAAGATTAACAACATAGGACAGAGACAAGTTGGGTCATTCCATGTGGAAATCATGAAAAAAGAAGCGGATAGATCATTTGTTCAACATTTTGCTACCTGGTGGCACAACAGATATGCATCGCACATTGACTGTGATGCTAAATTTGTAATCTACCCCAACTGTTGTCTTTGATTACAAGGTTAGAGAGTTCTACTCCTATTAGAATGTGGGTTTAAAGCACTCGAAAACTACACCCTAATTTCAAATGAAAAAGCCTCAGCAAGTTGTTGACCTAGAGCGGTAGAATTTCGGATTTGGTAGTTTAAGGCCATATACTATAACATATATTCTTTTGTAAGTTTTTTGGAGGGGTCATGTTCCCACCATTGGTCCAATTGATATGGAATGACTCAGTTATTAATTTAAAACTGAAATCATGACACAAACTATTCATCCATCCAACAACCCCCTCAGCCTAATGAAACAGGACATATACCATTTAATGTGCTATAAGGTCAATTGAATATTTATCAAGGTTAATTTACCTGCACGACAACGAGCTCGGTTTTCATCCCATCTGGGAAACCTAGGCCTAAAACTCCAAATCAACCCGCTCGGCCAACACGAGGATCGAACCGGGGACTTCTTAGATAGTGAGTCAGTACCCTACTCTCTGTACCCTCCGTGGCTCCCATTAATATCATACGCAAGCGGGATATTCTTAAAAATGACTGTCACCAAAACCCTTTCAAATGGGAAGACCCTACGAGAGACAATAATAAATAACCTTTGAATTTCAATATGTTTATTACAAACCTACTTGATTCTCTCGTGTAAGACCATCTACAGAGTTTCCCTAATAGAACAATGTATGACGTATGCCCGTCTTCATTAACCCAGTCGGAGCAGACAAGTAGGACGTTAAACCCCCATTTCATTTCATTTTTGATTGTCACATTTAAGACCATCTAATATAAGCATGATCGTGGCACGGACAAAAAAATAAACAAATCACATAAAACAGAGGAACGAAACGAAGAAAGATGTAAGACAAAAATTCAAATAACTTGAAAAGAAAAACAATAAAACTACTTAAAGTATGTAATAAGATGTGTTTATCAGAAAGTGTTTTTACCTTTACTTTCATTATTGAGATCAAATAGACTATGTATGTTATATGGACAATCAGGGCTGTTATTGTTTTGTGATAATGATTATTTAGATCTATTTCACCTGTCCATTCAGATCCACCATCTTAGATGAACTTAGCTACGCTCTAATTGGTAGATCACGCTATTACACACAATCTGCAATAACACCACACCTCATGGAATAATAACAGGAGAAGACTATACATACAACTATATTATTTTGCCTATACAGTGATATTATACACGTTATTTAAGACTATACATATAACTAAATTATTTCATGTCTATGTAAATGTAAAGAGTGGGGGAAGGTAGCAAGGGGTGCGAAAACTTGTGATTCTGGTGAATTTTGCCGTCGTCCCTAATACACAATTTTCAGTCTAATACCTTTGAAATCCGTGTTATACGCCCCGTGTTAGATAATTGCAATTTGATCACGTTATGAAAACAGTTCTGTATTAATAGTTTCTTTCGACACGTCATACTGTTTCAATGTGTAAGTGTGGGTATATTGTGCACGTTGGCGTGCATGTAAAAGATCCCTTGGCAGTTGGCGTATGCCAGTCTTCATTCGCCCAGTTCATTAGAACAGTAGGCCGTTAAAGGTTACCTTGTACGTGGTATGCTATTATTTTTTGTGTTAACGATTCAACCCCTTCAGATCCAACATCAGGGATGTTTAGAAGTCGTGGAAGCCGTAGATACTTTCTGTACTATGCAATAACAACATACCACATGGAATAATAATAGGACACATCACTGTACACAAATATATCTATACTATACACCTTGACATAATCATATCCTATTGATTTCAATGGTTTCTGTTAAGTACTACCATAGTTATGGCCCTTGATCACTGTGTAATATCCTATGGACGCCCTAAGGGATTAAGTTAATATTCGATTGACTTTAAATTTCTGCACTGTGATTCCTATCGTTAAGAAGAAGCCTATTGATTTTAAATGTTTTCAGATAGTTGCTGTCAGAGTAATGACCTTTGATTACTCGAAATATTTGTAGACACTCTTGAGGCAGAAGTTAATATCCGTTTGTCTTCAAACTTTTGCACGGTGCTAAATGTCATGTCAAAAACTCTAGTGATTTTCAATGTTTTCCATTAACTATTAACAGACATATTACTTTGAAATCTCTTGTGACGCGCTAGATTTATCCTTATATAATATGTAATATTTACATGCTATGTTGTTTTTTGTTTTTAATTTTAATTTTAATTATGAGCCTTTGTCATAAATGATGTTCATGCTTTTTTCTTCTTAAAATGTTTTGTGGATATTTGTATGCTGCCTCTTATGGGGTGTTTAGATACAATAAAATCTTATCTTATCTTATCTTATCTTATCTTATCATTCAACTATCATTATAAACACAATGTGCTTCATATATGCAAATATAATACATTACGTATATAGTAATATTATATATAGATTATTTGAGAAGACTGTACATACAACTATATTATTTCATGTCTGTGTAAATATACTTAAGAATCATAAAAAATAGGGAAAGGTATAGCAAGGGGTCAGAAAATTGATGTTTCCCGTGCGTCCCAAATAAACAATTTCAAGCTAATAAGTTTAAATCAATATTATACGCCCTGAATTAGATAATACAATTCGATCTCGTTATGAAAGCACGTCTCTATTAATAATTTATTACGACACATCGGACTGTTTCAATGTGTGGAGGTCACGTGTTCGCTCCCTAAATCAATTTTATACGCCCTGAATTAGATAATACAATTCGATCTCGTTATGAAAGCACGTCTCTATTAATAATTTATTACGACACATCGGACTGTTTCAATGTGTGGCCGAGACAGTGGTCACCCTTATCAGTTGTGAAGGACAAGAACAGCTCTCTAGTCGTTCGGTTGGTATGTAAAACCGAGGTTCCGTGGATACATCTGTGTTCACGTAAAAGATCCCTTTATATTTGGCTCAGTCGGAGCAGAACATTTTATTTTGCTAATAAGCTAGCCTATATATGTCTACACACCTGTAATATTAGCAGGTAGGCTGCATAAATATGATATCAAATATACCTAACATATTCAAACTAAGTCAACAGATTAAAAACCAGTATTTAAACTCCGTCAACAGATTAAAAACAAGTCATTAAACTTGAACACATGCAACTACTTCATTCTACTTAAAGGTGCATTAGGTAACGTTAGATAAACCGTCGACAGTCCTCGCTATAATTAGGTGGGTAAAGATAGCAATATGAGAGGGGGGACCTAGAACAAACTGCAACAGAAATCGTTTCTTTGGGAACTGTTCCGGTGTGGTCTCTAGTACTGCCATAACAAAAGCGGCCATTATCAGTCTTGGGGAAATTTGCATAATTAACATAAATCCAAGATGGCCACCAGTAGACCAGAAAATCGCCAAAATCTCCGAAACGGTTGACTTTAGCGCAAAAAAATGTATTACCGACCTATAGGAAATCGATACTCGTGAGTTCCAAAATGCCGACATTTTTTTCCTCCGACCTTATTGTAACGACGTAACGCCATTTTGACGGCATTATGTTGTTCTCGTGACGTCATTATCAAATTTTATTGACACTGCGATCGGAAAACTGGTGGAAACAACGAACCGCTCAGGCCCGGATCCAGGATTTTGTCGAGGGGGGGGGGGGGGGGGGGGCATAGATTGGAGAAAAGGATAACGTTGCAATTTTGAATTGCTATTGCGGAGACAATGCGAAAATGATGTTTATATCATCTATTAAAGAGCGGAAATGTGAACTACAACAGGAAGAAGGCAAACGAAAATGAAAATAAACTATGTCACTGGGTCTGGGGGGGGGGGGCGTGGGCATGGCCCCCCCCCCCCCCGGATCCGCGCCTGCCGCTGTATAATTTGTATAAAAGAACACATCTTCACACAAACTGAAACTATATATCATCGTTCATCTATAGTCTGAAGCCACGGTGGCTCAATTTGTTGCAGGAAGTGGCCAGAGAAAGTAATGCAAGTATAGTCTCTACCTCCAACTGAAGATGCTGCACAATAGTCAGGTCAAAATACAATTTAACCCCTCAAATAATTTCTACAAATGGTTTCTCAACTGATTCTGGTAGGCTTCACTCACGCAAATAGGACCCTCGGGAGAGTGTTTTTATAAAGATGACACCCAAGCTGGCCACCGAAACCTCTTAATGTAACTATCAACCCAAATTTGATGATCTTGGTGTCTACCCCTAGGTTTTTGGGAGCAGAGAACACATCAAAATCATTAAAAACGACGTTTGCCTTGAAAATAGTCCAATTCAATTGTTCGGGGGGATGCAAAGGCTATCGATGCAGCAGGAGATACAATGGACTCTACTACTGTATTTGGCCCTTGCTAAGCTGAAAACTGAGACAAACCAAACAACGCTCATGAGGTCGATACAGAGGAGGGTGACACCTAAAACTGAACGCTCTGAAACTTATCCTATGGACAAAGGTGTTCGTGTATTAAGTGATAGTAGACACTTGAAGGTCGTGAATTCAATTTCATAATGATTCAACAGCTTAGTGATAACCAAAGTTTTCTTAATGTTTGTATTGCCTCCCCCTCCCACAAACCTGGGTATAGACATCAAAATCATCAAATTTGAGTCAAGAGTTATAGACTATTGTCATTTGGAGGTGTTGGAGACAATATTTGACAGCATATTGACCAACATCATTTTTTATGATCTTAATGTGTTCTTTCCTCCCACAAACCAAGGGATAGACACCAAGATCATCAAAGTTTGGTTGATAGTTACAATGTATGAATATTATGACGTTTCGTTGGCCATTTAAAAAAAGGGTTTCAGGCGGTCCTACTTTGGTAAACTATTAGTGCATTGTTTGTAATAAAGTACACTAAACCCTACGAAGCCTTTCGTAGAAATACTTGAGGGTTGAGGGGGGGATTTCCATATATCGACTTGATTACAATATCGCAGTTAACTAATATGCCATCGGGTTCAAACCTGGACTAACGTTGTCACAGAACTAAATCTAGAACATTGGGATTGACAATTTTCGAGCAAAAAATACGTTGCGAAGAAAATAGGGATCTTCCTTGGGGTATAAGGAATAAGTATACCAAGTTTGAAGAAAATCCATGAAGAATTGCGCCCTGTAAGCGAACCACAGACACAGACACACACACATACACACACACGCACACACACACACACACATACACCCCCCATACATACACACAGACAGGGGCGACGGCATAATACGTTCACATTATGAATGTGGACGTATAAAAAGTATTATACATCTTAGTCAATGATCCAAGGTCACTCCGGTAAACAACTGAGTGTGACGATCATGGCGTACTTTAAAGTGGTATATTTTATATATATTCTACTTACTTGCCATACTGTCCAGGTACCCAACCCAACAGTGGGTATCTTATCACCACTGGGCAGTTGTAATTCCCGAGATACAGGCATTTGAAAGTTGGATTTATAACTGATATATAGAAAGGGAACTGAAACGATGCCTGCTATAAAATAACTAACAGTGTGACCTACATTGCTATAGGGCGACCTTTATACTAACTCAAGCATAATAGTAAATATAACATAACAACGTTTAAAATAAATTTACAATAGCCATTGATGACGTTTAATGCTTGTACGTCCACACAGCACTCGGCAAACCTCGGCAGATTCCGGTAGATGTAGGGACGGAAATGAAATGAAATCGGGTTTAACGTCCTACTCTTTTGCAGCTAGCGAACCAGCGCCTTATCCACTTAGCCACCGTGACCCCCGTGTAGAGGTGGACAGGGGCAACGACAATATACGTCCACATGAAAATGTTGGCGAATAAAATTGTGATATGGGAATACTCAGTAACGATTGTAATAGAAAGCATTATTTCGGCTCACACGGTGCCACACCCACTTTTTTATGTAAATAATCTATAGGTTTCAATTATCAATCAATCTGATTAAAACACAGATCCTATTTCGTTTCGTTTTTAAAGTTTAAAATTTCGCTTAACTTGTCTTCACTACACTAGCATCTGGAAGAATTGTTATATAATAGGCGTTCTTATTGATGTGAGGAATGAGTCAATGAAAGTTCTTTGGGCTTGTTCTGCACGGAACTGTGAGTAATCCATTAGTAACATCAATGCTGATTGGTGAATCAAATGTCTGACGTTATAGGGCCAAAAGCCCCTCGTATGACCCATCGCTACAACTGGTCAGATCATCATGTAGTGTAGGCCATCGAAAGTATAAAAAAAACAAACGAAATATAGATCTATATTTTAATCAGATTGATTATTAACAGATTTAGATTCAATTTTGCACGATCCATCATAAAGTTGCATCTATCTATATTGGTCCATGTCAATCCCCCCAGGGGTATAGCCAATGGGTGTTTTTGCCTTTAGACTTCATTGCCTCTTGTCATATTACAGTCATTGCCGCTATTTCATATTTTAAGCTTTTCATTTCAAAAAGCACCTTATCCACCAAAGCAGGAATGTGGACGTATATAGCTTTAAAGATATAATATACAGATATCAAGCGATGCGCTTTGAGTGTGCACTTTTTGCGATACTGTAACATTTTTAGAAAAAGCTATTGGTAACGGGACATTGCTTAACACACTGTTTCTGATACGTTAGTTTGTTTTGATCGCGTCATCTACTGCCATGTTTTCTATGTGAAGGAAGTTGCTGTCAAATCTCCTTTGACCTTATGCCAAAAGTATCAGACCACGTCTATTGTCTTTAAACCATGAATCATGACACGCTAATTGTGTCTTATAGTACAATATATAGAGCACTGGCTTGGAGCTTTGGACCAGGGTTGTATGTAGGATTTTAAAAGTGGGGATGCTACAGAGTGGTGGGGCGCCATAGCCTCCACGTCAGTGATATAAGAAAGTTTGGATCGACTGATGAGTGCCTTAAGAGCATCACTGTGTGATCATAGTCAAGTGTATTATTTTATAATTGAAACATTTGGTGGGGGGTGGGTCGCCATATTTTTCTTCGGGTGCAATGTACCAACTGAACACCCGCTAGGTACGGCCCTGCTTTGGACACGGTAAAACTGACTGTATACCCAAAGTTACAACTCTTATAGGAACTATCGTTCTCACACCTTTCTTTACCTTTTCATTCCTAGCAGCTACTTTTCTGGTAATATTGTTAAAGTATTGGTTCTTTTTGATGAAAACATTGGGTTAACTTCATTTAATACTTCTATTGTTTATCAGACATATCAAGTACAAAATTCCTCGTACTTAATTAGTTTGTGTTTGGGGAGCTATGATCCTAGGTTGGGTTAGCACCAGGTGACAAGTCTCAACTACTGGCCGCTCTCCGGTCTTAACTGACTCTCTATCAATTAGATCTGTGTTAATTATAATCCCCTTTTAGACAAAGGATGATCGAAGAAATTATGCAGCTGGCTATATTTTATCATTCATACCAGATTAAACGTTCAGTACAGATTGCTTTCCAAGATGAAGAACTGTACATAAAACTTGTCAGCTATAAGTTTATATTAAAGCCCCAATAACACTCTTGTTGTAACTGAATAATATGTCCCAATCTTCATTCTGGTCAACAAATCGTATTATTTTAGAATATTCCAATTAAATGATGATATAAATTTCATCTTAACACACCAATTTAAAAAAATTGGAAAAATTCAGCCAATTGATTTGAAAAGTCTAACGTAAACCTTTTCAAATGTGACTTGGATTTTAAAATATTTTCAAACCCTCTGGACAAGTAAACTAGGTTGTAATGAATAATTTACACAACCGGTAGGACACTTAAACATTTAGGCCCGTATTCTCGAAAGTGGATTAGTGCTAATCATAGATTTAATCTCTGACTTTTCGACCAGCCATATTCTGAAAGGCTGATTAAATTTTAAGCTAAGATTTTTATAAACTTTGATAAAATGTGGTATTCTCGAACGTTGACTTGTACTTAACCACTGACTAAATCACCCCAATATTTAGTCATCTCAGGGGGGTAGTTTAAGGAAAGATTAAGTGCATGCATATGCAATTATACTGTATTGAATATTATAGAAATTATTATTTTTCATTGAATTCAGACACATTGCACTTATATTTCGCCTCAGAAGTAACAAATTTACATTCATAGTAAATTCTGTTGAAAATTTTTTTTATATATTATATATATTAAACATTCTCTATAAAATAAAATATAATTATGTGCACTTTAGTCAAAATGAATAAACTACAAAATACAAATAATTTTTAGAAGTGTCAAAGAACATTTTAACAAAAGGAATTGTAAAGAGCGGAATAAATCAACCTCTTGGCACAAAAGGGAACCCACAGCAGCTAAATCGTCCGGGCAGTCGACAAGGGTTGTCAATTTTTTTCTTTTGACAGTAATGAAAACATTTACGAATCTAAAATCTGAGTACGATTAACAACCTATTAAGTAATTATCAGCGAATTATTGAAATAAAAAATTAAACCATATGTTAGTTTGTGTCGCGTGGACGTTAAACCCCATTTCTCTCTCTCTCTCAAAGTGATCAAGGGCCATAACTCTGGAAATCAATAGGCTTACTCATCTCAAGACCTTAGACGTTGTGTATAAAACTAAAGTCAATCGGATACCAACTTTAGCCTCTACAGCGCTCACAAGATTTTTCAAAGTGATCAAGGGCCATTACGCTGGTAGTAATTATCGGAAATCGTTGGAAATCGGATACTTTCTCATGACCCTAAACACTGTATACAAATCTAAAGTGAATCCAATACTAACTTTAGCCTCTAGCGCGTACCACAAGATTTTTCAAAGTGATCAAGGGCACTAACACTGGCAGTAATTATCATCGGATATCGCTGGAAATCAATAGGAATCTTTCTCTCATAACTTTCCACGCTGTGTATAAAATTAAAGTCAATCAGATATTAACTTTAGCTTCTAGATCGTCCACAAAAATTTTCAAAGTGATCAAGGGCCATAATTATCGTAAATCGTTGGAAATCAACAGGCTTCCTCATCTCTTGACCCTAGACATTGTGTATAAATCTAAAGTCAATCAAATACTAACTGTAGCCAGATACTGCGTCTATAAGATTTTCAAAAGTGATCAAGGGCCATAATGCTGACAGTATTATCGACAATCATTAAAAATCAATAGGATTCCTCATCTCGTGACCCTAAACACTGTGTATAAATCTAAAATCAATCGGATATTAACTTTAACCTCCAGGTTGTCCACAAGATTTTTCAAAGTGATCAAGGGCAATAACTCTAGTAGTAAAGATCAGCAATCAATAGACCCCTCCGTCTCCTGGCCTCAAACACTCTGTATAAATTTAGAGTCAATCGGATATAAACTTTGGCATCTAGAGCGTCCACAAGATTTTTCAAAGTGATCAAGGGCCATAACTCGGGAGGTAATTATCGGAAATTGTTGAAAATCAATAAGCTTTTGTATTGCATGACCTTAAAAATGTGTATGAATTTCAAGCCTACTACCGAATACATGAAAGAATCAATAGAAATATTGAAGCATAGTATACAAACGTTTCTTTTCATTTAGCATAATCTTAATGATTTCTTTTTCAAGGTGTCCACAAAGGCTTTCTTTTTGTCAATAAAAAAGAATTTATTACAATCTTAATTTTAGCTGTTCAAGCTATGTTTCATGTTTTCGATGTAAGAGATTTAAGAAACGAAATACAGTTGTGTTCTTTGAAACTTAAAGAATGTAAATCAACATTTCACATTTTTGTACGATAATTAATGTTGCTAAATGAGATTTTATAGGTTTGGCACTCAGTTCAACAGTTGTATATAAAAACAATGCATATTTCTTGTGTCTCAATAGGTCAAACAACTCGTAAAACTTTGTTATAAATAATAATTACATTGTAATGTTCCAAATTGGCCCATATACGAAAACATAACCCATCACAATCCCACTACAATTTGGGAAAGTGTAGAATTAAAAGTGGATAAATAAATAAAGAATACACATATAGCAGGTTTATACAAAATAGACAAATAGTGATAATTTCGGATTTAAATAGAAAAGAGGAGGCATAAAATTAATCTGTTCTTGTGCTTCTGTTGCATCAGGAGAACAAATGTGACTGTGATATTAGCAATAGAAATTCATATTTCGATTACTAAAAGACAGTCACGGTTGTGCAAGATGAAGAGCCTTGCAAGGGACAAGGTGGAGTCGTTTGGATCGGATAACAAACTTAAGTACTGTGTACACATTGGGCCGCACGTAAAATAACCCTTGACAGTTAAAATTTTGTATAACTGTGAGTCGTGGTGCCGGTCCCCAGGCAAAATTGCTCTCATAGCACACTGACTGTATGACGTAGGTCTGTCTCCCTTACCTCAGCTGGAGCTCAACAGTAACTTTCGTTTCATTTCATTTCGAATACTAAATATATGACTTGACTTTCTTATTCACACATTTTATTTCTTTCCTGCCCACCCATATGAGCCCCTTTGATTTTTCGGACCGTAACAATAGTTTCACAGACTCTAGGATGGGAAAAGCTGTTCTAAAACATGTACTTTTCTAATCTACTTCCTGTAATTGGGCCCCTTTATCAATGATAAAAGCCTTTTTAATCACTGATTATATTTAATCATTGATTAAAGGTTTAATTATAATCAAAGTTTAAACCTTGAATTTTAATCGTTGATTAGAAAAATTTATAGTCAAAGATTAGCTAATCTGACTTTTGAGAATACCAAACTTAGTCCACCACTAATCTCTAACTAGCTAGTTACAGATTAGACCTAATCACAGATTATTTTAAACAATGTTCGAAAATACGGGCCTTAGTACTTAGAATAAGGGTATTATTTATTTTCTGGAGCTACCAAGCCAGCAAGAATGTTATTGTCCCTTTAAGGTAATGACTAAGGAGTGCCATTTGGACATCAGTGAGTGTAAACAGATTTAAGATATTCCAAGAGCGTGTCCGCGAGAGCACCATGAAGGGGGTGACAAAGCCTGGGTTAGTACCTAGATACATCCCCACAAAATATTAGATTGATTCAGTTTATACTGACCTCGAAAATTGGAAAAATATATGTTAATTTAAAAATAAGCAAAAAGTGGGCAATTCTAGAACCAAATTTGGATGATCTGCTTTTCGGAAAATAATCGATTTAGACAGACAAACTTTTGGACACCAGCAGGATCACTCAGGTGCCTCCTACACACAAGAGTTTTAAGTTTCTACTGCTAATGATACCTTGGTACTGGTCAGATACCCACCCCTCTCTGAAAATCGAATTTGCCGGCACCGAGAAATTTAACGGGAACTTTATCAGTCATTTCACCTCTCTCTCTCTCTCTCTTTTCTCTCTCTCTCTCTCTCTCTCCCCCTCTCTCTCTCTCTCTCATACGGCAAATAAAGATCATGACTGTCTTGTTACATAGGAGGTCGCTTACGTTGGTGGGATAGGACCAATTTTGGACTGGTAACCGTATTGAAGATTCACAATATTATAATGCAATACATGTATTCTTCTAAAATAAGCGAATTATCCATTATTAACGAGTCCTGTATAACTTCTTTCACATATTACAATAACACGGTATTTTATCATAGCAATCATTCATTTCTTTTATTATATATTATATATGTCACGTCGCGTGTTTTATTGATTCAAGTTTGGTTAAAGTAGCTATAAGCCTCTAACTCAATCTGATCCAAAATCTTTGACAATGAAAACACGAATTATTTGTCAGTTTAAACCAAAATTGATGATGTGATCTTACCGGGAAAAGATGGGCTTCTGATGTCCAATATTTAAGACCACATACAAAATTTAACATTGGTACACGAATCGTGTACCATAATGCATTTTAGGTCCATTTTTTAAGAAGGGATTTGAAGAACGAGGCTAGATGGTGACGCATATTCTTATGTGGAGAGCATACGCAACAAATACTATGTAGACTGGAATAACCAGACGATAGACATTAGATTGAGACTTCAGCCATAGACCCCGAACATAACTGATTTGAAATTAGAGTAAAGACGGAAATGATAGAATGTAAATCATTATATATAAATTCATACTTTATTATATGCGTTGTGACCCATTTGTGTCAATTTCTAGGTCCCAAATATTAGCGATTTAGCTCCTTTAAATGGACAATAAACCCCACTAAATACGATATGTCCACGAACATGTAACCTCACAGGGGTACGGAGAAATTTTTGACGGGGGGGGGGGGGTGCTGCCCTAAAAATGTAGTTAGGTTCTTAGTATGTTAAATAATAATAATAATTTTATTTTCTTATAAAACTACAATATGGTGGATGTTATCTGAATGACGGGTAATGACAACTACAATTTCATATTATTAATACAAAATATATAGGTTCATGTACCAGGCCTGTAGGATGGAAACGAAGTGTGCAGATTCTTTTACAAAACTAACGGACCGAGTACCAACTAAATTTCCGATCCGAATGCTGTTAAGGGTGTCTGTGTTTTGGGTTATTTTTTTTTACAAAACCGCGTATGAATAGATATGCATTTTAAGTGATTCTGAAGTGTTTTTACCAAATAAAAAAAAATGGACACATTCAAGAACACAATGTTTTTTATACAACTTTTATAAAGTAGAATTGTGTGCCCAAAATTTGCCAGCATTTGATGCCCAAAGGGGGGGGGGGGGTCGACCCCTCGGCTCGTACGCCTATGTTTAACCTTATATATCCAACCCTTGGCATACTGATCAAACCTTTTTATTTGAAAATTTATTCAATTCACCGAGTATTATAGCCATCAGTGTCGCGACCCGTGTCCACTTCTCTTTTTTTTTTTGGTATTTTCATATATTATGTACCCTGGCCCCGAGTTCACAAAGCATTCTCAGGCTTAAGTCAAGAATTTACTCAAAATTGTTCGCCTTATTGTAACTAAAATATAACCCTTTATAAAACTTGTTGTTTTAATGTATCAAATACCCGAATAAGAGACTATATATGCAAAGTTTTGTGTTTCTGGATAAAAGACATTTCTTATAAACAATGATTGAAAGTTGAGTAAATTCTCAACTAAGTCTGGCAATGCTTCGTGAACTTGGGCCCATTGTGGGTGTGGTCATGTGATTTTATACTTTGTACGTTTTGTTTCATACTTTTTATATTATTTTTTAAGCTGGTTCGCTAGCCTGGAGATAGTGGATAGGATGGCGAGCTATATCTTAAGGTCTATCACTGAGTCAGTTGTTCGTGACAAAGAGTAGAGTCGCCTCTTCCTCCGGTTTTCTACGACCGCTAAAGACCCCTATGCGCAAGCGAATTATTGAAATAATATTGAACCATGTGTTAGTCCCGAAATGACCTAGTTTGTGTCGAGTGGACGTTAAACCCCATCTCCCCTCCGTTTATACATTGGTGTGCACGTGAAGGATCTTTTGGCAGTTGGAATTCGATATAAGAGTAGGCTATAGTGCTAAATTTCCCTCTTAGCGCATTGTATGGCGTATGCCCGTATTCATTTGCCCAGTATAGGAGCAGAGCAGTTGAACGTTATATCCCATTTCATTAATTCATATGAGCCTATCCATATTGTTGCACCTGTCCAAATTATTTGTACTTAATACTTTGTATTATTATCTCTTTCTCCATCAAAGCAGCTGGAGGTCTATTTGATGAGCGTTACCCTACCCTAAAATATAAAACAATTCTCACAGGTGGGTTGCTGGCTTCACACATATTAAAAGATGGCAAACACAATAAAATAATAAAAAAAACAACACACGAGATAAAAACGTCATTTCTAAACATCACAAAAAGGAATTCCCACAATCACAATCAGGGCCGTATGTAGGGGTTTAAAAGTGGGGATGCAGCAGAGTGTGTGTGCGGGGGGGGGGGGCGCCATAGCCTCCACGTAATTGAGATAAGAAAGTTTGGATCAGGGCAAACGAACCCTCAAAACCGACCGACTAATCAGTGCCTTAAGAGCATCACTGCGTGATCATAATCAAGTGTATTATTTTATAATTAAACGATTGTAAAATGGTTTTTTTTTCGTTTTTTGGGGTTTTTTTTTATGGCGGGGCGCCTTATTTTCCTAGATACGGCCTTACGATTATTGTTCAATCTCATTAAAACACGAATCCTATTTCGTTTCGTTTTTATAGTTCAAAAGTTCGTTTTACTTGTCTTTACTACACTAGGATCAATCTGTTTCACAGAATTACTTACGAATTATCTCTGTAACGGATGCCTGTCCAAAACACGTGCGTTGACTGCATGCCTCGTAGTCATTGGCTCAACGGCTCGTGCAATGTTTACACCTGACTGCTTCGGGCAAAATGATGCATTTTACTCATTTTAATACCCATTTACACTAAATAGGAAATATTTTTTAACTACAAATACTTCAAACGTCTTTATTTATTTTTCTTTTACCTCAAAAAAATGTTTGAGAATTTAATTTGTCGGAGAAAAAAAGTTAATATGCCGTACTCATTAAGCCTCGCCGATGTCATGCTTATCAGTGATTGTAGCGGCCAAGCGAATATTCACTGCGGGATCTGGAAGAGTTGTTATCATTGATGTGTTCTGAATGATGTGATTCATTCGCCAATGAAACGATCTGTTATGGCGAACTTTAGGCTTATTTTACACGGAACTGTGGGTAATCGTCTAGTAACATCAATGCTGATTGGTTAATCAAATGTCTTACGTCATATGTTCAAAAGTATAAAAATAAAAAAAAACGAAATATAGATGTGTATTTTAATTAGATTAATGTTAATATTCCATGGATGACTGAGCACTAGGATATAATGATCAAAAGCACGTTCTTACCTTATATGGATAACAAGAGAGATGGTTTATAGTCTACCTGTCAGAGTGATTGATTTACACAATCTGCATTATTACCTTTCTAAGTTTTAACCAATCAATTTGAGGCAGTTGTTCAGTTTCAGGTCTATGTCAATATGGCTGCATGTACCTAATATTAAAAAAATATTATTACAGCATGTGTCATATAATATTGAACCACAGGAAGGTTTATAGTCTACATGTCAGACTGATTGATTTACACAATCTGCTTTCTAACATTCTAAGTTTTAACCAATCAATTTGAGACAGTTGACTTGTTCAGTTTCAGGTTTATGTCAACATGCCACGAGTATAACTATAAGATATATCTTTATGATAAGCTGCTCCGTTATGCGGTACGAGTTTGTACCATGGAATAGTTGACCAGTGCGCCTTTTCCATTTAAACAAATTATCATCGTACACAAAGTAAGTTTTTTTTATGATAATACTTAATATACATTTGAGTAAGACAAAGATGATATTTTAATATATTATTTTAACGGCTGGGTATTTTTAATGCACACTATAGTGTATTAGGGGTGTCGGATGTCCATCAATCTTCGTTGTTCTACATAGCTTATATTCTTATAGTCATTGACCAAGGCCCACCACAAGTACGCGTCATGAGCGCGCCAAAGTCGCGCGAGCCGCGTGGGCATCTGAGGGGTGTCTGGGGATGTTCTCACCAAAGGCAAATTTTGAAAATTGACAACCGCAAATCCATTTTCCAAGCATGTAAAACCAAAGCAGAAGAAGGCAATTTTTTTATTTCCTGATTCAATTACTGTGTGAGTTATGGTAAATAATAAACGGATTATGAACAAACTAGTTAACTTTGGTTGTTATAAACTTACCTGTGTGTTTGAAATTAACTCCCGTTAAATAAAATCCATTGCGCAATAAAATATCTCAACGAATAAAAACGGTTCTCTCTTGAAAGATTTGACTATTTACTTGTTATTTCGACAGAGTGGATAATAACATTGCTTTCGTCACATATTGGACGAATCCAACACACGGAAGCGAGGTTGTTTAAATTTGACGCATATTTTGTCAAGCACGTGCTATACTCAAAGCAACTCGCCAACATTACAATCGTTTGAGTTTGGGCGACGAAAATATCAATTGAAGACAATTACATAGGACTAGGAGCTTTATCTTTATATTGAAACCATTGATCGCCAGTCTATCAAATTTTATTCACAATGAAAGAATCACCGATTGCACGGATACTCGTAAAAATAAAGTCATGTATAAAATATAGATTTTAATATCCTATCTTCTTTATGTAATAATAAATAGTTTAACACGGATCATGAAGCACATCTCCGAAGTGGCTGAGGACTCTGAGAGTACTATTAATTTGATCTCATTCTTTCGATCAAATAATAACCGTTTCAGTGACATTTTTAAGCGTGTTGCGACAGCGTTCAAAGTGCCTAATGGCATTGGGTGGCGTAAGCCATGCCGACAAGTCCGTAACGCCCCGTAAGAAGCGGAACATTAATTGTAAATGGCCTGCATATATGTTAAATAATAATATTGTCATACCATATTATAAAGATGGGTAATATTTAAGGCCCGTGAAAAGAATGTAGTTATTTTTGTTCCTCATGCGTTTTAAAAAGAAAATTATCTCATCCTAGTCGGTAATCAAATAATTAAGACGGTAACAAATTTAAAAAAATAAAATACTGGTTGTTAAGTGTGCGAACGCTCAAACTCAATGCCGAGACGTGCTTAACTTAAAACAAACTTGAATTGACGTAAAAATGCCACATTTCCTATGCTGTCACCCCAAATACAAAGTGATATCTCCCGAGGTGTGACGTAACCAGCTGCCATATTGATATTTTTCTTAACCGAAAGTTTGTGGGATTTCAATTATTCAAGAGAGAACTGTTTTTGTACGGTGGGACATTTAGTGGTGCGATGGATTTTATTTAACGGGAGTTCATTTTAAACACACGGGTAAGTTTATAATTACCAAAGTTAACTAGTTTGTTCATAATCGAAGAAATCTGTTTATTATTTACCAGAACTCACACAGTAGGTAACGGAATGACCTAATAGCACTGGGCCCACTTTTTAAAATGAGCTTAGGCCCGTAGACAGGTGGGCCCAGTCCGGCCGGCACTGCTTACATTCTCGAAATTTCAACGTGACTGTTTATATGAATTGCACTTAGAGGTATATTAGATTCTAAATTCTAACGTGCTATCGTCTAATTTCAAAACTCTGTTCGTGTAATTTCAGCTTCTATTCAAGTAATTTTTCAATTAGACAATGTATGATCCAATCTAATTAAAATTCAGATCTATATTTCGTTTCGTTTTTTTTTATAATTTCGATGGTCTACACTACATCTAGATCTAACAAGTTATAGCGGGAGGTCACGTTCAGCTAGTACAGCCACCGTGACCCCATGCGTATTAGCTTTAAGGTGAAAATATGACAATTGCGTGAGCGACACAAAACAACTTCATCTCTACTGTTGTTTCTATTGGAATTAGAACAATCTCCTGAGAGAGGTTTATTGTGATGAAGTTTATTTGTGTCTGCAAGATCCAATCGGGGTATTAATTAAGGAGTCTGAAGCACTGAAAATGGGAGTCGAGGTGCTGCCTCCTCCCAAACGCGAGAAGAAACGTGAATATCCACTTGCGGTGCACATCGGAGAGGGGCATATGGGAAGTCTCTTAGGGATAGGACAGTAACGAGTCTTAAGAACTTGAAGGGGGTGGGATGGCCTAGTGGTCTAGAGTGCCGCGCTTCGACCTCTAGCTGGCCGGTCACCTCTGGCTTGCGGTTGTGGTTTCGAGCCCTGGTGTGAGCGTATGTGGCATGGAGATAGGGGCGCCTTATCAACCTCGTGGGTTTCCTCCGGGCACTCCGGTTTCCTCCCACTACTAAAGACCCCTACGCGCTAGCGAATTATTGAAATAAAATTAAAACCATATATTAGTCCCGAAATGACCTAGTTTGTGTTGAGTGGACGTTAAACCCCATTTCTCTCTCTCTCTCTAAGAACTTGAAGAATCGGAATAGTGACTTAGTTCTCTCCCCGGTCGCAAGATTTGACTAGGCCCATTAACAGGATAGGACAGTAAAGAATATGCAAGAGTAGGCAAAATCTATTTCGTAAGGCCAACTCAAAATTTCGTCAAGGTAGCGTAGATGTAAATACGGCCACGGCAGGTGATTGTTGGCGAGATTGTAGGTTAGAGTAGGGGATGGGATTAGCGCTAGTCATGTTTACATCTCGTGGCCTATGAGTAAACTTGAAGTTGACCTTATGAACAGCACAACCGAAAGAGTAGGGTTATGCTGTCCACAACAACACAAACATTTGATTTTTCCTCAGGCGCGGATCCAGGGTGGGGGAAGTGACATAGTTGATTTTCATTTTCGTTTGCTTTGTTACTTTTGTAGTTCACATATCCTCTCTTTAATGGATGTCATAAACATGATTTTGGCATGATCTCCGCCCAAGCAATCCAAGATTGTAACTTATTACCCTTTGCTCCAATGTGTGCCCCCGCCCCCGTCGACAAGATCCTTGATCCTTGACAACTTTGTCGCAATTGCCAAACTGCTTCTTTATTTATTTTTTACAAAGCAGTGCAGCTAATTATTCTTCTTTCCCCCACAACTTACTATAATAAAAGAAATGTTCAGAGATGATCCAATCTGGTCAATTAGTTTTATCGGAAAAATTTTAAATTAATACACGTTTTCTTTATCTTTTAGATGAAGCCGAAACATGCTGTTCTCATTATTCCCCTGATACTCGTAATTATTTTTGTCCTAAGCAATCATTTAAGAAGCAACCTGGTCATACCCTGGATGACGAAGTCTGTCGAACTTAACCAATCATTGCCAGAAAACAACAGAGCATGTGCACAGATCCATGTGATATGCACCATGCCTCTACTCACCAGTGAAGACGCCAACACGACAAGCTATTCGATGTACACACCACAAAAAATACAAGCAAGAATGTCAGAATTTATGACAGGGTTACAGAGGACTATCGACCATCCATGTGTCCATCGTGTTCATTTTCTGTACAATCAATCGGCAGTAGTAGAATACGTTAAAGTCAACCTCAAAACTAATCTGCACAAACTAGTGTTCCATTTCGTTCCTAATCCACAAAAACATACGGCGTATTTTGAATTTGCTTATGACAATCTGCAAGGTGAAGTAGCAATGTACACTCCCGTTGATGTCTATCCAGGAGAAGGGTTTGAATTAATTAATAAAGATGTTATGGTAAAAAATAAGTTAATGTATATTTTAACCAGGCATGGCAAAAAAGAGAAAGATTGTGACATGCAAAAAGAACCCTCCTCTAACAGCTGTAGTAATAATCGTTATATGGGCTCCCACGATACCTATATTTTCGTGCCGATTGGAAAATTTCCACCAGAAGTTAAAAAGGAGTTATCAGTATTGTCCATCGATTATGGAGTTGAAAATATGTCGATCTGGGCCTTTAGGAATTTAGGACATTATAAAGTGACAAACCCTTGTAAAGTTCTTAAAGTGTATCACATACATTGTACAGGACTACGTGATGCTAGACGAAAACGTATTAATACTGGTAAAAATACGGGCATGGCTAGACCTACAGATCGCTTAGATTAAACTGATCTGAAGATTACATTTGTGTTTTGTCCAGTTAGAGCAGAACGGGCAGGACGATTTACTCAATACTATCCAATACCACTTAATACTACCATACTCCCTCAATATTGTGAAAAACTAAAAGAATGCTTTAAAAAAAAGCCTAATAATAATAATAACGAATGCAGAAATCTAAATCTATCAGTTTTGGATAATAATAATGTGTATTTGGTTGAATGTTGTAGTATTTGGGTAGAATTAGGAGATATTTGGTTAGACTTTTAGACGTTTGGGCTACCGGCTACTGTAAATAGATCTTTCCGAGATGGCGGCCAACAATCCAAAATGGTTGCCGGAATAGCTAAAATGCTATTTCTCGGAGTTGTTTTTATTGATTGATGATCGTTTTTCAATTGATTGTGACTTATTGTTGATGCAGAAATGTAACCCAGTCATAAAAAATAAGTGCTTTATTTACATTTAAATCCAAGTATTTAGAAATAGATTATAATAAACGGAAATGTTCTAGAATATTTAATAGTCCTAAACAATTTTAATCTCTTCTTGTACAGATAGTATTGTATTCTGTAATCGATTTTAAGTCTTCAGTCGAATCTTTCTTTGATCTCTAACTTAGTCAGCCTTTATTCACTATTTAAGGCCTCTGGGCCATTATAGTACATAGTAGTGCATTATAATAAATATAGTATATGTATAGTCGTTCGAATGGTATTTAAAAAAAACCAACAGGTCCCTTGCACGGAATCGACGGTAAGTTGATTCTACGGTGGCTCAGTGAGTAGGACGTTTGCTCTCTAACTTCTTCAAAGTTGGTCGTGATTTTTCTGACGATGTTCCCCCTTGTCAGTGGTGTAGGACGGACAGCTTAGCAAGAGACAACGTATAATCGTGCGGATGAAATAAAAATAACCGAGGCCCGATGTCCGGAATCTAATTGAAATAGGAGCTACGGTGAATCAGCAAGTGGGATGTTTGCTCTCTTACTTCAGTGGTGTAGGAGGAAGACCTGACAGGGGACCACGTATGTTCGGATGGCATAGAAAAACGATGTCCCGTGTTCGGAATCGAAATGAAGTGGGAGCTAGGGTGGCTCAATGAGTAGGACGTTAATGTTTGGAGCCACGGCGGCTAAGTGGGTAAGATGCTGGCTCACTAAACTGAAGGTCACGTGTTCGATCTCTGCATTGGACTAGAAAGTTTATCGGGTTTTCCGACGTGGTTATATCATTGGTGCAGGACGGAGAGTTTGACTAGGCAGTTTATTTGTTCGAATGGGACGAAAAACCGGGTTATAAATTGCATGCACGTAAAAGATCCCATGGCAGTCTGAATTCGAAATAAGAGGAGACCTAGGTGCCACTTCCCTGGCACAATTTCTTTCATAGCACAGTCGGAGCAGAACAGTGGGACGTTAAACCCTATTTTATTTATTTTAATTCAAGTTCATCGGAAATTTTCTGGTGGGTTTTACCCATGCCAGTGGAGAAGGAAGGATGAGGTAAAAAAGAGCGAGTTCCTGTGTCCGGATTCGAAATGAAGTTTGAGCTGCGGTGGCTCAGTGTGTCGTCTAGACTTTTCTGGCGAGGTACCGTCTGTCAGAGTAGGATGGAAGGCCTAGAGACAGTCGGTCGTTGGGATGACATCCAAAACAGAGGTCTCGTATACACATTGGCGGGGTGGTGGTGATGGTGTGTGTGTGTGGAGGGGGCGGGGGCGGTTTCAATCCCCGTTTATATTTGACAAGGAGCAGGGCGGGATTAGGGTCGGGAACCGGCCCGGGCTCCCGCGTCGGAGCGGCCCCTTTCACTGATCCCGCCTCCACCTGTAAATTTTTGAAATATGAATCCCAAATATGCGATTTGGTGGCATATCTGATTATTATCTCTGTCAAATAATATATTTCATAAATCGATTAACTTAATTCGAATCCCCAGTGGTACGTGACGATAAGTAGGGTCGTCTGTCATGGGATTACTTTGGGACCTCGGTTTTCCGCTGACTGCAAGCGAATTATTGAAATAAATTAAACCATATGTAAGTCCCGAATTGATCAAGTTTGTGTTGAGTCGACGTTAAATCCTATTTCTCTCCCAACCTCGTCGGTTTTCTGCGGGTCCTAAGATGTCCCCCCCCCCTCCACTGCTAAAGACGACTACGTACAAACAAATTATTGGAATATACATGAACCATATACATAGTCCCGAAATCATCTAGGATATGTCGAGTGGAGGTTAAATCCCACTTTCTCTCTCTCTATTCTCTCTTAAATTAGTCTATTGGCCATATTTATTCCACAGATCAGGGATTAGTCGTTTTCATCGTATCAATGCAACATTTAATATGTGGTATTATACCGTAATCCCGGCATATCTGCAGAAAAATTCCCTCTGACAAATGTAAACAAACCAACGTGTTCCCTCCCGCAAAAGGCATTCCATGGTCTATTTATGACTATTGACCCGTGACCTATGACGTCGATTGCTTTTATGGTTTCTGATTGGCTTAGAATTTGATTTTTTCACCCCATTATGGCTAAACTTGACAAATGAAAGACCCCACCTTCCCAGCGTCCACGCTAATGTGTAGGCTACGTTTTTTGTCCCATCCGTACGGCTACACGTTATCTATTGCCAGCCACCTCCACCCGTCCCCCATCCTACACAAATGACAAGTGAGGACATCTCCAGAAATAGCCCGATGCACTAGAGAGCAAACGTCCTACTCACTGAGCCACTGTAACCAACGACCGAAAAATCCAGGAAAACTTTAATAAAGTATAAGAGCAAACGTCGATCCTACTGACTGAACCATCGTAGCTCCAGTTATATATTCCGGCAACGGGATCTCGGTTTATTGTATTCCATCCGAACAAATATACATATACATGTACATTGTCCCTTCTCAGGCCCTCCGTCCTACACCACTGACACCACTGGGTTTTCGATCCTTGCGGTGACTGAGAAAGTTCATCCAAATTTCTTGGCGCGGTTTCTCCTTGTCAGTGATGCAGCACGTAGGGCCTGACATTGGCTTGCGCATAAAAGATCCCTCGGCAGTGTAAATTCGATACAAGAGTAGGCCGTAGCGCCGCTGCCCGGGCAAAATTTCCTTGATAACACACTGTATATCGTATGCACGTCTTCATTAGCCCAACTTAGGAACAGACAGTAGGACGTTAAATCCCATTTTATTTCATTTCTGTTATTTTTATTTCATCCCAACATTTATGCGTTGTCTCTTGCCAGGCCCTTCGTCCTACACCACTGACAACGGTGGACATAGCCAGAAAAACACGACCAACTTTGAAGAAGTTAGAGAGCAAACGTCCTAACCACTGAGCCACCGTAGAACCAGCTTCATGTCGATTCCGGGCACGGGACCTGCTTTTTTTTAAATACCATTCGAACGACTATACATTGTTCTTTGTCAGGCTCTCCATCCCACAACACTGACAAAACCACGCATCAAGTGAAAACACCCGATGAAGGCTAAGGCTGATAAGTTAGAGAGCAAAGAGAGATTCGACTGAAGACTTAAAATCGATTACAGGATACAATACTATCTGTACAAGAAGAGATTAAAATTGTTTAGGACTATTAAATATTCTAGAACATTTCCGTTTATTATAATCTATTTCTAAATACAAATGCCGATCCGGTAGTCAATATGGACATGCGCATAAACTACACTTCCGACGCGAGAAGACGAGAAGACGAGACTGTGGCAAAGCGAGGGAGCGAGAACACGAGAGGACGAGCTTGACTCAAAGGCGAGGGAGCGAGAAGTCGAGGTTTTTCAAAGGCGAGAACACGAGAGAACGAGAAGTCGAGGGCGAGAACACGAGGGCGAGAACACGAGAAGACGAGAAGTCGAGGGCGAGAGTTCGAGAACACGAGGTTTTTCAAAGGCGAGAACACGAGAAGACGAGAAGTCGAGGGACGAGAAGACGAGAAGTCGGGGTGAAAGTAATCTCGTGTTCTCGGGGCGAGATCCTCGTATTCTCGCCCTGTTTCCTCGCGTTCTCGCTCCCTCGCACTCTCGCCCTCGACTTCTCGTGTTCTCGTCCTCTCGTCTTCTCGTGTTCTCGCCCTCGACTTCTCGTCTTCCCGTGTTCTCGCCCTCGACTTCTCGTCTTCTCGTGTTCTCGCCCTCGACTTCTCGCGGCGAGAACACGAGATTCTGAAATGGCCGCAATAGGCTTCCATAGTAAATTACTACTTTAACTCTTGTGATCTCCTAGTTCAATTTATTAGCCATAACATTTAGCTGGATTAAGTTGGTATAACGCCGTCGAAGCATGCTCACAAAGGGTCTGTGGATAAGCTTGAGCGATTTATTAGAAACCATAAAAGTGTCGAAATCTCATGGAGCACTCACAAAAGACATATATAGTCATGTCTGTTTTGATTGGGGACGGAGCTTTGGAAATATGGACTTTCTATTCACCTTGATTTGACTTATCCAAACGACTAGACAGTTGTCCTTTTCAGGCCCTTCGTCCTGTACCACTGACAACGTGGCTTGCTAAAAACCAAATAAGTCCACCCTCGGTCTCCGCGGTGGTCTCATTCCGTTTTACTCCACTATACCATGGGTTAATCCATTGGGTTTCGGGAGGGGGGGGGTGGCCTAGTGGTCTAGCGTGTCGCGCTTCGACCTCTAGCTGGCCGATCACCTCTGGCTTGCGGCTGTGGTTTCGAGCCCTGGTGTGAGCGTATGTGGCATGGAGATTGGGGCGCCTTCTCAACCTCGTGGGTATCCTCCGGGCACTCCGGTTTCCTCCCACTGCTAAAGACCCCTACGCGCAAGCGAAAAAATTAAACCATGTGTTAGTCCCGAAATGACCTAGTTTGTGTTGAGTGGACTTTAAACCCCATTTCTCTCTCTCTCCATTGCATTTCCACAACTTCAAATTGTCTGCTCTATTCATGTCCATTTACTGAATGATCTAAACAATGTATATAATTCTATCTAATTTATTTATATTTAATTGTATTATCAAAATCAATTCAACTTTTCGCTGATTTCAAATATGTATAGCATCTATATGTTTGAATTTTGTTATTATTATTATTACTATTCGTTCTTTGACTGATATATTTCATTCTGTTTTGTTTATTATTAGGGTGTCACCCGTGATGCATTTTCATATCTGACTACATCATAGTAACATAATTTATCTGAGTTTCCATTCCATGTAGTTTAATTGTTGTAGTGGTTTCTTGCAAAAACTTAAAATATCTTGGCACAATTTTAAAATTATTTTGATAGCTCAACGTGGTCTCTATGGAATACTCTACTAATAACTTTGTCTTTGATATTGCTTGTTCGTTTGGACTTATTATATGTTTAGTTATTACCGCATTATGGAAGATTAGATAAAGAGCTGGCAGTTCTCACAATAATAATTAAAAACTAGATAATGTAAAGGGAATATGCTGAACATTGCTCCACACTGAACAAAGATATTAGCGTTTGAAAGTTAGGCCTATCCGCAATCATCATTATTAAATTCGATACGATAAAAAACCTAATCTCAATTATCCAGTACTGGATTAAATCATCAATGAGCAGCAAATCGGATTCAAATCCAGTGAAAATCCGAAATATGAGATGACATCGAGAGTTGATTAGGGTCTTTTCATGTTAATAAATGTCAAATTAATGATGCCCAAAGAAAGACATGCAATAGGCAGATTTAACTCTTCGGCAATGTATGTCGAATGGTGAGTAAGGTCACCTGTGTCTTCTTAATAAAACGAGTTCACGTGGCTATGTGGGTAAGACGCTGGCTCGCTAGTCTTGAGGTCAGGTGCTTAACCCCTGCATTCCCAGAAAAAATCACCAAGATTTTCCGGAATGGTTTCTCCTTGTCAGTGATGCAGGACGGAGGGCCTGGCAAGGACAGCTGTCTAGTCGTCCGGATGGGACGAAATACCGAAGTCTCGTGTTCACATTGACGTGCACGTAAAAGATCACCTGGTAGTTGTAATTCGATATAAGAGTAGGCTGTAGCGCCGCTGCCCTGGCAAAATTTCCCTCATAGCACAATATATTATGACGTATGTCCGTCTACATTAGCCCCGGTTAATAGAAGAAAAGTAGGAAGTTAACCACCGTTTCAGATCATTTCTTAATAAAATCATTATATTTTATACATTGTATCCTAATCTTTTTAATATATCCATGATATCTTGCTTCTGTTTGCTTACATGATAAGTTTAGCTCTTAAAGGGGACATTAGGGACGATAAGATAAAGATCTAACAGTTCTCGCAATTTATAGTTACTTTATGGCACTTGACTCTGATACTGAATACTACGAAATAAAATTAATATGGTTTAAAGGAGTATTTTGGGAAAATAGAGAAAGAGCTGACAGTTTTAGATATAATAGTGAAAAAATAGTAGTACTATGGTCTTTTCGACCATAATGTATCGTTCGTGTTGATGTAGCTATCATCCAAAGTCTTACTCGTTGAAAACACGAATTATTTGTGAATTCAAATAAATATTGATGTTTTATTTTACCTTGAAAAGGTAGAGATTTCTGATATCCAATATTTAAGACAAAAGTAAACATTTTACCATTAGTACACAAATCGTGTACTATAGTGCGTTTCGGCATTATGTGTCACAAGTGACCAGAAAGATTAGACATATTCCCCAACTTCATGTCAAACGGCGACCCCATAAATTATCAAGAGAGCATGCGCAGTAGATTGGAATGCCCAGACACAAGAAATTTCTATTCGGTTGAGAATCCTGCGGTATTTCGCTGGACATAACTGATTTGAAATAAGAGTCAAAATGGAAACAACTGAATGTAAATCGGTTATTTACAATCAGATTACATTCTTATATGCGTTGCAATCCACTTGGGGCAATTGTCGTTGTCGATGTAGCTCCTTTAACTTCATCTATCAGATAGGCGGATAGGTGGAAGATAGACATAGTCGTTATACCTCAGAATGCCACTCCCTATTCTTATTAGTTTCGACCGTTAAACACACTCCACGTATATAAAGACATTATTTGTACTAGAAATGCCAATTTTTATTTTGTATGGGTCTTGCCGTGTGGGTAGGGGTAGGGGGAGGGGGTCCAGCAGTGTTCTTGTTCATAGCCACCATTTAACGCTGTTACTACAAGTGTGATACGATCACGGCCCAAAATAAACAGTAGAAGACTATCCCGATTTTCCGCCTCTTGTCAGTGATGCATGACAGGGGGCCTGACAAAACAGCTGTTTAGTTATTCAGATGGGACCCTAAACCGAGGTCCCGTGTACATATTGGTATACACGTAAAATTTCCCTGGTAGCAAACTGTATGGCGTATGCCCATCTTCCCAGTTCGGAGGCCCCGAGTTAACAAAGCATTTACAGACTTAAACAAGTATTATCCAAGAGCTAAATCTGCCTATTGCAGGTCTTTCTTTGGGCCTGAAATGTTATTTAAATTATTAATATCTAGACCATAATCAACTCAAAATTCTTCGCCTTATTTTAACAAAAATATAACCCTTTGGTTGATTTACTGTATCAAATCCATCAATAATAAACTATATGCAAAGTTGTATGCTTCAGGAGTTGAGAAAATTCTCAACTTGTTCAGTAGCTGCTTGTTAAAACAGTGCAACGAAGAGTAGGCTGGAACACTGTTTTCCGGGATAAATGTCCCCATTTTGGCGTATGACTTCATTTACTAACCATTATTGGAGACGCTGGCGCGATCCCTCTGCATCTGCCGAGAAAGTTCATCGCGATTTTCCGGCGTAATGTCCCTTTGTCAGTGGTGCCGGATGTGACGAAAACCAAGGTCCCATGTATACATCGACGTGCACGTAAAATATCCCTTGGCAGTTTGAATTTCATTAGCTCAGTCGACGCAGAACAGTAGGACGCTTAACACTATTTCATTACATTTCATATCTAACCATTATATTGGGCGTGTGAAATTAAGGGCAGGTCAGTATGGAATGCAACGGACGTAACTCATATGTATTCAAACAAAAACTATACAAATTATTTTATTTCTGTACATCAAACAGTAGAAGTCGTGAAATGGTGAACTCTATTTTATTGCACCCATCCATACATGTATATTTGTTCTCAGAAATCGTTATACGGATATTCCGGATGACCAGCAGCTCTGAAATAAATAACAAGACAGCATTGATAAGTTCCATTAGTATCATTATGGGGATGCTCGATTCACAGTCCAGAACGTCCCAAATTGACAGAATTGCAATCGAGTGACGCGGAATTCAGTCCTGTCACAATTCTACCAGTCCCGACATCTGGGGTGGTGAGTAAAATCGTGATGTATTTTACGTAACAAATAATTATGTTTCAGCTGTCATGATTGGTTAAGACATTTTTACACAGTCGGCACGTGTGTTGTTCTCCGAAATTCTCTTTTTCACTCGATTAACACCAGTTTTGGAATTGAGAGAATTTTATTCAGGAACTGCGAATCGAACATTCCCTAAATAAATACATCCAGTTGAATGATCAGCAGTGACTGACGGATTAATCAAAAGGGTGGGATGAGACTGAGTTTGAGCATGTAAAACGCCCGTCCATGCCTTTCTGCCCGTCCATGCCTTTCTAGGGTGGGGGGGGGGGGGCTATTTACCAAACGCTACATGCTTGCTATTATGTATAATATATTTGTTTGTTCGAACCGAGCGAAAGGAAAGTAATTCTGTGTTTTGTCCTTTCAAAATTCACTAAAACAACCACCACTTAAACTCTCAACATAATTTGATTTCTTTACAGAAATAATTACGCGGCACCAAACATTTTGCACACGTTCCAAAACAAAGATAACCAGATATGGCTATTTGTTGATGACCTTAAGTCCAACATAATTCCACCACAAGCATGAATCATATCTTTTGATGTGTTAATGAAACCTTGCCTTGGACACCTAAATTCCGTTAAATTTCAGATAATCAGCAACCGGTCGAAACATTTCGGGATCATAAATTAATATGAACTACCTTGAATTTTGGTTATAAAGAATATGTTAATCCATTTTAAAGACAAAAAGAACAAACTAGCCAGGCAATTTATCCTTACATGGGCTCTGCATAAACTCTTAAGTTTCGGTCTAATGCAGCCATTTGCTTCATCTCATCTTCACTTAATTCAGTGTCAAATAACTAAAAAAAAAATAATAAATCTGTCTTTTATATAAAATACAAAACAGGGGCGGATCTAGGAATTTTGGAAAGGGGGGTGGGCGCCGCAAAATGAGGGCACTTACCGCTGCGACGGGGGTTGAGAGGGGGTTCCCCCAAGACAATTATCCGTTATTTCCTTTCATCTGTAGACATTCCAAGAGCTATTTGACTGATATTTTCGTCTAAGTAAACTTTCGACGAGGACATATTTGGGTCTGAAAAGAGCCACTTTCAGCAGTAAAAAAGGGCAATGTCGAAAATTAGGGGGGGGGGGGCGTCGCGTCCCCCACTGTATCCGCCTCTGACTTAGGATAATAAAAGGGTTAACAGCATGGTGTGGTCATCATGTCGTCCTTTGGATTGGACGAAAATCCGAGGTACAGGGTTATCATTGGCATGTGGGTTAAAGAACCCTTGAAAAAAGAGTGAGCCATATTGATGCTCTGTGGGCAACATTTCCCCAATAGCACATCGAATGACCTACACCCGTCCTCGTTATTCCAGGTGGTGGAGAAAAGTAGGACGTTAAACCCCATTTCATTTCAGATATAGAATGGAAAACATCTCGTCAACACACTAACTTTTCTTTTGACATCTTCCGTTTTGCATCCTAAGTGAAAGCAATTAAAACTTACATCAAAATTTTCTTTAATTCGAGCGGGAGTCGAACTTTTAGGAATGATAATAAGGCCCCGTTGCAGTAGACATCGTAAAACAATCTGTAAAAGAACGAAAAGTAAGCCTGCCTCATATACGTGTAATTCTATAACACAAAATAAATTAATATCGTGTTTGAATTTAAACCTAAACCGGTGCTTGTGAGCTTCTATGACTCGCATACGTTCTGACAAGCTTCAAGGTCCGTACTCGAACTAAGAATCAATATCATCTCACAAAATTTAAACACGCGTGTCCAAACGATAAGTCTGTGAAACTGGATGGGTCTATTATACGACATCACGGGGAGAGAATGATAAATTAAATTAAATATCGCTCATTTCTTCTTAAACTCGCTTCAAAACCCAATTGTTTCTGTGAACTGTATCTCGCGCAGATGGGCGTCATAGACGGTAAATATAACGGTATATTTTCATAAAGTTATATCCTATACCTGAGCAGGTGTTTTCCCTTTGGCTGAAGCTAACTGTTTAACGACTGGTTCTTCTAACAAATCAGGTTCATCTTTGTTCTTCCTAAAATATTAAAATATAAACCACTGACTCAATTTGTTAATCGCTGTCGAGTTCGGAAGTAGGATAATTAATGTCGGTTTTAACTTTTAGCATGGCGTGTTAGCAAGGGAAATTATTATCGCAGAGAAGGTGTAAGGTGCCCTATCAGCGTCACCAAGAATGTGTAACTATTATCACATTATGGTCCGTTAGGGACACCAAGTGTATATTTAACGATTATATCTTATCATGGTCTATTAGGAAGACCAAGAGAAGGTATATATCTTACCATGTTCTATTAGGAACACAAAGGGAGCGTTTACCTATTATATCTTACCATGTTCTATAAGGAAAATTACCAGGCTTAACTAGCTTGTATATGGTCTATTAGGAAAACCAAGAGAAGGCTTAACTGGCTAGTATAACTTTCCATGGCGTGTTAGGGGCACCAAGAGATGGTTTAACTACTACATATTACCCCGGGGAATACCAAGAAAAGGTTTAACTGCTATATATTACCATTGGTCATTAGGAGCACCAAGAGAAGGTTTAACAATTATATCTTACCATGGTCTATTAGGGGCACCAAGTGGAGCGTAGGCTGTTACATGTATATTCCTCTTCTGACAGTATTCAACCAGTTGACTGTTTGAAAATAGTGGGTTAATTTCCAACTGTAAGAAATTGAAAATTTCCTGTAGATTTTTTGTTTGTTTATTTTTTATGTACAGCAAAAATAAAGGGATGGTACACTGCAGTAAATGATTGTGTTTTTAAACAGTGGACTAGATGGCATAATGATGGCAAACAAGTTTATTATAGGGCGGGGTTATCTCAACCAATTATTATTTAGTTTTGTTCACAGGAAGAAATTGGGTTTTACGTCCTACAGAAGACTGGCTTACGTCTTGCAGTCTACTTTGGGGGAAATTGTGCCTAGGCAGCGGCACTGTGACCTACTCATATATCGAATTCCAACTGCCAAAAGATCTTTTACGTGCACGTCAATGTGTGCATGGGACTTCGATTCTTCGACCAATCCGAACGACTAGACAGCTGTCCTTGCCAGGCCCTGTGTGCTGCACCACTGACAAAGGGAAACCACGTGACTGGATTTTACAAAGACCCCCCTACACTTTAAAAAATCAAATTACGGACAGATTTCTGCGCCACCATCCGGGCAAGATTTATACCCTAGCATACTGTACATCATTTGTCTGTCTTCATAAGCCTGGTTTAGATAAAACAAAGTAAATTATATTCATATTTTAAATTGCATGTAATTCTTATAAACAATGCTTGTATTGTAACCTGTATAACAGATGGTCGTATTCTTGAAGCGTCAATAATTCTCTGTACTTGTAAATGATTAAAATTAGATAATCCGATATTTCTAGTAAGATCAGCATCGATACAATCTTCCATTCCCTTTAAGTAAATATATAATATAGATATAAATACTAACATATGCAATGTATATATAATACATCGAAACAAGTGTATTGATAAAAACGTTATCTAATAATGTTATGAGACAGATTACCTTCCACGTGTCGACAATGTCATGGTACGCAAATATGATATTGCCATCGTTATCTTTTGGAAAAGCATCGTCTCCGTCCTGAAAATAATTTTAAATAAATCAGCAAGCCAGAATGTTATTAATGTTAATAAACATTTCCCTTTTTTAAAATTCAACAAAAATAAATGGTTTAAAAGGGTTCTTTAGAAAGTAATATGTTAGAGTAAAAACCATCAAAGTTAAATACCAACTTGGCCTCGATGTTATTAGATAGAAATGAGATACCCTTCAGTAAATGTTTAGAGAGTTTTAAAATGCACAAAAAATGTTACCTTAAAAGAAACTGGATAATGAACTAAAAGGAGGTTGACGTAACTTAATCCAAGTTGACTTAAAGACTGCTTCGCGTTTTCCTTTACTGCATCGCGACGATGTGCTGTGTCCCAAACCTGTTAAATGAAAAGTAAAAAGTAGTTTCAATTTTGAATACTGCAGTAAGTTCATTTTTAAGGTGCTGTATGTTTTTCAATTAGGTTTTAAAATCTTAATTTTTACCGTAAGAAGCAGTCACAAGAGACTTTTGTTGCAACCTCCAACCGTTCGTTAAGATTACAAAGATTATAAAGATTATAAATTTAAAATTAGAATTTGTATTTCGGTTTTTATTTTTGCGATGATTTGACCGAATTATGTAATAATCCCTGTTGGTATGCAAGGTAGGAGGCATATCCAATCCATATTAGGCTAATTCGTGGCGTAATTGGACATGGGTGACCAATCACATAATTAATTTCAGAAGGCAAGGCATATAAAACGTTAAATCTATGCGGGGACAATTCAGACAAACATGTTCTTAGAAGAGACGATGTAGAATCTGAGTCGGGTAGAGAAAATGGCTTTATTTTAATCTATGCCTGTAACCTATGTATCCAGTACTTGACATAAAACTGTTGAAACGAACTGTGATATTGTTATTCCCGTAACCACAATCCGAACACAATATTTAAAGTGGTGTCTTGACCAGTAGAGAATTACAAATATAACCAGAGACAAAAACTAGACGATCACAAGGCTAATAAAATATGTACCAGAGAAGAGAGAATGCGTCATACGTTAGATGTTGGATGGGGTGGTGGGAGTGTCTTTCCATATCTAGCCAGCGAACCCTAGCACTGAATATCAATACATGGTTGATTTGGTTTCCGAACTGCACAGTGCTACAATATCTGGGGTAGGTTAACTATCTATTTCACCTATCTTACTTATTCTCTTATTTTTAAAAGTGCAACCCATTTTGGAAGACGGAAATTCTCCAACGTCCTATTCTGTACCAGACCAGTCTGATTGCTTACCTTAGTGGTAACAAACAAATCTTCTCTTTTAATAGTTCCTTCTTCAATACTTTCTTTAATAGCTTGACCAACTTCCTCTTGGTTTTTATAAACCCAGGCACAGTCAATATGACGATATCCGACTTTTATAGCTTCTTTAACTGCTCTATATATCTCACCCTCGCCACCCTACGATAAAATGTAGAATGATGCATTGAAATCATTAAAGGAGCTATACCTCTAAATTAATATTGTCCATAAAATTCTAAAATAAAACACGAATTAAAATTCACATTTGATCTGTTCCCATCAATATTGACGTTGTTATCTTCCCGTGAAATATGGGATCCTAACAACTATTTAGGACATAATGAACACTTTAAAATCAATACAAGAGTTGTGTGTTCTATGTTTTCGGGTGCCATTTGTGTAATGAAGTAATTAATAATCGCAGAATCACAAACGACAAAATATTACTTAAAGGAGACAAGGACATTGCAACGGGAATCACGGTGGCTAAGTGGGCAAGGCGCTGGCTCACTAGCCTGGAGGTCGGATGTTCGATTCCTGCATTGGCCGAGAAAGTTCATCTCGATTTTCCGGCGTGGTTTCCCCTTGTCAGTGATGCAGAAGGAGGGCCTGACAAGGACAGCTGCCTAGTCGTTCGGATGGGATAAAAAACCGAGGTTCCGTGTACACATTGGCGTACACGTAAAAGATCCCTTGGCAGTTGGAATTTGACATAAGAATAGGCCGTAGCGCTGCCCGGGCAAAATTTCCCTCATAGCACATTGTATGGCGTATGCCCGTCTTCCATTAGCCCAGGTAAGGTGCAGAAGAGTAGGACGTTAAACCCCATTTCATTTCATTTCGACATTGCAAACACGACTTATTGGTCAATTTAAATCAACATTGATGTTGTTATCTTACAGTGAAAAGATGGGCCTCTGATATCGACCAATATTTAATACAAAATATTTGTTGGATTGTAGTTCGATTTTCTGCAAGATTTTCCTTCGCGATTAACGATTAAATGGATACTAGTTTTGTCCTACCGACTTGAGTAATGATGATTGAGGCTAAGCGGAACTTTCATTCGCTTTACTAGTAAGAACTGCCAACCCGTTATCTAATGTCCCATAATGTGTCTTTGTATATTTAAAGTAATAGTAATTGAGTCGGTCTTTAAAAGGAAGCCACGAGTAACCGAATAAATATTTGTATTATTTAAATTAACAGACGATTTAAAACAAGAAATATAAACAGTTGACGTCGACCATCCCAAGTAGATGGATCGCTGCGTGCAGTATGGACGTCGACGTCAGCGGTTGTAACTCAGTTAATGTATTATAAAACAAAATAATCTAGACTAGGCCCTAACGTCATAAATATTGCACTGCACGTCCTAATCCCTTTTTTTTCAAACGATTCTAGCCTTGTCTTGAGTAATGTTGCATATGTCATAACCTGAAATCAACCTTTTTCAAGACATCGTAGCCTTGTCTTGAGTGTACCAATTTGGAATATTTTTGGATACGGTTATAATTTTGAATATCCTAGTTAGGCTGGGTAAATTGTTAAAGATATATTACGGTCTTTTTACGGTCTTGCTGTGTCTAAATAGATGGGTTGGTACGCATCACACTTTATTCTAAGCAGACTACACAGGTGAATTACATCACATCCGGTATGACGTCATGTTAATTGTGACGTCACAATCATTCGAGGCATTTTTTCCCATAGAAATATAATTTTAAATAGTCTATTTATTATATTCTATGTGTTATCCATCCCAAACTTAGGCTACCTATCTACAGCTAGCTCCGGTTGAGAATTCTGGTATGACGTAGGTAGAACGCTGTGTGCAGTATGGCATTTTATCTACAAGATCAGCTGCGTTTTACGAATTATCTTCAATATTTTTGCATTTTCCATGAGAAAAATGTATAATTTTAGCGACTCGTTAACATCATCAGAGAACAGCGTTCCTGTAATATTCGACGTTACGTATTATCCTAAATTCGAAGGAGATAGACCACGCTTGGTAGGTTCTTTAATGGAGCTTGGCACCTGGAATCATAATAAAGGGATCGAAGCCAAGAAGATGGACAATAGTTTTGTTTGGAGAATCGAAATGAACCTTCCCGCAAACAGTTTCTTCTACTTTAACTGGTTTTCGTTTTCCAATACGAGAAAGATTCAGATGGAAAACACAGGCAGTCGTAAAGGTGATATTGGAGCGTACGGAGGGAACATTTCAACAGTTTACGGAGACACAACATCGTCATTTATTTCACGTGCTGGATGCAATGTGGAAATTACTACGCATTATATACTGAACTACAATGAACGAATTGGTATAGTTGGATCTGGTTCGGGTTTAGGTAATTGGCAAGCTGATGCCGCCATCATTGCCGTGAAATTCTCATGGGGATACTGGACAGTTCGTGTTGAGTTAGAACGAGGCCAAAGACATGAGTATAAATGGGTCGTAATAGATAAAGATAGTAAAACAATAATAAGATGGCAGGAAGGAGAAAATAGAGTGATAGAAATAGAGACTGGATTAATGGAATTAAAGATGAATGTTCCGTGGACTGAAGGAATAATTGAAGTGACTGGTGAAGCAAATAGGGGGATAGAAATTGAGGCTGGATTAAAGGAAGTAAAGATGAATGTTCCGTTGACTGAAGGAATAATTGAAGTGACTGGTGAAGAAAATAGAAAGATAGAAATAGAGGCTGGACTAATGGAATTAAAGATTGGTGTTCCGTGGACTGAAGAAATAATTGAAAATAGACAGATAAATGATAGAATAAAGGAATTAAAGATTGATGTTGACAATAAAGAAATTGACACTTTAAGTAAGTAACCCATTCATAAATTTATTATTTATTCTATTGTTTTTCCCCATTCTTATTTTTCGAAGTGGCCAGAAAGCAACTGATGTTGATAATCGCTTATTGTCAATGATATAAGCAAGACTTGCTGGTTCATTTATTATGACTTTTGCCCACGGAGTTGCCCCCACCGCTCCCTTCGTCAGTGATGCGGGGCAGAGGGGTGCATAGTCGATGCACCTTGTACATTGGGTGCACATAAAAGAAGCCTTGGCAGTTGGAATTTGATATCATAACAGTAGGTCATAGCGCCGCTGTCCGGGGGAAAGATTCCTCACATCACACTGGTGTATACCCGACTTCATTAGCCTTATCAGAAAAGAACTGTAGGGCGCTAAACACCATATCATTACATTTTGCTAGCTTTGGTTGCTTTTTTGTATTTCTATTTTAGTATGTTGTAGGCTTAATACATTTGGATTGTTCTATTTTTCCAGGTTGTAAACAACCTAGCCAGATAGGTAGACGGGAGAAATGTCTCCAGATTTTTATAGTTTTAACAAAAATTTACGATCAATGGAGATTCAACCAATAATTTACGATCAATGGTGATTCAATCAGTCAGACCCTACCCAGCGTGTTATCATATAGTACGGTTTCTGAATTTAATACACTTATATGTGGGATATGGATTCGAGTTTCAAATAACTTTAAGCAATTTTAAATTTTAATTAAATCAAATATTCGAATAATGAATTATACTATTTGAATTGAAAGATCATTATACGATGTAAGAACGGGGTATGGTGGGTAGATATATGTGGGTAGACACTTGCAATGAAATTTAAAGCAGATTATTATTAATATGAAAGTGTACTTATTCTAATATTTCTTTAATATTTATAAATATTTTACATTTATTTATTTAATATTAATGAATTTTAACATATATTTATTTTAATATTTATAAATATTTACATCTAAATTTACATAATATATAAAAATAATTGCATTTTTTATTCTATATTTATAAATATTTATAAATAAATACATATTTACATCAATAATTATATATTTTTATACAACACATATCATATTATTATTATTTACTTAAATATTTATATATTTGTTTTATTTTAAATAATTATATATTTTTATTTTAATATTTATAAATATTTATATATTTTTATTTTAATATTTATAAATATTCAGATATATTTATTTTATAAATGATAATATATATTTTCATATTTTATATGGAATCAAAATAAAAAGTATAGAATGAATAATGTTTTATGGATCGTGTTCATACACCACTGCCCGTACAAACTGTCCCTCATGGACCATCGCGTGGCATTTTTCCGTATTCATAATCCCTTTTCATCCAGAAAAGTAGGACGTTAAACCCCATTGCATTTGTTGTTAACGAAGTTTGGGAGGGGTAGGGGTCAAATATTTCGAGATCTTCTTAATTTATTCTTCTACTTGAATCTGTTAACTTCGGCATTCCACGACCAAATCATTTTGGTTGTCCAATAAATTGATAGTGTATTTTCGTACATGTAGAGGTCATGCAGTCCAGCCCAGTAATTATTTTATTTTTTAAAAACTGGACATATAAAAACAAAGCACAATCAACATTGACCCGCTTTTATCATGCTTCTATGCAATTCTCGTGGACAATGAATTTAAGTTTCTTTGGGTTTTTTTTTCAAATTTCTTAAAATCCGATTATGACTATGTTCCTTTAAATGTGAGCCAATAATACAACATAATTTTTATGTGTCAGTGCGTACACACCAGTCGTTGTCTCCAAAGACAAACAAAAACTCAACAAAAGGGTCATTTGTCCATTCATTACATTGGCAACAGATTCTACGATCTAACTCCTCGTCACGCCCTAGTGGAGAATCGAAAAAACGTCACTTAACTAAATGACATACCTTATGATCTGATTATAAACCTATAACGGTAAATCTCTTTGATCTTTGATTTATATTATATACCCGGAATAACTTGCGGTCTAAATATATAGAGAATCATTTAACCCCCCAACCATGAAAGAACTTTAAATCGAATACAAATTATCTCCAGTATTATGGGTATATGCCCTTGTCTTTATAACAATATATTATAGCATATAATATTATATTCTACTTACTTGCCACACTGTCCAGGTGCCAAAACCAACAGTGGGTATCTTATCACCACTGGGCAGTTGTAGTTCCCGAGATACAGGCATTATGGAAGGTGGAATAGCTGGTATATAGTGAAGGGAGTGAAACGATGCCTGCTATAAAGTAACTAAGACGGTGACCTACATATCTAACTCAATTACATTGTGAAAAGATAACGTATAAAAGAAACTTACAATACCCATTGATAACGTTTAAAGCGAACACGCATAGCGTATATATGTCCTTTAAAGCGAGCTTGCATAGCTTATCTTGTCCTTTAAAGCCAGCAAGCATAAAGTTATGTGTTTTAAAGTGATCACACAATAGCCATTTTTATCGACCACTGATTAGCCAAAGTGATTTGCATTCAATCACATTTTCATCTTTAGCGTCCATCTAATTCAAATTGGTTACCTTAATCAACGAATTTATCGACATCGATTTCCGAAGCGATTACATCAAATCGCCAAATCACTCCAGGGTGCGATTTGACGATTTGATCGGGTGGTCATGTGTTTTGGTTTTTTTTCAACTGTGTCCAGCCACAATAATTGGTTACAGCTAATCAGAGCATTTAACGAACTCGCCAAAGTATACTCTTCAAAAAAAGAAACGCACAACCCATTTTTCATCAATTTTTTATTTGAATGAGGTCGTTGTTTCGGTAAATCTTACTTGTTTTCAACGCCATTATGCAACGATAAAAGAAATTCATTATTGATTTTAAAGGTAGGGTCAATAATTGTGACTGGTCATCCTTTTTGTCGAAATTTGTTATCGCTTGATTTCACCAAGAAACATGAATTTAACAACTTCGCGAGATTTTCGCATGGAACCTAGATCTAAGGTCTATAAAATCCTGGGGTTCTCGGTTTCCAAATCAGCTGCACATGTAGGCCCTACACACCCAGGAACCAAATGATGCCACATCTGAACGACGATCAACCCAACAACGCTATTGGACGATTACAAGCAGGTGAATCCAAGACAGATGTAGCCAGGCTGCTGAATGTTTCTCTTGGTTCCATTTCTCGCCTTTGGTGTGGGTACCGACAACAAAGTTCAACACGGTACCGCCCGAGCTCAGGCCAAACAAGAGTGACCCCACCTGTCCTGGATCGTCACTTCCGGTTACGTCATTGGCGTGAATGGTTTTCAACAGCGATCTCTACCGCAGCAGCAATTCCCGGACGGCGTAGAATCTCGTACCAGACAGTAGGTAAACGCCTACGTGAAACCGAATAACGAGGCAGGCGTCCCCGTTAGAGCTTCTGTTTTGAAATACGCCAACACCTTGAAAAAAAACTTTAATGGATCAGGCACTGACGGTATGGACACAGCAACACTGGAGAGCGACGTGTCGCGGTTCTTGTTGCAACAAGGCGATGGTAGAGTGAGGATATAACGACTACGAAATGTAACTTTGCGTTTCTTTTTTGGGAGAGCATATTTTGAAATCGACTAAATTGTCACATGATATCTGTACTAAATTCAAATCCATTTTGGCAAGTCGATAAAAAAAGCCTATAGCTTATCACGTGTTTTAAAGTGAGCACGCATAGCTTATCTTTTCCTTTGAAGCCAACACGAGTAGCTTATCTTGTTTTTTTAAAGCGAACACTCATAGCGTATCTTGTCTTTAAAGCAAGTAAGAGATATCTTATCTTTTAGTTTTGGGAGAATTTGAATTGAAAATGAAATCGAGTTTAAATCGTCCTACTTGTCTGCCCCAACAAGTTATCACTGCTAGTTAGAACTTTTGACAAGATGATGGGGGTCACGGTTCGCTAGCCTGGAGGTCGGGTGTTCGATCCCTGCATTGGCCGAGAATGTTCATCTCGATTTTCCGGCGTGATTTCCCCGTGATGCAGAAGGAGGGCCTGACAAGGACAGCTGCCTAGTCGTTCGGATGGTACGAAAAACCGATGTCCCGTGTACACATTGGAGTGCACGTAAAGATCCCTTGGCAGTTGGAATTCGATATAAGAGTAAGCCCAGGTTAGATACAAAAGAGTAGGACGTTAAACCCCATTTCATTTCATTGCATTTTTGAGAAGATGTAGCGTAGATTGATTATTACCGTAGCTACAGTACGATTTAGTTCTTACATAAATTATCTTTAACGAATAAGGTGATAGAAAGTAGAATTTATTCCCTTGACCATTAACAGAACACAGATTTTATTTCAAACATACATGATGCAAGAGCCAAATCTGCCCATTGCAGCTCTTTCATTAGACTTAAATGTTATCTAAATTGGTAATTCGACATTAATTAACTTATCCAGACCATAATCAACTCTCGATGGCTTCGCTAGCCTGCGATATTTACTGGATTACAATCCTATCTGCTGTTTAACGTCCATTGGCATTATAATTAAATCAAAAAGTGGATAATCGAGACTATGTTTTTTATCGTACCGACTTTAGTAATGATGACGTATGCGGGTCTTCATTAGCCCAGTCGGATCAGAACAGTATAAGGGCAGATAATCAAATGAATGGTCCTATCGAATCCTTGTCGAAAAAAATCGCTTCCGAATCAATTTTCGCCCCCCCCCCCAATCGAATTATCCACCCCCTCCGCCCAATATTTCACCGACAATAATATTTTTTTTTTGGAGTGTTCAAATAGGTAGGCGACCCGTAGACTCGTAGAATGGTCCACAGAGGGCTGTCTGTCATCATCATCACCTGATCCTCTTGTCTTAATACCATAACTACAGTGAGGCATATGTTGGTCTACTGTCACCGAACACGTGTTCTCACTTATCACACTCAGGTCGGGCGGAGGGGGGGGGGCAAATAGTTAGTGTACGCGCGCTGTATCATACCACCGCCTGCCATTGAGTCAACTGGCGTGGTTTCAAATCCCTTGTTGTACGTGGCAAGAGGTAGGGCCGCCTGTTCAACCTCGTGGGTTTTCTTCGGGTACTCCAGTTTCCTCCCACTGCTAAAGACCCCTACGCGCAAGCGAATTATTGAAATAAAATTAAACCATATCTTTGTCCCAAAATGAGCTAGTTTGTGTCGAGTGGAATGGAATCCCATTTCTCTCTCTCTATCACACTCACGTACTCGCGGCTCCTCTCGTCTCGGGCAGCCCTACTGACCTAGCATCCGACACGTGTGATCCAGAACTGGCAGATCAATTTTGAAGGTTTTGAGGTTGAAAATTCGACAGCGATAAAGACCAGACGATGGATGCATTTGTGATTAGAAAGAAACCATCCTCATGTGATGACGTGATTACATCGTCTACCACACCGACACCAGGATCAGCAGCATCCCATTCCAACCATTTACCGCCTGATGTCCTGTCAAAGACGAAAGCGGCTTCTCCATGTGATCTTGACGATGATGTGCCAGTCCAGCCCCGTTCAAATGTTTGCCCCTCCAAAAATTCCAGAACCCCTCCAAATTTTAAGACCTGGCTACGGGCCCGTAAGAAATCAGCTACATAAAAAAATAATGCCTTGCATGGGGACTGAACACGTTCGAGCTTTGGACAAAACTTCACAAGGGAAATCACTCATCGTACTACAAGGATACAGACCGCCAATATTCTGTCTGACAGGCTTAAACTTTTACCAACAGGTTTGGTTAGAAACTGGCAATATCTTGACCCGGAGCATTTATGAGGTTACCCATGGCAGTTTTGAGGTAAGTAGCATAATTAGTAAATATGTAGATATCACCGTAACCATCCACTTACACACGGTACGCTATTCTACTGTTTCATAAGTATTAAATTAACAAAAGCACGACAGAAAATAGACCCGACAACGTCGATCCAGGAAAGTAATTAGCGATCTGTATCCAATTCTTGCCCGTGATATATTCAGATAAACAGGGTGGCAATTATTTTTATTTGTGTTTGACTATTTTGTACAGAAGCAGTATATTATTAAGAATAGGAATGGTGAATTTTGTTATTACATCGCTATGGTTGATCTCAGAAATCGTTAAAGGGGTATTCTGGATGACCCATACATCTGAAACAAACAAGTACACATTACACATTATTATTCAGTCATATCAATCAAATTCAGTCAAATGGTTAAGATACATTAAACGGAGTGCCTGGATGACCCTGACTCTTAACTGTTGAATTGCTCCTCAGTGACAGCTAGATTCGTCTGATAAATCTTACAGTATGCGCGGCGAGTGCTGTGCACAACGTTGCGATTGCTCATTGAATACATTCTACAAGTACAGGATAATCACCACTAAAGCCTTCAAAATTTGAATAGTTACGAATGCAGCGTTACGGACTATTCTTCTTCGAATTTCAACTGCAAGGAATGTTTTACGCGCACCATCGGTATGTAAATGTTTGCTATATCACGGGAAAGAATTTATACAGAAACAAGTAAATTAAATAAGTCCTTACATGTCCTCACAATAAGCTCTGAAGTTTCGGTCTAATGCCGCCATCTTCTTCATCTCATCTTCATTCAATTCGAAATCAAACAACTAAATTGATTATGGGATATAAATCATAATAGTTAAGTTAACATGAAAAGACACGAAAAATGAAATACTCAACCATAAAAAAAAAAACCCCAAATATGATCTGTGTTTTAATCAGATTGTATTTTAGGTTACTTATACGTTACAATTTTAATTTTAAAACTAAACTTTATTTTGTAGGAAGTGCGGGGGGGGGGGGCAAACAAACACACGCGAGGCAAGCCTCAATATGTATATGACTGGAACCGCACTCACATACACACGGGCGTTGCACTAAAAGGTACATTGAGAGTTATTTCCCTTTAGACCAGCTAGGCAACGCCTTGCAAGACCCGCAAGAAGTTTAAACTGACTTGAAAATCCCATGGAGGTACTTCCCCTTATAGAAACCGTGATCTGAACCGTGCACTCGGCAAATCTCGGCAGATTCCGGAACCTTCATCTAGCCTCGGCTGTATGACAGTAAGTGATATGTACCTACGTGTATACAATTTCGATGCGGCGCCGGTTTACTTCTTAGGAAAATATGCCGCTTTTAGAAAGAAGTTCTCAAAATTGCGTCGTTCGAAGGGTGTGTAGAATTTCCAGTGCAAACTTGTCCTTGTCTAAAGAAAATCGGATAAACTTGAAAGCAAAACAGCTTCAAACTTTGAAAACTTTGTAAAGTAAAACATTGTTCAAAGGCGTCGTCATACAGCCGGGGCTAGGTGTAGGGTACTGGAATCTGCTGAGGATTGCCGAGTGCCGAACCGTGATGATTTCCTATCCACACGTTCACAATAGCCCCTTACTGAAATGATGTTAAAAGAGCTTGGGGATCCTAATTACAAGAGGTTCCAATTGATCAATATTTATCTTTACAGGCATTTAACAAATAACTAATGCCCACCTGGAAGTTTTCTTTGATTCGAGCAGGATTTGAACTTTGAGGAATGATAACAAGACCCCGCTGTATAAGGCATCTCAATACAACCTGGAAAAGAATGGAATGGAATTAGGAATAATTTTCGCCGACAGTTTATTTTGAGACCAAAATACGGTACATTTTACTTCTTTGGTATATATGTGTTGAACTCAAGATGAAAAATGTAGTTGGCGGACATTAGCGTTTTCGCCACCTCTTATCCGAATACCAACCCCAAACAATAAGATAAGGAATCCTTGCCAGTTACCATCCCCGCAAGCGTCGCCCCTGCAGCCCTGCACGACACACCTATGAGAAGACGCTTTGTCAGCTCTGCAAGCGACACTTTGCTTTTTCATTGTTAGCCCTGTAGACGATACCTCTGCCAAGGTGCGCTTTCGTTGTCATGACCTGACAAGACGTGCTTTCCTTGGCAGTCCTGACAAATGTGAATTGGGTTAGATGAATTCCGAAGTTCCATTTGGATAACTCAATAGCCACAGCGGCCGCTCATCTGGAAACCAGAAAAAAAGAACAATCTCTTGTTTCATTTGTGAATCACAAAGTTAAGTCATGTACCTGAGCAGCAGTTTTTCCTTTTGCAGAAGCTATCTGTTTAACGACTGGTTCTTCTAACAGAGTTGGATCATCTTTGGTCTTCCTAAAATATCAAATAAAATATGAATCACCGAGTACCCTCGGGTTGACTAAAAGACCAGGAGAAATGTAAGGTTTAATAATATCTTATCAAGAGAAGGGTTAACTACTATATCTTACCATGATCTGTTAGGAACACCAAGAGACGTGAAGCTATTATATCTTACCATGGTACCAAGTGAAGGTGTAACTATTATATCTTACTATGTTCTATAAGGAACACCAAGAGAAGATGCGACTTCTATATATTACCATAGCATATTGGGAACACCAAGAGAAGGCTTAACTGGCTAGTATATCTTACCATGGTCTATTAGGGGCACCAAGAGGACCGTAGGCTGTTACAACTATATCTCTCTTCTGACAGTACTCAACCAACTGACTGTTCGAAAACATTGGATTAATTTCTACCTAGAAAATAAAGATTTGTTATCAATACAAATTATAATCAATATTTCATACATTCAACGAATTAATGCATGTAAATAATATTTAATGTAGGTAAAGCACACGTGTATTAGGAGGGCGGAACATGATATGAATGGCTAAACCTCTAACTCAATATTGTCCTTAAAGTTCAAAATAAAAAACACGAATTAGAGAATTCAAAATTGGTCCATTTCCGTCAATATTGATATTGTTACCTTTCCTTGAAAATATGGGATCCTAATATCCTATATTTAAGGCACAGTGAACATTTTAAAGCGCGATTCGTGTACCAATGGTAAAATGTTTTATTCTGTCTTAAATATTGGATACCATAAGCCCATCTTTTTCCGATAAGATCACAACATCAATGTTGATTTAAATTGACAAATAATTTGTGTTTTCAATGTTGAAGATTTTGGATGATATTGAGTTAGAGACTTAGCTACTTTAAATTGAATGTAAACCTTATACAAATAAAAAAATACTAATAATAACCTGTATAACAGATGGTCGTATTCTTGAAGCATCAATAATTCTCTGTACTTGTAAATGATTAAAATTAGATAATCCGATATTTCTAGTTAGATCAGCATCGACACAATCTTCCATTCCCTTTAAGTAAATATATTAAAGACACAAGTATGATATAAAATAGACCTGTCCCAATATATTGTAGCTGGTCAAACGGTTACTATATTAAATCTACCCAGTGGTTTTGCAAACAGAGGCGAAACCGTTTTCAGATATTGAGATACCATTTTAAATTGGACGTTAACCTGCAGGTTAACAGAACACAGTTTTTATTGGATACAATCACTAGTTTTGTTCTAAAAGCACGACGTTTCGACAAGTATCCTCTTATCATTATCAAGCACAAACTAGTGATTGTATCCCATAAAAACTGTGTTCTGTTAAAGTGCCAATCCCGATAACTTTTTGGGGAATAAAACTGCTTAATTTTGTGTTAAAATCCTTTAAAATCCATAACCTAATGCCCACCTACTAACTCGATATTTGTGATACGCTTGTAAATAACTTAAACCTGACAGTCTTCGTATAGAAATGGAGAACGTTTTATTATACAGTATCTGGATAAAACCAGACTTTTTTCTATAAAAATAATATGTAGGTGAAATTTACCTTTCGTTATCAAGTACAGGACATGGGTCATTCACTGTATAGACCTCTCAAGAAACATTAATTGATTATCAGGTCACTCAATGAAAAAATTGACCCAAAATCTTAAAAGGGTTACGTGTCCGGATAAGCAGTGTTGACGTTCACGTCCAAACGACTCAATATTTTGAGCTGAAATTTTGAGACAAGGTAAATACACCATGCCACTATATTTTGGTCCATAAATTTCATAAATACCCGGACTTTAATTTTTGAGACTCTGTTCTTATCGGGATTGTTCCTTTAATGTCTTTTCCCGATCGCTAAATGCCACTTAAAGATTATTAAACTGAAAAACTCCCCGCCCTCATTATTGTCCTTGAAGGGGGGGGGGGCGAATGGTTAGCGCGTGCGCGTTGTATCATAATGTCTTTCTTTGATTTTCTTTCTTTGTCTTTCTTTGGTTTTAACCCCCGGCTGTAGCCTACGTGACAAAGAATAGGGTCGCATGTCACTCCGATATCCTCACATTGCTAAGATCCCTACCCGCAAGCCAATTTTTGAAATAAAATTGAATCATATGCTAGTCCCAAAATGACCTAATTGGTGAAACAAGATGGAGAGCAGATGGCTTTAAAATGTCACAACAACTGAGCTCTGTTTTTTAAAAGATAATACGAGCTAATGTCACGGGATTCGGTGTAACGAACTAAACAAACCTTGCACCATATAACGTTATCAGTCAATCGTGTATATCTGATTATCGTGTAAAAACACAACACCATCTAAACATGTTTCCTGGAGTTTGTATCAGCCGCAGTGACTCGGTGATTAAGACGTTAGCTCACTAACTTCCGGTGTTCAAATCCGGTGTGGACCGAAAGAGATCATCGGGGGTTTCCGGCACGGTTTTCTCTCGTCAATGGTGCTGAACTGAGGGCCTCGCAAGGACAGCGTCTAGTCGTTCAGATGGGATGAAACCACTGGCGTGCAGGTAAAATATCCCCTGGAAGTCGAAATAAGAGCAGACCGTAGCGCTGCTGCCCGGACAATATTACCCTCATAGCACACTGTATGGTGTACTCCCATCTTTATTAGCTTACTGTGTAAACAAAAATAGCACCTTAAACCCAATTTTCAAAATAGATAAAAAAAATATCTGTAAATATCGTTGAAGTACAAACAGGTCATATCACGCTATACAAAACCAACCTTGAAGTGTTGATCAGCATTCTGAGATAAACAGAGTTATGTGTGACACGCAGCTGCAGGAGTGGGAATGTAATATTTCATAAAGTTAAAGATACATTATCGGAGATTAGATAACGAGTTGGCAGTTCTCACTATAAAAGTTAAAAACTAATTAATGTAAAGGCAATTTAGAAAATGTCAGTCACATTGATCCTCCATGAACCGAAAACTAAGCGAATGAAAGTTCCGCTTATCCTCAATCATTACGAAAAAATAAGTGATTCGTTTTCTATGGCGCTCAGTACATTGAAAATTGCTTCTACTGTTCCACTCAATATCAGCCTACCAATCGAAACCCGTGGCACCGAAAATATCGATACATCGTTTAGAATCCGGGAATTTGATTGGGTATCCAAGTAAGAATAAAATGAAATATGGTGTATTAACGTCCTATTGTCCTGTGCCGACTGGAATAATGAAGACGAGCAAACCACAGGCACCTGAAGGGATTAAAATAAAACTTCTTACTATTGCTTGATAGTCAAGCAGTAGTAAGAAGTTTTATTTTAATCCCTTCAAGTGCCTGTGGAGCAAACGGCATGCAGTGTATCATGGGGTCCGGTTAGCGACGCTATGCCACCTACTCTTATATTGAATTCCGACCGAAAACAACGCGAGAGAGAGAGAGAGAGAGAGAGTCAGGGAGAGAAACAGAGAGAAGAGAGAGGGGGAGAGAGGGGGAGAGAGAGGGGGAGCTAGGCTTTAAAGCTCGCTCGACACAAACTAGGTCATTTCGAAACTAACATTTATTCGGCCATCCAACCCTCAAAACAAAGCTAGGATTAAGCTTACCTTCCACGTGTCAACAAGGTCATGGTGGGCAAATATCATCTTGCCATCGCTATGTTTTGGAAAATCATCGTCTCCTTCCTGGAAAATGAACACATAGATGATGAGCAACATTGGTCCGCGACAAGAAAGGGAGAAAGACACAAATGCCAACTTGGCTCGGACTGCCTTTATAGAGCAGGAGCCCGGGGGTTCAACCTAGCTGAAAAGCTAACCAATTTCTACATATGTCACAAGGTTCCCTATGGGTCACTGTCACAGGATATGAACGTCTGCCGCGCCCGTTGTGGTGGGTGTGGTCAAGCGGGGCAAAATAAATGGACCCCAAAATAGGCTAGACTAGCTCGTTTTATTAACCGCGTAATACTTGTTGTAATATGTTAAGCATATCAAAATGTATTGGGAATGACCACCGCCAGACGTTTTAGGTGGTGGGGCGTGTCTGCCAGACTAAATAAACGGTGACCCCAAAACTAAGCTAGACTAGCTCATTTGCTAACCGCATGAAATTTGTTGCAAAATGTTAAGCATATCCACATGTATCAAGTATCACCGATGCCAGACATTTTCAGTGGTGGGGTACCCCCGCCAGACGTCCCTAAATGCCCTATTTCAAGAGCTAAGCTAGACTAGCTCATTTACTAACCGCATAAAAATTGTTGCAAAATGTTAAGCATATCCACATGTATCGTGAATTACCGATGCCAGACATTTTCAGTGGTGGGATACCCCCGCCAGACGTCCCCAATTGACCCACCCCAAAAGCTAAGCTAGACTAGCTCATTTACTAACCGCATGAAATTTGTTGCAAAATGTTAAGCATATCCACATGTATCGTGAATTACCGATGCCAGACATTTTCAGTGGTGGGGTAACCCCGCCAGACGTCCGCAATTGCCCCACCCCCAAAAGCTAAGCTAGACTAGCTTATTTACTTACCGCATAAAACTTGTTGCAAATTGTTCAGCATATCCACACGTATCGAGAATTACCGATGCCAGACATTTTCAGTGGTGGGGTACCCCCGCCAGACGTCCCCAATTGACCCACCCCAAAAGCTAAGCTAGACTAGCCCATTTACTAACCGCATGAAATTTGTTGCAAAATGTTCAGCATATTCACTTGTATCAGGAATCACCGGTGCCAGACATTTTCAGTGGTGGGGTAACCCCGCCAGACGTCTGCAATTGCCCCACCCCCAAAAGCGAAGCTAGACTAGCTCATTTACTAACCGCATAAAACTTGTTGCAAATTGTTCAGTATATCCACATCTATCGACATTTTCACTGGTGGGAAACATATTTTGCACAGGGTAAATTTCTTTTTTTTTTATCTAAACTGTTATGTTTAATGTTATTACAATTTTACGTCATTGTGGGGGTATTATTATTAATGAACGATATTTAGACGGTGATTGTCTTCCATCGCAGAGCAATACTCAGAGGGGCTGAACAGCAGCCATTTGATTGTTGTTATTTTTTACTCTAGAAGGACGACACTGGGCGGCAGCATGTTCACCCAGTTCAAGACCAGCAAATGTCCTAAGCTCTGTGACAACCGCTGCCCTTTGTGTCATTGCCAATGACCATCGTCGCATGGTATTCTCTGAATTGTGGAATGTAACTATGCCCTTCATCTGGGATGCAGCATCACGGTTGTCGGACTGTTCCAAAGACAGGTCGACAACTGATCTACTGTTATCCTTTTTGGTGCGTTGAATTGAAAAAGCACCCTGATCAAGAATTTGTCGCCGTTTTGGCTCCGCACTTTCCCACTTCTTAAGGAAAAGGGTTCCCCATCTGGCATAGTTTGGACTGTTGAGGGCACATCCAGAACATCAGGGAAAATACCAATGTATGCACTTACATCGTTAGTTTACACACTACTGTAAGTCTCGATGAAGGCGGTTGATAAGGAAGATGTATGTCGCCCATGACTCCCTGGTCCATGACTCCCATGAATACCCCCCTGGATCAGCAAGATATGCCTCTACTTCCTTTGGGTCCGAGGGAACTTCATTCATGACTTGTTGATAAGTCTCGCATTTCTCTTGCTCTTTCCCAGAACTGTTGCAAGGAGCTCATGAATCCTTGTGCAGTGGTTATAAAACATCTGCCTCTGAAAGAACATATTCAATTCCAGATTCATTGATCAGGGTACCAACAGCACCGTAGAAGGCGTGTAGTGCGGTCCTCCTGCACTTACTAATATGTTAGAACCGTATAGTTTTGTTCTGTTTCTGTTGCTACGTTCATGGTACGGATCATGGTCTCCCTCACGACATCGTTATTGGTTGGTGAACAGGGTATTTGATCCACAAAACAGATTCGTTGAATTGGTAAGGTGTCCTTGATATACAAGTTGAAAAATCAAGGATACATTGGTGTACTTCCTTCCTTCAGTCTCCAAAACCAGTAAATATTCAATACGTTGAATGGAAGTTGTATTTTGCTGTCTCCAAAGGTGGGCTCAGGAATACTTGCTGATTTGTCAGCGGTTTCAGTAGTTGCTGTAGTACAGGCAAATTGAGCTTTGTTGAGTGGCTTTCTGAATGAAGATATACTACGATCTTGTCCCTGAAACAGTCATCGGTTTCTTCCATCTAGACACTGTATTGGACAAAAAACGTAGCTTTCTGTCATCATTTAATACATTTTGGTAAGTGTGACCCTATCTAGACACTGTATTGGACAAAAAACGTAGCTTTCTGTCACCATTTAATACATTTTGGTAAGTGTGACCTACAGTAGCATGTAATGTTGCTTTGCGATCTAGAGTTTCAACATTCGTGTCATTGTTGTCCCAGACAGTTGCTAAGGTGTATGCCGTCAGGCGCATCACATTGCTCAGACTGTACTTAATATGCAAATTCAATCTCGAGACCCTATGTTTCACTGTAATTAATGCAGTGTCCTGCTCTATTCAAACTCTGAAGGGATAATTTTAAGCCCGTTAGTGAATCTAATCTGAGGCCTACAACAGTGTGCTTCCATGGCTTGACACTACCACGAGTAGCATTGTAAATGGCATCGGATGCCATTGCAGTCACCCTGTGGTCGATGGTTTCCTGGTACTTATCACATCCCCTTCGTGCTGAGCCACATGAAAGGTTCTTGAATGAAAGGTTCCCAATTGTTTGGGAATGTCTGGGACGCATTCCTTCAGATTCTGGACTATTTCTGGATCTGGAATCAGGGTTTTGGTAACTGCATTATTAGGGATCGAAGATGTAGAGCTGCACACCGTAATTTGTCGTCCTATTTGTGTTGCTTGCATCATTGTGGAGACGTTCTACAGACTCTTTGCTTGAAGTTGTCTCTGATCTTTCGGTTTAGAATTTGAATCTGATAGGAGATGATATATACCTTAATCCCGCCATAGAAACTGGGCGCGACAGGTTTTATGATATTCCACTCCTAATAAGACTCTTTATGCGATTATTGCTTGATTCATTGGTCCATTCAAACAGAGACTGACAACCTGCTAATATAGCAATCTTGACTAAATTGTCTTCTTTTCTTGCATGTTTTTCCAAAGAATATGCATTCACCTTTGAGCAATCCTTTTTGGTTTGACTTCGGTAGAGAACTACTCAGCCTTGTCTCAATCCTGGCCTTTTTGGAAAGCACATCACTGAATGGTGGTTCAGGATGTTTACGTCTCACTGCTGTATATCTCTTCTGACAAGCAGATACAAGTGAATATGCCGAATAATTCACAACAAGTTTTATGCGGTTAGTCAATTAGCTAGTCTAGCTTAGCTTTTAGGGTGGGGCAATTGCGGATATCTGGCAAGGGTACCCCACCACTGAAAATGTCTGGCATCGGTGATTCTTGATACAAGTGAATATGCTGAACATTTTGCAAAAAATTTTATTCGGTTAGTAAATGAACTAGTTTAGCTCAGCTTTTGGGGTTGGTCAATTTGGGACGTCTGGCGGGGGTACCCCACCACTGAAAATGTCTGGCATCGGTAATTCTCAATACATGTGGATATGCTGAACAATTTGCAACAAGTTTATGCGGTTAGTAAATGAGCTAGTCTAGCTTAGCTTTTGGGGGTGGGGCAATTGCGGCATCTGGCGGGTTACCCCACCACTGGAAATGTCTGGCACCGGTGATTCCTGATACAGGTGAATATGCTGAACATTTTGCAACAAATTTCATGCGGTTAGTAAATGGGCTAGTCTAGCTTACCTTTTGGGGTGGGTCAATTGGGGAAGTGTGGCGGGGGTACCCCACCACTGAAAATGTCTGGCATTGGTAATTCTCGATACATGTGGACATGCTGAACAATTTGCAACAAGTTTTATGCGGTTAGTAAATGAGCTAGTCTAGCTTAGCTTTTGGGGGTGGGGCAATTGCGGACGTCTGGCGGGGTTACCCCACCACTGAAAATGTCTGGCACCGGTGATTCCTGATACAAGTGAATATGCTGAATATTTTGCAACAAATTTCATGCGGTTAGTAAATGGGCTAGTCTAGCTTAGCTTTTGGGGTGGATCAATTGGGGACGTCTGGCGGGGGTACCCCACCACTGAAAATGTCTGGCATCGGTAATTCTCGATACATGTCGATATGCTTAACATTTTGCAACAATTTTTATGCGGTTAGTAAATGAGCTAGTCTAGCCTAGCTCTTGAAATAGGGCATTTAGGGACGTCTGGCGGGGGTACCCCACCACTGAAAATGTCTGGCATCGGTGATTCTTGATACATGTGGATATGCTTAACATTTTGCAACAAATTTCATGCGGTTAGCAAATGGGCTAGTCTAGCTTAGCTTTTGGGGTGGGTCAATTGGGGACGTCTGGCGGGGGTACCCCACCACTGAAAATGTCTGGCATCGGTAATTCTCGATACATGTCGATATGCTTAACATTTTGCAACAATTTTTATGCGGTTAGTAAATGATCTAGTCTAGCCTAGCTCTTGAAATAGGGCATTTAGGGACGTCTGGCGGGGGTACCCCACCACTGAAAATGTCTGGCATCGGTGATTCTTGATACATGTGGATATGCTTAACATTTTGCAACAAATTTCATGCGGTTAGCAAATGAGCTAGTCTAGCTTAGTTTTGGGGTACCCGTTTATTTAGTCTGGCAGACACGCCCCACCACCTAAAATGTCTGGCGGTGGTCATTCCCAATACATTTTGATATGCTTAACATATTGCAACAAGTATTACGTGGTTAATAAAACGAGCTAGTCTAGCCTATTTTTGGGTCCATTTATTTTGCCCCGCTTGACCACACCCACCACAAAGGGCGCGGCAGACGTTCATATCCTGTGACAGTAACCCATAGGGAACCTTGTGACATATGTAGAAATTGGTTAGCTTTTCAGCTAGGTTGAACCCCCCGGGCTCCTGGTCTATTATACCCCAATAAACAACCAGACAAAGACAACCACAAATATATACGCTGTCTACAACATAAATATAGTTTAAACAAACATACAGAAATATCCAGGTTTACTAATCTAACATTTACAGCTTATAGATTATTTAACATCTTGGCGTCGAAGTTAATGTATATGAATGATATATACTTACGTAACTGTTTAAAATTTTACCTTAAAAGAAACTGGAACATGGATTAAAAAAAGGTTGACATAACTTAATCCAAGTAGAGCCAAAGAGTTCTTCAAGTTTTCCTTTACTGCTTCACGACGATGTGCTGTGTTCCAGAGCTTTCAAAGAGAAATAATACTAATTAGAACTCTCAGTCTCCTTAAAATGAATCGATATTTTAAAAAAAATCCTGAGGACGGGGTGCATGTCATGAGGCTCATTATTGGCCTTGCGCGCGTGCATATGTCCCAATTTCTGCCATCTATGCTCTGCTACCTATTTAAGTTCAGTCCCAGCTTCCTCGCACTAAGTAGAATCCTACTCGTTTTGCTGGCCTGAAAATTAAGGAAACGCCTCATTTCGAATGAGGTGTGAGTGAGCTTACCTTAGTGGTAACAAACAAATCTTCTCTTTTAATCGTTCCTTCTTCAATACTTTCTTTAATAGCTTGACCAACTTCCTCTTGGTTTTTATAAACCCAGGCACAGTCAATATGACGATATCCAACTTTTATAGCTTCTTTAACTGCTTTACACATCTCACCCTTTTCACCCTATAACATAAATGTGAGTTCATTTTGTCGAATTTGTCTGATACCCTGTAATACATTACTCCACCCTCGCATAATGTATAAGATCAATGTCTGAATATAAGCTCAAGTCGAAAATTTGTCGGACTGCAAGCTCAGTATCATCGGGTCAACTGACGTGCAGGTTTCGATTCACCGGTTGTACCCGACAAGGGGTAGGGTCGCTTGTCCAGCCTCGTGGGTTATCTCTGGTTCTTTGCCCCCACTGCTAAAGACCCCTACGCGCAAGCGAATTATTGAAATAAAATTGAATCATATGTTAGTCCCAAAATGACCAAGTTTGTGTCGAGTGGACGTTAAGCCCCATTCCTCTCTCACTATAATTGAATGAACAGTTGAATACATAGGATACCATGTTTTATATCATATTAATAAATTCAGCTTTTATTTATTGTTTGCAGGTTCAGTGAGAACCAATCTGATTTAAATACAGATCTATTTGTCGCTTCGTTTTTTTATGCTTTTGATGGCCTACTACCAGAAAATCTGACTCGTTGTACGGAGGGTCGCGTCAGAGGTCATACGACCTGCTTTTGACCCTATGGCGTAAGACGTCGCCCATAATGCCGAGATTGGTAGGCCGCTAACGACAAGATCATGGGCGCCCATAATATAAATGAAATGAAATGGTGTTTAACGCCCTGCTCTTCTGCACCTAAGCCCATAATATAATTGGCGTGGCATCCATAATGCCAAAAAAAAAAGATCGTTACAGCCTACAGCTACATTAAAGTCGTATACCTTCCTTCAAATTTTTATAATATTCATATCAAAATTAAAATATTCTTTCATTTTCAGGTGCAAACCCTATTCCAAACTTCTGGGGGACGTGGGCACCATAGACCCTTCTTTGAATGGTACCATAAGCCGTGGACCGTCAAGTGATAGGTATATCGGCGACCCCAGAAGCCCCATCGGCGCCCCGAAAAGCTTTTGCCAATCTAACAATTTTGGGCTAGCCACGGGCCGGCTAATAATTTTGTTAATAATTTTTTAAATCTAATGTTCAGAATAGGCTTAGAATGGTATCATCATCAGATCCATCCGTAACGTAGAGTAGATAGCGATGTGTGTTTAGATGTCTTTGAAAATTGATCGAAATAGATAAGACGTCTTTATATTTTGCAGCGTCATACAGGGACGCTGGAACGACGGGGTCATTGGTACAAATGCGCCCGATCCCCATAAGCACGGGTCCATTTCAGTCGTCGCCTTCCATTTTTACCGGCTTTCTTTAGATATTCATGTCGTTAGATATTCAAAGTATATAAGTTCACGACGCCCGGAAGGGGGGGGGGGGGGTGCTTGACTACCGAACTGTTCGGTTACTATTCCTTCTTTTAATGCCAATGTACTTGTACTGTCATACTAATTTATACACGGAAAATCGTTTTTTTTTTTATTGTCAGTCATGTGGTGACATCGCGTACAAATGGAAACTTATGTCGTGTTTTGGTTTGGGTATTGGATTAACTCGGTATTTTGAGGTGCCATAACAGAAAAACTGTGTCAATAGTGTCTGCCTAGTCCTTAGGAATAGCATCAATAAAAAGTCGCCAATAAGACCATCCATCAGTATGATAGCATAATATAATTTACTTACTCTCCACATTGTCCAGGTACCAAAACCAACAGTAGGTATCCTATCACCACTCGGCAGTTGTAATTCCCGAGATACAGGCATTTTTAAAGATGGATAAATGTCTGGTATAGAGAGGGGATTGAAACTAGACTAAGTTGATCAATGTGTTATATAACCGATACAATGTTTGATTTATAAACTCGTTTCTACTGGGTAGATAACAACAATTCATTTCAAAAATACAAATACATAATCGCATTGATAAGATAACCCTTGTTCAAAGCCAGAACATGTATATTGTAGTTTGTTCATAGCAATTCACGCTTTGGTGTTGTGGGGTGGGAGCGTTGCGCGTGCAGGACACTCGGTCAAGCCAAACATGGGTAGTTATCGATTAATATATAAGACTATGGATTTGCTTTTTTAATCATCCGCAGAGAGAGAGAGAGAGGGAGGGAGAGAGAGAGAGAGAGAGAGAGAGAGAGGGGGGGTAACGTCCACTAGGTCATTTCGGGACTTAACATATCTTTCACTTATAATTCAATCGCTAGAACGAGAAAGCGAAGAAAACCAACGATGGTACGTAGGCGATCCTACTCCTTGTCAAGCACAAGTAGAAAATCGGAATCACGCCACTTGACTCTACAACCTCCGGGGTTCGATCCCTGGTCGAACAAGCTCCCGACTGAGATTTGCCAGCGTGGTATATAGGCCTGGCAAGTAGGATACAGCGTCTGTAGATCGGGTGGTATGAACAGACGAGGTCACGTGTAGCCTACATGTACATAGGCCTATTGGCGTGCACGTAAAAGAACCCTTGATAGTTGGAATTAGATATAAAAGTAAGGCGTAGGGCTAGCCCTAGTTGTCAGGGCAAAATTTTACCCGATCATGTGTAGGCCCTACGCCCTTCTTCATTTAGGGCATAAAAGTACCCAGTCGTTCGGATGGTACCAAAACCAGTAAGCGGCATAGTGTTGAATTATGGCTACAGTTTCCCGGTGGTAGCCTACTCACTAGAATACCCACTAGATTTGGTCACAATGATGATGAGGCCAAGAAGAAAAAACACAAAGAACAAACCCGGAACTTTTTATCGGGCTTTTAAAATTTGTTAGATGAAATTAACTTTATTATTCGTTTCAGAAAAAAAAACAAAAAAACTTCAGGTATCATATTCTTTGTCTTTTACAGTCTTCTCTTTGTGGTACTCTACGCGTTTGTGTTTTTATTAAATTTACATAACGAAATTTCTCTTTGTGGCACTCAAGCGTTTGTGTTTTTATTAAATTTACATCACGAAAATCAGTGTGGAAATTCGAGCGATAGAATTTAACACAGAGACTGGATATCAAGACAAGGGCAAGTAACTCTAGTATGCAATGGCGTGGATTGCAAGAAAGGAAATTTGAACTCCGTTATGTAAGTCAGAAATAAAATTTTTGGGGATGTAGTTATAACTTTCTGGTGAAAACAAATTAATATGATATATCTTACTCCAGTTTTACAAGTTTTAGGCTGTCGTGCATCAAATGATAGTGTGGTACTACTTCAAGCAGCCAACAAATGAACTCTCGTTCTACAAAAAAAGTGTCTACGTACTAACGAACGTAGTCGTAGACCTATTATTCTAATCTAGAATGAATTTATAGTTAAGAAGATGAGATTTTATTGTATCTGATCTAAACAACCCATTTCAGTCTGTAATCTCACCTGTACCGTAAATACAAATACCGAATACGCCTTTCTCTACATGTTACAGTATATATAATAATAGTAAGGGGCGGATCTGGGAATTTTGAAAAGTGGGGCGGGGGGGGGGGGCGCAAAATGAGGGCACTTACTCATTTACTGCGGAGACGGGGCACGCCGCTGCGAGGGGTGGGTGGGGGGGGTCCCCAAGACAATTGTCCATCATTTCCTTGCATCTGTAGACATTCCAAGAGCTATTTCGCTGATATTTTCATCTAAGTAAACGTTCGGAGAGGACATATTTGGGTCTGAAAATAGGCACTTTCAGCAGTAAAAAAAGGCACTTTCAGCAGTAAAAAAAGGCACTTTCAGCAGGAAAAAAGGGCACTGTTGAATCCCCGGTTGTACGTGGCAAGGAGTAGGGTCGCCTCTCCAACCTCATGGGTTTACACCAGGTACTCCGGTTTCCTCCCACAGCTAAAGACCTCTACACACAAGCGAATAAATGAAATAAAATTAAACCATATGTTAGTCCCAAAATGACCTAGTTTGTGTTGTGTTGATGTGAAACCCCATTTCTCTCTATCTAGGTTTTAATCCCTTCAATCATGTGCCAGATCAAGTGGCTATTTGTTGAACTGGGAAAAAAATGACCTGGATCACTTATTTGTGTAGGCTTTGCATAAGATAGCTTTCCTATTCCATTCCAAAATACTTACAATTAATTAAACAGGGTGCATGAGCTAAATCTGCCTATTGTAGGTCATTCTTTGTCCTTTAAATGTTATTTAAACGATTAATTAGACATTAATGCACTTAACCAAGACCTTAATCTTAATAACCTCTGATATTTCTAGATTTTCAATAGATTTATATATGATTTGAGGTCGATGATTTTAACGTAAAAATGGAAAAGCGAAATTTTGTTTAATATGGCAACAAATTTAGCAATGACAATCAAGGCTGCAAATGGAAATAACTCGTCTCAGACTGAAGTAATTTGACTGAAATTTTCAATATTTTCCTGTTATGTACTTTGTAACTAAAACACACTTATATGGATATACTACTTCTGAATTTATTAACATGCTACGTTTCGATACACATACAGATATCGTTTTCAAGCAAATAAGAAACGTAGCATGTTAATAAATTCAGAAGTAGTATATCCATATAAGTGTGTTTTATTTTTAGTGAAATCTATTTCTACATGTCTTATAAGGATTACTTTGTAATTATTTTAGTCAGTGCTTTATCTAATCTCCCATAATGAATCTCAAAACTACAGTATATAATTTATTTTATTTTCAGAAAGAATGGCTGGTTCGTCATGTAAATCAATCCATTGGTTTAGAAAAGGCCTTAGACTCCATGACAATCCAGCTTTATTAGCTGCCTTGGAGAATTGTGTGGAATTCCATGCCATTTTTGTACTTGATCCATGGTTTCCGAAAAATTATAAAGTTGGCATTAATAGATGGCGTTTCTTGTTGGAATCCTTGCAGGATTTAGATACAAATCTTAGAAAATTAAACTCAAGGTACGCATAGTTCATGACCTGAATGGTAACAATAATTCTTATTGTAGGCCTTTAGGTTTACATTAAACTATCCTTTTCGTAAAATATCCAGAGCAGTGCTGTGCTAGCTGTATGGGTAATCTACTGTAAACAGGACTGGGCTGATCTGGAGGACTGGGATGCTCTGAAATTGGTTCCAACATGGGTAGAGAAGAACCATTTTTTAATGTCCAGCAACTCCAGTTTCTTATTTTGACTTGGCGCTTGGTTTGAATTAAGAAAAGTAACTTTAAAAAAGATATCATTGCAAGTCTAATGGTTCAGTAGATGCCTTTCCTTGACAGGTCCTCTGTCTTACATTGTTGACAACAGGAAATCATCTGGAAAATCCTGAGGACTTTTCACAGACAAATATGTGAGATCTACTGGTTTCTGACCAGGACAGGTGTCTAGTCATTCGGATGGTTTGAAAAACTGAGGTCATGTGTATACATTGGCATACATGTAAAAGATCACTTGGTAGTTGGAATTCGAAATCAGTGTCAACCACTGTATGACGTAAGCCCGTCTTCATTAGCCTAGCATAGGAGCAAAAGAATAGGAAGTTGAATGTTATTTCAATTCAGGTCTCCTGGTAAGTGAGTCAAGCACAAAGAGACCCTACCAACCTTTACACATGTTGCTAAATCATCCTTTTTGATTATAATCTACTGTGACAAAGGTGAATGTTTGGTTCATTTAAACTGGAATGACCAAACATCTCACAGAAATTGGGAATCACAGTGGCTAAATGGGTAAGACGCTGGCTTGCTAGCCTGGAGGTCGGGTGTTTGATCCCTGCATTGGCCTGAGAAAGTTCATTTAGATTTCCCCTTGTCAGTGGTACAGAAATGGAGGGCCTGACAAGGACAGCTGTCTAGTGGTTCAGATGGGATGAGCAAACGAGGTCCTGTGTACACATTGGCGTTCACGTATAAAGATCCCTTGGCAGTTGGAAATCAATATAAAAGTAGGTCGTAGCGGCGCTGCCCAGGCAAAATTTCCCTCATACGCACTGTGTCTGTATAGCGTATGCCCGTCTTCATTAGCATAGGTTAGGAGCAGAACAGTTGGATTTTAAACCCCATTTCATTTCACAGAATTTTTTTTTTTCTGCATGAACAAAATCCAAGTATCTCTGGATTTCATTTATTCCAAATGTCTCTATTTTCAGATTGTATGTTGTTCGAGGTAAACCCAAAGAAGTCTTCCCCAAATTATTTGACAAATGGAAGATTACACATTTATCTTTTGAGTTGGACATTGAGCCATATGCATTGAAGCGTGATTCAGAAATAGAGGAACTTGCCAGAAATCATAATGTGAAGATCATCAAACATGTCAGCCATACCCTCTATGATACAGAAAGGTAGGAATCATAGATGCTGTTTCACCCGAACATATCCTACCCAGTTTGGGAAATGTCTGACTCTGAATATGCCCAATCGGACATCCTGATATGGTGAATTGTATTCGAATTTCAAACTATAGTTATTTTACTAAGGGAAATAAGTGCAAAACTCAATTGTCATTGATATAAGATGAGATTTATTAAACATACATTATGCAAGAGCTAAATCTGCCTATTGCAGGTATTTCTATAGGCCTGAAATATTTTCTAAATTATTAATTAGAAATTAATAAACTTATCCAGACCATAATCAACTGTCAATGCCATTGCATAAATAGTCTTGATTAAAATACATTTTGCAATTGAAGATTTACCTTCAAAAACCATAATTTTGAGCTTTTGTTTATTATCGTAACAATATGTGGCAAAGACAATTCTTGCTTTTTCATTATTTATTTTGTAACTATAATAGAGAGAACTTTCGACTTTTACATCCAGTCCCTTTAAATAATGGTTTTTTTTTAAATGTACTAACAGTGATATCAGGATTTACATGTGGTAAAAGATTTTTAAGAGGTTAATGGTTCAATAATTGTTTTCTATAGATATTCTGAACTAAAAACATATATATTTTGGAAATATTATAGAATTATAGAGAAGAATGGTGGAAAGGCTCCACTGACTTTGACACGTCTCCAGACAATTTTATCACAGCTTGGACCACCATTAAAACCATTGGATGCACCTAATATTTCACAGTTCAAAGGTCAGTGCAATATAAATAAACTTAGCTGAATAGATTCACTCAATTCACTGTCCAATCACATGCCACAAGTCTGATCATGTGACACATTTATACATTCTCCTAGGTTTTGGGGGTTGGGGAAGGCTTCAGTTGTGGCTTGGATCCATAGTGTAAGCGTATGTGGCTTGGAGATTCGGTTTACTCCATTTCTCTCACACTGCGCATAGCCTAAGCATTATGAAATAGGACAACTAGTCCGCGATATCACCATCGGTAGAAGCGGACGTTAAACAACAAAAAGAAAGAAATAAGGTATATTTTATGCCTTACCTGTCCTGCACCACTGACAAGGGGAAAGCTGACTAAGGAAAGTTATGTGCATGTCACAGTTCTATTTTTGAGATTTGTAAATAAAACCTTTGTAAATGAATGTTTGTTTGATAATGTGTAAATTTGACAGATATTTGTAGTCCAGTGAATAAAGATGACGGAGAGAACTATGATATACCAACTTTACAAGAACTCGGCCAAGATCCAGCAACTTGTGGTCCTGTTTTATATCCTGGTGGAGAGACAGAAGGTTTACACCGACTAGATAACAACATGGCGAAAACTGTAAGAGTTTATATTCTTCTAGACTAGAAAAGTTATCAACAACAAATTCATTCGATGACAGGCTTTATGATACAGCATGCACATGCTAACCGTTCGGCCATCCAATCCCTCCATCCTGATAATAAGGATTAATTTGATATTGTGCCTAAAATTTATCTGCTTTTACTTTTTTGATGCAATATTCTTGAATAAAACCTATTGTTTAAGAAATGTTAGTGGGTGAGGGTCAGGTGTTGACTTTCTAGCCTAAAGGATTTTCTGACGTGACTCCTGCTCGTCAGTAGTGAAGGACCCAGGGCCTGGCAAGGGACATCATATAATCATTTGGGCAGGACGAAAAATAAAGATCCCTTGGCAGTTGGAATTTGACATGAGAGCAGGCCATAGTGTGGCTGTCTGTACAAAATTTTTCTCATGCGATACTGTATAGCATATGCCTCATGCAATAGGCCTACTGTACAGCAGAACAGTAGAACGCTAAACTTCATTTCATCTTGTTTTTCAAAATTGTGTTTGAGAAATGTACCGTAGATGACCATATTATAGTACTTTTTATCAATTAAAAAGAATATTACTACTTTAAAATAGAATTTCTGTTTAATTTTTAACTGTAATTTTGACCACGTCTAAAGAATATGTTCTTATATTCCAGAGTTGGGTGGCTAATTTTGAAAAACCAAAAACAGAACCAAATAGTTTAGCACCAAGTACGACTGTACTTAGTCCTTATTTAAAATTTGGTTGTGTTTCTGCCAGGTTGTTTTACTGGAAAGTTCAAGATGTTTATAACAAAATAAAGGTAAAAGTTTACAAAGAATAAATTTTGTCAGGACAGCTGTGTTTCCGCAAACTCTTCTTTGAATTCCAAGAAAGTTTTTGTCTAACAAACTCTGAATTTATATCTTGACAAGTGCCTTATTTTCAGACTTCATTTTGTTTGATTTAGTATGTATTATTGAAACAATTTTTATTTTTTTATTTTAGAAACATTCCCAGCCTCCTGTATCATTACATGGACAGTTATTATGGAGGGAATTCTACTACACTGTCGCATCTCTTACCCCAAATTTTGACAAAATGGAAGGAAACTCTGTCTGTATTCAAATTCCTTGGAAAACTAATGACGACCATTTAAAAGCATGGAAAGAGGTAGTTTCATTGAACAATGTTTAGAATAGATAAGGAATCATTTACCCTGCTATTGTTATTCAGAATTGAATAAAGCTCTGGCAATAATGTGTCATAAGGTTAAAGCCCCTAGGATTTTCTCGCTACTCTGACAACAGGTACCTTACCTCCGAACCTGTATGGCATTGGTACAGCTTTCCGGTAAATCAGTTGAATGAAGCAAAATGCCCAAAATATTAATCATTAAGCTGACTAGCGGTATTCTAAAATTGATAATCTCAAGCATAATATTTTATCATATATATATATGTGGGGGTGGGTGGCCGAATGGTTAGAGTTAGATTATCTGACGGTTTGGTTGTCTTTCTAACCTTCGTGGATTTTCTCTGGGTCGTCCAGTTTCCTACCATTGCTAAAGACCCCTATGAGCAAAATTAAACCATATGTTAGTCCTGAAATCATCTAGTTTGTGTTGAGTGGACATTAAACCCTATTACACTCTCTTTCTCATATATTTATCTGACAACTGTAAACATCGCTCAGTACTGTAACAAATAGTAATAATATTCCATACATTTGTCTTTCGTTATAGAGAGAAAAATGAGGTTTAATGTCCACTCAACACAAACTAGATGATTTTGAGACTAACATATGGTTCAATTTTGCTCGTAGGGGTCTTTAGCAATGGCAGGAAACTGGACGTCCCAGAGAAATTCTACTAGGTCATTTTAGTACTAACACATGGTTCAATTTAAATTCAATAAATGGTTTGTGTGTAGGGTTCATGTATATAAGTTGATCAAACATGTTTTAACTCGATGAATTATCTCCCTTGTTTTCTGGTTTTCGTTAAAGGGACGTACTGGTTATCCTTTTATTGACGCTATTATGATACAGTTACGTAAAGAAGGATGGATTCATCATTTAGCTAGACATGCTGTTGCCTGTTTTCTGACACGTGGTGACCTCTGGTGTCACTGGGAAGAAGGTCAAAAGGTTAGATGTGTTTATTATCTCACACACATAATCTGTATCTGCATCAAACTCAAGCAAGTCACACACCAGAAAAACCTGGCCCCGAGTTTACAAAGTATTCTCAGACTTAAGTTAAGAATTTACTCAACCTTCAATTACTGTTTATGAGAAATATCTTGTTCCAGAAACACAAAACTTTGCAATTAGTTTCTTATTGATGTATTTCATACATTAAAACAACAAAAGTTTTATAAAGTGCTGTATTTTAGTTAAGATAAGGCAAACAATTCTGAGTAAATTCTAAACTTAAGTCTGAGAATGCTTTGTGATTTCGGGACCTGATATTACCTTGAAAGTGACATAACAGCCTACTCTGATTTTAATAAGGGCCTCTTTAACATGCTATCAATGCAGGAACTCTGTTTTTGGTCCCATCTGAATGTCTAGACATCTTTGCTTTGTCAGGTTCTGTGTCCTGAACTACCTACATGGAGAAGCCAATCTCATTAAAACACACATTTTACTAGTGTTTACTATATTAGGATCTGAAAGAGTTGTTATATAACACATTGTTTGGTTGATGTGAGAGATTAGCCAATGTTACGGTGAGTTTTGGGTGTTCGGTGCATTGAAATATACATATTCCTCTAGAAACATCAATGCTGATTGGTTAATCAAATGTCCAACATCATAGGGTCAAAAGCCGGGCTCCTATGACCACTGAAGCGAACTTCCACTACATGAAGATCTGACCGGTAGTAGTGGAAGGTCGCTTCAGGGGCCATATGAGCCATCGAAAGTATGAAAAAAAACCAAAATGAAATATATAGCCATATTTTATTCAGATTGTTGGGAAGCCACCCTATAAAACAACGAAAAACTTTGCAGGCCAATAATGGGATCAAAAGTTGGGACCACTTAGTTAGTGGTTCACCACCAAGCTGCCGCCAACAAGTTAAATCCTTTTCTGTTTATTATTTAAATATTCCAGGTATTTGAAGAATATTTATTAGATGCTGACTGGAGTTTGAATGCTGGTAATTGGATGTGGTTATCTGCTAGTGCCTTTTTTCATCAGTATTTCCGAGTTTACAGCCCAGTAGTATTTGGTAAAAAAACTGATCCTAGTGGTAGCTATATTAAGTAAGTTTTAATAGAAAATTATATGCTGTGAAAGTCCAAGTGGGGCCATGGTGGCTGATCATGAGTGAGTAAGATGTTAGCCCCCTAACCTGGGCAACCTTCAGTTATGGTCGAACAAACTGAATCTGAATTTTATTTAGTCCGGACCCTAGTCTGAAAATACTGGACCATGCTGTTGTGGCATGACCGGAGTAGTTCCAAGATACTGGGTGTTGGTGAAACGAAAGTGTAGAATATTTAGAAAGAATCTATTTTTGTTTAGCATATAATTTTAGGAAAGTTTGAAAGAATTTTAAATGGTTGCTACCAGAGTTGGGATTTCAAAATTTTTTGTGTCGGACATTTTACCGAAAATAAAGGGGCATAACTCTTATCATTATTTAAGCAGACGAATTCATACCACAATTAAAAGTCACATGTCAAAATATTCAAATCACGTACATAACAAAAGTAGGTGAACCTCGCTATTTTTCATATTTAATTCCCGTACGGTATTCAATTCATACCACAATTAAAAATCACATGTCAACAAAATATTCAAATCCCGTACGTAATAAAAATTGGTGAACCTCGCTATTTTTCACACCTAATTCCCGTACGGCATTCAAATTTATGTCAGTAAATGTCGTACAACATTAAGCATTTTCGTAATACATTGAATGAAAGCTTGTCGATCCTGCTTCGGCATAAAATTCACAACCGCAATATTCCTTTAGATTTACGTGGCAGCAAATGAATGCCGAACTTCCGAAATAAGAATAGTTTGTGATGTCAGAACATCATTTTTTCTTTATAAAATGTCAACAAAATATTCAAATCCGTGCGTAATAGAAATAAGAACACGGCAGCAAATGAAAGAAAAGCGTTTGAAATAATACTTGTGGTGATGACAAAAGGCATAGCTGACTTCAGCGTATTGCCGCTATGGCGTACGTGACTTACAGCACACAGCTTCATAGTAAGCACTGCCTAACATGTTAAGCAATATTCGTGCGGCGCTCGAGATCACGGGAAAGTGCCACTGTGGATGAGAATTTATATATGGATTCTTAAAAGACGTAAAGGATATCGTAGACAAAATGAATTAAGGTGTTATAAAATAATATACTCTTACGATATGTGACATCTATGATTAGTTGATAGATGCTGTCGGCTCAAATCAATGCGATTAAAATGCCCGACAATTGAAGACCACGAGGTAAACAGGTGAATTAAAATTATAATCACTCTTATTGGATTGATGAATAGTCCGACAAAGGGAAAGCAATGACTTCTGTTTAAGATTAGATTGATGAATTGTCCGACAAAGGATTAAGTCAATCAATCAAGGCAGATTAAGTAGTTAATCTAGGTAGGTTTATTGACGGTATAACACGATAAATACGTTGATCACTTAATTACCTAATCATTCTTGCCTATTGTCAACGATTATGGGGTTGAGTGGTAGTTATACTCTCAGTACACTATATTAATTTTGGAATTTTGAATATTATTCACTATGTCTTGATGTCCGATTGGGCATATTCCCGGTCGGACAATATTGTGCGTTTGGAAAAAAAATTCGGACAAGTCCGGAATATACGGGCGAAATCCCAACTCTGGTTGCTACTTCTATAAGCAGATATTTTTTTGTCTTTTATGTTATGTCTGAATCTATGAATGTCTAAAAATTATGCATTGTTTCAATATTTGTTCTTTGCAAAAGGTAAAGTCCAATTACAAGGAAATTTGTCTTTGGGGGTATCATCTTTGAACAGACGATGGTCCCTACCATTTGAATTCTAGTTCGGACCACTGAAAATATTATAACAGAAGGTCATACAGGATGTCACTGGTTCTATCCTGATTTTAAATGAGAAGGAACCAACCTGGTTACTCCTGTCAGTGGTGCAGGATGTAGGTCGTGGCATCGGAAGGGGTCTAGATTTTCAGACGGGACATATGCTACTGCATGGCTATAATTTATTTTGGGACTATCATAACCAATTTATTTTGGGACAAACATAACCAATTTATTTTGGGAATTACGTAACAAGTATGTTTAATTCCATTTTTATTCGTTCATCAACCCAATAACTATTCATTATCTTTCTCTCTGATTTAACCTCAATAAACTATTTTCCCGAAAGTATCTTCCTGTTTTAAAGAAATTTCCACCAAATTATATCTATGAACCATGGAAAGCTCCACTGAAATTACAGGAAACAGCTGGCTGTATAATAGGCAAAGATTATCCTAAACCAATCGTTGACCATGACACAGTTCGACCAATCAACATCAAGCGTATGTCTGAAGCATATGCTAAAAATAAAGAAGCTAAATCTGGGAAAGGTAAAACAATTATAAACACTCTTGATACAATGTAGTAAGGCCTAACCAATCTATTCTATAGTTTTCTGGGGTGTTGATAAATAAATAGCCACCCTAAAAGCTTTTGGGAAGATGCATGTTCAACGAATGCGAGTTTTGTAACATCTGGACGTTTCTATAGATTCCCAAACGTATGGCTACGTTATCTACAGACATGTGAACAGTAACGTCCAATCAGAGGTTGTGAGATTGTGACCTCCACGGAAACCTTGACATTGAATGAACCCTGAACTTGACAGCTTGATTATCACAGGTAGACATTTTAGCTTGAAAGCGCGAGACTTGGTGTTCGCAATGATCAAGGAATCTGATTGGCTCCTAAGCTGTGTGTATACCCAATCAAAATTAGTGTTGGATGAAATATTGTGGGTATTACATGAAAGGGCTTTGTAAAGGGGGATCAAGACTTCTATTGAAGATGGAAAAGAAGAGGAACAAAGTATTTTCTTATGCAGTCTATTATTTTTTTTTTTAATGAAATTGTTGGCAGAATTTTTCATTGGTGTTCTTAATAGAAAAATTTTGGGTGAATAAACGATTAATATTTTGGTAAAATTAGTAATAAGACCCCCGAAAATTGGGAATAAAAAAAAACCTAAAATGAAGACAAAAAAACCCCCACAATTTACTCATTATGACATAATGTCAGGAAATCATGCAAAAGTTTGTCCAAGAAAATCAGCTTGGCTCTTATAAATTGCTTCAATGGTATTAATACGATTAAGTTATCGAACTGGAAATACACAGGTCGAGTTCTATAGAAGACAATTACTGTTTATTACTGCGTGAACTCTCTTAGTCGTCATCAAGCAATGATACAATTATAAAAATTGATACGATATGATACATGTAAACAAGAATTTGATAAATCATTTGTACTTCTGACAGTGTCGTAGTTTTCATGCCACTGTACTAAGCATTGTGTTTACGTTAAAGGAACACTGAAACCGTTGCAGACATTATGAAGAGAACTGCAGTGCCATCCACTGTTTATTGTGAGTAAAAACGTAAATTACAGACGGTTATAGTTAATAAAATCATGAAATGTATTTTCAGCTGCCAGTTCCGACAGCAAACGAAAAGCAAGTGACTCAACTGAAGAACCCAAGTCCAAGAAAAAGAAATTGAAAGAGAATAAGAAAATAACAGATTTTTTGAAGTGAATGACCCTAAAAGATAAAATGGAAACAATAAAAAAAGAACATTAAGAGAAAGAGAAAGACACTATTTTAGTGGTGTTTGTGAGATTAATAAACAAAATTGTGCAATATGAAATGAAAGTTGCCGATTCCTGCCATACATTTTTCAGACATCTTAACTCTTCATAACTTCACTTTAAAAGTGGGGGTCCAGCAGAGTGGTGGTGCGCGGTGTGATATAAGGAAGTGGGGGTCCAGCAGAGTGGTGGTGCGCCATAGCCTCCTCGTAAGTAATATAAGGAAGTTTGGATCAGGACAAACAAACCTATTGGCGTGTGGGGGGGGGGGTAATTTTTTTTGGGGGGGGAATGTAATGTACCCCCTTCACCCCCGCTAGATACAGCCCTTTATCCACCACCATATAACGGTCCTGTATCAGCCACCATATATGACATAACAAACTGTCGTAAGATCACCTGATTTTGTCGTATCGTCGACCTGATTTTGTATCATCGGCCTTATTTCGTCGTGCTGTCGTATCATCGACTTGTCGTCTCAGAACTTTAAAAAATGCACATGCGCTATAGTCTTTATCTACAAGACCCTTTCTATACCTCTTCGCTAAAACACTTAGCACATGTAAAAACAATATAATTTCAAAATTAAAAGAGTTTTAGAAAATATATTTTGATATGTCTGGGTTTTTTTGTACGTTTGATCTGTCAACACTCTACCTACAGGCCGCGAATCTAGATGGACTTTGTTCAAATTTGGCGCAATCATTACTTTCAAAGAAAGGATGATAGGCTACTCTCGAATGTAAATGCATGACCAACGCACTACTGTCAGAGACAGCCCATAAAGGAATTAGTATCTGGTCAACTCTATTTATTTCGACGACCAGTGTTTGAAATGCGACCTGGCTATGTATTTCCGGCAGTCAATTTCACAAAATATCGAGGCGAAAATATTCATCTTTAAGTCACACACTCCGTCGTTTGACACTTTCCTCTTTGGTCAGATAAATTAGTGATTTTGCGACAGGCGGTATCTGCTAAGCTCTATTTATCTCCACGATCAATGTCTGAAATATTGTCAGACAGCATTTCGGGTAGTCTACTTTTCAAATTATCGGGGACTTCGTTGAGTTTCGCAAGTCCTTTCATTTGACACAATCCTTTCTGGGGTCGGTTTGACTAGTGATAATAAGGCGACAGACGGCATCCGATAAGCTCTATTTATCTCTACAATCGGTGCCTGAATACTGTCGGACAGCATTGCCAACAGTTTATTTTTCAAAATGTTCTTGGGGAGGTCCCCAATACACCACACACACAAAGACTCCCTACTTTGGCGATTCCAAGGTTAGGCCTCTGTAAGTTCCGTCACGTGCAATTCTATTCATTCCGATAAATCACCACAAATTCGGTATCACACTAAAACTGAAGTTTATTATTTTTAATCTTTCAACAATAAGCATACGGTAATATGTTTCTACAATAAAAATAACATCTTTCTACATCTTTCAACACTCAGTAAGTGAGTGAGAAAGCGAGAGAGGGAGTTCGATTCGATCTAATTGGTGACTTTTCTGAACTTAAAACATATTCATATTCATCCTCTTTTTTACAATTTTCAGCAGTGGCTTTCAACCGTGTTGGTGCCTTGATTTCCACAAAAATTCGACATTGCTGCGTTGCTGAGCAACCTGACAGAGCTTCGGTCCTAGCCCAACAATACAATAATTACTACTTTGTTGTTGTATTACTCGGCCCCCATGAAGGGTCTCTCTTAAGACAGCTTCATCATCCTCTAATAACAAATTATTTCAAACACATATCAAAATAATTTTTTCGAACAAATATTTCGAACCATGTATTGTATTTGCATTCTTATAAAAATAATCTTTCGATCAAATCTTATGAAATAATCTTTCAAACAAATCTTTCAATCACATCTTATAAATCTTTCAAAATTCTAATTCAACGGTGTCTATTTCTACAAATCAGAGTTATGGGCTTCTAAAAAACACAATTTGTTTATTGGTCTCTTAAAAAAGCCATTTTTCGTTTTTATACGCCCACATTGAAATGTGGTCGTATATTGTCGTCGCCCCCGTCCGTCCGTCCGTCCGTCCGTCCGGCGTCCACAATTGCTTGTGGACGCTCTACAGGCTAAAGTTAATATCCGATTGACTTTAAATTTATACACAGTGTTTAAGGTCATGAGACGAAGAAGCCTATTGTTTTTCAGCGATTTCCGATAATAACTACCAGAGTTATGGCCCTTGATCACTTCAAAAAATCTTGTGGACGCTCTAGAGGCCAAAGTTAATATCCGATTGACTTTAAATTTATACACAGTGTTTAAGGTCATGATACGAAGAAGCCTATTGATTTTCAGCGATTTCCAATAATTAGTGCCAGAGTTATGGCCCTTGATCACTTAAACAAATCTTGTGTACGCTCTAGAGGCCAAAGTTAATATCCAATTGACTTTAAATTTATACACAGTATTTATGGTCATGAGACGAAGAATCCTATTGATTTTCAGCAATTTCCGATAATTAGTGCCAGAGTTATGGCCCTTGATCACTTCAAAAAAATCTTGTGGACACTCTAGAGGCCAAAGTTAATATCCGATTTACTTTAAATTTATACACCGTGTTTAAGGTCATGAGACGAAGAATCCTATTGATTTTTAGCGATTTCCGATAATTAGTGCCAGAGTTATGGCCCTTGATCACTTAAAAAAATCCTGCGGGCGCTCTGGAGGCCAAAGTTAATATCCGATTGACTTTAAATTTATACACAGTGTCTAAGGTCATGTGACGAAGAAGCCTTTTGAATTTCAGCGATTTCTGATAATTACTGCCAGAGTTATGACCCTTGATCACTTCAAAAAATCTTGTGGATGGTCTAGAGGCCAAAGTTAATATCCGATTGACTTCAAATTTATACATAGTGTTTACAGTCATGAGACTAAGTCATTTTCGATTTTCAGTGATTTACAATAAATGTTGCCAGAGTTATTGCCCTTGATCACTTCGAAAAAATCCTGTGGAAGCTCTAGAGGCCAATGTTAATATCCGATCGACTTTATATTAACACACAGTGTTTAGGGCCATGAGACGAAGAAGCCTACTGATTTTCAGAGATTTCAAATAATTATTGCCAGAGTTATCTGCCTTGATAACTTCAAAAAATCTTGTTACACTATAGAGGCCAAACTTATCATCCGATTGACTTTAGATTGATACACAGAGTTTAAGGTGTTGAAACGAACAAGTATTTTGATTTTCAATGAATTTTGATAACTGAACAGCTAAATCCATGATATTAAATGTTCCATGTATATACTAATTGTTAGCGTGGGATAACACTTTATAAAAAGCAATCAAATTCTAATGATTTTCTGATAATTACATAATGAGCTGTTACTCTTAATCAGTTTTTAGTGTATTACAAATGTTTCATTAGCGAAAAAAGTAAAAATATGCGACAACCCTTGTTGACTGCCCGGACGATTTAGCTGCTGTGGGCGTATGTTTCGTTGCCTGGCAACCTATCTTTATTAAATCGGTATGACTGGCTTACTATTCCTGGAGGAATATTTAAAGAGGGTCTTATGTTTAGAAAATGGTTTGGGGTTAGAGGTTCACAGTCATAAGGCTTCATTGGGTTCTTTGTTAAAGGTCGATTGTTCGCGGTGTATTCTGCTTCAGTAAATACAGTCTGTAAAATTTCATCTTTTACTGGTTCCTTTAAGACAGTTTTTAAACTCCTTTTTACCACTTTCACCAAGCTTTCCTATACTCCTGACGTGTGAGGAGCTAACGGCGTATGGAAAATCCATTTTACACCGCGTTTGCTTAAGTCTCTTTCAATCTGTTCATTTTTCAAGTTTCTACATAATTCACGCAATTCCTTTTCGGCACAAACAAAATTGGATCCATTATCGGTCCTTAATTCCTTTACACGTCCTCTTCGATTCAAAAATCTAATTAAAGTCAGAATGACGTCATCCGTTTCAAGCGAACGAGCTACTTATAAATGCACTGCCCGCGAGTTCATACACGTAAACAATACACCCCAACGTTTTTTCATAACTCTTCCTCGTCCACGTTTTACTAGGATCGGTCCGAATAAGTCTGCTCCGGTATATGTAAAACAGGGTTCAAATGGTGTTAATCGCGAACTAGGTAATTCACACATTTGTTGTCTCAGTGTAGGAGATAAATGTTTCTTACAAACTGTACACGAGCCGGCAGTCTCAGATACTGCTGCCCTACCTCCCACAATCCAAAATTCTTCACGAATAATTGATAACGTTTCTTCACGGAACAATGTCCATTGGTCTCATGTACATGTCGAATAATTATTTTAGTCAGATGATTTTTTTCTCGGAATTATCATTGGATGCATAGCGTTTAGGGAAATTGGTGCTTTTGAAATGCGTCCACCAACACAAATTACATTGCCTCTTAATACAGGTTTTAGACTAATAATAGAACTAGAAGACTTCACAGACGTATTATTTTTTAACGCTGTCATATCTTCGCCAAAACATTCGTTCTGAACCAAGCCTATAAATTTTCTTTTGCTTTTTCTATTTCTTTTATAGATAAAGTTTTATTCATTTTTCGATCGTTCACCGTTTGTTAATCCAATCCAATCGACAAATTTAATCAACCATGCGAAGGCACGTAAACATTTTGTCCAATTTGAATATTTCTGAAGTACACACCTGTATAATAATGATGATTCAGAACCAATGTTTGTAAAATTCACTTCCTTTTTTATTTTTAACTTGTCTAAAAGAATGTCCTGAAGTTGGGAATGTGCCCATTCACTTTCCGGTTTTCTTAAAAATTCCGGTCCAGATAACCACCGGTTATTAATGTTCAACTGTTCTGGATTCATTCCTCTACTGACATCATCAGCTGGGTTTTCAGTACCTGGACAATATTTCCATTGATCAGGTGTAGTCGATTCGTGTATTTCAGTTACTCAGTTAGCTACAAAAGTTTTAAATCTTCGGTTGGTATTATTTATGTAGTTTAGAACAATCATCGAATCCGTCCAAAATGTTATTGATTCAAATTTTATTTCAAGTTCATTCACAATAAAGATGTTCATTCTGGTAGCGAGTACCGCTGCATGTAGTTCCGATCGATGTATACCAACAACTTTTAAAGGTTCGTTACGTGATTTTCCCATAATAAATTTAGATTCTATTTTTCCATTGTTATACTGTATTCGCAGAAATGACACAGATCCATAGGCAAATTCTGAACTGTCTGAAAAGTGATGTAATTGGATAATACAATTAGAGTGTTCAGATTGGCTAAAATAACACCTTTGAATCTTTACATTTTCTATTGTGTGTAGGTTCTTCTTCCACTTCACCCATCGGTCTAAAAGCTGTCCTTCTAAAGGTCTGTCCCACTTCAACTGCTTTCTCTACAGTTCCTGCATTATCAATTTCGCCGGTAGCAGTACTGGCGCAATTATATTCAGTGGGTCGAAAACACTACAAATCGTTGAGAGAACCCCAAGCATGGTATTAAGTTTTTGCAAGTCGACCACGTCAAAACTTGGGGTGTCGTTTTCAACATTCCATTGAATTCCTAATGCCTTCGTTTTAGATAGTTGGTCAAAGTCTAAATCAATAGTTTTTTCTTCTAATTTTTCGGCTGGAAATGTTGACAATACTTCTTTACTATTGCTGTTGAATTTTATTAGGTTAAAACCACCTTTTTCGCATAACTTACTTAAATTGTGTCCTAGTTCTATCGCTATGTCTACTGTTGGCACCGATGTCAACAAGTCGTCAACATAGAAATCTTTACTTACAGTTTTTATGGTCAGTTCATTATAAAGATTTCTGTTGTCTGAAGCTGTTTTTTCGTAGTGCTGACGTCGTAATACAGGGTGAATCAGTAGCCCCAAAGATGTGTCTGCAAAATGCGTATTCTGAGGGCTTTAAGTTTATATCATCAGAGTCCCACCAAAGGAATCTTAACGCGTCCTGGTCCTTTTTACGAAGCTTGATCTGGTGAAACATTCCCTGTATATCATCAGATAGAGCGATATTTTCTTGTCTAAATTTAAGAATAACGCCCACAGGATTATTTGTTCTATCTGGCCCTGGAAGTAAATTCTTGTTTAAAGACGTTCCCTGATATTGTGCAGCAGCGTCGAACACAATACGAAATTTTCCTGGTTTCTTAGGATTCACGACACCAAAATGAGGTAGGTACCAAGTTCTGTCCGATGTGGACAAAACTTTAGATTCACTTAATTTTCTTGCGTGTTCTTTGGAAATACTATCATTCATATTATCAACGTATGTTTTTCTGTAGTTAGGATCGCGTTCGAATCTTCGTTCGGCTTGAGGTTTATTGTTTGGAAGATTTCCGTTGTCATTTTTCCACAATAAACCAGTTTCATAGTGTCCACCGGACAATACTGTAGTTTTTTTTCCATAATGTCTATGGCGCGTTTATCTTCTATAGATAGGGATTTATCAGAAACATTCGATTTATTAATCCCCGAGTCTTCAATTTTCCAGAACTTTTTAACCATGTCATTTAAATCATAGTCGTGATTAGAGTCAATATAATTCACGTTAATTTCATTTTTCATTACCGGTTCACCGTACGATCCAGTAATGACCCATCTAATGGTCCTAGAATCCCATGCAAGGGTTTTTCGGAATTTGGAGATTTGCGAAATTCATATATGTCGTGTACCTCATCAACATCTTTTCCGATTAAAATTGATATTTCTTTTATTTCTACATCTGGTAATTTAATATCAGCCAAGTGTTCATAGTCTTGTAAATTTATGTCGTATGGGAGGTATTTTTCACATATATTGAAACTATCCGAAACAATAGCTTCCACGCCGTAAAGTTTTGAATCATTAGAAACAGATTGAATGCCGCAGTTAACCATTTCGTATTCTTGCGTATCGCTACCAATGATAGTATTTATCGACATTAATTCTTTTCTACCCTTTAATTTCATATGTCGAGCCATATCTCGCCCAATAATCGACCCTCGACTAGCATTGTCTATTAACTCATATGTTGTTACTATATTGCCATCAGGAGAGACAAGCGCTACAGTCGAGACGTGCAATAATACAGCCTTTTTTAATGGATGTACAAATGTGGCATAATTTGACTTGGTTTCAGGTTTCTGTTTTTCAAATGTTTGATTATATTGTTCTCGCACTCCCCTATCATTATGAAGCAAAGGATGACGTTTTCTTTCTGTTGTACAAGTACAGTAGTTTTGAAATGTACATGCAGTTCTAAAGTGTCCTACCAAAAGACATGCATGACACAACCGTTCTGTTTTCACAAAGGTCCACCTATTCTGTATGTCTAAGTCCTGAATTTTTCCACACAGTGGTAGTAAATGATTATTACCACACCAATACAGACATTTGAGTTTCCGTTTTGGGCTATCATTTTGCGTTCTATTTGAAACATGTGCGAATTTGTCTCTTTGTGGACTACTAGTAGTGTTTGTCAAAAAAGTAGAAGTTTGTTTCTATTTGTTTGGTTTATAACTATAACCAGTATATTGTTTTTGTCTTTCGGGTTTTCTCCCGGCGATAGTTTGTAACGAAACCGCAGAGAATAAAGGATCTTTTTTAATTTTGACCTGTTTTTTCACAAATTTACAAAGATTTCTTAATCTCGGAGTCCCATTGTTCCTTCTCAGATTATAGGAATTATCACCACACTTATTGATTAGATAAGAAGGTAATCTGGCGATTATTAATTTCATATTGGACATGGTACTGGCCTCTTGTTCACATTCACCAGTTAATCTGTTTGTTGCTGATTCAAGTGTTTCAGCGAAATTTTGTAATTTCGCATAATCTGTATTGGCTAATTTGAGGCCGTTAATTATATTCTTCAAGCATGCAGCAGCTACCTTAGCGGGGTGTCCATATCCCTCGTAAAGAACAAATTAGTTTATCATATGGACAACCAGAAACACGTTTCAACACTTCGACTACTTCGCCTTCTATAAACTTATTTAGGAATTCTGTCCTTTGACTTTCAGCAAGCAGTCCATCTTCAAGGTGAGTCCTAACACGTTCCCGGAAGATTGGATAATCTGCTGGGTCGCCACAGAATTTAACAGGTCTCATGGCGTGTAACAAGGTTAATTTCATCATCACAGCCTGTGAATTGCTTTCCACATTTCGCTCTGTCTTTGGCTCTACAATATCCACACCCAGAAAAGGATTTGAACTTGTTGTATAATTCACAAAGGGACTGGGAGTGGATTCGTTGTTTTTAAAAGGATTCGTATTCATTCTAATTTTACTCGCTTCTGGGTCGCCAAGTATAAAGGAATCGGGAGTAAAGTCATTACATGTATTTGTAAATGGGTTTTTGTTCATTCTACTGGATTCTGGTCCTGGGGTAAATTCAGAATTCACCCACTCTTGGGTCTTTCTTATCTGAACCATGGGATTTGGGTAAGCGTTCATCTCTTGATCTTATATCGCTTTTTGAACACGCGTCTAATTCTTGCATCTCTAATTCAGATAAACGCGTTTGATATTTTAATTCGCGTAATCGTCTTTCCTTTTCTAATATTGTAATATTTTTAATCTATATTACCATACAATAAATTGGAGATCAAAATTCAAGTAAAATTTTATTACAATTATTACATTTATTACTATAGGGGTTGATATTACAATAGGGGTTGTAACAGAGCCACGCCAATTCATTTTAGAAATAACATATTATGGTACAAATTCCCTTATTTAATTCTTTATGAGCTTAGGGTCGAAACAACGTCACTTGACTCAATGACAGACTCGATGATCTAAACTCAGGCCAGAACAACAACAAAAAAAATTGTAATCTGCTTACTTTAACCTTATAGTTATTACTGCCAAAAAGAAAAAAATTGGTTGTTGTTAAATTTAACTATCTTTCTTTTATCGGTGAACCCAAAATGTCTGTATTTTCAGACCACCTATCAAAATCTGCTTTAGGACCAACAGAGCCTTAATCCGACACTGAATGATTTCCTCGAACTCTGATTCCTTTGGGAACTGTCTGTGATCGGACTATGTCCCTGTATACGCATACTTTAATGAACTTTATACGACATCTAAGTTCAGTATAAATTAGCTGAGGTTGTTGAGACAAATGAGTGGAGCTTGGAAGCGCGCCATAGAAGGGTCTCGAGAAGACGGGGAGCAGAGAGAGAGAGAGACGCACAGACAGGCGTATGGACTCACCCGAGTTAAACCGCTGCCTTGGCAGAAAGGCGGAATGGTAGAGTTAATATAGTTATGTACCATCCTGGTGCGTTACTGTATATAGTTTAAGTACACGTATTGCTGTTGTAGTTATGTAGATGTTGTATTCTGCTCCGATGTAAATAAACCATATATTCTCTGATTATCACTAAGATAGTGTTACTTTACACTGTTGTTGTTATGGGTTTTCTCGGTGCCTTCCAACCCCCACCAACCCCACAAGACGCTACTAAAGACATTTGACCTTTACAGGCAAGCCAATTATTGTAGTAAAAATGATTGGGGGGGACGCTAATTGTTATCGCGTGCATGTGGTACAGAATCATAAGGTACAGTAGAATCCGTATGAGCAACCACTCCTATTCAGCGACATCTCCTTGTAAGCGGTCACAATAAATTCCCCCCGTAAAAATTATATTGTTTCATCTCTTTATTCAACGGTCACTCCTCTAACGCGGTCACTATTTTGCTAATAGATTTAACAAAACATCGCCGCCCATTCAACGGCCATTGTTAAATGATACCATCTCGTTGTTCTTCGCAACACCCCCGCTAATCCCGTGAGTAGTAATCAATTCACTGGACTCCCGCTGATCAGGTAAAAAAAAATGTGAAAATAACAATTAACTCGGGATTATCTGTTAATTAATCTTTTTTTTTTTATTAAACGACTAACCTGATCATTGTTTTTATTGAGTCAACTGGTGCAGTTTCGATTCCCAGGTTGCACGTAACAAAGTCGCCTTTTATCCGGGTCCTCCAGTTTCCAAAAGACCCCTATGCTCAAGCGAATTACCGAAATGAATTTAATGTTAGTCCAGAAATGACCTGGTTTGTGCCCAGTGGAGGTTTGTAATAAAAATGTACCTATCTTGTAAATTGTGTTGTAGTTTCTCTCTCTGTTTGGTTTCCCCTTGTCAATGATGCAGGACAGATGGTGTGACAGGACAGCTGTCTAGTCGTTCGGATGGGACGAAAACCAGAGGTCCCGTGTACACAGTGGCATACACGTAAATGACCCCTAGGCAGTTGGAATTTGATAGAAGAGTAGGCCGTAGCACCGCTGCCCGGGCAAAATTTCACTCGTAGCACAGAGTGTGGCGTATGCCCGTTTTCTATTAGCCCAGATTAGGAGCAGAACAGTAGGACATTAAACCCCATTTCATTTCATTTTACAAACGTCTATTCATTTCAACTACTTAGTAGTCATTCCATCCATAAATAAAAATGTTTTGTTTTTTTTAAGTACTGAATATGAGAGAAAACAACATCTATCACCACCATACAGGTTCAGTATTATCAAAACTGACTGACATTCAAATATTGGTGTGGAAGCCCTGGTATAGAACCAGGAAGGAAATACGACTTTTCTATTTTTTACTACGTGGCATAAATTGGCAGTGCATGCTACAGATCTCGTGACATCCCAACTTGTCGATAAAACTATCTCCCCGGTGATGTTACCCCCCCCCCCCTCTCTCTCTCTCTCTCTCTCTCTCTCTCTCTCAATAAAGTCATTTATATTGGACTCCAGGAACTGCCAATAATATTTATATAACATGACATCTATATATTATCCCGTTTATATGTTATATTTTAACGTCCTGTTCTATTGTGAATGAGTGCTCTCTGCAGAGTACGTCATACACTATTGTTAAACAAACGATGACAGGGTACTGATGATCATGTGGGTGTGGTTTCTGTTATTTACATCAGTTGTTTTATAGGTTCTCAAGTAACGTATTACGTAGAATAGATCAAATTACTACGACAGCATGGTTTTTTTTTATATCCTATTACGACGAATATATTAGCAACCCTGAAGAAATCAGAGCAAAGCGATATTAAAGTTAACCATGACCCACGAAAAATTAAAACGAAAGTCGGTTACATGTAGCAGGGCCGTCAGGGCGAAAGGTTAAGTGACGACCCTACATGATAATGCAACTGCTTTGTTCAATGTCTACGCTCAGTTGATTTTTATCATCAAAGAAAGTTTAAAATACTTTTTTTTTATACGCCCACATTGAAATGTGGTCGTATATTGTCGCCGTCGGTGTTTTGCCGGCGTCAGCAGTCGGTGTTTTGCCGCCCCCCTCCCCCCGAAAAAAGGGACGCCCCCAGGAATATACCACCAACCCCACCCAATCACTCCCTATGTTAGGGTATTGGCCACTAGTACAGAATCTCAGAGAAAAACATATAACAGGATATATAAATGTCAAAGGAAAGTCAATCTATAAATAATTTTAAATGGGCCAGCATTTATGTATGTATGTCGGTTAGTAATATGTTTACAGTTAAATGTCAGTGCTGTCAATGTTAGCTATCACTTAAGATGTTGATGTTTTTTGGGGATGGGGGATCATTTGAAGAGGATACGGGTTGAACAAATGTGTTTTGTTTTGACAAGTACAAACACCAATAGGGTCTACATCCGGGTTTCATCCTATATATCAGAACGGAGATTGTAGAATTCACTGTTATCTTTAAGAATCGTAGCAGACGGTTTGAAGTATTTTCTAGCTTGTTTAAGAAACTTAGAAGAAGAAAATGTTTGCTTTCAAAGTTTTAATGTGCTCACTTTTGGTGATGGCCAGTATATTTGGTGAGTATTAGGAACTTTAATCTAGCGATGACATTGAGAGTTAATTATGGTCTTAATCCTTTAGGAGTTGTCTCTGATCGGACGATGTCCACTGACAGTTCCTATCGAGCCCTATATAGCTGTAATATGAAAATACCGCTCATGCCCACTGTTTTTCGTAAGCTATTTTTGAATCCTTTACCGACTATTTTTCACCCAGATTCTTCTTTATTTGCCAAATGAATCATTTCGTGCCACAGCTGACACACAGTCATAATAATTCAACACTATTTTCAAGTAGAATCCTGCGATTGAAAACATACACAAAATACGTTTAAACTGAACAACCATTACGAGACCCGAACATGCGCAGATTACATGTTTATTTAATTGCTAAATTCCACTTTAACATAGTATTGAATTTATGACGAGAAATGATTCCTTTTGCGAAAAATATACATTCGCGGTGAAAAATAGAAGGTAAAGGTTCCAAAATAGCATGAGAAAAGAGGTGGGGAAGAGCGGTATTTTACCGTATTTTCATACTGCAGCTAGACAGGGCTCGATAGGAACTGTCAGCGGACATGTCCGATCAGAGACAGTTCCTAAAAGAACTAATTATGATCTGGATAAGTTAATTAATGTCTAATTGATAATTATATAACATTCTAGGCTAAAAAAAAAACCTGCAATTGGCAGATTTAAAAATTCTTGCATAATATATATTTAATGTTAATATTATTTTGTTTTATTTGGGTTTTTTTTAAGATATGGCCAGTGCCAGTAAGCCTGTTTGCACTGATATACAGTTAAGCAGTCGTGGGTATCGGTTAAAAACTGAAGTGTTTCACGATGCCACCAGTGTGGTAGCGATGGATGTGCTAAAAAGAAAATCCCGTTCATCTTGTACTTTTGGATCAAGTTATGGTTTTCATGGAAATACTGTTTGGGTTAACAATGGATGTAGAGCAGATTTTAGAGTTTGTTACAAAGGTAAATTATATCATAATAAAATCGCAGAATTTCAGAAGAAACTAATTTAAATCTTTTGCTTCACGACAGCGGTTAAGTGCAGCATACACACAATGTTTTAAATAAGTTACGTAACATTAAACTAAGAATAAAATTATTGAGTGCAAAAACATTGGTGGGCTACATTTAGTAGCCACGGTGGCTAAGTGGTAAGACTCTTGCTAGCTAGCCTCGAGGTCACGTGTTCGATCCCTAAAGTCGGAACGATAAAAAACATAGTCTCGATTATCCACTATTTGATTTAATTAGCAGCAGATAGAATTGTAATCCAGAATCGAAGGCTAGCGAAGCCATCGAGAGTTGATTATGCTCTGGATAAGTTAATTAACGTCGAATTAATAATTTACATAACATTTCAGGCCTAAAGAAAGACCTGCAATATGCACATTTAGCTCTTGCATCATGTATGTTTAACCCATTATATATTTTATTTCAGCTACATGGGTCTTAGTTATTTGTAGTAGTGAACACTTCCGGCCAGCCATGTGTCCGATACCCACTGGTGGTAAACGTATTGTTGCTCTAGATCTATACAAAAAAATATCTCGTTCAGCATGTCGATTAAATCAGAGTTTTTACCTGAGAGGTAACGCCGTTAGAGTTGTCGATGGTTGTCGTGGTTTATTTAAAGTAACATTTGAAAACATTCCAACGTACTAGATTAAATAGATCTCAAAATGACTTTGAAATGAAAAAAAAAAAATGACCTTGACCGGTGACGTTTGAAATCTGTTGTAAACGTCAATCTATTTGTCAAAGAAATATTTTCATTGGTTGAAATGGTTGAAAATATTTTTTATTTATGGTTTTGAAGTGTAAACGTTTCAAATTTGTTGTAAACGTCTGTTATATTTGTCAAAGAAATATTTTCATTTTATAACATACATAATAGAATGGTTGAAACTATTATTTTATGGTTTTAAAGTGTAAAAGTTTGAAAATTGTTGTAAGCGTATGTTTTATTCTTAAAGCATTTTTTTTTTCATTGCATATTATCTATAAATAAAATAAAAACCAAGTACGGACAATCCAAACCATTAGTCGAAATTCGATGTTCTATAAAAACGGACGAGGCAAAATAGTGTAATCAGCAATTGGACTGTTCACCGTGTAGCTATTTTCATAACAGTTTAATGAGAGCGCTACCCGTTTTCCCCTTAGAACCCGAAATGCCGCAAAACCGGCTTGACGTTGTATACCCGAAGTGTCGGTTTTGCGGCTTGGGGCGTTTTCAAGCTCCAAATACGTTGACGTCATAATTAATAATAATATGACGTCCTGTAAATCCAGGGAGGGACGTGCAACACCCCATGTAAAGTCAGTGTTCAAAGGGTTAATGAGAGCGCTACCCGCTCTCTCATTAAACCGTTATGAAAATAACTATTCACCGTGTACAAAATACACGACAATAATATAGCTGTTTCGAATACAAATTGTCAAACTACAAAGATACGATACTGTGTGATAACATATGAATTGTTCTTAACATTACAAAATATTATTAAAAATAAATAGTTATACGTGATTTTCAAAAATTATAAACTATTTTTTTTTTTTTTTTGTTTTTTTTTTTTTTGTTGTTGTTGTTGTTGTTGGTTTTTGTTTTTGTTTTTGTATAACTAAACTGTTGTAGTTATAAAACATGAACTATTGATGTTAATGCATGAACTATAGTTTTCATCATAAAACATACTATTGTTTTCATTGCATGGACTATAGTTTTTATTATAAAACATGATAATGAACATAATAAACTATTGTTTTTATATAACGTGAACTATTGTTTTTATTGGATAACCTATTGTTTTTATTGCATAACCTATTGTTTTATATTGTTGTTTTAAACTGATGTGTTCGGTGTAAACAGTTGTTTTATAATTGTTGCTGTAAAATAAAATTTAAACGAAATAATGTCTTTCTTTTAAATGAAATGGGCATTCCCCTAAGAAAACATTTGAACCTACAAGGTGGATTCGTTAATTATCGTTTAGAAAATGAAAAGTTTTATATTATTGATGAGATCATGCCACGATATGCTAATATGCTCATACATGATAGCAGTACATCAGTACAAACGGTAAGGGAAGTAGCCATGAAAGCACAATTACGTAAAAATGCCCCAAAAAGGAAACATCTTCCAGGTGTCTTAGAAAAATTAAGCATACCCTGTATAGTGTACAACACCCATTGTAACGTGTAGCTAAACTGGGCCCTGTTTCACGAAATTTTAACTAAAGATAAAATCCAAATTTTAGTAGATATTTCAATTTTGATTGGCTAAGAACCAAAATCAATCTAATATTGTCCAATCAAATTACTAAAATTTGGATATTATCTTAGTTAATATTTCGTGAAATAGGCCCCAGGTCTATAGTACATAGATTCAGAAGTCAAAGCGGCTGATAAACCGCTATAGGATGAAAAAGGACAGTTGTCGACAGTTCAGGACGACAATCTCTTTAGTCACACATTTATTGTCAAGCATATCTTAGTAGAGTCTATTTTTATACATCCGTGTGTCAAAAGACACTCCTCAAAACATTTCAATTTGCAAGAAAACTACCGCAAGCTCCAAGAACCTATTTCAAGCAATTTTGAACGGAGTTGATTGAGAGAGTATCCATTTTCATGGATCTGTTGGCGGGTCATTTGGGGATTAGGGGTTCCATATTCAAACATATATACCAAAACATACTCCTAATATCTGAGTCATAACATGATGGGTTCCACCGTTCTACACTTATTTTACATTATACAGATCCAACTAAATCCGAAAGGTATCTTATTTGGTTATTCTAATTTTTGAAAGAGGAACTAGTTGCAAACACTTATTAATCGTCTTCTTCTTCTTCTTGGGGCGACGCTCTTCAAACAAAAAACCCTAAGGCTCCGCCAGTTCAGGTCCGATCGATCTGAAGTTTGTCATGCTTGTTCATGTAGTACGATCGTGCTTGTTTAAAACATATAGCTGTAAAGCAATGTGTAAAACGACCATCTTCACGAGCCATGGTTTTCTTTTCTTTAAAGGACAATTGACATTAATAGTTGAAATTCGATATACGAGTAGGCTATATTGCCGCTGACCGAGCAAAATGTACCATCATAGCACACTTTATGGCGCATGTCCGCCTTCATTAGCCAAGTCGGAGTAGAAAAGAGGACGTTAAACCCCATTTCATTTGATTTCTTTAAGAATAAAACGCGGGTTGTAAACCGATGTCTGACCATGGATATGCGACTGCAACTTCCCCAACCAGAGAGGGAAGTCAGAATCTCCCTTGTATGACCCTTCAACCTGCGTTGTTCAACTACGAGATGGACGAATTTGGAAACGTCATAATGAACATATTGAAAGAGGATCTTTAATAAACAATTCTAATATCATGATATCCCCACCACTAAATTCGATTTAGATATGCCTCCTGATAATCCTACCCCCCCCCCCTCCACCGGCCGCCATTTTGTTGTGGAGAAAAATTTATTGACAAGCCTGTTCTAAATACGATTGAATCCTAGTGTGAAAAAATCAATCGAGTACATATTATATTAGATAAATTCAGATAGAATAGATGTATATAACATTATCATGAAATTAAATTATATGTAGACAAACATTCAAATAAACCAAATATCACGGTTAAGACTCGCGTTCATTACACCCAACAGCCATTGACAACCACTAAGTTTGTATGGTATTGGTTACTCTATCATGAATCATTAACTACTTGAACAATAATAAACAAGTGAATGTGTGATCTAGGTCCCTGTATATTATTATACTGAAAAAAAATTACAGAGGAGAGGTGTCCGATCAGCTGACGTCATTGGTATCTTGTATTGTGTTAGATTATAGAAGCTATATATTCTTGTGGTCAATTCTCTCAATGAGTTAATGGAGAGTAATGGGGTTTAACGATCACTGGACACAAACTAGGTCTTTTTGGGACTAACAACCGGTTCAGTTGTATTCAATACTTCACCTACGTGTAGGGTTCTTTAACAGTAAAGAATGCAGTACCATATACACTGTAGAGGTTATCTCAATACCGTCAGTTGTGTTTAATATAATGAAGTGGTTACACAAATCAGGGCCGTATCTAGTGGGGGTGCATGGGGTACATTTCACCCCCAGAAAAATAAGGCGCTCCGAGAAATGACGCCGTCTCCGCCATCCAAAACAATATAATTTGACAATCTTTCAATTATAAAATAATACACTTAATATGATCACACAGTGGTGCTCTTCGGGCTCTGATCAGTCTGTCAGTTTTAAGGGTGCCCATACGCCAATGGTTTCGTTTACCCTGATCCAAACTTTCATACATCACTAACGTGGAGGCTATGGTGCCCCACCACTCTTCTGCACCGCCATTTTTAAAATCCTGCATACGGCACTGACACAAATGGAGTTATAACTTATTATATCCTCTTACGTTAATGGTATCCCTGTCACCATTTGTCTCGGTTAAATATACGTTACGATAAGACAGAAGATCGGAGGTCTTTAGAGTACAGATTTTATAAACATAGGGTTAATGAAACACTTAGATAAATATGGAATCCCACTGCTAAAGACCCCTATGCGCAAGCGAATTATGTTAGTCCGGAAATGACATAGTTTGAGTCATGTGGATGTTAAACCCCATTTATAAAGATAATAAATTCCAATGTCAAGGGTTAGTTTACGTGCACGCTAACGTGTACACTGAACTTCATTTTTTGTCTCATCCGACACCAATGACAAAGGGATAAACCATGCACGGTAGGAAACTGTGTCAACGCCGGATCGAACCTGGGACCTCCTATATGTTAGTGAGTCAACACCTTACTACTGTTGTTCAAGCTCTCATTGACCCTTTATGATTCAATAAATCGTCACTCCGTGGACAAGTTTCACTTAGATATCATTATAATCATTTACATACTAACCTTGATCTATTTACTTTCTTTACGATAGTTGTAATCGGTGAATTATTGTGACAATAGAAGATGTATTTCTAAAGTCCCAAATCAAAAAGTATGTATAGCAATTGGTTAGAACTAGATGAATCATAGTTGGATACAGTCCATAGAATCGATTGAGTTAAAGGGAATTGACCCGATTGATCACAATACTTGATCAAACGTTATAACCAGTTTATTTGAAGTAGTGGGGTTAATAATTTTCAGTAGGTAGGGGATTAATAACTTTCATTAATACGTGTTTACTTCTAATATAAACACCGTGTAGAAAAGTACTTTCATAGAAGTGGTGTCCTCAATTTTGACCAAATATTTCCAAACGATGTAAAGTGTCATGTATACTATAAACATGATAAACTTCGAACAACAGTATTTTTTTTTTAAAAAAATTTTGTTTGTTTAACTGGCCTGGGACAGTTCGGGTGAACTATTTCCATTAGCCCAATCAAAGTCAGACGGCATTTATAGTTCAATTGTCCACCCGACTTATTAATCTCCGAATTTCCGAGTGTCTTCGTTCGATTCTAGAGTTTAAAATTCCAATTTCATATTTTCTAAGAAAGATAAAACATAATTATTTCTATGTCTTTTGCTCAAAAGGTTGTCAACTCACTATTATACGATCATGGGCAAAATGTCACAGGCATTAAAATGTCTGACACAGACTGATTGAGGAAATAGTAACACAATTACCTCCCTTGTTGTCCCATTCCTCTCCATGGACGGCCATCTTCAAACGTTTGAATTTGAAGTTGAAAGTGATATTTTTGCCAATTTCTCAACTGGCAATAGTGAATTATAGGATTAATAGGATTATTCTTTAACAAGGTAGGACTGTTTATAGGTAAAATCTATTTTAGGGCTTTATTTTAATACAGTTTAAAAATATAACTTAATAATATGAAATTGCAACTTTAACGTCCACTTTCAATATCCGTTCGTTCGTTCATTCGTTCCTGGGGTTTAACGTCCACTTCACCCTAGGGTGATATCGTAGACAAAGACTTTCCGTGCGTGTAAACAGTCCATATATATAGTGATGACGATTTGACGTATTGCGAAATCGGAACATTAATTTCTTTGTAGCTATTAACAAAACAACCCGAAGGTCATTTAAATGGTGGCTGTCTGTCACGATATTTGAATAAGATTTTGTTGAATGAGCTTAGTCTAAGTTAAATCACTCACCCCGAATTCAATTATAGTTGTTATATGTCAAGTAACATGTACATAGATACACAGAATACATAGCGATGTAAATATTAGAACACAGTACAATAATCGGTAAGAGAGAGAGAGAGAGAGAGAGAGAGAAAGAGGGTAACGTCATATTTCGATTCGGGCCTAACATATGCTTCAATTTTATTTCAATAATTCGCTTGTGCGTTTTAAGGTGAGTGTAATGAGACCGAGTTCCGTAGCATATCATTGAATATATAGGCATAGGCGTACGAGCCGGGGGTGGGGGTGCAAGTTTACTTTTCGGGCAGTCGGGTAAAGTAAGAAAAATAATGTTTATTTCATCTAATTGGCAAAATAAGTAGCCCGAAATGTAATAAAACACCAATTTTACGGGCTGGAATAGCAGGAAAACATGTTTGCGGCCGTCAAATATTCCCAAATTTCCTTGGTGGTCCATACAAGGTCAGTTCCGCTTCTTTGCCTCTCGAAGAAAACCGGCGCCGCTGTCTCTAAACCCCAAATTTTGGGGGGGCATTTCCAGTCATCGAACCCTAAAATATAACACTAATTTTACTTTTCTTTTGATTGAATACCGTGAATTTGTACTAAGTGGACTATGGATTAAAAAAAAATTTGGCTAGAGCCACATTTTTCGGGCATCGATCATTTTTTTGTGAATGCAACTGCAACAGTCTGATTGGATGGTTGGAATTCACAGAGGGATTTCAATTACAAAACTATAGGATACTTATGGAGTTGCTTACAGCGGCTAGAATAGCAGAAAACGCATTTGCGGTGGATAAATTTTCAAAATTGTCTCCCGAAGGACACCCCCCACCCCAACGACGACTGATTGGTTGTTTGGAAATCGGGTCAGCCAGGTAGGGGCTATATTGGACCATAACTGAAGCTGATGCATCCAAAAGCTGGAATATCAGAAAAACGCGTTTGCGGCAGTTAAATTTTCAAATTTATTGTAAGTCGAGTCTGCTACTTTAATGAAGCTAAATTAGACCACGTTGAAGTTGCTTTGTTCACGGGCTGAAATAGCAGGCGTTACATATTCCAAAATTTTCTTTTAATAGGGGGGGGGGGCTTCTTCGCCTCTCGAGCAGGGTGCATTTGGTGAAATCGGGGTGTGTTTGGTGATTTGGTGAATGAAATTTAAAAATGGGTAAAATTTTGTGAAAAGGGGAGTATATAAAAGGCAAAAATAAAAAATCATAAAATTGTAATGAAAAAAATAAACAAAACGCAATATCTTGACACTTTGATTTGACTCCTAGGCTGTGCGGCCTACTTCAAAGTCCTAACCAATGTGACATTTTGTGTGCTGACCTATGCCTAGTGCCTAGACAGAGCTTCCTTGTACACAGCTCTTTATGCAAATTTTGGTTTCTGATAACGAGGCTCATCACAACTATGAAGTTTTTGACGCCAATTTTTGTGGAATTGTTGTGCAAATTTGTGGTTACTTCATAAAGCAAGGTGGAATTTTTGTGCTTAAAGTGTGGTTTATAGTCATTTAGAACATTTGGTGAAATGAAATGAGGTTTGGTCAATTTTGTCAACTACTGCCCACCCGGTTTGGTGAAATTCAAAAATCAAGAGTGGCAACGCTGCTCTCGAGCAAGACCGGTGCGGCTCTCTGTGAACCCGAATTGTTTTCGGGCATTGCGGGTTCTAGCCCCCTAACTGTCATCGAGTCCGCTCGCCCATTTAAATAGGCTACTCATAATTATTATAATGAAAACAATGTTTCACCCATAGAAACGAATAAATAATTATACAAATGGTGAATCAAGTTACTATAGTAGGCCTAAAATTAGTACGATGACGCTAAGTTGTAGACAACGCCCCAAATCCTTAATAATCGTTTGAATAGAATATCGTCATGCTCACGTGATCTGCAGGATTGGGTATTTATGCCAGGCCGGGGATAGGATTACCATCTCGGTGAGGTGACAGCAATCTAGTAAAACAGTTTTAATACAGATAATTTTTAAGATCTCAAAATGCTTTCCGTAAGTAATACTTTTATAATATAATTATTTTGGGTTGCGATAATTTCCTTGTATCGTCAGAAGCGCAAGAGCGACGGTTTATCAGTTTTATAAGGATTTCGTTTGCAAGAATAAAATTTATTGGGTTTTATTGTATTTAGAATCGAAAGTGAAGGCCAAAATAAAAGTGTTGATTATTTAAGAATGTGGGTAAATAAAATCTTATGGGGTTTAAAGGGACAATTATACTCTTGCTGGCTTGGCAGCTCCAAAAAAAAAAAATAAATAAATAAATAATAGCCTTATTCTAAGTACTAGACAAGTGTCCTACCTGTTGTGTAAATTATCCATTACAACCTATTTTACTTGTCCACTGGGTTCGAAAATATTTTAGAATCCAAGTCGTATCTAAACGGCGCTACGGATTATTGTTCATTAGGCATACATTTTATTAATGTTTAGCGTTTTCCGAAATGATACCCGGATTATCGCTCTTATAATTGTAAAAACGGTCACACTCATGGGGGATACTAGATTGAGCGTTCCGGAATTAAATTCTCTCAATTTCAAAAATAGTGTTAAGGAGAATTTCGGAGTACAATGCACGTGCCAACTGCACAAAAAATATCTCAACCAATCATGACAGCTGAAACATATTTGTAAGTTGTTACGTAACATACGTCACGATTCTACTCACACCCCCTCAGTCTTGCTTGGTTTGACAGAACTGTGACATGACTGAATTCCGTATCACTTAATTGCAATTCTGTGAATTTGGGAATCTATATATCGCCATTCGACAAACGACCATCGTTTGAAGTTATATTAATTAGTTTAATAAAGAGTTGTTAATTCTTACTATAAAAATTCAAAAACGTCAAGAGTTGAAACGTCAATATCATATATATATATATTAACAAAAACCAACTGAGGTCAAAATTCTTTGCACTTAAATGATCGTTTGATTTAAAGGGACAATAACATTCTTGCTGGCTTGGTAGCTCCAGAAAATAAATAATACCCTTATTCTAAATACTAGATGTTTAAATGTCCTACCTGTTGTGTAAATTATCCATTACAACCTATTTTACTTGCCCAGAGGGTTCAAAAATATTTTAAAATCCAAGTCACATTTGAAAAGGTTTACGTTAGACTTTTCAAATCAATTGGTTGAATTTTTCAAATTTTTTAAAATAGGTGTGTTAAGATGAAATTTATATCATCATTTAATTGGAATATTCTTAAATAATACGATTTGTTGACCAGAATGACGATTGGGACATATTTTTCAGTAACAACAAGAGTGTTATTGGGGCTTTAATGAAAGTTATAGAGTACTCTGTTATATGAGGGCGTGGTTCGGAAGCCTTGAGGCTTTTTACTATAAAAATAATTCAAAAACGTCAAGAGTTGAAACGTCAATATCATATATATATATATATTAACAAAAACCAACTGAGGTCAAAATTCTTTGCACCTAAATGATCGTTGAATTTGATGAAAGTTATAGAGTACTTTGTTATATAAGGGCGTGGTTCGGAAGCCTTGAGGCCCCGAGTTACGAGTTTCTACCGGTCGGAATTGTATTGCTGCCCGGCAAAATCCCCTTTGTGGCTTACACCAATCAATTCATCCATTCGTCCGTTTGGCATCATTATTTCAATAAATGAAATGGAATGATATGAAATGGGGTTCAACTTCTATGTAAGACGGACATATTCCATACGGTGTGCTATATGAGGGAAATTTTGCTCAGACAGCGCCGCTACTGCCTACTCATATGTAAAATTATTCTCTGCGACTCCTTTTACTATAAATCTCCTTTACAAAGTAAACAAATATATGGATTGAAAACGCAAAATTAAGCAGTTTTATTCTCTAAATAATCGTATTAGCCCCCAATATTGTCTTTTATTCTTAAAGGGACAATAACATTCTTGCTGGCTTGGTAGCTCCAGAAAATACATAATAGCCATATTCTAAGTACTAGATGTTTAAGTGTCCTACCTGTTGTGTAAATTATCCATTACAACCTATTTTACTTGTCCAAAGGGTTCGAAAATATTTTAAAGTCACATTTGAAAAGGTTTACGTTAGACTTTTCAAATCAATTGGTTGAATTTTTCCAATTTTTTTAAAATAGGTGTGTTAAGATGAAATTTATATCATCATTTAATTGGAATATTCTAAAATAATACGATTTGTTGACCAGAATGAAGATTGGGACATATTATTCAGTTACAACAAGAGTGTTATTGGCGCTTTAAGCAAATTATACTCTAAAATAATTTGTGTAATAATTAGAAAAAAGTATAAAATATGTCGGAAGTATATCTGGATTAAGAATATTCCCTATTTAGTGTAAATAGACACATAGAATAGTACGCGTAGGCGTTAAATGGTTAAAAGCACCAATTCTGCCCGGATCCGAATGTGTTACTACATCAGATGTAAACAACACACGTGCTATGGAGGCCGTTTGATATGGCGTCATTAGTAGGCCTATTATGCATGCGAACTTTCGCATTACTGCTGTAAATCAGATTGGTTCTTTATAGTTGCTATACTGTGTATCTTTTCTCTTTCAGTTTGTTGTTATCGTGTGTACAATAGGTGCAGTAACGGGTTATGCAAGTGGCCCACCAACAAGTGCTTGTGCTGATATGTATCCGACTGGACACGAAACGAACGCTCAAACCGGAACTCCATATTTTGAAATAACGACAGCTCAAAATACATATTCTGCTGGTGGTACCGTTACAGGTAAGACTTTATAGTAATGGAGTCACTGTACGATCAATGAATGATAGACGTGAAATTGGGTTTAACGTCGTACATTTCTGCATCTATCGGAATGCGCCATACAGTGGGCTATGTGAGAAATTTTGTCCATATACACAGTAGGGTGATGTCTCACTAACCATGAGATCTCTGAAAGGAACCGGATATCTACAAAAAGGCGAGGTCCCGTGTACTCATCGGCGGTCGTTGAAAAGAAACATGACAGTACTGCACGGACAGCATTTCCCTCGTGGCACATCTCATCGCGAATGACCATGCCCATTTGTTAAACAAGGATTTAGTCCAATGGACCCACGATCGAGAAGATCTTTGAAGCTCATTACACATTTAAAATTGTATTTTATACGTTTCCGAATCACACATTTTTATGATTTAGTTATATATATTTCTGGGTTATTTTTCAGTGACATTGACTGCTACATCTAACTACTATGAAGGTGTCTTTGTACAAGCTAGAAGAGCCACCAGTAATTGTTCGGACGGTACTAATGACGGAGCGGTCGGATCTTTCACCATACCAAATGGTGACACATTCCTTCAACTTATATCATGTAACGGTATTGCAGGTGTAAGTATATCGAATAACTAAGGACTCTATGTACCCAAAACTGTTGTATTGATACATGAATTACATGACCAATCCGATAGCTCCTTCAAGATTTTTTTTAATTCAGTGCCCAAGCGCTATTCATCTCGTTGTATACTTGATGAGGGGCGACGCTCTTCTTGATGAAGGACGATGCGCTAAGGCTCCGCCAATTCAAATACAATAGGCATGAAACGCGGCATGCTTGTTCATTGGACAACATGTTCTATGTGAGCTAGTTGGGGTTTTCTACCCTTTCTTCATACGTGTTGCGGTTATCCTTCATACAAGTTTGTGACTCTGTAACAATATTTGTTAATTTATTTTTTATTCTTTACACGTTATTAAATGGGATGTTAGTATGATTGTTAACTAATCCAGGCGCGGATCCAGAGGGGGGGGGGGGGGGGGTCCAGGGGGCCCGGACCCCCTCCTGCTCAGACTTGAAAATTTTTTATGCGATTTTATTGGTGATTTAGATCTGTTATTTTGGAATTTACCTTCCGGAAATACGTCAGAATGAACGAAATTGAATCTAATTTACCAAATTATCGATTGAGCGCAATTAGTTAAGCAATTATCAAACCTAGACCACCCCCCCCCCCTCCAAAAAATCCTGGATCCGCACCTGTAATCGTAATTTGACACACAAACGGTGTGTCAGTTCAAACAGTTTCTTCAGTGTTCATTAAGGGAACAAGAAACAGATCTTGGTGAAACGCGAAGTTGATACGCCCACTCTTCTCACGGCCGCGAATTTTAACGTATGCGAAGTGTGGATGACTTTTAAAATGTTTATTTTATGCTTGTAGGGTGCGGTTGCTCACAAAACAAGTTCACATCAAACATCTAAAACTATAACCTGGACAGCTCCTGCTCAAACTGTTGGCCAAATCTATTTCCGGTAAGTAGCAACCTCTGCTTTGGGGTCATTTCAGATGGGATAATTAATTGCATGTCTGTTTTGTTTTAACTTCCGGGTTGAGTGGTTTAACGCGTGTGTTTTAGATCTTAAGGCATAAGGCTTGTGATGAGTCGCTTGGTGTACGTTGGATTTTACTCGAAAAGGGTTGTCCGTAGGATCATTTTTTGTGGGTCCTCTTTTCCTCCATGTTCCTTAAGCAACGTTCGTGGGTTTTACAACATCTAACCGTTGCTTGAATACTCAGCAAAATCCGAACTTTGTGCTCGTTGTTTTTACAAGTGACTAATCGAGATCAAGCCTTCTATTGAAGATGCTGGTCCTCCGGTATCCCCCTACTAATAAGGAATCTCTACGCACACGCGTAGTCCAGAAACCACCGCTTTGGTAGATATGATAAAAGAATGCCGCCCACATATTGAAAGTCCATTCTAATTAAAACACAGATACTGTTTCGTTTAGTTTTTATGTTTCAAATTTGTGTGTTACTTGTCTTTACCTCCTGTAGTATAGTCCATCGAAAGTATAAAAAAACGAAACGAAATATAGATCTGTATTTTATTCAGATTGTTGAAAGTCTTGCTGTGCTGAAAAATAACTTAAAAATGATTTGTTATCGATAAAACCATATACCGTTATATATTTTACTCGTTTTCTTTATTATAGGGGAGTTTTTGTAAGAAACGAAGAGACATTTTGGACAGACATATTTTCAAGCGTTGTCAAGCCAACGGGTGATACCTCTACCGACCTTACTGTTTGTCCTGTCAGAACTACTTTAAACGGAAGCGGTGCTAACAGACCAATCGCGATAGTTATTTTGTTATCGACAATTGTAACTGTATTGAGTCGAGGCGTATGAATACAACTTGATTCCATGAAAGTAGTTCGATCTGCATTGAAAAGGTGCTTCCGCTCATCTCTTTTAATTCACACCTAATAGAACTTTAATCGTCGATGACTATAGCCTCCGTGAGTCGGAAGAAAATGACTGTGGTCGAATATTATCGGTCACATGATGACTGGAGGCTAAAATTCTTATTGTTATACTGATCAGAAAATTGATGTAAATGGAAGACTTTTCATTTCATTTACAACACAAATATATCACATATTCCATTGAAGAAATTAAATTTATTTTTTATATAAATATAGTGCTAGTTTTAGATGGTAGCTCCATAAACTATAAATGTTATTTTAATTTTATCTTTGATTTTATTTGTACACAGGTTTTAAATGGCACAATTAATAACAAATTTATCACACTTTCTTTTCACTCAATTTTTAATTCGTTTACTCCACCCCAACCTCCTCAAACACGATTTCTATGAATGAATCTCATTACTCTTCCGTCCATTATTCCAACTCCAGGGATATGAGCTTTCGAGACCCATAGATATTTGTGTTAAAACTGTTAATGTGTCATATTGTATTGTATATTGTGTGTGACGTTTTAATAAATAATTTCTACAATATTAGTTTTAGAAATTAAGCTGTGATGTACACTTGGACTTCCTTAACTCATTTAATGGGATTTGTATAATTAATATCAATCACTTGTCTCAAGAACTAGTGACAGCTTTGAAAAAAAAAGGAGCACGCACCTTCGTACTTAAAACTTGGTATGACTTCAATGCATCCATCATATCAAAAAACGAAGTTCTTCCATTGATGCACAACCGTTTAAGAAATAGCATGGCGCGTCTCATGTCGATCGTTCAAGAATTGACGACGATATAGGCTGTTTTAAAGAGCGTCTGTCTCCAACAAGGTCGTTGGGGTTCAATTTCTGGTCCAAAAAAAGGTACTTGTTTGGCTTTTCAAACTCTTGAAATATAGAATACACCATTTTGTTACAAGCGGCCGGGTTCATTTAGTGTCCTCAAAATGATGTTAAATTTAATTCAATGCTCTATAGACATCTTTGAAGGTATATCTTTTTAATTCAATGCAACCTAAAAACTAGACTGGTGGCCAGTCTTCTCCACACACCAAAAATTGGCCAGTCCTCTCAAAAAAAAAAAAAAAAAAAAAAAAAAAACGAAAAAAAAACGTAATCTCTAGAGACTGGGCAAATAGAGCTTCATTCTCATCTAGTAGGTCAATCTGCATTATGTAGGTCGTGTGACGTCTTGCACGTGATCACGACATATCTAACATCACGTGATAATAAACATGGCTGTCGACTAACTGGCAAACTGGTGTAGGTGCGAGATGTTTGTTGTGGATAACAGTTATTGTTATTTAGTGATACTTTAACGATCTAAGAATTTTGTTGACGGACAATATCTGTCGAATGAACGGATACAACGTATGGGATGAGGTGAATGAACATAAATAATTAGGCTACACACGACATCATTATAACAACTTAACGAAGCCAGTCGATGACATCGTTTGATTTTTCATGTATTGAAATAAAAATGGAGCAGCCTCAAACGTCAGCGACTTTCCCGAACCACACGGCGCGCACAAAAAAAAGTCTTTCTTTTGTAAATAAGCAGTCATTATTGACCTCTGATACTCCTTTGGATCCTTATAACCAAGAGCCGGTAAAACATTTGCAATCGCCTCGTCAATATCCGCTAATTCGGACATGATTCCACAATTACAACGGCGTGTGTGTGAAGCCGCGATAATCGAGACTTTATTTACAAATTCGTGTCACGTGACTCGGGGCTTGCTTGACAACTGTCAATCATTCCAAATAAGGAACAACGTAAAACAGGACAGGAACGCCCATTTTATTGTGAAGCTCGCAAATTGTCCAGTCTCTGGTGCTGGTTACAGGTTTACTCAAATTTTTTTTTATGCAAATGGAAACGAAAGTGTTGGTTTACTAAAAATTAATACTTTTATATAAATCGAAATGTAAAATAAATAGAAGAGACTGGGCCAGTCTACCTAAAAACCGTTGTAGATTTATGGCCGGTGTGGGAACCTTCGATGCCCTGGGCCACCGGAAAGTATCTTCAGTCCTGATGAATAGGGACATGTGCATTGGTCGGTCGCTTAACCCCCCCCCCCCCCCCTCCTCACAAACAAAAGCTTTATGTTCGCCCTGAAACCTTATAGATTACTATCCACAAGTCGTTGTCTTGGACTTTATCATGACATACACAAATAAAATGCAATGTTTTATAAATGTTACGTTAGTCAAGTGGATTGTCCTGTCCCCCTTGTGAGTTTTATCCATTTTGAATCAAGCCCATGTCACTTAAACGAATCTCTTACTGGCAATCAGTTGATAGAAGACTTATGTCTCCATTTTCTTAATATTGAATACATGGCTTTTGTACCGTGTTCATACAAATATTTTCTTTAGAGCTGCTCCACGTCTAACAAAACTAAGAAATACCCCGAGTTGTTTATACTCCTTAATAATTTATATTTCTTTACAGTTAATGTAAATTGTTAGAAACTCTTGCTTTATTAAATACTCAAATCTTAATCATTTCAATATATACTTTGATCTTCAACTTTATACAATATTTTGAAAAAATATTTAAACTACATGTAGTGTGTAGACCTACTCCTCTTTCAGCTAAAAATAATATTATAGTGTCGTCAGCATAATATATTAAAAGAAATATTTTGTAGTACATAAACTTATATCGAATAAATTTAATCAGAGCGGCGTGTAATTGGCTGAAGGTACATACAACTTTTCAAATGACAATTTGATGTCTCAATGTGCTCTAACAAAATACTAAAATCAAACTAAACTTAAATGCATTTACACAATAGTATGCATATTTAATTGAATGCAATGTTAGATAACTGAAATGTAAAAATCAATAACGACAAAGTTAATTTGAAAAGATAAGAAATTGTTCCAACTGACAAGTCAATCAATTTAAAATGATAAGAATATTAATTTGCATAACAAAATTTAGTTAGAAATGCAGTGATATGGAAATGAAAACCAGTAACCGGAAACTTATTCCTTATACATGTGCTATGAAACGGCAGAAAATATAAACTCGAATTTATATGCAGTTATGACGGGTTTCGCCGGTGCCACGTAACCCTTGAATTGTCGTCAATTCCTTTACCAATGAAAACGTTACACATATCCTCAAATGAACATGGTACACCTGTACCATTGATAAAATAATTAAATGATATAAAAGAAATTTACAAACGTTTAATATTTTTATTTAGATTGTGAGCGTATTCCGAAGTGCTATGAAGAAATATTGTAAAATAAGAAGACGCTGGGTAGATTGTAAATAGCTAACTTTTATACCTCGAATTGGCAGAAATACGAAAGCGAAATTTAAAAAAAAACTGATCTCAACATTTTACCCGCCCTTGGTAACACCATCCATCTTCCTAAAAGACGTTCCGTAACAAAAACGTTGACACTTTGCGCCAAAGAGTACAAATCGTACAATAATGCTTTAGTTACATGAATTGGCACAGTAGGTACAGAACAGAAGGAAAAATCTTGAAAAGTGATCCTGACCAAAATTGGTTATTCCTCGGCAAAAACAGGTGTTATAAACTATGTTTTAATAATTACATGATCGTATTGATTCAATCCATGCATCCTTTGGTTCCCATATCATTATTTTAAACGAATAATGAACATCACACTCCCCTTAAAAAAGAACAGTTTTGAAGGTTTAATATACAGGTGTTTTTTTTTGCCAAAATGACATTAATTCTAATGATAACGAAAATGTTAAAAGTGTCAAATAATAATTCACACTTTTATGGAGTAAAAATCTTGGACAAATGATATTTATATAACCGCATTCTTTTTATTTACATGTTGATTAAAATAAAAATAAATATATTTTCTTCACGTAGCAATTAATTATCAGTTAAACACGAGTTGATTTTAAAGGATAAAAATACCGTTGAAAATTGTAATCAATTTGATGTAACGCACATATTTTGTGTCTATAGTAGGGGTACTCATCTGGATCTATCAGATTTATGAAATAATTAATATTTGCGTTTAAAAAAGGTCAAAAATGCGGTTTTGGCAAAATTCTGTCACTTCCGAGATGCCACCCTAAAACGTTATGGGTGAACGGCCATAAAAAACTATTCCCAAATTAAAAATTTCTTTTCGGCCAAAATTTGGCGCCTAATATATTCCAAAAATCAAAATTGGAATCTGTCGTAGTTATATGCTCTGTCTGTGGCAGTTTCAAAATGTATTAAATGTAAAATGCCGATGATTATTGTTAATAGTACGACAATATTTCGGGTGTTTCATATTGTCGCGGGAAGGTTCAAATAGCTTTAATCGGGAAGGTTAAAATAGCTTTAATCTCCTTTCCCAGTCAGACATCGCATCAATCCAACGAGTAGTTTCTGATCAAGGGCAAAAATATTAATAATAAATAGTAGAATAATAATCTTAACAAAAACAATAGTGTTTCACAAGACACGCAGTGTGAAACCCTAATAACATTTCCAAGTTTTAAACCTTTGTAATCATTACACGTATAAACAGACATATTAGTTTGATATCAACTACTAACAGAACCAGATCGTATTTCACCAACCAGCAAGTAGACGATGATCATGACGGCTTATATAGTATCGATATTGTTTATTCTAATAGGCACGGCATCAACAGGTAAATATATTTAAATAAAATACATATATAGAGATACTCCTATTTTCACGTGGACGTCTTATACAGTACTCCCTGTTTGTCCGTCCGCCCTTCGTGTCCAGACGTCCGTCCACAATTTATTTATGGACACTCTACAATTTTTATCAGCTTTCAACTAAGCTTGAAATATAGATTTATCTCCCGAAGATCCCGCTTTCTTTCGATATTGACGTGTGGTCACGGATCACCAATGATTTCCCCATTGAGTTTAATGTTAATTATCGTCTCTTAGATCGACTCGAACTTTTCCCCAAATTTTCCGTGGGTAGAATGCTTTCTACCACAGATGGAACAAACTCTTGCCCAAAAGCATGTATGAGGTTCACCTTGAACTATAGATTGACTTGAAAGTGATACACACTGTTCAGTAGGCATGTCATGACGAGATAAAAGAGACAATTGTATTAAGACCATGTGTCTTATCTATTTTGCGGTGTTATATAATCAGTAGGTAACTGACAGTTAGGCAGACGACAAGACAGACGATTAAAGGCAGAGCAGAGAGAGATAGAGAGACGCACATACTAGGGTATGGACATACCCGAGTTTAGCTGCTGCCTTGGCAGAATGGTGGAATTGATATAGTTATATCCGTTACTATCGTAGTCTAGTTCCTGTATATTAGTTTAAGTTCCTGTATTATTATGTATGTAGATGTGTTATATACCTGATGTAAATAAACCATATATCACTAAGATAGTCTTACAATGGCTTGTAATATGTCTTCTGTGAGGGTTTTGAGGTTGCTAAGTTCAGTTTCTACCCTAGCGAAGATTGTATAAATTCAAAACGAAATAGAATCCCAAATTGCGATTTTTGTTCTTGTGGATATTGCAAGTAAAATAACTTTTTCGGGATTACTGAATTCAATATTGGGTTAAAAAATTAATTTACGATATGATTGTCAAACATCAGGATAAACTACAGAAAACATAAATTTACAGTCAGTTTTTCATAAGAAATTTCACACCAGGGAGGAGAGAACCACACCGGACCCCCATAAAGTTGGAATCTCTCGGCCCGGGTCAGTATCTGGTATAATCTACACCGATAGTGAACAGAGGTTCATTTCTGTATGCTATTCATTTCATAAGTTCGTGCAATTGCCATGGTAATACTGTTTTCGCCAGCAACGGACATTATACAATAAGAGACAGGCTGATCTTTGCTCCGTGGGGGGAACGACGGGGCTCTCCCCAATCAGGCTCGTAATTTCTTGTTTTAATCAACCGATTGTAAATGGGTTCTTTCTGCGAGTATGTTCTGGTGTTTTTAGCTTATGCATACATCTTAAAATTTATCAAAAACGACGTAAATTCGTCACCTACGTAAGAACATTAACCAGTCTTGAGAACCCCGAAACTACCATACCCCATTGCAGTCCATCGCTGAAAAGGTAGGGGAAAGATAGGACGTTATAACATGTTGCAATCACCCGCATTACTTGAATACTATTCGTTTATTATTTTACAGTAATAAAAAAATGCTCCCGTTTCAGCCAATAAACAAATTATTGTTACGCCGTGTTGCAAATTTCTGTATTTGATGTACCTGTATTTATTTTACAGGTATAAGAAAAGGTTTCCGTTTTATCCAATGAACAATTTATTGTTCATTCGCGTAGAAAGATATGCTGTTAAACGTCGTACAAATCAACAATTGGTATTTTAGTCATACATGGAAGTTTACGTTAAATTGAAAATTCCAATAAATATTTGTTTTATATATTGAAAGGAAAGTGCTACAGGTGGTAGGCCATATTTAAATGTTGTTTAAAGGAGCAAAGTCTGCAACTTAGTATCATCCACAGTCTTTGACATGGAAAACACAACTCATTGGTCAGTTTAAATCAACATTGATGTTGTTATACTACCGGTGTGGACTGGAATAACAAGACGCCAAAGTCTGCCATTCAATTCGGATTCTTCGCATATTTCGCTGAACATAACTGATTAGAAATTAATGTAACATTAAAAAAGATTGATTGTAAATAGGTTTATATACATTCATATTACATGGGATATGAATGCGTTGTGGCCCATTAGAGTCCATTATACCAGAGTGACTTGGCTCCTTTAATGTTTAATGTCGTTGCTGTCGGTCTATAAGGTACCAGGAGTTGACTAGGGGTCCTGATCCTTTCAACACTATGTGGGTAGGTAAATTGGGGTGAGTCGCTCCAACTGGGCGCGAAATGTGTTTCAAAAACTATATATAAATAGTACTTACTATTGCATATAATGGTATTTCTAGCTGATACACATATTTAACCTGTGACACTTTTAACGTAAATTCATGACTGACTGGTGGGGGGGGGGCTAATCTACGAAATAACGTTAATTATTTTCAGTCCACGGATCGCATAACAATTTCTGACCTAATATAGATTCTTAACAACTAGATATATAACAACGTTACTCCCGATGAAGTGAAAAAACATAAAAGATGAAGAAAATTGCGCTTGAAAAGGGAACGTTAAACATATGTTTGGAATTCTTAAATTTAATTTTGAACCCAAAATAGAATTCAGTGACCTTATTACTTATTATTAGATATATTTATTTGAAAAGCAAAATCCAAATGGATAAATCCCCATTATGGAATACTGTTTTGATTGCCGTTTTAAAATTCATAACAATGAAAATGAAATTGGGTTTAACGTCCTACTCTTCACCACCTAACCTGGGCTAACGGAAGACGGGCATATACTACACAGTGTGCTACGGCCTACTCTTACATCGAATTCCAACTGCCAGGGGATCTTTTACGTGCACGCCAATGTGTACACGACTACCCTTGTCAGGCCCTCCGTTCTGCATCACTGACAAGCGAAAACCAGGCCAGAAAAAAATCGAGATGAACTTTCTCGGTGAATGCAGGGATCGAACACTCGACCTCCACTTTGCCATTATATTACCAAATTTGGCAGCCATTTTGAAAAAATGGTCGATACAAAGTGAATAATATATTTATTTTTTAAATTGTTTTGTCAAATTTATTATATTTGGAACATTTCGCCTCTATTACCACTTTTAATAAAAGTATATTTATTGACTCACCACAGAAACGCACTGATCATGAGATATCACTCGCAGAAACTTCCTGAAGACCGCCATATTGAAGTATATTAATTAAATCATTTTGCCTTGACTGATTTCAACCGAATTTTTTAGTATAATGCTGTCTAATATAAGTAGGTATATATGATTGAACCAACTTGCATCGGTTTCTTTTGCAATTTGTTTTGGGTCACTCCACTTTTGAGATTAACATGCCCCGCCTAATAATGGAGTAGAACGGAATGGGAACACTGGGATACAGAGGTTGTTGCTCAGTTGATGCAGCAAAGAAAGACGATGAATCTAATTTCATTTAACTTTCATGTTTATAGGGTGTTAGTCCCATATCAGAACTATGTTTTATATCTTTCAGCTACGTCATCGCCTAAACTTGCCAACGTGTCAACTTTAATGGATTTAGCTGCGGCATTTGATCTTGTGGATTTGGATGATGATGGTGTGTTAGAATATGCAGACGATAGAGACAGCTTTGTCAGAGCAGATACCAATGGTGATGGGGAATTAAGTCAGGCGGAAATGGACGGTGATTCAGTCTATGGGAATATGACGTCAGTGACTGTTAACGTCTATGATTTCAATGGTGACGGGAAGGTAACAGTGGCCGACTATGATCTCGGTTATTTCGAGGTTGGAAGAGAATATGGAAACGACGTCGCTCTGGGAGAATATGTGGAGTATTTCATTTCCAAGACAGAATCAGAAGAAAGTGGCATCACCGTTAAAGCCTTTGTTACAGCAAGAAGAAATTTCTTGGTCATGGATATCGATGATAACTTGAAGGTCTCTGAAAAGGAATTCAGATCGGAATTTCGCGTGGCTGATTACGACAAGAACGGTAATCTTACACCCAAAGAATTTAGTGGTTTCAGACCCATTCGTGACGTCAATGTAACTGCTTATTGCAACAATGGCAATGTTGGCTGTCCAGTAGAAAAGTTTTTGGTTATGTTCAACGATGCGGATACCAACAATGATAAGTATTTAACTATGACAGAATATCTGACAAAATTCGGGGAGTTGACGGCCAACACATAGAAATACATGCACCAGCATTTATACGCCGAGAGACCCAGCAGATGAACACCTGTAGTTTAACTCTGAATAAATCCTTCTCTCTATATTATGTTGTTCATGCCATTTACACGTCACTGTTTCAATTAATGTTGTTACTCTATTTCCAAGCGGTTGCAATTATGGAATGCAAGGTGTCATTAGTTCAACACTGAACGTAGGTCTCATTACACTCGCCCTGGAACTGAACAATGGCACTGCACATCTCAGTGAGAAAATAATACCTTTCTTACTTTGCTATTAGAACCAGTATGAGCGACTTCGTTGAAATCTAAATTTAAGGTAACGCACAAATATACAAACTTGGCCATGAACTTTTAGCAAAGGCAGATCCAAGGGACGCCCCCCCCCCCCTAATTTTCGACAGTTCCACTTTTCACTGTTGAAAATGCCTTTTCTCAGACCCAAATATGTCCGTTCCGAACGTTTACTTAGACGAAAATATCAGCCAAATAGCTCTTGGAATGGCTACAGATTCAAGGATACCCTCTTTTTGCGGCGCCCCCTCCCTTTAGAAATTCCTGCTTTTAGTATACATAAATTGGAGGGCTGTCTGATTGATGTGCCCTTGGAAAATAGATCTGTCTAACTTGTGTCGGCCACTTCATATGTCTCTGCCCGGAAAAATTGCACCAAAGTGATCGAAAATGGCTCCTACCATAAAAAAGGGAGGTGGGGGTTAATAAACAGATGAACTGCCATTACGTGTATGATATAATATACCGCAGGGTTTTTTTCCCAATAAAACGTTACATTTGTTAGGTTTTTACTATAATTGCAATAAAACGACCAAGTAGTTAATTAAGGTTATAATAATCTTATCCTTTATATTTAAATATGCATAGCCTACTCGAGACGGTTACTCCAGTGGTCTCAATCCGATTGGCGTATGAATATCAACACCATTATACACCAAAGACTTTACGAAACAAAAGTGATCCACTGTTTCCAGACAGCAGTGAAGAGCCGTGTAGCCCATTTCATTTATTTCATAAATTAACAAATGTCACTTGTAGGCCCCCGTATTATTGTGGTTATTACAGTCAAGTAGGATGTTGATTTCATTCAATAACACAATGAAGAGATCGAAATAAACTTAGGCCTACTGGTGCTAGAATCAATAATGGTGGTCGCTGAAAAGGTTTCTCGGGATTTTCAAGTGTGCCTTGTCTAATTTCAGTGCCTGAATATGGCGAACGTGTAGAAAAGTAGAACGTTAGGCCTATATCATATCATTTCGTAATTTTCTTCGCAGTCAGTCATATACATTCTCCCTATATACGTCAACATGGCTGATAGGCCTAGGCCTATGGTTTAACGTAGCGACACTGACGGATTTAAAATGAACTGGAACGAAAGTGGAATTAAGGGCTTGCATATCCGGCAACCAGGCTAATACGGTATGCTGGTGCGTAACTAATAACGTACGAAAATTAATTGGTGGCTAGCTTTCGTTTTCGCACGTAGGCCTATACAGTGAATGGTCATTCAATAATCCCAGTCAGAACTGAGAATTTGGCTATTTTTTAAATTTGCGTTATGCAAGAGCTACATTTAATTATTGCAAGTCTTTATTTAGGCTTCAGATGTCATACAAATTATAAATTAGATCTTTATTTACACAACAAGCACAAAATCAACCCTGTAGACCCATGTATGGCTTGGATTCAACTTGGATTTAAACGGGATTTCGTTGACGGATTTAATTATAAATGGCGTCGTGAGAGAAGATTCACCGTTACGTTGACGTCATACTCCCGGATCGAGGCTAAATGATAGAGTGTACGAAGCGAGGCCGCTGTTGAGCGAGGTCTTAACAAATGACATCTAAACTATCTAAATAAAGTGCAATAAACTAAACACAGATATTGACAAATTATACAATACCCGGAGACCGTGTGATGACTAATACAGACGGACAGGTCTTCTGTCTTAATAACATCAATAAAAATATTTTTATTTTGGCAATAGGCACGACGCCACAGGTGTTTACCTACAGATTTATCATAATTGTATAATAATATTGTCCTATATTCAGTTTATTTAATGCATGTCCAAAATATAAGTAAGAATGAAAATTTACCCGCTCACTCATTTTGTCCAATTGTTATAAAAATCCCAAAAGGTAAAACACAAATTCGGATATGATGACCAAAGATAGCAGAGATTATGTAGGTGGAGTTAACGCCTGTCAATCAAACGATCGGCCATATTAAGAATCGATGAAGATGGAATTCAATCCCATTTCGAGTCAAAAATTACACTGTTGAACACTGTGTTCAGAATAAAGTAATTTGACTGAAGTTTTCAATATATTCTTCTTTCATCATCTATTTTTGAACTGTTATAGCAAGAATGGCTAACTTCTTATAAAAATCTCCCATAATGTATCTTCAAAATATTTGTTTTAGACCTGAAATAAATTAAACTATTCGTCAATCCCCACGCTAAAAACATCAACATAATTGATTGTGTACATCTGAAATAGACACGACCGACGCACAAAATAGTGCCAAGATGGCAGCCTCCATGAACAACGATTCGCAGACGCTGTCATTGAAGACGACGTGTCAAATCTATGAGTTGCAGATGTTATTTTTGTGTAAAATAATTGAAAGAAAAGAGAACATGTTGGGACTGTACGAATTATATAGTCCTAATGGGTGCAGAAAGATAAACCTATTGTTTACAATGTACATGTAATGTGTTGACGTCAATGTCATGACCTGTGATGTGTAGATCACGTGATATGGATATCATGGCAATTGACCGTGTCTGAGATACTTCTCAGCAGGTAGCGTGTCTCAGATGTTCAGAATGACGGTATGCTATGGTATGCTATGAGATAGTATGAGTGAAAGTGTGTCCAGGCAACCATCTGTCCGTCAAGAGACATTTCACGTCCAGGCAACCTACTGTCCGTCAAGAGACATTTCACGTGCACACCAACATGTACACGAGCAATGTCCCTTTCATCCCACGGTGTTTCTTACTAGGTCCTCCATCCTGCACAAAGAGGACCACGTTGGAAAAGTTCCCAAAAGAAACCCGGGTATGTGTGTAAAAATTGTGTAATTATTATTTTGCAATACCTATATCATAATACATCCTCGATTATCTACATGTATCGAGTTTCCTGTTCATCAGTTGATCCACGAACAAGTGGTCCAAAATGCACATCACTATCTCTGTTCAAACATATCTAATCTAATTATATGAAAATGAATGTCACCATATCAATTTAATTATAATAGTCCATGTAAATATATTTATCGGTTGATAAAATTGTTATCGCCATCAAAACAAGCAATATATGTGTCTGTTAAAAGGGTGCATGGATAAACAACTATTTTATGTAAGTGGCGTAGTATTTTGATTCACTTATTACATGTTATAAACGAAAGTATGTTTTAAACAAAATGGGTGGATATTTAAAGACTAAGGTGAGTGCACAGGAGGCTTACGATTATGAAAGCGTGAATAATATTATACACCTTTGGTCTTGGGGTTTAACGTCCACTCGACACAAACTAGGTTATTTCCAGACTAATATATGGTTTTAAATTTCATTTCAATAATTCGCTTGCGCGTAGGGGTCTTTAGCAATGGGGGGAAACCGACGAAAACCCACGAGGTTGGACATGCGACCCTATACTCCTTGTCACGTACAACCGGGGATTCGAAACCACGCCAGTTGACTTAATGATAGGGTTTATGATACAGCGCGCAGTCGTGCTAACCATTCGGCCATCCAAACCCCGAATAATGGAATGTCCGTCAATGTTTTGAGGGGAAGGAGTATTGGGGATTGTGGATAGAAACAATTTCTTTGTCCGACAGTTATAAGCGGGCGTCCATAAATCATATCCGCTGTCCAAAATGTAAGAGAGTCTATACATTTTGTTAAGGATAAATATAAATTTGTATGTTTGATTTTGTTCTTTTTCAGTGACAACGAGCAGTTGGTCATAACGACAAACATCAATGTCTGGAATCCTTCTGATTAAATCTGTATCCAAAAATAGTATGATCATCCTCAAGTCGTATCACTGACAGGGTCATCATATGGCTAATGGCTGAACGAAATGCAAAAACATCTCTAAGATTCCTAAGTATCAATAGTGAACGACCAATAGACCATAGATGAAGTGCCAGTACAAGTATCGAGAGCATCTGAACTACCAACAATTCAAAATAGGAGTAATCAGAAACAAAACACCCTGCGATGGAGGACGCCAGTCAACTAAGGGATAAATATCTGACATGTAGCATCTGCTATGATGTATTCACCGAGCCCAAAACTCTTCCTTGCTTGCATTCCTTCTGTGAGAAATGTCTGAGTGATTACATCTTTAACCTCGACCAGTCTTTGGTAAGAAAGGAGGGATTTAGTTGCCCTTATTGCAGAGAGGACATTCGCCTGCCGTGTCCTAAAAGACCATCTGCTGAATGGGTATCACAGTTTAAAACAAATTTTCATATGAAGGATATAATTGTACATTTATCGAAACAAAAGATACCAAAACAGAAATTTACACCCAAATGCACAAATCACCCAACAAAGGAACTAGACTTGTACTGTGATGATCACGAACAGCTTATTTGTCATTTATGTGCAGGAATCTCCCATAGAAGTTGTCAGAATGTTTTACCAGCTTCTGAAGCCGTCGATGCTACAAAAGATAAATTTCAAGCATCTTTAAATGACTGGCATTGTCGAGTAGCCGTTATTGAAACTGGTTTTTCTGCGATAGGAGAAGAGCGAGATCGACTTTTCAACCTAAAGAAGAGGGTTTCGGGCGAAATCCGGGAGGAGGCTAATAGATTGAAAACCCGTATTTGTACGCTAGAGGAACAACTTCAGTCGGAATTGGAACGTGGTTGGGAAGTTATTGATACAGATATAACTAGTAAGTTAAGCGAACTCGATGCACATTTACATGGGCGACAGCTTGCTTTAGCAAAAGCTGTGGATTTTTTATCGACCGCAAGCGATGATCAAATTCTTAGTAAAGATAATAACGATACGCTTGCGTGCTTTAAACCACTGAACTCAAAAGATGTCAGCACTTATCTTAGAAGCATTCAAGGAATAAATATGAAATTTACAACATTTCCCGAAAGTACGGAACAGTTAAAAGGTTTTGGTAGGATAAAATTCAGTCGGCCAAAATCTGAACAAAAAGAAACCGACAAAAGACCTCCTATTCCGTTCAAACCAAAGCCGGGTACTATAGTGCGGCCTATTTCTTTGAAAACGACCAAACCGATGCGTGTGCGAAAGGACCCATTCCTTCTTCAGTCTATTGAAGGGCAGATGCGAGAAGATGAGCAAACTCCAAAATTCAAGGATGTGGTTGTATTGCAGCTTTCTGGAACAATTATTGTCAGCGATTGGAATAATTCGTGTCTGAAGGCTTATCCCAAACGTCGCGATAAAGATCTTAGGTTACTACTTGGTGGCAAACCGTGGGGACTTGCCGCTTTGACAGATACTCAAGCTGCTGTAAGCATTCCATTGGCGCATCAGATCTGTGTCGTTAAGGTCACGACAAATAGTTTAATGCTTATGTCGTCTGTTGTTGCGACTCGCAGATATATGGGTTTAGCAAAAGTAAATGAAGCTACTCTTGTTGCAACTGGAGGAACTGACCCGCCAGTAGTAGATATTATCAATCTTGGTGGTGAAGTACTTAGATCATTTTCGCTTGATTCCTCGGGTTCGCCCCTATTAACCTCCCCAGAGTATGTTTCTTTCAGTGTGTCGAATGATATCATTGTGTCAGATAAAATGAACCGCTCGGTTATCAGTTTAAATCCTAAAACTGGGGAGATTAATTTCTGCTTTCAACCGGATGGACACCTTTCCTTGCAAGAACCACGCGGACTCTTCTGTCACACTGGTGGTATGATTTATGTAGTCGAAAAACGTGGAGTTGTAGTTCTATCACCCGATGGAGTGTTTCAGGGAACTTTGCTCAAACAAAAATCGGGATTACAAGACCCCGTATCTATATTTTTTGATGACTCTGGTACTATTTATGTTATTCACAAAGAAAGTGAACTGGCAATTTTTAAATCAAAATAATTGACTATCTGATTTTTATTTTTTTGGTTGACGGATCATTTCAAAATAAAAATGTAAATGGTGCTTATTTGATTTTAGATACTAATCAACAATGATTTCAGGGAGTAAGACGTCTCCATGTGTTAGCCGAGAAAGTTAATAGGGATTTCCCAGCGTGGTTCCCCGTTGTCAGTGGATGAAGGACGAAGGGTCTTAGCAAGGGACAACGTATTGTCAGTTGGATGGAACGAAAAACAGCGGTCCCGTGTAAACATTGACAGTTGGAATTCGAAATACATCCAAAAGTAGGCGTTGATTTCCCCAACAGTGGTGCAGGCCAGGACATGGCAAGGATAAGAGTGTGTATTCGGGTGCGACGAAAAAAACCCAAGGTTCTGTATAGGCCCCTACATGTTGGTGTACACGTAAAAGAACCATTGACAGTTGGAATTGCGTATACCCGTTTTCAATAGCCAGGTCGGTTCAAAAAAGTAGGACGTTAAACCCCATTGCCAGTATTCCACGGTTGTACGTGACATAGGCGTACGGACTCGATGACAGTTAGGGTGGGGGCAGAACCCGAAATACACGAGAAAAAAAATAACGTTCTGGTTTACAGACAGCGGCACGAGTCGTCCTCGAGAGACAGAAGCGGGGCTTATTCTAATGTGATTTTTCTTTCATTTTGTTTTGTAATTGTGTGCTGCTCCCCGTGGGCGTGTCTATGCAATAAACTTACTTACTTACTTACTTACTTACCTTGTACCCCCTCCCCCCTCCAAGAATATTTTGGAATATTTGACGGAGGATGCAACCACGTTTATTGCTGGGAGAAAATTTTGAATTCCAGTCTGTGAATACAACATCTTCAATTTGGTCCAATATAGCCTTCCTGATTGACCCGAATTCCAAACAACCAATCAATCGTCGCTGGGTTTGGGGGTTTTGCCCTCCTGGAGAAAATTTTGTATCAGACTGTTCCAGTTGTATTCACAAATTATAAGCGATGCCCGAAAAATGTCGCACAAAGTAGAGTGGCTCCAGACATTTTTTTTAATCCATTGTCAACTCAATACAAATTCGTGGTATTCAATTAAAAGAAAGGTAAAATTTGTGTTATTTTAGTGCTCGATGACAGTTAGCGGAGCAAACTAGAAATGCCGAAAAAGTTTCTCGTTTACAGACAGCGGCGTCGGTTTTCGTCGAGAGATGAAAAGGCGGAACTGATCTTGTATGGACGAATCCAGGAATTTTTTTGCAGAAGGGGGTTTGCCAGGTTTCTGTTACGGAAATCGGCCATCATCGTCTCTAAATTACATAGGAATACTTACAAATTGAGCTTTTTAAGCAGAGAAATCATTTTTATACCGATGTAGGATCACTTTGTGATGTAATTTCATTGACGCATGGCATTATTTTTTTTATGTAGCTGAGCAGGGTTGGCTTTGGACACCCCCCCCCCCCCGGGTCTGGATCCGCCCCTGCTGCAAACGCGTTTTCATGCTGCTACTACAGCCCAGTAAATTAGTGTTTTATTAGATTTCGGGTACTTTATTTTGACAAGTAGATGAACATATTTTTTTTTACTCTACCCGTCTGCCCGAAAAGTCAGCTCGCCCGAAAGTTAGGGGGGCCGCTGCCCTTCCCCTGGCTCGCACGTCTATGGTACGTTGTCTGCTCAACCTCGTGGAGTTTCTCCTGCTTTCCGGGTTACTCTTATTGCTAAAAAAAACCTACACGCAAGCTAATTATTTGAAATAAAATTGAACCACATCTTAATCCCGTAATAGCTTAGTTTGTTTCGAGTTAACGTTAAACTCCCCCCCCCCCCTCTCTCTCCCTCTCTCTCTCAATGGACGTTATTGTACAAATATGATTCCTATTTTATCTATCGGTATAGTAGTGCTGATTAGAAACAAATCCATGGACGAAAAACGTTTTATGAACTGGCTAACCAATTTCGCGAAATATAGTTATAAATGATGTAAAATGAAATGGGTTTAAAAATATAACTACGATTCATTATTGTCAACAAAATAGGAAACAGACTTTTTATAAGCGTGCAAAATGATAATAAAAAAAATTGTTTTAGCCATATGTTAGTCCCGAAATGACCTAGTTTGTGTCGAGTGAACGTTAAACCTCATCTCTCTCTCTCTCTTGCTAGATTATTTTACGACATTAAAGAAGTGGGGTGGGGCAATACGAGACCTATTTTCGACACGAAGGGAGATAATCGACTTTAGCGGGAAATTTGATTATTTACATTTTTACACTAAATTTTAGTGTTATCTTTTTTCTTAAAAATGCAGCGAGCCGCTCGAATGAAAAGAGAACTGAAGATGTTATCTGAAAATCCACCTTTTGGAATTTCCTGTTGGCCAAAAGAAGATAAAATTGACTTGTTAGAAGCTCGTATGACTCATTTGATTGACCTTTTTATACGCCCACATTTTCATGTGGACGTATTATGTCGTCGCCCCTGTCCGTCCGGACGTCCGTCCGTCCACAATTTGTTTGTGGACTCTCTACAGGTCACAATTCTTATCCGATTTTGACGAAACTTGAAATATAGGTTTATCCCCAAAAGATCTCGGTTCCTTTCGATATTGGCATGTATCGGATCAAAACTTCATGGATTATGGCCCCTGATTGTACGAAAAATCACGTTTTTAGCTTGTGGACCCTATAGAGGTCACAATTTTGAACCGATTTTGATGAAACTTGACATGCATGTTTGTAACCCAAAGATCTTGGTTCCTTTCGATATTTGCGGCTATCGGAATGTAATTTCCTGAATTATGGCCCCTGATTGTCCGAAAAATCACCCTTTTTAGCTTGTGGTCCCTCTGGAGGTCACAATTATTATTCGATTTAAAAAACCGTTTGATTATATCACCGTTACACCCTAAGGAAGGTTGAGTTCGAATTTCGGGAAAATCGGACGAAAATTGCCATACAAAATGGCCGCCGTTTGTACGCGAATACTGTTAAAAAATGGTATATCAAGGTTGTGGACCCTGTGGAGGTCACAATTTTGATTCGATTTCGATGAAACTTGAAATTCATGGTTATAACCCAAAGATCTTGCTTCCTTTCGATATTTGCGCATATCGGATCGTAACTTCCTGAATTATGGCCCCTGATTATACGCAAAATCGTCTTTTTTTTAGCTTGGAGGTCACAATTGTTATTCAATTTAAAAAACCGTTTGATTATATCACTATTACACCCTAAGGAAGGTTGAGTTCGAATTTCGGGAAAATCGGACGAAAATTGCCATACAAAATGGCCGCCGTTTGTACGCGAATACTGTTAAAAAATGGTATATCAAGGTTGTGGACCCTGTGGAGGTCACAATTTTGATTCGATTTTGATGAAATTTGAAATTCATGGTTATAACCCAAAGATCTTGCTTCCTTTCGATATTTGCGCATATCGGATCATAACTTCCTGAATTATGGCCCCTGATTATATGCAAAAACGCCTTTTTTTTTAGCTTGGAGGTCACAATTATTATCCGATTTAAAAAAACGTTTGATTATATTACCGTTACACGGTAAGGAGGGTTGAGTTCGAATTTCGGGAAAATCGGACGAAAATTGCCATACAAAATGGCCACCGTTTGTACGCGAATACTGTTAAAAAATGGTATATCAAGGTTGTGGACCCTGTAAAGGTCACAATTTTAACTCGATTTTGATGAAACTTGAAATTCATGGTTATAACCCAAAGATCTTGGTTCTTTTCGATATTTGCGCATATCGGATCGTAACTTCCTGAATTATGGCCCCTGGTTATACGCAAAATCCCCCTTTCTTTAGCTTGTGGTCCCTCTGGAGGTCACAATTATTATCCAATTTAAAAAAGGTTGATTATATCACCGTTACACTGTAAGGAAGGTTGAGTTTGAATTTCGGGAAAATTGACAGACAAAATGGCCGCCGTTTGTACGCGAATACTGTTAAAAAAATGATATATCATGGTTGTGGACCCTGTATAGGTCACAATTTTAATTCGATTTTGATGAGGAAGGTTGAGTTCTAATTTCGTGAAAATCGTACCAAAATTGCCGGACGATATGGTCGCCGTTTGTACGTGAATAGTGTAAAAATATGGTATATCATGGTTGTGGACTCTCTACAGGTCACAATTCTTATCCGATTTTGATGAAAAGTCACATTTCTAGGTTGTGTACCGTCACACCATAATCATTGTCAGTTTCGAGTTTCATTAATATCAGACTGGAACTGACCAACTAAATGGCTGCTCCCAATACAGTATGAAATACAGGACTTAAAGATGTAGGAAAAATCACTTTCGGTATTGCTTGTTCTCTATCCATTTCTCGAAAATGTGGGCGTATCCTGCCTGGCAGTGCCAGCCTATCTTTTTAATTAGACGTCCATGTCATGTGATGAAGCATAGCGCCTAAAATAATATTATAACTTTTTAAAAAATTATATTTGGGAGTACATGACCCCCAATTTTACTGGGCAACTTTTCACTGCTACATCTGACCAGTGAGAACCAGCTTTGAAAACTCCAGGAATTCTTCTCTGCCAGGATTCCCACCAGGAAGGACATATTCTCGTTGAGGTAGTGCCCTACCTGTTTGAATACCATGTTCATTTAAAATGCCAAATGTGCAGAATAGCCTAAGCACATTTAATTGTCTCCAAATTTACCATGAAACTGGATACTGGTTTTCATAGTTTCAGATAATCAGGCCTGGGAATAATGGTTTTAGATGTACTTGACAAAATGTCAGGCACAATGAAATAGTACCTGACATTTTCAACTTAGTGCCGGACAAATACTAATAATATCAATAAAATAGACAAATCAGCGCCGGACTAAATGACAGGTACCAAAGTTTTTGTGCCTGACAAATCCTGAATCTGTGCCTGACATTGTCAGTGATAGGTGCCGTATTTCCAGGCTTGCAGATAATGCTTGAGACTAAAATCAGGAGTTCAGATTCCACATAGAATTTACCATTTTTATTTGACTGGAATACAGATTTTGCTCTGAGCTTTATTTTCGTGCAAGTTCATTTGGGCAGCTTTCACCAAATAAGCTTATTTTTTTTCCTATTGTATTTACAGAAATAGTAGGAGGAGAAGGAACACCATATGAGAAAGGAATATTTAAATTAGAAATACAGCTACCCGAAAGATATCCGTTTGAACCACCAAAAGTTCGATTTGTTACACAAATTTACCATCCCAATATTGACAATGGTGGTAGAATCTGTTTAGATACACTGAAGATGCCACCTAAGGTTAGCAACCTATCTTATATTGAAACATGCAGTGTATAAAAGATTTCAATAAAAAAACTGCCCAGTTTTGCTATGATAGCTCAAAAATAGTAAATGAGAAATAAATATATTGAAAATTTCAATCAAATTAGTTTACACTGCACCACAGACATGGAGGAACCACAGGTACGCTGGAAAATGTTAATTCCAGATTAGGGAACTGAAGTCTTACTACTTGTACTCATGCCTTAGTAATAGTTTATATAACATTTTAAAGCCAAAAGAAAGACCTGTAGACAGATTTACCTTTCACATATTTAAACATTGTGGGTGCACATTGTGAGAATCACACAGCAGGTATCAGGGGTCCATATGGACCCCAGTTATAATTCAAAGTTTTTATACAGATATATTTGAATTTAAAGGCAGCGTTTTGGTTTGTATTTGCATTCAAATTCGACATTTGAAAAACAACTAAATTGTTATCCAAAAACATTTTAACATAAAGATTTAATAATTGTCACAAAATTGTTACTTTGTGTACTATGTGATAAAGAGGTTAAATGGCAATTGATGCTTGGTACAAAAAAACATTCAATATTTGTAACTCATAATTTAATTTTTGTTATTTGTAATGCTAAAAGAAAGAATACAAAGTCACTAAATTGCAGAAAGCAGTGCCCATTAGTTGTTACAAAACCCTATAAAACATGTGCATGGTGTTCACAGAGACCCCATGTGCGCCTACAAGGGTTAAAATCAACAATTTAACACACAATTTTTTATTTCCTTGAATCATTTTCAACCTCATCTACTTTAGTTTTCCAAACTAAGATGCCATATGTGTTCCATGTAGTCTGATGCCACTTTTAACCTTATGAGGATTATAGTACATCAGCTTAGAATTATTATTTATTTTGTTCATAATATTTTGTTACTAGGGTGCATGGAAGCCATGTTTGAATATCAGTACAGTTTTAACATCAATCCAGTTATTGATGGCGGAACCCAATCCAGAAGATCCATTAATGACAGATATAGTAAGTCTTGAAGTTTGCACTACACCGAGGGCTGTAGTGGTTCATAGCATTGGGGGACAGCTTCGAAGGTCTGTTGCTGGATGTTGGGGGCACTCTTCCTGAAACCCTTGAGTCACAGGAGGGAAGAAATCACTCCCTTGGTGTGCAGCAAAAGCGAATTGGGCTGCAGGGGTTATTACAGCCATTGTGGAGCGAGAGTGTTGGGTGGGACTCAAAAGATGGGGAGCCAATGCAGGACAGGCAGAAGGAAAATACCATATAAATTATGGAATGGGGTATAACAGCATTTATTAAGTTAGAAATATTAAAAAATAAATAATAAACACCTTGCCAAATTTTAAAATGAGATGACAACGAACTAAAGAATGTGAGTATCCATGACATTGACATAGGATAGGATTATGCTATTGAAGTACAGGTTGGTGACCTAATTCTACTATCAACTAAATAACCATAAATACAGATATCTCTTTGTTTTTGGCATCATTGATTAAAGTTATATTTTCTTGGTTGTATTTTTTTTCAGTCGAATGAGTATAAATATAATAAAACAGTTTTTATACATCATGCTCAACAATCAACACAGAAGTACGCTATACAGACTAATGTTAAGGTAAGAGAAAGTCGACTTTAAGACAGAATTGTGGTGTGTTTGAATTACTGGCCACAGCTCCTGGTGATCTAGGGAAATATTTCTGTCTGGATTTTAGAGCGGGGATCCGTGTTGTCTTGATTCCTCTGTTGTCTAATGTCTTGGGGTTGGGATGGCCTAGTGGTCTAGAGTGCCACGCTTCGACCTGTAGCTGGCCAGTCACCTCTGGCTTGCGACTGTGGTTTCGATCCCTGGTGTGAGCGTATGTGGCATGGAGATAGGGGCGCCTTCTCAACCATCGTGGGTTTCCTCTGCTCACTCCGATTTTCTCCCACTACTAAAGACCCCTATGCGCAAGCAAATTATTGAAATAAAATTATACCATATGTTAGTCCCGAAATGACCTAGTTTGTGTCGAGTGGACATTAAACCCCATTTCTCTCTCTCACTCTTAGTCTTGTTTCCCCTGTTGTTTTGATTCTACAGATCCAATAATTAGATTGTGTCTGCAGTCTGCGCCATACTCACATTCATTACAAAGTGTAGTATCTAAGACAAAATTAATTTAGGGTCTCTTTAAATTATTTTGTGTGATTAATGTTGGAAGAATTTTGTCATGAAAGCATAAACATTTATGTATTTAACCCTCTGAACCCTGGGGGTCATAGTTATCGAGTGGTCAAGACATTTGACTTTCAACTAGAATGCCCCTTGCATCCCCTCCTCCAATGCCCATCTCATCCACTATTCGTATCCACACCAGGCTGTGGCTATGGCAGAGCTGTGTTTGCTTTAATACCATTTCTCTTAGTCCCGAAAGTCAAACATGTTTGTTCACCTCTAAATAACCAGTAGTGTAATAACAAATTTCAGAATGAAAATTGTGGACTGGAGGAAGAGGAAAATAAAAATAAGAAGAGAAAAAGGCTGGAAGATAAAACAACAACAGATGATGCTAAAAGAGTTAAACCAATGGAAGAAGTAACTAATATTACAAGAAGTTAAAGGTCCAGCTCTCACCTACAGTATTCAATTATCAAAGTGAAATTTGACAATTAAAGTGATGTTTGACAATCATAGTGGCGTTTGACAATCAAAGTGGTGATTGACAATCAAAGTGGTGGTTGAAAACAAAAGTGGTGCTTCACAATCAAAGTGACAACTGACAATCAAATTGTTCCTTATCAATCAAAGTGGTGCTTAATTTATTAATTGTGACATACAGACACTTGTAACCACTACCTGCAGATCTATTCAAGAACCATAACTCTGGAAAATGATTATTGGAACTTGTTGAAAATCAATAGACCTATTATTCTTCTCACGAACTAAACACTGTCTGTTGAATGAAAACTTTAGCTTCTAGTGAACAACAAACAGATGGGAAAGATGACAGTGTAAGACCATACATTTTCTTCAGTTGTGGAGAACAAACGGACAGGGGTGATGACATTACAATATGAACATATAATAAAACGATAAAGTTTTCAGATGATGATTTATAGATCAATAATTACAGAGATATAGTGTTATATAATACAATTAGAATAACATATATTATATACATGTTTTAATAGGTTTATTATTATTAATACATTGACTTATTCTACCCAAAAACTGATTAGTCACTTGTACCTAAAATATGACGTCTTGCTTGACATCTTGCTGATTTGCATCCGATTGGTATATCTATTGAACGATCATAGATCAATATATATATCTTGAATATATCTTTGTGGCTTGTGGAAATTCCTTGTTAACAAAATGAGAGCTTCGTGTATGGAAGCAATGGAGGGACTTAATTATCAGCTAAGACAAGTGTCAATTTATTTACACATAATGGTTGCCATAATGAGAAACTACAAAGCCCTTAACTTTTTAAAAGGTAGTTTGATTATACATTTGGTAAAGATTTACAAGCGAATGGAGTCTGTGAATGATAACAAAGTGACAAAGATATTTGTTCTTGCGAAATGAAATGGGGTTTAATTAATGACCTACTGTTCTGCTCTGATTGGGCTAATGAAGATGGGCATATGCCATCATACAGTGTGCCTTTAGGGAAAATTTGCCCAGACTAATATTGAATCGACCTGCCAAGGGATCTTTTAGGTGCACTCCAATGTATAGATGAAAACATGGTGTTTCGTCCCAACCGAACGGCCAAGACAGCCTATCCTTGTCCGGCCCTTCGTCCTGTACCATGTCAGAAAAGTCTGATTAACTTTATGATCGAAAACACATGGCTACCCAGTATCTTATCCACTTAACCACTGTCGTTCTTTTTTTGTTCTTTGCATATTAAAATGTTTTTTCATGAAATAGAGACATGTGTAGAAAAATATTTAAAATATAAGACAAAGAGTGAACAATATTCATGAATGATTCTTAATCATATAATGTCATTAGCACCTCGTGTTTTGACTATAAATCTATATTTATATTAAAGGATACCAACAAACAATACTTTTACATAGACTTATTATATTACCAGCTATCACTGTTCCCCCCCACCTCCTTTTCCCCGAAGAAGTCTCTGTTGTGGTCCACAGAAGATTAAAAGAATTAGTGAAGTTGTGGCCATTTAAAGATTTTCTGGTAACTGAAACTTTAGTACTTAATGTTCCCCAAGCCACTGGTAGAAGTAATCACTACGCAACAACTTAAACAACGAGTTTGGTGACAAATATCGAAGCAATATATGTGGAGTGAGCACACTACACAATAACTTGGGCGGTCAGGATAAAACCCTGTCAACTGCTACATACATTTTAGTCGTCTTAGCGTTGAATACTTCAGGCTTTATTCTTACCATGGTAAGGATTAAGGACTGTACTATTTGCGCAGTGATGGGTTTTACTATCACGGTCTAATCAAAATTATCCTGTTTTGCTATTGCAAGGTAATTATGCCATTCTATAATAACAAAACTTCTATTAGTTATATATATATTACTCTAATAACCTTTCTTAAAGTTTCATTAATTTCTATATTTCAATAAATAAATTATTTGTGGTTTTAAATTTGAATAAATCAACCATAATAATAATACATAATCATTAGTATCTCATAATAAAATTAAAGTTTACAAACAAAAATTCAATTTGAAAATAAACATTATAAAACCATGCATACATATAAATAACAGGCAATAACTAATATAATAAACACAGTTTGGTGTATAAACATTGTACATAGTAGACCACGCCCAATTTTTGTTCATTCGGGAATACCTATTAAAAATTTTGATTCCTAATCTTAGTAAAACTAATTATCAATAAGTTCTACATAGTCCAGATTACCAGCGAGCTTCAATAAGTTATGGTCATGAACAGATGATTAATAAATAAACGGTCGGCACCACAGTTTAAAAAGTCATTGGTTCTTTTCTCAAAAGATTTTAGTTCCAAATATTTAAGCTTTCAAGATACTCAAAAACTTTAATTGTATTACGTATATGTAATATTGTCATTTAGTTTTCATATTTCTAAAAGTTTTATAATGTTGTATATGGGTCATTCCAAAGTAATAGAAATGTTAAGATCAAAAATGTCGTATTTCTTTGTAATATAACAAAGCATTACAAACTGAAAGTAGCCAGTAATGCTTATATGGTTAGTTAATATTGTTGAACCTGAGATCAATCTGATCAAAACAAAGATCCTATTTCGTTTCGCTTGGTATACTGTAGTTCAAAATTTTTGTTCTACTTGTGTTTACTACACTTGGACCTAGAAGAGTTGTTATATAACTCATGTTGTAGATGATACGAGGGATTAGTCAATGAATGGAGCTGTTACGGCGAGTTTTTTGCGTGAGCTACACCAACTAGAAACATCAACACTGATTGGTTAATCAAATGTCTCGTGTCATAGGGTCAAAAGCCGCTGGTATGACCTTTGATGACGCAATCTCCTCTCCCACTTCAATCAGTTTGATCTTCATCGAAGGTATAACCAAACAAATAGATCAGTATTTTAATCAGATTGGTCGGAGAAATTCCAGCAGACAATGGTAAATTTATTTCCAAAATAATACATTTTAATGTCTAGAAGTATTTTACAACATCTTGAGAAATACAAACATTTTGACATCCCCGTTTCATTTTTTGGCTCTCCTTAACAATTTGGTAGAAGGCTAGGTCTTTCACAAGGCCAAAGGCATATTTACCCAAGGTCACAAGAAATAAACAGGGTAAGGGCACATGATTGTTGCAGAGGATTGTGAGTTAGGGTTAGTGTAAGACAGCTAGCCCTGTGTACATCTTGTGACCTTGAAGAAATTATGCGTTTGGCCTTGTCAATTAGATTTAACCTTAAAGGGACAATGACACTCGTGCCAGCTTTTCGGCTCCAGAAAATAAATAATAGCCTTATTCTAATTACTACATGTTTAAGTGTACTACCTGTGTTGTAAATTATCCATTACATCCTATTCTACATGTCCAGAGGGTTCGAAAATATTTTAAAATTCAAGTCACATTTGAAAAGGTTTACGTTGAATTTTTCCAATTTTTTAAATTAGGTGTGTTAAGATGAAATTTGTATCATCAATTAATTGAAATATTGTAAAATAATACAATTTGTTGACCAGAATAAAGATTGGGACATATTATTCAGTTACCACAAGAGTGGTATTGAGCCTTTAACATGACGTGGTTGGTATAATAAAGCATCACAGGAATTAGAAAATATATTTATAAACAGTAAAGTTTGTTTATCTTTTTTACATCTTTATTATCAATACAACAAATGTAGACAAACTTTTCATTTTTATGTGTAAAAATAGTCATTCATTTAATTGAGTCCTTCTCAGAACACACAACTTGATTATTAAATTTCCAATAATCTCATTTGAAATCCTACAGGAAATAATATTTATAATTAAAACAGAATTATGTATCTTTATATATTTACAAAACTTAAATATAAAATATTTACAAACAAAATCAACTGAAAATTTCAATGTTCCATAAGAATATATAGGTGTGTGAAAAAGACGCAAATATAAAAGATACTAGAATACATTGCATGTGATTGATTCCCTTGGATAAGGACAAGTGAAAAAAAAGGCAGCTGCCAATCATGGATTTTAAAAATTAAATTTTAATATCAAAATACCCTCTTCTGTGAAATGGTCATGCTAAGATTGACTATTTCCATAACATATTCCTGTAAATTTTTGACAATTGTCTGTGACAAACAATTTTTGACAATTCTTCAACAAAGACAAGATTGCTTTATAATGTAATATGCTGAGTGATTAAGCAGAACACAATATACACAATCTACGTTTATTGCCTATGAAACATTCAAAATATTGTTACTAAAGCTGAACAATTTGACACTCAATAACAAAGCAAATGTAACAGGTATAGCTATTTTGAACATGCCATCAGGAACTTGAAATAGATCCGAAACCATCAATGAAGGAGTAGCCAGATATTTGTCGGGGAATATCATTATCAAGAACTCACAATGCTGTTATAAAACTTCCAAATCCAATATCAAAATTCTTGAAACTATTTTGACTAGATCCTAAAGGTAGCTGAGATGTAACAATTTTATGGCTATTTATAATACTGATACCCATCTGTCCATAATTTGTTTTAACATCTGTCATCAAATTCAAGTAACTTCCAGCAGAGTTATTGCCCTTAGTTTGTAGAATTCTGAGGATCTGGATATACTTGAAATCTATGTTCAAGTAACTTCCAGCAGAGTTATTGCCCTTAGTTTGTAGAATCCTGAGGATACAACGAATATACTTGAAATCTATGTTCTTTGTTTCAATTACTAAGATAAATCAGTTAATAAGATAACTACTATCAAATTCAGATAAGTATTTCTGGCGTTATTGCCCAGATTTAATAATAGTATGTCAAGGATTCCAGGGAAGGTTTTAAGACCCAATCCGCTATCATTACATTATAGAATCTTGTAAACAACCCAGCGATATTTTACGGTATAAGATCAAAAGATGAACACAGCTTGAATGACATATAGTTGCTGTGTGCGTATATGCTTTATTATATGGCAGCCAATCTTCATTGCAATAAATTTAGTCTAATATATCAATTTCATATTTTAACATCAAACACAAAGGCAAAATAGACCATTAACAGATCAAAAGAAAATACCAGTACTACCATAAGACAAAATAGAAGAAATATCAAAACTTAACTTTGATACATCTAATCAGAGCTACATGCATCAATTACTGAATTATGACACTATAGACTGTAGCAGAATTATAGCACTGTAGCAGAGATATAGTACTATATATTGTAGCACAAATATAGCACTATAGACTGTAGCAGCAACATAGCACTATAGACTATAGCAGAATAAAAAAAACATGCAAATCATTCATTTGAAAATAAAAGGCCTATAAAATTGGTGCAGATATAAACTTGAGAAGTGGAGTATAATGTGTAACCCACAACAACAGGGTACACAGTAAAACCAGTTAACATTCATGAGAACTTAACTCCAGTCTAATTTAAGTCACCATTGGTTACCAGAGCAAACTGCCATTTTCAAATCACAATCTCATAATTAACAATCAATTGGGATAGAGTTAAAAATTTCACATATACTGGAGCTGTTTATTTATAGACTGATTTAGTGGCACATTATATTCCATATCAAATATAACAGTATAACTCATTCACATTTATTAGACTCCCACCCTCCTAAAATTGGCAATGTGATTATATTCTATGCGTTGATTCATTTTGTGGACAGAAAATCTGCCTTTGCTGAACTTTTTCCATCTCTAATAAAGCCAGTGTTGGGATGGAACTGTTATTGTGTTTGACTGTTGACATAATACGACAGAAATGAAACTATAGTTTGAAATTATGCTGACCTAATGGTACCACACCAAGTCAATACAATTTAGTACTCTATTTTTACCTAAGGGGTATTAGCTTCTATAACTTTCATAAAAACTAAATAAATAGTTAATGTTAATGCTGATAGTTAATCAAATTTTCTTAATATCAAAAAGATTTAATTGATTGTTTAGGTTATATTGAAAAAAGAAAGCAAGAAATTTGTGTATGGACGACATTGCACGAAGAGTAACTGTCATAAACTAATAATAAACCAAGATCAGTTTTAAAAGCAGAAACAGAGAGACATGACAAGTCTTGAAGGTTAGTATATAATGTTACTGATGAGTTTGGCCAGCTTTATAATCTGGAACTTCTTCTGCTTCATAACTCTGAAACTGTGACTGTAATAAATTAAAAACAAATTTCAACTTCAAAGTCTTCTCTACGGTTATTTATAATATTCTAATTTTTCAAACAATGTCTCATTCTCACAGCTTAATCGAGGAAATGTCCTCAAATTGATCATTCAACATTTAATTAAGGATTAAAACAAAATATCAACAATAGATAATCCCTCGGTTTGGATTAAATAGAATTAAATTGCTTATCAAGCTGCTAAACCCCAGCCAAAAATTCTAATTTTCAAACTTAGCCAAGGTATTGATGTATTGAAACTATACACCTGATTAAATTTTTAAATGTGTTTAGTCTAAACAGAACATGTTTGTCATCAAACCCAGTCACGCCACCAACTTAAAAGCAGAGTTATTGTATTCCACAACAGTGCGACGGACAGATGAAAGGGTGTACAAGTGGACCCTTTTAACACTCTTGAAATCTCATGAGCTCTATTGATGTTGCCGTAACAACATTTCAACTATTATTTACCCAAGATGGCAGTAGTCACATGATGATATATATAGAAATACAGTGTGATAGTGTAATCTGTATTTAATTTGGCATTTTACATTATACAACACGCTGACTGATGTCATCGTGCAGTATCAATCAATACATTACTTAATGTCTCAGTCTCTCTTGACATTTAAACAAAGATAAAATACTATAATTTCATCAAGAAAACTTGATTATACTTGTACCTCATATGTATTATTATCCACTGTGTCAACACTGGGTGTAGGTTCATCATCATCATCAGATGAATCATCATCCGAGTCCGGAATATTGATCGGAGTATCTGTATAAATATAATATATTCTATTTTTAAACAAGTAGAATAGCTCACTGATTTGTGACTAAATTAAAGATGCATTATGTAAGATTTAAATAAAGAGACTTTCTTGGTCTCATATTTCAATAATAGATCACGAACAGGGCTCACACTGGCTTTCAATTTTTTTCTGCCAAAATGGATGATAATTTTTAAGTAAAGAAATGTTCATATATTTTTTCAGCCAACTTGAATATTTTATCCGTAAAAAATATGTGATAAAAAAAATTATACAATATCTGACAATTTTATGTCTCAGTTAGGCTTATTATAAAACAATTACCGATATATACAATATACAACAACTTTTAACAAATCTGTCTTTGCATAATACATTTAGCACAGTTTTGGTTTACTAAGATCGGATTTTATTTTTGGTAAGTTTACTCTCTTTGAACATCGTCATATTGCACTATATATTCAGTATTTACACGTGAAATCTCGTCCAAGGATTGCGTGTACAATAGACCTATTGTTATTTTCGGGTACTGTAATGATATCTGAATCTCTGATAGAATGATATGTACTTCAATTATATTTGTAATAAATGCTTACAATTATACCTGTCGTTCACCTATAGACCATTTTAGCGACTGCAATATGATACAAACCGCTTTCTCGTTCAAGAATCGCCGATATTCAAGTAGCCTAGTTCATATGTTTTCGACCAGCGATGATACGATAATTTGAAATAATGATATCCAATAAGCATACTTGTATGTTTTACATGGCATCAGCCACAGTAAATGGAATTGAACTATCACAATATTTACTTCTTTTCGATAGAACTGTCGGCCATTTGGTTACATGTATTACCATTCTTCATTTTAAGACGAAATGAAACATCAAATAATCACCGCTTAATTTAATCATTAAGATTAAATAGTGACTTGAGACAGGTTTAATATACATCATTGGCAATTATCAATCAACTAATCATTAATCCAAGACAATTGATTAGCATTACTCGTCGACACGATCCGGATTATCAGCCAGTTGATTAATTTATTATTGTGTTTAGCCACGTGATTGACACTCAATGATGGTTAATACAGGATAAATACGATTAGAATTTTAAGATATTTTTTCTGCCAGTTCTCAAAAAGAATCGCCAGTACCGTAAAACTTTATCGCCAAAATTATCGCCAAAATAAAATTTTAATCGCCACTTCCATATTTTTAGCGCAAATTGCGACTTTGGTGACCGACAATGTGAGTCCTGATCATGAAAAATGAAGACATGAATATATTGAAAATTTCAGTGAATTAACTTAATAAAATACCTAATAATAACTTAATCTACTAACTTCTCTAAAGGATTACAATCTAAAGAATGATGCCCCCCCCACACACACAAACAAAAACACCGATCATCAGGCCACATAAATTTAATTTTCTGTTCTTTGGCATATTGATAAATAAATAGCCACTTGAATCTGCAGAAAGTCATTTGCTTAAATTTTTTCAAAGCTTAAAAGTATGGAACTGAAGGCTTTTGAACAACACAACCAAATACTTTTTGTTTTTAAATACTGGTAAGAAATACAAAGGGAAGTATTTTTTACGGGTGTTCACGAAGAACAGAAAATCCCATTGATGTGGCCTTAAGTGATAAAATCTTACATTTTCTTATTTTGTTATTATCACGAGAACTGACGGGTGGAGCTGACGATAACGATAGCTGATTATAACAGGTTAAACAAACACGTAATGGTTTCGAAGATTGCTGGGGTAATAACCATTTCTTGCTCGTACAGGCGTTACAGGCAACAATACCACATTTACGACAGTGGTGCTGAAATATACAAATAATATTAATGGAAAACATTAAATAAAATATAAACATTTGATGTTGCTTTGACAACATTAACGCAATCTGATTAAAACACTGATCCTATTTCGTTTCATTTTTTATAGCGAGGGATTAGCCAATGATACGCTCCGTTTTTGGCGTGATGTACACAGAACTGTTGTGGGTAACCCACAATGAAACGGTCTGTTACGCCCCGTTTTTGGCGTGATGTACACAGAACTGTTGTGGGTAACCCACAAAAAACATCTGACACGACCTTACAGTATAACCGGTCAGAATTTCATGTAGCAGAGGTCATCGAAAGTATAAAAAACAAAACGAAATATGGATCTGTATTTTAATCAGGTTGTCATAAACGCAAATGGCTCAAAACAGATCTCAGCATTTGCACTGACAAAGTTCAACTTTGATGGTAATTTTTCAATTTTTAGCTAGATTGAAATTTTATAAATACTTGTCAGTGAAAAATTTAAATTATGAAGTCCACGTTCACTTGCTCTTTTAAAATGAGCATAGACTGAAACTTGACCTCCTCCAATATCTCTCGAACTAAATTCTGGTTCAAGTATTCTAGCAGAAAATTGGATTTATTCCACATAACAAATGAGTGGATATATCATTTACCCTTTCGTTAAAGTATTTCAGAAATGCTTTTCACTCAATCTCTTTGCATTTTAACAATTTACAGTTTTTGCCTTGTTAAATTTTTTAATTTATTATCTGGCATAATATTCTCTTTTTCCATTTTACCTAACTAATAATAAAAATTCTCCCTAAATAAATGTTTACCTTTCTATTTAAGACTGTGAACTCAGATTTTTTACAGTGCATACAGATTTGAGCATTTTGATCAGGTACCCAGACAGGTGAATCATGTTCTGATGTCTGAGTTATTCCTCCTGTAAAAAAATAATTCAAATTCAATATCTACAAATCACTTGATTAGACCCATTTAAAATTCTATAGTTTCTCAATTATAATAAAAACAAATAAATATTTTTAATGTCCATAAAATTGATGAGGAAACCAAAATTTAGATAAAGAACCGACTGTTCTCATTATAATATTTCAAAAACAGAAAATGCAAAATGAATGTATTAACTTATCCAGTCATAATCAACTCTTGATGTCAACCCTAGTCAGCGATATTTACTGGATTATGATCCAATTTGCTGCTCAATTTTCATTCATGATTTTATCAAGAAATGGATAATGGAGACTATGTTTTTTATCGTATCAACTTTTGTAACAACCATTGTAGGCCGAAATTCAATCGCTAAAATCTTGGTTAAGAGTGGATCAATTTGACAGAAATTTTCAGCAAATTTCCTTTACATTATCTAGCTTTTAACTATTATAATGAGTGAACCAGCATATTAACGACCATAATACCACCATCTCATCCAGCTATAATAAAGTCTTGACTAACGTTTTATTAGTAAATCATAAACACATTTTTTAATATGGGCCATCCATTCTTTCTTCTCTGTAGCCGTAGCTGCGAATACAGCAAATGATTTACTTGGATTAATTATCTTCCAACCATTTTTATACACTGAAATAAAACAAGATATGAAATAACTACTATTTAAACCTGAGAACAAAAGGCCAAGAACTTGCTGTAACAGACCATTTTATTGGCTAATCCCTCCCACCATCCAGAACACGTCAAAGATAACAACTCCTCCAGATCCTAGTGTTGTAAAGACATGTAAAATGAAATTTTGAATTATAAAAACGTAACGAAATAACGAAATAGAATCTCTGCTTTAATGACACTGATTACAATTGGTCTCATGGCTCGTTATTATTGGACTATAAATATTACCTTTTAGTTTACTATTTATCAATTGTACGTGATAACGATAAGAGAATACTTGTCGAAATGTTGTGCTATATGATAGTATATGTGTATAAACCAATGATTGTCTTCAATATAAATTGTGTTTCTTGTTATATTTATAAGAATAATATCCATTATTTGTACATGATGAGATTTTAATAAATGTTTGTGGCTTGTTCTTACCTCCATCATCTGGTATATCTTCAAGTTTGATATTTTCTAATTGTAAAACATGTTGTTTATTATACTGTTAAAAATAAAACAAGTTCAAAATCATCAGATAGAATATATTACCTAATTACTTTATAATAAGTCAATTAAAGGGTGTGTACATTTCCACCCACCCCCACCCCACCATACATTTTATACACCTTAATCAATTAAAAATGATCTAGAAATTCTTACAAAATTGGAGGCAGGGGCTAAGTAAGAGATTAAAAAAAAGTGAGTTTTTTGCCCATTATGTTTCTTTGCCCCACCCCTCACAAAAAAATGCCAAAAAATCGAGCTTCACTGAGGTTTTCAATATTATCATAAACATAATGCTTAACCAGTGTGAAAGATCTACCAAGGATCAGATATGCTACAAATTGACTCTACCACGTCCCACACAGTCCAATATTACCCAGCTCACTGACTCCCCACCCTGTCCCCATGAACACACTTAAAAAACATATAATATAAATATTGGGGGTGGGGGGCAGACAGGATTTTGTTTCTCACACAAAATCATGGGTCACAACATCACTAAGGGGGGGGGGGGGGTCTTCCCATTTCAACACTTGTTCTGCCTCATGATCTTGTCCTGGTCATTAACCAGAATAACCTAATACCTATATGTATATATAAAGCTCTCTATAAAAGTAAACTACATAAGTCTATTTATATATTATTACTGTTATCTGATAACCTAACTATATATAATATAATCATAGTACATGAATTAGATTGATGTTCATCAATTATTGCCTCCAGTTATAATCACATGTTTTTTTAAACAGTCTTATCTCTAATATATATGTGATTTCTTTAATTGGCTGTATCCTTTTTGGGGTAATATCATTATTACAGTTTTAGTACTTGGTACATATAAAAATAGTGATTGCAAAGGTTATCTTTAAAAAAAAATTAATATAATATAATATAGTACATCAATAAGACGGATGTTCATCAATTATTTATTGCCCCCAGTTATCATCATATGTTTGGTTTTTTTTAAGAAGCCTTATCTCATAATTTCTTTAATTGACTGTATCCTTTTGGGGGGTGATATATTACTGATCCGTACTTGGTACAAATGTAAATAGCGATGTTTTTTTTAGCTAATTAATGAAACTGCCCAAAATTGTTTCTCCCCAGACTGTCCCAATTTACAGAACTATACATATACAGTCATAAAGGTACAGGGAGCAGCAGTTTAAGGCATTCAAGTGTTAAGAAGTTAATAGACCATCTTAATTTGTAAAAATAATGTTATATGTAGGCTATACTTTCACTTTAACAAGAGTATCATTTTTAACACTTATTTCTTTCATATTCATTCATTATTACAGCTTTGTTCGGAAATTCGTTAAAATCGTTTAAAATCATTCTGTACTTTGCAAACAAATGGTAATAAACACAGAAAAATTGCTTTGCAATATTAACTAATGGGTTATTCTAGCTCTTTTATCAGATATTGTAAATTTGGATTTCATTTTGTATGTATGTATTGTACTTCACTTGAACAGGTCATGCACCATATGTATAAATTTAACAAAAATCATAACCGAAAAGTTTTCTTTTAGTTTTTTTGATAAAGACTTTACTTTAATCGACTTTTATTTTGGATTGCCAAAACTGTAACAGAAAAGATTCATAAATTACCTTTTTCTTGTGTAAAATAATATTTCCATAAACTAATGCATCGTTGAAAAGAAAGAATTGGCGAGGTTTTTGTTTCTTACGACATAATTTGGTTAAGACACCTTCCCCAACTAAAACTCTTCCAGGAGACACTAAAGGCTGTAATAAAAACAAAACAATTGCTATACATGCTAACAACTTGAGTTCGTAAAATGAAGTACATTTGTATATCAAAACACTGTGGGAGAGAGAGAGAGAGAAATGGGTTTAACGGCCACTCGACACAAACTAGGTCATTTCGGGACTAACATATGGTTTAATTTTATTTCAATAATTCGCTTGCGCGTAGGGGTCTTTATCAGTGGGAGGAAAATAGAGTGCCGGAAGGAAACCTACGAGGTTGAGAAGGCGCTCCTATTTCCATGCCACATACGCTGAAATACGCTCACACCAGGGGTCGAAATCACAGCCACAAGCCAGAGGTGACCGACCAGCTAGAGGTCGAAGCGCAGCACTCTAGACCACTAGGCCATCCCAACCCCCCTAAAACACTATGGAAATATCAATCAATATATCAATATAGGAGGATATTAAAAATTGTCAATTATATCTTATACTTATAAGATTTTTAACACTGTTTGAAACAGACATGAGTAAAAACAATCCTACCTGACCAGAAGATCCAAAACACTGTTCAACAAAATTTATTCTTCTGTTATTAGCTTCTGAATTCACTGAAAATAAAACCAAAAAATAATCAAAAACATAAATACAGCAACATATTATGTAAATTATTGTAACTGCAAAGATATAATTCACAACAAATATACAGGTACACATATCTGAAGTAAAATATGGATACGAGTAACTGGTAACAATGACACAATGACAGTCTATTTCTCATAAAATTCTGGCTACCATATATTCTACTCCCAAAAATGAGCATCATTTTGAACTATTGGTATAAAGAGTGTGTGTCATGGTACTACATGTTCATTTATTCCATAAACTAACACATCTACATTTCATACTTACTGTTTAAAAGAATATTTGAACAAAACACCTAATTTCCTGGATGATTATGGCTTATTCCTATATTATGATATGAATTATCACTAGTTCCAGCTACTACAGTCAACATGTACAAAAACAAAAATAAAATGTTCGTGTTACAGTACCAAATTCATTCATCATACTATTAGTACTAGCCAAGCCTGTCATAGGTCAGACAGTGCATTGATCAATGAATCTATTTTCCTGTATAAAAATGACCTGTCATAAATGATGGAGAAACAAAGTCCAAAACCACTGATTTAAATTTTCCACACATGAACGCTACAGCTACTTGCTAACTGCCAATTCCTGATCATGATTTTGTTTCTATTTTTTTCTGCAATAATCATAAACTGCTAAAAATATATTTCACGTTAAGGTTAATCATTTTACATACACGCACCAACATGAAAAACATAAAATTAAAACCCCAGTCAAAATATCTACATAGTGCCAAACCACTACATATATATATGGAAACTTCTGAGCATAATAACCTCATCCATTACTATAGGTCAAGAAATAACTGTGTTTAGACATATTTTCTTGAAACACGGCGTAGAAACTGGAAACTCTATTTAAGCATAGGACTACTCAGTTAATCAGAACTTTGTTTGGTAATGGATCTATTTAAAACCGTTATGTTTCTGGTAAAATTATAGAGTTAAATTTGTTTTATCTGCTGTTCTATTCCAAATTTAATAAGTTATGGGGTCTGTCAGTTTGTGTACCGGGTACTTCATTTTAATTTCATAAAAGATTTAACTGTATTAACCAAATATAGCATTTATATCTGACGTAACACTGACTTATACTTTTACAAAACAGATGACAACCGTCCATAATCAATTTTACACATCGACATTTATTATTTTTTACTCAAACTAAAGGTTGTTTGAAGGATTATAAGTTATAGCCCACGTCTACAAATTTATTTAACATCATCTATTGAAATGTATATACCAGAATATAATACAAACTGATTGTTTATTAATAGATCTAGCAGGTGCGACATGTTTTCTCTGACGCACGTTACAAACGATTTTACAATGACTAGACCAACATATATCACGATATATGTATTTTTTTTTTAGCCCAGTTGTCAAGATTCGACTTACAACCAATAATTAACCGATAAACATTTTTTGAATATTTTAGATCTTCTGAACTAGAAATAACCTTTATGCATGAAACAATCCTCCATAGTTGGTGTTGCAATTTTATTGGATGGGGCTGGAGAAATTAGACGATAAAAACAATGGTTTAAAATAATTCTCACCTAGCCTGTCCACCATTTTGAATGAGTCACCTGATCATATGTGATGAACCACATATTTTATGTCAAATAATTATTATACTCGACGAGAATACTTATTTATTGTGTTTAAAAATTGAAGCTATAAATAAAATACTTGTATGTTTTAATTATTGACCAAGACCTTTTATGCTGCGTTTGAAATAATTAATTGTGAAACTCTCGATAAAATAAATATGTGTGGCATCACTCAGTCACATGATCACTGTGAAGGTGACAGATCTTTGTAGACGAATACTGACAAAATGGTATCTCCTTTTTGTGGCCCAAAACTCTCTGCCTATTGCAGTATATTGAGTGTATGGGGTGTTGTAATGCTTGTAAGTATTTGTATAAACATTATCCTCAAAATCTGGATAGGAACTAAAGTTGAAAATTTGCTCTTTAACTATTTTGAAATAAGAAAAATGTCAACATCATCTTGATCTTGTTGAATAGTGAATGATTAAAAACATTTTATGTTTACTGAATTTAATCTTTCATTAATATTATAAGGATATTTTTCTCGGGTCATAGGCCTAGTGCAGGTTATCTGATACTACTACTAAAACTATTATGCTCCTTGAAACAATGTTTTTGTTTGAAGACTATTGCCAATATTGAATGATGTAAAATCATATGACAACATGGATTGTGGGGGTTATTTCCTGTTTTAGTGCATTAATTTATTTTTTTATTAATATAAGATTTAATATACTGAAGCAATATTTTTTTTATTTACATTTATCGTAACTGAGTATAGTATTAGTGGTCTATTCAACCACTTCAGTATACATGTAGATACAGTGTAATATACATACATAGTAATATGTAGATGCATGACCACAGAAATATTTGGGTCACAAGTAAAGCATTTTAATCATGTACACATACAAGTTATCAGTAGAAATCATAAGTGAATTAATATTATAATGACACAAACGACTGTCCGTCTTTGATTTTGGGAATTGAATTATAACAGCTGTGTGGATTATTCGAGTTTGAATAAATTAATTACATGTATAGGGCATTTTATTGAATAAAGTTGTTATTGCCCTTCTTATGGTTTCATAATGCAGAAACATACTTGAAAAACTTTGTGCATTCAATTTCTTGTGAAATGTATTACCTGTTAATTAATTTTCAATTAAATTTAGATGCATAGAACTTACGTGTCAGACGATCGGTCTTGGCTGTTAACAGCATTCTGATATTTTATAATATGTGATCAATGAAATGAAATATTAACGTTGAATGCCTTTCTTTTATGTACCAGCGAGCTAATATTATCTGTATATACACTTTGTATGTCTGGATGTTGGTTTGTGTTCCGACCACCTATTCTTCATCAAATTCTCATGAATGTAGGTTTGTGTTCATCCACATCAATGAGTACACAGGTTTAACGTTTAATCTGAACAACTAGATGCTTTCCTTTGCTGTCCAACTGTCAACGAGGGGGTGGTCTGCTATTGAGTCAAGTTGAGTGGTTTTAACTTTAACTCTCCACTTGTACGTGGCAATGAGTACATGTAGGGTCACCTGGTCCAACATCGTGAGTTTTCTCTGGTTTCATCCCCTCTGCTAAAGACCCCTACCCATAACAAATTAATGAAATAAAATTGAACCATGTGTTAGTTCCGAAATAACCTAGTTTGGATCTAGTAGATGTTAAATCCTATCCATCTCTCTCTCCAACACTGTCAAAGATTATTATGTGCACTCCAGTCCACATTGACAAGTGGATACCAGAACGAAAATCCAGAAAAACTTACAGGGATTGAACCCTGATTAGTTTAATCAGGGTTTATATATCATCAAATTTAAAGCTGGATTTACATTAAGCTAAGACTTTAACACTATTTTTTCCTTTTTTTCAGGGATTTCTTGGATTATTTTTCCAACTTCGATCACCAACATTGATTGAGGATATTCCTTTAGAAGAGTGGGCTGCAAATAACCACACATTTGAATATGCTAAAGAAAAATATCAACAAACAGCAATGAACTGTTGGATAGCAGCTGGAATATACGTTGTTTTATTTTTTATTTCTTTTATACAACAACGAATGCATTCTAGAGCCAGTTATGAAGTGTAATTTAAGCAAGCTGTATAGAATTGTATGTGCAGAGTAAAACAGTATCAAAACTTGGATCTTTAATATGTTAGTTTAGATTTTATTAAGAATTCACAGACATTGTAGTCAAAGAGTATTTAATAGGCAAAATACAACAACTATTAGAAATAAACAAGAACAGTGAATATATATATTACCTATTGTAGATATCTTTAAGCGTCTTTTCATCGTAATACATACATACAGATTTAAATGAAAATAGGATGATGTGCATTATACATGTAGCATTTGAACAAATCTTTTTATCGTATTGGTATAATTATGAAATCCATCTTCTATCTCTAGTCTTATTTATAATTGGAAATGCCTCTGTTCTTACAGTAATTGGGTGCACACAATTTCTAGATTTAATATAAATTATAATAGAATGTTTTAAAATAATAGATTGTATTGTAGCCATAATTAGCCACACCCCTGCCCTATAATTATATAAGTGTGTTAGCCTAACATTTGTTAATTGTAAATAAAATAGATCGTTAAATACTTATCATGTAGGCCTATGTTATACATGTACATGTAGGAAGGTATTTTGGTGGGGTACATTATGGATATCATGTTGATTTGCTCAGTCATAAATAGATTATAATCAAGTTATTTATTTTGGACAGGGTTACAAAAAATGTGTATGTCGGAAAAAATTTGCATTGTTACATTCTGCAAGTTGGCAGTTTTAAAGACATTGTAATAATCTACACTGTATTAAGGAAAAAAGAAACCCAACATTTTCTTATCCTTTTTTAAAAATTTCTTTGAAAATACAGTACATATGTTTATTGTGTGAATGATTTTAATCCTATCAACATAATTAAGTGTGAATTTGTCATCACGTCAAAGAATTTTGTTCTTTCTTTTTCATGTCTGTAAAGCCATGTTCAATTTGACATTGCAAATCATGTCTTCAGCTCAAATTATATGATTGTTTCTGAAGTCTGTTCCAGACTTTGTATTCAACTTCTCTTGTAAATTTGAAATTTGTTTAAAACTCCTGAAAGTTTGTCTATTCTAAAACTTGTCATTTAAAATCGAATTGATGTATATATTTTGTTCTAAGTGATCATAAATAAGATGAATGTATTGATGTGTATGTATATATTGTAACTCAAATTATAAAATAATAAAATAAATCTCATTGATTTCATTTCGTCTTATAATTATGTGTCTTTGTGTGGTGTGGAGGTGACCTGGCTCAACAAAGGATGAGTTCACGACTATTTATCCGAATTTGATGTATGATTGGCCAAAATTGTCAGAGCTGAGCAGAAGTGTGCCAAGTTGTTCGGATGTGACAAAAACAAATTAGATTGCACGACTTCCTTTCCTGCGGAATGAAATTGAAGAATGGTTTGTGGAAACACCACTGTCAAGGCCATAATACTCTTGCCTGGAATTGCACAAGTAATAATATGAATAAGAAACTTATCATGTTTCTCTTAAAATGAACAAAGTATTGTGTTGACAATTAAAACTCAATCTTTTCCTTTCACATAATGCACTTTAACTGATGCATTTCAATTCATTAATCAAAACAGCAGGGAAAATGAATACCTGTACAGGCGTTATGTCTCACTGTGGTGGTTAAAGTCAGCTGGTGTGGTTTTGATTCTAAGGTTGTATGTAACAAGTAGGGTCACCTGTCAAACCTCATTGGTTTTCTCTAGGTCCTCCCACTGATAAATTCCTACGTGCACTGAATTATTGAACCATATGTTAGTCCTAAAATGACTTAGTTTGTGTTAAGTGGATGTTAAAGACCCCATTTCTGTCTCTCTTAGCTTGAATTCAACTGTCTTTTTTTAATATGTCAGTGGGATATCTGTCCAATCAAATGACTTGTCTAGAGAAAATCAGACCATAAAATCCCAACAAACTTGATCAGCCAACATCGGGAAAAAATTGACTCGCATGTCATAATACAGCGCTACAATGTCAGGTGGTCTCAACAGAAATTAATAGTCAAATAGAGTGCCATACGTCAACCAATATGTCTGATCTTTCTTAAAAAAATAAAACAATGATGAAGACGAAACAAATAATTTGAAAAAAATTTAATATCATAATATTTCAACTAAAATAATAAACAATGGACTAAAATTTCATATCACAGTTCTTTTGTCTTAGAATTCAACAAGAACCTTATTTTCAAAATCTTCAGTCTAAAGCAGATCTAATATTTTAAGGGTGAGTATGTGAACTTTCGGATTAATTTATTGCGGCAAATATTTGAATACAATTTATTAGCCATGTATAGAAGCAAACTAGTCCTAGTTTTGTAGGTTTTTTTTAATATTCAGGCTTATGCATTTTATACAGAAGCACGGAACAGCGCATGTCTAAATTTTTAACTTCTAAATTTTGAAATAAGGCTAAAACTCACGAATCTAATATATCACAGTTTCATATTTTGTTTTATAAATAAAATACATGAAACAACATTACAATAGAAATGTAAATAAGAAAATCCAACAAGATTTCTTAAAGGAGAATTACAATGAATTTTAATTATTTGAGACAACTCTGTCAAGAAGTATGGCTCGCAAGAAATTGGAATGGACCACCAGTGATGACATTTTTCGTCATATTAAATGTGGATGTGTAAATGTAAGTCTCCCCTTTTCTGCCCATTTTCTCACAAGAAATGTGATTGGCCCACCTTCGCTGAAAATCTTTATATCGAATGTGGGTATCCGAGAGCAAAGTCTCTTCTATCATCATCACTATAAGATTTACAATATTACACACTTACAACATAAATATATTTACAAATATTATTTCTTAAAGATCTAAATTTTGAGGCGTCGAACAGTTTTAACATTTAACTTTATATACTCAATTAGAATATGACCATCATTTGCTTTTGAATAGAAAGTAGTTTCGTCAAAAGATTAGGTTTAACAACAATGGCAAGTCTAAATTATTATAATAATGACCATACAGTATAATTTTACTTTTATTACCTAGGTAATTAGAAATAAAAAATAATATTTTGGCAAAAAAAATATAGACACTTTACACATCAACAACATATAAATTATTGGGACAAACATGATAAATGTCAAAATCTATTTACAAAACAAAAATATAAGAAAGAAAACTCTTTGATACGATAATGAGGCCAATGAATTGTAAAATTTGATGTACATTTAATGTAATTGTGAAATGAATAAATGTTCGTAAAGGTTTACAGCAGCATATTCTTGAAGGCCATCTGTATGGTTCGTTTTGTGAATTCTGTAAGAGCTGTTACCATATAAAACAAATCACTATCATGAACCTCCTCTAAAATTCAAAGAAGTAAATTATCTTTAACTATTCAGTATAAAACTACAGTAAAGAAAAAAATAATGTATTAAGTCAAGAGTTACCAGGCTGTGGTAAATTTGCACTGATCTACATGTAGACATATTTTTTTTTCAATAATAATTTCTACCAAAATTGGAGAATTGGAGAAGAAAAGAAGTAAAATATGTTTTATTTCAAATAATATTGAACCATAACTTAGTCCCGAAATGACCTAGTTTGTGTCCAGTAGATCTCTCTCTCTCTCTCTTAATGTTCTAACAAGTAGATTTGGCTCCTTAGCTTGAAGTCCAAGGTATGATGATGTGGATTAGGCAGGGAAAGCTGACTACCAGTTAGCATAAATTTAGAAATCTCATTTAGATAATAATAATTTTTGTTTTATAATACACAGTAACAAAACCTCAATAAATATATAAGTTGTACAGTACAACTTGTACAAAGATCAAATGAGCCAGTCTAAAAGGCATGTGACTCGTCCTTCCACAGTCAATTCCTTCTGTTATGTTCTACTTAGTGGGGCCAATACTGCTATTACTAGCATTATTATTATTACCTGATTCTGTGAATTCATGCATATCTAATATAAGTTCTTTAAACATATCCATCATACTGTTGATAAAAAGTAACCTATCCTTGCTATTATCCATCACTTGTAGAATATTCTGTACCATGATCATTACACATGACAAACTATAACTATTCTTCACACAAACCTATAACAAAAACAATAATAGACAACACAGCTACATTTTAGAGAAACTTAGGTGGGCAATTTTCAGAAAACATAATATTAAACAACTTTATGGATATCATTCAGAAAGTTTATTAACTTCAATGTTTCAATGAGGGTACTTTCACTGTTCTCATCATTCCTTGATAACATTGAAAGTATACCTCATTGAAACGCTGCAGTTATTAAACAGTAAATGTTACCCAGACAGTTGCGTTTATCAGAAAATGGTTGAATGCTATTTATGGATGACAAAAAACAAAATTTTACCTTGCAGTAATGGCAGAACCAATTCACTTTTTAAACAGATTATCTCCCTTTAGTCTTCAGAATTGCTTTTGACTCTTAATATTCAATAAATGAAATGGGGTTTAACGACCTACTTTTCTTCACCGGCTGGGCTAATGAAGACAGGGCATGCACGAACAACGGCACTATAGACTACTCTTATATCAAATTCCAACTGTCAAAGAATACATACACTCCAATGTGTATATATGGGAACTCAATTAATCGTCCCACTCAAATGACTCACAGCTGTCCTTGTCAGGTCCTCTGTCCTACGCCACTGACAAGGTGAAACCACACTGGAAAAATCTTGACAAAAATTTCTTGGCCAACACCAGGAATAAACCAGAGACCTGTGCTACCGTGGCTCCCCTAATATTAACTTAAAATATGAATCAGAAAGAAAAAAAAATAACACATAGAAATTCCCAGTTATCTGATTCTATGATTGATATAAAATGCAATGTTTACCAGACAAAAAGAAGTGGTTACACTGCAGAGTTCTATGATTCTCCCATTGATGGCTTTGCTGATGAGTAACTTAGATGTAATTTTATCACCGCATAATAATAATAAATTAGCCACATTTTCAGCCAACCATTCATCTGGAGAACCTTAATTATAAGAATAAATAACATTCACACTAAATAACAACTGGAAAAAGGGTTTTTAGGTCCAAACTATAATAGTCAAGTTGTGTAGAATGTTGATTTTCCTAATAAAAACCTCACAATAATTAAGGAAAAATTGACTTACAGTTGCAGGGTTAGCACTGCCAATAGCAATGAAGGCTCACTTCTGCTGGTCATAGAAAATTGACCGATATACATTTGAAGAGATCTGTAAGGCAAATCTCACCCATGTACAAATGGTATGATGATAATGTAAAAACTTTCAAAATGGAACGATATAAAGTGGATGGAGGTATCAACATATATGTTGTAGGGATTGTATGTAATCTAAGGTAAGCCAAGAGATAATTCATTAATATCGTGCCATATTTTATTTACTTGTTTTTGAAATTTACCCACACTAAGATTCAAATATTCTTTGTAAACTTACTAGTTAATTCATCAACAACACTAATAATATCATCTTCAGACCATTCTTTCTTATAATTAAACAACAACTGAATACATTCAGCAATTTCACCAAAATGTGAAAGGGATTGTTCTGTATTGATTGGTGTGTTTTCACACATCTCAAACCAAAATATATCACCTGAAAGGAAGCAGAAGAACAAATGAAATTAAGAGAAATCTCTTGCAATTTCTTGCTTTTAAAAAAAGATTTTAGAATTTTTGAAGTACCCCAATCAAACTCATTAATTGGATTTTAATCATACACAAAAACAGACAATAACATCATCCCCAAAGGCCTAATAACTCATTTGATCTTGTTGTTGTCCTGTATGGTTTCATGAATTGTTGTTATAGTTTTTCTGTATATATTGTTTTACTGTATTAGCTTGATAACGTTGAAAGAATACTCTTCAAAATGTCCCTTAAATGAATTAAGTTATTCCATAAGTATATGTTTTTGTGTATTACTCTATCCAGTTACTCAATGACCCTAAAAGATTATGGATTTTAATAGATTGAATTGCTGAAAATCAGGCATATGGGTTTTCTCCCTTTAGTCTTCAAAGTGGGGGAGTTGAGGTTTGTGTACTTGTACTAAAACAGCATTGGGGATATAAAAATAACACAAACAACATGTTGTGTAATGAATTTAAAGTTCCTGATCATTTCTTACCGTCTTTTGAAGCACCATATAAAAGATATATAATTCTAGCCTGGGTGACCATAGGCCAGGGTTTGAGGATACGAGTTAACCAGAATGCTTTGTCCATCAATGACGGGCATGGATCAAGAAATATCCTTCTTATTAACAACCGCATACTCAGCTCTATTTTAGGGTATGTTCCTAGAATCAAAGAAATAGTACCATTTATCATTGCAGAAAGGCTCAGAATATGGCCTTATTGATGATAATAATCAATTTGTATAGCACAGAGTGTTCCAGCTAATAAGATACTACAGGGCACTCCTTAAATCAGCAGTGAGTTTAAAAACATGTTTAAAAAGTTATTTTTTTTTACTTGACCAGTGAGCTCATTTATTTGGCAAAAGTGTAAACAAAGGACTGTTAATTACACACAGATGGCAATTGCTTGGGTTGATTACGCGCAAGCAAAATATTGAAATAAAATTAAACCATATGTTAGTCCCTAAATGACCTAGTTTGTGTCGAGTGGACGTTAAAACCCATTTCTGCCTCACTCTTCCTTGGGATGATTGAATGATCACTGACTTTCCTTGTCTACCCTGTGAGTCTTTTTCGATGCAATGAGGCATGTTTCTCTGAATTGTTGAAGCTGATAAAAGCACAGAATATTGGAATTTAACAATAAAGTATCATTTTTTTAAAACACCCAATGAATTACCCAATTTATTACGACTAATTGTTTTTATAGGAAAAAAAATCAAACCTGCTTTTGCTGTGACAACTGCTTTAATATTTTTAAGTAATGATGTGTGATTACAGATGGCCTCAAAAGCTTTTAAACATTCTGTGTCATCCCATCCAGCAATTACTGTGTGAAAGAATTTACCAAAACAGGTCAAAGAAATACAGTTCTCTCTATCATGATCATTTTCTGAATTACAGCACATCATCTGAAATAAATAAACAAACATTTAATGATTTAACTACAGTCATTTTATGTATGGATTCACACAATTCCATTATTCCAGTGGCAGAGCTTTCGATAAAAAAAAAGACTCGTGTGAATAATGTCTTCTTTTCTGATGATATATAATATGGCTTTGTTTTCAGTTTATTTTTGAATAACCACGAAAAAAAAACATAGAATGACAGGTAAGATAACATACACCCCCAATCGGATTATCAACAGCATTCACTGGCAAAATTAACTACTTTTAAAAATTTGGTTTCTTCCTTACCCCAGTCAGTGTAAACAAGCAGGATAATTTGAGTAAAATCAATTGAAAAGTTAACTCTGTAGGATCAGTATGAGTATAATAAGAAATGTATGGCAACAATAGTAAGAGTCTTTGGTAATATTAACTCCAGAACTAGAAGTACAAATAATCAACAGTTAGATCTATTCTGAATTGTTAATCATATATTATAATGCTTAAATTCATTCCTCCATATTTTTTACCTTTGTAAGAAAATCATTTATCACTCGGAGTCTGTCTTTTGTTGCATATAAACAAGTTGATCTTTTCATTAATAAGCCTAAGAAAAAAAGAATTATTTCAAAATATTGTTTGACATTCTTACTAACAAATTGGATATGTTACTTCATTTGGGGTTTCAGACAGATCCATCACTATGTTGTCAACATAATCAGATTGCTGTCAATACACCATTAAGTCACAGACCATTATAAAAATCAGAATTAATTTGAAAAGGCCACTCTGTTGAAGTTCTTGTGAACCAAATTGGTATCAAATATGGCAGTTTCCAATAATTATTAACAATTAACACTAGATTATCTGGTCAGATATTGCAAAAAATTTGGTGTGTTAAATTACTGTAGAGGTGAAACTTTTTATCTCCACAAAGAAGTCACACCACTCTATTCCTATTTAAAACTAAAAACAAAATCCAGTGGGCTCATGAACTCTGGCATTTTGACCGCAGTGCACATTTCAGACATTATGGTATTGTAAAAACATACCAAGTTTTTCATATTTTTCAAAGTAGAGTTCATAATGCTCAGGTGGTTTAAAAACGTGATTGTGAGGTTGTGGTGTAATATGACGTGTCACTGGTTGGGTAATTCTGTATCCTTCCACTAGGTTTCGCATGATCTTTGATGTTATTGTAAGAATACTCAGATCCTCAACTGAAAAAAATGGAGAGAAATAAACTTATATCACTTCAGGGTATGCTGGTGGTAGGGGCTAAGTGGTCAAGAGCAGATAGAACACCCGTCATTGACCAAATAATCCTTAACATCTAAGAAAATTATAGAAATAAATAACATGTATTAGACTGAAAAACAACCTGATTTGTTTCTTGGAGTAGAGGTCATTTAATACTTCATTTTGTTAACTAGGCAGCTGGTACTATATCCATTGAAGAACAGATTCAACAAATTAGTTCAGTACATACATGGTATATTATACAGGTGGCTTACAGGCCTATTTATGGACATTAATTGTGATTTTATAACTAATAAATCAGTATTTAGTTTAGACTAGGCTCAGATCCTTGTGTAATTCACACCAGATCATAAGCATTTATATTTTAGTCAAGACTACCAGTGTACTATAGGTCAATAGGCCTGGTTACCATTTTTCAACTTACTTGTTAGAAAATTAAAAAGATAAAATCTTAATTCCAATGGTAAAATATTGAAATATCCAAGTGGTCCATGTCGAATTATTGTCTCTTTATGATCTTCAATTTCTCTCACCACCAATCGTGTTGACCTTCTTGGTTTCTTTGTTGGCAAAAATGTTACATCTGTTGCCATCCTGAAGAATTAAAATATATGATAGGTTAGATTAGCATCAGAGATATTTGACAGTAAAACTTGATTCAACGGTCAAAGTGAGTCAATTAGTTTGTTGCACTGCAGTTCATTGGTAGCCTATTCATTACAATTTGGCCATGTTATTTTCTTTTTATACATCGTTTAAGTGAAGGACTAGTCGTCAATAATCCTGTTTTTTTATAGCTACTTATGGATAGCTAGTTTCATAGTAAAGTATTATTATCTACGAAAGTAAGCCTAGCTTATAGCTAGAGAAGTAGTTCTATAAGGTCAAGTCTCTTCTTATTATTTGTCTTAACGTTTTGTTTTAAATACGGTAGGCCTAATAGGAATAGAGATAAAATGTTTCAGCTCTACAATAATTTAACACACCCAATTCTTGACAAAATCTGGCCAGGTAGGCTTGTAGGTTTACTTCACTTTTATTTCTCTTTAATTAATCCTGAAACCTTATAAAAGAAAATTACTGGCCTTCTGACAGGCATCATGCTGCTCCATTTAAAATATTCAAGCAATTTTGGCAATCTTATTTCTTAATATTTTCCTACAATTCAACTGAATAATAATATTACTAAATTATTAGGTTATTTTGTTTTGGTTTTTTTTAAGATCAATGGATCTACAATCAAAAAAAAAAACCAAACTTAGTAATAATAGTATAGTAGTAAGATCTAATTAATAATTTAACTTCATTTGGTCTACTCTAGCTGTCTTCCTAATTATTCATAGAACATAAACATTAAATTAGACAAACGGGGCACAGATAGCAAATCTATAATAAACATAAAACCTGTTGGATTTACAAATCTAACCTAAATAAATGGTGCCTTTTCGACAGAACAGACCCAACTAAAAATGACAGATGACCCAGGCCAAATGCAGACGACGTTATTTATCACGTGACTGTCATGTGAGCCCAACGTCTGCAAATATTGATACTCTCGGTTATCCAGAAATGGTGAAGTCGGATATTGGAATATCAAACATTGAATCATAGTTTTAGTAACGAAAAACACAAAATGCCAGAACAGATTTCTTTTGAAGATCTAAATATCCAATTCTAAATTCATTTAACTTATTTATCTACACCGTTTTCGTGAGCGTTATTCTCTTTGGATTTCCCGCCATAAATTTGCTGAAAATTATGTCTAGGGGACGCAAATCTATTCTGGAAAATTAATTGAGTGACTTCCCCTGAAATCTGTAGTCCCGAATGTCCGGTATTAAAATATAATAGTCAGAGCCAACCGATAAACTACTTTGCATAATTTCATTGCGAATCAGAATTAAATCGAGGATTGATATTGCAAATTCACATGTATAATTGAGATAATCAAAAAATATACACATTTATGTAGACCACGTTATAAACATACTGATAAATTATTTACTACATACCATCGAGTAGTTCTGTCTATCCCAAATGTAAACAAAAATGGCTACCAAAACAAATTTTCAGAAAAAGGCACGTGGAAAATTATTACAAATACCTGGTACACGGCCTTCCTTGTACAATAATCAGTTGTTGGTGTCAACAGGAGTTCCCTCGCTGGATCATGTCTTGGGTTAGTGGAAATTATATATGCCTGTAATTTTGTCTCATATTTCCATAGAGTCATAAAGGTAGAAATTGAATTAATTCAATTCATAGATGATAGATGAAAATTGACATGATGAAATATGAAATGGAGGACAGTGTGTGTAGTGAATGAAATGAGATTAAACGTCCAACTTTTCTACTAATGAATGGGCATACACCATACATTGTGCTATGAACTATGAGGGAAATTTTTCCTGATCTACTTAATTTTACATTTCCAACTGTCAAAGGTTCTTTTAGTAAGTTTTTTGAAAATTAATTATTCTTATTAGTATTATTACTGAACTGTTTTGTTGCAAATGGTCTCCAGCAGAGTATTGAAAATGATCACAACATATTTACTCTGATTTGTTCTTTTTTCAGGAGGTGGTGTTGCTGTTGGGACAGTTTTAATGATAGGTAAGGTAATTAAATACATGTATGTAGTGTACTGTTTGTATCGTGGGCAGATTTATTTGTTATATCAACATCTTCTCTTAAACTGTAGCACAGGATAACCTTCAAATCAGATTACAGCTAAATTATAAACCTTTGTGCTTTTTAGATTTCTTTAAAGCAATTGCTTTGGCCTATAAATTTTATCCAGAAGATATTGTACCTTATAGTGCAAGAGGACTGCACCATACACAAATGAAATTGATAAGACAAACATGCAGACAAGACAAACTACACTGGCAAGACATTGCAAGAAATAAACAACAAATACAAAATAAAGTGAATGTTATTGAAAATGTTTATTTCTCTAATAAAGAAATTAACAATGGTTCAAATGATCTTATGATGTAGTCATTCATATTTCCACTACGCAGAATCGGAAACATACATTTGCAAGAGCTAAATATGCCTTTTGCATGTCTTTCTTTACGCCTGAAATGTTATATAAACTGTTAATAGAGTTTTTTTTTTAACAAAATAAGACCATAATCAACTCTAGATGGCATTAGATATTCACAATTTTAAATATTTAATTTAAAAATGGCAAAGCAAGGCTGAGTCTCGAATATACCAGTGTCCTGGTTACCTCAATGCACACATCTTGTCGAAACTACGAACAGTGAAAATTTGGCTCGGAATAAAGTAATTTGAATGAAATTTTCAATATTTTTATTTTACAAAATCTATTTTTAAGCTATTATAGCAAGAATGGTCAGCTATTTATCTAAATCTTACATTATGTATCTTTAACCAATGGTTTGTTTCTTTCAGAGGAAGATGTGTTTGGAGACTATGCCCGATTGTTAGTGAAATATTTTACTGCAGAAGCTGTGATGACAGGTCAACCTATGATGCTAGCAAGTTTAGATGTTGAACCACAAGATTTAATTAAAGTAAGAAAAGATTATGGTTTACTTCATTATAATACTGATAATCATTTGTTACTAGACAAAATCATCAAAGCTTTAGATAAAGAGTGGGTCGTTCTTACTGAAATTGTTCATACAACTGTAAATAGATAATGAAAAATAAATATATTGAAAATTTCTTTCAAATTACTTTTTTCTGAACAAAGTTATAAGTGTTTGAAGTTTTGACAAGATAGTCTTGATTGTACCATTGCTGCGATATTAAACAAAGTCTTGATTATCTATTGTAATGTTAAATTATTTAACAGCGAAGGACGAGGGGGGTCTAATTCATTCAATATCTGAGCCAACAGATGGTCTAGATTGTTGATTATGTCCTTGACATTTGAATAGATGTCTAAACAATAATTTATATAACATTTGTTGTCAGAAAAAAGACCTACAATAGGCAGATTTAGCTTTTACATAATGCATCTTTACACAATAAACAAACATAGAGAAAATAGTGATTTTATTTGGATTAAGGATTTACCAGCCCCCATAATAGATGAACGTAAAGAAGAGAAGACAGAATCTAGTCAGTTAGCACAAGCAGATGATTCAATGAAGATAGCATGGAGATATCAAAATCTTCCCAAGTTTCAGGTATGATTTATTAAACTGTGTCGCGATTTACAAACAAGATTATTGCTTGTGATTATTGATGGGCTTTAATACTGAATTTAATTATTTTTGTGTCATAAATTACACCCAAACTGGCTGTAAATTCAGTGTTCTCACTGAAACCTAGATTTTTCAGAAAATCCTGAGGAAGAACCCTATTGAAACTAAGACTTACTAGTCTTGAGTTGGACCTGTGAAATGGTTGCAATTGGATAGTCTTGAGTGGGACTGTATAATGGTTGGGCTAGTCTTGAGTGGGATGTGTATTTAATGGTTCAGCTACATGTAGTATAATGGATCAGCTTGTCTTGAATTATTTTCCGACAATAAAAGTTTGAAAGCCACACTTGAAAAAGCTGCTGTGGACAATGCCATGTTTTTAATTACAATTTTATTGCATTACAGTCAAATCCTACAGGGATCAAATTTGGTCATTATTATGATTTAACTAAAACAATGGAGAAACGTTTGGTGGAATCTATTGATATAAAATGTCTTTCTACAACACAATTAAACCAAATAAAACTGTAAGTACTAAATCACCAACAAAATGTCTATTTAGCTAAAAATCCATATACACTGTTTGCATTTTTCATTAAAATTTAAAATATGTAGGCAGATTGATTATTTAATATTTAATTTAGAAAACAGAAGCAAAATACCAATGACAGATAATCTCCTGGCTTGGTTTTAGAGTGATCTTGCCTAGCGAGCAGCATGTATCGATGAGATTTCAATTCTACCATAATATATTTGTAATTCTGAACCAAATCGAACGATTTTTAGACTGATCTTGTATTCCACCTTATATCCTTGTAAAAACTGAATAGAATTGAATTGGACACAAAAACTGAGGTCCTTGTACACATTGGCATGCATGTAAAAGAACCCTTAGCAATTGCAATTCAAAATAAACGTAGGCTGCAGCGCGGCTATCTTGAAGAAATTGTCTTCATAGCACACTGTATGTATGGTATATGCCCAGTAGGTTCAGAACAAGATGGAGTAGGACGTTAAACCCCATTATTTTTCTAGGAGGGATAATTTGCTCACATAGCAGTATTATGATCTGCTCTTAATTTGTCAGGTAGCCGTTTTGTCTTATTTACCTTCTGTTTCATCTATCTATCTATTTCAGTCCAGTAAATGCAGCTGAAATTATGAATATTAATTATATGAAACTTTTGAATAAAATAGCCACAGTTATCGAAGAAGGAAAATATTTAACAAAAGATAAAGTGGACAAGAGAAATATATTAAAAATAGGTAAGACAGATTGACATTATGAAATTTGTCAGTTAATGTGGATGAATATTGTTATCACCTTTATCCCACCGTCTGCTCGGGTCAGAGATCTGGTCAAATTCTCACGAATTGTTCATTGAACGTAAATTAGTCAGTTAAAATTCATGAAATCTTCTGAATTCCTTGAGAAATTCAGTGAGAACCCAGTATTGAATTTCAAAACTTTGTGGATGATAAATGTTGAAAGCATTATGCAGAGTGATCTTCCCATTCCCATTTCAGGTTGGTATTTTACTACAACAATCATGCATAGAAATTGCAGAATTTCATTTCAAGTCACTAAATATAGGCATAATTGTTGTCTTGTTTTTTTTTCTATATTTCGCTATAATGCAATACAGGGATAGTGGGCTAACACATTTGCTTTAGATCTTAAGTTCTGGCATTGAGTCACATGTTGTGTGTTAAATCCGAGCTTTTACATATGTAACAGGGAGAAGTTCACGTATCAAACCTGATGAGTTTTCTCTGGGTTCTCCAGTTTCCTACTAGTAATAAACCTACACGCAAGTAAATTATGGAAATAAAATTGTAGGCAATCATATGTTGGTCCTGAAATGACATAGTCTGGATGATAAACCCAATTTCTCTCTCATACTGCAATACGATTTTGGGCTGAAATCCAGAACCCTACATATTGTCAACATGAAATTGTATCTTTTTCAGCTGTTCATTCTTTAGGTTCACCCATGTGGGGTGAAAATAGTGGACTAAAATTAGATGGTACAGGTCATGACCCCTCATTACCAAGGTTTCTACTAGGTTTACGTGCTTTATTGAGATCATCATTTGCTGTCTGTCTACTTACAGTACCAACACACCTATTTCAGGTACAGTAATTTATCCATTTGATACAGTAACTTATAGTGCTGATATCAAGTAAAATTTTATGCATCGATGCATCGGACGCAAACACCGATGTTGGCTTTATAATTATACAGATTGTAGAAAGCCTGTCTATAGGGATTTATGAAGTACATTCTCTTTTACCCGTGAAAAAAGAAAAGACTAAATCGTTTTAATACTATAGAAGCATTAAAAACCGACCGAGAAATATCTTTTTTGATACAGTATTTTATCTTTTTTTATACTGTAACTTATTAATTATTTGTTGTAGGAAAACTCATTTACTAGACAGGTAGAAAAATTCTGTGATACAGTTTTACATCTCGAAAGTTTTTCTGGATCAGAAAAAGAAAAGAATCCAGTTTTTAAAGAATATCATGGTAAGAAAATTATAATGCCAAATTTTAATGTGGTCTCATGGGACCTTAAACCCCCATTTCATTTCACTGTTGGTCTGATATTGTTATCACCCAGCAATGGTCTCTCTGTCTTCCCCAGTTTGTTTGTTAATACTCATAATAGATACAAATTTCATCTGTCTTTTTGAAAGTTGATAGCTTAGTGGTTTTTTTTTATAGATTTTCAGTGTTTTTTTAACACTAACTTTAAGGTTATTCCCCATTGTTACAAAACCTTGTTAACACTCTTTAGGGTAAAATATCAACTGTTTTGTGTGCAATGCATGAGGGAGAAGTTTGCATGAATAGGAACTTTCCACTTACATGTACTCTTCTTTAAATTCCAACTGCTAAGGGTTCCTTTACATGCTTGTTAATGGATAAACAGGTTGAAATTGGGTTTCCTTCTCAACTAAACTGCTACTGGTAACAATATTTACATATCAGTATCACCCTTGGTAAAATTCCCTAAGGTTCTTCTTGGGCCCTGATATTCTGAATTGTATCATAGCATCAGCCTTTTCATTAAAACATATTTTGGACCTCATGGGTATGATTTGTCTTGTAGTATGTAGGCCTACTTTGGTTTATTTCTGTAATTAATAGATGATTATTTTATGATATTTCAGGTTTGTTAAATATTCGACAGTTACCAAGATTAAATACAATGGCTGCCCATGAACCAGATACATTAGATCTGGCTTTTAAATTAAGAAGGAAAAAATTCACTATAGAGGTAAAACAGATTACTAGTTTGATTATAATGAAATGAAATGAAATGGAGTTTAACGGCCTACTGTTCTGCTCCGACTGTGCTAATGAGGAAAATTTTGTTCGGGAAGCGGCACTATGGCCTACTCTTAAAATCAAATTCCAACTACTAAGGGATCTTTTACATGCAAACCAATGTATTCCACTAGGGACCCCGGGTATCATTCAGATTTGATGAAAACAGGAAAGAAACTGAGCTTACCATCTATTAACTGAATATCTGTATTAGATTATAGATGGTAAGCCCAGTTTCTTTCCTTTTTTCATCAAATCTGAATGATACCCGGTCCCTAGGGTTCACAGGGCTTGGTTTTCCAAGACCTTGTGTTGATAGCAATGAATCTGAATATAAATGTAGACATGTAGTCAATCTGTCTGTCTCAGTGGGGCTGGTTTGATAGTACCAATCTGAATTTAGACTGTGTTTTAACTATAAATAACCACCAGTTTGAATTGAAACAGTGTTTATGAAGAAAATATACAGATTTGTGAATCCTGATAAATGAGAGATTAGCGTAAGTGAAAAAAAATTTCAGTCATAGCTTTCATTCTACCTTTTGGAAATTCACATTTCTTGAATATACTGTAAAACATGAAATTATTGCGAGCATAAAATTATCGCGACAATTGCGAGCGAGGCCCTCTCGCAATAATTTCATGTTCACAAAAATTTCGTGAAATTTGTTAAAATGTCGGCCATATTGAATTATCCCCCATTCATTACTCTTCACAAGAAAGAGTCCCTATGAGTAACGAAAAAGAAGCTTGTATGCATTTAGAAACACTTGTGTGTAATGAAGCACTTTATAAATCGAACAATGATAATATATGGGTAATCAATTAATTCTAATAGATATTTTTAGATTTTTTTGAAGGCTAAATACTAAGTTTGCCATCTGATCTCTTTGAAATAACAGTGATGTTTGATCAATATTTTTGTTTTCAGCCCCTTCATCTTCCTCCAGAAATGGCAGAACAATCCAGTCAAGGTCATGAAGATCCATTAAAACATCTCAAATCATCAACTGCTGGTTGTGGGGGAGGAACAGGTAACAGCAAGTTAGATTTTTGATGGGGAGAAAGCAATAGCTGTGAATCTTTTATACTTGTTAATGTTATTGATATTTGTTATAAAATAAAATTTTGAAATGGAGATCAAATTGCATTGTCAAATATTTTGTAAAAAGCTAATTCAGATTTTATTTAGGGCAATGACATGGATCACATGCCATGTTTGTCATGTGGGTTTGCCAATTTTTAGTGAGCCATCATGGTTCCTATGTGACTGGCTACTTAACCATGAGGTTTTGCAGGAGAGGGGGTCTGACAAGGTAAGGTGGTGCATGATCATAGGTCTGGCAACGAAAAAGTGCCTAGTTATTCGGACGATAATTTGAAAGAACCCTTGACAGTTTGAATTCAAAAAAGTAGATAGAAATGAAACATTGCTGTTAGGGTAAAATGTCTCTGACAGCACACAGTGGTCCAGGTTAAATGTCTCTGGTCTGGTGTGGCACATGCTGATCTGCAGTAGTGAAATCACATTTCATTTGTAGTTAATTGTTACATTTTGGTTAGTAGTTATGTTTGTAGTTTGTTGTTTCATTTGGTGTGGTCATCCTGTCCTTATTTCAATTGTTGCTGAATCCTGAAACTTTGTATGATGCAGTTACCCTAGATTTTGTCCCATCAGCAACTGAAATAACTGGTCACGTCATTTGATCTTAATGAAAAATGGTTAGCTCCCCTACATAGTGCTGATGGAATACCTTCCCAGTTTGCTTGTGATCCTTTCCATTGTCATAGCAGCACCTGCAGTAATGTCTTTGTGGCCTTGGGTAAGGTTATCAGGGACATTTTCACAAATTTGAGCAACGAGGGAGTTCTAGGTGAAGACAACGTCAATTTGGGGGTGAGGTCTGGGGTATTTTCAATAGAAGGCTTGATCTTGCTTTAACTCTGTACATCTCATCAAGCCCTTCATGTAATACCATGCATATTTTAGCAAAAAATTTGATTGGATACCGGCCAAACTGGGGAGCCTATCAGATTCCTTGATCATTGCAAAATGCCTACCTGTGATAATCAAGTTGCAAAAGTCAATCACAGTCTCTGATTAAGCACTACAGATCACATAGTCATTGCCTCAGGATCTGAGGCGGGATTAGAGAAGCTCTGAGAGAAGATTTCTGCTCATTTCGATGCATATGTTTATAGGATTAGAGTGGAGTGATGCCAACCGGTGGCAATGCTTCACATGTTTGTTCCCCCCCACCCCTTGGACGTGTGCCTGGTCATGTGACACATGATGATCAGTGTCATTTACTGGTTAGGTACCAGTATTGTACATTGGTTGATTTGAACATAACCAAACTAACATTCCCACAGAAGTTTGCTAAAAAATTTTCATGTGATGTTACTGATTATATGATAACCAATGTTAATTTCACGACCAGGGGCGTATTTAACATCACAGATAGTTGGCAATGTGGATTTAAAAAAAACATCATCATGCTATAGTTATTATGTCTTTTAATTACATCTTTTAATATTTAAACAAAACAACTAACTTATAACAAAAACTATACATATAAGAACTATAACAATAGTCGCTTCATTTCTTTGTAAATAATTATCATAAATACAAACCCCTTTTAATATAATTCTTGAAGGAGGCGTATCATTGTCTGACTCCCCGATTCAGGAATATACGAACCGGAATGTTGAATAGAGCAACCTACTGTTTAAATTTTCACTAAGTTAAATATGAATCAGCGATTGTGATTATTAAAGGTTGGGCAAATATTATCAGAACCGGTGCATCTCTCACCACTGACTCCATTCAGGTCATACAAGGGGGAGGTTTTTATTCTGTTTAAAGGACAACTCCACATGTTGTGCAATTTGATGTTAGTTCAGTTTTAAAATATTGCGTTGTATAATTTGTTTCGTCATTTCAGCAGAATTATCTCCCCCTCCCCTACTTATATAGGAATATTAACACGACAAGGAATTATTGACATGCAGGAGATACTTAATCATGATTATCCAGTCCACTTGCGCTGCCAGTGAAAATTATTAGGATCACAATTTATAATAGGCTAGAATTACTGAGACTATGTTTGAAGACGAAGAATCATTCTATATTTCTATCACCCTGGAGTAAATATAACTATTTATTGGCAATGCCAATTATAACTGTGGTACCAGCATCAAAATTTACTTTAAATAGTCCATGCTAATAATTATTGTCTTTTGCAAGTTTCAAAAGCAGATAAGGTTATAGGTGAAAAATCAGGATTGAATACACAGATTGAAACCAAATTGAATGAGCCTTCTGGTACTGTATAGAATCCCTCTAAACTGGAAGTAGTCATAACAACCAAGATGGCTGACCTTATCTATTTTTCAAACAGTACTTATTGAGCATTGCTATTTAAATGAATGAAGATTGTTGATAGTCGCTATCGTGCATGGCCTATTACTAATTATTGCAAATATTTGTACACATCTGGAAGTTGTTACTATATAATAATGGTACTCATAAATCTTAAAATATTTGAAATGAAAACCGAAAATACATGTATGTTATAGACTACATTTTTCTTTATCAGTTGTTCCCCTTCTGGGTCAGTTGTGCCCCTTATATAATGAATATATTTATTTTTTTACATTATTTATCACAATATTTAATGATTGACCATTTCTGGATGTCCTTATCTATTAAACAATGATAAGGACAACTTTTTCTGGTTCAGTAGTGCCCCTTTAAATAATAATAATTGTTTAAAACAATAATAAGTCTATAATATTTTTTTTACATTGATTATCACAATATGTAATTATTAACAATTTCTGGATGTCATATTCTCTTTAAAAAAACTTGCCATTATTATATATACACATTTGCTGTGTGTGTGATTTTTTTAAAGCCAGTGTTAAATTTCTAAACACTATGTTTCTATTTATAACAATAAAAATGTACAATATATTTACATGTATATACTGAACAGTAATTTAACTACCAGTGGAAGGTGCATGTATAGATATTCATATATATATATAATCTTTATCTACAATATAATTATATATTTAATAATTAATTATAACAAAGTGAAAACGGAACAAGGTGAGCAGACTTTTTCGGCTAGCGTTCAAAGCCAAGTGTTCAATATGAACGAGTACTGATGTCACAATTTCATTTATACCACTAAAATATGTTTGAGTATCCCCTAATTGTCCTGTAGTCAGGATTCGTCATTCCTTGACTTTTCACCTTTAGGTGTAGCTACAACCATAAAGCTTGTAAAGTCTTTCACCAAATCATAGGCATACAGGCCCAGTGAATGATAAGGGGCAGACCCTGACATGCCTGAAAAAATTTCCGTTTACATAGTCCATATTTGGTAATTGCAGATATACCATTTTGAACAATCATGTGACAACATAGACATGATCGTAAAATGTCCAGCGTAGCATTGCTCTAACTGGGGGAAGTTTGGAGCGATCATATTCTTTCAAACACATCAACACAAGTGTGCATATTAAAATCTATAACCATTGAATGTCAAAAATAAACAGGTGCTTGCTAAAAAAAATGTTGGCTTATTTGAGCGTATTGTGAAATTTTAGCTGCATTGTGTGCAGTACCTACAACAGAATATCAACTACTTCAATCAATTCATGATAATACTGTAACTACTGCCTTCAGGAATATGGAGTAACCGCTGGGTTAGGTGGTCTAACGAAACGGAACATTTGAGGGGAAACAAACCATTAACAATTTGACAGTAATTTAAAAAACAAATGTCAGAAACATAAATACATGTATATATATATATATATATATTTTTGAAACGATACAGCTGGACAAGTATAAGCTGTTTCTGTATTGTAAAATTGACCCGCTACAGGAAATCTGTTTCTGTATTGAAAAATTGACCCGTCAAACCTAATATTGCAGCATTTCTTTAAATTTGCAGTATTTCAGCACACTGGTAGATTTCACACATTTGTCGACAGAAGTATTCAAGACATTGTTTAAAGCTTATCTTTAAAAACAACTCCACTGACTCCATTTTCTATTAACCGGATGTTACTCCATCTTGTTTTCATACTACTCCATCTTGGATTTACATCTTATTTTCTATATGCTTATATTGATACACAGTTATTCCACCTGTACTTTTTGTACTGCTTCCTGTAACTTTCTTTGTAGTTTCAGACCACTCCCCTACACCATCATGACAAAAACATTTAACACTAAGATAACACAAAATTAACTCGGTGTGGTGAACGCTTTACCCTTTCCCTGTTACAGTTACCACTCAAGTCACTAGCTGAACTGTTTCGACTCAAGCAAGGGGTTAGCTGAGTGGCAGAATTATTTCTACTTAAGCAAGGGCTGATATCATTGGTTGATGATTTCCTACTCAAGCATGGACTCAGTTGAGTGGGTGAGGAACTCCTACTCAAGCACGGACTCAGTTGAGTATTTGAGGATTTTCTACTTAAGCACGAACTAAGCTGAGAGGCTGAGGATTTTCTATTTAAGCATGGGCTGAGTTGACTTATCGAAGACTTTCTACTTGTGCATGGACTCAGCTGATTGGATAAGTTTTTACGGCTGACATAAGGACTCAGACTATTAGGCAAATCTTTTCGGGTCAAGATAGGGCTAACTTGATTGGTCGATCCTTTTTTTTCAGGCAAAAGCTGCTGTTGTTCGATGGACTCAGCATCCGAAGGTATTTGAGTATTCAGTTCCGGATTAGTGATAATGAATTCTGGGACAGGTAGACTCACGTCATTAAAGGAACTTTGTCGGCTAGTACTATCGATGGATGAACGACGCGAACTAATTGATATGTCGTTGTCGGAGTTGAGTGAGCGTGAATCGTAAGCATTGGGTACTGAGAGGAAATTAAAACTGGTTACTGTATTCTCATTGCTGGTACTACAACCATCATACTCATTTAAAACACTTTCTCGTCGGGCAAATTGGTTAATCTCTAGGTCCATGGAACCAGAACTAACAGACTCTTTGTCATCAGCAACTGATGCTGTGCTCATCACCAGTTTTACCAAACTGTAAAACTTTGAATCTTTTCGTCTTCGGGGTGCAAATTTTCCTGCAATGAAAAATAAAAAAGAATTATCAGTAATAAAATATTGGATATTGGCAATTAACGAAATATTGGCTGTTTTGTTATTGGCAAGTTAAATCATGTTGCCTTGGGTAATTGGAATTAACTTAATATGATACAGGAATTTTATCTGTTTGGATGTGTTACATTAAAGTTGGCAATAGTCATTTTTTACATTAAAGTAGGTGATTGTCATTTGTTACATTAAAGTTGGTGATTGTCATTTGTTACATTAAAGTTGGTGATGGTCATTGGTTACATTAAAGTTGGTGATTGTCATTTGTTACATTAAAGTTGGTGATGGTCATTTGTTACATTAAAGTTGGTGATGGTCATTTGTTACATTAAAGTTGGTGATGGTCATCACGTACATTATAGTTGTCCATGGTCATTTATTACATTAAAGTTGGTGATTGTCATTTGTTACATTAAAGTTGGTGATGGTCATTGGTTACATTTTAGATGGTGATGGTCATCACATACATTAAAGTATTCAACATTTAATTAAGAAAACAAAAGTCAAAATATCAACAGTGTATAATTTCCCCGACTTGGAACTAATCGGATGAAAAAGAGGATCATCAAAGGTTTTCGGAGAAATCATAGGTGGTGCCTGCTTGTGTTGACTATATCCTATATCCAAAATGTTGACAAATTTTCCATTCATAATAACTTTTACAATACTGAAAGTATGGAAAGAAACCATTTTTAGACTGATATTGATTTTAGAGATCCAAGATTCAACGTTATTAATACTGTAGTTTGCATAAGGTACACAACCCCTTAAAATGGCGATCGTTGACCTTATTTTTATTCTGTCCCAAGTAATTGTCAAAATCTATAATCATTTTATAATCAAAATGTATGATCACGAGGCAAATTTGTATTGGATGTGCCATTCCAGAACTTCAAAACTTTTGGATCCACAACTTTTTGGTAAAGTGACCTTAATCTGTCCCAAGTAATTGTCAAAATCGATAATCATTCTATAATCAAAATGTATGATCACATCGCAAATTTGGATTGGATGTGCCATTCCGGAATTTCAAAACTTTTGGATCCACAATTTTTTGGTAAAGTGCATCAACTTGTGGCATACACCTCTAGAGTATACCAGACAATGTGATTTTCTGTCAGTTTTAATACTGAAGTGAATCAATAACAGTCCAAACTGAGATCATTTTCTGGCACCTAGAGCATCACTTCAATGAATTTTTTTAACAATGACACCTTTGTCATTCTTACCGAACACTGAAATTAGGAAAGTAGTTTTGCTTTTAACACAACCTCGAATGTGTCTAGAACACATACATTGTGCTTGAGGAGGCATAGAATTCCAATTTTTGAAATCTTTTATATGCATTCAAAACAATTGCAGGGAAATAGCCGTTACAGTCTGTTTTTGTAATTTTTAATCATTGCACAAAAAATGATCTTTCAATATATTTAAACTTTTGGCAGGAGAAAATACAAAATTCACTTCTTTATTCATATTGGACCCAAGAAATTCCCAATTTGCAGGATATTTTAGTTGTTTTTGTTTGACAGGATCTGGAATTGATCTATATTTTTCAGGATTGTTAAATGAATCTGTGGGCATGTAGTAATATGGTCAAAGTGTATCGTTTGATCTTTTTCATAGGAAATGGAATACAAGAATTTCAAAAGGCGCAGGGGGTTAGAAAATGAATCTGAATAGACGAACGATATTAGACGATGCCCCTAAACAAAAGTTTAGAAGACGTGATCAATTTGTCTGTCTGTGACAACTAGAGAATACTTCTTTCATAAACACAAAGTTCTATTATTAATAGAGATTAGATGAGATGAGATACTCCCTGGGGTTGGTAGAAGTCGGTTAGAGAGTATTATATGTTTATATTAAATTAGACAGACACCTAGGTAATATAAACTGGTAATAGTATATGATAAAATCCGAGTTGCTTAGAGTACAAATATTTCACTAGGAGTTTCCTACATAACTAAACAAACTCTAAAAATCCATGTAAATTTGTTTATAATTTGAGAGTATACATTTAATACAAGTAATGCAGTATAGAAAGTTTATAATTAAAAGATGTAAATCTGTTTACAACACTACGTAAACTTATTTATAACGTTGGAAATAAAATGGCTTACATTGCAAGGATATAAAACGCTTTATATTGCAGGGACCCAAAACCAATTACACTTCATGAATATCAACTATTTACATTTGAAGAACACAAACTTAAAATAGCATTATGCAAGAGCAAAATCTGCTTATTACAGGTCTTTCTTTAGGCATGAGCTGTTATCTAAATAATCAATTAGACATTAATTAACATATCCAGACCATAATAAACTCTTGATGTTAAGGCTAGCCTTCGATGTTGGCAGATTAAATTCTTATATGTCGCTTAATGGCCGTTGATAATTAAATCAATCAAGTGGATAATCGAGACTATGCTGTTTATATTAATGTTTTGAGTAATGATGACCAAGGCTATGTGAATATTTCAAACGCTTTTTTCTCGGCTAATGGTGGATCAGCAAATTATCTTTACACTATCTAGTTTTTAACTATTATAGTGAGAACTGCCATCTCTTTATCTTATCTCCCATAATGTATCTCCCATAGATTTCAAACTATTTACATAAGAAGGACATGAAAGTTTAATTGTCTACATTGATCCCCGTGGTTCACCACAGTAAGAGATTCAAACTTATTACAATTCATGGATATAAAACATTTTACAGACATCAAACATTTGAAGGACATCATTTGTTTACATTTGAAACTGTGTTCACAGTGAAAGAAGGAAACTTATTACAATAGATGTCAAACATTTTACGGACATTATTTGTTTACATTTGCAACTGTGATCACAGTGAAAAAAGGAAACTTATTACAATTCATGGATTGAAAACATTTGAAGGACATAAAAGTTAATCGTTCACATTTGAAACTGTGTTCGTGGTGAAAGAAGGAAATGTATTACAATAAATGCATGTTAAACATTTGAAATCGGTTCACCACAGTGAAAGAATGAAACTTGTTACAGTTCATGGATGTCAAACATTTGAATTACATAAAAAGTTAATTGTTGACCTTTGAAACCATAGTATATGGTGAAAAAACAAAAACTTTTTAGAATTCATGGTTATAAAACATTATTATTTCTGGATCACAATGAAAGGATATAACTTATAAACAATTCATGGATGTGTACAATTGTAGAGCATAAAACTTATTTGTTAACCTTTGAAACTGTGGTTCATGGTGAAAGAACAAAACTTATTACAATTCACGGATGTCAAATATTTGAATCTGTGGTTTAGGGTGAAAGAACCTAATGAGAAAAATTTGTAGTGCCATTTGGTGTTTGTTTATTAAAACACAAAACTTACTTCCAGAACCCTAAAGTTCGTAGACTTATATTTTTCAATCTTTCAAATTCGGCTTTCATAAAATATAATATTACAATTATTCATTTATTTCCCTAATACGAAGAACGTATATTTTTATTGAGTAGATACTTCAGTTTAAAATGGCAATGAATTTGTGTAAATTGGAACGATTTGTAAGCCATCAATAATCCTTTTGAGAGAGAGAAAGAGAGGGGGTGACATGATGTATTGTTTTCGGAATCACCAAAAACAGAGGTCCTGTGTAGACAGTGGCATGCATGTAAAAGAACTGGACATGGTTTGTTTTAATATCAATTATTCTTACTGCAAAAGAAAATTGAACTAGAATAAAAAAAATATATAACATTACCTAATAAATTATCAATCTTCCATTCTTCCATTCCATCTTTTATACAAAATGAGCGAACTTCATGCAATAAACTCTGTAAAATAAAATAAATGGGGTTAAACGGGCAATTAAGATAAACTAGGTAACTTCAGAATTATACATGTAGTAATCTTGTATGTAAGTATAGGATACAGGAAGGTGACCTTACTCCCTGTTACAGTACAGGGGGGTTGGGATGGCCTAGTGGTCTAGAGTGCCGCGCTTCGACCTCTAGCTGGCCGGTCACCTCTTGCTTGCGGCTGTGGTTTCGAGCCATGGTGTGAGCGTATGTGGCATGGAGATAGGGACGCCTTCTCAACCTCGTGGGTTTCCTCCGGGCACTCCGGTTTCCTCCCACTGCTAAAGACCCCTACGCACAAGCGAACTATTGAAATAAAATTAAACCATCTGTTAGTCCCGAAATGACCTAGTTTGTGTTGAGTGGACGTTAAACCCCATTTCTCTCTCTCTCTCTCTGTTACAGTACATGATGTACTTACAAACCAGTGATTGAAACAGCACTTTCTGACTCAATGACCGTAAGAGAGCAAGAAATGGAATTTAATCTTCCATTCAACACAAACTGGTCATTTTGGGACTAACACATTGTTTGATTTTATTTCAACAATTCGATTGCGCATGGGGGTCTTTAGTAGTGGGAGGAAACCGGAGAAAACCCACAACGTTTGACTGGCCAGTTGACTCAATGACAGCCCTTATGATGCAACCCCCGCACGCTAAGCCACTAACTATTCGCCCATCCACCGCCTTGACTCAATGATAGACCTTACGATCTAAACTTGAACCACAAACGTTAGATCACTAAAAATGAAGAAATAAGAGAATTAATAAATAATAAAAATGCCATCAATAATAATGTCCTACCTTAAGTTCATCCACCTCATTCCTCAAGTTATCGACAGTTTTATCAAGTTTCTTTTTCCGACTGTAAAGAAGTCGAAGTTTGACATGTTCATGATCTATCACAGCTACAACTAAACCTAAAATTATAAATATAATACTTCTCAATCTTACAATTCATACAAAACATTGGTAAATATCAGGTTCCGAGTTCACAAAAAAGCATTCACAGACTTTAGTTGGAATTTACTCAAAACTATTCGCCTTATTTTAACTAAAATAAGACTTTTATATATAAAATTTTGTTGTTTTAATGTACTATCTACACCAAAAAGAAACTGTGTGCAAGATTTTGTGTTTCTGGATGAAAGATATGTCTCATAAACAGTGATTGAAAGTGAAATAGATTCTTAACTTACGTCAGAGAATACTTTGTGAACTCGGGGCCTGGTCTGAACACAAATAATATTGCTTTAAAAGTCATTTTATAAACAGTTTTAAGATTCATTATTTTCAATAAAATTTTAGACATCTTTTTTAAAAGTATATAAAAATAATGCAAAATTTCATGAAAGTAATTCTGAAAGTAGCTCAGACAGAGATTATTTAATATCATTTGGAAATCATGAAATGTGTCAGGTGGGTGCATTATTAAATTGAAGAGGTGTCAAGCATCATTTCTTTCTTAGTCTATATATATTTTTTAATTTGATGAAACAGCTCCCACCCTATCCTTATAAAAATGTAGAAGAATATTTGTATATATCAAGATTTAAAGAGTCAGAAATATCTTATTTAGATGGGTCCACTCAAGGTTTCTTCTTTTCTTATGTCTCTTTACTGTTTAAATATAATATGTAACAAATTTGCACTTTTTAGTTCATCTGCTATTGATTAATTCTGGAAAAAATAGTAGGAAAAAAACAAAAAATTGTCTGCATTGCTTTGCTCGACAACAACCTCAAAATTCCTGAATAGGCCCACGTTATCTATTATTGAACTATTAAAGCAAGAATGAGCAGCTCTTAAACTTACATAATAAATGTACATCTTTAAATCAACTATTTTCAATGATTGAAATGATACTTACTATTGACTACCCGTATAACTCTCCACGGCAAGAGAAAAGCAAGTATAAAAACTGGATCACTAATGGCAGAATTTGATAATCCCTTGAGGAATATCAGATCTACTATAAATGAGAGTAAAATAATCACAGCATCAAAAACCTGAAAAATATCAATACAAACATTAGAAATACCCTTATGTTGGTAGATTATAGATTATAGATCTTATCCATGTCTCTCACCCACCCCTCACAAATCCTTCCATCAAAGCTCAACACTTCCCCTTATTTCCATATTTAATGTTCCAAGTGTTTTTCTCTTATTATTATGGGAGCCACAGTGGCTAAGTGGTTAAGACGCTGGCTCGCTAGCCTGGAGGTCCCATGTTTGATCCCTGCATTGGCGAGAAAGTTTGTTGGAATATTCCGCATGGTTTCCCCTTGTCAGTGCAGCAGGCCGCAAGGACAGCTGTCTAGCTGTTCAGAGGAGATGAAAAACCGAGGTCCCATGTAAATATTAACAGCCACGTAAAAGACCTCTTGGCAACTGGAAGTCAATGTAAGAGAATGCCATAGTGCCTCTGCCCTGGCAATATCTTCCCTCATAGCACACTGCATGGCATAAGCCCGTGTTCATTAGTATATTATTATCCACGCTACTGAAAGCGCTTACGATTAGTTCAATATTCCTTAGAGTTCATATATAGGCTTCTTCGTCTTATGACCTTAAACACTGTGTATAAATTTAAAGTCAATCGGATATTAACTTTGGCTTTTAGAGCGTCCACTATAGTTTTATAGTTGTAGTTGAAATAAAATGGGGTTTGATATCCTACAGTTCTGCACCACCAGTGCTAATGAAGACGAGATTGGTCTTGATCATTGCCACATTTAGCAAAATGGGCAATAAGTTAGCATAATATTTTGTCTGGTTTACTGTACCATAATGCTTCATGTAAAATCAATTTTAAAATAACTTTCTTTTCTTTCTTTTTACTACAATTCTAACAGTGCTATATATCTTGTATTTGTTTACACTTCTAGTGCTAATGCCTCTTTAAACTAGTATAAAAAATCCCCAACTCCACCAGTGTAGGGATTTCAAAATTTTCTTGTCAGACTTTTTTACCAAAAACAATGGGATATTTAAGCGGGTGGGTACAGACCACAATTATAAATCATTTGTCAAAGAAATATTGAAATTCGTACATAATAAAATAATAACTGCACCTCATTATTTTTTCATATTCAATTCCTGTACGGCACTCAAAAATATGTCAGTTATACTCCTACAAAATTACGTGTTGTTGTAATACGATAGAATGAAAGCGTGGGACCTGTAATATTCCTCTGAAATTACCATATTTTTCGGGGTATAAATCGATATTTGTTTCAGTAGACCCCGCACCATCTTTTAAATATATATTTATCTATTATTCCAGTGGCTGAAATCTTCAATTGCAAGAATAACAGGATTTAAAACCCTCGATTGATTATTAAACAATCCCATCAGACTAAATCTGAAATCCTAATTCATTCAAATTCACGTTAAACAGACCGTTTTTAGCTATCGACCAAAAAAATACTTTTTTTCCGTAGCCCCATGTAAGTTTAGATACAATTAAACTTGATGTATAATGAACTTTCTTAAATATAAGGTTTGATAACCAATCAGTGAAAAATGTCCCGGTTGTGTTTTCTTCTTTTATGTAATAAAAGAAGTCTATTCAAGATGAAATGAACGTCCTACTTATCTGCACTGACTGGCCTAATGAAGATGTAGGCATATGGAATAATGTGCTGTGAGTGAAATTTTATGCCCAACAGCTGCGGCACTATGGCCTACTCTTATTTCAAATTCAAACAGTGAAGGGGTCAATGGGAAACTGCAATGGAAAATCCAGCTGAATTGTTGGTCAGCAGGCTAGCATCTTAATCAATGAATCACTACAGAGAGAGAGAAATGGAGTTTAACGTCCACTCGACACAAACTAGGTCATTTCGGGACTAACATATGGTTTAATTTTATTTCAATAATTCGCTTGCGCGTAGGGGTCTTTAGCAATGGGAGGAAACCGGAGTGCCTGGATCGAGAATTTGTTTATTATCACAACATGGTAGCAATAAAAATCAAGACTATGCTATTCTTATCAAAACTTTCAAATTTCACTACGAATGATGTAATTTGACTGAAATTTACAATATATTCTTCTTCATGATCTATTTTTAAACTATTATAGCAAGATCCGTCGACTTTATTTCTAAATCTTACAAATAATGCAGCTTTAAATAAAAAAAGCAATAGGTTACACAACTTTGAATCGATATTCAATTTAGTTTATTCACGAAAAACCTATGCTCTCACTCTCTTTGCCTTAGTTCAACTCGGTTACGGATAATTTGGTTATTATAAATCAAGTTACACTGAAAAACACATCAAATTGTTTTTACTAGATATGGCAAGAAGTCAAATTCTATTGTTTTTTTTAGTAATTTATGTATAGAATAGGAATTTAACTTATCAGCTGCCTAGACATCCCCTCATTACTTTCTTTGATCAGGTTCAATGTTCCTAGAAATTTAAATACATGTTTGGGAAAGCGTTTAATTTGGGGATTCAAGAATTTTCTTTGAAGATTGTGGGTTTGGATAGTCGAACAGTATCATAAGGTCTGTCATTAGGTCAACTGGCATGGGTTTGATTCTCCAGTTGTATGTGACAAGGAGTAGGGTCGCTTGTTCAACCTTGTGGGTTTTCTGGTTTCCTCCCACTGATAAAGACCCCTATGCGCAAGCGAATTATTGCAATCTAATAGAATCATATATAATTATGTTAGTCCAAAAATTACCTAGTTTGTGGCCAGTGGAGGCTCTCTCTCTCTCTCTCTCTCTCTCTCTCTCTCTCTCTCTTCCTCTCATGGCTAACATTAAAACGGAATTGGGTGATCAAATCGTTAAACATGTGCACTTTAGATCATGAGGTCTGTCAATGAGTCAAGTGTTTGTTTAAATTAAGTTAAAGTATTGGACAAGGAGTAGGGTTGGGTTGTTTGTTCAACTTAAAGGGTTTTTCCAGGTCATCTAAAATTAAATTTAAATAAAACAGAACTGTTCGTATTTGGAGCCAAATAAGCAAAAAAAATGTAAAAGTTAAGTTAAAGGAATAATTTCAGGAACCAATAAAGCTCAAAATATTAGTGCTATATTAGACTCAAACCAATCGTTTAAAGATCACATACAAAGTATTTGCTTCAACTAGTCCTGTATTGACCTAGTTTGTGTTGAATAGATGTTAATCCCCATTCTTCAATCTCTACAATACACCTTTTAAAATGGCAATATGTATTGTGTTCTCCCATTGAACGTAACTAGATTCGTTCCGATTTAATTAGCTTTGTTATACTTATTAAATCTATTTTTTTTTTATGAATCTCAGAATTTGCGTACACAATAATTGTCTGTGGAATCAGGAACAATTTAGTGTTCTATAATTCAATGTAATTGAATCTAATTGATACACTTTTCCTTCCTATTTTTCTGCTTCTGTTCATTGTTTTACTACTCTGCACAACATAAATATGCTCATTCGTTTGCAACGCTGTTCTTTATCTAAAGTGGTGGGCACACTAGCTGTATGATTTGCAGAATGGAATCAATCGGCGCCAAATTTTATTTGGTTGAATAGGTGGACACACTAGCCGAATGCTGCGCCCGATTCACCAGTCGATTACATCATCTCCCCTGTCACATGATTAAAACATGGCAGTGTCTATGTCTTCAAACAATCACGTGACTTCTCGATATAAGTGGCGATTGGCTGATGTATTCTACATTCGGCCGAATGCTTCGGTGAAGCAGACACACCAGGCGAATATAATTCGGCCAATTAAATATTCAGCCGAATATATCAAACCCGTTTGATTACCAATTTGGACGAATAACAGTGGACATACTAGGCAAATTTTTATGCTGATTGATTGGGCCCATAAATGTTTAAATTGGAAATTTCATATTGTCAACTCATTATTCTATGATCATGGGCAATATTTGATAGGCATAAATTTCCCTGTCACCGAAAATAATAAACCAATTACTTGAATTAACTCTCTTGTTTTCCCATTCCCCTCCATGCAATGGTGATCTTCAAACTTTTGAATTTGAAGTTTAAAATGATATTTTTGCCAATTTCTCAACTGGCAATAGTGAATTATAGGATTAATTGGATTATTCTTTAACAAGGTAGGACTGTTTATAGATACAATCTACTTTAGGGCTTTTTTAAATATATTTTAAAAATATAACTTAAAAATATGAAATTGCCGTTTTAAAAAAAACAGGCCTAGAATATCTGATTATATCCCAAAATGCACTTAAGGTCAAAAAATGATCGCTGTCTTACATCTCCAAGATAAAGACTTAAACCTATTGGGTTTCAACGATTTGCCTGCATTGTACCCAAACTATGGAACTCTTTACCTAGGAATCTTAAAACTTCACAATGTTTGGAAACTTTCCAATCAAAACTAAAACCTCATCTACTTGAATCATATTAAAAAGATTGAACTATAAAACTATAGATATAAAGACACCTACACTATGAGCATACTGTTGGGATCGAATACGCACATACATTACTTTTATTATTATTATTGATTCAACTTTATTCTCTATGATACAGTCTCCTAACAAAAAACTTTCTTCTCACTGGCCATCATGTCTGTTTGAGTTCCAATTCTTGTGAATGGAATTTATTTACATAAATTGATATTCACTCTCTTTAAGCTTCCAGACTTCAATTCTTTTTCTCTTTCGTCAGGTCACAGTTTTTGATTTATTGTCTGTTGTCGTGTTGGATGTGTGATCAGCCAAACAGGTATGGAAATAGATCTGACCTTTTCTAATGATCGAATGTGCTGTGCACTTAGCCAGGATAAAACTGTCTTATTACAACAAGCTTCTCAGTACAACCTATAGCATAGAATGACACAAATAATACGATTGGCTGTGGCTGTATTATTTGTCTCATTCTATGCTATTGGCTGTATCATTTGTTATAATAGTTAAACATAAAACAAAAAGTATGATGACACAGATTTACGATCAATATTACGTCACGAAAACTTGAGCACCCAATCATATTGCATTAAAGCCTAACTATAAACGACCTTGATGTCTGTTTAAAATTAAAATTTGGCACTGAAAGTGAGAGAGAGAAATGGGGTTTAACGACCACTCAACATAAACTAAGTAATTTCAGAACTAACATAAGGTTTAATTTTATTTCAATAATTTCCTTGTGCATTGGGGTCTTTAGCAGTGGGAGGAAACCGGAGTACCCAGAAAAAACCCACGAGGTTGGACAGGCAACCCTACACCTTGCCACGTACAACCAGAGATTCAAAACCATGCCAACTGACTCAATGGCAGGCTGTATGATACAGCGCGCACACAAACCATTCGGCCACCCAACCTCCAGGCACTGAAAGTAACAGAATATGGATTAGCAATTGGGTTTGCCCATCTAGGACCACAATGCTTTACACCAAATTTGAACAGAATTTGTAGAATAATTTAACCTCTATCTTGATCACAAGCCAATTGGTGATGGACGGACCAATGGACAGGGTGACAACATTATGGTTGATACGGTCACAAATGTAGGTGAATGGAAATAGACTTTAGCATCCTACTTTTCTGCACATACATTGTTCTATTGCATACTCTTGTTTTGAGGGGGGTTGGGATGGCCTAGTGGTCTAGAGTGCCGCGCTTCGAACTCTAGCGGGCCGGTCACCTCTGGCTTGCGGCTGTGGTTTCGAGGCTTGGTGTGAGCGCATGTGGCATGGAGATAGGGGCGCCTTCTCAACCTCGTGGGTTTTCTCCGGGCACTCCGGTTTCCTCCCACTGCTAAAGACCCCTATGCGCAAGCGAATTATTGAAATAAAATTAAAACCATATGTTAGTCCCGAAATAACATAGTTTGTGTTGAGTGGACGTTAAACCCCATTTCTCTCTCTCTCTCTCCCTTTTTTCGATTTTCAACTGTCGGGATCATCAACATGATACACAGTTTGACCTAAATCAAATAAAACCCGATACTGACAAGCCTCTTAAACTACACAAAGATTACAAGAAATGAACATCAAACACATATTATCAGATCAATTGTCAGCTGACACAAACAAGATCAATTCAGGATCAACATATGGTTCAATTTTATTTCAATAGTTTCGCTTGCGCGTAGGGGTCTTTATAGCAGTGGGAGGAAACCGGTGAACTCACGAGAAAATCCACAAGGTTGGATAGCCGATCCGAATCCTTGTCACATTCCACTGGGAAATTGAAACCACGCCCGTTGACTCAATAACAGACCTTATGAAACAACGTGCATGCGCTAACCATTCGGCCATATATATATAATCCCCTCCAGCTGTAAGCATCAAGTACGCTGTTCAGTCATGAGAAATAACATATTTGGTTGTCAATTGTAATTTGGTATGGAACATTAGCTACACATTATGTAAAATAAAATGAATAATGCTTCATTGATTCCATTTCATTAGATTCTGGGAACAATGATCCATTATGTTGTCTAGTCTATTTGTGATGTGACTAGTTTTTTGAAATGACTATACTTGTCAGTGATACAGCGTCTTACTCACTTAGCCACTGTAGCTCCTCCATTGGTTCGAATCAAAACTAAACACCGCTGAATTGAATTGAACTGGATTCAATTGGGGTTTAACATCCTACTTTAATGCACATACCGAGCTAATGCCATGTGTTTACATCTAGGCTACACTTGATCAAATTGCAACTCTCAAGGGGTCATTTACATGCGCAATGATATAATTTTTTTCCCATCCAAATGACAAGACACTGTTTCTTGTCAGGTCCTTTGTCCTGCAATATTGACAAGGGCAAATACACTGTTGTCCAGTTTCATTCCTACGATAATAAACAATAAATTTACATTTTCCAACGCTTTTAACTGCACTCAGAATAAAGTGATTTTAATGAAATTTCAATTATATTATGTTTTTCTGAACCATCATTGCAAGAACGTCCAGTTCTTTATCTACATGTATATCTTATATAATGCATCTTTAAATTACGGATTAACATACCCCTGTCCCTTTAAACCATGATATAATTATACGATGATATAACTAGATTTATAGTAATCTGGTTGGAAGGATAATTCATCAATAACAACAATTTAATAAGTCTGGATGTTGTGGGTGGACAATCAATACCAGACAAATTACAATCAAAATGGTCGGTGGTATACAGATAGAGAGAGAAATAGGGTTTAACATCCAATCCACATGAACTAGGTCATTTGGGGACTAACATATGGTTCAATTTTATTTCAATAATTCGCTTGTGCTTAGGGGTCTTTAATAGTTGTAAGAAATTGGTGGACCCAGAGAAAAACCATGCGGTTGGACAGACGGCCCTACTCCTTGTCGAGAGAGAAATAGGGTTTAACATCCGCTAAACACAAACAAGTCATTTGGGGACTAACGTACATTTAGATTTTATTTAAATAATTTGCTTGTTTGTGGGAGTAAGGGAAACCCGAGGACCTGGAGAAAACCTGCAATGTTGGTCAGGTGACTATACAACTTGTAATGTGCCAGCTGGGAATCACCATACTGCTTAACTCAGTGACAGACTTTGGTTATGTAGTTTGGATGGGATGAAAATACAAGATCCGGTGCACAAGTTGGAATTCTGAAAGAAGCAGGCAGGCAAAATTCTCTTGGCAATTCACATATATGTATATTTTGTTTCCATTTTTTATACTTTCGATGGCCTACACTACATGAAGATCTGACCAATTGTACTGGAAGGTTGTGTCAGGGGTCGTACGGGCGGCCTTTGACCCTATGACGTCAGACATTGATTAATCAATCAGTGGTAAGGTTTCTGATTTAAACAATATTTTATTAATCGTAAAGTACAATATGTAAATATACAAAGAATACAAGGATACGATACCACAGGGGCGGATCTAGGAATTTAGAAAAGGGGGGGCGCCGCAAAATGAGGGCACTGACCGCGGAGACAGGGAACGCTGCTGAGAGGAGGGTGGGGCCCCAAGAAAATTATCCGTCATTTCCTTGCCTCTCTAGCCAATTCAAGAGCTATTTGGCTGATATTTTCGTCTAAATCGTAGAAAAAGAGCCTCAAAATTCGAGCAAAAAAGTTAGTTGAAAGGCACTTTCAGTAGTAAAAAAAGGGTACTGTCGAAAATTAGGGGGGGTGCACGCCCCTTGTGCCCCCCATTGAATCCGCCTCTGCGATAACAAACACCACTTTAAAGTTTCTAGTGGTTTACCCCAAAGTTCTGGGCACCTCGGTACCAAAAACGTGCCATAACAGACCATTTCATTGGCCAATCCCTCACATATTCCAGAACGCGGGTTAAGACAAGTAAAATGAAATTTGAGCCATAAAAAAGGAAACGAAATATAGATCTGTATTTTAATCAGATTGGGATAACTGCCATATCTTAGATTCTTAAAGAGAATGAGAGAGAGAAATGGGGTTTAACGTTCACTCGACACAAACTAGGTCATTTCGGGACTAACATATGGTTTAATTTTATTTCAATAATTCGCTTGCACGTAGGGGTTTTAGCAGTGGGAGGAAACCTGAGTGCCCGGAGGAAACCCACGAGGTTGAGAAGGCGCCCCTATCTCCATGCTACATACGCTCACACCAGGGATTGAAACCACAGACGCAAGCCAGAGGTGACCGGCCAGCTAGAGGTCGAAGCGCGGCACTCTAGACCACTAGGCCATCCCCCCCCCCCCCTAGATACTTGAAGACTTTAAAACCCGTTTTTTGATCGAAATGAAGTCATTTGGGCACTGACCCCATTTCTTTATCTCTCTGATTTATATTGTTAGATATATAATGATGTTAATTTAAATAATATACTCATTATATCTATATATATATATATACTTTTTATTTTCTAATCAAACAGTAGGTCTATTACCAAATTGGCATAATATTGAGTAACCCTTGTCTTCTCATTACCTTCATTTCAAATTCCCAGAAATAAAGTGAATCGGCTATAATATGACATATTAAATTGACATTATTGAAAAGATTGCCTACTATAATGCACCAGACATGTTCTAGATCTGCACTAAGCGACGAACTCAATCTGATTGAAACACAGATCCTATTTCACTTGGTTTTAATATTTCAAAATTTTGTTTTATTTGTCTTTACTACACTAGGATCTGGAAGAGTTGTTGTATGACTGGCGTTCTTGTTGATGAGAAGGATTAGCCAATGAAACAGTCTATTACTGTAATAGTTCAAAATTTTGTTTTATTTGTCTTTACTACACTAGGATCTGGAAGAGTTGTCATATGACTGGCGTTCTTGTTGATGAGAAGGATTAGCCAATGAAACGGTCTATTACTGTAATAGTTCAAAATTTTGTTTTATTTGTCTTTACTACACTAGGATCTGGAAGAGTTGTTATATGACTGGCGTTCTTGTTGATGAGAAGGATTAGCCAATGAAACGGTTTATTACTGTAAGTTTTTGACTTGAGGTACACTGAACAGTGGGTAAGCCACTAGAAACATCAATGCTAATTGGTTTATCAAATGTCTGACAACAGGTCAGATCTTCATGTAGTCGTGACTATCAAAAAAAAAACAAACGCAACCAAATACAGATATGTATTTTCATCAGCTTGTTGTACTGGTATTTACAAATTCATGATCAATGAAATTTAATAGATCCTTGACGCTCGCCATCCTCGGTTACCCAGTGTACTCATTTTGATCTACTCCACTATACCCTACTCGACAAGGAGTAGGGTTAATCCATAGGGTTTCCACGATTTCAAACTATTTGAATGTTGTTAGAGTGTTCTAACCAATCAAAAAACAGTTTACAAACCAGTCCTACATAGACTCTTATTCATCATTTTTTACGTCATAGAACTACATTGTTTACAAACAATATGGCGGCTTGTTTGATCGATTATGAGAAAGTTTGTAAAAGATTTAATATAAAAGAATTGAAATGCACACAAAAAGATGGCAGTGAAAGTTCTGTCATGAAATTCTTAAATGACACTGATTTTTCTACTTAGCGGTAGGTATTTTTCCCAATGACATATTTGCAAAGTGTGCAAGAACGCACTGAGGTCACCATGTGGGGAATTCTTTGTTGAGAGTTATTCTTCCCTTCACCTATTGCCTTTCCAAGAAACGCTTTATGAAATTGGACGATAAAAAATATCACAATCCGCCAGGGCAGATAATTTGAAATCGTGGAAACCCTATGGATAAACCCAGGGTATAGTGGAGTAGAACGGAATGCGTACACTGGGTAACCAAGGATGGTCACTCACTAGCCTGACTGATTCCAACTTAGGAGATTATATAGCAATTGATTTTGATTTTGCAATATGAAAACACCATTACCATTAGTAAGGTTGAATGGTCGAATGGTTAGCACGTGCGTGCTGTATCATAAGGTCTGTCATTGAGTTAACTGGCGTGGTTTCAATTCCCTGGTTGTATGTGACAAGAAGTAAGGTCACCTGTCCTACCTCGTGGATTTTCTTCCTACCTTGTGGATTTTCACTGGGTCCTCTGTTAAGTACCCCTTCGCGAAGTAAATAATTAAACCTTAAGTAAGTCCCAAAATGACCTAGTTTGTTTCTAGTGGATGTTAAGCCCCATTTCTCTCTGGCCACTTCCATTAACTAGAGGTGTCCAAGCTCACACTCTATGTACAAACCTCTCCTCATTCAACAATTATATAAAGTAGCGTTATATTATTATACTCCAACCATTAGCCATAAATCATCACCTATCTTATAGAGAACGTCCACTCATATGTCTACACCATTATACATCAATGTGTTTACAAGATTTCAAGATAAGTGCCTGCAACACTTCTTCAATTATTCAAAAGAAACTAGTATAAGTGAATACAGGGTCGGTCATCAAGCAAACAAATTTCATCCAACTAGTGATTTACGTCTGATCTACTTTAGCAGGAGTTTTGTTAATGTCTAGACTAAAAGTATTATGTTTGTACAACATTTTTAATGGTTAAAGTACATAAAAAATGAAATGGGGTTTAACGTCCTACTGTTCTGCTGCGAACTAGGCAAATGAAGATGTACATAAGCCATACAGTGTTCTTTGAGGGAAATTTGGCCCAGACAGTCGCACCTACAGCCTACTCTTAAATCGAATTCCAGCTGTCAAGGGATCTTTGATGTGCACACCTATGTGTACACAGGACCTCAGTTTTTCATCCCATCCGAATGACTAAGACAGCTGTTCTTGTTGGGTTTCCGTCCTGCACAAGGGTGGAACCACGCATGAAAATCTGGATGAACAACCCACCTCCAGGCTAGCGAGCCAGTGTTTTACCCACTTAGCCCCGTTCAGACGCTTAAGTTAAACTGGTTTAAAAACCTCTGGGATTATCAAACCAATTTAACTTTGTCGTCTGACACAAAGGTGGGGCAAATAAATCAGTTTAAAAACCCCAGCTCGCGACCTGTCTGGTTCATCTTGGTCATCTGAACAAGTTGGCTTAACCCTTAGAACCCGAAATGCCGCAAAACCGGCTCGACGTTGTATGGCATATACCCGAAATGTCGGTTTTGCGGCTTTGGGCGTGTCAAGCTCGAATTACGTTGACGTCATAATTAATATGACGTCCTGTAAATCCAGGGAGGGACGTGCAACACCCCATGTATAGTCAGTGTTCAAAGGGTTAAATAACCTGGTTACAGCTTTCTTTGGAGATGCGCAGTACACCTACGCAGTAAGTTACATTTCTGTCGAAAGCGTGTGAGAATCATCTTAAAGAATATGAAGCTGCCCATGTGTAATTTACTCTTGAAGAGGTCAAAATAGTTAAACTGGTTTGGCTTATGGTACGTCACCATAGGTGTGAATGCAACAAGACCCTATTTTAAAAACCCCGCTACCCATGCGTTGTTAACTCTATCATCCGACAGAAGAGGTCAGAATAGTAAAATAGTAAATGTGAACGCAACACTATCCTGTCTTAAAACCCCCAGTGATTTTGAACTGTTTAAAAAGTGTCTGAAGTTCAGACTCTGAACTGTGAAGTGTATAGTAAACTACAGTCCCTATGGGTGTCATGCATAAGGCAGGACAGGTTAATCCTTCTAGAACAATTAATAATAATTCTCATCTGAATTTACCTAGATAAATTTGTATGAAGTTTTTGCATATCAACTATGTCAGGAAGGTTAGTGGGTGGGTTTGGTGAATGGTCTAACATACATGTAAGGTCCGTCAAATGGCGTGGTAATCTGATTAAAGGAGCTAAGTCTTTAACTCAATATCATCCAAAATCTTCAACATTGAAAACACGAATTATTTGTCAATTTAAATCAAAATTAATGCTGTGATCTAACCGGAAAAAGATGGGCTTCTGATATCAAATATTTAAGACAAAATGAATATTTTACCATTGGTACACGAATTGTGTACCATAATGCGTTTCAGCCCCAGTTCTAGCAAGAGACTCGAGGAACCTAGAAACATTGTACCAAATCAAACGGCGTATGTAGACTGGAATAACTAGACGCTAAAAAAATGCCTTAAGTTGACACTGCTGGTTTATTTCGCCGAACATAACTGATTTGAAATTAGAGTAAAAACGGAAACCATTGAATGCAAATCAGTTTATATACACTCATATTACCTTATTATTTGCGTTGTGACACACTTGAGTCAATTTCTAGGTCCCAAATGTTAGCGATTTAGCTCCTTAAAAACACAGATCCTATTTATTATTTATTTTATTATTCAAAATTTTATTTTACTTGTCTTCACAACAGTATAAGGATTTGAAAAAGTTGTTATATAAGCATTCTTGTTGATGTGACGGATCAGCCAATGAAACGATCGTTATGGCGAGTTCTTGGTTAATCAACTGTCTAATGTCATAGGGTCAAAAGCTGCTCATGACCCCTACCCCTGACACGACTGAGAGACATGGTTTCCTTGCACTGCTAAAGACCATTCGACACAAGCGAATTACTGAAATGCAATGGAACCATATAGTTATGGTAGTCCCAAAATGATCTAGTTTGTGTCATCTGGACGTTGGAACCCTTTTTCTCTCTCAGGTTTCCAATAATGTCCATTGTCCCTTGAAGTATTAAATACTTTATATGTATAAGTTCTCATTGCCATGAATGGTTTTATTACTATACAACTAATAAAATAGAAGCAATTTCATTCCAGAAAACTTTCTATTCAATTCTCTAAAGAGAGGACACTTACCTCAATTTTTCTTTTTACAAAATGAGATCCAGCACACAAAATCTTTAAGGAAACCTGAAAATATAATCATTGTAGAATATATATAACAAGAAATATCAATATCTTTATTTGTATACCATGGAAACACATTCAATACAATAAATCCAAGAAATCTTTAATTAAAGGGGCATTATGGGAGATAAAAAAGCTGGCTGTTCTAGCTATAATAGTCATAAACTAGGTAATACAAAAATTCAGTCCAATCGCTCCACTCTGAACCAAGATATTATAGTAATTCAATAATAGGCATAGCCTCGATCATGACAACTCAAGTCGGTACGATAAAAAACAGTCTTGATTATATATTTTGGTTAAATCATCCATTAGAAATGTATTCAAATCCAGTAATTATTGCAGGCAAGTGATGCCATGGAGAGTTGATTATGGCCTGGATAAGTTAATTAATGTCAAACAAAATTATAATTTAGATAAGATTTCTGGCCTAAAGAAAGACCTGTAACAGGCAGATTTAGCTCTAGCATAATATATCTTTAACAAAATTCACAATATAGGTTGATATTGTGAACAGTTTATCAGCTACGGTCCATAAACCTGGGACGTCTGGTTAATGAGCTGGTGCCTTATAATTACTCACTGAGCAATGGCGGCTCCTGCAAATGTCAACAGAAGAAACAATTCATAACTGCAATAAAGGATTATGCTTACAGCACTGGTGGCCATGAACCCACACGCAAAACACAATGTTCACAAGGTGGACTATTTTCTTTAACATTAACTTTGACAGTTAAACGACCCAACATGATTGAATACTAGTCTTAACGTCTGCACAGTTATGGGAATCCTAATTAAATCCCAAAATAGAGATTTTTTTCCCCCGTCTTGTGTCGGCCATAAAGGTTATGTGACAGTGTTTGTGACAGCTAGTGGGGTTAATATGACGAACAGTGAGAGGTGACGTTAATGTATTGTGCTCGTTAAACGGAAGTTAATTTGAAGAGAGCTATATCCCTCGGTGAAGTAATTTCCTGCTGCATTCATACAACTATAATCCCCTCTTCCCTACTTTTTTCTAATTTCCCTTTTCAACTCTGTATGTGAAGAGAGTGGATCTACTCTGCTTTCATGTGTAGGAACTATCACGTGGCATCAGGAACAAAATTATTTACGATAGTCACTCAAGTATTCTCCAATAAATATTTCAAGACTTTTAATCAAAATAAAAAGCTTTTGCCACACTTGTACTAAATCCTATGTAGGCCTACTTTAAGACAATATCTTTATATCTATTATCTATTTTTGGAGGTGCGCTTTAAATCATATTCATAAAATCTGTCACTCATTCCCTATTTCTATGCATCACTCTGCAGAGTGTAGGATTTCGTTGGCTGATCAACTTTGGGTATGTTTCCGGGTTCTTCAGTTTCCACTGCTTAATACCCCAATGCCCAAGTGAATTAGTAAAATATGTTAGTTTAAGCCAAATTATTTAGACTTCTGTAGATTCATTTCCATTTTAAATATTGAACTAAGGCCACATTAATTTAATTTTTTGTTTTTCGTGAACATCTGTCAAATTTTTTCTTCTTGTATCTTTATGGAAAAGTAGGGGTTGGATGGCCAAATAGCATGTACTGTATCATGAGGTAGGTCATTGAGTTAACTGGCATGGTTTCGATTCCCCGCCTGTACGTGACAAGGAATATTGTCGCCTGTTCAACCTCATGGGTTTTCTCCAGTTTCCTCCAACTGCTAAAAACCCATATGTGCAAAGCGAATTATTGAAAAAAAATTGAACCATGGTGGATGTTAAACCTCATTTCTCTCGCTTTCTGGAAAAGACCTATTTAAAAACCAAAGTACTTAGTTGTGCTATATTAAAGCTTTTAGTTCCAAATCTTTAAGTATTGAAATTCTAAACAAAACATCTTTCATGTGATTCAAGTAGCTATTGATTTAACACGAGCCTCGAAGAACAGAAAATTAAATGGGTGTGGCCTAAGTGGATGGGACAAGCTTGACGATTGTCTTCCAAAAATTTTGACCGGCATACAGTAGCAAAAACACGTTTCAAAAGTTTCCTACTTGCAGCTCAGAAATGTAGGAGACAAAATAATTTGTTTAATTGGATATAAGAACTACTTAGAGTGTAAATTTATATGTTGAGTTGATTTCAATTCCAGTCGATCGGTTTCGGCTGTGTCAGAGTAAACTCGACTAGATTCTTCTCGTGATTTAGAAACATAAACAAAAACATTCATTCACAACTTTATTCACATGGTTTCTCAGCTGTGAAGCTTCCATTCATCATTCAATCCCCACCGGAAGACATTTCTACTCTTTTCTCCATATAGAATATTTTCTGGTTTAGGTTTATTAGAGGAAGAAGGACATGTCCCGTCTGACTAGTTTTCTCAAAATTGTTAATGGTTTCTCTGATCCAATTCTGAGATTCGCCACAACATTTGTAGACATGCATTAATTATTGCCCCCGTAATGGATTATATCAATTTAAAACAAACTGGTTTCTGTCTAAAATAGTTATTGTTGTGTTTTCGTAAATAAATGTGGTTAGCATAAATATTATTGTCGATGTCTAGGTCAAATGCTATTTTATTATTTGTAATACTGTTTTTAATTATAAATCCATATTTTAATTTTAATCATTACAATATTAGTAAGTGTGGACTGCACAACACACAATCAACTACACAAGACAAACCTATGGGCAGGATACAATATACACACCATACAAACAATATACACACATATCAGATGAAGTAAATGTTTAAGGATTCAATTATAATTGGCCATTATTGGAGACTAATCAATTAATCAGTTAATTTAGTCGTAGCTTATGACAGGCCAGTATATCTGCGTTTATTGGGTTCATAATAGTATGCTCGACAGCTAGAAACTGCCTGCAACTACTTCTTCTTACATCATCTCAAACCACCCGAGAAGTATGTAAATAGCTTAGAGGTGTTTTAAAGGGTAGTTATTTCTTCTCCCACAACAGAGTAAACCCTTGAAGGCTTGGTTTTTTCAGGTCCTTTATAATTTGTAATAGTATATAACGATTCAACATGCTTCCTCATTTGAGTGGGGAGCTCTTTTAGTGTGCAGTGACATTTTTCAAGTTAACTAACATGATTTTGCCCGGACAGCGGCACTACGACCTTCTCTTATATCAAAATCCAACTGTCAATGGATCCTTGTTTAAACAGGGCCTCTGTTCTTTGTCCCATCTGAATGACTAGACAGCTATCCTGCATCACTGACAAGGGGAAATACACAGCAAAATATTCTGATGAACTTTCTCGTCCAACACCAGGATCAAACCCGTAACCTCCAGGCTAGCTAGCCAACATCTTATCCACATAGCCACCATGGCTTTATGATCGATGTATAGGTCATATGTTATTTTATTATTTTTCAATTCTGTTTAAATTTCAAAATCTATATTTTAAATTTCATTAACGCTTGGTTAGTCATTAGACAGCAATTAACCTGTCAGTCAAATTATGACAGACTGGCAACTGAAGTAGTTGATCTGTTAAGTCTCTTTTAACTATTGTTTTAAATGCTTTAAATCTTAATCCTTTGATAATTATATGTTTATTTCAACACTTTCTAATAACTGATTTGTATAAATAGACAAATGTATGCTAGATTATCATTAGTTGGAGAGACCAGCTTAGGGAACATACTAGTTGGAGGCCCAATATATTTACTAAATTATAACTTGTTAAATTGTTGCTGTTAATTATTTGCTGCTGAAAATAAAGTGTTGAAGATCCATTAAAGGAATCTGTAGTCATTTCTGATACTTAAAGAACACACGTCGACGAGCAACATTCCCTGAAAGTCGAACGGTGTTAGCTCCCCCAAATCTTTCCATTATTAATGTTTATATCAATACCTTCTACATCAAGAAATTTGATATAAAATGACACATGTATGTTATAAACCATTTGTTAGTCTCAGAAATGAAATGGGGCTTAACGTCCTACTTTTCTGCACCAACTGGGCTCATGAAAACGGGCATACCATATATATGAGCTACAAAGGAAGATTTTGTCCAAACAATAGCACTACAGACTACTCTTATTTCTAATTCCAACAGTGTAGGATTCTTTTACTTGCAAGTCAATGTGTACCTGGAACCTCGGTTTATCGTCCATCGGAATGACTTAAGACACGGTTCCTTTTCAGGCCATCAACCTTTCACCAATGACGAAGGGAAACTGTGTCATTAGCCTTAGAATCAGCTTAAGTGTTGGCTTGACGTCAAATCCATTACATCACATTGACAATATATTCTGTAGACATCACTTAAGGTGAACATTGTTGAAAGGTCAAATTTGTATGTGTAAAAATATATCTATACATAACTATTCCACTTCAATTACTAAATATCAACCATTTTACTATTCGATGTAATTATATTCTATACTCCTGGGATTCACTCTAATTTTACAATCGTAAATTACATCAAATTCTCACATGAAAGATGGATAAATATTTAAGCATGTAGTCCTAAAATCTCCAACCTTGTGAGAAATTTTCAGCTCATAAAGTCTATAAAAGATGTACATTTCTAAATATAGAATCGAGCAAATACGCTTGTCAGCCATAGTTTAACAAATTATTCTGACATTCTCGATACCGCAAACTTATTATTAAACTTATGGCCATGGACTTCTATAATTGGAATATATCACCCCTCTATAATGGGAGAGAGAGAGAGAGAAATGGGGTTTAACGTCCACTCAACACAAACCAGGTCATTTCGGGACTAACATATGGTTTAATTTTATTTCAATAATCCGCTTGCGAGTAGGGGTCTTTAGCAGTGGGAGGAAACCGGAGTCCCCGGAGGAAACCCACGAGGTTGAGAAGGCGCCTCTATCTCCATGCCACATACGCTCACGCCAGGACTCGAAACCACAGCCGTAAGCCAGCAGTGACCGACCAGCTAGAGGTCGAAGCGCGACACACTAGACCACTATGCCATCCCACCCCCCCCTCTATAATGGGCATATGACACTGCCTCTATAGTTGTCATATGTCACCACTCAATAATTGGCATTTGCCACCCCCTCTATAATTGGCGCCATCCCCTCTATAATTGGCATATGGGTCCCCTCAAAAGGGACATATGAATCCCGCTATACTTGGCATATGGGTCCTCTCTATTATTGGATGGGCACCCTTTGCAATTGCCATATGAGTCCCCTTTATAGTTGACATGTGGTACCCTTCTACGTTTGCCATGTGGGTCCCCTTTATAATTGCCATATGAGTCCCCTTTATAGTTGACATGTGGTACCCTTTTACGATTGCCATGTGGGTGCCCGTTATAATTGCCATATGGGTCCCCTTTCTAATTGCCATATGGGTTCCCTCTATTATGTTAAGCCAGAATTTATTAACGATATAATCTTATGCAAATTTCTGTTTTATTTTTTAGCCCCAGAATGATTCTTTCATTTCATCTCAGACAGACTTCCTTTATTGGATAGAAGAGGAAAATACAACCTGTGGTCAACTTATTTAGTTATCGAAAAGTACATATCACACACTCGAACAAATTCTTTACGTTTGAGAAACTACAACGTAGATTTTTGGGGCTTCTATCGTCTGCTGCCAGAAAAATGAAGCTTCTTTATTTGCTTAAATCAACCCAAATCTACCATTAATTCAACTCATATCACATTAACTTATATCGATATTTGATAATATACTGTTTTTTATGCCAAATTTTCGTTTTTAATTCATGGCGTTATTGTGTTAAAATGCCCCTCTAAAAGTGATTTCCATCATTTTTGGCAAACTCAAGATCAATCAATAGAATTCCATTCTTTGTAGTAGCCTAAACGTAATTATATATTTGATTATATCTAATAATGTTAAGAAATCAGAACACTGGAAGAACCTTGACTGGTTCAGGTAATCAGACAGTAGCCAGAAATGGGTCAATCTATACGGAAATTACAGACTTTACACCGCAAGATAAATCGCTAAAACATATAAAATGGTAACCAAGTGGGAGCCGCTCTCCAATAATAACACGTGATTTATGAGTCTTTAATCACATAGGTCTTCCACATGAAGGATTGCTGGAGCAAATTTATGCTCCATTGCCTTCATTTCTAGAAGTTGTAATCATGAAGGTTATCAGAAAAAGTCGATTTTGGTTTAAAGAACAAGTGTCCTAATAACAGAGACTATATAATCTATTTGATGGTAGGCAAATAGGCAAGATTTAAAGAACAATGTGTTTGAAGGGAATATTATCCAGACTCAGGCCTAGATTTAACAACGGGATTTTAATTGTTTGTGCAGAGTGCAAGTATATAGCCTAATTTCAATTGTAGGCTACACAGGGGATTTCACAAAATGTTGGTCCTGATTGACAAGTTTGGATGGACCCACATAAAATAGATAAATCCCGACCTGATATAATGCAGATAATATATGATTCACTAACTCTTTACTTCAAATTTGTTTTCACTTTACCCATCTGCCCGAAAAGTCAGATTGCCGCCCAGTGCCCTCCTGGCTTGTACGACTATGCCCATGTGTACGAGTACATCATAAGCTTTTAAGTATTTAATGGATGTTTTCTGACGTGGGTGTTTGCAATCCGCATGGTCAGGGACTTCATGTGACACAGTTTATGTACCGGTATGAGTACATGCGGAAGGTTCAGAAGATCTTAACCTACTTCTGTCGAACAGCAAAAGCTTATAACCTCTATTTTTGTACCAAGTTCAAAACATCTTGATTTACAATTTAATGCCTTTTTTAATACTGGTGTTCAACAGTTTAGTTTGATGTAGAGCCCTGTCAAACGGAGGAAAGCTTATTATCGCCCTTTCTGTACTAGGAATAACACATCTTTATCTATAGTTTAATGTTGAGCCGTTTATTTTGATGTGGAGTCTGATAGAGTTTGGGATGTTATCGTTATTCCATCACTTCTTCAAGTAGCATAAAATCGTCCATAATCTGATTAATAAAACTTTTGCGACAATTTCCAATCGACTTCCACCAATCGTCAAGCATACTTTATTGAGATAATGCTAACCTTTGATCTACTGGAATCAGTTGATAGACTCGAGAAGTGGACACCTTTATTCCTGTGAAGGATAATTTGAGTGTCTGGTTGTCTGATGATTAAGAGCAAACCCAAACTGTATGAACGGTTTAGTGAGGTTGTGTCAAGCTGTTCGTGTGAAAGAAAGTTTGTCGCTTGAAAACTAAAAGCACATCAATACTAATTACAAGCTGAAATTAGGACAGAATTGCAAATTAAAGTGGCTAAGTCTCTAACTCAGTATCATCCAAATTGATCTACATTGAAAACACGAATCATTTGTCAATTTAAATCAAAATTGTTATCTAACTGGGAAAAGATGGGCTTCTGATATTGGATATTGAAGACAAAATAAACATTTTACCATTGGTACATGAATCATGTACCATAATGTGTTTCAGCTCCATTTGTATCCAGGGACTCAACGAGGCTAGACATACTCCACAAGACATGTTGAACAGTGATGCCATACTGGAGAGCATTAGCAATAAATACAATCAGTGTACACTTGATAATAACCAGACACTAGAGATTGCCATTCAATTGAAACTCCGCCAAAGGTAACTGATTAGAAATTACAGCAAAAACAAAAACGATTGAATGCAAATCAGTTTATAAATATACATTCATAATACATTATTATACACATTGCAACCCATTTAGTCAATTTCTAGGTCCCAATTATTAGAGATTTAGCTCCTTAAAAAAAAATGTATGGCCTTCGGGGCATTCTAATGTTGGAAAGCGTCCGCATGATTTATAGTATTCTAATATTCACGACCTTTTCTGTGGAATAATTACCACGTCAATGAAACAATTATGCGGGCCATTATAAATCTAAACCCAAAGCATTTTCTTTTCAAAATCTGAATCAGTAAATAATCAGTGAATATAACAGCCCACAGCACCTTTGAAATCAATCGTCAGAATTAACACAGTTTTTAAATGACGATATTATTATCATAATGGTGCTAATGATTTACTTAAGTTTATTTTGAAATATCAATCGAAGTCTGGGCACTGTTTCAAATGTTGAACAAGATATTTACATCATTAGTTTTCAATAAAATCTATTCAGCAACCAGGGACTTCATCATAAACAATTATAGAAAAATAAAAAACAATTAAATGTAATGTTAAAACAAACAGAACATATAATTTTCGGTAGGCGATGTGCAATATGTTCTCGCCCTGATAATGGACAAGTAACCTCTTGCAATAAAAATAACGCCCCGATAATGGATAAGTAACCTCCTGTAATAAAAATAATAGTTGAATTTATATAAAAAGGGAGAAAGAGAAATGGGTTTAACTTCCACTCAACACAAACTAGGTTATTTTGGACTAAATTGTGGTTCAATTTTATTTTGATCATTCCGTTTCACCTAGGGGTCTTTACCAGTGGGAAACCTCGCCATGACAAATGACAAACCTTATATGATATATAACGCACACATACTAACGATTCGGCCATTCAGCCCCCTGTAGGCCTACATATATAGTTCAACAATTCAAACTAAGGTTTATTGTGTGCCACATGGCAATTTAGGAGAAAACATTAGACCTTGTTGGTTCCATGAACAAAATATTATCCAATAAAAAAGGTAATGTTAAAACAGATGTTACTTTAACTTTAAACTTTGTTACTATCTACATAGGCCTACAAAGCAACATTTGTTGGATTAAGACTTCGTGAATCCATTGGCTGGACCAGAATGAATTTTTATGCTTAAATTTTTGTCAAGGATGTCATTCAAAGTCCCAGGTTAAATTAGCAGAGGTAAAGTCATTCAGGAGATCTTGAATTCCTTACAAACTACAATATTGTGAGGATTAAATCTCAAAAAGGAAATGGTTCAATTCCGGTCAGTATTTACAAAGATACATGCAGGCGCGGATCCAGAGGGGGGGTCCAGGGGGTCCGGACCCCCCCCCCCCCTGCTCAGACTTAAAAATTTTTATGCGATTTTATTGGCGATTTAGACTTGTAATTTTGGAATTTACCTTCCACAAATACGTCAGAATGAACCAAATTCAATCTAATTTACCAAACCCCTGCTAATCGGTTTAATGCAATTAGTTAAGCAATTATCAAACCTAGACCCCCCCTGCAAAAAATACTGGATCCGCCGCGCCTGACATGTATGAGGACTTTTGAATTTTATGACTTAAAGATACATTATGTAAGATTTAGATAAAGAACTAGTCATTCTTGCTATAATAGTTCAAAGATAGATAATGTAAAATGATTAATTTGAAAATTTCATTTAATTACTCTATTGCAAGAGAAGATATTACTAATATTAGCCTTTGAAGGTTTAACAGATATGTGAAATAATTTCAAACACCATACTGGCTGATCGAAGCTATGTCTCATTCCTCCACATTTGATTAAATCAAAGTATCGCTGAACCCATATTAATCTATTTAATATCGGAGAAATCTGATGCCATTGAGAGTTGATTAAGGCCTGGATCAGTTAATTAATGACTAATCAATACTCTAGAAAACATTTCAGCCTAAAGAAAGGCCTGTAATAGGCAGATTTAGCTCCTACATAATGCATAACGTTTAAGTTATAAGTGCCACATGTAGTCAAACTGAATACACATGCTGAAAGTTTTGTCAACTTGGGCGTATAATGTCGCACAAAAATCAACATCTTCAAAATTTTATGAAAATATTAACACAAGACTTGTATCATCACCCACGAAAACCCTACATTTATACATTTATCTGGATGAATAATACTGTCGTGTGTATCGATAACCTTCTGTGTGACATCTTAAAGCCCCAATAACACTCTTGTTGTAACTGAAAAATATGTCCCAATCTTCATTCTGGTCAACAAATCGTATTATTTTAGAATATTCCAATTAAATGATGATATAAATTTCATCTTAACACACCTAATTTAAAAAATTGGAAAAATTCAACCAATTGATTTTAAAAGTCTAACGTAAACCTTTTCAAATGTGACTTGAATTTTAAAATATTTTCGAACCCTCTGGACAAATAAAATAGGTTGTAATGGATAATTTACACAACAGGTAGGACATTTAAACATCTAGTACTTAGAATAAGGGTATTATTTATTTTCTGGAGCTACCAAGCCAGCAAGAATGTTATTGTCCCTTTAATGGGGCCATTGTAATAAAAGCTGTCTTTTTTCAGGTTCACTTTTGTCTGAGTAAGGCGCTAATGATCTGAGACATTTTTAATTTACTCAGACTTAATCAGGCATTCTTGTTGTACGTCCACTCGTTAATCACTTTACAGCTGATCAATTTTTGTCTTTTGTTTTACTTTCTCTTTTATCACTCGTAGCCTACAGTTATCTAAAGTTCTAAACATCAGGAAAAAAATGTTGAAGAACATAAAAGAGAAGATTGAAATTCTCGTCAATCTTAAATTGACCTTTATAAAAATGATTAGATTCGTGAATTATTTATTAAACAATCGACATTTAATCATGAAATAAAATGGGACTTCATGTCCTACTTTTCTGCAACAGGGAATTTAATGAAGACAGGTCTACCAAGAGTAAATTGGACATTGTTTCCTTCATTGAAGCTCATAAAGCTTTTGTTCGACATGTAACAAAGTGATCTATACCTTTCATAAACTGAACAATTATATAGGTGCAAAGAACTGTATGACCTCTGTTAGTTTTGAAATATATCATAGTGGACGTTTCTTAACTTTCTAAACTTATTTTAAGGCACGATCTTATTAGCCGTCTAATTTATTCAATGTGTTCATTACAAGCTACACATGATCTGTGTATAACACGAGACAGAACTTCCATATGATGATTCCGCCTGTCCATCTTCCCTAACGGTTGGAGGCTTTAAAGGAGTTTACAGACTTGGAGTAGAGCAGACGACGAGATGGCGGAGCAAAGAGAGACACACAGAGACCAGCGTATGGACTCGCCCGAGTTCAGGTGGGCAGTGGTTGGAATGGTGGATTTGATATATTTAGATGTGTTCCCGATATTGTCTAGTCCTCGACGACGTAGTAATAGTTCCAGTATAGTTTAGTTAGTTACTGTAATGTTGGTGTAGGCATCTATGTATATGTTTGATATTCTGTTCCTGTTGTAAATAAACCATGGTCTCTAGTATATTAGTTCTGAACTGACCTAGTTTGTTTTAATAGGTATTTGAAGTTTAACATTTCAACACAGTACTTCTGATAATTTGGGTTGTTGGATGGTGGTTTAACACAAAGTCGTGAAATCACCAGGTCGGTCATAAGGTCAAGTGGCGTGTCGATTCCTTGCTTGTATATGGCAAGGAGTAGGATCACCCTCCCAACCTCGTGGGTTTTCTCAAGGTCCTTCATTTTTCTACCACTACTAAAGACTCATATGTGCAAGCGAATTTTTGTTAGTCCCCAAATGACCTAGTTAGACAGGGATCTTATATAGAGAGAATCATTTACAGTCTGTTGTTTTAAAATTTAATGTACCAGGGGGGGGGGGGAATTAAAAAGCATCATGATGGCTCAGAGGCCTTGAGGCCCCTAGTCCATCCTTGTAATTATTTCAAATTCACAAACTATCTTAATATAAACTGACTTATCCATTATACAACATTATTACTTCTAGACAAATATTGATATAATGTGACCCTTGACATGATGTGTTAATAACTAGCGATATTTGATGACCCTGACTGCCATCGTTAACCAATGTTATTGATTGGTCAGTAGTATATAATAGATATAGATCGTATATTAACTGGACGTTATCAATTTACCAGAAACCTACTTATTATAGTGATACAAGACGTTATAAAAGGGTTTTGTCACAAATATAGATAAATCTACGTTCTTACTGTCGTGCGATACATTGCGATAGGATTTTCCCTATTAAATCCTTGATTTGCTACGTGCTGATTTGTTTGGATATGTTTCATACGATTAACATGATTACTACAAATGAATTCAATAAATGATAAGACCTGATAAGATCACCATGATAACACCACTATTAAAACCTTGATTTCATAGCAGAACACATCGTCACAAATCATTGTAGTGGGAATCTGACTTTAAGGCAGAAATGAGAGGGTTAGACAAATGGGGTTTAATTTCCACTAGACACAAACTAGGTTAATTCGGGACTAACTTGTGGTTTTATTTTATTTCAATATTTTGTTTGCGTGTAGGGGTCTTTAGCAGTAGGAGGAAACCAAAGTACCCGGGGAAAACCCACTAGATTGGACAGGTGACCCTACTCCTTGCCACGTACAGCCGGGGATTTGAAACCATGCCAAACAGTGCGCTGGGTAACCATTCGGCCATCCAACCGCCCCAAGGGAGTAATAAGAAGGTTATTCATCATCATAACATTTTATTTAACCCTATGAAGCAACATTCTCCATTAGCTTATAACCACTACAAAATCAAACTTGTCTCAAATGATACTGGAAAACAACATGTTGTACTTGTCCTTGAAGGCAGGACATTCCAGACTAAACACATATAGTGGTCAAATAAGTTGATTAATCCCATTAGAATTTATGGTCATTTAAAGTTTCATACGACAGTTAGGATATCTTTGTACAATTCGCTCCACCGGACAGCAGACACATGGCTAATAAACCGACATTTGATTTCTAAATTGATCATTTTTGTTGAAACTACTAAGAATATTTCGACAATTTTGAATAACAATTATTCTACTTTCGTTTAAGAAAAACAAAAATGTTTATTTTTGTCTGTGCATGTATGAAAGATTATAACAGCATTGCAAAAAATTACACTGAATTTTTAGCTGTCATTCAGGAATCTATTCCCAAAGTAAACATGTGGGTTGACTGAAAAGTTCTAAGCCTGAAAAGGAAAGACAAGTTGGGTTGAAACCAACATTTGCCACAAACAAGTAAAATCATTGAATGAATCATAGACATAAGAACTGCAACTATGGTGTTATTATTGTCTTCGTACCAGACCATCTTGTGAACCTACGCATTGAAATCACCAGAAATGGTCAAAATTGGCTATAGTTCTGTCATCAAGTACCTGGAACTGTAAGGACTAACCTCAACACAGAAAATGCCGACATGACCCCACTTTCAGGGATGGTGCCTCTTCCTTTTCCATAGTAAGGAAGTGGGCTGCCGAATTTAAGCGTGGCAGATAGAGCCTTGATGATGACCAGCACCTTGGAAGGCCATCAACAGCTACCATCCAGGAAAACATTCTCGGTGGGGAATGACATGGTAATTGCTCATATCAAGATTGACCAATTGACATATTGCTAGTGTTGTGGGCATCTCTCATTAGAGGGTTGAGAACATTATCGGCAACGAGATAGGAATCACAAAACTCTCTCTAAGACGGTTGCTAAAGCTCTTGACTACTGATAAGAAAGGTGTAGAATTCCTGACATCAAGCAACAACCGCTGCCATTTTTAGCAGAATCTCATAAGGTTTTGGCCAGATTTGTAACCAGAATTAAGCTCTTTCAACAAGAATCCAAATTTCAGTCATTTTTCAAGTGATGGCCAGCATACAGGACTTTAATTAGAAAAATAAATGGAAACCATTAACTTTGCATAGATACATCTTACAGAGAGAGACTTAAAACTTTTTAGCTAGCCCCGATAGCACGGTGTGTGCAGAATGACACCTCTTTGTCTGTCCTGCAGTCAGTCATCTTGTTTCACTCTATCAACGTCTTCTTAACTTTCTTTACTTTTGCATTGTCTTTTAGGATATGTTTTTCTATTTTCTTTTCCAAATCGTACCAGAATTCATAAACTATCTCACTTCTGTATTGATTTTAAAATGTTCATTACCAGTATGTCTAAGATATTGGGGGGGGGATGGCCTAGCGGTCTAGAGTGCCGCACTTCGACCTCTAGCTGGCTGGTCACTTCTGGCTTGCGGCTGTGGTTTCGATCCCTAGTGTGAGCGTATGTGGCATGGAGATTGGGGTACCTTCTCAACCTCGTGGGTTTCCTCTGGGCACTCCGGTTTCCTCCCACTACTAAAGACCCCTACCTGCAAGCGAATTATTGAAATAAAATTAAACCATATGTTAGTTCCAAAATGACCTAGTTTGTGTCGAGTGGACGTTAAACCCATTTCTCTCTCTCTTTCTAAAATATTGGATATCAGGATCCCATATTTTAACTATAACATAATAACATCAATTTTACTGAAATGGTCAAATATTATAAATTCTAATTTGTTGGGGTTTTTTAATTTCCAATTTCATGGATAATACTGAATTAGAGGTTTATCCCCTTTTAATTTACTAATACCCTTTGGATGCATTTCGTCTTGTAATAAACAAAAACAACTGAAGTCATTAATGAAGGAATCTACAATAGAGGTAAATGGGATTAATCTATTATTGTCCTTTCTGCTTTGATTTAAAGATAAAAGAAAAAATTAATCTACTTTGACTTTTAATTCCAATAAGTTACATTTCCTAATTACAAATAAAGTCAATAACAACATTTGTACTGTAGGAGTATAGTCATAGAAATTAAATACCTTCATGTAGATTTTATTATGTATAATTTGTCCTTGAAGACAGACTCAGCCTTCAAGACAGAGAGAGAAGAGAGAGATATGGTGTTTGATGTCCACGTGACACAAACAAACTAGGTCATTTTGGTACTAACATATGGTTCATTTTCGTTTCAATAACTCGTATGTAGGGTCTTTAGCAGTGGAAGTTTACCAGAGGACCCAGAGAAATCGACAAGGTTGGACAATCGACCCTCCTCCTTGTCACATACAACCAGCGAATTGAACCCATGCCAGATGACTCAATGACAGACCTTATGATATAGAACACATGCACTAACCAATCAGTCATTTAACCCCCCAGCATTCAAAAGGAGTAGAGTTACAAAGAGTATTTCCCATCCGCTATAAACAAAATAAGAGGACACAAAGAAATCCCACAAGGATGGAAAGGCGAGATTACTCCTTTTCACATAACAAGTAAGCTTGAATCAATGACACCCAACTCCTCAAAACAAATCAGAGCAACTGCTATAACATCCTTCAATACAACAATCAGAGTATTCACCAACAACAATGTATTTACAGAGTATAAAGCATATAGCTATATAAGCACATTGTCCAGATGCACCATTGTGTATCTTTATAGGAATCACTTGCATTCTTCAATACATATGAAAGGTTCATATCTATAATAGCCCAAAAATGTTTCAATTATATCAGTCTATATACTATGTGATAAGCTCACTGCCATTTTGTTTTTCTCAAAATTTATTGGTAGGCCTGTTTTGAATCGATTGGATCCAAGACAGGACAATATCTGGCGATAATATTATGGGCTTTTTTCTTAATTAAAATTCATGTAATAAATCATGGGTACATATTTTAGATACAAATGCAAATGGTGCATCTTTACTTTAATAAAGCAAATTAATTTGATTTTCATAATGAAGAATATATTTTCACATATTGATAAAATTCCAGATTATATTGTTCACTGTTCAATTCCAAATGGCAAAGTTATCTTCTGATATCTATTTCTTGCAAACAATACATGACAGATTGGTATTTTTAAAACTAGCTGGGGTCTGCACAAATTATCATTTGTACGACGACCAGTTGGACGTTGATATTTCTGTCGATAATTTGAATTGGAAAGCTCATGTTGATGACCACTACACCTGAAAACCCTTTAAATGTTAACGTATCGGACATAAAAGTGACAATAATGTCACATTACTTTAAAAAAGGAAACCTGTCTAATTGAATATATCTATTTTAGTACATCTTCGTTCTTGCGTGGAGCCATTTTGTCCTTACATGTGTATTTTAGGAAGAGAACCTGACGCGAATTACTATATTTATACCAGACATTGTCCGTAACGTGTTTGACAGGCAATATTATAACACCCGACACGCCAACACCCGTCACATTGATGGATGGATGTCAGTTTAGTTCATTTAACAATAATTCAATTCATTCAAAACAAATTCTAATCTGTCTCATTGAATCCAGTATTTAAATCCATAAATAGATTGCGTAGAATATTAATTCATTTTAAGAAACGAAAAGATAAAAAAGAATATGATGTTTCAACGTTGTTTTTTGTTGGATCAGCTTTTTTCGGAATTAAAAGATCTTGAAGTGGCAAACCCAGCACCACTCGATTGATAATTCTAAAAGCATTCTTAGTGCAGGTGGAAACAGTTTTACCAGAATAGCAAATGAATTTCTGCAACTGATTCTAGACCTTTCTTCCCACTAGCCCTCCACAAAGATCATCACTTCTTTTTATGCTTATTGCTTCTGACATCCTGCCCACGCATTTTTAAGTGATTTTCGTCACCAGATTTGAAAATAGCGCATAATTGTCTTGGCCAGAAATCAACTTGCTTAGTTAATTAAGTTACAGGAACTACCTTAAAATGAGAAAATTAGCATACGATAATTGCTTGATGATCTGTATTGAATTTAAGAGTCATTTCCTTCAAGTAGCAGTCATGCGTCGAAAGAGGGGGGAATATTTGAGCAATTTACTATGTGAGCAAACTGTTCACCAAAATTTAAGAGAGAGAGGGAGAGAGATCGAGAGGGGTAATGTCAGTCACTCTACACTAACTCTGTAATCTCAGGACTAATATTATATGGCTTAATTTATTATATGGCTCAATAATTCACTTGTGTGTTGGGGTCTTTAGCAGTGGGAGGAAACCGAGGGACCCGCAGAAAACCCCTGCGGTTTGACAGGTGACCCTACTCCTTGGCACGTACAACAGAGGATTCGAAACCAAGCCAGTTGACTCAATGACATGCTTTATGATACAGCGTGCACGTGCTAACCATTCTGCCATCCATTCCCAACCATATGTTAGTCCCAAAATGACCTGGTTTGTGTCGAGTGGACGTTAAAGCCCCAATAACACTCTTGTTGTAACTGAAAAATATGTCCCAATCTTCATTCTGGTCAACAAATCGTATTATTTTAGAATATTCCAATTAAATGATGATATAAATTTCATCTTAACACACCTAATTTAAAAAATTGGAAAAATTCAGCCAATTGATTTGAAAAGTCTAACGTAAACCTTTTCAAATGTGACTTAGATTTTAAAATATTTTCGAACCCTCTGGACAAATAAAATAGGTTGTAATGGATAATTTACATAACAGGTAGGACACTTAAACATCTAGTACTTAGGGGTATTATTTATTTTCTGGAGCTACCAAGCCAGCAAGAATGTTATTGTCCCTTTAAACCCCATTTCTCTCTCTCTCTCCAAATGAAAGAAATCTAATATTCCGAACCTGTAGAAATGGCGTTTAACATCACACTTTTCTGCAACAGGGATAATGAAGACGGGCATGAGCCATGTAGGCCCTACTGTGCTACCCTCTTAAAGCGACAGTAACACTCTTGTTGTAACTGAAAAATATGTCCCAATCTTCATTCTGGTCAACAAATTGTATTATTTTAGAATATTCCAATTAAATGATGATATAAATTTCATCTTAACACACCTATTTTAAAAAATTGGAAAAATTCAACCAATTGATTTGAAAGGTCTAACGTAAACCTTTTCAAATGTGACTTGGATTTTAAAATATTTTCGAACCCTCTGGACAAATAAAATAGGTTATAATGGATAATTTACACAACAGGTAGGACACTTAAACATCTAGTACTTAGAATAAGGCTATTATTTATTTTCTGGAGCTGCCAAGCCAGCAAGAATGTTGTTGTCCCTTTAATAAGAATTCCAAATATCACAGTGTACATGGGACTTCAATTTCTCCATACTCCTTGCAATGTTTCGTTAGATTAGACCTAATCCCACTCAAAACACAGCAAGACTCGCAGCCAATTTTTGTCCTGAAATATGATTGGTCAAAAAGTTGGGTCAACAACCAATACATTACAGAGTAACAAAATCAATCAGGATTAATCAGAGCTCTAAATAATATGTTAACATATAATGGCAATCGTGAATATACATCATAAATTTATAACGCTCGATTTACAACCGCATAGCTGAATACTTCAGAAATACTAATTGTGTGAAAAATGAGACTACCTATAATAGCTAAAAATTAAACATTCGGTAATCACCACATGAATTTGGAATCACACAGCCAATGAACAATATGGATTTCTTCATAAAAAAATGGATAAATATTGTATAGAATACATACAAGTAGGCAGTAATTAATGTTTACCGTATTTATATTGAGGATTTTAAGCAAATAATTTCCGTTTATACTGGCGAGTTTCAATGACGACTGAAATTACCAATATGAGTATCAATGATCTCTCCCGGTGCATCCGGGTAAAAAATTTTAATTGATATGATCAATACTTACAAACAGGTATAACATCTCAATTAAAATCGGTACAAACAAACACTGAGATTTCTTTAAAGAGGTCACTCTCCTTAATTAAGCAATCAGTCATGAGGGGCTCTTGTGTTGCCTATTCAAGAGAGATTTGATTGGATGTTAAAAAAAGAAACAGTCTGTCAAAACTTCAAATTTTCAGCCTCAGTATAGCAATGGCTAGAGAGGGATTTCTGCGACCATTGCTTCAGGAAGATGTGGTTTCTAATTCCATCTGAATGACAAGACACTGTAATTCTTTGACAAGCCCTCTGTCATTCCGTACTGACAAGACGAAAACCATGCCTGAAAATTCTGACAGCCAACAATGGAAACGAAACTCAGGATCTCCTGTTAGTGAGCTAGCAACTTTACCACTGAACCACTGTGGCTCTCTTACAGAAAGATATATAGCAATTATAAAATGATTATGTTTTAGAGAATAAAACTGCTTAATTTTGTGTTAAAAGTCCTTAAAATACTCTACATGAGGGACAAGAAACTAACCCAATAAGTTAACTGTTTTCAAACAACTTAAACCATGTCAGTCTTCATCTGGAAAACCAGACTTTTATCTTAAAAAAATAATGTGTAGGTGAAATTTACCTTTCATTATGAAGTACAGCACTTTGGTTATGCACTGTATAGACCTCTAAAGGAATGGCAATAGATTTTTAGGTCACCCAAGAAAAATATTGACCCTAAATCTTAAAAGGGTTACTTGTTCGGATAAGCAGTTTTGAAGTTCACATCTAAATGATGCAATATTTTGAACTAAAATTTTGAGACAAAGTAAATTCACCATCCCTTGATATTTTTAGGGCTTAAATTTCATAAATTTAATGCCCAAGACAATTATTTCAGAGACAGTGTTAAAATTGGTATGGTTCCTTTAAACATAGTTTCTAAATTAATATCCATATTAAATAATTCACGTAAAGTTTGTTGATGACAACAAATTATTCTGCATGACAAAGACTTACTACCACTTCAACAACCGAATTACTAGGACCCCCACATTGAGTGGTCTCAATCCATATATTAATTTTCTTTGTAAAGAAGATTTATGGTAAAAGGAGTAGAGGACAATAAATGTTCCTGTGTTAATTATATTGTAAAAAGATAAAGGGGCATTGTTCTTTATGTATATTATAGCTAGTAAATTGATTATTGATTAAAGGTCTATTACATTCCACAAGGCTAATTATACCATGGAATGCAACCATCAATAACACACACTAAAGTGCAATTAAAGAGAGTTACTTATGTGTACTTGTCAAATAAGAAGTGATATCTAGAGTTCAAAAATGAGTAAAATTAATCTGCATGTGCATGATACCAGCATGCACACCTCGATAAAGTTACCTATGTGATCTCCTCAAATGAGAAATGAGAGAGAGAGAGAAATGGAGTTAGATGTCCACTTGACACAAACTAGGTCATTTCAGGACTAACATATGGTTTAATTTTTGTTTAAATAATTCGCTTCCGCGAAGGGGGGGGGTCTTTAGCAGTGTGAGGAAACCGGAGAACCCAGAGAAAACCCAAAAGGTTGGACAGACGGCCAGGGATTCCAAACCATGCATGTTGACTCAATAACAGGAATCTTTGCAGGAGAGAGATTGACGGTACCTAAGACAATGTATCTGTGGGAGGGGAGAGGGTCTCTTCCCCCTGCCTTGAAAATCTTTGTGAAATATATGGTCTCTCATAGTCATTTTGGTGTATCTATGCACTGAGCTTTATAAAAGAAAGAAATCCAACACAACATTTTGACCACAATTTTTATTATGAATTACTACAATGACATTGGGATTCAATTTCATTGATGCAAAGCATTGATTGTGATATCACTAATGTCTATATCAGTATCTCATGCCAGCCTCATCCCACCATCTGAATATAAAGGATAAAGCACACAGTGTCAACATTTTTCTCATAAAAAGTGTTGTTTTATATATCTTTTTACGTAACTGGAGGGGAAGGACCCCCCCCCCCCACCCAACACCCCCCTTTAGGATCTACCCCCGTCTACATTGGCATGACATCTGCAACACACTGAGAAAGTAGTCAATATCAGAAGTTGAAAGTTATGGTGTCGAAGGTAACCAATGAAACCTAACAATAATAATTACTTGTCGAAATAATAAAATATCAGAAAATAACACAAGGCGTGTAACTTTTTGTTCATGTCATGGTGTATGTAGAGTTGATAATGAGCACTGAAAGGTCTTTTATTCCAACCAACATTCTGTAGCATTTATCACTTAGTGTCGCTGATTGATGTATTGCGCAAAACAGCATCTACCAGGAAGCACCCATTAAAATCAATAGCAAAAATAAATATCGGTGAATTTCAACAGAACATGTTATTCTAGTAGATAAATAACAAGATATATTACTCCATTACTGTTGTAATAGTTGGAAACAGTTTTAAATGACAAAAAATTCAAGGAACTAAATCGCTAATATTATTGGGACCTAGAAATTGACACAAATTGGTCGCAACACAAATAATAATGTAATGTGAATGAATATAAACTGATTACATTCAGTCGTTCATGTTTTTACTCAGTTATGTTTGGCGAAATATGCCAGAAATCCTTAGCATCTGGTTATTCCAGTAAACTCCGAAGGTATTCAATTTGCATGCTCTCCAGATAATAATATGACATCACCATTTGACACGCCTTGGGGAATATGTTTGGCCTCGTTCTTTGAGTCCCGAGTTACAAATTATGTACCAATGGTAAAATGTTTATTTTGTCTTAAATATTGGATATCAGTGTTTTGAATTCGAAGACTTTGGACGATATTGAGTTAAGAGATTTAGCTACTTCAAATAAGATTCAGTACATTGTACTGAGTACAACCATAAATATGACGTAATCTGAAAAATAATGTTATCAACTCCGAAGATTTATCAGTAAAGATTTGTTGAACTCATAAAATCACACTAGCAAACTAATGGTTTAAAGCATCTGTTTTAGATCTAAGTTCTAAAATAGAGTCAAATGGAATGCATGTAGTTTTGATCGTATGGGACATGGAGTAGAGTCGCCTGTCCATTATGCGCAAATGACGACATCAAAAATATTATAAATAAAGGCAATCAGAAGTTTTCAAATCATTTGATAGCAAGTCAGCAAAATTAAATAGGATAAATTTATGCAAATTTCATTCAAAAGTCCCCCACCCCCGCATATGGCCCTGTAGGTGTTACAATAAGATACCAATCATCACATACTCAAAGTGATTTTATCAATTACTGGATAATCAAGTTAATTACAATTATACCAGTCTTTTATAACGTCATTCATTCATTCATAACCGAATTGTTCTTATTCACTGGATAATCAAGTTAATCAACATCTTATTACCATTATACCAGACTTTCCATTCATAAATAAAATATTTTACTGAGTTGGGGTCAACATGGACATTAGGATTCTGTCAATGAATATCTTAACCCATTTATTACAATACTCTAAAGACGAAATAAGTAAGAAACAAGTAAGATCAATCGGACTGAAGGCCATGACAAGCTATCTGTAACTGCTGAATATTCCTTTGGGTCCGGCCATTTTTACATTTATATAACCCTTTATTTACTTCATTTAATAGTCATTTGGACAGGACAAAAGACTGACGTCCCGTGTACACATTGGCCTGCACTTAAAAAAATCCTTGGCAGTTGGAATACAACCAGTCCATAGCGCTGTTGTCCATGCAAAATGCCCCTCATAGTACACTGTATTGTGTATTCTTATCTTCATTAGCCCTGTTCAAGCATAACAGCAGGACTTATCTTTACATATATTTTCAGCTCATGGCAGGATTTTCCCTTAGGATAGAATTTAGCACCCAATCAGAGTGAGGATGGAATTCAGCACCAAGCCAGAGAAAGGATAGAATTCAGCATCAAGCCAGGGAAAGGATGAGATTCAACACCAAGCTAGAGAAAGGATAGAATTCAACATCAAGCCACAGAAAGGATAGGATTCAACACCAAGCTAGAGAAAGGATAGAATTCAACATCAACCTAGAGAAAGGATAGAATTCAAGACCAATCCAGAGTGGTGATTGGACATTCAACATGAACATGTGGTTACAGTTCTAGCTAGAATTCAACATCAAACTAGAGAAAGGATAGAATTCAAGACCAAACCAGAGTGATGATTGGACATGCAACATGAACATGTGGTTGTAGTTCTAGCTCGCTAAATGCTGTGCCTTTTCCATCCCAAGGTCCAAATTAACGATGATGAACAGTAACTCCACTATAACATCTAGTCAGATAAATTGAATCTGAAAATGATTTATCTTCGGAAATATTTTAGGTAAGATCAGAATGTAATGGATTCTGATTAAATGTCTTCATGACAAGTCATGTTCGAAGCTCCATCATTCAGGTCCCACGTGGATTGAATTGGCACATTGCTTTCTGTACAATGTCAATGTACGAATTACCATTGGTGGTGAATAGACAATTCACATTATTTTGTCCAGAGAGAGGGAGAGATAGAGAAATGGCATTTGACCTCCACTCAACACAAACTAGGTCATTTTGGGACTAACATACTACTTCATTTAATTTTAAAAGTTCAGCTGCACATGAGTGTCTTTAGCAGTGGGAGGACCCGGACAAAACCCACGAGGTTGGACAGTAAATCAAAACCATGCTAGCTGACTCAATGACAGACCTTATGACACAGGGGTCATGTGCTAACCATTAGGCCATCCAACTCCTCTATTCTGTCCAGGCACAGTTTATGGAATGAATGAATGCAATGGGGTTTAACATCCTACTTTCCTAACTGACCTAATGAAGACGGAGATACATCATACTGTGTCTGCTATAAGGGAATATTTTTCTCGGACATAACTGAATTACGATTGCCATGGAATCTTTTAAAGGAACGTCTACAAAGGACCTTGGTTTGGTTTGGTCCCATCTTAAGGACTATATATAGTTTCTGTTCTTTATCAGGCCCCCTGTCTTAAATCACTGACATCGGGAAACTATGCTGAAACATCGTGGGGTACTTGGTTTATTGCCCTCAAAGACAATTTGTTCTGGAGAAATTGACACTAACAGTTTCTTTAATAGACATTCATAACAATTGCAGCAAAAACTTCAGAAATACACCCATAATTCTGGTTCTAGAAACTACAAATCATGGATAATTCCTCCCTTTAAAATAATTGATTTCAGTATTTAAACACAAGTTACATATCGATTAGAAGTTTTTTTGTAAATGTCAAGAGGTGTCGTTTATTCTGCTAAAAGATTTTTAAAAAATCAATTTTCAGAATATTGCAGATCTTTATCATTTCACAGAAAAAAATTTCTAACAAGGTTTGAAAAAAACATTTAAGTAATGTTTAAAAGGGTGAAATGAAATGAGATGGGGTTTAACATCCTACTACTCTGCTCTGATCTGGGCTAATGAAAAGGGGCATACACCATGAGGTAAATTTTGCCCAGCAGTGGCGCTACGGCCTACTCTTATATCGCATTCTAACTGCCAAGGGATCTTTTATGTGCAAGTCAAAAACTACAGGTTCCCTCATTTTATCAATACCATTCAAATGACTATAAGTAACTGTTTCTTGTCAGACTCCCTATTCAAGTGGAGATCCAAAGGAACTTTCTCGGCCTAGTAACTCACTGCAGTCCTTCACATTTATAAAACTGCGCGGGAGCCAAAAAAAGCTTCTGGTACCTTGAATCTATGCAGTTTAAAAGTAAACAAAAACTGAAAGTAGTTTATTCATCTCAATATTTGGAAGAGCGATCTAGCTAATTTGCATGAGTCTTCAATGACTCCTGCGAAGGAAAGCCGATGTGCGTTGAGAGGAGCAGGAGCAAATGCTCCCCTTAAATGAGAAAGACTGTCACTGAGCAACCACAACACTCGACATATGTGTTCAAAACCAAATGGCCAATCTCATTCAATCTAATTCCTTTTTATATCTTTATTTCATTCCGGTTCTATAAGTTTAAGGGTGAAATTAACTAACGAAGCAAATGATCTGACCATATTTCGAGAATCTGAAATGTATGAATGGCTTAAATTTCAACAACAGCCTACTATGAGCATAAATCATTTAATATAGAATTAAATGCCCCAAGCAACATCAAATTTCTATTGATTTTGTTTCAAAGTTAGTTGAATGTAATCTGTCATGAAAGTATTAAACTAGAGATTGATCAACCTGAGCCGCCTGGAGGCTCCACAATATAAATCATATTATCATTTCTTGTAAATACTACATATCTATTGCAGTACTACATATCTGTTGTAAATATCACATATCTATTGTAAATACATGTATGACTATATATCTGTTGTAAATACCACACGTATGCTGTAAATACTACAGTTTGTTGTAAATTCCACATATCTCATGTAAATACTACAAATTTTTAAAGTTCTTGTCAGGAATATCATTTTAAGACGTAAACCCAAGACATATAAGCAAAGTTTCCGGTATCACCAACTGTTTGACTTCCATGGTAATTTATTTTCAATGCATTAACTGTTGAATTTACAACTGTTTTGGTGCATCTTATCTACCATGCGACACTGGAGATCAGCTTTTAATACTTTATACAAAGCTAGACACCATTTAAGAAGATCAAAAACTCTTGAAAGCTAGTAAATATGGATAAACGTACTCCATCTTTCTATTAAGCCATTATCAGGTATACACCGGAAAAATAAATTGTTTTTCTTTTAAAACAAAAACCCAAGCTTTATTTAAAGAAAAAATGAAGTTTTGTCGATAAAGCTCATTAAACTTTCTACTTGTTTGTTTTTCGTGAAATAAAAATTATTGATTATCACTTGAACGAGTCTTAAAAGAAGAATGAAAATAGCCAATAAAAATAGCCAATAAAATCATAAACTGAGATTAACATTCTCTGAGTGAAAATTAATCACAGAGTAATGGATAAAATAAACTCTCATACAAACGTTCAAGAAGAAAAAAAGAATAGTAACAAAAAGTAGCGATGACATCTTGTTTGTAGAACAAGTTTCTGCTGCAATTATCTATTCAAATCCTGCCGTGAGCCATGAAGAAATCAAGAATTTTCAAGTCGGCCGTATGAGGGTCTGATGAGTACAATGATGCCTAGTTATTCTGATGGGACAGAAAACAGACATCCACGTGTGGAGGAAACCATCTGTGTTAACCAGTCACGTGACTCACTATACCTATTCTCTTTAACTCATCACTTTACATCCAGACTCCTTATTGTAAGTACCTCCACTCGGTTACTACTGCACACGTTTAGAGTCAAATAACATTTAACATTTGGTATTCAATAAAGAGTAGGGTAAAACGTAGCTAAGGGTATAATAATTGTACATTAGTCTCCAAATGAATGAAATGTTGGGCTAATGAAGATGGGCTATGCCATACAGAGTGCTATGGGGAAATTATGCCCACACAGAGGCACTACCGCCTAGGCCTACTGTTATATCGAATTCCAACTGTCAACGTTTTTTTTACTTGCATGTCAATGTGTACATAGGGCATCGATTTTTCGTACCATCAAAATGACTATATATTGTCCTCTGCCAGGCTCTCCGTCCTACACCACTGACAAGAGGTAACCTTGCTGAAAAATCCTAATGAACTTTGTCCTCTAATGCCGGAATAGAACACAGCACCTCCATGTCAGTGGGCCAATTATTGTCTAACTCACTGAGTCTCCCAAAATTAAAATTACCCAAAAAGCATGTTGAATTGGGTTTAATGTCCCCTCACTCACGTTTAAGTGTCTTTATAGTGAAAGGAAATCAGAGGGCTCAGAGAAAGCCTGTGATCCTACTCTGCGTCACATACAAATGGGCAATCGAAACCACGCTTCTGAAGACCATGCGTTAATCCATTCAGCCAGTTATATTCTCAATCTATTTCTTTCCTATTAAAGAATAGAATATCTTATATCTGGATGTCTAACTTTCTGTTGTAGCATTTGACGCTTAGCAAAAGTAAAAGGTAAATCAGGACTAGAAAATAAGGGGGAGCAACCCTGCCTGAAAAGAGTAGCAGAGGCTGAACATGCCAGTAGATCTGTGTAGTTGCTGGATCAAATGATGAAGCCAGAGAATAGAGCAGAGAATGATAGGCTTGCGCTGAATCGAGGGATGGTTTGTTCATCTTCATTACGTTTTGGGTAAAAAGACCCTTGACCTTATCAATTGAGTTTTATCAGAATTAGTATCAGACTGTAGTGGACGGACAACAATATAGGCCAAGCAAAGTATGGGAAACCAAAAAAAGAGAGAACCAGTTTTGAAAGGAATATAACAATAATTATATTTAAAGAAAGAATTTAAAGCATGGAAGTTATTTTTATTTTAGAAAACAATTTGCTGGTTGTTATTGTGTTCATTTTGTATTACATATATTTACACGACACCATGCTCTTCATCGCTTGGGGCCTTTAAACCTCTTAATGCAGTTCTACTTAAAATTGACATTTTTATGAGAGGTTCGGTTGAAATTAATGTCCCCGGTGGCATGATTGAAATTGTTGACATTACATTTGACGATGGAAGGGGCATAAAATTGTCGTAGCAGTTCGAGCTTCCATCAAATGTAAACTTTCCTATCCCTGAGATCAATAAGAAAAGGGCGCCAAATTATTGAGCAGACACACAGTGTGCCATTAACCCATCAGACGTGGTAATGTGTTGACTAGCAGTGGTAATAATTATAGATAACTCATTTACAATCGATGGATCAGACCTTATATAGACTGGGTAGATACAAAAACTAGAGTATTCACGTAAAATGATCACATAACAATTTCACTATAAGCATTGAATGGTCTTGATTACTCCAGTCCAAAATGTCTCCTCTTTAACTACAACAGAAATTGGTCTGGACAGAATTGTTCCCATTGCTTGCGCACACTTTGTAAAAGGTCATATGGAAATGTAGGCACGTCTGCTGACTGGGTGAGAGTAGGGATAAAACGACCTTAAATATGGTAGAGGCTAAAAAATATCAGAGCCAATTGCAGATTTCGTCAAGGACACAAGATGTAATCAGAGCTAGGGCATGTTGGCAAGATTGTGGGCTAGGGTTTGGGTAAGGGCTAGGGTTAGCCAAATTTGCATAATAGCACAGTCTCGATTTTCATTGCTACCATTTTACAATAAAAAACGAAGTCTCTATTATCCATTCTTAAATTCAATTATTAAATGGCAATAAAATTTCAATCCGTTTAAAATCACAACCATTCTGTAATGCAGAGGGTTAATACAGGTTTATTAAGTAATTAAATGTCTAATCAATAATGTTTATAACGAAAGATCTGCAATAAGCAGATTTAACTCTTACATAATGCATCTTTAGCTCTTATGCTATGGACAGACGAGCGTATTTTTTCGCCCGATCGCAACGATTGAAATTCGCCAGCGATTTTTTACGGCCGATAAAGAACGGGCACACATAGCGAACGTCTCGAAAGCGTACGAGTAATTATGTCGATCACGTGACCTGCCAATCATGTGACTTGTACAAATGGAAGCCATTTTGAGATCATGTGATATCAACGATGTCGATGATTGGCTAAATAAAATGAATCGCCCGACAATATACGCTTGATACAGACACACGAGCGAATTTAATTGCCGGCGAAAAATATTCAGCCGAAAATATCTAACATGCTAGATACGAGCGATTGATCGGGCGAATGGTTCGGCGATCAGAATCGTCGTTGCCCTGAAGGGCCACACGGGCGTATTTTTCGAGTGATTTTAAAAATCGCCACGATCGGGCGAAAAAATACGCTCGTCTGTCCCCCACTTTACATAATGCATCTTTAAATAAGTTCCAATAACCAGCTTTGTATATGAGTATCATATATCAAAAATCATAATCCTCTTATTGTATATGAGCATTACATATCAAAATTATCAACTATATAATCCTCTTCTTCTAGATGATTTATGAACACTACTCGAATAATACATTACTAAAGCAGACTGTGCAAGATTACTCCAGTGTTTCTTTTAGTTTATATGGATCTGATACTTCTTTAAAAGTATGGATTAAAAACTTTGACTTTGATATGGAGTATAAAGTTTATTTTATATGAAATAAAATTGGGTTTAATGCCCAACTTTTCAGCTTAATGAGAATTTCTTGGTTTTTTTATGGCTTAATTTAATTTTATTATTTAGAATTAGAATACTAAATTAAAGAGACATTAGGTAAGATTAGATAGCAAGAACACAGATTAGATAGTAAGATTAGATAGCAAGAGTTCTTCAAGTTCTTGTGAAAATAGTTAACAAACAAGATAAAATGAAAGAGAATATGTTGAAAATTTCAGTCAAATTACTTAAAATACCATTATGCAAGAGCAAAATCTGCTTATTACAGGTCTTTCTTTAAGCTGGAGATCTAAATAATCAATTAGACATTAATTAACATATCCAGACCATAATAAACTCTTAAAGTCAAGGTTAGCCTTCGATGTTGGCGGATTTAATTCCTATATGCCGCTTAATAGCCGTTGATAATTAAATCAATCAAGTGGATAATCGAGACTATGCTGTTTATATTAATGATTTGAGTAATGGTGGCCAAGGCTATGTGAATATTTCAAACTCTTTTTTCTCAGCTAATAGTGGACCAATTTGACTGAAATTTTCAGCAAATTACTTTTACACTATCTAGTTTTTAACTATTATGGTGAGAACTGCCATCTCTTTATCTTATCTCCCCTAATGTAACTTTAAGTCTCAGCCGAAACATTAGCAATACAATTATTGACTAGCCAAGATTGTCATTACTACAGTTGTAATGATAACAAAACAATTCTCCATTGATCACATTTATGGTTATTTCATCAACCAGAAAACGTTTTTAAATCTACTAAATATCAGAGCCATCCGATGGCATCAAGAATTGATAATGGTCTTCGTAAATTAATTGATGTGTAATAATTACTAACTTATATAACAATTCAGTCCTGAAGGAAAACCTGCATGCAATAATCAGATTTAGTTCTTGCTGAATGCATGTTTAATATATCCCCCATTTACATGGTAAATATTGAAAAAAGATAATTAACCATCACAAATTCAAAGTCTTTTGCTAGCTATGTTTTGTCTTTATTTGAGGAATTTTATTGGATGCATGAGGTGGGCATCGTGATAACTTACAGTACTGACATCAGCAACATATACACATTGACAATTAAAAGACATATGTGATCTGTATTTCTAATGTGTCTGATGTTAGCAAAGAAGATGTAGGCCTTTAACATTCATGTTCTGCAACTCAATGGGCTTTGAGCTGTTTCCAGAATGACCTATAGTTCGGCCCTGCTTTTGAAACTAGATAAAAATTAACATATTAACCAGTACCGGTACCGGTACCTAAACAACTATCCTCAGACAGCTAGGCAGTTAAGGGTCTTTGGACAGAAGGGCAACTGATAGGAAATATGGATAATATTGGAGATTGCGGATTTTCTGTGACAAGTTTCATCAGAACTATCCCTTTAAAATTTTAGCAGTGAAAGCCAAACAAACTAAGCTATATATCACAAATCATAAAATTCTTTGATCAGTTTCTGGAATATCAAAAAGATAATAAAGACCCAGTAATCTACTCCCATTTTCTTATCAAATTAGAAAACACTTTAAATTAATCAATGAACAACTCTCTGACGTTAATTAACAAGACTCTGTCAATTCTAACACTGCAAATTCGATTAAGTTCAACAAGTTACATAAATTGCTTTTAAATCAGGGAATTAGATGGGGATTATTGTCATGTTATTCCGTTCCTTTCAATTAATTCCCCTGTCAGAAGGTCAAGGGTTATCAAGATGGCCACCATAATGGCTGCCAATAGAGTAATAATAATGATCTACTCTAATATTACTAATATAGTTCATTAACCTATATGTAAGGTTGTGTATTCATTAAATAACATATCCAGGACTAATAAAGGCCGGAATTTCATATTTTCTAAGAAAGTCAAAACATAATTATTTCTATGTCTTTAGCTCAATAGGTTGTTAACTCACTATTATACAATCACAGGCATTATTTTCCACACTTAGACATCTTTCACATCGAAATAATAACACAATTACCTCCCTTGTTTTCCCATTCCCCCCCCCATGCAATAGCTATCTTCAAACGTTTGAATTTGAAGTTGAAAGTGATATTTTTGCCAATTTCTGAACTGGCAATAGTGAATTATAGGATTAATAGGATTATTCCTACACAAGGAAGGACTGTTTACAATCTATTTTAATGCTTTATTTTAACAAATCTTAAAAATATAACTTAAAAATATGAAATTGCAGCTTTAATCTAATTCATTCTTGAGCATCATTAGATTGCCATATTTAATAATCGGGAACATCATGCCATAATTTAATCCCCCATGAAAAAAATGAGTTGTTTAAAACTGTCATTAAACATGAGATAGTTGATCCCTTTTAATCATAAGAGAGTGTCTGACATTTATGGTACTTATTCAACTTCCCCTTCTGTCCAGGATTTAAACAATGTGCACCTCCAAACAATCCATAATATCCGACTGAGAGAGAGAAAGAGAGAGAGAGAGTGTGTGTGTGTACAGCAGCATTTTTTAGGGGGGGGGGTAGGGTTAGCATTAGGATTGGATTTTGAGAGAAAGGTGTGGGGCTGTGCCTGTAAGGTGTCGAGCTGCGGGGGCGGAGATGGGCAGATGGGGAGGGGGGGTAACTAGATTATTGGTGCACTGCAACATCATTGCTGTTATGTTAGAGAAAGGTGTACGTGGGGCTGTGTCTGTAAGGTGTCGAGCTGCGGGGGGCTGAGAGGGGCAGGGGGGGGGGGGGGTAACTAGATTATTGGTGCACTGCAACATCTTTGCTGTTATGTTAGTGCTCGGGATAATAACGCTGTGAAGAACGTTTTGTTAATACCACTCACTAGCTTGTAGAAAATAATCATGATGAACGACAATCTCCCGATCATTTCAACTCTTATCAGGAATAGATGTCCAGTTAAAAAGAGCAAGGGTACTCGTGAACTTTCCTATGCGAAAGGTCAGACCTCGCTTCCGGTTGTCTGGAAGTCACGTCACACAAAAGGGAATTAATTGAATTGATTGATGTAATTATCTGCTCAGTTTATAGTCTCAGGCATCTAGAAACCCATATATACTAGCCTTCAACGTAGAATATATGTCTGAATGATAAGTTAAAAACCATACATCGATAGTCCTACTGTGACAGACCTGGCTGCAGTTTTCAAGAAAATAAGGTGCCGCAGTGAAATCACGCCATACAGTCACTTATCGGCATTGGTCTGTCATTACCTGTCTAGGTTTTTCACGTTTAAAGGAGTCAAGTCGCTGGCTCAGTACCATCCACAGTCTTCGATATTGCAAACACCACGCATTGGCCCATTTAAATCAACATTGATGTTGTTATCTTACATTAAAGATTTTGCTGATATTCAAATCATAATCGTATCTTACCGAACAGTTTTTCTGTATTTTCAAATGACATGACACCACGTGATTCTGGTTCGACGGCCATTTTAAAATCAACAAATATTTCGTATAACAGTTGGGTTTAATGGAATCATATATATGCGGTAAGGTTTCATCTTTATCTCAATGGGAATTGCTTTATTACAGGTTAGGCTATATGCAGTAGTTTGGGGACAGTGTAAGGGAGTTATGACAAGACCTGATCAGATCACGAATCGTTATAGTGGTAACCTAGACTTAATTAGGGTGTGCCATTAAATTGGGTTCATCTGTAATCCAAGCATATGCATGATCAGAAGACTGTGTGAAATATAGGTGTATTTAGAAATGGTTCCACTACTGATGCCTTTCGTCATACAAGCTATAGTTATCGTTACATTATAGTAACTAAGGTGTATTGTATTACATATTTTATTAATGATGATCTAATTATAACTAAAACGTCACGATTTTAAACTAAAATTAACTATTTGTCTTAATTATCGGTAAATATCAATAATCGGTGTAAATTAATAAGTTGAAATAATGGTGGATTAGGGTAAATCGTGCTACCCTAAACAACTTATCTTACATTGATTAAAGTACAAATATAAAATTATCAAGGCAATCACCTATGGCTTACACGTGTTTAAGTCTTTTAATCTCAAATGATTGATTGGTGATTGCTTGTCAGTTTACACCCACGGATTGCACGGCGGATTATCCTATGCTAATTCAACATAAATCGTGTAACGGTACCGATGATTGATGTCGTAATTCGAAATATTCAGAATACGAACTACTCGAAACTGTTTTGGTTAAAGTAATATGGAAGTAAATCTGGATATGAAAATGACGACGGATTTCACAGAATGTCGTAGTATATAGTGATCGTATCAGGTAGGCCCTACACATTGTCCAAATGATGAATTATATACACACGTAATATGGGTTAAATTAACGTCTTCGGTTTCTACACCAAACCGGGCATACAAATTACTGGTGCTATGATGAACAATACACATGGACAGTGGCCCCTTACCCCCCCCCCCCCCCCCCGTCAAATCAAAACGATAAAATATTTCTTTAAAGGCGCGACAGTGTGTACTTGCGACCTCGATTGTCGTACCATCCGATCGACAGACACGATTTTATCTCGTGCTTTCCGACCATGCTTAAAAATCAATACATGCAGTAAACAAACAATGGCGTACCCATCGTATCCCCCCCCCGCCCGGAAGTAACATTTATTTATTCTCTTAATGTATCACAAACATGGACAGAGCAAATTAATCTCTTTAATCCCAGGATTTTATACAAATTCCGAACTTAAGTAAAATACTCTGGCTGTATCTTTATTTTGTATCCAGGACCCTTACTACTAAAGGTCGTTAAATGGTGTAGGTGGAGAGAAGACACGATAGAGTAGTCCCAGTTGAATATAATTACTTCTGAATAAAACACTGACGTTTCGGTGGTACATTTGACTTATAGGTAACATATTAAACATTGTTTTTCTTTTCATGATGACGTTCTGCCGTTACTTCCGATGTTCTGGGATCTGTTCATTGGGGAATATACTATCTTCATATCGTTATAATCCCGTGAATAGATGAGGTAAGTAGCATGGTACCCAATTGCCAATCCAAATGTCTGTAATGTCATTTATTGTACTGTATATAAAGAGCTGACGAGATATATGAACCCTGGGGACTACCTACGTTAATTGCGAGTGTTATATACAGGAAGCGGGCGTGTAATATCATCATTTGTCTTCTATCGTGACTATTACTAACGAGTACTAGTTAGCATATCGCTTTTCCTCAGGAGGATATAGAAATATATATCACAAAGGAGGGTTTATAAAGCATTCGTCATCGTCACAATAGTTTAAAATTAAATGACTTCAAATGTCAGTAACATCTCGGCCAGAAAGTCCACACACCATAAATCAAAACCCCAACAAAATGTCAGCGGTTTGGAAATATGTTTATTGAAAATAATATCGCTCAGAGAAATACTTAGTTAATAAGTTTCATTTAGCATAAAAAAAAAATCTTTTTGAAAAACAGGAAACCTTTTTCTGATACCGTTTGAGTACAAATTATATCAAACTATTTATGCGACATATCAACAACTTCAGCTACATGCGCACCCCTATTTGTTGTCGTTAAAGGTTCAGATACAAATGTACCACCGTTGTCGTTAAATTCCGTCGTGCGATGCTTTAAGATAGGGTTTGATTATTGAGTTTACGATCTTCTTGGTTTCGATTTCCCTATTGTACGTGAAAAGCAGAATGGTCGCCTGTCCAGCCATCGTTTTCCTCTCAATGCAAAATACCCATACGCACAAGCGAATTATTGAAATAAAATTGTACCATATGTTAATCCCGAAATGACCTAGTTTGCGTGGAGTCGACGTTAAACCCCAAAATCTCCATGATTAAAACCACAATTTCAATCGTAGCACAAATCGCGATACTGGCAACCTATAATAATATAAACATGTACCACTGCTGTCGTAAACATCACAGAATCATGTTAGCAACACTCTCGCTAATTCCACCATTTACTTTTGTTTTTATTGGTAAAATACCTATTCAGTTAAATAAAATAATGTATATAAAAAGAAAACAGGAACAATGGGGAAAATATTATCAAAAGAGAACATGATGATTCTCAAGAGAATCGTTGTGGAGTTGCTTCCATCAAATCCAATAATTTTATGTCATAAAAGTTAAGCGTTTTCTTGAATCGCAAAATGGCTAGATTTTATATAATATTATGTTCATGGTGGCACTGGGTTTTCAAAAATTGCCCCAAAGAGATTCAATTTAATCAGTGGATTCACTGGAGCCAATAAAATGCGGTAGACGATGTTGATAACTACCTTGTCTTATTTATTATCTGTTAAAGAACACAGACACCCACTGCTTATATAAATGTTTATATGATTAAGAACTGTAGTGGCATTCCTGGAGTCCAGTTAAATAATTATCACCGGAGTTCATCTACTGGGTTTATGTAGACACCGTTATTACGACACGGAAAGGATAGGTCTCTACAGACCTGTTTAAGGGGCTGGAGAGCCGAATGGTTGGCGGGAGGAAGAGTTCCTATACGATAAGCTCAGCTTTAAGATAGAGAAATGCTGGCACTTATTGTATTTTTCTATGAAGAGAAAATTTATAGGTGATATCTGTTTTAGACAGGTTGTTTATTTTAAAGTACCTGGTGTTAAAAACAAGGTTTAAGTTATTTACTACAGGTGTAGATGGATTGAATACCTGCTAACGTGGAGCTTCATTTTCATCCGTAGACCGACAATATTTCTCAGTCATAACATGAAATGAAATTGGTTTAACGGGCTATTATTTTGCTAGTTTTAGACTTATGAACACGGACATACTTTACGTACTAACGAGCGCTATGAAGCACATTTTGCCCGGAAAGCGACCTTATCTAATATCGAATCCCAACTCCACCTGATCTGCATCACTGACAATAATAAACAAGGCCAGAAAAAAATCGTGATGACCACCTCTCGACCAACAGCATGAGCTAAACTGTGATCTCCAGATAGCGAGCAAGCGTCTTCCCACTGAGCCACCGTAGCTTCCCAACACAGATGGATTTCTATGATATCATTTATTAATTTTGGGTTACGTTCGTGGTATAGCTTGCAATGCACGATCCTCCCGGTAAATATCTACAGCAGGTTAACGTGGAATACATTTTATAAAGTGTCCTGTCTTATCAAGGACATGTTGAATTCAGAGAGCTGAAACCCCAACAAGGTAAATATACTGAAGCAGCAAACTCTGAATGTACACTTTTCAAATATGTGGCCAAATTATCCAGTACAGCCCAAATAAAGGCAGGCTGACACTTGCACGAATCCGTGGCACGCATTGGCACGACTCGAGTCTGCAAGACACCGTCCGATTTGCGCAAGCTCGTCGTGCCAACGCGGGAAGTGTGTAAACAATGCGCAAACTATGCGCAAACTCGTCGTGCCAGTTCGTGTCAATGTGGACACTGTTGGGCACGGCAAAATCGTGGCCAAAAGTCGTGCAAGTTTCAGCCTGGCTTAAGTGCCGGTTTGCTGTTTTGAAGTCCTCAAACGTGGGAATATCTAAAGATTGTTTGCCTCCGTTCGCACAGAATCCCTCTTCCCCACAACACCTTGTATAGTTTCTAATCTAGTCTAAAACGAAGAAATAATTCAGAACAGAATGACAAAGTAAAACAGACCCAATCACGGATCAACCCAGCGGTAGGTCGTATCCTTTTTTTGGGGGAAAGAGAAATGACAAAGAAATGAAGTGCAATGTGCCATGCAGGAAATTTTGCACATGCTGCCTGCTCTTCACCGAATTCCACCCGTCAATTAAGTTCATTATAAAGAGTTTACGCGTGCGGTATATATTGAGATAAGTGAGAAGTTAAAATGTATGTAACAGATATATTTATTTTTTATAACACGTGATGATAAATTACAGCAGACAGTTTAAACATTTGCAAATAAATACAATGTGTAGTGTTAATACTTCATCAAGTAGATATAATAATGCAGATGTCATGTAACTAGAAACTGAGAGGAATGGGTTCAACGTATCATCAACCACTCAACCACTCACGGCACAGGCTGGGATGTCACTTTCGAGGTAAAAGTCGCCTTTAAGACAAAGTGACGTAAAGGTCGCCGAAAATGCGCTGATGTCGTGAAATCGACTTCACGATATCTGCTCCTTTCACGGCGATTCTTTCTCTGTGTTGTCTTAAAGGGCCAATCCCGATAATATTTTGAAGAATAAAACTGCTTAATTTTGTTAAAATCCCTTAAAATCCTCTACCTTGGACCGAGCAACTAACTCAATATAGATGATACGTTTACGAACGACTCAAATCCGTCAGTCTTCATCTGGAAAAGGGAGACCGGTTTCCCAAGCTGTATTATGCGGTGTCTGGATATAACCAGTCTTTTATTTTAGTAAACTAATGTGAACGTGAAGTTTACCGTTCGTTATCAAATACAGCACACGGGTCATTCACCGTATAGACCTCTAAAGGAACGGAAATCGATTATCAGGTCACATAACGAAAAAATTGACCGGAAATCTTAAAAGGGTTACGTGTCAAGATAAGCAATTTTGACGTTTACGTCCAAACGACTCAATATTTTTGAGCTGAAATTTTGGGACATGGTAAATACAACATTCATCTATATATTTTGGCACTTAAACTTCATATATACTCGGACTCGTGTTTCGATAGTCGAAGACCTCGCGAATCGTCGCCTTTTTACACAGGGAAACACGACGATCTAAATGGACGCTTTCCTCAAACCCATAAGGTTCTCTGTGTTATATAATGCGTTTGCTAAATGCCATTTAAAGGCATAACGCCGGTGTTGATTAAAGAAACTCCTTGTCTATATATTGCCAGCTTGTACGAGACACGGAGTAGGGTTGCCTCTGTCCAAAAGCTAAAGCGGATGATTGCAACACAATCATATCGCCTAGTTTGTGTCGAGTGGACGTTAAAACCCATTTCTTTCCCTCTCTTTGTCTATATACTGTACATGGCAAAAGATCTCTATAACGATGCAAGGAAATTGTTACTAATTGGACCATCACTTCTAATCATTGAAAAAATTAATACCAAAAAGATGTAGGCCCTGAAGGTAATTACTAAACCTGTATCTGTCTTTTAAAAGTAATACTAATACTAGTATTATTTCTAAAAGAAATTCCATTTAATCAGTTGCAAATGTTATTTATAATGCGTAGAATAGCAACTTTAAGAAGGGACGATGAACTGTGAAATAAACAGACTATATATAACTCTTCAATCCATCAATCAACGAAAACGTTTTTATATCACAGAAAGTGAGGAGTATTTGAAACATCACACAATGTATTAACCTTTTGCTAAACAAATCCAAGGGCGGATCCAGGAATTTTTGTAGGAGGGGGTTTGTCAGGCTACTGAAACAATGTATTTATTAATCTGCGGGGGTTCTGTATATTTCGGATAACCAGAGGTCACTTTGGCAATGAATTATAACGACTGGAACTTTAATAGTAAGTGCAGGGGGACCGCACTACACGAAAAACAAAAATCTATAAAATTAACCTGCTAAAAATATCAAATCAAGTAAATGGATCCGGGGGCCAGCCGTAAGCGTCCACTGCGCTGTACAGTCCCGGGCCTGTTATGATACAGGCTTCACCAAAAATGATTTGAAAAAAAAAAAGAGGTAACAGAAATAATGCGACCGATCTTGATAATGGTCGTCTCTTCAATGGCGATAGTCTGTCAGTTGACGTCAGATGTCAAAACGTCAAACAATTTCAACAATATGGGCGATAATCCGGATAGAATCTCCGAAAACGTCAAAATAATAAGTGTAGCGAGAAAACAGGAGCAAAGCCCGACAACGAGGTTGACGATTTAGGTCTGCATGGTGTATGTCGAGCGTCGTGTACAAAGAACCAGACATCGTAAGTTTAGCTTACCAGGTGCAAGTGATAGCATGCACCATTGGCTTCATCTGGTGGAGATCTGAGGATTATCCGGAATCCAGAGTCATTAACTTGAGTAAATTCGGTTTACTAAATATAAACTATGGTTTTATCTGCAGCAATACGAATTTCAAAGACGGCGCGCTTAGAAAAACACATACATAGGACATTTAAAAAATAAAATAAAATGAGAACTGTATCCGGATTATACCTAGAACAAACAAGAACCTTCTTTTTGTTATTTTCTGTGCAGTTTTAAGCATGGTGTTCGAAATTTTGGAGCATGATAACTTGGATTCTAATTGAGCGAGAATGATGGAACTTGCACTGTGGTTGCCTTACAACAATTCCTTTATTAAGTGTGTCAATACAATGCTTTTGCCTTGGTTTAACATAGTGCTAAGCGATTTCATTGTCTGGGGCTTCAGTAAAATGTCACTCTGATTAAAACATAGATCCTGTTTTATTTGGGGTTTTCTTTTTATAGTTGTCATCATTGACGTGTCTGGATGATGTGAGGGATTAGCAAATGAAACGAGAGAGAGAGAGAGAGAGAGAGAGAGTGAGAGAAATGGGGTTTAACGTCCACTCAACACAAACTAGGTCATTTCGGGACTAACATATGGTTTAATTTTATTTCAATAATTCGCTTACGCGTAGGGGTCTTTAGCAGTGGGAGGAAACCGGAGTGCCCGGAGGAAACCAACAAGGTTGAGAAGGCGCGCCTATGTCCTTACCACCATATGCAACGAACTGTTATGGCGAGTTTTTGGCGTGAGTTGACAGATACGTGGGTAACCCACTAGAAACGCCAACCCGGATTGGTTAATTAAATGTCCGACGTCATACGGTCAATGGCCGCTCGTACAACATCAGACGCGACCTTCCACTACAACCAGTCAGAGCTTCATGTAGTAAAGACCATCGAAAATATAAATAACCGAAACGAAATATAAATTTGTATTTGAATCAGATTGTAAAACTGTTTAAGTAATTAATCAGTGCAATCAATATAATTGTGTTGACTTGTTTTTGTATACTGGAATTTACATAATAAAAACAATGTTGCATTTACAAGTTTGTTTTTTGCACCTTTATACAAAATTTCCCACAAAAGATAACATTTAACAACAATAAAGGCACGCTATTAAAATTCCTTGTTTTTTCAGTTGATATTATATAACTCAGTTTCACAATAACGGTGTTATTTTCAATTCTATAAACAATTTATTTTATTCGTGTTTCCGTTTTTTAATTGGCTGTCATCTTAAAGATGCTTTATGTGAAAGTTATTTTTTTTTCAAATTGTTGTTACTACTCCCACACATTGATCTCAGTAATTATTGCCACTATTCAGCCATCTTTAGCATAGCTATCCTTTTGGTTTAACTAAAGCACTAGATGACAACCAAAGTTAATGTTAAAGATGCATTATGTAAGGGCTAAATCTGTCCATTACTGGTCTTTATTTAGGATTAAAATGCTATACACACCATTATTCAAACATTTAATATGACAACAAATACCGATGTTATGACAATGAACAATCTATTTCACATCTTCTCAAAACTTCAAACAGTGATAACTTTGCCCAGCATAAAGTAATTTGAATTAAATTTCTAATAAACATGTATTCATTTTGCATTATCTATTTATTTTCATTTAAAAAAAAACAAACTAAGTTTGTGTTAAAATACATCTGTGACCCAACCTTTAACAATAAATAATTCCAGGTTGTTATCTCGTGATTTACCAAAATACATCTTTTACCCAACCTATAACTATAAATAAATAAATAAGACGCAAACAATATGAACTTCATTTCCATGATGCGGATCTGTTAAAAAAATAATCAGTCAGAAAGGTTTGACAAATGGAATTCGAGCTTTTATTTAACAAATAACGAAATAAATACATTTTCATACAGCTTCATATACAATAGTTGGAGGTGATGAAGGTCGAATGGTAAACGCATGCTAATTGAAAATGAGTCAAGGTTTATAAATGAGTCAGGTGGCGGGGTTTGGATTTCCCGCTTTTACGTGACAAGGAGTAGGGTCGTCTGTCCAACCTCGTGGGTTTTCGCTGGGTCTTTCTGTTTCTTCCCACTGATAAAGACAACTACGCCCAAGCGAATTAATGAAAAATAATTTAACCATTGGTTAGTCTCGAAATGATCTAGTTTGTGTCGAGCTGGACGTCATACCCCCCTCCCCACTCCCCATCTCCAACCCCGGCCACCTTTAACAGTACACACAGGGACTTCATAGAATTAAAATAAGTTGTCGGAATCACTAGAATACATCAACAATAATTACATTTAATGAAAAGTGACATTTCTAATTTTCTAATAATTATCTAACGCAATAAAATCACTTCCAATCATTCAACGACCACACGAAGGTGAAGGTCGGTTGGTACAGAAACACGACCTTGCTGAAATCTAACAATCTTTGCAAGGTTAATTAAACTCAGCGTTTAAAACTGCGTGTATTTAGTATTTTTTTTAATGATGTAAAAATTCCAATAACACCCACTTATAGATAACGAGTTTGCACTAATATTTCAACTGCCATCGTTCGGTGCATATTAATTTAATCTTGCAGTTTAATTTCAATATCATTACTTTATTTATCTCTCATGGGCGAATTTATTTATAAAATTACCTCTTAAATACTGTATTTGCAATTTACGATTACCTCGTAAATTCTGTATTATGAATTGTGATTATCCAACCACAAACCTAGCTCACTGAAGCTACCAAACACTCCTCGTGCATGTCTATTGTGGCTGTATCAATAAACATTTACCCCAACCCTGAATAACTTCAGGATTGTGCCAACACGGCATGCATTAAACTCAATTTATATCTTGCCTCTCGGAGCCACGGTGATTAAGTAGGTAAGACGCCTTCTTGCTAGTCTGGAGGTCGGGTGTTCCATCACTCACTGCCTTATCCGAGAAATTTCATCGGGATTTTCCGATGTGGCTTCCCCTTGTAATTGATGCAGGACAGAGGGCCTGACAAGGACGGCTGTCTAGTCGTTCGAATTCGACGAAAACCCGAGGTTCCGGTTATACATTGGCGTGCACGTAAAAGATCCTTTCAGGTGCGGATTCAGGATTTTTGCAGGGGGGGGGGAGGTCTAGGTTTGATAATTGCTTAACTAATTGCGCTCAATCGATAATTTGGTAAATTAGATTCAATTTGGTTTATTCTGACGTATTTCCGGAAGGTAAATTCCAAAATAATAGGTCTAAATCGCCAATAAAATCGCATAAAAATATTTTCGACTCTGAGCAGGGGGGGGGGGGGGGGCGGACCCCCTGGACCCCCCCCCCCCCTCTGAATCCGCGCCTGCCTTTGATATAAGAGTAGGTCATATGCCCTGTATGGCGTATGCCCGTCTTCATTAGCCCAGTTGGAACAGAACAGTGGGACGTTAAACCCCATTTCTTGCCTTTCATTTTCTTTGTGTTTACCTTAATACACAGAAATGTCAGTTCAAATCACAGCTACCATCTTCATCCAAATTACAAACATGCCCACGCGACCCGCTCTGATTTTGTTTATTTTGCAAAAGTAACAAGTTTATAGACGGTCGATCTCATACCAAAACTGTCAATGAGTAGAGCAAATAAATGGTCTCTTACATTATAGTTTAAAACTGTGATAGCCGCGTGGATGTTGTGCACTTCCATTGCACACAGGGTCATATCGCAAACAAATTTAATGTTAAATGGACGGTATTGTGATCAGTAACACCCATGCGCAACTACACCAACTACATGTTTCATTTTGGCGTTTCTTTCGTCTTTAGGGGGTTGGGTGATGACCCAATGGTAAAACATGCGGCGTGAAATCACAAGGTCTGTCATTGAGTCAAATAGCGTGATAAGGAGTGGGGTTGACTGTCCAACCTCGTGGATTCCATTTATGGTCCCTGTTTACTCCCACTGCTAAAGACACCTACGCGCAAGCGAATTATTGAAATACAATTGAACCATGTAGTAGTCCTGAAATGACCTAGTTTGTGTCGAATGGACGTTAAACCCTACCCTCTCTCTCTTTCTCTCTCTCTCTCTCTCTCTCTCTCTGTTCGGCTTTAGCATTTATGTATCACTATAACCGGTGTCCTTTTATAAGCCGACCACAAGTTTAAACGCTCCGTAATAATTGACCAATTTCATTTACCACCATTAACCAGCATAGATCACGCTCAAGAGAACAGGTCATCTCGACCCAATCCGTCCAATAAAAACAAGATGGTGGTCAATAAGGCAAGTATAGCGTTACGTCTGGAAGCACAACGAGATTTTAACACCGACAATTATACCGTGTATTTAAGTGACTGTAAATTGGGTGGATCGTTTTGTCCTGTGTCTTCATTAACGCCATTCTTATATGACTTATTGACTTACAATTAAATTCGATTCTAATTCTTCCGACTTGATCAATCACTCTTCCATAGCATAAAACAACCTAAATAGATTTCATTGTTTGTTTTTGGGACAATTGATACCACTTCCCCGGGTTTATGGGATGGTGACTTGTAGTATGTTTACGTAACTAGCTTCAGTCAGTTTGTCTGTCTGGATGGTGTGTTATTTAGAATGTACCGAACAAATTATCTTCGGAATTGACTAGAATTTATCTTATAACATACTTTAAAGAACTAAATCTCTATGTTAGTCACCTAGCAATAGACACAAATATTGGATATCAGGAGCCCATCTTTTCCCGATAAGACCACAACATCAATGTTGATTTGAATTGACAAATAATTCGTGTTTTCAATGTCGAAGACATTGGGTCATATTGAGTTACAAACTTAGCTAGTGTATATTTTCAAATGAAAAACTGAAAACACATGAGGGTGACATAAGATGTCCTGTAAAAAGGGTGTGCACCAAATGATAAAATCGCTAAAAATTGAGCAGTGATCCTTCAAATCATGTAATGTGGACCACGTTTCGTGCTTTCACTAGAGGTTGGTTATCCCTGAATTAATTGATGTGGTGGTTAGAGGGGCCACGGTGGCTTAGTGGGGCATTGACTCACTAACCAGGAGGTCCCTTGTTCAATTCCTGTAATGATCGAGAACGACCCGTTACTCACCGACATTCTTACTCATTAAATCTATTTACTTATTTATTTCATGAAACACGTGCATTTAGCTATTTTTATATATCAAATGTAATAATAGATTCTAAAAATATCATAAATCATACCTGTGCCACATGAAAGCATTCAGCATGTTTTTGTATCATATTCCCACTAATATCGAGGTATATTTGATATTTTATGTACAAAATACTGTTTAAACTGTTTATTAAACTGTTAAGTCGCATTTTATATTATTGATATATTAGAATGTGATTTTTTTGTTGACCTGTAGCGTAAATAAAACTACAGGTTGCTCCTAAAACCATATTGTTAGATTGGTTGTAAATAAAGCATATATGATAGCTGCTCAGAATATCTGGATGAGCTCTGGTCAGTTTCGCCCAACACCCTCTTTTATAACCCCATTATTTCTCTGGACGTTATACACTGACCTTGGCGTTAATTTCATCCCCAAATATAAGAACAAACGCTCCCATTCTCACAAAGTACTACAGACCTTCCTGAGAAGGATGCCTGTTTATTCAGAGAAAGTTAACATATGCCTGCTCCAAATACATTTGATTAGACAGAAAAAAATCAGGAGATTTAAACAAAGAAAACACCCAAAATACACTTCGTATGTTTTCTGCCATTCATTTCTTTTACATGATTTTAAGGGATAAGCTATTAAAATATCAGAGTACCACTTTTTTCTTTCTCAATCCATGTCAGATCGCTGAGATTACAAAGCGGCCTTGGATAATGCCAATCCTAGAGATAGATATATATATAGGATCATACTAGAATTAAACGATTATGTTCCGTTCCATTTTAAACTTGTTCACAACTACTGTTCCGGGTGGAAATTGACAGTCAATGCGATAAGAAGGGCACGTGGGAGAGGTTTTGAAATTGGATTTTTATTGTAATCGATCGGAACAATTTATATAAATTGGCTCTCAAACTAGAAGTCAAGATATTCTTACCGAGTTCGCATAAGAGCTAAATCTGCCTATTGCACGCCTTTCTTTACGCCTGAAATGTTATCTAAATTATTAATTGAGCATTTATTTACTTATCCAGTCCATAATCAACTCTCGATGTCATCGCTAGCCTACAATAATTACTGGATTAGGATCATGTTTGCTACTCAAATCCCATTCATGATTAAATCACGAATTAATGAATAATCGAACTATGTTTTTATTTATCGTACCGACGAAAGTAATGATGATCGAGGTTAGGCCGAAAATTCAATCGCTAAATTCTCGGTTCAGAGTGGATCACCTTCACTGAAATTGTCAGAAAATGCCTTTTACATTAGTTATACTGAGAATTTCAGCTCTTTATCAGAACTCCCATAATGTATCTTTAACTTGCCACCATTTTGCAATCTTACGATAATCCCATCCATTTTTATTGTCGTTAATCTATTGTGTCGTTTAATCCTTTATGTATTAGTCCTTTACTGGTGCTATTTTTATTGATACTTTTTTTCGAATTGTGAATTAATATTTTTTATATCAACGTCTCACTTTTTTGCTGCAGCTGGGCTGACGAAGATGGGCAGATCGCGTTTGTCGACTACCCCGAACACCCCGTATTTTACCAGGCATGGAATGAGGAGGGTAGGCTCTGACGCCCCTAAAGAAGTTACTGTACTCATATAGTTTTGGGGCATAGTTTTCAAAGAATTGTTGAGCAACACAGTCTGTGGACGAGAGGGGAGGCGGCTTGGGTTAGTGTCCACCACCCAGGAAAATATACGTTAAAGAGTACGCGGTTCTGGGTGACTAGTGGGGGTTTAAACTTATATATACTCTAGATAGAACCCTCAACATTTTTAAATTAAAATTTGTCAAAAGGTCCAATTACAAAAATGCTGTATATATATTTATGAATTTTATACCTAATAATGACCACAGACTATAATCTTCTATAGAATATACTAGACGTTTTAAAAAAAAAAAAAAAATTATAACAATAAAAAAAATCAAAAAAAAAAAAAAAAAAAATCATTATAAGTAAACGAATTCTTAAATTCTTAAACCTGTCTGAGAAGAGGCCACGATTTCAACTGAACCGAAATGATAAAGTTCTTTATAAGATCTGGAGCTTTATTAAAGCTGAATAAATATAGATAAACGAACTTCGTCTGGCACAACATGCACCATTAGTATACAATAAATTGCCCTTATTAGGATCTAGAAATCAGGGCTTACTGAGATATGTGACTGATTGCCTGTTTCTACTTGGCTGGCACCATAATCCTCATTAAAGCCGAGTCGGCATGATCGCTTATCATTTCATTTTGTGGTCTGAAATACTTATTACATACGTGATTACACCACTATCAACAATCGCGTTCAAACCCGAGTGAAATTCGTGACATTATTCGTCTAATATCACCATCTTAATCCAGTAGACGACTATCATATAAAGATCATTGCCATTGGCTAACATTAGGAAGATTTTAGGTCAGGAGTAAATATTATCTTGGCGTGTAATTGGCCAGTGGAAGTCAACGATTTCATGTTAACAGATCAACGGGGATTAAGTATCATACAGTACTCTATATAATATTATGGGTTAATTTGAGAATTTGAGAGTGTCTAAGATGGATCAGGCCAGAGTAAACACTACAAGAAGATTCATCTTGGTCAAAGATAATGAGCACTTTTAAACTTAGTGACAATGTCCTCCGAGCCTGTGTGTTTTTCTCGACTGATATTTAGCGTTGTATAACTCTTTATGGTTTATACATCGGCCTCGTGGGTTTTCCCCGGGTACTCAGGTTTCTTCTCACTGCTAAAGATCCGGACGCGCAAGCGAATTATTGAAATAATATTAAACTATATGTTAGTCCCGAAATGACCTAGTTTGTGTCGAGTGGACGTTAAACCTCATCTCTCTCCCCCCCTCTCTCTCTCTCTCTCTCTCTCTCTCTCTCTCTCTCTCTCTATGGATTATACAACACGACAGAATATTTTTAAATGAATGAATATTTTAAATAACGAATTTTCTAAACATGCCATTATAGAATGAATGTTGGAAATAGGGATCACCGAATGAATGTTTAAATACATTTTCACCGAATGAATGTTTTAAACACACTTTCAGAGAGAAAGAAATGGGGTTTAACGTCCACTCGACACAAACTAGGTCATTTTGGAACTAACATATGGTTTAATTTTATTTCAATAATTCGCTTACGCGTAGGGGTCTTTAGCAGTGGGAGGAAACCGGAGTGCCCAGAGGAAACCCACGAGGTTGAAAAGGCGCACCGAATGAATATTTTATATACACTTTCACCGAATGATTGTTTTAAATATACCTTTACAGAATGGATGTTTTAAACAGATCATTACAGAATGAATGTTTGAAATAGATCATCGAAGAACGAATGTTTTATATACCTTTAGCAGATGAATGTTACCTTTACCGAATGGATGTTTTAACAGACCATTACAGAATGAATGTTTTAAGTAGATTACAGAATCGGTGTTTTAAGTAGATCATTACAGAATGGGTGATTTAAATAGATCATGTTTCAAACAGACCATTACAGAATGAATGATTTATATAGATCACAGAATGGATGTTTTAAATAGACCATTACAGAATGAATGAATTAAATAGACCATGTTTCAGACAGGCCATTACACAATGAATATTTAAACAGGCCAGTACACAATGAATATTTTAAAAGGTCATCACAGACTTTTACAGAATCAATGTTTTAAATGTACAAGTATGTGTGCAAGTTGTAATTCATATTGATACATGCAGACGTTATGGTTTTAATAAATTTGTATCGTTTGTATGTTTGTTTTAAACAAACTTTGAAGGGAGGCTTAAATAGACTTATAAGAATTGGCCTAAACAATTTGAAGAGATGTTTAGACTTTCTATTGATAAATAAATAAAGAATTAAAAGGATGGTTTAAATAGATTCCGCTACATATAAAACTTACGATATATGTTTACATGCGTATGTTCCAAGAATATTGATGAGAATATATTATGCTTACATACGTAATGAAATTTAAAATGTTTGTTTTGTCTTTTCAGATTAGAATCACATTTTATTCAGGATAGAGGTCTAGTGGATGTGTGCAGGATGGACTATCAGACGTCTTTAATATCTTGAATGTGTCTGGTCCAGCTCTGAACGTTAATCTCATTACACATTAGACTAACGTTCAGAGCTGGACTAGACTGTGTCGAGCAATCTGTTTCACAGATGTCATGTAAAATTCTTCTTCTAATTATATATGTATCCTTCTTTTTCTCTTAGTGTTTATCATCCTCTTTCATGGAGGGTGATATCGCAGAGAAATTGTCTTGCTTAACTATGCTCAGTGCACGCGCAGGAACCTTTCTTGTGGTAGCGAATATTGATTGTTGATCAGTTTGTGTGCCGACTAGTTAGGTAATTCTTTAATGTGTGATTATGGTGTAGTGAAGATCATTCAAATATAAAGAAACGAAATGAAGTTGGATTGTAATGGAAAGGATTGAATAGATTACTTACCTCTATAAGTAATATTGAGAGGACTGATAAGCTGGCGTAATGTAAGCAATGAGCTACATACTCCGCATAGGTGTGATCGTTTTTTTCCCAATGCACATGTCTCACCACAGTTTCATTTGTCCTGTTCATAACACTCTGAACATAATAATCATCTGTCCGCTGCGCATAACGTCTTTGTCTTGTTTCGTTATAGGGTGTATTATTCCGCGCACTATAATCCGTTGTCGCGTTACTCTGAAATATATCAACACCAACATCCCACTGAATATCCGCATGAAACAATCGGTTTATCACGTAATCTATATCCAACATCCTGGAATCTCCCGAGAACTCGCCCGGGTATCGGGACTCTAATCCATCCATTAGACGAGATGACCTTTCTTCTGATTTCTCTAACGATTCTGGAAATATACAAAATGAATTTAAATGCCAACTCAAATCCCCATGCGGTCTTTCGACTCTTAAAAGGTAGTGTTACATAAAATGCAGAGGCTCTAGCATAACTTGAAAAAAAAAGAAGAATTTTTAAAACAAAAAATCTGAATAGGGGACGTTCAAGAGTTTGCTGTGTACAATATCTACAAAAGTTCAATTTCTAGTTTAAATTTCACACCCAACCAAAAGAACATCACCGAACTAATAAAAATAAACATTCGGAAACGACGTAATAGTATGAGTATTAATAAGTGACCCACTACTCATTTAACAGAAATAACGAAAAAAAAAGAACATAACAAAGCATACTTTTTTTCCATATGTAAACTCGAAATGACTTTGGGTGAAATTTATAACTTTGCTTTTTTTATGGATTAACTGCCAATTTATCATGAACAAATACTTGCATTTAGGGATGCATTTAATGGCGCTAATTAATATCTTTAATGGAGCTTTATAATCCCCCCACTATAAAACAAAGCCTTGACTAACTCAACTTTCATTTTTTATTATCTAATTAATAATAGCGTAAGTACCACTTAACGTTTCCACAATAATTGCTCTCATATCATGAGCAATTAAGTATGACGTCACGATTATGTGTTTGACGTCACCGATTATTGTGGTTTATTTGTTTCTGGCAATCAAAAGCGGAAATCGTCGAGTGGTCCGTCGTTAGTGAAGTGAAAAATAAGAAATTATTATTAAGTGCTGGCGATAAGTGGTTTTAACAAAGCTGTCCAAAGTCGACTGATAGCAGATAATCGATAGACACGCTCTAACGTATGAAAAACATGTCATACATTTGATGGAGCCGTGAACAAGAAGGAAACAAGCTATTGTCAGTGGTCAATTTCGAAATAGCGAATTAAGTAACGGATTTGTCATAGTTCCATAAAGTGTATTACCGACATGGTATTCAATTAATTTTCGCTACGTAGCGTTGAAGACAATATTGGATTTTGATAGCTTCAAGCAGTTAATGATCTAATATTTTTGGTTTTTCTTTCAATAATAATTTTGCTGGTCCAAGCTCAGTAAAGACTTGTCTTTGACGGCACATGATAGACGGAGAATTGTCAAGTCCATTCAATATACGTCCATCGGCATTTAAAATTTGTTGGCTCAATGCATATCAAGCTCAATCGGTTGTTAAGTTCTAGATATTAATATTTTATCAATCGGGGATTTAAATCATTCGATTAGCAGAGATTAATGTTCACACTTGTCAACGCCCTGTCAAAGTGGCTTGTCACGCCCATATGCGTTCCAGAAACGGTATTTTCTGTAAACGCATTTTCACTTTTATATGTTTCTGGTTAAAATATGTCCATTTATTCTCAAAAACGATTTCAAATTTGAAAAAAAAACGTGGAAATACGCCCACATATGATATAGCCATATATAGTAGCTTATCCCAAAGAAACATTTGGATGTTGACCAAGGTGTCTAATCTATACCGTGTTCACAACCTTTTCTGGACACAATATATTTCTGGAACAACGAGTCAGATAATGTTGAAACTCAGCAGGGTTTATCCAATCTATTGTGGGCTTTAAGACGCACGAATGGAGCTCCTGGATGGAGGGTTGCAGGTTTCGTCCGGTCATGAAGCCAATGCTTCACATCAAATTTGAAAAAAAAACTTCCATTAAAATCCGTAGACTCTGCGGACATCGGTGACGACATAATGAATTGTGGATTGTATCTTGAATGTTTCTGGAATATGTGTACAAAACCATAATTCCAACATTTTGATCTAGGATATTGCATTTGCCATGTTTTCTTGACATGTGCACTACTGTACAGATGCAGCTCTGTGTTCATTTACGATTACTTAAACCAAGATGGAAACGTGGTCGGCAAGGTAACTGTACCCCTGTATGTCGAGTTAATAACTATATATTTGATGTAGAGATCTCTTTCTTTGATCAAATCTGATCAAACAATATATCCAGCATAGTTATTAATATTAAAAGGCAAATAATCTGAATGCACAAAACTTTAAACACATAATGGTTCCAACATAGATATCTAAAGTTAAAAGCAACAGACTGTAAGAGGCCATAGAGGGCATCCATTCATAAAGAAAGTTTAAGGAGGCGCATTAAACGTGAAATGTCAAGAAATCGCCCAATTACCTTGTCTGAAAGTTTCAAATCAAAATTGTGAGCCATTCAGAAAAGTCGATAGATTTGATTATCAAGGATTCGTAACTCATTTCATTTTTAAATTGTATTAGTGACATGATAATGGTGAGGTAAATGTGAAATGAAATAAAGTTTAACGTCCTACTTTTCTGTACCAACCTGACTGACTGTCACTCTTCGTCAAATTCCAGTGAGGGTTTCTTTTACGTGCAGAAACACAACGTAACATGAACACGGGGCTGCTTTAATTGTTTGTAACGTCTGAATGACTACAGTCTGTTTCCCCGGGTTATTCTATAACAAGTCTTCTAGACCCTTACCTTGTGTACGAAATTTTGAACTATAAAAAACGAAACGAAATAGGATATGTGTTTTGGTCAGATTGCTGCCACCCCAGATAGAAATTGAAAGTTAATATAATATATACAATACTCATAAGAGACGTTAGGCTTTTTAGGCGCCTTCAACACAGGGAGAGGGGTTTTACATAGGCTAAGCCTGTTCCCCAATCCCATTAAGACAACCTGAATAAAATATTGTTTAAAAAAAAACAACAACACAGGAATGCACCAGTTATTTTCACTAAGATATATGAGACCACCTCTTTAACCGACACGGACACGAAATAAAGACTTTGCCTTTTTAAAACTATTTATAGACATCTATTACATACATGACAGATGAATGTCGTCCAGAAAACTTTTATATGGCGTGTTGAAAGACCATTTGCAATGTTTTAAATACGTAAACAAATTGTATTCTATTTGTGTTAGTTACGTAAACAAATTGTGTTCTATTTTGTGTTAAATATTTTCCCCTGTAAGTAAATATTATGATAATAGAAGTGTAATAAAGAGAATCACCTGTTAAATATTCTACAAGAATCGGGTTTAAATGTTCGTTTGTTTTGCTAATGTAGACGGCCTACTCGTATTTAGAATTCCAGCGGAACTTCAAGAGTTGTTTAACTTACACACCAATGTGTACACATGACCTTGGTTTTTCCATCCCATCCAAACAACTAGACATTGTCGTTGCCATGACCTTCATCCTGCGCCCATGACAAGGAGAATCCACACCGGGAGCCTCGACCCCCAAGTTAGCGAGGTAACGTATTACTCATTGAGCCGTCATGGCTCCTCAATACAGGGAGACAAGGGCACTGCATCCCAGACTGGAATGTCGATCCCCGGAATGGACCAAGAGGAATCTGTGGCATTTTCAAGGCCTGCGTCCACTTGTGGGGCTGACAACGAGAAACCAAGGTCCCCTCATGAATACATGTTGGCGTGCACAGTTGGAATGCTGCTACCCGGGCAAAATTCGCCTTCAAAACTTTGCTAACGAGATCAGAAAAATCATCTGATGTTAATTTCAAAAGGACATAAAGTATTGCGTTGACGTGAACGTCCACTCCATTGAAGTTACAAATTCGGGTAATTCGTAAGATAAGTCTATTACCAAACAGCCTCGGGGTCTGCTCTCTAAGATGTCGACATTATGCCGCTTTAACCTTAGTACTTCCCGAAATACTTACACTACTTCTAAAATAAACAACACCAAGAATGATAAACATTTCAGACATTGCTTGTCAGCCAAGACAATTTAATTATCTTTACATTTATTCAGTATAAAAAGACGGCAACTAGTTCTTGCTTGTACCCGGCGTGAACAGATGATGTAGAAGACGATCCGACAATACGTTGGTTAGCCGAATTCTATAAACAAGACGGCAACAAAAAATCGATCTTCATGCTCACAAAGGACCGCCATAGTTTACGATAAAATCGATGTGATGTGATTAGTTCGGGTGCCATTGTCAGGGATTTAGTGCGAGAGAGTTGAAGCAGGCGTGAGGCGAGGGTAGGATTTAAATCACCTTCTAACGACCATTTTTAATGGCCTTCATTCTTTCTTCTTTCGTTTAATTTATAACCGTAAGCCGATAAAGGAAGTCCTTACATCTTATTTTATTGCGTAATCATCAAATGAACTTCTCAGACATCCATTCGTATTTAACTAGACATTAAAAGTTTCTTATTCTGACTCACGAATAACGTGGATTCCTACCCCGGCATAGGTCAAATTGACCAAACCTGGTCACGAAGTTATACACCTCTAGTTAATTCTTCCCTTTCATTCTCGACATAAAGCCGATTAGATTGACAAGGTTGTCTACGCTCTCCGTCACGAGTGGCATCTTATTGTGGCAAGTTTCTTTGAAAACAGAGACCTGTGATATCACCCTGGAAGCGGATGTTACCCATAGCTAGCAGTAGAAATAGACAACAAGGAAGTGAAGGCTATCTACATGTAGTTCGTGTGAGTGCGAAACTTACGCTGCTTGTCTAGATTTAGCTTCGCGTGAAGCTAGCTGACAGACATTATTAAATCCCGCTTCGACGAGTTTAGCTGAAAACACTAAGTATACTTCGATAATTTTGAAAAAGTATAATATATTCTTCTTCCATTCCGTGTATGTTTATATGAGCAATGTAATGGGAACTAGAACCACATTTCAAAATTGTATACCATTTTTTTTAATATGGCCGCCGTTCGGGTCAGAGATCTATGCTCAAAGTAGAAAATTCTCGGAGTACAGAATGCAACAGCCAGTGCTAGAGCCATATGGGGTCTAATCACCCCTCGCGTTCTTGTCACTTGGACAGTGGATTTCATTCTGCCCACAGAGCACCATCGAGAATACCGAATACGTCTCTGTCCTTAATGGTCGCCATAACCATCAATAAAATTAGTATACTGTTTTGGCATGTGGTCCTCCTTCGGTTCACATCTGTCTGTACACAAAAAGACTAAATAAATATTTTCAATTTTATCAAATAAAAGACGTATAGATATTTCTTAAATTTCTTGAAATAATAATATACTTACTGTTTTCGATTAAAATTGTCGATTTAGTACTTAAAATGTCGGCCAACTATCTTAGTGTCTGTTCTAAAGCGGGGCTAATTGTTGACAGAGAGTTTAAGTTTAGTATGAGTTGATTTATGACCAGAATCAAGCCTTCATGACCATGGGGAGGGGGGATTGCCGCATGGTTCGCGTGCACAGGCTGTATCATACGGCCTGCCTTTGAGTCAAATGGCGTGCTTTCGAATCCTCGGTTGTACGTGGCAAGGAGCCCAGTCTCGTGGGTTTTCTCCGGGTACTCCGGTTTCCTCCCACTGCTAAAGCGAAAGCGAATTATTGAAATAAAATTAAACCATATATCAGTCCCGAAATGACATAATTTGTGTCGAGTGGTGACGTAAAACCCCATTTCTCTCTCTCTCTCTTTCATGAACATAACTTGACGAAACTTGCTGAAGTATACAGAATTTTTCTAGACGAAGTCTGACGTGATTTTGTGGTAAAAAACCTGTACAAGACTTCTATTAGGATGTGGGTTAATAGATAACTGATTCCTTATAATACAGAATTAGACGAGCTAGTGTAGCCTGGGGTCTGTAGTTTAAATGTTAATATATAGAGCAGATGTATATCCAGTACACGAAGAGTTCGTTTTGGTCAGCAGATAATGACAAACCTCTCCGTATTGTCTTTGGTATAATTACCCCCTGTCACTGACAGAATTAGACATTTGTACCAAACACGCCAGGTTTTAATGGTGTCTACACGTGCAAAGCTCACATTTAGCTAGGTGGAGGCATGATTGTTGGTGTAATCAAAGTGTAATGAAAAGGGCTCCTTTATAAGAGCACGTCAACGTGTCCAAGAGACCTCAGTTTTTCGTTCCATCTGAACCTTATGGACCATTCATCGGTGTGGTTACCCGTGCCCGTGGCAGCGGTGCAGGACAGAGACCTCGACAAGGACGGTGTCAAGTCGTTCGGATGGTAAGAAAAACTTTAGGTACTGTGTAAACATTGACACGCACTTCAAGCAACCCTTTGCAGTTGGAGTTCGAAATAAGAGTAAGTCGTAGCGCCACTGCCCGGACAAAATTCCCCCTCATAGAACACTGCACACCGTATGCCTGTCTTCATTAGACGAGTCGGAGCAGAAAAGGAAGACATTAAACCCCTTTTCTTTTTATAGCACAGAGTTTGCGTGTGTGCAAAGTCTGCATTTGGTTTATTCCCGCGAAGGCGCAGTTATTGACCGTAACGGATTAAAAAGGGTCGTTTTCGACGCCTTAACGGGAATCCAGCCCTAAGGATTAAAATGGATTAAAAACGTAACAATGGTGTTATAGATTGTTATGATAAGAATTTACACTTTCATAATCCCCACTGTAACTAATTAACCAACATTTTAGCATCAGGTAAGCAATAAAAAACATAACTATACTATAATATAACAAAAATTAATTTAATTTCGTCAAAAAATTAAAAAGATAATACTATAACAAAAATTAAATTTAACTTCGCCAATAAAAACAACTATAATATAACAAACATTAAGGGGATTTTATATCTTTAAAAATGACACTGATTGTGTGAGTGAGCGAACAGGTAAATACTTCTTGGGTGATTTGATGATATTCATCGTTAGTTGGCAATTGGTGGATAAAATTCAGAGTTAACATAAATTCATAAAATCTTTAACACCGCTAATTGGGTCCTAATAACAACATGTCTCCCTTCAAACGAAAGCCGACACGTCGATATCTGCGCCTTCGCGGGAAGGATTAATTTTGGTCACGCTCTGTAACTACGCCTTCGCGGGAATACACCCTGCATTTAGCTAGTCAGGGGACGCTTGTGGGTGTAATCACACAGACGACGTAACATCATAAAACGATTTAACAATAAATATTCATATATGCATGTACAGAAACGTCTCTCTGATCATGCATTCCAATGATCGTAGCGATAGGGATTCACTGCGGGACAGATTTAAGATAAGTGGACACAGCAAATGGAAGGCGGACTATTAGTTGTTCGTTTGATCTTCCTGTAGCAGACGACTTTCCATGAATTGAATTGAAATAGTTTGTGTCGAGCGAGAAGCGGACGTGAGAGACAGAGTGAGAGAAGCGGACGTGAGAGAGAGAGAGAGAAATGGGGTTTAACGTCCACTCGACACAAACTAGGTCATTTTAGGACTAACACATGGTGCCCGGCGGAAACCCACGAGGTTGAGAAGGCGCCCCTATCTCCATGCCACATACGCTCACACCAGGGCTCGAAACCACAGCCGCAAGCCAGAGGTGACCGGCCAGCTAGAGGTCGAAGCGCGGCACTCTAGACCACTAGGCCATTCCAACCCCCGAGAAGCGGACGTTCCACCACCCCAATGATAGTGGTGTAAGGCTGATTACCTGATCACGAAAAACTTCTTCTCGTTTGGATGTGTCACAAAACTAAGTCCCTAGTTGGTGTTCACATATAAGAACTATCGAAAGTTGGAATTCGACGGCGAGTAGGTGAAAAAGAACAAAATCCCATGTATAATATAACAGATCCAAAACCAGATGTTCCGTGTACACATTGCCGTGCACGTAAAAGATCCCTCGTTTGGAATTCGAAATAAGAGTAGGTCGTAGTGATGCTGCCCCTTATAGCACCCTGCATGGCGTATGTCCGTCTTCATTATCCAAGTCGGTCCCGAACAGTAGGCCATTAAACCCCATTTCATTTCACCATGTGGAAGCAGTGACTGCCACTTTATTTTTTTTTTATTAATGTTGTTATCTTCCTGGTAAACACTGATGTATTTACAATTACTTGCTACTTTACACAAGGTCGTCTGACCCGTGGTCTTTGTCAAGTTGTCTAACAGGAGTTATAGAGTACACACACATACATGGCGTGTAAAACGCATGAGAAATATTGACCACTCATAGCTGCGAGAACTTCTTAAAGATGTGGAATGCAAAAACTAAATCTGACTGTTGTAGGGCTTTATTTTGGCCACAGATGCAACATGTATTATTAATTGGGCACTTATAATTACACGACAAGCCCATAATCACAATCGCCATTTATAGATGATTAAGACTTTAAAGGCAAAAGTTGGACAAATACCCCCCCCCCCCCCAACTTCTTCTGGCAAGTTTCGTAGGAAACATTTGTCTGCGATATCACCCCAGGCGGAAGTAGACGTAAAACGCTTGGAACGAAATAGAACCAATTAAAAACCCTAACCTCTGACCAACGACGTCAAACTATTTAAGCTGTTAGAAGTGTATAAATGAAGTAAAATGGGGTTTAAAGTCCTTCTTTTCTGCACACACCGAGCTAATGAATATGAGCATACCCAATGCAGTGTGCTGTGAGGGCGAACTCCAAAGGATACGAAACCAAAGACCTTCAGTTTAGTGTGCCAGTGTCATGCCCATCGAGCCCCAATAGTTATTGTATGATTAAATTAGGGCAGAAATTATTCAAATATTTTAAACAGCTGACGGGGGGAATGCAGGCGCGGATCCAGGATTTTTTGCAGGGGGGGTCTAAGTTTGATAAAAGGCACTCAACCAATTAACGGGGGGTTTGGGGGCCCTCCCCCAGGAAAATGTGGTAAATTAGATTCAATTTGGTGCATTTTGACGTATTTCCGGAAGGTAAATTCCAAAATTACAGGTCTAAAAGTCGCCAATAAAATCGCATAAAAATTTTTCAAGTCTGAGCGGGGGAGGGGGGGGGAGGGGGTCCGGACCCCTGGACCCCCCCTCTGGATCCGCGCCTGGAATGGCCTAGTGGTCTAGAGTACCGCGCTTCGACCTCTAGCTGGCCGGTCACCTCTGGCTTGCGGCTGTGGTTTCGAGCCCTGGTGTGAGCGTATGTGGCATGGAGATAGGGCACCTTCTCAACCTCGTGGGTTTCCTCCGGGTACTCCGGTTTCCTTCAACGCGCAAGCGAATTATTGAAATAAAATGAAACCATATGTTAGTCCAAAAATGACCTGGTTTGTGTCGAGTGGACGTTAAACCCCATTTCTCTCTCTCTCTCTCCGTTTCTTTAAACTTACTTTCTCACGTAGATATAATTACTTAACGCACAGGTAAGTTAATGAACAGATGTACATGTTTATTACTTATATTATAATACCTAATAACACATAAATATTTCAACATATACTCTGTAATTACACAACATCATGTCTGCTTAGTTTCATCTTAATCCTACTCAAGATATTTTAATTATTATCTAGTTTACAAAATACCATTCATAAACTCTAATGTGGTTCTAATTTATGTTATTTTAAACGTCTACTACTGAGTTTGCCCGTAGAGGGATTTGTCTACCTTCTTTTTAAAAGGCGAATATGGTTGTTCTTATTTAAAGGGGCGTCGCAATGATTGTTGACGCCAATTTAAAGGACTAATTGATTGGTTCTAATAATGGAAGCCAATCTAAATTGACTCTACAATGACCTTTATTTACGTTATCTTAGAATACAAGAGATGATTAAGATCCATATAACATACATTGTGTAAGAGCGAAATCTGTTTATTACAGGTGTTTCTTTGGGCCTGAAATGTTACATGAACTATTAATTAGACATTTTATCATTGATCTGAAAAAAAAACCTTAATCAACTCTCGATGCCATCTTATTTTCACTTGAATCCGATTTGCCGCTCAACGTTCATTGGTGATTTAATCCAGAAATGGATAATCGAGGCTATGTTTTTTTATCCTTTTTTTATCGTACCGACTTGAGTAATGATGATCGAGGTTAGGCCTAACATTCAAACGCTAATATATCGGAGCAATTTGAGTGAAATATTCGGAATATTCCCTTTACACTATCTCTAGATTTTAACTACCATAGTGATAAGTGCCAGCTGTTTATCTAATCTTCCATAATTCCCTTTAAGGGTTGATGGGGTGATCTGTATTATATCTTAAGGGCTGATGGAGTGATCCTTAGCTTCGTTTTTCATTGTTTAAAGGACTTGTTGTGTGAATCCTATTTCTCCGGTTTAAATACAGAATATTGTTTGTCTATTTAAGGCGTGATTGAGGGAACCGCATTTCTCTTTTTAAAGGTGTGATTGGGTAAATTTCTGTATCTTAAGGTCTGATTGGGTGACTTTCTATATTTCAAGGGCTGCTTGGCTGAATATTATTTCTGTATTTCATGTTCTGATTAGGTGAAAATGGTCTCTGTATTTTAAAGCGGAAATTTCATATTTTCTAAGAAAGTCTGTCTTTTGCTCCAAAGGTTGTCAACTCACTATTATACGATTATGGGCAAAATTTCACAGGCGTTAAAATAGCTGACACAGGCTGATTGAGGAAATAGTAACTCAATTACCTCCCTTGTTTTCCCATTCCTCTCCATGGACGGCCATCTTCAAACGTTTGAATTTGAAGTTGAAAATGATATTTTTGCCAATTTCTCAACTGGAAATGGTGAATTATAGGACTAATAGGCGTATTCTTTAACCAGGTAGGACTGTTTATAGGTACAATCTATTTTAGGGCTTTATTTTAATACATTTTAAAAATATAACTTAAAAATATGCTATTGGAACTTTGAATGTTGGATATCAGGAGCCCATATTTTCCCGGTAAGATCAATGTAGATTTAAATTGACAAATAATTTGTGTTTTCAATGTTGAAGATTTTGGATGACATTGAGTTAGAGACTTAGCTACTTTAAGGGGTGATTGGGTACATCATATTTCCCTATTTTAAGGGATGATTGGGTTAATATTCATTCTCTTTTTAATGGCTGAAAGGGTAAATCTCTTTTCTTTATTTCAAATACCCCAATGGAGTAACTTTATATAAACCATTTTTATTACGTTAATTTAGAGCTCTGAACTCGTGGATCTAATCAATTAAATTATATGTCTTCAAGATAAACAGTATTAATTATGCTTGAAATTAGAACGAAAACGTAAAAAAACCCAACCATTTCCTTTTCTCTCTTATCTCTGCAGGGCTATGTCATGTCGCTTTCGTTCAATGCGCACGTAATCTACATATCTAAACGGAAAGCTCTGCTATTTTCCGTGTATTATGTCATGCCTCTTTTGTACAATGTACACGGAACCAACATTTCTAGACGCCACGCTCTGTTATTGTCGGATTCATATTTAATTTGTTAAAAAATTTAAAATACGCTGTACATAATTAGATCAAGTATCAAGTCAGTCAAAACTCCCCTGCATTCAAAGACAATCTCCGATACATCACGCAAGACTTTCATCACATTTGATGAGCTGATATCAATGCGCAGAAATCGAGAAGGGGTTAGTTGCCCACCACCAAAGCGAACTGCATGGCCAGACCCCATGAATGGATAGCAATGCTTTCGGCAATCGGCATTCCTCCACAATTTCCAATAATTTACGACGGGTTTTCAATATATTCGGCCATGATGCCCACATACGCGATATCCTAGAAATTAGATGTTATTGCATAGCCAATGAATTATTAAACTTTATGATTTCGACCCGGATAATCCTCCCGTGATAAGGCTTACTTCCAGACACAACACTAAACAAAACCAACGAGAGTGGACTAGTTTGAAGAAATAGGGTTTAACGTCCACTCGACACAAACTAGGTCAATTCGGGACTAACATATGGTTCAATTTTAGTTCAATAATTAGTTTGTGCGTAGGGATCTTTAGCGGCGGGGCGGGGTCGGAACACCGGGAGAAAACTCAAGACCCTTCTCCTTGTCATGTTTAAAAAAACCACCCCAGTTGACTCAATGACAATACCTTATGATTCTACGCGCACGCACTAACCATTCGGCCAATTATTCCGCCGGTTTACTTAAGTAGTCAAATTGTATGCGGTGGGGGGGGGGATAATGACTTATATATTGTTCATCGTTCATACTAGTTATTATAATAACGGATTTGTCAGAGATAGATATCTCTGTCTGTTATTGATCCTCTCTATACGCAAGTAGTATGAAAATAAGGCTTTTCTCCATCTCTGTTCTAAGGCTATTTTAGAATCCTTACCGTCTATTTTTCACCGAGATTCCTCTTTGATCACCAAACGGAATCATTTTCTGTCACACCTGACACAAATTTATAAAAAGCCAACACCATTTTCATGTCGAATCGTGCGATACAAATACAAAAACAACATTCAAACTAACGCTCAGCCACTCTTGCTAATTTGGGACTGGAATTTTACCGTAAACGAAAATTCGTGCTGTACACGGTCCACATACATGAATAATTTTTCAATAAAATCTATAAAATAGAACAACGAATTATATTGACGTTCATAAATATTTTAAATAGTCTATATGTTATTCTCGTGTACAGTGAGAATTTTCGTTTACGGTAAAATTCCAGTCCCAAATTTGCAAGAGTGGCTGAGCGTTAGTTTGAAAATGGCGGCTCTATTCCAATGAAAGTCGTTTATGCATTTGTATCGCACAATTCTATATGAAAATAGATTTGGATTTTTATAAATTTGGGATGGATATGGCAAGAAATGATTCCTTTTGGCGACCAAGGCAGAATCACAGTGAAAAATAGACGGTAAGGATTCCAAAATAGTCTTAGAACGGAGATTGGGAATAATCCGGGAAAAGCCTTATTTTCATACTACTTGTTAATAAGGCTGACTAGTAACGTAATGGGGAAGCGGAGCGAAAACAAATTTACGTTACTTGAAGTAACTACGTTCATACAAACATGTAAATGACATGCACATATCCTACACGGGTTGACCTATACAGGCACATATCGGTCGTCGGCCTCACAGGTGCCACGTCGAACAATCTGATTTAAATACAAATCTAAATTTCGTTTCGGTTTTATTAATACTTTCGATGGGCTTCACTGCATGAAGATCTGATCGGTTGTAGCGATAGGTCAAGTCAGAGGTCCTACGTACGGTTTTTCACCCTATGGCTATGACACCAGACATTTGATTAATCAATCAGCATTGATGTTACGAGTGGATTACCCGTAGTTGCAAACAAAACACGCCTAAATCACAGTAGAAGACTGTTTCATTGGCTAATCAAAATTATAAAAACGAAACGTGATAGGATCTATGTTTTATTGTGAAACGGAGGCTTGAAAATCACGATGGTTGTTGCTGCATTCTGTTTGAGACGCCGGTGGTCTTACTGCCCGACAACCGGTCTGCACATTGAGACATCAAATATTATCCTTATAATATTGTACAGAAATTGTTTGGCGATTAAACCTAACTACAAAAAGGAAACTAGGAGCTCAAATATCGATTGTATTTGTTCAAATCCCTTTAATGTTGAAAGTAAAAACAGCGTAAGATTCTCGTGTAATCTGCAGGCGCTGCCATATTAATTCCAACCAGCTGTTGAGATATATAATTATTATTAGAAAACATCAGAAACATTTATAAAACATTATGTGGTTGTAAAGATATAAAAGATTTTTGGCAGGCGAACTTTTACTTAGATAATTTTACTTAATGCCAAACATAAGGTAAGGTATATATCGAATATCTAAAGAAACGCCACATTATTCCAAACCTAAAGTCGATTGCTTTGTAGAATCAATAAAATAGCAACAAGAACGTAATGTAATGTTAGGTCGGATTGTAAAATACAGGTCTAGTATGTTGCTTCGTTTTATTTCATACTTTCAATGACCTCTGCTATGGAGACAAGTAAAACGAAAAATACAACTATAAAATATACACGGAACGAAATATGATCTATGTTTGAATCAGATTGAAGTAAAGTTCATTATACACTTCAATCATTTAGAATCCTTTGAAATATGATTAAATTCGCTAAAGTCCATATATTTATTTCGCTTTGTGTTAATGGTTCCTGATTTTATACACTACATAATAATAAAACATATACATCGAGAACTGATTAGCTGACGTTACGCCCGAGTCTTTGACGAGTTTTTAAATCGATCAGTGAACAATATCCGTGCTAAATAGTTAAATGTTAATTGAAATCGGTTTGTAAAATATATAATACGGAATTTAAAATGAAATGAAATTAAATAGGGTTTAGTGTCCTACTGTACTGCTCCGAACTGGGCTAATGAAGACAGCCATACGCCATACAGTGTGCTATGAGGGACATTTTACCCGGACAACGGCATTACGGCCTACTCTTATATCGAATTCCAACTGTCAAGGGATCTTTTACGTGTAACACCAATGCGTACACGGGGCCTCGGTTTATCATCCTATCCGAACGACTAGACAGCTTTCCTTGTCAGGGAATTTAAAATGAGACGATAAATGAATAAACAACATCTAACAGAATTGGAAACGGACAGCGACATGATGGTCATAGTAGGGGAAACGTGAACGAAATAAAATAAGCGATACACAAGTATATAATTGTGAGCTTCTTGTGAATGAGGTATTCTAGACAAAAAATACCCCAGAGTAAGCATACATTGAACCGTGCACTACACCCGCGATGCCACACTTTAGAAGCAGAAATGAGAGATAGAACCGTTTCAAGAATTCTGATTAATTGTGATGATTTCAAAGAATCTGCGTTTCTTTAGCAGTTGATAGTCTGTACTGCAGCATTGTTTTATAGGATAATAACTGAAATTTAACATCAGTGAATATAGAGAAATCAAGAGAAAATCAGGAATTCTGATAAAGAGTTGGAGTTCGCATCAGCTAAACAACCCATCGATTCGCCAGCAAATATTTACTGTAGTTAAATTTTTACACAGATAATATTTCGTTTCGTTTAATTTGTATTGTTCAAATTTCATTTTATTTCATTAGGAGATGCTCATTGCAGGCCGGTTGGGGAGGTTCGGGTAAAATTATTATCGGATCAGTTTGATTAGGTGCCATATACGTTATGGAAAAAAAAATAAACAAAAACGAAACGAAATGTAAAGCTTTACACCGTTATACATTGGTCTGGCCAAAACGTTTCCCGTGGATCACATGTCTATTAACAATTCAATGCAAGCTATGAGTTCGAAACCATTCTAGCCTCCATGATTTCTCCGGGGACTCTACATGTATTTTCATGTTTTTACATAAAAGGAGATGTACCATCTGATCTAGTTATTTGGAGCGGACGTTAAAAACGAGCCTAGTGTGGCACCAAGGACAATGTAAGCTATCAGAAAACTATCAATTCGTGAGCTACATGCTAATGTTTGTATTTAGTGACCCCAAAGTGTCATTGTAGGTCCTACTTATTAAAACCAGAATGATTATAGGGTTTAACGTCCGCTTCCCCAAAAGCAATATCTTTTACAATTATTAAAACGCTACCGTAGGCCAATATAAGTAAATGATATCGACACAGCAGTAATTATGACAAAAAGATAAGTATATAACAGAGAAAGCCGTAGGCGAGTTCAACAAAATGATATGAACATTTCCTTCTTTATGAAATAAGCAACAGAAAAAAAATCGTTAAAACAGTCAACAATTTCAAAGTAATCAAACCTTTAGGCTCCACCATAGGATGTTTTTCTTATATATATATATAGTGGTTCTAGCCTAAAGATCTCATGATTGGAATGATCAATGTACCTCTGTGAAAATATAGCAACAGGGGTGTTACAGCAAATAAGTTCGTATAGCGCATGTATATAGCCCATTCCTTCACTAGGCCGAGTGCCCATTCCTGGTACCATTCACAAATTCCTAGTAAACAGACATAAGATATCCGTATCTGGATAACCACGGACATCGGAATTATTGAAATATCTCTCTGAAAGTATCATCAGAGGATTTTATAATGAATAATGCAGTATAGTATTATAGCCCATTTCTTCTTAAATATAATTCGGCGATTTCTATTATAAAAATATAATAAACACAAATCGGAAGTGTAGTATTTTTTGATTATTAAGTTCCATCTTACTTATATAAATATGTATTATGTAATAGCTACATATTATGTTTTTGCAGGTCGTTTTACTGGCTTTAAATTTATATAATTTATTATTTAAACATAAATTCCAATATACGTTATAATATTGTCAGCTTTTTAAAAGTGAATAAGTCAATGTTAACATTTTGTCAAATTGCGAGAATTTCATAATAATATGTGGCGTGAATTGAGACACCGCGTATTGTTCAGTATGAGTGAATTTACGTGGTGGCTTTGTGTACTAAACGTTAATAAAACATAAATTCGAGTTTATGATATCCTAATAGACAACACATTTTTTCAGATTTTTGGTCAAAGGACGACGCGTGTACACAATACAGCAGTAAACTTATGCCAAATCTGTATGCTTACTATAGAGCCCAGTGAGCGTGTTGAACCAATTATGTCACTTCCCGGTTTAATAAAAATTAATTTCTCGCTTACAAAAATTTTTTTGCCTTTGTTACAGAGGGATTATTTAACAATATATATTTAAGAATTACAGAAGCCTTGTCGAAAATCGTTGGCTTTCTCCTTTAACACAAAACTAAGCAGTCGTATTCTCCAAAATATTATCGCGATTGGTTGGCCCCTTGATGAAAGAAGGGGGCCACTGGGTGATCTCGAATATCTAGTTAGCGGATATACGATGATTAAATCTTTTATATAAGAAGGTAGCGTGCTATTAAAACGTTTATAAACTAGTAAAAGTATTTTGATATTAATGGGTAACCAGTGTAAAAAGACACCAAAATTGAAGTTATGTGGTTGTTATATTTGGAAAGCGTTCCCAATCTGCCATCCCAATTTTGAACTTTTTGAGGTTTATCAAGATGTTTTACAGGAAATACAGCAAATAGGTAGTTAAAATTATCAAAACAAGAAGTTCTATAAAAGCATAAAACTGTAGTTTAGTTTCATCATGTTATTTTTTTTTCTAATTTAAAAATGAAAGTTATAGCTTTTGATCATATTCATGTTTTTGTTTAAAATAACAGAACTATTTCTTGCAGATTTTACAGGTAAAATAACAGACTGAGATATAGATCTACAATCATATATTTTGCTTAGATTATTATTTGATCTTATAATAATATATTCAGTCTTATCTCTTTGTCATTTTTAAAAGCTTAGCATGCATCAATTATTTTTGTTAAATATCTATACAAGTTTCTAGTTTGTCTTTTTTTTTGGCAGTAAAATTAGTTGTTATAGATATTTTAAAAACAATTTAATGTGTGTATCACCCGCATAGATCTGATAGTCTAAGCCATGGCCTCGAACCAATTTCCCGGGTCAAGAAGTGTATAATGTGAATAGAATAGGTCCAAGAACGGAACCCTGAGGTACCCCGTATAAAATGTCAATGTTATTAACAAATCTTAGAGATGACCTTTATTGTGGGATGGCACCCATTTCTAGTGATGTGATGTCAAGGATGTCATTAAACTGTTTTAAGTCGTCACTGTTGTGGTGTAAGTTAAAATCTCCAATTATGATAAATTTATTGTGCTTAAGTAGCAATTGAACCGAATATAAAGCAATTTCCGTAAAAAAAAAAGTCAATATTTTATTCATGTTCCTTGGTGGTGTACGATAAACTGTTGCAATGTGGGCTGACTGGTTGTTCAGAGTTCACATGCTAAAAGTTCAAATGAGCCGTATTTACAATTATGTATAAGTACAATTTGTCAACTTACTTTTTACTGTGTATAAATCCAATATAAGCTCCCCTATAACCAGTGCACAATCAGAAATAGTTAAAAATATCACAAATATTACAATATGTTTACTGTGTAGGATCTTCTCTCCTCTTTTACGAAATCTGAAATGAAAAACAAAAAATATTTAAAAGGAAGATTACTCAGTTTGGCACTCCCTCCCCCCCACCCAAAGAGGGATCGTGAGTGGGCGTCAATCTGGCATTTTACCCCCCCCCCCGCTCGCTAAAAAAAACAAAGACAAGGACTTAATTAGCATCGGTTAATATAAAAGGGCATAATTTAATCCGACAGTAACCCCCCACCCCATCCCACAATCACACAAAAAGAGAGAAATAACGATCGACTAGGTTCTTACGAATGTGTTGTCAGTGGGAGATGGTTTGACATTTCATCGACAAATTATTTGAGTAATTTGAGAAAAGTATACTATAATTTTTGTAACTCGTGCAATTCAGGAGAGGACGCTTTGTCATGACAGCAACACCGAAGTGATCATTTACATGTACTACTAATGTGTACACATTGCCTAGGATTCCCCCCCCCCCCATTTGAACGGCTGGACTTTCTTTTTTATGTTTATCTAACCTCAGATAACGATCGAGATGCACTTTTCCTTTTTATATAAAAAATCAGTATCATTCTCATTAATCATTCACTCGTGTTTTACTTCATTTACTAAAGATAACAACATTAAACGTGTATCTAGTTTCCGTCTTCCATGTTTCCGTCAACAAATTATCAAGTCTTTAGCCGAGTATTTATCACACGGCTTCCATTTAATCAAAATATTATTCTTTTAATCATAAATCTATTGCGAAAAAAATACGACCAACAACTTCAACGCTGTCTTTCTGCTTAGACTTATCTCTTTCACCAAGTGATGTTCTGATTTTAAACACGCGCGTCCTGACACAGTTTTCTTTTACCCATTCATGAAGGTGAAATCAACCTTGAAAGTAGCTGATTAAACAGCCTAATATATACATTGAAAAGCTATTCCATTCACTCCCCCCGCAATGATACACACCGATTCATTCTTTATTTCATTTATGTTATCAATAGATGTATTTCATTTTTTTAAGACGATTTTATAAATTGGTTATCAAAGGATTGATAGCATGTTTACGAGTAGGAGTTTATTTACTATATTTTATAGCAAACGTGCGGAAATTGAATATGCAATGTTCCACTCAACATCCGACTCCACGCCTCTCACCCATTAAACTATACATACCTATATATTTTTCAAATTCTGTGTGTTTATCTGTTAATTTTTTTAAAGCAAATATCAGTTCCACTATGTCAATATAAGTAACATATTACTTAAAGGTGGTCTCACATTTACATTTAGGATAGGGTATGAGTAAAAATTAACGTTTCGTCAACACAATATTGTTGAGACTAACATCTGATCACGTGTGCAACCGGAAGTCAGTATGCATACGGGTTGACAACTAGGCAAGCGTTCCTTAGCAGCCCTGTAGACACTTCCACTATTATCCAATTTGACTATGGAATATAATGATTTTTAGACTGCAGCTTGGTGTCCTTATTCTTAGATAGAAGCGAGTTCACGTGGCTTTAATATATAGACCAAGGACCCAATAGTTTGACGTTTATTTGACGTAAGCCCGTCTGTTCTGCGTACTATACAGACCAAGGACATCTAGTATATGATGCTTTGGTCCGTAAATTAAATCTTATGAAAACATATGTCGAACTATTGAGTCCTTGGTCCTTGGACCCAACAGTAGTACATCTAGATATTGACTGACTCATTGGTCTGCATATTACATCTTATACAGAAATATAATAATATGTCTAATTATTGGGTCCTTGCTCTGCATATTATTATTTCTTATATAAAAAACCCAAAACGTTGAACTATGGAGGGAGAGAGAGAGAGAGAGAGAGAGAGAGAGAGATGGGGTTTAACGTCCACTCGACTCAAAGTAGGTCATTTCGGGACTAACATATGGTTTAATTTTATTTCAATGATTCGCTAGCGCATAGGATCTTTAGCAGTGGGGGGGGGGGGCGGAGTACCACGAGAAAACCCCCAAGGTTGGACAGGCGACCAAACTCCTTGCCACGTATAACTGGGGATTTGAAACCACGCCAGTTGACTCAATGACAGGCTGTATGATACAGCGCACGTACGCTAACCATTCGGCCATCCAGCCCCCTTGAACTATGGAATTCTCGGTCTATATCTTACATCCAACATAAAACACAACGACTTCATTATAACCATACAATTAACGTGGTTGTTTGTTGTGAAAAAATAATGGTAATACATATTTCAATCTATTAGAAATTCCAATATTTCTAGTAGACTGAACATCCGAATAAAATGGCCTTGGGTATATTTGGATTATTGGGATATGAGAATGCAGTAGCAGAGATAGATTATTTGATTTCAGTATAGCAATAATAACTTTAATGACTCTAGGGAGAAGCTTGTTCCTGGTGCTGTTTTTAAACCGAATAATATTTTTAAGATATAATGGTTTGCATCTGTTTTACGACAATTCCCGCTAAAGGGTAGTACACAAAATCGAATGTAGGGAATCGAACTTCATAAAAATTATAGTGTAGATTGTGATGCTAAAGGCTAATCCTTCGGATCCCGTGTATACACTGGCGTGCACGTAAAAGACTCATTCACAGCTGTCCGCGCGCAAAATTTGAAATGTAGATCATGCTGTATGACATATTTCCGTCTTTATTAGCCCAGCTGGTGTAGATATTTAAAACGCTGAATCATATTTCATTATATTGAAGATGAATTATGTACGAGCTATATCTGCAGATCAAATGTTATATAAATCATTAATTGGTCATGTATTGATTAAAAAAAATGACGAATCGTCATTTTGTTTTTTATCGTAACAACGATAGCCTTGACAATCGCGACTGCACTTGGATATAAATCGGCTCAGACTGAAGTATTTGGACTCAAATTTTCAATTATGCCCTTTTCATTATCTTTATTTAAGTATTATATCTCAAACTGTCAGCTCTTTATCGAAATCTTACATAAGGCATCTTTAAGGAAATTTTCACTGACTTGAACCATTTTATTATTTAGATGCAGGTTTAAATATTGTAATATTTCTACTCCACCCCCTATAAATCCACGCTGTTATCTGTATATAAATGGCGGATAATCAGGGCGGTATGTTATGAAATAGTTCTAGATAGGCTACTTTTTCATGGAAACAAAATGATGAAATGGCAAGTATTAAATTATATAAATGAATATATTGCCTGTTCCGCGGCACGTTCCATGATAAGATGGGGCACTGATATCGATAGAAAGTTAGTGATAACACCAAAAGTTCTATCAACATCCCAGTGTAAGTAGGGTTCATCTCGTTTACAAAACTAAAATTAAACTCGTCAAAGTAGACATATGCATTGACCAAGCGCTAAGTTAAGAGGAGGCAATGGCGAGCCTTGCGTCACGAATTAGAGTGTTGCGGCCTCCGTGATTTTTAGAATCTCCCCTCAAATGAAAAAATAATATGGTTTCAATATTGGCGGATTCTGATCTTCATTACTTCAGTATCATATTGATTAGCCAATATCAAACACCTGCCCTGGCTTCGATATGCTACAAACCGACCCAATATTTCTTAGGGAAACTCATACTAAACTTAAACTGTCTGCATACAGTTAGCTCCGCTTGAGAACAGACAATAAGTTAGTTGACGGAAATTCTTTTTAAGTCCTAAATCAACGAATTTAGTCGATAATCTGTCGTATATTTCGAGATTAAGGTTGGTATTACAGTAACTAAGTGAATTCTGCTCCGTTTATGATACAGTTGGTGTTATTGCAATCTGTTGGGAAATAACACGGTTCTAGAAAGATATTAACATTAAAAAATAGCCACCGTATGGATTTTCTATTCAGCGTAAGTAAAGTAATCATTATAAATATAAACTACTTTTTTTGTTTCAATTAAGTTAATCTTAACAGTACTATTAGGTCATGGCTTTTATTGCTTTAAATAATTTAATCTTATCATTCATATTATTGTAGCACAGCTCTGAGGAAGAAATGGGGTTGGTATTTGAAGCCCGTACGATGCCTATTAATTATACAATTATTCACCCATTTATGTAACATTAACACTGATCTCTTTATTTTAATAATCCATTAATAAGTTTATCCTAAAAGTATTGTTAATTAAAGATGCGGGGAGAGAGAGAGAGAGAGAGAGAGAGAGAGAGAGAGAGAGAGAGAGAGAGAGAGAGAGATGAGGGAAATTTCACCCGGACAACGGCACTACGGCCTACTCTTATATCGAATTCCAACTGTCAAGGGATCTTTTACGTGTAACACCAATGTGTACACGGGGCGTCAGTTTCTCGTCCCATCCGAACGACTAGACAGCTGTCCTTATCGGGGAATTTAAAATGAGACGATAAATGAATAAAAGAGAGAGAGAGAGAGAAATTGGGTTTAACTTCCATTCGACACATACCAGGTCATTTTGGAACTAACATATTGTTTCAATTTTATTTCAATAATTCGCTTGCGCATAAGGGTCTTTAGCAGTGGGAGGAAACCAGAGTGCCACATACGCTCACACCAGGGATCGAAACCACATCCGCAGAGGACAGAGGTGACCGGTCAGCTAGAGGTCGAAGCACGGCACTCTAAACCATTAGGCCATCCCAATCCCCCAATTAAAGATGCATTTTAACTGTTAAATATGCATGATGCAAGAGCTAAATCTGCCTATTGCAGGTCTTTATTTTATTAATTAGACACTTATTAACAGTATAAGACCACAGATTGTTCCGCTTTTAAGTAGATTAAAACAATTCCGACATTTAATGATTGAATTTTTAAAAAGGAGAAGCGAGGTTAAGACTCGAATGACCAGTACGATAATTAAGATCAATGCACACACATTAAAAGACTATAACCACGAATCTTATATAACAGCGTGCTATATAACTGCCAAGGGATCTTTTTCTTGCATGTCAATATATATACGGGATCACGTTTTTCGTCCCATCCGAACGACTAGACAGCTGCTCTAGTCAGTCCTGCACCACGCCAGAAAATTCCGTTGCAAAATATATATAATCAGTTACACTATTTACTTATTTTTAAAAAAATAGACGCCGTTCAAAATATATTTTAAATTGGATTTTAATGTCATGAAGGCGTAAAAACATATATGTACTTTCAAAAATAACGAGCTATCAAACAACAAAATGTCTAGACTAATGTAAAAAAAAATACATCGTTTTGAAAGATGAATATCCATTTTGAGGAAGAAGGTAGATTTCTGGAAATATTGTCATCTTCACAAAACAATACAATGACAAATTGTTTTAAATATATTTTTTTTTTACAGGAATATATCTTTTTTTTTTGGAGAGAACACGAGCAGCTGGATGCTTTTTATAAATCGAAAAGAAACGCCTACTACTAGTTCATAATATACATATAGTCATTTCTTATTTATAATTAGTTCTGTTGCACTAGAATAATTTATTTCCATATTTGTAACATCCATAATAACCCAATTATGATCATTGTTTTTTGAAGTCGCTTTCTTTCCGCCTCAAAGGTGCAAACGCGTTGTGCAACGTGGATAACTCCCACGGCCCGATAATGCAAAATGGAGATTTCCCCCTTAGATGCTGTCATGCCAGACAAAATTTTCAATGATATTTCAAATACAAATCAAATAGAACCACGCCCTACTCTTTTATCGAATTCCAACTTCCAGGTAGGTAGACCTACACGAGAACAATCCGAACGACTGCACAGTGTCCCTTGCCAGGCCTTCCGTTTTGCACAAACGACCAGGGGGAACCACGCCTAAAAATCACGATCAAATGTTCCTTTAATTATGTGCGCAATTTTGTTTCTGAATACTTTTCTTTAAATTAGCAGTCGCGGATCCAGGATTTTTTGCAGGGTGGGAGGTCTAGGTTTGATACCCATTAACGGAGAAAAATTTGGTAAATTAGATTCAATTTGGTGCATTCTGACGTATTTCCGGAAGGTAAATTCCAACAGGTCTAAAAAATTTTCAAATCTGAGCAGGGAGGGGGGGGGGGGGTCCGGACCCCCTGACCCCCCCCCCCCTCTGGATCCGCGCCTGATTAGTGTATGGATAACCATCCCATATCAAATCTCCGATTCACCATCCGTGTCTGTGTATAGCATGTGCCGGCGGAACCAGATTGGCCGTTAGCGAGCCAACCCTTTTCTTACTGAGCCAGCGGGGTTCCCAGATTTGTAGGGAAACGTTCAAGTTAAAGTCGATTTCAATTCGCCATACACCCCCTTTACTTGGAATAAAAAATAACGTAATGCCCTTATTTTTTAGATAAGCAAATTATAGGAATCGGATGTAAAACCTCATTTTGCGACTTAAGATATGGTAATTTTCATTTCTATGGTTTCATGTGCAATAACAGGAGCACTCACAGCAATTCCTGAATCTGAAAACAGTTTTACAAACTTTAAACAGCCTTGTAAAAATCTCCAGGCAGTCAATTAAGTCTAATCTTCAACCTATTCGTCTCGCAGATCAACAGAGCACGCTAGCTGCCATAGAGTCAAGTCTTTAATACAGAGAGAGTAAATCAGGTAATCCATATGTAAGCCTTGGCCGTTCATATAATCAAAACTATTCACAAAACCTTCACATGTTAACCAATTGCTACACCATTAGAAATCGATATTTTGTATAAGACTCGAATTGGGAGCCACGGTGACTCAGTGAGTACTGAATATGGTTCTGTCTTCGTTTCAGGCGAGATTATTTGCGAGGAAGATGAAACATGGGATCCAGAGGGAGAGAGAGAAAACAGAAGGAATAACATAGGGATAAATTTTATTTTAATAATTCACTTGCTCGTAGAGGTCATTGGCAGTGGGAAGAAACACGAGGACCCGGATAAAACCCACGAGGTTGGTGTCAGCGCCATCTGATTCAATGACAGACTTTATGATTTACATTGGTGTGCACGCAAAAGAACCACTGACAGTTGAATTACGATATAAGAGTAGTCCGTGGCGCCGCTGTACGGACAAAACTTCCCTCATAGCGAGAGAGAGAGAGAAATGGGGTTTAACGTCCACTCAACACAAACTAGGTCATTTCGGGACTAACATATGGTTTAATTTATTTCAATAATTCGCTTGCGCGTAGGGGTCTTTAGCAGTGGGAGGAAACCGGAGGAAACCCACGAGATTGAGAAGTTGCCCCTATCTCCATGAGGTACGCTCACCAAGGTTCGAAACCACAGCCGCAAGCCCGAGGTGACCGGCCAGCTAGAGGTCGATGCGCGGCACTCTAGACCACTAGGCCATCCCAACCCCCTCCCTCATAGCACACTCTATGGCGATTGCTTGTCTTCAAAAGCCGAGTGGGATCAAACAGTAGGACGTTAAACTCCATTTTATTTCCCTTTAGCTGATCCGTAATTCATGCTGGGTTGTAAAATTTATCTATATCGGCACACAACAGTTGTAAGGGATTTAATTCCGGAGAACGAGTAAACCATTAATTTTAAGCAAGAACGGTCGATATTCACATTTGTCATTCGAGTCAATTAATGTGTTTCTTGTTGGTGGGGAATTGTACACAGATTTGGATACATAGCAAATTATGTTGGAATGCTGTAGAAACGCCTGGGCGGTGTCAGGGTCACCTTCTAAACGAATGATTACTATATTATAAGGTCAATCTGGTCCCACTAGCCCATGCTATTAACAGACACGAATGGTGGGTCGAAGCTTTGATATTGGATGGTGATCCAATGCGCTGATTGAAAGAAAAGTATTCATAAACAAATTTGCGCATATAATTAATCGAACGGATGTTTTGGACACGCTGCCAATGACATACACACTACGTAGGCTTGTCTTGCCACCAGAACAGAAATGAAATGAAATGGCGTTTAACGTTCTACTGTTTTGCTCCTATACTGGACTAAGGAGGGAAATTTTGTCGTGGCAGCTGCGCTACGGCCTACTCTTATATCCAACTTCCAGTGGATCTTTTACATGCACGCCAATGTCCCACCAGAACGACTAGACATGTTTCCTTGAACATCCGACTGGGTGAAACCAGGCTGGAAAATCCAACGGAACCCACGCATGAAGCCCCCTTGTAAACTATAGAAACCGTTTTACAAACATCATTATGATAGGTGTAGCAAGCGCAAAAGAAGAATTTTTGTTGTTAATTACTCATTTTGCCCTTTGCTCTGACTATAGTTCATGTTGTTTCTTGACTGACCGAAGTGGGGGACGGGGTCTAGTGGTATAATGCCCGCGCAAGAAATCATAAAGTATGTACGTAACAACCTCGTGGGTTTTATCCGGGTTTTCTGGTTTCATCCCACTGCTAAAGACACCTACGCGCAAAGCGAAATATTGAAATAAAATAATTGAACCATGTCTTAGTCCTGAAATGGCCTAGTTTGTGTCGAGTGGTCGTTACCCCCCCCACACACACACACACCCCTCTCTCTCACACCGGGCCCCAGTTCTCTCCTTACCTCCCCCCTCCCCCGAATCCACCTTGTTTGTGTCGAGTGGACGTTACTCTCTCTCTCTCTCTCTCACTCTCTCTTTCTCTTCTCTCTCTCTCTCTCTCCCTCTCTCTCTCTCTCTCTAAAAACATATCATATAAGCAGATGGATAATATAGGGATACGATAATATCATTCGCATGTTTAATAAAGCGAGTTATATGCATTACCAAGTATGGACGATATCGATTGTTTTTTGTTCTTTTTTGATGATGTATTTTGCATCTAGCTCAAGATGATACATGGTATGATGGATGATGATCTGACCGTAATACCAGATATATTTCAGCGTCGGGTCGATCTAATAGTCAAGCACAGAGGCAATTAAATGGAGAATCCTACTCTAAGACGTGCTAATAGATCACAGTGGCTAAAAATGGTTTTATATGAATTGATCGACGACAGTGGATGTAAAACAAAAAACAAAAGACAAGCAAAAAAGCGATTGATATAAAATAAGCCCAGTTGATAAGTCTGGTTAAATACTGGAGATTTCGTCCGTACAAAATGACGTTAAAGAAACAAGTGTATGCAGGTCAGAATCAATGTCTTACTGATCTGCGCCAACTGGGCCAATGAAGACGGACACGCACCATACAGTGTGCCATGAGGGAACTTTTACCCGGACAACGGCATTACGGCCTACTCGTATATCGAATTCCAACTGTCAAGGGATCTTTTACGTGTAACACCAATGTGTACACGGGGCGTCAGTTTCTCGTCCCATCCGAACGACTAGACAGCTGTCTTTGTCAGGGAATTTAACATGAAACGATAAATGAATAAACAATATCTGACAGAATTGGGCATTTTTGCCCTAACAGCGGCTCTACGGCTTATTTTTATTTTAAATTCCAACTTCAAGACAATGCTTTTTCGTCAGACAAGAACGACTATACGTTAACCCTTGCCAAGCCATTCGTTCTACACCACAGACAAGGGAAATCGTGCCGGAGAATTTCGACTTTCGCGTTCATGGTTAATCTCTGTTGAGCCTGTTTTACGACAAATAAACGTTATCTTCAAGTCATAATATATGTGTAACATGGGGTGGTTTGAAATTCTGGTTAATTAAAACAAATAGGGCGAGGAGTGGTCGTCACTTTCCTTCACTTCACACTCTGGGATAATGGAAGAGGGGGAAGGAGCATTGTCTCCTGACTGTGGTGCTAGACCACTGCGAGGGGATCTTTAACGTAATGTTGTCAATAGTATCTCGTCCCAGCTACTAGATGAGTTTCCATGACATCCATCTAGTATTACTGAAATCTCGAGACATCCCGGAAGTGAACCAATGGGTCACAGTGGCTCTGCTCTGACTAGATAATGAAATGGCGTTTAACTTCCTATTTTCTGAACCGACGACGGACGCAATCGTGTTTGACTGGCAAGAACACAAAATCTTACAACCCAGTCAACGTCTATGGCACGGTGACTTAGGACTGTTATGACCTTTAACACCATTCAGCTGTAAAATAATCGATTTCTAATCTATGAAGGTGTGTTATTATGAAATAAACAGTCCAGAGACACAACATGCTCCAATCACTGGATACTTGGACTATATAAACAAACTGTTCTATCATTGGCTAATAATCGTCTGACGTAACAAACAGAAACAGCACGTTCGTCATTGGTCAGTCTTCAACTTATGTAACAGATAGAGACAACACGTAGTATCATTGGTCGATAAGTAGCGTACTTAGAAACCACAGTTTTTCTTCATTATTCTTCAAGTCGAACCTTCTTAAAAAACGCAGGGATGGGACACTGGACCTCCAGATTAGCGAGCCAACATTTTTTTCACCACGCCACCGTGGCTCCCATGTTCGGCTGTATTTTGCACTATTTTGTATCTTTACTATCTGTTAGTGGCGACAACGGATGCTTACATTTTCTATGGGACCGAAAGAAAGGCATACCATAGGCAAATTAAGCTCTTACATAATGCAGGGGGCGCGAATGGTTAACACGTGCGATTTTATTGGCGATTTAGACCTGTTATTTTGGAATTTACCTTCCGGAAATACGTCAGAATGAACCAAATTGAATCTAATTTACCAAATTATTGGTTGAGCGCAATTAGTTAAGCAATTATCAAACCTAGACCCCCCCCCCCTGCAAAAAATCCTGGATCCGCACCTGGTGCGCGCTGTATCCGAAGGTCCGTCTTTGAGTCAACTGGTTTCCAATTCAAAGGTTGTACGTGACAAGCTGTATGCTCGCCTGTTCAAACTCGTGGTTGACCCCCACTGGTATAGACCCAGTGTGTTCGTCCCGAAATGACCATTAACCCCAGCCCCCTTCACTCTCTCTCTCTCTCTCTCTCTCTCTCTCTCTCATAATGTATCTTAAATAAACTGAAATTATAGCTGAGCACACTCATCTCTGTGTAGAATTTGGTGAAATAATCAACTGTAGACGGTCTTTATTAATATTTACAGTGTATCTACACCACTAATAGAGATATGTCTAAATTCTGTTGTTTATATCCCCAGCCTCCCATTAGACCGGCTCATCAGACAACCTGTGTCGACGATTAGAACGCGAGTGATTTTTTATCTGAGAAATAATCGACACGAGTTGATCAATAATCGATATTAATAGGTGAATTGATTTGGTTAACATTGACTGATGATAACAATTGTATAGCTTTCCAGGATAAATTGTCTTATTTGTCTGATCACTAGACTGTTACGCGATAGACCACAAAACTCTTATGTCTTTTGGGGAATCGCTGTAGCTATAGTGGGAAGACGCTTGCAAGCCTGCAGGGAGGTCGAGTGTTCGGTCACCACATTGGCCGAGAAAGTTCATCCCGATTTTCTGTGGTGGTTTCAGACGGAGGACCTGACAAGGATAGCTGTCTAATCGTTCGGATGGGACGAAAATCCAAGGTCCCGTGTACACATTGTTGTGCACGTAAAAGATCACTTGATAGTTACTTTTATTTTACTTTTATTTTGTCAACAATTTGAAATCTTTTCCAGAACCATGCGACATTTTCATTCCAAGAAATATAAGATAACCTTTTAATATTTAAAGTCTCCAAGGGAACCTGACAAGACATTAAACAACATTCGTTTAGATTTCAAATTATTCGAGAGACAGTCAATATTACATTGATCAATAAGTCCCATTAACCAAATATCAGATCTATTTAAGGGTCTGGCGGCACCATTATCATCAACCCCTGACCTTATGCTCAAGGCCTGTTATTGTTCTATAAATAGACGCTTTGAAACATTAGTCTTAGACATTGATGTTTTAAAAGCTTTTGAACTGCGTCCTTGAAAATTTACCTTTATGATCATAAGAAGCATCATGGCGATAGGGGAATATAGTGGTTCACGCGCCCTTTAGAATTTACTTTTGTTAATATAAGAATCATTGTTATGAAGGAATACATTAATACAGAAATTCTTTGATGATTTACTTTGATTGCCATAAGAATCATTGATATTTATATTTATATCACTTTTTAATAGTTTCTAGTGCGCTTTGAAATCAACGTGAATAAGCTTCTTGAAAAAGCAGGGTTTTGATTTGTTTTTTTAATGTTTCTGTTGACTCTACGGATTGCAGAACCTTAATATTTTTTAGTGTTTCGTTCCACTATGGGGGAATATAATAGTACAAGTATCCTTGATGATTTACCTTTTTACGACAAGAATCATGGTTATGGGGGAATAGATTAAGTATACTTGATAATACGATAAGAAGCATGATGGCGATAAGGGAATAGAGTGGTTCAAGCGATATTAAAATTTATTTCATTTACTATAAGAATCGTGGTAGTGGGGTATTACATTAAACATCCTTATAGTAATAAAAGTTACTAATAAAGGATGCTTAATAAATATAGTGTAAGAATCGTGGTTAAGGCGGAATAGATTAGTACAAGTCCTTTATAATGTACTTTTATTACTATAAGAATCAAGGTGGGGGAGGGGAATAGATTAGTACGAGAATCTTGGCTACGAGGGGATAGATTAGTACAAGCATCTTTGATATTACCATAACAAACATGGCGGTAGGGAATATGGCTGATAATTTACTTTATTACCTCATGAATTATGCTTATGGGGGAATAAATAGAACAAACATTCTCAATAATTTACTTTTATAATCATGGTATATGGAGGGGGGGGGGGTAGAGTGGTTCTAGCGTCCTTCATAATTTACTTTTATTAACATAAGAAGCACGACGATAGAGGAATAGATTGGTTCAAGCGTCTTCCTTGATAATACTTTTATTGCCAAAAGAATCGTGGCTATCGGGGTAATATATTAAGCATCCTTTATAATTTATTTTTATTGCTATAAGAATCTGGTTATGAGGGAATAGATTGGTACATGCGTCCTTGATAATTTACTTTTATTACCATAACAAACATGGCGGCAGGGGAATAGAGTTGTACAGGGATCGTGGATAATTCATTTTTGGAATCATAAAAAAACATTGCGATAGGGGAATGGAGTTGTACAAGCGTTATTGATAATTTACTTGTTCTATTAACGTAAGAATTGTGGCGATGCGGGAAGAGGGATGTACAAGCGTCAATCATAATTGACTTGTTGTAATTCCATTAAAATGGCCACGGGGAATACAGCTTTACAGCTTGTAAGCTGAAGAGAGAGAGAGAGAGAGAGAGAGAGAGAGAGAGAGAGAGAGAGAGAGATCTACTCCTTGTAAGTGACACTTTGAGCAAGCTTGGGACCACCTAGCCACTCCATTCGATAGTATCATATGATTGGAAACCGGCGTTTCATGAAATGAGTATACATAGGTAATTTTAGGACTAACATATTATTTGTTAAAGATATTACTATATAGATATTTAAAAATCCCGCCCCAACAGCAGTAAACACAGACTTGGAGTTAGATAATAGGTGGATCCTTAATTGTCATAACGTTTCGGGTAGGGTAACGCTTCTTATAACTTATTCGCCATTTTGTTGACCAAGTTATGAATAAATTAACAGTAACATGTTAAGTGAAACCAGGTCTGAGTCGACCTAATCACAGGCACCATTAAAATGGACAATATTTAAAAAAATAACATTACGCTAGTTGAGTTTAAAGTTTGCTACGTCCATGTTCGTATCAAATAACTTGTCTGATTCCAGTTTCTAACTTGGGTGTAAATAAACCCTTTGAAACCGATCCTCTATCAGTAGATTTAATAATACCGAGAAACGGGTTGGAATTAAATAATTAGGATCAAAGTTCACTAGTTTAGATCCCGTCAACCAGTGAAATTTCGCTATGTAGACAATCTTCTATAAGTCACGTGGATAAATTTTAATCTAGCTTACGAACATGGACATACTTTAGACTTATACTTAATCATGTTTTATGTTATTTTTGAAATATTGTCCACGTTACAGGTGTAACACTAATTTAGTTACTACAGAGATCAGTTTCGTAAATATATGGTTTATTTACTACGGGAATAGAATATCAAACAGTTGCATAGATACAACAGACCACACCACATCGGGAACTACCGATACCACAGGGACGCATATAACAATATTAACTTCACCATTCTACCACTCTGCCAAGGCAGCGGCTAAACTCAGGTGAATCCATATAGCAGTCTCCGCGTCTCTCTCTCTGCTCTGTCGTCTTTAGCGGCCTCGTCGTCTCGTAACTGTGAGTAAACTCCTGCTTTTTAAGCCTCCAACAATTAGGGACGATGGACAGGAGTGATCATCATATATGGTATTGTTTATTCATATATTATGTTATCTGTAATTGCGTTGCATATTTCCTTTGGAGTCATTATCAAGTCATGGTAGAATGAATGCACTGACCACTACTACATTCTCTTTGAGGTTCTGCCGAGTGTTGCACACAGATCATGTGTAGTTGTAAAGAACATATTGAATAAATCAGATGTTTAATAAGATCCATACTCCTCGCAGTGTTGATTAGGGGTAATCCCACTACTCACTGCTGTAATGGGTGTATATTGTTGTTCTAAATTTTGATTGGTCAGTAGTCCGACTAACAACTAATGTCTAGCTGCTTTACATTTAAAACGAGTGCCAATATTGGACCAACTATGTTTACGTAACTTTACGTCATGGCTCACGGTTTTATTATGCCCAATTAACCCGTGCATAGCAGAATGCTGCAGTAAAACTAATTGCGTGACAAACGAGGCTATCAAATCGAATGAAATGTAAACAGTGCTGTTTGGAAACGAACATACTTTAATACCTTAAATCACTGTCCATAGTTTGAGGGAAGACCCAGATTAAACGTAGGACTATCGTGTTGATTGAACGGAAAGAATAGAAACACCTCTCAAAAGTTCAAGAATCGGAAGTCAATCAAGCAATGGGCAGAAAGGGATTTCTCTGGTCATTGCTTCAGGAATATGAATAAGATCGTGCTTTCATAAGTTTAGAGAGCTGAAACGTCAATATCACATATTACCCAAACTAGCAGAAGTCATAAAGGTATAGATCACTTTGTCGCATGTGGACATAAGCGGTCCGAAATCAGTTGCTTTCAGTTGACCTCGGTCCGAAATCAGTTGCTCTCAGTTGACCTCAGTTGCTGATATGAGCGAAACAAGCACATTTGCAACTGACTGCAACTATATATATATAATTGAGTTGCTAAGTCGACAAGCCCCGCATTTATACAGGCACTGACGTGTGGGAAGAAAAGATACGACAACTTATACTGATGTTAAACGGTTGGGTTGTTAAAAAAACTCTGTGGATGAGGCCTACATAAAAATATAATATGTACGATTTCACTCGTGTCCCACGCATAAGGATTTACGTTAACCGGACACCGGGTGTAACCCCGACATTGAGCTCAACATCCATAACCATAAATAAAATTATAAACTTAATGGATTTTACATTGTGTTATCTCTAGTAATTTATTATCCTAGTCATAAAATTACATAAGATAAATAATTCCCAAGATAGTTTATTTGTTACAAGCACGTCACCTCAATTTGCTTTTAAATACAAAATCCGCGATCGATATATTGTATAGCCTAGTTTGAATACCGTGTGTCAATGACGAAAATAAATCACATATCCGAGTAACGAACTATCTAAGAATCTTCAATTTTATTGCATGACGTCAATTATTCATTGATATCGAAGGTCCAAAATGGCGGAAACGTTGTATTTGATTTGGTACTAAATATCTAATTGGCTCATACTGATGTTAACCAAGTAAGTTGTAGGTCAGTTAACCCAGAAAGTGGGAAGGTTTTTTTTTGCCCCTAAATCCATAGATTAAATTGTACGTTATTTGTACCACCCAGAACGAGTAGATAGACTCACAGATCTCAGACCTTCCATCTACAACAGAAGGTTTGATTTCCCTTTAGCACGTTACATCTGATCAAGATGTTGTAAAAGTCACTGTCGTGGCTTCCCGGACACGCAGATCTCCTTGTCGTCCTACACCAGTGTCTTCCGGGAAACAAACAGAAGAATCCCGAGAATTTTGCTCGGCCATCAAGGAGACTTCTTAGTGCACAATAAATAAGACCAAATAAGATCAACCCTCACCCTAACCCAAATCCAAGAATATATCAAACCATAGCCCAAACCCTTGTCAAATAAAATCAACTAGATATAATAATCCCTAGCCCTAACCCGATAATAGGGAAACAAGCACATTTTAGAAAACCCAATCGTCAGTAGGAAACGCCCTGGTGTGGCTCTCATCGGAGAATCTCAAATTCACCTTTTTTTCTTCAGAAACGAAAAAAAAAACAGAAGATCAAAAGCGCCGCCTAAGGAAGACCACCCGCGCCACCAACACCAAAAACAGCAAAATCAACTCTGTAAATAAATTTAATGTATTTTATGTAATTGGGAAATATGACGAACTAAATGTTCATCATCCTGAGTCAGTGCTTATGTGGAGATTTAAAGCCCCAATAACACTCTTGTTGTAACTGAATAATATGTCCCAATCTTCATTCTGGTCAACAAATCGTATTATTTTAGAATATTCCAATTAAATGATGATATAAATTTCATCTTAGCACACCTATTTTAAAAAATTGGAAAAATTCAACCAATTGATTTGAAAAGTCTAACGTAAACCTATTCAAACGTGACTTGGATTTTAAAATATTTTCGAACTCTCTGGACAAGTGAAATAGGTTGTAATGGATAATTTACACAACAGGTAGGACACTTAAACATCTAGTACTTAGTATATAAGGGTATTATTTATTTTCTGGAGCTACCAAGCCAGCAAGAATTTTATTGTCCCTTTAACCTCTTCCCTAAAATCTTAAACCTAACGCCAAACCCGTAAACTAGTGGAAATAATTATAAAAGCAAATATTAACCCATGTTATTGCTTATTCAAATCAGATTTTTATAGTAAGATATAGGATGTTAACCCGACTATACCATGAGATTGATCCAGCAGATCGTAGATAAATACAGTACAATATCAGACAATGCCGTTAATAAAGACTGACAAGAAAGGAAATTAGAAAACGCTAAAAAAAAATATGAAATTAATTTCAATCGTGTATTGATAGAAAATACCATGCTGAATCAGGGGAGGGACTGAAAAGGTGGAAACTTAAAAGAAAAAATGTAGGACAGATAAATTATCCTTTGACGTAAATATTATATTTTAAAACTGACTCCGTTTTAAAAATGCGTTTTAAGATCTAAATCAGCATCTTGTAGGTCTATTATTCTGGGTTAAAATCTTTTATAAATTATTATTTAGACATGTATTCTTATTACATGCCCATAATCAACCCTCTGGGCAATCGGGTGATCGCGATATTAAATCATAAAATAAATGCTTTCTAGGAGTTTTGATTCAACTATTTATATAAATAATAAAAACGGTATCAAAGCACGTACGATCTTTATTTTTAGCCCTAATTGTATGGAGTTTCTTTTGGGCCATTTAAAAAATGTGTTATATTGTTGTGAACTTTGATATTTGCCGTTTGTTAAACGATTGACAATAAATAACCAATACCCGTCAGTATAAACTGTTTATAGCATCGACTCAACTCTCCTGAGTAAAAAAGAACATATTTATCTTATGATTACGTTTACTGATAGAAAGCAAAAAGTGTCCAAGTTGGTTAAAACGCTGAATTAAATTCCATAATATATTATTTAATGGATGAATGTGTGTGTTTGTGTGTGTGTGTGTGAGAGAGAGAGAGAGAGAGAGAGAGAGAGAGAGAGAGAGAGAGAGAGAGATCCAGTCGAAACAAACTAGGTAATTTCGGGACGAATGCATATGGTTCAATTTCATTTCAATAATTCGCTTCTTCCGCGTAAGGGGCTTTAACAATGGGAGGAAATTGGATGACCCGAAAGAAACCCCACGACACTTGCCACGTACAGCGGGGGAATCGATCGAAACCATGTCATTTGATTCATTGACACATGCGCTAAACATTCACCCCCCCCCCCCCCCCCAAGAATGACAATGCTAGTGTTATAGGTTTACATGTCAAATTCCGACGGGCAAAGGATCTATTAACTGCAAGCCAATATGTACATGGGACATAGGTTTTGCGTCCGATCCGAACGACTAGACAGCTTTCCTTGTCGGGCCTTCCTCCGCCCTGCATCACTAATATCCCATGTTTAAATGAATAGTAACATAAAAAGTGAGTTATTGGGGCGGCAATAATAACCCATGTTGAACTGTACAGTAACATAAAATGTGAGTTATTGGGGCGGCAATGCCACAAACAATAAACCTCCGTGTTTAAATGTACAGTAGCATGAAATATTAGGTATTACAGAACGTAGATTGGAGCAGGTTGTATTTAAAAGTTTTACGTCAAGGCTGGTCTAGGGCGATCGTGTTATATGTATTATGTAGGTGTAGATATATACGTATAAACTTATTGTTTCGTAACATTATGTTTCTGACATCTTTTTGATCCTTGCGTGATCGAAAACAAATCGGTTTGAAATATGTGACAAATTCTACGTTCACACTATTGACATTTCCGCCCATACATTTCTCCAGTAATCTAGAAAAAACCTTGAGAAAATTTGAGAAAACAAATATAAAACAAATTTTATTTTGGCTTTTCAGATGAAGAAGGATTTTCAGTGAAGGAGAAAATCCTGTATTATACTAAGTCCAAATATGGGTAGAACTCGGTTTTTACCAAAGTTGACGTTAGATATTAAAATATCTTTGTCCAGATTACAGGAGATATTTACTATTACGATTTGGATCAGCAATATAATTGAGGCAGCCACTAGTATACCATGACTGAAATTCGAATCTATCTTTTGATAAATTAATTGTGGTGGGGCCCCTTTAAATGAAATAAAAGGAAATGGGATTTTACTCCTAGTGTTCTGTCCTCACTGGGCTAATGAAGACGGGCATACACCATATAGTGGGTCATGAGTGACATTTTGCCTGGACAGTGGCGCTACGATCTACTCTTACATTGAATTCTAACTACCAAAGGTCTTTTATGTGCACGTCAATGTATAGTTCAGCTCTGAACGTCGGTCTCATTACAATTACCCTGACCGTTCAGGGACAGGCCTATTCAATCCATGTCGAAAATAATTTGAACCCCAGTCAATTTTACTGGGCAACTTTTCACTGCGAAACATCGGAGTGTAAATCCGTGTGGACGTCTGTACAATGTAAAGGAACATCTTAGTGACAAAATAAGACCTTGCTTACCTCGCTAGACTCAGTATGAGCGAAACAACACGCTGTTTAAAATACGTCCCCTCCTATCAATCTATCCTTTCGCCACCATGACACAGCGTGTTGTGATGCTCATACTGACTCTAGCGAAATAAGCAAGGTCTTATTTTCTCACTGAGATGTTCCTTTACACTGTACACGCGTTCACACGGAGTGACACCCATCGTTTAGCAGTGAAAAGTTGCCCAGTAAAATTGGGGGTCAAATTATTTTCGACATTGATTGATTGGACCAGTCCCTGAACGTTCAGGGTGAGTGTAATGAGACCGACGTTCAGAGCTGAACTAGTCAATGTATAGACGGTAACTCGTTTTTCGTCGCAAACGACCATACATTGTCCCTTATCGGAGACCAACGTCGAAATAATCCGATGAAATTTCTCGGTCAACATATGGATCGAACACGGATCCTCCAGGTTACCGATCCAACTTATACTCTCGGAGCCACCGCGGCTCCCAGGGCCTCTTTAAATTGAATCTGTAAATGGGAGGAAATCATAGGCAGGCGATCAAACTGCTTATTACATAAAAGCTCAAAGATAAAAAAAACACGCACTTGACTCAATGAAAGCTAAAGACCTGTACGCGATAGTGAATGATTTAAATAAAATCAAACGGTATGTTAGTCCAGAAATGACAGGGGGTGGGTGGTGGATGGCCGAATGGTTAGCACGTGCGTGCTGTATCATAAAGCCTGTCATTGAGTCAACTGGGGGGGGGGGGGTCGAATCCCCGGTTGTGCGTGAGAAGGAGTAGGGTCGCATGTCTAACCTCGTGGGTTTTCTCTGGGTCCTCTGATTTCCTCCCACTGCTAAAGACCCCTACGCGCAAACAAATTATTGAAATAAAATTAAACCATAATATGTTAGTCCCGAAATGAATTAGTTTGAGTCGAGTCGACGTTAAACCCCATCCCTCTCTCTCTCTCTCTCTCTCTCTCTCTCTCTCAATGACAGACCACTCGGCCAGCACCACCTTTCATCGAACGTCAACATATATATCTATCGGAGATTAATACGGCAATACGCGAAGTATTGGCAGTGGGAGTATTATTATATCGCATGCTCACAAGACAATTGACAACGGCTAGATATAATAACACTTTCCATGGACGTCAAATAAACCAGAGCTTGCGTGTTGCTGGAACAATGTCTACGCACAAACCAGGAATAATGTTAGACGGGGTCCATTCAATTTATTTCAAGCTATATTAATATATTAATAATGATGGCTTCTCCGTTAACAATGACCACTAATTAACCCATTGTCCGTTGACGAGAGGAACCCTTTTATTTTATCCAAATATATAGCCTATAGTATGAAAATGTATTATTATTCACATGCCGATATTCCCTCGTGGCTTGTTGTCACATGCGCAGTAATAATAGTAATTATATATATATATATATATATACATGCTTATGTCCTGTAGACATATTCATTATCAATGAAAACCTAATCGTGAGTGGGCGCCCAATAGACTAGTCCAGCATTTAAAAAATGCCACATATTAATCTTATAATGCAGTATACAATTTAACAAGACAATCCAGTCATCGACATAACACTTATTCAACAAGGAAGTCTTTGGACAATTATGAAAGGTAAAAGGACCGATAAGAAAGTTTTAATTACCAAATGGCTACTACAGCTGATTTGCGTACAAGAGGAATCGCGGTTGCTAAGTGGGTACGGCGCTGACTTGCTAGCCTGGAGGTCGGGTGTTCGATCCCTGAATTGGCCGAGAGAAAGTTCATCCATATTTTCCGGTGCGGGATTCTCTTGTCAGTGATGCTGGACGGAGGGCCTGACAAGGACAGCTGTCTGCTCCTGTAAAAATTGGCGTGCACGTAAAAGATCCGCTCCCCAGCAAAAGTACCCCCATAGCCCACTGCATTGCGTAGCCCACTTTAGGGGAAGAACAGTAGGTCGTTATACCCCATTTTATTTCATTTTCATTTCTGAGTTGTACACTAAGGTTAAAGATCCTGGTGGGGCTGGTATGATTGCCTAGAGATCTAGAGTAGCAGTAGCACGCTTCGAGCTCTAACTGACTGGTAGTGGTTTCGATCCCTGTTGTGTGTGGAAATGGCTTGGAGATAAGAGTGCCTTCTCAACTTCGTTTGTTTATTCCAGGTATACCTTTCTCCCGGTGGAAGCGGGCGTTAGACCAAAACAACTAATACTACAACGTTTCAAAAAGACGTCTTGAACAGTTTATGATTTATGCTCCAGAAAGTTAACCATGACGGAATTTTTGACAGAGCGACCAACAGACGAGTTTGGGGGATACATAAAATATCATGTTTATTGTTCCTCACGGGTTATAAAATTCACCGAGCCGCCATTTCTCCCGTGTAAAGTCGTTATTTAACACATAAAGGCCAAGTGTCAGATTACTATCGCTAAACGACGGATATGCTTACGGGGTATCAATATTGTGCATTTAAAATGTTGCAGGGCTTCCGGAACATTGTGCGACTTAATGCACGTAAAATGTTTACGTTAATCAACATGTCATCAGTCATTACAGAGAGAGAGAGAGAGAGAGAGAGAGAGAGATGGGGTTTTATCCCCCACTCGACACAAACTAGGTCATTTCGGGACTAACATATGGTTTAATTTTATTTCAATAATTCGCTTGCGCGTAGGGATCTTTAGCAGTTGGAGGAAACCGGAGAACCCGGGGAAAGTCCAAGAGGTTGGACAGGCGACCCACCCTACTCCTTGCCACGTACAACCGGGGATTCGAAACCACGCCATTTGACTCAATGGCAGGCAGTATGATAAAACGTGCGCATGCTAACCATTCGGTCACCCCCCCCACCCCCACCACCCCTCCATCAGTCATTACACAGATGACCTTGTTGTATCTCTATTTTTTGACTGAGTTATATTCAACAAGTACAATCTTTGAAATCAAATACATGCAACGTTTCGCCTAAGTAAACCTCCTGAAATTAATTACGCAAGGTTTTATTCGTGTTTCGCCATATCGATGTATTTGGATATTCCTGCACGCAAAACCTTATCACCTATTTTTAACTGTGTAGCGTAGATCAAAGAGTTCCATTAGAACGATGTGGAATAACAAATGAATACCATGTCTCTCGATGTTAATTATTCGAGAAATAGATATTAAAAACCAGTAATTGTATTTATTATTTATAGAACGATCTGTCTAAAACTAGACTCTGCTCCAAAATAAACTATTTTTCTAGAATTCGTCGGGTTATTAAAACCACACGGGAAATATTGATAAGACAAATGAAATGAAATGATATGAGGGGTTAACATCCTATTGTTCGGTACACTAATTGCATGCAGTGAACTATGAACAGAGGCGGATTCAATGGGTGGCGCAAGGGGCGCCCCCCCCTCCTAATTTTCGACAGTGCCCTTTTTTTACTTATGAAAGTGCCTTTCAACTAGCTTTTTTTCTCGATTTTGAGGCTCTTTTTCTACGACTTCCGAACGTTTAGACGAAAATATCAGCCAAATAGTTCTTGAATTGGCTAGAGAGGCAAGGAAATGACGGATAATTTTCTTGGGGTCCCCACCCCCCTCTCAGCGGCGTGCCCCGTCTCCGCGGTCAGCGCCCTCATTTTGAGGCGCCCCCCCCCCCTTTTCAAAATTCCTAGATCCGCCCCTGATGAAGGAGGTGTGGCCTTATTTCGAAATCCAACAGTTAAAGATTCAGTATGTCAGAGCTATTGTATATATTAATAAGACATTTGTGAACGCGACATGCCTATATTCAACTTTCTCGGTGATTGAAGTTTCAATCGATCTAAAACATCATCCAGATTTTAAAAATGTAAGGATATAATGGATAATCGATGCTAAGTCTCGGTTGACAAGAACTGTTGCTAGATCTTGTCAGACCCCAAGACGCTCTCAACTTCACGCAGAAAATTGTATTTTGAATGGATTTTTCAATTCATTTTTCGTTAGCTATTTATAAACTATTATACCATGAACGACCTGCTCGTTATCTAAATTTATATTCTGCATCTCTAAGAGGTATTCCCACCAACATGTACACGGGCCAACGATGTTTCGTTTCAGTCTAATACGAAGGACTACTCCCTATGTCTCTTGTCAATCCCTCTGCCCTAAACCACTGCCAAGGAGAAAACACAATGGGATACACCAAGTAATTCACTCGGTCAACGCCGGGTTCGACCCCAGTATCTCCCGATCCACTATGGCCCCTCTGCCTTGCACCACTAACAAGGTGATAGCAGATGTACTTGATGTATCTTCAGTCTGAAAAAGGTGTATATCTGAAACCAATCTATCAATATTAGTGCTATAATGCGATTTCTACTGTACCGTATTTCCTCGATATCGCTGACAATATAAGACGACAACCAGCAGCACTGTGTATCTTGTCTGCGATATGGGGCCACGATAGCCAAGTGGGTAGCCTATAACGCTGGTTCGCTAGCCTGAAGGTCCCTACATTAGCCGAGAAAATTCATCCAGATTTTCCGGCGTAGTTTTCTCTTGTCAGTGATGAGAGAGAGAGAAAGAGAGAGAGAGAGAGAGAGAGAGAGAGAGAGATGGGTTTAACGTCCACTCGACACAACCAGGTCATTTCGGGAATAACGACATATGCTTTAATTTTGTTTCAATAATTCGCTTGCGCGTAGGGGTCTTTAGCAGTGGGAGGAAACCGGAGTGCCTTGAGAAGGCGCCCCTATCCCCATGCCACAGAGCGGAGGGCCTGACAAGAGAGACAGTTGTGTTTATGTCTAACCCGTGTTTATATGTATAAGAAGACCACCAGCAGCGTAGGTAAATCAGATAATCAAATCTACACGCAGCGCTGTGTTTTCGAGGACGGATTTTAAAAATATATAAAAACTCAAAGTGTTTAACTGAAATTCGCGAGATAGCCACAGGCAAAATTGATAGCTTGAAAACTTACAGAACACACGGGTCAAGCAGTAGATAATGCACTATCGGGTTTTCATAATTAGGGGAGCCAAATCCTACTGGGAATCCGAGTATCTAAGTGGGTATGACGCTGGCTCACTGCCAGCAGTTCCAACACCCCGATCCTCTTATTAGCCTAGAAAGTTAGAATTAGGAATTCCTCTCGTCAGCGGCGCAGTGAGGGGTGAGGTGGGATGGTTGGTATGGATAAAGCGTGTAGTGGAATGGATGGGAAATGATAAACTGAGGTGAACAGTAGGCGGAAACGCCACTATCCGGGCCCGGCATGGCGTAATACCGGCATGACGTAGTCCCGTCTTCAAGATCCCGGCATGGCGTAGTCCTGTCTTCAAGACACCGGCATGGCGTTGTCATGTCTTCAAGATCCTGGAACGGCGTAGTCTTGTCTTCCGAGATCTCGGTTAATGCAGAAAGGGGGTGTTGGATGGTCGAATGGTTAGCACGTGCGCGCTGTATCATAAGGTCTAACATTGAGTCAACTGGCATAGGTTCTAATCCCCTGTTGTGCGTGACAAGGAGTAGAGTCGCCTATCCAATCTCGTCGGTTCTCTCGCGGCTTATGACTCCTAAGTGCAAGCAAATTATTGAAATAAAATTGAACCGTTAATACCGAAATGACCTACTCTCTCTCTCTCTCTCTCTCTCTCTCTCTCACTGGTTCAGAAAATTCATATTTCATGTTTTGGGTAGATTCACTGTGGAGTTGAATAGTCAAATGCTAATATATTCACGTGAATCTGACCAGACACAAATCTGATAGTTTGTAGTTGGGATTAATAAACAAGCTGTCTTATCTTGGTCGGTACATGCAATCGATGAACATCTACACAAGTTTTCAAAAACACTCACAAATCCACTTAATACCCCTCGTCGCCCAGCTTGTCAAAAACTCGCAAGCTAGTGTTTATTGAAATCAAGTCAATGACGTAATGTTCAATTATGTTCAGGACAGAATGTCTATCATTTTTCTTTATGGATATTCATTATTGGTAGCCTCGATTAACCAGCTACTCAGATGAAAAGTGTAAAAAATTTCGTCGACATTTTCCGGCGTGGTTTCTCCTTGTTAGTGGTGCAGGACGGAGGGTGGGGGCTGACAGGGTCAAATCGTTTAGTTATTCGGATGGGACGTAAAACCTAGATTCACTGGAGTAATAACGGAACCCTTGATATGGTATTCGTCGAAGAATAGCTAGCACCGACAAAATATCCATCATGGCGTAGGAGGGCTGGCGGAAAAGTTCTAGGCCTGTCTGTGAAAGACATGTACAAATTCATTGGTTTCCATTTAGCATTCTACATAGCCCTCTTCGATGGGTACAGATTTTTACCAGTGACGATACAAGGTGTCGATCCCAGTAAGGAATAAATTTCTTTCGGCCACCCTAAAAAGTTGTCCACAGCTGACTTGACGTCATCATTACTGTGAAAATAAGAAGCAGCCATTTACTTTTGGAAACGAGTCTCATCCATGGTTACACCACACAACTGGCCAAAGGATTATCAGTATCTACTTCAAACGGCGCTGATTGGCACGAGACGTCAGGATTCTGACACGATTCTGATCTGCAGTCAAGAGCTTTGGCGCCCATCTTGCAGAAAAGTTCGTCATTCCTAACTCGTTGGCGATAATGTACTCAGTCGTCAATCGTCGATCAAACATCATCCTGTAATGCACCCAGAGAATTTGCGGATGGCGCTCTTTCCTTTCCCACAATAAAGAAGTGGGTTGCGGAATTTAACCGTGGCAGAGAGGGCAACAGCGATGACCAGCGTTCTGGAAGGTCATCAACAGCAACCCTTCGGCATGTATCTCTTTTGAGGTTCGTCCTTTGTAACAAAGTTGTCTATACCTTTCATAAACTGAACATCATTTAGGTGCAAAGAACTGTATGACCTCTGTTAGTTTTGATATATTATGGGGACGTTTCTTTTACTCTCTAAAATAATTTAAGTCACGATCTTATTAACTATATAATTTTTTCAATATGTTATTTACAGGCTACATATGATTTGTGCAAACACGCGGCAGAACTTCCTTATTTGGTGATCCCTCCTGTCCATCTTCCCTAAGTGTTGGAGGATTTAGATATACAGTAGTTTACTCACAGTTAGCAGACAAGACAACCAGAGAGAGAAAGCAGACGACGAGACGACAGAGTTCAGCTGCTGCCTTGGCAGAGGGGCGGAATGGTAGATTCAGTATGGTTAGATGTGTTCCTGTGGTAGTAATTGTTCCAGAATATATAGGCTAGTTCCTGTAGTGTAGATGTGGGCCTATTTGTTGATATTCTGTTCCCGTTGTAAATAAAACCATATATTTACGAAACTGATTCTGTTATCACTTACAAATAGTGTTACACCTTTCAGTTGCAGGTACATGATAACCAGGGGCGTTTTAAGGTTTATCATGGCGGAGGCTGTACTATTTTGAGGGCCCTCTGTCGCGAGCGGAGGCTCTTGATTGATGAATTTCATGCCAATGCAATGACTGCATTCTCATTCAGTAGTGGATTCGACAGTAACAGTGTATAGAAAACGATTGACTCGATATCGGGGGCCCTTTCCCTTGGCCAGAGGGGCCCTTTTGTCGGACGTGGTGCCCTTTTGTCTGCCTTTAGGACCCTCCTAACTAGGGTACATTTTCATTTTTTTTCATTGGTTTTAGCATTTTTCTTCAGTTTTATTTCTTCAACTTCTTTGATTTTTTTTCGCGGGGAGGCTAGCGCCTCCAGCGCCTCAGTTGTAAAACGCCTTTGATGATAACTACCTGCTATATAGCCAGTTTTGTCAATTTCTGGTGCTTTCAATGAGTAGGTTCACAAAATGGTCATGTACGAAGACAATAGTAACACTGCAGTTGCAGTTCGTATATGTCTATGATTCATTCAATTATTGCACTTGTCGGTGGCAAAAGTTTGTTTCAACCTAATCGATATATCCCGTTCAGGTTTAGACCGTTGCAACCAGCTCTCGTATGTCCGTCTTCATTAGCCCAGTAGAAGCAAAATCGAAATTACTTTAAGTCCTATATCATTTCATACACGTAAGTTAGCTATCGACTGACTAGATTCTGTAAGCATAAAAAGCCATAAAACATTACGTCTGGTTAAGAGAGAGGGTCATAAAACGTCACGTCTGGTTAAACGAGAGTGCAGTTCTCATTAAAGTAGCAAGAAAGACAAGCCTTAAAGCACGGCTAAGAGAACATGCTGTGTTTTTATGACACATTTCGTCAATCTTGTTTTATTTTTTTTAACTCGTCAATCTAATTGATGAGGTCTTTCTCATATAAAACACTTTCTCACCCCATGACGTTGCTCTATTCCTGGCAATATAAAAAACAGGATTCATTTTATAAGATGTCAAAATATGTTTGAGGATTATCGATCCAATGTCTACTTCCAGTCCATTCTTTGAATATAATATCCATATAGACACTGCAAATATTTCAAACAAATTCCTACATCAGAAACAGGGAAATGGGGTTTGAACGTCCGCTTGGTGATATTTCGGCACTAAAAAAGGATATCGATGTATCTAAGTAATTCATTTGCGAGGAAGTCTTTGGGATTGATAGGATACCGGATGAGCGGAGGTTAGTTCGGCGGCCATACTAATTGTCACGTTCAAAACCGGCGACGAAACAACAAATCTTAACTCAATGCTAGACTTTATGATCTAAAGCGCACGCATTAGAAAACCCGGTCACCCCACAGCGTATAAAACACTAGCCTTAACTATCGTTTAATGTCCATGGGGACCGCAACAGGCAGTAAGAGAGAGAGAGAGAGAGAGAGAGAGAGAGAGAGAGAGAGGGGCACTATGGCCTATTCTTATTCCGATATCTGGAATTTGAGTAACATATACCACGGTTTTTCTTCCCACACGAAGGATACGACGCCCTTTCATTGCCAGACCCTCTGTCATCTTTTCAATAATAATTTCAACAATATTACATTTTGTATTTAGCTTCCTTCTTGTTTTAAAAAAAAAAAACAAAAAAAAAACAACAAGAAACAAAACAACTTTTCTCTACTTAGGTGACGGTACTTAATCATCTTCGTTCGTTTATCTTCTTCTTGAATTTGTCATATTATTTCAAAATAGTTTGTTTTTAATCACGAAGATGTCAATGGAATCAAAATGATGTCAGTAGTAGATTCTTACGCAACAATAAGTCTGCACATTGAAGGAGGGGTGTGGGTTGATGGGGTGGGTGGGGGGGGTATCTGTCACATATTTCTCAAACAGATTTGTTTTCCATCACGCATAGAATCCAAATTACGTCAATAATAAAGGATGAGTGTATGTAAGTATATACACCTACATAATACATAAAACACTGCTCCCTAGATAATTATCATCGTGTACCAACATCAAAGCTGACGTAGAACTTTTAAATACAGCCTGCTCCAATCTGCGCCCAGTCGTTTAAAAACTAATATTTCATGTTACTGTACATTTAAACATTTAAACACGGGGTTTTATTGTTTGTGGCATTGACCCCCCCCCCATTAACTCACATTTTATTGTTTGTGGCATTGACACCCCCCCCCCCATTAACTCACATTTTATGTTACTATTCATTTGAGCATGGGTTATTATTGTGACCCCAATAACTCACATTTTATGTTACTATTCATTTAAGCTCGGGTTATTATTGTGACCCCAATAACTTACATTTTATGTTACTTTACTATACATACGAGATATTATTATAGCCCCAGTAACTCACATTTTATGTTACTATTCATTTGAACATGGATTATTATTGTGACCCCAATAACTCACATTTTATGTTACTATTCATTTAAGCTCGGGTTATTATTGTGACCCCAATAACTTACATTTTATGTTACTTTACTATAAATACGAGATATTATTATAGCCCCAGTAACTCACATTTTATGTTACTATTCAGATAGTTGGGGCCAACATATTTTCAACCCAAATGTTCATTGATCCGTATCCAGGCACGATTACCTCTGATATCAGTCCCCTGATTGGAAATATAACGAAATGAAATGAAATGGGGTTTAACGTCCTACTGTTCTGCTCGGAACTGGGCTAAAGAAGACGGGCATACCCTATACAGTGTGCTATGAGGGACGTTTTGCCCGGACCGCGGCACTACGGCAAAATCTTATATCGAATTCCAACTGTCAAGGGATCTTTTACGTGCACGCCAATGTATGCACGGTACCTCGGGTCGTTTGCCCCTCCGAACAACTAGACAGCTTTCCTTATTTCAGTTGTTGTAATGTAGGTATATACACATCATCAACTTTGTTATCCTCTGACTAATAATATATCATTATAACACTATTTTCTTTAAAGATACATTATGAGGGATTAGATAAAGAGCTGGAAGTTCTCACTACAAAACTAGATAATGTAAAGGCAATTAGCTGAAAATTTCAGTCAAATTGATCCACTATGAACCGAGAATTAAGCAAAGCTTCAATCATAATTACTTTAGTCGGTAAGATAAAAAGCATAGTCTCGATTATCCACCTGTTCTTTTTTTTAATTTAATCATCAATGCGCGTTGAACAGTGGACTGGATAGCCTGTTCTAATACGTCCGACTCATGGTCAGACTCGCTCCTACGTCACTCCTTTGCTAATCACGTAAATATCGCAGATATGACGTGATTACATCGAGAGTTGATTATGGTCGGGACAAGCTACTTTAGATAAAATTTCAGGCCTAAAGAAAGACCTGCAACGGACAGATTTAGCTCTTGCATAATGTACGTTTAATTGTTATTTCCAATCAAATTTAGATTAGATTTTATCCTTATAGTTATAATCGTTTACCATTTTGTCTGGTTTAATTTGGTGCTATAAAAACACATTCTATATTGATAACAATGCTTAAAACTCATTATCTTTCATCTATTTCCGCGCTCCATTTCTTGTCTTAAATTAAAGTTTGTCGGTAAAATGCCAATTCTGTCGTCCATCTTGTTGTTTTTTTTTTAATTGAAACATGTTGCGTAATAGTTTTATACCAGGATCAAGATCGCCCTTTTCTATATAGATGAACTGAAATTTAAAGATGCATTATGGAAGGTCTAGATAAACAGCTGACAGTTCTCGCTACATAAGTTTAAGATTACGTGTTGATAATGAAAAGGGGAGATACTGAAAATTTCAGTTGAATACCTTTATTCTGAGATAAGTTATAGTCTCGATTTCATTACTACCGTTGTAAAGATAATAAACACAATCTCGATTATACATTCTTAAATTCAGTTATTCAATGGCGGTCATGTTTCAATTCATTCAAAATCGCGACCATCCGATGTTTTAGAAAATTGATAATTTGAGGCCAAAATAAAGATATGCAATAGGCATAATTAAACCTTACACAATGTTTCTTTAACTATTTTAACTATTACGCCTATTATGCTACAGTAGCGGAATGATTAAATGCTATACAAGTGTAAACAGTCATTAAATGGCGGAACGTATAATAAAGAAGAAGGTTGCAGCAATAAATCTAACTGTGCGCGGAAGAAACATGAATATAATAATTCAGCATATAAACCCGAAGGGAGCATTGAAGAAATGAACGCTCCAACTTGGGTAGATTATTGAGAAATTATATTGACACCTGAGCTTTATTAAAAACATGTTTAAGATGTTGAAGAGTGGATATCGCTTTTCGTTACGTTTGCTATGTATTAAATCAAAAAAGATCCAATCATATAAACAAAACCAGTCCTTGTTTGTAATTTCAATTAAATTTTATGGTTTCAGGGGTATGTCTGTTTAACGTACTACTGTTCCGACTGCAGGGCTATTAAAGACGGGCATACGCCATACAGTGTGCTACGAGGGAAATTTTGCCGGGACAGTGGAACAATAGCCTACTCTTATTTTGAATTCCAACTGCCAAGGATCTTTCACATGCACGTCGATATGTACGCCTATACGATGCCCCTTGCCACCACTGTCCGGCACCACTGGCAAGGGGGGACCACGCCGGAAATTCCGATGAACTCTCTCTGCCAATGTAGGATTCGAACACGCTGAGCAACGAAGGCCCACCATCACTATTTAGGTCTTGCGGGTACTAAATCTTGCCCAATAACCAGGGGGTGTTGGGTTCTATTCAGGAGATGGTGGTGACATGGGGGGGGGGGATTAAATGTCCCATCTCGCTGTACAAACCAGAATAATAAATATGGTGCACGATGACGGGCGGGGAGCGTGGGGGGGGGGGGCATACAACTAAGGTCTCGTGTTTGCTCGACAAAGATCACTTGTTTCTAAAAAAAAATGTTAAATAATTTCGTTTTTCCGAATTGATTTTAATTTAGATAGATCTAAATTGTATGATTAATTTTGTTTTTAAAGAACATTCATGTGAGAATTATTTTCACAGTTATAAACGAGTTATAGAAATATATCTATGAGACGCACGCGTAATCTTTCTAGGCCAAGATTTGGTAAGTTGGTATGCGCATTGCCATTTTTGCCCAATGTATCCGGTTCCGGTCTGATTCTGTTTTCAATCAATATGTTGCGTTATAGTTTTATACCAGGATCAAGATCGCCGTTTTCTATAAAGATGAACTGAAATTTAAAGAGGCATTAGGTAAGGTTCTCGCTAGATTACGTGTAGATAATGAAAAGGGAAGATGCTGAAAATTTCAGTTGAATACCTTTATTCTGAGATAAGTTATAGTCTCGATTTCATTACTACCGTTGTAAAGATGTGGGTGACGGGTTTAGTTACGCTCCTGTGTTACCGGAATGATGAATTACCTTCTCAATACATTAATACGGTATATTCATTTTGTATTATCTACTTATGAACTATTATGGCAAGCACGACCAGCTCTTTATCTAAATCTTACATAATGCATCCTTATCACAGCGAGGCGAATTCATTAACACGGAAAGTTAAAATCTAAGCAAGCAATAAAAATACTTTACAAAACTATTTTAGGCGTCAATAATTGCAATGATACGCTTTAAGATAAACCAATATTCATGTTCTTTATGAATAGCGTGACTGAATGCATCAAACTGCACGAGTTCAACCAAAGGATTAATTACATTTGTCAATGGGGTACAGGCAATATGTTTCAACGAGCTATTGTGAAAGCCTTCTTATACCTCTGTATACTATTAGATGACTGACTTTTATAAGCTCGCGTGTGCCTTCTACAGCAGGTGACGTCGCTTCATGGGGGAGGGGGGGGCATAAATGACTCTATGGGGCGTTTCCGAATCAAACAGGTGTTACCGCTTCGCCGAAGCATTCGGCCGAATGTAGAATTCATTAACCAATCGCCACTCATATCGAGAAGTCACGTGATTGTTTGACGAGACAAAACGTCGCCATGTTTTAATCATGTGACGTGAATCGACTGGTGCAATCGACTGGTGAATCGGGCGAAGCATTCGGCTAGTGTGTCCACCCATTCGGCCGAACGATTGGGCCGGATGTTTCGGCTATTGTGTCCTCTGCAACTGATCATCGCAGGATGGTGTCTTTTATTAATTTGTTTATCTTTCTAGTGCTTCTAAAATTATTTTCGAATTTATTTGGCAGATGGAAAAAGTTAATATTGTGAGCTCATTAAGCCGCGCCGACGCCACCTCTCTCAGTGATTGTAACGGCCTAGCGAATATTCACTGCTGATCAGTGTGGGGTACAGACGGGTATGAAAAATATTTTGCATTCTTTTGATATTTTGAGAAACACGAAGTTTATTTCAGTGCATATTAATTCAGAAATATCATCTGTTAACCATACATTATGCAAGAGCTAAATCTGCTCATTACAGGTCCTTCTTTAGGCCTGGGATATTATGTAAATTATTAATTAGACATTAATTAACTTATCCAGACCATACTAAACCCACGATGTTAACTCTAGTCTGCGATATTTACTGAATTGGGTTCCGATTTGCTGCTCAACTTTTATTCATGATTCAATCATGACGTGGATAATCGAGACTATGCTTTATTGTACCGACTTTAGTAATAATGATCGAGGCTAGACGGAAAATTCAATCGCTAAATTCCCGGTTAAGAGAGGAACAATTTGACTGAAATTTTCAGAAAATTCTCTTTACATTATCTAGTTATATTGAGAACTTTCAGCTCTTTATCAAACCTCCCATATCTATAACCTTTGTTTTATTGAAAATAATTATTATTCTCATTTCCATTTTTAGACAATTTGTACTCTGATATAGCACAGGTAGGTAATTTCCGTCTTTAGATTAAAATTAGGCCTGCTCAAAGAAATACAATGAAATAAAATGGAGTCTAACGTCCTACTTTTATGGGTTAATGCTGACGGGCATATGTCAAACAGTCTGCTAAGGGGGAATTTTGCGCTACGGCCTACTTTTATAGCGATAGACTAGCTGAGCTATTTCATTTACATGTTTGCCATCGTGGTTGTCGTGGGGTATGGGGCGCGGAGTGATGGATGTCCTATATTTTTTGCGCGACTTGGCGTCCAAGCGTACGGGAGGGGCGAAAATACCGAGATTAAGTGACGTACAGATTGGCGTGCACGTGATTTATATGTCAGTATAGGTTTTGACATTTCGCAAGTTCATTTTAAAAAGGTTACAATTTCTTCCATTGAATTTAAAAAAAAAAACAGTAACGCCAACATTTAAAACATAAAAACATTTTGTTTACAACTATCATTGGGGATACTATTAATTTTGTTTAGCTTTACCTTTGATCACCATTAGGCGATAATCAATTTGTCTTGTTGTTCACCTTGTTCATACAACATTCTCGCCAATCTGATTAAAACACAGATCCTATTTCGTTTCGTTTTTATAGTTCAAAATTTCGTTTTACTTGTTTTTACTACATTAGTAGGACATCGAAATTATAAAAACCGAAACGAAATATAGATCTGAATTTCAATTCGATTGATTGCAAAAACACCCGACTGCAAAATGCATTAAAACTTTTCTGTGTCGGGATGGGTTGTAAAACACTACTTTTTGTGAGGGTCAGGGTAGGATTGAGAGTTGGGGGCGGGGGAGTGGTCGAGTTGTTAACGCTTGCACGTCACCATAGAACCAAGTGGTGTGGTTTCGATTCTCCGTTTATACGTCACAAGTAAAGGGGATCGCCTGTCTAACATCGTGGGTTTTCTCCGGTCCTCTGGTTTCCTCCCAGTGCCAAAGACCCCTCCGCGACAGCGAATTATTGAAATAAACTTTAACCATATGTTAATCCCGAAATGACATGTTTTGTGTCGAGTGGACGTTAAACCTCATTTCTCTCTCGACACAATCTCGGTCATTTCGGGACTTACATATGACAAACCTTACACCCACACATTTGTTAGTCCAAACCAATTTAATTTTAGTTCTAAGTCTTAAAATATAAACCACCCAGTTCTTGTTTGTCGTCTTTTCTAACAAGTTCAAAACTTAATTATTAATGTTTGTGAAGGGCAACTAAGTACTTTCTTTGTTTTGAAATTAGTTTGTTTCCCTGAAGAAATTAGAGGCAGAATTTCCGAAGAACAGAAATTCAAAATGGTATGGCCGTGGAATTAAAAGAGCACAATTTTAGTGGCTGGAAACTCAACCCAGCCCCTCCAAAGTAGTGGGTGAAAACTGGACGCCGCCCCTCCTATGTAGTGGGTGAAGAAGAGACCACGCCCCGCCCATGTAGTGGGTCAAAACTAGACCTCGCCCCTTCAATGCAGTTGGTGAAAACTAGATCCCATCCCTTCAATGTAGACGAGACCCCACCCTAATAGTGGGTGAAAACTCCCCCCCCCCCCGTGCAATGTAGTCCCCGTCACTTAGCCCACAAAACTACTTAGTATCTAAATCCATAGAAACGATAACAATATATGAATGTTAATTAGTCTATTTAAACACATATTTCATAATTACCTATTAGCACCTTCATTATGGCGGACATTAAGTTTTCGAGTCTAGAGGCCGGGGTCAAATGCGAACATGTATGTAGATATATTTTTATACGACAATTAGCAAGTAGTTATAACTGTAAATAGTATACAAGAATACAACACTCGTACTAAATTGTTCAAGAAATAATGGCCAGAAAGGTTAAAAACTAACGGCATTGTTTATACATACAAAGTGGACATTTATTTTTGTTTTGTATGACGATTAACAAGTGGTGCTGACTGTAAATCGACATTACGAATACAATGTAGGTATTATTTTGTTCAAGAAAAATAAAGGACGAGGATTAAAATGAAATACAATGGGGTTGAACACAGATCTAATGGATACAGACATAAGCCTTACATTGTGCAATCCGGATCCATGGTGGCTAAGTGAGTAAGAGGTCGCGGCTTCGATCCCGGTGTTAGCCGAGGAGTTCATCGGGATGTTTCGGAGTGGGTCTATATTTATAGCGGTACAAAAATACATTAAAGGCACTTGTCGCTTTTCCAGAATGTGATCATATAGGTATATCAGCTTAAACATTACAATATGAATTGATTACAATATGAATTAATTACACAAGTCATGCTTTACATTGATCAAGATCTTTTGAACTAGTTTACTTATTTTCTTCCTTTTTTTTCTTTTTTAGTGAATACTTCATGTTCTGTTTCGTATAAAATTTATTTAATATTATTTAAGTTCATTGATGTAATATCTATATATGTATTGGAGAGAGAGAGGGAGAAATGGGGTTTAACGTCCACTCAACACAAACCAGGTCATTTCGGGACTAACATATGGTTTAATTTTATTTCAATAATTCGCTTGCGCGTAGGGGTCTTTAGCAGTGGGAGGAAACCGGAGTGCCCGGAGGAAACCCACGAGGTTGAGAAGGCGCCCCTATCTCCATGCCACATACGCTCACACCAGGGCTCGAAACCATGTATTGGAGAAGACTTTTATAAGATGTAAAACTTGTGTCTTATCCAGTTGTTTATTGAACAATAAAATATGTTTAAGGGAGGTCCCATGTATACACTGACGTGCACGTAAAAGCTCAATTGGCAGTTGGAATTCAATTTTAAGAGTAGGCCGTAGTGCCGCTGTCAGGGCAGAATTTCCCTCATAGTAGACTTTATGGCGTGGGTAATTTTTTAACGGCATACTCTTCATCGAATTCCAAATACCAAGGTTTTTTTTAAAAAAAAAAAAATGCACGTCAATGTCTATATTATACCTCGTTTTGTCCCATTCGAAAGACTTGGCGCATGTTCATGCCCAAACCTACATCCAGCACCACTGACAAATCCCAATGAGCTTTCTTGGCTAATTCCAGGTAGGAAACCTGTTACCATGACACCGCTAACAAATATTATGTTAAATATCCCAATGAAAACCAGGATAGAACCTATATACCATGGCACCGGCAAATATGGTAAATATGTAGTCGTATTTTTATTCAATAGTTTGATAATTTATATCTGTTCCCTTGCCAACTGTATGTAATTTAGTTGTTTTGTCTGACGGTTATTTTAGATGTGATTTGGGAACAAGGAAGGAGAAAAACATCCTGGTAGTTTAACTCGTTGAAGATAACATATTATTCAATTAATCTACATGATTTGTTCAGGGTCATCTACAGAACAAAACAAAATGATTGTTGTTCAAAATAATGGCGTTTAGAAAGTCTAAGGGACAATATAAGTCGATGGACTCAAGGGTAAACTGTCTTTCAAGTAGCTAAGTCTTTCACTCAATATCACCTACAAGTCTTCGAGATTGAAAACACGAATTACTGCGCAATTTAAATCAACATTCAAGTTGTTATCTTACCGGGAAAAGATTGGCATCTGATATCCAATATTTAATACAAAATGAATGTTGGCCCAAGAATCGTGTGTCAGAATGCTATTGAGTCCCGTTTGTAATGACGCGATGGGCGAATATTACCAGTGTAGACTGGAATTATCGGACACTAAAGAATGCAACTCAATTGCGACGCTTCGCTTATTTTGCCGAAAATAACTGATAATAAATAACAGTAAAACAGAAACGATTGAATGCAAGTCAGTGTATATACATACATTCATAGTACATTGGGGGGTTGAGATGGCCTAGTGGTCTAGAGTGCCGCGCTTCGACCTCTAGCTGACCGGTCACCTATGGCTTGCGGCTGTGATTTCGATCCCTGGTGTGAGCGTATGTGGCATGGAGATAGGGGCGCCTTCTCAACCTCGTGGGTTTCTTCCGGGCACTCCGGTTTCCTCCCACTGCTACAGACCCCTACGCGCAAGCGAATTATTGAAATAAAATTAAAACCATATGTTAGTCCCGAAATGACCTAGTTTGTGTTGAGAGGACGTTAAACCCCATTTCTCTTCTCTTTCTCTCTCTCTCAACGTTGGACCCATTTGTGTCCATTCCTAGGTGCCAAAGAATTATGAATTTGCTCCTACGAGACTCTTTGTTAAACTTTGGTGTTGTTGTACTCGATTGTGAATAACAAGTCTGACCAACACTGCTGATTATAATGGAACGAATCGAATGACTTTTTGGCGCAAATTAGAGTAGAAAAGAACTCCAGGAAACGACTGGAGAATAATCACAATATATAAATGCCAGTTAAGACCAAGGAGAAACCAGCAGCAGAATTACACAATACAACCCTAATTAAAATGTCAACCGAAGACTAACTCTTATTTTCATCTAGAAATGATCGAGTTTGGTGTGAATACAGTAATAAAAACGACATAACAATAACCGGCACCTACCTTGGAAACCAGAGTGATTTCTCCCTGCTATTGGAGACAGGACGTGTACTGACAGCATCCCCGCCCATTAAAAGATCTTCTTATTTCTACAGGAAATGACGTAACCAGAGTATCTATCCTAAGGAAGTGGCCTTTTTTCTTCCAATGCGTAAATAAATCGGACGCGAATTGAAGATCTGTGTCATTTCGAGAAACTTGTAAGGGTTGTTCTGCCGTTTTGTAATTAATTATACTCGTCAACATTGAACTGTAAACGTTATTCGGTCAGCACTGACGTAGAATCCAAAAGGCCTACTCCCTTTAAAATTTTGAGTCGTTCTGCTGTATCTTTAAACTTATATCAATCAGCTAGGCTTGTTCCTCTTGATAAGCACACAAATCACGTAAAGGAACCTTTCTGTATTCTGACAGCTTCTCTCGGTAATTCTGGGCAGACGTGCTTAACAATTTACAGGACTGTCATTGGTGAATCCGTTTTTGGTTTAAACCCATTTACCAATACCCTATAAAACCGTTTTAATCTGTTGGCTAAATCACTTTACATTGCAACCAATTTAAAACGCATATTCGTGTTCAGTTTGTGCTACTGGATAAAAGAGTTCGATGACATCACCCGTACTGGTTATCCTTTCAATACCAAAACCAGTCTAATTAATTAGCAGAAAAATTTAATCGGGATAATGTAATGTCCTTGATTTGTCTTCTTACATTAAAGTTGTAATCCAGTAATCCAGATTGATTTGCCGCGTCGTATTAAAGCTATAATCCGGGATAAACTTCTAGCTATTACAAATAGCGTCACGTACGCGTTTTTCTACCCGAGCACTGGCAAACTTGTCTTTTTAATGCAGTCTGAAAATATACAAAAAAGAGGTTACATGAATAAGGTATACAATTTAAAAGGAAATTAGAATTCAGCTTTTTCAGTGGTTGCTAGTTACATTACTAGTACCAATCGTAGCTCTTAAAAATTTGAATTACGAATGTCATGGCTAAAGCCCAGTTCAAACTAAGGATGTGGCAGCGTGTTTATAGTTTATTTACATTTTCTATGATTACGAAATACTGCTTGTATAGTTATCTGTGTAGTTATAGACTTAAAGTTTTGGAACCGCGGAGGCCAAATGAGTAAGACGCGGGTTTGTGGGAGGCCTAGGTTTCGCTCCATGTGATGGCTGGAATGTTCCTTTGGATTTTCTGGCTCGGCTGACCCTTGTCAATGGTACCAACTGGCTTCCTAGTGATCTTGACGATATCACTAGCTCGGCGAGTCTGGATAACCCGTTCTATTACCTTCCAGTCACCCCTGCACCATTCCTTCTCTAACTTACTAGATACTTTTTTTTGTACCATGATGACGTATTTAAGCCATGCAATGATTACAAGGGAAATTTATCCGACACGGTCTACTCTTATTTCCAATTCCAACTGGTAATGGCTCTCGTACGTGCACCACAATCTTCTGCACGGAAATCTCAAGCCACTTTCTCGGCCTACACCGGGATCGAACCAGGGACCCCAGGCTAGCGAGCTACACTGCCTATAACTCGCTGAGCCACCATCTGTTTTTTTTTTATATTCTGACAAATGATAGATAATAATGATAGCTTCACGGGTTCACTTTTAGAAATATTCTGATAGTGTTTCCGTTCAACCGTTCAATAATTCGATATTGGCGTCATCAATACTAAAAAGTCTTTCAGTATGTCGTCCCAAAGATTTTAATATGGCGTCCCAAAGGTTTAGCTTGACATTGCATTCAGTACATTATTTCGGATGTCGAAATTGACTGTCAGTCATGTTTCTAATCTTTCCAATTGACTTGTGCTTCATTGAAGACATCATTTGACATAGACATAATCTATAATTTAGTGAGATGTTTCGAACGGCGTTGTATAGAATGCCTTTAACCTAGATTCTAGTACTTGTCACCGTTATCTGTCTGCTGTTAGTATATAGAAATTGATGAACCTTCTCCATTAAGAAGACTTAGTATGGAACAGGGGCTATGATGGCTAACTGAGTAAGGCACACGATCGCTATCCTGTAGGTCACGGGTTCGATAATGGTGTTTGCCTATAAAGTTCGTCGAATTTTCCGACGTAGTTCCCCCGACAAGGACAGGTTCCTAGTCGCTCGAAGGAGACCAAAAACCGAGTGAATGAACATAAAAGACCCATTGGCAATTGGAAATCGGTATAAGAGTAGACCTTAGCGTCTCTTTCCGGGCACTGTTTCCATCACAGCAGTATGCCCGTTTTCGTTAGCTCATTCAGAGAAGAACAGCGGCACGTTAAACCCCATTTCATTTGTTATCTCTGAGCAGAAGAGACACGCTACATGTACTTAGTATGACTTCCAGTAGTTGTTAATAAGAGATTTAACATCCACTTCCCACTCCGAGTGATTCCAATGGCGAACCGTTATTTAAGTGAAATTTAGCGCACGCGCATGTGTATTCAGGTGAATATGCCTTTCATTTAAAGCCAATTAGTCAGATTCTTTTAGCGTGAGAATTTGTTTTGTAAACCAATCACAGTAGCCAGATCTATGGTGATGTCAGTGCGAACAATGTGGATTTCCTTTAACAAAAATTAAACGTAAATCAAGTTCTAGTTTTAATTAGTCAATTATTAAATTACTAGATGACGTCAAACCTACATCTATTATTACTATAATAATAATAATATGAATATTATTAAATGTGCTGCGTAATTATCCAAAAACAAAGTATTCAAAATAAGGACGGCTTAAAGATGCATTTTGGAAGGTTACATAAGGAGTTGGCAGTTCTCACTACAATAGTTAAAAACTAGATAATGTAAAGGCAGTTTGCTGAAAATCTCAGTCAAATTGATTCCACTATGAACCGAATATTATACGATTGAACGTTCCGCTTATCCTCGGTCATCATTACTAAAGTTGGTACGACAAAAATCATAGTCAAGATTATCCAGTTGATCATTAAATCGTGAAGGAAAGTTATGCAGCATATATGGTCATAATCCAACAAATATCGCAGGCTAGCGTTGACATCGAGAGTTGATTATTGTCTGGATAATAGTTTGTATAACATTTGAAGCCAAATAAAAACCTGCAATACGCAGATATAGCTCTTGCGTTATGCATCTTTAAACATTAATGTACATACTTCCATTTTGGTCGTATCAAGATCACAGTCGATGGATATACATATCATCTACATAACGTATGCCCCAAACACGATTTTCAAGTTAAAAATAACTACAATGCAAGGTAAAAGCAAAAATCAATGTTTAAAAGACATCGTGATTTAGAGTAACTAAAGTGGAGGTTGGGTGGTCGAATGGTTAGCGCGTGAGTGTTGTATTATAAGGTATATTATTGAATAAACTGGCGTATGGTCGCCTGTAGAACTTATCCGGGTACTCTGCTTTCCTCTCACAGCTAAAGACCCCTACGCGTAAGCAAATGGTTGAAAACAAGTAAACCATATGTTAGCCCCTAAATGGCCTAGTTTGTGTCGAGTAGACGTTACTCTCTCTCTCTCTCTCTCTCTCTCTCGCTCTCTCTCTCCACTGACATCAAACATTACTGCAACCATCAGAGAACAGAAACTGAATTAACAAAAAAATAGAATTCGTAAAACACCTCATGTAGGGGAATTTTGTTAATTGATGTTAATTCGTTGGCCCTGAGTTGGGAGTGATAGTAATATTATTGAAGTTTCAAAACCACCATTCTAAGGATATTAATGCAAAAAACCGAACCTCTACATGAAATAGAATCGGCAAAACAATGTTTATTTCTTTATGTTGTTATTTGGTTGGCCTTGGCGTGGGACATAATAACAGTGGACATTAATTATATAGATGAAGGCTATCAAATGACTCTTCTAATTAAGTCAATTGATCCTTACCGTCATTAGAGGTAGAAAGCTAATCACTTCATTAATCACGTTGACGTAAAACCCGTAAATACGCAAAATTGATATGGATTATCTATCTCCTTGAAAAGATGAAGCCTATTGCTTTTCCACCAGTCTCTTTTTACATTTATACCGGTTCTTTGTGCGATTGAAAGGATCACCCTAATGGTTTTCAGCAATTTTTCAGTACAAACTTCCAGAGTTATTCCCCTTTTATGCCGTTACGAATTATCTATGTAATTGTTACGAAATCATATTACAACTATAGAGGCTGCGAATATGTGCCTACAATTCAGGGGCCTATTTCACAAAATTTTAACTCAGATAAGATCTGAATTTTAGTTATTTGATTGGACAATATTAGATTGATTTTAGTTCTTAGCCAATCAAAATTGAAGTATCTGCTAAAATTTGGATTTTTTCTTTAGTTAAAATTTCGTGAAACAGGGCCCTGTTCTGAAATTTATATATGTTCTCTGTTCCATTGAAAAGACTACGCTAATGGATTTCAACAATTTTCAATACAACAATTCAGAGTTATTCCCCTTTTGCGTCGTCACGAATTATGCACGAAATTGTTAGAACTTTATAGGCTTCAAATACCTACGTTAGTGTTTTCAAATTTTATATTTGTTCTCTGTGGATTTCAACAATTTCCAATACAAATATCAAGAGTTATTCACCTTTTCGTTACGAGTTATGTTCTAGGCTAATTGTTACGAAATCCCGTTAGAGCTCCCTAGGCTGTGGGTATGTACCGACACTTCTGGAATTTATATAAACATAAATGCTAATAATGAACGATCCGAATAATGGACAACCGTTATGTTTACAACGATTTCCAAAACAAACTTCCAGAATTATGTGTTTAACTGTTACAAAATCTGTTTAAAAACTTTACAGGCAGCGATTATTTACCAACATTTCTGAAATTTATAATATTGAAATGCACACCTTCAGAGATGTCTCCCTTTTACGTCGTTCCGGACAATCAATCTCAGTGAAAAGTTTTTCAATAACCATCCTTAGAGTTGTGCCTTTTGTTCTGAAATCTTGTCATAATGTTAAAAGTTGCAAATAATTTGTCTATAATTTAATATTTTCATTGTCTATCTCTTCAAAAGAAAGAATCATATCATTGTTTTTCGTGACTACATTACAGAGTTATCCCCCGTGTATAAAATAAAAACCGCCATTAATAGAACTATTTCACATTCAACAGTAATGCAAAATATGTCAGCTATGTGAATTCCTCAACGGATGATTAAACTCGAATTTTTCGTATGTCAAGACATGTAATTGAAAAATGAAATGCTATGGGGTTTAACGTCCTACTTTATGCACAGATGGTGTTAATGAAGACGGGTATACACCATACAGTTTGCTACGCCTTACTTTTAATTTGAATTCCAACTATCATGGGTTCTTTTACGTGAACGCCAATGTGTAAACGGGACCCAAACGACTAGATACTATGTCCTTTGGGATCCAGAGTCTTGCTAGTTAGCGAACCATCGTCATACCTACTGAGCCATCACAGCTCTTTAATTCTTGTACATGAAATTACAAGCTCGAGCAGAAATAGTGTTTACATGGTCTTATTTTCTGACGTTAATTTTGTAAATGTATTTGTATATAGCTGATGATGCCCGAACGAATCTTTTCGTCAGTGCCGATGAGTTCAGAATAAAACAGTGCCAGGCCCAAACCGGGATCAGGCCGAAATATACGATTGAAACTTAACTGAATAAGAACATAATATGCACCATGTCTAGATCCGCCCAATTCATAGATTTCATATATTTCTCACTAGCTGATTAAAGCAATAAATTTATGGAATCTGCAAATTTTCCACACATGCTAATAATATAAAACTTAAATACAAAATATTATTTTAATTAAAATTCTATTTTACAACATACCATAAACGCCCCTTTCACGTGAAATGCTAATTCGTATTCAGCATACCCAAACTCTTGTACAGCGGGACTGGATGACCGAAGGCTTTAACTCATGCGCGTTAGATCTTAAAACACGCCATTAAGTCAAATGATGTGGTTTAGATTCCACGTTTGTACGTGATAAGGAGTGGAGTCCATTGTCTAAACTCGTGTTTATTTCCAATTCGGGGGTTGGGATGGCCTAGTGGACTAGAGTGCCGGGCTTCGACCTCTAGCTGGCTGGTCACCTATGGCTTGCGGCTGTGGTTTCCATCCCTGGTGTGAGCGTATGTGGCATGGAGATAGGGGCGCCTTCTCAACCTCGTGGTTAAAATTAAACCATATGTTAGTGTTGAGAGGACCTAGTTTGTGTTGAGTAGACGTTAAACCCCATTTCTCTCTCTCTCTCTAAACTCGTGGGTTTTCGCTGATTAAGCTGAAGTCGGTATGTTCAGTAATTTAAAGTTTTGTTAACCATATCGACAGTGGAACGCATAACCGGTTATACATAAATACTTGCATTATCTTGTAAACCATACAAGTCAGATTGTCATCCTACAAACCAAATAGACGCACGAAATCCAAATCCACGCACACAATCCAAATTCACGCACAAGTTAAAGATGAAAGATGTTTCGTTATTTCAGTAGATAACATATACTGGAAACTTTGCCCGCTCAGCGGCGCGAGACGCCGACTCTTTTTTCGAATTCGATCATCATTTACACGAGACCTCGGTTTTTCGTTCCTACACCATTGACTAGGGAGAACCACACTGGGAAATCCAAATGAACTGCCTTGGTCACGAAAGACTACCGAACTAAAGTGCACACTTACATAAAAGAGGAAGATGTGCACCGTCTTACCTTCTATATATCTACCGAATTCGCTTATAAGTCAGCGTTACATTAAAAGAATATCAACCATTCAAGTGAGGTTATATCTAGACAGATAACCTGCCCCGTGGTCCGGAAGGCTGCAAGTGGACAACAGTGACCTCATAATGCTTCCTTACCGGTCAATTAACACACCGGGTGTTTTATTAATTATTAATATAAAAAAGCTGATCACCTCTTTAAATATGTATAGATAAATCACAGCTGTCACCTGGTTATTATGTAATATAAACAAATATCTTCAACATATTATTTATATTTAATAACAACTCAGTATGTAATAACCACTAATTACTTTTATAATAAAGACCGTAAGTGTGTTCTCAACATTATTAAGAAATGCGTTCTGAATCCTGATTTAAGAACGGGTTAACTTGGTTCCCAGTTTGACAGGGTACTGTTTGTATGGTAAGTTATGAAATAAATGGGGTTTAACGCCCTATTTTTCTGCAATGACTGGGCTAATCAGCAATTTGACTGATATTTTCAACATGTTCTGTTTTCATTATCTATTTAACTATTATAAGGAGAGCTGTCATCCCTTTATCTAATCTGACCTACTTCCCCTTTAATATTTAATATTATTACATTCAGCACCATGTCATAAACTTGTACTTATACTAATGAAATTAACGTTCTACATTTCAGCACCTTCTGTGCTGTGAGAGGGGTTGGGATGGCCTAGTGGTCAAGAGTGCCGCGCTTCGACCTCTAGCTGGTCGGTCACCTCTGGCTTGCGGCTGTGGTTTCGATCCCTGGTGTGAGCGTATGTGACACTCCGGTTTCCTCCCACTGCTAAAGACCCCAACGCGAAAGCGAATTATTGAAATAAAATTGCAACCATATGTTAGTCACAAAATGACCTAGTTTGTGTCGAGTGGACGCTAAACCCCATTTCTCTGTGCTGTGAGCGAGATGTTCCCCACAAATAACAAAACCCTTAACAGACTCAACACTGAAAAAGGACTCGGAAAGGAGCAGTGTCTAGTCCTTCGGATGGGACTATAAACTCGAGGTTCCGTGTACACCTTGGCGTGTACGTACATCAATCTTTGGCATTTAGAATTCAATTGCTGTATGGTCAAAATGTCCGTCTTAATTATTCCGGTTGGAGTTGGAACCGATACAGGGGACTTTAAATGATATTTATTCATCCATTGCTAGGCCACCTGTCCAGCGCCATTAGCAAAGAATCAAATCAGTATTAATTTGGTTAGTATTCGCCTACCAGAGTTTTGCTGGCTGAGACACCATGTTGGTTCCAATTAGGGTAAAGCCTCCGAGCAAAGAGCTTGATAAAAAAGAATCCCCCAAAAGAACGTTAAAGAAAGACGGTCAACCAATAGGCACCGCTTTAAACGATAAACGGAAACATACGCAAAAAGTACGAGCTGAATGTTGAAAAAAGTAACGAGCCAATTCTCGTCAAATTGCTTTACTCCAAATTCATAGACAGAAACCGGGATTCCATGTTGGAACATTCTAGTCGATTTTAAACGGCTGCTCAACATCAGACGCCAAATTAGCAGGAATCATTATTACAAATTACGCAAAAACACTCTGTGCGGGTTCTTCATAATTCAACTGCATTGCCAATTAGTTAGAATTAAACGTAAATAGATCTGTTTAGAGTTTATAAATAAAAGTCAATATAAATCCTATAAATATAATGGCTGGCCTACTGCTTTAAGGGGATTGACGAATGGTTAGCACGTACGCGCTGTTTCATAAGGTCTGTCATTCAGTCAGCTGACGTGGTTTCGATACCCCGGTTCTGAGGAGTAAGGTTATCTGTCCAATATCGTGTTTTTCTCCTGTCTCCTCCCACTGTTAAAGACCTCTACGCCCAAGCGAATTAAAATATAATTAGATCATATGGTAGTCCCGAATTGACCTAGTTTGTGCCGTGTTGACGTTATCTCCCCCCCCTCTCTCTCTCTCCCTCTCTCTCTCTCTCTCGCACTCCCTCTCTCTCTCTCTCTCTCCCTCTCTCTCTCTCACTTAACACTGTTGTAATTATGTCTGACAAGTGGTTTGGTCAATTTGTTCCGTGTTATTTTCTTAGTATAACATCATTGTTGTGAAATATCTTCCAGTAAAATCCATTATGCCAAGAAATACAACTACATGTGTGTAATGAGTTTACCTGTAAAACATCAAACTTTCCCCGTTCAAGAATATCTGTATGCAATAGGGATTAACGTTTCGTTTGAGGGAATATTCCAATTCACCGGTATAACGTGCGGGGTGGGTTTTTCCCGGACAATGTCGTTTCAGCCTACTCTTCCCGGATTCCATTCTTATTAGCTAGGGGCATTTAACGTGCACGTCGATGTTTACATGAATCAACCTTTCATACTATCCGAGGACTGGGCAGCCTAACAAACACATCACCTGACAAGGGATGAGAGGCTTGGATATCCAGGAAGCTTCTTCTCGGTCAACATCGGGATACAACACAGTACAGTCTTATTGCTGTTTTGTTCTTTATAGCAAATTCAAATTGTTACATGGCTTAAAGCGACATCGCGGGAGATTAGATAGTTAAAAACTATATATCGGAAAGAGAATATGTAGAAAATTTCAATGAAATTGCTTCAATCTGAACCGAGATATTAGAGATTGAATTTCAGGACATGCCTCGGTCATCATTACTTAAGTCGGCACGATTTTGACGTTAAGTCATCCATCAAAAAATACATTCAAATCCAGTAAACATCGCAGGCTAGCCATGTCATCTAGCGTTAATTATGGTCTGGATAAGTTAATCAACGTCTAGTTGGTTTTAGATAACATTTCAAGCCTAAAGAAAGAGATGCAATAGGCAGATTTGGCCCTTGCACATTGAATGTTTAACCAATATAATCGAGTCTATGTTTGCAAGCGTGATCCTAAGCTAAAGTGGACAGGTGGTCTCTAATGAGATCACTGTAAACAAAAATCACCTCGCATAGACAGTAAATCTAAATTATCCTTAACAATTTTATTCAATTTAATAGACGGCATATTTCTTCACAAATCTTGTTATAGGTATTTTTGGCACGAGAAGAAAGTGTAATGATTTCCTCTCTGGATTCAATTCTTGTATATTTATTGGCAGTGATCGTCTTCTGTGTAGATTGCTTCGTTAAAGTGGCTCGTCTTTGGAACCCGCCCGACCAAACAGGAGTCACGGTTATAGGGTGAGCATGGCGCTGGCTCGCTAACCCAGAGGTCCCGTATTTAATCCCCCTGTTGGCAAAGACAGTTCCTCTTGATATTCCAGTCTGGTTTCACCGTGTTAGTGAATGGTGCTGACTAGCGAACCTTCCGATGAGACGAAAAACCGATGTACCATATACAGATTGTCGAGTACTTTAAAGTGCCCTTGGTTGTTGGTGATTCAGTGAAGAGTATGTCAGGCATTAGAGTCACAAGACGGATTTCGCTGCGAGGTCCAGTCGTATAATTCGTCGGTGCACACGCAACAGAACCATTGACATTTGAAAAGTGGGACGTCAAACCCCATTTCCTTTCAAATTATCGAACTTACGCACGTATACCAATCAAATCATAGCACTCATACCAATAAAAAAAAGTATCGCAAATACCAAATAAAACATGGCACCCAACTGCCATGGTCAATTATCAAAACACGATAATTTACTAAGGTAAACAGGGTCTAGATAACCTTGAACCGATGACATTGAAGTCTAGGAGGACCGGGCGTTAGGTAGCTATTGAGAGAGTATATTCTATTAACCATGGTCATAATGGTCAAATAGTATTTAGGGACTGAGGGGTTTCTGTCCAGCTGTGGCTACATGACCGTAGTTGCGCTTAGTTGACCTAAAATGTATTAACCATAGTTAGAAGAGAGAGAGAGAGAGAGAGAGAGAGCTGGGATTTAACGTCCATTCGGCACAGACTAGGTCATTTCGGGACTACCATATGGTTTAATGTTAATTCAATAATTCGTTTGTGGGTAGGGGTCTTAAGCAGTGGGGGGGGGGGGGGGGGGCGGAGGACGCGGAGAAAACCCACGGGGTTGGACAGGCGACCCTACTCCGTGTCACGTACAACTTGGGTTTCGAAACAACGCCAGCTGGCTCAATGACAGGCTATATAATACGGCCGGCACGTGCTCCTCCGCCCCCCATCCCCCAAAGACAAAGTACCTAAGAACCCAAACAATCCAGGAATACGTTTGTTTTTAATTTGCATCTAAAATAAATAAATGATCTCACATTTGATCGATTACTGTATTTATCATAGTTTAAAGGGCGCATTGCTGTATTTTTTTAACCTTGAAATAGACCGAAAAGGGTCTAAATCACACATTAATGTAATATGAATGTATGTAAAGTGATTTATATTCAAATTTTGAAAGCAAATTATCATAATTTCTAAACAATTATGTTTGGTGAAATACGTGAATAGTTCATATTGAACAGCAGTCGTTTGCACCTGCTTAGTGTATTTTACGCGTTTATTTTCCTAAATCTAAATTGTGAATCAGCCTTTACTAATTACTTCCATATTGTGTTGTACGATGTGTTTTTATTTGTTCATTATACAAAATGGCACACGAAACCATGGGGTAAACGAGTCTTAAATTTTGAATATTAGGGTCCTAAAGGCCCACACACGATAACAACATCACTATTAGTTAAATTTGACCAATATTGAATTCTAATTCTTGTTTCTAATTTCGAATATTATGGAAAATATTGAGTTAAACTTGAGTTTCATATCCAAACTTCTGGAACGTGTCATTTCTAAACAGCTGACATCTCATGTTAGAGAAAATAATCTATTAGAGCCATTCCAAAGTGCATATAGGAAGTTTCACAGCACCGAAACAGCATTAGTGAGAGTCCACAATGATATCCTTACAGCATTAGATAATCAAAACTGCATTCTTCTGATCCTATTAGACTTATCTGCTGCTTTTGATACCGTAGATCATCAAATTCTTATTAATCGTCTGGAAACAGACTTTGGAATCACTGATAACGCTCTGAAAATAATCCAGTCTTATATGACCAATAGGACACAACCAGTTGTTGTTGGTCAGGAATCATCTGCTGAATGTGAGCTGAAATTTGGAGTGCCTCAAGGATCTGTGCTTGGGCCGATATTGTTCAGTTTATATACATCGTCTCTTGGTAGTTTGGTTAGAAAACATGGACTTGAATACCACCTCTATGCTGATGACACACAGTTATATATTTCGTTTAACCCTTCAAATCCTGACAATTTCAATATATCTAAAATCATCATTGAACAGTGTATTGACAGCATCAAAGTTTGGATGTCACAAAATTTCCTTAAATTGAATGATGACAAAACTGAATATTTAGTAATAGGCTCAAAATTCAAACTTTCTAAACTTGATGGCGATTTATCAGTTCGTGTAGGAAAGTCTACTATATCTCAATCTAAGTCTGCTAGGAACATTGGAGCTATTTTTGACTCAAATATGAATATGGAGTGCCAAATAAATAACATTTGTAAAACAGGTTACTTTCACCTGAGAAACATTGGTAAAATCAAGAAATACATATCAATAGATGCTACTAAGTCACTAATTCAAGCCTTAGTTATTTCAAGACTGGACAATTTCAACTCACTGCTTTCTGGTGTTCCCAAAAAATCACTCGATAAACTTCAAAAACTCCAAAACTCTGCTGCCCGCCTTATAACTGGATCTTCAAAATTTAATCATATCACACCAATTTTATTTAACCTCCACTGGCTACCTATTGCTTACAGAATTGACTATAAAATCCTACTATTAACGTTTAAATGTCTAAATGGTTTGGCTCCTGTGTACCTATCTCAGTTATTGAATCAATATCAACCCAACCGTCAACTCCGCTCTAGCAGTGATAACTGGTTACTATGTGAATCCAACGCTAAGTCATCAGTGGGAGAAAGGTCATTCGCTGTTAAAGCTCCTAAACTGTGGAATAAATTACCTTTAACAGTAAGAAGCTGTGAATCACTCCAGACTTTTAAATCTAATCTAAAAACTTTTTTATTTACTAAAGCATTTTATTGAACTTTACTACAGACTCTACAGCTAAATTTTTATTCCTTTTACGCTATTATTATTGTGATACTTTTAATGTGTGCCAATTTTTTGTTTTGTTTTATTGTTTTTATAATTTCAATTAGTTTTTATCATATTGTCTATCTGCATTTTATAATATATTATTGAATTGTAAAGCGCATCTGAGCACTTGGTGAAAGGTGCGCTATAGAAATACACCAAAATAATAATAAAATAATAATAATAATTAAAGACTTAGCTCCTTTAATGTATTTTAAATAAAAACAGTTTTTATTTTTTATATTACTAGTCTGTTCTGATTAATCCGCCTATTGAAAAATCTTTTTAGCATGGTATACAACAGCATTGGGATATTTTTACTTTGTGTTATTTTGTTATTTCATATATTTTACTTACATCTTCCAGACACATATTATGTTATTGGATACTATTATCTGGCGCCATATTATCAATAGTTATACCATACAAGAATACAGAGTAAATTATAGAGTATAGTCAACAACCATAATTTTTAAAGATACGCCATGTGATTGTCAGGGAGAAGAAGACTGGAATAAAATATAGCAAGCCTCTGAACATATTGGAGAGAGCCGGTGAAATGGGATTTAACGTCCTCTCGACACAAACTAACACATGGTTTATTCTTATTTCAATACTTCGCTTGCGCGTAAGGGTCTTTAGCAGTGGGAGGAAACCGGAGTGCCCGGGGGAAACCCACGAGGTTGAGAAGGCGCCCCTATCTCCATGCCACATACGCTCACACCAGGGATCGAAACCACAGCCGCAAGCCAGAGGTGACTGGCCAGCTTGAGGTTGAAGTAAGGCACTTTCGACCACTAGGCCATCCCAACCCCCCCAACCCCTGACCATATTGGGGAAACCAAGTAACCCGGTTGACCTACGTTTATCTTACCATCCGAACCGAACGATTATATACTAAGTGATAATCTGACTTATGTAAAACAATTATAAACAATATTTTGATTTAGATTTGTATCTGAATAGGAATTAGGGAACAGGCATAGGCCAAGTTAAATTCAGTTATACCTTTAATAAAAGTTAACACCCAGTTTTGTTTTCTCTAAATGCCATAACCATATTATTATGTTAGCACAGGAACATGGATCTGTTTTTCTGTTTACAAACTAAACGAACATCAGAAATTTGAAGAGAGCAAAATGATGATATCGGTACCAGAGAAAATGTCAGCCGACATGTAAACTGGCTTCATATAATCTAAAGAATCTATAAGCGGTTGCGTGGTGTATAAACGGAAATGCATTTAGTGGTTTCTTTGGGATGAAAAAATTGAGACAGCGTGAACTCGATGCACGTTTGATATCTTTAACCAATTTTTAATTAATTTGCTGGCTGACACACACATACATACGAAATGTTATTTGAAATCGAGCTTGGTATTCTTCTTTTAGTATTCCCATGTGAATATATAATTATACTAAGTCATGAAAACTGGAAACATTTACAACATCTTTTACGAATGATTTAACCCTTGTCGAATTTAAAACGTGTTTCGCTGGCATGAGAAATGTGGTTTTATTTGACAACTTAAGATGAATATTGCTAGGCAGTTGGGATTCATAGAACGATTAATTTTTCAAATATACACACAAACATTTACAAAGGATAGTTTCGTACAATATTTTTTTAAGTTAATTTCTATTTCGTTCCGGGCATTTGATGGCCGATTGGGTAGTGTGTGCGATTTTTATCGTAAAGTCTGTCATTTAGTCAACTGCGTGGTTTTGATTCACCGGTTGACAAGACACGGAGTTGGATAGACTCGCGGGTTTTCTCCGGGTTCTTCGGTTTCCTATCTCTGCTAAAGACGCTTACGTTCAAGCGAATTATTGCAATAAGACTGATGTTAGTCCCTAAATGACCTAGGCTGTGCCGAGTGGACATTTATCACCATCTCTCTCTCCGTGTTTTGTTTGGCTGAAATATGTACCGGAATGTATAATGTATTACATGTATCTACGATGTTGCTAAATTTATGTTTTATTTTACTGTTATCCTGTATTAGATTTATTGGTCATAAAATCTACAATAATAGCAAAACGCCGAACATAATATATTCACTCTTTGTACAAGCACGTGGGGCCACGGCGGCTCAGTGGGTAGGAACAGCTTATAGTTGTTCGGAGTGGATGAAGCATCGATGTCCCGTGGCATGTACGTAAAAGATTCCTTGGCAGTTGGAATTCGATATAAGAGTAGATGGTGGAGCCGCTTTCCGCGGCAAAACTTTCCTGATATAGCTCACTATACGGCGTATGCCCGTCTTCATTAGCCCAGTCAGATAGGACTTTAAACCCAATTCCCTTTCTTTGCTCATGAACTGGTTCACTTGATAGGGAGCCTAGAGTTCCATCCTGTTGTGGACTGAGACGATTCCTCAGGATTCTCAACTCCAGGTCACCCTTAGCAATGGTGCTTGATGGAGGGTCTAATCCGAACGATAGGGCAACAAAACATATGTTTCCTTTGAACACGTTGGTGCGCACGTAAACAGAACCCTTAAATGCATTTCTATACGCTTTTGTATCAATGGTTAATCTGTAGAGGCCACCCCAAACAAACAAACGTCCACAATTCATACAAATCTATACAGATTCCTCTTCCCACAGAATGACTACACAAAACTGATTTAATTCCAAATGTCGCTTCTTTCAATCAATTCAGACACAGAACATGGAGAATTCCTACAATAAAACCAAGCCTTTAAACTGGCAATCTGTAGAAAAAGCTTGTTAATTCTTGATTTGAACAATTTAATAGAAGCAGACGAATTGGCATGCACGAAATTGGGATTTCAGCTAGTAAATTAGCTGTAAATATTTCAGCTAATCAGAGCTTGCGTCAATGATCCAATGACATAATACGTAAATGACAATGCAAAACGGATTACATTTGTAATCCTCCTATATTATAGCTGATTACAGATGGCTTGAATACATTTTATACACAAAAATATGATAAAGACACAAATGCAACGAAATGGAATTTAACGACCTACTGTTCTGCTTCGACTGGGATAATGAAGACGGGCATACGCCATACAGTGTGCTATGAGGGAAATTTTGCCTGGGCAGTGGCTCTATGGCCTAATCATACTATATTAAATTTCAACTGCCGAGGGGTCTTTCACGTACACGTCAATGTATACACGGGACCTCAGCTTATCTTGGAATTTACATTTTTTGTTTCGGTCATTTAACTGCATCGACTCGGCTAATGAAGAAAGGTATACGCCATACAGTGTCCTATGAGGGATATTTTGCCAGGTCAGCGACAGTACGGCCTACACGTGTATCGAATCCCAACTATCAAAGGTTCTTTCACGTGCACACCAATATATACACAGGTCTATGTTTTTAGTCACATTTGAAAAATTATATACGTTGCCCTTGCCGTCATTCAGCACCGAGAAGGGGAGACACTTAGGTTAGCTAGAAGCCCCTTACCCCCTTGGTCACCACCCCTACCCCGAACCTACCTGCTTTCAGTTAAATCAAAGGTGGTTAATAACCGAGTGTCTTTTTATCTTAAAGAACAGATAATTCATGTATCGTAGAATTGCCTCGTTGTTTCTAATGAAATCCTGTTAGCCCTGTGAGATTTTATTGTGTTTGAAAGCCGACGCACTGTGGTTTTCTGTCTACTTGTTAACCAATAGTATTTACAGCAGAATTGACATATTTCAATTCATTCCAGTCAAATAAAATTAGCGCGGCGAGTTAATAATTACGGGCAATTTTATTATATTTAAATAAAGCTGCTGTTTATGTCAGTCCTATCTTATAGTGGCTGATAATGTATTTATATTTACAGCAGAAATGGCATTCCAGTTAAATGAAATTAGGAGGTGAGTTGATAATTTTATTCAATTTAAATAAAGGTGCAGTTTATGTCAGACCTGGCTTATATAGTAACAGAAACCTTTCTAACAATATTGCACACATTGGCAGTTGTGCAAATCGATGTGAAAAAACCCATAGATACGTTCTGGCTTGTCCGAAAATAAACCCAGAGAAAAACAAATACGATTGTACAGTGGATCAGAAACTGATCATGTTGTTGGGTGGAATTCAAATATCTAATTCACTAAATCGATGCGGAATTGTTCGAAGAACTTGAACTGCAAAGCCTAGAGATTTTCCGGTGAGCGTCACCACAAGAACTCGAAGAAGAACAATATGAGAAGCGGTTAGCGACAAGTTGCTAGTCCAAAAAGAAGCATGTCAGTTTTCATGTTGATCGGACGTGAATTCTCGGAGCATTAGGATATTTCGAAGAGCGTCACCCCAAGAACAAGAACCTGAATAGTGGTCCTGGTCTAAAAATAAATCTTTACCTTCACAATTACGTACATACAGTATTTTGACAAATTTGCCTCTAATCGTATATGACAAAGAATTCTCGATAGCAAGCCAGAATTCGAATTACTACAGCCGACTCCAGATACCGCTGCCTATTGCACACTAAAATTACAGGTAAATGACCGAAGTAAAGATGAAGTTTTCGGTTCTATGGTCTCCCTTAATTCTATAAAAGAGACGTCAAACAAAATGAATTTGAAAGGAATGAGCAAAAAGAAGTACATATTGTACCTACCGTGGTTAAATTTATACCAGACCTTTACTTCGATTTAAATAGTCCGAATATATTAGAATATTTCCTATGTTTCGCTGATAGAGTGTTGACTTGTTTACTTCTCTTTCTATCCAATTGAAACACATAAACACCTCTCACATATAATACTTAAAGCATTGCTGAAAACTAACGTTACCGAGATATAACTGTTACAACGCTAAGAATTCAACCATTTTAATTTATATATCACAAACTAACATTGGAAATAAGAATAATAAAACAGATAACGATAACGGCACCCAGTGAAACGTTCTGTAAACAAACCACAAATATTTATCAAAAATAATGTTTCGCTGAATTATTTTCCCATACCTGTTCAGTTTAGATTCCCGGAGATTCATTCAACATCTCAGATTTAAAAATCCACTAACTGCAGAGAAGAATATCAATCTATAATGCTTAATGCTAAATAAAATTCACACCTTTGGTTACGATGGTTATTTGCAAAATCACAGGTGAATAGGTTTTTTTTTGAATGAATAAAATCACGATATTAAATCCCTATCAGACATCGTAATGGTTATGTCAATGCCGAAACAGGATTATTGTACGTGCCGATCTAACGTTTCACATCCATGAGACTTTCATTCACAATAATTCTGATATAAACGGGAGTTAAGTAGGTAGTACCGTTCTAGATACGTTTATTACAGCTCCTAGCCTTGGTACCAAGCTTTTCTTACTCCCCGTTAGTTACACGCGCTCTCCGCTCATTTATCAATAAATCCAAGTTGTGCCATGTCTTGTGTATTAGCAGGCAGGCAGTCAGACATCAGCAACAAGCCATATAACGCGGGGTTATATACAAGACATTTACAGGAATAATATGATCAAGTACAAAGAGGTTTATCCTCGAATTAAAGTAAATAGGCAATAGGGGAATCGAAATGACGTCATATTACTATATTCAATATTTCTGTACGCGCCGCACTTTTAACGCTCTTTGCTTCGAACGTTGAGATTTGCAGGAACCGTGACGTCATTGCCGTATTGTACTGATATAATCCACTGTATCGGTATGTTCGTCTCGTATAGCATAATACCCTCGTGACATTCAGACGACGACCAGCTAATTTCGAAATAATCCCTTGGTTTTATTGATATTACAATGGCGTGTTGAGGCCATTTAATTTTTTTTAATGAAATAAAAGAAGTATAAAGTCCTAAATTAAAATCATTAAACCCCCCTTAAAAATTCTATTGGTTTCGTTATGTTGAATCAATTCACTAAACATATGTAGTTAGATGAATTCTGGCCCATTTGTCAGGAAATATTTAAATTAATATATTAGTAAATTTTTAAAACGTGGCTATGCTCGTCAGTAGCTTTGTGGTGGTAGGCAGTAAGAACGTCAATTATATAATAAATCTAAAAAGAAACAAAACTGGGGCAATAACCGAATCCACGTTATGACCAACCGAACAGACCCAGAAAGTCAGAATATAATATAATAAACAGACCCAAACAATATTTAAATAGTCCATCCTTAAAGAATCACTCGTCTCTCATCTCCTTTAAATATTCATTCGTCGTTTGCCACGTCGAAAGAATCGGACGTCGCTCGCCATCTTTAGATATCCACGCACTTCTTTGGACCTCTAATCATCTTTAAATACCCCTCTCTTTATTTCCAGGGATTTGAGAAAACCATCCAAGGTGGAGACAACATCAAGGATTATACGAGGAATTGATGATAAAGAAGCCCTGAGACAATATTCACCTCATTTATGGTGGCAATGCTTCACAAGTTTTTTCGCTCGACGTTATTCCAAAGCCTGTAGAAGAAAACCATTTACACCAAATACCCCCACACGCCAGTTAATTATTGAAATTAAATCATTTAAACCATGTGTTAGTCTTTGCCGAGTGGGCGTCAAACCCATCTCTCCGTTCCCTCTCTCGCCCCTCTTGAAAGCAAAAACGGTTATATTTCAACATTAATACAATCTGTGAATACCGCTTTCACTACACAATTCATCAAATTTAATTGAAATCGCGAAATTCCCCAATCAAAGAGGTCTGGTCGTTTTAACTTTAACGTACAGGTCATTTTGACAGTTATTACTTTTTGTCTAGAAGTTTTCCACAAAGAAAACAAAATGAAACCAATAAAAATTGGAACAGTCGAATCTACCCCAATTCAACAATGCAAACCCATAGAGCCATATTGACTATGTATTACTCTCTTGTAATTGAAAACATAATTTAGCCAGACTTATTTCCGGAGAGTATTTCTTGTAAAAGAACAGAATGAACAAAATGAACGAATGTAAACCGCATCTATTGATAGTCTTTCATTTTTCTCGCTTTTGCATGTCAATTTTTGTTGACTTTCTGGTAGAGAATGGAGACTAGAAATCACATTTTATGTCAGGCTTTGGTGAATATTCATGATTGCAAAGAGGGAAGAACAGCAGTTGAATGGTTGCGTATTTTAATTGTAGAATGCTGCTCCATCGTCCGTGGTAGAAATCGTTCAACCCAACGAGAACTTTAGGAACATAGTAGGTAAAAGAGGCGAGAATTAACAAAGCCAATGGGGAAATTAATGATATACGTATACTGTGACCAAAAACGAATGGTTAATTCTATGTGTTAACGCCATCTCAATTTTTGCCATGGTCGCTGGGATGTAAATAAAGTTAAGGCACATATTTGTTGGCGAGATTGTGGGTTACGGTAAGCATTAGGGCTACGGCTAGGATTACGGTTATCGTAGGCCCCGTTTACTTCTCGTTGTCCTTACCATTACCAAATAGATCTAACCCGTTATCGGAGACCCCAAATCAAGGGAGGTAAATCACACAACACTGCCAATGTCTAATGGATGCAGACCACTTAATAGTAGACCATTCTACCAAATTGCTATTGGGTTAAAAGCACTCTGTTTCAGGCGGAGCTACATCTGACTATATCTTGCTCCAGCAACGATAAATAGAAGAAACTAGAGTCTTGGTTACCGAGATAAGGGGCGTAATTGGTGATCTCTTCCCTGTGATATCAGCATGGACTGAAGTAGACATTAACCTTATAGTATTGTTAGAACCATAATTGTTTTACGATTTTATTTTCGTATACATCAGGCAATTGCATCATTTCTAGGTTAAAAACTGATGACGATTTTGGCATTTATAGAGAAACTTCCACGTCACTGTCGAGGTGAAAAGTTTGACATGTCCATGCTCTCTATCAGTACGGCGCCCGTACCATCCGAGAGAAGTCTGTTTGTTTTTGTTTTTGGTTTGTTTTTTTTGTCTTGATTGCCACTCCCCCATGCACACAATTCGCACCATAAAGTTGTTACACGTGTCGTGTCTGCCGCTACTGTTCCAACGAAAACAAAATACACCCCCACCCCTCCAACCCGCCCTTCCCACCCCGCCCACTTAGGTTGCTAATGGGTCGCGTTAACATCATTGGGCGAAAACATAAAAATGCCTATGTTGGATGACTTCAATAAGGATAGGCTATTGTCTGTTTTCTATGTTAAAGAATATCATCAAATTCACAAGAATAAACTGCAAAAGCAAACATATTTATTTTATTTTATTGCATTTTAATTCATTTGATTTCCCATTTTAAACCAGGTTTATGAATGAATGCAAGACGACAGGGAAGTAGTTTCAGCCAATGATTGATGTACAAATGATTTATATGATCGAGACTGTGTCTAATAGCCGTGATGATCCAGTGAAGCATGGTATTAGATTCGATAGTAAGTTATGGACTGTATAAATCAAATATGGCAACTGTTATTCAATAATTCATTGCGCAAGATTGTGTTGAGATTAAGACTTGGGATAATTTGTAACTTATTTATTCGTGATGATAAAGATGACCTTGGATTCTGTTGCTATTTGTTGCCATTGTAAATTACGAAAATGCCAAGAAAACCGTTTTCGTCTGGAACATCTGTTATGCCCGATTGTTGAAAACGTAGTTTATATCTATATGGGATTTGGGTTTGATAAATAAATAAATGGGATTTTGGGGCGGATCTAGGGATTTTGAAAAACGGGGGCGCCGCAAAATGAGGGCACTTACTGCGGGGAGGGGTCCCCAAAGACAATTATTCGTCATTTCCTTGCATCTGGCTCATATTTTCGTCTAAGTAAACGTTCGGAGAGGACATATTTGGGTCTGAAAAAAAACACTTTCAGCAGTAAAAAAGGGTGCTGTCTAAAATATGAGCCTCTGGCCTACTCTTATATCGATTTCAATTGTCAGTGGTTATTTTACGTGAAATATCAATGTGTTCAGGGAACCTCGGTTTAGCGACCCATCCGAACAACTAGACAACTGTCGTTATCAGCCCTCGATCCTGCACCACCAAGGGAAGCTACAATTCTTCCATCATTTTGAGATCAACATATATGGTGATTTATTTTTTCCAATGGTTATGTAGGCAAAGCTAGGTAGAAGATCTGTCATTGAGTTACATGGCGTGGATTTTCAATCCAAACTTGTACGTGACAAGGACTGGGCTGGTCTGCCTCGCCTCGTGTTTTTTTCAGGGTTTCTTCCACTGCTAAAGACCCCTACGCTACGCTGAAGGCAATTATTAAAATAAAACTGAATCATATTATGTTAGTCCGGCAATTACACCGCCCCCCCCCACCTTAAAATATGCCTTAAAGAAACAATGATCTCCTTTACGAGGAAAACTTTTTATGAATATTTTTTTAATAATACCATGTTCCACTGATACACATGCTCATTTAAATATCGAGATAAGTCGAGATAAGGTACTTATCGTTACGAATGGGAGTCACGATGACTCATTGTGGAAGTCCCTGGATCACTAACCAGGACGTTCGACCCAGGCGTTGGTCAAAACAGTTCCTCGGGATTTTCAAGACGTTCATATGAGACGAAAAAACGACAAATTTCGTTTTACTTGACTTTACTAGAAACTGGAAGAGTTGTTATATAACCCACATTTTGGATGATGTGATGGATTAGCCACTCAAACGGTCTGTTACAGCGAGTTTATTGGTGCGAGGTGCACGGGACTGTGGGTAACCCACTAGAAACATCAAAGCTGATTGGTTACTCAAATACAACCAGGGGTGGGGGTGGGATGGCCTAGTGGTCCAGAGTGCCGCGCTTCGACCTCTAGCTGGCCGGTCACCTCTGGCTTGCGGCTGTGGTTTCGAGCCCTGGTGTGAGCGTATGTGGCATTGAGATAGGGGCGCCTTCTCAACCTTATGTTAGTCCCAAAATGACCTAGTTTGTGTCGAGTGGACGTTTAACACCATTTCTCTCTCTCTCTCTCTCTCTCTCTCTCGACATCTAATGTGGGTAATAATTCAGGGCGTGTCAATAAAAATAATACACAGCAAGCACGACCAATAATCTATATAAGGTTATCTCCCTTGCTATAAATGTGAACGTATTATAAATGTGCAAGTTATAGCTTAATACATTATTAATTTTAAGAGTGAAATTCTTCAAACTGAATTCATTTAAACTCTCCTGACCACAAATATTATATTCCTTCAAAACATTAATTGTGGGTGTGCAATTAAAGGTGACTAGTCAAGGTTGAAATTTTATGCCGTGTTAATTCATTATAATCCCTTATTGTTTATAAAACTTTTAAAGATAGAAGGTAACTGCTAACATGACCTATCTCGTGAACATGTCAATCCTATTAGTAATCAGGAAAGTTCATCTGGAATATCCGGCTTACCCCTGACCCCACGCACACACATACCCACCCACCCCCTGGGTCTGGCAAGGGATAAGGTGTAGTCGTATGGATGGGACGAAAACCCGAGGTCCCAGGACCACATTGGTTTGCATGTAAATGACACTCGTGACAGTTGAAATATGATAAAAGAGTAGGCCATAGCGCCACTGCCCGAACAAAAATGTCACTTCGTTAGCCCAATCGGAGCAGAACTGATCGACGTTAAAACCAATTCATTTCATTTGTTTATCATATATATATATATATATGTATATATTATTGTGCTGAATTAGCTGTTTCATTGTATGGTATTTTAAGAAGAAAAATAGATGTAACGTACTGTAACACGTGACATTCACTTATGGAAGACCAAACAGCTCTTTATTCAGTGCTCTTTATTTTTAGTTCTGAATTCTTATTTCTTCATTTGTTGTTGCATTTCGACATTTGTACGCTAAAATTACATTTCACATTTGTATCTTAAAATCAATATTTATTTTATACATCAGACATTTGTCATATCAGATCAGTAAATAAGTTGTTTTAAGATACATTATGGGAGATTAGATACAGGCGCGGATCCAGGATTTTTTGCAGGGGGGGGGGTCTAGGTATGATAAAAGGCACTCAACCAATTAACGGGTAAATTAGATTCAATTTGGTGCATTCTGACGTATTTCCGGAAAGTAAATTCCAAAATTACAGGTCTAAAAGTCGCCAATAAAATCGCATAAAAAATTTTCAAGTCTGAGCAGGGGGGGGGGGTCCGACCCCCTGGACCCCCCCCCCCTCTGGATCCGCGCCTGAGATAAAGAGCTGACAGTTCTCACTATAATGGTTAAAAACTAGATAATGTAGAGGAATTTGCTGAAAATTTCAGTCGAATTGATCAACTCGAAACCGAGAATTTAACGATTGAATTTTACGCCTTGCCTCGGTCATCATTGCTAAAGTCGGTACGATAATAAAACATAGTCTCGATTGCCCACTCAGTAAATATCGCAGGCTAGCGGTGACATCGAAAGTTTTTTATCGTCTGGATATGTTAATAGTTGTCTAATTGATAATTTAGATAACAGACCTAAAGGAAATACTTGCAATAAGCAGATTTAGCTCTTGCATAATGTATGTTTAATTTAATATAATTGTATTTTAATATATAAATGAAATGAAATTGGGTTTAACGTCCTACTGTTCTGCTCCTAAACAGGGCTAATGAAGACGGACATACGCCATACAGTGTGCTATGTGGGGCATTTTGCCCGGGTAGCGGCGTTTTAATATATAGATAAAGTTTGCCGCAGCAATGATCTCTGTATTAAAATTATATTTAGTATGTGTTTAACTAGTTCTATCACATTATGGCTATAATGGCTAACACCAATATTATCCTTTAACCTAGACGGTAAAGATCGTTAATAAAATCCTGAACCGGAAGAAAGTGCCTGTATAATATAAATGAATTCATGTAATCTTAAATAACCCGGCTTAAACTCTGACGTTGACAAGATGGCGGCGTTGATTGATGGCTGGTCCTGACATTTATTGTCTTTATGTAAACTTCAAGACGCTGTATAACTAATATTGAATGAAAAACTCTATATAATAACCCTATTGTCTTTTTAAAAATCCGTTATTTGGAAAGAGATAAAATGAAATAGGGTTTAACATGCCACTGTTCTGCTTCGACAGGCCTAATGATAATAGTTATTGATAAGGATAATAGAGCCTAAAATTCAAAAACTTTAGTTATAATAAAGTTTTCCAATTTCAGATGATGTATTGATCTTATAGGAAAATCGGTTGTACGTGACAAGAGTCGCCTGACTAACCTCGTGGGTTTTCTCCGGGCCCTCCGGTTTCCTCCCACTGCCAAAGACCAGTACGCGCAAGCGAATTATTGAAATAAAATTAAACCAAATGTTAGTTCCGACATGAGATAGATAGTTAAGCCCCCCCCTCTCTCTCTCTCTCTCTCTCTCTCTCTCTCTCTCTCTCTCTCTGTCCTTTTCTGCATCAATCGGGCTAATGAAGACGCCACGCAATGTACATACTGGCGGGCACGCAAATGAGGCCTTCGGAACTTAAAAGGGAAAAACTGCTGTTTGGACAAAATTCTCCTAAGTTTAAGTTTATACAGTTTGGTATAGCGCTCGTTACTGCCGACATCAGCATTCAAAGGCGCTTTACAAAACACATAAATAAATATTCAATGAACATAACAAACATACATACACGTAGTATACAATATTTGACTGGGGCATTTAAATCAACTATATCGGAGTTTTATTTATTCTGGAAAAGTACGCTTAAAAAGGTGTGTTTTAATGATTGTTTAAATGTTCCTAATGTTGAAGAAAGCGTTACAGAATCTGGGAGATCATTCCATAGTTTAGGACCAGCCACATTGAAGGCCCTGTCTACCTCCCGTTGTACTCGTAACCACAGACAGACAAATAAAATGCAATAGGGTTTAACGTCGTACTGTTCTACTCTGACGAGGCGAATGTGTACACAGGATCTCGATTTTTCATCCCATCCGAACGACTAGATAGCTGCACTTGATAGGTCCCCTTCTTGCACCCCTGAGAAGATATAACAACGCCGGAAAATCAAGGCCCCGAGTTCACAAAGCCTTAAGTTGAGAATTTACTCAAACTTTTTCACCTTATTTTATCTAAAATATAGCCCTGTATAAAACTTTTGTTGTTTTAATGTATCAAATACATCAATAAGAAACTATGTACAAAGTTTTGTGTTTCTGTATCAAAGATATTTCTCATAAACAGTGATTGGAAGTTGAGCAAATTCTCAACTTAAGTCTGAGAATACTTTGTTAACTCGGGGCTAGATCGCCACCACAGGAGTGAGCTTGAGATCTCCAGACTAACTAGTTAGCGTCGTACTCACTTAGCCACCGTGGCTCCACAGCGCAGACAAATTAACATATGTTTGACTGGGTCATATCAAGCCCCTCCCATCTCATTCATTCATATTTAATTATCAAACCGTGCAATATTTTATAATAATTTTCTACTTATTCGTTGCCTATATAAGGAATTTATTTTAACAGGGCAGACTTCTACCATCTTTTTACGACACGTGATACTTAATGGCATTTTTTACATTTATATCACCTAATATTGAAAGGTTTATGTCACATATAGCGAGAAGAAGAATTCATCATCTCTGCTTGACTTAACACTCTTCATATTACAGCCAACGCTCTGTCTGGGAGTGGGGGGGGGCTAACGTGATCGTTAAATCATTAATTCTATCATTGAGTCAAATAACGTGGATTCGATTCATCGCTTGTAAGTGACCAGGGGCAGACTGGGTTTTCTAAGGGTCCTCGGGTTTCATCTCACAGCTAAAGACCACTACACGCATGCGAATTATTGAAATACAAATTTCAATATATGCTAGTCCCGAAATGCCGTCGTTTATGTCGAGTGGGTGTTAAACCATCTCTCTCTCTCTCTCTCTCTCTCTCTCTCTCTCTCTCTACTAGTTTCGGTGTGGCGTTAAATTTCATTTTCACTACTTGTTTTATTATTTCTAGTAAATAAATGAAATGGGGTTTAACGTCCTACTGTTATACAGCCACTGATCTAATGAAGACGGACATACGCCATACAGTGTGCTATGAGGGAAATTTTGACGACCTTGTTATTGAATTCCAACTGTCAGAGGTATTCAGTGAAATGTTGTTTAATATCCCAAGTCTCTGCATCTTCTGGTGTAATGAAAACAAGCTTATTAGGCCACGTGATGAACTATTGGGGAGAATAATGGTCAGGCAGTGAGGTTTGCGGATACTGTTTATAAAAAAAGTCTAAATCCATGCTGACACTTGCACGACTTTTGGCCACGATTTTGACGTGCCCATCAGTGTCCACACTGGCACGACGATTTCACGCATAGTTTGCGCATTGTTTACGCACTTCCCGCATTGGCAAGACGGGTTTGCGCAAATCGGACGGTGTCGTGTCGACTCGAGTCGTGCCAATGCGTGCAAGGGAATCGTACAAGTGTCAGCCAGGCTTAACTGTCAGTACAAGAGTTGACCTCGGTGTGTCGTCATATCCAGACACCTGGCCCCGAGTTCACAAAGCATTCTCAGACTTAAGTCAAGAATTTACTCAAAATTGTTCGCCTTATTGTAACTAAAATATAGCCCCTTATAAAACTTTTGTTGTTTTAATGTATTAGCCCCCAAGTTCACAAAGTATTCTTAAGTTGAGAATTTGCTTAACTTTCAATCACTGTTTATAAAAAATATCTTTGATGCAGTAACACAAAATTTTGCACATATTTTCTTTTTAATGTATTTAATACATTGAAACAACAAAATTATTATAAAGGGCTGTGATTTAATTAAAATAAGGCGAACAATTTTGAGTAAATTCTCAAAGTCTGAGAATGCTTTGTGAACTCGGGGCCTGGACTCGTGACTTCTACATTTCGACTTGCATATTGGTTGGTGTACAGTCTTGTCGACTTTCGATTTACTCATATTTTTGACACTTATTCATGGCGGTATATCACGCTAAATAAACGCAACTCGAAAAGTAGAAATTAGGAAATTAACACACCGCTATATTAGGGACCTATCATTTTGGCATGCTGTCGTACTTTCGACTTTACGAGTTTCGCCTGGGAAGTTCTTTATATTTCAGGTGACATTTGAATGCGCTCAATTGGGACAAGTAGGACGTTAAACCTCATTTTATTACAATTTCGCTGCCTATCGACACATAACCTCTGTTATGTTGTAACGACGACAACAATAAAAATATAAGTGCTAAAAAGTCATGTTTTTACAGCTACTACTGCCACCTATTGGTAAAATTTATGATATTGTCTGTGTGTATATGGCGCCTACAATTTTAACATATTATGTAAGTCATGCGTACAAGTTTATTTATATAAGCCCCACCCCCCACCCCCACCAAAAAAATAAGAAAAAATCCATGTGGTTACTCGGCCGACATAATATTCTTGGAGCCAAAATAGCCGTACCTAAGAGAGAGAGAGAGAGATAGAGAGAGAGAGAGGGGAGAGAGAGAGAGAAAGAGAGAGGGAGGGAGGAGGAGGAAACCGGGGGAACCCATAGAAAACCCACGAGGTTGGACAGGCGACCTAATCCCCGCCACGCAGAATCGAAACCACGCCAGTTGACTCAATGACAGACCTTATGATACAGCGCACACGCGCTAAACATTCGGCCACCCAAGCCCCTTTTAACCAACAAACTCCATAAGAAAAAAAAACAACAACAGGAAAAAGACTTTCAAAAAGATTGATCGATATGATTTTTGCTACCATGTAACCGGGAACACTTTTCTCTCTCTCTCTCTCTCTCTCTCTCTCTCTCTCTCGAACATTGAAAGTAGGTTCTTAAATCCGCATATTAAAATCATTTCACGACGTTTTACTGACTTGCAATATTAGTATATTATACAAGTATATTTTAATTCGTTTTAGGATAAGTTGTTACTGTAGGATCTTATAGAGCCTGGGGTAAATGGATAGAGCAATAAACTACACAACATACTTATGGAAGAAAAATTACTGATTTATTTGGGTGACGTTTCGAAGAGTATTCTTTCAACGTTATCAAGAAAGTGAAGCGTCGCCTAAATAAATCAATAATTGTTCTTCCCTAAGTAGACCTATGTGTTATAGTTTTTAGATTACTGTTACTGTATATTTTATTTAGTTGAAGAACATTCACAAACTCCGGTCTTAATAGACTTCAGAATGTCTTCTGATAGCGTGGCTGCGGTGTCTCAGTGAGGAACACGTTGGATCGCTGACCAGAGCGTGACAAGGACGCTGTAGTATAGTCTTTCGGGTGGGACGAAAATCGAGGACAGTTGGTATTCGAAATTAGAGTTGTGTCTCTATTCTGGCAAAATGTCGCACATCCATTAGCTCTAGTATCCTACCCAAGATAGTTTTCGTCGAGAGAGAGAGAGAGAGAAAGGGAGAGAGAGGGGGGAGAGAGAGAGAGGGGCGGGGAGAGGGGAGAGGGAGGGAGGGTGGTAACATTCACCCGACACAAACTAAGTCCTATCTGAACAAACCTAGTATGGTTCGTTAGCAGCTGAAGGAAGCCGGGGGCCCTGCTCCTTATAAATTACAAGCTCAGAATCGAAACAACGCCGTTTAACTCAATGGCAGTCCTTGTGCTATTCCGCGCACGCTCTCTTTTATAGTGAAAGATATTAACTAAGGGCGACGTAGGGTCATGCCTAAAAGTTAAGGTCCACTACAGCTGTTGTCATATGCTCTGCGATGTACAGCTAGCCCTTAACCTTAACCCACAATCTCAGCAATCAAGTGTCCTAACCATTTTTACATCTTGCGACCTATGACGAATCTGTAGTGGGCCTTCTTTTACCGGGCGATGGGTGCGTCTTATTAAAACACACTTGATGTGTTATGTGTTTGAAATACTGACCAGAAATATTTCCTTTCCTGCATATCCCCTAAAGGGCTTGCTGTGAGCTATGGAAAAAATTCTGAACAGTTTGATTTTTTTATCAATAAATTCCGTTATATAGTAGCATTTATTTACGCTTTAAAATTCTAATTTATAAAATAATCGACACATTGGTGTACAACCATATAATATGTTGTACCTGTTTGCGAATAAAATCCCTTTTTAATTCACGAAACATTAAACAAATTTTTAATAAATCCCCTAAAAAATACCTCTGCAATACTATTATTTCGAACTTTTGGTAAATTAACATAATGACATTAATTTATGTGTTGAATTTTGAATTTTTTGTAAATTAACATGACAGTTATTTAGGTGTTTAAGTAAAAGTAGATGTCCTACTTCAGATGAAGGTGATGACAGGTTGAGATTATGCCCCCATTTTAAATAATAAACTCAGTGTCTAACATTTTGCCATTGCGTATGTACAATTTATTTTAGAAACCAAACATTCTTAGTTTTTTATTAGATGTGATAAATAAAGTGGGAGGGGGGCGTTGTATTTGATATACCATCAAGTCTCCACTTACCCTATCCCTATATTAAATTGTTTCAATGGCATTTAGTAATTGAACTAGAGTATACAGGTCAAAATTCTATGAAATAAAATTACTGCTTATTACTGAGCGACGTTTCGACTAGGCTTCTCTGGTCGTTATCAAATAAGCAGTAATTGTATTCCATAGAATTGTGACCTGTATATCCCTATTTTAATTCTAATTAAAAGATGAATTTTACAATACCACACAGTCTTCACCATTTTAAAGTGTAAATTTCATTTGTTGCCCTCAATAACATTTGATCAATGCAATGCTTAAAGTGGTTAATATTTAAAATCGAACTTTTAATTTATAAATTCTCTGGAAATTATCCCTGTCCACTCTATTCGCTTAACAGATTTATATCTTTTAACACCACATACAGCACCACCGTTTCTGGACATATTTTTTTATAAACAAGTCCACTTCTGTGGTCCACCACATGGATATGGGATAATTTACAAAATGTCCCAAAAAACCCGTTTAATATCCAAAAACAAAATGCTTTACATTTATACAGCAAGGGTAATATACTTTGTATTGATATAAAATATAAATTTGTATCAAATCTATAAAGCAAATAGAGTGGACAGGGATAATTTGCAGAGAATGGGAATTTCTAAATTAAAATTCCGATTAAAAATATAAACATTTGGTGCATGCCATTGATCAAATGTAATTATATTCACATATAGGTTAGAAATGAAAAAATACGCTTTACAATGGAGGTGTAGTGGGTTGAGACCGGGGATGTTTAAGAATACATCTTTTTCTTTTCTTTACCATATCTAAGAAAAATAATTAAGATAAGGGTGCGGTGCGTGGAGACATGGGGTGTATCAAATCAGTTTTTTTTATCATATCCAAGAAAAAGAATTAAGACTGTTTGATTTAAAAATGAGTTGTACATACGCAATGACAAAGTGTTAGACACTGAGTTTATTATCTAAAATGGTGGCATAATCTCAACCTATCAATGCTGTCATCGCCTTCATCTGAAGTAGGCAATGTACTTTTACTTTCAATGCTGACGAACTCTTTAATCCCCATTTATTAACGTATTTATCATCATAAATTATACTCGTCTATCAATCTATTATATCATTTAGTCTACAATATACCTATACCCCCTTCTATTGTCTCTCTACATTAAACCATTGTGCCGCTCGGGATATTCAATCATTACCGAGGGAGGTAACGTAATTCCCGGATCCCTTAATGACACTTAGGACGAGTTTACACACCTCCCCGACGGGTGCCAAATCTAAATATTGACGTTTCTATTGTATGTAATAGACCCCTATAATAACTGTTTTGTTTACAAATAAACTTTAGAGGGTAATTAATTAAGTTTAGTGTAGATCCGACCCGCAGGCTGCGTTTTTCGTGATTACGAGAACTTCTCGCCGTTTCGAGTGAATGCATCCAGGAAGAAATACGTCATCGCAATCTGATTGATTGATATTAGGAATTAATGATAGATGACCAATCATCACTGTGGAAAAATCGAAATGTTTCAAATATTGACAAGTTGTTAAGTTATTTCCCACCCCGCGGCCATTTTACCTGTTCTACGACCCGCTTAAATACGCCACCAAGGTCTTCTATCGTCATTCGAGCTTCGTCTTCTGCTACAGTTACACCTCCTCGTGAGACAGAGAGTTACTACTAAGATCAAATGAAAGTGTTGGTTCTTAAACTTTTAATATCAAAACTTATTTTTAGTTTTCAATCCACCAAAACGATCTCAAGGTATGTTTCTTTATTTTAGTCCTTAATGAATCTTGTATAATACACGAGGATTTGTGTCGTTTTTCAATAGTAAAATATACGATTCTGCGATAATTATAACCCCAAATAATTTTAATTTTAAAAACTACCGACATTCGTTATGAAGATTTAACGAAATTTTCCTTATTTACGAACAATTTGTGAGAAAGTCGTGATGAATTGATCTGTGTAAATTTCTTATTATTCATGAAAATCTTACCAAAAGGATAAAAATCGCTGGGACTGCAAAATATGTCCATATCTTTTATTGTTAGTGAAATTGAAACCTAGGAGTAACTTTGAAATTTAAAGTGTCAATTTCGATCAGATTGAAAGCGAATCTTTGATTAAATTTGAACAATCAAGATTAAGTTAAATGTATTATTTTAATAGTACTGAACCAATTAAGATTAAATCTAATTTTTAAATAATGAAACACATTAACCAAAGCACAAAAATAAGTGGAAAAGTAAGTATTTGTCAAACGCCTTTCCAAATGCTGTAAAATTGTAAAACACAACATACTTAAAATTATTTTCTGTGGTGAAATTGTAGATTCTTGGAAAATGCAGATTAATGGTGTTCAAAATATCATTACTTAAAATATACTCCTTTAGGCCTACACCTAAAAATATTTTGAATGAAAATATTTTTTGTTAGGTTTCTATGAAAATATAAATTGTTAATTTTCTTAGTTCGAGTTTAAACATAAAAAGGAAATGCCATTGTTACAAATATCGTTCAAAAAAAACTAGTCATATGTAGACTATTTGAATATATAGATAGCAACAAGTCGTCAAGGTGATATACGAAGATAAAAATCATAGCTCACGGCAAATAAACTATGATATAGTTCACACATTAGAATGTACAAAAGTTGATTTAATACGGTTCACTAACAGAATAGTTGAATAAGGTAGATTTATAGTAATGTGAATAATCACCCATTAACTCCATCTTATCCAATTTAAAATCTGTGCATATGTATTTAATATTAGGATATTTCAAAATTTAAATAACAGCATTATTATTCAAAAGTTATATGTGTATTTAGTTGACAATATAACATAGCTTACCAATTTGAAGTGGAAATTGACATTTTATTTGAATTCTACTTATTTTCTTTCTTTTTTTTGTCCAAACGTTTGATTTAAGGAGATAAATAATTTTCAAAAAATCATAACTTTTAATTGTTTAGGCATAAAGATTATCTTTTTATTTAAAAGAGAAAAAAAATGCTTTTGCTTTTATACATTTACATAGCAAATTATTAAATATTCTGAAGTATTAATTTATCCACATTTTCTAAAAATAAATAACTATTCTATTTAGACCTAAAACTTTTCTATATATTTATTTTAAAGAGAATAAAATGCGTTTAATTTTATACATTTACCTCGCAAATTATTAGATATTCTGAAGTAATAAATTATTCTAAAATATATTCCAAGTTTAAACGACAACCTTAACATTAAATGTGCTAAAATGATAAAATAAATTGTATGACTAATTTAATACTCTAAAGTTATGTGTCTTAGAAATTGAATTAAAAAAAAAACAAAAAAACAAACAAAAAAAAAAAACCCAAAAAACAATGGAGAATATCAAACCATTGCTGACATGATATATGTTCAGACGTTTGACGTTTATTCCCAATATGCTAATTCTTGAAATACACGTCGACATAAAGGCGTGAACAAAAATTGTTTAAATGTCGTGTACATGTAGATTATGTCTATAAATTTTGCATAGTTTCAATTTTTATTATGGGTTGTTGAAGTCATTGTTTATTTGAATAAGTTTTCCCTGTTTAGAATGAAAGTCACCTTAAAAGATCAGAGGAAAGTTTTTTTTAGGGAGTAGCCTAACAGGTCTGACAAATCACAGAAACTGGTGACGTCAACACATAAAGGTGAAGCAGACAGCCACATAGTTACTGAGGTCTTTGTACGTGCAGTAAGTTGATGGGGTCCCAGGTTGAACTGTCCCGGGACTACGTCAACTACTGGCATGCGCAATGACATAACAACATGGTAGACAAGAAAACAAAAAGTCGACTAGTCATCGCCCTGTTTCTGAGATGTATTGGATATTGGATTTGCATATGACGAGAAATGTTCTTTACAGAATACGAAACACTGCCTATTGCTAGTATAGTGCGAAATTAACAGAATGGGTTCATTGTAACCGATTGATGACAACACCATTCCCGAGTCTTCATCGATGATTCCATCCAAAGATCCAGATGTTGTGCACACGGATTCCAGTCAGTAGATGTAAGTCCGGCTATTGTGGGCGCGGATCATGGGGGCACCACTTTAAATATTATCGGTGGATTTCCCAAGATCCGTGATCGCAGTTCAGTTGGCACCAACATAGAGTTAACAAACCTACTTCATTGTTCCAGTATAATACATCTCTTAACTAATCATGATAATATATTAGTTTTACCACAACTATTTACTAACCTAAAATGTTGTTGATATTGTTTATAATGCATTATTTACTTTCGCCATGTAAATGCGGGGTAAAGGCCGGGTTGGGTGAGAGTGGTAGGGACCTATTAAATGCTTAAGTTTTAAAAAAATAATTAATCGCAATAGTATCCTTTAAAGACCTTACATTTTCTGCATAAAAAACAAATATCGATGTTCAGATCATATACAGTATGAAACTGAAATAACATGAATTTGGGTGCAACGTCCTACAAGGTAAAAAGTAGTCGTACAGAACGTCATTTCGTGACAAACTTATGGTTCAAATTTAATTTCCATAATTCGCTTGTACGTAGGGTTCTTCAGGAGTAAAAGGAAACCTTGGGATCTGGAGAAAACCACCCGGTTCGACATACGACCCTACTCCTTGTCTCGTATAATCGGGAAATCGAAATCACGCCACTTGACTCGGTGACAGACCTTATGACGCACCCCACCCCATATCACAAAGCAAATTACTCCAAAAATGATTAAAATGAAATTTCATGTAGTTATTTCCTGTTCATTTCAAGTCATTTATATTCTTTTTATAATCGAATGTTAGCGTCAAAACGATACCTCAATTATATCCGCGTACATCGAGGCCAATAGTATCTGTTTTAAGTGCTTAGGTTTGTTGAAATTTCAATATGGAAATCGTTAGTGATCTTCTGCTTTGATATACTTTTATATTTTCCCTTTTAAACCGCTTGTTGCTCTTAAACAACCGACTGTTGCTCTTAAAAAAAAAACCGATAAAATAAATCGAACGAGGCTTGAATCCGCTGTGAAGTCCGATATTGTGAAAGTTGCAATCTTATAAAAATACAAATGGAAAGTCGCGTCAGAGGTCATACGCACGGCTTTTGGCCCTATGACTTCAGACATTTACCAATCTGCGTTGATGTTTCTGGTGGATTATCCACAGCTACGTGCACCTCACGCCAAAAACTCGACATAACAGATCATTTCATTGGCTAATCCCTAAAGTCATTCGGATTATATAGCTATTCTTACAGATCATAAGGTAGTAAAAACAAGTAAAACAAAGTTTTGAACTATAAAAAACAAAACGAAATATTTTGAAATTTGAATACCTAAAAATAAACACAAACTGGTTAAGTTCTGTTTAGTATTTACAATTTTTTGCAACCTATTCAAACGAAAGCCAGCGCCACCTGTAGGTGTTTGATAAAATTTACTGTTGATATTACAAGCTGTTTTTTTAAAGATGACTCTTATAAAATAGACAATAAAAAAAAGAATATGGAAATTTGATTCAAATTACTTTATTCTCGGCGAAGTCATGACTGTTTAAAGTTTTAATAAGAATAGCAACATTGTTACGATAATAAACAATGTCACGATTGTCCATTTTTATATTAAATTATTAAAATTAATTTTCGTCCGAAAAATGCAAGATCTGCGTCTGTAACAATATGGTGTATAGATTGTGACTTGTATAAAAAATGAAATGAAATGGGGTTTAGCGTCCTACGTTTCCCCAGCTCGGCGGTGCTTCGGCCTACTTTTGTATGGAATTCAAAGTGTCGGGTTTCTTTTACGCGCACGCCAACGTTTTCGACCATGAAAACCAAAGAAAATAGAAATGTTGTTTAACGTCTACTCGACACCAACTATATTTTAATAATAATTGCTCAGAGGGGTCTTTAGTAAAGGGGAAAAACACATTAGCCAGAGACAACCCACGAAATGTGTTATTATAATGCAGTTTTTGATTTACCAGACCTACTCGTAAATGAAACGAAAAGCCATTTTGTTCAACCTTTAAGCCGTTATTCGAAATATCGTTGTATTATTGAAACTGCTCTCCTATTTTTTAAAAAAAAAATTCATCGAAATTGCTCAATGGATGTTTCTGAAACTTCTGTTAAAATAAGTACCCAATCCATATTTTAAAACTGCCCTGTAAAGATACGTGTTCCGGAAGTAGTCGAAAACATATCCGATTTGGTGGGAAAAACTTGAAAAGGGAAGGCTCTTGCGAATAAACGCGATTTCTCCGTCGGATATTACCGGATGCAAGCAACTAATGCGTCGTTAGATAGCCAAGTGAATGGACTATCGCACGATTCTTTGCGGTCTGTTTCCCGAAAGTCGGATGAGCACAGCTTTGCAGGTCTAGTTATTGTTGCTTTGAATCACTCCAGAGATATATGATTTTGCTATGGGCGTAAAGTTCTGGACAATTTCATTAGGTTTACGTTACTCTTCAAAGATTTCAAATCGTTATGAGCAACTAAACACCATTTCCCCTGAATACCTCGCATATGAAATGCAGTAACGATGCGTGATTTAAATTTTCAAAAAATGTCAAATTACTGCTGGCTTATTCCATGATAAAATATGTTGATTATATAACATTTAATTGAGAAAAGCAATAAAACTGCCAACGCTGTTTGAAAACAATTTGAAATCAGTTTGAAAACAGTATCATCATTTCGGTTCGCGTAAAAATAAATGGTGGATATTGTGTTACATAGGCCGGTTCATGGTTCGATGGAATTTTCCATTTGTCACATCTTCGTAAATCTTGAACGGAATAAAACCGTTTTCAGATATTCCTATAACAGATTCATTATACTTTCACAAATGACGCATTGAGCCTTTAAAGATATACTATGGGAGATTAGATGAAGAGCTGGCAGTTCTCATTTTAATAGTTAAAACAAACTGGATAATGTAAAGGGAATTTGTTGAAAATTTCAGTCAAAATTAACCCACTTTGAACCTAGATTTTAGCGATTGGATATTGAGGTTAGTCTCAAGTTTCGATTATCCATTTTTTAATTTAATTATTAATGGACTGGATAAGTTAATTAATGTCGAATGTTATTAGATAACATTTCAGGTCTAAAGAACGACGTGCAATTGGCAGATTTAGCTCTTGCATAACGTATGTTTAAGATTTCATTGTTTAGATTCTGAGATCTCAATATATTCAATTACAAGGTATTCTAGAGTGCCAAAATAGTCTTTAACCATACAAGGTCTGGAACCTATTGGCTATCAAACGACAATGCCTCATCTGATGACGATAACCCGGTCAAGCATCAAATGATCGATGACTCAGTCAGAAAGAATTTAAGGAGATTGACTCAGTCAGAAAGTATTTAAGGACAATGACTCAGTCAGGAAGTATTTAAGGACACTGACTCAGTCAGAAAGAGGCGATGATTCAGTTAGAAAGTATTTAGTGACGATGGACTGGGCCGGGAGGTATCTGAAGACAAAGGCTGAGTTCGGGACATATCCAAAAACAAAGCGCCAGGAAATATCTATATGTTATTATCAGGGAGCGTTATATTTTAAAAGTTCGTTTTCTGTTTCTTTGAACTAATTCAAAATAATGTGTTGAACTGGTTGATTTAGATTATTAATGGGGCAAGTTCTATAATTGGTATGCAAGATTACGTGGAAATCAACATCTTTGCTAAATTCTACTTCTTTCATGTCTTATTTCTTGACGTCTACGTTCAGCCGCCATAATAAAATTAAGGTTACGTTCATGACACTGTGTTGACGTCATTAAAGAGGTTTTTTTTAAAGAAAATATATAATGTTGGTGATTCAAGCGGTGAACTTTGAAGTTTTCGACCACCATGTCGAAAGATGTGATTAATAACACGTTCTAATAAAATAGTTAAGATGAAAGCGCGCACTATAATAATTACACAATAAGTAATAAAAAGAGAATATGATGAAAATTTCAGTCAAATAACTTCACTCTGAGCCTAGATATTATCGTCTATTCTCGATTATCATTACTACCGTTGTTACGATAATAAACAGAGTTTCATTTATTCATTTTTATGTAACCGCATCCACCACAAAACGTATTTGAACCTAAAAGGTATCGATGGCACCGAGAGTTAATTATCTTCTTAGTAAGCTAATTTATGTTTTATTATTCATTTAGATAACATTTCAGGCCTCCTAAGATACCTGAAATAGACAGATTTCACTCTCACATTATGCGTGTTTAAGGTTAGTGATTTAACGACGGAACCGAAAATCATTTGGATCACAACCTTGGAATATTTGATAATATTAAATCGAAGTATTCAAATAGGGGCAACGGTTTAATGGAAACAAGAAGAATATTTCTAAATGTTAATCCCAATAGGTCAGTCAGTGTTTAGGCACCTATAGTGTCCACTTTACCCAAAAGCGAATGAATTAGAAAGTTTAAATATTGAAATTTTCTTTGACATGAATCATGAATCAGTTAAATTCAGTTGAATTCTCACTTTGATACATCTTCCTGGTGTCTAAGTTATCATAGCATAAAGACATTTTTAGACTTGATCGCTGATAAAATTTCAAAAGGAAAACAAAAACAAAAAAAAAAAACCAACCACAACAGAATCACAATCGATAAACGACATATGGAATATTTAAGAATAGACGGCAAATTATACTGCTGAATTAAGCATTATACTGTCCCCAATAAAAGGCAATGAATCTATAAAATGAAAGGCTAAAGTTAGTTACCAGCATGTGGATTTCCTAAATAATAAACAATTAAAACAATAACGAATTAGTATCAGAAGTCCATGACGGAAATAAGTTTATAGTTTTTAGAACCATACCATATCGCGTTAGAATAGTATCCTATAATCAAGGTAATTGTGCTATCCAGATGTATAGCTACGACCGTTTTCAGGCAAATTCGTAAAAGAAATACCTAAGATTCCTCGAATGGGCAATGATTAGTTAGTAAGTGGATGTCTAAAATCTAGCCAGAACAACAAACACAAAGTAACAACTACTAAAGCTTTGACAGAAGATATCTTTATTCATCTATGTATATGATTATTTAATAAAACACCCAACTCGACCACGAGATTTATTGCAGTTAAACCTTGTTAATACTAGGTTGATTTGGTGGGGATATGTCATTTTGATAGGACAAGTCTAAAAACTTTTAAATTTTGATAGGACAAATCTATAAACTTTTAAACTTTCGCTTTAAAAGAATAATCGCAAGGGGGTCCTTTACTGCTATTAATTTTTGGCTTTGACTTGAATTGTCTTCTGTTAAGCGCAAAGTCAGTTATGTTATGACGTAATTTGAAAAAAAAAATCTCTTAAAAGTGTTAACACGACGCCTTATAAGAAGTCTTTCACAAAGTAATTGTTAAATCTTTTAAGAGCGGTTTTTTTAAAAAAAAAATTACGTCATCACGTAAATAAATTTGTAAATGAGATCTTAAATATTAAATTAACAAAACCCTTAAAAATCTAAGCCAAGAAAAAACCTGAATATTCAAAGGGGCATCAGGTAATATGAGATAAAGAGTTGGCAGTTCTTGTTTTAATAAGTGAAATATAGACAATGAAAAAAAAATATGCTGAAATTTTCAGTCAAATACCAGCGATTCAATTTTAAGCTAGCCGCTATCGTCATTTCTACTGTTGTTAACAAAGTATCGATTATCCATTTTTACGTTATATCATCCATCACAAAACGTTTTCAAATCCAATAAATATCGCATGCTAACGATGGCATCGAGAGTAAATTATAGTCTTGATAAGTTAAAATAGCATTATGCAAGAGCAAAATCTGTTTATTACAGGTCATTCTTTAGGCCTGAAATGTTATCTAAATAATCAATTAGACATTAATTAACATATCCAGACCATAATAAACTCTTGATGTCAAGGCTAGCCTTCGATGTTGGCGGATTAAAATCCTATATGCCGCTTAATGGCCGTTGATAATTAAATCAATCAAGTGGATAATCGAGACTATGCTCTTTATATTAATGATTTGGGTAATGATGACCGAGGCTATGTGAATATTTCAAACGCTTTTTTTCTCGGCTAATAGTGAATCAATTTGACTGAAATTTTCAGCAAATTACCTTTACACTATCTAGTTTTTAACTATTATAGTGAGAACTGCCATCTCTTTACCTTATCTCCCATAATGTAACTTTAATTAATGTCCGATTAAAAATTTAGATAACATTTAAGACCCGCAATAGGCAGATGTAGCTCTTCTATAATATATGTTTAGCAAAGCAATTATTTTTTAAAACTTCAACAAAGAGACACCTACAATAGTTTTTAAAAGAAAACCTTAAAGAATCCTTCCCACGAAAGTATTTTTTCTAAGGCTGTTATTTCAAATAAAGCTATGACATATTTGGTAATATATGGAAAGTAGAGACATCCAATCTTATTAGAAAAATAATGGATTCCATGAAAAACACTCAATACAAGAAAAAAATGTGAGGGTACACTGAAAAAAAACTTGTGTTGAAACAACACAAACTTGTGTTGTTTTCAACACAAGTTGGGTGTTACTATTTAACAACACAAACTTGTGTTGAAACAACACAAACTTGTGTTAAATGCTGAAACAACACAAGACTTGTGTTAAAATTTGTCAAACAACACAAACTTGTGTTGAAACTTGTGTGAAAATCTACACAATACTTGTGTTGAAAGTTCTGAAACTTGTGTTGAAATTTCTGAAACTTGTGTTGAAATTTTTGAAACTTGTGTTGAAACTTGTGTTGAAATTTCTGAAACTTGTGTTGAAATATCTGAAACTTGTGTTGAAATTTCTGAAACTTGTGTGGTTTCATATACAAACTTGTTTATAACCATCAACAAAAACTTGTGTTGTATTTCCCTCACTTTATATCCAATATAGCAACTTTTCCCATGCAGCATCCCCCCTTTTGCTCTGTTTAACCTGCAAAGTTTGATAAATGAGGTAACAATAATTTTTTTTTGTTAAATTATTATTTATTCATAAAATGATATTTGGAATGTTAACAGAAAAATAATATTAATAAAATTGTGCTAAATAATGCCCCCCCCCCACCCTCAAATCACAAACTATAAAATAGCTATTTAAATTTTTCTTTACTCATCAACAAGTACTAAGCATATAAAGACAGTATCCCTACCCCATACCCCCAAAATATATAATTCAAATATATTTAAATTTAATAAGATATTTACCAAGCACTAATAAGATAAATTATCCACTAATTTGAATTACTTTCAAACAGTGAAAAGTGTTATAAGTCGAATTACATGTGATTATTGAGTAATCTAGAAATAACTAGCATACACAGAAAATTAACAAAAGAAAAATGACCTATTTCACAGTAGTAATAAAATGGTGTAGAACTCTTTCCTCATTAGGAAAAAAACCCCAACAAAATGAATATTTTGTAGATATACCGAGCAAAGCATCAACAAGAACTAAGCATATAAAGACAGTATCCCTACCCCATACCCCCAAAATATATAATTCAAATATATTTAAATTAATAAGATATATACCAAGCACTAATAAGATAAATTATCCACTTATTTGAATTACTTTCAAACAGTGAAAAGTGTTATAAGTCGAATTACATGTGATTATTGAGTAATCTAGAAATAACTAGCATACACAGAAAATTAACAAAAGAAAAATGACCTATTTTACAGTAGTAATAAAATGGTGTAGAACTCTTTCCTCATTAGGAAAAAAACCCCAAACAAAATGAATATTTTGTACATATACGGAGCAAAGCATCAACAAGAACTAAGCATATAAAGACAGTATCCCTACCCCATACCCCCAAAATATATAATTCAAATATATTTAAATTAATAAGATATATACCAAGCACTAATAAGATAAATTATCCACTTATTTGAATTACTTTCAAACAGTGAAAAGTGTTATAAGTCGAATTACATGTGATTATTGTGTAATCTAGAAATTACTAGCATACAAAGAAAATTAACAAAAGAAAAATGACCTATTTTACAGTAGTAATAAAATGGTGTAGAACTCTTTCCTCATTAGGAAAAAAAAACCGAACAAAATGAATATTTTGTACATATAAGGAGCAAAGCATCAAGACTGCAGGATTAAAATATAAAAATATGAGAGACAATGGCAAATATTGAATAATATGTACAAAATATTTATATACAATTACAAATCATAAGCAATGGGAAGCCACGGTGAGTATAAGGCGTTGGCCGGGAAATTTCAACTGGAGTTCCAAGCATAGTTCCTCCATGTCAGTAGTGCAGGACGTGGGAAGGGACAATATATAGTTGTTTGGATAGGACAAAAAACCCCGATCTAATGTACACATTGCCGTGTATTTTAAAGAAGAGATAGAAATGAGGTTAAGCGTCCACTTGACACAAACTGGGTACAAGCCTGAATCAAAGCCACTTTGACTGTGTTCACTTTAAAGTACCCTTGACAATTTGCATATTTGACTCATTGCCAGACCTCCTGATCCAATGTGTGCCTGTTAACCATTCGACCCCCTGAGTTCCCTTTAATGAACCCTTGACAGTTGAAATATTAGATATAAGAGTAGACTGTAAGGCAAAATCACCCTAATAACACAGAAAAGTGGGATATTAAACCTTATTTCGTTTCATAAGCAAGGAAAAGTCACCATAATGTAGGTCAAGGTTTTTTGTAATTCTGGGTATATCTGATCTACATTTGGTTTCTTGATAATGTCTATTAAATACTTTTATGATTTCCGACCAAATTTTACGTGATTTATATGTCACTTTACTTTCTATATTATACAGAAATTAATAAGAGGATTAAAAATCTAGTTGTGTTTTCGAAGAATACTTAACATTAAAAACAAAAAATAAATATTTAAAATTGGGTCAAATGCATTCTTTTCCAGAATTATAAAATAAATTGATGCTTGGTTTCTCTTCTTTTTATCATTCATTAAATTCTCCTCCGAGGGTGCTTCAGCCTAAAAAATAAAAAGTGGGAAATAAGAATACTTTCTATATGGTTCATAATGTTTAAATAAACAATTTATTTTGCCACATTGAGACTTAGTTTCTATTTTGTTTCAACTTTGTGTAACACTCCTTTTGTCTTGTCAAGTTACAGGCCCAGACAGAAAATAATGCTCAAATGAAATGGGTTAGAGTCAGAGAAAGATAGAAATTTGGTTTAACATCCACTTGACACAAACTAGGTCATTTTGGGACCAACATACAGTTTAATTTTATTTCAATAATTCGCTTGCGCTGAGGGGTCATTAGGAGTGAGAGCAACCGGAGGACCCGCAGCTTTATGATACAGCGCGCATGTCCTAACCATCCAGCCATCCAACCGGCAATTCACCCCCACCCCCTTAGAAGTCACAAAAAGGCCTTGAGATTTTGGACTGAAATTTTGCACGGTACCGCGACCCTAAGGCATACTCTTGTATCAAATTACAATTGCCAGAGGATCTTTTACATGCATGCCAATGTGAACACAGGACCATGTTTTGTTGTTCAATCTGAACAACTAGACGAATGTCCTTGTCAGGCCCTCCATCCTGAATTTTCTATGTCAACATTGGGAGCAAACCTGCAGCGTCTTACCCACCTCGACTCTCCACAAATGAGACAGTCATATGTGCACATACATGTGTGTGTATACTTTTACTATACTAAATTGAATTTTATATTTCAAAATAATAAACTGAAATGGAGGCTAATGTCACCTCCGCTCCAACCGGGCTACATTGTGCCAAACACATTTAATGGTGAGATTTCAAATTACCATATCAACAATCTTTTTTATTAGAATTGAACACTCACCCTCCAAAAACCTTATTCTTTCAGCTCTTTCTTCTCCCATATTTTTTTTTTCTTATTTTATTATATGATGTTTTATTTGCTATGGCATCTAATATGGAAACTGAAAAATATGAATATGTGACATGTAATTAACTGTTTAAGATATCTTACCATATACAAACTGTGTGATATGAAATTGAAACTAAAATATCTACGGTATCCAAAACCATTTGAATCCCGAAGATTTTACATAAGCCGTGAAAATCTATTTTAATAACCCTTGTTTGTCATTTGAGTGGACTGTCAAAGTGATTAGACGATAGCCATGTGGCTGAGTGAGTAAGGTGCGGGTTGCTATTCTGGAGGTGGCGGATTTGCTCTCAGTTTTTCCTGAGAAAGTGCATTTGTATTGTTCCATGGAACCAAAAACCTGCAGTCCCATTGGCGTTCATGTAACCCGATAGCATGGTATGGCCTTATATTTTTGTTCTGGGTATGCCCCATTGTTGGTTTTTAGAAAATACAGACTTCTCTAGTAAAGCTGTGGACACAACAGAATGATGTGCTCAAATTATTTGCCCAATTCAATTGGCACAAATGAGTGGATACTCCAGGCCTAGTTGTCTAGAGTGCCGCGCTTCGACCTCAAGCTGGCTGCTCACCTCTGGCTTGCGGCTGTGGTTTCGAGCCCTGGTGTGAGCGCATGTGGCATGTAGATAGGGGCGCCTTCTCAACCTTTTGGGTTTCCTCCGGGCACTCTGGTTTCCTCCCACTGCTAAAGGCCCCTACGTGCAAGCGAATTATTGAAATAAAATTAAACCATATGTTAGTCCCAAAATGACCTAGTTTGTGTTGAGTGGACGTTAAACCCCATTTCTCTCTCTCCCTCCTCAGATTCACCACTCAGTTGACAGTTACATTACCTTTTAGGTCACATGATTTAACATTTGTCTTCAAAAAATTCATTTCTCTTCAAATCCTTCTGCTAGTGTGTCCAGCACTGCCGATTTACGTTTATACTTATGCAAATATACCGGGTATTTGAAATAGACCATTCTGTTATGCAGCAAACACTAACAACAACTCCAAAGTTTATGTCGAATTAATATAAACACAACATACACAATGGTCAGTGCTCAGGAAAATGGCGGAAATGGGAGACCAGTCCTACTTGATTCTAGGATATATATCATGCATGGGTCTACTTGATTCCACCAATTTAATACAAGGACATGTTTATCGCACAGTTCTGTTAAGTGAAATTAAAACCCGATTTCCCCTCTCTCTTGACTGGATATTACTACTGATAGTGATATTATTAAAAAAAAATATATTAAAAGAAAATGAAATTCTTACCAGTTTTTCTTTGTGGAGTAGGCCTATATGCTAACATCAATGACTGAAAAAAAAAGAAGAAATTATAGAGAAACTTCAGACGGCAGATGTTAGTTTCTGAATCAGTACGTTGCATTGATTAATATAAAAATAAAAGGCTGATTTGTTTGTTTTTTCTTTTACACAGATAAGACTACATTTTGGAGATGGCGTTCTAAGTTGTAAAACTTGTGCCTTATCCACTTGTTACTTAGAACAATTAAATATGTTTAAATTAAGATTAAATTCCAATTAAACTAGTACAAAAGTTAGTATCTAGCCATAGTCCATGCCTGATATACACGTATTTCTCATCATTTTGCCCGAAACAAAGATGGCTGCCTGGCGAGTTATAAAATGAAGAGAAATTCTTACCTGCTGGTCCCAGTTGGTGTTGTTTTTTGCAAGTACAAGTATTTGAACAATGATGTAGCGCCGAATAATATTAATAAAGCACGTTTTCAGAAAAATTAAGACAAATTCGTTAGACTGTTGAATTACCGGGTCCGGGACGCTTCGGAAACAATCAAAAAAAAATTCTTGTCCGCCATTATCAAATACACACTTCCGGTTTAATAGTTCTGAGTTAGTCTCTAACATCCAGAAAAATATTCTACGATTAACGTACGTTGAAGATTACGAGGTTCTAGAACAAGTCTTGGTCTGACTTGTTTGTTTTTAATTATTAGTAATATACATATAAAACAATAAATCGATGCTAAATTAAAAACACGGTTTTATTTTTTTTTTAAATTTAACAAACCTGCGGTCTTGTATACTGTGTGACAATTATATTTTTAAAAATATCACTGTCGGTTGACACTACTACGAAACATGGCGTCCTACAGTTAAATGTCTAACTGAATGTCGCTGATAAAATATCAAATAGAGTATACATAACTTGGAGAACCATTGTATCAATAAATCAATTATGAGACAAATCTGGAAGATTAATTAAATTTGATTGGTTACTGTTTAGTTAACCAATATACTGTCCAATTTCGATTACATCAACCAATTACATTACTAAGAGTTTTACTCATTGTTTTCCAATGCACATTGAATCAATTTTGACAAACACAAGGCTGCTGAAAATCACATGTACACTATATATTCCTTTGATATATCAGTTTATTGGATCAATAAAAAAAAGACAACCAGACATTTCATCTTTATAGACAACTTAACACCAATTAACATTCAAGTCTGCCTGGCAATTGTCTGATTAATTAGTGCGCACACTCTTCCAGTGAAGAACCCCATGTAATTTTCGGAATTTGAATTAAACCTTTTGTTTTATTACTTTTCTTAAACTTGTGAACTCCCGAATTCGGACTTTGTAAACAAAAAAAAAAAAAAAAAAAAAAAAAAAAGAAAAATTCTTTGGTTGACGGTAGGCCTACACAATACTTGTGTAACTGATATGAAAACACACAAGATTTTTACAAATCTACACAAGTTTGTGTAAATGCAATGCAAAACAACACAAACTTGTGTAGATTAGTTTTAACACAAGTACTTGTGTTGCGATCCAACACAAGTTTTTTTTCAGTGTATCACTAACTGGCAATTTCACGAGGTCGATAGCCATTTTCGCCAGTTAGTAAATAGCAACAGGATGGTTTGTTGTCGAGTGATAGAAGTTCGCGCTGTTGATCGAACATCGAGGTATTTAAACGCACAGCAGATTTTTGATCAAACGTCGGGAAACGATTGACAGGAGATAATACAAAAATTAACTTATGATTCAATATTTATTTTATTCTCTATGGACGCCCACTAACGACAAATATAGGTTGAAAAATGGATCCTCCCACAATTAAGTCGCGCAAAAACGTGTCCGCCTTAAAAAAAAAAGGGAAAAAAAGGACTTGTTCCACGCTGGGCAGTTTCATGGTGATAAAATATATTTTAAGACGGTTTTGAAGCAAACTTTTGATAGATAAATTAAATTTGGCTTTGGTAAATACATCATTGAATCATACATGGATCACACATTTTGTACGTGAGGATTTATCTTTAGCTACTGGGGCTTTTAACATACAATTTTTCTCTGCGTACTTCACGTATAATGTACTCCTACGGATAATTTTACCCAAAACTTATAATTATTGTTAGAAGACCCGCTATTATTATGAACGAAAATTGTCACCACCGTCTGTCCGCCCATCAATGGTCAGTGAGATGGATATTCTAAATGCTTAGGGTTTTCACGGCGGATTTGTTCATATGTCCAAGTTGTCAGTGATTATTCAGTAAGACAAAAAAACCTGCATGTATAAAACATTTAATAAAACATTTAGCTATGCGAATAAAAACCTTGTATAGTTAGAGAAATTAGTAAGAAAATTGGAGAGAGAGAGGGGGGGGGAGAGGGTAACATTCACTTGGCACAAACTAGGCCATACAGAGGCAAGCATATGGTTCAACTTTATTTCAATAATGCGCTTGTGCGTAGGAGTCTTTAACAGTGGTAGGAAGCGGGAGGCCCCGAAAAACCTCACGGGATGGGACAGGCGAAAGTCAATGGCAGACCTTGTGATCTACTGCGCACGCTTTAGAGAGAGAGAGAGGGAGAGGGGGAGGGGGGTAGAAAGAGATTGTGTGACTAACATTTGTTAATTTTCTCGCAACGGGTGTCTTCGGACCTGAGAAAACACACGAGATTGGACAAACGACGATTCGAAAAAACGCCATTTGACGAACCTTAGAATTTAAAGCGGACACCTTAAACAATTCGTCTTGCCCCTCCCCACCTCAAATAGAAAAGTGAAAGGGACGAAATGTATAAATGTAAAAGAATCAAGTAGTATATATATTATATATAATATGGTAGATATAAATGCTTATAGCGGTTTATATGAAACAAGAATATAAGTAAACAGGTTTGATATGTTTATAGAGTAGCTGGAGGCTGATTAATAGCCTAGTAGTTTTATATACCTGTCTCCCGACAAGCTCACAAGCCATGATTTGTAGCTTTACCTGCGCCTTGCCTCCAGGCAAAATAAAATTAGGATTCTTTGTTGTAAAAAAATTGGGTTTAAAGCAACTAATGTTTTAATGTATATCATCGTGAAAAACGTTCAACTTACATAGTTTTTTAAGATTAAACGAATTTAGACTTTCAGATTAGAAACAGTAAATGGTAGTTTTTTTGCAAAATCTTTGATTCTTTGTTAAATTGGGTTTAGACGCAAGTTGCTAATTCATTATCATCCATGGTCTCCGACATTGCAAACAAGACTTATTGGTCGATTTAAATCAACATTGATGTTGTTATCTTACCGTGAAAAGATGGGCCTCTGATATCCAATATTTAATACAAAATGAAAATTTCAAAATTGGCACACGAATACTTTGAAGGGCCATTTTTAATGAATCGTCTCGGTGAACTAGGTTAAGCATGTCCCATGTAGGGGAATACTACCGGCGTGGCTGGAATAACCAAACATCAAAGCCTGCCATTCAATTTCGCCGAACATGACGGATTAGACTAAAAATAGAAGCGACTCAATCTAAATAAGTTTAAATACATAATACATTCATATTAAATGTACATTGTTAAATGCGTCGCGACCCATCTGTGTCCCATTAATAGAGATCTATCCCCTTTAAATGTATAGCATTTTGAAAGACACCCAATGCAAAATGTTTCAAACAATTAGATCAGAGACTTTAAATCTAGGGTCAGTTATGACTACCTGGGCCTCTTATTAATTTCTGTGCATTGTAGTTCCTAGACACGACTGAAGTATAACTCATTTCATTCCAAGAACATCGCGATCAAGATAGTACAGGCCCGGATCCAGGATTTTGTCGAGGGGGGGATATATTGGAGCAAAGGCTAATACGTTGCAACCTTGGATTGATTGGGCGGAGACAATGCGAAAATCATGTTTATATCATCTATCAAAGAGCAGATATATGAACTACAACATAAAGCAAACGAAATGAAAATGAACTACGTCACTGGGGTTGAGGGGGGGGGGGGTGAAACGCATTATGGTACATGATTCGTGTACCAATGGTAACATTTTTATTTTGTCTTAAATATTGGATATCAGAAGCCTACCTTTTCCCGGTAAAATCACAGCATCAATGTTGATTTAAATTGACAAATAATTCGTGTTTTCAATGTTGAAGATTCTAGATGATGTTGAGTTTGAGACTTGGCTACTTTAACTTATGAATTGAAAGTACGTTTGATATAAGCTCATGAAACCTAGATAAATGTGTGTATACAGCAGGATGGAGGGCCGGACAAGTACAGTGTCTCGGCGTTCGGATGGCGCGAAAATCCAAAGTCCAGTCCATCTTCTTTAGCGCAACAGGACGTCATACCCCATTGTGTAATTTAATATACAATGTGTAATTTTGGCAGTAGCGCTATGGCGTACTTTTTCATTACCAATTGACAGGGGAGCGTTTTCGTACTGCCAATGGTACATATCGCACTTTTTGTTACCATCCTAACGACTGGAAAATCCCGAGGAACTTTCCCGGTCAACACCGAGCTCGGACCGCGAATTTCTCGGTATTTGATTCAGTGGACCATCTCGCCCAATCTCCAGCAACTGACTGACCTGTAAGCAAACTTTGCAATACGTCATACCGCTTGTACTGCTATTATTAACAAAATTAGCTATAGCTCCCGCCCTTCACTTAATAAGAGCTTTGAAACCAAACAAGTTTTTTTCTTCTAAGAAACCTAGTCAGATCAATCTTCGCGACTGTTCACTTCCGTTCGAACAACAATACCATACGCCCATATTTCATAAATCAACAGCAATTGGTAAATTATTTGAAATTGATAACTTTAGGGAATGAATGGATTTTTATATCGCCACATTGTCCGCCCATCAGGTTATGATTTTTATCCTATCGATATTCACCATACGACCTCTTTGCCCTTTTTCTGTAAACCTCGGGAACCTGATAGCAAAGTTCCGGTCCAAAGTATACCCCCCCCCCACGAAAAACCCTGTGATCGTGATAAACAATAGCGTATTTATTTTTTTTTCAAAAAACAATTATTTCTAATTTGGTGTGAAGCATTTGGGTTAAGATAGAGGACGTTCCAGAGTTATGCCCCCCCCCCCGGGCAGAGAAACTTTGCAAGTAATATAGACAATCATTAAGAGTGAACGAAGAGAGACGATGTTCTCAAGCTCGTGAACACGACAGAGAGAGAGAGAGAGAGAGAGAGAGGGGTTTAATTCTATTTCAATAATTCGCTTGCGCGTAGGGGTCTCTAGCAGTGGGAGGAAACCGGAGTGCCCGGAGGAAACCCACGAGGTTGAGAAGGCGCCCCTATCTCCATGCCACATACGCTCACACCAGGGCTCGAAACCACAGCCGCAAGCCAGAGGTGACCGCCCAGCTAGAGTTCGAAGCGCGGCACTCTAGACCACTAGGCCATCCCCCCCCCCCCCGAAAACGACAGAGATCAGATTGCTGAAAATCATAAATGATCCTTATGGAATGTGTTCAACATCATTTTTCGCCCTTTAAGTTTTCAATAATACCATGTACAAATTAATGTATTATAGGTTTTATCTATTTTATAAGACGTCCATTTTAATAGATATATATACGTTTAGTCTGTATTAATTTTCCTTCATTTATTCGGTCATTCAAATATACGCAAATATTCATTGAAAAGAAGGGACAAAACTGAAAGTTGTAGATAAATTGCAACAAGTTGTTGTAAGGAACTGATACCTATTTCACAAAATTTTAACTAAGATAAGATCTGAATTTTAGTTATTTGATTGGACAATATTAGATTGATTTTAGATCTTAGAAAATCAAAATTGAAGTATCTGCTAAAATTTTGATTTTATCTTTAGTTAAAATTTCGTGAAACAGGGCCCTGGTATTTAAAATGCATATAGACGCCTTCTCGTATATCAGCACCTATTTTGTTTCGAGTGAACGTTAAAGCTAATTTTTCCCTCTCTGTGTCTATTGTTCAGCGTTCGCCGTTCGCACTTTTAGGAATGTCGAAGTTACCACACCTCGTACCCTTTCCTGCTTCAACATCTTAATAACGATCATATCGTATCCAGTAGAGATGGATTAATATCTTACTTTCTAGAAATACTGATACTGGGTGGCCGAATGGTCTAACGTGTGCGCTTTGGGTCAAGTTGTGTGGTTTCGATTCCCAACTTGTAAAGCCCCTTGTCCAACTTCGTTGGGTTTCTCTGGGTCTACCTGTTTCATCGCACCGCTAAAGACACTTTGTGCAAGCGAAGTACCGAAATAAAATTGAACCATATGTAAGTCCCGAAATAACCTAGTTTGTGTTGAGTTGACTTTACATCCCATTTCTCCCTCCTTCCTTTACATCCGCGTCTTATCCTACGGATAGACTCGTGTGGCTTAACATTTAAATATCTAGAAATACGGGTAAATGCTGTCTTACAAATTAGTATCCGTTATACAACACATATAGAGGCTGAAATCGAAACATGGCATGTTTGTTGTTTTTATATATATGGCTCTGCGCTTGAAACGAGCACGCGTGATTAATGGGCTGACAACGTTGTTTTAACGTAAAGTGGTTAACTGGTATTTTAAACCGGCTAAATGGCTATGTTATAGTCCTCAACGTTAACGGTATATTTATCTGAAGTTACGGATCCACTTTACAATGTATTTCAAAGATCGATGTATACTTCGGTTCGTGTCCCGAGCATATCGTGTATATCCTACATTCATCAAACATCAAATAAACAAACGAAGGAAGGGCTGCCGTCGTCTTTGATCTCATTCCACTCTGATCCTATACATGTATGCACTTATAATGCACTTATACGCCGGCCCGGATCAGGCTTGAGAGAGAGAGAGAAATGGGGTTTAACGTCCACTCAACACAAACTAGGTCATTTCGGGACTAACATATGGTTTAATTTTATTTCAATAATTCGCTTGCGCGTAGGGGTCTTTAGCAGTGGGAGGAAACCGGGGTGCCCGGAGGAAACCCTTGAGGTTGAGAAGGCGTCCCTATCTCCATGCCACATACGCTCACACCAGGGCTCGAAACCACAGCAGCAAGCCAGAGCTGACCGGCCAGCTAGAGGTTGAATTGAAGCGCGGCACTCTAGACCACTAGGCCATCCTAACCCCCCGGATTAGGATTGCATGTGGCCCTGGTGAAATTGTCAGCTTACACAGTGAAAAGTGTACATATTTAGCTCATTGTCCTCCACAATCCAATAACACTAATTTGTATTTCTGTATATCGTAGAGGTGTGGATTTTTAGAACTAATTAGGTGTTTCGTTCATATTGCGGGTTTCTGACTGCAGTCCAGTCACCCACACCCAGTCTTTAATCCGGTCATGTCCAAATGTACAATATATTTCACATAGCTTCAGAACTTGACACTGTCTCCACATCCGACCCTCTCCTGCTCAAATTTCGCAACACGTCCCGGATGCTGGACACACTGAACGTAATTCAAGTGACTATAGTACTGCTCAGAAGGAAATAACCCACAAAATAAAATAAAGCCAAGTACGAACAAGTCACACCATGAGATAAAAGTCCTACACGAATATAGGGCGAAAATCATTTTTAGTCTTTCCCTCCCATACCCTTTACTTCTTTTGCATGGCTATTTTTGATGACTCTTTGGTGTAGAATCGAAGAAAAGTGTTTGAAAATAAATACATTTTCTGCCAGCAATAGTTGTGAGGTTAGTTACATTGAAATTGCACGTTAGTTTTGTCTCTAGGTCCAGCTTGTGTATCCCAAGGGTTTCATGGTGAACCTCTTACAGGCTTTTGGGCAAGAGTTTGACCTATGTTGCTCCATCTGTGGCAATGGGGAAAATCATTAGTGTTCTGTGGCCAAAACATTTTTTTTTACTTACTCAAAATAGTGCAGAGGGGACAGGAATTATTCTTGTTGTGACTATTTATTTGTTGTTGATGGTAGTAATGTTTAACGTCTGCTTCCACTGAAGTGAATTTCACAGATAAGTAGTCTTGTTTTAGTTTAATCAGCACATGCGCATGCAGGTTTATGGATAATAAACACTCCATATATCACCGGATCAGGTTCCAACCTCCAACGAATTACAGAACCGGATGTGATTACCGATTGGTTGATACTATCAAATTTAGGACGCTGAAATACGAGGTTTGGTGTAGCTAAAATAATTCCCCAAAATTCCACCAGAAAATATTTTCTACGGCATGAACATTTTTCGTTATATTCTGGCAGGGCCTTACCGTGTTTCACCAGTGTAAATTCCATAAATACAAATTGCTTCTCCGTGGTAAATTGTATGAATACAAATTGCTTCACTGGAGTAAATTGTATGAATGCAAATTGCTGTACTGGAGTAAATTGTATGAATACAAATTGCTGCACTGGAGTAAATTGTATGAATACAAATTGCTTCACTGGAGTAAATTGTATGAATGCAAATTGCTGTACTGGAGTAAATTGTATGAATACAAATTGCTGCACTGGAGTAAATTGTATGAATACAAATTGCTGCACTGGAGTAAATTCTATGAATGCAAATTATATGATAGATACTGTGATGTCACCAGTACCCAGCCGGGGTTACTTTACCTGATGCGACTATGGGGGCACATCTATATACATAGTTATGTTCGAGGATAATTATATCTTTAATATGCGTTGGTACGGCGGCAAAAGGGCTGGGGAGTCATTTGTCTATTACTTGTCTTGGAAGCTTGATAAAAACTTTTGTAAATGCTTTTCAGCAAAATGTACCATGTCTCCCACAATCGACGTAAAGCGTCGAGGATGAATACTGTACTGCAAAAATTAAATAACAGGAGAAATTAGAAATCTTTTTCGTGCTGTATACACTTCCTTTGTTCAGCAGAAGAGTTAAGGATAGGATACCCTTGCTCGTGAGTCAACTATTAACCCTAACTCTCGAAAGCGACATTTCAGAGAGTTCAGATATTTTGGACAAATGTTTACCCCGCCATGGAAACAAAATACCCGACACCAGTTGGCGGTTGTGAAATACGTAAATTAAATTCTTATCACTGCAGGCTATGGACGCCATTTTGTGACATCATCACATCAATCACCGACGCCATCTTGAATAACAACTTAGTCTAACAACATTCTTGATTGATGTATTTGTTCTCGTGTGTCTTTTATATATCATAGCGGCTTTTCTTTGATCTTTGCCTTTACTTACATCCAATAACATGGGCTACGAATTTTTAATGATGTATAGATGTGGAGAAATGAACACGATGTATACATCTATTACTTTGAAGATGACAGCCGTGTCACGTGATATGTCTTTAGCCAATGGTAAACGGATATTCAAGGCGATTAGGTTTATTAGGATGACATCAAAGAACGCGGTGATGTAGAGGAGGAATAGAGGTTTATTGATAAAACGCGCACCTGTGGGGCTTATATATTAAATATTTCCTGTATTAAACACATTACAGAATATATTTACTGAATAATAAGTTAACTGTTTATCTGTCAAACGGGCACAAACTCTGAAATGAAATGGGGTTTAAAATCCTACTCTTCTACTCCCAATTTGCTAATAAAAACGCTACACGCCATATTGTGTGTAAGTTTTGCCCTGACAGCGGCGCTATAGTCTACTCTTATATTTGTTTTGTCTACAGGTGTATCTTGTAGATTTTATTTTGCGTGTAGTCCGGTCCCCCTGCGTATAAGAATAGAATTCCAACCGTCAAGGGGTCTTTTCCGTTCACGCCAACGTAAACAAGTGACTCAGTTTCGGTTATCCGTTCTATCCGCACGATTAGACACTGTCCTTGTCAGGCCTCCCTTCCTGCCCTGCTCCACTGAAAAACACTGGGGTCGACCCCCGGACAACCTGGTTAGCGAGTGAGCGCGAGCCTTTCTCGCAAATTTACATTTGATCAAAAGTTAAATTTGTTGATAATAAGCCGCGTTATGGAATAATTATCTAGTTTTATATACGCCCACCTGTTCAACAGCCGACATGCCGATTTTATCATTTATTGATTTGCATTTTATCACTTAATTAAAACGTTACGATTTTAAACAGTATCTTACATTCCTGCAGAATATATCACTACTAAATAAAAATCATAGAATTTTACATGCATATCGGTTAGGTTTAACTGTCAAGGCCAACTGAAGATTTCATCAAGGTCACGAGATGTAAACAAGGGCTATCACTAACCACAACCCTGGGCCTAGCCCCAATGCTTACCCCAACCCTAACCCACAATCTCGTCAACTATCACGTGCCTTAACCTTATTAACATTTCAGCGACCTTGACGAAAATTGAACTAGCCTTAAGAAATGCTAAGGTTTATGCGCCATGTTTCTTGATTCAATACTGTATGGAACCAGTATCTGGTTCATAATCATGAGTCTGTATATTCATTTAATTTGTTGATCTGGAACTGGTTTCATATACTTCGTAGGCCCAACATTCTCGTCGTTCCACTTGTTTAAAGGGTGGCGCTGTTATTACTTAAGATGACCGTAGGTCGTGTTCTTCTATTAGGCTAGCGTTTAATGTCCGTGAGTTTGTCTTCCGGTTTTCTGTGTATGTATTGGGGAGTCATATACTATTATTCAGTTCTTCCTTTTACTTTCTAATGCTCATAATTCTGAAGCAGACCGACGAACAACACGCCTCGTTGATATAATTTATTTGCTATCAGTTAAATTATGAAGTTGTGTGATAAAATAAAAACGGGTTAGAAATTAATTACCGTTAATGAATTTCTGATTGTCTATGAACATTCATATTCCCGAAGTTGGTTACGAGCGATATCATCTCATAAACCATGAATACTCTCAATGATATTTATCGTGGCACGTCAACTATATGGTAGGAAGAACAGGAAAACAGGTTTTCATTAACTCATTCCAGACTTTGACATCTTTATAGACAATATACTTTCCCCAACCACCAAATAATTTGACAGTATACCCCCCCCCCCAATCCATGTAAATCCGCGCCCACATAGCTTACGCCTCTTTTGCACATTCGTTACTGAAAATCAAATAAGGGGATGTAACTCCAAATAATCTGTAAGGAAACGACCACCGCCTTGACTTTGAAATAAGCCGATGTTCGAAATCTTTATATCCACACAGAGCTCCAAAGGTCACAGTTATTTGATAAATCAACTTGAAAAACGTTCATCATATCACCGGGACTGTACAGCAGAAATAAAATGAAATGAAATGGGGTTTACCGTCTTACTGTTCTGCTCCGACTGGGATAATGAAGACAGACATACGACATGGTATGCTGTGAGGGAACATTTGGTCGATCAGCGACGCTGTGGCCAACTCTTATCTCCAATCCCAACCGCAAAGAGATTTACGTGCACGCGAATGTGTACACATGACCTCGGTTGTTCGTCCCATCCAAACGACTGACAGCCTGTCCTTGTCAGACCATCCGTCAAGCTCCACTGACATCGCACCAGATAATCACGATGCACTTTCTTGGAATCCGCTACCGAGGAAATATCATTTTTCTTGTATATACAAATAAACCGGGATATACATGAACAGATTGGTACACGTATAGTATTTATTTTATAATGGAGTTATTTACAAATGTACAACTACATGCATGTCTAATAAAAGTAAGTCAAATTTAAACACATGCGACCGCCGAAGGAATAACCCGCGTGGTTTGAACAGACTGCAGATAGAAAATGATAAATTAAATCCTAAAAACATAAGCGGAATATGTCAACATTTCCTTACTCTGTCAGTGCCGATGGGTAGGGGCGTGGAGCTACTGTCTAGTAATTAGAGCTAACTGCAAACATCGTCATAGTCGCTAGATGTAAACATGGCTAGGACACGTGATTGTGGGTTAGTAGAGTGCGGGTAAGTGTTAAGGTTGGGCTAGGATTTACCCTAGCCATGTTACATCTTTTGACATTTGGCCGAATCTGTAGTTGGACTTAGCATTTAGACCTTATCGGGCGTTTGGATGCAAGTGTTGAAATTTTGCGACTGTTCCGCGACAGTTATTTTCGAAACGAAAATTGGGTTGTTACTCAAGGAGTTGCTGGTTGGGGTTGTGTGTAAACACGTGCATGTTGCACCGCATCATTGACATCAAAAAAGATACTGTCCATCGGCAGTACATCGAAGAAGTTACTATTTGCCAAGGCCGTGACTGTAAAAGGAGGCACTTTAGTCAGGAATATTTCTGTACCCATATGCCTGTAGTCCACAACAAGCTGTCTTAATATATTTATACCCGTGATGTCAATATAAGTAATGTGACTACAATCTATTATTATATGGTGGATTGTCTCCCCTTGTATAGGCGGCAATATCGCTAATTCTTGACCCTTTTCAGGTTCTACTATTTCTAGCTTAACTGGGGTGTAGACTTGTTCATACAGATCTTTACGGAATATTTCCGCCGTAGCAAAATATAATTTAGAGTCAAAGGTGAATATCTTGACGCCGTGGACATCTTCTAAACCAACTCTCGATGATTTGTCCAGATATAGATCCTCGTCCTTCGCTCGTGCTAGTAAATATCCCTTTGCCCATTGTGGACAACTGTGAAACATAACAGTTAAAATTGAAAAGGAGACACCGAAATAGATCCCAATTTCTAAATCAGTGGCAAGACTTACACAAGCCGTCAATACCCATATAAGAAAATCTGATTTGCTAACCCTCCAATAATATGGTAGAACTCTAATAAGGGCGAAGAGATCTTTCATTGCAACAATAATCATGGCTGCCAACACCGCTATGGGTAGGTGGGAGAACAGCGGACCAGCTCCTAGCAGCAGAATCAGAACGAACAAAGCCGAGGAGACACCACTTAATGTAGATTTTACCTATAACAAAATAAACAGAGATTATTATTCTTGATCTCACATGAAGATGCCCAACGATGAGGGGGCGGTGGGTAAGTTAGTCGAGTTGACAGTTCGAATCGCGACAAAACCAGAGTTGATTCAAGCTCTGCCTTGTCGTTCAAATGGGATACATCTCTGAGGGCCATCTGGCTTCCAAACTTATATATTACGTAAATAGTTACCAAATTTGTATAGCCGCTTAGTTCTGTATTTCGAGTCAAAAAGCCGTCTTGAATCCCCAAACGAACATCACTACCGAAATGGTGTAATTTCGTTCAGTATAAACAAAAAATGGAGTTCTGTCATTCAGTCAAGTAGCATTGTTTCGAGTCCCTGCTTGTACGTGAAGATGTGAAGGGTAGCCTGTCCAACCTTGTAGATTTACACCGATTTTCTCTCACAGCTAAATGCCCTACGCGCAGCTGAATTATTAGAGACTTTTGGCAAGCGTTAATTCCTTGCACGTATCGTGTATCCGCATGGATTTTGTGTGTGACGTCACCAATGTGTGTGTATTTCTCATATGTGATACGACACACGGATACAACAGCCCGCATCGCACAGCTTTCATACGGAGAAGGTCCGTATAACATTGTCGTTTTTTTAGACGCTGAAATGTTGTATCATAGCGTTTTTAGGTATAGGTGTATATTTGATGTGAATTTAATCATACTAAAGAATCTGCCCAAACTCTAAAACCACTCTGACGTGTCGTATACGATAGGGATACGTGATACAGATAGGGAAAATGCCGCTTGCCAAAAGTCTCCATTGAAATAAAGTTGAACCGTAGTATGCTTGTCGTCATCTCAATGGAAGCTCTGGATATTTTATAAAATAGACATTAACATACCTTTAACGTACTAAGCATCATAGTACGAGGATGGGCTTGACTAGCAGGAAAACACATAAATAAAGAAGCAACTATGTTGGTTACGCCATAAGCAAATGCTTCCTGATTATCGTCAATAGTATTTCCGTGAATCTGTGCACAAAGTTTGGCCATGGAGATGGTAGCTGTAAATATAACAACCGCTATTAGGAAGCTATCAGCTACCACTCTGGTGAACATGTATACCGACAGATCCGGCAGCTGGGGCGCTGGTACGCCGGATTTTACATCACCAACTATATCCACTCCTAGATTATACTCGAAGCTGCCCAATTTAGAAATGAGGGTAGCTAGTACCACAACTATCAGGTCAATGGGAACTGGTATCTTCATCCGATCTTTAAAGCGTTGATTCACACCGATATTTACAGCCAGAATTATAACTCCAGTGAAAACAGCGATCAGAAAATCAGCCCAGTTACCTTCATGGATTTTGGAGAAAAGAACAATATAGTACCTCAATAACCTCCCTGGTCCGGAAACGATACCAACAGATATATTGAGTGCTTTGCTCAGTTGACTGGTTGCTATATAAATGGCACATGCAAAGGTAAATCCCCCAATGAATGATTCGGAGAGGTACGTGGAGACGAATCCAAGACGAAGGATGCCCACTATCGTTAAAATGATCCCAACCACAAAACAAAGCGTCATGGATACCTCGACCTTGTAGGCCATCAATTGTTCTTGGATGGCTGGATCGTTTATGGACATATTTGAAGAAATATTCATGGTGCTCCAATAAACAGCTTCTTCGCGCTCCACTACCGATGAGGTCATCATGGACACGATCGCGGTGGTTCCAAAAGATATATGAGGAGAGGTACCGAAAATAACATAACAGATGAGTGGAAAGAAAGTGGTGTACAGGCCATTAACAGGTTGAAGAGAAGCTAGGACGCCGAAGCCGAGAGCTTGGGGCAGATGCATGAAGGCCACAGACAGTCCAGCAATGAGATCATTCACGACACAGTCCTTGATGTATGGTTTCCGAACTTCTGTAATGATAGGAAGGAATTTCAAGAGAAACGAGCATATCTTAGAGCAAGAACATCCCTTTAGAATGTCCCTCCAATCAACTGGTTTATCTTCACGTTTATAAGCAGCTTCCACTGACTCGTGTGTGTATAGCTTTCTCGTCAGGCGAAGCATGGTGGTCTCTTTAGCTCCCTTGTTACCATTCTTGGCCTGTAATTGAAATTTATTTAAATACACGTATGTATATCTAAAATTGGGACATTTGTTAATACTTTTCTTTGCACAGGATGTCGTAAATTACCACAGAACAACCCGCATTTGAATAGTTGATATTAATTAGGTTTTGTTTTTAAGTATAGATTAATCAACCGGAGTATATCTAAATATTGATTAAGCCGTGTAAAATTTAATATCGTCCAAAAATAAACAATCATGGTCGACAACCTTAATCTATACTAACATTTGCGACTGTCGTTTGTTTGTTTGTCTGTCTGTATGTTCGTCTGCCCAGGTTCGGCGACTACACTAGGACCGTCTCGAAGCTGCAATTTGGTGCACAGAGGTAGCTCGGACCGGGGAGTAGCATAGGCATGTTGGTGATATACTTACACTTCCGGTTGCAGAGTTATATTACTTCCGGTTCATGGCTATACCCGTGCTACGTCAGGCCAACCTTTAGTATTCAATAAATGTACTTACATGTTCATCGGTGGTTGCCGTTAAATCCACCATTGTGGTCAACTGGCATCAGTATACAATAAACAATTATTATTTAGTTCCAAAGAAGAGGTTCGGACATTTCAATCAAATATACCCTCTCAACTCCCATTCACGGGAGAAATAAAACATTATTTCAAATATTATATCTGCATTTATGACTAAAGGGCTAATGCTTGAAATATTAACCTATCAAAATTCAATCTACGTATTTACATTTTATCTAACCTAATGAATCAGACGGTTCATCAGTTAAATTATTCCAGGATTGGATGATAAAAACAGTTTGTAATATATTAACATATAATTATAGCTTTAATTTACTATAGATTTTTACACTTATAGTTATTCCTCACACTAACCGGGTGGTGCCGTTTTAATTCCTATTTACCAAGAACGTTCTCAAGGATTTACAGCGTGGATTCCGTAACTGCCACTCATCTTGTTCTTCTCGTTCTTGGGGTGACGTTCTTATAAAAATACTCCGTCAATTTAAGTCCGATTGACATGAAAATTGGCCTACTTGTTCATTAAACAATAATTATTCTGCCCTAACTGGGCTAATGAAGGTGGACATACGCTATGCAGTGTGCTATAAGGGAAATAAATTTTGCTCGTCTAGTGGCGTTTCCGCCAACTCTTCGTCAAATTCCAACTGCAAAAGATTCATATGCGCCTGACTACACTTTATTGGCAGTCAAAATAAATTGTTACCTCCCTTTGTATGTCTATTTAATTTTCGTTCCAAGCACCAAAAATTCATTTTACCTGTACAGGATTTTACAAACTGCAATCAGTTTATCTTTTGAACAAATATTCTGGCGAATGAAACTATGAGATGCGTTATGAAATGTGTGTTGCGTCCATCCATTTATTTTTTAAATTATCGCATCTATCGACTCGACGTGATTGCTTTGTGTATTCAATTCTAAATGTAAAAATACCACCATTACGAGCACAACCATCAGCTAAACAATGCGTCAAGTGTTTCTTTTGAGGCGATTTAAATACAGGGTTAATTTTGCACTTGTAAATTAAATATCCATACGAACTATGCAATTTTCTATGTGAAAGTGTGTATGCCATATTCCATGAATATGAGGAAGGGATAAGTACCATTTCCAAAATTGCTTGATATATTAATCAGATTTGGCACTGACAGATAAGGTAGGGATAAAATGAAAGTTTTTCAACTAAATCGTTATTAATGAGGTTTTGTTGATTATGTATGTAAACCGAGAAAAGAAATGGGGATTAACTGCGCTGCTCCGACTGCGCTAATAAGACAGGCATGCGCCATAACGTGTGCTATGAGGGAAATTTGCCCGGGTAGCGGAACTATGGCCTACTCTTACATGTATATCGAATTCCAGCTGCCACCGATAAGGGTAACCACGCCGAAAAATACCGATGAACTTTCTTGGCCAATGCAGGGATGGAACACGCGACCTCAAGGATAGGCGAGCTAGCGTCTTACCCATTTAGCCACAGTGGCCCATATACACAGAGAACTTTAACATTAAATTGTATGGAATGTTTAATATATTGATAAATTAAAAATGCATTGCGTGCCATAATAGTTCCAAAATGGATGAAGGGAAGTAAATATATAGATTACTACGATGATAAACACAGTCCTGGTTATCCTTTCTTAATGTTAAATTATTCAACGTTGATGGTATGATAATCCATTCAATACCAAGGTCATTCGATTGTCTAGACAGTTGATGATGGACTGATCGTGTGATAAAGATGGAGGGATACTTATCGAAACGGCGTGGATGTTGTCCCATATAACTGTGGCAGTTTGCATGTGAATAAATATCTATGTAAAAATTTGTATAACATTAAAACTAAAAATGTCCTGCAATAGACAATATTAGCTCTCTCACTTTACTCGTCTTTAAAATCAGAGAAATTGTGTTGAACATCCACTGGACACAAACTATTCATTTCGGGACTAACATATGGTTGAATTTTATTTCAATAATTCGCTTATTCGTAGGGATCTTTAGCAGTGGCGGGAAAACCAGAGACAGACCTTATAATACAACGCGCACGCGCTAGCCATTCGGCCATACCGGTAAAAAAAAAGACGGACTAAGGACGAAATGACGAGCATTGTGTCATGGATTTAAAATTTTCTGACCGCCTCCCCACAACAATCCCTACTACTGGACCCTTTTCCTCGTGCAAAATCAGCAGTCACAAAGCTATTATCATGACAGAGAACGGACGACATAGGACGTTGGGTTGAATGACAAATTACTGAAACTGTATATATAGAAGATATTTAAATGTAAATATTTTATTGAACATGATATATAAACAAATCAATGAGTATAGTAATAATCTATATAATAATACATCCACATTATTTTGTATAAAAATAATTTATGCATAAATCTATATCATTTTAACAGACTCTACTTTCGTTTTGCTTTTATCATTATCAATATATAGTCTATATTTACACAAATAATTGCACAAAATGTCTTCATTTGAAATGCGCATTAACATACGCACATGTGCATCAGGTTTTGACATTGTAGTAAGGGCCAATTATCACCAAATACATTTCTTTGTCGGATTGCATGAATTTGAAATCCAAGTTTTTCACCGATTCTGTTTCGATTTCAATATTGCATCTTGATGTTGCTGTAACGTAACTACAATATCGGTCCTTTCCAAAGCAAATTAAACGAGATGCAACAATAGATAACTAACTATTCAAATGTTAACTTAGTTCAACACAAGCTACATTGGATCAGAAAAGGTCAATAAGATGACAAGCAGGAATGAAACGAGGCATTAAATTATTGGCCTAAATAAATACGTAAATACAATTTGACACAACCATTTTGATTTTAACTAAAATAAATATTTTTTAGTAGATTTTGATTTTCAAAAATAAACTATTTACAATATAATACAAAGACAATAATAATAAAGCGGATACAAAAGAAATCTAATCAAATGAAAAGTTATTAAATGAAATATGTTTAAACGCAAAGATCTGATTGGATATCATCAATGAACTATTAGCTATTAATGGGAGCATTTATAAGCGAATTCTAAAACGACCCCGAGTTCACAAAGCATTCTCAGAATTAAGTTAAGAATTTACTCATCTTTCAACCACTGTTTATGAGAAATATCTTTGATTCAGAGACATAGAACATAGCACATAGTTTCTTATTCATGTATTTGATAAATTCAAACATCAAAAGTTTTATAAAGGACTATATATTTTACTTAAACATGGCGAACAATTTTGTGTAAATCCTTAACTTAAGTCTAAGAATGCTTTGTGAACTCGGCGCCTGACCTTTTTGGGTTTGCGTTTAAACAAGAAGCAGGGGTGGAGGGTAAGAAGCAGAAAACACCAGCATGGATTTCATTTTTACGATTTGAAATTGTACATCTACACACGTACATGGTAGGTTTAAGATGCTGTGTTCGACTGTCGACACGGTAAGCATTAAATGAAACTAAAATATGTAAACAAGTCGATTTGCGCGTAATGATTTGAAAACATAAAGTGTGTCACATCACTCATTGAACTAACACAAAATATCCACCCAACTCCGTACCCTTTCATTAAGAAATCAAAGAGACTTTGTTCATTTGTACATTAAAGAAATACCAGATGTCGGCATGATAGCAGTTTATATTGATAAGGTACCTTCAAGACAAATTGTTCGTTTAATCACAGATCCTAGTTTCGAAAATAAAAAAAACAAAATGTTGAATATATAAAGCGAAATGGTCATAGAACTCTTAAAATCTCATTTATTTAATATAATGTCAGTTAAGGATTATAGAAAAACACGTCTGGTGATATCGACACTTGCTTCTCGTGGGGATTAACTGTTAACAACTTGAGAAATTGTTCCAAGCAATAATTTAAAGAAATTAATGTATCTAAATACAAGTCTTCGCCTAATACATAGAGGGTTACATGTGTAACAAGTATTGAAATTAAGCTAAGAAATGATTCAATGAAAGTAATCTGAATACATTATCCTCTAACTGTTAATGGTTAACTTAGACAAGAAAACAGTCAGCGAAAGTTCGAAAAACTAGAATCTGGAAGGTATAGGGATAAATGCACATATTATATATTATCTATAACATATTATTTTAAAATTTATACATAGATAATCAAATAAGTCTAACTCAAATATGCATGAAGCAATTATTCGTATAAATAAACGCCATTTAAAGGAGTCAAAACCAAGATCACAAAAACGTCTTTAAAAAACGCCACAATTTACATTAAAGACCACATATAATAGTAATTTTTAATTGCATATATTGATAGCTAAGGGTTACTACATTCATTTTACGTCAAGTTCACTCCAATCTGATTAAAATTAATTGAGATATTAACGTTTAAACATCAGACAGCCAAAAACGGTTTTCAAATTTTCAATAACAACCTTTATCCGGTTGATTGGCTGGTGACGTCACAGGCACTACACATAATCTATACACATTATCTATACAATATATCACTATCTGTACGATATCTCACTGTATACACACCGCCAGTTAACACGTGTGTATCTGTCGGTCCAATTAACATTTGACTGGCGTAATCATTAACTCGTAATTTTACACGTAAGCTACTATAAGTCAAAGCATTTTCAAAAGCCGACCTTTCTCGTCTTAAGTTGTAACAGATTATATATTTGTGACTAGAATAGATTACAATTCACTAGTTGATCAACATCTCCAGCCCGTAAATCAGTACGTAATATTTTAACACGGTTATCGGTAGTCATATCGACAAATAAACCGACAGAAATAAGCGACACAAGACGGTGCAGATAAAAACAACATGTGTCTTCTAAAGGTGCGACAAAAGGGGAGGGGGGCGAATAGAAGAGCCTCCTAAGCTGGTATTTCGGGTACACGGTAACGTCGCATTCTGATTGTGAATTAAATAATAAAGTAAATTGTTTGTTTTTTTTTCTTTATATTATATAAAATTGTATATTATTAATATTACATTGGTAGTTTAGTAATTTGTAAAAAAGGCATAGCCAACTTTCCTGTCATATGCGACATGCTATCAGCATGTCTTTTATTGGCGTACGTGACCATTTTCAGCTTTTTCGCGCCAAAATCAACCATTTTACACATGTCTTAGTAAGCCATGCCTTATATGGTAGACGAAGATTTCCATGTGACATTGAGATCGTGTAACGCTATTTTAGTGATAACGGAGCTTTTTGTTATAAATACAGAGTAATTATTCGACAAATACGAGGGAATTTGAGCCATGTTACTTTCGCTATTACAAACTATCGAAGCTATCGATAGTTTGCTTGACTATCGCAATTTTTATCGATAGTTTCTTTTTACTATCGACACTATCGACAGTCAAACCCCTAATGATTATTATTTGAAACCATTTCGTTTCTTAAAAGCCGACAATTGATTATTTCTATCGGCTTAAAAGATGTCCGTAGCGCCGGCTATAACAATTTCACACCAATCTTGTTTCAATCAGAAGCCAATTATTGTTGGCTTACGGTCGGCTTATTCTAATAAAAAAAAACAAAAAAAAAACACATGGGGAATATGGCTACAACAAGTGTCATTATAAAATAAATTCTAAATTACAAAACAAATTAATCCGTAGTCAATTGTTATTTAATTAGGGGGATTAAGGAATCAGTCAGGCGTTAACGAATACACACGCCGGGTGTATATAGGTGATTAAGGAATAAGCATCCCGAATATGCATTCGGTCACTGTGACGTCACTGGCGTCTGAGGGGATTAAGAGTGTTTTCAATAATTGGCCAAGTCGTTTTTACGGGAGGTCTATATTTGCGACTTTGAGTGACGATATCTGAATTAATTTTCATCAGATTGACGTTAAACTGCCGTAAAATGCATATAGTAAATAATGATTATAAGCTTAATGAATTTAGTTTTCTCATTATATGTGCTCTTTAACATCATAAGAAACTGAAAATATGAACAATTAAACGAAATAATATCATTTTTTTTTATTAATATTAACAAAATGGTAAACAACCATATTTTTACGCACGCGTTTTTGTCCTTAATCGTTAATCGAAGATCTGTCAACTTTACAAAAACAATGGTCGTACAAGGTTCTTCTATTCTGATTTAATTTTGTGTTAGCGGTGAACCCCTAACACAAGACCATTCGATTCGATTATGTATTCAAATGACTTCACATACTGGTAATCACTTCAACATCGCTGTTCATTAATCGATTATCGATATATCGAATTATTTCGATATCTCTCAGAATCAATTCACCGAAATATCGCGATATTTCACAGTGTCCACGTCTATAGAGATTTCACGTTCATACAGCCAGTGGCGACAAATCGGCACAAATCGATATACCGTTTCTGAATTCTATCGACAAATAAATCCACAATCAGCACGTCACTAATGCTTCTCACTTCCTAAATAGGACACATGCGTCATATGGAATTTACGCCTCGTCATCAGACGGATTATTTAATTGTATTTGGTAGTTACACAATCAGAATCATTACCGTGTGTGAACGTCTGGATGTTCACCTATCAGCTCCACTAGAACTATCATCCAGATCTCTTGGGCTGAAAAATATAGCAAAGTGGTTTCAATAATTAGACATAAAACGTATAGAAATGAAATGAGGTTTAACGTCCTACACAGTTGCATAGTTGTAAAGTGATTTACGGACATGGGTTTATTAATTACCTCGACGTCGACACACTACTTCGCGAATTTTGAAGCAAAAATATGACCGCGTTCATTTTCGACGATCTTTTATCCCCCGCTATGCCTACCCATTCTGTATTTGAAAAGTAAAATGAATATTGTATAGTGTCCTTAAGGGTAAGAAGTATACCATAAAGGTGTGAATCATTGTATATGTGTATGAAGGGTTTAACATAAATATATTGAAAAGTATGAATTGTTTTGTATGTGTATAAAGGTTACAACATAAACGAATATAAATATGCATTAATACATCTTTAGTTATTTAACACGTACACGCCTTTAAAAGAAATGTACTCAATGTAACGAATGGTGTTTCTTATTGTACAAAACATATTTGTTTCTTTATAGTTCAGTTAACCACTTACAAAACCATGGATATAGACAAAATGTAAATACATATTTCTTTGATCTTCAATGGGACTGTTATTAAAATGCTCATAGCTTGCGTTTCAATTGGATCGAGGATGTGGAACATTAAAGAATATGTCTTGAATATTTGAGGGACACATAAAATAAGTAAATATAAGTTCACAGTTGGCGAATAACAGGACTAGGTCAGACTATATTTATGACACAAGAATGGAACTCTCTTTTAAATTGAAATAAATTTCTATCAAATAAAAACATATTTCTGTTTATAAAACCGGTTTAGTCCGTGTAAGGATGGATCTTGGAACCCTGTATTTTCTTCTCAAGCAAATGTTACATCAAGTATTATTCAAATGTTTAAACATTTATTAATATGGCAAGCCTATTGTCAACTTTATAGGCCATCGAATGGCTCTGATTTTAAGTCGATTAGAACACCGTGATCTAACGCGATAAAATAGATAATCAAGACTTTATCTCGGTTGTCAAGTACCTTGATACAAGCTTGTACGTAAAGGGTCTTTAGCAGTGACAATAAACCGATGGACCCAGAGAAAACAAACAACGTTGGACTGGCGACCCTACACCTTATCACGTTCAGGTGGAGAATCGAAACCACGCCACTATTCTGAATGAGACCTTGTGATTTCACACGCACGCGTTAACCCACTAGACCCCCCCCCCCACATCCTGCTACTTCATATGGAATAAAGCACATGTACCGTAATTTGACTGCGGTTTTTGAACTATAATAGTAAGAACTGTTAAAACACTTAAAGTTACATTATGGGAGATAAGATAAAGAGATGGCAGTTCTCACTATAATAGTTAAAAACTAGATAGTGTAAAGGTAATTTGCTGAAAATTTCAGTCAAATTGATCAACTATTAGCCGACAAAAAGCGTTTGAAATATTCACATAGCCTCGGTCATCATTACTCAAATCATTAATATAAACAGCATAGTCTCGATTATCCACTTGATTGATTTAATTATCAATGGCCATTAAGCGGCATATATGACTTTAATCCGCCAACATCGAAGGCTAGCCTTGACATCAAGAGTTTATTATGGTCTGGATATGTTAATTAATGTCTAATTGATTAATTAGATAACATTTCAGGCCTAAAGAAAGACCTGTAATAAGCAGATTTAGCTCTTGCATAATGCTATTTTAATGATGTATCTTTAATTGAAAGTTGGGCAATAAGGTGGTATAGTCAAAAAAATTGCCTAGTTTATGTGCTTTTTTCGTGGGAATAAACACTTAGGCTACCAGTAAATGCCTTTGAATATTGAACTGTAAAGGGTTAAGGCTATTATTACATATTTACTATAAGATATAAGACTATCCTTTATTTCTTTGATAAATATAATAACATGTTCTTAAGACTTTCTCTTGAGGTTCTTTTTTATATATAGTCAATGACCATAATAGATGCTAGTTGTGTATAAGTATATCAAAGATCGTTGAATAAGTACGTATATCTATTTTCTATGGCCCCGTGGTCTAAAGTCAATATTTATCAAGTAAGCATGACCATTTTAAAGAAACATTATAAAAAAAATAAAATACAAGTTCGTCTGATAATTAATCCGATAAGTGTAGTCTCTATTGAAATGCATTGGTAGATAACGGGTAACCGCGATTGTAAAACCACTTGCTGTATTAATATAACGCTTCACTGATATTTCTAGTCGACTTGAAAAATAAATTAAAATGTTACAAGAACGCGACAAGTGAAGAGTAACGGGGAAGGATTGCCTGACAAAGATTTGGCTTTCGATACATATTAGTTTATAACAGTTATCATAAATTTGCAAAGTTCAATAAAATAGGATTTAATGTTCGTTTTTCTACACCGGCTGGGCTAATGAAGACTGACATAAGCCATGTAGTGGGCTATTAGGAACATCTTGCCCGGCTAGCAGCGGTTCCGCTTAATCCTCTTAATTTTCAACGGCAAAAAGATGTACACGGATTAACCTCTTTGATTTAGTTTTGCCCATACAAAAGACAAGACAATTTCTTTGCCAACCCCACCCCATCCTGCAGCAATGTCAAAGAGAAGCCAGTCTGAAAAATCCCGAGTAACTTTTTAGACCAACACCGTGATCAAATCCGAGACCTTCTAGTTATTCACCGAACATCAAACTCATCCAGGAACTGGCTCCATCTTTTTGTATTTTAATGTGCGAAAATAATTATATTTATTTATTCAAAATGTGAAAGTGGGAATATCGTTACGCAACATTATGCTTTGTTACCTATGTTAACTCACTCAATTTAGGAGTCGCATCAGGTGTTCTAAAACATGTCATGTTCCATTAAATTAACTATCGTCATCTATGAAGCGATGATCTCCGCCTATCTTCTTTAAATATTTAAAAGAATGTCCAAAGATTGTATTAAAAAATGAAATAATCTTCGATTGATGTCAATGCTTATTATCGATTTGACGCCATCTTAAAATTTCTGAAAACTAATTAAAACTTCCATCTTGAAAATAGAATTCAAAATTCAAAAACATTATGCCGGCGTACCACAAATACATCTTGTCGCTTTAAAAGTACTTAAACGCCATGATAATCTGGCCTAGTAAAACTACAAAAGCCTTTTATAGTATCGCTGGCCGACTGCCAACTTTATTATTTGTATATAGATATATTCTATATTTTTCTTTCACGGATGATGGACGTGACCTATACAAACATACCTAAACTTACACGATATTTTATGTTTACTCTTAGTTTTCTTTGTATACACTTTCTATAAGCCGTCTTATAGTTCATGGCTACCAGCATCCAGCAGCAAATAACCTAAGGTGTTTTCATTTGTTTATAATGGATTGATATATTTTTTTTTGTGAAACCCTCTATAACTAACATGGTTATTATTTAAACAGGTTGTAAAGATTAAAATGGCCGGTGTTGAACGTTACACTATGTTTTTTAAATACTGATAATACAAATTATTATACCCGCTGCGCAGACTTAAAATAGACATGAACTGAAAAAATGGAGTTTAACGGCCTACTTTCCTGCACTTGCCCGACATACGCCATGTATGTGGGGCATTTCATTTACCAAGGGTTATTTTACATGTACATACAGTATGCTATGTGGCATATTTTGCCACGACAGCGACACCAGGGCCTACTCTAATTCAAATTATCATGTTTTTTTTAACTACGTGAAATCAACATGTATACGGGATCTCGGGTTTTGTCCAACCTGAGCACCACTGACAAGTGGTAACCATAATGAAACATTCACATTTACAAGTTTGGGACTGTTCCTTTAAATCCCCCCACCCCACCCCATCCCCCCGCCCTGATATGTACTTATTAACGTATTACTATACAGTATAGGTCAATAAAATCTTATAACGCATTCATATACTCCTTATTCACTGATAATCTTCTAATAATGGTGTTCTAAGCATTATTTCATGACACCTATCGTAAAGAACCCCCCGTGGTCTGAAAGGGTGTTAGTAAATGACCATTTAAATACAAGAGTAACAGTGATTAAAGGCACTTGAAGTAGTCATTATGTACGACATAGTAACATACGTATAATAAATTACCCTTATTCGAGAAGCAAGGAGTGTGTATTTGGGTATAATTCATGATCCGACTCTTTCGATAAAATGTGGCGACCGCCCTTTCATATCGGCGATATCTACCTTGTTGGAAACGGACGTTAACCCCAACTCAGTAGTGGCGGAAGATACTGGGCCTTAAATCCAAAGATCATCGAAGAAAACCTGTTTCGATAAGCATATTTCGATATCTGCAGAGTTGGTTTGACCAATTCCTGTATAACAGGGTTATCACATTCACAACAAAATCGAAATTCATTTATTTTACCTATCAAATCAATCACAGAAGAGCTGATCATCACTAAGAATATTTTTGACTAACATGTGATTAAAAGAATATATGCAATATAGTATAGTCGTATATGACTTTGATATGGGTTCCCTTCAAATTGCTGAGTTAACTGGTTGTAGGGGTTTCTCCTGGGCCTCTTATTCCCTCCCACTGCTAAAGAAACATACGCGCAAGCGAATTACTGAAATAATACTAAAACCATAATGTTAGTCCCGAAATGACATACTTTGTGTCGAGTGGACTTTAAACTCTATTTTGTCCCTCTCCCATTAAATTGCCGCAAACTGATTCTTTCAATTAGGATAAATCAACAGTGGCTAATGAATAGTCTTGTATATAAACTTGAAAAGAAGCTGCAACACCTTTTAATATATACCTATTCACATACTGTGTTTTCGTCAGAGTGTAATTTATATTAATTATATGTTTGAAAGTTACATTCGTCAATAATTAGTTATTTCGTATAATTATGTTTGAAAGACTATCCCCCAGAAAAAAAATAGCATAAGACCCATTAATTTTTAATTTTGTATTTTCATTACCCTATGTTCAATTATATTAAAATGTCATAAAGTGCATAATGTATGGCGCATTGCTTTGAGTTAACTTTTAACTAGGTCATTCGGGACTAACATGTGGATAAATTTTATTTAATTCTCTTGCGCGTAGGGTTAGATGAAAGACTTGGCGCGTTTTGTTTCTGTTTTTAATATTTAATAAGATATATAAAAAAAGTGTTGCTACCTTTGTGATGATATACGGATAGAATTATACTGAATGTCATCATCACTTACCTCAACGACGGACAAGCGGGGTTAAAGATGACAGTTTTAAAGCCAGCATCATCGTATACAATCTGGCCGCTAGTTGGAGCCATCATGCTAGGCACCGGCATCTCTCGGTTATCTTCTACTTGTACTCTAACGATTCCTTGGTTTGTTTTAGCAGGACTCAGTTGGTCGTCCACATCCTCATCACTAGAATAATACACCGGATTAGCCCTTTGTTCACCTGAATTTTCAGACCTCTTTTCCTTTTTCGATTTTGATTTAACATTTTGTGGACCTTGATGGAAGTCGGTGAGTAACGTTCCTATTGTCGCATGATCCAGTTCCATTTGGGTTGATCTTCCATTAGACATGATGTCTATCAATCTCTTTTTCTCGAGGGACATCTGCCCATTTAAAGACATTTCAGATCCGTGCATTCTGACGGGTCCATTGGATATATGATTCATCATCGGCTGCTTCTGATGAATCTGGGAATCGTCCATAGTTTTTCCTCCAAAGAGCATGGAAAGATCAGGCCCTGGAGCGAGGAACATGCTCTGGGTATGTCGGGATCGTATTGGACTAGAAGGATTAACAGAGTTTAATAAATATGCCCATTGTTGCGAAGTTGAAGGTGGAGATACCCCCGTCATCCTCATATAGTCACCCATTTGATTCATATCGCTCGAGGTAAAATTGTTTGGCATGGAAGTCATAGTTTGTTGACTGGTGTTATAGTTGATTCCCAGCACTGGTTGTTGAGGTATATTAGAGGTTAAAATGGGATTGTAAGTGGTAGAAGGTGGAAGGAAATTATGAAGACTCGTATGATGTGTAGGGGGGACGCCGATGCCTTGTTGGCTTTGGAGCGCTTGCATCTGTTGCTGCATCTGCTCAGTTTGAAGCTTCTGTAATTTTTCCTGGCTGCTTAGATCTCGCAGTCGCCTATATTCCAGTTCCATTTCCATTTGCTTTACTCTTTCTCTTTCGATTTCCAGTTCCTTTTGTTTGATCTGCTCTGCTATCTGTTCTTCCCACTGTTGCCGTTCCTGCTGTCTGACTGTTGATTCATAGCTTAATTTCTTTTTCTTTCTCCTGTTTATTTTAGGCGCCCGTCCTTCGTTGTTTTCTTCCTCATCTCCTGGGGCAGTCGAGTTAAAATCCGGTAGCACTACTATTTGTCCATGTCCGCTAACATAAGCAACTCCAGCTCGTTTCAAGTTTTTAACATCCTGTTCAGTAGCAGGAGGATCATCAGGTAAATCGAATCTTATATCCTCGACGCCCATTCCACCAGAATCTGAATCTTCACTGTCGGAATGCTGGCTTGAATTTGCCGTCGGGTACGACTGGCTAACGTTTGTCGACGAAAGTCGCCAGTTTGTCTGATCTGTTTGATAATCCCCTAAATCAGAATTTCTTTGACGTCTCAAAAGTTTACCAGACGCCCTGCTTAAAGACCCAAAAGCGTTTTTGACCCCCTTGTGAACAGTCTTTTTAAGTTTACGGATGCTGCCATATTTATTGGCATCATCCGGCACAGCCACTGGTTGTTTAAATTTGCGATTCTTTTTATCTGGTCTTTGAAGACTTCCCGTTTTGAGATCTTGTACTTTTCCAGGAATAATTTGTGATTTGAATCCTTCGGATGTTGTCCGCTGATGAGAGTAAAATACCTGATCAGTCATATCTTCATCAGAGCCAAGATCATCCTCAGGAGTCCAATCCTTACTAAAGTCAGAGCTTTGCGATTTCACAATTGACCCGGTTTGTTCGACATTAACTGTCTGTGTGCTAGTGCCTAGGTTATTTATACTACTTAAACTTTTAACTTTCTTTGGGGCTACTTTAGGTGGGATTTTAACTGGAGAGGTAACACTCAGGCTCCTTGTGGGTGGTTCCATGTGTTCACTCGCCTCTGGTTCCTTTTGACTAACAACAACGCGACCTATCTGTGCCTGGAATCTTGTTTTTGACATTAATTCGTCGATACTTTGTGATCGCTTCATGCGATCGTCACGATCATTCAGAGCTTTACTCAACTGTTCCTTAAATACACTCTGTTCATCTTTTGGTTTTGATGGGACAGGAGTTGTCTGTTTCACAATTCGCGAACCGCGGGCTTGGGCGGCTAATATTATATCATGCTGTAAAAGTGAGCTTAGTTTCTTCTGATTGGTTTCTTTAACAGGCTTCTTCACAGTTGTAATTGTCTCTGTCGGTTTCACCTCCTCGGTATTAGAAGAGTGGTGTTCGACTTCCGGCACAACTTTTTCGATTTTGTCTACTACTTCCTTTTCAGCTTCAATGGAGACGTCCAATTTAGGTTTCACCTCTTCCATTTGTACACTGTTAGTATCGGATTTCGTTCTAGACTCAACAGAATATAAGCTTATATTGTCTGACATTGTTGATATGGTGTCAGTCGACATGGAAACTACTTCATCCCTTTGTTCTTCTTTCTCTTTTTGCTCTTCTTTCACGTTTTGTTCCTTCTCTTTCTGTTCTTCTTTTTCGTTTTGTTTTTCTGTCTGCTTTTGCTCTTCTTCCTCTCCGTTTTCTTCTTTCTCCCCCCGTTCGTTGTCCGCGTGGGTGTCTTCATCTTCTGCCAGCCCCTTTTCTATCTTCTCCTCGACTTGATCGCGAACAGACTGAAGTCGAAGCTCAAGCTCCGAAAGTTGGCGCGCAGGCTTCGGCACAACCGGTGGTGATTTAAAAGAATTTGAACGCGACACCGTGATTTTAGTGACACCATTCGTTCGTGGAGAAAGTCCACTAGGCGTTGGTGCTGGCCCTTTCTTCCGGGGGGTCGACGAGGGAGTGGATCCGTTGGATGCAGTTGAATATGATGAATCGGTTGAAAGCTGTCGCTTGGTTCGGGGTATGGAATTGGTTTGGAAGTCTAAGTCGTAATCAACTGGAGGCTCAACGATACCGTTTTGATTAGGTGGTTGTGGTGCACGCTTCTTTTTCCTTTTGCTTACACCGGTATCCGACGAACTAGCAGTACTGGTACTACTTGCAACAGAAAATGATTTAGTTTTCATTGATGGCGTATAGTTGTAGTGGTCAAAGGGCGATGGTTTAGCGTTAGACTGCACTGCAAGATCATTACTAAGGTCAGATATCTTCTTTCCCGTTCGTCGTTCCAGTTCTTCAAGGGTTGATTTTCGTCGCGCCTCAGCTAGTTGGGCGTAAGTTAAATTGAACGACTCGTCCATTTCAAAATTACTCTTGACGGGAAGGGATGATCCACTAGGTAAGGAATTGGAATAAGGATCCTTTCTCCATTCATTGTACAAATGTTCTCGTGGATCCTCGAAGATTGTGCTCTCGTTATTCAACAAACTCGTAGTTGTGGACTGCTGACGACGGTGACCCTTGATCTTCCCATTTCGATCGAGAGAGTTTGTTCGAGTATGACTCAAACTGTTTATCACTTTTCCATTGGGTATCTCCATGCCATTGATGGTTATATCATTGTCAAATATTCCAGAGTCATTATTCCCCGAGTCGCCATTACAGTAACCGTTATCACCGTTAATAAATTTCGAATTTTGTGGAGTTGAAACACCATTGGGTGACTTCGAAATTTGTAATTTTTTGTCTGGGGTCACGATGGGTCCATCCAAATTTTGCTTTATTGGTGTTTTCTGTGTATTATCCTGTTGATTTTCTTTGTCTACGTCAAAATCTATTGCAAACCCTTCATCAGGATCCTCCGGTTTGTAGATATCGGCGATCTCTGGCATAAATTTGCTTAGCTCCTGCGAAACTGGACGCAAATTTGATCTGCCGTCCAGTGGTATGTTTCCCGGAAGCACCTTATTTCCTGCTACGACATAATTTGGTATCTTGGGCTGTGGTGGGGCTGCTGGACGTTTTGGTGGGCCTTTTGTTTTCACGGATTCGGAACTTGTAACTACTGTGTTGGTCGACAGGTCAAGCTGTGAACTCGAATTCTGTCCCATTTTGCTTTAGATCATCTCCACGATTCCTGAAAAGACAAACATAGAATAATAAATAGAGGGTAACTTATTATGATGTAACATGATATTCAAAATTCAATTATCTCAGTTAGACTTTTGTCACCAAGGATTAATGGTACCAAAGTAATAAATCCCGTTCAAACAAGTGGAAAGTGGGCAAATAATGCGGAGTAACCGAGTCAGTTCAATTTTAGAAGAAAGTATTGGGCCTAACTATCCAAGAAAAACAAAGAACCCCAAGTAACTGCCCAAATTTGTTGTTTACAATATACTTAACATACACTACTGTCCCCGAATATCGGACCACGCACCGCTTTCGTTTATTTTCTGCACTGACTGGGCTAATGACGACAAATTCTAGTCAGTACTGAAACTATGATAACCCACTGACCTAATATTATAGTCGTATATAGAAATAGCTTTATAACCTAACTTCAGACTGATTGATGATATTATAAGGATATAGGGTATTGGGGGTTAGTAACATTAACGACATTTATTAACAAAACAAGCATATAATCAACAATCTAGACCACCGGATAGCTGAGATTTAAATGGACTTAAACATCCATGAGATCTAAAAATTAAAGAAGTAACGGACAATCGATGCAAAGTTTCGGTTGTCAACCACCGTTAAGATGATTATGAATGATATGCGGTATATCTTCAAACGGTGATAAATTTGTCCAGAATAATGTAATATGAACGAAACTTATAACAGCTACTGGCATAAAATATATGAAAAATCAAAATAAATTACATGCAAAAGGTGGATCGGGGGGGGGGAGGGGCTATAGATGCACTACCAATCGTCGTCCAGATAGGGGAAGTATTTACAAGTTTGAGTAATATTATTAACTACGGTTGATGGAAAAAACGTAACTACTTCATTATTACATTTCCAAACAAATTACTTTGGAAGAGTTAAACGGAGTAGCAACCGAGTGGACAACCTATAATTGGATTGTTATATAAGAACCTAAGTAATATGAATGTATGGAGATCAATCATAGCCTACTCTACTTAACTTCTAACACTTGTTAATTCATCAAAATCATACATTGCTCTGTATAACTATTTGCATATATATGTCATAACTATGTTTACATATGTACGTAAGTGTCATTATCTTGTCAAGCACACACGTTTATGTAATGTACAAATCTTACATAGGTTTACATACTCAAGTCGTTTACATACTCAAGGAGAAATAATCTTGAAATTGTGGAGAGAGAGAGAGAGAGAGAGAGAGGGGGGAGAGAGAGAGAGAGAGGGGGGGGGGTTAACGTCCACTCGGCACAAACTATGTAATTTCGAGACTAACATATTGTTTGGTCTTATTTAATAATTCGCTTGCGCATAGGGGTCTTTAGCCGTGGGAGGGGAACCGAAGGACCCAGAGAAAAACCCACGGAGCTTGACAGGCGACCCTACTACATGCCACCACGCCAGTTGACTCAATGACAGACTAAATGATACAGCACGCACGTGCTAACCATTTGGGCATCCAACCCCAGGATTTTGTTTGTTAAAGGGATTGTTTTGTATTTTGATTTACTAAGCTCTCGGTCCTAGCATTTGCCGGTCATAAACGCCCTCTTAGTCAGTGTTATTTCTGGGGTGAATAGATCATATTCCACCATCCCCACAAACTAAAACAAAATTAAAAAATACAACCACAAAGCACAATTTCTGAAATCTCAACTTTCACAATTTTTATACTAGGCTGACGACAATGGTTCGAAATATAGTTATAATGCTGATTATCGACGATGGGTAATACAACTTCTATTATGAATAACCAAACGATTAACAACGATACATAACGTCAAGGTCGAAAACACACATTAGCATATCATTGTAGAAAATAATAATCCTTATTGATATATTAAAGTGATTGTCCCTGATCATTTCAATAGCTTGATACTTAACAATGCACAGCCTTTATTCGAGTTTAATAAACCTGCTACTATATACACGTTTCTCTTACATTTTATAAAAGGTGGCCTAGAGAATAGTTGGATTATCTCAGTGCGGAAAAGTGAGTGACTCGGGCTTAAAAGGGTCTTGTTTTCAAGACTACATTGTTTTGTACAGGGGGCTGTAATATCAACGCATTGCTATGGAGAGAGAGGGAGAGAGTGGGGGATGGAAGATAGAGAGAGTGTGGGAGGTTATCGCCTTGGCAAGACCACGTCGTTAATGGCAACGTGGTTGAGACTGCACACGCTCGCCATATTTACGTATAAACCTATTTCTATTTCCGGAGCAACTCCTTTGGACGAAATTATCCCTGGACGCTTCCCCGCAAATGACAATGCGTCTTTGATTAAGGAAATCACATTGAATAGGCCTCATAATCGATCTTGCGTCTCCTACACATGCTACACTTTTAAAATTATAAGTATATTTACAGCTATAATTATAGTAAAAATACAGTACATGATTTGTAATATCAAATGGTTTGTTAACTTGCATTTAAAAAGATGTAGACGCATAAGAATACAAGGCTTATGTAAAATTACATCAAATTTAATGTAGTAATACAACCACATGTCAGTTTACATCACGTGTGCTGTATATTAACAGAAATGCCTTGGATGTAAAATAACTAGAGGTAAATTTACATTACAGACTGTGAAATAACATGCAATGTTAAAATACAGTTAAAACGATGGCAATATTTCTGCCAGTTAAAACGAGGTAAAAATAGATAAAAATTTTAACAGTGTAGCCTAAGCCTAATTTGGCTTCTCTGGCAATATTTTTTAGAAACACATGTCTGCGATATTACCAAATGACACAGACGTAAAGCCTTTAGAACAACAAGTAACAATGCCTTATTAGTTAATTATCTATCTCCACACTTTGTCTAACATTAACTCGAATATTCCCAACAAGGTATTTTGTTTCCTTTCAAGGAAGACTACATTTCATTAATTTACGGTCACAATTTAAACATCAAACAATTTTCAATCAAACTTTAAGACGATAAACATACTTCATCATTGAATGTAATTCAAGATTCTATGACAGGACAAATGACAATTGGAATGACCGTCTTGACCTAGACAGACACTACTCCAGGTGATTGTCTGGACTAGGTAATTATCCGTCCACACTACGACATCTCCGTACATTGACCACTAGGGTCAGAGGTTACGAGAGGTGACAGGTCAACCAATATTAATAAAACAGGTATGACTAAACCGGCTACTTTATTGGCTATGACATGCCCCAACGATTCTGTTGTCTTTTTGACCGGGTTTTAAAAACCTCTTAAAGGGTGCGTTTATCATCTCGAAAATAATATATACATTTCAAGTCAAAAGGATCATGAACCTAATGTCGGCATTAATGTAAATCAGTGCAATAGTTCATAAAACTAAATTCCTTATGTTTTGATCCAATTCTAATACGCTAAACTTAACACCACTACTGCAAGTATTACTGCTCAACAAATGGTATGTTTCAAATAAAACAAAACAGCAATTACATGTACAACCTGGGAATCAAAACCACGCCAGTTGACTCAATGATAGACCTTATGCTTCAGCAGGCATGTGCTAACCATTCGGCCACCCAACCTCACTCACAAACTATAAGACAAACGTGAGATAAAACAATCTACACAGACATTGCTATATATAACCATCTATCAAGTCTAGTAAATGGACCCGGGATCACTCGTAAGCACCCACTGTGCTGTACGCCCCTTTGCGAATGAAGAAATGTCTTGTAATTTACAACACTACATTAACAACGTGTGGGTTTTAACGACACGAAATGTCTTGAAATTTACAACACGACATTAACAACGTGAGGGATTAAACGACATCCTACACTACCATTTCACACCTTTCGGACATGTGAACTCACCTGTTTATCACCATAGCATCCACAGTTAATTTAATTATATCCTTTAATGACCGAACACCATTACAATAATTGTATTGTTGGACAGATTCTTTACGCGATTTTAATGGGTAATATACGACCCGCCCCTGTGAAATCTGCACCCAGTGTCCAGTATAAGTTTATCGACGTTTTACAAACGAGAGGCACATTACCAGGACAATGGACGCAGGCATCACTGTCATTAAAGCAAATCTCCGTACAGGACAGTAAATCATTTCTTGACGGAACCTTTTTTGGGCGTTTAACCCGAGGAACAATTAACCCATGACAGTTAGACAGGAGTTGTTGATAACTGGAAGTCATTTTTATGTTTTAGGTTTCTTTTTATGCTTTAATGTTCATTTTTGTGTGACAACTATGTGATTGTCTTGGGATGGGTTTTTAAATGTATAAAATCTAGGTTACGCGTTAGCTGTGTAAGACTTTTATAACTCTCTTGAAAATTTAAAACTTTTTAGATGCCCACTATCTGTCTTCATTAGCCGAGTCTTGCAGAAAGATAGGATGTTTATTTCATTTTAGATGCCTAATAAATTAGAATATCACCACAGATACAATACATATACAATGATTAAAGTAAATAATAGATAGTTAGAAATAACGGTATCCAGGATAACGGTATACTGTCGTTCAAATGGGAAGAGAAAATCATAGGTACGCCGGTACTCATAGGCGTACACGTAAAAAAACCTTTGATAGTGGAAACTGACATTCCGTAGATACGCTGCACGGGCAACATACCCCTTGTTGCATAGTGTTCATTAGCTCTGTGTAGAAAAGTAGGGCCTTAAATTCAACTCCATTTCACCAGTTAAAAATTAAAAATTTAATCTAAGATTTATTCGACACTTAAGCTAGGAGAGACATTTTTTTTCTGATGTAGCGTCTTGATAGAGGTCAGTAAATCTAAAGTGTATGTCACAAATCTATTTTCTTTTGTCTATGGGTACAAAAGAATAAAGTCTTTAAAACTCAATAAACTGTTCTTTTGCTCATACAACTCATGTCTTGAAGAGGCGTTAATGCACCGAAAATTCCCATAGAAAAAACATACTGCTAATTTTCTAACCTTTCAAACCGTTTGGGGAGAAGATGCGGTCTAATGAATCAAAATGTACTAAGTAAATCTGGATATAATATAGATTTTTAATTGAACTGTCTGTCTATTCATGACCCATGACTATACCATGAGATTGCTACCAATGTACACGTTCTTTTCATAACTTAACCCACAACTAAGTCATATACTTATTATATCATAAAGATACTTTAAAGTTGTGTGGAGCTATCTCTTTTTTTATGAGATCTAAAGAATCAAATGTTTGGGAGAACTAATCGCTTCAATAGTCTTCAAGAATTATATTTTAGGGAGTTGGATACGTTTTTCGAAGAAGTAATCGTTTCACCAGCTTTAAAGAAACATATTTTAGAGGGAGCTAGACACATTTTTGGGAGAACTAATCGCTTTACCAGTCTTAAAGAAACATATTTTTGGGCGATCTAGACCCATTTCTCGGAGAACCAATCGCTTCACCAGTTTTAATGAAACATACTTTTGGGGATCTAGACACATTTTTCGGAGATTTAATTGTTTTCCGAATTTCACATTTTTAATACCTCAAATTAAATGGAGGGAGTGTACCATTATCATTTATTCTACTTCTAAAATTAGAATGAAATTTTGAGAATTTTAAATAGAGAATGTAGGATTAAACTGGACCATTTTGCCAGCCTTAATAAAACTATTTTGAATCTCTAAATTTATTGTAGGAATATTTCTCACTCCATTTAAAATTCGAATTAACATATCCCATATTAAATTACAAAACTTCAAACAATTTTAAGGGTTCTGTATAGACAACAGAGAGTGACAATAACTACGCTCTTTTGGGACATTTACGTAAGTAAATTTATAGCCACGACGACTTAATGTAGACTAGAAAAGATTAATGACATATTAGCAGTATTTTAACATGCCTTTTTGTTATTAATTATGCTATATATGTTTAAAACTAAGCTTAGGAAGATGGATCAGAGAAAAAAAGAAAATGGGTTCGTCTAGTATGCACTGCCGGAAGTCGGAAGTTGAAAAACTTGAAATTACATGCAGCGATGACTAAAATTTCTAGGTTATCACGGACAGATTTTCGACCCTCTTTATGACAACAGGTCATCTATAATACCGGGTCTTATTTCGATAATGATATACATCAAGGTGTGGGCGTACCTTAAACCTGAGTATTGTTGTATATTCCACAGTAACCCAACACTAAGTACCAGCTTGTCTCAGATTTACATGGATGTAGATATAGGTATATTATAATATACATGTATTTGACCCGAATAGTCGAACAATAGCTGACCTACTAACACGCTTACACCTGTTAATTAATCTCCTATAAGACACACATAAATCAAATTATACCCCGTCTTTGGATCTTAGATCAATAAATGAAGCATATACCGTTCTTTAATCTCTTTACATACTTCTTGGAGACTAAAGTTGTTATTATATTAATAAAAGAGTGGAATAACACGGCTGATAATAGATCTCCTTGTCTTATACCACCAAAATCACATAAGGAAAACAAATCAATATCCAAGTGACGAAGGTTCATCACTGACAAAGGGAAGCGAAATACAGAGATACTTTCTTGGGATCGATCCGGGACCTACTGGTAACGCAGCCCACGCCTTAGCGAGCAATCGTGACTTCCTAATGCCGGGGAAAATATGTCGTCCTAAAACGTATCCTCCATATCAACTAAATTGTTTGTGGCATCAGTTATAACTTAGTTCCACATCACGAAAATGTATTTTAAATCTCACATTCGGCTATAGGTATATACTGACAGGAAATTACACTTTAAAGGGGGTCGCCGGGGACTATTTAGATAACTGTGATTTATCTAACAATATAGTATTCATTATTCGGAACCGGGATAAGAGAATGTTCAAGTATCAACTATGCACGATTTAGCAATAAAAAAGTTAAAGTTAGCTCAGAATGATTGATGTATCAAGGTTGTCATCTATAAAATAGGTCATATCGGATCTGGTTTAGAATAAATGATTTCTGCGTGAAAGTGCACTTACGCATACAAGCAAGACGGAGAAGATATTAGTCATCTATTGTTAATGTAAACTGGGTGATATGACTTGATGGCGTTATTATTCGTCAGGTGACTTCTAAGAAATTATTAACGACATTTAAACTACATGAATGCAGAAACGAAACGAAATCGATTCAGTTTGACTTTGCTTGACATATTATTGGATGATAATATCTACGTCTTAATCTTTCCCAAATTATTTTTAAAATTCTGACACAAGAATGTCAAAGGATAAATGTCATGAACATTCTAGCATCATCTGGAAAAGTACCCGCCTGTCGTGACGATTCGAGTTCAATTCCTGTTCGAGACCATTTTATCGTATATGAAGAAATCGAATTGTTAGCTGAACTTAGCTGTTGTGTACAAATACATTATATTCTTAGGACAATATTATGCTCTGCTATTCAAAAACCGGTCACTTTGGTACTTTCGAAGACATATCTATTCACGGGGTTAATAGGCTTATTATGTTTATTTACATCTACAGTATTGAAGACATGGATGGGAAAGTACCAAAGAGAGTTGACAATTGAGTAAATGGCTTTTCTCTGATCTGATTTAAATGTAGAGGTTTCGTGTCCCGTTGTACTTATATAAGTTGCTGGTTGTATAATATCAGAGTGGTACAAATAGGCAATAAAAATACAAGTCGATGCTCGACTCGCTGTTATAAAATAGGTTCCATTTGAAAATAGTGAACCAAATCGCATACGCAAGAGTCAAAGCCAAATTGAGTACCAGATCATTCCACGACACGAATAGAAAAAAAAAATAGAAAAGTAGTGCAAAATGGTGAATGTATCATGTAACCCAAACATGTTAATGACAATAGAATAGATGGGAATCGAAAGCAGCCGATATAAATACCTGAAAGGGGACTTAGCAGCTAAACAACAAAATATCATTGTTAAACAGATTATAGATACGTTCCTGTGGCTAATCTACTGGAAGCTTGCTTTATGAACCGCCATATTGTATTTTTACAGGTGCCGTATAATTAATGGACAAGAAAATCGCCTTAATATGGATCATATATTTTAAAGAATGATGATCTATAATAATCTTACCCTAGAACAGTTAATGGTTGGTTCATAGGCCTGAATTTAGATCAGATTAATCAGTATGTCTGGGTATATATTAATGTTTGATAAAACTTATATGTCATATAAAATGATTTGAAATTTCAATATCAATGGAATCCAATTATAAAAATTCATTACTGACGATAAAAAGGTTAATTTTAAGATAAATCTTTCTTGGACAAATGAAGTCTGGTTTTATGTCCTAGTCTACCTTTCTGCACCAACCCGGATAATCAAGATGGGAATATCCCAATTGTCAAGGTTTTTATCATGTACCCGTTAATGTGTGAATAGGCGCAATGAGACCTCCGTTTTTTGTCCTATCTGGACAACTAGACACTGCTGCCAGCCTACATAAAGCCAGAGATGGTAATGTTCCCCGAACAACAGGGGTTCTGTTTACTCCTCTTCCTTCGCAATCTGCCGAGGCCCCTTTTACGTACACGTTGATATGTACCTGAATTATACGTCGGGTTTTCGTACCTTCAGCCACTTGTACAAGTGAAGACCGGGTTTGAAAATTCCAAATCCGAGATTCAAAACTGGAACATAAAAAGTCCAGTACACCGACCCTTTTCATAATTAAACATAAAAAATTGTACCTTTTATGTTACCACACAGTCTACCTTTAAAGACTTTTACATTACATGGGACTGCGAGTATGTACATATCATATAATCTATGCAAATAATCCTCTTGAATTTTAAATAAGGTTACGTTATTCATTGAATATATTTTTTCAAAGAATCATGAAATATAATCCCCAACGGTTTTATCAATGGCTGTTTTTATCTATGAATAATCCACAATGTAAGTAAGTACGTATTACTTATATATACGCATATTCATAAAAATATGTATTACGTATGATCAGTAGAATATATTAATTTTATCAAATAAGAAAATGATGACATAGAGTCACTGATATTTCAGGTATGTTAAACATCTTCTTTGTAGACCACATATTGATAAATGTGATAAGTAAAGCTAGTCAAAAATCGAAATTTAGGATGAAAATCAACATGTGAAGTGATTCTTTTAGAGCAGTGGATAGGTTGACCGAATGATTTCTTGTGAACGAGAGATCAAAATCACTTACATTGTAACTAAAAAACTAATTTCTTTTCTTGAAAATGAAATGAAACAATGATTAGCTACTCAATTTACAACGTTGGGTGTGCGAATATTAGATCAAAATACAGTATGTTTATCATAAAAAAAAATCAATTTCTGACTAAAGGTGGACATCTTATGTACTCAGATTGTGTCGTTTAGATATAATTACTTTCTTTTCTGGACTCCTATTCATCGTCACGGAGCTCATATAACGATATCACGATAGTCCATTAATATCAAATTTCGCTGATGTATTTACAGTTATATGATTATATTTTAATCGTTGAACGCGTGGGCAATTAAAGATACAGCAAATTAAATGTTGTATAATTTATCCACTACACCGTTATTTAGCAAAATTAACTATAAAATATACTTATGAAAAAAACAATATAACAAAATTTGAAGCAATATAATATACTTTATTATTGTATTAGCATGAAAACGTTGAGAGAATACTCTTAGAAATGTCGCCTAAATAAATCAGTATGTATCTACCGGCCAGTTACTAAATGGCGCTTAAGGAATGTTATTTAGATTTAGAAATTTCGATGGAAATATAAGATAAAAAATAGAACACGCTTTGTAATGAATGAATTGAACTAATCTAATGTAAGATTTTGTGTGCTTGAGTATGATGTGTGTCATGTCGCCTCTTTATTGAAGAATAAGATGAAATCAGTAAAAACTATTGTAAATACCAAATTGCTCTGATTAAGTTACGAATAAATCGATATGCATATTTTCCACCTAATATTTTTATTAACATTTTGGGGGGGATTTAATATATTCTTAACAATTCTATAGTTTTACATTTTGCTAATTAACAATAAGTGTTTTTTTATAAAGTTCTGAAGGTGGGCCGTATATCAATTAATGATACAATGACCAGATAATAAATAAAAATATCCGTTAAAATATATGCTTAATAAATAATTAAACCGTCTAGTCTACAAAAACTTAATACATTTTTTTCCGGGTCGATTAACATTCTATTATTGTACCCTAAATCAAGCGAGAAATATCAATAAAAATAACAATAGTCTTAATTGATATGATTATTCTGATATACTGGCTGTATTTATCATATAAATTCTTATAAACCCGTGGCTTATATTGTCCACAGCCCGTATAGTTACCATGTCTACAAGCCGTGGTTATATTACCGACGGTCATAAAAAGTCCACTCGACCCCATCATACAGCGAATCAAATGTTCAATGAATAGAATTGAATTAGCTACGGTGTGGTTCCCTCTTGCCAGTGGTGTAGGACAAGGGGGGGCGTGGCAATGAAAATGTATAATGTGACGAAAACCCGAGTTCACGTGTACACATTAAAGTGCACGTACAAGATCCATCGCAGTTTGAATTCGATATAAGAGTAGGCCGCAGTGCCGCTGTCCTGGCAAAATTTCACACATAGCACACTGTATGCATTAGTCCAGATGAGCGGAACAGTTGGACGCTAAACCCCACAACCACAAAGACTTTCAGTAATTTTAGATTTTCCTTTTGATATATGAAATATCACATTAATATACATTGAGGGTTACAGACCCAAATTCTGAAAGACTTTTTGGTGCCCCGATATATATGTTTGTGTCTTTGATTGTTGGGGCCCTGATTGAGGTTCACTGGTAATAAATGGGTCTTATTGACTCTGGAACTTGCCTACGGGTTAATCTAGGGCTGTGTATTGACCAGCTATACATTACAAAAACAAGTCGCCGTTTATCAAAGACGGTTTTTGTCTTTTTATGTTCACATAATCCCATAGCAAGGCCAATATTCTTACTTCACTTATTTTACTGTCTAATAATAAAGTAACTGTTTCATTGTCCATATTGACTTGACAGTCCATGATATGCTCTACATTTTAAAATGATAAACTGGGCATATGTACCGAATAGTCAAACATTAATCGATATGTAAGCTTTGAAGAAAGTTCTCGATCTGGTCTTGCCGGACGATCTTTTAATGTATCAGCATTTTTCAGTACAAGCCTTGTATTGTAATACAACAACATTTGTCAGTACCAGACTAATGTTGTAATACAACAGCATCTTGTCAGTACCAGACTAATGGTGTAATATAACAACATTTGTCAGTACAGTGTTAATGTTGTAATATAACAGCAATTTTCAGTACAAGACTAGTATTGTAATACAACAGCATTTTGCCAGTACCAGACTAATGTTGTAATACAACAGTTTTTTGCCAGTACGACGCTATGCTGCACTACAACGGCATTTGCCAGTCAAATACAAATGTTGCAATATTGGAGCTTTTGCCTTAAGACGTACAACTTTTCACGTCGCAGGTATGTATATTATATATCTCAAATAGCGCGACATATAATTCCAATTCAGTATCCAATTAATACAACGCAATCTGCAAACTACCTCATATTAAGCAATTCTTGGGTGTGAGATATGTCACTCCTAACACCCAATAGTGATCTTTTTGTAAGTTGCAAATGGTGTGACTTATCCAGTTCAACACTACAAAAGGTGCGACATGGAACTTAACATGTTGCGGCATATTACGCCCTTTTACGCCAGAGAAATCTCACGAAATGAGACTAATATACCAATCCAATTATTCAATGGACACTAACAAAGGTCTTAGATATACTTTGTTGGAAAAAGAATAAGTGGAGAAGGCTTTGATTATAAAGCTCTTTAAACATGTCGATCATAAATGGAATCACAGAACACAATTATTACAAATCAGTGGAAGAGATTTTACAAGTGGGTCAATGAATTAATGAATGAAATAGGGTTTAACGTCCAAATATTTTGCACTAGCCAGTATTATTTTCAGATAAAATGATTATATTGTTTCTTTAAATATTGTTTGGAACAAAACATATATCTGAGTGACATTTCCACGAGACTCTTTCAACGTTTTCAAACAAGCACCGTAACAAATGTGTGGTGCAATTATAGAATGCAAAATGAAATGAAATGATCTGCTTCGACTGAGATCATGAAGATGGCGACACGCCATTCATATGCTTATAAGGGAAATTAATGTGCCCGGACAACGGCGCTACGACTAACTCTTACATCGAATTCCAACTGCCAAGGGATGTTTCGCGTGCATGCCAATGTGTCGTTTTTGGAACCACCCGAACGACTAGTGACCTTTCCTTGTCAGACACTTCCTCCTGCAACACTGACAAGGATAACCCACGCCACCCACAAATAAGAGACCATACAGGACAAGAAGATGACATCTATGCGTTCTAGTTTCTTACTCTATCCAATTACCAAAATGCTGTGTAAGGGTAATGCCAGGGCATGGATAACTAAATATGCTGAATTACGGTTTAGTATAGTCTTTCATAAAGAGATGAGTAAACCATCTGATAGAATTTCTGAACTATTGATTTCAAAAGTGTTATTCAGAATTCTTGGCATTTTTTCGATTAGATAAATACTCATCAAGGAGTTTTTCTCCCTCAGTTTAGCGCAATAAGAGGTCAACGTATATTGACATTTATCTACTTTAATGATGTGTGGCATATATGTATATTCTGGTATGAGGTGGATCAGGTGAGCCGCAGTGGTTCGGTGAGTAAGGCGCTGGATCACAAACCAGAAGGTTCGGGGTTCTATCCGAGAAATTTCTCCGGAATGTTTCAGCGTGTGCTCCGCGTGTCAGGGTGTGGCCAGGGCAGCGTCTAGTCATTCTGGTAGGACGAAAAACCAAGGTCCCATGTATACGTTTTGGTGCACGTAAAAGAACCTTTGACGAGTTGATGTTCGATATAAGAGTAGGCCATAGCAAACGTAGCAATTAAATGTCCTCCATAAATTGACGACGACCCCAATACAAGATGTATTATTAGTAAAATAGTGATAAGGTCGGGTCGCACCTGGTTGGCCTTCATACAAAGTTAGGTTTGGTTACGAAACTATCAGAAATAGAATCAAAATAAGTAAAGTCATATTTACTTGCAATTTACCAATTTAAGACATATCACTATTTGACATTTAGATAGATTATATCGATACAAGCTGACATTCTACTGACATTTCCTCTACAAGACGTAATTAAAATACGCAATATTGTGTCACAACAGGTAAGTTCATAACATTCTGTAACATCGCTTATTTGAAATCAATATCGAGATATTTGTGGTTATATGATTGACTTAGATTTCAGAAATGGGGTTTAACGTCCACCCAACACAAACAAGGTAATTTCGGGACTAACATATGGTTCAACTTTATGTCAATAATTCGCTTGCGCGTGGGGGTCTTTAGCAGTGGGAGGAAACTGGAGGACCCGGAGAAAACCCACGAGGCGAGAGAATGGGGTTTAACGTCCATTCGACACAAACTAGGTCAATTCGGGACTAACATATGGTTTAATTTTATTTCAATGATTCCCATTCGCGCAGGGGCCTTTAGCATTGGGAGGAAACCGGAGGACCAGGAGAAAAGGCGACCCTACTCCTTATCACGTACAAACTGGGAAACTAGACCACATCAGTTGACTCAATGACATACCTTGTAATACAATTCCTGCACGCTCTAACCATTCGGGCATCCCCACCCACACCCCCAGAAAAAAATCCAAGAATCCACCGCCTAACCAACTGCCATTTCGCACACCCATGAAGAATATGAGAGACTGTAAATAATGATATATTATACATCAAACAAATATAACCATGTAAATATTTATACACGGTATATGTGTTTTCATTGGAGCTGTAGAAAACGGTCAGTTGTAAGCACTTGACCTAACTACGAACAAAGAGTGGTCAGTATGAAGCTTTCATAATGGTGTGCAAATACAATTGCCAATGCTAAGTGTTTTCTCTAATTAGCATCTAGAAGAATAAATATTTCCCATCCCAGACATACAGTTCAACATTTTTAAAAATGACCAGGATTAACATTAGAGATACAACATCCATGGATTAGTTAGCATATCTACAATGCACAGATACGGAACCAATCAGATTTGTTAAATGGCGCGATATGACTGGAAGTATCAACGTTATGTAATGACATTGCAAAAATATGTAGTGCTCTACAGACATAACCCAAGGGCTCGGATTTCGATTTCTCGTGGTATTTATTAACACGACTCGACCCCATCGATGTGTGTAAATAATGACAGTGTAAATTTAATGAAGTTTCGTCAGTTGTCTACAGTTAAAGTAAAAAATCGAACCGAAATTTATAAAAAATTATCTGCGCTTACTATTAATACAAACAAAAACACATTTGTATAATCGTGTCGCTTCATGCTGCATCTCAATGTTTAGCTCCATACACTGTATATTGTACCAGTATTCAGACAATCTAATTAAAACACAGATCCAATTTCGTTTCGTTTTTTATAGTTCAAAATTTCGTTTTGACTTGTCTTCACTACTCTTGGATCTGGAGGACTTGTTATTTACCTAGTGTTCTGCCTGAAATGAGGGGTCAGCCAATCAAATAGTCTATGGAATCGACCGTTTGACCTTTTCATGCGTAGAACTGTGGGTAGATATTTCCAGCCAATGACGTCTATACTAACACCAGCGGATAGAAATCAAAACAAAACAAAAGTAGATTTTAAAAAGCATAGCGGTCGCTAATTGGTTAATCGAATGATTGACGTTATCTAGTCAAATGCCCCCTGCTTGATTCCTAACGTCATAGAACGTAAGTTCCCACTATAACTTGTTAGATCTACATGAGTGTAGGCCATCGAAAGAATAAAAAACGAAACGAAATATAGATCTATATTTTAATTAGATTGGTATTCAGATTGCTAATTGTGTGTTTCACTGTCAGCAGTTGAGAACGGAACTAAAACTAGGTAATAAAGTGACGCCTTCATCATAATTTTAGGAAACAAATTTTAATCGTATGGATTGTTGCCCTTACTAATGGAAATCACACATCAGATCAACCCAATTATGCACATTTTATGATAAAAATTAAAGAGGTTTAGCCGCTTTAAAGTTTTTACTTCCGTCGTTTAAAAAGAATTTTAATAAGTGGATGATTACTGAAAGTTATTAATACACCAGCCTCCTCATACTAACAGCTTAGGAGGGATGATTGCTGTGGTGGTCTTAATCCTATCAACATCCTAGCAACGTAAATATAATTGGTATGCAAAACTCGTATGCACAAGAATTTAAGTTATCTGAAACCACACCAACATATTTTTATATTTTGTTTTGACAATCATCGCATATGGCAAATCTTTTTGTATATTCACGTATTAAATTTGAAAATGCTTTAGTAGTTTTTAGATCATTATCTCTCGAGTAGGTATAAAGCGAAAGTAGCACGTTTTAGAGAAAAAATAAACCATTAGTTACAAAGTACGCAGGTCGTGGTTATCTACATCCTTGTTGAAATGCATATACACATACCTTTATAGCATATATTCGACATCATGCTTCCCGGTAATTAATGGAGATATTAAAGTGTTTTTTTTTTCTCTAAATTAAACGAGATTAGATTACAAGTAAATGATAGCACATAAACTTAAAATTTGAATTCGGAAAATGATTAATTGAAGGACGACGTTTATCACGATGTTGTGCGAGGAGATACGAAGTTATCTTGAAGTAAAGTGTAAGTGGGACCCGACTTTGTACCGGGAAGGAATAGATAAATATTTTATTTCAATTTAAAAGGAATGTGCCGTCAAACAATCCTTGCTGTAGTTTTTTTGTTCTGTAAAACATTAATTAAACAATTCCGGGAAGACATCACAATAACATTCACAAAGATGTTTCTAGTTCTGAGGCCTTGTAAACGGTATATACATGTACATGTACATGTAAACCTAGTTATGGGTACAATACGTGTATTTCATTTGTTGTAATTTATTCGAGGTTTCTTGTGCATCTAATGTGAACTTAGTTCTATTTTGAGTACTATACATGTATTTCATCTGTTATAATTTATTCAAGGTTTCTGGTGCATCAAAGTAAAAATCCAAAGAATGTATATGGCGCACACCATAGTCCAAATGTCTTTTCGTGCAATCAAATATATCAACCAGCATGCTAGACATAACAGCAGAAAATAGAATAAATGTCGTTGTATTATTTTCATAAACTTGACATGGAAAGTATAATCAAAATTAAAAGTGGAGTCAAAACATCACGATGTGACACACGAGCTGTTTGTCTATTTGTAGGTACTATGGCCTGGTTGTTTATAATATATTCGATGCATGTTTACCAATTGGACGATCCTACACCTCGTGACAATGACTGGCACATGACAACCAATCAATCAATGAAATATACAATCATAACTTAACATCGAATATTATAAAACTTTGATTTTAATTTTACACGAAATCCCAATATATTTCAATAGATAGATAGATAGAAATGGGGTTTAACGTCCACTCAACACAAACTAGGTCATTTCGGGACTAACATATGGTTTCAATTTTATTTCAACAGATCTAGTCCCGAGTTAAGCAAGCATTCTCAGGCTTAAGTTAAGAATTTACTAAAAATTGTTCGCCTTTGATAAAACATTTGTTGTTTTAATGTATCAAATACATCAATAAGAAACTATGTGCAAAGTTTTGTGTTTCTGGATCAAAGATATTTCTCATAAATAGTGATTGGAAGTTAAGTAATAATTCTTAATTTGAGCCTATATATCGACCCCTGTCCTCCAAGAAATTACACACTTTAATTACAACGACTGGAATAACAAAGTAATGGCGCCGAGTAATTGTATCAATTACATTCATAAAATAGAAGTCATTGTAATCCAATCCCAAAAATAAGAAATCAACTGTAATCTGGTTATAAAATTATAGAAATTAAATCATTTGGAATTAAACCTTAGTTACCTTTTTTTTTATTTTTATCGTAAATTGTATTTGTAATTGTATATTGATCATAAAAATACGTAAGTAATTGTATTGGGATCGGGATCTTATGCATACAAATGTGATATGAGTTTATTGTAATCTATTCGAAAAGGATTGCAATTTAATCGTAAAATATAGATATTGATTTTGAGTGAATGGTAAAATATAGAAATTAATTTTGAGTAAATGGTAAAATATAGAATTAATTTTGATTCAAAAGTCATATACTCGATAACATTGAAAAATTAATCAACCGACATACTAAACTTGTGCTGTCTGTGTGCATTTAGCTCCGCTAGACAAAAGACATTACGTAAACTGACCGAAATCGTCCATTTTAGAAAATCTTATATATACTTCCAGAATAGTGAGAAGTGAGAAATGTTAATTTCTGTTTCCATTTTATAAAATCAAAAATGTTGATTTAGACCTTGTGTATTTGAGGGTTTTGAAACGGGGTTGAATCGCTTTACAGAAGAGTACGGCTAATTTTTGGATATGGTGGCCACTCAGGACAGAGATCCATTCCCAACGTGGGAAGTTCTGTGAGCAGCTTAAAAGAAGGCTCGGTGGTCTGATACCACAACTGACAGGTAAGTCGTGTTTTAGATATGAATAGTCAACAAAATGGGGTGTAATATTTGACGATGCATCAATCATAAAACAGGTCTTTCATAGGGAGGAACCTGTTCTAACGTAGCAACAGTTGTATATGGCCCAACGTGGTTGCTTTTCTTGTTGTAAATGTTCCAACATGTCACAATAAAAACGTCATCTCATCCATTATAGTCAACCAATCAACATTCTTTGTCCATCACCATGTTTGTTTACAATTATAGAACTCATCGTTGTCATGTGGAATTCATTTTTATTTTTTAAAATGATAAACGAACGTTTCCTGGAAGCATTTATGTGAACATTAAACGCCACTTCTTTAAGAGCCGTCTTTAACTACAAGCAGTAAATTAAATGAGGGTTAATATCTTATTGTTCTGCGCCAACCGCGGTAATAAAGTGGGTCTTTGAGGGAAATTTTCCTCGTCCTTCCCTTATAACGAATTCCACATGTTATGGATTCTTTTACATGTACGTGAACTTATACATACGAGACCTCTTCCATTAGCCCCATCCGGAAGACTAGACACTGTTCATTGGCAAACCCTTCGTCATGCACTAGTGGCATGCGGAAAACACTTTGAAAAAAAACCCAAGAGGAACTTCAATAACTAATGGCGACAGATTTCTGAATAATATATGAGATCTCTAAAAAGTTAGATTTTATGGACCAAATCGTGAGAGCGAAATAAGTCTTTTTTTAAAATGTCATATTTGCACAAATAAATAACATGTACATCAGAAATATTATACCTATGGAAAATATGGAATGGACGTGGGTTCTCTTTTTTCGTGTCATTGCTCACCGCCTAAGTTTGTTATACATTTTGGTTTTAAAGGTATAATAAACGAAACAGGTAGTGGAGTTTTTTTTCAGTGATGGGCTCATCTCTCGGGTGACGACAGATCAAGTTACAGGTAGAACCTATGACACTTGGAAATCCCGATGTAAGCAGTTCGTGTTAAATACAATACATCACGCGCACAATCGGTATTGTTACTCGTATCAAACATGCGCCATAATAACATATTTAACAGTAACATATTATATAAATGGCACGTTATCTAATTATACACATTCTTAAATTTCTTTTTTGTTGAATAAAATTTAGGGCGAGTGACTCACTGTTTGATAAACCATGCGATGCTGAATCATGTCATATAGTTTCGTGAAAAAAAACGAATAGATTCGTTCTTAGGACGATGGGAGATATGCTAGCTAAGTAGGTAAGGGTAAGACGATGGTTCGCTGGCCAGGAAGTCGGATGTTCGATCGCTGCATTAGCCTAGAAATTACAGCGGGATTTTCCCGGCGTGGTTTCTCCTTGTCTGTGGCGCAGGAGTGAGGACCTGGCAAAAACAGCTGTCTAGTCGTCCGAATGGGACGAAAAACCGAGATCCCATGTATACATTGGTGTGCAGTGCACGTAATAGATCTCTTGACAGTTGGAATTCAGCGAACAACAGGCTAACACAAACCTCCTCATGGATCTAGAACACTACATGGTGTAGACTCGTCCATAATACATTATCCCAGTTCGTTCGTTCGTTTCTTGGGTTTAGCGTCCCTATTTCATTTCTCTTTCTTTTGATATATGTGTGAACTCTATGTAAGGTATATATAGATAAGACACTTACCACACAATAGAATGTAATGTTATATTCCACTGTATCTGTTACTATATTTACATGTACAGTATCATTTTCAGGTGAAAAACAACATTCAGGGTAACTTGACTCCCCTTTCTTTATCAAAACGTCAACCCCCAATCACCTAAAAATAGAAAATACAACGTACATTATTATGACATGAGAAAATGCCCGGTGTGCAATACTATGAAGGTGAACGTTTCCGTTTCAGTTTACGCTTGATCGTATTCACGACCGGAATAAGCTGGCATGGAGATACACTGTCTTAAAATGTCACTAAGGCCTATGAGTCAATATTGTTTTGTTTTTTTTTTTTAAATTAATTTGGGGCGGTGTAGGGGAGGGGTAATTTTAGGACCTCTCACTGCACCCTTCCAGACCCCCCACCCCTATGATACTGCCCCCATATTATCTCCAACGATAACACGGATCCACCTCGATTTTACGTCCCATCAGAAGCACTATGTAGCCACAATTGACTCGTGCGAATCGGGATATTTTATAAACCAGAATTACTGTTCAGGAACGAAAGATGAACTATGACAAGAGAAACTGGAATAAAATATCTGAGTTGTATTCGGTTCATTTTCACTAATTTTTTTAAAAAGAAAATACGAACAAAAAGACTCGAATATTTGAAATTTTCTTTCATAACAAAAGGTTATCTTTACATAGCTTTCTAAAAAGTTTAGTGTACTGCATAACTACTTTAAGAGTGTACTTTTATTTTTCTGGAAGTTTTCTTTTTCTAAAAAAGAGTAATATATCTTTATATATGTTTTTTTAAAAACTACAGTCGACATAAATCTAATCGTGGCTAAAATATTACAACGCCCAAACTGATAGACCTTTTACAAACAGGTCATAAAAATAGTCTCGCTTGACTTTTTGTATGACGTTTATAGTTTCAATCAAGCCTGATTAAACCACAAAATCTGTTTCGTTTCGTTTTTTTCAAAAGTAAATTCTAAATTTAGTTACTTTATTTATTGTGAATATTTTAAACTACAATAGTAAGTGCAGGAATACAACACTACACACAAAGAAAATCTACGAGATAAACCTGCGGACAAGACAGAAAATAGACATTGCACAAAAAATAAACAAATATCAAATCAAGTGAATAGAGAATGTTTTACATTTAAAAGTTCATATAAGTTTCAATTTTGTGGAGATACGTCCAACTTTCGTTAATCACGTGTATCATTTAATAGAAAATAAATTACAACTAAATTTGAACATATGATATTACTTATAGCATTATCTTTCAGATATATTGTATGTGTACTGTAGACTTATAAACTGTTTGTTTTACTTTTTAAGGATTTTCGAACTAGGTAGTTCCATGGACCTTATAATACATTATTATAAGGTCCATGGTAGTTCCTGGGTTCAATTCTGTCATTGGTGCAGGACACAGGCCCTGGCACCGAATAGCGTCTAGTCGTCGGGATAAGAACAAAGAGGTTCATAAAACCCTATTCAGTAGATATTAATTTGAAGTTCTGCCACCATTTGGTTTCGAATCTCCAGTTGTATGTATGTGACAAGGGGCGGGGTCGCTTGTCCAGCCTCGTGGGTTTTCTCCGGGTCGCCCGGTTTCCTGCCTCTGCTACAGACTCTACGCGCATGCGAATTACTAAAATTAAATTGAACCATATGTAAGTCCTGAAATGACCTGGTTTGTGTCGAGTGGACGTTAAACCCCATATCTCTATCTCTACAAGAGTGCAGAGAGAAAGTAAGTTAAACGATCGTCAACTCACACTCGTTTCGTTCTGATTCAGTTAACACAGTGAGAGAACAGCGGTATACGATAACGCTGGGGGACATTTTAATTTTCTCAGATAAAAATCTAACCAAAACCACTTAACAAAATATATATTAAAATCCCTTTTTATTAGGATGAAAGGTGACCCATTTCTCAGTCAACTAGTTAAAAATTGAGGTACTGTTTCATTTGAAAGTGTGATTATGCAGCGTAACTTATCGCTCAGAGAATTGTGTATGCTTAGTTCATCACTATTGATGCCCTATGTCGGTCACATGAAGGGCCTCATTTATTGTGAACCTAGTGGGTCTCGGCATGGGGCAGCATGTCTTCATTTGCAATTCGCTGATTCTCCAAGTCAACGCACACAGACCTGCATAATTGAAAGTTTTTATATCAATTTTCGATTGGTGAACAAACGGTTACCCCCCCCCCTCCTTCTAAACAAACAAGTTCTTAACGTATTTGTATATATATATATGTAAAATAGGTGTGATTAAATAGAAAAGCGTACATGAATTGAGGTATTTGATTGACCAGTAGATTTACTTTAACTATTTAGACACCAAATAATAACAAGGCATTGTTGTGCGATGGGTGTGAGCGGGGGGGGGGGGGGGGTAGTTACGTCTAGAGGGCAGCGCTTCGAGTTCTAGCTGGCCGGTCACCTGTGGCTTGCGATCGTGGTTTTGATCCCTGGTGTGAACGTATGATGCGTGGAGATTGGGTTTACTCCGGGTACCCTCCAACTAAGATAATAAAAATGAAAATATAAGACAAGTTATCTGCGATATCACCCTGAGTGGAAGCGGACGTCAAACGCTAACACCAACATCACAAAGCATTGTTAGCCTGCGATATCACTTTAGTGGAACCGGACGTACGATAAAGCTATTATTTCACATTGGTACAATGGTGTAACATTGATATAGCAATGTACCATTGATATAGCAATGTAACATTGATACAGCAGTGTACCATTGATACAGCAGTGTAACATTGATCTGGGATTGATACGAAAGGGTAGCATTAACACAGCAAGGTGTATGAATTTGTTGATGATATTTTTATAAACAGGTAACATGGCAATTTAGAAATAATTTGTCATGTCGATAATCTGCAAAAATCCCTACATTTATTACGGGAATTAAAATCACAAACTAAATCGGATTATAATAAAACAGGAAATAATTATGTATTTTGAATTGTTAAATCATATGACAAAAGCACATTTTTAAATTACATTTTAAACAATTCAGTACACAAACCGAAACAAATTTGACTGAGAAATGAAATGAAATGGGGTTTAACGTCCTATTTTTCTCTACCGATTGGCCTGATGAAGACGGGCATACGTCAATCAGTGTGCTATGGGGAAAATTTTGCTCGAACAGCGACGCTACGATCTACTGTAATATGGAATTCCAGTTGGGCGCAAGGCCCCACCGCCCACCGCCTGCCAAAGTGTCGGGTCATGAACTAAAAACAAACCCGTGAAATTAACTAAATAGATTAGGCATGTACGTATTAAAACTAACATTATACAACAAAAAAAAATGAAACATGAAATGGGGCGGGATCTTCTACTTCTCTGCTCTGGCCATAAATGGAATGAAATGGAGTTTAACGACCTACTCTTGGAAGACGGACTCTGGCCATAAAGTGAGAGAGAGGGAGAGAAATGGGGTTTAACGTCCACTCGACACAAACAAGGTCATTTCGGGACTAACATATGGTTTAATTTTATTTCTATAATTCGCTTGCGCGTAGGGTCTTTAGCAGTGGGGGGGAAACCGGACTGCCCGGTGGAAACCCACGAGGTTGAGAAGGCGCTCACACCGGGGATCGACACCAAGCCAGAGGTGACCGGCCAGCTAGAGGTCGAAGCGCGACACTCTAGACCACTAGGTCAGCCCCCCCCCCCCCCTGGCCATAATGTATACATGTAAACTAATGTTAATGTGAATAGACCACCGGAAAGTTACCACCCTATAATATATACACTAACTTGAATATTCATAAATAAAATAGAATATTTCATTCGAATGATCTTCCCCACCCTTCTTTGAATGTATTTAAATTCCACAAAGTCTATGTAGCGTGAATTAAAGATTTCCATAAAACATTTGCTTTTATTTGAGGTGAATTCGCCTACACAGGGTCAAAAGTCAACTGATTTGTTTAAAAGCTTTACACAAAACCACATCGAGTCATTTCGACCTGATAACATATTCATTGAGTTATAAAAATTGAACATTAAGATCTATATCTATATGCTTATAGGCACAGACATGAATATTACAGCTAATAACGCGGATGAAAACTTTGGCTTTCTAAAATACATGGAATCAGACCGGTATAGAACCTGCCTGTACCATAGAATAATGAAATGGGATTTAACGTCTTACTATTCTGTTCCAACCGGGAAGCCAGGATGGCTAATTGGTAAGACGCTGGGTCGCAGATTGTCGATCGAGAAAGTTTATCCGGCGGGGTTTAGTTTACCCTTGTGAGTGGTGCAGGACAGAGCCTGACAATGGCAGCGACTGTCTAGACATTCGGATGGTACGAAACACCGAGGGCCCTTGTACACATTGGAGTGCACGTAAAAGATCCATTGGCGTTTGGAATTTGACATGAGAGTGGGCCGTAGTCCCTGCTGTCAACACAAGATTTTCCTCAGAGTACACTGTACGTTCCGTTCCGACCGGTTTATAGTCTATTCTTATTTATATTCCTAACTGTCTTCAAAGCGCTTTAGTATACACCGGACATGGTCTTTCGTCCCATCTGACGTTCTGGCAATGGATAAACCAACGGAACGTTCTCGGCCAGCACCGCAGCGAAACTCGTAACGTCGTGGGCATTGAGTCCAAGGAATACCCACAGAGACACCGCTGTTCACCAATTGAACAAACAAATACAATGATCAAGTCCAAAAATAACAAATTAAATAATTGTATGCCGGCTTCCAATTTGGAATCAGCCAGTCACCGGTAGACCACGACCGAATGGTATCACCTGTAAGTATGCCGTGCCTCGTTCCCAACACAGAAATATCGCCATCAGAGGAAAGATGATGAATGTGTGATGTTCGTCGTTGCTACATTACTTATTGCGTCATGTTAACACGTTCGCGGTATCATTGAGTCAAATGGTGAGGTTTCGATTCCCCAGTTGTGCGTGACAAGGCGTGGGTCGCCTGTCCTACCTCGTGGATTTTTCGCCGTGTCCCCCGGTTTTCTCCTACGGATAAATACCCCAATGCGCAAACAAATTATTGAAATAAAATTGGACCATACATTAGTCCCGAAATAACCTAGTATGTCTCTAGTGGACGTTAAACTCTCTCTCTCTCTCTCTCTCCATCGCTCTCTCACCCCCCCCCCTCGTCTCCGTCTGCCTCGTTGCGTCCTTTATCAGCAGAGGCGTCAGTCACCGATAAATCGCAATCGACCAACACTTCCTTTAAATGTAAAGTAAGAAACGTAAATTTATGAAAGCTGTAGACAATATTCACTTATCTAGACGTCAACAACAATATGGCTAAATACTTTTATCAATAATATCAGTTGATCTTAAATAACTGTCGAGAAAACCTCCAGGGGTGCGATTTAGACAAATAGATTAAAGAAAAACATCGAAATGAAGAGGCGAGATAACCCTTAAGGCTATTGAATTCAACATAAGCTTAAAATTAGGACGACGAGAAATTAACGAAGAAATAGGTTAAAACAAAAGCCGATCCCGCGCCTTCTCGCTCTTAACACTTATATCGCTGCCTTCATTAAGCCTTTGTTGGCTTTCCAGACTCTAATTGACAATTGTGCATTAGGACTATTTGTTTTACGTTGGGTTTAAAGGATTTGTGCGCATTAATTTGATTAAGAAAGCGGACACATTCAGACAACGAGACAGGTGGTAATATTGGCGGTATTTAAAACTTTATATTCCGACATTCTTCAATAGCGACATACCCTAGATAGAAGTGGGCGTTAAGCCTTATGCCTAAGAAGCGTGTGAATAACATTGGATCTATTAAAGTTTTAAATTGAATATGACATCAAGTTAAATCAGACGGGATTACGTCACTTCCGTGTTCAGATTTCTTACTCATGTCCAACTTACGCAGCGTATTACATAATCGTAAGAGTGAAATAATTTTATTTTAAAACCGTTTCCACATTGAAATGATATGTAAAACATATATCAAAGAAATAAAGAGAGGGGGAGAAGTGCGGTTTAACGTCCGCTGGACACAAACTATGTCCTTCGGGACTAACATATAGTTAAGTTTTATTTCAATAATTCGCTTGCGCGCAAGGGTCTTTAGCTGTGGGGGGAAACAAAAGGACGGGCGACAATACTCCTTGTCACATACAAGGCAGACTTTATGATACAGTGCGCATGTGATAACCATTCGGCCATAACCCCCATCAAAGAAATAAACCCAATTATTAATATATGTAACTAAATGATATTGAGAACAAATATCAAAGAAATAAACCGAATTATTAATACATGTAACTAATTGTAACTGATGATATGCTCTTTATGTATGTCCTGGGATACTAACCAAACACGCCCACCTGTTACACAGAGAATGAAAGTATTTTGATCAATGGATTGAACACCCGTAAGTGTTAAACTTCGTGTTAACTCGTACGTCACCGTTGTAATGGCGTAAGAGAATTAATCGTTCGACCATTTGTAGATTATAAACTGGATAGTCTGCTGTGAGTCAGACTCGCTCCTACGCCATTACATTTTCTGACTTGTACAGAGGTGACGTAAGTACACGACGGATGTCGTCTGGAGCAGGTTATCTGGAAAAGCATCTAACATAAAATTGAACCATATGTTAGTCACGAAATGACCTAGTTTGTGGACGTTAAACCCAATTTCTCTCTCTCTCTTTCACTGTCTTTCGTGACTTGCATATGGTTCAATTTTATTTCAATATTTCTCTTGTGCGTAGGGTCTTTAGTATAGTGAAAGGAAACCGGAGGACTCGGAGAAAACCCACGATGTCATGAGAAAAGGATGATAACCAATCGATTGTTTACATGTCATTTAAGTGGAGAGCTACGTTCAAAATATTGTAAACAATATGGCTCAGAGCATAACCCAATACATATTCAACAAATAAAAAATATTTTAATTCAGATTAGTATCTTAAAAAGCGTAGTGATTCCAATTTGCATTTCTAACTATGAACAATTTCTATGAGATAATTCAGAACGAGGCCTTAAAGCAGAATCACCATTCAAATATTAGAAAGGCTAACATCGGGTATCATGGCAAATTAAAAATAAAACTCGTTAAGGACCTCTTATCTAACTTGAAGAGTGACATTTTATGTTGATGAATGCTTACGGAAATCGGCGGAAAAAATATCTGTAATAAATAAACAATCTTAGCGATATGTCCGCAAGGCTTGTCATATTATTCGCCATTATCGCTTTGCAGATAATACAATGTATGTGCTTTCAAGAAGTTAACAAAAATATCGTCTTACGCCCCGTTTCGTTTGGTTTAAAGAATTGTCTTATTTCAGGTTTGCAACTAAGATTACAGCAGAAACTATATCTCGAATACTACGACAGCATATAATCATCAATAATTGCTGATTTGGCCTTTATTTGTACATTTATAAATTGAAACAATGGCGCAAATGAAGAAGATGATGCGTAATGCAGTGTGATGTGGGAGGGGGCATAGTATACATCCAATTCCAACTATAAAGGCTTCTTTTACGTACACGCCATCCCAAAACCGTTCTTTGTGAGATTTCACAGACCTGGGTTAGGTGTAACCTACAATATCGTCCACAACCACGCGTCTTAACCCTATACATCCTGTGACCTTGACGAAATCTGCGGGTGGCCTTAATATTAAGACCTGACCCCCAGACCTGTGAACTCTGCAACTTTTTTAAATATAACAAATATCTTTGTAAACAACGGCTTGAACGGAAGCTATCAATTAAGTTGGAAGACACAACAGGCAAAAAAGAATTCATTACATGATTATGACCTTAGAGTATTGTAATTATACATTTTGACAGCAGTGACAAAATCAACACAAACAAGAATTTTATTAGCGTACATCTGTTGCAAACAGCTCCCAGAATATGGCAGCACTGAGCAATCAAGCTCGCCTATGATTCGTCTGAATATCTCTGTTATACGTAATCTATATTTTAAAGCAGGTTCTTTTGACAAAACGTGTATGCGAAACAGAATGAATAATCATACTAATTGTTGAATTTTCGTATTAATCTAGAAAATCTAACCTTTTAAAATCAGGCCCGAAGTTCACAAAGCATTCTCAGACTTAAGAATTTACTCAACTTTCAATCACTGTTTATGAGAAATATCTCCGATCCAGAAACACAAAACTTTGCACATTGATGTATTTGATACATTAAACCATAAAAGATTATAAGTGAGGCGGACGATTTTGAGTATATTCTTAAAGTCTGAGAATGTTTTGTGACCTGAGGTCCTGGTATTCTTGAATAATGCCCTGTAAACAAACGTTATTCAGGTAGCAAATCAATTTAAAAATGAAAATTTTTCAAACCTGGAGAAATAAGATAGTAAGTTAAATTCAATAAGTTTGTAAAGATGATCATAATATAGGATGTTTTAACTTCATATAAAAACTCGACACATTCTTTAATAAATCTTTAACTATATTGTTACTTTAAACCATGTTGTGGAGACAGGAAGACACTCTAGTAAATGTGTAAAGTGGTGTTGCAATACCAGTCTACGACTCGACAGAAATCACGTCACTGGTTATCACACCCATAGCAACGGGGGGTCATTACATTTTACCAATGCTAACTCACTCGATTAAGTTCTTCACAAATACAATAAAATGTGTGAAAGCGACTAATATTGCATCAAGAAAGATTCGGTAAAAAACATATCACTAACTATCACCCCTATAGTAACGAGACCCATAACATTTTACTCGTGGCTAACCACTCCATTAAGTTCTTCACAAATATAAGAAAATATGTGGAAGCGAAGGTTCGATTCTACCCTAATCTTACATCAAGAACGATTCGCTAGAAAACATGTCACTGACAATTACACCTGTAAAACGAGACCCATTACATTTTACTCATGGCTACCCACTCCATTAAGTTCTTCACAAATATAAGAAAATATGTGGAAGCGAAGGTTCGATTCTACCCTAATCTTACATCAAGAACGATTCGCTAGAAAACATGTCACTGACAATTACACCTGTAAAACGAGACCCATTACATTTTACTCATGGCTACCCACTCCATTAAGTTCTTCACAAATATAATAAAATATGTGGAAGCGAAGGTTCGATTCTACCCTAATCTTACATCAAGAACGATTCGCTAGAAAACATGTCACTGACAATTACACCTGTAAAACGAGACCCATTACATTTTACTCATGGCTACCCACTCCATTAAGTTCTTCACAAATATAATAAAATATGTGGAAGCGAAGATTCAATTCTACCCTAATCTTACATCAAGAACGATTCGCTAGAAAACATGTCACTGACAATTACACCTGTAAAAACGAGACCTCTTAAATTTCACCCATGACTAGTCACTCTATTAAATTCCCCAGGAATATCGCTATAACATAGCGTTATCATTTATAAATTAAAAACAACTTTATTTTGTTACAGTGGAAACTATATGGATGCATTAAGAACCACCACCCATAAGAAGCTACAAATGTATTGTGCGATGTAAACAAACAAGGATCATTAAATTTCATCAATGGCTGACCACCCACTATATGTTCATCAGCAGGGCTTCGGTCCACCACTGTTTGAGGTCATCATGCACCAATGCCTTAATTAGCTATTTGTTGTGCTATTTTAAAATCATTCATACCATGGTTTTAATCCCCGACAACATTAAATAAGATACCTCGAGGCTGGTGGTGACACCAAACAAGATTTCGTGAAGGAATATTAAAGTGTAAATTCTAAAGTTTCATAGTCTGTGACCAATAAATATTACCATACCCGATACTTGACAAAAATGTTACCTGTTTACGGAGATTGAAAATGAGGTGGACTAGGTAACTGTGAACACAGGATTTTGTTTGAAATCAAATGAATTGAAAAGAGGTTTAACGCTCTACGGTTCCACTCCAGTTTGGTTAATGAAGACGGGCATATGTCATACAGAGTGCTGTTACGGAGATTTTACCCTGGCAGCGAAACTACGACCTATATCGAATTCCAACTGCCATGGGATCTGTTACACGCACACCTTTTTGTACACGGTACCTCAGTTTTCCGTCCCATGCGAATGAATAAACAGCTGTCCTCGCAAAGTCCTTTGTTCTACACCACTAACTAAGGAGGGGGGGGGGCGACCATGTCGGAAAATACCGATGCCCCCCCCCCCCCCAATGCAATGCATGCATCAAACACCCGCCCTGCAAACTAGCGAGCCATCATCTTCCACATTTACATTTAAATTAACCACCGTGGCCCCAGGATTTTATTTTCTAAGAAGTAAACTGTTATCAAGTTTTTAATTATGGACGATAAAGGTAATTGTGAACTACTAGAGTTACCTAAGTTACATAGGATTAATTTACGATAAACACTCTTAAAGTATACTTAATACGGATATAAACGTGATACTGAACCCCCTAAAAAAACTGTTTAAATGTTAATTACCTTTAAGAATATTGCATCTAAACTTCCTTTTACTTATTACATATCATTGTTGGAACCCTAAAAAGAGCGACTTTTTCCCACTCCTACACACGCGAGTGAGAGAGAGAAATGGGGTTTAACGTCCATTCGACACAATCTAGGCCATTTCGGGACTAAAATATGTTTTTTTTTTAAAATTATATTTCAATAATTCTCTTGCGCGTAGGGGACTTTAGCAGTGGGAGGAAACCGGAGTGTTCGGAGGAAACCCATGGGGTTGAGAAGGCCCACTCCTACACACACACACATGTATCACAAATGTAAAAGTCAAGTTAAACACAATTAATGCCCGTCACATATCAATAGGTAAATAGGGCTTTAAATCGTCGACCCGTCCCTCATTCATATTCCCCAAGTACAGCCAGTGTATCTTAACAAAACAGAATCCATATGAATAGGTACATAAGGGCTTATAATCATCGACCCATCATCGGTCATTCATATTTCCTCCAAGTACAGTTAGTGTAGTTTAACAAAACACAATTCATACATAAAACTTCTGAACAATATCAACTTCACTGTCTGTTATCATTGACAGATCCTAAAATGTGCTTCATGGTCCATGTTGGATCTCGTTGTAATGGCATCTCTATATACTATATTCCCCTACCCGATTCCCAATTTCTTTATGGTTTTCACAATTCAAGAAAAATAACATCCTTGTATAAATTATGAGCATTTTTTCTAAAACACCGACCAACCAGGTGGCCATTACTGGTATTCTAATGTCCAGAAAAACAAAAGTTCACGGTTGTGTCAAGCTTAACATTTTTTGGCAGGGGGATTTACAAGGTGCTACCCAATACTACAATATACCACCACATGCTTCATCAGTACCATCAAAAACAGACAAAATACTTCAATTATTTTAATAACGATGAGTTAATTCTCCAGAAAGTTGTAAAAAAGGGTCATGTCCCTATTGTTCAGTTCTTTGGGGATGTTTTGGAAAACATCCGTTATTATCTTAGCTCCGGTAGCGGTTAGCTGACAAATGCATCAGTTTTTGTGATCAACATGTACAAGCTGTTGACATTGCACAACAACAAAGGAGAGGACCCCATTAGAGGTGTTATCCAAAAACCCGGTTGCCCGCAGGCTGAATCAATCGTAAAGTGGGTTTCATTGAATCACTGGTTGCCCTTTTACAACCTTCAAATAAAGTTTCGAATATTTCACAACTGATAGAAATATCGAAATAAAAAGTATACCAGACGAAATTTTATCAAATATACTTACAGGGAGGTTAAAGGTTAATCCGGTAAACTAGTCCAATAATCCAAAGTTTTCACAAAATATTCCCAGGTCGAAACGTCAAGGCGTGAGTGTGTTGTGATAGAGCTGGCGATCCAAGCCGCTGTGTATGAGCGAGTGGTCTGGTGAGCCGAGTTTGTAGTTAGTCGAGCGTAACTTGAACACGCCTTGAATGTCAGTCAAGTCCCATCCCCAACACACACTAAACCAAGACAATAGATATCATATATTTAGTAACAAGTCCCCGTCGACAGGTAGCGACTACAATGCTCGATATTAATATCGTAAGTAAAGGTAAGTAGTAGTAGTAGTCGGGGTTATCTAGACGGTTTTATGAATGATTACCAGTCTTGTTTTTTCTATGTTCTATGAATGAAATGAATTGTTGTTAAAGGGTATGTTCAGACGATTTTGGAGTTATAAAGTAACTTATATCATAACAGTTAATACATATTCATTATATACCTGGATTGAACAGTACAATAACATCTATATAGTATATTAATATGTATATCAATATATATATACTCATACTAAATAAACATAGCTATAAATAATATATACTATATCTGTATATATTAGGCAATGTAGGATAAATACATAGAAAAACACAGACATGACAGACAATAACTAGAAGTGGGTTTTACGCCCTACTTTTCCGAAACAGATGGGTTCATGAGGTAAAAAAGGCATACCCAATGCAGTATGCCGTGAGGAATTTTTTCCCAGATACTGACAATACACATGCACTTGAAGGGATTGAAATAAAACTTCTACTACTGCTTGACTACTTGATAGTAAGAAGTTTTATTTCAATCCCTTCACGTGCCTGTGTGACACTACGGCCTACTCTTATTTCGAATTACAACTATCAAGGGTTTTTTTTTCACGTGCACGTCAATGTGTACACGAGTCCCTAGTTTTTCATTTTTGTCTCATCCGAACTATTATACGCTATTCCTGGCCAGACCCCCATCCATGCACAACTGGAATGCGCACTGTATTCCCATCTACATTTACCAGGTCGGTGCAGAATAAAAGGACGTTAAACCCTATTTCATTTATTATATATCATAAAACCATATTATAGTAGCTTTTCTCCCAGAAGAGGCTAAATCAATAAGGACGTCTATTTCATTTATTATATATCATAAAGTCGGTTTTCTCCCGGAAGAGCCAAAATCAAAAAGCAAAAAAAAAAAAAAAAAAAAAAAATAAAAAAAAAAAAAACACAAAACGTACAGTTTGTTCAAAACACTCTACCCACTCAGTTTCTTGGTTTAACAAGCTGAAACAAAATCTCAACTTATTCCCAAATGTGGAATTGAACTAGAGTTAATATATTTTCCAAAGTTATAACCCATTTTATATATATTACCATAAAACCGCATAATAAGGCTTTTCTCCGAGAAGAGGCAAAAACAAAAACAAAGCGCACAGTTTGTTCCAGACACTCAACCCACGCAGTTTCTTTGTTTAAAAACTTATTAACTTATTCCCGAGTGTGGAATTCAATTAAAGTTTATATATGTTTTAAAGGACCGTTAACTGAATCGTGACTTTAAATTGATGCTGGGGCCTTGAATAAAACATTATTTAAGATGTGCTTCAATTGTTTTATAGTTTTTGTTTACACGTCCTGATGAACGACAACCTAACAATGTAAAATATGTACAGAGATAAATATATAGCGCGATATCGTATCGTAGGCCCGCATACTTCACCAAAAAGCTTCTGTTTCTTAGGGCGCCATGCTAAGCGAGTAAGAAGCTGACTCGCTAGCTTGTAGATCGTGGGTTCGATCCCGGTGTTGACCGAGAAAGTTCATCGTGATTTTGAGGTGTGGTGTCTCATTGTCAGTGGTGCAGGACGGATAGTCGGACACGGGCAGCTGTCTAGTCTGTCCGATGGGACGAAAAACCGAGGTCCAATGTACACATTGAAATAAAAGGTCCCTTGACAGTTAGAATTCGCTAAAAGAGTAGGCCGTATCGCCGCTATCCGGGCAAAATGTTCCCTTTAGCAAACGGTATGGCGTATACCCGTCTTCATTAGCCCGGTCGGAGCAGAACAGTGGGACTTTTAACCCTATTTCGTTTGATTTCATTTTCTGACAGTGAGATTGGATGGTCGAGTGGTTTAAAATATAAAGAATGTCGTTGCGTTAAGTGACGTTGTTTCGATCATACACTTGCAAGTGACCAGGATTACTGTCGCATGCCTAACCATACTATAGTATTCCAGAAATGACCTAGTTTGTGTTAAGTGGACATTGAACTCCATCTATCCCACTCTCTTTATAGAAAAGACATTTGAGCTTTTACTCCACAGTTTGGTATTAAACCACCCTTTCCAAATGTCATGGTAAATAATGGAACTGTTCCTTTAAACACGGTTTTTGGTTCAACAGTCGACCATTTAATTGTTTACAATCAGATTGACCCCTAATCAACCCACCCGAAAACTGTATTTTAATCGAAAGCAAAGAGCTTCAGCTCCTTTAAAATCTAGACAGACATTAAATGAATACATTATCATTAATAAATAATGTGAAAAAACATGGCCGCTCTGCTTAAATAGACAAGAACATTACATACCTGTCACATTAATAGCTCCGAGGTTAAGCATACGAAAGCTTAAAACTCAAAAAGTTTAAGAGAAATGAAATGAAATGTCGTTTAATGTTTTAATTGTTTGCAGCCACTGGAGTCATGAAAATGAAATGAAATGGAGTTTAACGTCCTACTGCTCTGCTTCGAACTGGGCTAATGAAGACGGGCATACGCTATACAGTGGGCTATGAGTGAAATTTTGACCCACACAGCGGCACTACGACCTACTCTTGTTTCGAATTCTCACTGCCAAGGCGATGTGTACCACACTGTACCTCGGCGATGTGTATCTCGTGTTTTGTCCCATCTGAACGAAAAGACATTGTCCCCCGCCAGGTACCCCGCAGTGGACCACTGACAAGGGTGAACCCCACCGGAGAATCGCAATGAACTTCCTTTGACAACACCGGGATCGAACACGGGAACTCCATGGCGCACGAGGACCGATGTATCGGGGAGTATGGCGCTACCCACTAGTTCGATTCCACGAAAGCTCCACGAAAGTTTCCAGTGTGATTTGCTCTTGCCGGTGTTCCGGAACAAAGCGCGAGTCGAGGTTTCGTGCACGCCAAAGATCCCCTGGCAATTTGAAATCGAAATATGAGAAAAACCCTACAGCAACATGTCGGGGCAACATTTGCCTCACACCACACTTTATGGCGGATCTCTGCCTCTATTGAACCGGGTGGTACAGGAAAGTACGACTTAAACCCCATGTCAGTCATTCTGTATGACGTGATCTAAAGGGCGAAGGGTTAATGGTGTGCTTCACATTCTGTCAAAATAGGTATGACCCGCCCCCCCCCACCCCAAATACCTGTCTAATGTAAAATACGTGATACAGGAACCTGATACGTTAAACCCCATCTGAAGAGGGTGGGGCCTAGAAGACAATGGGTTAATGGTGTGCTTTACATTCTCTCAAAATGGCTATGACAACCCCCCCCCCCCCATACCTGTCTTATACCAAAATGATTAAAGGACGTTCTATAAAATTCCCTTCCCGCCATCACGTCATTAAGGAAATCTCGAAACTATGATCTGAAAGTCTATCGCAATATCATCAAGACATGAAACAAAGTTCGTAAAAACTGAACCCATCCATCAAAAAATAAAATCCCGCTGATTTGTATCTCGCTAGCTGATCCCTCTTTTCGGGTAAAAACAGTTAGAAGTCTACGACCTAACGGTTTGTACAGACAAGTCGAGTACAACAATAGGGGGTTGATTACACAGGTGTGTTTAGGGGTATTATTTTTACCTTAATGACGTGTTCACCTGTACAGGTAGTCGACACAATCAATGATATCAAATAGCCTTTAATAACAATCTCAAATAACAATATTAATACCTTGATTTTGCATGGGAATACCCAAGTAAAGTTTATACAAACATGAAAATGAAAAATATACAATGCATATGTTAATGAATGAGAAGATAATGGTATAAAGAAAGGAACCCTGTATGGATTAATGAAGGATAATAAATCCTGAATGAATAATGGCTGATATATATGTAAATATATTAACGGGCTCGGGGTGAAAGCAGGACTGTAAATCGATAGTTTTTATTATAAAAAATGAAATGGAAATTTAAATACTGATAGTATCATGACTGTGTGTTAATAAATGAAAAAGAAAAGGAGTAAATATATGTTTTAAAAATAAATTGATTACAACTAAATGATTGACATAATGAATATTATTACAAATGTATATCTTCACCCTTTAAGATAATAAAACATGAGCGTGAAATGATAAAACTGGTCGGAGGATGAAGACGATATATTTTGGTTTTCCATCTGGTTCTATTTATTTGGTTGAATTATAATACTATTTACAAGTATAATTCTCCAAGACTTCATTAAACACTTGATCCGCGATTGGAGTTCCGTACACAGGACCTCAAAGTTGTGCGAAGGGCGTTATTAGTAAACCACATGGTGATAGTAAGGGTGGTAATCTAAATCTTACATAATGTTTCTATAACATTTTTAAGTTAGAATTTCGAATCCCGGCATGGATCCGGGATAATCCATAATCTTCCTGGTGGGACAAAAAACCGAGGATCATGGCTGTTGTAAATCGATGTAGGGTAAGCGGAAAGGTCGTTGCATTAGCAAAAACACTTCCTGCACGTGCACACCTAATCATAGAAATAAATTTTATGAAAGGTGATTAACTCTTGCATGTTATTTGAAAGGTTTATGAATCATTAAATTTACGCCTTGTTAAAAAAACGAAACGAACTATGAAGAATTTTTCAACTTATAAAAAAACATTTCTATATTTAGATATTATTACCAACAGAAATTTGAACTGATAATTACACATAGATATAGAAATATATCCTGTTAAAGGTGCACGAGTTGTCTTTGCTCTAATTCCCTCTTTTAAAAGGAAACACGCGGAACCGTTCACCACACCTTAAAATATATAAACCCCTTTTATTCATCTATTTCTATATAACATCTATCTGACATGTCTATTATTACTCATATTTAAACGCCCACTTAAATTTCTATATATCCTTTTATATTTCTATTTTTAGATGTGTGATGATTATGACAATTTAGTTGATATTAATATAATTATGTCATTCGATTCATTCATTTTATTAAAGTTCAAAACAATCCTTCGTTTTGTAGTTCTGGTAAGATTAGTCTGATTGCTCCTATTAAGTCGAGTTTTGGTTTTTCTATCAAGTTCAGTTTATTAGTTTTGTTAGATTGATTAAGATGAGTTTTGAACACTGTAAAGTTGAGTGTTGTAGTATAGAGCAGTCAATCTAGCTCAAAAAAGGACCAACGCATAACAAATTGCTCCAGAATTTCTTTTGGGATATGCATTTCGGCAAGGTCCCCCTGCACATCATACTAAACATGTTCAAAAATATTTTTGGTAAATATAGGTCAAATTGCGTAATATGTTAATGTGAAATTGAGCTTTGTAGTACTTCCCAGTTGTGGTTTTTAGTAACGCCCAGTTGCGGTGTGTAGAACTGACCCAGTTGAGGTTTGTAAAATATATTTTGCACGACTGTCCATTGAAACACTACAGAATGGACTAAAATGGAGTTTAACATTCCGAAAATCCATCATTGGATTCGAACCCAACAAAACCATATATAAATTGTATGGGATATATTAGCTGTCTCTGGTTGAATAAACTTACACACAGGTCTGAATTACCCGAATAGAATGTAACAAGTTTTTTAAGTCGATCTTGTCAGAATATATTATCGTTTCATCTTTCTGATGTTGTCATCTTTCAGTAAAAGCCATCTATGTTAGTAGATGTACGTATTACATACAAACCTATCCGAACATCAAAGAGAAATATATATCACGAACCTCGCATTTAGGTTTATATGTCGACATGTCCAACATTAAATATGACATATTTCTCAGGTATCCAACATTAATAGAGGCAAGTAGGACGTTAAACCCCATTTCATTTCATTTCAATTAAAGGAGGAGAGTTGATAACTCAATATCATACAGTCTTTGGCATTGCAAACACGAATTATTTGTCGATTTAAATCAACATTGATGTTTTGATCTTAACGGGAAAAGGATTAAGAACAGTGTAGAATATCTTGTCGTTTTGAGACTAACATGTCGTTATTGTTTTTCTATGGTCACGTGTTGACTCCCAGTGGATGTATTTTACTCAGACAGTGGTGTTTACGCACACTTTATATCGAATTATGTGCGAGCCAAAGAGTAAGCTGATGGACTTCGGTTTTACGTACCATCCAAACAACTATATACAATCTTCTCATAACAACTGGAAACCTGGCTTCACATCTACTCGAGAATTCGGTTATTTTATCGCCCGACAATGGGCCTGCATTCTTATGCTTGTTTTCACTCAATTGTGAACTTGTGCTCTCGCCTAACAGGTTCTCTTAGATTTTTTTATATTACCAGAGAGAGAAATAGAGAGAGAGGTGAGGGAGAGGTGGGTTTAACGTCCACTCGACACAAACTAGGTCATTTCGGGACTAACATATGGTTAATTTTATTTCAATAATTCGCCAGCGCGTAGTGGTCTTTAGTAGTAGGAGGAAACCTGGGAACCAGAGAAAACCCACAATGTTGGAGAGGCGACACTTCTCCTTGTCATGTAAAACCGGGGATTCGAAACCACGCCAGTTGACTCAATGATACAGCGCGCACGTGCTAACCATTCGGACATCCATCCCTCCCCTCTATATTACAAAATTTCTCTTCTAACTGAAGTAACTTGAAGTATTTTCTTTCCTAAACTTACGTGACTGATGTCTTTTTTCTCTTAATTCTTTTTCTTTTAAAATAAATATTTTGATACCGAGACGGTAGTTACATATTTTATCTACATATATAGACATATACACGGTACAAGGATCAATTTTAATCCCTATCTTTAGATTATTAGCCTATAGACCATGGTATTTGAAATTGATAATCTATATATATATATATATAATATATCTACAATGGTTTAAAGTTTGTAGTCCCGTTTGTGCTGGACGATAAACCCTGAACGCCATTTAATTTCATCTTGTATTTTAATCACGTCGCATGAAATCTTGAAGTTTTAATTTCCCCCCTCCCCCCCCCCCTCCAACCGCGAAAATAGTGAATAATACACATTTTCTGGAACAACATTACTGTGTCGATATGTGTTATTGACTTCATAATATTCACTATGTGTTTCACTGCGGATTTTAGCAATCCAAAAAATATTTCCCCGATAAAACTTTGTATTGTTGTCTTTCCGTTACTGTTATTTGATTTGAAACTCGCTATGTGTTATATATTATGCCCAGAGTATATTTCCCCGATAAACTTGGTATTGTTCTCTCTACGAAACTGCAATTTGATTTGAAACACGCTATGCATTATTCATTATGACTAAAAATATTTCCTTGATAAATAAACTTGACATTGTCCTCTATACCGTGGCTCCACAAAATGTGATCGTTTCGACAACATGTTCCATTTGCGGACAAAACAACATTTGTTTCGTACATGTGAAAGTGAATGCTTACTCCTTGTGGAATGTCAGACCGGCGGTCATCATGTGAACTACCTCACAATATATTGAGATGATTCTAAAAATGATCCGCCTTACAATATATTGAGATGGTTCCAAAACGGACCACCTTACAATACATCGAGGTGATTATACAATTGAGAATATAACATAAAAAGGTAATTGACTTTCCAAATAGTTTAACACGTGCGCATTATATCATAAGGTCTGCCTGCATGTGTCCAATTAGTGTTGCCCCCAGCCACACCGCCCCCCCCCCCCCCTGCCCAACCCCGTCTTATCCCACAGCTGAGGATCCCACGTGCAAGCGAATTATTAAAATAAAATTTAATCGTTCGTCAATCCCAAATTGTCGAGTTTATTTCGGGTAGATCTCGTTTCTCTATTGAAAATATATCATAAAAGTCTATATAAAACAGCTCTATATAGTTGACTGCACAAAAAGGTCTTAAAGATTTTGTTATAATATATTAAAGGCATTATTATGTTATATCAAATTATTGTTCTTGGTAATAAAATAAAGTATATGTGATACTTATATGTATAATGTTTACTTACGGTTATCGTTCTATATGTCCAGGACCATATATAGGTAAAGATCTGTAGATGTTTTGTCTATATATGACCATGTAGAAGTAATATATATTATATTATATTTGATTAGGTGTAGGTAAACCCGTTATATAGGCATAGAGAACTATAGGTTAAATGTCAAATCATATAAGGAATATTGATTTAGTATAAACCCATATATTTATATAGTACATATATCTCACTTGTCCGTCTAAACACTTACAGTGTTATATATTACATATAGACTAATGTATTATCATATACCATCTACCTATTGACCTAGTCATTTCATGGTTATTGCCAGGTTGCTATTAAAGACTCGTTTTACATACATTTTCATGTTTAGTTAGTAGATCGGGGCAATTGTGACATTTTGGATGACAGTTATGAAAACGAAGAGCTATTATGTGAATAAGGAGCTCAAACAATAAGGGTCCTGGAATCATCATGAGTAAGGATCTAGGTCACAGTGAGGTCCCGGAATCATTTAAATTTGGGGATGAGACTAGATCACGTACTATGGCTCCTGGAATCATTTAAATCTGGGGATGTATCTTGCTCACACACAAGGGGTCCTGGAATCAATCAAATCTGGGGATGTGTCTAGCTCACACACAAGGGGTCTTGGAATCATTTAAATTTAGGGACGAGTCTATCTCACAACCAAGGGGTCCTGAAATCATTTAAATTTAGGGATGAGTCTAGCTCACAACCAAGGGGTCCTGAAATCATTTAAATTTAGGGATGAGTCTATCTCACACACTTGGTGTCCTGGGATCATTTTTTAAATTAGGGATGAGTCTAACTCACACACTAGGGGTCCCGCAATCATTTACATTTGGGGATGGGTAAGGAGCTAGTTCACACAATAGGGGTCCTGGAGTCTAGCTCACTCACAAGGGGATTCTGGGGGTCTAACCACACAACTACCACGATCCGCGTGAATGAACCATTTTCAAAAATAAGTTAAACTTTAATTATACAAATAAGTAGCCACACATGACGTGAGTAACTGCTATCAGAAATAAATAAAAGTAGTTTTAATACCGACATAGCTATTTAACTTGTCATTAAAAATTCATATATTTTAGATAAAAATAACAATTTGATAGCTATATCTCTAACCCTAATCATTAGCCTCAGTTTGACTGTGACAGAAGCGAGGTTAATACAAAACATTATTGATTCTATATTACTTATAGAGATGTATTTTTATCTTATCGAGGGGGACAGCGGGGTAGATTTAACTTTAAGTAAAGATATTATTGATAGATTATATTTCACTTAACACGTGTACATATTGTCTTTGTATATATATGATAGAAACAGATTGGTCCTATATAAGTATAATATATGATCGACTTGGAGATATTAATGAATGATGTGTCGACAGGGTAGTGAGTTCAATTTTTTAATTGATGGTGGTATCCACTTACAGTTTATTTAAATTTCTAAATTTACATTGTGGATCATCAACTGTGGTTCCCAGTCATAAATAGTTGAGTTCAATATGTCAGTTAATGTTATGTTAGACTACAGTCTTCTACAGTTGGATCCTATATGGGTGCTAATGCAAGACTGGTTTCCAGTCATCTACAGAAGGGTCCAACATGTCGGGTTAATTTTAGACTAATCTCCAATCATTACAGTTGAGTCCCATATGACGGCTAATGCTAGAGACTATAGTTTCCGGTTGGACCCAACATGTCGGCTTGATGTTAGGCTGGTTTCCGGTCATCGTCAGTTGGGTTCTATACTCTTAGTAGTTTCGTGTCATCTTCAATTGGGTCCTATAAGACTGTTAATAGTTTCCATTCATCCACAGGTGGGTCCTATAATTTATGTCTGCTAATGCTATAGGCTGGTTTCCGGTCATCTTCCCAGTCGTTAATAGTTAGGACCTTTCTGTTGGGCTAGTTTCCAGCCATCTACAGTTGAGTCAACATATCGGTTAATGTTAGACTGGTTTCCAGACATCAACAGTTGAGTCCTACATGCTGGAGAATGTAAGACTAGTTTCTAGCCAGCTGAATATTGATTAACCAAATACTATTACCGCCCAACCCAACCCAACCCCCTTTCAACTGGCACTCGTAAGTTTACCCTAGTTTTCAATAACAACATAATCTAATGCAAGCTGTAAATATAACTCTATTATTATACAATAATTCACGATGACACACAACTCGTTTGTACTGATAGCATACATGTATATAAGTAATTTTCATATCTCTGCAGGAGAGGCTTTGTACTATCCAATATGTTATTAAATCGCTTTATTATAATAAATATAACAATAAAAAAGGACTTATATAGGTCACTTGGTGTCTGATATAAAAGGTAAATATACTGTAGATTTATTCATAGACTTAGATTGAATTTATTATCTGTTTTGTGCCGGATGTCCAGTTAATTAAAAACAACTTGACAGTAGGGTATATGAACAATTGTATTTATATTAGTATCATCTAGTGGGTTTTCTCGTCGGAAAATGGCTGTAATTGGGTCTCTTTCAGTCGACAGACGATGGATAGTCGTTTATTGTCTGTATATTAATTTGCGTAAAATATGTTTGAAACGTTTAATCCCCTGGCCACCTCCTCTTCTTATGAATAATGACTGAATCCTAGATGTGACACTATGGTGTCAGATGTGATTATCTAATCAGGAACCGCCAGAAAACGGCCCGTCACACTAGGACGACACTTATGTATCCAGGACTTTCACGCTGTGTATAATATGATCAATTTACTCTGGGTCATTGTGTTTCTATATCTATACATAAAATACAGGAAACTACAACATCATGAGTTATCAAATTTACAATCGAAGTTTAACAAGCCCAGAACTTAGACATAACAATTAAAACACTATTGTCTCTACCCCGACCTCAGACCAGAGGCTGGGAGAAGACCCTAAGGACCTTGCATGGTGTCGGTATTCCGGCCTGTACGCCAAAGCGGCTAACGGAAACCCGCTTGTTTTCTCTCCTAGCCTTTCAGCTGAACGGAAATTAAATCTCGCTCTTTCTTATATAGAAAGTATAGACGTGTCAGCTATTATGGCGTAGCAATTACCATGTGTGGGTAGGTGTTTCGTATGGGCACCTTTTACATCAACATTATTCTATTGAATTGTACTAATCAGTGCACTTAAAAACTTGACGATAGTACTCTACCTTCAGCGATTGATGGTGGCGGGAACTGTCTTTGTGTTAGTCTAAGAAAGTTGAATCTTGCAAAATACCCACTTAGCCCATTTCTCGTTGGTACCCATTTGTTTAACCACTTCGATATATTAAACAGAGTTCCTTTCATTGAAGTAAATAACCCGTATATTATTACACGGAATCAATTTTGCCCGGACAACAATTAAATTACAACTGTCCGATTTTTCCGTTTCGTTCCATCGGCTGTTCCGCGCTAAGCCCCGATTTTACACCACTGACAAATGGAAACCATGTCTAAAAAGTACATGGAATTTTCTAAGTCAAAACCGGGATTGAACATGGTTTCTCCAGGTTAGTGAACCAGTGTCATACCCACTGAGCCACGGGAAAATGTGTTTATCTAATTATACCACATACGTAATATTGTGGACAACTGTCAAGTAGAGTGTCCTTTAAAGGGGCATAACTCTTGATGGCTATCGGATAGAGCTCGCCGATTCTTTCAGATACAAATCCGATTAAACACTGATCTTCTTTAGTATTGTTTATTAATCATAGTTCAAAATTTAGTTTTTACTTGTTTTTTTTTTACCTCGTGTTTACTACACAAGGATCTGGAAGAGTTGTTATATAACCCGCGGTATGGTTGAGTTTTTGATGTGTGGTGCACGTAACTGTGGGCATGTCAGTAGACACTTCAACGCTGATTAGTAAATCAAAAGTCTGATTTAATATAATGTCAAACTCGGTCACAGGACCCCTCACGCGACCTCCTACTACAACTGGTCTGATATTTGTGTAGTTGAGGCTATCGGATGTATCAAAAACGAAACGAAATATAGATCTATATTTCATCAGGACACAAAATGTCTTGGACCACATCAACCTTATACACCAAAGTAATCTTCTTTATTGTCTGGTTTAAGTAAGGCCATTTAAATAGCATATAAAATTGAGTTTAATTGTTAACTTTAAATTTAAATAAAATGTGACAAAACATGCATGAAATAGTTGAACTTTAAAACGAAGTCTTTATATTTTGTTCCTAAACATTTTTAAATATTTAAATAATTGTAGGAGCTTATGCGACTTGTGACTTGTCCTAAATCCTTAAAGGACTAAGGTGGTGTTACTGATAGTGTTTTGCAGCCATTAAATTTTTCCCCAAAAGGATTTCTCGTGGGTATCCGTCACGTTTTATTGCCTTTAAATCCAAGATGTTCTAGTTATTCAAGACTTTTCTGAACATGTCTAATCTCATGTGCAGTAATCTCGTCTTAAAATATCACCAATTCTCTAGTATCTTGTTTGTTGACTTGTTTTACATTCTTAAAGGCTCAATACCACTCTTGTTGTAACTGAATAATATGTCCCAATCTTTATTCTGGTCAACAAATTGTATTATTTTACAATATTCCAATTAATTGACGATACAAATTTCATCTTAACACGCCTAATTTAAAAAATTGAAAAAATTTAACTAAATGATTTAAAAAATCTAACGTAAACCTTTTCAAGTGTGACTTGCATTTTCAAATATTGTCGAGCCCCCTGGACAAGTCAAATATGATGTAATAGATAATTTACACAACAGAACATCTAGAACTAAGAATAAGGCTATATCGAATAAACAGCTCACAATTCTGTGGAAGAAATTATTACTGTTTATTACAGCTTGAAGTTTCGACTATCCTTCTCTATTCTTTATCATGCGACGATTTTGGATTTATTACTGGGCCACGCTTTACAAGCTTATGTGGCGCCCCAGGGCAAAAGCTTCAGTGACCCCCACCCCATCTCTCTTTTTGGGGAAGCGTAAGCCGGTGATTTTCAATGTTTCTGGTATGCACTTAGATAATACTCCCAGCCCCTCTATCTGAGGGCCTTGGATGTGGAAGTCAAACTTACCGTTATAGAAGCCCACTCGAAAGGGATAGTAGCCAATGAAAACATCCAAGATCGATAATTCGCGGAATGAAAGCCTTGTCCAGTACACGGATGTTCGATTCTGTGCCGCTTTTGTTTTTGTTCTGAAGTTAAAAACGATCGGTCAAATTGACATAAAACTCAAACTTAAAATATTCTAACCCATCTCTAATTGAAAAATATCACGTACAGATCAGATTGAAACAAAAAAAAATATTTCTAATTAACCTTGAACTATCGTTGTTGCAAACAGTATTACCCAGCTAACAAACCTACGTTAGTTAAACAATTAATGAGCAGTTTGATTAGTCCGTTGTCACGTGTAGCTCAAGTGATTAAATGTTGCGGCTTTACAAACCAAATTAAATCGCTTTACGTTTAGCCGTATCATCTACATGAAATGTTTAGTGCGACAGTAGAGCGACAGTACTTATCTTCCAACTACATGTTAGTCCCGAAATGACCTAGTTTGTGTCGAGTGGACGTTAAACCCCATTTCTCTCTCTCTCTCCCAGTAGACAATACAGGACAACAACCTACCCGAACAAAGACAAAACAAACAACACATTTAATATTGTCAACGCGAATAAAGTTGTTACAAGTCACTTGTAGACGAATGGCGAATGATGCGTGGTTCATGCAATGAACAAAAATGGGATTTAGTGTGTTACTAGACGGACATACTATATGCAGTGCGCTAAGGGGGGAAATTGTGTCCGGACTACGGCGCTATGGCTTACTCTTATGTCGATTTCGGGTAACTAAAAAAAAATATTGCGGGTCCCATGAATGAAAGCAATCGATTTTAAATGGATGCATTCTGTGAAATACAACATGAATAGTGCTATAACTATTAATAGCTTTCGAGACTGGTTCATGTGTTGTGGGTTTGGTCTTAATCGAGTAATGGGTTTAACGCTCAAAATTTTCTGCTTCCACTGGAGTGTGCGATGAGGGAAATTTGGCAGGCGCAGCATCTACTCTTATATCGAATTCCAATGGATTCTTTTATGCACGACAATGTGTACACCGGGCCTCGGATTTTCGTCACATCCGAACAACTATACGTTTTCCCTTGTCAGGCCCTGTGACAAGGAGTCGGATAGCCTGTCTGACCGATTGGCTATTCCCGGATGTTCCAGTCCCCCCCCCCTCTTGGCCCCTATTCCCATACCTACTCTCGGGACACTGTGTGCAAGTTATCTATTGAAATAAAAAAATTACCAATGTTAGTCCCGAAATGACCTAATTTATAATGCACAAACGTAATGTATCTCCAACGTCTCAGAAACATAATAATTATACAAACTCGAATGGTAAGAGTCATTTAAAAAGTTGCAGTCTTACCTTCACATTGTTTACTGAATTCTCCAAATAAGCCAAATTCTACAAATATTCCAAAGTTCTTTCAAGACACTAACTTCACAGAGTTCAAGTTTAATTTCCCATCTTTAATCCACAATGACTGAAAATACAAATTTTGGCAAAATGTCAGTCGATTGATGGACCATATCTACGTCTTTAAAAGAAAATTAACTGAGAACAAATCAAACATTGTTTATCATTTTATTGGCAGCAACACACAGGTGGTTTGCTTCTGCACGTACGGAGATTCTAAACCGCTCGTGAGCCTCTGTTGACCAATGAAATAACTCGTATTTAATTTGACGTGGAATGTTGACCAATAGATTAAGTTGTTATTTGAACAAATGTCCAGCAAGAGATCAACAACTGGTGTACCGTAAGTCTGTAGATTATGTGAAATGTGATGACATGTAACTGGAGACATGCTCTAACCTACTAAAAAATATTTACGTTTAAAATAATCATATTATTTTACTAGATAAACATACATCGAACATTTTGTTTGATCATTACAGATATAATATTTTTTGCAAGACTTTTAGAGACTAAAATGCGGTTTTCTTTATTTACTACTGTTACGCATACCATTTTCAGATTCCATTTCTCTCCAAACAGGGGCATTTTGCGACTAGCTTACTCGGGAAATGACTCACTTTTTCTCAATTACGAACAAACATATGTGAATTGATAAAGGCCATTAATTAAAATGCAAAATTCTAATCATATAAACAACATTCATATACATGTAATACTCAATGATATAATTATTAGAAAACAAAGAGAAATTGTATACATGCCAAGAATTGGTTGCCTAAACTAGAGTGGGGCCACCTTCATCGAAATAAAATCGAATAACATCATACCACCCTAATCCTATGCATGTATGCACCTAAATGAGCAGAAATATTGTCTCGGAGTTTCTGGTTTTAACATATTCTCGGATAATACCCCTAACACGCCCCGTAAGCGGGCTCACAACAAATCTATTAAGCGTTTATTTATTTATTACTTTCATCTTTTTAGGGGTATACGTCCAATCTAAACACCGGGGGGCACCATTCACCTCACCCACGCTATTTAAGACAGGACTTGAAAGAAACATCAGGATACTTCTCGAACTATTTGTTATTTTTGCAAAATAGAATTATTATTAAGAACTAAACGTATTAATAAAATCCGCATTTCGGTCAATATCCTTTGTGCCTTATAGGATTGTCAATCATAGTGATACAATATGGCGTCCGTCCAAGGTCATCGGTATGAATTGATGCTAATATTTGAGATATAATGACATTTGACTAGATTTGTTGACATAAACCCTTCTATTATTCTGTTTATTAATATAGCATGATTGTAAATTATTATTAATATCCCAACAACAGCACTGGATAGAACCATATTAATATGTACAATCTTCCAAATATACCCGAAAATGTATTGTCACTACTAATAACAACTGACCCTTCGACCTTCATAGGTTTCATTCCCCTGAGCATCTATTTGATCAATATATGCTTATTTTGAGGAAGGTTTATTATGAAAGGTAATTTCTATTAAATAGGTGTTCACGTGAAATGTTCACTTTCATTCCATCGTTTCCACAGTAAAGCACATTGAATGTGTCGCAATCTTCTGCAGCATACTGGGTTGGTTGTTGGCTTTTTACCACCAGTGTTCAAGAAAAGTTCTTTCTGAAGATCTGAAACCCAGCCCTAAATTGCCTCTAGTTGGGTTTAAAATATAAATTTTATTGTTGATTTCATCAGATGTTGTGTGATGTGTGTCCATTTCATCAGAGTTGGTATGATGTGTGTCCATTTCATCAGATGTTGTATGATGTGTGTCATTTTCATCAGATTTTGTATGATGGATGTTTATTTCATCAGTTGTAGTACCGGTATGATGTGTGTTGATTTCTTCAGATGTTGTATGATGCGTGCCATTTTCCCCAGAATTTGAATGATGGACACTGATTTCACCAGATGCTGTATGATGCGTGTTTCATCAGATGTTGTATGATGCGTGTTGATTTCATTTGACTTGTGGACAGTCTGTCTTCGTTAAAAATGTTTACCTCTTTTGATAAAATCAGAGTTGAGATATCAGCTATTTTGTGCTGCAAAACCTTTATGAAATAAAACCAAAATCTTCTAGAGATGTTCAACGCGTGCGCGATTGACTAGAAGTTCGGCTCAGATGGCGCGGTTTCGATTCCCCGGATGTACGTGACAAAGAGTATGGTCGCCTGTCCAACCGCGTGGATTTCCTCCCCTAGGCGCAAGCGAATTATCGAAATAAATACTTTGCTTTGGCGTAAGCCAAACAGCTAATATAAGGTAATTAAGAACATTACACAAATTATGACGTATTGTAAAAAGTCAAATTTCCCTATGTTAAAAACGAAACCAATGGTGATGTTATACCTAATGTAAACAACATGATAAATTATGACCGTTTTTGAAAGACCAATTTCTGTTTGCTTAAAAAACGAAACAAATTAGGTATGGTGTTATAAGGTACGTGTATGTAAACAGCAATTCTGCATTTATCAGATATATAATGATGCTGATAATTATCCATTGATGCCCTGTTAATTGTTCGCGAGTCATCCTTGCTCTAATTCCCTCTTTTAACATGGAATGCATCTATCTTTTGTGAATCGAAAATAAACGCCAAAAGAAACACGAGTAACGCTCGGGTAGCCAAGTTCAATCGACAACACGATAGCGGGTTGGATAAGTTGTAACACAAATAAGTTGACGGGGTAAAAAAAATTGACAAAATTTACAACCATCAACATTTGTTGTAGACGAAAGAAAATAAAAAACAACAATAAGAGGTTGTATTGTAACACCTAGCAAGAATGTAGGTGTCAACATCGTTGATGTGAGCTATCTCTTGCATTTGCGATATGTATGTACCTCTTCACACCTACCAGGTGAAACATCGATCATTTAATTCTAAAACATGTATAGATAATCACTTGAAATGGTCTCATGAATGATTGAAATGGTTTATAAACACCACATCTACATTAAGCGGAATATATTGTGCAGAGGAGGGTTCGACAGTGCTACTGAAAGTGCCTTTCAACTAGCTTTTTTGCTCGATTTTGAGGCTTTTTCTACGATTTCCGAACGTTTAGACGAAAATATCAGCCAAATAGCTCTTGAATTGGCTACAGATGCAAGGAAATGACGGATAATTTTCTTGCGGCCTCACCCCCCTCTCAGCGGCGTGCCCCGTCTCCGTGGTCAGTGCCCTCATTTTGCGGCGCCCCCCCCCCCCTTTTCAAAATTCCTGGATTCGCCCCTACTGTGTCAAACGTACGGTGATATATACGAGATAAATATACAATTACAAAAAGTGCATTTATACAATTAGAGATTACTAAATATAAATATCGCAGATTACTAAATATATAATTTCAAACGAATCTCACAATACAAAATCGAGATTTTGTTTGCATTTGGGCGCACAGATAAAAGATCCCTTGGCAGATGGAATTCTGACGGATTTCCGTTAAAACGCAGAGTTTAAGTCTTTGATGAAGTAGGGGGGGGGGGGGGTCATATTGATGTTTAGTTTTTCATAAACCATTCATTGCTTGGGTGATAAATAATACATTGACGTGAGCGGATTTTACGGATTTGATTTTATTAGAAAAAATTGGAAGACCGGTTCTAAAATCACTTCATCCAATGGTGTGTGTAGTTTATATTACTGAGACGTAACTACGTGTATTATTTCTAGGATTGCTTCTGAAAGAATGATTCGATGCTGCTAACAGTTAATGCTAGTTTAAAAGCCCAAAGGTGCAATAGGTAAAGAGCTGGCAGTTCTTTTTATAATTCTAAATTAAACAGGCATTACGTAAGAGCTGAATCTGCCTATTGCAGTTCTTCCTTTTGGACCATAAATTTCATAAAACCATTATCAACACTCGAATGGCTCCGTCCGATTTTAAGTTGGTTAGAACGGTTCGGCCATTTAATGACAGAGAAGCGCAGCTAATATCAATGCATACATCTGGTCAAAACTACAAGCATTGAAACTTCGCTCAAAATAAATGAATTTGAATAAAATTTTCAGTATATTCATATTGCATTTTTTGGTTTTGAAATATAGCAAGAACGACCAGCTCTGTATCTAAATCTTACATAAAGATCCTTCAATATTCAAAATTGTATTCAAATAACTTTATTCTGAGCGACATTATTAGTGTTTGATTTATTGACATATTAATTATTATTGTAGCAACATTAGTGGATAATCGAAACTCAGTCTCGCCTCTCCATTTTAAATGAGCGTATTTCAGTCCGTTTACATCTGTATCATCCGGTGGTCTGCAGAGTTGTTTATGGGTTTTTCTCGTGAATAAATGTCTAGATAATAATTTATATAACACGTGAAGCCAAAATAAAATAGGCAGATTTAGGTCTCCACATAATGCCTTTGTTTCTTTAATACACTTGACTCGACCAATTCCTGTCCCCTTCAATACTTGAATAATGAAATGAAATACAAGAATTAAAAACATTACTTTTACCTTTTTTTCTTTTTATTTCTTCTTCAGTTCTCGGTCTGTCATCTTCACCACGACTGACATGACGGCAGCTCACTTGAAAACAAACCTTTCAAAATAAACATACATTTACTCAGCATTTAACAACTACACACGAGTCTGGTAGTTAACGGCTACTATGTACATAGTCTAGATTATTTAAGTCATCCTTGGCAAACGCAACAGTTTGTGGAGACATTTTGAAATAAATAAATAAATAGATCATGAAAGTTCAAACAAAAAGATGGAATAGTTTTAGGGGACAGGGAAAGGACAAAATGAAGTGAGGTCTTACTTCTTACTTTTCTGCAACAATGGCCTAATGAAGACGTGCCATGCAGTGTCATACGAGAGGTAACCATGTTCGATCCCTGCATTGGCCGAGAAAGTTAATCATGATTTTCCGACATGGTTCCTCCTTACCAGTGGCTCAGGACAGAGTGCCTGGCAAGGGACAGAAAACCAAGGTCCTCGGTATACATCAGCGTTGGAATTCTATATATTATACATGTAGTATGTCGTAGCGCAGCTGTCGTGGCCAAATTTTCCCTAAAGTATACTGTGTAGCGTGGTCTGTCTTCATTAATCCAGTTGGAATTGAGCAGCTGGACGTTTTGTGTCATACGAGGAAAATATGCCCGGACGGCAGAGCTCTTCTACTGATTTCAACTGCCGATTGTTCTTTAGATGTTCTGTTAGTGGTAGAGACGAAAGATGGAGTTTGACACAAACTAGATCATTTATGGGCCAATGTATGGTTCAATTTTCAGAGGCGGATCCAGGGGGGGGGGGGGCATGCACACATCTTCGTATATATATTATATAGCACACGGTGCGCATCTTATCAGACACACAATCAGCATCTATGTTACTACAGCAGCAGAAATTGGCTCCGTAAACCGCGGTGGGTGAGACAAAACATGGGGTTGTCACCCCCCCAAAAAAAATCCTGGATCCGCCACTGATTTTATTTCAATAATTATCTTGATCTAAACATATTTTATTGTTCAATCAAGTGGATAAAACACATGTTTTACAACTAAGAAGGCCATCTTTATCTACAAGAGGAAATGGGCACCCGGAGAGTAACCACGAGTTCTGATAGACGACCTTACTCCTTGTCACCTGCAGCAGAGGCCACTCTGACACAAACTAGGACATTTCGTGACAAACATATAACTCAACAATTAGCTGGCGGATAGGTGTTTCGAGAGGAAACTGGAGGCCCCGCAGGAACCCATAAGGTTTGACAGACCACTCAGTGATCCAGCTCCAAAGCTATACTGTGGCTTCCAAATGGGAAAAGCAGTTGGAAAAGAAGACGCAATGTGTCGCATGCTTATTGTGTCCGTCACCATTTTCTTGTGAATATTGCATTGTTGTCAAAAAGTAAGTGGGAACTTTCATCTGGAAGGACATCATCGAAATGAAGTATTTGTAAAATATTGTGACATTTATTTAAAAAACAGGACGTAACTATGCTCTATTTCAAACTAAGAATATTCCCTGTATCTATGCAAATAGCTAACATGTGTTTGTATTCATACCTTTATCACATAGCGTATACATCTAAAAGGCTGTCCAAAGGGAGACAACACCTTCTACGCAGGTAACTATATTTTCATCGCACATCAGGTTCAATTTTAACGTGTCGCGAAAAGAAAAATCCTTGCTTCAAGAATTATAAATCAGTGCTTTGAAAAGGTCATAAGTATCTTTGTGAATCTAAAACATTACTTGAGGAAATTCAGCAAGTGTGTTATTTTTTTTAGCAATTATTAGGATCGTCAGTCACAGTGTTTGGTTGATTTCGTTTAATTCATGTTTTGTATTTAAATCTTTAAGTTCTTTGGACTGTCCAAATTTTTGCCCGTTTTAGATGTTGAGGATCATCGTTGAATTTCATTCAGTGCATCTGCTCGAGTTAATATGCCTTACAGATACGCAGCTATAAATACAAATCTGTAAATAATGTAAATTTTTATACGGCCATATTAATATGTGTCTTAATTTTTGTCCGTTTTACGTGATATGTACCAAAAGATCTTGGTTGGATTCAAATTTGGTGCAACTGCTTGGGTTATGGTCTCACACACACACACAAAGCTTTTAAAGTGACGTTTTTGATCTATTTAGTGTGATGAATTGGAAACATAGGAGCACGAATCCTATCGATAATCAGCATTCCGCGACCTTCAGTTCCAGAGTTAAACCCACAACATGTTATCTTGATCATACAACAGCTATCCAACATATTCTATTTATTAATCGACCTGAGACACAAACTAGATCATTTCGGGACTAACATATGGTTTAATTCATTTCAATAATTCGCTTTTGCGTAGGGGTCTTTAGCAGTGGGAGGAAACCGGACGACCCGGAGAAAACCCACGAGGTTGGACAGGCGACCCTACTCCTTGTCACTTACAACCGGGGATTCGAAACAACGCCAGTTGACTCATTGACAGACTTTATGACAGCACGCACGTGCTAACCATTCGGCCACCAAACCCCCATATCTGAACCATGTGTGACAATGTGATTATGATTAGAATATCTAAAACAGCATTGAAACCACGTGCTTTTTCCATTTCAGGGGGTCAGAAAAAAAATAAAATCAAAACACAAAGCGCATCATTGCACCCCTTCACACATTTAGTTTACTACAAACTAATCTGTCATAAGTTGGCCCTAAAAAACACCAACATATATCCATTAAAATGTATAGTGTAAATGCAAGTTGGGCACGTTTAATGAAGTGATCAGTGATGGATTCAAATATTTATAAACAAAATATGTTTTAAATGCAATAGCATTTTAAAGTGCGAAGGTTGTTTTAATAAACCCCTTCTGAACTATAAAACACAGGTACTTGAAACATAAAGGATGAATACAATCATTTACAAACAAAATAAGATAAAAATGAAGTAGCAATTTAAGGATACATTTATATGTATAAAATCAATTTTCTCACAATGAATATAATGTACGTTGTTAACATTCCTTTTGCGTTTTTATACATTCGGATTTGATCAATTCTCTCACCATGAATATAATACAGGTTGTTGTGATTTCTTTTGTGTTAGTATGCATTCAGAATTGAATTACTTTTCTTCTCCAGGACTGATTATTGTCCCATTGTTTTTACACCGTTTTGCAACAAAGTGACAATCATTTTGAAAACTGTTAATGTTTGATGTCGTTGTGGGAACATGCTTATAATATTTTTGCTAGAACAATATTTATAATGTCTTTGTGAGAACAATATACATGATATCATTGTCGGAAAAATGTATATAATATCTGTGTTAGAACAATGTATATAATATCTTTGTGAGAACAATGTATATAATATCTTTGTGAGAACAATGTATATAATATCTTTGTGAGAACAATGTATAATATCTGTGTGAGAACAATATTTATAATATCTTTGTGAGAACAATATTTATATCTTTGTGAGAACAATGTATAATATCTTTGTGAGAACAATATACACGATGTCGTTATGAGAACAATGTATAATATCTGTGTTATGAGAACAATGTATAATATCTGTGCTATGAGAACAATGTATAATATCTGTGTTGGAACAATATTTATAATATCTTTGTCAAAACAATATTTTTAATATCTTTGTCAGAACAATGTATTATATCTTTGTCAGAACAATGTATGCAATGCCTCTGCCAGAAGAACAATGCAATAAGTCTTTCTGACTTATTTAAATATTGAGTGGAAAACTAATTTATAAAAATAAGGAAAAGGTAGGGATCCAGAATCGACCCTTGCGGAACCCCGTACTTGACCGTCGACCGCAGTAATTGAGGTGTGTCAAACCTCTCGGATATCTTCCGGGACCTTCAGTTTTCTCTTACTTCAGAGACCCCCGTGCGCACGAAAATACTGACATAAATTTGAACCACTATTAATCCTAGTTTGTGTCGAATTGGCGTTTAAATCAATCCCTGGTTCTCCCTTTACTTCGCGTTAAGCCAGAATTCAACACAAGCTAAAGTCAGTCTCCCTTATTAGTATGTATTATGTCAATTTTCTTACGTTTGAAAACAATAAAACAACAAAATATGACTAGATCAAATAGATCAATAAGTGCTCGGTATTACAATAGAATTATTTACGTCAAAATGTCTTTGTCTTTAAGATAACCGTCTTGCTTTGTCATGCTCGCTTTCATCCTGAACAACATTTGAATCACAGAAACGGAAACGACAATAACATACCATCACCTGAATCAATAGTAAAAATACAAATCCGACGTGTCAATGTTTGTTGATTAAAAAATATAAAAAGAAAATATAAACCTATAGACAAATAGATATATTGTTTGTTTTTTCCATGATAAATGTTTTACTGGTAGACTACGACTTTTAATTACATCTAATAATCTCCGCAATACAAAAGAAGGATATTAGTAATGTGTGTAGTTTCTGGTGAATGGAAATAGGGATAAAACGTCCTACTTTCTGCTTCGTCCGAGCTACTAAACAGGGTGTGCAATGGAGGAAAGGACTGAACAGCGGTATTTCTCTCTACTGTCAAGGGTTAATTTATATGCACATCAACGATGGCACTGATGGAATAAGATTTCTTTTTACTACCAGACCTGCCAGGTCTTATATCCGACAAGATAGACAACATGACCTGACGAAGCAGAGCACTAGGCCCCTACCGACACAAGCACTCATGGAAAGCCCAACGCCAATGTCCACTTGTGAGACAACCTATACTAATATTTCTGACAGTTGTTTGTTTGTTTGTCTGTTTTGTTCAGGGTTAGAGATCACTAGGACTGCCCCGGGACAGAAACTGGTGTGTAGGTGGGGCACGGACCTGGGAGCATCACAGTCCTGGCGTCGATTGCCTAGCGCTTCCCTTTTCGGAGTTATACGCACAACCCGCGCGGTACCACGGGTAACAAGTACTCGACACAAACTAGGTCAATTCGGAGTTATTTCAATAATTCGCTGACGCGTAAAGGTCTGTGTCAGTGGGAGGAAACCGGGGGTCCCTACCCCTTGCCACGTACAACCGGGGAATCGAAAGCACACCAGTTGACGCAATGCCAGACCTTATGATACAGCATGCACAAGCTAACTACATGGAATGGATGAAAGTGGGTTAAAGAGCACATATGTTTCTAGTCAGTTTTATTCGTCGAAATACGTGATCAGTCCAAATTAAATGACAATCTACGGACTGACATTTCACTTTGCTTCGTTTATCAAGGTTTTTCAATACAAATACAATAATAAAGTGTACACGTCCCAATAGACTGGTTTTAAAATTGATGATGTGAGTGCAATAAGTGGACATGTGCCATTTCACAAACACTGCGAAAGATATCATTTTTGCATCTTTTTAGACCGGAACACTAAAATTGACATAATATACTGTGATAAGAGGAATCAGACGGATAAAAATAAACAAATTGTTAAGAACATAAATTAGATTATCTTGTTTTAAAATAATGGCATTTGTCCACTTTAATAGCTAGCATCCCCAATTGTTCATTCAACATTCAATATTCAACATTGGGATCCCATATTTTCACAGCAAGAGTACATCGTCAATATTGATCAAAATGGACTATAAATATTCAGATTCGTTTTACCGATTTTAGGTCATACCAACTGAATTTTCAGTCCTTCAAGGTTGTGATCGATAAACAAACACTTGTAAAATGTAAAATATGTTTTGCTTGGCTCCCACTATCAGGATTCGCGTTCCGATTTATTTTACCAGAGAGAGAAATGGGGTTTAACATCCACTCGACACAACCGAGGTCATTTCGGGACTAGCACATGGTTTAATGTTGGATCTTTAGCAGTGAGAGTAAATCGGAGAACCGGCAGAAAACCCACGAGGTTGGAATGGCGACCCTACTCCTTGTCACGTACATCCTGGGAATCGAAACCATGCCAGTTGACTTAATGAAACGACGCACACGCGCTAACCATTCGCCCCCCCCCCCCCCCGGAAACCCACCACTCTCCGAGATTTTTATTATGCAATGGGGTTTATTCGACCGTCACCAATTAATATTTCTGTGGTTTAATGTGAAATGCGATGAAGTCTAAAAATTTGTCCGTACAGCGGAATTTCTGCATATTTTTCTCGGATTTTCCACCGTATAGCGTTCCTTTGTGTATAATTCAATATATTGTCTTCCATTAATATCAGTTGGTTCAAAACTTACGCAATCTATGACCCTACCCTTTCTTGAACACCGATAATATTTGAAAATAGACGTTACCAGTTATCGTGACTGTAGGATATTTGTAACAATGAAAATTGAATGAAAATTGAATGAATAGAGTGCTTTTAGTTTTAAATGATTTAAGTTTATTTTAATTTTATTTTGCTTTTAACATCTATTTTCATCCATTCACTGATTGGTTTGATATTTGTTGTTTATGTGTTCCAATGTCTGTACATAGTTTTTTTTTATCAGGTTTGTTTTTTTGTTATTAGATAGGTTTCGCAACTTTACATTTACACTTACATTTACATTTAGAGGGTTAAACGTCATCAGTTTTTGTGACGTATGACGTGGAGCGCACGTCATAAAAGTGTAGCTGACGGATAGCAGCCTCCATAACTGTACGTTCACAACACTAAGCTGAACTTTGTTTAATGTCTATGATTCAGCCCATAATTTTTCTCTAAATTGTGGTTTTCACAAACTAAATTCACAGAAAAAAACTTCTCCTTCGGGTAGACAAAATAAAAAGAGGCTGGGATAAAACATGTGCGTGCTTTATCAGTCTCATCTTCAACAACCTATCCGTGATGGAGGTCTTTCAAGATCCAGGACCAAGTTTGTGTCGCCACCTACTAAGTGTAAATGTAACTGTGAATTTAGCGAAAGGTCATTCTGTACAATTACACTTTCGGTTATCTAAATGTAAATGTAAGTGTAACTGTTAAGTTGCGAAACCTCTCTATTATTATTATTACTTTTACAGTACTGTATATTTATAGTGCGCCCTTTCATATAACATGTGCGGGGGCACTTTACAAAGTGACAATGTAATCAAAAATAAACATATTACCGATTATATACAGTTAAAAGCCTTGGGTCTGTTTCATGGAATTTTAACTAAGATAAAAATTCTAATTTTTATTAAATTGATTGGATAATATTAGATTGATTTTAGTACTTAGCGAATCAAAATTGAAGTATCTACTAACTAAAATTTGGATTTTAGGGCTAGTTAAGATTTCGAGAAACAGGTCCCTGATTACATAAATGTGTTTTAAATTGTTTTAATGCGGTTCTCCTGAAGGAGCCAAGGTGGTTCGGTGAGTAAGACTTTGACTTGCTTACCTGGAGGTCCCGTGTTCTATCCCTGAATTCATAGGGATTTTCCATAGAGGTCCCCCCTTGTTAGTGGCAGAGGACGCGGAACCTGGTACAGGACAACGCATAGTCGTTGGCGTGCACACCAAAGTAACCTTTTCTGTTTCATTGAGCAACGATGGCTAAGTGGATAAGACGCTGGCGCGCCAGTCTGGAGGTCTGTATTCGATCCCTACGTTGGCCGAGAAAGTTCATCGGGATTTTCCGACATGTTTCCCCTTGTCAGTGGCGCAGGACTGAGGGCCTGAGAAGGACAGCTGTCTAGTCATTCAGATGATACGACAAACCGAAGTACCATGTATACTGCATTGGCAATTGGAATTTGATATAAGAGTAGGCACAATATCCCTCATAGCACACTACATGGCGTATGCCTGTCTTTAATACCGCCCAGTCGGGACAGACGACGGGACGTTAACCTCCATTTGCCCAATCGGAACAGCAAAGACGTATTTAGAACCCATATCATTACATTGTGGTTCCCATGAACTTCCTATTAAAATCAAAGGACATTTTGACAAACATGTATCAATATTTTAACGAAGGATTGTAATTCTTATTTAAAAAACAATGTATTGTGTTTGGGTTGTTATTTTAGAACTAGTCTACGGATCGACGTGTCTCTGTTTTGTTTAGACAGTGATAAAAAAAAGAACTTCGATTTATTATTCTACACTCCAGATTGTTATTTCTAAGTGCTACGGGAACAGATGAAAAAGTCAAATCAACGTCTTGTGTTTGAGTACGGAAGCCCAATGCAGTATAAACAATACCATATCTTGACATTTATCAGAACACGTGTGTGCCTAATGATGACCAACAACAAATATAATGTTATCGAAAGCAATGAAACTATTCAATTTTTGTTTTCATTCGGATAACTAGTTTTATTATGTATAGTATTGTGTATAGAGATTTTGATTTGACAGTTTTTACATATTTTTGAAACCGGTTTCGAACTGTTTTGGTTCTGTTATGCAAGATCCTTTTGACGTTCCACGGTAAATGTACGGTGCTAAGACCAGCTAATGATTAAATTCAAATTTTCCTATCTTTAATTAAAACAGGTTTCGCTTTTTGTTTTATATTTTACGCTGCCAATTTCTTGCCTTTAATCTTCCGAGTCCAAAAACGGAAAATTTGATTTTTTGACTCATAACAAAGGTGAATTTAGCAAGTTTACACTTTTATTGAAAGAGTGATTAGTTTCGATCATTTTCAGCATGTTTGATAGCCACTCAGCAACGTATTCTACCAACGATATTGCTATTGAAAAGTTGTTTTTGCCAATTTGATAAGAACCATCTCACCCCCTTTGAGCCTTCAGACTAGTTAGGGGAATGCCCTCCTTTTTAGCTACAAGCTAAAAATATAACTTAAAAATATGCTATTGGAACTTTAAGTTATATTTTTAAAAAGTATTAAAATAAAGCCCTAAAATAGATTGTACTTATAAACAGTCCTACCATCCTATTAATCCTATAATTCACTATTGCCAGTTGAGAAATTGGCAAAAATATCATTTTCTACTTAAAATTCAAACGTTTGAGGATGGCCGTCCATAGAGAGGAATGGGAAAACAAGGGAGGTAATTGAGTTAATATTTTCTCAAACAGCCAGTGTCAGTCATTTTAACGCCTGTGAAATTTTGCCCATGATCGTATAATAGTGAGTTGACAACCTTTTGAGCAAAATACATGGAAATAGTTATGTTTTGACTTTCTTAGAAAATATGAAATTGGAACTTTAAGGCAAAGGTCAAAACCACGTCAATACGGATCTAATGTGTAACATAACCTGCTCAGGACAACGGCTGATCAACATATTCATAAAGAACAACCATGGAACTTATAATACCTTATAATGTCCATGGTACGAACAACTACCCAAATAATAACACTGTTCCTAGTGACATTAAAGGAATAAGAAAAGAAACAAAATGAAATGGGGTTTAACGTCGAATTTCAACTGCCAAGGGATATTATACGTACATACCAATGTATACACGAGATCCAAATGACTAGAGAGATCCCTTCTCAAGCCCTCCTTCCTGCTGCACTCGCAAGTATTTCCACGTTGCGAAATCCAGATGAACTTTATCAGCCACTGCGGGGATCGAACAAGCGATCTCCAGACTAGCGAGCCAGCAATTTATCACTTTACCAGCATAAGAAAAGGTTGTATAAACTAAAAATTTGGTGTCTATGGAAACCTTCCCTTTAAACCGATCATTAATAATGGGCAACTTTTATAATTTCCGATCGGTAGTAAATCTTTAACGTCAAGCACAAGCGTAACACACCAGTATTAATATCAAATCCTATAAACGAAATCGGAGAAATTCGAAACTAACACGCTCATAACTTGCAATCTTTGATTACCATTCTAGAGTCGCTCTAGAGAAAAGTCAGTAAGACGCTGGCTCGTTAACCTAAAGGTCACGTCTTCGTTTCAGACTTGGTCAAGAAAGTTCGTCGGGATTTTCCGGAGTGTTTTCCCCTTGTCAGCGGTAACTTAGGGCCTGACAAAAACAGTTGTCTAGTCGTTCGAAATTGTCGAAAAAACGAGGTTCCGTGTACACATGTAAAAGGTCCCTTAGCAGTTTGAATTCTATATAAGAGTAGATAGCAAATTTCCCACATAGTACACTGTATGGCGTATGCCCGTCTACATTAGCCCACTCGGAACAAAACAGTAGGACGTTAAACCCAATTTCATTTCATTTCATTTCTCTAGAGAAATTAAAACTGTAAAGTTATCAAGTGCATTAAAGTCACGTGATAGCCTACAGATACAGACCACTTAACTTTGTTCGCGTGTGTATCCTGTGTTATATTTTGATTTAGTTTGGTTGGCAACGCCTCTTTTTGAATTAGTTTGGTTAACAACGCCTCATTTTCTTTTCTGTGTTGGTATATTCAGACACCTCTTTGTATAAACAGTTTGGTATTTTACTAAGAGACGTCTGGAAGAATTGACGCAATAGCCACTGGCGATGTTTTTTATTAGCAAACTTTGAATACAGTTAGAAAATCTAAATTTCTGTTGAGCCTGTGTCTTTTTATCGAACTATAATCTTTAATAACCTACGATTTAGTATACACGAAGTGCTTGCTTCTTCATTGAGAACAAGTGATTCATGTGCTACTGCTGTTCCGTGTGTGTCCTTTAAATAGAAAGAAAGAAGGCTGAAATTTCTTGTGGGCAGATTCCATGTTAAGATGTGGTGACTTAAAAACAGACACTATCCATCTGTTTTTGACCAAGACGAAGTACACCATTTCCGGCAAATGGAAATTAAAGTAATGTTTACAAAATTGATCAAGGCGAGTTTTTAATTCAAATCTTTACCAGAGATGCGAATATCAGACATTGAGCCACATTAAGTACCGAGAACAAAGCCCGGTGTTTTCATAGACCTCACAGGGTGGTGTTTTGGTAAGGTTGCTAGATTGTTAATAACATAAACTTGTGTCCTGCATACAGAAGTTCTATAATTATTCTGATGCGGTTTATCAACGCACCGCAGATATATGTGTCCCAAGGAATTTGTCCAACAAGGCCAGTGTATTGGAGGATAGGAAGGAGGTGTGTAAAAACCTGTCGCTGTCCAGTAAGCTTATGGGGGCCCCGAGAAACAGTGAGTTGCTGATTTCTGTTTGGCCTTGGCTCTTGAAAGTGTTTTTTTTTTTTTTCATTCCTTATTACTTCAATTAGCTTTAAGTATATTTATGTATATTCATAAACGGACATTTTGCCTGGAGCGTATCTAAGGATCGATCCATTACTAAAAGCAGACACGTTTTCATTCTGTATTTAAAACGATCTTTAGACGTAACTGTTGATAGACATACCGAATATTAACTATGATATATTGTAAAATGAGGAATTGTCAATCGTGGATAACACATCCATTGGTCACAGTTTTATATTTCTGGCTAACCACTGCTGTAGCAGGTAAGTGTATTATTAGATTCTGATAAAGTGCCCTCTCCTGAGTTCAGGATCGTGGTGATTGTGGATTTTGCATGGGGATCGGGCACCTCTGGATGCACAAAACCCAATATTTCCTTCTTTGGGAGTGCGGAGGGGTTGGTCGTTACCGGTCTTTTAAGGTGTGGAAAATGCTAAAATTAATTTGTAGCATATCGGAGCCATGTTATATGTCTGACAACATGATTAATGGGACATGGTCAAAGAAAGCCAGCGGCGGCTGTGATATTTGTTCAAATCTTTTATTGAATTCCAATCGGGAGTTTGTCTGTAGCTAATATATTGGTTTAGTTCTCTTAATTAAATATTAAATAATCAATTTGAGTACATTTTAAGTACTTTAAGTTATATTTTTAAAATGTATTAAAATGAAGCCCTAAAATAGATTGTACTTATAAACAGTCCTACCATCCTATTAATCCTATAATTCACTATTGCCAGTTGAGAAATTGGCAAAAATATCATTTTCTACTTAAAATTCAAACGTTTGAGGATGGCCGTCCATAGAGAGGAATGGGAAAACAAGGGAGGTAATTGAGTTAATATTTTCTCAATCAGCCAGTGTCAGTCATTTTAACGCCTGTGATATTTGTTCAAATCTTTTATTGAATTCCAATCGGGAGTTTGTCTGTAGCTAATATATTGGTTTAGTTCTCTTAATTAAATATTAAATAATCAATTTGAGTACATTTTAGTGCGAATAAAGCCGTGAGACATTAGAAAGTATCCTAAAATTGCATGTTAACCGCAGTGTCTTTAATGTAAAATGCATGCAATTGATAAAAGAAACTTCCTTTTAGGATGCTGGGCCCTGATTCACGAAATCTTAACTTAAGATAAAATCCAAATTTTAGTAGATACTTCAGTTTTGATTGCCTAAGTACTAAAACCAATCTAATATTATCCAATCACATAACTGAAAATTGGGTTTATCTTAGTTAAAATTTCGTAAATAAGGCTCATGAATATAAGATACATAAGTGTTTTCCAGGTAACATTACGTGTAATGGCGTATCAAGTGGTTCAATATGTTACTGGATGACGGGTACTAAAGAACATTCGGCTTTTAAAGCCAACGATCTCTGTGTACAGCATCAAGGAACTTTGGCCTCCATCCCAGATCAAGCAACCTTGGATTTTCTCATTACAGATTACGGGACTACCTTGGGGTAATGATTCTATATTTATTCAAAACTGGTCAAAGGCCGAATGAAATAATTTTCGACAGCAATTTATTAAGACTGTAATTTAGAATAGCCGGTATTATGCCACATCACGAATGACCTGCCGACGTTTAGGCGATAACGTCGCTCTGTAGTCTAGTGTGTGTATGCGTTCGGACGGGACAAAAACCGGAGGTTCACTCGTGTATGTATCGTCGTGTAATTAGCAGTTACAATACGATGACGAGTATATGGAAATGCTGGTGTCCGGAAAAAATGTCATCCCCATAGCATTGTACAGTACACGTAATCATGGAAATATGTCTGTCTCAAAATGGTCGAAGTAGTGTGTTGAAAAGAGTTATTTTGCATTGCAAATTAGATATAATCTAGGTGCCCTCTTTTAGCAAGAGTTAGAAAACAGTTTGTTATATGTGTGGTGTGCACGTAAAATATCCCTTCATCAAACCCCATTTACTTTACTTTCCGTAGAACTACAGATCAAGTGTTTATCGGTATAAATGACTTGCGAAACGAGAGTACATACACTGAGTGGAATGGCGGCCCTGTTAGTTGGACGAACTGGAAATCCACCAACCATAATGCCGGAACTAAACAGAATTGTGGGAGAATGGACATGTCTCTAACTGCTAAAGTGGAGAACTACAAATGGCATCTGAAAGAATGTACATCGACTGAAAAGCCATATTATGGTCTATGTTCTAGAAATGACAACGGTATGTTATGAATCCATTTATTCTTATATCTTTCTATCATGGCTGGCGCACCGTGATAATTGTAGTGTAAGTACACTGTGCTTTGGACTTGCAGATATTGAAATCCAGTGATCCAAACTATGATAGTAAGAAACCCACAAGAGCCACTGGTTATTTACGCAAACCTAAGTATTGGACGTGCGTGTCGATTGTTCATTCCACCGGAACGTCTAGATGGTTGTCCTTGCCCGATCATCTGTCCTGCAGCAATGATAATGGGGAACTAAACCGGGAATTCCATCTACATCCAGCGTAAAGGAACTAACTCGATATTTTCCACAATATTCGAAATTAAAACACGAATTAGAGTTCAATATTGATCAATTTCAATCAGTATTGATGTTGTTATCTTGTCGTGAAACTATAGGATCCTAATATCCAATATTAAAGACCCCCTTAACATTGTATAATCAGTACACGAGTCGTATACCCTATGGTTTCGAGTGCCATTTTGTAATGAACAAATAAAAACATAAATTACAGGCTGATTCACAAACGACAAAATAATCATTTTAGAAAACGTGTAAAATGCGCTAAGCAGGCGAAACGACTGTCATTCAATTTAAACTGTTCACGTATTTCATCGAACATTCATATTATATTAATATGCGATTTTAGAACCATTTTTGTCTATTTTAAGGTTCCAAAATATATAGTCACCTGCGACTTTCTACTTGCATGTTAACATGGATATCTAATTAAATATTGAGCGAGGAAATGACTGGGTAGTCGAGTGGTAACGAGCACACGATTTTCGAATAGAATGTCTTGGGTTCGAATCCCCTTGTGGCCCAGGAGGATATGGGAATATCTCAAGCCCGGCGCACACCTTGTCAGCTGTATCACCTGTGGGGCTGACAGGCAATGTGTTGCCTAACTAGGCGTTCAGATGGGACGCACAAAGAAAACGGGTTCTAACTGTGCATACCGGGGCTGTTCAAATTCGAAGAAGGGTAGGCAGAAACCACTACGGTTTTTCCTTATTTTGTTTGCAGAACCCAATACACGTAAATGTGCATTAATAGGCGGTGATAAATATTTCTGGTTAATCGTGAATATGATAGGTATTTTTTTTTAACAGAACCTTATGTATGTAAAGGTACATTTGTTACAGGTGGTATCTGTTACTGGTTAACAGTGAATATGTTCGGGGTTTTGTTTACATGTAAAGGTGCATTAGTTAGCTGTAATATATATGTTACTGTTAACCATAAATATTTTTGGTTTTTATTTTTGTTTACAGAACCTAATACATGTAAAGGTGCATTAATTAGCGGTGATATTTGTTACTGGTTAACCGTGAATATAGGTGATACAGATGCTTTAAATCAAGAATGTGTTCAAGATGGCGGCATGTTGGCCTCCATTCCAAGTCAGAAAATATTAGATGACCTAGATATTTTCTATAGTTTTGCACTAAGGTTAGTAACATAAACTTGTTTCCTTATTAATGCTTCACATGCTTTATTACAATTGGAGGGGGGGGGCTCTTTAGGCTAAGAGAGAAATCGGCCTATTTTAGGTCTCTTTATTTATTATAAAAACTATTACATACCGAGCATATAATGAACTCTCTCAACTAAAGGGTGGCTGAAATTAAAATGTATTAAAACACAGATGTGACGTCATCCTTTCATGTTGGCGTGCCATTATTTCCAATAATGTACGTGCAACTTGCCAATCGTACATTATCTATACTAGAAGAAATGTTGGACTGGTGTGACGTATTTCATTAAAATCATGTGCGGGATAGTGTGTGTATTTTAAGTTCTTTAATGATCCTGGTCGTGGTTGGCATGAAGAACCGAGGTCTTGTGTACACATTGGCGTGCACGTAACAAGATCTCTTGGCAGTTGGAATTCGATGTAAGAGCTGGCCGTAGCGCCGCTGTTCGGGCACAAATTTCCCCATAGCAGATTGCGTGACACATGCTCGTCTTCATCATTAGCCCAGTCGGAGTAAAACAACAGGACGTTAAATGACATTTAATTTCATTTTTTTTTTGTTGTTCTTGCTACCCTTAGTTTCCAAAGGACACCAAATTCGAAAACATAATGTATTTGACAGATACCCGTTTCTCTAATGTTCATGGTAGCTACAAAACGACATAAGCTGTCGGAAACTAGTAACATCTGGCTAGATTATTTCTCTAACGACCTGAAAAAGGTGGCAATGGATACACCTAGATAATTGGGGTGACACATAGCTCAGTACACGACGAGGTGTTGCTAATCGTAAGGGCAACATTTACCCGACTTAGTATTCACTCTGACCAATCCAAATGGAAATTGGGAATTTGCCATGGAATAATATAACCAATACTCTTTTTATTTAAGCGCACATAATGAAATATATTTCGGTGTTAACAGCAAGGTTGATCCCGATACGTGGACTACATGGGATAATGTTCCTATTACGTGGACCTATTGGCAGGGCGGTATAACGTTGACGGACTCCAGTAAGGCCTGTGCACGGTTGTTACCAAATTCAGAACCAAAGTATAACTGGGAGAATCATGTATGTGGTGAAACGTCGTATTACGGACTTTGTTCCACAAATAACAGTAAGTTCTTGTTCAGTTATTTTTCCCGGTATGATAGTAGTGTTAGCAGTCAAGGTACTGGGTACTAGAACCTCCATTGGCATTAGAATGTTTCAGATTCGCTACTCGACGTTGGGCATGTAAACCATCGGGATATTTCCAGAAGAGTGTGTCTCTGGTCGTTTGACAGGGATGGATGTAAAATAACACTTTATAGTTATAAATCAAGGAATATACATAATTCTTTTACCTCGGATTGCATACGTAACCATGGAAATGGAAATTACCATTTGTTTGTTTAAGAATGGCCGATGTATAGTTTTGTAGTTGGCAGATTTAATTTAATTTTACGATAGTAAATAATTACTTAGATGATGGACCAGGGCCTCGTGTCTTCCTGAAGCTCTACAGTCCGTCAGGAAAAAAAAAAATTTTTATAGAAAATATTTTTAAAATATATACCGACAGATGATTGCCTACCTCTTCAAATCACATAGATTAGACATCTGCGTATACAACCAACATTAGTAGAATCGTTTTATCAATGCTGAATCCAGTAGCCTCCCTATCGGGAGGGGGGTTTGAAGAAAATGGTATAACTGGGCCGGACATTCTGTCATGGGATGACCGAGAGATTCTAAGTCAGATTTGAACATATGAAGGTCATTCCCTGGGCTCTCATATCGGGATCCCTTTTAACTTCAAGCTGTTGCATTTGATAGGGCCCCTTTTGCACCCAAAATGGTTCTGAATTGATACGGTTGACTTGGGTTCATAAATTGATTGGAAGTTTCGTCACACAGCCTTTAATTAGTAGCTGTTTGATTTTTAAAGAGGACTGACTAGTAAACAAGTTCAATGATTTTATTTTAACTTGTTTAACTCGTACATAATATATCTCAGAATGCACCAAATGGAATCTTTCAAAATGTCTCGGGATGCTTTTTTTCTTAATTCAGTCCCTTTCCTTCACTGATTTGTGCTGACTCCTTGTCACGTCTCTTTCAGCTTTCAACCTACCATCTTCGTCACCACCTGTGCATATAAACGTCACCACAGAAAGCGTAACAGAAAGTATCGACGGAACTACTCATTACACCCGCACAACCGAATCTGTGATATCGGAAACATCGGTCAGCGAGACTACTACAGAGACAGTAACGTCCAAAACACCACCATTCAACCAGGAGTCCGAAACAACAACGTCCGAAAAGACATCATCCGAAACAACACCATTTAACATAGCGTCCGAAACAACGCCATCAGGAACAATGTCATCCGAAACAACACCGTCAGAAATAACGTCATCCAAAACAACATCATCATCTGTCAGCATTTCAAACACTACCTACATTTGTCGCTGTGGAACGAAATTGTTGAATATCGGAGACGATTTACTGGCGCAAACATTGAGAGAATTAATAGCTAATCTTACGGTTGATAAACATTTATTAAGTTCATTCATACGGAAAAAAACCAGCGCGGATGATGAAAGGCCATCTGTTAAAGTCGTGGCCACACTTGGGATTGTCCTTTATGTTATTGAGATTTGTTTTATTGTTGCGCTTGATGGGCCATGGTATTATTCAGTTGGTAAGAAAATAATGAAATACTTTAAGAAAAAACTTACCAAGTGCAATCATTAAACATGAATAAAAATGAAGGAATTTTAGCACTTTAATAAGTTAACAATGGGAATGAACAGCTTGACAATCCATTTTATTTTGTAAAAAAAATATCTGTTATTTTTTGTGTGTTTTTACATTTTCCTATCCGAGGGTGTGTCAACCCTGTCAGAGTAATCGGGGGGGGGGGCTTAGACTAGACCACTGTGTTGGCTTTCCCGGGTGGTGTAGGGAGAAGGGTCTGATCCTAAATGCGTCTAGTCTGGTAGCCAATCGAAATTATAAGTGTCGAAATATGCAGGATATTACGTGATGGGCTTTGTGAATGAATTAATGAAATGAAGATTTATGGCACGTCAGTTCAGACCGGGGTATACGGTGCCAAAGGTGAGTTATAGCTGGATTAAGCCTCCTATTGAAGATGTGGACAGCTAGGATAAAACCGCAAGTTATAACACATATACAGTTGGAGATTAGAGAAGCGTCGGAGAAAATCCTCCTGTCTAGGTAAACTAACATGCATTGCTTACGTAACCAAAGAAACAATAATTAATAATGGAAATAAACAGCATGACAATCCATGGAGGTCACGGGATATTTCGGCGTGGTTAATTTTGTCAGTGGTGCGGGGCGTAGGGCCTGGAAACCAACAGTGTCTAGTTATTCGGATTGTCAGAAAAACCGAAGTTCCGTGCATATATCGGCGCATAAAGGAATGCTTGACAGTTGACATTCGAAATAAGGGCATCAGTAGTGACGATGTCCGGGGAAAATTTCCTTGTATTGCGTATCCCCCGTCTTCATTAGCAATTCGGTGTAAAAAACCCAATTTCATTTTTTCATAGATTTGTAGATATTTTGTTAATACTTATCAGGGCCCTGTTTCACGAAATTTTAACTAAAGATAAAATCCAAATTTTAGCGGATACTTCAATTTTGATCGGCTAAGAACTAAAATGAATCTAATATTGTCCAATCAAATAACTAAAATTCAGATCTTATCTTAGTTAAAATTTTGTGAAATAGGCCCCAGAATTGTAGTTTATCGATCTTCAGATTCTGTCAATCTGTTCAATTAATTCATCGGCGGTTTATTCAAATTATGTCCAATCAATAATTTTCTATATATCTATAATAAATGACAAGAAATGGGGATTAACATTCTTATTGTCTGTACAAACTGCGATAATGAACGCGAGACAATATTAGCGGATACATTTTTTTCATTCATTTCCGCTGTAAGAAATGGGATTATGCGGATATTAATGGATTTTTTAAATGTTTCCATTCATAATATGGAAAGTTCCTATTTGACCTATTTGTTTCATTATATTATGTGTTTGAGTATGATTGATGATCAGTTATAATAACAATGCCGGATTTAAATGTAGAGAGACCCTATACTATACTGAACTGCCGCATGAGAACAGACACTAAGCCAGTTGTTGGCCGACATTTTAAGTCCTAAATCGACGATTTTAGTCGAAAACACTAAGTATATTTGTAGAATTTTGAATAGCACATATCCTGATTTCATTTAATAAAATTGAAAAGGTTTAATTAGTCTTTGTGTGTAAAACTGATATGAACCGCATTACCAAGTTTAATACTAAGCGACGTTTCGACGAGGATACTCTCGTCTTTATCAAGCAAATGAGACAGCTATATTGAATAGAGTAGACAAATATATACAGAATATGCAACAAAAATAACAATCAGTACCGGACTGGGCCCACCTGTCCTCCTGTCCGTGACAGGTGGGCCAAAGCTCATTTTAAAAAAAGTGGGCCTAAGCCTATAAAGAAAAAAAGAGAAAGAAAGGAGAGAAAGGGGAAGAAGAGAAAGGGGAAGAAAAGGGAGAGAAATGGGGTTTAACGCCCACTCAACACAAACTAGGTCATTTCGGGACTAACATGGTTTAATTTTATTTCAATAATTCTCTTGCGCGTAGGGGTCTTTAGCAGTGGGAGGAAACCGGAGTGTCCGGAGGAAACCCACGAGGTTGAGAAGGCGCCCCTATCTCCATGCCACATACGCTCACACCAGGGATCGAAACCACAGCCGCAAGCCAGCTAGAGGTCGAAGCGCGGCACTCTAGACCACTAGGCCATCCCAACCCCCAGAAGAAAAGAAAGAAGGAAGGACAGGACACCGAACAGCAGAAAGAAACGATAAGAAGCTTTGGTCTGGAATGCTTGGAAAATGGGTTTGCGGTTGTCAATTTTAAAGATTTGCCGGGGGGACGCATGCGCCCCTTCGGCGCGTACTTGTGTGGGCCTTGGTCAATGACCTGACGACGGCCCACCAGTCCGGCACTTGTAAGAATCAATGTCAAATTGTTGCATAATCTAATATACCAGATTGTGAAATTAGGACGTTCTGGACTGAGAACAGAATGTTCCCTATAGATTTTGGGCAAAGGAGACATAACTCGAGAACGTAAAGTCTGACGGGGAAGCCCACCATAATTTCCCAATTGACTTTAATTTAATGTCAATTCTCGCCTCTTTGCCCATTTCCAACTTTTCACTACAGGCAGATGAAGAAAAGGTCAAGTCTTTGCACTAAAATTTGTATTCGGTTGACCATCAATTTTTTCAGATACACAAACTTGAAGAAGCCCACTAAAAAGATGTAACTATTTGCCGTAGACTACATATAACCAACCTGATAACTCTGTTACCCTTCCGCCTCAAAATTAGGAATATTTACCAAAACCTGGCAGAAAATGTTAAATCAAACCGCCTTCGTCCATTCCAGACCAAAAAATCGGCATGCAAAGGGGGGGAAAAGAGACAGCGAGAGATAGATGAACTACAATTTGTGGGTATCGAGATCGTCAAATTTAATGGTGGTCTGCCTCCTGATGCGCAATAAAGTCAAGCTCATCCGAAATCTTTGTACCTCAACAAATGTTGGCACCAGGCCCGTAGCTAGCGCAAAATTGTTAGGGGGCAAAGGCTTCTTGGGGCGTCGGTTGGCGCCGATGTATCTACATTTGATGGTCCAAGGCGAACAGTGCCGCCAAAGGGAATTGTCTATATGATGCCCCCCCCCCATACGCGTACGGGCTCGACGAATGTTGGTTGTGGGGGGAACAGAACTTGAAATTTGTGTGTTAAGCCTACAGGCGTCTAGGGACGCCCAACCCCGAGAAAATTTGACGACGTCAAACGCGTTTTCTTGCTATTCCAGTCCCTGAATACAGTAGGTGGTCTAACACAGCCTAACTTGGGTGGCTGAGTCGAATTCCAATCAATTCTTTAAATTCCACGGAGATGGGACCTTCGGAAGCAAATTTTGACTGTGGCAAGGCGCAAACGTGTTTCCTGCTATTCCAAATACTTAAATGTGATCCAATACGGTCTACCTCAGATGGCGTATAAGAAAAATGAAAAGAAAAGTTCGGAATCGGGTAAGGATGCGACTTGTTTGACTTTTGAAGATTATCACGCATTTCTAGGTGCCTAATACATTCGTGGGCGTCTCCTAACCAATCTCACTCGCGTTATAGTATGGAAGCCAATGAACCCGACATAAAGGGGGCCAAACCAATCTCACTAGATATGGTCGCTCTTCCGGAATGAGGTACTTCACAATCATCCCGTTTGAATTTTGAAGATTCATTCCTGGGCGCCTAACCAGTCTCACTAATAATATTATGAACGCCCACGATCTCGGCATTATAGGCGCTCCCCTGGGATTGGGCACCCCATTGATCAAGCCGTGGGCGCCTAATCAATCTGATTCGGCATTATACACCCCAATCATGCGCGCCTCTCCGAAATAAGGCGCCCCACAGATGTACAACCGTTTTCGGAGCTTCGTCAGTTGTTAATTGACATTGGTTGTGTGCCAATCTTGTCGTGGCGCCTATACAATGTCACTCCTTTATGTGTCGCCCATATACTAATATGGAGACGTTGGTCTCGTATTGCGTCCTTGGGCGCCCATTAAGGGAGCCGATTTTTTCCTAACCGACAAAGGGCACCGAATTTTTCCAGGGATACACTCTCGAAAGAACCAACTGAGGTTCAGTTTTTACAAAAAAATTATCGACGGTGGTCCTTAACGAGGTAAGGTCCTGTAGCAACCTTAAATATCGTAAAGATAGGTTGCCATGCAACGAAATATACGCCCACAGCAGTTGGGTCGTCCGGGCAGTCAACAAGGGTTGTAGCATATTTTTACTTTTTTTGGTAATGAAACATTTGTAATAGACTAAAATCTGATTAAGAGTAACAACTAATTGTGTAATTATCAGAAAATAATTAGAATTTGTTTGTTTTATATACGTTTTGACCCACGCTAACAATTTGTAAGGTGCCCCACGTGCCTACTGAAAAGTTGTACTAGACACGTTGAATATGCACGCTTTACTTGGTTCACTACTACTAATTTTCTGACAGTCTCCCACACTAGTTGAGTCTATAAATAGCAATAGCCCGTGGAAATTCTAAACACACTGGTAACTATTACAGTCGTAAAAAATCTATTGTTGACGATTCTGAGTAGCAGTAATATTTATCGTTTTGGTTATTACGGCATCTTTAGAAATTACGTTCGTTTTATTTTTTAAATTGCTTTATCCTTCGCATAACCGTTAGAAGCGGCATATTTTGGTTTAGTACAAATAATATCTATGAATAACGTGGGTTGTACAGAATCATGATACCAGCAGTAGTTTCGTTTTACTTTTACAAGGTTAGAAAAAACAATTGTTGAGTCAACACTGTGTGTTATTTATAAATTCGATTTCTTGTTCCAGCTTTCAGTCACGTTTCGTAAAAAGTAGTCTGGATTATCCCGGCCTGTCAATCAGACGGAGAATGGTCGGTAGGCTGGTGAAGTGAGACTAGTTTCAAAACAAGGGCACGTAACCTATTTTTTACTCGAAAGTGTCTGGATGTTATGGACGACGCTCCGAACCATTTTTCAGTGTATTATTTATGATGTTTAAATGGTCATAGCTTATTAAGTTTAACATGACCGTTTATTTAGTGACTATAAATTTGTGAAATAGTTTTAAGACATGTTATATATATAAATATTGTGGTGTAATTGTTTAGCTATTTGGAGATATTTATATATGGTGGGGCACCCTACAATTTGTATACGAAACCTTTAATAGCGTCACAAGATTTTTTGACGTTATCAAGGGAGATAACTCTGGCAGTAATTATTTGAAATCGCTGAAAATCAAAAGGCTTCTTCAGCTCATGACCTTCAACACTGCATAAATTTAAAGTCAATCGGATATTAACTTCGGCCTTTAGAGCGTCCACAAGATTTTTCTTGAAGTGATCAAGGGCCATAACTCTGGTAGTTATCGGAAATCACTGAAAAAATAGGCTTAATCGTACCATGCCCTTGAACACTGTGTATAAATTTGAAGTAAATCAGATATTAACTTTAGCCTCTAGAGCGTCGACAAGCAATTGTGGACGCCGGACCGACGACGACAATATAAGACCACATTTCAATGTGGGCGTATAAAAAGGTAAACCCAATTAATGAGGTAAAATTTTGCACTCATCCCATTAATCGGTTTGGGGGTCTTTTGGAGGGGAGCGATTATTAACTTTACTTTTTTATATCTCCAGATTCATCAAACTCGATAAATCACTGATATGTTTTTGTTTATTGTTCACAAAATGTATCTAATTGTCAACTTTCTCCCATCCTCAACCAAACCACACACCCCACCCTCTACAATACAAACCAAGATAAGGGATGATAATTTATTTCTGTTTTCAGTACAATATGAATGAATAATGAATTATATACAAGAAATGAATGAGGGATTCTATAGCAGGAACCTGTATTTTTCATTATAGAGGAAAATGTTAAGCTATATTCACCATTCTGAATGATCTGGCCCTACAACAACAAACCCAGACTGGTCTCTTGCTTTCCTCTGTCACCTCTGGACAGATAAATATAATCAAACCTTATAATCAGTAAACAATACATGAATAATCTTTAACTGCTACACTTTTAAACAAGCACTGTATTTTGTTAGTTTTAAATTAATTCCTTTGACAATGTCCAATCATCTAAAATACTTATACTTAAAATTGCCATTTTAAGCTTCTCACACCCAGGAGATACATACATAAATTACAAGGATTGACATTTACATTACATGGACATTAAAAAGAAAACAAACAAAAGTACAAGTTCACAGAACTTACATAAGTTATATCATGTCTGAAAACAACTGTTTTTACACACTATTATTATACTCATAACATAACTCATTCAAAATGTCTTTATTGTGGAAAATATGGATGTCCTTTTGGTTTCAGATCAAGTTCGAGCATGGAACATTAACACTTCGTTCCCATCAGATGAATAAAATACTTGTTAAAATAGGTGATTATTATATCTAAGTATCATCGTCTGTATGGATGATATGGCTGTGCGCCACCTGCAGATGGTGGAGCACGAGGCTGGCTGTATCCAGCATAAGCTTGTGCTTCTTGTCCACCATATGCTTGTACCGGAGGGGCACCTGCTGCCCCATAGCCAGCTGGATCCGCGTAAGCACCTGAAATTATACAAAAAATACACCTAAAGAGACAATCTGGATTTGTTTCATTTCTTGCCAATGACCTGGGAAAGAAATGTATATGCAGCAGAAAGATAAAGATAAAGATTTATACACTTTTCAGGAAGACAGAAATATTCAGCTTTCCCGCTGACCAAGTTAACTCTAAAGATCTATCAGAAATTAACTTACATTTGAAACATTACCACAGCAATTATTTTATTATCATTGTGAACAGGTATTAGGTTAAAACATAATGTCTAAATCTTATAGAAAGTGACAAGTCAGTTAAGTCTGTTATCTGTTGCCACTTCAACAAACAAGCTTAAAGAAACCATTATCATTCCCATCATCTGTTGCTAAATATTAGGTTTATACTGTATCCTCTCTATTTGATTTTACAAAAAGAGTCATGGCAAACATCTCTGGCATAAGTCATTTCCTAATAAAACCAAATGATTCTTAGAAGATATCTTTAAGATTTTAAGAAATCCAGACTTGTGGCACACTTATGTGGCAATCCATAAATGTGAGAGTTTTTTTGCATTACCAGGCTTTAAACAGGCCACATATATACTGGGATCACAGTGGATTACATAAAGGGTATACCTTGAGCTTGTGGGGCGGTATAAACTTGTTGACTGTAACCGGACTGAGCTCCAGATGGTGGACTCTGACTAAAGCTTCGACTCGGACCGTAACTACTAGCTTCCTGTGGATACTGACCTGCTGACAGATTGAGGAATTCATACTGCTTAAGATCAAAATCCAATATTTAGGCGAGTAAAAGCTATCAAATCCAATATTTAGACTTTCTTGGCATGGTAACAGCTATGAAATCCAATTGTTAGATTTTTTTAGTTGAGGTTAAAAGCTATATAATCAAATATTTAGATTTCTTAAGTTGAGGTAAAAACTATGAAATCCAATATTTAGAATTTTTCAGGTGAAGTGAAACCCATCAAATCCTAATACACTCTATTATTTGACTGGCACTGAACGTTGGTGATCCATAATAAATACTAAAGTTTTCTTTTCCTTTTCGTCAAAGTATAATATTTCAACTACTGGTTTGTTTTGCTTGATAGACAAATTAACAGAATTAGCTTGATTATTTTTTCAAACAAAACTCGAAAAATTATTTATACAATTATTTAATGTTAAGTCTATGAAGACAAACCAGACATAAATTAAAAGGCTTCTAATCAACTTAATTAAATTATTCAAGACCAACATTCAGATTTGCTACCTAGGAAAGTACTAACCATAACTATAGCCAGCTTGTAAAGCATTTGGATCAGCTGCAGGAACTGATGGTGCTACTGCTGGTATGGTAGCATAGCCGGCTGTAAATATAAAACAAGTACACAATTATAGTTACTATCTATCAAATATAAACTTCCTCCTATATGTAGACACGGGAGGTACTCAGTTACTTTTCTCAAAAGCTGTTACCTCTAAATTTTACTTTTGAAATACATCAACAAACATCAACAAACAACACAATCTAATTAAAATATAGATCTATATTTCGTTTCGTTTTTTATACTTTTGATGGCCTACACTCATGTAGATCTAACAAGTTATAGTGGGAGCTCACGTTCTGTGACGTCAAGTATCAAGCACGGTACATTTGACCCGTTAACGTCAGTCATTTGAGTAACCAATTAGCGACCACCATGCTTTTTAAAATCTACTTTTGTTTTGATTTCTATCCGCTGGTGTTAGTATATACGTCATTGGCTGGTAATATCTACCCACAGTTCCACACATGAAAAGGTCAAACGGTCGATTCGACAGACCAGTTGATTGGCTGACCCCTCATTGAAGGCAGAACGCGAGTTAAATAACAAGTCATCCAGATCCAAGAGTAGTAAAGACAAGTAAAAACGAAATTTTGAAGTATAAAAAACGAAACGAAATTGGATCTGTGTTTTTAATCAGATTGCAAACAACACAAATTATATTGATTTGGTCTACTTAACTGAAAGGTTGTTCACTTATTTGTGTCTTAGACATTTGAAATTGGAGAATGGAACTAGACTTACCTTGGGCATAAGGATCTGCAGCAGGAGCTGGGTAACCTGCATATTGAGGTGCTGGAGCGGCAGCTGGAGGCTGGGCTGCAAAATGAAACAGATTGCAAGGTAATGAAGAAACAAAACTTAAACTTTCAGTCTTTTCAAAAACTTGTCATCAATGCTGTTCAAGTTTGGAAAATAATTCTCCAGAATCTCTCAAGAAAGTAAATATTAGGACTCCCTACTTTGCTTAAAAAGAAATAGCTACAGAAAAAATTTACATGCAACTGAATACCATTAGGTTCAAACACACCCCCCACTCCCATAAAAACCTGAGAAAAAAATAACTTACCATAGGGGGAATAAGTCTGTGTTGGTGCTACTGCAGCAGGAGTTGCAGGTTGTGCACCATACCCAGCTGCAGCTGTTGCTGGAGGTTGTGTGTAACCAGCATAACTTGTCTGAGCTGGAGGTTGTGCTGCTGGAGGTGCTCCCCAAGAATTAAAAGCTTGTGGGGCTCCAGGGGATTGGGCTGTGGCTGCTACAGGTGGGGGGGCTCCCGGGGACTGGAATCCTGCCTGCTGTGGTGGCGCTCCATAACCTAAAATAAAATAAAGATTAAATAGACCCTTTCATTTGAGTTTCAACCTTACAACCATAATGGATGATGATTTTGTAGTTTCTTGTGCGTGTTCAATATATCTATTTCATCAAACAGCTATATGGCATATTACCATTAAGCCAAAATAAACCAAAAAACATTAGGCCCTGCACGAATTGTCCGTACCGCCCACAAGACAATACTTCAGTTAGAGGAGTACGTTGACTGTGCTGCTTCAGCAGGAATAGCAAATACTGCTGCAAGATGACGAACATGTGAAAGATCTTATTAAAGATTAACATAAAACCAAATATTTTGAAGTTGAATTGGAGCTCCATAAAACCAGATGTTCATATGTCATTTACTTTGTCTTAGAAAGACACAGTGACTTAGTGGGTAGGATGCTGTAACTGCACAATTACCTTGAGATGGTGGAGTACCATAGGCTGGCTGCTGAGCATAACTAGACTGACTGTAAGCTGGTTGTTGTCCATAGCCTGGTGATGGCTGTTGTGGTGGAGGTTGGAAGTTATTTCCTTGAGGAGGAAAGCCTGCTCCATTAGGAGGTGGTCCACCACCCCACCCACCAGGGCCTTGTGGCCCACCCTCATTACCCCATCCTGCATCAGCATGTGGGGGTTGGAAATGAGGTGGAGGACCTCCATGTCCACCTGGGGGACCACCATGTCCTGGTGGCCCATGATGACCACCATGACCATGATGGGGTCCATGACCTGGAGGCCCATGACCAGGGGGGCCATGTCCAGGAGGACCACCATGTCCTGGGGGACCTCTGTGACCACCTCTGCCTCCCATACCTCTTCCTCTACCTCCCCCTCCCATCATAGGGGGGCCTTGTCCACCAGGTCCGTCTTTCTGTCTGTTCTGTGCACGCTTACATTCAACCTAAGAGTAAACAAGAAGAAAATCAATAAATTGTATCTTTCCAGGTTTAATTATGTGCAAAGGGCATCATCAAATACTAAATACACTGTACTGCACAAAGTTATTTCATATTAAAAGTCTGAAAGTTTGGCATTACCATCATTTTCATAGCCAGTTTCTGGCAGATATTTTGAACGAAAATATACTTAATTAAATGGATAAATGTCATTCACAGGCTTATAAAATAGAGGGTGATGTCAAATCCTTTTCTACAATATCCATGGCTTAGTCAGGGTGAGAATCATGTGCCAAAGGATAGATCTTAGTTTGGGACTTATAAACTTGCGAGGGTCAAGTTACTATATTTGTCTTCCAGAGACGCATTAGGAATTAGGACAATATTTCTGTAAATCGTCAACGAAAAGGCTCTGGGCTTTAGTTTTCAATGGTTATGATTGTCTACCATAGCTTGGGGTATCTATCAGTTCTATTACTCTAAAAGTCAAAAATTAACAGTTTATTTTTCTTAACGTTTCAAAATAACAAGAATGTTAAATCTTTTTAAAAAAATCTATAGTTTTTTAATGACAAAAGGTTTTGATTTTTTGTTTTTTTTTATCATTTGTTAACAAATAAAAAGGATTGGATAAGCAAAGAACAGCAAAAAATTAGAAAATGTCCAATGCTTCCAAGTAATTCTTGTACTATTCATTCTGCTTTGACCATATAAAAATATGTTAGTTGAGAAATAACTAGAAGTTAACACAAAAGAGTTAAATTGATGACAATTCAAGAAACCAATCTCTTAATTCATGTAATAGCAATCATTAACATTGCATGGGTAATTAAACAAATTATATGACCAATTTACAGCAACAAATATTTTAGCTTAACCCCCGTTTTCCCTTTATCTGCTGTATTATCAAATTTTTATTTACATGGCTACAGGTGCATTGAGGGGTGGGATAATTGTGTCTGGACAGTCCTGTTTATGCCTATTCTCCTGGAGTTCCAACTGGAAGTGGTTCTTTTATGTGCATGGCAACCTCATACACTGGCGAATGTTTCGTTATATCTCATCCCATCCTATAAGGCATATTAGTTGTCTGAAGCACAGGCACCATCCCACAGAAGGAAAGGCCGGGCTTGGACAATGACAGGGGTTCCTCTCGACCCTCATCGTGTTTTGAACCTAGGCCAGTCCAGGTTACCACAATAACCGAATGATGTGAGAAATTATGTGATAAAATATTAAATCTTTGCAGTGTATGTGATACAAGCCAACTTTTTCCAAGTGAAAATTGATCTCTTAAAACTAAGAATTCATATATTGATAATTACACTATTACGGTACATTCAAATTAATCAGAATTCCGTAAATCTAAAGTTTATACTCAAAACACATGAAACCAACATTAATGTAAAGAAATACATCCAGTTCTGCATCAACAACGAAACATTCAGTCAAACTATGTGGAAAATATTATTTTCAACAAAAAAGCTAAAAATATGGTCAAAGCAGAATTTCAGAATTGTACTCTTGCTATATTTCAAATTTTTTCTTACCAGTTAAAACTTAATAAAAGTTATTGATTCATAAAAAAAACATACAAATATCTGACAATTTATATCAATATAAAACTCTTTAACATGCATAAATATAATACATTCCTATTCATATGTGGAGGTTTTCCATTAAAATAAAGATTTCTTAAAGTCTCTGGACCTCATTTATGTCAATATTTTTTTATCCATGACAAACTACATTTAAAAAAAAAAAAAAAAAAAAAAAGTTGAATCTACACAGAACATTAGTCAAAAAATGATGCCAATTTTGATTCAGTATTCACAAAGATACGATTAATTGAAAATTTGTCAACATTTGATATCATTAACGGATAAAATCTTTCCTAAAATCTCTACATGGGCAAGTTTTCATTCTGGGAAATCATAGATTAGTTGAATTTTCTTAATCAAATTTAAAATAGTTTGGTTCAATTTTGTTTTCTTTATAAAATGTTAAATAATCTATTAAAGAGTGTATTTCATTACAGTTAGAGCAGATGAGGTACAAGAGACTTTAATCTGAAATTCACCCACATGGCTTCTGATAAATAATTAGTCATAAATGGAGACGACACAGGAGACTACATAGCACAAACTATTCAGAAATAATGTTTTCTTGCCATGGAGCTATTCTGAACTAAGCCATAATGATGACTATTACATAAAAAAAAAATTGATGATGATGATGATTACTATTCAATGAAAAATATCACTGGTAATATGATGGTATTGTGGGGGCTATCTATAATTACAATTTTTAATATCGAACTGTGGAAAACCTCCTTAAATGGTAAGGCATTACATCACAAGAGATCCTCTGAATATTACAGAACATGTATAATTGCTGTGTGGAATATATACATGAACTGGATATACTAGATATATGCAAATAATATAAGTAGTTGCATAAAACCTAATTATATTAAGGTATATCAAAGAAACTCTTGCTTCGTAAACAACCAAAATGATAAATGCTCTAATTAACCTTCTTTCCATGTACATCTATATAATGTTGTTGACAAACTCTGTCCACGCTTTCTTCACTTTCGAACGTCAGAAATCCAAATCCTAAGGGTCATCATAATATTCATAATTTAATACAATTCATCAAAATAAACAACACCAATACCATAAAAATAACTACACATGGACCTCACTATAATGTGGTTTGCTTTGCGACCTGTGCACATGTATGTATGGCTCTAACAGTACTATACATGTAATAGTACAATGCAAAACAGGTGTTACCCCAAAATCAGCATTATAGTAAGGCCTTGCGTAATTGTAGAGGTGGCATCCTTAGTAAAGAAACAAACATTCTGTTGTAGGAAACTCCTTCTGTTGAAAACTGCCGTTTCCCTGGATACTGAAGTCACCACTTCTGCACTGATAATAAACAAATAGTGTCTGGCAAACATTAGTTATTAGAAAGCATTGTGATCAATTTGGTATAAATGATGTTATATATACCATTTGGTTTTAAGATTGCACCAAGCTCTTTTCAAATGATACATAATTCAAAGAGCACAATTAAAATAGTTGCTGCTTTTTCAGCAATTATTTTACTAATTAAAAACAAAAAGCTAAGTTGAATACAATGCAATCATAACTGAATAAACCAAACAGACAATAACAATATTGCCAGTGTTTCCGTATAATGCAACAGCTGACAGGAAAATTAATGGAAACCACATAAAATTTTGGATATCCGTCTAAATTTAGACAGAAATTATTTTAGGTTATGTGAAGTACAATTAATGAAATTCACATATAGGTATATTAGTCATTATTCACAAGGACACATTTAAGTTCCTCTTTAGGTTAACAAAATTTAATAAAAAAAAAATCTTTTATAGGCCACTGATCGTCATATGAAGAATGTTTAATCCCTGGATATTAAAGTTCAGTTTCTTAGAAATTATCCAAAATTGGTTAAATTCCTTTAAGTAATTACAAAGATATAATGACCCAAACATTTTGCCATTCTCTTCACATGATATAAACAAGTCTTACAAGTATTTCAACGTAGATTAAGTCATGAAAAATTAGATATTGTTCACAATATGTACGATCAGTGGCTTTAACAAATACGTGATTTAACGCATCTGAAAAATTACATTTAGTGGATTCGTTCAACCAATACAGTCCCTCTGATATCGGGATTAGCACATTTTGTATTTTTCCACTTTCCTTTCAATTACCGACAAAAAATTTTTTAAAATAGGATAGCCACGCAATGCAGGGAAATACACCCAGACAGCAGCTAAAGAGAGTACAAGCAATATAACATGAGCACCAAGAAATGTGATTATGCTGAAATGTAGTCCTAAAACACTGTCTATTAAGAATCATTATCTTAAAAGATGATAAAGAATTTGTCAAAAACTGCAGCTTCTAAAAGGTGAGGACAACTGACGGAGTGATTGCATTATATGTTAATATTATGTGTGGGCCTATAAATATTGTGGCTATGTGTAGAAATGAGAAACAATTTAGTGTTAACCAGTGCCATTACCCCTAGACAAAATGCCATTGTCCTCAAATTGAATCCCAACTGTCTCATAATCATTATCCTAAAGTTTGACAAAGATCCACCCAAATTGTGGCTTGTGATTGTGGTCAATCCAAATTGTTGTCTATGGTTTGAAAAAAGACTAAAATTCAATCCCAATTACTGTCTACTTATAAAGACAGGTTGCCAGGCAACGAAACATACGCCCACAGCAGCTAAATCGTCCGGGCAGTCAACAAGGGTTGTTGAATATTTTTACTTTTTTCGATAATGAAACATTTGTAATACACTAAAAACTGATTAAGAGTAACAACTCATCATGTAATTATCTGAAAATCATTAGAATTTGATTGCTTTTTTATAAAGATTTACCCCATGCTAACAATAAGTATATACATGAAACATTTAATATCATGGATTTAGCTGTTCAGTTATCAAAATTCATTGAAAATCAAAATACTTGTTCGTTTCAACACCTTTAAACTCTGTGTATCAATCTGAAGTCAATCGGATGATAACATCACAAGATTTTTTAAAGTTGTCAAGGGAGATAACTCTGGCAGTAATTATTTGAAATCTCTGAAAATCAACAGGCTTCTTGGTCCCATGACCTTAAACTCTGTGTGTAAATTTAAAGTCGATCGGATATTAACTTTGGCCTCTAAGATTTTTTCGAAGTGATCAAGGGCCATAACTCTGGCAGTAATTATTGAAAATCGATAGACGTCTTAGTCTCATGACTGTAAACACTATGTATAAATTCAAAGTAAATCGGATATTAACTTTGGTCTCTACAGCGTCCACAAGATTTTTGGAAGTGATCAAGGGCCATAACTCTGGCACTAATTATCAGAAATCGCTGAAAATCAATAGGATTCTTTGTCTCATGACCTTAAACACTGTGTATAAATTTAAAGTAAATCGGATATTAACTTTGGCCATAAGAGCGTCCACAAAATTTTTTGAAGTGATCAAGGGCCATAACTCTGGAACTTATTATCGGAAATCGCTGAAAAACAACAAGCTTCTTCGTCTCAAGACATTAAACGCTGTGTATAAATTTAAAGTCAATCGGATTTTAACTTTAGCCACTAGAGCAGGTAGACGCCAGCCGGACGGACCGCCCGTGGTGACGACAATATACGAACCCATTTCAATGTGGGCGTATAAAAATCATTCTGCTATGGTTTGAAAGATTTATCGAAATTTGTGACCTCTAAAGAGAGGAACTCCAGAAGAAATTATTTGCAAATGTAATCACATCCCTCGATTCCAACTGTGAAGGGTTTACATGTGCAGGGCTTGCCACGAGACGCGAGCAGTTGCTCGCGCTCGCGCTGTGCTCGCGTAAAGGTAGATTTACGCGAGCTATTCGTTGCTCGCGCAAATGTTTAGGAAAAACCTGTAAAAATAATCAAAATATTGACGAGTTTATTGCCCAAACTAATCCAACAATGTCAATAACGTCATAAATTCGTCTGTCAAACTGACATTCAACAAGCTGCACGCGGCATTTCGTCCTTAAATTTGATTGGCTAATGAGTCGTGTTACTAAAAATACACTTTATACCTGAACGTCATGACTGGTTTTCCTACGAAGACCAGTAACAAACGCGTGATAATCGAGTCTAAAGTAAAGAATGTTTACATCCGGATGATTTGGCATTTCACGCTAAATGAACACGTTTCAAACTTATAATTATCGGTATTTCTTATTTTATCAGAACTTCGACTTTTATTCCATTGTGCAGTCGTATAATTTTAAATCTAAGTGTAATAATTGGCTAAAGGAAACCTGATTGCCCTACCTATCCACATTTATGTCGTGGGGTGAAGAAATCCGTACGGAAATTGATTATAAAAAAAAAAGAGTAGGCCTATGACTTGTCAAAAACAGAAAAGCGATGGTCACACATGTTTACTGCAAACTCTGTGCCAGGAATAGCAATTTTGGCGCTCAATCGTTTATTTTGTTGTTTTGTTATACTAGTGCCAACTCATAGTAATAGTACTACATGTATGATGTAAATAAAGAATTGAAAAAAAAAATAATTAATAAATAACAAACTTTAAACAGCATTTTCATTATTTAATTTAACAAAAGTATCCAGGCAACAAATTGAAAATTGAAACAATTTTAGAAAATGTGTGCTCACGCAAGCAACATTTTACGTGAGCAATTTTTATTGCTCGCCCTGCTCGCCCAAACCTATATTTGCGAGAGCAGTCATCTGCTCGCCATCAATTTATTCGTGGCCAGCCCTGATGTGCATGTCAATGTGTACACAGGACCTTGGTCTTTCATCCCATCCCAATGACTATTAACATTTGTCTAAAAAACGGTTTCTATATAGATACGGCAGGCAAGTGTGGACAGAGAAATTGAATTATTCGCCCAAACATAGAAATAAATATTTTTTTTGTTGATTTCTTAAAGAAAACGAATATAATTTTGAATGATAACGAAGTCTCATTTAAGAAGCCAAAAATTCTTAAGAAATATACGCCTCGTCATTTTTTCTTAAATCGAGGCCTATCAGAACTATGTGTGTTATATTAAAGACAGATAAACATGTAAATGAAACTAGTAATCAATAATTGATCTGAAAGTATATAAAAGCATATATTAAATATAATATACGTGATCAAATTCAATTCAATTAAATTTAATTCATAAAGCTGCATTCATTTTTCAACACAGTTGAATAAGTTGCCTGACTGGATTAATTTAGGTTTAAATCACCTTCCAAATAAAATATAGCTTAATTTAACTACATCTATTGTTAAAAATTAACATATATTGGAAATAAATTATGTTTTTAAAGCTTGACAACAAAAACAAATTGATTATCTGCATCTTAAATGCTGTTACTATTAATAATATATTTCTTAAATAGGGGTACCAAGACATAATTAATCTTAAAATTTTTTTAGTCCCGAAACATAATTAGTCCTAAATTTTCATTTCAAATTATTTGTGAAAATATCAACTATATTAATCTTAGTGTTTAAATATACTAATCTAACCAAAATAAAATCTAGCTTCTTTTAATATTTTACAAGATAACCTCGCAAAAAATCTAATTCATCAAAATGAAAAATCAAAACTTAAATAGAAGTTTATTCATAAATATATCTTTAAACCATTTAAGCAAATGAAATTTCAATCTAATCATATTTTTTCCCTTCTATCAACAAGTAAAACACATGCACAATATAAGTGTTTTTAATCTAAAAAGATACAAAGAACTTAAATTATATGACCAGGATATTTCTAATAAAATATAACATCCAAATTAGTTCCCAATCTTTGTTGTCCACAAATACAGCTTGATTTTAAATTTCTTCCAATGGACTTATAGTTAAATCACTAATCGTTACAGAATTTCCATTCAATGTTAAATTCCTTAATTACAATGTGCCAGTTAGACAGGCCCAAGAAGTTACTCTTGTATCATCAGTTATATATGTACAGTAAAACCTTATTCTAATTGTAAGGAATAATATACATGTGTATTATAGTGTCATCAATTTAATATGGCTGAACTGAAGGATTAGCTTACCTCTAGAACGGTTCTTTTCTTGGTCATACATAATTACAATTTCAGCTACCTATAAAAATTTTAAAACATTTGATTATGGATATATATTCTTGAATCAGATATTCATCATGTGTGCTATTGATGTCAAGTTCATGGGCATAGAAGAATGGATATCGCCTAGCTGGCTGTGTTTAGTCTGAAAACTCACACATACATATAACATCAGCTTCATTCAGACTGATTGAATCAGCTAATGAGTTAAAATGACAGCAATACAACTTGTTAAGTCATATAATGAAAAGAAATCTTGTTTTCATTTTTGTAATGAACTTTACCAAGGTATTTTGTCACAGGTATGTACTTAAATTCTTTGCAGGTTGCAGTACGAAGATAAGTTCAAAAAAAAAAAGAAAAAGAAAGGAACTTACAGGTCCATATTGTCCAAACACTTCTCTTAAAACATCCTCATTGGCATCACCTGGAATTCCTCCCATGAAAATCTTACTAACTTGTCCTGGACCTGGTCCACCGCCTCCACCACCACCTCTTGGACCTCCTCTACCCAGAGACTAAAAATAAATAAAGTAACATGAAACCAAAATTATCATACAATTGTTTAATGATAGGAGTCAACATGGTTTCAATAAACACTGTAAGTAAGCCCAATGACCAGGGATACCAAAAATAACTTGCGGGCTAGTGACCCATTCTGTCGTACTAGTATGTAAAATATAGCTCACACTCCAATCCAAGTTAACACACATCAATTTAATTCTTCTGTTTAACAAATTTCTTGGCTGAAATACCCCTCAATACTTGGGTTCTCATTGCTTTTACATCACTAAATAGAATTGTTCTTATGAGAAAAACGAGTCACGTGGGCAAATAACAATAACATATAGACAACACCTGTATTGCATACTGGTGTCGATGCTAAGTAAATACTGATCATAAGAATTGAACTAATTATATAGATCTAATGCCATTTACAACGCCATACTATTTTATTTATCATATAATTAATTTTACCATACCTGAATTCTATTTCTTGGTCCCCCTGGACCGCCGGGACCACCACCACCTCCTCCTTGATTCATTGATCGAGCATTACAGGCTTTACAATCCACCTGAAACATAAACAAATGCAATATTTATATCAACCAATTATCTTCTTAAATATACATTTATAATTTAATAATGTAGGGTTATGCGATATAACTATCATGGCATCTACCGACATTAGCAACAATAATTTCACATCAAGGGACGATTTTCAAAATTTGACTTCCAATAAATTTAACAATAATATCATTTAATGCTATAATTCATGATATTTGATGAATTATCACAATATTTTTTTTCATTATCGCCCAACCCTATGCTAATGTAAACCTGCTTTCTGCATGTTTTTCATTTGGCTTGACTTGAATTGACATAAATTATTATTTAATTTAGATACTGATTCATATAAGCCTTTAATCAACTCTCGAGACCATCAGATGGCTGATATTGAAATGGATTTGAACACTTGTGACATCAAACAATTTAACTATAAAATGAACAATCAAGGATAAGTCTCATTATCAAGTACCATTGCTACATGTACAATAAACGATTTACACTAATCTTTAAGCGGTCATAACTTAACCCAGAATAAAGTAATCTGAGTTAAATTTATAATATAAAGTGTATTTCTTTTAAACCACATTCGAGTTGCATCTGGTGTGATGGGTCAAAAATGCTGTGTGTAACTTTTAGGTCAGGAAAATGACACACAATAAACCAAATTCTACCAACACAATATTGGAAATAAATTTATATTCAGTGTGGTTTAGATAGTCCTTAATAACTCTCAATAATTTCTTACTTTGCGTCCATCAATCATGTGATCTGGGCCAGTCAATACAACTTCACTGATGGCAGGATTTCCAAAGGTCACAAATCCAAATCCACGAGATTTTCCAGTTTGTGGGTTCTTCATGACAACACAGTCGATAACATCACCAAATGTTGAAAAATAAGACTTTAACATATCTTGATCCGTATTCCAGCTTAATCCCCCCACAAACACTTTCCTGAAACAAATAAGGTAACGGTATTCCAAAAGTTAACAATAAAATGTGTTTCAGTAGTAAGCAATTATTATATGAATAAATGTAGTCTGCTCAAAAGTATGCCACTAAGTTACGGTACTTTTAGATGATTTTTATGATAAATCCAACCAATAATTGGAGAATAAAAATTCCTGTAAAAAGTATGTTACAATATCATATAATCTAACTTAGTGAAATTTTCATTGACTTCTTGAACTATAAAAATATAACTATTATTCTACCGGCAAAGAGATGGTGTCTAAAATAATTATATTTTAATATCATTTGTGATATTTTCATTTAATATCCATCATGAACATGATTATCAATATGTAATTTATTTTGGGGAAGTTACATGTATCAATTTTGATGCCATAATAACTTTTCTGAAAATTATTAATATTTGTTAAAAACTAGTTGCCGCCAGTTTTACATATTCAACTTTCTGTCACTCCCAAACATGGAGGTGGTATGAATACTTTTAAAAGCTTACCTTTTAATTTATTTTTTAGCACACTGCATTTTGTTTTTATCATTTTGCATATTTATCAGACAATTGAAGTGATCATAATACTCATTGTTTAGGGTTATTTTGACTCTTTTAAGATATTTAAATGTTTTAATTATGTCTACGTAACCGTTTTTATTTGAAATTGTAATGATATTGATAGCTGTTATATAAATCATAGATTAATTGTTAATTTTCATTCCTGAAACAAACAATCTCAAATCGATGTACATGGCAGTTTATATAAACAATCAAAGCAATTGGTGTGGAAAAAGCTGCAAATCCACCAAAAGCTTACATGTATATTTCTCATTTTACCACACACTTTTGATGATTTTTGAAAATATCCACAGCACAACCTGTTTATAATTGTTTTATGACTGTGGTCAATGGTCTCTAGACCAGTTGGTGCCCAATTGAATACATAAAAAGCTGTTTCTAATTGACCTTGACATCAATTAGTCAAAAATTGTGATTTAATGTGTTGTCATGCAAAAAATAAATAACAGAACAGACTGAAAACACGTTTGTGCATATTCATTCAAATGAATGACAAAGTGATACAATTTAAGTATACAGGAATTTGTCAATTCTTTGGCGGTGATTTGTGCGTAATTGGCACGGACCTCAACTTTGAACTTCTGTAACACAAAAAGTATATGCCAGAATATTATAGCGACAATTTGGCTTTATTAAGTACATCTAGATCTTTAATTAATTAGTGCAATTTTCATAGACCTATCTTGTATAGTTACTGAGATATTAAAGGGACAATAACATTCTTGCTGGCTTGGTAGCTCCAGAAAATCAATAATACCCTTAATCTAAGTACTAGATGTTTAAATGTCCTACCTGTTGTGTAAATTATCCATTACAACCTATTTTACTTGTCCAGAGGGTTCGAAAATATTTTAAAATCCAAGTCACATTTGAAAATGTTTACGTTAGACTTTTCAAATCAATTGGTTGAATTTTTCCAATTTTTTAAATTAGGTGCGTTAAGATGAAATTTATATCATCATTTAATTGGAATATTCTAAAATAATAGATTTGTTGACCAGAATGAAGATTGGGACATATTTTTCAGTTACAACAAGAGTGTTATTGGGGCTTTAACTTCGGTCAGTTTTTTGCGTTTTTGAAAAAAAGCCGTTTTTTTGTACCCCCAGTTTGCCATCTTAAAAACGCTATAACTTTTTTAATTTTCAATATTTTGGGGGCATTTTTTCAGATTATTCATCCTAGATAGTTCACAAAAGTACCACTGTCATTTTTGAGTCATTGGTAGTATTTGAAAACCCGTTTGCAATGCTACATATTGCAGCTTAACAGGGATGAATAGGGCTGCACAGGAACAGTCCAAGCACTTAGTTGATTTAGTCGATGATAAACCCTTCCGAAACGAACAATGAAATAATGATTGAATGAATGGAATGAGGCGCACTCAATGCTCATTTTATTATTCCTACAATTTATTTATATTCTTATCTTCAACAGCAAACGAAACAAATTCAGCAGTAGGTCTATATATGAAAGGAAATCAAACGTGAAGATAAGTATAAGAAGATTATTTTCTGGAAGTAGCAATGGAAAAAGAAGCCGTCCACTTTTCAATTTTGAAGAAGTGGGTTATAAGATACGCCTAAATTTTCAAAAATAAACACCAACCACGGAATATTTCGGTGGTGTACCTATATTTAAAAGAATCTGTGCATACCCAGGCTCATCCTTAATTCTTCCTTGCATTGTGGAAGTATAGCTGTGTCTTTAATTTTTATAAAGCAATATGGTACAAGTTTCGCTTCAACCCCAGACACGCTTGCAATATGGCGTTTGTTGTAGACTAGTTTGTTGAGTATTTTTAAACAATAGAATAGTAGCGAATGAACAGAGGACTGGATAACTATTCTTTTCCGACAAATTTTTATTACAGGGGGGAGAACTCTGTTCTGACCTTAATGGATTAGGACTAGTGATTCTCTAAGTAGTGAATTTAATGTTGCAAAAAGTTAAAAATATCAAAATCATCCGATAAAGAATATTGCTGGTCCGCTCAAAAGAATCTCTCTAGGCTTTGAGCTGCGCACGAACAAACAACATAAAGACCTACCATGAATTCGAAATCACCCTGGTTAAATAATTATAAAATCGGTTGAAAAATTAAATTTACTAATTACTAACACACAAAGAAATCTCTTGAAAAATTTGACAAATGACCAATTTTGACACCGGGAAGGCCAAAATGGTAACATATTAAGTCATTCATCAGGATTTATGACTCATTTTTGTATTATTATTATCATAAAGAACATTTATATAGCACACAATTCACATAGTCATAGTGCTCAAATGCGCTTTACAAAGTAAGCAATAAAAACAATATAAAACAAACAAAATACAATACAATATTTAGACATAAAATAAACTAAAATAAAATTTAATAAACGTATGCATAAAATTGTAAATAATATAAGAAAACTATTGAATAGAAAAATAAGACTAATTATATTTCACGATTTAGATTAATTTTGTACACATGGCGGCCACTGCCATATCTGTGTTTACCGTTCGTGGCTATTTACGGTTTACGTCAATTCACGTTGTGTATATGAAAAAATTACAGGTGGTCCCTATGTTCTGAATTTTGGTATTCACACAAAAATTATGCCAACTGTCCGTTATTTTGTTTGCATCTTATATTTCCCAAGAAATTGACTTACAATTTTCTTGTATTATCTTTTGAAATATTTTTATGGCTATATCTTATATAATCCTTGTAAGACATATAGAAAGAGATCTCGCACATTAGATACACTTATATGGCTATACTACTTCTGAATTTGCTTGATAACGATACCCGTTTATGTATCGAAACGTGGCATATTTTAACATACTACTTGTCGATACTTATACAGAGTTTATCCATACTAAATCCATGTTTTATATTTAAAATACAACGGTGGGTGTGGATAGTTTCCCGTCATCTCTGCGGTCAAAACTATCAGAATTTTTTAAATTAGAGTGGGTGAAATAAAATTTCTCAGAGTGAGTGAAGACGCTCGACAGTCGCTGAGCTATTAAAAAAAATAATGTCGCATCTTATTTTTGGTTTCACTAATTTATCATTTATACCCCTTTACCATAGAATCACATAATTTACAAATTTGGAAGGTCCCATTTCTACTTAAATGTAGCTCGTAGTTCAACCACCATACAAACAGACAGACGGGAAAAGTATGAAAATTCCGAGAAAAACCCATCAAAAATAATGATTAAATTCCTGTCTTAATTATGGTTAAATTCATATCAAATATACACCTTCGTGTTCAAGAATACACAAATAGATTCATAAAAACGCTATGATACAATATTTCAGCGTCTAAAAAGGCGACAATGTTATACGGACCTTCTCCATATGAAAGCTGTTCGGTACGGGCTGCCGTATCCGCGTGTCGTATCACATATGATGAGAAATACGCACACATTGATGACGTCATACGCAAAATCCATACGGATACGCGACAAGTACACTCGGCTAATCTCGACAGATTCCGTAAACTACATCTAGTCTCGGATGTATGACAGTAAGCAGTAAGTGATATTATGTACCTACGCCCATACATTTACGATGCGGCTACCGGTTTACTTTAACAGGAAAACTTGACGCTATTACACAAATTGGGAACCTATTCGGTTAGCGACCTATTCGACCGATCGAGCTGCAACCTGTTCGTTGGAAACCTATTTAGAGTAAAGACAACAGTCTCTATTTATCAACCAATAAAATCCAACGTTATGTCTATCAAATGAAAGTAGAATATATTACTTTTTATCCATTCCTTCAGCTCAGAAAAGAAGTGTAATTTCGTCATTATCTTACAGCTGGATCGGTCGAATAGGTCGCTAGCCAAATAGGTCGCCAACTTGTGTTTGGAATGGGCGCAGCCATGTTTCATCCGGGACCTTTAAAGTAGTTCCAATATGGCGGAATTCATCATACAGCCGAGTTTCGATTGTCCGAAATCTACAGAGGTTTGCCGAGTGGCGACACGTACTAGGAATTTACGCTTGCCAAAAGTCTCTAATGTTATGAATAGTATTCCGTGCTTCTAGATGTCATTTAACGAAATGTTAAAAGTGTTTTAAATATTTGTTGATCCAAAAGTTACAAGCGATAACAACACAAAGATTGATTAAAAATGATCAATATTGAACTCTAATTCATATTTTTTTATTTCGAAATTTATCTAAAATATTGTGTCAGAGACTTAGCTGCTTTAACATGCTGCTGTATCACTTCCTGTGCCAGATTAAAAATGTTTTTAATGCAAACAGAGCCTACAACGTATTATATTTACAGTAGATATTAACTCAATATCATCCAAAGTCGTCGACAAAGAAAACACAATGCGTAGGCCTATTTGGGGTAACTCTTTCGATCGAGCCCCCTTTGCTACCAGTGATAGTAGAGGTCGAGCGAAAATCTACTGCGGTTCAGTTCGGAAATCAGTTGGAAACATAGAGTTGTATATAGTTAACTCTATGGTTGGAAATAAACCGAATGGATTCTGAATCCGGAAATAATCGAAATTCAGAGTCGCGCTAATCAAACAGGTCTTAAGATGGAACAGGAAGTTCGTAAATGACTGAATTCGATCAATACAAGTTGAGTTTTGTATTATTAACATCAAAACGATATTCCACCATTTTAGGGCCATTGCATGCAGCATATTAATAAACATGCTTTTCACGTGTGATTCTCCACAACAAAAGATGTTTGACGTGGTTTATTTTGGTTTAACAATGCCTTCGTCTACTTGACATTTATGTAACAAAATCCCCATTTCTTTGTATAATTATTGATTTTAGATCTGCAAAATGTAAAAGTACTGGGGCCAGGAGAGAGAGAGAGAGAGAGAGAGAGAGAGATCCACGTCTCCCCCTTTTTAGTCATATTTCCTTCTTTGTAAAGTGTTCGGAAATAGTCGCCCGCTCTAGTATAAACTACGATTTATACCGACGATCGTACATCGGCTACACTTGTCCGCCTCGTCTTGGTAGGCCTACAAGTGTTCTTTGGCCCTAGTTGTCATGGATTCCATACATTCTGTATTCTACCTGTTGAAATCAGTGATATGTAGAGCAGGGAGGGGGGGGGGGTATGGAGTGGGCGAAATTAAAGAGTGATATTAAAGTAAAGATACATTATGTAAGATATAGATGAAGAACTCTCCGTACTTCCTGTAATAGTTCAAGTAAATACTTATCTAAATAATAGTCTTACATAATAATGCGTCTTTGATTTTTGTTTTTAATTCAAACTGTGGGCAGACAGTTAGCAACGGGAATAATCAAATCTCGCTGACATCAACGAAGATTTTGTCGCTTGAATTGAAACAGAAAAAAAAAAAACAGAAAAAAAATATTAACCTTTGTACGCCACAGACAAAAGATAAAAAAATCTCTGTTCGCCTCAATACTTGTTATTTGCACGCCTTTGTTAAGGAGTCATTGTGATCCTTCCAAAATCTGCCTATTTTATCTATTTTTTATGCCTTAAACATATAGAGGGGTTGGATGACCGAATGATTAGCGTGCGCGCGCTGTTTGATACGGCCTGCCATTGAGTCAACTGGCGTGGTTTCGAATCCCCAGTTGTACGTGGCAAGGAGTAGGGTCGCCTGTCCAACCTCGTAGGTTTTATCCGGGTACTCCGGTTTCCTCCCACTGCTGAAGACCCCTAAAATTAAACCAGTCCCGAAATGACTTAATCGTGTCGAGTGGAAGTTAAACTCCCCCCCCCTTTCTCTCTCTCTCTCTCTCTCTCTCTCTCTCTCTCTTAAACATATATTATACAAGAGCTAAATCTGCCTATTGCAGGTCTTTCTTTTAGGCCTGAAATGATATCTAAATTATTAATTAGACATTAACTTATCCAGACCATAATCAAAAATCGGTATCAACGCTAGCCTGTGATATTTACTGGATTAGTATCCGATTTGCAGTTCAACTTTCATGCACGATTAAGTAATGATGATCGAGGCTAGACCGAAAATTCAATCGCCAAATTCGCGGTTCAGTGTGAATCAATTTGACTGAAATTTTAAGCAAATTTCTACTTTTTATCTATGTCAGCTCTTCATCTAATTATTCTAATCTCCCATAATGTATCTTTACAGTAGCTAAGTCTCTAACTCAATATCATCCAAAATCTTCAACATTGAAACCACGAATTATTTGTCAATTTAAATCAACATTGATGCTGTGATCTTACTGGAAAAAGATTGGCGTCTAATATCCAATATTTAAGACAAAATAAACATTTTACTATTGGTACACGAATTGTGTACCATAATACGTTTCAGCCCTAGTTTTAACAAGATACTCGAGAGGCGAGGCTAAACACATAGCACCGAATCAAACGACGTATGTAGACTGGAATAACCAGACGCTAGAAAATTGCGTTCGATTTGGACTGCTTGCTTATTTCGCCGAACATAACTGATTTGAAATTAGACTAAAAACGGAAACCATTGAATGTAAATCAGTTTATATACATTCATATTACAGTATTATATGCGCTCCGACCCACTTGTGTCCATTTCTAGATCCCAAATGTTAGCGATTTAGCTCCTTTAAGTAATATAAATAATTAATTAAACATTGATAAACGTGACCATTAGTGAACACTCGATACCATCGGGCAGCTCCGATTTTAAGTAGACTAGAACGGTTTGGCCATTTGATGATTTAATTTTGAAAATGGATAATCGAGACTTCTTTATCATCTTAACAGCGGTAGTAATGACAATCGGGGATACACTGTTCTTCTAACGCTGATATCTTGGCCCAGAGTGTGGTAATTTGACCAAATTTTCAACATATTCCCTTTTCATTATCTATGTCTAACCAATTTAGCGATAACCATCAGCTATTTATCTAATCACACTTAAAGCATATTATTACATGTACAAATGTACTTTATTATTAATTATATTTAAAGGGACAATAACACCCTTGCTGGCTTGGCAGCTCCAGAAAATAAATAATAGTCTTATTCTAAGAACTAGATGTTTATGTGCCCTACATGTTGTGTAAATTATCTATTACAACCTATTTTACTTGTCCAGAGAGTTAGAAAATATTTTAAATCAAAGTGACATTTGAAAAGGTTTACATTAATCTTTTCAAATCAAGTAGTTGAATTTTTCCAATTTTTTAAATTAGGTGTGTTAAGATGAAATTTGTATCATCAATTAATTGGAATATTGTAAAATAATACAATTTGTTGACCAGAATAAAGATTGGGACATATATTCAGTTACAACAAGAGTGTTCTTGGGGCTTTAAGAAATTTTTTTTTTTGGATATTCCTTCAAGTATATACATACATTTTGAAATAAAATGTAATTGTAAAGATGAGTAATAAATCATCAACGCCATATTCCGCAAAGTTGTTTGACATCTGGCTATTGCATTACTTGGCTCTGAACTATCTGTCAAAAGGGCACAAACTCTGAAATGAAATCGGGTATAACGTTCTTACTGCTCTACTCCGACTGGACTGATGAAGACGGGCATACGCCACTTAGTGTGCTACGAGAGAAATTTTGCCCGGACAGCTGCACTACGGCCTACGCTTGTGTATCGAATTCCAAGTTCCCCAGGATTTTTGATCGGTGGTGCGGGGATGGGAGTAGGGGCTGGTAAGGAGGAATGTCTAGTCGAGGTCTTGGGTTCCTTGCCGTTATTGGCTGAAACGTCCCAGGCTTATTTCCATTGTCGCCGGTGCAAGTTGGTCGGGTGGGATTATCATTGCAGCTTGTTTAAAATCGATAATCGAATTAAGAGAAGGCCACTCTCTCAGCGATTTGATGTCGCATCTCTTTCATCTTGGAAGTATGGAAGCTGGTAAGTACCGCTTTTGTCTTCGAGTTAACTAAGGCGGCCCCATGAATCAGCGACAAATTGCCGTAATATCGCTTCTTCACTGCTGCGTTTATGATATTACAACATAAGATATGAACAACGCGAAGATAAGAAATGACTTATTAGCTTGGCAATGATTATTTCTCGCCCCTTCCACCTTTGTCGCGTATTTTTTTCACTTCGCGCTGTTAGCTAACAGCGAAGTGAAAGATTTAAAGGAACACTTGCCACGGCGGTTTTACTCAGAGCTGTTATCTCATAGCAAGGCTACAAGATTAGGAACATTGGTCGCGGCGTTTTTACTTCGTGCAATTAACTCATAAGAAAGCTACAAGATTAGGATCATTTTTCGCAGCTTCTTGGTAGGCAAGAGCGAACGAGTACTTCCATGGGTAAGTTGACAGTGAACAATTAGACACCTTACCTTCTTGGTGAAATGGAATGAAATTGGGTTTAATGTCTAGACATCACAACACTTCGGTCATTATGAGACTAAAATACGATTATTTTCGTTACATGTGCAATGCACAGAAAGGGTAATCGATTTTTGAAAATTTAAACAAGATATTCCTTTAAACTAGATATTCGTTTAAGCTTGTTATATAATTAAATCGATGATACATCACAATGATAGTCTTTGAGTTGTGGTTTTCAGGCAAGACGTACAACAAGTTTAGTCAGACACAAGTTTCACCTTGGTTTATGTATGGTATGTTTGGGTATATTTTTATTTTAATGGACATTTTTTTATTATAGATTGATATATTTTGGGGATGGTTACGCTTTCATCAAATTTATTGCTAATACCACGTCTTCGTAACAAGTACCACAGCGTAGGTTTTTATGCCGAAGTGGAGGAGGTCAGTCGAGAGGATTTAGACCCTCTATCAAAACCCACCGGGTTCAAATGGGGTTTTACGTTCCACTGTTCTGTTCCGATTGAGCTATTGAGGACGATAAAGGCCGAAACAAAAGATGTGTAGCCGGGAACGCGTTGGGTGTGGTAAGCTTTCGACTCCGCTTTCCATATCCGAAACTAAGCCAGTTGACTCAATGACACTTATGATAAGCGCTACCATTTGGCCACCCAACACCCTTAACATATATGAAGCTAGGCAAAAAGATTTAGCTCGTACATAAAGTATCTTTAAGATATGGCATGATGACATTAGATAAGAAATGTGAAACATATCACATTAAACACAATGGCATAGCCACCATATCTTAATCTATATATTGAAATAAACGTACAACGGAAGTAAGACCGGAAGAAGCTCCGACTCTTCTGTTCTTGACTCTTCTGTTCTTGACTTTAGTGCAAGAAAGTGTTAAAGAACAAAGACAAGCAAAGTAAAACTATGAAGTTTTAATTTACTTATATTCAGAAGTCTTGTAGTGCATTATGAAGAACAACCATACGCTTCCGATAAGGCGATACCGAACTTGCGATGTTCTCAGTCTCCCCGTCTTTCGGTATATGTTGGAACGAGTGTGACACAGGATCCAATGTGATTTTATGACAAATTTGGACTCCAGGTTATACTCACCCACTTTTTTCGGTATTTGAAAGGAACGACTGTGATTCAAGATCCAATGTGATTTTGTCTCAATTTTGAAGTTCAGGATTATACAGTATATTCGTATATTGTAGAGGAGAAGTTTGGATTTCAGATTTCACTAAAAAGACAATAAAGTGGAATACACGGTCAGTTTCGAGCTGATTAAAATACAAATCTATCGTTCCCTTTTTATATACTTTTGATGGCCTACACTGCATGATGAACTGGTCGGTTGTAGTGGAAGGTCGTGTCAGAGGTCATACCAACTGTTTTGACCCTATGACGTCACACATTTGATTAACCAATCAGCGTTGCTGTTTCTAGTGGGTTACCCGTACAGTTCCGTGTACCTCACGCCAAAAACTCTCCGTAACAGACCGTTTCATTGGTTAATCCTTACGTCATCTAGAACGCGGGTTATATAGCAACTCTTCCCGATCCTAGTGTAGTAAAGACAAGTGAAACGAAATTCTAAACTACAATAAAAGGAACGAAATAGGATCCGTGTTTTAATCAGATTTGGTAAGTTCTAAAATTAGAAATAATTGAAAAGGCAGTTGTAAATCAGTTTCAAACAACATAACAAAAAGTTCATAATCGATTCACATACGACTAACGTGACATTAAAATCATTTTGTTTGTGGGAAATTGTAATTCGTGAGGTGTGATCTCAATATTGTTTGTGGGGAAATATGTATGTTATGGGACATTTTCTAATGCAATTAATTAGTTATATAACATTGGATTTCTATTTTAATGGAAATCGTCATTAGAATTTATACAGTGGATTTACATTTTTTTTAAATGCAAGTTTTGAAAGGCGTCTCTGTTCATAATATACCCGCTATTAATTAATGCCTTTTTGAGGATTTATAGCTCTCTATTCATATTTTTTTATTTATTTTTGATGCGTGCGCTTTAATGCCATGGGCTTAACTTTACATATATTTATTTATAACTTATCTTTTAATTATAGGCTAGAGAAGAGACACGAAATATATTTTTTGTTATATACGTATATTTATCTATAACCCCGACTTTTGATTATAGGGTGGAGAGTCGCGAAATATTATTTTTTAATTGAAGCCTAGTTTCATTTAGTAAGTGAATCTACGGACTGCCGGTGAATATGGACACGTTTCACCATCAGGAACTACTGTTGGTTCTACTGCAGTGTTTGAGATTAGCAGCAACTGGTTTGTATACAATTCATTACTGCGCTTTCAAAAACGCACGTCCTTTAAAGCCTTGATGCGTAATCTTAGCACTTCTATTAGCGGTGTAATCTTCTTTTATTGGCACTTAGATCTTCTATTAGGGCCGCGATCTTATTTTATTGGCACTTAGAGGCGCGATCTCATTTTATTGGCACTTAAAGCTTCTATTAGAGGCGCGATCTCATTTTATTGACACTTACATCGTCTATGAGCAGCGCGATCATATTTGACACTTAAACCCTCTATTTGTTATTCTAAATAGTATTTATTCACAGAAACTGGAATGGAGAACAGACAGACGCCTATACACCCCCTCTATTAGGGGCGAGATCTTATTATAACGGTATCATAAGAACAAAATCAGTCCTATAGATTCTCAACGGGGGCTGTGGTTGTAAACACATGTAAATATATTGTGCTACATACTATTTCTGTCCAGCTATTGATTGGTGATTTACTTAAGTATTTTAGATCGGATGCCACAGTTATACGTATACCGTATTGAATAATTAGCCCAAACCTACGTCAAGTTACTTTATACTTTCGTACTTCAGCTTGGGCGCCGCTGTTACGTATCCGAAATGAAGCTCACCAGGACGGGTGGAATTTGCTGAGTAATACGTCATCAGAATCTGTATCGACCCACCCTGAGTGTAGTTCATCAACTAATCTGGTATCATCTGAATATTGTGTCGGAGAAATCATTTCTAACTGGACATCGTACCCACCTAAACAGGTACAAAACAATATTCAAACTATAATCAAACTGGCCTCACAAAACATAGATGTTTTCATGTTTCGTGTTGTCTCGGAATTCTCTGAGGGTCTCTGAGGGGCTGGGGTGGCGGACTGCAGACTCTGCGTAAAGTCTATTTTCGGGTTATTTCCGAATGGGGACCATTGACTTGTTTTGCCTAACACATTGTAAATTTACATCGTTGTGTAATAGTGTACTGTAGTTCATTAAAAGTAAACTACAAAACCAGCCTTGTGGAAAATTCGTTTTAGTGTAGCAATATCGTCGCCGCGAAATTGTTTTCAATCTATAGACAAGGATTAGACAAATAAGATGGCTTTATATTGTATTAATTAATATCTTTGGCAAGTTTGTAGATTCACATATGTATGTAGCATGTACCAAATATAACTGTTTCCGTTTGTCAAGAAAATACCACGAGATTACATGTGCATGGAAATTTACCTATTGCGTCATTTGGCTTAATTTAACCAATCATATCGTTAATTGCACACGTACAGGGTCATGAACACACTCAATAGTGCGTGATATCATTGAGTCCTATAAAAGTAGTCATGGTAATGTAATGTTTTAAGACAGACTTCATTTAGATTCCAGAGAGATTACCATCTGAGTTCCGAGACAGCAGCTTGATAATTATAAAATGTAAAAACAAACTGTTGCGTTGTTATTCCTGGTAAGACAAACGTCTTAACAAAAGAGTAAGAAGTAATACACAACGTGAAGGAGAAAAAAAGACATCCAGATACAAACCCAAGGCTACTAAGATATGTAGTAAGAAAAGATGCATGGGTCATACGTATGATGTGGCGACCGGTTTTGGCAATGGTCCGCTCTCTACGTCTGACAGAAAGACCTATGGCGCTACATTAGTTATTAGTTGTTTTATTCCGAAAATTAGGTCGACAAAGAAAATTTTCGGTTTCGGAGAAATAGCCCCCACCCCCGAACAAGTGAGAGTAGCTTCCTATGCCTTTGGTTAGGCGGTTTTGTGGATATTGTGGGTTTTAAATGTAATTTAACGGCGGATAAAGAAGTTGGCAGAAGACAATCCAAGTAACGACGAATACTTTCTGTAAATGGGCCCTCCCTCATTCAAGTTACATGCCAAACAGGCTTCTAATAAAAGATTTTGTACATCGTGAATACAGTGTTTTGATATTAAAGCCCCAATAACACTCTTGTTGTAACTGAAAAATATGTTCCAATCTTCATTCTGGTCAACAAATCGTATTATTTTAGAATATTCCAATTAAATGATGATATAAATTTCATCTCAACACACCTATTTTAAAAAATTGGAAAAATTCAACCAATTGATTTCAAAAGTCTAACGTAAACCTTTTCAAATGTGACTTGGATTTTAAAATATTTCCGAACACTCTGGACAAATAAAATAGGTTGTAATGGATAATTTACACAACAGGTAGGACATTTAAACATCTAGTACTTAGAATAAGGGTATTATTTTTTTTCTGGAGCTACCAAGCCAGCAAGAATGTTATTGTCCCTTTAAGTAGATTAATTAATTTGAATATGTTTTAGACCAAATATATAAAAATATCACCGAGTTTTTTTTTTTCGCGGGAAGGCATCTTTAACATGTCGTTTATGACACGGCTGTGGTCGATGGTGGTTTAACTAATTGTGCAATAAAAATTGAATATATTCATTATGATTTGTGTTTCTAGTAAATGTATTTGGATTCTAGATCAGGGCCCTGTTTCACGAAATTTTAACTAAAGATAAATCCAAATTTTAGCAGATACTTCAATTTTGATTGGCTAAGAACTAAAATCAGTCTAATATTGTCCAATCAAATAACTAAAATTCAGATCCTATCTTAGTGAAAATTTTGTGAAATAGGCCCCAGGGACTTATGATGTAGGTTTTTATATTGTAGGTTAGTCTAACGTTAAGAAACTCTAGAGAGGAACTGATGTATTACGCTATATTGGAGAATAATATAGTCCGTCCAACTGATGCGGCATCATGGTTTGAATCAGCTTCTGTACAGTCTTCTTCTAGTCCTACTCTTGGTTCAACTTATAGTGTATCCGCGAGTAGGTAATAACATATTAATATTACGATTGTATTTATTATGTTTGTGTAAATTAAACATACATTATGCAACAGCAAAATCTGCCTATTGTAGGTCTTTCTTCTTTTGGCCTGAGATGTTATATAAACTATTAATCTTAATTAATAACATATTAATTTGCCCAGACCATAATCAGCTATCAGTTGCGATATTTGTTGGATTATACATGTAGTCCGATTTACCGCAAAACTGTCTTTCGTGATTAACGATTAAATAGACAATCGAGACTATTAGTTTTGTCTTACCGATTTCAGTAATGATGATCGAGGCTAAGCGGAACTTTGATACGCTTAGTTCTCGGTTCATAGTGAGAACTGCCAACTCCTTGTCTAAATCCCCCACAATGTATCTTTAAATCTATCTATCTACCATGTTGACATACATATTCTATTTGTGTGAATGTGACGAACAGGCCCCGAGGTCATAAAGCATTCTCAGATTTCAGTTTAATATTTACTCAAAATTATTCGTCTTATTTTAACTACAGTAGGGGGGTTGGGATGGCCTAGTGGTCTAGAGTGCCGCGCTTTGAACTCTAGCTGGCCGGTCACCTCTGGCTTGCGGCTGTGGTTTCTAGCCCTGGTGTGAGCGTATGTGGCATGGAGATAGGGGCGCCTTCTCAACCTCGTGGGTTTCCTCCGGGCCCCCTGGTTTCCTCCCACTGCTAAAGACCCCTACGCGCAAGCGAATTATTGAAATAAAATTAAACCATATGTTAGTCCCGAAATGACCTAGTTTGTGTTGAGTGGACATTAAACCCCATTTCTCTCTCTCTCTCTCTTTAACTACAGTATAGCTCTTTCTAAAACTTGTGTTGTTTTAATGTGTCAAATACACCAAGGAGAAAATATGTTTTGTTTGTGGTCTCTGAGTACGATGTCCTGTGCGTATATTAGTTTTTGTGTGTGGTGCAATGCCCCTGCACTTACTATTAGATTCCTTTCGTTTCGTTTCGTTTCGTTGTAAATACATGTTGTATTTTGTTACCTTAATTCTCGGGAAATCTATGTGATTGGTCAATAGAAAATAAAAGGTGTAAGATAGATACAGAAACTCAATTTAGATCACCAATGCTAATGCTAATGCTCTTGTAAATTGATATCACCCCTTCAAACATTTTATTCCCCCTGTCAGTGTATTTTCATCTATGTTTTGTAATCCCGCAAGTTCATATTTTTTTGTTATTTTCAGGCTATTAGGATTATCCGCCATCTATGAAAAGTGGAGCACCGACGACGACGACGAGACGTTAAAGGAAATTGAAGTTCCCTTTCAGTTTGTCTTAACTTATTACGACAACGTCTGGTATAATGGCCTAGCTAACAGACAGGGACAAATGATAAGAAGTATGAAATAAAATTAAATGGGGTTTACGATCCAACGAAAACGAGCACATATAATGCCTACTGCGAAGGTTTCTCGTACGTATGTTCCTTCCGAACGACTGGATGTTGTTTCTTTCCAAGCCGCCAGTCAAGCATTATGTTGTGGAACTTCCACGACCATTACCAGTATCGAACTCGGGGTGTCCTGGCAAGCGAGGTTGCGTATTACTCACCAAGTCACTATGCCACCCCACCGCAAAGCCCTATCTATCACCATGGGATATCAGTTTAACTTGCAGTTCCTGCAATGAGAGTTTATTTTGTGGGCGAACTGGTCAATTCGGTTGATATGAGTGATTTTAATAATAATATAAAAATACAAATCTATATTTCGTTTCGTTTTTTAATACATGTACTTTGGATGACCTGCACTACAAAAAGCTCTGACCATTTGTAACGGGGTGTCGCTTCAGGGGTCATACGAGCGGCTTTTGACCATATGACGTCAGACATTGATTAACCAATCAGCGTTGACGTTTGTAGGGGTTTACCCACAGTTCCGTGCAGAGCAGGCCAAGAAGTCGCCGTAACAGATGGTGTCATTGGCCAATCCTCACGCCATCCAGGACGCACGTTATATAACAACTCCTCCAGATCCTAGTTTAGTACAGACAAATATAAGGAAATTTTGAACTATAAAAAACGAAACGAAATAGAATCTGTGTTTTAATCAGTTTGTGTTCCTTGCGTGAAGATGATGAATGGTCGCAATGAGGACAAACTAATTTGATCTTGATAAATAAGTAGTCAACTGAATCACGTAAAAGTGTTTTGTTAAAATTTAAAAGCTGTTCCCAAATGCTCTTTAACAGCATGACTAAGTAGTATTGACTTTCCTAAAGAAATATGCGCATTTCCCGAAGAGAACGAATATTACAATTGGTGTGACCCAACATATAAATCATTCTTCGGATCTGAAATGAAATGGTGCTTCACTAATATATATACATGTACCTCGTTTGAAGAGGAAATTAGAGGGAAATTGTTTTCTTATTGTTGCAAGATTGTTTCCATAGTCGTCTATGGGCTTTCGTGGAGAACTTGTAATTGCACATGCATTGGGCTGCATGCGTCACTTCAGACGATACTAATTAACACGTCAACACTGATTTTTACGGAAATTGTTGTGTTACATTTCTATTTTATTTGTCGTTCTCTGAAATACGGGGTTTATACATACATATAATGAGAATAGCACTTCAGTATCAGCTGTTTTTTGTTTTTTTGCGAGAGCATTAATTGAGTGATATGCTTGCACGAGGTCCTTGATATACATGTACCATAGAGATACAAGTACACAAATATGAGAATTTTGAAATTTCTACAAGCTTCTTTATAGATACTCCATGCAATACAAGACTAATATTATATCCTTTTTTTCTAGTAACAGAAAAAGTGGAGTCGTGTTTCCCCGACTATAACTTAGAATTTAACGAATCGGATAGTCAATGCTATAACACGATATCCTACATTGATTGTTTTATTTGCTGTATTGGTCGTGATATGGAGTATGCTTTAGTGAAGGTAAGACAAATTCGCTCCAAAAGCGGTGTGTTCGTTTTTCCCAATTGGCAACACTGCCAAATGTCCAACATTCGTAATTTTGATCGAGATTGAAGGGTTCGATAAAAATAAGAAAAGTACTTCCTGCTTTACTGGAACGAAATAATATTTATAACATCTACGTATTTGAGAATATATTACTGTCATAATCCTTTGAATTAGTCTCAAACAAAAAGTCTTTTGTGATCCCCCAACCACATCCTGTCCGCTGGGTTGTTGTTTATTTCAAATTTAACGTCCAATACATTAATTTGTAATAAATAATAACGCATTGGACATGATGTAGTTGTAGGATGACAGAAGATTCTGTCCGATGTGTGGACTAAAGCCTATTTATAGTGTAGCAGATTTGCATTGATACGATGCAACACAAGATCATTTCAGGTAGACGGCAACTGCATTTACTTGAACCTAAATAAAAATGACAAAATTGACGAAACTTTCCATTTCCTCGGTAGGCCTGAAAACAGTAAACTCCTGAAGTAAAGACTAAACAAGCCAGGACAGGCTAACTAAAATATGCTTTAAAGAATCGAAAGTATTTTTAACAATATGTTTACGGTATATATGTTACAGTCAATTTGTGCCCTGCCTTTTTAAATTACCTAACCTCAGACTGTTTATTGAATGTTATAGTGTATTATTTATTTCAGATGGATGGAAGGATGCGACATACAGATTATAATTCGTGTCAATGTTATTTGTCTAACGATATTAAAAAAGACAAGATAAATGAAAACGGTGGATGTGACACTTACTTAGAATGCGCAGATAAGCAACTAGGCTACTGTATGTTTCTATTTAGACTAAACGAGAAGAAAGGTGAGTGTATGCACATATAGGTGCTTGTAAAATAATAAACAGTATACGTGCAGACTTGGCAATGGAGGACAGGGGGTGGTGGGGGAGCTTTACCCATAACCTTTTTAAACATACATTATTCAAGAGCTAAATCTGCCTATTGCAGGCTATTCTTTAGGCCTGAAATATTATCTAAATTATTAATTAGACATTGATTAATTTTTCCAGGCCATAATCTACTCTCGATTGCATTGCTAGCCTGGAATCTTTAACGATTAAGTGGATAATCGAGACAATGTTTTTTTTTCGTACCGCCTTTGGTAATCATGATCGAGGCTAGGCGGAAATTTCAATGCTTAATTCTCGGTTCATAGTGAATCAATTTGGTTGAAATTGTCAGCAAATTGCCTACACATTATCTTGTTTTTAACTATTATAGTGAAAACTGCCAGCTCGTTATCTAATCTCCAATAATATATCTTTAACTCATAAATGTTCGGCAAAATAATGAGAAACAACAGGACAAATGACAATATCTAGATAATGTTCATCGCATTTAAATTACGAGTTATTCCACAGGCGATCTTCTTGTCAAATTCTTACCCGCACTCTTGTTATTACTTACATATCCAACTGAATCAAAAACAACAAGACTAACAAGACTAAATACTATAGATTTTGAAAGAGACGTGTGTTCATGGAGCTTGAGTATAGCTAGCTTCCAAATGAACAGTAAACAAATTAAATTTTATTTTCACTGTTTCAACTCTTCCAAATAGGAAATAAAATGGAATGAGACTCAACGTCCCACTTCAGCACCAACTGGATCTGTAACGTTTATGAGGGGTAGTTCGTGAGCGATTCCTATACCGCCAAAAGGGACTTTAAATTAATTAGATATTTCATGGAACCCGGCTAAGTCAAAATAAAGATATAAAGCTGCAGCATTAAGGAGGTTTTATTTTTTAACTGAAATATATGACATAAATTGAATAGAGTTGAGTGAGTTTAACCGTATCCTGAACAAAATACTTCGGTCACTTTGAGCCAAACATATATTTCTTTAATACTTTTTTATTTCTGCAAACAGGGGCATTTGAACCATGTTTTTATAGCAGTGATGTAATATGTTCTAACCGTGTTTTTCTCTTTTAAAAGATTTTATGCGTGATGTAGAAGATAACGATAACGTAAGGACCATTTCTGGATACACTGCATCATATAATGGTGATAAAATATTGGTATGTATACATTTAATGTAGCAAATGACATTTATTCTGTGATTTAACTGCGAATTCACAGGATACTATTCTGGGTAATTCGACTACTATTTATTTTCGTTTATTGGCGCGTAGGGGTTTTAAGTGGTGGGAGTAACGTGGAGAAACCCCACGAGGGTAGACAGGCGACCCCACGCCTCTTGACTCAATGACAGACCTTGTGGTCAAACCATTCGCCCCCCCCCCCCCCCTCCACACACACACGTCGCCGATTGACGGATAAATAACTTGCGTGGTCGCTAGATTAATTTAGATACGTTGTTGTTGTTTTTTTTTTGTATCTCTATGATTACTTCCATTATACGAACAACTTTTACTGTTTACATACATATAACGACGAAAAAGTTGTTTATCATAGTACAGACATCACTGGTATAAGATGCTATCTTATAATTGTATGATCGACTTTGGTTTAAATTCTGTATTCTGTCGATAATACAGAATGTAATGATACAAAAGCACTTTTTATCTTATGTAATCCATAGTAAAATCAGGTATTTACTTTGATTAAAGATACAACCTACAAATGACAACACGGCTCTGTTTGTGACATCACTTCAATTAAACACAAGTTCCTTGCCGACCAAATCATGCAACTGGAATTACCAATACTTCCCTTTTGACAGCTGTGGTGCGGACAGTCCGTCCATTGCGTATCAAGTTGTGAGTAATTTTATATTGTTTATATTGAAATTCATTAAGATGTTAAAATCCTAGTACAAATCATGTTCCTGAAGCAACGACTGTAAGTTTCACAACATCTTTCCGTTGTTTGTTTACTTCACAATTTCCGAAAGCTAAGTTATCTACAGACACGTGGGCAGTATGTGTCTAATCAGAGATTGTGACATCGCAACTTTCACGGAAATCTTGGCATTGAATGAACCTTGAACTTTGCAACTCGATTACCACATGCAGACATTTTAGCTTGAAAGTGCGAGACTTGGTATTCGCGACGATCAAGGAATCTGATAGGCTCTTAAGTTGGACTTGTACCCAATCGAAATTAGTGCTGAAATATACGGGGTATTCCTTGAAGGCCTTGATAAGATGTACGTAGTTAAAGCAAGATCAAGCCTTCTGTTGAAGATGGAATACAAATGTGAACTCTTGACCAATAAAAAGCCAATATTCGTAAGATATTTAAGTTTTAAAGTTTTTGCAAATAAGCATCACATCTACGCTACATTGAACAAAGGTAAAAAGAACGAAACGAAAGTTGAAGAAACTTAAAAAAATGTGTGGATAATTCCTGTGAAGTTTTATTTCTCGCTTGTTCCTCACCTGCACTGTGTGAAACGTGGCACGAACATACTTTCTTACAATCCCGAGACATTAACTTAGGCGATGACTTGGGCCCATTCAGCCGATCATGACCAGAATCAACTGTCCATGAACCTGTGGGGCTTATTCTTGACGATATCGAACCGGCTCAATAAAGACAGTACACCATGCAGTGTAGCATATGGGGGGTTTTGCCCGGACAGCTGTACTATTACCAATATCGTGCGTTCTAACGACGTCGTACAAAGTATCTCGATTTTTCGTCCTCCCAAGCGACTGGATGCCCTTCTGCCCCACTAAAAAGGGAAAACCAGACTGGAAAATCTGGAGAACCTTACCCGACCAACACCGAGATGGAACGAATCGAGAATCTACTGTTTAGTGACTGAATTGTATAGTAAGTGTTATCGGCATGGTTTCTTGGCGTGTCAATAACTAATATACACATTTCGATGGTATCTCAATTAGTAAACAGAGCACATAATGTAAGTGCGAACCCGTTGTTACATGTATTGGCGTTTTCATTTTCAGGCCGATTACCTCCCTTCCCACCATCCTCATCCGTTATAACTTTGAAATCGTCTGTTGTTCAAGCAAGTGATTTATTAATACATGAATTGAAATGTGGTTTAATAATCTTTATTTCTGCACAGGTGGTGTTTATGAAGGCCGGCATATACCATTCATGGTGCTTTGAGGGGAATTTAGCCTTATCAGTTGCAATACGGCCTAACTTAATATTTTGAATTCTTTTATGTTAATACGTACACCAAACCGCGGTATTTCTTCCTATCCATACTGCTAGACACTGTCATTATCAGGCCCACCGTCTAGCACCACCGAGAAGAGGATTATAAATGGGTGCGCTAACTAATTCATAACAAACTCATAGCATTTTATTAGCAATGATGTTTTATTAATTATTGGAATTTACTTTATTATTACAATTTAAAGGATATTCAAGTTGAACCACCAACTGGAGAAATACTTACAATCAATTTTAAGGATGTTATTCGACTGGGCTGTCTACAATTGACGTCACCGTGTTATGATTCGACCATTGAAGTTTATTCAACCACTTTAAAAGGTGTCAGATGTAAGTGACATATTTACATAATCCTTTAGTGGCATTTAGGATTGAGCACATTAAAAAACACAACACATTGGTTTTTGTTTTGTTAACGGACATGCCTAGTAACCATTATTGTTTTGTCTGGCGTTGACTTGAGGACCCACACACCAACCCGTTTTCGGACTGCTAAAGACCCCTATGCGCAAGCGAATTATTGAAATAAAATTAAACCATATGTTAGCCCCGAAATGACCTAGTTTGTGCTGAGTGGACGTTAAACCCCATTTCTCTCTCTCTCTCTTTCTAATACATTCGGTATTTTCGTTTGGAATTATACAGTATACGCCCAGTACTCAAATTTGGCACATTCAGTATTTGCGTTTGCTTTAGTACATTGGGTATTTGCGTCAGTACATTGGTATTTGCATGTGGCTGAAAACAGTCGCTATTTAGATGTAAATTAATGTATACACTTTATTCGCTCGCTTGATTCAATACACGCAACGTTTGATTCATACCAACATTTCCACGTTCCATGCAAATTGTTGATCTACGTATATTCAAATTACTTTACTCCGACCGATGAACGAAGTTAACCGTGTTTTAAAATGTAGCGTAGATTGTTTATTACCGGTACTTGATAATCGAGACTATGTGTAGATTATCCGTTCTTAAGTTGAGTAATGAAATGATGATCGTGTTTCAATCAATTTGATAATCGAGACTTAGTGTAGATTATCCGTTTTTTAAATTGAGCAATGAAATGGTGATCGTGTTTCAATCCATTTAAATCTCGGTCATCCGATGGTATAGAGAGTTGATTATAGGCTTCTCGACTGAATAAATGTCTAAATAATACCTTATATGCATGAAGCCAAAATAAAGATCTGCAATAGACAGATTTAGTTCTTACACAATGCATCTTAAACGACCTAATGTAAGAACAAAGAAGCAAATGGACCACCTTAATAATGGACATGTGGCATGGATCAAGATATACGAAATATTATAAACTTTGTGCTCTATCTTCAGCTGACTTTGTTCATCCAGACATATTAGACATACAAGCAACATGGGATGATATACCAATGCCAGGTAAGATACGAATACTAATATGAAAATCATTTTCCGATTTTACCGTACTGGGGGCCGCGGGGCTCAATGGGTAATTTCCTGACTCGTTAAGAAGTGGGCCGAAAAAAGTTTTCCGGCGTGGTTTTCGAACAGATAGACGAGTTTTATTACTAGACATTTCGTCCTGTGCTACTGAAAAGGGGAAGCCGACCTGGAAAATTCCCAGGAACTTCCTCTACCAACCCTGGGACTGGTTTTGAAACCTCTTGATTAGAGAGTATTTACTTATGAGCCTTAGTACTGGACACCGATGCATTGGCCCTTGCATAGAAGTCACATCTTGAGGGGAGGTGTGGTGTCATATTATTTTTTCTCATCGTTTATGTTTGGACATTTCAAAGAATAAAATCGGACCACCACTATTATTTGCAACTCGTAGGCGCAAAAGAACCTATGACAATCGGAATTCCGCAAAGAGTTGTCAGAAGCGTCGCAACATCCCCCGCATAGCAGACAGCATGGATTAGGTCCGTCTGTATTAGTCTGATTGATGCACACTCGACAAACACATAGATAGCCATCCACCTTTGAAAAGTTTTGATGGACAAATGAACCCGTAACAAACCATCTTTACCCAATGAAATACTGTATGAAAAAACAAATGAATAAATATAAGATGTTAAAGCCTGTGCTTTTGAATGATAATCTGAATTGTCACATTAATTAGATATCCTTTTAATTTCTACAGATCTTGAAATCCAGACAACGCCACATCCTGCAGGTCTTGAAACACAAGCTACTACTTCTGTTGGTTATCACATAGGCCTATCGTCAACTTCAAATGATAATATACTATCAACTGGTACTGTACCGACATCTCTTACCAACATTGTGATATCACCCAGCAACATCCAATCGGCTGTTAGCGACAGTATGACATCCTCTAGCACCATTCATGCATATTTCATCGACATATCGACATCTTTTAGCGATAGCGTGGCATCACTTAGCAACATACAGGCATCTGATAGCGACACTCTGGCATCTTTTAGCGATACTATGACATTACCTAGCAACACACAAGCGTCTGTTACCGACCGTATGACAACACCTAGCAACACACAAGCGTCTGCTAGCGACCGTATGGCAACAACTGTTACTAGCGACTCCGTGACAAGGCCAAGAATAACCCAAAACACAACTTTTAAACAACTCACCCAGGGCTTTATTGAAATACACCTGGAAGAAAACCAGTTTTTTTGCAAAAATGTCACAGGCCAAGTTAAGATAGTAAGAATTGAGGACATTCAGGGGGAGATGGCCCAGAGAACAAAAAACTTGACTGTTGAAGCGGCTTTGCTCTCAGCAACCATTAGAAAGAAAACCTCTGCATCTGATCCAAGACCTTCAGCGACATCTATAGGATATGTTGGAATAATTATATTCTGCTGTGAATGCGGTTTTCTTCTTTTACTTGATTTGACTTATCTTATCGACGCAGCTCTGACTTTTAAGAAAAACATCCAAAATAAATAAATCAATGTTCGTTTCAAACATTTAGTAACTACTCGCAACTGTGTAACGTCATGGCAAAACCATGAAGATTTATCCTTTAAGATTTTTGTCTAATGGTTTGGATTAGTTTTCACGACCTGTTGGTTTATTTCATAGACGTACTGGGTTTTACACAGACGTACTGGATTATGATAGACGTACTGGAATATACATATGCGTCTATGACTATACATAGACGTACAGGGTCATACATAGACGTACCGGGTCATACATAGACTTACTGGACATTGCACAGATGTAATGGATTATATACTCTCCCAAAAAAGAAACGCAAAGTTACATTTCGTCGTCGGTATATCCTGGCTCTACCATCGCCTTGTTGCAACAAGAACAACGACACGTCGCTGAACCAAACTACTCTCCAGTGTTGCTGTGGTCATACCCTCAGTGTCCGAACCCATTAAAGTTGGATTTCATGGTCTCGGCGTATTTCAAAACAGAAGCTCTAACGAGGACCGGAAGTGACGATCCAGGACAGGTGGGGTCACTCTTGTTTGACCTGAGCTTGGGCGGTCACGTGTTGAACTTAGCTGTCGGTACCTATTCCAAAGGCGAGAAATGAAACTATGGAAAACATTCAGCAGCCTGACTACATCTGTCTTGGATGCACCTGCTTGTTGTTGCGTTGGCCTTCGTTCAGATGTGGCATCACTTGGTTCCTTGAGTGTTTACTCAACCTCATGGGTTTCCTCCGGGCACTCCGGTTTCCTCCCACTGCTAAAGACCCCTACGCGCAAGCGAATTATTGAAATAGAATTAATCATATGTTCGTCCCGAAATGACCTAGTTTGTGTCGAGTGGACGTTAAACCCCATCTTTTTGTCGAAATTTGTTATCGTTTGATTGCACCAAGAAACATTGATTTAACAACTTCGCGAGCTTTTCGCATGGAACCTACATCTAAGGTCTTTAACGACTTCGTGTAAATTAAAAAAAAAATGATGAAAAATGGGTTGTGTGTTTCTATTTTTGAAGAGTATATATAGACCAACTGGGTTATACATAGACGTACTAGGTTATACTCAGACGTACTGGATTATATACACACTACAGTATCATACATATACGTACTTGATTATATATAGACGTACTGGGTTATACATAGGCGCTATACACATAGGTTATACATAGACGTTCTGGGTTATACATAGACGTACTGGACACTACATACACGTACTGGAATTATAATATAAACGTACGGGATTATACATAGACGTCTTGACTGCGATATCACTTATGTGGAAGCAGACGTTAAACACCAAGTAGTAGTAGTAGTACATAGACGTATCAGATCACATATAAACGTAACGGATTATACATGTATGAATCTACCTAGGCTTTAGAAATCAACTATTACGTATGTTTCCCTTAAGAGAACTGAAACCTTTGGGGAAAGCGCAATAGAAACTTTAACAGAGTGTTTTTGCGCTATATAAATTCAGTGTTTATTATTATTTTTATGTGCGAGCAGGGGGGGGGGGAGATTTTATGAAATAATCCAGGAAGGTAAATCTATATAAGAATTCACATCCACGATAGACTTTTGTAGTTGTTATTACTAGAATGAATATAAGCTTACTCTTTGTTATTGCTATAATGAATTTATGCTTACTCTACATGCGTATTTTTTGTTATTACTATCATGAATATGTATATGTTTTGTTATTACCCTAACGAATATGCATACCTTTTGTTATGGTTGTAGTATTCTTTGTTATTGCTTTCATGAATACGCTTATACTATATTACTGCTTTAACGAATATCCTTATGCTTTATTCTTACAAAAATGAACATATGATTATACTTTGTTATTACTATAATGTGCGTATGCTTTGTTATTACTATAATGAACATGTACCTGCTGTGTTATTGCTACAATTAATATGTTTTGATATTACAATCATGAATGTGCTCATACTTTGTTTCACTATAATGAACAAGCTTATACTTTGTTATTACTATAATGAATTTGCTTATACTTTGTTATTACTATCATGAATAATTATGCTTATACCTTGTTATTACTATAATGAATATGCTTATACTTTGTTATTACTATAATGAATAATTATGCTTATACTTTGTTATTACTATAATGAATATGCTTCTACTTGATATTACTATAATTAATAATTATGCTTATACTTTATTATTACTATAATGAATATGCTTATACTTTGTTTTTACTATAATGAATAATTATGCTTATACTTTGTTATTACTATAATGAATATGCTTATACGTGTTATTACTATAATGAATACTTATGCTTACACTTTATTATTACAATACTGAATAATTATGCATATACTTTTTGTTATTACTGCTTATGCTTTGTTATTAATATCAATATTATAAGCAATATGCTTTGTTATTAATATCATTACTATAAGAAATATGCTAACAAATAATCGAAGCATGAACATGTTATAATCAGTGAGCCAACTATATTCGTCTCTGTTTAATAGACGTCTTGTATCTTTTCACGAGGACAATAATGTTATAGTTGATGAAAAAAACGGTTTCAGACCAAACCGGTCGTGCCAAGAGTCTGTATTCGTAACCAACTCTTTCATTCGACCACGGATATTAAATATACAACACTCGTTTTCCTCTTTCATGAACTTTCAAAATGCTTTTATTGTATTGACAGACTGTCGTTGTCCTTGTTAATAATATTGACGGCAATTTCTATAATTCGATTTAAGTCTTGTGCATAAACACTTCAGCCCATGTGCGGATAAATTGTCAGACGTCAGTTTCATGTCCTTGTTAATCTGGAGTTAGGGCTTATTCGTATTCAAATGGGCCACATTTTCAGTAAAAAACAAGAAATAGAACAAAAGTGTATAAATAACTACTCATATGACTGATCGAACGGAATGAAATATATGGCCAAACTTGGAACAAACATCAAATATAGATACAGAGACTTACGTCACCATAACTCTTAGCAAAGTTGAGAGATCACACTTAGCCCAGTTCTGATGTAGTATCCTACCTTTGAAAATTGAGACTTGGCATTATACTAGTCAAAAGATCGAGGATAGATCATGCGTAATGTGTCGTTCTGGAAGTATTGAAGATGAATGGCACTTCCTTCTTTACTGTCCAAAATACAATATCGAAAGAAGAAAAATCTACGAAACAGCGACAAAACTGGAACTTGATTTCGAAAACTTAAATGGCAATGCCAAAATGATTAAACTGGTGAATTACCCTCGACAATATGCAAAATATATTACAAAGTCCTTTAATAAGAGACCAGAATCCTTTTTAAATCCTAAATAATTGTACACAAATAATCTCTTAACAAACTAACTACAAATATGCATATTATTACATTTACAAATTTACTTTATTATTAATTATATTTAAAGGGACAATAACACACTTGCTGGCTTGGCAGCTCCAGAAAATAGATAATAGCCTTATTCTAAGTACTAGATGTTTAAGTGCCCTAGCTGTTGCGTAAATTATCCATTACATCCTATTTTACTTGTCCAGAGGGTTCGAAAATAATTTAAAATCCATGTCACATATGAAAAGGTTTACGTTAAGCTTTTCATAATCATTTAGTCGAATTTTTCCGGTTTTGTTAAGATGAAATTGGTATCATCAATTAATTGGAATATTGTAAAATAATACAATTTGTTGACCAGAATAAAGATTGGGACATATTATTCAATTACAACAAGAATGGTATTGACCCTTTAAATAGGGGGGCTGCACAACACATAATTTATACAAACAAATATATGGACATGACACAATGTGCAGAAGTCACAAACAAACGAACAATTCAAATTTAAGTGAAAGGATCCGGGAGCTAGCCGTAAGCGTCCATTGCGTTGTAAATCCCAGGCCTGTAGAGATACAGACTCAAACTTGAAAACAATTAGGAATATAACCCAGAGAAACCATTGTGTAATGTCAACATGAGTCATGATCTGCTACAAGAAATATCAATGTAAGCATATTGAAGGAAAAATTAACTATACAAATTACCACATCGGTAGTCTAAAACTAAATGCTCTTAGTCAAATGAGAAACGTTTGAGTATCCAATAGAATCGAGGCATATTGAATATAGTTAGGGTAGATGTTCTAACAAAGTGATTAATAAGGACCAGAGGCCGGGTGGTTGTACTATGTCATATGTCATAAATTATATTAATTCAATGTCACTATAATAAACAATTTCTATTCTATTCTATTCTATTCTATTCTATTCTATTCTATTCTATTCTATTCTATTCTATTCTATTCTATTCTATTCTATTCTATTCTATTATTCTATTCTATTCTATTCTCAATCTGATTAAAACACAGATCCAATTTCGTTTCGTTTTTTATAGTTCAAAATTTCGTTTTTACTTGTCTTTGAGTGTAGGCCATCGAAGGTATAAAAAACGAAAAGAAATATAGATCTATATTTTAATTAGATTGTTCTATTCTATTCTATTCTACAATATAATTTGAATGATACTAGGTGCATCTCTTGAGTCTAGGGGGCACACAATCAAGGGAATAATTAAACCTCCATACGGAACTAGTTGACATCCAAGGCGATTTCGTCCTCTGAAACAGAAACAAAGGAGAAACAAATATTACCCTTTATATGGCACAGACAGAATATAAATAAATCCAAGTTTGTTTCAACACTTGTTATTTGCTTCCCCTTAGGCTGCTGTTACATAGGGGTATACGGAAGACGGTATTCGGTATACGTTTAGAGGTATACGCGAATACTTGTGTTCGAACAGTAGGAATGTGCTTGCATGGGGGTTTACATCGGTCTATACGCGATAGGGGCACGCTATACGAGTATACGTGGTATCGTGCATGTTCGTTCTTTTTGTGGCGTATACCTCTAAATTGAATGAGATGAGTAGAAAATGGGGCATTTGTGTTGTAAAAGATTTGAATCAAACGGTCTGAAAATTGATGGACATAATATCTCAGGCATGGTAGACTATTTTAGAGTCGCATGAACAGCGATTTACAATTAACCGCCCCTCCCCCATTGTAATGAACCTACTCAAAGCACTTCTTAAATGCTTGGCGTGTTAATGGTTATAGAAGGTTAAAAGCAGTTCGGTAACAAATCACTCGGACCCTAAAACATGCAAGTCTATGACTGAGTCGGAATGTAGGATTTAATCATCGTAGAAGGTATTGAACACCGAAACATATCACAAAAATTGTATTTTATTTTTTAAGAAAATATTTAAGGCGCACGTATAAGAAGCCTCGACAGTTGAAATTCGAGGTACGGTGTAAAGCGGTATCACTGCTGCTTTACACCTGCCCGTAGGATAATAGCCTTATGTTATTCTTAAAATGACAGGTTACCTTTCTGGTGGAATGAAATGAGGTTTAACGTCTAATTAACACAATACTCTGGTCATTTTGAGACTAAAATACTTAGTTACGTGTGCAATGGACAGGAAGGGTTATACCCCAGTCAGTAAGGGTGTGTCCTTACTGCGCTTGTAATGCGACAACAAATGGTCTCATAGCGAGTCAAGATCGCCATAAGCGTGGTAAAAGCGTGGCGGAAACGCTAGATATCGTACTGTGGTCTCCATGGTCGCCAATGATCGCTGAGCCACGACGTTTGTTTTGAAAAAGCTCATATGATCTGGAAAGCTGCGAGAACGTGATGGGGTCGCAAAGGTCCTTACTATGGAAGCGTAAAGGGGTCAATGGCGCGATAGATACCGCAATATTAAGTTGGTCAACATATTGTGATTATTCTGATGATTTTATCTCTGAAAAGTCCATTTTGCCGAGGTAATTGAGTCAACACGCTATGTTTTATGTCCCCATTTCGTCTTAAATGTACACGTTTGCGGTAAGATATTGCTATTCGGAAGCTTTGGCGACATATTCCATTTCGCCGTAGTATATGTCGACATATTCGCAAAATATTGCCATGCGCTATGTCGACGTATGCAACTAAAACAAAATGACGACATGCAAATTAGCGAGGTATTCAATTAACTCAGCAAAAATTGCCTTTTCAGGGATAAAATCGTCAAAAAAATCACAATATGTTGACTTATTATCAGCTTAATATTGCGGTATCTATCGCGCTATTGACCCCTATACGCTTCCATATGTGGATGAGCGATGCGGGTTCGTGATGAGCGCCGTTGCAAAGCTTACAGATCTCAATAGAAACGCCATAAGCGCGGAGAGATCACGAAGAGCCTGCCGCGAGAATGATGTATAAACGCACAGTTCGCAGTAAGAACATGACTTTTTTAAGTTTGTAATTTTGGGACATTTTTCCGCGTTGTGTTCACGCTTGCCGACGACCTTGTGTATTTCCAGGCCACCGTTCGGTCTCAGAGCGCAGTAGGGTCACCACTGACGGGGGCATAATCTCACGGGGGCATAATCGATTTGTGAAATTTTATACGAGATATTTCTTTAAAGGGACAATAACATTCTTGCTGGCTTGGTAGCTCCAGAAAATAAATAATACCCTTATTCTAAGTACTAGATGTTTAAATGTCCTACCTGTTGTGTAAATTATCCATTACAACCTATTTTATTTGTCCAGGGGGTTCGAAAATATTTTAAAAACCAAGTCACATTTGAAAAGGTTTACGTTAGACTTTTCAAATCAATTGGTTGAATTTTTCTAATTTTTTAAATTAGGCGTGTTAAGATGAAATTTATATCATCATTTAATTGGAATATTCTAAAATAATACGATTTGTTGACCAGAATGAAGATTGGGACATATTTTTCAGTTACAACAAGAGTGTTATTCTTTAAACATGTTATCTAAATCAATCGATGATTTACCATAATTCATCGTCTTTCAGTTTTGGTTTTAAGACAAGACATACAACAAGTTTAGTTAGACACCAGTTTCACCCAGGTTATTTATGGTATGTTTACGTATATATATTTCAAAATCTATGACATTCTATTTTTATGTATTATTTTGATATTTTGATGCGGATAGGTTTTCATCATATCTATTGCTAGAGTCACATCGTCTTAAAAAATACCAAAGAATAGTACTTTTTGCCAAAGAGGACGGCGGGGTCAGCCAAATAGAAATCCACTCCCGACTAGTATGCACCAGGTGCGCATACTGGCATGTAGCGAGAAGAACACTAAAGCAAGGCTGACACTTGCACGATTCCGTGAGACGCATTGGCACGACTCGAGTCGGCACAACAGCGTCCGATTTGCGCAAACTCGTCGTGCCAATGCGGGAAGTGCGTAAACAATGCGCAAACTATGCGTGAACTCGTCATGCCAGTTCATGTCAATGTGAACACTGATGGGCATGACAAAATCGTGGCCAAAAGTCGTGCAAGTGTCAGCCTGGCTTTAGGTTAAACAAGCCCAAATTTAATTTTTCATTGTGCTCGGTGCACACTGTCGTTATGCCTTACGATGGGATGGACCCTATTGAGTCACTTTAACGCATCCTTTTAGCAGCTTGTTTGGTGCATCACAAGGAGCATCTAAGAAGTGTAAAACTGTGGTGCTTGCATCAAAGTAACATTATGTAAGAATTAGATAACAATTTTGCCGTTTTTGCTAAAATTGTTCAAAAATTGTCTAATTTCTTTATTCTTTGGAAAGTTATGAGTAATTGAAGGTTTGAGCAAACGTAACGTTTATCGAAGCCACAGTAGTTGACAATCCAGACTAAGTCTCTACTATATATTTTACTTACTCTACTTAAAATCGGATCCATTCGAGTTTGCTTGCCATGTGCATAAATGTTTATATAATTACTGATATAATATTTGAAGCCAGAAAAGGGAATTGCGATAGGCATATGTAGTTCTTACAAAATAGAAACTTTTGACAAGTGGCATTTTCCCTATCCGTATCACGTAAACGTATCGTATACTTGACACGTTGCGTCAGTGTAGTTTTAGAGTGTTGGCAGATTCTTGCGTCGCGTACCGTGCGTCACTGAGCTGAGCTTAGTTCTGTACAGCATGATGGCAGTATCTACCAAGATCACCATCAGTACAAGTCAAGTGCCTTGCCTACAATTTCTCGGGGAGCGTGAAGTCACTCGACAGTCGCTGAGCTATTGAAAAAAATAATGTCGCATCTTATTAAAAAAAATATTTGACTTTGACTCGACAGCAATTTTTGGTTTCATTAATTATCATTTACACCCCTAGCATGCAGACAGACAGGAAAAGTATGAAAATTCCGAGAAAAACCAATAAAAAATAATGATTAAATTCCAGTCTTTATTATGAATAAATTCACATCAAATATACACCATCGTGTTCTAAGATGCACATAGCTTCATAAAAAACGCTATGATACATTTCAGCGTCTAAACAGACGACAATGTTATACGGACCTACACCGTATGAAAGCTGTTCGATACGGTCTGTCACGTATGAGAAATACACACACATTGATGACGTCACACACAAAATCCATACGGATACGCGACACGCACCAGGAATTTACGCTTGCCAAAAGTCTCTAATATATCTTTAAGTCATGCTTATGGCGTATTGAATTAGATTGTTTTGCTGTATATTACTTAAGTCCCAGAGATGACAGGCCAGCTAGAGGTCGAAGCGCGGCACTCTAAACCATCAAGATAAAACATGTGATTTTTTGACAAGCGACATCGGGTAAGATTAGAGAAAGAGTTGACAGTTCTCGCTATGATAACGTTTTTACAATAAATAACAAAGTCTCGATATCTACTAATATCGCAGAATCGCCGTTTGGTTAAGGTCTTTGCATGTTAAATAAGCATTATGCATGAGCTAAATCTGTTTTATCATTATCTATATTTTACAAATATAGCGAGAACTATATATTACTTGTTTATCTAATTTTAATTAATGTCTAATTAATAGTTTATATAACATCTCACACCTGCATTAAACCGATTTAGTTCTTGCAAAATTTTTAATTACTCAGACGCGATCTAACTATTTCTATCAGTCTTATTAATTAATTATATAACATTGAATTTCTATTTTAATGGAAATCGTCAGTATATTTACATTGTTGGTTTTCCGGCTATCAAATACTGCATTGAGAGGATTTATCCTATAGCTCCCCTAGAGCTTTCTTCGATATCATGTTAAACGCGCATGTCGTCTTCATTAGCGGAGTTGGTGCAGAACATGAAGGACGCTAAGACTCATTTCATTTGAAGCGTGCGCTGTAAAGCCATAGGATTAATTATACGTATATTTATCTATAACTTGACTTTTGATTATAGGGTAGAGAGTCGCGAAATATTTTTTTAATTGAAGCCTTGTTCCATTTAGTAAGTGAATCTTCGGACTGTTAGTGAATATGGACAAGTTTCAACATCAGGTACTACTGTTGGTTCTACTGCAGTGTTTGAGATTAGCAGCAACTGGTTTGTATAGAATTAACATTTTAATAGTTTATCCTATAATCTTGTGAATGTATTCCTCCAGATTTTATTCCGCGGTGTTTTTTAACACAGGAATACCACAAGATAACACAGAAAAAATATCCATTTTTCAAAAATGTCTTCTCGGACCCCTCTATACCTGTGTAGTACCTGATTCACAAAAGTGTTCCACAAGCTATTGGACGCCTTATTCCACACGATGTTTTGGTCTGTGGTGTTTATCACTACAAAAGTTCCTCTAGATATTGGACTCTTTTTAAAACTTACTTCTCGGATCCCCTATATGGCCGCGTGGTACCATATTTCACGCGATTCCCAATCCCGTTCTTGGCCGGGAAAGTTCATCGGGGTTCCTCTTTGTCAGTGGTGCAGTACACGGTGCCCTGCAACGAACAGGCAACGTAAAGTGGTTAGAATTAAACAAGAAACAGAGATACCGTGTACTTTTGAAAGAGATGTACACAGTCGATGTTTTCCATTCATTTTTATACATAGTACCACTCGAGGTGCACACATCTTTGTCATCGATGTTGCATCTGACATAACGCCACCGTTATCATTTTTGGAAACATGTCTTATTCATGGTTACAAATCTGGCCATAACCAGGATCTGCTACGAAACAACGCAGCTTGTCACGGGGCGTCAGGAATCTGACACGTTTCTGACCTCCATCTTCGGCACCCATCTCGCAGAAACTTTTGCCATTCCTATCTAGTTAGTATTGTGTTCACCCCTGAGAAGCTCATAACCCTGTGGGTATGTCGAGTGACCCATGTCATGCATCAGGTTATGTTTTCTTGATGACTGTTGTTCGTGGTCTTCCAAGACGAGGGTCATAGCCGAGACTATCTCTCCTCCACGCTTCAGATCATTCTCAGGTACTTGACGACTGCCTTATAGCAAGCTTTGTAATGAGTAGCTTCTCAAAATAGCCTGGTACTAAAACACCAATAACACCAATACGTTTGATGTGTGGCCATATTTTCTTGGTACGCACTTAAATATTTTATTACAAAGCTTATTACATTAGTGGTACTTGCAATCTCATATTTTTGGTACGTACTTAAAAATACGATCTTATATTCGCGCCATTTACATCGCCTTTAAGATGAGCGATCTCGCTTTCTACTATAAGCCCGGACCTCTGTTGATTTAAATGAACAATAACAATCATCTAAATTCTAAAATGGATTTATTTATCTCTATGCCTTTGTAAAATATGGAAGTTAATGGTGTTAAATGTTTATTCGGTCAACACAATGATTTATGTTTTACCTTCGTATTTAAATGTAGTATTTCAGCATGGGAAGGGGGCACAGTTACGTACATTAAAAATGATTAGTCCAAACCTATACCAATTTACTTTATACTTTGGTACTTCAGCTTGGGCGCCGCTGTTACGTATCCGAAATGAAGCTCACCAGGACGGGTGGAATTTGTTGAGTAATACGTCATCAGAATCTGTATCAACCCACCCTGTGTGTAGTTCATCAACTAATCTGGTATCATCTGAATATTGTGTCGGAAAATTGATTTCTAACTGGACGATGTATCCACCAAAACAGGTACAATACAAAATTCAACCGAAATTCAAAAGCGTTTCCTCATCATTAACCCCGATCTTAGAGAAAGTATCCGTGTGGATGTTTCGATGTTTCAAGTGTTCTCAGAATTCTAGGTGTGGGGGAATCACACCACACACAAACAATTACACAAGAGGACCCCACGGACAGCAAACGCACATATCAGACCAAGCGAAGCTTCTACATCTCATTGAATAGAAATGATGATGGCATTATCTATTTAAAATCGACTATCGTCTTTCGAATGACGCGTAAACTACAACAAATTACCTTTTCAGGTGTTCCTATATAGCTAAACATTTGACAGTCTGGGACTGGGTCTAAAAAAGACCTAATGAAGTAAACGTGACTGCACATTATCCTACCCCATGTAGCAACAGATTAGATACGAAAATAACATTTACAAGCAATTGTTCCAGATTTTGGCGTTTCGGTTGTGGTCGAAGGTGGTTTGATTGTGATCTGTGATTCTAGTATTTGGTTTCTAGATCAGGGAGTTATTTAGAGTTTTGGATTTTTTATATTGTAGGTTAGTCTAACGTTAAGAAACTCTAGGGAGGAACTGATGTATTACGCTATATTGGAGAATGATATAGTCAGTCCAACTGATGCGGCATCTTGGTTTGAATCAGCGTCTGTAAAGTCTTCTTCTAGTTCTACTCTTGGTTCAACTTACAACGTATCTGTGCATAGGTAATCAAATATAATTTCATAATTTTACAATTCTATTAAAATATTTGTGTCTATATATCTATACATATTGAATATGACGGACATTGACCGGCGTATGTTACCTTTTCACTGTTGATGTTCCAGTGATATTTTCAACCATAGGTACGATGTATAACACTATCGCAATACTATTTTAGTGATAACAAAGATCAGTTGAGTAAACATATGATTTATTTCTATAGGAACAGAATATAAGAACTACATAAATACAACAGGAACTAAAATTGTACCAGGAACATAAATGGTTAGCGTGCGCTGCATCGTGAGGTCTGTCATTGAGTCAACTGACGTGGTTTAATTTTCTCGGTTGTAGGTGACAAGGAGTAGGGTCGCCTGACCAAACCCGTGTGTTTTCTCCGGATCCTCCCATTTTTCCTACCACCACTAAAGACCCCTACGCGCAAGCGAATAATAGAAATAATAAAATGACTCTCTCTCTCTCTCTCTCTCTCTCTCTCTCTCTCTCTCTCTCTTTTTCCATCTGAAGTGATCCCTTCAACAGTTTGTTCATCCAGTCAGTGTATTTTCATCTATGTTTGATAATCCCACACGTTCATGGTGTTTTATACTTCAGGTTATTGGGATTATCCGCTATTTATAAAGAGGGGATTATCGTCCAAGAGAAGATACGGGAGCATACTAAAGTGCACGCCCAGCTTGCCTTGATTCATTACGATAATGTCTGGTATAATGGCCTAGCTAATATAAAGAAAAAGACAATAAAAAGTATGATTTTAAATGGGGTTATAATTGAGATTTTGCACATATAAAAATTGGCACACATAATCTGGGATATTTCCTTGTATGTATGTGCACGGGACATAGATTTTTTTATCTCCCCGAATGACTTGCTGTTGTTTCCTGCCAGACCGAATGTCAAGCATTACCAATAACAGGAAACAGAGCTACAAAACCACGGACCCTTGGAAGTGTCCAGGCGCGGATCCAGGATTTTGTCGGGGGGGGGGGGGGTCACACATTGGAGCAAAGGGTAATATGTTGCAACCTTCGATTGCTTGGGCGGTGCCAAGGCGTAAATCATGTTTATATCATCTATTAAAGAGCAGATATGTGAACTACAACAGTAACAAAGGAAACGAAAATGAAAATCAACTTTGTCACTGGGGCTGCCACAGCTCCCTGCCCCCTCCCCTCCCCTGGATCCACGCCTGGTCTCACGGCCAGTGCTAGGAATAATCCCGTGTCGTCCTTGTAAGTGAGCTCGTGCAATATTCACTGTAAAAGATGTCTGTTTAAAAATTCAAAACTAAAAGCTTTAAAAGGGAAAATTTTGCACGGACAGCGGCACCATGGCCTACTCTTATATCGAATTCCAACTACCAAGGGAATCTTTTACGCTCACGCCAATGTATCCCATCCCAATAACTAGACAAGAGCAACCAGGCCAGAAAATCCCGATTATCAATCTCGGCAGGGACCGAATACGCGACCTCTAGGTTAGCGATTAGCGAGCCAGTGTGTCACCTACTTAGCCACAGTGGCTCCCCTCTCTTGAACGGTACAACCAAGAACAAATATTGGTGTGACATGACACTTCATTAAAAAAAAAACCTCTTAGAATCTATCAAACTGGGTTTTTTTGTTAGAGAATTGGTCGATATGGTTGATATGATTGTATGAGGTCCGTGATGTAACATAGAGAAAGAAATGTTGACACATGTACACAAATGTGAGAATTTTGAAATTTATCCGGGCCTCTATAGATAATCAATGCAAGGATGTAATTTTATACTGTAATATTGGGAATGAAACGATTCTATGGATCCATCAGCTGGATTTTTTTGTAAGATAATTTATTAGTTGATTTGGTTGGTATGATTGTATGACACATAGGGGTGGGCGGGATGGTTGAATGGTTAGCACGTGCGCGCTATATCATAAAGCCTATCAATGGTCAACTGGCGTGGTTTCGAATCACCGGTTGTATGTGACAAGGAGTAGGGTCGCCTTTCCAACCTCGTGCGTTTTCTCCGGGTCCCGGAATAAAATGAAACCATATGTAAGCTACGTAATGACCTATTTGTGTTGAGTGGACGTTAAACCCTATTTCTGTCTCCCTTTCTTGTATGAGACATGTACACATATATTCAATCTCATTAAAATACAGATCCTATTTCGTTTCGTTTTTATAGTTCAAAATTTCGTTTTATTTGTCTTTACCACACTAGGATCTGGAAGAGGTGTTTTCATTAACTTGTTCTGGATGATTTGAGGGATAAGCCAATGAAACGGTCTGTTACGAGCGAGTTCTTGACCTTTTGATGCACGGAACTGTGGGTAAACCACTAGAAACGTCAATGATGATTGATTAATCAATTTATGATGTCATAGGGTCAAAATCCGCGCGTATCGCCTGTCAGATCTTCATATACTGTAGGCCATCGAATTTTTTTTATTTAAAAAAAAAACGAAACGAAATATAGATCTGTATTTTAATCCGGTTGACAGATATCATAATTTTGAAATATTTATCCAGACTTCTATAGATAATAAATGCCTTACAAGACTGTAATTCTAGATTGTAATACTATGTCCTTTTTGTTTTCTAGTATCCGAAGAAGTGGAGTCGTGTTTCCCCGACTACAATTTAGAATTTAACGAATCGGATAGCCATTGCTATAACACGATATCCTACATTGATTGTTTTTCCTGTTGTATTGAACATGATATGCGGTATGCATTAGTTAAGGTAAGACACATTTGCCCATAAAGCATATAATTCCATTTCTTTGTTAAAGGACGATTTTGGCGTCAGCATAAAATTTCATTTCTTGTTTAAAGGACGATGTTGGCGTCAGTCAATATTTCATTATGTGATAGACCTGGTTAAACACATTTTAATTGCTATCACAGAGATCTTCACCACGGTCGATCCGTTACAAAGTTCGGTAGAAGTGACGCCAAAAACAAAACAGGGGTTAACATTAGAATGTGCTCAGTCGGGTCTACCACATCTATAATATCGGCCGATAACATTCCAGTATTGACCTTTTACTCTGGGCAATTGAAAACGCAAGTGATATTACATGTAGTATTTCACTGTGTCGAAAGGACAATTAGCAAGGACTTGGATAGATGACGTATATTAGGTGTAGGCGGGGGTCCCAGAAAGAGAGAGAGAGAGAGAGAGAGAGAGAGAAATGGGGTTTAACGTCCACTCGACACAAACTAGGTCACCTTGGGACTAACATATGGTTTCATTCCATTCAATAATTCGCTTGCGCGTAGGGATCTTTAGCAGTGGGGGGAGACCGGAGTGCCCGGAGGAAACCCAGGAGGTTGAGAAGGCGCCCATCTTTTTTCAGGCCACATATGCTCACACCAGGGCTCGAAACCACAGCCGCAAGCCAGAGGTGACCGGCCAGTTAAAGGTCGAAGCGCGGCACTCTAGACCACTAGGCCATCCAACCCCACCCCCGGTCCCAGAAAGGCAGTTGAAGTTTCTTCAGTGTCCAACCTGTATTTATAGAGATAAACCCCAGAAATTCTGTTTATGTTATAATCATTCAGGTGAGGATGACAAAGCACACCCCAGAACACCCCTAAGGTCTGCAATCCCAGCTTTTAACCTCGTATCGTGCCCGATCAGAAATCTAATCAGGTCTCTATTATTATGTTTTACACTTCTAAACCCGTATTTTTCATGCTTCATTAAAATCAAAAAATACAAGCTAAAGTTGTTTTATGTAAGGGCTAAATCTGCCTATTGGTTCGAATGATCAAGGGCAGATAATTTGAATACTCATGGATCAACCCGGTATAATGGAATTGAACGGGATGAGACCACTGTGCGGCACTGCGGATAGCGAGGATGTATAAGCATACTTAGAATACAAACATAACTACACGTGAAAGTGTATCATTTCCAATGTCTTTTTAAATTACCCTTAGAGTGTCTGTATTATTTATTTCAGATGGGTGGAAACATGCAATATTCAGATTATAAATTGTGTCGGTGTTATTCGTCCGATGACATTCAAGATGATAGGAGAGACAAATCTAGCGACTGTGATAGATACTCAAATTGTAAAAATAAGTCATTGGGCTACTGCATCTTTGTCTTTAAATTAAACAAGAAATGCGGTGAGTTGTCGCACACATACATAGTAATATTGTTAACAGTGACACTATGAAGTACGACGGGGTGGGGGGTGAAGGTCAGGTTTACCTATACAATTTAAAAAAAAATGTGTGGCAAAATTATTATAAAGCCGATTTTGTGCGTTTGCCATTTTTAATATCCCAATAACGTTCATCACGTTTGCGTCCACTGGCGAAGTTGATTCTGACGTTCTTACCCGGGAACTTTAAAATTAGTACATGCAATCTTGCACAATTCTTACTCGAGGTCTTGTCCAATTCCTAAACACTATCTTGTTATATTCTTAGTCTTGTCGATCAAATACCAGACAAATTAGACCGGATACCCAGACTTGATGGTCTTAACCCCGTCGGATAGGAGGACGGAGGGCCTGACAAGGACAGCTGTCTAGTCGTTCGGATGGGACGAAAACGCAAGGTCCCGTGTACGCATTGGTGTGCACGTAAAAGATCCCTTTGCAGTTGGAATTCGATATAAGTGTAGGCCGTAGCGCCGCTGTCCGGGGAAAAAAAATTCCTTCATAGCAAACTGTATGGCGTATTAGCCCAGAACAGTAGGACGTTAAACCCCATTTCATTTCATTTTCATATCTGTCGGATAGGATATGAAATGGAACGGGTTTAACGTCCTACTGTTCTGCACCATCCCAACGATTTATAAATAAGTTGGTTGCATTTTCAAGGTACACCACTTATTTGTTTAAAACAAATAGAATAGTTTGTGTTTAGTTTCATGTTGATTTAAGGTTCTATGATTTAATTGTTTGTTTAAAAATAATCTTCTGTGCGCTTTGCAAACAAATTGCATATTTTTGATCAATAATGAATAGATTTCGCTCGAATAAAGTAACAATTTGCTAAAATTTCAAATTTCTCACGGCTTAATATGTATTCAGATTGATTATTTTGTAATTTTTTAAAAATTTAAAAATCAAAGTAGTAACACTAGGTAATGTCCCTCTTCAATTGGATTTAAAAAAAAAAGTCCAGCAATAAATTTTCGCGGACAACAATATGGCGCTCAGCTTATTACATAACAAAGCAGCAGAGATCGGTGAAATTTCAATTGAATACTATCTCTGTAATACGGAAGGAAATTGAACCATTAAACCCAATATTCCTTTTAGGGGTTCATTTTTCACAATATGGTAGTTTGTAAGTGATTCCTATACCGCTAAAAAGGACTTGAAACTTATCAAATACTTCATAGAACCTGGTTAAGTCAAAATAAAGATGGAAATCGGAAGTATTAAGAGCGTTTGATTTTTTAACTGAAAGATATGATATAAATTGAATAGAGGGTCTCTGATAATTTCATTGAAAGACATGATATTAACTGAATAAAGGGCCCCTAATGATTTCACTGGAGGATATGATATAAATTGAATAGAGAGAGAGAGAGAGAGAGAGAGAGAGAGAGAGAAATGGAGTTTAACCAACACAAACTATTTCATTTCGAGACTAACATATGGTTTAATTTTATTTCAATAATTCGCTTGCGAGTAGGGGTCTTTAGCAGATGGAGGAAACCGGTATCGAAACCACAGCCGCAAGCCAGAGGTGACCGGCCAGCCCGAAGTCGAAGCGCGGCACTCTAGACCACTAGGCCATCCCAACCCCCTAAATTGAATAGACTTGAGTTGGGTTTAACGTATCCATAATATGCCGAGGCAAACGTGATTTATTTCTATGGTCAGTTGTGCAATTCAAGGTATATTGGAGAATTTTGTTCACTCTATCTTCAGATATAAGGGTTGTTCTCGGTTGTTTGCACCATCCTTGCCCAACAGCCATGTAATATCAATATGTTCTAATCGTATTTTTTTGTTATAAAAAGAGGTTATGGACGACGTAGCTACGAAAGATGAGATAAGAAGCATTAATGGATTTACAGCATCATATAACGGTGATCAAATATTGGTATGAATATTTTTTTTTTCTTTTTATAAAAAGCCGCATTTTTTCCAATTGGCCGTTTAGGCAAAAGGCCCCGACCGAGCGATGAGTGATAAGTGGACGAAGCAATTGTGGAAAATCACGATTTGGTGCTTTTTGACACATCTCCATAATTCGGAGAAAACAATTGTGGAAAATCGAAATTTGGTGCTTTCTGGCATATTTCCATAATTCGTTTTGCCCAACGACCATAATCCTTGTCACGTACAACCGGGGAATCGAAACCCCGCCAGTTGCTTCAGCAGTGGTTTTAGACGATTTGGGTGGACCAAACTGGTGGACTGATGATAGCCAGTCAGTAATAGGGAAACAAGTGCCTGACAGAGACTCTAAATTATAACCATTGATGCATCTTTAAATGATAAAATAATATGTCCGGTATTACTGCATTGTTTCGATAATACCTTTCTAGCATTTTAAAGACATCAATGGTCATCTGAGATGTATATTTCATAATTGTATGCTCAATGCAAATTTGTTTAAATTCAGTATGCTGTCCATAAAGATAGATAATATTTTATCGTATCCATAGTAAATCGGGTTTTATCGTATCCATAGTAAATCGTATTTTATCGTATCCATAGTAAATCTTAATTTAACGTATCCATAGTAAATCTTATTTCATCGTGTTCATAGTAAATCTTTTTTTTTTTTTTTTTTTGCATCCATAACAAATCTTATTTTATCGTATCCATTGTAAATCTTAATTTATCGTATCCATAGCAAATCTTATTTCATCGTATCCATAGCAAATCTTATTTTATCGTATCCATTGTAAATCTTATTTTATCGTATCCATAGTAAATCTTATTTTATCGTATCCACAGTAAATCTTATTTTATCGTATCTATAATAAAACTTATTTTATCATATCCATAGCAAATCTTATTTTTTCGTATTCATAGTAAATAATATTTTTTCGTACCCATAGAAAATCTTATCTTTTCGTAGTAAATCTTATTTTTGCGTATCCATAGCAATCTTATTTTTTTCGTATCCATAGTAAATCTTATTTTTTCGTATAATCCATAGTAAAATCAGTTATTTACTTTAATTAAAGATACAACCTGAAAATGACAACACAGTTCTTTTTGTGACATCACTTCAATTAAACATAAGTTCCTTGCCGACCAAATCATGCAACTGGAATTACCAATATTTCCCTTTTGACAGTTGTGGTGTCGACAATCCTTCCATGACCTATCAAATTGTGAGTAATTTTCATATTTTCTGAGTTCTTTTTTATTGAAATGTATTACCCAGTATTGTATCTATGCCTGTGTCGTATTACCCGTCCCACCGCATCCCCTAAACCCCATCTTTTCCCAAAAACCTCCAGATCCCTCATAATGAAACCCGAATTTGATTTAAAATACAGATCCAATATCATTTCGATATTAATACTTTGATTCTTGGTATTTTTGTAATGATTTGAATAAACTGTGGTCGGTTTAAAGGGGAAGTGTGAACGGAATTGTGGGTGACACGTTGAACGGCCAAGTACAAAATAATAGTTAAAAGACAATACTGGTTTCAGTCATTACCTAATTTGTGATAGAACTGGTTCAACACATTCCAAATATGATTTTAAGACATAGATCATTGTAATCTCGGTCACCCAGATCCCCAACGTACGGAGTGTCTGGGACCTTTGTTAATATTTGACTAAAGTCCATTGCCCATGCGTAACCGGGAGTTTGGTGTTTAATGTGGCTGATTATCCGTAGCTTCTGGCCAAGTCAGGCAAGAGTTGCGCCCCTTCCCGCAATAAATCCCATAATTCTTGCATCAATATAAACAAACATGAATCGTGACGACGAATTTTAAAAATAACATAGATAAGGTCCATGAAATTAAGAGTGTTGGATATTAAATTGTTATGCAATCAAATGGATTATTTGAAAGGGCGTTCTAAATTTAATTTCACGGGCTTCGTCATCAAGTTTTAGGACGAGTTACCTCCCTTAGACGCTGTTTATGGTAGTGTAAAAGACCGGATATTCTAGTCAGTGATCAATTTTCTCAACGCATCCAGACTAATATTCGTACAATATTTTTTCTGGATGATTGTGAGTAAGTTCATTGCTACGATAGATGCGTAATAAAGGTTTCATGAATCAGAAGTGACGAACGAAAAAGGAAAACACGAGGTATCCCTCTATAGAACTGACTGAATTGACGAGTGATAACACGGCCGAATTTCTGCTCACTAATAATTCATTCGAAGACCAAAAGATGGCAATTCAATAAAGTAATTGGGTGTCATTAGATATTATTATTTATTCAAAGGATATTCAAGTTGAACCACCAACTGGAGAAACACTAAAAATCGATTTTAATGATGTTATTCGACTGGGCTGTCTACGATTGACGTCACCTTGTTATAATTCGACCATTGTCGTTTATTCCACTACTTTAATAGGAGTAAAGTGTAAGTGACGTATTTATTTTAAGAATTTGCTTTTGTTTTGTTACCAGACATGCCTAATATAAACTATAACTTATTCAACCAAAGTATTGCCGTTTCATTACCAGACATGCCCAATAACCATAATATATAGCTTAATAAACAAACTGGATACGTCACCATTATAGGTATTTACTTTATTGTATAGTTTATACAAAATACCAACAAAAAAAAATCAATATTGGAATGCACTCGGTATAGACATTTATGTGTACTTGGATCATTACATTCGGTATTTGCGTTTGACTCATTTCCTTTTGTATCTGCGTTTGGTTCAATACAGTTTGTATTTGCGTTTGACTCAATACAGTTGGTATTTGTATTTGGATTAATGCACTCTTTATTTGTGTTTGGCTCAATAAATTTCATATTTAAGTTTGGATCAATGCAGTCGATATTTGCATTTGGATCAATGCGGTTGGTATTTTGATTTGGATCAATAAGTCGGTTTTTGCATTTAGATAATACAGTCGGTGTATCTATTTGGCTCAATGCATTTTGAAATAATGCACATGGTACTTGCGTTTAACTCAATACATTTGGTGTTTCTGTTCGGTTCAGTAGTGGTTATTTACATTTGGCTCTATATACTCGGTATTTACGTTCGGATCAACACTGTCAGTATTTTGATTTGGCTTGATACAGTCAGCATTTACGTTCGGATCAATACAGTCTGTATTTGCATTTGGATCAACAAATGCAGTCGGCATTTTGAATTGGATCAAAAACAGTCGGTATTTTGATTTGGATCAATATAGTTGTTATTTGCATTTTGGTGCAATATGAGTAACAGTCTCGGCATTCCACACAAGCTGTCGATGGATGGGGGGTCGACTGGCATATGGGGGTGTCCGAAACGTCAGTTGTCTCATTGGGTGATGGACGAGACGGCGACAGAATAAAATCAGTGTAAATGAAAACCCTCTTCTGTGAGAAAACTAACAATGAGAGCTACCCATATAAAAAATATTTTTGACACCACCAGCGTTTGTAGTGTCACTTACGGAATCGGAACTAAAAATTAGCAATTTGATTTGGGGATAGAAAGTTAATCCGAGTGGCTAACGTCTACCTTTTAAAAGGAAAATGAAGTAGATGGGCACTTCATGTAACAACGAACCATGTAGATAATGTGACATAGGTCAAAATAAAGAAACATTGCAGGCTTAAAAGAAACTCTTTTAACTTTTATATTCACACTGTGTGCTCTATCTTCAGCTGATCTAGTTCATCCATCCATATTAGATATACAAGCAACATGGGATGATATACCATGGCCAGGTAAGTTGGATATACTTGCCTTGATTTTACCGCCATGGCGAGCCGCTGTAGCTCAGTGAGCATAACCAGGGTGTTTCGAGTTGGATTTTGAAAGTTCATCGGGGTGTTTTGCGTCCGTTGCCCCTTTGAGAGTGGCGCAGGCCCTGGCGGATCCAGGATTTCCGGAACTAAGGGGGGGGGCTGCATCCGGGACCGTGATTATTTTTGCGTGGAAAAAATGCCCACAAGGACAAATTTCATACTAGTACTGTAAATTACGATTTCCAACCTAGAATATTTTTGTTTTCCTTTCCCACAAGAATATATGGAGCCAAAATCTGCCCCCCCCCCTCTGGATCCGCGCCTGTTGGTAGCGTAGTTCGGATTTGAGAAAGAGTCCAGGTCCCGTGTATACACTGGCGTACATGTAAAAGAACATCAATAGATGGGATTCGAAATTTAAGTAGGCCTTGGTGAATTGTACATGTGTCTGTTTTGAAGGCATGCGGGTGGCATAAACATTGCAAGATTTCCCTCATATTAGACGAGATGGGATATGTACGTATGCCTCAGTCTGGTTGATGCCCACTCGACAAACAGATCGCCACCCAAACTCTCTTTGAACTTTTGATGGACAAATAAACCCGTTACATTTCATCTTTAATGCATTGAAATAAACAAAAAAGTAATTGTCCGAGTCTTTAAATGATAACCTGAATGGCACATTTATTACAGATCGCTTTAATTTCTATAGGTCTTGAAACCTCGACAACATCATCTACTCCTGCTATGACTGAGACACAGAGAACGTCACAAGCTACTACTACTGACGGTTATCACACAGGCCTATCGTCAACTTTTCCAAGTCTAGAAACAAAGAGCTCGTCTCAAGCTACTACTACTGACGGTTATCACGTAGGCCTATCTTCAAATAATTATATACTATCAACTGGTACTGTATCAGCATCTTCTACTAACATTATGCCATCCCCTAGCAACAGCCAATCGGCTATTAGCCAGAGTATGACAACGCCTAGCAACACTCATGCATTTGTAGGAGACACTTCGACATCTTTTGTTGACAGCACTGGACAACCTAGTAACATGCTGACATCTATAAGTGACAGTATGGTGCCCCATAGCAACATACCGACATTTGTTAGCGATAAATCGACATCTTTTATTGACAATATGGTGCCCCCTAGCAACATACCGACATCTTTTATCGGCACACTGTCATTGTTTATGGGTAGTGTGAAATCACCTAGCGATACATCGACAACTTTTAGCGACACACCGACATCCTATGGCGATACCACGATTTCGCTCACTAGCATGACAGTGCCTAGCAACATTCATGCATTTGTAGGAGAAACTTCGACATCTTTTGTTGACAGCACTGGGCAACCTAGTAACAAGCCGACATCTATTAGCGACAGTATGGTGCCCCATAGCAACATACCGACATTTGTTAGCGATAAATCGACATCTTTTATTGACAATATGGTGCCCCCTAGCAACATACCGACATCTTTTAGCGACACACTGACATTGTTTATGGGTAGTTTGAAATCACCTAGCGATATATCGACAGCTTTTAGCGACACACCGACATCATATGGCGATAGCACGATATCGTTCACTAACATGACAGCGCCTAGCAACACTCGTGCATTTGTAGGAGAAACTTCGACATCTTTTGTTGACAGCACTGGACAACCTAGTAACATGCTGGCATCTATAAGTGACAGTACGGTGCCCCCTAACAACATACCGACATTTGTTAGCGATAAATCGACATCTTTTATTGACAATATGGTGCCCCCTAGCAACATACCGACATCTTTTAGCGACACACTGACATTGTTTATGGGTAGTTTGAAATCACCTAGCGATACATCGACAACTTTTAGCGACGCACCGACATCATATGGCGATAGCACGATATCGTTCACTAGCATGACAGCGCCTAGCAACACTCATGCATTTGTAGGAGAAACTTCGACATCTTTTGTTGACAGCACTGGGCAACCTAGTAACAAGCCGACATCTATTAGCGACAGTATGGTGCCCCATAGCAACATACCGACATTTGTTAGCGATAAATCGACATCTTTTATTGACAATATGGTGCCCCCTAGCAACATACCGACATCTTTTAGCGACACACTGACATTGTTTATGGGTAGTTTGAAATCACCTAGCGATACATCGACAACTTTTAGCGACACACCGACATCCTACGGCGATAGCACGATTTCGCTCACTAGCATGACAGTGCCTAGCAACACTCATGCATTTGTAGGAGAAACTTCGACATCTTTTGTTGACAGCACTGGGCAACCTAGTAACAAGCCGACATCTATTAGCGACAGTATGGTGCCCCATAGCAACATACCGACATTTGTTAGCGATAAATCGACATCTTTTATTGACAATATGGTGCCCCATAGCAACATACCGACAACTTTTCGCGACACACTGACGACATTGTTTATGGGTAGTGTGAAATCACCTAGCGATCTATCGACAGCTTTTAGCGACACACCGACATCCTATGGCGATAGCACGATATCGCTCACTAGCATTCCAGAATCTTTAAGTGGCAGTATGCCACCACATAGCAACACACGCGTATCAGTTAGCGTTAGCACGGCATCGCCTGGAAACACACACGCGTCAGTTAGCGACAGTATTACGTCGCCTAGCAACACACGAACATCAACTGGCGATAGTGTGACGTCACCTAGCGAAATACCAGCGTTTGTTAGCGACAATATAACATCGCCTAGCTACTCCGTGTCAAAGTCAAGCGACTCTGAAATAACCCTAAACATAACTTGGAAACAACTCACTTGGGGCTTTATTGAAATACACCTTGAAGAAAACGAGTTTATTTGCAAAAATGTCACAGGCCAAGTTAAGATGATAAGACTTGAGGACATCCAGGAGGAGATGGCCCAGAGAACAAAAAACTTGACTGTTGAAAAGACGTTGCTCTCAGCAACCATTAGAAAGAAAACCTCTGCGCCAGATCCAAGACCTTCAGCGACATCTATAGGATATGTTGGAATAATTATATTCTGCTGTGAATGCGGTTTTCTTCTTTTACTTGATTTGACATATATTATCGATGCAGCTCTGACTTTAAAGAAAAACCTCAAAAATAAATAAATCAACGATCGTTTCTAACATTTAGTAACTACTCGTAAATATGCAGTATGTAAGAGATTAATCTGCCTATTGTTTTTATTTTGGCTTCAGATGTTATATAAATTATTATTTAGATACAATTGCTCATGTCAAGCCTATAAACGTGTCGCTGGATTATCGGATCGATGAGATTTAAACGGATTAAAACAACCGCGATATTTCAAAACTTAACAATAAAATGGATAACCGAGACTTACCCTCGGCTGTCAAGAACAGTTGCTGCGATAATTAACAATCTATGCTACAGCTTCAAACACTCACAAGTTCGCCCAGATTAAAGTAATTTAATTGAAATTTTCAAATTATTCATTTTTCATTATCTGTTTTGAACTATCATAGCAAGATCGGTCAGCTCTAATTCTAAATCTTAAATAATGCCGTCAACTATTATCGTATTTACACCCAAGCAACTTACTATTATTAAACGTCACTTTTGCTGGCTACTAGCGTAAGTTCTAACTATTAACAGAATAATAATTATACATTGTACAGACAGACATATTTATTTAAGATAACACAAGAGTTGTACGGAAAGGCATTACTTTACTGTATTTAAAGGGACAATAACACTCTTGCTGGCTTGGTAGCTCCAGAAAATAAATAATAGCCTAGATGTTTTAGTGTCTCACCTGTTGTGTAAATCATCCATTACAACATATTTTACTTGTCCAGAGGGTTCGAAAATATTTTAAAATCCAAGTCACATATGAAAAGGTTTACGTTAGACTTTTCAAACCAATTGGTTGAATTTTTCCAATTTTTTAAAATAGGTGTGTTAAGATGAAATTTATATCATCATTTAATTGGAATATTCTAAAATAATACGATTTGTTGACCAGAATGAAGATTGGGACATATTATTCAGTTACAACAAGAGTGTTATTGAGGCTTTAATGGGAGCTACGTTTCAACAATAATTCTATTGTCGTTCTAATTGTTTTTCATGGAACTCTTGTGTTTATCGTAACGTGTTTAATTACAAACTGCCAGAATATATTTATTTATTTCCGTATTTTATATTGAATTCCTTCGCGGGCTGTAACCGTCATCACGGCACCGTTATTTGTTTCATCTGTTAGTAGATCCATAAATCCTTCTGCCACCGTTGAAATTCTGAAAAAATAAGATAGCATATAGCCCATTGACCAGCAGTGAATATTCGTTAGGATGCTGCAATCACTGACATGGGTGGCATTGATGCAGGTTAATTAGCTTGCAATATTAACTCCCCCACCCAATGTAATTAAAACACAGATCATGTTTTGTTTCGTTTTTTTATAGTTTAAAACTTTCGTTTTACTCGTATGTATTCACTACACTAGGATCTGGAAGAGTTGTTATATTACCGGCGTTTTGGTTGAAGTGAAGGATTAGCCAATGAAACGGTAGGTCACGGTGTGTCATGTATGGAACTGTGGGTAAACCACTAGAAACGTCAACGCTCATTGGTTAATCAAATGTCTGTCGTCATAGGGTAAAAATCTGCTCTATGACCCATTAGGCGATAACTCACTCTAACCGGTCAAATCTTCATGTAGTGAAGGCCATCGAAAGTTTAAAAACCGAAACGAAATGTAGATCCATATTTTAATCAGATTGGAGTTCGATTTGTTTTACTTACTTATTTACTCCAACATATTCTATAAATTTCTTTGTTGCTTCAACTGATAAAGTAGAATTTTCATTAATGTTCATCATATTAGTCTCCGTAAATGCTGGACACAGACAACAAAATCTTAAACCATTCTGAGCATTACTTGGATAATCCTAATAAACAAAGTGGAAAGGGCAAATTAATATTCGATACCTGGTTTCATAAAACTACATTGAAATAAAATAAATGTCAATCACAATAGATCCTAACTAGAGGTCAAAATACAATAGTCCTGCGGATGAAATTGCTATAATGCTTATTAATTGCTTTTATGAATATGTCTACACTTTATTATAGCTAGAATGAATATTTCTATACTGTGCTATTGCAATATCGAATACTAATTTGTTATTGCTATAATGAATATGTATCCTATGCTTTGTTATTACTATCATGAATATGCTTATACTATTGCTATAATGTATATTTGACGTATATTACTCCGTGTTATTTCTATCATTCATATGCTTATACTGCGTTATTTATAATGTATATGATGTGTATACTTGCTATTACTATCATGAATATGTTTATACTGAGTTACCGCTGTAATGTATATAAATGTGGCATTTCATTACTATAATGAATATGTTTATACTTTGTTATTACTGTAATGCATATACACCGTGATAATGAATATATTTGTTATTGTTAGCATGTTCTTGCTGCGTTAATGCTATAATGTATATCCTTTGATATTACTATAATGAAAATGCAAATGCTTTGTTATTATTATAATAAATAAATCTATATATTAATTTCAGCTCTGTGTTTTTTGGTAGATTCCTGTGTTTGATAGATTCCTGATGGACATATTGATGTATTTTGAATAGTCTCATGGTATGACAATCACTAAGCAGCAGTCAAGGAAAGTAACCGCATGTCCTAAGTCTCTTTTTCAACATTGGCGCCTTTTGGACGATTCTTCAACGCTTTGGTTCACCTGGCCGATAAAAGTCCGACAACATAACACTTTTTGATGATTTTAGCTTTAAAACATGAACATTCACAAACAACTATGAATCGTTAAAATTCGGAACTTTCACAAGAATCGTTAAAATATGACTTTATCTTTAGTTCAATGTAAAGATGTTTGTACTGAACTGATTAGAACTCTTGAAATGTTAATAATTATACTCCATAAACAGACCCCCCCCCCCCACACACACACACACTTATTGTCAAACCACAACCTTTCAGAAAATAAGACTATTTCAATAGCTGTACTTAATGCCCAGCTTCTAGTAAAACCAATTATACCAAATTTAGAAGCACAATAAGCTGGACTAAAAAATACCGGCTGTAGACCTTAAAGAAAAACACAAAAAGTTTATTAATATCCTTATTTCAATCTTCGATTTTAGCGGATGTCCTTAATTAATTTTAATATTTTGATTGGTCGTTAACGGAAACATTTTGATAATCACAAGATTCAAGTTAATCTGAACCGAGACGTGTGCAGTGAACCGGTGTGAAATAAAACGAGATTAAATGGATTACCGCATCAACTGAGCTTATGTCACCTTCGGTATTCCCCCGTGGCATCGTTTCGTTCTTCCCCATGATCACCTGCGTCCATTCACATGACTTTCACATATTCACATCTGCTCTTGATGATTTCATTGACCACATAGGTTGATTCAACGAACCAATCAAAAACAGTTTACATACCAGACTCAGCGTCATTGTTTGCGTTCAGCACAAAAAAGCAAAGCAGCTTGTATGCAAGGCTGTGAGAATCGATAAAAACTTAATGACAAACTGACATGCACACAAAAGGTTGTCCTAAAGATATCGTGACAAAATTTTCAACACCGATTCGGCAATCTTAGTTGCAATGATGTCCGAGTTATTTCCCTTCGCCAAGTCGCACTGGCGATACTCGATTCACAGTTCCGGAATTGAATTCCAAAACTGGTGTCAATCGAGTGAAAAAGAGAATTTCGGATTACAGCGCATGCGTCGACTGTATAAAAAGTATCCCAACCAATCATGACTGCGGAAACATATTTTTTACTTAGGAATACGTCACGATTCTACTCAATCCACCTCAGCTGTCGGGACTGGCAGAACTGTGACAGGACTGAATTCCGCGTCACTCGATTGTAATTCTGTCGATTCGGGACGTTCTGGACTGTGAATCGAGCATCCCCTCTATTATCAAGCGCGGATAATTATGGCGATGCTCGATTCACAGTCCAGAACGTCCCGAATCGACAGAATTACAATCGAGTGACGTGGAATTCAGTCCTGTCACAGTTCTGCCAGTCCCGACAGCTGAGGTGGAGTGAGTAGAATCGTGACGTATTCCTAGGTAAAAAATATGTTTCAGCAGTCATGATTGGTTGGGATACTTTTTATGCAGTCGACGCATGCGTTGTACTCCGAAATTCTCCTTTTTACTCGATTGACACCAGTTTTGGAATTCAATTCCGGAACTGTGAATCGAGTATCCCCAATGAGTATCGAGGATCCGGTAATGTCGAGGGGATTCCTTTTGAGTAGTGTAGGACAGGGGTCGCAATAATGACAGTGCATAATCATTCGACAAACCGTCGTCCAGTCTACACATTGACGTGCACGTTAAAGAACCTCTGGTGAGAATAGGCCGAAGCGCGCTGTCAGAGGAAAATTTCCGCATAACAGACTGTATGGTCTATACCCGTTTTCATTAGCCCAGTCGGAGCAGAACAGTAAGACGTTAAATCATATTTCATTTTATTTATATCTGATATACTTCCGAGCTTACCTGCTGATGAAGCAACATTTATAATAACACCCCCATCTCCACCATGTTGTTTGCTCATATTTTCTATACCAAGGTAGGTCCCTTGCATCATACCAACCTAGAACACATAATATACCAAATCAATCGGATTAAAATACAAACCAATATTTCGTTTCGTTTTTTTTTAGGCTTTTGCTGTCCTCTACTACATGTAGATCTGACCGGTTGTACTGGAAGGCTGTGTCAGATGTCATACGAGCGGCTTTTGACCCTATGCTGTAAGACATTTGATTAACCAATCAGCGTTGGTGTTTTTAGTGGGTTACCCTCACTTCCGTGTCCCACATGACAAAAACTCGCCGTAACAGACCGTTTCATTGGCTAATCCCTTATATCATCCAGAACGCGGGTTATGTAACAACTCTTCCAGATCCTAGTGTAGTTAAAGACAAGTAGAACGAAATTTTGAACTATAATAAACGAAACGAAATAGGGTCTGTGTTTTAATCAGTGTAAGTGTGAATATTACAGGTTTATATCACGGGCACTTGAAGGGAGTAAATATAAAACTTCTTACTACTGCTTGACTATATACATGTATACTATATACTATACTATAAAGTCAAGCAGTAGTGCATACTCCACACAGCTTTTCGTTTGATTAGGGGTAATCCCACTACAAACTCCGACTACCAACCAATCACTAGCCGCCCTACAAAAGCGTTACATTTAAAACGAGTGCCAATATTGGACCAAATATGTTTACCTAACGTTACGTCATTGCTCACGATTTTATTATGCCTAATTAACCCGTGCATAGCAGAATACTACAGTAAAACTAATTGCGTGACAAACGAGGCTATCAAGTCGAATGAAATGTAAACAATACTGTTTGGAAACGAACACACTTTCACCGTTTTAATACCTTAAATCATTGTCCAAAGTTTTAGGGAAGACCCAGATTAAACGAAGGACTGTCATGTTGCTGTACTTAAGTGATAGCTTTTATTGAACGGATAGAATAGACACACTCCCGAATAAGTTCAAGAAACAGACGTCATTCCAGCAATGGCCAGAGAGGGATTCTCGGCCCATTGCTTCAGGAATATAGCAGTAGTAATCCCTTCAAGTTCTTGTGGTTTATATGGGTGTTTGAATAAAGGATTTAAGACAGGGTTGTGTGTAAGGGTTTAAAATTACCGACAATTGATGTGCATAAAGATACATGTTTACTATTACTGAGATGTGTGGGTGTGTATCTTTTCCGGTTAGTGGGCTCGGGTAAGGGAACAGCATATGACATTTCTTTGATCGCGCCAACTAGTATTTCCTCTAAATTTTAGTATTTAGGATATGCAAAGATTATGTCCATGACAAACAAGTAATTTTGGAATTGTTTTAAAATAACCTACATGACCATGTGGCAAATAAAAAAACGGCTATGCGTTTGCGTTCATGTTAATTTTCTTTGCGCACTCGTTAGAGGGGACAGTGATTCTAGTCTGCAGGAAAAGGATCCAGTAATGTTGGATATCTAATAAAACCATCTTACCAAATTAACATCTATAGTTTTTCTCCAGTTCTTCTCTTCAATAATACCAGCATTATTTACCAGAATGTCAATTTTTCCATATTTACTTTTGGTGGTTTCAAAAACACCTAGCAGGGAAAAAAATCGAGATGGTTGAACTTGCTTGGTCTAAAGAATGGAAAATACAAAGACCTGACTCGCGGTTTCCGTTGCAAAAAATAAAAAAAGATTTAAAAAAAATGTTGTAATGGGGATTAACATGAGCCCTTTCTGCACCAATATGATTTATGAAGATGGCAGAGACAATCTGAATTATGCGTTTAAAATAACACCAGCCTGGCACATATGTTCGTAATCAGGGCAGGTTAATCTTGCATAGGACCGAGGCTGAATAGTCACAGAGCTTGCGCACTCCCGTTCCGTCGACACAGAGCTTGCGATTGCTCAATACCTCTTGCTGTCAAGAGTGGCGGATCAGGAGGCGGGAAGGAAAAGCTTTGGAGGTAGGTTCGTCTGCGAATCCACGCATCGTCTGGCCGGAGGAATTCCAGTCCATCCGTCTAACTCGCATCTCCACTCTCAAACTCCAAGACGGGCACTCATTCCCGTGCTCTCGGTCTTTAGCAGAAAAGTGGTAGTAGACAAAGCGGACGTTAAAGTCCACTTCATTTCATTTAATTGGAGCTTTCTTTGTGCAACGAGACAAATACAATTATTTCAAATTAAATTTGGCCAATCAAATCCCCAAAGCAGTCCTTTGTATTCTCTGTAGAGTTATTTGGAACGTGATACTATTCAAAATTAACTGCATTTAAAATTTTTGAGAATAATAATAGTTACTTTTAAATTATTCTTTTTTTTTTATTCAACATGATATTATTTATTCAATTATTTGATCAATATATTTATTTAATTATTTATTTATCCATTCAATTATTTATTTATCTATTCAGTTATTTATTTACCAATTTAATTATTTATTTATCTATTCAATTACTTATTTATCTATTCAATTATTTTTTTATCTATTTAATTATTCTTTGAAGTATATAATTATTTACTTTTTTTTCTATATAAAAACTCTTAATTCGGCCTACCTGTAAAATCTGCTTCATTGGTGACGTTACATTTGCTGAAAATGGCGTTGTCATTTCCATATGTTTTCCGAAAGCCTTCTATTGTTGCCTGTCCAGCTTCAACATTTACATCAGTTACACACACCTTTAAAAACAATGTTCATCTAAATATAACTGAGCAATCTTCGTTATATCCTCTCGTGAGTTTTAAAATAACAACATGGCAATCGTAACAAGAAAGGAAAGGGGTTTGACATTTCTGAAACCTTTTCCCAGACATCTGTGATAAGTCTATAATTCTTTCGATTCCACTTGCAATTTTAAGAGAGAGGGAGAGAAATGGGGTTTAACGTCCACTCAACAAAAAATAGGTCATTTCGGGACTAACATATGATTTTTTAATTTTATTTCAATAACTTACTTGCGCGTAGGGGTCTTTAGCAGTGGGAGGAAACCGGAATGCCCGGAGGAAACCGGAGTGCCCGGAGGAAACCCACGAGGTTGAGAAGGCGCCCCTATCTCCATGCCACATACGCTAACACAAGGGATGGAAACCACAGCCGCAAGCCAGAGGTGACCGGTCAGCTAGAGGTCGAAGCTCGACACTCTAGACCACTAGGCCATCCCACGGGATCTGGATTAGATGCGCTTCCTTCCCAGGCTAATAAAAGGGGATGGGGTTTCACCGCCTACACAAGCTGAAGAATTCCCGGAAGAGCTTTGTTTTATAGTTAGACATTGCGATAAGTGAATGAATAAATAATATTTTCATAAAAACATAAAAAAAAACAAGAAATAGTCAATGTATTGTTAAAATGGGAAAATCAACACGTACCTTTACGCCCTTTGACAACAAAGATTCGGCAAATGCTTTACCCAGGCCCTGAGCTGCACCCGTAACTAAAGCAACTTTACCGCTTAAATTCATGTTCTTTTGCTATGTAGGCTGTTAGTTTCTACAAGAAAAGAGTATTGGGGTTTAAATTAACGTCCTAGCATTCTGCACAAACCTCTCTCTCTCTCTCTCTCTCGCCCTCTCTCTCTCCCTCTCTCTTTAATTGGAATTTTAAAAAGAAACTTCGCATTGAGTGGTTTATATGTTTAATCGAGATAATTTTAAAATTTTAGGCTTCGTTTTGTGTGCTTGTTTTGTTTCACACGATATGGCCAATAACTATAAAACCAAATAATTCGTATTTTACTCGTGAAATTTGTATTAGGTATAATGGAAGTCAACCGCGCGTTAAAAACACATACATGTAATATTGTAAACTAAATGATAGGTCATGCATATTTTCAAGGTCGACCTCCTGTAAATCTCCCAATATTCAATGGCGGTCGCAAGTAAATCTCTCAATATTCCAACTTATTGCATAGCACAAGATCAAAAATCTAATAAAATGGGGTTTAACATCCTACAGTTCTGCCACTTAAGCGAGAGAGGGAGAGAGAGAGAGAGAGAGACACAGAGAGAGAGAAATGGGGTTTCACGTCCACTCAACACAAACTAGGTCATTTCGGGACTAACATATGGTTTATTTTTTTTTTCATTTCAATAATTCGCTTGCGCGTAGGGGTCTTTAGCAGTGGGAGGAAACCGGAGTGCCCGGAGGAAACTCACGAGTTTGAAAAGGCGCCCCTATATCCATGTCACATACGCTCACACAAGGGCTCGAAACCACAGCCGCAAGCCAGAGGTGACCGGCCAGCTAGAGGTCGAAGCGCATCACTCTACCCCCCTGACCTGTTGAATATTATGAATGTATATCAAAGACGTTATAATATACGTCAATATTATGAATATTATATCCGCCTTTATATACACTTTGACCTTTAAAAGCTTCGGGGTTTATGGCTCAACACGTCATGAAATCAACAGACTCGACTAGTAAATTAAGTTCGTATATATAAGTAGGCCTACACATAGAATACATCCCATAATATTCAATACGACTATTATACACTCGTTATGGACAGCTGCATGAGCCAAAAAATGGTGTATTGTTTACTATTATATCAGTTATATGCAATATTCATGTACTTACAAAGTTCAAAAACAGTTTGCACTAAATCTACAGATACTATTTTGTTGTTCCGGTAAAGCGCTCCAACCCAGTCTCAGTCACTGATATTCACAGCTAATGTTGTTATTACATGTACAGCGTCTTGAGACGGTGAGACGTCACACTCCACTACACAGCCAATTCACTTCTATATATTGCGGATTTAAAGTCGGGCTCATGTCTCAATTGTATTCGGGGTTTTATTCAGATACAAGGCATGGCCTGAACGGTTTAAATCTTTATCAAGAAAAAATGATATAAATATATATACATAAAGTTATTCACAGTGATAACATTTATGTATAATGCATTGTAATTGTATTACATGTATATCACATGCTATGATGGTATGTTAAAGTTACTTTCCCAGGAAAGTATTTATCGGGTGGCTATTTCCAATAAAAGTCTGGCAAATGTGGTATATCTCGAAAGTATAAGACCCCCAATCTTACTAGAAAAATACTGGATTACCCGTTAACCATCCATGGATCAAGCACTGGGCAAAACTGTCCGGGTATCACTGACAACCCGACGGCTAGCTGTCTGCCAGCTTGATTTAGGGGGTGTTTGTTATTTCTTGATCAAAGGGGTTAGCAGTTTTGCTTATATTGAGGGGTGTCAATGTACAAAAGACTCTGCCATTAAACGTGTGAAAAATAAGTTTACGAAAATAATTAACAATTTACTTAGGCTTCAATATGTTTGGTAAATGTCCGGTAAGTAATGACAAATGTATTCTGAAAAATGGACAATGAAGCTAAGTTGACAGACATTGCACTAACAACAGTTTATTCATAGCTATGGGTATCCCCGGCGAATACATATTTTTGATGGGGAATTGAAGCAAATTTTTGATGAATTGGTTACTTTGAATATGTTTTTCATCCAAATATAACATCAAATCACAAAATTTGTAACCGGGAATGTAACTTTAAAGGGCGTATATGTAGAGTAAGGTTCTATTCTTTGGAACCTTAAAGGCGCACGATTAGTTATAAAATGATTTGCAGTCAATTTTAAAACACATTATTATAATTTCTATTGATTATATTCAGAGAAAAAGGCGAACTGTCCAAATCCCACGAGGTTGGACAGGCGACCCAACTCCTTGACACGTACAACCGGGGATTCGAAACCACGCCAGTTGACACAAATTGGGCTTTTTAAACCGAGAAATCATTTTTATACTGATGTAGGATCACTTTGTGATGTAATTTCACTGATGCAAGGCATTATTCTTTCATGTAGCTGAGCAGGCCCCTCACCCCACCCCCTCTGGATCCGCCCAAGCTCTTGCCGAATGAATCTTTAATTTTATTTTGTTGACAAGGTTCACACTCTTCCGATGAAAATCTGACCAGAGTATTAATGCGAATTTAATATTGATCTTCACAGAGAATGCATGTTTTGGGATGAATGTGCTCTTGACAGGGTTCCTATCCAATCAATAAGTTCTGGAAATAAATATGTCAGGTGTCACGGCATGGGCCTATTAGGGTTAGTCACTTTCATTTGAACAAACAGAAATGCATGTAAGCAATGGGGGGGGGGGTGCGATTCTATGATAGAGAGGTACACATTTTCTGAAATGATACATAAGTGAAACCAAAAATTGTTGTCGATTCGAAGTAAATTTTATTTATTTAATAGCTCAGCGACTGTCGATAGGCTTTACTCCCTCCAGGAATTTGTAGGCCAGGCATTTGGCAAGTAGTGATGATGATCTTGATATAACCGCTATCGTGCTGTAATAGAACCAAGCCCAGCTCAGCTCATCTAGAACTCCAAAACTACATTGATGCAACGTAGGGTCATGACTATATTGATGAGAAAAATTCCTCTTGCAAAAAGCCTCTATTGTCAGTGGGATAACGCATAACTAAAAGACAGTCTATGACGAACACATAATGGGATTTTGAAAAGTGTTCCACGTTTGATACATTAGTACCGCGTTGACTCCATGAGATAATATGATTGGTCCATTAGATAATTCACAAGGTTTTGGCGTTTTATATTTATAGTATTCCGATTCTTCTAACTGGACATGTCTCGCATCAACCGCCTTCGCTAATACTCCAGTTATAAAAACGTCTTCAATTCGCATGTATTTAAAATGATTGGCCACAGTAACAATATTGGCAGCTAATTTTGAAGGCATTGCGTACATAATGCCTTTACAGTGAGGTGGGAAAAGTGAAAGCGGATACTCATTTTTATCTATTTTGTTTTTTCCGGAGTTAGCTACGCCCTCGGAGAAAGAATACACTCCTAAAATAGAATTGTCCATCGATGCTGACTCCAGTTTTTTCAATAACTTAGGTAGAACAATAAAAGAATCCTCATCCGTTTTCATTAAAAACTTTGCTCTGGTACAATGTAGTGTCATCCACTTAAACCCCATCAATACCTTCAGGCTTAGATTATCATAACTATCTACAAAATTTGCTTGTACGATATCTTGATGAATTTCGTTTTCTGTTCGTATGATGGCGTTAAGAATTTCATCGTCATGTACACCAAATAAAAACACAATTTTGATTAGAGGCATGATCGTGGTACCAGGCCAATGGTTGCCATTGGCAACACTGCCCCATGTTCGGCGAACTGCTTCTCTCTGTGCTGTTTGGTCATGAACAGAAAGAACAAATATCACTAAATACGGGTCTTGGTCCTTACAAATATGAGATCCATTCAAATGGAAACTATAGTTAAGAGGAAATGTTGTATTTTGTCCAGGAACGAAGAATTCTTTGTATGGTATCAGGGATGGATTGCCATAGAACGGTATTTTCGCTGACAATGCGAATGTGTTTTCGGTAGATGAAACTGGAAATTCCGGAATCCTTGCCCAATAATACGTCATTAATTTAAGGGTCAATATCATCACTACTAGACACAGTACCAAAACACGTGGAAGGAACCTCATCTTATTTTACCCTGCATATAAAAATAAATTATTAATACAATACATAAGTACAGAGAAGGTTTGTTTTAACTTTTGTCAGCACCTTATTATTTTTACAGGTCGAATATTGGAGCCTTATGGTGACTGATTGGTATCATGTCGTGATGTCGTGGTGTCGCCCTTCATAAAGCAAGTCTAACACTTACACGATTCCTCTTTGACAATGGTACGGGGGGGGGGCAAGGGATAACGTGTGGTCGTTTGGAGGGGACGATAAACCGGGGCTTCATTACATATTGGCATGCACGTAAAAGACCCCTTACAGTTGGAATTCAATATAAGAGTAAGTCGTAGCGCCGCTATCCACGTGAAGTTTTCACCATAGTACACGGTATAGGCTATGCCAGTCTTCATTATCCCAGTCTGAGCAGAGCGAAATGAAATGAAATGGAGTTTAACATCCTACTGTTCTGCTCTGACTGGGCTTATGAAGACGGGCTTACACCATTCAGTGTGTTATGAGGGGCATTTTGCCCGGACAGCGGCGTTACAACTTACCCTTTTTTCGAATTCCATTTGTCAATGGATTTGTTTGTGTATAAGCCAATGTATAGACGAGACCTCGATTTTTCGTCCCATCCGAACGACTACACAGCTGTCTTCGTCAAGTCCTCCTGCACCCCTGAAAAGGGGAAATCACGCCGTAAAATATTAATGACCTTCCTCGGCTAACATCGGGTGCGAACCCGTGACCTCCATCGTCTTACTCCCTTAGTCACTGCGGCTCCCGCAGCAGAACAGTTGGACGTTAAACGCCATTTCAGTTGATTTCATTTTCGGAACTAATCGGACTATTGAAGTAGAAATCGCTTACCTTAATTGAGAGAACAACAACAGTTGAATGGTGTAATGTGTTTGGAGATTCGAATGTGATCTGTACTTATATACCCACAGTTGTTTATTTGGTTGGTAACCTATAAACAATTGGAGTTTTAATCCAAGTCTAATTAATTCTATAGCATTCGAGTCTCCGAACAATACATAATTATCCGAACTTTGTTGCTTCTCGGGTAAAGCTTAACTCTCTTAATCTCCTAATCTTTTTCTGTGATCATAGTTATCTGGCTATCAATTAACAATGCGTTTCTGATTAAGCGTCTAAACTATCATTTTTATAATTAAAATTAAGTGGTGAGTTTGTAGGTATTTTACTCTACTTCTATATTTGTTATAGAAGAAGAAGAAGAATTGTTTTATTAATGTGTCAAACATTGTACAATAGCAATAAAAACACAGTTAGAGACAAAAATTATAAGTGTACAATATCCGGTCTATAAGGCCTACGAGACACAACAAGCATGATAAATCATCTATATTCGAAGATGATAAATAAATACATATAGGTAACAAGGATAAAAATATAGTAAAAATTTGAAACGTACTAACAATAGCAATTTACTATTACTCGTTCTTTATTTTATATTAATTGTCCGCTGTTGAGTATTGTTTACCAAAGAACATAATACTATTAACAACCAACAAGAGCCCTGTCTTCATTTAATCAACAAGAAGATTCCAGAAAGTAGACAAAAAACTGCACTTCTACAAATGGGGAGATTGCTTTGAGTGGCAAGATTTCGTTCGTACCTCAAACAGCCAAACGAGAAGTTTAGAACGAGTTAGAACATCTTCGAACAAGATAAATATTCAAGAAAGTGGAATTGGAACAAACAGTCCTAACGAAGAAGGAAATCCAGTTACACAACCCCAGATAAGCAAAAGCGGGAAGAAGGCGAACATGTTCCGGTCATATAATCCAAGATATCCAGAACATGGAGGAAATATGTATAGTCAAGACATTAGAATATTCAAGCCGGAGTCATCAAGTGGATCTTCAGATAACATAATGCAAAAAGGTATGTGGTCTTTTTATCAAGGTAATCACCACGTGCAATCCAGTTATTGTCAGTTTAATTATCAAAACCATAGTCCTCGTGTTTTTGCTCCTACACATGAGTATAAAGTCAAACGATATGTTTCTTTAAATGATCAAAGAAATAAATATAAAACATCGGCTAAAAACCGATCGCGACACAAAAAGAAAACATGAATATGAAACGCGGAAATGCTTTATGAGAAAACTTCCATTTTCTCAAATTGGCATACGAGCGTTTCATGAAATTCAAAATTCAAATGGCGTGATAAAGCAACAGTTAAAAGCAGTGACGAAAAAATTAGACGTTACCCACACAATTAAGAACCTGTCTGTTTAAAATTTAAGCCATGATAAATGTAATATTGAAGCTAATAAATTAAAGGTGGGTTCCCAGCAAAGTATTTATCGGGTGGTTATTGCCGATAAAAGTATGGCAATTTTGGTATATACTCATTGAGCGTATACAGGACAAAAATGTAAGGGCTCCCCTAATCGACAGCCCCGAAGGCTGCATGAGCACATTGGGCGCTTTGTGTGTACATGTTGATAAACTCTATAGAGAGTTAGACCTACAACACTTTCTGTGATAAAAATCACGGAAAAAGACGCAGGCAGTGGATAATCCGAGAATTTAATTAGAATTCGATATTTGTAATAAACAGTCAGCATTACAGACGTCTTGTCACCTTGTGTATACAATGAATTCTCATCCGTCTCCACCCGCGGTTGCCATAGGGACGGAGAAGGGTAATCCCCTGACGCAAACATGGCCTCTTTTGATCGATTTTCATAGCGGGATACACTTGGCAATTACAGTGTTTTGAGAAGGATTTGAAGCAAAATTATGATAAATTAATTAGTTTGAATATGTTTTTAGTCCTAATATATCATCAAATCACCCAGTTTGTACCCGGGAAACCAACTTTAAATCTGAATTGACCTCGGAACTTGAAAGCGCGCATAAATATAAACAAGAAATGCACCATAGAAAGGACATATGAAAGGACATATGAAAACTCTATGCTCGAAATTCAATGATTGAGCTTGAGAAAAAACTTTTTAGATTTTTATGATGGTCCATCCTGTAATAACAGGAACGATTTTTTTGATGATCCACCCAATATGGGCTCATATAATAATGATGGCAACGATTTTAATGATGGACCTCCCAATACATGGAAGTATGATAATGAAGACGATTGCTACGGGGGTCCATCCAATACAATCATAGAGGAAATTTTTAAATAATGGCCCACCAAATAATTGTGGACCAATACAGTGGACCAGTACATGAAAAGAAATTTAAGAACAAATCTTTAAACAAGCGATTTTAATTATTTTATTTACGTGGTAAAGACTGACAATACAATTACCTTGATAAACCACACACCTATTCTAATTTATATTTTTTGATATATTTGTTCTGTATACTTATCAGCAAAGTATGTGTTTCATTATGACTTTTTATATTGTTTTTTTTATGATTTTTATTAAAAAGGGGGGGGGGGGGGGCACCCATATCTACTATATTATGTCCATCCCATCTGCTACACAGAATTGATTAATTTTTATTTTGTACCTATATATATTGATATTGGTATATTATGATTGTTTTTATATGTTACTGATTAATATTCGGGACGAATATGTTTTTAAAATCTGAGAGTATTATAGTAGGGTGAATTACGGCCCAATAGTAAATGTTTAATTAATACGTCGTGCTAATCCACACAGTATTACTTAATTTTGAAGACCATATTTTAATGGATCTTAATCTACCTTAATTACCTCCATCTATATCCATTTTATATTGTCTTATACATTTCATTAATCACATGTCTCCAGTATTCTTTGTTTTACACGTTAAATCTATCCCATTAATTGTAATTAACGTCTATGGACTAAAGCGTTTTAGTTGCCACGGTATCTTGTTTGTATAGACGCTAGTTTTATAGGATTAATGCCCTAGGTGATGTATGGGTATAGACCCAAATGACAGAATAAGGGGAGATCTTGCTACACATGTGTCTTAGGAGATCAGCTTAGATCACATTCCTAAGAACATACCTGTATTTGGATATTTGGAGACATAAGTTTATGTCAATTCCCATAGCCATATTGGAGCTTATTTACTATTAAGCATTTAACCAATAATTGTTATATTAATTGTCTGCTGTTGAGCATTGTTTACCAACGAACATAATACTATTAACAACCAACAAGAGTCCTGTCTTCATTTAATCAACAACAAGATTCCGGAAAGTAGAAGAAAAAGTGCACTTCTACAATATTACTAATAATTTAAGCACAAGACTTAATAACTCAAAATATAAAATGTCTTTCAGGCAGTCAACTGACCGAGTGATCTGACACAGACGCTTTAAATCGTAAGGTATGTGTCACAGGGTCAAGTGGGTGTGGTCTTTATTCCCAGCTAGTTTGTGTCAACCTCAGGGGTTGTCGCCGGATCCTCCGGTTTTCTCCCACTGCTAAAGACCCATACGCACAAGTTAATTATCGTAATACATTTAAACCATATGTTAGTCCCGAAATGACCTAGTTTGTGTCGAGTGAACGTTAAACTGTTGACAAGAGGGAACCACGCCGGGAAATCCCGATGAACATCCTCGGCCAACATCGAGATTGAACCCAGGACTCCCATGTTCGTATGCCAACGTCTTACCTACTGAACCTCTCCGGTTTGCCCCGGACGATTTGGAACGTTGATTAAGATTCCTTGATATATTATAAGACTGAATCAAAGCGATTAAAAATTTAGAGATGTCAGTAAGCAATTATATTCAAATTATACCTCAGATAGTTGAACCGAAATTTATTAATGACAGCCCAAAATGGCGTCTTTCATGGACATTAAAAAAAACACTGAGAAATTATATTTAAATAGATATTGATGGGTTATAAAATCATACCGTAAAGGAAGTTTACACTAGATAAGAGAACTTGTCAATGCACATCAATGACGACTTAATAAACCGATCGTATGACGTTTATTTTTGTCATATGTATGATTAAATAACAAAAACACTAGGGTGATTCAATGATCCTGTTCTAGACGTACGAATCACGGGGGTACTGGGGGTAAATGCCCCCTAACTGAGATTTGGGGCAAACGGGTAAAGTGAAAACTAAACTTGTACTGAATTGGCTATGGATTAAAACATTGTGTCTGGAGCCACTTTTCTATTTGCTATATTTTCCAGGCATCGACTATTATTCGTGAGTGCAGCTGCAACCGTCTGATTGAATGGTTAGAATTCAGGTCGGCATAGAGCGGGATTTCGGTTGCAAAACGATTGGAAACATTGAAGTTGCTTAATTGACGGGCTAGAATAGCAGAAATTTGCGACCGTCAAATTTTCTTGGGGGAGGGGGCTGGTCGTATACGGTAATACCAGCTTCTTCGCCTCTAGCAGACAACCGGCACCGCAGTCTGTATCCCGAATTTTTTTTGGGCATTCCAGGGTCCGTCCCCGCAACATTCATCAAGTCCGTACGCCTATGACTACAGTAATAGCTCTGTATAGTTATGTCTCTATGTGTTAAAATACCTCTGTATCTCAAATAGGGATACCTCTGTGTCTCAAATAGGGCGCCAAGAACTACAGGGGGCTTCCGATCAAGGTGATTAATATTTTGGGCACTGTCACTGGCTGTTCTTACCACGAACTATATAGTCTTAGAATACGTCATCATCCTCGGCTAGTCAGCTTTGCTAAATTGTGTTTGAAAACGCTTTCGCCGTGCCTCTCTTCATCTTAATCGGGTTCTGAGGAAAACTGACAAATTGGGAATTAAAACAAGATATAAGAAACTCGCCCGCACAATAGCATGTAGTTAATGCTATATAGACATAATATACTATTCAAAAAAAGTAGGGGATATTTGATTTTGGGGGCATAATACTAAAATATGCAAATGAATACGAAACAAGTCACTATAGAACCTAACAGAAGAAACATTTCCAGTTACATGTGACGCCCAAACGCACCAATAGCTACCGCATAGAATGCAGGTGATGCTTGGGATCATCATGGGGGTCCAACCCAAGATTTGCACGACTGTGACTTTGAATGTTACAGTCATTGTGGCATTGAATTCCAGGGTGGAAACATCAGTTTAATTATTTTAGTGACCAGAAAACAAATTTTGATATGCGTCGGCTTACCCAAAATGAAAGGTTACGTGCCCTTGGCATGCTACAGATCGGCACAACACAGGTGGTTGTGGCGCGGACGATGAATGTTTCTCAGTCTGTCATAAGCAGGCTATGGTCCAGATACCGTGATACACAATCTGTACAGGACAGACCACGCGCTCAGGTCGACCAAGGGCGACAACTCAAGCCCAGGATCGATTTATCCGTACCTTGGCCTTGAGAAATCGTGTCATCACAGCAAATCATACCAGCGCTCGTCTTCAAACAGACACTGGTGTGAGAGTGAGTGGCCAGACGTTAACGTCATCAGCCATGATCGATTTGGGGGTGGTGTGGGGAGGCATCACTGTTGCTGGAAGAACGGCTTTACATGTTGTTGCAGGGCGTGTTACAAGCCACTACTACCGGGACAACATCTTGGCAGTCCAAAAAATCAACAGTGAACCTTGACTCATCTGAAAACATCACATTGCTCCAGCGTCGATCATGTCTGATGACGTTAACGTCTTGGAAGCGCTCGTTTCGACGACGCCACACCCTCCTACTACGTCTGTCCAAAAAATCAACAGTGAACCTTGACTCATCTGAAAACATCACATTGCTCCAGCGTCGATTATCCCAGTGTTGACGATCCCTACACCAACGACGTCTTGCCTGAATGTGATGATCTCTCAAACAAGGGATCACGCGAGGACGTCGGGCGCGAAGGTGACCCCTATGCAGTCGATTCCGAATCGTCTGGCCACTCACTCTCACACCAGTGTCTGTTTGAAGGCTAGCGCTGGTCTGATTTGCTGTGATGACACGATTTCTCAAGGCCAAGGTACGGATAAATCGATCCTGGACTTGAGTTGTCGCCCTTGGTCGACCTGAGCGTGGTCTGTTCTGTACAGATTTTGTATCACGGTATCTGGACCATAGCCTGCTTATGACAGACTGAGAAACATTCATCGTCCGCGCCACAACCACCTGTGTTGTGCCGATCTGTAGCATGCCAAGGGCACGTAACCTTTCATTTTGGGTAAGCCGACGCATATCAAAATTTGTTTTCTGGTCACTAAAATAATTAAACTGATGTTTCCACCCTGGAATTCAATGCCACAATGACTGTAACATTCAAAGTCAGAGTCGTGCAAATCTTGGGTTGGACCCCCATGATGATCACAAGCATCACCTGCATTCTATGCGGTAGCTATTGGTGCGTTTGGGCGTCACATGTAACTGGAAATGTTTCTTCTGTTAGGTTCTATAGTGACTTTTTTCGTAGTCATTTGCATATTTTAGTATTATGCCCCCAAAATCAAATATCCCCTACTTTTTTTGAATAGTATATTTAGCTGATATTAAATGTCATGCCTGTGTGTATACTTTCCCGTATGATATAATAACCTTTGTGTTATGGCTGGTATGAAGATAGCTATAGCAGTACAGTGTTCCAAAGTTAATTCACCATTGACTCCGTTTTCTGATGAACCTTGTGACCAGAATAGCATTATACCGACAGAGGCTGTACCAGATTTGACGACGGCTATGCTTATATATTCTACATTTCAAGTGAACTGCAATAACAGCAATGTGGGCTAACAAATGTATGGCAAATAGACAATTATGATCTTATCTAACGAAATATGATGCACACGTCTTCTGAAAACTACAAACAGTGAACATTGTTTGATATCATATTATTCATTTTGAATTATCTAATCTATTTTTAGCTATTATAGCAATATAGACTAGCTTTTTATCTAAATCTTACATATACTATATTTCGAAAAACTAACTCTCCAGTTACTGGGATTTCCCCACTCGTAAATATCCTTGCGTACATAGCTCGAAATAATTACTTTAAAGTATTTGTTTTTCACCCTTCAGTAGTCTAGTAAGGGGTCCTAACAACGGGACAACGTATAGCTGTCTGCTGGAATTCGAAATATGAGTTAGCCGCAGCGCCACTGTCCGGGCAAACGTTCCCTTCACAGCATATTGTATGACGTACGCCCTACTTCATCAGCTCAGTCGGAGCAGAAGAGCAGGACGTTAAACCCCATTCCATTTATTATTTTATATCATAAACAAGATTTTGTTTACCTTTACAAAAACCAAATACACAATTGAAAAAAACACGAAAATCAATCAGGCGGCCTGTATATAACAGGATGTGTAGTGTTTACACAGACAGTTTAATAGAATTCACTCTCTTAATTCACTGAAGAATATGACTAAACATTACTTAAACATTGATAGCATATTGTCTGAGGAAACTGAAAGGTTAATGATATACCAAAAACGCCCAGAGTATACGTCTTTACCACGGTAAACCTTAGACAAGCTATTACATTATTTTCTTTCAATAAAAAGAATATTTTTACACCGGTAAGACCAGACATCTCATTATTGTTTTGTTTTTGTCTTTCAAGTAGACGAACCGCTTTACCGAGGTCAGATCCGACATTGTATTAACAAACCGTGATACACGCATTTAACTTAAAGGGACAATCACAGACTTGAGGGAGCACTTGCCAAAGGGAAGAAACAGCGTCTGGAATCTTAAGAAAGCTTTTAAAGATGTATCCTTAGTATAGATTTATCAATTCAATATGTTACAATTCACTGCCATGGGCTATTAAAATTGACAAAGATATAGGATCCATTAACAATTAGTTTCAGACCAACACCTCTTTACATGTAATTTGATTTAAAGGGGTGGTGTGGTTTTTGCGAACGCTTTGAAAACAAACTTTCGGTTAAAAGATTATCGGACTGGGCTTTCTGCGTCCCGAGACAAAAGGGTAGGAACATAATTTAAATTAATAAATAAAAGATAGCAAAATGACTAAATTAATAGATACATAATGTACATGATCGCTTTGATCAGTTGTGTCAGCATATCGACCCAAATTCAGCACGTAAGATACAATCGGTAGAGTAGAAATGATCTGAGATGTGCTGTTGAAGATGATAAAACAGCTTCTTTAATCCTCCTTGATTTATCAGCAGTTTTTTTGATACCGTTGATCATGAAATTCCTTTGAATCACCCACACATAAATTGTAAGATATTCGGTACACCTCTAGTCTGGTTATCTTCGTATCCGGAAAAAAATCTGTTATGGTCAAAAAAGTAAAATCAGATGATGCCATATTGTCCTGTGGGATGCCACAGGGATCAGTGCTTGGTCCTGTATTATATGTACTATACACTACACTACTGTGATTGGGAGATTATGGTAGCGTTTCCAGGCAAACAATTCAATTCAGAATCGCCCACAGTCTGTTAGGCAAAGACAAACGTCGCAACGCCAAGTCCGGCATATCATTTAAATGACCTTACGCCAGCGCGTTGTTACAGTGAGATGTCTGAGAGATGAACTACGAAATGCAAGTGGTGTTCAGGTATCGGACCAGACCATAAGAAATCATCTACGAGCCAACAGCATTCGATCTCGACGAAAAGCGATTCGACCACCTCTTCTTCAACGTCATAGGGCAGCACGTCGTGACTGGTGCACACGTCATAGAGACTGGGGATGGCGAGAATGGGGCTGGTACTCTTCACTGATGAGTCCCGATTTGCATTACAGTTCAAAGATGGCAGAGTTCGCGTCTATAGGCAGAAAGGAGAAAGATTTGCTGATGTTAACGTCAGACAACGCCATCGCTTTGGATATGGTACGGTAATGGTGTGGGCTGAAAGTCACATCACAGGACTCCTCTATGCGCCGTCCAAGGAAATTTGACAGGTATCAGGTACAGAGACGATATTTTACAGCCTTTTGTCATCCCAAGTGTTCGTCAAATTGGAGCAGGTTCTTCAAGATGACAATGCTAGACCGCATAGAGCATGAGCTTTTGTTGATTTTATCACCCAAAATGATATTGAATGAATGGATTGGCCTGCATACTCTCCTGACTTGGCACCATTTGAGCATGCATGGGATGAGTTGGGAGAGGCAATCATAGGCAACCTGATAATCTTCAAGAATTGGTGCAATTCCTTCAGACAGAGTGGCAGATCATTCCCCAGATGTATTGCATAACAGACTCAACATTGAGATATATTGAACTCATTCTGACCAAACGTTTGCTCAAAAGTTTGATTTACATCGGGGTTGGGATGGCATAGTGGTCTAGAGTGCCGCGCTTCGACCTCTAGCTGGCCGGTCACCTCTGGCTGTCGGCTGTGGTTTCGAGCCCTGGTGTGAGCGTATGTGGCATGGAGATAGGGGCGCCTTCTCAACTCATGGGTTTCCTCCGGGCACTCCGGTTTCCTCCCACTGCTAAACCCCTACACGCAAGCGAATTATTGAAATAAAATGAAACCATATGTTAGTCCCAAAATGACCGGGTTTGAGTCGAGTGGACGTTAAACCCCATTTCTCCCTCTCTCTCTCTTGATTTACATGTTCCGTGTGTCTATAAAATGTGAAACAAAAATAATTGGTTGACCCTTAACTTCTTTTGAGTAGTATATAACTGTCTAAAAAGCGATGAAAAGACTGGAGCTATGTTAATTGGAACCTCTAATACATGTAAACTACGGAAAATAAGAGAAAGGAATGGAACAATGTTGGCAGTGTTTACGATGTGGAAAACTATGGCTGATAGAGTTAAAGACTTAGTTCCATTAAAGACATATTATGGACATAAGATAAAGAGCTGCAAGTTTTCACAATAATAATTAAAAACTAGATGATGTGAATTGATTATGCTGAAAATAAAGACCTGTGATAGGAAGATTTATCCCATGTTTAAGAAAACACAAATATGTTATCAAAAAAAAATCATGCATGTTATTTTGTGTCTGGAAATTCACCATTGCGCCATTGGCTTCCATTTTGTTCTCGTACGATTTGCAAATCAGCATCTTCTCAGTGATAATGTACTATCGATCTATTCGACCAGTTTCCAAGGAATGCAGCAGTCTTTGTTGCTTTTATTTAAGCGAACATTTTGTGTCTCCTCTTCACACGGTTCGTGACAATGGGGATGACAAAGATAGGTTTCGTGTTGATAGTCATAGCTTCGTTACTACATGCTGGAACAGCTACTTACGGTAAGTATATTTACGTGATGAATTATTTTTCGCCCTATAAATCTGAATAACACAAGAATATATATTAAATCTACGAAAAGAAATGGGGTTTAACGTCCTAAGATTCTGATATTGAATTTAGTTAAAGTTTTTGGTCGTATACATGTGATGTATTATTTTTTGGCCTATAAATCTGAATAACACAAGAATATATATTAAATCTACGAAAAGAATGGGGTTTGACGTCCTAAATTTCTGATATTGAATCTAGTTAAAATTTTTGATCGTTTTGGAATCTTTTGAAAACTAAGGGAAGTGTTAGTGGTGGAGGAGTCTAACAGGTACAGTTTAAATAATAAGCTCTGGCATTGAGTCAAGTGACGCGGTTTTCATTCCCTTCTTGGGCGTGACAAGGAGTGGGTCAGACATCATAGATTTTGTTCGGGTCCTCCATTTTCCCCTATATTGCTTGGTGTAGTTTGCTTTATTAAATGTTACATGATCAATCTGGGTACATGGGGTTTTTTATAGGGGCGTGTTCGGGTTATACGCCGCAGTTGATTTGTTTTTAATACGTTCCTTGAATTTAAAACAGAAGAGAGTTTAAGTTCCCAAACTGTATAGTGTCAAATCATAATAAAATACAAAATCAACATAATATACAATTTAAGTCAATAGATTAAGAAAATGAACTATGAGTTATAAAAAGATGGGCGTGGGGAGCTATTTGTTACATGTATAATTATAGGAGGCGACACGTGTTCTGGAAAGGCGACGAAGCTGCCGATTTGTCATATAGACGTAAATAAGTTGCATCTAAATCTAGTTAATCATTTGCACGCTTGATTTAGCTCTTACAGCTTACATATGCAATTTTACGCTCGTATATGAAAAGTATATACCAATTAGCGCGCATATTAAAGTAAAACCAACACTTTAGAGCCAACTGAACATAGATTAAAGAATAGATTTTGCGAACCATGTGCTGCCATGGTCAGTATTCAGTAAACAACGATAAAATAGTAGAAAAAGTTAACGAATATATACACGTGAAATAGAAATAAAACTAAAACTACTGCTGTCTAATGTGAAAACTTCAAAACATTTAAGATACATAACGAAAGATCAAAAATACATTATAATATACAACAAATGTCTGACTAAATAAAGCATAATGGAGAATAAATTCATGTTAGGAAAAATATGTAAATAACATTTTAGCGGATGAGGACAGCAAAACAGAATAAAGTGGCTTACCTAGAATTTAAAACAGAAGAGAGTTTAAGTTCCAATACATTCTTATTAAAGGCAGGTTAAGGATTAACTCATCGAAGAACTCATCGAAGACACCTGATTAGTCAAGTTGCGGTCACATGGGGTTTAAAGCTGCCATGGTCCGAGTGCTTCAGGTCTGATTGACATCCATTGTTTTCGTTAATCCTTTAGTTCTACTTCATTTGGGAAAATACAGTATTGGTAGATATACCGCTCTCAAAATGGTAGCCAACTTAATTTATGAGGGTGATTAATTTATTTTAAAACAATGAACTAAAGATTATTTCAAGGGATATTAATCTGAAAAGGCTGTCACGTGCATTTAGCAAGTTCTAAGTGCCTATAATCCAACCCTCTATATTATCAATTAGCGTGGATTAAGCCGTGAATTAGTTTTCTTCGAAAAATGCAATCTCCGATCGATCGTACAGGATTGAATTTTCAACGACGGGAAGTACCATATATAGACTTAAGATTTGGACACGGGCTAATCAAACAGACAATATGAAAAATGATAACGTTCAAAACACTTAGGATATCTATGAAATGTAATAACTTTGCCCACAGGAAAAGTTAAGATTTCGCTTCTTTCACCACCCGCAAAAGCCTAGAAATTCGGATTTGAGGCAAATATAGTAGCAACCCAAACCAAATAAACCCTCTTGAGAATGTGACACTATTTTGAAGCGATAATGGTTGAGCCACGGTCACTAACTAGGTACGGCGCTGGCTCGCTAGCCTGAAGGTTCCGTGTTTGATCCCTGCAACGGAATTTTCCGACGTGGCTTACTCTTGTCAGTGCTGCAAGACGGGGGCTGACAGGACAGTTGTTTAGTCGTTCGGGTGGGAGAAAAACCAAGGTTCTGTATATACATTGGTGAGCAGGTATAGGACCCCTTTGAAGTTGGAATTCGGTATAAGAGTTATCCACAGTGACGCTGACCAGGCAATGTAAACAAGAGAAAACTGTGCTAAACCGGCTATATCAGCCAGTAAAATAGAAACCAATAAATTCAATCGACTATGAATTAACTTTTTATTTTGAATTTCAGCTGCGGGTGAGCCTAAGTCTTTCCAGTATTGTAAGTTGATATCATTATCCTGTTATTTCCTTTTTTTATTGAATAATGTTTACACACTCTTTCATACGAATAATATAACAATGGAATTTCAATGCACATAAGCAATTGTGATTGTGGCTAAACAAAATTTAAACGCAAGCTGTAAAAATTCTATTATTATTTTATTTTGAATTTCAGTTTACAATGTGTTTCCAATGGAGGGTAAGTTAACATTATGTTGCGTTTTTTATATCATTCTTCGTTATATGTTTCAATTTGAATAATTTCATGGGCTACACTACATCAGAATCTACCACCAGTTCCCCCTGAGATAGCCAATTTGTTTGGAAAAAGCACCGTCTCACTGAGTAAAAAAAGCGGTCATTACAGTGTTGTAATTATTAACAGCATAAAAACGAAAGTAAAATATTTTGAATTTTTGGATGGAATGTTTTCAAAACTGTTTAGTATTTATAATGATTTATTCAAGTGAAAATTAATATTTCTGCTGATCCTGTTTCTAATTTTGAATCACGCAACCTTTGAAAGCAACTCTCTAGCTTCCTTTATTTATAGAATGGGTTACCTTATTGAAGATAAAAACGGGTTCCACCATAGATGCCATGGAATTGTTAAACCAACGAGGTCTGGCTAACATCTCTTTATGTAATGATGCGGAATTATTTCCCAATTCCACAGATTGCTGCATTGGAAACTATTTGTATAGGTGGACTATTATGCCACCGAAACAGGTAAATGCCTTCTCTGGATAAACTTGAAATATTTATTTATTTATTTATTCATTTAGCTACCTATTGAGTTTCTCGTAATAATACGTTTTCCAAACAATTCTCGGGGATCACGGTGGCTGAGTTATTGGGGCGCTGGCTCGGGCGCTGGCTCGCTAGCCTGGAGCTCGGATGTTCGATCCTTGCATTTGCCGAAAAAGTTCATCCACATTTTCCGGCGTGGATTCCCCTTGTCAGTGATGCAGGACGGAGGGCTAACAATGGCATCTGTCTACTGGTTCGGATGGGACAAAAAACGGAGATCCCGTTTACATATTGGAGTGTACGTTAAAGACCCCTTGACAGTTGGAATTCGATATAAGAGTGGGCTGTAGCGCCGCTGCCCGGACAAAATGTCCCTCACAGCACACTGTATGACGTATGCCCGTCTTCATTAGCCCAATTTAGGTGCTGAACAGTAGGACGTTAAACGCAATTTCTTTGCATTTCATTTCCAAGCAATTCTTGTCTGTCGTTACAGTGTTTCCTTCTTACCTTCTGTAGATTTATTTAACCTTGAGGAACAAGAATGGGAAGATTCTCTTTTATGCCGTATTGAAAAACAATATCCCTGGACCAACCACCAGCACCACATGGTTTGACACATCCACAACAACATCATCCTCTTACTCTGGCCTGGGGGTTCCCTCCAACATTACAATTACGAAGTAAGTATAATTTCTTTGAATCTATGATATTTTGTTCTGGTGCACGGGGTCGGATCAACCATTAATATAGCATTGGTCTCTTATTAAAAAATTTCTGCGCACATATCTGGGTGTGGGTCGACTAAATTTTCTAAAGATATTCTAGAGGACACTAGCAAACCTTGATTAGTCTTAGTCTCCATCGACAGAGATATATCACAATCATCGTCTAAGAACTTCAGAACCTTCACCGTTGTTACAATACAGTAATGTACACACGTGTAATCATAATATCAGTGTTTGAAATAAATCCCCAGTAACATATATATCTGTGTTGCTTTTTGTCATTTTGTTCGCCAAATTAGGTCCTTCTTTAGTAAGCAGAGCTGTGCCTACAATACCCTTAATTCGGCTCTTTTCTTGTCGTAAATTCCCCGTTATTTAATAGCCACTGGGTGTCATTAAGCCTAGCGCTCACGGGAGATTTGGGATCTGCTTATATATCCACCCAACCACCTCTTGAATTAACTATGGCACCATTTCCGGAAATGGAAACGAATCATTGATATTATTGACTAAATGAGATTTGGTATGTTTTTTTTTGTGCCACACAACTCGTTTTTGTTTTTGTTTTGTTTTGCTGGGGTTTTTTAATGTTCAAAGATGGCTCATATTGCGTTTTACTTTTATTTTCAGTAATATCCTAGGGTTGTCAATTCTTACTGAAGGTATTGATAAAACAGCTCACAATATAGAATACAACTATGGTATTCATTTCACCACCTTATACGCCAACAACATATGGTATAATGTGTTAAGTTCAAGTGCAGCAACAACGGAAGTAAAAGGTATAAGATATTTTAGAACCAAATTTGAGTCTCAGTGGCTCAATCTCGTGTGAGAAAGACGTTGGGTCGCTAACCTAGATGTTCCGCGTCGATTCCTGTGTTGGCCGAGAAAGTTCATCGGGATTTTCCGGCGTAGTTGTCCCTTGTCAATGGTACAGGGCAGAGGGTATGGCAAGTGACAGCGTATAGTCGTTCGATTGGTACGAAAAAGCAAGAGGGTCTGCCAAGGATTGCTGTCTAGTCGTTCGGGTGGGAAGAAAAACCGAGGTACCGTGTACATATTGACGTGCACGTAGAAGATCGATTGGCAGTTGGAATTCAAAAAGTAAATTTATTTCACACCGATACATACATTAACCCAGTCGGTGCAGAAAAGTCAGATGCTGAAGCCATTTTCCAAGTTCTTATTTCACTTCTCTTCTTTTGGATTTAGTTTTAAAATCAGGACGACAGGGCAAGGTGATATGTCTTCCTGATTATGACACAGATGCCCCAACAACTTATACAGAATGTAACAATATGACATATTATGGGGATTGCTTTACTTGCTGTATGAACAGAAACTCGGAATACTTCGCTTTAATTAAAGTAAGACATGCCTTTCTTCTGTATTGTGGCTGTGGTTTCGAACCCTGGTCTGAGTGTATGTGACATGGAGATAGGGGCGCCTTCCCAACCTCGTGGGTTTCCTCGGGGCACTCTGGTTTCCTCCCACTGCTATAGACCCCTACGCGCAAGCGAATTATTGAAATAAAGTTGAACCATGTGTTAGCCCCGGAATGACCTATAGTTTGTGTCGGGTGGACGTTAAACCCAATTTCTCTCTATTTCTCTTTATTCGTGTGTTTGTGCGATTTACGTCTATAGTTACCAGTTTAAATTCTGTAGTGGAGGGGTGGTGATGGTTCGTAAAGTGGTATCAGGCCCGGGCACGTAGCCACGAAGGTAAGCCCCCCCCCCCCCAAAAAAATAATCGAATTAGCCCCCCCCCCCCAATATTTTGCCAACAATAATGAGTGTTCTTAGCCGGCCACATCCTCAGCCCCTCCAAAAAATCCAGTAGTCCCCCTCCCCCCGAGATTTTCTGAGCTGGCTACGGGCCCGATGAGGCCTGAGCGTTGGATCACACGGTTTCGGTTCAAGGAGTAGGGTCGCCGCTCGAACCTCGTGGGTTTTTTCTGGGTCTCGTGGATCTTTAACACATATTGGCTCGCTAAACAGGAGACTCCGTTGGCCGAGAAGGTTCATCTCCGGCATTGATCCGCCTTGTTAGTGTGACCCGTATACAAATTGTCGTACACATGAAACATCTCTTGCTAGTTGGAATTCGAAATAGGAGTAAACCATAGCGCCGCTGTCTGGGCAAAATATCCCTCAAAGTACACTGTATGGCGTATGTACTTCTGCATTAACCCAATCTGGACTGAACATCAGGAAGTCAAATCCATATATATTATTTGTAGTAAAAATAGTCCGGACACGATGGCCTAGTTTGTATCGAGTGGGCATTGACCACTCTGTGTTTTTGTTTTTCAGTTGTCAAAGCTTGAACAATTTACTGAGTTCAATTTGTGTCATTGTCATGAAACTGACGATGATGTTAAAAGTATGACTGACAGCAGTAATGATTGTGTAGATTTCACAGATTGTAAAGATACGCCATCCGGTACCTGTATGTTTGTGTATCCATTATCAAAATCAGAAACAGGTAGACTACAATATAAATTTTACTTTTTTTATTTATAAATATTTATTGACATTATGTCTCATATTATAGAAAAACCCTATCTCGTATGTTTACAAGGAAAGGTTTCGCCTTTCAAACCGAGGACATACAATATAATGGACGTTGAAACGCAATCTGTGATTAAAATACTGATCTATATTTCGTTTCGTTATTTTTATACTTTTGTCGACAGCCTACATTGCATGAAGTAGTAAAGACAAGTAAAACGAAATTTTGAACTATAAAAACGAAACGAAGCGAAATGAGATCTGTGTTTTGATTTCCGGTCACCTTTAGAAGAGATGGATTCTGTTGCTATTCATATGGGCGGATCAAATCGAAATTCAGAATCAGGCATCAATGTTATACGAAGTTTTTTCCGCCGAACGCCGAAACCGATAAATGCTTTACATCTTTGTGTTTTTCAAATTATTTCTGGGACCCTTGGTCATTGGTCATATACCAAAATACTACAACCGCTTCAGATCAGTTTAGCGCCTTTTCCCCCATCCACAGACAAAGTTGCTGGTGGTCCGGGCCAGCTCATAAAATTTGTGTGTGTGTGGGGGGGGGCGGGGCTACGGAATGTTTTGGAGGAGCTGAGGATGCAGTTGCGGATCCAGGATTTTTTGCAGGGGGGGGGGGGGGGTCTAGGTTTGATAATTGCTTAACTAATTGCGCTCAACCAATAATTTGGTAAATTAGATTCAATTTGGTTCATTCTGACGTATTTCCGGAAGGTAAATTCCAAAATAACAGGTCTAAATCGCCAATAAAATCGCATAAAAAATTTTTCAAGATTGAGCAGGGGGGGGGCGGACCCCCTGGACCCCCCCACCCCTCTGGATCCGCGCCTTGGATGTGGCCGGCTAAGAACATTTCTAAGAAAACACTATTTTTCGCGAAATATTGGTATGGGGGGGGGGGGTGTTTCGATTTTTTTTTTCTTGTGGGGGGGGGGGGGGGCTATAAGGGGCCCGTGGTGGTCGTGTTGTTATTGTCTGGCATTGTTATTGTAAAATTATATACAGCCTTTAGGTCAAAAAGACTGTGGCTTTATAGAAAAATAGGACTACTTTATCTTGACTATGCTATGTATCAGAGGCGGATTCAATAGGAGGCGCAAGGGGTCGCCCCATCCCTAATTTCGCCCCTATTTTCGACAGTGCCCTTTTTTTACTGCTGAAAGTGCCTTTTCTCAGATCCAAATATGTCCGCTCGGAACGTTTACTTAGGCGAAAATACCAGCTAAATAGCTCTTGGAATGGCTACAGATGCAAGGAAATGACGGATAATTTTCTTGGCGGACCCTCCCCCACCCTTCTCAGCGACATGCCCCGTCTCCGCGGTCAGTGGCCTCATTTTGCGCCCCCCCCCCCTTTCAAAATTCCTAGATCCGCCTCTGGAGGTCACGGAGCGTCGCTACACTACACTTTTTCAGAGCACATTTTTCTTATTTATTAAGCACATAATTTTAATTTCGAAGCCCGTTCATGCTCCAAGGCACCGGATTGTAGGCTCTGAGAGAAAAGTAAACCCCATTTCATTTAATATTTATTGCTCAAGAAGTCGAAACTACTTCAATGGGGAAAATAACCGACCAGATGCTATTACAAAGAAAACAATAATGACATTAACCGAACCAACAAACTCTACTGAAAATATGAAAAAAAAAAACATATTTCATGTTGGCAAAAACTTCTACGAGGATTTTGTTTTAAGTTATTATATTAAAAAATAAAATAATCGAATACATCGTCTATCATAGTTTCTTACGCTATTTTTGAAAATAACATCCTAACAAGGCAAAATACAAGTCGTCATTGATGCAGTCAATATTTGTACATCAGCCAAGAGTCGTTGTCCTTTGACTGATATTCTTGTATTCTCGTGCTTTGTTTTTCAGCCTTTGAGAATACGCTGATTGAAGATGCGAAATTAAACGAAGTAAAGCCGACAATTGTGATGAAGTACCTCGAGGATAAACTAACTGTAAGTCGACTGTTTCTATAATCGAACCAAGCTTTATACCGATTCATTGTTCTACTTTAGTGCGAAAATAACAATACAAGTCTTTAATAAAGTTTACAACAACATCGTTTTAAACGCTATCAACAATGGGTGAATGCTTTAAAGTAGCCAAGTCTCTAACTCAGCATCATTCAAAGTCTTGGACATTGTAAACACGAATTATTCGTCAACTTAAATCAACATGGAGGTGTGATCTTAAGGGGAAAGATTTTAAGACAAAATAAACATTTTACCATTGGTACACGAATCGTGTACCTTAAATAATGCGTTTTAGTGCCATTAAGTTAGAGTCTTGGCTACTTTAACATAATTATATTGCTATGGAGAAATGAAAACAAAAGCCCCCTCGCTATCACCCAAGGGTGTCGCCATGGCTATAATGTACATGTCTGTGACGCAATGTTAAAAATTGACCCAAACACTAAAAATACATTATGCAAGAGCTAAATCTGCCTATTGCAGGTCTTCCTTTAGGCCTGAAATGTTATATAAACTATTAATTAGACATTAATTAACACGAAAACCCCGTAATCAATTATCGATGTCATCTTATGTGTCAGATTTTCACTTAATTTGAATCCGATCTGTTGCTCGACATTCATTGATGATTAAATCCGAAAATGGACAATCGAGACTTTTATTTTTATCGTACAACTTTATAGAAATGATGATCGAGGCGAGGCCTGACATTCAATGGCTAATATGTCAGTTCCGCGTGGGGCAATTGGACTGCAATTTTAAGTTTTAAACTATTATAATGAGAAGTGCAAGCACCTTATCTAATCTGGGTCCTGAGTCACGAAATCTTAACTAAAGATAAAATCCAAATTTTAGTAGATACTTCAGTTTTGATTGGATCAGCACTAAAATCAATCTAATATTATCCAATCAAATTACTAAAATTCAGATTTTATCTTAGTTAAAATTTTGTGAATAAGGTCCTTGCCATAATGCCCTTTTAATATTTTGACTAGTCTAAAGAGTATATACAAAATGATAATAACTGCCTTTGGGTTTACTGTGTTGGCGTTTTTGTTTTAAACAATATTTTTATTCTTTAAATTTGCATTTGAGGTGCAGGCTATGCCTGTGTGTAACCCTTTGTTTGATTTAAACATACATTACATTACATTACATTACAGTACATAGTGGATAATAGAAAGAATAAATCTTTTAAGCGCTAGTAAAAAAGTGTGTTTTATGATTATGTTGAGGGTTATGGATTGTCTATTCCCTTGCACCTTAATACGACTAAATAGTGTTTGGGATCTTCGAAGTTGTGCTGGGCTTGACTTTTGGCGCCATAGATCTGGCTCTGGGGCCCTGTAGAAGGCTGCAGTCTGTCAGTAAACCTTCGTCAAATGAGTAACTCGATGTATTTGTATTTATTTTTTGTCCAGGTGAATCTTGTGGAAGTTGTTGGTGAATTACCATATTTCATAACATCAGTGAAATTAAAAACCAGTATGGATATAGTCAAAGATTGTAGTTGGACAATACGATATACAGTGTTTGGTAATTCCACGCAACCTAATATAAACTACCAGATGGTTAGTATCATAGGTTACCATTGGCGATACGGAGAACTGTACTGAGGAGTGATGAAAAAATAAAATAAATCAGAGAGAGGGAGAGAGAGAGGGAGAGAGAGAGAGAGAGAGAGGGAGAGAGAGAGAGAGAGAGGGAGAGAGGGATGGGTTAACGTCCAATCGATAAACTAGGTCATTTCGGGACTAACATATTTTATTTCAATAAATCGTTTGCGCGGGTCTTTAGCAATGGATGGAAACCGTGAAGGACCCAGGGAAAACCCACGAGGTTTGAGACAGGCGACGATACCCCGCGAGTTGTCTCAATGGCATACCTAATGATACAGCGCGCAAGTGCTAACCATAATATTTTCATAGATACGATAAGGCCACTGGGTGCCATATTGATATACAGATTGTGCGAGCTAGAGGTCGAAGAGCTGCACCCTAGACCACTAGGCCATCCCAACCTCCCGTGCATAAACGTAAAATGTCAATCTGATTAAAACACAGATCCTATTTCGTTTTGTTATAGTTCAAAATTCCTTGTACTTGTCTTTATTTCAATGGATGACGTGAGGGATTAGCCAATGAAAGTCTGTTACGGCGAGATTTGACGTGGGTCTAAGCCTATAAAGAAAAAAGAGAACGAATGGAGAAAGAAAAAGAAAGAAGGAATGCGAGGACGAAACACGAGAAAGAAAAGATAGGACGCTTTGGTCTGAAATCCTTGGAAAATTAGTTTTTCGCAGACCCCCCTCGGACGCTCACGCGTCTGAAACGCGCTCGTGACGCGCATTCGGCGCGTACTTTTGTATGGGCCTTGGTCAATGACCTTCGCCCGACCAGTCCGGCACTGCTTTGAATATGCATTACGTAAGATTAGTAAGATGTTAACCCCCATTTAAACATTTTTATAAAAACCTACCCTACAGATTGTGTACATATCTAATCAGCTGTTATGTATTGTGTTTCAAACACATGTGTTTAAACTGTTTCAGACCGTGGACCATTCTTTGGGCAATGGGCCTCGTGGAAGCAGTGAAGCTACATTAGATTTTGGAGAGTGGATTCGATTTGCAAGTATGAATTTAACAGCACCATGTAATGAAAATAATTTGGTAGAATCTGCTAAATGGTATGGCCTGGACAGTAAGTAGTTATTGCCAATCTGATAAAAATACAGATCGATATTTCGTTTCGTTTTTTTATTCTTTCGATGGACTACACTACATGAAGATCTGCCCAGTTATAGTATAAGGTCGAGTCAAGGTCATAAGAGTGGCTTTTGAACATATGACGTCAGAAATTTGATTAATCGATCAGCATTGATGTTACTAGTGGATTGCCCACAGTTCCGTACAAAACGCGTCTGAAGCTTGTCGTGGCAGATCGTTTTATTTGCTAATCGAGCACACCATTCAGAACACGTTAATGATAACAACTCTTCCAGATCCTAGTGTAGAAAAGACAGGTAAAACGAAATTTTGGACTATAAAAACGAAACGAAATACGATCAGTGTTTAAATCAGTTTGTAGTTATCTGGCATAGTTGTCGACTCGTCGCTGTCCCAGGAATACCGGATATCCAATTATACGAGAGATCTGACAATCGTTATCGGGACGCGCTTGATAATAACCAATTACACTGTACAATCTTATGTTTACTATTTTTTCACGGCAAATTTTAAATGCTGAAACAGACAGAGGCAAAGAAGTGGGGTTTAACGTCCTCTCGACAGAAACTAGGTCATTTCGTGACTAACATATGGTCCAAATTTCATTTGAATAATTCGCTTGCGGGTAGGGGTCTTTAGCAGTGGGAGGAAACCGAAGAAAACCCACGCGGTTGGACAGGTGACCCTACTCTTTGTCACGCACAACCGATGAATCGAAACTACGCCAGTTGACCGAATGACTGGTCTTGTGATACATCGCGCACGTACTAATCATCCGGCCATCCAACCCACCCAGGTGCGGATCCAGGATTTTTTTACAGGGGGGTGTGTCTAGGTTTGATAATTGCTTAACTAATTGCGCTCGACCGATTAACGGGGGGTTTGGCCCTCCCCCAGAAAAAATTGGTAAATTAGATTCAATTTGGTTCATTCTGACGTATTTCCGGAAGGTAAATTCCAAAATTACAGGTCTAAATCGCCAATAAAATCGCATAAAAAATTTTCAAGCCTCCAAATTCCCACCCTCCAATCACATGCATACCAGTCACCGACTTCCAAACACAATGGCCCCAATGTTTGTCTACTTCGAAGCACGGATGTTAATATTGATTTGGTAGGTGTATCAAGTCTTTTCTAAAACATGAAATATACTATACTATGAATACTCCTATCGTAATTGTGTCTTAAACTAAATACATGGACATTTACACAGGACGATGCCAGGGTTAGTTTTACAAATATTGAATATGTTATGTTGTTTACCAATATCAAGTCCCATCGATCCACGACCAGATTAAAACACAGATCCTATTTCGTTTCGTGTTTTATACTTCAAAATTTCATCTTTAATATACATTAGGAGCTGGAAATTAGGTAATCAACGAGAAATATCAATGACGATTGGTTAATTAATTGTCTGTCGTCAGATGGGTTGAACGCCCCCTCTATGAGATTTGACGCAACCCTCCACTTCAATACGTCAGATCTTCATGTAAAGTATAAAAAAACGAAACGAAATATAGATCTGTATTTTAATCAGCTTGATACCCCCATCGACGTTCATTAGAAGATATGACGTAGTGTTTTCAGAAATAAGGTCTGAAATCAAGGTTTTGAATACATTCATTCCGAGAATCTGGTTCTATGTATTTATACAGGTACTGAGGCGGGTGGTTTGGCAGGAGACATCCTTTAACGTCATTGCTGATTTTTAAAGACATATTTATGTTTGAATATGTAATAACTCTAGCTGTTGTAAACGTCGCATTCTACACACATACTCAGAAGATCAAAGTCTGAGTTTTGGTATTAATAGAATACAATGTGAACATATTATAAAAGTAATGTTAAAGTCTTAAGTGAGGTCCATATATAAACACAAAGTGAAGTCGAAGATTTTAGAACCGTATCAGAAAACTACTACTACAGATCTTGTATGGTACTGCTTTTCAGAGTAGTTTAAGACAATACAGAGCTGTGTTCTACGTGATGTTTGGTTTGTAAGGTCCAGGATAAAACTGTCAGAGAGAAAACACGATAGTCTTCCCTTGACGATTAACGATCGTGACAAATAAAGTGTAGCAGGATAGTATTACACATCTGTTTTTAGTAAGCTGGTGGCCAGTGTAGGCTACTGTACACGTATTCGACCTTCTCCACATTGACTGGAAGTACTAGCCACCTGGTTTCGAGTTTCAGTAATGTGGCCTTTGTTTTTGAATTAATACAAGTTCGGTAGACAAATCGATCTGTCAACTTCTTCATTAGTTCATTAAACAGGAAACTCTGTATAAGCGTATTGTTCTATTTCTAAACACAAAATCCTTTAAAGTTACAATACTTATAACACCCACATTAAGGTAGATGCTGATATTGTATTGCACGTGAGTTATTATAGGGACACGTTTGGAGTCTGACCACGGCGTGGAATCTGATAATTGGTGTCAATATTTATTGTGGATGTTTACATCATATTGTATCTGTTTATATTTAATTATAGATACTGTCATACATCCAGCCATATTACAGCTTGAAGCTACAGCAGGTGATATCCCTCCGCCAGGTAACCATAGTTACATGATAATACCCACAGTATACTGGAACAAACAACCGGTATTGTTCTAGCTGAGGTAACCGGGACCCCGCGTACAAATTGCACGGTCATGCCCGAAACGCTTCTGTTGGCTGTCGGAATTCCACGAAGAGTAGGCGGAATCGTCACCGAATGCTAATCTTCGTCCCCTCTCCTGCGCATTGAAGACCGAATCATAGAAATGGTAGAGATGCAGTTAAGCCTACGGTATATTAGTCTCAACATGACCCAGTAAATGTCAGCGAGATGAAGGCTGAACGCACCCGAATTCTTTATATCACCCTCGGTGGAAGTGAACGTTTAATGCCATAAAAGAACGAACGAACGAAATCTCCTTGCAGACGTAGCCACCAAATAGAATTACGATATTTTAGTCTCAGAATGACCCAAGTATGGTCACTTACGTGTCTATTAGACATTCAACCGCGATCAAATTCATTTCATACTTACATATCAGATGCCTTTTCTACATCAGCTGCTATTTCTCGTTTCAATTGTAAGATGAATTATAATTCAGCTGATGCTTTCTGTGTTTCTAGATGTTTTGCTTCCGCCTGAATTTGAAGAAGAGATAACATCTTTATCAGAAACTACAGTCTTACCTGATACATCTGCATCTTACATAATATCCGATTCTACATCAACAACTGGTACAACGCCGGTCCCTGAAACAACAATAGAACCTGATACAACGCCAATGCCCGGGACGACGTCAATACCTGATACAACGTCTCTGTCTGAAACGACGTCCTTACCCGAGACGACGTCATTAACTGAGACAACCTCTGTTCCTGAGACGACGTCAGTTCTTGGGACGACGCCAGTAACTGATACCACGTCAATAATTGCACCGGGCGCTGATACAACGTCAGTAATAGAAGCAACATCGGGAGCCGAGGCAACACCAGGAGCTGAGGCAACATTAGCAGCCGAGGCAACATCCGGAGCTGAGACAACATCGGAGGCAACAACATCATCTGACACAACAATCGTTCCCGAGACTACGACGATTCCTGACACGACGAACACAACAGTGCTGGTGCCAGTGTCGTGTTCTGAAACTCTGGAACAACTGGACGACAAAAACTACACATGGAAAGAAATATCACCAGGATTTATTCACTTAGAAATAATCAACAACAAATATGTATGTAGAAATCTAACCCGAGGTTCGGTCGTTGAAACTTCCGTAGAAGAGATGCAGAATGAATTGAAGCAATTAACAAAGAATTTAACCGTACAAAAGTCTACTTTGTCGGCATCTATCAGAAAGAAAATATCCACAACGGACAATCGACCTTCAGCTGTATCAATCGGACTAGTTGGGATTGTTTTTCTGAGTTTGGAATTGGGATTTTTAGTTCTATTAGACTGCACGTATGTTTTTGATGCAGTTAGTTCTTGGTGGAGTAAATTTAAAACGTAATGGGATTCTCCTTAAGTAAATTCTGATGCTAGTTATAATAGTCATTGGCAGCAGTGCTCGTGATGGGTTGTGTTTTTTTCCCCACAGCTTTTCATTTTAATTTCATGACCAAATACCCGCTCCCCTCCCTCCCCGCCCACGACGAATATCGTTTTATGGTAACTTTAGTACCATAAGTTGATTTATACGTTTTCTAGAAATTTACCTGATATGAGAAATCGCAGTGAAAACTGATAAATCAAATAAAAAAATGAAAAACCCTTCCCCTTTTATCGGCGGTGTAAAACTTTTCTCCGTGGAGAAAAGGTTTTTTTATGCTTTTTTGTTGAGTTATCATAGTTTTCACTGCGATTTCTCACATGAGGTAAATTTAAAAAAAAAAATGTGTAAATCAACGTACGGCACTAAAAGGACATCGTAATTACATTTTTACTTCCAATATAAAATCAGACATTATACCACATACGATAATTACAATTTATAAAGCACGGAATAACCTCTTTACCACAAAATTACAAAATGTATTTTTCTTTTTTAAACTAAAATCGCTTGGACAGACTGTTTTAGACTCGAAATTTGGTAATCAATTATATCAAAATTCCATTTCAGAGACCAGATTAAAAGTATATAGACTGCATAATATTAATACCCAACCATTTTTGAATGATCCAACATCTAGGCCAATTAAAGGCCTAAAGTACCGAAATGGTTATGGTGTTCTCTTTTGTGTGAAATACCAATTAGTCAATTTGTTTTTATTTTCAGTTAAAGTGGTCTTATTGAATGTTGTTATTAGCGTTTTAATTTTATTTAAATTAGATTCCCTTTAGGTACGTGCAAATTAAGGGAGATCACTGGTTTGTCAGCATTAAGTATGTATTAAGTATTTACATGTATATATTGATTAATCTGATAGTGTAAGCTGGGTCAGCATCCAATCGAAATTAGTTCCGAAATATTCAGACTTTCATGCAGGGCTTGATAAGAGGTGCGGAGGAGGTAAAACGAGATTAAGACATCTATTTAAGATGAGCTGACAGTCATGCACTGTATATGTCCTTGTTATTCTCGGTATCCGTTGTATGGTCACCACTGACTACAATGAGCTCTATTCCTCCCCAAACGGTTGTACGTGACAAGGAGTGAGCTCGCCTGTCCATCCTCGTGGGTTTTCTCCGGGTCCTCCGTGTTCCTCCCACTGCTAAAGATCCCTACGCACAATCGAATTATTGAAATAAAATTAAAACCAAATGTTAGTCCCGAAATGACCCAGTTTGTGTCTAGTGAATGTTAAACTCCATTTCTCCCTCCCTTTCTCCTCCGCAATGGGGTGAGAGAAATAATGAACTGGGTGAAATGGGGTTTAACGTCCTAGTGTTCTGCTCCGACTGGGCTATTAAAGACAATGCAGTGTGCTATGAGGGGAAAGTTTGTCCGGATACTGGCACTACGGCCTAATCTTATATCGAATTTCAACTGGCAAGAGATATTTTACGTGCATGCCAATGCGAAAACACGACCTCTATTTTTTTGTTCCATCCGAACGACCATACAGTGTTCCTTGCAAGGCCATGAAAAAATAGACATCAAAGTAAATTTTCACTGTAAATTTGTTGGTATGTGGACAGTGAATATAACTGACCGTTGACAGTTGGAATTCGATATAAGAGTGCGCCACAGTGCCGCTATCCGGCCAATATGTCCCTCGTAGCTCACTGTATGGTGTATGACCGTCTTCATTAGCCCAATTCGGAGAGTCCAATCATTTCCATGGCCCTGCATTGGTACCGGATTAATAATTAATAATAATTTTATCATTTATATAGCGCCGAGTATCCAACACAAGTATTGCTCAGTGGCGCTTTACAAACACAATTCGTAAAAACGGAAAATCGAAATAATAAAATAAACATAGTACATTTTACAAACAGAGACAAGCGATTACAGCACATGTAAGACACACAAAAAATCAACACTTGAAAGTTCTCTGGAAAAGGACTGTTTTAAGGTTTTTCCGAAATGTGGTTGTTGATGATGCATTTTTCATGGATTCATTTAAACCATTCCATAATTCAGGAGCAGCATAGCTGAATGTTCTTGTTCCGGCAATTGTCTTATTTTTTGGTTTAACAAGCAGATTACTTGAAGATGAGCGCAGAGTTCTGGATGGAGTATATGGGATCAGGAGATCTTTAAGGTATTCTGGGACAAATTCACAGTTTAGAGTTGCATAGGTCATGGATAAAATCTTGAATTCGATTCTGTACTTGATTGGAAGCCAGTGAAGTTCTTTCAAAATTGGACTGATTGATTGAAATCCGGGACACATTAGAGATTCTGACACAGTGCTGAATTGAACCATTCTAGTAGGAGTCTAGTTACTATCACGGTCCCGCCTTAGGCTAGGTTCGCACTGCGTTATGATGGGATTGCCCCTATTGAGTCCACGATCTGCTACACCTCACCCCAATATATGATAAGACCCGATAGGATCACCACGATTGCTCCACGACTGAATCCACGATTTATATGGAAACATTATAGTAATGCGAGTCCATCTACAACCACAGCTCACGACTCTTTAAAGGGACAATAACATTCTTGCTGGCTTGGCAGCTCCAGAAAATAAATAATAGCCTTATTCTAAGCACTAGATGTTTAAGTGTCCTACCTGTTGTGTAAATTATCCATTACAACCTATTTTATTTGTGTCCAGAGGGTTCGAAAATATTTTAAATCCAAGTCACATTTGAAAAGGTTTACGTTAGACTTTTCAAATCAATTAGTTGAATTTTTCCAATTTTTTAAATTAGGTTTGTTAAGATGAAATTTATATCATCAATTAATTGGAATATTGTAAAATAATACAATTTGTTGACCAGAATGAAGATTGGGACATATTATTCAGTTACAACAACAGTGTTATTGGGGCTTTAAGAAAAGTTAGGATCAGATCCTAATTTAAATAAAACAAAATAAATAAATTATTGAAAACATTTATTGCACATGACTCAACAAAGAGTGGTTGATATTTAACAACAAGAGGGTTTTTAATAACCAATCAAACAAAAAATTAATCAAGACAAAAAATACAACCGATACAAGATTATCACAGAATACGATTAATATAAAACTCGGCTTTCTATTTAGTTGCATGGATCATAAATGTCAAAAATAACCAACATTAATAACACACTTTAGTTTGGTGTATTTACAAAAAGCCGTGAATTATTTTAATATTGTGTCCTAGATCGATATATATTTTAATATTGGGTCAAGACAGATTTCGTCATATGTCGAGACATATTTTAATATTGGGTCCAAGGTCAATATATATTTTAATAGAGACATATCATTATCGAAATATTATTGGGTCAAGGATCGAGACGCATTTCAATACTGGATCATCCGTTGAGACATATTTCAATATTGGATCATCCGTCGATATATAATATTGGGTCATACTTGGTGTAACATATTTTAATTGCACCTCAATTGGAATATGATTATTAATCCCATGCGAATGGGTGCATATGATTAAGCCAGAGAACTCTGAGAAATTCCGTGAGATTAGTCAGACGACCCTACATTTGGTACATATAAACCAGGATTTGGGTATATAATTTGATAAATTTACATAACTAACAAATTAGTTTGTATTTCTTAAAGATACACAACAGAATCAGGTGGGACTAGTATATCATGATACCATTTAAAGGAGACAGTTCATCTATTCATAACACATTTCTATGTCCTAGTAAAAGGACAACACATGATCACTGATACTAGAATCAACTTTATAAACCTTTCAAATCTAAATTCAAGATAACATAATACAGTCTACTCTATGTGTACAGTGGACCTGTTTTTGACCCATCCGAATGACTAGACACTGTCATGACAGGTCCTGCACTACTGACATATAGAAACTGTGTCCGAAATTCATGAGGAAATTCCTTGGCTAACCCCATGAGTGATCACAAGATATCCCGTTTCCGAGCCAGCTTTTTATTCACAGAGCTACCATCACTCACTCACTTTAAAGATGGCATCAAGAATAATTATTAAAGTTCATCCAAGTATCTCATACATGTATTACAAACTAGTTTAAAGATCCAATTTCATATTTTTAAGTTATATTTTTAAAATGTATTAAAATAGAGCCTTAAAATAGATGGTATCTATAAACAGTCCTATCTTGATAAAGAATAATCCTATTAATCCAATAATTTACTATTGCCAGCTGAGAAATTAGCAAATATATCATTTTCAACTTCAAACAAGGGAGGCAATTGTGTTATTATTTTCCATGTCAATGATTTTAAAGTGTCAGGAATAATGCCTATGATCGTACAAAATCAGTTGACAACCTATTGAGCAAAAGACATAGAAATAATTATGTTTCACTTTATTAGAAGATATGAAATTATCACTTTAAGAGCTCTTAATTTGTTAAAATATCTATGTATATAATATGTAACTGTTAGTGCATTCATTAATAACAATAATAATAAATAAATGATAGCACTGTACATATCAAGATAATATAAATCATAATAAATATATATATACATAACAATATCTATTACCTGAATTAAAACATAAAATCAAATAAATTTTACCTGACAAAATAATTGTATACCATGATTAACATAATATAAATTTTGTGACCATACTATTATGTGAAGGTGGCTCAATCTATTCAAACTTTAGCACCTGGTTCACTGAAATAAATGTTCTGTTCAGCATCTTAACCCATGGAATCACATGGATAACTATTTATTAGTTCTGTGACTCGGACAGTTTGAGATGGTCCCAGAAACAATCTTAAAGCATGAGCTACAACATGAACTTTCTCTGATTTATTTTTTAGTTCAGTGTAGTCAACATTTCAATGTACCAGGTAATAAAAGGTTAAAACCAATTTATTCCAGATGCAATCACCAAAGTCTTGATGTGGAACAACTGATATAGTCTGGGACAGAAATGGTTTAGGAACCTATGTTTGTGATGGTATCTAAAACATCTACAAGAATAATAACAAAATTATCTACTGTGATTTTCTTTTTCAATCTTATCCAGAATTTTCTTTTCTGCAGTTTAAGTTCGATACATCTAGTTTTGATGTATTCCAGTGCATGAAGACAAAGTTAAAGGTCTAAATACAAGAAACATCTATATACAATAGCCATAATCCTAAGGCCATAAAAAAAAAAATATTTCAGTTCCAAGATGATAATTCTCCTGGAATCAGATCTGGTAATGAGGAAGAATTGAGTGAAATTATACTTCATGGAAATGAAAGGAGCAGCATTCACCATGACAACTAATAAGTTAGGCCTACTGTCTGTAACTTAATTTGTATTCAGCTAAGAGTATAGTAACAGTAAATTTTAGACATGTGACATCAAACCAACCAGCAGTAAACATCCCTGTTGATTCATGTGTTTATTAAAGTGATTGTTTGAGTCCTGAGAAGCAAAGTATTTTTTTTGTATGGCCTAATATTTAAATATACAATGAATAAGAATAGTGAGGAGTATAGTGAACCATAATTATTAACATTGAATATAATAAAGATGAAGCCTTATCAAATGGGCATTATACAAGAGCTAAATCTACCTATTGCAGGTCTTTCTTTCGGCCTTAAATATTATTCAAATTATTAATTAGACATTTATTAACAAAAGATCATAATCAACACTCAATACCATCGGTTTTATGTAGATAAGAATGGTTTGATCATTCAACAATTAATTTAAAATTGGAGAGATTAAAACTCAAATGACCAATACCTGGTTACAATCAATGCACACATCTTGTCAAAACTACAACCATTGAAATTGCTCAAATGAAATATTCACTATATTCATTTTGTATTATCTGTTTTTGAAATATTATAGGAGAACGGTCAGCTTTTTATTTAAATCTTATATAATGCCCCGTTAATTTAAATAATAAATGTAATTTTAAATTGTTAATATAATAAGGTTTGAATAATAATAAATTAATACGACTAAATTTGAGTAGATGTGGTTCATATTACAGTGAGTGAGACTCGAGATATAACAAACAGACAAATATTTATCACTTCACAGAAACATAAAAATACACATAAACAAAACAAAAAAAAATAACAAGTTATTAATATAATAATGTTCAAATAGTAATAAAATATGACTAAATTTGAGAAGATGTGTTTCATTTTACAGTGAGAGATATTAAAAACCGACAAATATTTATCACTTGATTGAAATGTAAAAATTTAAAGAGCATTTGCTACATCATGCATGTGCAGAATAGAAATGCAATGAAATGGAGTTGGTCGTACCATTCTGCAGGGTAGAACAGTCAATTGATGTCAAATTATTTGTATGAACACAATGGATATTAAAGTTATTGAAAATTGAGCACATAACTTTAGTTTGTTTGAGCATTATACATTATCCGCCAATATGATTTTCGTCAATATTTATATTAAACTCGCAGATCATTTTTCAGACAATATGAATAATTTTGACTTTGACTTAGTTGGATATACAGGTATTTTTTCCCTTAAAAATTAAACAACACAAGAAATGTTTAACTAATGAAAACGTTGTGGTGGGGTGGTGTTTTTTTTATCATCTTTTTTTTAGAGAAATGTATGTTTTTGAATTGTTTTTGACTGACTACAATCAGAGTATAATTTAATTCGACAAAAATGATAATATATATACAAAATGAACAATTAAAAACCTTTAAAACAAGAGTATAGGATTGAATAAAGAATTTCTATGTACATATAACATGTTATACTGTATACCATAGTTTACTAAATAAATACCCAATCACTACTGAATCTCTAGACAAATCATCATTACTATAAACACAACAATAGTCTCAGTATAATAATACCATGTCATGGTTTAAAAAGTTTGAATTAGGGTTTAACATTTATCTACATATAGATGAAATAAAATGAGGTTTAACATCCTAATTTTTTAGTTCCATCTTGCACAAACCAGGTTGGATTGATAACACTAAGGAAATTTCTTCCTCAACACTGGGATGAAAGCCTGGACCTCCTGGATAGTGACATGGTTTTAAACTCACCAAGTCAGCGCAGGTTTCAATTATATATATACCAGGGTATAGTTTAATCTTTGGAGATCAACAGATGTCCGAGAAATTCAAGCACGGACATTTGTTCAGTTAAATATGGTATGTGTAAAGACTAACTAACAACACTGCTTAAAGATGCATTATGTATAAATAAGATGGAGAGAGCGAGAGAGAGAAATGGGGTTTAACGTCCAATATAGCCCATGAAATATGAATATATTAAAAATGTTAATAAATGTCTAATTGGTAGTTTATATAACATTTGAATCCAGAATAAAAACCTGTAACAGACAGTTACATCTCTTACATAATGCAGACTGTTTCTGAGATATAACAGACATTTTCTGTCAAAATTGGCCGCTAGATAATAATAATAATTACAATGTTACCAACAAACTATTACATAGTATGGACTGGGTTTTATAATTGGGAGAACTGGTTTCTATCACTATATATAACACCGGTTATTCATTTACTTATTTAAATTAACTTGTCATCACTACTCTATATTAAATCAAGGGGGAACAACTCTATGATTATGGCAGTATAATTCAACCTGCCTGCTCACAATACAAACAAGGTAGAAAATGGAATTTTATGGTCACCTCAAACAATTCAGGACTACATGTAGACTGGTATGATATATCCCGTATCTTGGTAACATGGTGCAACATCCCACAATACAGTGTATTCAATTGTGATTCCCAACAAATCCATTTTATTATGAATAATTCTAAAACTTTGACATATTTCTGGTACAAACGATGGCCCTCAATAACTCTCACGACATATATGTAACCAGAATAGTCAAGTTCTAATTACTTTCTAAACAACAAGTAACATTAATGTATTTAGTTTCTACAATGGGTTCAATTTGTGACCTTTAAAGGGATTGTGATTCAAACCATGTTATCAAAACACTTGTACTGTGAAAGATAAAGACATTCCTTAAGTTAGACTGGATGGCACACTCCTATGTTCAATTCAGATATCAAAACTGCATCCAAATTGTCATGGCCTAAGATTGCAGTGCAAATCTTTACACCACTAGAATCTAAAAATCCCACCAAACAATAAGCATTGAAAGAGTTTTCATGCTTTGATGCGATTTGTCTTGCGAACAAATAATGCCCTACCCTTAGTCAAGTTTATTTATGTCAATGCTGTGACATTGGGCTAAGAACTTTGAACTTTTAGAAAACCTTGTGATTTCAAAAGTTTTCTATAATGAAAGGCAGTGGGCGACCTCAAGGTTGGGACTACTAAACAGTAGTGTCGTACAACAATAGCAGAACATATTAATGTGTACAACCCAAATCAAACAGAGGAGATTCGTAAATTTTTAATCATAACCATCAAGGATACATACAGAATGAATGATCTTGATAGATTATGATTATGAAAAAGATGCTTGCTGATTATTCAGAAGATTCTTTGTATTAAAAATGTTTATGCGTCTCATATATTAAGACTTGTTTTTCCAGCAGAGAAGAGAAAGAATTTTGTAATAAAACAAGTGTAAAAAAAACAGGGCTAGGTGGAGTATTATTTGGGCGACCAGCACCTAATAACACTTTCAAAATAATATTGCGAATTTCCTATATTACAAAACTTTGATTCTTCTAATTATAAATAGGGATCATGTATCACATTAATGATTGGATGCTATTATCTTTTTAAAACATAATGTAACACCATCAATGATAGGATGATACATATAACAACATGAGACACCATCAATGATTGGATGCTACCATTTCTTTAAACATATCATGAATAATTATCTTATCATAACACCATCAATGATTGGATGCTACATATATTGTAACGCCATCAATGATTGGATGCTACCATTTGTTTAAATATATTATAACACCATCAATGATCAATTAATAAAATCATTCTAAAAAAAAAACCTGATCAATAAATTAATTGTAAAACTGTTTGTATCACCGCTTGTGATAGGATGAGATATAATTCAGACTATAAATAAAAAGTGATGTAAGATCATTCTGCCATATTTGGATCTGATAATTCCTGTTCGTATGTACACAATGCTTGATGAATAAACTCGTACTGTTCATGAGTTTGTATCATTCCTCCTCTGCAAAAAATATATATATATGTCTATTATTTCACTGATTTAAATTGTAGTAAGTTTAATAAAATCAATAAGACAAACCTGTGGAGAAGATTAACAACATAGACATTGCAAGAAAGAGAGAGAGAGAGAAATTGGGTTTAATGTGCACTCGACACAAACTAGGTCATTTCGGGACTAACATATGATTTAATTTTATTTCAATAATTCGCCTGTGCCTAGGGGTCTTTAGCAGTGGGAAGAAACTGGAGTACCTGGAGAAAACCCACAAGGTTGAACAGGCGACCCTAATCCTTGCCACGTATAACCGTGGATTCGAAACCACACCAGTTGACCCAATGGCAGGCCGTATGAAGACATTGCAAGAAATAAACAACAATTTAATGAATGGATCCAGGGCGTCAACTGTGCTGTACAGTCCTAGGACTGTAATAAAACAGGCTTCACTCAATAAAGTAAATGAAACGAATTGAGTTTAATGTCCAGTCAAAACAATATTTTGATCAAACTAGGACAAACATATCATATTTCTACTTTAACAAGTGCAAATAAGGGCTAGAAGATTATTCTTTTATTTCCAGCTATCCTTTACATGCTTACCAATGTATGCAAAAGTGGACCTTAGCTTTTCAACAATCCTACTGACTAAGTAGACTGTCTTTGTCAGACTTTGGCTTCCAATCTGTGAAATTCTAGTATAAAATCTATTTAAAGTTGACAAATACGTACCTGTCTAATCTCATACTACAAACTATACCCAATATATCAACAGAGTGCTCTTCTCTTAGTTGTTTCATTCCAACACTGACAGCTATAAAACATCCAGTTCTTCCTATACCAGCACTAAAATTACATTACAAATACATTAAGAAAAGGTACAATATAAAATTGGAGTTATCAAGGTCCTACTTTTTTGCCTAATGAAAACAAATACAATGGTAGTTAAATGGGCAATGATTTGTCCCTGAAAAGGAGTGGCTGCTCCAACAGATTCTACAGTAGCTATACATTATGCATTACGCAATAATTTTGCCCAGACCCTCACAGACCTGTATTTGGACATAGCTTGTCTCAGCAGATTCACACATTTGTTTTTTCTCTAAGTAGCCAACAGTGTCATCTTAAAAGTTATTCTGATTAAAAACATGGTAAGCCATGACATATCATGGATAATTGGCAGGCATATTTATAGAGCTCTGAATCTTCTACTCAAATCTATTGCCAAGTGCAAACAATTTCAATTGAATTTTTAAATGTCCATCTTTTACATAATAATCAGTCAAACTAATCCAATGCACAGAAAACTACCAGCATTTGCTGCTATTTCCCACATTATAAATACAAAACTATACATTTGAGAAACTTTACTTTTGAAGAAAGTTAGGTTTTTGTTACCTGCAATGAACAATAACTGGTCCCCGTGGTAACATAGATTCTGGTTTATATCTGCGTAATTCCACTTCCTTTATAAGTTGAAGCAGCATTTTGGGAGATTCTGATGGTCGTTGATCTGGCCATGTTTGGTACCAATAGTGTAAGACAGTTAAATGTTCACCACCACACTACAAATTGAAAAAGGTCATATCCAGAATTGTCAATACTCTATTACATTGTATATTTCATACATGACAAATGAAATGAAAGGAGGTTTAACCCCCAAGTTAGCAAACCAGCCTACCCACTGAGCCATTGTCGCTCAACAAGATAATCAAAATATCAAGTTTTGTGCTATTTAAGCAATGATATATTAGCATAATTTTACTCACACGTAAAGTTAAATGACGAACTTCAAAACCATTTCTATTTATAACTCTGTCAACTGTGACCTCAATATCTCCAAACATGGCAGTTGTGTCTGGTAAATAATTTTCACATTTTGGCTACAAATAAAAAAAAAGAGACTGAAGCAAGACAATATGATGAATAGACACAAACTTCTATTGTAAACCTCAAAGCAACTAACATTTCACTCCAAAATATCCAAGACCAATCAGTAAATATCATCTACGCAAAAGTAATTAAATTTTGATATCAATCCTCTTTATCTTATCCACATGATCGGCAAGCATAGAAATTCTCAAGAAACTAGGAATAAGCTACGTGTTAAGTCCTGAAATTTTACTGTTGTTTGTACTTTACCACAATGCTCAACACAGTTTGGACCTATGAGTGTTAGTATAACCATGGTTTATAATTTATTGTCCTACCTTGCTTTTTTCTTTAAGTTTTGTTATCATGACAATAATAGGACATCTTTCAAACCATACCATCTTCCAAAAATCTACAATAGTATGAGCCATGGGACCTTGTGTAGCTATATACGCTCTAGATTCAGCTTCATACCCCTGTAATATACAAATATCATATTCACGTCTACAACTATACAGGTTTTCCACTGATATGGATGGTGATAAAGGATTATCATTAAAAAAAGAAGATACAGATTTAATAGTATTGAGAATAACAAGCCAACAGTCAAGTATATGACACACACCAATTAATTACTCATTTATCTTTTTGAAAAGTATGACACAATTCTAGTCTAAGCAACAGAAAATGTGGGCATATAAAAAACTGTGACTTTAAAGGCTACACATACACATGACAAGGACATATGAGTGGATCCTAAGTGCTCATTTATTGTTTTGAAAAGTATCAAACAATTTTAGCCGAAGCAGAAAATTTGGTAGTATAAAAAAATGTGACTTAAAAGGACACATATACATGACGAGGGACTTTGAGTGGACCCTAACTTCAGTGTTTTTGTTGTAAGGCTCCAAAATAATAAATACTTACACGTATATAGTTTGCATTAATGTAAGATGAAAGTGGATCGCCATCACCATCGCCATCTGCTAATATAACTCGTGTATGTTCATCTGAAATTAATACAAATATCCAAAATGATTTTGTGCTGGGTATCAAAATTCTAATCTATAAACTTGATATTAACAGAAATACAATGCATGGTAATTGGTGGGAACTTAAAATTTCTAAGGGACATGCCCCCCATCTAATAGGAGATTAATATTAGGGGTAGACTACTGCTTTAATACTAATTCTTGCTCTTGCTCCAAAGCCTGACTATGCAAATTTTGAGATAGACAAATATGACCACACCAAAGGTGGTAGAGAGAGAGAGAGTAATGATATTCATGGACAATTGAAATAGGGAAAGCAATTGGTGGTCTGTCTCCCTTGGCACGGAAAGCTGATATAGGGTACTAGGCATTTCTAAAAAAACATAAAGGTTTATATCCTTTATCAAAATACACTAATAACAGGTTGTTTTTAGACTCATATTTCAGCAGACATAGTTTTGTAAGCAGTTTCCAATATTATATACACAGTTAACATATTGGGACATTAAAATTGAATTCCTTGCATATTTTACCAAATAAGTTAACAGTACCTCTGATGTATTCACGATTGAAGGGGTTTAAAAGAGCAAGCATGCATGATTTTATTCAGATATCATTGTGACACAATGAAGGAATCTTATATATGTAGTTTCTTCCAAGGGTGAGAGGCTATGAGTAGACAATGTGAGGTTCGTAGAGAAGTAAATATTGAACACAACGTGAAGTAAAAGATTTTGAGAGCTATGATATAGAATCAAAAGTAATATACTTACTTGGTATAATAGTTTTATATCTGTTTTTCATACCCGAGCCAGCTACTGATACCTTTTCAGTATGATTCATAGGAATTTCCTAAATAAAACCAATAAAATACTTTAATAACTCATCTAAATATTGAAAAGAATAAACATGATAATATACATATAATAATATTTCTTAAAATGTTATCATCTTCAATGTCTTTTGCAATTCGTAAACCACCATTGGAGGCTTAGCTGTTCACCTCAGAGGAAAATAACACTAAACAGATTTTTTTAATATGAAGTTCAAATGCACCATGGACAACATTAGAGCAGATATTTATAAATACTAAATCATACTGCCTAAGTTGTGATTTAGATCAGTTTTAAAATTCACACAGGACTTAAGTAATTTTCTTAGCAATGTATAGAAAAGGTAAAATATATGATTAGAGTTTAAAAGAGTTGCTTGCTTACCCAAAATTCCTCATATATATCTCTGGTATTATTTAAAGAATTTCTTAAATCTCTTCGACTCAATCTGTTTCCTGCCGACATTAAAAATTCTATTCCACTGCTATAAACATACAAAACATTACAATTTAATGATTCCATACAACAAAACCAAGTTAGATCTGGTATCTAGAACAAATGCTGCCCCAGCTAGTAACCTTTGGTAACGTCAGAGCTGGATTAAGCTTGCATGGAGCCCTTGGCTGAAAATCTCCCTGGGATTCTTGCAGCATCAACAGTGAAAAGAGGGCGCATTCTGGCCATTGTCCATCATATGCACACAGATACAATTTGAAAATTTGATGGCCCACTTGTTAACCCCTGCAGTAATTATGACATCATTTTATGGTACATTTTTTTTATAGAAATAATTTGGGGGTTTCTTGCTTCAGCCTGGTCGACCCCTCTTTTTTCGCCAACCCCACGTCACATTATTACAATGCAGGTTCCCTCGTCTTTTCTTATATTGATATACTGGGCTCTGGAAACAATCTCAGCCCATATAACCCCTTTAGATTTATCATTTATTACTATGATCTAGATTATTTCATATTCACAATGTGCTGTGTTTATATCTGTGTTCAACAACATAATTTGTATATTGTTTCAATGGTATTTTGTAATTGATCGTTGGTTGATAAACACTAGTCAACCCTAAATGAAACAATAAATGTATTGCTAAATACTAGTGAATCCTAGTTAATAAATGTATTGATAAACACTAGTGAATCCTAGTTTAAAAAATGTATTAATAATGCTGGTGAATACTAGTTATTGATGAATAATAGTGATTCCTACTAAATGTGTACAGTGTAATAATAATATATTGTGTTGATATGTTTTCTACAAAACCAATAAAATAAAGCATTATATAATCTGTACCTTTCTTTAGGTGGTGTTCCATCCCATCTAGTTAGTTCTGGTGAAGGATTTAAATCTATTGTTAATGACGCATTTGATCCTCTCCTACTGATCAAACAAAACACATCACATTAGTTCATAATTAGGATGAAAAGCACACCTATTAGTTTAAATCATAAGATGAAACAAAACACATATCTTATTAGTTTATAACATACAATCAAATAAGGACATGTATATGCCCAAATTAATTACATGTAGCAGTAAATATTGACTTGGCGGCCATATCATCAATAGGGATGACATCTGGCTGAGTCAATGGCTGAGTTACATGTAATTAGTCCTCGATATTTACTTTTTGTACGCCAACATTTCCAAGGAAGTATTTATTTGTTGCCATTGTACGGCCGTGTGTCCGTCCCTCCATTCACATTTTGTTTGTGGACTCATACGCCCACAGCAGCTAAATCGTCCGGGCAGTCAACAAGGGTTGTCGCATATTTTTACTTTTTTTTTGTAATGAAACATTTGTAATACACTAAAATCTGAGTAACAACTCATTATGTAATTATCAGAAAATCATGAGAATTTGTTTGCTTTTTATAAAGTTTTGCCCCACGCTAACAATTAGTATAGGAAACATTTAATATCATGGATTTAGCTGTTCAGTTATCAAAATTCATTGAAAATCAAAATACTTGTTCGTTTCAACACCTTAAACTCTGTGTATCAATCTGAAGTCAAACGGATGATAAGTTTTGCATCTACAGCGCAAAAAGGTTTTTTGAAGTGATCAAGGGAGATAACTCTGGAAGTAATTATTTGAAATTGATGAAAATCAATAGGCTTCTTCGTCTTATGACCTTAAACAGTGTGTGTAAATTTAAAGTCAATAGGATATTAACTTTGGCCTCTAGAGTGTCCACAGGATTTTTTGATGTGATCAAGGGCCATAACTCTGGCACTAATTATCGGAGATTGATGCAAATCAATAGGATTCTTCATCTTATGACCTTATACACTGTGTATAAATTTAAAGTCAATCGGATATTAACTTTGGCTTTTAGAGCGTCCACAAGATTTTTTGAAGTGATCAAGGGAGATAACTCTGGCACTAATTATCGAAAATCGCTGAAAATCAATAGGCTTCTTCGTCTTATGACCTTAAACACTGTGTATAAATTTAAAGTCAATCAGATATTAACTTTGGCTTTTAGAGCGTCCACAAGATTTTTTTGAAGTGATCAAGGGCCATAACTCTGGCACTAATTATCGGAAATTGCTGAAAATCAATAAGCTTCTTCGTCTAATGACCTTAAACACTGTGTATAAATTTAAAGTCAATCGGATATTAACTTTGGCTTTTAAGGCGTTCACAAGATTTTTTGAAGTGATCAAGGGCCATAACTCTGGCACTAATTATTGGAAATCGCTGAAAATCAATAGGCTTCTTCGTCTTATGACCTTAAACACTGTGTATAAATTTAAAGTCAATCAGATATTAACTTTGGCTTTTAGAGCGTCCACAAGATTTTTTGAAGTGATCAAGGGCCATAACTCTGGCACTAATTATCGGAAATCGCTGAAAATCAATAGGCTTCTTCGTCTTATGACCTTAAACACTGTGTATAAATTTAAAGCCAATCGGATATTAACTTTGGCCTCTAGAGCGTCCACAAGATTTTTTGAAGTCTTCAAGGGCCATAACTCTGGTAGTTATTATCGGAAATCGCTGAAAAACAATAGGCTTCTTCGTCTCATGACCTTAAACACTGTGTATAAATTTAAAGTCAATCGGATATTAACTTTAGCCTCTAGAGCGTCCACAAGCAATTGTGGACGCCGGACCGCCGGACGGACGGACGGGGGCGACGACAATATACGACCACATTTCAATGTGGGCGTATAAAAAACACATAAGACATCTGTCAGGTGTAAATTATTATTATAAAATAAACATTGTGTGATAATTTGAGTCTGATAAAGTCTGTAACAGATGCCTTATGTCCTGCTTTAACATATTGTATGATTACTCACCTTTCTAAAAGTTTTTTTTTAACAAGTACAGGTTGAGTTGGTTGTGGTGTAATGGAACCTTTAGGTAAATAAACTGGACAGCCCTCTGGTTGTATACCTAATGGATCTTTAACATCCGGTTTTATGGTGGGATAAAAAATCTCAAGATGAGACAGTGGCTCCTCAAATTTGGCCTTTTTATTTTTTATACAGCAGCATACATAAACCTGGAAATAAACAAAAATATTGTAGAATTGAGAATCATCTTCATTAGTCTGGTACAGGCAAAAAAATAAAACGTTATATCCATTTAAAGTCAAGTTGTGTCATTAGCATTTTTGCTAAAATTTCTCACAACTTAATGTAAGATAAGTATATACTCCAATTGAATATTTTACATTTAATTAAGAAAAACAATCGGATTCAAACTAAGTCAATCAGGTTTCTCCGTTATCAATAAAAGATGGAAGTGTATTGTTACGCTCAAGCAGCCAAAATAAACTAAATTCCAATACAACATAACTTTATAAATACTGAACAAATTCATTTTTTTACCGATATTCCTATTAAAGATTCAACTAATATTTGTAAATACTGACCAGAACTTAACCATTTTTTTTTTTACCAATATTCCTATTATAGATTTAACTTTAATAATATTGTAGTTGGCAAGGGATTCCTATGGAGGTAAATGATGCATTGGGACATATATTTCATTACAAAATAACTTTATTTTACAACGAACACCAAACACTGAGAATATAAATTTTCTTTCTAGACTCAATTGCATTCTTTTTGAAAAATCGACATGTTCTATTGAAATATTTTTCATTAATGTTTAAAATATAATCAATGCGACCGTTTTCAAACATGACTTAGACAGTCTTTGTTTTATCTTGATGGAATGTATGTACAGAAAAAGTTTATTTGTCTTTTTGAATTCAAGTGGAAAGAACCAAGTTAATTATTAATTTTACAGAGTGTGAGAAGATGAGGGTATTTGATCCAGATTTCAATTCAAGCGGAAGTGTGGGTATTTCTAAATCAGATTTCAATTCATGTAGAAAGAAAGTATAGATAGTAAATTTTCAATTTTCCATTAATAGTACAGACTGCCCCCCCCCCCCTAAAAAAACAGCACCCATAAATTAAGAAATTTGTGAGATTTAAACTTAAGAATGTATATGATCATTTCTTATGCTATGGAATGACGAGCGTATTTTTCAGCCCAATCGCGGCGATTGAAATTCACAAGCGATTTTTTTTACAGTCGATAGAGAGCTTAAACCACACTGTGAATAATTATGTCAATCACGTGTTTATCGACCACGTGACTTGCACAAAATGGCAGTCATTTTGAGAAAATGTGATATCAATAACGTCGATGATTGGCTTATAAAAATGAATCACCCCACAATATATGCTGGACACTGGCACGCGAGCGAATTTAATCACCGGCAAAAAAAAATTCGGCCGAAAATATCTAACTTGCTAGATACGAGCGATTGATAGGACGAATAGGGGGGCACACAGGCATATTTTTCGAGCGAATTTAATAATCAGCGTGATCTTGCGAAAATATACGCTCGTCTCCCCCACTTTAAAGTCATGTTATCTTGGTAGCTTTGCATTAAAGTCATGTTCATTCCAAATTATGCTCCAAATGGCCTCCTCACCGTTGGAGGCAAGCATGCATACATAACGCAAAATTGTCAATTACTCAAAACACATTCCTCTTCAGTTCATCAATCTTTAGAGGGTTGTTCTGGCACATATTATCACAGCAAAAATAAGAAAATTGAACCGACTGAGGGATTACTACACATTTTCAAATACTTACAATGACAGTAACCAAGGTTATTACGGCCATACATAAAGCTGCAGTAACATATGGAAAGAATGGTTTTGTCCAGAACGGTGTTTCATAGTTGGCTAATGATATTTGATGCTGAAATAAATACAATGCGTTCTTAAATTGTGATGTAATAAAAGGTTTCAAATTTAACTAAACATTGAGTATACTGTTTAGTTAATAATCTGTTGTATATCAATAGTTCTATTATTTCCAATGATTGGCCAATCATATTAAAATATATTCATCATATAGCATTGATGTTTGAGGAGAAAAACAATTGCAAAGAAATATTAAAAGCTCAGAAAGTATCTAATCACTAGGTCTTTAATAGGATCAACCATATTGAATAATAATTTTTAATGACCCAAGACTAATAATAATAAATTCATAAACTTACATCTAATGATATGGCAGTAATATTTAAATCTGGTAATTTCTTTTGGAGTTTTGATACAAGACCTGGTACGAGAATATCTTTTGCTGGAATGAGATCTGATGCTAGTAGAATATCGTCATCTATAGGAGCATGGCGTAAGAAATACAAACCAACAACATTTCCAGCTAACTATAAAACAATAATATATATCAATCATAATCACTTTATTCTTCCCGAAACAATGTCAGGCACAGATTCAGGCTTTGTCAGACACAAAACCTCTGGTGCCTGTCATTTTGTCCACCACTAATTTGTCTTTTTTAAGGATATTATTAATACATGCCCGGCACTAAGTTGAAATTGTCAGGTACTTTGTCATTAGTGCCGGACATTTTGTCAGGTAAATCTAAAGCAGTTACTTCTAGGTGTGAAAATAGCATCGGACATGTCCGGAATATACTGGTGTAATCCCATCACTTCTATTTTAATACATGTATGAACTATACAAAGTTTCTGTACATTAAAAATTTGTAATCCTTATATTACAGATTGTGAATCAGATCAAAATATTTTGGACATGTACATGTGCTATCTGAATGAAATTCCGATACATTTTCCACAAATTCATGCTGAGAACATGACACAATAGAATATATTTAAAGATGCATTATTTCTAAGCTTTAGATAAAGAGTTGACAGTTCTCACTATAATAGATTAAAAATACATAATGAAGAAGGAATATAATTGAAAATTTTAGTCAAATTACATCATTTATAGTGAAGTTAAGCGTGTTGAAAATTTTGATAAGAATGAATAGCACAGTCCACTATTATTACGACAATAAACAAAGTCTTGATTATCCATTTTCAAAATAAATTATTAAATTGTCTGGAGAGTTGATTATGAGCTTGTTATGTTAATAAATGTCTAATTAATAATTTACAAGTATATAACATTTGAGAATAAAACAAAGACATGCAATATGCAGATTTAGCTCTTAAACAATGCATCTTTAATGTCTGTACATATAATAATAAGTTTCATGCTGTAATTGACACTGAACATGAAAAAGGTTCACAGTGCCTAAGGGGTAAGACGCTGACTTGCTAGTCTGGAGGTCGAGTGTTTGATGCCAGCATTGACCGCATTCACACAGATTTTCCAACTTGGTTCCCCCTTGTCAGTGCCGGACAAAGACAGGTGTCTAGTTGTTTGGATGGGACAAAAAACTGAGGTCCCGTGTACGCATTGGTGTGCACATTAAAGATCCCTTGACACTAAGAATTTGATACAATATATAAGAGTAGGCTGTAGTGCCGCTGTCCAAGCAAAATTTCCCGTCTTCATTAGCTCAGTTGGGAGCAGAATAGTAGGACGTTAATCCACATTTCATTTCATTTCTGTACTTGAAGAAGACCTCTAGAAGATGATGGTTGCAATAAATAACGATCAATAATATACAAAATACAATACTTACACTGATCCTGTCTACACGGATTTTATCCAGTGTGCGATTTAATACTTTAGAGAATGAATCACGTAAAGACTGGATAGCACTGTCTATTGTTCTGTTAGGATTGTTGACGCCAGCTCCTAAAGTCTACAAAAAGAATAATTTTGTGTAAAAACATTACATAATAGTGAGAGAGATGAGGACTAACACATTGTTCAATTAAATTTCAATAATTCACTTTGCACATAGCCCTGGGTCTTTAAGAGTGGGAATAAACCAGAGTACCCGGAGAAAATCCAAGAGAGCCAACCCCACCCCCTTGTCATGTACAAACGAGCAATCGAATCCACGCCAGTTGACTCAATGACAGACCTTATGAAACATCTATCAAATGCCAATAATTTGGCCCCCCCCACCCAGTTTACATATTATTGTACAGTTACAAAGTAAGGTTGAGGTGCTCACGCTTCGGTTGATTCCATGATGTACATGTACTAAAAGGTTTTACTAATGTGTAATAGAGTAATTCAACAAAGTGCCCAGGGGGAAAACTATATTCAGATATGGGTTAGTAGTAAATAGCTTAATTATAATTACATGACTGTCACGATTTAAACGAAAATGTCTCAGAAATTGTAAGTGGGAGGTGACTGCTACATGTGTACGATGTATCTCACTTTTGTGGGCTGAGGTAAGATAGTCGAATGAATGAATCTACAGTGTATGCTCTGGATAACAAGGTCTTAATCGCCATTCTTAATCTCTTATCATTTTACCGTTACAAATTACAACCTGATTAAAATTATCTTTTGTTTTATTATTGATTTTGTTTATGGAATTTAATTTCTGGCCAACACTATACTTCAAGCATTTCAAATGGCGACGACGATATGGAGCTGGTTAAAATTAACTACAATATTGAAGGTTCTATCCCTTTGTTGGCTAATAAAGTTTCTCTGCATTTTCGAGATCAGAGGAAAAACCATGGTTCTGTCTGCACATTGGCATACACACAAAAGAACATTTGACAGTTGCCATAGCTAAAGAGTAGACCCACAACACAAAATTTCCTTCATCATATGGCACACTGCATCAACATTTAAATGCCATATCGAAGACAGAGAGTTTAATGTTCACTGACACAAACAAGGTCATTTTGGGACACAAACCAGGTCATTTTGGGACTAACATATGGTTCAATTTTAGACCAAACAATAAAATCATGTGTCAACAAAATATTCAAATTCGTACGTAATAAAAACAAAAGGTGCACTTCGTTATTTTTCATATCTAACACACGTACGGTATTCAAATTTATGCCATTAATACTAAAACATTATGTGATGTCGTAATACAATAGAATGAAAGCCGACTGCCGACTACTGTCGATCCGTACTGTTTCAAATTCCTCGAAAAGTATCGTATTTTCGGGTCATTTAATTCGATACATTCTTCAGAGGAAGTTCTGCATTCATCTTATGACCCGTTTCGGCTTATATACTGAGGATAAAAAATGTTATACCCATATTCGTTTGGCAGTAAAAATCGCTCGTTGTAGTAGGAAGAACGAGTGAAACCATCTGCTAAATAATCACACTCACACACACACTGAAATCAAGCACGCTCTAACGTCTAAAACAATTAAGTTTTTACACTATTCCAATCGACATATTTGTCAACATTGTCTACCATACTTATTTCTTTACTTAAAAACATAAACCTCATGAAAATATGATCATAAATCTGACAATATGCCATCAAAATATAATCTTTTCTTTCGACATTAGACGCATGAAATTAGTCACGTTTTCATTTGGAATCTGTCGAGGTTCACATTTCATAGTTTCACGAGTTTCGCGAAATTTCTACTTCTGTTTAAAACAAGGACAACTTTGCACAAGAAATTCTAAATACGCTTCGAACGATGCAATTTTGATAACTTCTTTTTAAATCGGCAAGTTTACCCAATATGTAAACCTGTACCGCATCACAATTTTATTGACGTAGGTACATTACATTTACCGTCATTCAGCCGCGGCTAGATGTAGAGTAACGGAATTCACTGAGGTTTGCCGAGTGTATAACCACATGCGATCAAAAACTATAACCGTGCGATCAGAAATAGAGTTAGCAAGGTCTATTTTTTTTCAGATATATATGTGTGTGTGTGTGTGTGTGTGAAATAGGTTTATTTAACGCTCGCTTCCACCAGTGATATTGCAGATTAGGATATGTGAAATATACGACTAATTTCTACCTGCTGTCGCCCGACATCAAGGAGATTATAATAGTAATACATCCGACAATGGGTCAATCACGTAGATTAAGTTTAGAATCACTGCTGTTGTATTGATACATATCCCGCCAAAGGAGAAGCAATGACTGTTCAGGATTGGATTAATGAATTGTCCGATAAAGGATTAAGGCAGATTAACTAGTTAATCAAGGTAGGTGTTAGGTGGTATAACACGAAAAATATATTGATCACTTAATTACCTAATCAATCCAGCCTATTATCAAGGATAATTGGATTGAGTGGTAGTAATACACTCAGTAAACTATATTAATTTCGGAATTTTGAATATTATTCACCATATCTTGATGTCCGATTGGGAATATTTCTGGTCGGACAATTTTGTGCATTTGGAAATTGGTGTCGGACAAGTCCGGAATATACGGGCAAAATCCCATCCCTGAATGCCACCCCCCCCCCTAAATAAGGGACAATCTGTAACATAGTATCACATTATCATTGTCTGGATTATTATATTATATAGTTGTATAAATGAGATCTATGGATACACTATAACTGGATGGGAGAAGTACATGTACCATAGTTTTAGACATTGAGCAGATATTGATGCCTGAATTGTCCTGGGGCATATGCAATAACTGGCCTTTTTATCATCAATATTGTTAGTTGTCAATTGTATTTGGCTGATGGATATTGAATAATCAGTGAGTGCATGTAAGTTAATAACCCAGCAATATGTACATGTATATGTATTTAAGGCAATAACCTATATTTCAATAAAATGCTGAAATTGTGGATTTCAATAGATACGATTTGGCAGTCTAACAGATCAATTTGAAAATGGTTTTGAAGATGTTTTGCAATGTTTAATGAATATCAGTGAGGTATCGGTTGGAGTCTGGATGGTCTCAGTGCTCCTCTAAATATTTGGACAAGACACTGCTATCATGGCACTGAACACTCTTTAGTCAAATTCTAACAAGAATCTTCAAGATTATTTTTAAAAGAATCTTCAAGACTATTTATCCAATATACATGTACACTGTAAGAATATCACTAATATCAACAAAATTTTCATATTCTTAAAAAAAAAAACCTTTGAAAGTCTCTTTTTGGTATATTTAGATAATTTGATGTCTGGTGACTTTGAAGACAGCAACAGAAAAATTTGGGCTCCTGAAAATGTGCACCACATCCCTTAAACACACTGAAGTCACTATGCTGAAGTCTGATTTATTAAATACTTTTTATTTCCTCTAGCTTATTTCTGTGTCATATATATAATATCCGCCTATACACTACAAGATTTTGAGATTTTCTTGAAAAACAAAAATTAGACCAATTTACAATCTTATACTTGAATGTCAAATGGCAAAACATGTGGTTTACGCCTATCATTAATATCGATAATATAGCATATTCTATCCTTTTTATCTAATCTTTTTATAAAATTCTGGAATAAATTACAAAGTCTGGGAAGCTTGAGGTAGGTAAATTGGTAGTTGTAATATAACTGTGTAATATTAGCTTCGAAAACGACCTCTATACAAGGTCAAATTGAAACTAGTTGTATGTTATTACTGTAACTGGAGGGGAAGAGTTGTAATTTGATCAAATAATTATAATTGGTCGTACAGCAAGATAGCTCAGGATATACCCAGACTTATTGGGTATCGGTAATTAAATTATAAGAGCACTAGATCCGCAAACTAATAATTAAGTTGTATGATTGTCCGGAGGGTACGATATAATAAGCCTATTGATTCTTGTATACCAATAACATTTAGTTGTTTAATCAAATCAACTTGTTTACATAAGATAAGAGAGACTGATATGATGATGGAATAAGACCCTAACAAGACAATGGTATTTAACAATACAAATACAGCCAAGATATTCGGTTACATACATATCCTTGTAAGTTGTTAAACATTTAGTTGTTTAATCAAATCAACTTGTTTACATAAGATAAGAGAGACTGATATGATGATGGAATAAGACCCTAACAAGACAATGGTATTTAACAATACAAGTACAGCCAAGATATTCGGTTACATACATATCCTTGTAAGTTGATCTGAGTTACAGTAATCAAACAAAAAAAAAGCAAATTATTTATTTACATGAATTTATTGCTTACTAGGGATTAAAAATAAAATGTCTAGAAACTGAAACTTGGCCACAGTGTTTCAAAGAGTAGGCAAATCAACAAAATTTCTCCCCCTTAAACCAATAAAAGAGATTTTTTCATGGCAGGAGGGAGGCAGGTAATCTATCTGAAGATGTAGCTCTTCCAATCAAACTGAGACAGTGTTGACTGATATTTTTATAACCTCACAAGAGTTTTGTGCATGACGACAGCTGATTCTATGGGTTTTTTTTTAATTGAAGCAAACATGGGTGGATCCAGGATTTTTTTGCAGGAGGGGGTTTGCAAGGCTCCTGTTAAGGGAATTTGACAGTTGGTCAATCATATGTACCATCTGATGATATAAAGCACATGACGGTTAGACTTTTCTCAGTGTTTTTTTTTTTATGTAGGTAAGCAGGGTGGTGTTTGGAACCCCCTTCCCCACTCAGGATCTGCTCCTTATACAGTACATTTTTCATTTACAAGCAACTGATACAAATTCATCAAAACAATAAAATAATGGGCATTTTGTAAAATAAAAGAGATTTTTTCATGGCAGGAGGGAGGCAGGTAATCTATCTTAAGATGTAGCTCTTCCAATCAAACTGAGACAGTGTTGACTGATATTTTTATAACCTCACAAGAGTTTTGTGCATGACGACAGCTGATTCTATGGGTTTTTTTTTTTAATTGAAGCAAACAGGGGTGGATCTAGGATTTTTTTTGCAGGAGGGGGTTTGCAAGGCTCCTGTTAAGGGAATTTGACAGTTGATCAATCATATGTACCATCATGACGGTTAGACTTTTCTCAGTGTTTTTTTTTTTATGTAGGTAAGCAGGGTGGTGTTTGGAACCCCCTTCCCCACTCTGGATCTGCTCCTTATACAGTACATTTTTCATTTACAAGCAACTGATACAAATTCATCAAAACAATAAAATAATGGGCATTTTGTAAAATATTGGTGATTTTTAACATTTTTTCACTGTATTAGCACATTGTATATTTCCTATTTACAAATATAATTAAAAGCATAATAATTTATAAATAAATTCAATATTAACTTTTAGAAAGTTCAGTAACATGCAACACTGCTCTTACTGATGGCTAATGTAATCAAACATTTCTCCTGAAATTGGATGATTTTGGTCGCCATATGAAGCCCTATCAACAACTCAGTGGGACTGGTAAAAAGAGCAGACACAAGACGACTGTGTTATAAAATTCAGTATTTGAATCAGCAAGCAATCACTGACACAAAAAGAAATCAATCAAATCTCCGTCCATACCTTAAAAAAAGATCTTCCACACGCCAACAATTTCACACGCGCAGAAAAAAATCTTTTAATGGCTAGATTGATCAAATTAGTGAATGTAAATAAATTTCTTGCCGCTCAAGATATAATTCCTTTTCTTCCATTGATTTCTTTTTGCTTCAATAAAATGAAAGGACTTTTTTTTATTGGAAGGGACCATGGAGAATAAATGCTGAAACTGGTACTTGGTACATCTGTCTGGGCAACAAACTCTGAAATAACCATTCTTTAGCAGACTTTTTACCTTGAACCTTGGTTTGTTATTGTTTTTCCATTTTAAGGTTGTTTTCTGTGTACGGTATTTCCAGAAGCTATCTACAGATTCTTTCGAAATTCTAATCACAAGCTCTGAAAACTTTGGAGCTTTTGCTCTTAGAGATTATGAGTTTTCTCGATGTACATGTACAATGTATGATAGGGCAATGCACTTATAAAATACATGTAGAGGTTTAAAATCAACAATATTTAACAAAATTTCCTTTAGTGTTTTGATGATTTTTATCATTTGTGTGTAAAAACCGAGGACCCAGAGAAAACCCACGAGGTTTGATTGGCAACTCTACTCCTTATCACATACAACAAGGGAATAGAAACTATGCCACTTGACTCAATGACAGGCCTTTAACTAGCACACACACACACCATCCATTCCCCATCCGCACACCCCAAACAAGGTTAGGAGACCTTACTCTTGTCACGTACAGCAGGCTTCGTATTGAAACCACACACTACTTGACTCAATGACTAAGCTTATGATAGACTTTTTGACTATTCAAACCCCCTCCGAAGTACAGTGGTGAAGATGAATTTTGCCATGGGCATGTATATACTAATGATCAGTTCTAATGCAAAAGCTATTGGTAGAAGCCTTATCCTTGTCCTAGTATACAACTGAATGAAACTTGAGAATAACATGATGTACAAGTAGATATCAATGACATTAACATCTACATGTATTGGTACTGAAAGCAATCCTGCATTCTGATATTGATTGTTTTTACAACTACATTTTTGAAGAGTTTCACGACAGACAATCTATGAGAAAAAATGACACACAAGGGAATCATTGAACAACAGTCACACAAGTTGATCTTCTCTGAAGAGTTTACTCGTTGAGCATAATTAAATTAAATCTACTAGATGGCATGGTTACCATTTTTTATTTATGTAATATAAACGAAGTATCATAGTTAAGTATGCTTAGAGTACAGCATGTCCATAGTACACAAGTAACAATTTTCTACGGAATACAATACAATCACTGTTTATTACTGAACAAAGTTTTGACTTGGCTTCTCTAGTCTTTATCAGGCAATGATAATGAATAGAGAATCCAAGTTGATTGTATTCCATACAATATATTGTACCCTGTGTATTCCAGTTCAATTACTTAATGTCACTGAAACCACTTCGATAGTAGCCTACAACTTAACAGGTAAATAACCAGTATACCATAATTATATCCTCAAAATTACATTTAACTAAAAACAGCTGATAGTCATTTGCATTATTTGGACATTATCCAAGTTTTCATTTCTTAATCTTGTACATAAAATCAAAGTTAAGCCTAAAATTTAAGCGTATGATTGCTTAATATGGATTGACAAATTTGTCTCATAATTTAAATGAAAGGAAATGGGGATCAACATCCTGCTGTTCTGTACCGAATAAGGTTAAATGAAGATGACCATGTGACAGACACTGTGCTATATGGGAAATTTTGCCCACTCAGAAATGTTGCAGTTCACTCTTATTTTGAATCCAACTGTCAGGGATTCTTTTATGTACACACCAATGTGTACACTGGACCTCGGTGTGTGTTTGCTCCTGGGCACTTGCACATGTACAAAAACTATTGCTTACTATAACAACAGAACTATACTGTACCTAACTCCTGGTGGTGTAAAATGGTCCCTTGACCACTAAGCAGTTTAGGAAAAAAGCATGAAGTATATGGTTAGCATTTTGCCATTAATAAACGTAACTGGAATTGTGATTAGCTGTTGTTTTAGTAATCTGCAGTTACACGATCAACGGATACCCTGATTTGCTTCATATTGATACTACTATCGTTTGTGATTTGTTGCTGTTGTTTTACACGATCAGTGGAAACCATACAGATTGGTTCATTCAGAATCTTTGTTAAACAATCATTAAAAGGCCTTGGATGTGGTTTAGTGTCCTGTAAAGTACTTAAATTTCTTGTAAATTTCCTGAAATCCCCTTTTTTCTTTGCAGAAAAAAATGAAGCAGTCATTCTTGTCATAAAAACTTTCTTTCCATCTACACTCCAAGCTCCTATCATGTATTCATAACCCGTTTATGTTTTGAACATATTTTCTTAATATCATCCACTTTTTATGTATTTTTCATCTGTGATATCATGTTGTAATATAACGTTACATGCAGTCTGAATAAGGTGTTTTAGGTAAGAAACATCCATCTATTTAAATTATCCTGGATCAAACCAGTATGTACATGAACGTTATGCTCCAAATACTAATCTATTACATCGTAATCTGGAACATAAGCCTTAAAAAGCCCTTTATTGAAATTTTATGCAAATTATTATTAACCCTGTAATTTGTTCTTGTTAATTTTGTAGTGCTGAATAAATGAAAAGAGATCACTTTTCAATGGTTATTTTTTTTTTTTTTTTATAAACAATATCTTTATTGAGGTTGTCTGAATGGAACTGGGGAACAGACTTAGCCTACGGTTATTTGTTTGTAGAATCTTTGTTGTTTAAAACTTTTTGTTGTTTATACATGTATTCGTGATGAAATAATTGACTATTTTGCTGAGCGAATACTGACTTTTATGTTTTTTGATTCAAGTGCTTGACTTTGATTTTTATTCTCTGTATCATTGATATAGTTGTTAATTTTGTACTACGTATTAATATATTAACCACTCCTCAATAAAGCCTGTTGTGTTTAATTAATTACTTAAATATAATATTATAAGCCTTTTGTCATGCAAACCATCGTACTTAAATCTGGAAAACACTAGTTTTTTTTTTAACCTGAATTTTTCTCCTACACTTAAGGAAAATAAAGGACATTGGTAAGGAATACTGCATGAAAATTTGGGTTCAAATATGTATACAAAACTACATTAATATGGGAAATTTTGGATTAAGCTACCCAACTTCCCTAATTTACAACTATTACAAGTAGTCAATAACCTCAATTGTATAGTCAAATCATGGTTAACCAGAAATTATTTTCAGAACGGCCAACTTTTCCCAAGTCTTAAGAATTCTTTTACAATTTGACATTTAAAAGTAACCTACATGTAGGCCTATAGAGTCAATTACCAGGCATGCCTACTTAGAAGACCTTTTTTTACTGCTTTGTAGTGGACCACATCACATGTCCAGAAAATTATTTTTTAAAAAGTTGCAAAAAGAAAAGTGCTTTCCTAAAAATAAAAAAAATCTCTGTATTGTTTAATTGGTGAGATTGTAGAGTAGAATGGTGAGAATGATGAGACTGTACAATTTGTAGAGTAGAATGGTGAGAATGATGAGACTGTACAATTTGTAGAGTAGAATGGTGAGAATGATGAGACTGTACAATTTGTAGAGTAGAATGGTGAGAATGATGAGACTGTACAATTTGTAGAGTAGAATGGTGAGAATGTGTACAATTTGTAGAGTAGAATGGTGAGAATGGTGAGATTGTAGAGTAGAATGGTGAGGCTGTAGTGTAGAGTGGTGAGACAATCTGATTAAAACACAGATGTTTCTATACTATATGTAATTCAAAATCTTTCATCTCTAAACACAAACTAGGTCATTCATTGATGGACTAACATATGATTAAATTGAATTTCAATTATTTTCCTTCACGCTGCCAAGGGGTCTTTAGCAGTGTGACAAAACCAGAGGACCAGAAAAAGCCATGAGGTTACAGACAGGGGGCCCACTACTCCTTGTCATGTTCAATGGGGAATTGAAACTACACTATTTGACTCAAAGACAGACCTTGTGATATCATGCACACACCTTAAACTTGTAGACCCCCCACTGGAAAGTTTTTAATCAATGGGTGGGTAAAAACCTAGAGTACAATTTAACAAAAATATGTACTGTACTTATGTAGACCACTCACTACCAGTAGTAGGCCTACCACTTCATGGGCAACTCCACCAATACCTGGCTTACTAATATTATTATATTTAACAATTATTCATATTGCACTTACCACAACAACAACATATTCTGGTGGAATTGTGGTGGTTAATTCCTCCTGGGGTAGCCCTCTTTTCTTCCTTAGCTTTATTTCTTCTTCTGTCTTTCTATCCCCTGCATTGACATGTGTCACGTGATCTTCCAACCCGAGCTGTCTTTTCTCACGATAAAATCCATCATGAAATCTTTTAGAAATAACATGCGACGTAAGTACGTCATTCACTGGTGTTTTATCATTATGTTGGAGACTGTACACCAGGTTTGCAGCCTTAGCATCGATTCTATTTCCTGAAAAATAGTAAATTACAAAATGCGTGGGATTCCCGTAACATTTGTTTTCATAATTTGCGGTAAGCGAATTTACGCGCATGTAACATCGCGCTTTCAGAGCGCATTGCTGAAATGTAACGGCAAATATTCATATTAAATGTAAATTTAAATATAAGATGGTTTAACCGGCAAGTGATATAAAGGACTTACCCAGAAAAAAAGAATAGCAGGATATCGTCAATAAAAAATGACAACAAGCCATAAACCGCTTGTTGGTTAACATTTCCACCATATTTAGCCATGCGCATCTCATCGCCACGCGCTAGAACCTACTCCGATAAACAAAATAGTGCATTGCCTAAACTATAAATCGCTGTGCAGAATAATCATGTCATACATAGTATCTGTAATTTTAGATCGAGAACAAATATTTTAAAACAGAATTCCAATTAGTATGATTGGAATTTTGTTATTTACCAGAAATGTATTACTCCGCTTTTAGTATATTCGTGACATCACATGTAAACAAATAGAAAGTAAATATAGAAGGGAGGTAATTTTGGGGGTAAAACTGGATTTATCCCCCATTGATTGGACCTATACAATCTGCTTTTCTTAGTCCTTCGGGTGGGTTATTTTGATAGCGATGTGGAAAAAAACCATACAGAAACAAAGCCCAAACCCCAATCCACATCCAACCTCTTTCCACTTTACTGATCCACGCTAAAATGCAAGTTGTTTATGGTGTTCCATATCCAGATCTGAGTAGAGATCGAAGAAAAAAAGTCTCACAAACTATACTGGACTGCTACGATATGGATTAATCGTCTGTTCATTCTTTTAATGATTTAGCCATAAACTTTCTCCGTTTTAGATTTCCAGAATCTTAAGAATTGATATCTTCAGATAGCTGATGGGCTATATATAAGAATTGATATTTTAAACTAATCTACTGTGAGAATTGATAATAAATGTACTCTGAGAATTGATATTTTAAACTAACCCACTGTGAGAATTGTGATATTTTGAACCAGTGGTCTGTGAATGAGGATTGTGATATTTGAATCTAATGGACTATAAGAATTATATTTTGAGCTAATGAACTGTGACTGAGAAATGTGATATTTTGAACTAATTGACTGTCACTGAGAAATGTGATATTTTGAACTAACAAACTGTTATTGTTGTACAAAACTGGATATTTATGATCTGTAAAATCTCTGATTTGGACAAACTGTCATATCTCCATCTGTCATAATAAAACCTTCATTCGTAAATTTTTGATTAAATCCTTGGACATATTGCTGACGGTATAACTATCCAAATAACTAGACCCTCCATCTTTTATTACTGACCAGGGCAAACTTGTCTGGAATCTTGACCAACATAAAGATCAAACCATGATCCTAAGCCAGCACCATAAAATATCAAGCACATTATACCATACAATGACACCATTTATTAGCGAATTCTATACGAAATATTTTTATAATAATATAATAATAATTAAAAAAAAAATGATACAGAAATACATGTACATAAAAATACAGAAGCATTAGACAAGTAATAAAGACATATCATTTACAACTCTTGGATAAAATTACATTAATAAAATACATTACAAAATCACCATAGGCACAAAAATACTACATTTAATTTCTTTTTCCATACAGATAAAGGGGAATAATAAAATGTATATTCCAATGTGTGAAACCAGCTAGAAAATAAAGGGGGGAAATATTGCTATTGAAGTATGACTAGAATTAACCAATATTGGCCTCTACCAAGGTGTTGGATTCAAGGGACCTCTCATTTGAATGATTAAAGAAAGACAAGGAAAGGAATGGGATTCTATGTCTTACTAATACCTCAGTTATTTTGAGACTAACACCTGTGATTTTTATATTTAATGTCATGTGGGCAATGCACCAGGTATTTTTGCTAACCCTAATTTTTTCTACGGCCAATTTTTACATGCACACTAATTTGTACCCACGGTCTTGCTTATACCAGTCACTTTCCTCGTCAGCCACACTGGTGCACACCCTGACAAGTGGGAACCAGGCCTATAAAAATTCCCTGAAAAGTGTTCTTGGCCAAAGCCATGATTTGATCCGGGTTATGCAGCGTCCAGACCACTCAACCATTGAGCCCCGTTCTTAAAACTGTCCAAATAAATTATATGTACATATACAAAAAGAATTTGACAATGGCATACCCAAATACACAAAAATTTCAACTGATGCAAGTAGACCTATTTGGGTTATTGTATTGTTTTTGTTCTAGGCAAAAGTTACAAGAATAATTTTCAAAGATAGGTTGCCAGGCAACGAAACATTCGCCCACAGCAGCTAAATCGTCCGGGCAGTCAACAAGGGTTGTCGCATATTTTTACTTTTTTTGCTAATGAAACATTTGTAATACACTAAAAACTGATTAAGAGTAACGGATCATTATGTAATTATCAGAAAATCATTAGAATTTGATTGCTTTTTATAAAGTGTTACCCCACACTAACAATTAGTATATACATGAAACATTTAATATCATGGATTTAGCTGTTCAATCTAAAGTCAATCGGATGATAAGTTTAGCCTCTATAGCGTAACAAGATTTTTTGAAGTTATCAAGGGAGATAACTCTGGCAATAATTATTTGAAATCTCTGGAAATCAATAGGCTTCTTCGTCTCATGACCCTAAACACTGTGTGTTAATTTAAAGTCGATCGGATATTAACTTTGGCCTCTAGAGCTTCCATAGGATTTTTTCGAAGTGATCAAGGGCCATAACTCTGGCAGCAATTATTGAAAATCACTAAAAATCGATAGACGACTTAGTCTCATGACTGTAAACACTATGTATAAATTTGAAGTCAATCGGATATTAACTTTGGCCTCTAGAGCGTCCACAAGATATTTTGAAGTGATCAAGGGCCATAACTCTGGTAGTTATTATCGGAAATCGCTGAAAAACAATAGGCTTCTTCGTCTCATGACCTTAAACACTGTGTATAAATTTAAAGTCAATCGGATATTAACTTTGCCCTCTAGAGCATCCACAAGATATTTTGAAGTGATCAAGGGCCATAACTCTGGTAGTTATTATCGGAAATCGCTGAAAATCAATAGGATTCTTTGCCTCATGACCTTAAACACTGTGTATAAATTTAAAGTAAATCGGATATTAACTTTGGCCTCTAGAGCGTCCACAAGATTTTTTGAAGTGATCAAGGGCCATAACTCTGGCACTTATTATCGGAAATTGCTGAAAATCAATAGGATTCTTCGTCTCATGACCTTAAACACTGTGTATAAATTTAAAGTCAATTGGATATTAACTTTGGCCTCTAGAGCATCCACAAGATATTTTCAAGTGTTCAAGGGCCATAACTCTGGCACTAATAATCGGAAATCGCTGAAAATCAATAGGCTTCTTCGTGTCATGACCTTAAACACTGTGTATAAATTTAAAGTCAATCGGATATTAACTTTGGCCTCTAGAGCGTCCACAAGATATTTTGAAGTGATCAAGGGCCATAACTCTGGTAGTTATTATCGGAAATCGCTGAAAAACAATAGGCTTCTTCATCTCATGACCTTAAACACTGTATAAATTTAAAGTCAATCGGATATTAACTTTGGCCTCTAGAGCGTCCACAAGATATTTTGAAGTGATCAAGGGCCATAACTCTGGTAGTTATTATCGGAAAACGCTGAAAAACAATAGGCTTCTTCGTCTCATGACCTTAAACACTGTGTATAAATTTAAAGTCAATCGGATATTAACTTTAGCCTGTAGAGCGTCCACAAGCAATTGTGGACGCCGGACGGACGGACGGACGGACGGGGGCGACGACAACATTTCAATGTGGGCGTATAAAAATCATATAAACTGACGATTAATTCTATATCAACACATTTACAACTCATAATATTTTAAAACAATAAATGTTATTAAATGAATTAGTTTTAAATGAATTTGTTACAAGAACCCACTAAATCTACATTTATAAAATTCTACAACAGCTAGCAAGGTTTTATAAAACAGTATGAAATGATTTAATAAAACTAAAATAAAATAGATATAAATCCTTACAATTCTACAACAGCTAGCAAGGTTTTATAAAATGGTATTTTTACTGGTATTGTGCAACCTTCGTAGTTTTTGAGTGTGAAAGCGTGGACATTTTTCTAGGACACCGATTCAGCATAATCATGTCTTTGCCACCAGGAACTTGTCACTGTTTTTTCAGGTCCCCTCTCAACCTCCTTTAGAGGAAAATTGGTTTCTTTGTGAAGACACTGATACCTAACAGAACACACTGTATTGGTAATACTGAATTATCAAACCATGGTGCACAGAATAAAAACAGTTCTACACTACAAGCCAACAGAAAAATTTCTACTCTGTTGCTTACAACAAACATCCAATTTTGACATTTAATTATGAGACGCATAAAAAAATCTGAGCAGATTCGAGGAATTTACAAAATGATCTGGGACCAAATGCTCATATAATTAAACAGAGATATTTTAAAGATTCATTGACAAAATACTCTGTTTTCACTGGCAAATTCTTTCCTTTTATTTGCCAATAAATAACAGTATCTTAAAAATATGTCTGTTTAAAAATTTGAGAAAAAAGATCACACAGTGATGATTTTTTTTCCACATTTATAAATGTTTTTATAATCTTGTGTGAAATCTCTTTGGTTATTTGTTGCTATTTATTTTCAACCACAGAGAAAACCCGATTTTACTCTACTGCAAATACTAAATGAACAGTGTATAGCTCCCCTGAGTCCCTTTATATCTTTTCCAGTCAGATTCGTCATCGAAAGAATGGCAAGTATGATGGATACAAGAGCCTGCTTGATAAATGGAACTTACTAATTACAATGGTTATAATTTAGATCAGGAGACAGTATGTTGACAATAATATCAAATAATAAAATGGACTTCTATCAGGTATCAAAATATACAAAACTTATCCACCACCCAACATTGAAGTGGGCTAAACCCTATACATTTGAAACAAAGGGAGGCAACTGGTAGCTTTTACCACAAACCTAACATTTTATTTACACGTCACAAGGAAACATTTAAAGCTGAAACTTTTAATAAGATAATATTGTCATTAAATTAGAGTCTGGAAAAAAATATAATAGGTCCAAACTCCAGAGCATTTTTAGTTCCTACTCATTTTTTTTCTGGTCTACATCACATATTCAAGGAAATTTGTTTGAAATATAGCATAAAATTACATTAAAGGGAATTCATTTTTAAACATATAAACATTGAGTATTAGCCTACTACATGTAGTTAACATCAGAGTATAGGATCCTATAATTATCAAGACTTAAAACTCTGATTCTAAAATTTGAAACTTTGGAAAATATTTCAAAATATATTCTTTACAATAAAAAATATGATTCATAATTTAAGAAAAAAAAAACTTTGAGAGAGAATATTCCATCTACAATCAATTGCTGCTTTATTCTTATGACTGTGTGGAGAATAAAGGGAAATAATGAAGACACAGCCTCTGTTACCCATGGTGACAATATACCAATAATCTGTACATCAGTATCCGGGGAACTCAGGATGGAAATTAAATTTTCATTTGTGCAGCATAAAAAATTCAACTTGTAATTGTGCCAGTCAGTTAATCCTGATTTTCTGTGTTTGTCTTAGATTAGCAGGATTTTTATCCCAAAGAATCAAACAATTAGGTTTTTTTTTTAAATGTTAATACACATAAAACTATAAAATTAAATATAGTTATTTTAAGGTTAAATGCTTTAAAATTGTAACAAAACTTCCATGTAAATTGACTGACTTAAGTTCTTCAGTCGATCAACTGACAAATTGTAACAAAACTTTCATGTAAATTGACTGACTTAAGTTCTTCAGTCAATCAACTGACAAATAGGACGACATGATGATCTGGGTAACAGAGGCTAATAAAATAAACCCAATGAAAGTGGTTTGCATGTTATAATTAATTTCAGAGTCCTTATGAATAAGATAAATGGTAAAAACTGGTTTTGACTATCGTGTAGAGTAAACCATCAGATGATATGATGAAATATACAATATATGGTATATAGAAAAAATGAGCAATTATCAACTGACAACATTGAATATATATAATAATTATCATCATAACATTAATTAGAATTCACTCAAATATTTAAAATTAATATCTAAAAAAATGTATAATCTCAAAATACCTTTAATTCATTAACAAAACACAATTTTTACTGGAAATAAGTACAGGTTTTATTCTAAAGCACTTTTTGACACATATACTCTTATTGTTCAACTGATAACGATAAGAGAGAGAGAGAGAGAAATGGGGTTTAACGTCCACTCAACGCAAACTAGGTCATTTTGGGACTAACATATGGTTTAATTTTATTTCTATAATTCGCTTGCGCGTAGGGGTCTTTAGCAGTGGGAGGAAACCGGAGTGCCCGGAGGAAACCCACGAGGTTGAGAAGGCCCCCCTATCTCCATGCCCCATCCGCTCACACCAGGGCTCGAAACCACAACCGCAAGTCAGAGGTGACCGGCCAGCTAGAGGTCGAAGTGCGGCACTCTAGACCACTAGGCCATTCCAACCCCCCGATAACGATAAGAGGAAATTGTGTTAAAACATTGTGCTTACAGAATAAACCCAGTGACTGTTTCCCATAAAATCTGAGTTCTGTTAATGTGTTTCTCAATCACTAAATGCCACTTAAAAATTATCATCAATTCTCTATTTAAATAAGAGGCCAAAAAACAGTATCAATTCTGATAACTTCCTGATCTTTAAAGTTCCAATTTCATATTTTCTAAGAAAGTCAAAACATAATTATTTCTATGACTTTTGCTCAAAAGGTTGTCAACTCACTATTATACGATCACGGGCAAAATTTTTGGGGCATTACAAAGGGTGACACATGCTGATTGAGGAAATAGTTACTCAATTACCTCCCTTGTTTTCCCATTCCTCTGCATGGACGGCCATCTTCAAACGTTTGAATTTGAAGTTGAAAATGATATTTTTGCTAATTTCTCAACTGGCAATAGTGAATTATGGGATTAATAGGATTATTCTTTAACAAGGTAGGACTGTTTATAGGTTCAATCTATTTTTGGGCTTTATTTTAATACATTTTAAAAATATAACTTAAAAAAATGCTATTGGAGCTTTAGTGTCCACAAAACAATCATACAGCAAGATGTTCTAAGAGAACTATTCATATTCTAGCGGTGAATTTTAAGACATGTTATGAAAATAATAATCATCCGTCATAAAACCTATTCTAATAATCAATAATAACAAGTTTTAGTATAAAATGATGGAATTAATAAAAAATAACATTGAATGGAAGATTGGCCTCTACAGTGGCTTCATCATGCACGTTACATATTAATACTTGTTACAAATAGGTTTAGTAATTAAAGATATATTTTCTCAGTATTGGTGATCCTAGATACTTAACGATATCCATTTTATCAAGAAATATATTTATTACTCACATGTGATTTATTTCACAATAACACATAGGTAATTCGTTTGGTGATTGATTCATTTAAATAATTAACTTATTTAATTTGTGGTAAGCTTGTCAAGATATTTAGATCTCGATTTTAACTTTTCCAGGTCATTACAAATATACTTTCAGATAAATTTATGGGACTACATCATTCAACAGATATATACTTTCAAATCAGTGTATAAGATCATAATATGACTTGATTAACAGTCAACATTTTCGTACAATCATATAATTCTCTCAGAAAAAATACAGTTGTATAAAAACATGTTAAGAATTGCTGACCCAATAAAAACTTATATGATACTTATTCAAACATAGATCTGTATTTATTAATCAGTTTAAAGGATCAAAAAGATGTCCTAATTATACTTGAGGGAATATATCTTTAAACAATTATATTATTCTCTCACAAAAATACACCAATTTGGTTTGTGGATCACTGGCATAATGTATATATATATATATATATTGTCTATGCCATATTAAAAAAATTAAACAAGAGACTTATACCATTTAGATTATTATTTTGAGGTCATTTTAGGTATTTAATAAAAATGTAAAATTTGAATAAAAACTCATAATTTTATTATTTTTTACAAAGACCTATCTTAATAAATTATACCATATTTTTAAAGATACCTCTTGACTAGGTCATAAAACACAAATCCATAAAAGCACAGTTAAGTTAAAGCATGATTAAAATTCTTGGAAAAAAAAGTAAAGCTGTGAGTCTTGGAAATAAACAAAGTAGTGGCACCGAATGCAAAACATTTTTCCACATTTGTCCCATTTATAGCAAAAATTTATTCAATAGGCATTCACATATAAAGGCGATAGTTGGCCTATGAAATTGACATAGAAAATTTATCCATATATGCAGGAGGCTACTGCTAATAAATATACATATAAAATTTAAAATAATCGTATCTTTATTACTTTCAAATATATTTTTTTTGAGGATCCATTTGCAATATGCCAAAACTACTTTTTTAACGCCACATTATGAAACACTACAGAGGAACATTACAAATAATAAATGTGGCGTAACTTTTTCCATAAATTAATTTACTCTCAAAAACGATATATGCTACCGGTAAGTTGTTTGGTCCAAATTTACATCAAAAATCATTAAGATTCTAGAACTCTCATCATAAATAAAAAAACAATATTTCTTCTTAACTGAATACTGTTTAATTTGTTGTTTAATTACATCTAGCTGCAGACATAAAAGCTCTCATTCACAAAATCAATAAACAATACTTTTCTTTCTGAATTAACAGCTCGTCATGGAATTATACCTATTTATATGTCCATGCTTTAGATTAAGGCCAAACTAATTTGGGTTCTCCAGGAATGGAATTTGGCTTCAGATTTCTTAAAAACAATAAAATTTAAAACCCAAAATAATTTTTGGCTTTTTTGAATAGCTTATAGATCGAATTTTTTGTTTTAAAATACAAAACAAAAAATTATCACTCACAAGAGGCTATTCAATAGCATGAAGAAGTAAGAAGTAAATTATATTTGCCTGATTGACGTAAAATCTTTTTAAAGTTAGAAGTTCATTTCATGGCTAAAATACAAGTAAAAAATCACCTTTAAATATTTCTCTTATAAAACTTGTGTATAAAGTGTCTGATTGATGTCTAATTTATACAAAAGATTTCCTCTCTTCATACCTCAATTTACTATAAATACTCTTTGACCATCAGATAAATCATAATATTTCAAATTCTACATCCATTCTTCTCTGGGTCACAACAAGAGAACCCATTAACAGTTAAAAAGAAAACTGCATTTGAATGGAATATTACAATCTCTCTGGTACTGTAGCAGGAAGTAGACAGGTACGACAAGTCTCTCTTCGCAACAAGACATTCCATTGTTTTACTTGTCTAAGGTTATCCAGCAGTTGATTTTGTTCTTAATATTTTATATAAAGTCTTTCGATCATTTACTGGTAATAATTACCACCTCCACTATATCCACCACGAGAAGGGTATGGTGATTTTTCTTGTTTTCTCGCCATATCATAAACTATATCATCTGGTTGTGGTACGAACAAGTTCCGTAAAATATGAATTAATACTGATCCAATAATTACACAGGTCAGCTGAAAGACAGAGGGCAATAGTACAGTTAATAACAAATCAATTATACAGTTCTGCTTTAGATGAAGACGGGTCTACACCAATCACTCTCAGTGTGCTATGGGGGAAATTTTGCCGAGAAAACAGAACTATGGACTACTCTTATATCGATTTCAACTGCCAAGGGATTTTTAACGTGCACGCCCATGTGAACAGAGGACCTAAGTTGTTTTTACTATCTGAACGACTAGACAGACGTCCTTATCAGGATTTATAGGGCTGTACCCCAGAACAAGGATTAATTTTTGATGATAGCATATTATCTTGGTGTGTGCAGGCCTTTTCACCACATATTATAATGCAGAGTCCAGTACCCTCAAAAATCTGGAGATTCCTCTGGAACATTATTATTGCAGTCTGGTGATCTTTGATTAGTGAAAAACTATCAAAACTGTTTCATACAGCTAACCGATTGTCGAGAGTTATATTGTTCCCTGCTTGACAACCACAGACCCCTTGTAGTTGTTAAATATTGGTACTAACCTCAATGACGAATAATGCTATAGCTATGCCCACAACCACACCAACATATTTAATAAAAAAATCTGATAATGCCTCTTTACATCCCTGTAAAAGAAATTGAAAGAAATGTGAAAGAAATTGGTGCTAAATACACAAGGTTAAATGATTCCTGGGCAATGTTTCTTGAAATCTTTATTAAAGATAAAATCCAAATATTTGACTGGCAAAGCACTATAATCAATATAATAATTATTATCCAATCACATTACTAAAATTTGGATTTTATCTGAGTAAAAAATTTTGTGAATCGGAACCCCGGGTTACAGTATAAAATTACCTACCATTTAAAGGAGCTAACTCGCTAATATTTGATTCATGGAAATTGACACAAATGGGTTGCAACGTATATAATAAAGTAATATGAATGTATAAACTGATTTACATTCAATCGTTTCCGTTTTTACTGTAATTTCAAATCAATTATGTTCGGTGAAATATGCCAGAAGTCTCATTTGAGTGGCAATCTCTAGCATCTGGTTATTCCAGTCTAAACTGATAGAATTTATTGTGTATGCTCTCCAGATAAGAATATGGCGATGCCGTTTGATTTGGTGCAATGAGTCTTACTTCGTTCATGGAGTTCCTTGTTTCGCATTATGGTAAACGATTCGTGTACCAATGGTACAATGTTTATTTTTTCTTAAATATTGGATATCAGAAGCCCATCTTTATCCGTTAAGATCACAGCATCAATGTTGATTTAAATTGACAAATAATTTGTGTTTTCAATGTTGAAGATTTTGGATGATGTTGCATTAGAGACTTAGCCACTTAAATGTTATTTAAGTTGTAAATTAAATCATTATGTCAAATCATTATTTAAGTTGTGAATGAAATCATTATGTCAGATCATTTAATGAATTCAAGGTTATATTCTAATTCAATAACTACCTTTTTATGTATTTTCGGATTTGGTGTTCTTGATTGTGCCACAACTTCTCTTCCTTCGTACATGGAACATGTGTATGCCACACCTTGAGCATTTTGATATCTCTCGTAGTCTTGGCAACAAGACAATGGTGTTTGATTGTCACGCTTTGAATCCATATTTTGCCAGTACGATTCATCATAGTCGAAATAACTGTCACCTCCACAGCAATTCAACTGAACAAAAAAAATTACACATACCAAATGAAATGAAATGAACTGAAATGGGGTTTAATATCCTAATGTGTTCATCAAGCAACGTCCAGGGTCGTTGTTTCATGAACATGTGGTAATGGGCGTTCTCTGGAGATAAAGGGAAATAATTTCATAAAGGAGCGGGTCCCAGGTGACCTCATTGTATACTGCACATCATTGTTTTCCTGTACATTCAATACGAATTGATGTGTTGATAAATGTTAGTTTTGTCAAGGCAGCGGCAGTACGGCCTACTCTTATATCGAATTCCAACTGCAAAGGGATCATTTACATGCATATTTGTCATCCGCTGTGCATCGCTAACAAGGGAAAACCTACACTGGAAAATCCCGATGAACTTACACGGCCAACACTAGCGAGCCAGCATCTTACTAAATTAGCCTCTGAGGCTCCCAAGGAAAACACAAAATAATGAAGTTAAAGCAGGAATTTCATATTTTCTAAGAAAGTCAAAACATAATTATTTCTATGTCTTTTGCTCAAAACGTTGTCAACTCACTATTATACGATCATAGGCATTATTTTACAGGCATAAAAATCACTGACACAGGCTTTCACAGGAAATAATAACACAATTACCTCCCTTTTTTTCCCATTCGTCTCCATGGAATGGCCATCTTCAAACGTTTGAATTTGAAGTTGGAAATGATATGTTTGCAAATTTCTCAACTGGCAATAGTGAATTATAGGATTATATCATTAGCAAGGCCTTCACATAATACCCGGAATATTACGTCATTAATTTTGATTGGGTATTTACCCAGCTTGTGACCCTATCAGATTCCCTGATCATTATGAATACCAAGTCTCCCGCTTTCCAGCTAAAATGTCAAGGTTTGTTCAATGTCAAGGTTTCCGTGGAGGTCGCTATGTCAGACCTCTGTTCACGTGTCAGCAGATATAATGTAGCTAAGTTTGGGAATTGTAAAGTAATCAAGCAACGTCCAGGGTCGTTGTTTCATGAACATGTGGTAATGGGCGTTCTCTGGAGATAAAGGGAAATAATTTCATAAAGGAGCGGGTCCCAGGTGACCTCATTGTATACTGCACATCATTGTTTTCCTGTACATTCAATACGAATTGATGTGTTGATAAATGTTAGTTTTTGTCGTTAATAGGAATTTAATCCCTATACGTCGAAACACAGTTCTTTTACCATCGATAAGGTCATGTGGAACCGCCTTTTTACTGACGATGCCTGGTGGCAATTTCTTCAGCGAGGACGCCCATTGAGGTTTTCATTGAATATAATATTACCTCTGATTGCATGAGATCTATAATCTGTGTTGGTCTGTCTTGGAACCCTGTGTATTTTTGTCTCATATAGTCAGCTACTATGGTACCAGTATCAGTCAACTGTATAACAAAAAATAAAACAAAATCATGAAATATTTCGCAATATTAAACTGTTTCAATGACATTTAGTAACTGAAGGAAAGACACAGGTTTCATTGCTTGATGATGTGGAAACGTACTTCAATAATATAAGTTGTTGTATTTCATATAATTGTGACCTGGGTATTATACAAAAAACATGACGTAAAGAGGGGAAAACGTGACTCTGTGTTTACTCAACTCAACACAAACTAGGTAATTTCTGGACTAACATGATTGGCATATCATTATTGCAATAATCCACTTGAATGCAGGTGTTGAGCAATGCCAGTGGGAGAAAGAGAGAGAGAAATGGGGTTTAACGTCCACTCAACACAAACTAGGTCATTTCGGGACTTACATAAGGTTTAATTTTATTTCAATAATTCGCTTGCGCGTATGGGTCTTTAGCAGTGGGAGGAAACCAGAGTACCCGGAGGAAACCCACAAGGTTTGACAGGCAACTCTACTCCTTGCCACGTACAACCGGGCATTTGAAACCACACCAGTTGATTCAATGGCAGGCCGCATGATTCGCCCCCAACCCCCAATGGGAGAAACTGTAGAACCCAGACTGCAATTCTTGTACTCTTAGTACCTTGCCTCTAATCACTTTCTCAATCTGATTAAAACACAGATCCTATTTCGCTTCATTTTTTATGGTTTGAAATTTCGTTTTACTTGTCTTCACTACACTAGGATCTGGAAGAGTTGTTATATAACAGGCAGTCTAGTTGATGTGAGGAGTAAGCCAATGAAACGGTCTGTTACGATAAGTTCTTGGTGTGCTCTACATGGAACAGTGTGTAAACTGTTCATTAATTAATGTCTGACATCATAGGGTCAAAAGCCACTCGTATGACCCCTGGCACAACCTTCCAGTACAATCCGAAAGATCTTCATGTAGTTTCGTCCATCGAAAGTATAAAAAAAAACAAATCAACCATAGATCTGTATTTTAATCAGAATGACCTCACAAAATCTCTCACCTGGTCCAAGAGGTTTTTCAGAAGAACAAATTTTGAGTTTTTTAACCTAAGGAGAATTCCTCATGGCTCAACAGCCAAATACAGAAAACAATAACTGAATACATCTATCCTTTCATTCTATTATAATCTATAATTTATACATACAGGAATACTGATTTAAATCTACTAACCTCTTCCTTGTAGATAAAACCAAAAACACATCCACCTGCTGTCATGGCTGCTGCTATACTTACCATTATCACCAACTGAAATAACATAAAAAAAAACCAATATCAGAAATATCTGTACAAAAGTCTGCAAACCCACAAATGCTAATTTTCCAGGAGTTTCAAGGAGAACTATTTTTTTTCCAGGATTTTTTAGTATTGGAAATCACATTTTAATTTTTCCAAGGAGTTTCAGGGGTGTGCAAGCACTGCAAACCTTGTAAGTTCTGAGTTAAGTAGATCAGTACACCAGCCCCAAAAATGTACCGGTACCCTTTTAATTTGAATCTTTGAATTTATGATGGAATGCCATGTAAGGACAATCTGGTACATTGTTTTGTCTGAAACATCACCCTTGGTGAAAATTACCCCACATTGTAGTAGCAGCACTTGTTTTCTAGAATATTTCGAACTGTTCCGTCTCCAATGGCAATATCAAGCTTAACAGTTATTACAAATCACAATATAATTCAAGGGATGTGATAATGGAAATTGTTGAAATTTGGATGACAACTTCAATGTGTCTGAATGAAAAAATAGAGCAACTTTTCAAAACATGTATTGTAGAGCATTTAAATTCACATATCACATGACAAACTAAAGAAGGCCAGGATGAATACGAAGATAAATTGATAAAGATCGATTCATCTAGATTTTCCATCCAGAGAGAGAAATGGGGTTTATGTCCATTCAACTGTTTCGAAAATGTAATGACGGCTGTATAGTTGCAGTTTAAAACAGATTAAACAATATTGTGCCTCTTAATATTCAGACATTCTCACCATCTGGATCTATAATCGGACTCTCACAATCTCTTTAGCCAGTCAATTTCACTGTCAGTCAAGAATGGGAGTGAATCCAAGACCTATATACTGGTTATTTCATTAATTTACTTGCGCGGAGTGATATTTAGCAGTAGGAGAAAACCAGAGGACAGACAATACTACTTCTTGTCACATACAAGCAACAAATCAACTCAATGCCAGATCATTTTTTAACCATTTACTAAAGACTGGGTAAATACAAATGAATCGCAAGCCTTGGTCTACCTATACTTACCATTAAAAGAATCCATTTATTGGTTCTGATGGCTCCTACAATTCCAAGAAAACCAAAGACAAGTATAATGCCGCCAACAACAATCAGGACATAAAGAACTATTAAATATCGCTGGAATTCCACATTGATATCCAGATATTCATTGGACCAATAATCTAACAGCAGCCATAACGGTACACCAAATAATACGGCACCAAATAACTGAAATAATAAAGAAATATATTCATAAGATTTCTTTGATAGGCATTTTGGAATTCGAACATGTTAACTATTATTATCAATAATATTAACACTTACATGTATCCAGGTTTATGTGTACATACATGATTCCCAAAGTTTTAATTGTTGTTGCATATTCGGAATTTATTTGACATTCATTTGTTCATTATGGAGGGGGATCCTCGCCAAAACTCTCAATTTGTGAAAATACATATGTCGTTTTGTGAAAGTACATTTGTTAATTTGTCAAAATACAAAATACATTTGTCGATTTGTGAAAGTACATTTGTTAATTTGTCAAAATGCAAAATACATTTGTCGATTTGTGAAAATGCATTTGTTGATTTGTCATACAACAAAAATACATTTTTTCATGTGTGAAAATACACCTGTCGAACCTACAAAGCACAAATTTTGAAATAACACAGCTTAACTTTATAGTTTCCACATATGTAATTTCAACATTTGTATTTTCAAGATATGTAATTTCAACATTTGTAGTTTCAACATTTGTAGTTTCAACAGTTGTATTAACGACACTTGCATTATCGAGCCTTGCATTAGCAAGCCATGCATTAGCGAACTATGGCCATATTTGGGTTGATGACGTTGATCATTATGGAGGGGGATCCTTGCCAACGATGCTGCAAGACCTGGATACCGGTCAGGAAGAATTTCTTTTATTTTTTATCCCCTCCGTCATCTTAACTAAGAAAATGAGGGCTGACAAGTTACTTTTGTGTTAGGGTTAGTCCTTTCAGTGGCATATACTCTTTCAATTAACATTAGGTGGCACTAGAGTAGGAGCCCAGAGGGTCGAACCTAGACGAACGAGGTACCAATATCTGACCATATATATAGGCATCTACATACTAACCTGGGATGCACAGAAGTGGGCGTCTGTGGGGCCCAGTCCATGGGTGTGACCCTGGTGACCCCTATAATGACCCCAAAAATGGGTTAAACTCATACATTCGAGGTACCGGTCAAAACCAATCTTAAATGGAAGAATACACTCTTCTGAGTACGAAATTGCCCATAACAGACGATTTTGGCCTTGGGACTGCCCAAACTGACACCCCAAATATGACCCCCATCCTCCCTGGGCGGCTTAAAAAAAAGGGTTATATTCATACATTCGAGTTATTAGTAGACACTAATGTTAATTGAAAGAGTATATGCCGCTGATTACGGAATTGTCCATAACAGACGATTGGGCCCATGGAATGGCTCAAATTGGCGCCCTAAGACGATGGGGCCATAACTAACTCTAAATGAAAGAGTACATCTCACTAGGTACGAAGTTGCCCATAACAGACGCTTATGGCCCTTGGACGGCCCAAATTGACACCCTAAATATGGACCGCAGAGCCGGAGGGTCAAAAATAGGTTATACTCATATATTCGAAGTATCAGTCAAACCAATTTTAAATGGAAGAGTACATCTCACTGAGTTTGAAATTGTCCATAACAGTTGGTTTCGGCCCTGGGTGCCAAGCTGACACCATAATATCGACCCCGAGGCTCGAGAAAAATTTATATTCACACATTCGAGGTATCAGTTCAATTTAATTTTAAATAAAAGTGTGCATCTCGCTGATAACGAAATGACCCATAAAAGATGATGGTTCAAACTGACAAAATGCATAAAATGGTATTGTGAGGCGAGATTGAAGCAGACTTTTGACACCAAGAAAGTACAATCATGGACAGGTGCAGAAGAGTAGGACGTTAACCCCCATTTCATTTCATTTCATTTTATAAGAACTGCACGTGTAGTGTTAATATTGTTTTCATACCAGACCATCTTGTGTGTGATTAACCCATCAGGAATCACCAGAAATGGACAAAACTGGCTATAGGGCAGCTATCAAATACCTACCACTGAAAGGATAACGCTAGTACAAAAGTAACTTGTCAGCCCTCATTTTCTTAGTTAAGATGACGCCATTTCAGCTATGTGAAATTTTTTAGGGGGAGGGGATAAAAAAATAAAAAATATTCTTCCTGGCCGGCATCTTGAAAATACAAATGTTGAAACTATAAAGTTAAGCTGTGTTATTTCAAAATTTGTGCTTTGTAGGTTCGACAGGTGTATTTTCACACATGAAAAAATGTATTTTTGTTGTACGACAAATCAACAAATGCATTTTCACAAATCGACAAATGTATTTTGCATTTTGACAAATTAACAAATGTACTTTCACAAATCGACAAATGTATTTTGTATTTTGACAAATTAACAAATGTACTTTCACAAATCGACAAATGTATTTTCACAAATTGAGAGTTTTGGCGAGGATCCCCCTCCATAGTTCATGGACAGTTAACATAAACTTCCAGGGAAACTAGCAAAAGGAGCCAAATGATATGTTAGTCTCGCATAGCAGAGAAAGGGGATTGGTTAGGCGGCCTATTTAATTCCATTTTCTTTGGGAAAAGATACAATGCCTTTTGAAGAGTAGAGTCCAAGGTAAGTTTCATCTAAAGGAGTTGCTCCTTGTACAAGTAATATGGTATAGCATAGGAGACCGTAGGAGAAGATATGATCTCCCCATACTGGTATCATTTTCTACATAAAGATGAGATGATTCCTGTCAAAATGATTTATATAGTGATAATATAACTAATGATGTGTCAATAAAATGGTAACTTGCGTTAATATTAATAGATAGGTAAAACAGTTTTATCCATAATAAACAAAATCTGTAATTATATCATCTTTAAACATACATTATGCAAGAGCTAAATTTGCCAACTGTATGTCTTTCTTTAGGCCTGAAATGTTATCTGAATTATTAATTAGACATTAATTAATTATCCAGACCATAATCAACTCTCAATGTCATCGCTAGCCTGCGATATTTATTGGATTAGAATCATATCTACTGATAATTAAATCATAGAATGGAAAATCTAGATTAGTTTTTTATCATCTCGATTTTAATAATTGATGATCAAGGCTAGACCTAAAATTCAATCGCAAAATTTTTGGTTCAGATCAATTTGACTGAAATTTTCAGCAAATTCCCTTCACATTATCTGGTTTTTAACTATTATAGTGAGAACTGTCAGCTCTTTGTCCATAATATATCTTTAATAATCTATAATATGTATAAATTCAACTTGGTTTGAAATATCCACATTATACTATGTACTTGTATTTATATTAGCAACATAGATATTTTCTTAGCAGTTTGAAAATATTGTCCAATCGATGCTTCGGTATTTAGAATCTCTGTAGTCGTCAAGGAAATACATTTATTTTAAAAATGCAGTTTCTTTTCATATTTCTCTCTGCAAGCGGTTGGGCATTAATGATTAACAAAGGTTAACCTAGACAAGGAACATCTCACAACATGTGATCAATATTCTGTCTTCTTCTGCTTCAACCTTTCTCCAAGTTTTACCATAAATATCAATAAAAACAAAGATCTGATCTAATGAAAGGGTTGGCGTGGAATCACTTTGACATTGTGCATTTAACATCCACTCAACATAAACTAGGTCATTTTGGGACTAACACATGGTTTAATTTTATTTCAGTAATTCGCTTGCGCATTGGGGTCTTTAGCAGAACCATTCGGTCCTCCCCACACACAAACACTCAAATAACTTTGGTAATTTGAATAGAGAGAGAGAAATAGGGTTTAACGTCCACTCGACACAAATTATGTCATTTTGGGACTAACATATGGTTTTATTTTATTTCAATAATTTGCTTCATGTAGGGGTCTTTAGCAGTGGGGGGAAACCGGAATACCCACGAGATTGGACAGGCAACCCTACTCCTTGTCACGTACAACGAGGGATTCAAAAACCCGCCAATTGACTCAATGACAGACCTTATGATACAGACCATACGTGCTAACCATTCAGCCATCCAACCCTTCACAAACACTCAAATAACTTTGGTAATTTGTATAATAAAACCTGCATGCAATGTGACCACTACCATACGATAGATTTACATTGATTCTACCACCGAAATATAAACAAAACAAGTCTTATAGACAATTTCTGTAATTACATTTTCTTAGTCTACAGTACATGTCGTAGATGTACTTAAATCACGGCATACTCTCCATCACAACTATTTCTTTCCAGTTAAAAAGACTATATATCACAGTCCATTGGCAGTTGAGTTTTTACTATTCAAGGAACTTGAAAGAATACATTCTGTTTAACTATACCGGTAACTTAAATCTAACCGGTCTTTGTAAAACATAGTACATGTAGATTTTCAGGATGATGGGAATTGATTTACAAACTAATTAGATAATGGCGTCCAACAGGTCTTGGGAATGTACTACTGATTGAAACAGATGAGTTTCAGGAGGCGTTTGGAACATATACCCCTGTGTCCCTGGGAAACTTAGGGATTTTTAAGGGCATTTTTTTTTTTTAAAATAAATATTTTTTAAATTTACATGCATGCATGACACTGAAAAAAAAAAACAAACTTTGCCACATACACTGACAGTGGCTCATATTCTCTCAACCTGTGCCTGACAATGTCTGTTATAGGTAGTACGGTGCCTTATTTCAAAGAGCATTAAGTTAAACAGTTGTGTTGGCTACATGAAATTTCTAGCATCTTGTCACCAAGTGCCAAGAATCAGCATGTGCCACTTATAGCCTATAAATACAAGAGTATCGTTGTAAAGTTATCACACTGTAATCATTAAATATTTATCATCTGATTCACAAATCATGTCAGAGAAAACCAGATTGAAAAAATCGGAGGAATGATCATGGTTTTAAAAACTGAGCTTACAAATTACGGCTCATTATTTAGAAGAAGAATTCTGTTTTAATATATGACATTGCATAGGAAGGTGCAGGTACTTGAAACTAATGATTATTCCAATTAAGTTTAAAATATCTTTTTAAATATAAACCTAAATATTTATTAAACAGGCACGTTTAGGGGTTGCGATCAGATTTAGTTTCACGATCCCTATTTAAAGAACACATCCGTCCCAAGATTACATACCCGTGTGTTAAAGGGACAATCCCGATAAGAACAGAGTCTCAAAAATTAAAGTCCGAGTATTTATGAAATTTATGGACCAAAATATAGTGGCATGGTTCATTTACCTTGTCTCAAAATTTCAGCTCAAAATATTGAATCGTTTGGACGTGAACGTCAACACTGCTTATCCGGACACGTAACCCTTTTTAGATTTCGGGTCAATTTTTTCATTGGGTGACCTGATAATCGATTAATGTTTCTTGAGAGGTCTATACAGTGAATGACCCATGCCCTGTACTTGATAACAAAAGGTAAATTTCACTAACATATTATTTTTATAGAAAAAAGTCTTTTTTTTATCCTGATACTGTATAATAAAACGTTCTCCATTTCCAGATGAAGACTGTCAGGTTTAACTTATTTACAAGCGTATCACAAATATCGGGTTAGTAGGTGGGCCTTAGGTTATGGATTTTAAAGGATTTTAACACAAAATTAAGCAGTTTTATTCCCCAAAAAGTTATCGGGATTGGCACTTTAACACATTGAGTTGAAATGTCACACAATTAAACACCCACTCACACCATCTATAGATTGTGCGAGAAAGAAACTGTTAAAATAAAAGTCTGAAATAAAAGTTTATTGGCAGAATGCAGGTAAATATATTCTAGTCAACAACAGAATGATATCATGGTCCGAAAACAAAAAATGCACATGCTTTACCTTATAATGATCTATTGATTGACATTCTAATATTAGAGCGATAATCCAGTGATATGTACACAACAGAGAGGAAGCTATTGATTGATATTTTGTTGTTTTTATTGATATTTGAAGAAAAAATAAGTGAAATGTGTGATTCTGTGATATTTTGTTTCAAAATGTAAATTTCTTTACTGGAGGCCAATTTCGAGCTTTTCATGGAAAATCACCCACCGTACATAATCTGAAGTACTCTCACCAAAGCGATCAATCTTAAAGCCCCAGGGTGCCATGGTGGCTCTGCTGGTGTAAGTGTTTGCCAAAATAGTTCATCTGGATTTGTGGTAGGGGAAGGAGGACCTAGGGAAGAATGTCTTATTGTTTAGATGGAACAAAAATCTTATGTCCAGTAGTTTACATTGGTTTGAAGTTTACATTTGATTTGATTTCGATTTTGATATTTAATTTCTCTGTGGTTCATACTATCATCTTATCATACATGTACTTAAATAAACAATGTTTAATGTTGATTTCAATCGGCCATCTTTACATGTCTGTGACTAAATACTTTACATTACTTATTATATGACTGTGTAACTAAATACTTTAGGTTTTTATCATATGTCTGTGTAACTAAATACTTTATATTATTTTTTTTATTATTTTCTATTTGTTTCATTCCAATATCTCATCATAACGTTTAAATGCAGAGGTTCACATAATAACAATCATATTATCTTAAAATAAATAAGAAAATCAACACTCAGATACACAACAGTCAACATACTTTTATCTCTACTATAGCCGTCAATAACCATCACAAATTAAACGGCTAAGCCATTGTACCTAGTGCGTCTTTATAAGGCGATCAAGTCGACGGTTACATTTGATCACAGCTTCTGATGTTGACATGTGAAAAACTGGCGGCATTCTTTAGACAAGAGTCGGTGCCAAAGTAAACATTGCCTCCTCTTGAAGTGTTGTTTGTTCTCAAATAAAACTATTACAGATTATTAGAGGCTCTAGTAGACTAAGTAGTCTTGGTCAGAATCTGGTCACAGGCAAAAATCAAGAGACTAATAATAAAATATATTTGAAGAGTTGGTAAAACATTCTGTTTTTCTATTCTAGTAAAATTCTTCTCATATTCTGTAACTGTATAATAAATTCCAATAATCTTCAGATGTCTGAATGTTCAAGTTTAAAGAAAACATCAATTGTAAACCAAACGTCCTACTCTGTTGACAAGGAGACAATCAAAACTGCATTTGAGAGACAATGTGCCAATTTGACAATACAGTGAAATGTCGCTTAACGATCAACCTGATCAACTCGGTATTACAGGACACTTACGTATACAACCTGCAACTATATAATCGACAGAAGCAATTGTTTTCTTCTATATATTCCTTATAATTTATTTCTCAGTGAAAATCTCTTATAAAGGCAATACATTTAAAGATGCATTAGAACTAATTTTTTCTGGCTTCAAATGTTATTTAAATTCTTACTTAAGACATTTATTGACATTACAAACCCATAATCAACTATCTAGAGCATCGGATGGCCGTGATTTTCAATGGATGAAAACACATTCACCATTAAATGATTTAGTGTAAAAATGGATAATAGAGACTTTGATCATGATCATTATATTCCTTATAAATTATTCCTCCGTGAAAATCTCTGATTATAAAGGCAATACATTTAAAGATGCATTAGAACTAATTCTTTCCGGCTTCAAATGTCATTTAAATTCTTAATTAGACATTTATTGACATTACAAACCCATAATCAACTATCTAGAGCATCGGATGGCCGTGATTTTCAATGGATGAAAACACATTAACCATTAAATGATTTGATGTAAAAATGGATAATAGAGACTGTGATCATGATCATAGCAATGACAATCGTCTCTACATTATTCATGTCAATTTTCAAACATTCTCATCTGTGCTCTGAATAAAGTAATTAATCTAATTTTAAAATAATTAAAGAGAGAAAGACCAGCACTTTATCCTTATATAATGCATCTTTAACTTTTATAATTAGGAGGAAGAAGTACCAAGATATTTTATTTCCTGTCCTTGTACCTCTGTTCAGAGTTGGAGGATACAAGGGCTGTCCGGAGACTGAAATCTGGTTATGACGGGAGCTCAGACCAGGGAGTAATATAGGCTAGGTGGCACTAGTTATCCTCTAGTTGCTGTTATTGCTGTCATACTTGCTGGACCTGACTGACAGACGAAAAGAGGAATTGGCCAGCAATAAGGAGGAAAAATGTTACAAGAATGACAGACATGTTAGTGCTGGTTATTGCAACAGCAGTCACGATACATATGTATTGCAATTAAGGTAATACGATATGTTTCATATCACGATTCATAACCAGGTCAATATTTACAAGAAAACAACTGAATAAAGGAATAAGTAAAATTTCTAGTCCTGTCAAAAGTCAAAGAAATAAAAATGTTTTATATCAAGATATTCAAAGGTGACAAAAAATCAAAATAGACACCAAAGTGAAATATGAGCGAATATAAATGAAAATAAAAGATTGTTTGTTGGGATGTCGTGTAAATTAAAGACAAGTTCAAATATTGGATAATTGTGTGTTAGATACTGATATTATATATAAATACACTGCGCAAGAGCTAAATCTGCATATTGCAGGTCTTTCATTAGGCCTGAAATGTTATCTAAATTAGTAATTAGACATTAATTAACATATCCAAACCATAATCACTGGATCTGAATCCGATCTGCTCCTCAATGCTCTTTGATGATTAAACCCAAAGATGGATAATCAAGACTGGGTTTATATTAATGTACTGACTTTAGAAATGATTATCAAGACTAGGCTCAAAATTCAAAAGTTAATATCTTGGTTCAGAGTGTAGCATTTTGACTGAAATTTTCAACATATTCTGTTTACTTTATCTATTTTTCTATCAACTCTTCATCTAATCTCCCATAATGTATCTTTAAAGCCCCAATAACACACTTGTTGTAACTGAATAATATGTCTGAATCTTCATTCTGGTCAACAAATCTTATTATTTTAGAATATTCCAATTAAATGATGATATAAATTTCATCTTAACACACCTATTTTAAAAAATTGGAAAAATTCAACCAATTGATTTGAAAAGTCTAACGTAAACCTTTTCAAATGTGACTTGGATTTTAAAATATTTTCAAACCCTCTGGACAAGTAAAATAGGTTGTAATGGATAATTACACAACACTTAAACATTTAGTACTTAGAATAAGGGTATTATTTATTTTCTGGAGCTACCAGAGCCAGCAAGAATGTTATTGTTCCTTTAAATGGATTACATATATATGTATATCTCAACTATCTGTCAAGTTTCACTACAAAAGATATACCTACATGAAAGATGGAATTGATTGAAAGAACAAAATGTTGCATTTCAGTCCATAAATAACCTAGTTTGGAGTTGACTGGACATTAAACCCAACTTGTCAGTCTCTCATTTGAATAATAGAGCCACCTCACATCTCATGTTTATTATACAAGACAAAAGAATAAATCATAAAGACTGCTCGCTTAATGTACAACAATAAAAATGGTTTAATGTTGGCTATCAATGAATGAAGTGATATGAACAAAAGAATAATAATACAGACAAAAACAGTTCAACAAAGAAAAATAACCAGAAAAAAACACCACCACAGTGATATTTCTAAAACACCTTCAGTTACACACAAATTTATGTGGTTTTTATAAATCAAAGATGTATTAAGTAAGAGCCAAATCTGCCTATTGTATACATGGCCTCAAGTGTTATATAAATCAGTAATTGATTTATTTAAGTCTATAATAAACTCTCTAGACTGTTGGATGGTTGTAATGTTTAATGCATTAACACAATCCCAATTTAATAATTTAATTTAAAAATGGATAATGAAGATTTTGTTTGTTTATTTTTGTAACAATGGTAGCATTGAAAATCGATACTAAGACATTCTTATCGAAAACTGCAAACTCTGATAATTTTGCTCAGAATAAAGTAATTTTCATTTTACAATCTATATGAACTTTCTCATCGAATACAGGGATTAATTCAAAGGAAAGCCCTACTCACTGAGCCACCATGGGTCCCAAACACTAACTAACAATCATTTTCACTTTGAAATTTCTTGTAAAAATGATGGTTATTATGAAGTACATACAGCAAACAAACATCATGACCAATTTACCATGTATAGAAGATTAACACTAATAATGTGTGATATCACATCTCAAGGTAATTTGTTGCCATTTAATTAGAAATATCTTTTATTTATATTATTCAACCCAGATGAATATTACTTGATATAGAAGTAGAAGTTAAAGAGAACATGTGATATTGACATGTATGGTGTGATAGACTGGTGATATACATGTATACACCAACTAGATCTTTATGTCATCGTGGGCTGAATTCTACAGGATGTAGTGTGTTTAAAATAAAAGCCAGACTGACTCAAGTCTCACTGGCTGTCTACATGTATTTCTAACAAATGTTCTTGTGAATCATATTAAATATCAAATACATGAAAAACATGTACCAAGTATTAAACATACATTATGCAAGATCTAAATCTGCCTATTGCAGGTATTTCTATAGGCCTGAAATGTTATCTAAATTATCAATTAGACATCAATTATTAACTTATAAGATCCAGACAATAATCAACCATCAATGCCATTTTAGCCTGCGATATTTACTGGATTATGATCCGATTTGCTGCTCAACTTTCATTCATGATTAAATCAAAAAATGGATAATCAAACTATGTTTCTTTATCCTACGAACTTTAGTAACGATGATCGAGGCTAGGCTGAAAATTCAATCGCTAAATTCTTGGCTCACAGTAGTTCAGCTCTGAATGTACTCAGTCTCATTACACTCACATGAGACTGAGTACGTTCAGAGCTGAACTAGGTTCACAGTGGATCAATTTGACTGAAATTTTCTGCAAATTTATACCCTTACATTACTTAGTTTTTACTTATTATTTTATTTGATCTAATCTCCCATAATGTATCATCTTTAAAGGAGAAGACTCAGCATTTACAGGGTGTCCGTTGAATAAAGTAGCGTTTAAGCAGGCCTGGAAATAAAAGCCTTTGAGTTGTAGCAGACAAAATAAATTAGTTCTTGACATCGTGAGACTTTGTGCCAGACATGTATCAAAAGTATCACACACAGATTGTGTCCGACTAGTGTGAAGCCTGAATTTGTGTATATCAAATCAAAATATTGAGCAATACAGAATGACATAGCTCAATTGATTATCACTGAATATTTTAATTCATGCACTTACACAATGTGGAATTTGGGCAATTGTCAGTAACCAAACCTTCATGTGGAATTGCAAAAAGGAAATGAAATGTGGTTGCATACTCTACTTTTGTTTTGTGAAAGGCAAACAGTACTTCAGACAGTTGCATAATATGACTAGGTTTCAAAACAGAGCTGTTCACTCACATTAAACCAGTTATATTCCCTATACTTGAGACTGCTTCTTTAAATTCCAACTTCCGATCTAAGGTAAATAATGTAATGCCATACTTGTACTTAAAATAGCATTATGCAAGAGCTAAATCTGCTTATTACAGGTCTTTCTTTAGGCCTGAGATGTTATCTAAATAATCAATTAGACATTAATTAACTTATCCAGACCATAATAAACTCTTAATGTCAAGGCTAGCCTTCGATGTTGGCAGAGTAAATTCCTATATGCCGCTTATTATATATTTAATGGCCATCGATAAATAAATCAATCAAGTGGATAATCGAGACTATGCTGTTTATATTAATGATTTGAGTAATGATGACCGAGGCTATGTGAATATTTCAAACGCTTTTTGTCGGCTAATAGTTGATCAATTTGACTGAAATTTTCAGCAAATTACCTTTACACTATCTAGTTTTTATCTATTATAGTGAGAACTGCCATCTCTTTATCTTATCTCCCATAATGTAACTTTAATAAAGCTTACACAATTCTGTTCAGAAATTAAAATCCCATAAAGTCTAATTTCTAACTCAATTTACAAGTTGTCATTTTAATAGCTGAAATTAATATTGTATTCCATATAAATGGTGGTACAACTTGTACTTATATGTGAGCATACAGTTAATAATGCTACTCAGGTTTTATATTGAACATATAGTTGTGTTATTTGGTGTTTAAATAATGTATTTTTATATAAGAAAATATTTGTCTCCTGTAAATAAAATCATTGTGACACTGCTCCTTTCAGAAGATCAACAAAACGTTAGTTCAACACATACCGTTTTATTTTCAGATAAAATGAATTGGGTTTTTTTTTTTCTGCACAAACTGAGCTAATGAAGACAGGGTTTAACTACGCAGTTTACTCTAACAAACGGCACCATGGTCTACTCTTATTTTGAATTCCAATTGTCAAGGGATCACTAACCAATTACCATACATACACACCAAAGTGCACAGAGATCCCTGTTTTTTGTACAATTCGAATTACTATAGACATTGTCCTTGCCAGATCCTCCCAGCCTGAATTAAAGGCAAGGGGGGGAAACTTCACCTGAAAATACTGAGGATCTTTCTTGGCCAGCACCAACATTGAACCCCTGGAACTCCTGGTTATCAAGCCAGCATCTTATCCACTGGATCACTGCAGCTCCGGTTTTTTTTTTAAAGATTAAGATAATCAAATTTAGTTGTAAATAATAATAACAGTCTTTCGTATTTTCTCTACTGAGATATTTTTCAGCCTTCTTACCGTTGAACAACTATTTTTTTTTTAGATGTTTAGGTTCAAAATTGCCTTTGAAAAATGATTTTTTTTGTTTAGATGTTCAGGTGCAAAATATATTGTACTCATTATCATATCTATTCTAAGTACTAAAAAAAAAGCAAATGATTTTATTCAAACAATCATGACAATGTAAAAAAGGAAATTATAAAAAAAGGAAATCATTTATTTTAAGATAAAAAATAAATTTATTATTAGGTTTGATGTACGTTAATAATAACATAAAAATTAATCGTACCCATTTCTTGTAACAAAAAAAAAACAAACTAATTTTTTTAGCATTATTAATTACTGTGGGAGGTAATTACTTAAAGTCTCTGTTGTACGTCATTGGCTTTTTTTTGTGGAAAATATCAAATTTTACATGGTGTAACAATGTATTACTAAGATTTATATAAAGAGCTGACCCTTCCTGCTATAATCAGTTCAAAAGGAGATAATGCAAAAGGAATATATTGAAAATTTCATTCAAATTACTTTATTCTGAGCGAAGTTATGACTGTTTGAGAATGTGGCTATATAGACTGTTTATTATCTTGACAATGGTACTTGACTATCAAGGCTGTGTCTCAATCATCCATTCTGTTTTTAAATTTTCAAATCTCACGGTTGTTATAATCCATTTAATTCTCAGCCATCCAATGTTCTAGCGTGTTGGTTACACATGTAGCATGGATGTCATTAGAAGCCGGCAACCGGCAAATTTCGCCGTTTACATTAGGTCAAATGCCGGCTACTTTTTAGCCCCAAATAAACGATCCATAATTTAATTTTAAAAAAATAATTTGCCTAATATCAATTTATACTAATTTAATTCCCAAACGCCAATAATACCTTGGGCACAATTATATGGAGCCGGCAAATCTTATAATAACGGTAAACCATAGTATACCCGATAATTAGGACTCTGTCCGTCTGTATTCATTTTTGATGTCGTGACAATCGAAACTGACAAAATGGCTGCCACGCGAGTTGTCTGCGCTTGCATTTCACGCGGGACTTGTGTGGAAAATGAACACGACAAAGCGAAAGCAAGGCAATTTAGACGGCTTTTTTAAAAAGCAGAAAAATAATAATGGTTTGAAAAATATTATTTAGAAATAGCATGCGTTATACTATAGGCGTGAGTTATACTATAGGCGTTATTGGCTACAAGAACTGCATGTACACATGTATATCTACCCTCACCACACGGCGACACTACGTCGATGACCCAGCTACACGGCTACTCCACTAAACGTGCATTTTCTTTCAGTTTCATTCTTAATGTCAAGTCTAATTTGCATTGAATACAATATTGCATACGGGCATTCTAGTCTTTACTGTATGTTGTGAATGCACTGCGAAGGCCGACTACAGAACAGACACGAGTCTGACGAGAACAATTGACCTAGTAGTTATGACCGACGACATACCACAGTGGATTTCTTGCGTATTACACCAGCCTTTATTGTTGAAAAGTGATATTGTTTCGTTATCTATTTTATGTGAAGCTTTTATTGTGTAATATTTTGTTGTTTTTTTTTTTAAACTACAAGCTTGTTTTATTTTGAATATATTGGTCATGAATTCACTGTTACTAACAAATATGGGATATGAAAACAAGCAAAAGCTTATTTTATTACAGTTATCTCCTTAGCATACACAGGTATTTAACAATCTACAATATAAAGGTTCTGCATATACTACATGTTTTATTTTAGGCCTAATTTTCTGAAATAAACCCTTTAAGGCCTTCGTCCATAACGCAGTCACAGCCGTTCGGGTTGCTCGCAGAATCAGGCCTGCGGCCCTAAACATTTTCTGCCTCCTACTTTTGCAAAATTTCCTGTTACTTGAAAAGTTAGTGACATCCCTGCATGAAGGCTTTGTCATGTGAACAAATGGCTAACCAAATATAGGTTAAATACATTCCCAATAAAAGTATGGTAAGTAAAGTTGCCCAATCTTACTAGAAAAATACTGGATTACCCCAAAACCATCCACGGGGCAACTACTGGGAGAAAATGTAAAGGTATCACTAAATGGCAACCCAACATATTGTCTGCCAGTTTGACTAGGGATCGGTTGCCATTTCTTGATGGAATGGTTAGTTAGGAGGTTTGGGGAAAAGTGAGGGGTGTAAACATATAACAGCAGAAAAGCAAGTTGGCAAAATATAAGAATTTACTAAGATCAAAAGAATTCTACGAAAATCATAAGTGGACTAGTTTAAGTTGACTAACTATTGAATAGAATTTTTAGAATGATCTTTGAAGAAATTCAGCTTTGACAATGTTGTAGTTTGTATGGTAACAATCCCTTATAAATGTCACTTGAATGATCTAATATGATAACATTAAATACATATGTGTTAAATAATAATAAAAAATATATTAATTAGTAAATTCTAAGATAAGATAGGTGTGTTATTTTAATCAATTAATCTCTCTTTATGTAATGAGTGAACATAGTGCTCCAAGCCAGCTTTAGCAGAAACTATAAATTCATAATGGGGTGCATTTCTATGTCCATCTTAGATTACAACAGGTTCTCTATGTGGATACCGGCACCATCATCCACTTAGTTCTTTGTTAACAACTTTAAGGACTATCCCTAGACCCTACATCATGTATCTTCTGTTATCATTATATTTATATTGGGGTTTATTTTTGCGTCCATCTTGGGTTACCCCAGATGTGGATATAATGACATCATCCACTTGTTTTATTATTAAGAACTTTAAGGACTATCCCTAGACCCTACATCATGTATCTTCTGTTATCATTATATTTATTGGGTTTATTTTTGTGTCCATCTTGGGTTACCACAGGTTCTATATGTGGATGTAATGATATCATCCACTTGTTTTATTATTAAGAACTTTAAGGACTATCCCTAGACCCTATCTCTCCCCATGATTAATAAGGTACATTTGAAAGTTATCTAAATTACTTTGATTAATACTGACAAGAATTTCCTCTGCCTACATATCATTTACAACCATTGATACACACAATAGACAATAAATATAAACTTGATATAAATCTTCTTGCATCACCGACTTATGTCGTCATTGATAATATAAAATCAACGAAGCGTATCATCTTGGCCAACAACGACTAAGTCTATAGTTATGAACTGAATGATCTCGCCCTCCCACAATCAATAGAATTAATCAACTCTAAAGTCACACATCCTAACCCTTCCTTAATCACTAATATAAACAAAGATTAGATCCCACAGTATTGTGACAAATTTACTACCCACCGTCGAATTCTTTTGGTCTTTCTCTGTATGTCAACAAAATACTTGCGGACACACCAGGCCAGCCTACACAAAGTGTGTTGTTAGATTGGATTCACTTGGAAATTTTTTTATTCAAATAACGAAGACATTATGTTTGTTCCAAAAAGCAATCAATAAAGAAATTTAAATTCAAGAATAAATTTGCACAGAAACTAATTCAATACAGTACCGTGTGATTTTATGGATTCTAAATAAAGTTTGAGTAAAATTGATTAATAAGGATTATGACAAGTCACCCAAACTGTATCAGGCATAATGTTTCAAGAGGGGAGTTTGGTTAACAAATGGTCGATTAGATTTAGGATTTTTTAAGGCAACTTACAGGTACATACATGTACATCTCAGCCGACCGCAGAGGAGCAACAACTAAATTTCTAATCTGTTCAAACCAAACTGTCTATAATCTGTTTTAACCAAATTTTCTTTACTTTAATAAAGTTAAAATCTTTTAGTGGCATTGAAAACACTATAGATCTGACACAGCTATATGGGGCAACAACCACTGGTTTACTATAAAATTCTATAATCTGTTAACCAACCTAGGAGAATTAACAACTTACTTTACCCCACCAACCAGGCAAATGAGCATGGAGTTTTCAATTTGGTTTGATCTGAATCACCAAAAAATTAAATGATTTTGAAATTACACAAATGGAATAATCCAGTCAAGCATGTAAGCTTATAATACTGGATGTTAATTAAGCATGTGATTTATGTTTGTGTGATTTACTACATAAGCTCTATACATCTACATGTAGCCTAATACACATTAACTATCAATTAATCAAGGGGTAATTAAGTAATCACCATCATTTGTACCAACATGAGGTCCACACCACATTCTCCTTTTTATAAATTTTCCATAAAATAGAATCAATCAGTATAGGCCTTTGGTCAATTGTGTTTTCATCACTTAAAAAAAACAAGTCCCAACATCCATTACAATGTGTTTTATGTTGTTGTTCTTTATTTGTATATATTTTCTTTTTATAAACTTTTATTTGCATCAAATAGAATCCATGTTATGTACTAGGCTTATATGGTACAGTTGTGTGTTGACCACTTAAATTAATTGGGATATGATGTTTCTGTACTAATTTTCATTATTTAATTTGGCTAATATTTTCCACTAATGCTAAAATATGACATGTGCTATATGATGTAGAACACTACATACAGCATGTAGCTTTCAGCTTTTATAAGACACAGCCACTAGAGGAATGGAAGCTAAATGTTATAAAAGTGAGTCTATCCAAATAATATAAGTTAGTATCCACTTGACAATCTAACTGTTCTTCACTGTATTAGCTTACTCCAGTTGAAATTACAATAAAATTCTTAAAAGAACAATCAAAATGAAGTCAAGTGTCAAAATGAAACATGCTGGGTTCCGGAAAACAACAAAAGAAAACAAATTAAACTTAAGTGGGTCTTCCTCTCATTAATATAACTTGTTTACTGTCTTATCGAAACGATCAACAAAATATAAATACAGGATTCTTGCTATAATGAGATAAGCTTCACAGATACAGCATGCATTGGATATGTTAAATAACTTGCATATTATTACAAACAATTTCTTGATAAACTTCCAGAGGGTTGGATGGCCGAATGGTTAGCATGAGTGCGCTGTATTGTAAGGTCTGTTATTGAGTCAATTGGCATGGTTTCGGTTACCCGGTCGTACATGACAAAGAGTAGGGTCGCCTGTCCAACCTCGTGGGTTTTCTCAAGGTCCTCCATTTTCCTCCCGCTGCTAAAGACCCCTACACCCAAGCGAATTGTTGAAAAAAAATTGACCATTTTAAAAAAATGGAGCTTAACCTCTCAACTCAATATTTTTCATAACCTTTGAGTTTGAAATTAAAAACACAAATAGAAATTCAATATGTTGATGTTGTTATCTTGCTATGAAAATATGGGATCCTGAGATACATAGCAATGAACATTTTAAAATCAGTGGAGTCGTGTATTTCTATGATTTTAGGAGCCATTTGTAATGAACAAAGAAAAACATACCCTTTCAGACCGAGAGAGCGAAATGGGGTTTAACATCCACTTGACACAAACAAGGGCGTTTCAAGTTTTTTAATTTTAGTTCAATAACTTGGTTGTGTGTAAGGGGTCTTTTTTAGCAGTATGAGGAAACCGGAGGTTGGGTAGCCCTTCTTATACAATACGCGCATGTTAACCATTCACAATGCGAAAGTAATGGCTGATTCACAATTCATATTTAAAAGCCGCCAAAATGACACATAGCAGATCTCAATTTCCTGAAGGATTATTCATTTATTCAAATTTCTATAGATCTACATTTATTAGCATGTACGTGTACATTACATTTACAAAATCATATTATCATACAAATAACATGAACGACATGATGAAAAATAGACAGAATCTATATAATGATGTGTAAATACAGATTAGTCCTTTATAAATTTCATTATAAACATAATCTTTACATACATACACTCCCTACTAAATCTTTATTGACTAGGCTTGATTATGATACGTGGGGGCAATAATTTTTAACAAGTCTGGATTATAAACAATTTAATAACCTTTAGCCTGATTTTCAGACAAATTAAACTTTTAACAACTTTCCAGTCTATTTTGTAATCGCTTTCAAGAAAGGAAACAAGACAGTCAAGCCTAGACGTCTTCGGAATTTGATGTCTGAAGAAAATGACTCTGTAAAAACTCTGTTCTAAATGGCACTGTGACTGCCGTGTTGTGATTGTGAATAGTGGTCGACGATGCCGATGGCAGCAATCTGCAAGGGTAAATAAATTTTTAAAAAGAAATAATCACTTACCAATAATAGCACAATGAATAAAACCAGCGACAGCTTCAAGCAAAATAATTTTTGATCCGTCCGCATTTTGGCTAGCTACCAGCACAATCTAATGTTTCATTTAGTGGATTTTATTTCATTTGACACTTTTTGTGTTTTGACGACTTCCGGCTGACCTAAATCTGACGGTAGGTGGCAGGCTTTTATTTCCTGTGAGTCACAAAATTGTTACCGGTCAAAAAAGCTACCGTAAAAGTTATGTTTTTTCTCATTATATAGTCACTACTTAGTTACCGATTTGAAGCCAGGAGTCTTAGCACTACTGAATAGTTTATGAAACATTAATATGGGTTTCTAAGTGAAGCAGGAGCTATTGAACTGCGTATTTGGTAAGGCGACCCTAAAAAATGAACAGAAATTGAAAGTAGAGATTGATAATAATAACAACAACGATCTTAAGAGCAGACGACGTTTGTTGACATACCAATAATAATAGCTTCAACATTACCACGTGTTAAACAAGGAAATAAATTGTACTAGTATACACTAAATCATGAATAGTAAATGTTTTAGTTACGCAAACTTGCTAAAGCAGGATACAAATTTGTTGGAATGCTGTCATCAATCATCATTTGTAAAACTTGCAATACTTTGGCAATTCATTGCTACAGATTTAGCTCTTGCATACTATGTTTGAAAAGAAGTTATGAATTTTCAGCAAATGATGTACATGTACATTAAATAAGTTAGATTGCCACTTTTTGGATCCATCATGAACATGGACGAGGTGCGTGACTGATTCTAATACTTTTCTGTTTTTCCGAAGCATTTGACAGTGATTCACATCGGCTTATATCACTACCCTCTCTGTCAGTGTTATCATTTTAACAAATGTGTATGACAGAAATGAATCAGCTCTAGTTTCAAGCCTGGAAATAGTAAGGAAAAAGGTCAATTCCTTTTAGTGCCAGTTGTTTTGCAGGATTTCAATGAAAAGGAACAAATTTCAGCTCTAACTAAATTCACACAAATAATACTTCTAGCCTAATCAGTAATTGTGATAATACAAGTTCAAGTTGTTGTACCTAAATCTTTACATATTTGATGTCTTCAACCCAATGCACATGTTTGTGTGGGAAGTCACATCATTGAATTTGTACATGCAGGTGGAATTAAACACAAATACATGTATAGCATGGCTCGAATATGCCCATCTTTATAATACTTAATTTGCCCAATTGGTGCAGAAATGTAGGACGTTAAACCTCATTTCATTTCATTTTTGAATGGTAATTCTGACATGATATGTAATGTAATAAATTATTTTCTTTTTACAGGTGTTGTTAGAAAATAGATGTAGAAATAGTATACAGATGAAGGCAGAAAAACAAAGGAGAGCCCCATAGATTGGGTCTATATTATTATTCTTACACCAACCATATATTGAATATATAACCGGAAGCCTACCTGTATTTAAAACAAGTGAACTTCATCTGTACAGTAGAGTAGTTTTACTCTACTTCATGACAAAGTGAATGAAATTATTTCTAAACCTAATAGAAATAGCCCTGGTACGGAAATGGCTTCTTTAAGAATACCATGCTGTAACTTCCATCAAAAACTAACGTTACAGTTACTGCCAGGGTTCTGTGGAAATATTACTCAGAGGAGAGCTTTCAATATATTAAGGACGGAGATAGGTGCCAGTAACATAAAGAATGTGACTTATCTTAGTAATAATGTCTGTACCAGTATACAAGATTGTAAGGTGCTTGCATCACCAGTAAGAAGTGTTCATGATGAAAAACCAGAATCTAATAAGCAAAATTTACCTCATACACCTGTTATGTTGGATCAGGTTTTGAAGTCACTAAATCCATTACCTGGACAGGTATATAGTAACATTCTTTCTTATTTAAAGATGCATTATGTAATTTTTGGATTAGGAGCTTAGCTGGCCATTCTTGTTATAATATTAATAGTTCCAAAATAGATAATGAAAAATGAACATATTGAAAAAATTTCATTCAAATTACTTTATTCTGAGCAAAGTTATGACTGTTGGAAGATGAAGCTTAAAGCAATCTTTAACTTTAAGATCTTGCGACCATTACCATCCATTTAAATTTCTGCCTAGAGAGTAGATTATAGGCTGACTCTGTGAATAAATGTCTAAGTATAATAACATTTGACACTAAAAAGAAAGACCTGCAATAGCTCAAACACACGGTCAGGATATCATCTATGTGCTGCTGTCTATTTTAATTACCCAACCCAATGAAATTTGTGGTTCAGTCAGTCTGTCAAATTCTAAATGGAAATATGATTACATACACGATTTGAATCTGCTGATGATACTGAGAACCAGGCTATGATCATTTTGAAAAAAAGCATTCTATTCAATCAGAGCAGTTGGAGATTAGAAAAGCTGTCAAGTACAGTGTTTAAAGATCTCGACCTCTACATAAATGTAATAACTGATAACATAACCTACTTCAGTAATTGTCTTGTATTTCCAAATTTCTATTTAAATACCTGGTTTATCAAACTGTAACAAGATAATGTAAAGGTACAATAAAAAGCATGGTCTCAATTATCCACTTTTTGATTTAATTATAATGCCAATGGACGTTAAACAGCAGATAGGATTCTAATCCAGTTAGTATCGAAGGCTAGCATTGACACCGAGAGTTCATTATGATCTGGATAAGTTAATTAATGTCTAATTAATAATTTAGAAAAAAATTTCAGGCCTAAAGAAAGACCTGTAATAGGCAGATTTAGCTCTTGCATAATGCATGTTTAATTAAAGCGAGAATTTCATACTTTCTATGAAAGTGAAAACATAATTATTTCTATGTCTTTTGCTCAATATGTTATCAACACACTATTAATATTATACGATCATCAGGCATTTGAAGTTGAAAATGATATTTTTGCCAATGTCTCAACTCGAAGTTGAATTTGAAGTTGAAAATGATGTTTTTGCCAATGTTTCAACTCGAATAGTGAATTATAGGATTAATAGAATTATTCTTTAACAAGGTAGTACTATATTTAGATACCGGTACCATCTATTTTCAGGCTTTATTTTAAAAATAAAACTTAAAAATATGAAATTCTCGCTTTAATTAATTGGTGAAAGTGTTTAACTAAGAATGTCTTTTATTTCAGACTTTTCTTGATATGACATTTGGTGCTGGAGGCCATTCAAGTGAAGTTTTAGCTGTCTCCCCAAATACAAGAGTTCTTGCCCTTGATAGGGATCCAACTGCTTACCATTATGCCTTGGAACTACAAGAAAAATACAGGTACATGTACATCCAAACATGAATGAGCCTATACTGTTACTGTATATATCGCAGCCACTGCTTTGGAAGGAAGCAAGCCATCCTGTTTCAGATGGTACAAAAAGCTATGGTCCTGTGTATAGCATTGGTAATACATTAAATATGCCCGGACACTTGGAAATAGAAATAAGACAAGGCTGCAGCAGGATTGTCTGGTGTCTATGCAAAATTTCCTTCATCGTACCACACTGCCACAGTGCATGGTGTATGCCCGTCGCCATTAGCTCTGTTGCTAAACAAGTTCGATCTTAGACCCCTTATCCAGTCTTATTCAGTTACGCTCTCATGAATAATGAGGTACAGTTTTAAAGCCCCAATAACACTCTTGTTGTAACTGAATAATAAGTCCCAATCTTCATTCTGGTCAACAAATCGTATTATTTTACAATATTCCAATTAAATAATGATATAAATTTCATCTTAACACACCTATTTTAAAAAAATTGGAAAAATTCAACCAATTGATTGAAAAGTCTAACGTAACTTGGATTTTAAAATATTTTCAAACCCTCTGGACAAGTAAAATAGGTTGTAATGGATAATTTACACAAAGGTAGGACACTTAAACATCTAGCTAGTACTTAGAATAAGGGTATTATTTATTTTCTGGAGCTACCAAGCCAGCAAGAATGTTATTGTCCCTTTAAAGGAGGCAAATCTCTAATTCAATATCATCCATAGTCTTTCGACACAGAAAACACAACTTATTATGTCAATTTAAATCTACATTGATGTTGTTATCTTACTGTAAAAAGATAGGCTTCTGATATCCAATATTTAAGACAAAATAAACGTTTTAAAATTGGCACACAAAATGTATGCCAGAATGCTTCTAGACTGAAATAACCAGACACCAAAGAATTTGACCCTTTAGCGAATTTTGTCGAACATAACCGATTAGAAATTACTGTATAAATATAGAACGATTGAATGTAAATCCGTTTATATACATTCATATTACATTATCAATTGCATTACGACACATTTGTGTCAATTTCTATGTGCCAAATATTAGTGATTCAGCCCCTTTAAATTATGTTAATTTTGTATTTTAGCAGTGATCAACTGATACCATTGTTAGGACGTTTTTCTGAGCTTGACTGGCTGTTGACAAACAAGGGTATTAAAGCAGGTAGTTTAGATAGTGTTTTATTTGACGTTGGTGCCTCATCCATGCAGTTTGATAGACCTGATAGAGGATTTGCTCTCAGTAAAGATGGACCACTAGACATGAGAATGGATGGAAACAGGTTAGTTATACTGTAGGCACATCATGTGACAATCTCGAAACCAGAAAAATTTTTGAAGAAATTTCTCTGGTGAATCGGAGAAGCCATTTTCCCGAAAGGTGACATGTAATTCCTACGCGCGAAATTTGTTGTTTATTTGCGTTATACGCCCCTGATTTTAAGTGCCTGGATGACCAAATCACTTAAAAATATACCCATGCGTAGAAAAATAGATCTTTACAAAAACTTGAATTTGTTCGTTTAGGATCCAATTTTTTATGTCAGCAAGTTGACTTTGACTTAAGGATCATTTTACAACAAACGAAACGACTATCAGACCTCTAGTTTTCGATAAATCGACCCAAAAAGATTGACCAATCAGAGGTCAGAAGGGGCGGGGCTTAGGTTTGGAAAAAATTGAAAAAAATGGAGGGTCTAATAAGCCAAAGGCCTTCGGCTCCGCGGATGCCTTTGGGAACGAGATTGATCACATGAAACTGAAATTTAGGCAATGAGATTTGTCTCACGGGCATGCTTGTTGACACGGTGAGATGTATCTTCAAGATAGTATCATCAGTAACATTTGCTGTTTAAGAAAACATAAGAATCACAATACCTTTATTTGCTGTAGTTATCTGTTCGGGCAAAATTTCCCTCTTAGCACACTGTATGGGATATTCCTGTTTTGATGAGCCCAGTCAGTGCAGAAATATAGGACGTTAAACATTAAGCAAGAGGTAAATCTGAGACTGAGCTGCAAATATACCAGTGCACTAGTTACCAGTATGCACACATCTTGTCAAAACAATAAACAGTGATAATGTAAATTTGGCCCGGAACAAAGCAATCTGGCTGGAAGTTTCAATATTTTCTTCTTTTATCATCTATTTTTGAATTATTATAGCAAGAATGACCAACTCTTTATTTAACTCTTAACTAATGTATCTTTAATGTTTCCCCATATTGCAGATTACCAGAACAGCCATCAGCAGCCGATGTCATCAATATGATGAGTGAACCAGAATTATACCGTATAATAAAAAAATATGGCGAGGAACGTCTGGCCAGGAAAATAGCTAATATTGTCGTTGAGTCTCGCTATGCTTTTGGTAAAATTACAACAACCAAACAGTTAGCCAATATTATCAGCAGTGTCTTTACCGGGTGAGTTATTTCCCCTTTTCATTTACACTATACCGGGTACTTTGAAGAGATTTAATTTATTGAACCAAAAATACCAACAGCAGTGTTTTTCTTCAGTATTTGCTAGAGCAGCATCCTGTTATTCTAGTGGGAGTGTATGACAGAATGGTTAGCAGATTTGGGCTGTATCATAACGTCTGTCATTGAGTCAACTACCAAGGTTTTGATTCCCTGGTTGTACGTGACAAGAAGTAGAGTCATTTCTCCAACCTCGTGGGTTTTTCTGTGGTTTCCTCCCATTGCTGAAGAGTGAAGACCCCTATGAGACTTAAACCACATTTCTCTCTCTCTGTTATTCTAGCATGCCGCACATGAATGTAATGAAAGGCACTACCTTTCACTGTATAACTACCATTAGTTCTGAGGTTTGGGAGGTTTTAGTTGGTTTCGAAAAATGGTAAACTCGATGTATATAAAACTTCACTTTTCTCTCATTTTTGAGGTAGCCAGTATACTATGGGGGAACCAGTAGCAAGTTTTTCTTACCCACCTTCCTTATGTGATATCATTTACTAAATGTATCTGTGGTACGAAAACTGTTAAGATTGCTAAGTAAAACTAATTCTTATGAAATAAATATTTTTTCAGAGATCACAGAAAAGATAAACTGATGCGCCATTCCCACGTTGCCACAAAAACATTTCAAGCTCTACGAATCTTTGTTAACAACGAATTAAATGAATTAAACAACGGGATAGAAATAGTTCACAAATATCTCAAACCAGGTGGCGTGTGTGTTGTTTTAACTTTCCATTCATTGGAGGATCGAATAGTCAAAAGACATTTTCATGGTATTTCATTGGACGACAAACCAAATATGTCCATAAAAGACCATTTCCGTAACTCTCATTACATTCATTCAAAAGAGGAAGTGGAAAAAGTAATGCAGAAACGTTGGCAGCCATTATCAAAGAAATTGATGGCACCAAGGTATATTGATTGTCTAGAGAATCCAAGGGCAAGGTCAGCCAAATTACGTGCAGCATTCAAATTAGATGTGAAGAAAGAGACTTAATGTGTTTTCTCTCATAGACTTGATTAGCACGGGTGTTGTTATCAGAATGTGCTTAATTATATTGGTTAGGATGTTTTCAGAAAGAGACTTGATGTTTTTTCTTTCATAGACTTGAATAACAGACATGTTTTGATCAGAATATTTGTGAAATATTCGTGTGGTTGAGATGTTTTCAGTATTAAAAGAGTATAGTTTCTGGTTTTAAACATGTAGTCATTTATTGAAGACATAAATGTAAATCAAGTCACTGGTGTTATGACAAATCTAAATGTTTCTGAATCTTTTTTTTATACCCCCACACTACCAGGTATAAATGTGTGTAAAACGACTGTTTTTGACTACATGATGATCATGGCTGAGAATACATGTATAACAACACAAATAACAAAACCAATCAATTTTTATTTACCCCTAATTTAAAACAATTCATTGCCATTTTTTACAGTAATTATAACAGAAATAATAATATAGTAAAAAATCGTAGAAAATCTTAATTGATTTACATCATAATAATTATGTTAACATCTGTAAACAAAATACTGAAACCGAAAAATCAGCAGTTTAACCTATATCAAAGCATGCCTGGATATAACTCATCTGTCACAGACATTGTCATGCCCTCGGCGTCTGTCGTTTTTCTGTGTTTTTATCGATATTATTAATACATGTCAGACAGAATGGCACCAAGTTGAAAATATCATGAACTAGTTATATTAATATTATACAGGCTTGCACAGAAGTCAATTTTAATCAATGGTTTTGTATCAGACATATCAGACATATTTGAACATAAAACAACAATGAGAACACAATAGAAATTTATGTCTAAAACGTGTGAATTTGATGAAAGTCTTGCAGAAGCTTCATTGTAAAAATCAGTATAGAAATCACAGAAAGTTGCTCAGTGAAAGAAGCAATAAATGGGTTTTAAAAACTGAGATTTTGAACGTGCACAAGATGAGAGCCCAAAAAACTAACACCTGCTTAAAACTCTGACTAGTAAGAGTGATTACAAGATTTCAATGAGATGGACAATGACTTTATTGATGTGGAGTATCACCAGATTGTATCAAACTGACTTGTTCAGAATTGACATTTAATGTGAACAGTTTGATAAATCATGGCAATTCCAATATACTCCACATAAAATGTGGGCAATTAAAAACAAGTGAATAAACAATCTATTCATCAGGTTAAAAAATAAAAACAAGCATGGATATATCAAGTAGCTCTGGCAATGTCAATCTATAAATTTCATGACTAATTGTTTTTGCTATAGCTCTACATTGTCAATGACAATATGTAGGAATGATAGTCAGCAACAGTAATTTTTCCATTTAACAAAAAAAAGTTTACACATAGTATGTCAGTATTTCAAAACAATAACTTAAATAAGTTATAGAATTATTATTTGTTTTATTAGTTTATTGTATCTAAATATAGAGCTCTTTATAACAAAATGATTTTTTCAAAAAAAAAAAAATTAAGGTTTTCCATGAAAACACCAAATGCAAAATAAATAAATTTATTCACAACTTGACCAGCTACTGCTTTGCACCCCACGACCCGAAGGGACCTGGTTTATTATTGCTTCTTTTTCGCTTTCAATACTATTAACAATAGGTCTTTTTTGGGGTAAGAACCATTGTAAGTCATTTTGGTGTACATGTACTTTAAAACAAGTTCCTTTAGTAGTTTATGTAGCATAGATGCTCAGCAAGTTTTTTTTAGTTTTTGCACATAATCAGCACCAGTATTTAACTTACCTAAGATAAGTGAAAGGAATAATAAAATCGTGTTGGAAAGGGCAACATTCAAATAGCACATACAATATTATAGATGGATTTCTTCAAGTAAAATTTACCCCATATCAATGCAAAAAATTGACAATATTGACAATGGTCCCAGACTCTCTGTACATTGAAGACTAGAAGGGTCTGAGCGACTGAGGCTATAAAAATAACAGAATGTTATATCTAATAAACTTTACAGTAATACTGCATTCTTTAGGACTGTAGACAAGTTCATCATTGAGGCCGGACATGTTACAACTAATTATAGGGTGCCCCACAAGAATGCCTCTATATTCATATAAATAACAAGCCTTACCTATGTTTCTTCCATTTATTATCACAAAACACACGGTCATGTTGTATTTAATAAATTATATAAATAACACTAAACTAGTCTATTAGCCATTACCTGGCACCTTGACAGGCCTGGATATTATACAAGACATAAACAGGTAGGAAAAGAATCTGAATTCAGAAAGTATGTGAAGGTTTTAAGAATATGACTAATATTCTACTGAACCAAAAGATGAGCTCTAAATGGCATAGTTAATAAAATAACAAATTAATAAATAAACCTAAATGACAATTTGAATATTACCGTAATTCAGACTCATTAACTTTGAATTTTTTAGTTTTATTATTACTTGATAGGCATATAAAGAATATGATTTGGTGGCTAATAAAAGGTGAATACAACATATGCTGACAATGTATGTATGCATTGAAGTTATCACTATAGGAATTTGTAAATAGTGGCTTAACATTCACTGATTAGACCCCATTTCAGTGTGGGGCACCCTGGACATTAATAAATAACCTAAGATCTATTTTCTACTATGTTTGAACCTGTGTAGAAAGTAATGGATTATTTTCTATATTATGAGATGGAAACTGATTAACTAAAGAATTGAGAGGTTGTGAAACAGAATTAACTAAATCTGTATTTTTCCTATTTTTTTCTTCAGCGATTTTAAATCGACAACATATAATATCGACTATAAATCCACAGATGTCATGTAGCATACCTGAAAAATATACATGACAATTTGGGTAAGAATACATTATCTATTTATAATTCAAAAGTACACAGAACCAATTCTATGGAATACAATTACTGTCTATTACTAAGCAATGTTTCGAATAAGATACTCTATTCATAATAAAACATGACAGAAGGTATATAGTGATATAACCAAACGAAATGAAATGGGGTTTGACATCCAACCGTTGTGCTCTGACTGACCTAATGGAGAGAGGCCTAAGCCATACAATGTGGTATGAGGGAAATTTTACCAGGGCAGCAGTGCTATGGCACTGCCAAGGGATCTTTTACGTGCACACCAATGTGTACACAGGACATCCATTTTTCATCCCATCCAAACAACTAGACAGTTGTCCTTATCAGACCCTCCATGTCAGAAAATCCCGATGAACTCTAGTCTAGCGAGCCAGCTTCATACCCACTAAGTCACAGTGGGTCCCCCTCTGTATACAAACATTCAAGTTCATTCATTTATTAGTTGAATGTGAGTACTCACCTGAAACTGCAAATATACCTCCTACGATACCACACATCCTGACAATAAACTGCCAAAATGGCTGATGTTCTTCACGTACTTGGATTTTTAAAGAATTCAGATCATATTTAACAAATATACCAGGTACTCCATGGCTACCTTCATGGTGATTAATACTACGATTCTGTAAATACATAACATATATTTTGAATGAAATGGGTTTAATTTAATGGCCTACTGTTCTGTTCCCACTGGGCAAATAAACAAGGGCATAAGTCATACAGAGGCTGGGACTCAAGTCCGACTAACGTCACATCAACAACTCGACTTGCAACTCGATTCTAAATATTTATCATGTCTCAAGACTTTACTCACCAGTCGTGTCGTCTCACGACTGGAAAGAGTTCAAGAATCGAGTCATGACAGGTGGGCATAACTCAAACTTGCCTTAATTCCCATGAAATGCTGACTCACTTGATGAACGTCTGACTATGGGAATACTCAACTTGACTCAGTACCAATGTCAGCAACTTGAGACTTGACTCAGACTAACATGGTTAAGTTCTATTTCAATAATTTGCTTTAGCTATGGGAGGGCCTGGAGGAAACCCACAAAGTTTGACAGGTGACACGACCCCACTCCTTGTTGCAAACAAATGGGGCATCACAACCATGCCACTTACAGACCTAATCTAGGGGTTATATAAAACAATTCAACCTCAGTACCTCCTACTGTATGATAAACATTAAAATAATCTATACATGTAATTACCCTTTCTGTGACAGCGAACTGATACGTGTCAACGTTGGCAGTATATGTTCTCACAGATGTAGGAACTACTTTCATAAAATATTGAAACATATGATAATCTGAAAATACAAAAATAAATAGGAGAACTTTAAAAGTTACGTAAACCTGAAAATATATCTGAATTTAGGAATACAAAAGGAAGTGTCTATATCCCTGTTACCTATTATCTTTACAAGTAAAATCGAAGATGTCTGTGTGTATGGGTGTGTGTTTGCCTGTCCCTACATACGTGGAATCAAATTAACCAGCATCAGTCTGAAGCCTATGAATGTTTTAAGCACTGGAATTTGGGCCCCAGATTTTCTCAGTCAACACAGGGGTTGAACACAGGAACTCCAGGTTAGCGTACTAATGTCTTACACACTGAGTCACAGTGGCTCCAATAACTTACTATTAATAGTAACAAGCTCCTCTCCATCTAAAGGATAAACAACACCAGCTATCGGCTCACCAAATGAAAGATGATCAATTCTATGACTAAAATTATAATCTGCAAAAGGAAGAGAAACTGATTTGCAAAAAATGAAAAAATGTAAAGAAAACATAAGATAATGAAACAGCTATCTATCAATCACTAAATAAAAGAGGTCAACTAAATATCTCACAAATACACATATTCATGTAGATTCGGATACTTTTCAATAAACAATGGGTGAAAAAAATAAATGGGGTTTAACTTTGACTCAGGACTTTGATTCTGTATGAATTGGCATATCACATGAAGTCTTTATCTCTTATCTTACTGTATATAAAATGATATGGAAATAGAGTTGAATTTCAACTTCTGCCTAGCATCACTGACCTACACCCACCCCACTCACAGCTCATTCATACGTATAATGAATGAAGAATAGCCTCAACATTTGGTCATAATTTTGTGGCTTAGAAAAATGAATTAAAAACAAACCAACAGTGAGGCTGATGTCCCCCGCCGAAATCCCAAAATAAATAGAAGACACATATTAATTAATCGCACATTTATTTTTTTCAAATGTATCGAGCAATCAAACTGTACACAAAGTGTCATCCAAAAGTGTTTTATAAAGAAAAATGCTAAAACTGACGAGAAAAATGAAAATGTACCCTAGTTAGGGGGACCCTAAAGGCGGACAAAAGGGCCCCTCTGGCCAAGGGAAAGGGTCCTCGTGTCCAAGTCAATCGTTTCTATACACTGTTACTGTCGAATCCATTACTAAATGAGAATGCAGTCATTGTATTGGCATAAAAATAATTAATCAAGATGAACCAAAGTTATCTTGTCCCAAAGTATCAACCAATCAAATTGCTTATCTCTGCTTACCCGAAGCGGAAAATGCTCATCTTCGAACTCCATCAAGGCATTGACCTTATAAGCATATACACCAAGTTTGAACATTTTAACTCAATTGGAAATTGGAAGGAGAGTTATTGTGTTCCAAAGTCTCGACTACTCTCGACCAATCAAATTGCGTATCGCTCTCTGCTTACCTTGAGCAGAAAATGCTCATTATCGAACTTAGTCAAGGTATTACTGTAATGCAACTATACCCCAAGTTTCATCACTCTCACTTAATTAGAACTAAAGTTATCGTGTCCCAAAGCATCAACCAATCAAATTGCTTATCTCTGCTTACCCTAAGTGGAAAATGCTCATATTCGAACTCCATCAAGGTATTGACCTTATAAGCATATACACCAAGTTTGAACATTTTAACTGAATTAGAAGAAGAGTTATTGTGTTCCAAAGTCTCGACCAATCAAATTGCGTATCGCTCTGCTTACCCTGAGCAGAAAATGCTCATTATCAAACTTAGTCAAGGTATTACTGTAATGAAACTATACACCAAGTTTCATCACTCTCACTTAATTAGAATTAAAGTTATCAAGTCCCAAAGCATAAACCAATCAAATTGCTTATCTCTGCTTACCCTAAGCCGAAAATGCTCATCTTCGAACTCCATCAAGGCATTGACCTAATAAGCATATACACCAAGTTTGAACATTTTAGCTCAATTAGAAGGAGAGTTATTGTGTTCCAAAGTCTCGACCAATCAAATTGTGTATCGCTCTGCTTACCCTGAGCAGAAAATGCTCATTATCGAACTTAGTCAAGGTATTACTGTAATGAAACTATACACTAAGTGTCATCACTCTCACTTAATTAGAACTAAAGCTATCGTGTCCCAAAGCATCAACCAATCAAATTGCTTATCTCTGCTTACCCTAAGCGGAAAATGCTCATCTTTGAACTCCATCAAGGCATTGACCTTATAAGCATATACACCAAGTTTGAACATTTTAACTCAATTTAAAGGAGAGTTATTGTGTTCCAGAGTCTCGACCAATCAAATTGCTCTGCTTACCCTGAGCAGAAAATGCTCATTATCGAACTTAGTCAAGGTATTACTGTAATGAAACTATACACCAAGTTTCATCACTCTCACTTAATTAGAACTAAAGTTATCGTGTCCCAAAGCATCAACCAATCAAATTGCTTATCTCTGCTTACCCTAAGCGGAAAATGCTCATCTTCGAACTCCATCAAGGCATTGACCTAATAAACACATACACCAAGTTTGAACATTCTAGCTCAATTAGGAAGAGAGTTATTGTGTCCCAAAAAGTGTGACGGACAGACAGACGGACAGACAGACAGACAGACAGACGGACGAACCCATTTTAATAGTCCCCCAACTTTCTCCGAAAGGCGGGGGACAATAAAATATATTTCACTAACTACATTTCATAGCATGTAATTTAATATCTTAATCAAGCCATGTCAAATGTATAGCTATAAAGCGAAATGTAATTTTAGTAGGCCTGTATATAAGTAGGCCTATCTTTAGTTCATGATTTTAATGACTTTTTTTTTTCCAACATCATGCAAACTGTCAAAATAGTAAAGTGGCAACTTATTAACAACAATTAACTGGTAGAGGCATGAGAGGCAGATAATATTGTTTGAATTATCATAAATCGTTGAAGATTCATAAACTATTTCGTAATCTTCACATGAATATTATATATAATGAGGATTAATATCAATCAGATCATAACTTTAACATCTAGAGTGACTATGTCGAACAGAAAGACTGCGGTGAAAACATCATACAATCACCTTTCAATATGGGTATAAAAAATTAGAATTAAACATGACTTTATTTCCAAATGCTTTAATCTAAATTTTATATTTATTGCAGTTTGGAAATAAAATCATTTTTGTGATGTGCCGGAAAGAGACTAATCTAATAAGAACAAAGCAAAAATCCTAAATATACATAAATAGTGATGTTGATGGGTATTGGGTTAAACAGTAGTATGACTGGTTGATATACAAAACGAACGTTAGAATAATGATGTGTAAAAATTTAAAGTAGTAAACAAAATGAATTTAAAACTTTCAACATTCTACAAATTAAGGGTTGCTTTAGCTGGATATCAGGTGACAGTAAGAGGGATTTGAAAATTTTGCTTTAGCTGACTACAAAGTGGCAGTAAGAAGTAGGTAAATTGTTTAACAGTTGAAGGTATTGCTTCATCTGGGTATAGACTACAGATTGGCAATAAGAAAGAGGTAAATTATTTAGGGTTTGAAGGAGTAACTCACCAGAGGGCGGCAACATAGGTGTCATATGTTTGTGCCCTCGCATTCCAGCATGACGGAAAACTCTGACAAGGAAACAAAACTACACATAAATATTTGGATTACGACAGTAAATGACGTGAATTGAAACTGGTAATCTAGGTTGAACTAGGTTTTATTTAGGGATTGCAAACTGAACAGTTTGATATTCAAATTTTCCAATGCGTGACTGGCTTCACTTCTTGGTATGAAAATCTGTTAAAGTGAATAACTGTGAATAAATCTAATAATGGGAATGGTTATTAGTCAATAAAAATTAGTAAATAAATACACACAATCAGTAGTAGCACCAGGAATTTCCAGTGGGGGTTGGGGGCGAGAGAGGCAGGCTTCGGTCTGAAACTCCCAATGAATTAGGGTATGAATAACAGAATAGCCTGCCTCTTAGACTCAATCAGAAAGGAGAAAATGGCCTATGGAGAGAGAGAGAAATGGGGTTTTATGTCCACATGACACAAACTAGGTCATTTTGGGACAAACACATGGTTGAATTCTATTTCAATAATTTGCTTGCATGTAGGGGTCTTTAGCAGTGGGATGAAACCGGAGGACAGACAACCGGGGATTCAAAACCAGAGAGAGAAATGGGGTTTAAAGTCCACTCGACACAACCAGGTCATTTTGGGACTAACATATGGTTCATTTTATTTCAATAATTCGCTTGCGCGTAGGGGTCTTTAGCAGTGGGAGGAAACTGGAGTGCCCGGAGGAAACCCACGAGGTTGAGAAGGCGCCCCTATCTCCATGCCACATACGCTCACACCGGGGCTCGAAACCACAGCCGCAAGCCAGAGGTGACCGGCCAGCTAGAGGTCGAAGCGCGGCACTCTAGACCACTAGGCCATCCCAACCCCCCGATTCAAAACCACGCCAGCTAACTAAATAACAGACCGTATGATACAGCATGCTCACAACCTAACCTGTCGGCCATTCAATCCCCCATGGCCTATGGAGCTTGAATACGGAATGGCTTCGAAGTAAAGGTACACATCGGCACATTAATTTCTGAACAATTTAAGTCCATTGGATAAATTCTCTGGTGTCGCCACTGACAATATAAAACAAGCCAGCGTACATATATTAGTATTGTACATAGTAGTAGCTACATGCATGGTAATAATCATGTTAAACAGTTATACAAGCTAACATGCTAATATTACTATATCTCACCACTATCACTTAACATCATTGATAAATGGGCGTGACCACGAGGTATTACTGGTATAGATCTAAATAAAAATCATTTTATATTAAAGCTGCAACATACCAGAATATATAATTGATATATTTCATCGCTATAATAGTTAAAAAATAGATAATGAAATGAGAATATGCTGAAAATTTCAGTCAAATTACTTCACTCTAAGCATATATGTAGATGAAAGTGATACAATTATTGGCTAGTCTCAATTGTCATTACTACAAAGTCTCGATTATTTATTTTTAGAGTAACCGCATCGGCCACAAAATGTATTTAAATCTACTAAATGCAAGCATCGGATAGCTTTGAGAGTTGATTATGGTCTTAGTAAGTTAATGATACATAAACTATATTACTTAGATATTTATTAACATGACCAGACCATAATCAAACCTTGATGCCATTGGATAGATCTGATTTTCAGTAGATTAGAATGGTTCAGCCATCATATGATTGAAGCTAGGTTTAGATTTGAATAACCGGTACGAAGGTTACAATGAGTGAACAAATCTTTTGTCAAACCTTCAATATCTTCGCTCTGAATAAATTAATTTGAATTAAATTTTCAAAATATTCATTTTGCATTAACTATTTTTGAACTACTATAGCAAGAACAACCAGCACTTTATCTCAATCTTACATTATGTATCTTTAAATATAGATTTTTTAAAAATACACAATCAAAAGTAGTTATATATTGTAAAAATTTTGTCCAAAAATCATTTAAATTACTAAATTCTAACTCCAGTTACAGACATTTAAAGATTACATTGGTGTCTACTGATTTAACTGCCATCTTTAGACAAATAAGTAATAAAAGTTCTTCTGTCTATTTTTTGCAAGCCAACTCATTCTTTTATAAATGGATGATTTAATGTGTTTCCTTCAAAATAGGCCGTATTTACATTAAAATATGACCTGTGACAGCAAAATGAGTCAGAAAACGCAGGTCATTATTTTTGATAATAATATATGAACAAAAATGTTGAAATAGTCTAAATATATAAAGCAAATTCAGCTTGCTTTGTTTGTCAAATCTCCATTTTTACCCTTTGTGTTAGATCATTAAATAATAAAAAGATATTTAAGCCTATTCAACATTTTTTCTCCTTCAGTAAAAGACTTGCGACCTCGCAGTCTTTTTGACATCAGAGAAATGGGGTTTAACGTCCATTCAACACAAACTAGGTCATTTTGGGACAAATATATGGTTCAATTTTATTTCAAAAATCCGCTAATGATACAACGCACACGTGCTAACCATATGGCTAGCCAAACACCCCATTTTGCTATCACAAGTCATCACATATATCATATACATGGATTGTTGTATGTATATGAAAATCTATCTATCTCTACTTACTTCCCGGCTGTTATATGAAAATTACCAGCGACCTTGTTGACCTCTAATGAACCATGAACTCGACAAGAATCAGGTTCACGATCTGGTTTATCTTCTCTATAGAAAAAAAATATTTGGTTCAATTTTATTTCAATACTACGCTTGCATATAGGGGTTTTTAGCAGTGGAAGGAAACTGAAGCACCTGGAGAAATGCAATGAGGTTAAACAAAAGACACCACTCCTTATCATGTACAAGCAGTAAATAGAAACAATGCCACTTTACTCAAAGACAGACCTTAAGATCTAACGCATTCACCCACACAATCTCACACCCACGCCGACTCAAAATGAGAATCTAGCAGCATGCCATTATTCTGACACACTGTCATTCACAATCATGTACTTATGATGCACAGATTATTAAAATCCTACCTCGGAGGCATGCCACCACGAAAGTTAGGTCCACCAGTTTTCCACAGTAATTCCTGTACAGCATGGTATTCTGTTTGTAAATATCTATTCACTTCCTGAATAAAGCTTTGATATTTTTTCTGTTTAGGTGAAAGGTCAAAATAAGCTGGATCAAGTGTTAATCGACCAAAACTGTGTGTATCTTGACCTGTTACATCCAGTATGTCTGCTCCTATAACTAAAATAATGTTAAAACACAAAATAATAACAGGCCATAGATCTGCATGACATATTCACATTTTACCATTGGTAGATGAATCATGTACCATAATGCCATTCAGTGCCAATTGTAACAAGGGACTCAGAGAACAAGGCTAGACATACTCCACAAGACATGTCAAATGTTCATGTCACATTATTATCTGGAGAGCATGCACAATAAATACAATCGGTGTAGACTGGAATAAACAGATGCTAGAGATTGCCATTCGATTGAGACCTCTGGTGTTTTCCGACGAACATAGCGGATTTGAAATTAGAGTAAAAAAGGAAACGATTAAATGTAAATCAATTTATATACATTCATATTACATTATCATGTGCGTTTCAACCCATTTGTGTCAATTTCTAGGTAGAATTATTATCGCTTTAGTTTCTTTCAATGTCACTCTGGGTTAGCCTAACATATTTATATTATTATAATAACCACAAACCTTACACCAAATAGACTTATTGTCTTAAAACAACTGTAAAGTAATCTCTGTCACCTGTCTATACATCTCATTAATTAACGACATTGATATTTTACCCATGTCTCATTTGTATATTAGGTATCTTCTTGAAGACAACTTGTGAAATCTTGTCGAAACTTTGCAATATAATAATCCAAGTGATTTTATCAATACTAAGTGTTCTAGTACGATATATAATTTTTTTATGTGTACACGATGCGGAGAAAGTGGTCTAGACTTAAACCATAAACAAGACATGAAATCTGAATTTAATTTGCAAAGAGTTTGTGTGTTATCAAAAATGACCGACAGTGTGAGTTTGAGTGGAAGCCCTGGCCCCTACCCACAATCACCATTATTTGAAAACAATCTACTTACAATCACATTTCATGGCTACCGTCATGTCTACATTAACTTGTAATTTCCTGTAATTTAAAAAAAAACACAAGACATGTGTTTCATTATGTATGTAATGAAATCAGGTGATAAACAGTATAAATGATATGATTGGAAATTATGTTTAATTATGCAAAACACAAATTCTAACTGAACAATACACACGTTTCACAACTTGATGAAGTAGCGATATTGTTATTAATAACAAGAACATTATTCAAAAATAATTTTACTCTAACATTTTGATCTATATAATAATATATTTATTTGTGTCTGTCTGTTCAGGGTTGACCAGCTGCATTAGGGATGCTCCCAGGCTGAAATTTGGAGTATTGGGGTCGCCCAGACCAGGGAGTAATGTTGGACTACTATATAATAAGCAAAAAACCCATTTATTTCCACTGCAGAAAAGTTGTAACATACCCTGAATACTGTGTATCAACTTGATAATCAAATTTGAGCTCTGTAGAACTGTAATACTGATACTCTGATATCACCAATAACCCAATTATAACAAATGTTAAAATAGATACTGGAAAACAAAAACAGTACATAGACACGGTTGTCACATATAATATAATAACAACAACTTTCTAAATACTGGTACACGTACCTCAACTGTTGTTTACAGATTAAAATTTGAAAGAGAGGACTGGTATCTTGAATGATATGATATGTTGGATGGCCAAATGGTTGGCATGCATGTGTATTCTATCAGGTCTGTCACAGGGCTGGGGTAATGGTAATGGGTAATGGTAATGGAATGTAATCATTACATTTTTTAAGTAATGGCCATGTAATGAGTAATGGAAGATTTCAAAAGTAATGAGTAATGGAAATGTAATTAATTACATTCCAAAAATCATGTAATGGTCAATTACATTTCAATTACTTTTCAATTACATTTTATGGCACATATAAATATTTCCATATGATAAACATCAAATTTTATAACCCCAAAGAAGAAAATTAAGTGTATCTGACACAAAATCCAATTTGTTATAATTCTTTTTTAAAAAAAAAAGATTTAAATCAGATTTAATAAATTTTAATAAGAAGGCATTCAACATTTTCTTTTATTACTTTTTATGCAGGACACTTCTTTAGACATGTAACCTAAAAAGTGAATCTTTGAAAAGAAGTACACGTATATTTTAATCAAAGATTAGTGTTAATTTACAGTCAATCACTCAGTCAATCAATCAATCAGTTAGATTAAAAGACAATAGTCTTACTACCCTTTAATCTTAATCTCAAGGTAACAAGTGACAAACCAAACAATGGCTTTCAAGCATCTAATTATTTTATGGTTATCAGTTATAGGCAGACTATTTGGATTGATTATGAATCTCATAAAATTACGTATTAAAGGAGCTAAATTGATATTTTCTGGACCCAGAAATTGACCCAAATGGGTCGCAATACATATTGTAATGTAATATGAATACATATAAACTGGTTTACATTCAATCCTTTCTGTTTTAATTGTAATTTCTAATCAGTTATGTTCGACGAAGTTCGTCAGTTTTTGTCACCACTGTCCGTCATATGAAAATTTGCCTTGATGTTATAATTTATAGAAATAACAATTCATAAACAAATATCTATTAAAGTGATGCAAGGATTATTTTGAGTTTGGTTTTGTAGGCTGTTCATGGCAGAAAATTGTGTTCTTTTTTTAATTTCTATGTGAAAAATGATTTTTATTTATATTGTCATAAAGTAATGGGTAATGGTAATTAATTACTTTCAATGTAATGGGTAATGGTAATTAATTACTTTGCTAAAAATGAGAAAGTAATTGTAATGATTACATTTAAAAAGTAATGGTAATGGTAATGTAATTAATTACATTGGCAATGTAATGGCCCCAGCCCTGGTCTGTCATTGAGTCAACTGGCATAGTTTGATTTCCCGGTTGTATGTGGCAAGAAGTAGGGTCGCCTGTCCAACCTTGTTGGTTTTCTCTAGGTCCTCCGTTTTTCCTCCCACTGCTAAAAACTCCTATGCACAAACATATTATTGAAATAAAATTGAACCATATATTGGTCCTGAAATGACCTAGTTTGTGTCGAGTGGATGTTAAAAACCATTTTTCTCTCTCTTGAACGAAAAAAAAATGCAGAAAAGGCTAAATTTGAAGCTCAATGACAATTACATGTATCACATAACATTTCCATAAATGATGTCTCTAGTTGAGACTCTCAATGTTGGCATTTTCAGTACAGTTTATTAACAAAATATAAAATCAATTAATATTATTAATATATAGATAGAACTCAATGACCATCGAATAGCGCTCGGGTGATTCAATGGTTTACTCGAGTGTATCCCTGCGCAAGTATTCCACGAGCGACATTAACTACATGCAAATCTCAAAATACACTGTACTATTCAGATTATCTATCAAAAAAATCATCACCAATAACGTTACAATACATGACAGGTTCCGCCCTATTTTCTTTCCTTTTTACAAAAATTGTTGTTGCTAGGTCATTACGGTTTGACGTAATTATGAAAATGTTGTCATTCTGGGCAAAAGTAGTACGTTTTCAAGCCATTGAATACAACCATAGGTTATTCAATAGCTGTATTCAATGGCTGTATTCAATGATATTTGCTTGTACATGTATTTGCATGTAGTCATAGAATAAAAACAAATAATTCTTAAAGATAAATGACAAATACAAATTATACAAAATACATATAATATTTATAATATGTACATTATACACCATACAAAGGGGTTAATGAATATCAATAGAAATTTAGAAAGCTTTAATAAATGGGCTTTAATTCTTTTCTATAAAAAGGCTATAGACTGGTTATTGTGCAAACTAAAAGAAAGATTAATCCATGGTTTTGGGAGGGAGAGAGAGAGAGAGAGAGAGAGAGAGAGAGAGAGAGAGAGAGAGAGAGAGAGAGAGAAGAGAGAGAGAGAGAGAGAGATGGGTTTAACATCCACTTGACACAAACTCATATGGTTTAATTTTATTTCAATAATTTGCTTGTGTGCAGGGGTCTTTAGCAGTAGGAGGAAACCGGAGGACAGGCAACCCTTCTACTTGTTTTGTACAACCAGGGATTTCCATGGTTTTAGAGCTTGTGCACTAAGCATTTTAATTTAACTTACATCCTCCACCCGAGACTGTTGTTTTCTTATAATCGTCTGGTACTTTAGGAAAGGCATCAAACTCTTTCACCACCTTTAAGGCCTTGTTATTATTTGCTACATTTAATCGTCTCATTTTGCTAAAAAATATTATAAATGGAATATCATTAATATATAATATTATAATAGAGCTAGATTAAAAATCACCTGTTTATTCTCACAGATTAGATTAATGGACAATATTGGTGTCAGTCACTATTACATATGTGATAGAACTGGTAAAATACATTCCAAATATAATTTTAACACAGGGATCATTGCTACGCGAGATGTGTAACAAACACTTGAATAAACAGGAAGAGTGATGACAACCATGACAAACATGAGTTATCCTTCTATATAGCTGACTGAAGTAACTAGCAATGACAGACAGACGATCAAATTTCATTTCACTGGTACTTCAGTTGATGATGAAAAGTTATTATATGAGACAGTTAGATAAAAAAAAAAATCATCTGTCAACCCTCCGTGTGTGACAGATGAAATTTCTTTGCATTTCGATAGCGTTGCAAGTGCGATTCTGATTCACAACCGCTAATATTATGCAAAATTGACAATATTTTTCATCAAAACAACGATTGATTATTGTTGTTTATAATATTTCTGCCACACTCAATTACAATTAAGCATATAATCCTACCTGGAACGGGGTATAAATCATTGCATTTAAAATCGAGGCGTTATGCCGTTACTAAGACCGCCATCTTTTTTAGAGCAGTGAAGTCTAACAGCTGTCATAATGTGGGCGGGCGCTCAATCTTAGATTTTATAAAAGCCAATCAAAAACGCAATTACATGTGGAAATACTAAATGACATGCACGTGGATATCAATGGAGGTGGATGTCTAACGAAATATGGCTTCAGTAATTTAAATGCAAATATTTGGAGTTAGGCGATAGTTGTGCCACCGCATTGGTTTCTGTAAGTTTAATTAGTGATAAGAGTATTAACTTATCTTATTTTAAAGATGTTACATGCATTAATAAAGAAATTGAGTTTGCCACGTCAAACTGAAGGCTCCCAATCGTAGCTAAAAACAAGAACATCAGTAAATCTCAACATTTTTAGCTACGTTCTCGTAGCTAGAGACGGTGAGAGGATATCTGACAATTCAAATAAAAATTGGCTGTCAGTAGATAAAAGATAACATGACGCACAAATTAGAAAAAGTCTGTGCATTACCATGTTTTATGAATAAAAACTGGGGAATGGACAGGATTTTTCTTGTACCCCCAAATGGCATCCTTTCATTGCCAGTCTCCAGGAGTGAAGTCAGTGATTATCGGTAAATGTTAGCTTGGTCAGTCATTTAATGATTAAATTATTAATTAGATGACTGATTTAATCCAAGCTGTATCCAAGCCATCCGAAAGTCTATCGAGTTGATATTGTCTTTTAAATAAAGGTCTAATTAATAATTTCTATACCATTTCTGAAGCCTAAAGAAAGACTTGTGACAGGCACATTGAGCTCTTAACTAAAATAAATAGTAATTTTATCAAAACAACACTTTTTTATTTGAAATCAGACTGGTGTGAGTGGTCTTCTAAGTAAACAATTTAATTGAAACAAATACAACTATCACTTTATTTGTTGACATGCGTGGTCGTCTAAACTTTGGATGAGTGATCTTTTATCTTGGGGTGAGTGGTCTTCTATTGGGTCGAGTAGTCTTGGGAGGAGTTGTCTTTGGGGGAGGAGTTGTCTTTGGGAATGAGTTGTCTGGATACCCCAAAAATACATATGATGTAGGTTACACAGAACAGGACAGACCAAGTTTTGCAAAATGTCATCAAGAACTTTGCCCTGGACAGTATTTTGGTTGCCAGTTTCAAATATCAAAATACGGTTACGTCAGCAGCCAGGATAAAATAACTACTGTTAGATGGGTGAATTGTGAATCGTTGAATGAGTAACAACTGATGTACAGTAATGCTAACTTTCGCCTGGCTGGGGTGTGGGGGGATGACAATAGAAAAAAAAACATCAATCATATTCATAGTAATAATAAGGCAGTGGATATTTAACCAAATTCGGCACTTTACTCTATTTACTATTTTGCCGTACCTTCCGTTTGACATGTGCAGTTCTCTGATTCCTGGACTTGGCCGTTTTCACGAAGGCAATTTTGTCGTCTGACATTTACCCATAACACAAACCCTAACCCTAACCCAAAATCTAAACCTAATCCAAACCCTAACCCAACAGTTCTATCCATCCTGTGTCTAACATAGCATCCCTCTCCGTTTCTTATAAAATGACGAAATTGCCTACTTGAATTTCTATGGTAATAAATGTAAATTGTAGAAAAACATTTAGAATATTACATCTATTTTGGTCGAGGGCGCATTTCTGCGGATTTTGGTTTTTAATTAAAGTACTAAGACTGTCAGTGGTGTTTATGTTTTTCCAGTAAAATCGTGCTTTGCGCCAAACTTGAAAGACAGAGTGATCAAAATGGTGGAATATTAGAATATATCAAGAATCACACAACTGTGCATGTCGAACGGAAGTGGATATTAACCCAATCAGAAACGATGTACGGTAAAACAGCGAAAGTAGATACTTTGCCGAATTCGGTAAAATATCTGGAGAACGCTAGATCGGAGACGGTCCTACGCATTTTAGCACATATGACGTCATATATAGATTGTGGGTTAGGGTAAGGGTAAGGGCTAGGACCTGTAGATTTGGTCAAAGTCCCGAGATGTAAACAGGGCTAGCCCTAACCCCAACCCATAATCAAGCCTAACCCTTACCCTAACCCACAATTCACATATGACGTCATAATTTGCGTAGGACCGTCTCCGATCTAGCGTTCTCTAAAGTATCCACTACGTATTAATATAGAGCGGTGCTTGAGCAAAGCTCTTTTCCGGTAACACAGGAGCGTAAGCAAAATGTCACCCACAGACTGTTGATTAAAAAAAATTTCAGACCGGAACCGGATACACTGGGCAAAATTGGCAATGCGCATGTCTGACAATGCGCATGTCAGCGCATGTCAACTTACCAAATCTCGCCCAAACGAGATTTCGCGTCTCGAAGAAATATTTCTATGACGCGTCGAATGAATGACGTCACATATTTTTGACGTCAATGAAAATTCTCACACTTTTTTGTTCTTTTTTCAACTGAGGAAACTTTATTATGAAGGTTTTATATTTGACAACAATCACACCAGCTTCGCTCTACTCAGGCAAGGCCTGTTACATATTAAAAATAGTATTCATCATACTCATAGTCATAGATGGCATTATTTCATTTTGACCCCTACATGTCAACCATCAAATTAGCCAAATTTTAATTAGCTATGGAAACAGGGTTATAGAATTTGGAATGCACACCTGTCAATTTCCTCTAAATAAACCTTTCCTATGTAGTCACAGTTGAGTGCAATAAAAAGTCACCACATCACTGAAAATGAAAACAAATCAACCGGTACCGGAAACAGGCTGTCAAGTAAAGTTATCATGTTTGATTTCGAATCTGCATTTTGGAAATAAATATTTTCTTGGAATTATTCTTTTGATTACGTTTCCTGTGTGATACACGAAATAAATAATTTTCTTTCATTTCCGCAATTCCATTTCCGAGAAAAATAAAGATACCAATAACCATTAGGCTAGTGGACTCCCAGGCTAGCATCTTTTATCAATAACGTTTCGTAATTCGGTTAATTAAAATTTTGATCACAAATCTAAAGCGAAAAATCAATAATGATCTATATTGTGTATATGTACACATTTAACTAAATGCATTGAAAATATCAAAATATTTTTCTATTAGATGTTTCAATTAAATTTACATGCTATGACAATGGCTATATATGATTTCTGGTTTACCTTTCGTTTTGTGAGGAAATTAGTTTGAAATTTTGCATGGCCAATTGACATGAAAGAATGGATGTCAACAAGACAGTTTACCGATAATTGTTTTGCTTGTCGGCTTGGATCAGCGAGTCAGCGACTGTTAATGTAAACAGAACTAGGCTACCCTTGATATATATGGCAGGGACCAATTGATTATAACAAATTTAGATTCCAGAGGTGGGTATGTCATTATATTTAACATGCGTTACACCATGATTGTCAGTACAACTGTCGCACTGACTTTTTAATAGTAATACCGTAACCGTTCTGCCAATCGCCCAATGACCATTCAATCACTGGCTGTGATTTGACATTTTGACAAGATTAAAGAAAAAATGTCAAAAAAACGAATGAAAGTTGTATTTTTAATTTTAAGATGATAATGTCTTTTGGATAGTCTGTCTCTGAAATAAACTTACCTGTGTGTTTAAACGTACCTCTGGTTAAATTGTATCCATGTATTATTGAACTTGAACAATACATGTATTATATATTATATTATTAATTAATATTAAATATTCCAAGGATTGAAGGAATAACAAATTTATCTCTTGAAAAGTCAATATTTTGGCGGCGTCTGTTATTCTCCTAATACGGTGAAGTACTTATGCCCCCCAAAATGAAATTAATGCGAATTGATGATCAGGATTCATTTATTTCCTGTGTATTTTTTATCTGGTGAGTGCTTTAAAAATTAGAAGTTCTGGAAGATTCACTAAGAAATGCCATGCCATGATTAATATGTTAATAACTGTACCCTGAAGTGACATACATGTACTTAGCTTCCATTATTTTTGGTATGCCTATTTCTTGACGTCAAAGTTTGTGAACGTTCAATTTTTTAAGAAAAAACTATTTCTGTTCACTGGAATATTTAATTGTAGGCCCTATAATGGATTTTATCCAACTGGCGGTGAGTTGAAACTTGAAACGAATAGGCAAGCTTATAACAAACCGTGAATCAGTACTTTGTTCATAATCGAAGAAATCCTTTTATCAATTTAGGAAGGTTCCAACAGTTGTTAGAAATACATTTTATGCCCAGAATTTTTGAGAATGTTTGGATCCTTATTAATATTAATCGTCTATGTTATTATCTCACAATGCTCAAGATATGAAATCTGCTTCAATTAAGATTCAATATTTAATGAGCTAACTCGAAGTTATAGTCGACTAAATATCTCTCAGTGATGATATTAAAAATGACATAGAATAGCCAATTATCTAATTACTATGATGATGATGGTGTCATCACGGTTTGTCAAGACCTTATAATTACCTTTCTACTTTAACTAATTACGGGTTACCATGATATTGTCAAAGACAACTTGGAGCATAATCCCCTTAATAAGTAGTCTAATAAAGAATGTGTTAATTGTAATATTTTAATCCATGTACAGTTTGAAATTTATAAGACTGTTCACTATGTCTAGTATAATCTTCTTAGTATTCTTCTAATATTTTAATCTACCAGCATGTCTAAATTGTTGAGTATATATACTATGTAAATTGTAAAATATGAATCTAAGGGTATCACCTTGAAGAATACCGTATTTAAATATAAATGTGGATCCATGAAGGAAACAAGTTAGGTAGGGGATACAGTAGATAACAGGCTACACTTATACTTATGCCAAATCTTGATTTTATACTTCTTTAGTTGCTTATAATTATGTAGTTATTATACAGTTCTGGCCCCAGATTCACAAAGCATTCCTAGACTTAAGTTCAGAATTTACTCAGCTTCAGATCGCTGTTTATGAAAAATACCTTTCATCCAGAAACACAAAACTTTGCACATAGTTTTTCTTATTGATATATTTCATAAATTAAAACCAAGAAACTTTTATAAAGGTCTATATATTTTAGTCAAAATAAGGCAAATTATTTTGAGTAAATTCTTAACTTAAGTCTGAGAATGTTTTGTGAAGTCAGGGCCTGGATATTATCTGCTTTGACTGTTATTTGCTGTATTTACATGCACATAAAGTTCTATAAATTAGCTAAATCTACTGTTTATAATTTATGAATAAGAAGAAACCACTATGATGAACTGTTAACAACTGTATAAAACCTAAAGTATTTACTATGCCTATCTGATTAATCATGACTGATTACGTATACCTGTATCTACACTATAGTGCCTATCATTCTATTGATCCTCTGTGATTATTACATTGCTTATTATCTAATTGATCAGTGTTGATTATTGCATAGCTTATTACTGTATTAGCTGTCATCTACATGTCATTAATCACTATATCCTGGTATTATATTATGCTTTTATCTCATCATTGTTGATGATTGTGTGTCTTTGATTATCTATGATTTACTAGGTATATATATTTCAGCTTATTAAAGTAGCTAAGTCTCTAACCTTATATCATCCAAAATCTTCAACATTGAAAACACAAATTGTTTGTCAATTTAGATAAACATTGATGCTGTGATCTTACCGGATTAAGGTGCGTGGGCTTCTGATATCAAATATTTAAGACAAAATAGCCATTTGACCATTGGTACACGAATCGTGTACCATAATGTGTTTCAGCCCCAGTTCTAGCAACATTGCACCAAATCAAACTGCGTACATGCATGTAGACTGGAATAACCAGACACCAGAAATGTGCAGTCTATTGAAACTGCTGGCTTATTTCGCCGAACATAACTGATTTGAAATTAGAGTAAAAACGGAAACAATTGAATGTAAATCAGTTTATATACATTCATGTTACAGTAGCCTATTATATGCGTTGCGACCCACTTGTGTCAATTTCTAGGTCCCAAATGTATGCGATTTAGCTCCTTTAAAGATGATATAACTGGTTGCGTTTAATGCATTTATTTCTTGCTCGCACTAATTTCTTGTTTTGCAGTAAATTTATATGTGTTTAAAGTTGCATTCCTGAGTACAAACTGGGTGATTTGATGATTAGATTAGGACTAAAAACATATTCCAACTAATTAATTTATCATAATTTTGCTTCAAATCCTTCTCAAAACATTGTAATTGCCAAGTATACCCTGCTATGAAAATCGATCAAAATAGGTCATTTTTGCGTCAAGGGATTACCCCACTCCGTACCTATAGCGGGCGGAGACGGGGGAGACTTCATTCCATACATAAGAATAAGACGGTGTTGTCTGTAAACGATGACTATTTATTACAAATATCAAATCCTAATTAAATTCTCAGATTATACACTGCTGGCATCTTTTTCCATGATTTTTATCTCAAAAAGTGTTGTACGTCTAACTCTTCATAAAGTTTATCAACATGTACACAAAGTGCTCCATGTACTTGTGGAGATCGTCCTAATCGTTGAGCTGTATACACTCCATGAATGTTTTTCAGGGAATCCAGTATTTTTCTAGTAAGATTGGATATCTCTACTTCCCATATGTATACCAAAATTGCTATACTTTGATTGGCAATAACCACCTGATAAATACTTTCCTGGGAACCCATCTTTAAGGTTGCAACTTTATGTTTCTCCTTGAATAAATATAAAGGGATAGGGGATTTACATACATGTAGGTAGTTTGACTCTTTTCCGATCTCTCATTCTTTTATTATAGTGCTTGAATAAAATAGAAATTTGAATATGGTGATTGTGCAGTCTTTTTATATGCCCACATGGAAATTTGGTCGTATATTGCCGTCGCCCCCGTCCCTCCGTCTGTCGGACCGTCCGTTCATCGTCCACAATTTCTTGTGAACGCTCTAGAGGCTACAGTTAATATCCGATTGACTTTAAATTTATACACAGTGTTTAAGGTCGTGAGACGAAGAATCCTTTTGATTTTCAGCAATATCCGATAATTACTGCCAGAGTTATGACCCTTGATCCCTTTGAAAAATCTAAAGTTAATATCCGATTGACTTTAAATTTATGCACACTGTTTAGGGTCATGATACAAAAAAGCCTATTTATTTTCAGCGATATGCGATAATTACTGCCAGAGTTATGACCCTTGATCACTTTGAAAAACCCTGTGAACGCTCTAAATAAAGGCTGAAGTTAATATCCGCTTGACTTTAAATTTGTACACAGTGTTTAGGGTCATGAGACGAAGAATCCTATTTGATTTTCAGTGATATCTGATAATTTCTGCCAGAGTTATGGCACTTGATCACTTTGAAATATCTTGTGGACGAAGGCCTTGAGACAAACCATCAAAACTATTCTAATCATTTCTGATAATTACTTAATGGGCTATTACTCGTAATAAGATTATCATGTGTTGTAAATGTTCTCCTTACTGACAAAAGAAACAATATGCGAAATCCTTGTCGACTGCCCGGACGACTTAGCTGTTGTGGGCGTATGTTTCGTTGCCTGACAACCTATCCTTGTTATATTTTTTACCATGGGTAACTTTTATTTATCTGTTTTAAAGCAAATTTATCATGACAAGATTAGTGTGGAGAGAATAAGAGAAACCATAATAGTGATAATGGCTATCTCCAATTCATTGATGTATTTCCATACAACTGTTTTGTTTATTTTAAAATCATTACCAGTAGGAAAACTTTGCCTAAAAGGGCAATGATTTTTGAAAAGTACCAGTAATATTACCTGGATATAAAGCTCTACTTTTATGCATGTCACAAAGTTAGTAAAGTTATCTCAGTCAACCAGTCACTGGACTTAACAAATATGTGCTAATTGCATTAGTAGAAATAAAGTTGACAGACCTAGAAATACGTGCTATAGAGTACTTGTATTGACAGCTCACATCAGATTTAGTCACCATGACAGATCTCAAGTCTGGTCAGTTCTATAATGTCCGTTGGTCTTAAGATGTGATTTATATAAGCTCAATAAGCTTCACTTGTATAAATTACAGGTGTTAACTTAGTTATTGATGCCAATTAATCTTGTTCTTAGATCAGTATAATGTTATCATGTCATGTATATGGTTGAGTTTCTGTTTATTTCACCAAGAGTATAACAGAGTAACATCAAATTGTTGGAGAAAAATACAACATTTTGGAATATATCATTTGACTCTAAAATTTATAGTTAATTGATAGAATGTAATTTTCATGACTTCTCATACATATACTGTAAGCTTATACCGATAATATAGGGCACCATGCCAGAATATCCAAATGAACTTTCTCGACCAATGCAGAGATCGAATACCCGACTTCCAGGTAGTAAGCCGGTGTCTTACACACTGAACCAAGGGTTCGAATGGTGGAATGGTTAGCTGAGTCAAATGGCATGGTTTTGATTCCTAGGGTGTACTTGACAAGGAGAAGTTTCGTCTGTCCAAACTCGTGGGTTTTCTCTGGGTCCCTTGGTTTCCCCCCACTGCTAAAGGCCCCTAAGAGCAAGTAATTTATTGAAATATGTTATGACCTAGTTTGTGTCAAGTGGACGTTAAATCCCATTTCTCCTCCTCCCTCCTACTCACTGAGCCTACATAGCTCCCATATTTTGGAGTGGATTAATCTGTGAAAAAGTTTAAATGGTGATGAGCAGGTCTGTAAATAGAGAACTTGAAATACACATGAGATGAACCCTAGTCAACTTTCATTTTGTAGTCAGATGAAGTGGTTCCATGTGGTGCTTGAACATAAAGGACATTACATGTTATAGTCTAATTATCTCAGTTTCGTACTTTTTCTTAGACTTCATTATATTTTTCTTCTCCTTCATTAAACTAATAATCTCTTCACATCGTCACTGTTTTTATCATTATATAATAACATGACAGTAACATCGCTACAAATTAAAGGGACATGACGACAGAATGAAAAGAAATGGGGTTTATAGTCTTACTTTTCTGCACCAATTTGGCTAATGTGAAGAACGGCAATTCAGTGTGCTATGAGGTAATTTGACCCAGATAGTGGCACTATAGCCAACTCGAGATCTTCTTTAGAATTGCAATTGTTTAAGGTTCTTTTATGTGCACGCTCATGCACACAATGGAATTTGTTTTTTGTCCCATTGGAATGGGTTTTGAATCCCCGGTTGTACGTGGCAAGGAGTAGGGTGACCTCTCCAGCCTCGTGGATTTTCTCCGGGTACTCCGGTTTCCCCCCACTGCTAAAGACCCCTACGCACTAGCGAATTATTGAAATAAAATTAAACCATATGTGATGTCTCGAACTCCAGAAATGACCTAGTTTGTGTCGAGTGGATTTTAAACCCCATTTCTCTCTCTCTCTCTCTCCCATTGGAATGACTTGTCACTTGTACCATTGACAACAGAAAACAACATAGGAAAATTCGGAGGAACTTTCTTGGCCAGCCAATCTGATTAATGAACGAGCGTCTTTTTCACTGGCCACTTTTCAAACGTCTGTATACTGCTGGATAGTTATAAGTGATAGACTCTTGACACCAATAAAAAAGTTGAAGAGAATAAGTTAATCTTTGATTTGTTTCTCCTCATTTCAAAATGCAAATTAGATACGTAACTAAATACTAAGTTTATAAAAAAAGATTCTTGCTGTGGTCGCAAATGTGACAGTGACCACTTAGTACATGTAGTATAACGTTTTGGTGCAAATATGCAACTATGACCGGTTTTAAACATTTATAATGCAAGAACTAAATCTGCCTATTTCAAGTCTTTTTTTAGGCCTGAAATGTTTTCTAAGTTATTAATTAGACATTAATTAACTGATCCAGGCCATTATCAACTCTTGATGGCATCAGATTTCACTAATATTAAATAGATTAGAAAGGTTAAGCCATATTTTAATTTAAATATAAAATGGAGGAGCGAGACTTAGCTTCAAGCAACCAGTATGTTGGTTGAAATTATTGCACCCGTCTTGTCAAACCTTCAAAGGGTGATTTCTTTGCTTGCAATAGGGTAATTTGAATGAAATTTTTAATTTATTCATTTTATATTATCTATTTTGGAACTATTATAGCAAGCATGGCTAGCTTTTTGTCTAAATGTTACATAATTTATCTCTGAGTAATATATTGCTTATGCAGGAGGACTTCCTGCTTTAGAGATTTAAAAAACTTAGAATACAGATGCACCATCCCACACATTCAATTCTATGAAATGATCTTCTAAGTCTAAGAGTACGACATCTTGTATAAATCATTTAAAAATAGCACATTGTCCATACCATTATACGCCAACATCGTAAGATAATGCCACATTCACATTTTAAAGCTTTTAAGTTCTGACCATATTGGTTCAAAGATTATTCAGATCGAACAATTCTAGCGTAAGTTGTGACCATTTGAATTTTTCTCTAATTAAGCTGCTATATTTTTTCATTTTTAAAAACATTTTCATCTTGTTTTATGAAATATTTTAATTGTATTTTTTTATGATATACTAGCCATACTGTTTTACATTGTATTTATATGTATTCTTTTGTACAAGGGGTGGGATGGCCGAATGGTTAGCATGTGCACGTGAGCACTGTAACATAAAGCCTGTTATTTAGTCAATTGGCGTGTTTTTGAATCATCGGTTGTACTATGTGACAAGGTGTAGGGTCATCTGTCTAACCTCGTGGTTTTCTCCGGGTCCTCCAGTTTCCTCCCACTGCTAAAGACCCCTACGGGCAAGTGAGTTATTGAAATAAAATTAAACATATTGTTAGTATCGAAATGCCCTAGTTCGTGTCAAGTGGACGTTAAACCCCATTTCTTTCTCTCTCTCCTTTTATACAAGCGCCTACATGATGTACTTTACCAGCTGGATTTTGGTGCCATACAAATTCAATAAATTGTTATTATTATTGGCAATCTTGTCCCTTTGATCACAGACAGTGTTCTACATAATGACTTGATCCAGTCTTATAATGTAATACCAATAATGTGCTGTAAGACTCCAACGTCCTTGATTCTAAGTGTCTTTACCCAGAATTACATTCTTGTCTTCAAGCTGAACTCCTTGTACTAACCTTTGGTAAGATTTGATAGAAGTCTTGTTTCTAAGGCAGTTTGTTGTCACAGATGCTGTGTGAGCGATCTTATTGAAGCTGTGTATTGTCACATTTGCTGTAGGACCATTCTTGGACATGTTTTGCGTGAAATTGTAAAAATCAAAGAAGTTTTCTATTGTTTGTTGAGGTAAGATTGGATTTGGTCATTTCTAGTGAGATTTCCATGGTATATAATTATTTACTGCTTATTAACGAACCATGGTTCAACTACAGTTTCTCTAGTTGTTAATATAAGTAATGATAAATAACCAAGTAATAACAAATTGTTTTCAATAGCACTTTCCAGTGTTTTTCCAGTTCCATTACTAAAGAAACAATTATGAGAGATTAGATAAAGAACTGGCAGTTCTCACTATAATAGTTAAAAATTAAATTATGTAAATGAAATTTACTGAAAAATTCAGTCAAATTTTTACACTCTGAACTCAGAATTTAGCGATTGAATTTTTCGGCTTAGCCTCGATCATCATTACTAAAAACAGTACAATAAAAAACATAATCTTGATTATCCATTTCATGATTAGATCATGAATGAAAGTTATACAGCAAGTCATATCCTAATCCAGTAAGTATTGAAGGCTAATGATGAAATCAAGAGTTGATTATGGTCGGGATAAGCTAATTAATATCTAATTAATAATTTAGATAACATTTTGGGTTTTTAAGAAAGATCAGCAATAGGCAGATTTAGCTCTTGCATAATGTATGTTGAAAGCTTTATGAGTTAATACACAATTTTGATACTTTCGTAGGCCTGTTTCACTTCTGATTTCCTGTTGTAAAGTACATATGGTGTAAGGCTATAGAATTAGATAATGTATGGACAGGCAGAAGTATTAACTATACTTGGCAAGCCTCCTTTAGCCATTTATAGACTTGAATAAATGTTAAAAGGGCAAATGTATCCGTCTTTTTTACCTCCTCTGTCATATCTTCACTCGCAGCTGTCAGAATTAAACACATCACAAAGTCTTCTTATTGATTTCTTACACTGTTTATTTATAAATAGAAAAAAAACCTTGGTCAGATCAGGTAGTAAATGTCAAATGGAGACATAATAGACAACGGCTATACAGCGTAGGATGACTTGAGACATATAATTATCACTTTCACTTCAGAATATTCATGTATAAACTAATTGGTCGTTTAGACGAATTGCTGGATTACCACTATGTTCAGATGTTTGTTTTTACTGGATTTGTAGAGAGAGAAATGGGGTTTCATGTCCACTCAACACAAATGAGGTCATTTCAGGAATAATGTATGGTACCATTTTATTTCAATTTTTCGCTTGCACACAAGGGTCTTTAGTTAGAAGTGGAAGGAAACCAGAGTACCCAGATAAAACCCATGATGTTGGACTGGCTACCCTAATCCTAATAACATATAACCATGCTACTTTGGGTTTGATGAGAGAGACTTGTTGTATCAGTAAACAGTTTTTTTGTTTGATTTAAATAGAAAAAAAAGATTGAAGGTGAATTAGGCAAGAAGTAACTATTACCCAAGGATTAGTATTCTTGTTTGTGATGTTGTCACATCTGCTATTCACAAAAGACTAATTAATCCTTTTCAATATTACAACAAATGAACACGAATTACCATACCTTGTGATGCACACACACACACACACTAGGATGTTAACATTAGATGCACAGGTTAACACTCCTTCTTAATGATAAACTTGTTTATTGTAATGTTAGTTTATTAAACATTAACTAATATAAATTTCAAGGTCGAGTGGATGATACACCATCCTTTCTTTTTTTGTTTAAGAAATTTATGTTAAGTATAGAATGAAAAGGCAAATGTTATTTATTGCATAATAAGAAATTTTGCCAACCTTGATGATTCATCTAAATAAATAGATATGGGCTAGACATGGTTTTGTAATTTCTGTCACACCCACCCATCTAGTTATTACATTACTTAATCTGACTGAAAGTTTGAAGCAAGTTTTAATCCTATTCAGCTATTAAGTGTTATCTTGGGACTATAGGTGTGGACCTATGATCTCCCACTTTGTCCAGAAGTAAAATAATGAGGACATACCTCTAGGTCTGCTGTCAGTAGTAATAGTTAAACAAAGTGTAAAAATTGGTTTTTAAACCTTTTGAATTTTGTTGGTCTCCGCTCAGCAAGCTATGTAAGTCGATTATGATTATTTTTTGTCTATTGTGAAACTAAAGTTAGTTTAATTTTGAAATGCCCTACTTTAAAATTTGATTGAATATTTTAAAAGTCTGGATTCTTCTATTGTTTAACAAACATTATACAATAATGGAGTTTAGTTTATTTTCTTTTCATAACACAATTATTTACTGAGTTTAATACTATGCAACGTTTGGATGAGGATACTATATTGTCTTTATCAATCAAACGAGACAGCTATATGAATACAGTAGACAGATATATATACAGAATATACAACAAAAATAACACTCAAATAACAATACGGAGGGCATTTACAGCTTTTAATTGTAATTGATTGTTAGTTTTGGAAACTTGAAATAGATGCAAATGGATGTAAAAGCATATATTGATGTATCAAGAGTGTATATAAAGTGAAATTTATTCAATTTTTGAAAAGATTATTGTAATTTTTAATCAATTATTTTCAGTGAAATATGTGAACACTCCAAATTGAATGACAGTCGTTTACGCCTGCTGAGTCCGTTCTACACATTTATAACTTTCTCACTTATAATTACTTCTGCATTTTTCTGAAGGTTTTTTTTATTTCTTTGTTCATTGCAAATGATGCCAAAACCTTAGAAATATCAGGCTCGTGTATTGATTTTAATATGTTCATTATTTCTTGAATTTTGGATATTTAGGGTCTCGTTAATTACACAGCAAGATAACAACATATATACTGATATTGAATAAAAATAGACCAAAATTTATTTTATTTCTTTTGAATTATATTGAAAATATCGAGTTAAAGGTTTATCCCCCTTTAATTATATGTTGACCTATATATAATTGTTATAATTGTTACCACTGGTTATGTGTACATAAATCATGGTGTCTTATTTATCCATTAAGGTCATGGAAAGTAATTGTAAATGTAGTCAAGCATATCCAGTAACTTTATTAACTGTCACACCCACACTATCACATGTAGGTACATGTAGTTAAGTAAAGTAAATAGACTCAATTATTTATGGTATTCACATGTTTACTGTGTTTATGGTGTGGTATATACACGTGGTAGTTACTGGATAACATACATGGATTCATCAATTTATTAGTTAATACGATTAGTTAGCAATATAAAAGGATCATTATTAGTAGGCCTATAATAATCAGGTACCGGTAATTGCATGGATACAGTTATATTATGTAGTACATTAGCTGATTTTTAGCAAGTTCCGTTATCTAGTCCTTATATATATGACAGATTATCGTGTTGGGTGTCATCCGTTTGTGTCAGGATGTTTAACTCAGAATGTATCATCAATTATACTAATACTCCAGTGAGTGAAATATTATATCCCTTTGGACTAGGTTGGAATGTTCAATCTAGCAGCTATTAAACACATTCTTTTTCCCTGGGGACTTCTATCCTTAATAGTGTAGAGACATTTTTGTATAGTATAGAGTTTTGACAATAATATATCATTACTGTATGTCTGTATTTAATATACTTTTCTCTGAGATATTATTTGTGTAGAGTTATGGTAGATATTAACAGGTAAACGCTGTGGCTATACATTATATATTTCATTTAAAAGGTCAACTAAAAAGTAAATATGTTTTATTTTGTTTTCCATAGTTCCATTCCAACATTAATTGCATGCTTTTTTGCTAATCAACATATATGATCTTTAAGTGGCATTTAGCGATTGTGTAACCATTAACAGAACAAATTTTTATGGTAAACGATAAGAGGATACTTCTGTGTCAGAACATTGTGCCTTTAGAATAAAACCAGTGATTGTTTCCCATAAAATTTGTGTTCTGTTAACTATATACAGTACAGTTTTTTTCTATAATATAACTTTCTTCCTTTTTATACGCCCACATTTAAATGTGGTCGTATATTGTCGTCGCCCCCGTCCGTCCGTCCGTCCACAATTGCTTGTGAACGCTCTAGAGGCTAAAGTTAATATCTGATTGACTTTAAATTTATACACAGTGTTTAAGATCATGAGACGAAGAAGCCTATTGTTTTTCAGCGATTTCCGATAATAACTACCAGAGTTATGGCCCTTGATCACTTCAAAAAATCTTGAGGAAGTTCTAGAGGCCAAAGTTAATATCCGATTGGCTTTAAATTTATACACAGTGTTAAAGGTCATGAGACGAAGAAGCCTATTGATTTTCAGCGATATCCGATAATTAGTGCCAGAGTTATGGCCCTTGATCACTTCAAAAAATCTTGTGGACGCTGTAAAGGCCAAAGTTAATATCCGATTGACTTTAAATTTATACACAATGTTTAAGGTCTTAAGACGAAGAAGCCTATTGATTTTCAGCGATTTCTGATAATTGGTGCCAGAGTTATGGCCCTTGATCACTTCAAAAAAATCTTGTGGACGCTCTAGAGGCCAAAGTTAATATCCGATTGGCTTTAAATTTATACACAGTGTTTAAGGTCATAAGGGAAATAAGTCTATTGATTTTCAGCAATTTCCGATAATTAGTGCCAGAGTTATGGCCCTTGATCACTTCAAAAAATCTTGTGGACTCTCTAAATGCCAAAGTTAATATTCGATTGACTTTAAATTTATACACAGTGTTTAAGGTTATAAGACAAAGAAGCCTATTGATTTTCAGCGATTTCAGATAATTAGTGCCAGAGTTATGGCCCTTGATCACTTTTAAAAAATCTTGTGGACACTCTAGAAGCCAAAGTTAATATCCGATTGACTTTGAATTTATACACAGTGTTTAAGGTCATGAGATGAAGAAGTCCATTGATTTTCAGCGATTTCTGATAATTAGTGCCAGAGTTGTGGCCCTTGATTACTTCAAAAAATCTTGTGGATGCTCTAGAGGCCAGCGATTTCTGATAATTACTGCCCGAGTTATGGCCCTTGATCACATCAAAAAATCCTGTGGACGCTGTAGAGGCCAAAGTTAATACCCGATTGACTTTAAATACACACACACTGTTTAAGGTCATGAGACGAAGAAGCCCATTGATTTTGAGCGATTTCAAATAATTACTTCCAGAGTTGTCTCCCTTGATCACTTCAAAAAACCTTGTGATGCTATAGAGGCCAAACTTATCATCCGATTGACTTCAGATTGATACACAGAGTTTAAAGTGTTGAAATGAACAAGTATTTTGATTTTCAATGAATTTTGATAACTGAACTGCTAAATCCATGATATTAAATGTTTCCTGTATACTAATTGTTAGCGTGGGGCAAAACTTTTATAAAACACAAGCAAATTCTAATGATTTTCAGATAATTACATAATGAGTTGTTACTCTTAATCAGATTTTAGGGTATTACAAATGTTTCAATATTAAAAAAAGTAAAAATATGCGACAACCCTTGTTGACTGCCTGGACAATTTCGTTGCCTGGCAACCTATCTTTTGGTTTTCTTTTAAGTAAACATATACATAATATACATGGAGCCACTGTGGCTAAGTGAGTAAGCCATTGGCTCGCTATTCTGGAGGTACTGTGTACAATCCCAGTATTTACTGAGAAAGTTCATCAGGATCTTGTGGTGTGGTTCTTCCTTGTCAGTGATGTATAGACTTTAATACAATGTCTGATTAATAGTTTATATAACATTTGAGACCAAAAGAAAAACCTGCAATAGGCAGCTTTAGCTCTTGCATAATGCATCTTTTACTGTTTATAATACACTAAAATCTGATTAAGAGTAATAACTTGTTAAGTATTTATCAGAAAATCACAAAGGTGTTTTATAGCTGAGGCGCTGGAGGCGGTAGCCTCCTAGCAAAAAATTGAGCAAAGTTGAGAAAATGAAACAAGAGAAAAATGCTAAAACTGATGAGAAAAATGAAATGTACCCTAGTTAGGGAGGGCCCTAAAGCAGACAAAAGGACCCCTCTAGCCAAGGGAAAGGGCCCCCGAGTCTGAGTCAATCATTTTCTTTACACTGTTACTGTCAAATCCACTAATGAATGAGGATGCAGTCATTGCACTGGTAAGAAAATCATCAATCAAGACACTCCGGGCCCCCGCGAAAGAGGGTCCTCAAAATAGTATAGCCTCCGCCATGATAAACCTTAAAACGACGCTGGAAAATCATAAGAATTGGTTTGGCCTTTAGTTCTGCCCCATGCTAGTATACGAAACATTTGATATCATGGAGTTAACTGTTTAAGCTATCGAAGTTTATTGATAATCAATAGATACATGTTCGTCTCATTTTATTTTTCTAGCACCATTATAGAATATAGATTTTAAACACAAGGCCAATTTTAATTAATTAATAATTTTTTTTATTTCATTTTATTATTCTAGCACCATTATAGAATGAAATTAATCACAAGCCCAAATTATTTAATGAATAGACCAGGACTAGGAATGATATTTTTTTAGTACGGTAGTTTTTATAATTACATTTAAAGCGTCAGAGAGCAGTCAGACTGATTGAATGTTCGGCGCTATAGAAAACGATTATTATTATTATTAAACGATTATTATTAATGAATAGACTAGGACTAGAAATTGTATTTTAGTAGTTTTTATAGTTACCTTTTATTTACACTAGCACCATATCATAGATTATAGATTTTTTTTTTCTACCTCTTTGTTTTTTCAGATATAGAAATAGTTTTCTGGTTTTACCTTCGTTCTTCTTTGCAAGACTCGGCATGAATTTTAATCCACGAATACGGATCATGGCATGTGTTTGGTTTATCGAACTCGATGATCTGTTTTTAATGCTTAACTAACAGCTTGAATCGCCACACGTCAGTCATCTTTTGCCATTACATCAAAACTTTTTTTACAACCATTTTTAATCTTTTAACTTTTAATACACCACAACACTTATATATTTCATTCCCCTATGGCTTCTATTAATGATATTTCCATTCAAGATCGGGAGCAGCAGGAACCATTGACTGGAAACCAAAAAATGGAGGACAAAGGCAGAGAGGATCCTGAAAGAGATAAAAATGTGGACGCCTCGACAAATGGAAGTGCCAAAGCAAAAGACATGGATGATACAGACACTGTTCCGGAGGCCTTTCCTTATATTGACGATGTTGATGGTATTGTGAAGGTTGATATTCCCGAAACACCGAAAAACAAGGCCAATAACTCTGTGGAATCTCATGCTGGCCTTGAAAAACAATCAAGTATTGATGGTCCTGATCTTGAAGCCAAGCAAGACGAAGTTGATGCTGCTAGTGTGTTTTCTCTGTTCATGGAAAAAGACTTCAGATATTATTTTCAACATCCATGGTTTCGAATATTCGTTGCTTATTTTGTCACCTTCTGTAATTTTTTAATCTACGCGGAAGATCCAGTGGCACACAGTATTAAGGAATGTACAATACCGGTTATTGGGAATGATTTTGCATTTGTTTGTACTCGCTATCCACCTGATGCTTGGAGTTTATTAAAAGTGGTTCTGTGGTTGGTTGGAATAATCATCGGAATGTTGATTGGAAAGATGGTGTTTCATAGCCTGCTCTTTAGTGAGTTCTGTTTTCTTTCTTTTATATACAAGGAAATTATTCACAAAATTTCCTCGCCTGTCCAATCTCATGGGTATTCTCCCGGTCCTCTGTTTTATTCCTACAGCTAACGCCCCCTACACAACTGAATTATTGAAATAAAATTGATGCATGTTAGTCCAGAAATGACTTATTTTGTGTCAAATGAAGTAAAACCCCATTTCTCTCAGTCTCTCACACAAAATTTCCCTCATAGCACACTGTACATGTATGACGTACATGTATGCTCAATTCTATGTGGACATATCCTACACCATGCAGGGGGAGGGGGGGCGATTGGTTAGCGTCTGCATGCTGTGTCATATGGCCTGCCATTGAGTTAACTGGCGTGGTTTCGAATCAACAGTTATACATGGTAAGGAGTAGAGTCGTCTGTCAAACCTCGTGGGTTTTCTCTGGGTACTCCGGTTTCCTCTCACTGCTAAAGACCCCTACGCGTAAGCGAATTATTGAAATAAAATTAAACCATATGGTAGTCCCGAAATAATCTAGTTTGTATTGAGTGGACGTTAAACCTTATACATTATTATACATGTATATTCTCATCTTCATGTACCTTATTCATGTTACGCGAAATAAGACATGCTTTTTTTTAACAATATTCTAATTCAATATGTCTGAATGGGATTAAGGAACAGGCCTAGTCTGTGTAAAACCCCACTTACCCATGTATAACTCCCATTTGAAATGATGATGATTACTAGTTGTTTTATATTTCAGATCGAGTATTCCGTATAAAAATGTTTCAACAGGATCAAGGATCATGGATGGTGATGTTCCTGTGTGTTGTTTTATGCGTATTTATCCTCTCCTTCCTGTATAATGCCTTCCTTCTGATTGGTGGAGATTATACCATACCGTTTCGTATCAGTGATCTGATGGGCGTGTCCAATTCTTTCTTTATGAAAGCTGCCGCTTGTGGAACATGGTGTGGTGATTTCTTCACAGCTTGGATGGTAACAAATTACATTTTATATTGTAACACTTTATTCTATATTATAAGTCTATGTGTTCTGTTTGGCAGGGGCTACACCTGATGGGGTTGCGTGCTGCATCATAAAGCCTGTCATTGAGTCAGCTAGAGTGGTTTCAAATCCCCGTTGTACTTGACAAGGTGTAAGGTCGCCTACCTAATGGATTTTCTCTGTGTCCTCTGGTTTCCTCCCACTGCTAAAAGAACCCTACAGGCATGTGATTCATTGAAATAAAATTAAACCATGTTAGTCCCGAAATAACCTAGTTTGTGTTGAGGGCATGACAAGAAGCAGTGTCTAGTCTTTCAGATTGCATGACAAAACAAGGTCTGTGCACACATTGGTGTTCATCTAGAAACACCCTTGACAGTTGAAATACAAGATATGTGTAGCATATACATGTAGCACACTAATTAGAAATGAAAGTCTTCATTAGCTTGGGTGCAGCAGAAAAGTTGGATGCTAATCCCCATTTCATTTCCTTTTTTTAGATAGAAATTTATTCACAATATTTAAATCAAAGTTGAAAATTAATATGTTCAAACAATCCACTTGTCAGTGCGGGACAGAGGGCTTGGTAAGCGACAATGAATAGTTGTTCGGATGTTGCAAAAAAATAAAATTTTCATTTGATCACATCTTTGTAAATACAGAACAGAATTGAACCATATTAGGACTGACTCTGACTTTCGTCTGTGGTTTCGATCCCTGGTGTGAGCGTATGTGGCATGGAAATAGGGGCGCCTTCTCAACCTCGTGGGTTTCCTCCGGGCACTCCGGTTTCCTCCCACTGCTAATGACCCCTACGCGCAAGCGAATTATTGAAATAAAGTTAAAACCATATGTTAGTCCCGAAATGACCTAGTTTGTGTTGAGTGGACTTAAAACCCCATTTCTCTCTTTCTCTTTCTCTCTCTCTCTCTCTCTCTCTCTCTCTCTCTCTCTCTCTCTCTCTCCATTCATTTTCATTTCCTTTTAGAGATTTCAGTTTCACAATATATTAGTTTGCAAGTGATTCAATTTCCTAATATGTCAGATGAAGACCAGAAGCTTTAAAACAACATTTTGTTGTTTATTTTCAGGTTACAGATATGATGTTACAAGAAAAACTTTATCCAAATTGGGCAGTGGGCTTTAGAAAATGGTGGAAAACTGGATATCGAAGAGTTATTGCATTCTGGATAATTGTTCTATTGATGTCTTTTATTGTGATTTTTGTTATAACAACAGATTATATCGAATGGGACAAGTTAAATCGAGGGTTCCTGCCGACAAATGAATTGTCAAGAGCTTTTCTTGCCTCGTTTATTCTTGTATTCGACATAATTATTGTCATGCAGGTATGTAAGGTTATAGTCGTTTAGTTTAATTTACTAATGCTATGTTCCCACTATCACAACTCATACTGTTTTAATCATGGAGTTATTGAGGTGATCCTATAAGGTCTTATCATATATTGAGGTCAGTCGTAGCAAAAGATATCCAAATGTACATTTATCTGCACATAACAGATCGTAACGCATCGCACGACAGTAGGAACCAAGCATTAGTGTGGGAAATGTGGGTAAACCACGAGAAACGTCAACACTGATTGATAAATCAATGTCTGACGTCGTAAGGTCGAAATCCGCTCGTATGATACCTGACGCGACCTTCTACTACAATCGGTTAGATCTTCATGTAGTGTGTCCATGGGAAGTAGAAAAAAATGAAACGAAATATAGATCTGTATTTTAATTAGATTATATATAATTAGACTCAGTGATTATATCTATTTTATCATGGTATTCATCAAGTGCCTATGTATAATAAACCAGTGACTATCGAATGATTATATCTATTCTGTTTTAGGATTGGGATTTCCCCCATTTTATGAGTGTATTAGATATCAAACTACCCGGTTTAAACACACCTCATATCAAGTTTCAAATACCTATACCAGAATTCCTCAGGAAAGAGATTGTTCTCGTACATATCACAGGTTAGTGAAATTAATTATATTTATAAAGAAAGAGGAGTTGGATGGTCTAGTGGTTTAAAACATTCGCTTGAAACTACAAGGGTTGTCATTAAGTCATTTGGAAAGGTTTCGATTCTTCCTTTTTTGCAAAAAAATGGTCTGATGAAGACGTGCATACCCAGACATCCAGGTCAACAATCAGATCTTGTCTTGTCTCACAATGTCTGCTTAATGTCCCGGCTTGCATGTAATTGGGGAAGGCTGGGGTGGGGGGAAGAGTGTTGGATTTCCCACTTGCTGGACATGACAAGGAGTAGGGCCGTCTGTCCAACCTTTTGGGTTTTCCACTGGTTTCCTACCACTACTAATGACCCTATGCTCATGCAAATTATTGAACAAAAATCGAACCATGTGTTAGTCCCGAAACGACCTAGTTTGTGATGAGTGGATGTTAAACCCATTTCTCTATCCCTCTCACTACTTGTTATTGGTTTTTTTTTGTGACAGGTAAATGGTTTAATTATGGTATACTGTTTATCGTCATTCTACTGGATTTGAACATGTGGAAGAACCAAATATTTTACGAGCCCTATGCGTATGGACAGTATGTCGGTCCTGATGATAACATCTACACTGTGCTTGATCAATATAGTCTCGATATCTACAATGAGTCGCAGATCACCTATGATTTCCGTAATACAACAATCAACCCGAATACAAACCTAACGTTTATAATGGGAGACAGCTTCATGTTTTCCAACTTTAAGAATTTTCCATTAGCGGCCAAGGGCACTGCCTTTATTCCTGGTTTAGCTGCTTTCGTCACCTTGGGTGTGCTCATCATGATTTATGGACGAGAAAAACCGACCAAAGAAGATCCATATGCTGGCCGTCTGAAGAAACGTAAAAAGGGATGGAGGCGTTTCAGTGCTAGTAAAACCTGGACTCGCTTCAGAAACCGAATCCGAGCAGCGCCACCGATTTTGACATATTTTAAACGAACACCAGCCAATGAGTCAATTACTAAACCATCTGAAAATAACGAACTCTCGCCGCCACAAGAACAAACTTCAGCAAACACTGAAATACAACCATAAATCAGGCAGACAAAGCCGTCTGCTGCTTCTGGTAACCATGACAACTTTACATGTACGTAATACTCCTACATTAGTTGAGATTAGTTCAGACCATAGCTAATTCTTAATCAATTGGCACAAAATATCCTCTGTAATTTCTATTTGAAAATAGACTAGGACAGGGGTGGCCAAACTTTACCATTCCATAATGTTACCTCTAAGGCCGAAATGTTGTAATCGCTTTGTTCAGTTCTAAGTAGGAGAAAGTACAGAAGAAAGCAATGCTGGTCTTTACTATATTAGATTAGTATTATGATAAGGTGTAATGTGTCACTTGGAATGGTCCAGTGTGCCACTTTTGGCGCCAGCCATCGATAAATTGAGCCACACCTATATCATGACATATAAAACAGTTTTATTTCTTCAAGAGGGCTAAAGATATTCATCAATTATTCATTAAACCTGTTATTTTGGGGGTAAATATTCACCTGGTTATAAATCGTAATACAAATCGTATCGTGACACCTGTATCGGAATATGTATCGTATTGTGACTGTGCGACAATACCCAGCACTTGAATTTTTTGTTGGTCACCCCTGACTAATGTTAATCCATTTATAAAGAGTTAGTGGGGAAGCTAAGAAATCAGCTTAACTTTTAAGCCAGATTTCAGAACAAAGTGATCAGTCCTCATGACTGCCAACAAGATTTGGTGAAGTCCTATATAATATATATAATTTAATTTAATATTTTCAAACAATATTAAATTAAAAAACAATACGTATGAAAAGAATTTTGTCTCCTTACTATCTTATTGATCTGAGAGCATAGTAGATTAAAGATTTACATATCAATTAAAGGTACGATATTACATTAAATGATTTAAGCCATTAATTTCGTCTATATATTTCTTTTTTCATATTCTTCTGTTTAAAGGAAGCTTGTTTGTTTCTTTAAGATGTTATTTTTTTCTTTGGTGTATATTTCCATAGTGATATTTTATTTTTTAAAAAGAATTAGGTTATATTGTTTTATTAGTTTGATATAGCATTTGTGATATATTTAATCTGTGGATTATGCTCAAGATTTCCCTATAATAGCAGATCTTTACTCTAGCTTGTATTGGCTTAACTTAAGATCAGAATCCTCATACTCAATCTGGGCAAGACATAGGTCAAGAGGAATGAATGGTAAATTGAATCAAATTTAAATTTTGGATTCAAATTTGGAAAACTGTATGTATTTTGTGATTTTACAAAAACCAAGAAATGGAGATTAATAGAGATATATTCTTGTAAACCATTTACATGTTCCAGGTTCCAGATATTTGTAGAATACTGTTCTCATCAAAAGATGTTAAATTTTATATGCCAGCAATTCATGTGGGTGTTTATTGTTGTCCCCCCAGTCCGTCTGTCTTGCACATGCACTATGTAAACAATGTACAGGTCAAAGGTTTTGAGATTTTTTTATAATTTTATGAGATTTTTCAGATAGTCTTGGAGATGAACCTTTTAAATAGAGTTATTGCTCCTTTCCCCCAATATTCTTTTAGATTTGCTTGGATAATCTGTTTCCAAGTAGGATAAACAAGTTTTGTGCCATTTTAAACCGGAGCATTTTGAAACGACAATTACACCCTCTCTTTACAAAGCTGCTGGTGGTGTATATTCAGAGTCTTGCAGTAGAAGAGTCATATATTAAAGACGCAATAATTTCCTACAAATTATAAATGTTATTTTATTCTGTCAAACCTTATTTTTGGTATATTTGTAAATACATGTAGATTTAAGTAAGTAAAATGATATTATATATTTTTTTTTTATCATTCTTTTTAAAGATATTTTTGGTAAGAAATTTGTACATTATTAATTCTGCTCAAATGTACCCGGTTGGTCAGTTTGATGCCATTTAAATGTTTTCTCTAGCTTGTGTTAAAAGTTTGACTAACAAAAGAAAAGATAATTACAAATGCTTCAAAATGTTCAATAAGCGGATTTGAACCACTGATATTCAAATTCAACATTAGAAATTCAACATTATTTTAGATTGCAAAGGATTCAAAATCTGTCAAATGATGATCTGTATATTAAAGACAATTTATTTGGGCATCCTTTGCATAGCGATAACTATGAAAACTGTCTTCAGATTACCAGAAATTAACTCTTCCCTAAAGGATGTTATTCACTTGATTTTCAAAATTTATATAGGTTGTTTAATTGTATGGCTGGATTTCTTCATTCTCAGTATTGAGTTATCATATTTGTCAGTGGATCCGGCGCGTGAGGTAGATCATAAGACATAAACTGAGGTTGGTAGAGGTGTTCCAGGAAAAACAAAAATTGCATTGTTTACGGCTTAAGAGCAAACTTCTATAGCACCATGTGAAACATGTACCGGTACATACATTACAAGTATCCTCAGTACACTATTTTAATAATTCTTATTGTTGTTTCGCAACCAAACTTTATATATTTGGTAAATAAAGTGCGCCAAATCCACTACAGAATACAGTACTTGAATAGAAGGGATATTTTTCAGAACATTCATGGTCAACTAGAGTTAATATAATCCTTGAATGGCATTTAGTGATAGAGCACATTAAAAACACAACACAATTTATATGGAAAACAGTCACTGGTATACACATATCGTAACACAATGTTTCAATATCTGATATATAAATGCTATTTTTAGTTGTTATATTTAGTTATACAGATTCTATTCTTAGAAATGCCGGTATATTTTATAAAAATTTCCAATCTTCGTTTATAAGATTTTCTACAGATTTATTAGACAATGTGCCATGATTATTATAATATGTATTAAGGTTTTTGATTTTCAGTCATACAGTTTACAAAATAGATATATGTATTTAATTTTTTATATATTTTGGCTGAAGTCTGTGTTTCAGAATATGATGTATATTTAGAATTGGTATTTATATGTAGTTAATATATTAGATAGTCTGAGTATCATTTAAACACCACTCATTAAATTTCTTGATTTATTTGGGTTAGGTTTCTTTTGTTATAGAGTGAAGTTAGTCTGAAAATTAAAAAAAAAGGGAAGACAATGATTTTTCAATCATTACACTACAAAGAATTCATATTATATTTTGTCATTGACTATTGTTTTAAAGTATTATTTTAATTATCTTAGTTTAATTTTAGGTTCATTCTACTAATTTAAAAGAATCCTCTCTTTCTCCCCATTTTTTTTTTGAACGCATAATATTTATTTATTTTTATTGCTTATCCTAAACCCATACAGTTCATTCTATGGTTATCCTAAACCCATGCAGTTCATTCTATGGTTATCCTAAACCCATGCAGTTCATTCTATGGTTATCCTAAACCCATACAGTTTATTCTATGGTTATCCTAAACCCATACAGTTTATTCTATGGATCTGATATTGTTTCTGTTTCTTGATGCCTATTAATACTAGTCAATTTGAAACTGGCTTATCCTTTTTCTATTGTTTCTCCTTGACAGCAGCTTGACTGGCAACATCTCCTTGACAACTTCATAATATCTCCTTGACAACGACTTAGTGAAATGTCAAATATTCTTAAGAACTATTAAATTGTTATTTTTCATTGACAGCAATATAACTTTCTGTATCTCCTTGACAACCATGTTACATATAATAATATCTCCTTGACAATGACGACCTTCTAGTTATAATATCTCCTTGACGACCTTTTAGTCATGATATCTCCTTGACAACCATATTACTTAATACTCCTTGGCATGATTATTTGACAACATTATATGACAGCAACTTGATATTTGCTATACCACTGTGAAAATCATTTCTCAGATGTTATCTAGTATTGCTAGCCACTGTATCTCCTTGAAAAACCCTTGAGCTTCGACCACCATTTCTTAATAACTACTTAATTTGCTTTCATATTGTCTTGACAACCACTTGTATATATTTTTTACCATTTGTGGTATATTTTTTTTTTTTACAACCATTCTTACTCTCATTATGTACCTTTGGCAACTACATTATTTGTTATTCCACTCATCACTTCTGTTATCCCATGCTGCTCAACATTTTTTTTATGCTTTTTATATTTGATATATGTCCTCCTCCATATATATTCTTATCCTTCCCCTCTTCACAATATATTCACATCCTATCCTTTCTTACTATATATTCTCCTCCTGTCCCTCCCCATCCTGTTCCTCCTCACAATATATTCTCATCTTATCCTTTCTCACAATATATTCTCATCCTGTCCCCCTCACAATATATCTCTCCCCCCCCCCCATCCCCGCCTGCCCCTCCTCACAATATATTCCCATTCTGTTCCTGCTCATATTATATTCTCACCCTGTTCCGTATCATATCCCTCGTCACAATATATTCTCATCCTATCCCTCCAGCACTGATCTTGCTAAATATTCTATAACCATTGTGTGTCTTATTCAGTATGGCCAAATATTATCAGATAAGCCCACCATTTTTATATAGGATTATAATTTTTTGTTGAATATTACATAATTATATTCCTATTTCCCATATATATGTTATTTCAGTGACATAGATAGGGGAACAGCAAGTCCCCTTTTCAACAATAGTTTTACCCTTTGGTACACTTGTAAAATACAACTCAAATTGAATGGTCTTGGAATATTTTTCTGGACTCATTATTTTATTCGATCAACCTCCTTGTATGATAAATTTAGAATAAAGTATAATACGTGTCATTTTGTTTTTTCTGTACTTGCTCCCCCTAATGTTAGAAACTGACTACCCAGTGTTATTTTCGACTCCATTTTGCACAATTTTTAAACTTGCACGCAGAAAATTGTCAAAAATCATATTTTCTTTTGCTGTGGCTTAGATGGTTAAATGTTATGAAAAAATATTTACTGTTGAAGATTAGGATGATTCCTACACCAAAACATTTAAGGAACACTCCACATAGCAAAAAGTTGGGGTTAGGTTTACTCGAAAGCATTTAAATGGACATCAGCCTTAAGAGAAAGTTATCCCGCTTTGATAGTTTTGGTTCTCTGCAGAGTTTATTTATTGTTTATAAAATGGAGTCCAAATATACTGTATACACAATCATGATAATACAATTCTTGTTCATAGATGTTGTGGATTATTGATATATTGTACAGTGTGAAAATAGTTTTAGCATTGGTATAAGATATTGTTGATGTATATTTTTGTCTATAATATGTGTGTCAATAATACCCTGGTTTGAAAACTTTTCTATTGTACAATTCAGATAATTATATCTTCAGTAAGTATTGGAGCCTAATTTAGGAATAGAGGAGCGGGATTATTTCGGCTTTGTTTCCCAATCCTAGAATTCAATAAAATAATGTTAATATATATATATATATAAAAAAAAGAAGCCAAAAGTGTTATTGTTATCTTCTCTGATACGTGTAATATTATAACTATATAAATAAGTGTATCATTTATTGTTAGTTTCATATAATAAATTTTTAAATTTGTTATTGAAGTAAATTATATTTTGTAGAAATGTTACTCTAGTGGCTCTCTAGATATGAAATGACACAATATTTCAACCTTTCTTTTAGATGAGCAAATTACTAATAAAGCCCATTTGGGCTCTTGTTTGGTAGATGTTGTTACTGGAGATATATATATATATATTTATTATAGTCTGTTAGATATTGTATTTGTTAAGGTGTTATATAATTGATATTGTTAAAATTAAGACGTGTCTCTTTCAACACATTGATGCTAAAATATTGTACTGCTAGATCCTTGCGATATTTGGACGTTTGTAAGCGAATATACACAGTGAAAGTTGAGAGGGGGGGGGGGGGCTAAAGAAAGGGAGCTAACCGTAACATACACAACCTTTTAGTGACCAACCTTTTAGACGATAGATATGGCATAGTACAGCTTCAAAAATTATTTACTTTTGATTCTGTCTTATTTTCCCAATCTGTTTGGTCAAATTTGTTATCGACAATGAAAGAAAATCATACTGGTATTTTTGCTATTAGAGAAATATTATCATGGAGTGCCATTTGCCGCGTGAAATACTCCATTGTGCCATAGGTTGATAACAGCAGGCGTAGATTCTATGAAATAATGGTATGTAATGTAAAACGAGTAGTTTTGGCTCTTTGGTTTTGAAATTGAGTTTTCAGCAGTACCCTTACCATTGGCTGTTCAAGGTATGTGGAAAGAAAATATTCCTTGACCCTACCTACAGGTGCATCAATAAAAAAAAAATGATATTTCAACGAATGTAACGGGGAAGTGTGTAAATACAGGGCAAATAACTTCAATTCATATAATTAAAAACAACGTTATTTTCATTTTCTATTGATAAATATATGACCACTTGAATCACATGACGGATATCTAAATTAAAACCGAAAAGCAGGACGTTATATTTACAATTTTAAAACTTTGGAACTAAAAGCTTTTGAATAGCGCAACCAAATACTTTAGGTTTTTTTTTTCTTCTTGAAGCAATAAGAAGCATAAGTTTAACAAGTGTTCGCAAAGAACAGAAAATCAAATCAGTGATGAAAAGGTGTCACGTTAAGAGTTAATACTTCCGGACCAATCTGATTGAAACACAGATCCTATTTCGTTTTGTTTTTATAGTTTAAAATTTCGTTTTAGTTGTCGTTACTACATTAGGATCTGGAGGAGTTGTTATACTTGTAACCCGCTTCTTTGCGTGCAATGCACGGCTAAAAACATCAATGCTAATTGGGTAATCAAAAGTCTGACGTCACAGGACCAAAAGCCGCTCTTCCGCTATAACTATTCAGATATTCATGTTACAGAGACCATCGAAAGTATAAAAAAACAAATCGAAATATAGATCTGTATTTTAATCCAGACCAAACTGATTGCCCGCCTTCCAATTTCTATTTTTGAAACCTGCATCTGGTTGAAAGAGACTATACTATTGTATTTGTTATTAATAGATATTTGACTATAAGGAAGCAAATTAATATTCTCATATAGTCCAGGTATATTTTTGCTAAATGTATAAATTATATCATTTTATGATCAGTTATTAAACAAATCCAATAAACTGCCGTTTACAACAGAAAATAATTCATCCTTTTTTATAGAACGGCCGGTCGGCCTCGGTGTACCCCCCGGTCCGTCCGCTCGTTGTTCACGTGAACCGAAAAAAAAACTATTGATTTTCAAGAATGTCAGATTCTTAATCACCTAGGAAAATCTTGTGGATGCTATATAGTTGTTTTATTTATATAGCGGAACTTCCGAGTCCTGGACCTCTTCCACTTTAATAATTCCGATTGTTGTCACATCAATCCTTCAGTTTCCCGAACACAATAGGATCTCGAAATGCCAATAACTAAATTAAACCGAACCCATTTCCGCCGATTTCGGATGTGGGTGCCCGAGGATGTCCCCCACCATTCCGACCTAGGCGTGAGGCAGGGTCTGCGGTCTTCCCCTAAAAAATTTGCAAAATTTGATGATCGGTATACGCTATATTTGAGCTTTGTGAGAACAGCACACAATCACAAGTCGGACGGATTACTCGTATTTTTAAATGGGTCCCCGTTTTGCAGGATTGTCAACTTTTGATCCTGATCGACTTATTCATTGGCTGGTCGACCACAACATTATCCACCTTCCTGCGACCAAAGAGTCAATATTTTCAACCGCAAAATCAAATGAATTGAAATGGGGTTTAACAGCCTACTCTTCTGAACCTAACCTGGGATAATTTCGACCACGTTCAACCATTTCAAACACCATTGATTCTATTACCGACCAAATAGTGGCTGCTGCCGCCTCAGCTTCCATAATCCGAATGATTCATAGTCTCTATCATCCACACAATTATTCTACCTCCGTGCGTTGAAGACCAGGAGGTTCTGGGTGACCGAGACTAAATGATTCATACTTGCTGAATATCATGAATATACCTTTTATTTTAAACGGCTATATTATTCATTGATTTAGACTTCATCAGTCATGAGAAATGCAACCTCAAAATTGTGTCCGTTTTGTCGTGTCTAATCGTCTAAAGAAAAACTGGGACTGCCCGGACCGTTCAAAGTCAGTTCTCTTAACATATCTTCCGCCAGTCCATCATCAGCTATTGTTTCCCGTTTTTCTTTCAAGCTGTGTGGAAGGCGGTCTGGTTCAAATATTTCTTCTACTGCTGATCTCGCACATGGATGCCTACCTGTATATATAATATAGATGATTATGATATGGGCGGATCTAGTGGTGGTGCATGCTGAGCCCAATCCCCGAATTCTGGATTTCTGACTATAAAAGTCAAATTATAAAATATCATTTCAGAGCTGGATTCTTGTCTGAGATCACCCCCGAATACCCTATTGCGCGCGCCTACATAGCTCGCAGTGTGCGACTTCGCCTCCCGTGCGCTTCCCATTTCCGTGGTCCCTGGATCCGCCCATGATAATAATATACTACTAAAGAAGACAGGCATGTCATGCAGTGTAATATGACTATACGGGCGATTTTGCCGGATAGCGACACTAAGGGCTACCCATATTCAATCTGTCGAGGGGTCGTTAACGTGCACGCAAGCAGTGTTTACATGGGATCCCAATAATTCCGTTCCATCTGATGAGCTAGCTGTACGCTGTCCATTGTCACTACCATTCCTACAAGTGGGAACAAACAGCTTATCAGACAGGCACTATACATTTTTTTTCTATTTATCAGAATATTTACCATTTACAGAACACAGTAGAATATACCTACCTCCGACATTAAACACTTGTAATGAGGCTAACTCTGGCTGGGTAGAATGGCGAGGAAGATAGAGTTGACGATCACAATACATGACGTCACAAATACTTGACGTATTATGATTATTGACGTCTGGGGTTGTGAATGTTTCTTGAGGCACGCGCTCTGAAAACACGAGGTAGTAATAATCATTAAAGGTATCCATCCGGTGAATTAGTAACTCTTGTAATTGAAGGTAGGTTATCAGAAATGTATAATAGTATTTATCAGGTGCTTATTTCCAATAAAAGTATAGCAATTTTGGTACGTAGAGATATCCAATCTTACCAGGAAAATACTGGATATCATGAAAGACACCCGTGGGGTGCATACAGGACAAAAATGTAAGGGTTCCCCTATTCGACAGTCCGACTGTAAAGAATATCTGCACACGTGGACCGTGGTGTCACAAAGGTTGCACGCCGAAGTTTAACGCTTGATGTACATATTGATAAACTTTTAGTCCAAATGTATTTTCAAATCACCCCGTTTGTACGCGGGAATGTATTTTTTAGAGTTTTATCGACAAAATATTTTAAAATATTACGATGACAAGAAAGTTCCCCAAAATCTCCGAACCTGGTATGATTTTGCAGGAATGGGGGTCTAGTTGTTGGGTTTGGGCGGTAAACCATGACTCCGTATTGGCATAACGCTAAAGTTCTGGCAGTTGGAAATCGATACAACAATATGAAGCACCGCTGTCTGCGCTAAACTTTCCCCAAAGCGCACAGCATGACGCATGTCCGTCTTCGTTAGACCGTTTGGGCTTCTTCATTAGTCGTTAGACCCCATATCATTTCTTCCCCGTAACCAGTGAAGTATCAGGCGCGGATCCAGGTGTGCCCCCCCCCCCCCCGTCAGCGCCATTGACATAGTTGATTTTCATTTTCGTTTGCTTTGTTACTGTTGTAGTTCACATATCAGCTCTTTAATAGATGATATAAACATGATTTTCGCATTGTCCCCGCTCAAACAATCCAAGGTTGCAACATATTACCCTTTGCTCCAATGAGTGCCCCCCACCTCGACAAAATCCTGGATCCGGGCCTGAGTATATTAATTAATGTTTACTCGTGCTTATGTCGTCTAATTCTTGTAGAAGTAGAAAATTCTTCTCTTCTGCTTCTTCTAGTAGTAAGCGTTGACGAAATATCAATAACTTCATTTCATTTAACTGTAAAACAGTAAGATGAGTCATTAATTAAAATGGACAGGTAATGCTTACTACCAAATCTGAAAACAAACATGACCTAGTCATGTAAGTATGGTGGCTGATTGGTATCATGTCGTGATGTCGGATTGTCGACTAAATCATCCATCACAAAAACTTTCATTTCCACTGACAAAGCATCGAGAGCTGATTATGGTCTGGATAAGTTAATTAATCTCTAATTAATAACTTAGATAACATTTAAGGCCTAAAGAAAGATTTAGCTATTGAATAATATTTAAAATCTGCTTAGTAGTTAAATATTTAGCGCTGGATTTGATTAACGATGTTACGCCACTCATTTTATTTTCACACCAATGAATCTATTATCGCGACTATCACTTACCACCATGACTGGAATAAATATAAAGACAGAACTTACGGAAATGGCAAATGAATTTGAATGAATATTCACAGAACTTTAGAAAAGCTTTAAATGAGTTCCAATCTCGAATTAACCAAATGGATTAAATAAATTCTACTGGAGACATCCACAACTTTAATAATAAAGGGACCAACGAGAATACCGTATTCGAAATAAACAGACAGTTTTGATGTATTTGAAGATGGCCTGAAGAGTCTTGAGAATTGTCAATGTAAGTCTGATGTTGATAGTTGTGACCTTATTGATACACTGCGCCCATCACCTAGATGTGCCATTGAGCCTTTCGTATAATATCATAAAGCACAGTAAAGAAAGAAATAACCTTGTTTTGTTTCGCTGTATCAAGTATCATAGCTTGTTCTCTGTCAAACTGTATACTCATTAACGATTCCAACATTTTCCAAAGAGCTCCAGAACCTACACGATAAAAAAACATTTTACATTTATCAATGGCAGAGACAGTAACAGGTACCCAACACACGCGCATTTAAATTTTAGTAACCCTTATTCCGTATTAAGTAGTCAGGCGTTACTACGATAAACGGTCTGCAAAACTTGAAGAAAATAAAATCCAATTCATAAAATGTAAAAAAAATCAAGTCAAACTTACTAAGATTTTGTTTAGAGACATCAAAGAGCTTGGATCTAAGATATTCTAGTTCTGTTTTTAAACTTCGTTCACAGGTCATCCATTCTTGTTCCCGTTCTTCAAGATAAGACTAAATAAATAATAATATAGCAAGTGTAAATTAAAGGTACATTATTCAAAAACTAAATCTATCGATTACAAATATTTCTTTAGGCCGTAAAGGTGTATGAATTATTAATTAGACATTTGCCAGTACCATAATCAACCCTCGATGCTACCGGATACTCGACATTTTCAACTGATTTTTAACCCTGACTGGTGGTTAATGATTCAATAAAATCGAGACCTTGCTTGCTACCAGTCTAGCGAGCCGAGCCAGCGTCTCACCCATCCTGGTGCACATAAACAAAACGCCCCTAAGAATGGGCTTCGGTTGGAATATGAGTACAAATTCTGCAATTTCTACATATCCACGTGTTATATTTTGCGATGTTTGTCAGATTTGTCTCTGGGATAAAATGGCGCTAATTAACACGGTTAATGTGTTTGGGTGAGAATGATACATACCTGAAACTCTCTTCTCTCATGTTTTAATTTCTCACAGAGATGTGACTGTCCATGTAATCTGATCACTGCATCATTCAGGTGATACTCAAGTTGCTCAAAATCTCCCAAAAATTCTAGAATTAAAAGATGATAGTTACAATGGAGAAAGTACCAACGGTACATAGCTGCTAAGGAGCAACGAAACACCGTACCATTTATCGGTGCACTTATGACTCATCCTAGCAGCAATTCTGATTTGGAAGAAGAAAACCATTGCCGATGACCTTATAATATCTTTAGCGATATATACCTTTTCTTATTTCAGGTCATGAAAGTTTTTCTAAAACTGAATTAACAAGTCAAAAGTTTTTCATAGGTTTAGAATCGTGTAGACTATTGAAAATAATTTTGAAATAATGTATTGATAGCAATTTACCAAACAAATTTTCCTTATGTTTTTTCCAAGAATCTTTTGTGTTTGCTACAAGAACTTCAAGTTCTGTTTGTGCACCAGGTCCAGTATCTGCAGTTATGTCACCGTCTCGTTTATCATCACTCCCACAGAAAATTGAATCTACTGCTCCAGCCAGTGCCTGGATTTGACAATCGAGCTTGTAGATCAAATATTCTGGACTATCTTCAGATGGTTTCGGTTTGAATTCAAAATCAAACGGCTCTTTTTTAATTTTAGAAATTATTCCAAGACCTGGAGATTCTTCCTGTTGAAGGACGGGTCTGTCCATAAGGTTACTTTGGTAGACGTAACTTTCGTCGGCTTTCATATTAGTGTTCTCTCCCCATTGCTTATCATTCGTGATGTTAGTTTCAGATTTATTGTTATTAGGGTCAGTATTTTGCGGTAGTTGATATGAGTTGTCCAAATTAGAGATATGATGCGTTTTATCTTTAAGAACCTCACTGTCGCTTCTCGCTCTTCTTGTTTCATCGTTGAACTTTGGTTGGTGATTTACATTTTGTATCGGATGAGATGCCAAGGGTTTGGGAATATTCGACAGTCCGACATCATCGACACTAAAGATAAGAGGGCAAGATTCCCCAAGTTCATCAGATCGAATCGACTCAAAGGATGTTGATTCGTACGAAGCGGTGGGGCTTTCTGGGCGAATCCTGAGACTAAAATCCATTTTTGGTGATGACGATGAGGACCCGCTATCTTCTAAATCTGCGTCAGATCTGGAAACGAATGCTTTGCTTTTCATTACTGCCTGCCCGTCTTGTGGAGACCTTTTGCGCCCTGGTCGATTGTCTCCCATGGCAAGCGTCAAAGCATGGTTTACGAGTGAATCAACGATTTCCTCATCATTTGAGCCGGAATTTGAATTTAAACCCAGCATATCAGATTTTTCGTGTGCCATTCAGGAAAATGATCTAGCTGTAGGCGTCAAGGAAGTGACGTAATAAAGGAATGACGACATAAAGATATGACGTCATGTACTATTCTGAATTCGAAAACAACGAAAAATATCAGCTGGTCAGATACGACGTTGGGTTTTGATATTTCTATGGGATTTAATGAAGCTAGATTCAAAGCCGACCGTGACCTTCGGTGTAACAATATAGCTCCACAGGACAACATCATTCGAATTTAATCTTCAGACACTGTAAGACGCCGAATCGCTAGTCTGGAGGTCTGGTGTTCTATTCCTGCATTGGCCGGGAAAGTTCCCCCGTGTCCGTGTCTTCGTTCGCATGGGACCAAAAACCGAGGTCCCGTGTACATGTTGGAATTCAATATAAGAGTAGGCCGTGGTGCTGCTATCCGGGCAAAATTTACCTCATTGTAAGTTCGGAGCAGAACAGTGGGAGTCTAGTGCGTTAAACCCCATTTAATTTTATTTAAAGATACATTATGGGAGATTAGATAACGAGTTGGCAGTTCTCACTACAATAGTTAAGAGCTAGCTAATGTAAAGGCAATTTGCTGAAAATTTCAGTCAAGTTGATCCATTATTGACATAGAACTAAGCGAATGACACGCTCCCCTTATGCTCGGTCAACATTACTAAAATTGGTAAGATAAAACCAGTAGTCTCGGTTATCCACTTTTATTGGTAAATCACGAAGGAAAATATTTCAGCGAATCCAACAAAAATCTTATGCTAGGCTCTTGCATAATGCATGTTTAATTTAATCTTAGCCTAATTTTACTTATAATGAGATTAGTTGTAGATGTGTATTTTTAGCGATGTAAGAGAATGATAATCAGATAAATACAGATTAGAAGCTAATGCCTTCCAGTGTTTTATTATACAGATTAGAAGCTATTGCCTTCCAGTGTTTTATTATGCTGTGAGATAACTGTTCATTTACACAAGTCCATACTGTATTGCAAAGAAAAAAAAACAACTAAAAAAATAACGCCAACGAGAAGTTCATATTAGAATAGAAGGCCCAATCTGTTTCAAAGAGAATTACTTACGAATTAACACTGTAACAGATAGTGTCCAAAGCACGTGCGTTGACTGTAGTCATTGGCTCAACGGCTCGTGCAATGTTTACTTAACACCTAACTGCTTCGGGCAAAATGACGCATTTTACTCATTTTAATACCCATTTACACTTAATAGGAAATATTTTTTAACTTCAATTACTTCAAACTTCTTTATTTATTTTTCTGTTACCTCAAAAAAATGTTTGAGAATTTAATTTGTCGGAGTAAAAAAGTTAATATGCCGTACTCATTAAGCCTCGTCGATGTCATGCTTATCAGTGATTGTAGCGGCCAATCGAATATTCACTGCGGGATCAGTTTGTAGAAGGCCCTGTAGTCTGTAGCCCGTTATGCAGCCACACATCCGAATGGTCAATCTTTCTGACTAAAGAGTAACATTGAGACCGCGAAGAGTCTGGTTCCATGTCACATTGTCAAGATCTTATGCATATAAGATCCTCACCGGTGTTTGTGTCTTGTCATATCGCTTTTATTTGTGTGTTGTGTGGTCCTCCTGTGTTAGTTTTCATATTGGCTACGATTTTACACAGTAAGTCAAAAGTGACTGGTATTTCTTTGTATGTTTTCCACGCATTCCGCTTCGACCTTGAACTTATATCCCCAAAATAACTGTTCTCTGCTGGGAGCTGCTGTTGGAAAGACGTTGGCTCACCAAACTGTAGGTTCCGTGTTTGATTCCTGCATTAGTCCAGAATGCTCATCAGTGTTTTTTTCCGGTGCGTTTCCAGTTCTCAGTGGTGTAGGGCAGATGGCCTGTCAAAGACAACACATGGTCGTTCGGATAGGACGAAAAACCGTGTCCGTAAAAGAATCATTGGACTTGATAATTGGAATTCGAAATAAGGGTAGACCTTAGAGTGATTAGCTTAGTTGGTGCAGTAAAATAAGATGTTAAATTTCATTTCACTGCGGTCAGCAACATTAACTAATCTGCCTTATTTGCGTCACATTCGGAACAAGCAATATGGAGTACAATATGGTTCAGGTTAGTATACCCGAACCTCCCCAATGGGCCTACACTTAGCATCTCTGGCTTGCGGCTGTGGTTTCGAGCCCTGGTGTGAGCGTATGTGGCATGGAGATAGGGGCGCCTTCTTAACCTCGTGGGTTTCCTCCGGGCACTCCGATTTCCTCCCACTTCTAAAGACCCTTACGCGCAAGCGAATTATTGAAATAAAATGAAACCATATGCCTGTCCCAAAATGACCCAGTTTGTGTCGAGTGTACGTTAAACCCCATTTCTCCCTCTCTCTATTATATCGGTGCACGGAATTTGTCCTTTAATAGGGACTAAGTGGTGTGAAGCATTCTACAGACCAGCTGGAACCAGGAACGCTGCACAGGGCTATAACCAAGTATTGAATTGAATTTCATCACGATTTTCCGGCGTGATTTCCCCTTGTCAGTGATGCAGAAGGAGGGCCGGACAAGGACAGCTGCCTAGTCGTTCGGATGGGACGAAAAACCGAGGTCCCGTGTACGCATTGGAGTGCACGTAAAAGATCCCTTGGTAGTTGGAATTCGATATAATAGTAGGTCGTAGCGCCGCTGCCCGGGCAAAATTTCCCTCATTGCACACTTTATGGCGTATTAGCCCAGGCTAGGTGCAAAAGAGTAGGACGTTAAACCCCGTTTCATTTCATTTCATTGAATTGAATAGTAGAAAAACAAACGCAACATCCATTTTAATCTACCTAGGATATTCGTGCCTACACTAGCCTCGATTACCCTAGATACTTTTATTTCATTTTCTTTATTTCACACGTAATTATAATCTGATAAATAGACTCGTTGGAAGATCGAGTAGCTGAACAAGGTTCACACATAGAGCTATTTAATTTCTAAATGATAAAGATGACGTTATTGCACCACAGTTTGTACGAAACCAAGTTGACGCGGAAAAACTGTTAATAATAACATACACAAAATATTAAAGCCATTTAAAGTAAGTATATGGCGGGTATTGGTTATCTTCTTGTGAAAAAGTGAAAGAACTTGTGAGTATTTAGCATCCCAAAAAGATTCCCTCTCCTTGTCCATAATGCGCATTTCTTAAGATAAATCCTGACAATGAAATGGGAATCTTTACATTCATGAGATCTGAATAAGTGCGATTTATTTAGATGGTAGAAACTCACGATGGTATTTGAATGGATTTAGATGTTGATTAATCCACTCGGTGTAGTCGAGTTCAATTTGATTATTCATTCAGATTTAAAATGTAAAGGTTCCTGCATCGTCCATTACCCGGAGCAAAACTTTGGGTGGTTATCAAAATAAACTCTGACACTCTTTCAATCTATATGAATAAGTAAGTAAATAAATATATAACTTATTGAACTAACACGAATACATATATTATACAGCTAAACTAGCCGGCTGGTTGCACGAGATGCAAGCAGTCTCATTAAATATATCGTCGTCTTTAAAAAGCCTTGCACAATCAAGGCTACGACTACTCCTGGACAAACAGAATGGGTATTTTATCATGGCACAAAATAAATTTCAAACAAATGACCGAAAACTGGAGGAAATCGCTAAAATTTTAATCAGAAAACAAGAAAATGTCCAAATTAAATCGAAAGTTTTTTTTTTCAGATTAGATACTAGATATTTTACAGATCAAAAATCTTCTGCACAGCAACGATGACTTCCGTAAAGTTTCGCACTAATATTACTTCCGGTTCGAGGAAACTGTCTTCTATGTAATGGGATATGGTTGCTATGGTAGCACGCCTCCAGTACAGGATGAAATATTATACAATTTGGTCATCTTGACAAACAGTAGTCTGGATTCTGTAAAGACAAAAACAAAACATTGATAGTTTTCAAGTGGGAGGCACTGAAATGAAATCAAATGAAGTTTAATGTCCTACTGTTCTTTTCCAGCTGGGCCAATGAAGACGGGGGTGGGGACATTAAATTTGAGGGGGTATTCATTGCACCCCCGAAAACACGTGCGAAATATGCAACTAACTAACACATGCTTTCGGTGGATCGAAGGTCTCGAAACTCGAACTTCTAAATTTGTCCTTGAATAACATTTTCGACAGTGCCCTTTTTTACTGCTGAAAGTGCATTTTCTCAGACCCAAATATGTCCGTTCCGAACGTTTACTTAGACGAAAATACCAGCCAAATAAATCTTGGAATGGCTACAGATGCAAGGAAATGACAGATAATTTTCTCCCCCCCACCCTCAGCGGCGTGCCCCGTCTCCGCGGTCAGTGCCCTCATTTTGCGGCACCCCCCCCCCCTTTCAAAATTTCTAGATCCGCCCCTGATACTGATCCAATTGAAAATGAGTCTATAAAATTCTTCTTTTGTTTCCCTTTGCCAGTAGGGAGGCCTGGCAAGGACACTTTCAAGTCGTTTGGATTAGCCAAGTTGGTGCTAAAACGTCCTACAGTTCATCGACTGGGATAATGAAAACGGGCATACAGTGTGCTATGATGGAAACTGTGTCCGGACAGCGACGCTTCGGCCTACTCTAATATCGAATTCGAACTTGGGCCCGCAGCCAGCTCATAAAACTTGGTGGGGCTACGGAATTTTTTGGATGGGCCGAGGATGTGGCCGGCTAAGATCACCCCAAAGACGAAATCATTATTGTTGGCGAAATATTTGGTTGGGCTAATTCGATTTTTTTTCGGGGGGGGGGGGGGCATAGCTCCCCATGGCTGCGGGCCCGTTCCAACTGCCAAGCGATATTTTACGCACACCCCAATGTGTACACGAGACCACGGTTTTCGTCTTATCCGACTAGACAGTTGCTCTTGTCACACCCTCCGACTGACAAGGGATAACAACGCCGGAAAACTCGATCAAATTTCTCGATCAACACCGGGAACGAACCCGCGACATCCAGACTAGCGAGCTACCGTGGCTATTTATGGATGGATTTCGACTGATTTACGTACTCACCATTATTCTAGGAAATAGTACAACTTAAAACAGGTTTACATATTACTCCTCCTCCTCTTCACCCCCTTCCTCTTCACCACCGCCGCCTGCTGGACGGATTCTTTTTATCTCTGGTGGTGGCGGTTCTTTACATAATTCTTCGAATAATGTAGCCCGTTCTCCGAATGTACGACGATCAGTTAAACGTTCATATTTACTGCAGAGAAGAATTTTTGGCTGAAAGAGCAAAATAAAAGTGAATGAACTTGTGATCTCCACAAACATTGAGTCAACAGAACATTATTCAGTTGAATCCCTAACAGTAATATCAATCCAAATATTTTTCAATTATGTACAGTATTTACAAACATATGTTTAATTGAAATTTTATTGATCTGGGGCCGGTTGCTCAAAGCTCTGTTTACTTTTAACGATCCGTTAACATGGAGTAAACGGATCGTTAACTTTAACGAAGAGAAAAGTTGTTGCTGGAAGCCCTGTTAACTTTCACGGATAATGAAATTGACTGTTCAGCCACAGAAATTTAACGGATCGTTACCAAACGACACATGAAAGATAACGGATCATTAAAATAACTTAGTTTTGAGCAACCGGGCCCTGATCTTTTCGATACTTTGTTGTATGCGAACATAATTGATGGGCCTGTTTATATCCGATCCCATTCGAGGTGGGAATTTACCTAGGGTTGGAATTTTGATTTTGATTGTTTTTAAATAGCTAAATATTAAATAATTGACCCAGTACATATTTAGCTTATAGATTAAGCAGTGGTGAAATTTAATAATCTAGCGAAACATGCAAACGAGGTATCGTATTTTAAGATGATTTTAATCACAATATATATTTATGGGATTGTGTGAGAGCAATCTACTTTGGTGAACCTTTAATTAATTTATAAACTTACTGGTGCACTGGTATATTTGTCTGACAATCGATCGAATCTGAAAAATAAACACACAAATATTAAGTTTTATTTAGAGGGAATCTAAAAGTATAACAAAATAGTAAGCTATGTCAACCTACTGAGCAATCTGGTTAAAATACAGATTTATCTTTCGTTTCGTTTTTTTTTTATGCTTTCGAAGATCTGGCATGCCAGTTGTACTGAAAGGTCGAGTCAGGTGTGGTACGAGTAGCTTTTGACCTATGACGTCATACATTGAATAATAAGTCAGCGTTGTCGTTTCTATTGGTTTACCCACAGTTCCGTAACAGAAGGTTTCATTGACATTGGCTAATCCTCACGCCATCCAGAACGCCAGTTATATAACAACGCATCCAGAAACTAGTGTAGTACAGACAAACAAAATTTTGAACTGTAAAAACGAAACGAAATGCGATCTGTGTTTTAATCAGATTGCTTACTACGCTGCCTAAGTTAGAGGTTATGTAATATACTCCAGAAGAACCACGCCTGTTTCTTACTTCCGAATATATATGAAGTAAGACACATCCATGTGCCTACTCTCTATTATACACGTATAACCATATATTATAGCTGCCTTTCCTATTTTTAAATAAATTTGTCAAGTTTAAATGTTATGTTTTCTACAGCGGTTTGAGATTTTGTTTTAATGCGAACGAATTTATCAAAAAAAATATTATTATAATTACTAGTATTGCTAAAAACGCCAAAACTCAAACCGACTTCACAATTTGAAAAAAATATCCATAATTTAATATATAGAGATCTAAACACTTACGATTCGTCAACCTGGACAGCCGATCTCTTGCTCTTTCTGAAAAATATAAAAAAACAGTATATTAACTTGGTTCATAGAGTTTTCTGTCATTGGAGCAAGACCATCACAGAGAATAACGATACGGTTATTCCAATAACATATAGTACCATCGACCGTATTGCATTTACGCTAAAAGCCCATGAATACAAAGTTCCAAGGTTAGTGGACTATTTTCAGCTGCCCATGAAACTCCACAATAATATACGTGTATTCATGATGAACTTGAAAAGGGTAAGTGTACACTGTCTCGTGTACGACACCAACTACGTACTCTGTAAAACACAACCATATCAAACACCATAGATATAACCTCTTCTCTAGATTCACTGATGTGGGGTTTGGCTCAATATGTTTGCTTGGCGATCGAGGTCCTATGGACACTTTTCTACGTGTCCGGGATTTGAATTCTGCCGTAGCCCAAGGAGCACCTTATCGAGCCCAGGGATAACGCCTACGCGCCTACTCGTCCAGCAGTGTGTAACAAAGCCAAGCAGATAAAAAGGGAAGCAACAGAATGAATCAATTCGACTGCCACACAATATTCGTTCAATTTGAAAACCAATTGGATACGTAAGTGATACTGTTTCACTTACGTCCCGACCGAAACCGGATACCGATTCAAATTGTGGTCACGAACAATACGTTATTAATAGGGTTAAACTGTGACAACGAGCTATATATATATTATTAACATTCATCCCAAACTTACCCCTTGTTCATTTGACGAGATCTTTCTGCCAATTCGATCAACTGTTAAAATATAGAAATAAAAGTGTCAATTTAATTTAAATGTCACATATTCCATTATTATGAATTGTGGAAGATTATACACACTGACGAGGTGCGATGTATATCAAAAATGGCGTAATTATAGACAAAACTGGTGAAATTCAAAAGTCGTCGTACTAATATTAACAACGCATACAAATTTAAGAAATATCAAAAAAGAGCTTGCGGGCTGACAGACAGGCGGGCTGACTGCCTGATACCCTCACACTGTGGAAATCTGTTACCAAACGCATGCGGTAATTCTAAACTATCGAAAATATTCATTTCAGACACACTCCCATCAGCGTATTTATACTCACGTCATATTGCTGTCTCTTGTATCTTTGTTCCAGATCATACTTGTCACCTTCCAGTTGTCGTAGTTTTGCATGTAAAGCCTTGGCTTTCTCCGTTAAAACCTGTTGGTTGGCATTCTCAATATTCAATGGTTGAATTCTTGTAGCCAACACGTTACGTTTCTCCTCTTCGATTTCTTCTCTGGTCTTTTGCATGGGTTCTTCTTGGTGCATGTTTTCAAGGTCCTGAAATTAGAGTAATTAACGTATTATGAAGTTATATCATCTTCTTTGCTTTATAGCGTTCAAAGCTCCCCGTTTGGGGAGCTTTGTTGTACTTTTGAATATAAACATGTGTTCCAGTGGTAGTCACTGAATCGCTACCAGCAGGCTTCATTTAATTGGAAAAACTCAATTTGAATAACAAACACACCCTCCTTGCAGAGTCTGCAGAGAAGCCTAGCAACCGTTTAGTTTTTTAACGTCAATTACGTACGAGACAAACAGTGTAAGTTTTGCGACATGGCTGGAAGAATTGATGTAGAGATTTTTCTTTGGAAAAAAAAAACCCTTAGGACTTGGTGGCAGAATGACTTGCTGCTTGTACGTGACAAGGGGGGTGGTCGCCTGCCCCACGTTCGGGCCTTCCGGTTTCCTCCCACTGCTGTAAAGATCCCTACGTGCAAGTGAATTTTTGAAATAACAATTGAACCATATTACTTCCGAAATGACCTAGTTTATGCCGAGTGGCGTTACACCAATTTCTCTATCTCCGCTATTCGAAATTCCTTTTCAATGATCTCGTGACAAATCACCACAGAAATTCGAACTCTAATCCACACTGTCAACCTATTCTAGGGAATTGACTTTTTAACGACTTTACAGCAATTAATCAATGATCGGTGATTAGTTTATTGTTTTAAGGGATGCCATGTTTAAGGACACCACGCTGAAAATATACTTGTGGATCTAACCACCCTGGATTGTTTATTTACAGAATAGAAATACGTATAGAAATTAATGCGATGGTTAGTAGGTCGCAATTAACGTATACATGTCTTCCTATTATTAATTGCTGGTTTTACTCCCATACACCTTCTTGCGACATGAAACTATAAAATTAAAACGTACCACGCCTTCTCCTTCACGTTTTGTGATGACAAAGTTTCGTTGACCTTTAGCAATGGCCATTCTAGCTTCTGCTTCCTTTCGTTTTTTGTCTCTTTCTTCTTTCTTTTTTTGTTCTTCCTCCAACTTCTTTCTTTTTCTTTCTTCCTGGGAAACAAGAAACAAATATGTCTAGTTTGTACCACACATATTCCGCTATGATTTCAGGTAAGCAAAGTGTTTGCTCAATATATACGACTACCAGTGGTTTCGTAACTATTACACAAACTATCCTTAAAGCTCTGCTCCGTGAAGTTTTTCGACACCTCTAAAATGGGTTATGTAGTTTGCAACTTTCAGTTTTGGATTTTGATCGGTATTCTTTCGCAATCTAATGACATACTGTGGTTTAACAACGAGACAAAAAAAGCCTGGGACGACAGCCTCGCCTTCTATATATATTGACCTGTTTTCCCGCCATCAAAAATCAGCGGTCATCACACTTGGGGTATCCACATGTGTCAATTTGGTCCTGCGGGGTTGGGGTGGGGGTAGTTTATGAAATGAAATTATGTTTAATGCCAAATAACACCCATCCGGGCTATATTGCGAGCATTGATTATAACATTCATATAATCTACTCGAACCACCAAGAACGCAGAAATGATAAATCCTTGTTTTGATATTTCATTCTTTAGAAATAGATGGAGAAATTATATACTGTATTTTACTGCACCGAGTTTGAGAGAACCAATTTATCAAATCATTGTTGCCATCTTTGATTTTTGTGTCAAAAAAAAAAAAAAAAAAAAAAAAAAAATACCACATCTACATTTACCTGTTCAGCTCTTTGTCTTTTATCTTCAATTTCTCTTAATTCTTTTTGTTTGGCTTCTTCCTTTATTCTCTCTGCTTTACGTTCTTCCTAAAACAGGATTCAGACCACCGATAAACAACACGACAACATTGCAATGAACATTTACAGATATACACAAAATGAAATGGGGTTTAGCGTCCTATATTTCGACACCCACCGGGCTAATGAAGTAATTTTGCCGGGAAGTGGCCCTATGACCTACTCTTATATCGAATTCTAACGACAAGCAGTGAGGCCCCAATCCTACACCGCTGACAAATGGAAACCATGTTGTAAAAATCCCAGAGAACTTTCTCGGCCAACACTGGAACCGTGGATAGCGGGCCAGTGCATTAGTCTCTGAGCCACCGAAGCTACCAGATATTAACAAAACCCAAATCTCGAAAATATAAGATGTTTTTCAGTTCGTTGTATTTCTTAACAGACTCCATATTTATTTTTTTACGTGGTATTAATATATCACGTCCTTGTTTGTGTGCTGTAAACAAGCAATGAACACACGGCGTCAGATCAATGGCTGCTCTGAATATAATGTTAGATTTCATGAATTGTACCAAACCGGAGCAAAAAAAACCCCAAGACTTTTACGAGTTATGGATGGATAATGTGTACACGGCACCTCGGTGTTTCGTTCGTCCTGCGAAGTTTGCATTATCAGTCAACGGCAAGTTGTCAAACTGTCGATCACAAAATAACAAATAGAGATAAAATATCTTTTTAATGACGTTATTTTCTCACCCTTTTGATTCTAAGAGCTTCTAGTTCTTCCAGTTCTTTCTCTCGCTCAGCTCTTCTCATCTCCTCGTACTCAGCCAATTCTTCTGCCATCCTCTCCTTCTTCCTACGTTCGGCTTCCTTAGAACGAGAACAGTTACATATATAAGGAGAAAATCATGTTATTTGAATCCATGTGCCATATTCCGAGTTCACAAGCTTTTTGCGAAAGATACCGACAAAAACGACTACCTGCTCTTCCAAAGTCTTTTGTACCTGGTCAATCATCTAATCATTGAGTATTCCAATCGCAATGAGACATGGGCATATGGGCGGCATCTGTCTAATTCTTTGCATGACATTCACGGAATCATTAGAGTTTTACAAACTTTGAATGAATGCCACTGGAAATGCCCCGCCCCACCACCGGGTTATGATTTTATATTATCATTGATTTAAATATACCACATCTTACCTCCATGGCCTTTTTGGCTTCATTAGAGTCGGCTCTGAAAACATTAAAAGATATTTTATCACATAATATTCATCAATAGAATCAAATGTTGGGATTTATGCAACCATCACTATGTTTCCAATGGAGAATTCGTCCTCGGGTATATCAACATTTTAGAATTTCCGTTTTTGTTTTCCATGTCCACGAGTGATTGTAGCAAAAATATAACGTGCTGACAAGTCATACTTCCTAGAAAATCGAAATGCCTCTGGGTATGATGCTGAAATATGACATAGTTCACAGTTATATTAGTTTAAGTACACCAAATTAGTTGGCTGTATGGAATACATATTTGATCATTTTAATTAGTTTGTTAATCAATTGCTGATGAAATCCAACTTAATACAATTTACAAGAGAGAAAGGGGTGCGATACTAATACATTTAGCTACTGATGATTAGTCACAGTGTTTTACTGGCAATCTGATTAAAATACAGATCTATATTTCGTTTCGTTTCTTTGTACTTTCGATGTCCTCCAATGGGAGAACGCTAGATCAGAGACGGTCCTACGCATTTTAGCACATATGACGTCATATGTAGATTACGGGTTAGGGTAAGGGCTAGGACCTGTAGATTTGGTCAAAGTTCCGAGATGTAAACAGGGCTAGCCCTAACCCATGATCAAGCCTAACCCTTACCCTAACCCACAATTCACATAAGACGTCACAATTTCCATGTCCGTCTCCGATCTAGCGTTCTCCCCTCCAATGTGTGGGAATGGCAAATAAAACGAAAAGAATAGAATCTATGTTTTAACCAGTCCGTCATACTTTTGGGCATAAGCTAATTTTTAAATTCCCGAAATTTATACAGTTTTGAGAATAAACGTTTTGTATATCAAAACCATCAAACGTAATGAACATTATAGGAAACAATACTATAGCTAAACACTCCTGCAGAAAACAAGCAGCGGTAGGTAACCAGGCAACGAAACATACGCACACAGCAGCTAACTCGTCCGCGCAGTCGACAAGGGGTGTCCCATATTTATTTAATGGAGCATTTACATGACACTGATATTTAATCACGATTGGGTGATCACTTTTGTTGTTCGAGCATTCACGATATTCAGCAAATTGAAGCAAGGGCCAAAACCCATAATGGATTCAACAAAGTGAAACAAGGACCGACGGACAGGCGGACGAAGGCGACGATAATATACGATCACATGATGAAGATGAAATGAAACAAAATAAGGTTTAGCGTCCTACTTTTTCAGCACAGATTGGAATAATGAAGACAGACATTCGTTAGTGTGATATGTGTGCTATTGGGAAATTTTTGCCGGACCGCTACCGGCGCTGCGACCAACTCGCATTTCATATTACAAATGTCATGGGTTCTGTTACGTATACCCCAATGTAAACACGGGACCTCGGGTTTTCGTCCATCTGGAGAACTGGATACTGTCCAAACCAGTCCCCTCCCCTACTGAGCCACCGCGGCACTCCAAAGAGCTCGGACAGACATGGGTGGCAACATACGACCATATTTAAATTGTACGCATGCTGATGAAACTAAGGAATACACTAAGGATTTATTCAATATATTGCCATTCACTAAAAGGCAGTTTCCAAAAAAAAAAAAAAAAAAAAAATATTGCCAGTAAAATTTGCAAAAATTCAATAAATAATAAAACATCCCAAGGACAACTATTTCTTTTTTGTTGTTTCTTTCCATTTTCTAATTTCATTGCAATTCCCAATCTCCTAATCACTAACAACGTATTTCATTCAATTTTTCTCATTTTCGTAGAGTTTATTTTGCATTGAATAGTCTATACGGTGTATTTCAAACCAATATCTAATATACTAACATAGAATTTGGTAGACCCAATGAATACATGAAAAGCCAAAATACTAACATAAGTTCCCATAGAATTTGGTAGACCCAATGAATACACCAAAAGCCAAAATACTAACATAAAGTTCCCAGAAAATTTTTAGTGTTCAATCTAAATTGAATGAAATACGGAACGGCATGCCAAAAATCTTAAGATCTGCCCACTATAATTAAATGAACGGGCTGAGCCAAGAAATGACATCCATTTACTTACTGACTGAAGGTTCTAGTGGGTTCCTGGTGCCTAACAAAAATACCAACGTTTACTCATAAATAACATAATTTGCATACATGATATATTCGCTAGAGCAATTCAGTTCCAAATATTCTCGCTGCCATGACAGTGCCAAATACCTTGCTTTCCTCTTCCTAAAGACCATAAACGCGGAATGAAAACCATCATTACACTATAGTTGGATGTGACGAGTGAATGGGCGTGGTTACGTTAACAAAAGTTAAGTTAATAACAACACCAAAAGCATCGATTTCATTAGTAGTCATGTGATAGTATTTGTTATTTTCATTGGATCATTGACTGTATTGACTGACAGACAAACAACAATTATACATTCATGCAAAGAAAAATTTAAAGTTGACAACGTAAATTTGCACAGAAGACTTGGGATACCAGTCATATCTAACATTGCGTTTGGATACTCTTTACGTAGTCATTTGACCTTTCCTACAGATAGTCGTGATAGCAACTAATTTTACAGAGAGAAATGAATTGCAGTGGGGTTTAACGTCCTACTTTTCTGCATAGACTGGGTCAATGAAGATAAACGTGCGTCATACAGTGTGCTATAAGGAAAATGTGCTACAGTCTATTATCATTTCGTATTTCAACCGTCGTGGTTCTTTTATGTGCACCTGGCCCGTAGTTACTGTCGCTAGTTACAGTAATAGTAATAATGTATCTACACAATCACCATAGATACCGTCGGTAGTTACAGTAATCATACTAATAGTGTATCTACACAATCACCATAGTTACAGTTGCTGTTTACAGTAACCATGGTAATTATTTATATACACAATCACCACAGTAACCGTTGCTACAGTAACCATATTAAATGATTATAGAGCAAATGAAAAGAAAACAAATGAAGTACACAGCCAATGACACTTACGATTCCACTTGGCGTTCAACAGGAGCACTGGGTAGCAGAATTAAAATAAAGCATTGAAATATGTGAGACAAAACAAAAAGCAACAACATTTATTATTGGTTAATGAAGTAGACAAAATGAAAGTAGAATATGAATGTTATGTTTAAATGTCTACTATTCGTTAACAGTATAATTACATAACAAAATGAACTAATTAATAAGATGCTTTAGAAAGAATAAAATGCCGTTAATATATTTGTAATTTAATTATGTATACAATTAGAGATGTTCATTTTTTCTATAAATTTTAATAATTAATGATAAATATCAATAACTTTAAAAAAGAAGAAAAGAGGAAGTTTTTAAATTTAATTCAACAGAAGTAGAAAGGGTGGGGGTAGACAGGAAGTTATTGGGTGAAAGCAAAAATTTTATAAAATTTTTATTAATTAATGATAAATAGAAATAACATAAAAAGAGAAGAGAAAAAAGAAAGTTTATAAATTCAATAAGAGTAGAAAGGGTGGATTTAGTGAGGTTAGTTATTGGTGAAAGTAAATTTAGTGAGGTTTAGTGGGGTTGCATTTTAAAGAGATTTTAAATAATTTTGCAAATCAAGGGAAATAGTGTAAATAAGTGCTAAAACCACCCAAAATGTGTATTCGGCATATAACCATCTACATTCGTCTAGGGATATAACATTTGTGTGGATGAGAGGGTGTAGGGGGGGGGCGGCGACAAGAATATTAACGACGGATTACCAAGCAAGGCAACAAATACATTGGTCAGTAGATCTTGGACAGTTTAATTGAATTCAACCCGACATTTCGCTCCGTTTTGATTAATTTTGGGATTGTTTAATTCATCATAATAAACAGAACGAAAATACCAAGCAGACATCGCAGTGTTGATATCTCTGGAAACCAAGTGGGCATAAAACGTCCACATTTCTCTTAACTGTTGGGTATCAATACACTTACAGCCAAGTTGACTAAATCCATTACCTCTGGGAACAATCATAAGATACGGTAAATGTCACATAAATATAGCCCATGTCTTAGTCTGCCGCACTAAGGGCCATAACTCCGCACGTAATCTTTAAAAATCGTTCAGATTCGATAGAGTGACAAGTGTTTGTACATCAAGTATTTATTGGGCTTGCTTTTTTTTCTCGCTGTAATATAAATAATTCATCAACATGCAAACAGCTCGGATGTAACAAAGGAACGGCGTGTGTAATTACGTGTGGGCACATATAAAGGAAGTGTTCACGGTGACAAAACGGGTTTCTTCTGCCAGGTGTGCGATATACACAATATGTACAAGGGGAACACAATATGGATTAAGAAATCAGAAGGACTGGTGCAACGGCGAGCCACATTTAAGAAATCAGATGGCTTTCCGAGGGGGGGTGGTGCAACAGCGAGCCACATTTAACTTACGGAGCAGAGGACTCCTCTTCCTGTTCCCTGTTAATATAAGTTAATTAAAACATAGGCGTTAGTATATTGTTAGTATTATTTTCAAGAGACAGCTTTTACAACTTTTATTGTTATTGATGCATTTTTTTCATAAAGACATGTTAGTATATTTACAACCAGGTCTTATTATCCGGGCTAGAATCGTGTTTCTAAATGGATGTACTCTTTTTAAACTAATTACTTTCATAAAATTATTGGAATTGACCTCTTCAAATTACATTTCAAGTTAATTAGTTGTTATTGAGAACATACTATATTTAATCTTTTTCGTAATAGATTGTATTGTTGCAGTATAAGATAATATGCACAAAGAGCTCTTTTCCAAAATGATACTCAGCCATTGCTGATTCCGTTGATCATCATGCATTTCAAAGATTTTAAGATAATAATTTCTGACGCACTTCTGCAGGACACAAATAGCTAGATGTTGGAAAAGAGGTCTTCAAATACATACTAATTAAATATATATTACAACGTATGCACAATTATTTAAAAGAAATCAGATTAGATTGGTTATATTCCTACCATTAGGAAGGACATAAAGAGATTAGTAATGAACACACGTATACATAAGACAAAGACAGACTGGTTCTTCGAGGCTAACATATTGTCTCTAGAATAGAATAACCAGTGAAACACAATATTTAAATACGTCAGAATGACTGTGTGACATAAAACGAAACGAAATAAATAAAGAATTATAGATATATGGAATGGATTTGGTGTAGGCTGAACAAGAACACGGTTTTGATTCGCAATTCATCACATTTTGGATCCCGCACGCAAATTATGCAGAAAGAATATCATTTCCAGGCGATTGTATGTACGGCAATGCCGCTCAGTGTATAAATATACTTTTTTCGATTATTTGGCTCCAAATTCATCAAAAGTTGTGATTGTTCATATTTGGCACCAAAATTCAAATCTAAAAGACGCCATTTTGGAATTCTTAGTTTTTGATACATATTAACTTTAATCTAAAATATTGAGTTTATATTGGTTTATGATTACAACAGATGACGAGCTCTCAATCTGGCCAAACTAGTGTGCACTTGATTTCAGGAGTAGACTATGGTCTTACGGAAATTAATGACTATAATTTTATTGTTTCAAATACTTCCCCATTTTGTTTTTGTGTGTCAAGGGCCCATAACTCTAACTCGCTCGATCGATGTTTAACCAGATTGAGAGTGTCTTCTATTCAAGCCAATCCTATCGTAATATATTTACTGTAAAACCCTCGGTGCTTATACGCTTACAACCATGCGGGTGTACCAAAGAATATAGCGTATGTGGGTGGCAATACTTACTGCTCGGCATCGCTATAAAGTTCAATGAAAAAATAAACACATATAATTATAACGTGGTACACAAAAAGACGAACACAACAAAACAAGAATTTATCTGAAAAGGAACACTTCACACAGTAACAAAAGCGGCGTCAGCCCATATTGTCATCTTCGAGGGACGTTAGCCTTATTCAAGATGGTTTCCTCATAGTTTTATGCAATAAAACACATCTTTAATATTATGAGTAAACTGTTCCTTTTACATCAATATGCAAATTTAACATTGAGTAAACATGATTTTATTGTTAAGAAATATTTCAAAATATGAAATAATTGAAAAGAAAGTTTAAACAAAATTAGATTGTTCGTGCATTTTAATGAAATAATACAATGAAGAAATGTTATTTTATAAAATAGTTAATAGAAGAACGACACACACAATTCCCCTGCATGAAACGCTGCTTATTTGTTAATTTTATAGATAAACAGAGCTTAGTGTTGTATAAACGTCACTCTACAACTTGTTGTACAAGTGCCATTGTCAAGTTTCTAACATTATATTATTGAATGTTTCGGAATTTCAATTAAAGACGCAAGGGGAGATAACTTACCGAGATTCGTCGTCCGACATTTTGTTTGTCTATTCACCAGCTCCCGACACTCTATAAAACTGAAACGAAAGAGAACAGTTTATTATTATTAATAATGCATTATGCCAGGACACAAGCAAATACAGACGAAACCCAGATCTAAACGTTCATAAATCGCTAGCATTTCGTACCGTTTTTCGCCCTTTGCTTCACTCTAAATGGGTTTTCCGGGGTTGAGCGATAAGGTTCCTTGGGATCGATTTTCCGACGTGGTTCCGTTGTCAGTGATGTAGGGCAGAGGGCCTGACTAGGATCTGTGTCAAGTCGTTCGGATAGGACGAAAACCGAGGTCCCGTGTACATATTGGTGTACGTAATAGAACCATTGACAGTTGAATTCAAAATAAGAGTAGGACGTTTCCCCATAGCATCAGCCTAGTAGGTATAGAACTTTAGGACGTTCATCAGTTTAATCATTTATTGCAACATTTCGTCTTCATTATCCCAGTTGGTGTAGACCCCTATTTCATTTCTGTTCATTTCGTGTATTACAATATGGCCGCTCTTGGTCTCAGAGCAGACACTTCATCCACAGCCTTATATCAACATATTTATGTTAGAATATTAGGTTACACTGACCGAGTACGTGGTTCGCATGTTGTAACATGAGCTGCATGAGATAACGGAATGTAGGTAGAACCATATGTTACAGATAGATATACATCAACTACTGGGTATAAGAAAAGGTAACTGGATTATACCGATAAAGATCTTATCCCAATCCCACGCAACATAGTAATTAGTAGCCTATGTTAGAAGAGTATACGCGAATTAAACACTATACCATTCGGTCGGTTCTATTAGAATACAAGGGTATGCTAATATATATACCACATCATGTTGAAGAGTGCGTGTTATATACGCATAAAATGTCATAAACATACCCAAAATGATTACACATACATACGTATAAAAATAAATAAACGAAAAGAGCTAACAGAAAAACATTATTCTCAGAGATTTGCCAAGTACGTGAAGCCCATCTTGTACACCTTCGTGTATACGTAAACAAAAACCTTGACAGTTAAAATGCGATATTAGGTTTGAAACTGAGCACATAGCATACTTTGTGACATATAATTAAACACAATAATGATAGCACATTCAGGGCCGTAACAAGCCCAGAGAGAGAGCAACGGGGGGGGGGGGGAGTGCTCTCAGGGGTGCTGTAAAGTTGATGGACAAAATATTGCTTTTATGGTCAACAATTTTTTCACAGGGGGAGGGGGTGGGTAGTTCCTTGGTTACGGGCTTGGCCATGTTTACAGGAATATCAACTTTGTAACATTGTCAAAGAGGACTAGCTCTGATAATGGCTACCGTAGAAAAATGACATGGCAGCAGTAACGAATTTTCTGAAAGTCAACTTGAGAAATGTTTCCGATTAGGACGGTATGTTCTGTCTTCGCCAAACATAATACAGGGTAATTACAACTGATTAATGTTGCACAGTGAATATGTTATCAAAATCGTTTACTTTGTGTTTATTCTACTGAAGATCCATTAATACGATGTGAATTGTCACCTTGAACATGGAATCTCTATCATACGCCTTTGTCGATCCTTTAAGAGATTGTCATAAATTTGCTCCATCAACCATTACAATTCGTTGTATGATAAAGCAATACAATGTATATACATATAGGTATGCTGAATATAAGTAACGCACTACCAAGGTCTCGCAAATCACCCCAAATAATCATAAAACAATCGACACGGGGTGCCAAGATTATAGTCTGTTATTCTTAACGTTCATAATTTTGATGTTGTTCCAACTTAAAATTCTGGCTTATCGGCAATGATATCCATGTATTGTTCGTATTAACACAGATGTTTTATAAAACGTATTACGTCATACAAACCTCACACCTACTCTCTAGAATGAAATGTGGGTTAACCGTCTAATGTTCTGTATACATCGTGCATTGTATTATGCGGACAATTTTGTCCGGACTGTGGCACTACGATCTACTCTTATTTCATCAAATTCCAATTAACTGTCAAGGGTTCCTTTAATGTGTACGTGGGATTTCGGTTTTTCGCCACATCCGAACGACTATGCGTTGAACTTTGCATGTTCCTTGTTCCTGCACCGCTGCACCACTGACAATGGGGTAGGGGGGTGGGTGCTTCAGGCCGGAAGACACCGATGGACCATATGTTATTCCCGAAATAACCCAAATTTTTGTCCAGTGGACGTTAAACCTCATTTCTCTCCCTTCTAATATATCTTCTACCCACGTAGGCCTACATAATATGTAATAAATGTCTTGGATGTATATGCGAGACGGATACATTACACGGTAAGCTATGAGAAAGGTTATCTGTGTTTTATTTGAATGAAAGAAGAGCTGACCGGCATTTTAACCTGGCTACTGGCCAATATCCTACAAGTTCTCCTTTAACTTCTGACATTTACATCTACAGCATATTGCTCGACCGATAACAGCATTGAATACCTTTATACGTTTATATCCTGCTGGAATACAAACTATAAAACATAATATATGCATTATTTAGCACTTTTTAAGCGTACGTCTTTTATCGTCAACCATAATATTATGTCGCAGTTTAAGCGTACGTCGCAAACCATATTATGTCGCTTTATAAGCGTAGTAGCGTACGTCTTTATCGCCAACCATACTATTTGATGCAGGTTGATTTATAAGCTTACTATATCGTCAACCATATGTGATATATGTGGTCAACCATACGTCAACCATATAATATAATGTTATATGTTACTTTATAAGCGCACGTTGTTTAATGTCAACCATATTATGTGATACATATCGCTTACGTCTTTGAGCGTCAATCATTATGTGATACATATCGCTTTGTAACCGTACATATTTAACGTTAACCTTATTATGTGAAACATTTCGCTTTATAAGCGTACGTATTTTATCGGGAATCACATGTGAAACATATCGCTTTATAACCGAATGTCATTTACCGTTAACGTTATTATGTCAATTTATACGCGTAAGGCCTACATCAACCATATTATCATGAAATAGTAAGAACAGCAAAAGTGTGAGTTATGAACCCTGTTGTAACCCTATATCATTATTGTTTGGTTATCCTTTTAACAATAATCATAAATGACAAGACGCCCTCGTTACATAATGGAATTTTAAACGACACAATGTAGCAGTGTAAAGAACGCGAATATTCTCTGCATGTAATAATAATCGTTGTAAATCAATATACAGCCAAGTAAAAGCAAAAGATGTGGTTTAGATCAAGAGATAATGAGATCTAAATTTCAGTTTATTTTCAATATTACAGTGAAGTTATTGTTTAGTTGGGTTTTTTCTTTTACAATCGTGAACCAGATCTTGGTAAACACTATAATTTATTCTTCAAAACTGAGTTTTTACTGAAATTGTATATAAACCATCGAAGTGCTGAATATCAAACACCCCTTCCTTGGATTTCAGATAACTAACAATTTGATCCCATTCAAGTAAGTGGTGGGTGTCATACACGAGGCCACGTATGCACCTTTTTCAAATAACCTATATCCTACTAATATATTTTTGTTTTACTTTCGTAATATTATGGTATTCATTACTTAACAAAGCACTTGTTTTAACATAAAGTTAAGAGCACATTTTGCTTTAAAATAATTTCGTTCAAATTGCAAAATCTTATAAAATTAAAGACGAATAAATTCTTGAAATGGTAGAACCGGGAAGTGCTCGATGTGCTGACTGGCTTCAATGTCTTATTTTGCCGCTTTTCCAGACTAAATCCGATAACATTGTTGCTTAACACTTTATAGTCAGTCTCTTATTGTTACTAAAAGCAGAAAACTAGGGCCTATTACAGATTCGCAACTGCACATTTTCTAATAAATGTGGCTTGTATTACATAACAGTAACTAAAAACCCCAATGTTTTAGACCATTAGAGCCATTTATACCTGTTACGAGAGAACTCTTATGTATCACGTATCATCATACCCTGGTTAAAATAAAGGTATGGTCAATCTCTTTATCAAAAGCTAGCTAAAAATCAAATGTCGATCATAATAACAAGTATATTATTTGGATTCATTGGCCTTTCCAAGTGTTTGACGCAATTGTTCGGAACACAAATTGGTCATTTACGACTATTGTCTGACGATGCCAACAAAACCTGATATTATAATCCAGGAAAATCGCCGACAAGGTCAACATATAATAAACAGAACACACCGTGACCTCGCAAGACACAATGAAGCGCACGTCCATATTAAATGAATGTGGTTATTAATTTAAAAATTAATTTCCAGCTTGTAATAGGATAAATTGACTTATTTTAATTGTTTTGTAATTTTCGTGCATGAAGTTAATTTTCTTACCTTTCAGTCGAAACAAGATGGCCGCCAGAGTGTGTTAGTGGAATGTACGTAAAGTTTGACGTCTGCAACAGCCGGGGTATACAGATGATAACGGCCCTGTTGCCACCGTTACTATTAATCAGAACATTTCATGCCTCTGATTGGGGATGCAAGTGGTACCGAAAGTGGGACTATAAAATAATTCCCGGTTTTTAAGATAAACCCGCAACAAGTTCTGCGGGGATTCTAAAAACGATAAATGATCTAAAATTTTGAATTCAGAAGTCATCACCCACTTTCGATTTTTATTGTTTTGAAAGTTGGCCAATAAAGTTTACCCTTGGTGCCAAAATGGAACAGTCCCAGAAAGTATACAAGGAGTGTGTATATTATAAACAGAGCGATTCCTTTTATAGGCACGGGAGTAACACGAGCTAAATATACAGCACGCGCCGGGGAATTTGTTTCTAGCAGAAGTAAGTTGTTGAGGCAGATGTGATAAATATTTCGTTTATATTCCACAGAACGTGCTGTGGATTATTTATTAAGTAATATTACGTATCTAGATTAACGGTCTACGTATCTAAGAAAGAACCGTGGCAAGAGAAGAAGATTTATTGGTCTTAATTAGAAAGGATTATTTTTAATTAGCATAATTTAGTGGTAGTAGCCCACTTAATCAGCCCACACACCGTGTATAATCACCAGCAGACAATTTAGACACGTGACTTTGGGTTCGTTTAGTGAAAACCGACTGCGATAAAACTCTTAGAGCAGACGTCAAATTTAAACGGAAGTTAAACAACCAAGAAGGAGAACACGTTAAATTATCAGCCACTAATAGTATGTCTGAAACCCATTGGTATCGTGGAACAGGTTCCTTGTCTATTGCGATATCCAACTAACAATGGATTTTCGTCCCATCCGAATGGCTAGACGCTTTTCTAGGCCAGACTCTGATCCGTTCAACATCATAAACAAGGCAAAACCTGCGAAAATCCCAGGAAAATTTCTCGGCCAATCTGCGGGACGGGACCGCGATCGAACACACCCCAGCAAACACAAAACATTTAAAAAACGTTTTTTCTTGGTTTCTAAAAGGTTAGGTAAAAAAATATGTTTATTAAACGTTTTATAAACGTTTGAAGTGAAAGTTTTTACGAAATTTTCGATAAACATTGATAAAAACGTTTAATATATGTTTAATCAACGTTCATAATTAACGTTTTCTTACAAAACATTTTTTTAACGTTTGCACTGAAACGTTGTAAATATGACTTTTTTAACGTTTATGAAACGTTTATAAAGTCCCAATAAATAGGTATAAATTACCCTACACGTCATATGAAAAAAATAAATTTTAAAAACATTTATTAAACGTTTAACACACGTTTATAACTTACGTTGTCTGACAAACATTACTTTAACGTTTACGTGAAACGTAATAAATATGTATTTTTTTATGTTTTTAGAAACGTTTATAATAAATGATAATATAAACGGTTTTTTAATGTTTCTTTAAGGTTTTTATATATTTACCAAAAAGAATAACTGTAACTATAAAGATCGATAAAAACGTTTTTGTTTTTGCAAAATAGGCCTACCTATATTTAATGAATATAAAAAACCAATAAGGGTCCAGATTACCTTATCTTATAAATATTTTTTAAAACACCCCCAATGTTGACAGTTGACCCAAATTTAAGCATCTTTCCGCCATAGAAGGAATGCCAGCCAAACTTGATGTCTGTACTTTTATAGCTGTGGTAAATTATCAAGTTTAAGAGGTTGTTGCAGTGTGTAGTAGTTGACAATTTGGTATGTTATTAATTAATATTTTGTGTCCATTTAGAAATAATTATTATTTATAACAATTAATTGTGTTGATAATTATATAGATTATTTTCGACTCGTACCCTTTCCACTTGGCGTAGTCAAAATTCTATTGTCATTTTATTATAGAGCCCTCCTTGAAAAGTAAATTGACTATTTTAGGTTTTATTATAATCCTAATTGATTGATATAATGAATGCATTTGTCTTGCACATATATATGTTTTACTTTAGTCCAGAAACTTTAGTGTTTTTATTTTATAATTATAATGCATTTGAATCATTTAGTTTTGGGTTAATTGTTATGTCTGGAACTGGAAGAGTCTATTTCAATTGTAGTATTGTATAATGGACTGTTCTATTATCTATCATATTTAAATTGATAGGGTTTCAAGTTTCATGTATTGTTCAGAGAAGTTAATTTCCCTTAGTTTCCACATAGGCCTACTGTATAACTTACGATTTGTATTTTATCTATTTTTACAGTTAATCCATGATCATCCCAACTGATTGTTTAAGTACAGAATAGTTACTTATTATAGAACGTTTTAGTCTTCTTTTATCATTTAGCGATTACAGTTATTCTTAGAGGTCGACTGAATTGTGTACTGTTTAATAAACTTTCATCTGTTTAGTGGAGTCGTATTGGCATACGCCTACTTATTATAAAATGATTAACACTCGAAATTTATTATAGGCTAGAGTTTACGTCGGTGTTTTAGTTGAATTTGAAGCCGAGAAATGCCAAATTGGAGGAATTATTGGCTTTTTAATAATATTTAGGAAATAAAATTTTTACCTGCGCACATGGATTTGTGAAGAAGATTATGTTTTCTACCAATTACACAAAAAATATTCTAGAATATTAATAAATAATACAGAAGAAGATTGTGCAAAATATCGCAAGTTTTCAAATATCCAGAACTCGTTTTAATACAACTTAATGGAAATTGTAGCCGTTGTAAGCTATATAGTCATATTCATACAGTGTATTCATGTATGTCTGTCGACAGTTAAAAAGACAAACGCCTGGATCAGTGACAGTGGTGGTCTACTTCAATGACTGTTGAGTGTTGTCGTAATGTGTTATAGACTATTAGCCCTAGTTTGATTTATCCAAATGCAATTAAAATAAATATATGTTACAATATTTATTTATTTTCTTTTTAGCTACCAGCTTTAGATTTTTTATGGTCAGTCTTGTAGGTCAAATATTGCAGTTGGTAGATATTTAATTTATTTCAGTGATGGGATGGAGTGGGTGGAAGGTTGAATGGTCATTGAGTCAACTGACGTTGTTTTGATTCCCCGGTTGTATGTGACAAGGAGTAGGGTTGCATATCCAACCTCGTGGGTTTTCTCCGGGTCTCCCCATTGCTAAAGACCCCTACCAACTTTAAAAATTTTTAGTTCATATTTTATGACTCACATAAATCTGAGGATTCCTCTGGTGTCACTTGTTTGAATCAATATGGGTAACGGAATGGAAATATAATGAATACAGAGGTGTTTCTATGACCTAATGACATCAACATTTACAGTCAACACAAACGCTAAAGTAATGTACAAACAAAAATATATGACTGAGGAAGAAACTATTTTAAAGGACCCAAAAAAAACCAACGTTTTTTATATTAAATTAAAAAACGTTGATAAAACGTTCAAATTAACATGTCCAAGAACGTTTTTAAGACGTTTATTTTATGTTTTTTCAAATGTTTTTTTCGACGTTGTTTTAATGTTTCTATTACGTAAGAAAAAACGTTTAGCCAAAACGTTTTAGAAACGTTAAAAAGAGTCCACAATTTGAGGTTTTTTAAACTTTGAAAATAAACGTTTTGGAAACCTAACTAAGACGTTTTTAATACGTTTAAAAGATGTTTAATTGTTTGCTGGGACAGACTTACTAAGCAACCGTATACCCATCATCATGGAACACACCGATACGTAGTTAGAAAGTATAAGTTGAATAACACATGGTCTTTAAAATGTTCTAAAGAAACACATTTTTTTAAAGAAAAAAACGAAATTAATATACCGTGACAGTTTACTGTTTACAAACAATGTCATGAATAATTGGAATAACGTCAAAGATTTTTTGGCGACCAAGCATAACGTTAATTATAACACATTTACATGTTTTGTGTGTTTTCTTAGAAACCTTGTGCAGTGTATTATTACAAATTATTTACGTAGCACTGTACTTTAACGATCCGCTTCAATGCGATTTACATACAAAATATCTCAGGATGAAAATATTCAAAACGTAATAATTTGAATAGATGAACGATTAGGAACCATGTGGATATTAATTGACAACCAATAAAATTAGTTACAGACTTACTATAGCAGCTTAAAGAGCTAAAGCTAACTATGATATTTCAATTATTAATTAGACATTAGACATTTATTCTAATGAAAATGTCACCGTCAATTCCCTTGACCATCAAATGGCTTAGATATTAAATTGATTATACCATTAATATTTAGACATTTATTTTCGTGAAAAGACTATCAATTTTCTGTGACATCGAATGGCATAAATATAAAACTAGTTAGACCAATATTATTTAGACATTTATTTACATGGCAAGCCTATAACCATCCCTCCAGGCAATGCACAAACTAAGTATTAGTAATCGTTGATTCACAAACGACAAAATTTTAAAAAATCCAAAATGTGCAGAATGCACTAAGCAGGCGTAAACGGATGTCTTTCAGTTTGGACTGAAATAAAATAAATGATTGGAAATTAACAATAGTATCTTTCTGACCCATACATTTTGACTTATTTAGCGCAATAGAGCCCGGTTGGAGCATACGATTACATCATGTGTACCTACTTCAAGAATACACATGATGGCAAATGGCCGCCATTTAAAATACTACGCCCGCCTCTTAGAGACGATAACTTAACTCGCTATAAATTGTAAAAAAATTTACTTCGGCTAGAATTAAAAAACACCTAAGATTAACATTTGCTAAAAATTTCTAAAAAACAACCTAAATTTACGGAAATGGGGCCAAATCAAATCAGGCAAATTACATCAAATAGTCCATGTTAAACGTATAGCAAAAATTTTAAACTAACGCGAGCACGCGCGTTTCTAGACAACGCCATAGCGGGTCATAGCAACCAGTGAGTATAAATTGGAAATCCCCAATGACGTAGATATTATAAATTAGAAAGCCGAGTCTGTCTTAAAATAAGTAGTACCGTCAGTAAACAAGATGGAAGCCATCTGCTATCGTGTTTGATCATGGAGTAGGCAAGCACAGGTGTGTCGTATGCGGTTGGAGCTGACGTGTAATTAAACGACATTTCATTTATTTTTGACCCCTATCCTCGAATTTAAGGTTACAAAAATAGAGCTATACACCGTTTAACACTTGTAGCCTTATGTTATGTTACTGGGTCTATTTTACAGATTTTGATAATAATAATCAGAAGATGATCTGAGAATATCATTCTATAAGCTGAGTTAAATAACATGGCGCCTGACCATTTATGTATTAATGTAACAAATCTGAAATCAATATAGGTAACCAGTTCAGTTTGATTAAACTAAGATAACTGTATTCATTTTGTTTTGTATATGATGTACGTGTAAGTAAATTAGATTAAGAAAACGATATAAGCTATCTTAGACCGATGTTTTGCAATTTGAAATTAAGTGTTTGGCCTATAAAAGTTGGATGGAGCTGATTAGACTTATATTAACGATCATTCTTCAATTCATAGAAAAGTAGGATAGGTCTGATTAAGCTGTTTGAAAAAAGCTCATTGAAAAGGACGTTTCTACACAAAAATAGATATCAAACAGCTAGAGCTAGCTTCTCGGTGTTAGGTTGGGGCGAATTACTGACGTCCCGTGTACGAATTGATGCCGATAAGTTGGACGTTAAACCTCATTTTTATTACGCATATAGTGATTGCTTTTAGCGTCATAAATACGCGAGACTTACTAATTAAATAAACACTAATAACTTACGTATTGAAGTATAACCCGGTTAATATAGAACTAACAGATTATACCTTACAGCTGATTCCCAGTCAATGTCAAATAGAACATACAAATGCCAACATTCATCAACGAAAACAGTTAACGTTAGAAAGCGCGGGAGTCACGTGCTGGTAAGGCGAATATTTGCCGTACATCTGGCAAGTTCAGAGAAAACAACCGGCCATCTTGTATGTTTGTCTATCGTATTTCTAATAATTGAGATGATTTCCTGACCTCAACATTAAAGATGAATTATGCAAGAGCTAAAGTCTTTCTTCAGCCCGAAATTTTATCTTAATTATTAATTTTAATCAGTTAACTTATCCAGAATCAACTCTCAATGCCATCGCTAGCCTACAATATTTCTTGGATTAGAATCCAACCCGCTGCCTAACGCTCATTGATAATCAAATATAAAAAAAGTGGATAATCGAAACTATCCTTTTTATCGTTCTGACTTTAGTAATGATGATCAAGGCTAGGCGGAAATTTCAATCTCTAAATTCTCGGTTTAGAGTGGATCAAACTGACCAAGTCGTGATCCAATATCCCAAAATAAGAAGCCAAATAGTTATCTATGTGTATGACGTCAAGAAAAACCTTTATCGAAAACAGGACCATGGTATGCCATTATAAATATATAAAACATTGAAATAGAACATTTTTTTTATTAATATCTAAAAATAAAGATGTTAAAACCTTTTTTGTTATTTGGTTTATTTTGTGCCGTTTTTGGACGAAGTAATTTTCGTAATAACATCCCTAATGGATATGCTGTACCAAACCCGTGTCGATCTGGATATTGGAATGGTGTGGGACATTACAATTCTAAAGGCGGAGGAACTTTAAACCCTTTCGGAAGTGTAAGTATTTAATGTAATACATCCATATTCTGTGGGGTAGTTGGGATGGCCTAGTGGTCTAGAGTGCCGCGCTTCGACCTCTAGCTGGCTTGCGGCTGTGGTTTCGATCCCTGGTGTGAGCTTATGTGGCATGGAAATAGAGGCGCCTTCTCAACCTCGTGGGTTTTCTCCGGGCACTCCCACTGCTAAAGACCCCTACGCGCATGCGAATTAATGAAATAAAATTAAAAACCGTATGTTAGTCCCGAAACGACCTAGTTTGTGTCGAGTAGACGTTAAACCCTTCTCAACCTCGTAGGTTTTCTCCGGGCACTCCCACTGCTAAAGACCCCTTCGCGCATGCGAATTAATGAAATAAAATTAAAAACCGAAACCACCTAGTTTGTGTCGAGTAGACGTTAAACCCCATATCTCTCTCTCTCCCTCTCTCTCATATTCTGTGTTATACTTTGTTGAAACAAAATGAAGTATTTTCCATTTTACCGTGTAGAATGACCATCACAAATTCCTCATTTCGCTGTTATATGCTGACGTGGTGCCTCAGTGAGTAAGACGTTGGCTCCCTAATCAAGAAATAAACATTGTCTATTTTGTTTTATACAGGATTTCGAAAAGAATTATAATCGGTGGACTATAGCTTTATGTACGGCGGATAGTGATGGTGATGGAAAAACAAACGGCGAGGAACTTGGTGATCCGTTTTGTGATTGGTTCGCCTCTAAGACCGTTAATGCTAATCTCCGAGCAGCTACCAGTCACCCAGGTATTATGGCATTATGTATAGCATTATGTATAGTTTTACCACCAAGGTAGGGCTTGGGTGGTTGAATGGTTAACGCGTGCGCGTTGCATCATAAGGGCAAGTGAAGTTGTTTCGATTACCAGCTTGTACGTTTCCTACAACTACTAAAGTATTGAAATGAAACTGGACTATTTATTAGTTCCGAAGTGACCTAGTGGAATTACCCCCCCCCCCACTTCCGCAGGGTGCTTGCTCATTTTCTTTCTTGTCGATAATTCATTAGGGAGCTAGGGTTTACACGGGCTAAGGACTGGTTCGCGTAGTGGTCATTATCACTTATAATGGATCCCCATAGTTTTAAACCCAGTTTTTTAAAATGAAATCTCCTGCTGTCACACCGGTCGGTATGTTCGTTAAACCACAACGATGTCTATCAAATCACCGACGAATACAACGAGATCACCACCTGCAGAGCTATTCCCCTTTGAAACCCGTCAACATTAACGCAACGCAAACCAAAAGGCGACACCAGGTGGAACCCGAAATAAAGACACGTGATAAAAACTAATCCCTAACTTTAGCACATCGTCGATTCACCTATACCAATACAGGAGTGGTCATTTATGATAAAGACAGACTACTGATAACCTGACCTACCACTAACCCTGAGAATATCCTAAACAGCTGTATTCGTCCAATCTGATTAAAATACAGATCTATAGTTCGTTTCACTTTTCTATACTTTCGTTGCCAACACCATATGGCGGCCTGTTAAGGGTAATGCGAACGACTTTTGGCCTCATGACGTCAGACATTCATTAATCAGCGTTGACGTTTCTAGTTGTTAATCAAAATTTCCGTACATCTCACGCCAAAACCTCACTGTAACAGACCGTTTCATTGGCCATTCCCCCGCATCATCCAGTATGCGGGTTGTATAACAACTCTTCCGGATCCTAGTGTAATAAAGAGAAGTAAAATGAAATTTTGAACTATAAAAAAAACGAAACGAAATAGGATATTATGTGTTTTAATCGGAGCGGTATTCATCCGGTTACAAATTTAAACCACCGGTTAGTGTTTTTGGTGATAGTGGTCACTCTCTGCCTGTCTTCTTGCGATAACTAAGTTACCTTTTTGGGGATTATCATAACCCTGCGAATAATCTCTTTTTTCTTTAATTCTTGCAGGTATATGCGAACCAATTGGTTCTCCATTATGTGCAGCTCAAGAGGGAAAGTTTTCGTGTTAAATGGACTTTATTAAAATATGCCTTTGACTTTGTTTTCTTGTTTACTAGAAATTGATTCGACTGCTCAGGTTACCGAATTAGTGACTGTTATGGGACTGTTATATGTAGGTATTCTCTTCGAACCACCGCAGTTAATGTATCTCATCTACTTGCTTTTTTTAACCCGTGTGTATATATCCTTACAGTGATTTTGACTAGATTGAGGAACTGGATCCAATTTCTACCCCCCCCCCCCAAAAAAAAACCCGCCGTGGACACCCCTGATGGGGCTTACAAGGCTTTCATACCACTAATATTCCCATCCTGAAGCAAGAACATTGGAGTCCTTAGATCATGCTAGAAGATTGACTAATTTAATTGTGAATACCAAACGTGGCAGTGAAGAGGGGCTATACAAATTCATTATCATTATTAAAAATAAAAGCTTTTTCTGATGTTTTCCTGTTTGGTCCACACGAGCCGTAGAGAGAGAGAGAGAGAGAGAGAGAGAGAGACACACACAAACTAGGTCATTTCGGGACTAACATATGGTTTAATTTTATTCCACGTAGGGGTCTTTAGCAGTGGAAGGAAACCGGAGTACCCGGAGGAAACCCATGAGGTTGAGAAGGCGTCCCTATCTCCATGCCACATACGCTCACACCAGGAATCGAAACCACAGCCGCAAGCCAGAGGTGACCGGCCAGCTAGAGGTCGAAGCGCGGCACTCTAGACCATTAGGCCATCTGGATCCAAAATATTCCCAGTAAACAATACTCGAGACAAAATTGATACGAAAAAGCAAGGTTCTCAAGGGTATTCGAAGATAGCGTGCCTCAATCTGTTTCACAGAGAATTACTTACGAATTAACTCTGTAACAGATGAGTGTCCACAGCACGTGCGTTGACTGCTCACAGCGCCAGTCATTGGCTCAACTGCCCGTGTAATGTTTACTTAACACCTAACTGCTTCGGGCAAAATGATGCATTTTACTCATTTTAAAACCCATTTACACTAAATAAAAAGTATTTTTAACTTCAAATACTTCAAACGACTTTATTTATTTTTCTTTTACCTCAAAAAAATGTTTGAGAATTTGATTTGTCGGAGTAAAAAAGTTAATATGCCGTTTTATTAAGCCTCGTCGATGTCATGCTTATCAGTGATCAGGGGCTGATCCAGGATTTTCAGAAAGAGGGGGCGTGCTGCACCAGCTTGGGAGTGCGGAGCCCGGGACCGCGATTTTTGAGTGTAAACAATGCCCACAAAGGCTAATTTCGTACTAGTACTGTAAATTACGATTTCCGGCCTAAATTATTTTCGTTCTCCTTTCTCGCGAGAATATATGGAGCTAAAAATTGTTCGACACCTCAAAAAATAGAGGGGGCGTGCGCCGGGTGCGCCCCCCACTGGATCCGCGCCTGGTGATTGTAGCAGCCAAGCGAATATTCACTGCGGGATCAGTTTGAGCGTGCCTGTAAAATAACCCTTGGCATTTCATATAAGGCCAACTTCTCTTTGAATGTTACATCTGGCGTCGTCATCATCGTAAGTTTCATGAATGATACTAGTTTTAGGGGGAAATCGCAATAAGTTATCCTTACCGCTTTTTGCAATGATGGAGAATTTGACCTTAAATTTTGGCTGACGCCAGATTAGAAATCAACTGATCTGTAAAAGATCAGTGACTTAAATTTTAATCGGAATAACGTATATGAAGGGAGGCTACTCCTTTTATCTTTCAAATGAAACAGGATGAAGACTACCATTAATTTCTGTCTCTAAATTTTCACCACATTTTCGTCTGACTGTGACTGAGCGTTTTTATTACAGACAGGGAAACAAATTGTTATGTTTTCGCTCCAGATTTTGCATGAGGTTGACCAAAGAAATTTTGAGATACATAAACTGAAAGTAGCAAACTAAAATCATTTTCTCAGATTGAATATCTCTGTGCTTAATGACATGAAACCATGATGATGATGGAAGGAAACTAGAGTATGTAAAAAAAAGTACTAGACAATGAGCCTAATGAACAACAGAGCCATGGTTTTCCCTTGTTATTGGTGGGCCGGGGGTTTTTGATAGTCGGATGGCTAGTGTGTGCACATTGCAGGTCTGTCATCAAGTCCCCAGTTGTACGTGACAAGTTTCCTCCCTACGTGCTAGCAAATTATTTAAATAAAATTGAACCATATGTTAGTCCTGAAATGACCGTGTTTGTGTTGAGTGGACATTAAAACCCATTTCTTGTCATTGGTATAGAATACTATACAATGCAGGCCCTGGCTAGTTTTGACCCGAAAGCAATAAATTATTATATAATGTTGTAAAATAACATACAACTAATCATACAGAGCGTTTATTTGATTGAAAATAATTTAAAGATAAATCACAACTTCCTCACAAAACATTGATATTAGCAATTTATATACAATAATAGCACTGTTAATGTTTGCACCATAATCGACCTCACACACTGTTACACAGCATTCTATTACTTAAAATTACATTATGGATGATACCGGTACGATAAAGAGCTGGCAGTTCTTTGTATAATAGTTAAATACTAGATAATGTAAAGCAATCTGCTGAAAGTTTCACTCAAATTAATCCACTCTGAAACGAGATTTTAGCAATTGAATTTTTGGCCTAGTTTAGATCATCATTACTAAAGTCTGTATCATAAAAACCATTTCATGATTTAAACATGAATGCAAGTTGAAGAACAAATCGAATCCTAATCCAGTAAATATCGCAGGCTAACGATAACATCGAATCGACTATGGTCTGGATAAGTAAATTAATGTCTATAATTTAGATAACATTTCTGGCCTAAAGAAAAATCCGCAATTAGCAGATTTAGCGCTTGAATAATGTATGTTTAATTTTTTATTGTAGCCAAAACTGTTCTATGGTTACTGGTATCTAAATTCTCAGTTTAAGGTAAGAGTTGCATGCATGTCCCATTGACAGTTAGTTTGGAGGATCAAGTTGGTACTGGTTCTTTCTTCTTATCTATGAGATTCTTTATAAAGAATTCCCCAGCTTTATACGAAGAACGAACAAGCGGCCCGCTAGCTGTATAGGCAAACCCCATTTCATCTCCAACTTCTCTCCAATAATCAAACTTCGCTGGAGTTACATATTCTTTAACTTTTAAATGTCTTTTTGTTGGTTGCATGTATTGTCCAAATGTTAAACAATCAACTCCAATATTACGTAAATCTTCCATGACATGTTTAATCTGTTCATCAGTTTCACCCAATCCTAGCATAAGGGATGTTTTCGTCACCAAGTTGGGTTGACATTTTTTGACATGCTCCAGAACTGCAAGTGATTGTTTATAGTTTGCTCTCGGGTCACGAACTAACCATTGTAATTCGGCAACTGTTTCTACATTATGAGCATACACATCTAAACCTGAACTTGCAACAGTTTCTACAGCTTTCATATCTCCACGAAAATCAGGTGTCAAACATTCTACAAGTATCGAAGGTTTTCGTTGTTTGATTTCTCGGATAGTTTCTGCCAGATGTTCGGAGCCTCCGTCAGGTAAATCATCCCTATCAACAGAAGTCAAAACCACATAATTTAGTTGCCACGACGATATAGCTTTAGCCGTGTTTATTGGTTCCATTGGATCCGGTGGGGGCGGTTTACGAGCTGTCTTGACTGAACAGAATCGACAACCCCGCGTACATAATTCTCCCAGAACCATTATTGTGGCTGTTGCTGTGCCATGCTCCCCACCACCCCAACACTCTCCAATATTTGGACATTTGGCTTCTTCACATACGGTGTGTAGCTTTAAGTCACGAAGAGTGTCTTTCAACTGATGAAAATTCTTTCCAATTGGTATCTCTGTTTTTAACCATTCAGGCAATCGAAGTCTTTCTCCTTTCTTACTTTTAATACTTTCAATAGGTGGAATTTTATCTTCAATGAAATCCGCTAGATCTGGCCCATCTGCTAATGTATCTTTTTGGTCTTTAGTCAAAGAGGCATACAATCGGATAGCATTGTTTCCTTGAGGTAGTCTAATTAATTTATTTGTGGGAATAAATTTCTGCATCTTTTCTTCTGTTAATGATTAAATTAAAGAAGACAGGTATCTGGTATTACTTGAACCTCCAACTACAACACTGAAAAATGAAATTAAACCTTTTGCAATTTAAAACAAGCCAACAGTGAGGCTGATCTCCCCCGCCGAAATCCCAAAATAAATAGAAGACACATATTAATTAATCGACATTTATTTTTTTCAAGCGTATCGAGCAATCAAACTGTGCACGAAGTGTCATCCAAAAGTGTTTTATAAAGAAAAATGCTAAAACCGACGAGAAAAATGAAAATGTACCCTAGTTAGGGGGACCCTAAAGGCAGACCAAAGGGCCCCCACGCTTGACAAAAGGGCTCCTCTGGCCAAGGGAAAGGGCCCTCGTGTCCGAGTCAATCGTTTCGATACACTGTTACTGTCGAATCCATTACTGAATGAGAATGCAGTCATTGTATTGGCATAAAAATCATCAATCAAGATGAACCTAAGATGAAATTGCTTATCTCTGCCTACCCTAAGAAGAAAATGCTCATCTTCGAACTCCATCAAGGCATTTGTGTATAAGACTCATTTAAATTAATCTATAACTTTTATTAAAAAAACACATTTTAATCCACTTGACCACAATTGTTCAATGTACCCCGCTGTACAAAATAGTCGGGGCAGGTTTAGCCACATAATGGGGCACATTGAACAGTGGTAAAAATTCCATGTTAAACATAGATCTGAATTTGGAACACAATCATAGTCACTTGTTTCGTAGTGATCTAATGAATCTGCAAACAATCAGTGTTTAAATACAAATATCCACAGATTTAACATTTGTGCAACGATCGAAACAAGCAGGAGTCTGGATTCCCTAGACTTAATAATGCAGCCTCAGCTACCTATCATTGATTCGATACATGCTGTCTCATTCTTCGAACTAATTGCTGGAAATATGTTAGATAATAATACCATTTACTGTCCTTTTACGATTGAGCTGATCTAGCGGACGTTACGATTCATGACCTTGACCCTCATGTTTAGCCGTTTATGTGAGCGGATGAAATGAATAACAAACGCCCCGTAGTATTTTAACCATTTAAGACACACAATAATTGTATCAGTCTTTATCCCCTATTTTTGTGGCACCAAAGATAATTCCCGAATGTAACCGGAATATTCCGTAAAACAGGTTGAAGTATTTACGGGTATACACCACAAAACATCGGCATATACTGATCTCCCATCGATATTGATCTCCCATTGATTAATATTCCTGACAGCCCTCGACTTAGTCTGAAATCCGTCCCCGAAAATCACTACCCCACCTCCACCTATTTTTTTTATATTTCATTCAATTTTCTAACGTCTGCTGGCATTTTATTTATTTGAGCCACCCTACATGGTATGAAATGAAAGAGTGTTTATCCCACTTTCATGTGGTAGGCCTACCATCTATTATTTCATATATCCCTCGGCTTAATATGAAATACGTCCACGAAAATCCCCCCCCCCTCCTGTCTATTTTTTTGTTATATTTCATTTCCTTTATTAATGTCCGCTGTAATTTTTTTTCTTTGAGCCACTCAATACATGGTATGGAATGAAAAAGTGTTTACTCCTCTTTCATGTGGTACCATTTATTATTCCTGAAATCCCTCGGCTTAGTATGGAATCTGTACCCTAGAATGACTACCCCCCCCCCCCGTCTATTTTTTTGTAATATTTTATTTCATTTTCGAACGTCCGCTAACATTTTATTTATTTGAGCCACCCAATACATAGTATGGAATGACAACTTATTTTTTTTTTTTTATATTTCATTTAATTTTCTATCGTCCGCTGCCATTTTATTTATTTGAGCCACTACTCATGGTATGAAATGAAAGAGTGTTCATCCCACTTTCATGTGGTGCCATTGATTATTCCTCACAGCCCTCGACTTAGTCTAAAATCCGTCCCCGAAAATCACTACCCCCCACCTATTTTTTTTATATTTCATTTAATTTTCTAACGTCCGCTGCCATTTTAATTATTTGAGCCACCCTACACATGGTATGAAATGAAAGGGTGTTTATGCCACTTTCATGTGGTACCATCTATTATTCCATATATCCCTCGGCTTAGTATGAAATCCGTCCACGAAAATCACTACCCCCCCCCCTCCCCCAACCTATTTTTTTAAATATTTCATTTCCTTTTTTTAACGTCCTCTGCCATTTTTTTTCTTTGAGCCACCCCATACATGGTATGGAATGAAAGAGGGTTTATTCCTCTTTCGTGTGGTATCATTGACTATTCCTTAAAGCCCTCGGCTTAGTCTAAAATCCGTCTCCGAAAATCACTACACCGCGCATCCCCCAACCTATTTTTTTTATATTTCATTTAATTTTCTAACGTCCGCTGCCATTTTATTTATTTGAGCCACTCTACACATGGTATGAAATGAAAGAGTGTTTATCCCACTTTCATGTGGTACCATCGATTATTCCTGATATCCCTCGGCTTAGTATAAAATCTGTCCACGAAGATCACTACCCCCCCCCCCCCGTCTATTTTTTTGTTAAATGCAATTCCTTTTATAACGTCCGCTCACATTTGTTTTCTCTGAGCCATCCCATACATGGTATGGAATGAAAGAGGGTTTAATCCTCTTTCATGTGGTAGGCCTACCATTGATTATTCCTGAAATCCCTCGGCTTAGTATGAAATATGTCCTCTAAAATGACTACCTCCCCCCCAACCCCCAGTCTATTTTTTGTTCTATTTCATTTCCTTTTCTAACGTACGCTGCTATTTTATTTATTTGAGTCACACAATTCATGGCATAGAATGAAAGAGGGTTTATCCCTTTTTGATGTGGTACCATTGATTATTCCTGACAGACCTCGACTTAGTCTGAAATCCGTCCCCGAAAATCACTACCCCCCAACCTATTTTTTTTATATTTCATTTAATTTTCTAACATCCGCTGGCATTTTATTTATTTGAGCCACCCTATACATGGTATGAAATGAAAGAGTGTTTATCCCACTTTCATGTGGTACCATCTATTATTCCATATATCCCTCGGCGTAGTATGAAATCCGTCCATGAAAATCACTACCCACCCACCCTGTCCATATTAGGAATAATCGATGGTACCACATGAAAGTGGCATAAACACTCTTTTATTTCATACCATGTGTAGGGTGGCTCAAATAAATAAAATGGCAGCGGACGTTAGAAAATTAAATGAAATATAACAAAAAAATAGGTTGGGGGGTAGTGATTTTCGGGGATGGATTTCATACTAAGCTGAGGGATGTCAGGAATAATTGATGCCACCACATGAAAGAGGGGTAAATTCTCTTTCATTTCATGCCATGTATTGGGTGGCTAAAAGAAGAGAAATGGCAGCGGACGTTAGAAAAGAAAATGAAATATAACAAAAAGAAATAGACTGGGGGGGGGGGGGGTAGTGATTTTCGGGGACGGATTTCATACTAAGCCGAGGGATATCAGTAATAATCGAGGATACCAGATGAAAGTGGGATAAACACTCTTTTATTTCATACCATGTACATGTATAGGGTGGCTCAAATAAATAAAATGGCAGCGGACGTTAGAAAAGGAACTGAAATATAACAAAAAAATAGACTGGGGGGGGGGGGAGTCTTCGTGGACGGATTTCGTACTAAGCCAAGGGATATCAGGAACAATCGATGGTACCACATGGAAGTGGGGTAAACACTTTTTCATTTTATACCATGTGTATAGGGTGGCTCAAATAAATAAAATGGCAGCGGACATTAGAAAATGAAATGAAATGAAAAAAAAAAACAAAAAAAAAAACGGGTGGGGGTAATGATTTTAGGGATCGATTTCTGATGTAGAGGTATTTGAGGTATAATCTATGTTGCCATATGAAAGAGGATTAAACGCTTAAATTATTCCATACCAATTATTAGGTGGCTGAGGACTTTTGGTAAATAACAACTGACAAAAAAAAAATCGTGCGGGTATTTGCGGAACGGATTTAAGACTATTTTGAGGACTTATAGTAATATTCTAGGTTGCTATATATAAGATGGATAAATACGCTATCACCCCATGTCGTGTATTGTGTGGCTCAGGACGAAAGAAACATTCGGGTTTGGTAAATGAAAATCGACCTGAAAAGGAGATCAGTATATTCCGATGTTTTTGGTTTATACCGGTAATTACTTCAACCTGTAAAATTACGGGATATTATAGTGATTTTCAGGAATTATGTATTTTGCCACAGAAATGGGGGACAAAGACTTATACAATTATTGTGTGTATTTAATGGTTTAAATAGTACTGGGTATTTGTAATTCACTCCGTATATTCACATAAACGGCTAAGCACAGTGTTTAGTTAACCGCAGTTTTCGACGATGAGGTTCAAGGTCATGAACCGGTTGCTGAGAACTAACGTCCGCTCAGATCAGCTCAACGCTGAATGATTAATTGAGCTGATCTGAGCGGACGTTACGATTTATGACCTTGACCCTCATCGTCGATAGCTCTGTTTAATAAACACAATGTTTAGCTGTTTATGTGAGCAGATGAAATGAATAACAAACGCCCCGTAGTATTTTAACCATTTAAGACACACAATAATTAATTGTATCAGTCTTTATCCCCCATTTTTGTGGCACCAAAGATAATTCCCGAATGTAACCGGAATATTCCGTAAAACAGGTTGAAGTAATTACTGGTATACACCACAAAACATCGGCATATACTGATCTCCCATCGATACTGATCTCCCATTGATTATTCCTGACAGCATGTTGCAAGATCAATAATTCTTGAAAGTCCTCTAGACGTTCTGAAATACGTCCCGGGAAAGCAACACCCCTCCCCACGTCTCTTTCGTCCACTCCGTTTTACAATACGTCCGCTGTTATTTTCTTTCTTGAGCCACTACAGAAGAAAAGAGATTTATTCCCCCTTCGTGTGGCCTAACATACATATTATTTCTAAAAGTCCTCGGCATATTATGTCCCACACCCCTCATAAACACAGACTTGATTTTTTTTTGTTAATTCTGCGCTACCAAACGCCCGTTGCCTGTGTATTCTTCCTGACCCACCCGAAAATTGGCTTTAAAATAAAAGAGAGTTTATCCCGAAATCCTTCCTCGAAAAGTACTACCACCTCTCACTTTTTTGTCAGTACATGGTATCGAATGAAAGAGTGTTTATTCCCCTGAGTGAAATCCGTCCCAAGAGAACACCCACGTACCGCGGTTTTATCAAACGTCATTGCTATAGCCACCCAATACATGATATGGAATGAAAGCGTGTTTATACCGTTTCATGAACCACCCTAGATTATTCCTGAAAGCCATCAACATAGACCGAAATTCGTCCGCCCAAAGCCCTACACCCTCATCCCCCGACCCCTTTCTTAAGTCACAAAATGCATGTCATGGAATAAACGAATATTTACCCCTTTTTCGTGTAGCACCACATATTATTCTTGAGAAAGTTCTCGACAAAATCCGTTCCAGAAAAGCAACCCTACCCCCGCTTCTTTTTTTGTTATTTCTGATTTATCAAACAAACGCAAATCAACAACGACACTAGGTGCAACGAGTCATTCAGACATGTGATTAAAATTAAGTCCTTAACTTTAGCACATCACCGATTCACCTTTCAGAGTACATGTACATATCTATTTACCAATACAAGAGTGGTCATTTTTGATAAAGACATACCCTAAATAGTGGTATTGATCGGGATACATGTGGTGACCACTCTCTGTTGCCCTCTTATCACAGAGAGAGAGAGAGAGAGTAAGAGAGAGGGAGAGGTGGGGTGGTAACTTCTACTCGACACAAACTAGGTCATTTCGGGACAAATGGTTCAATTTTATTTCTACAATTCTCCAGCGCGTACAGGTACGTAGCAATTGGGAGGAAAGGGGGATGACCCGATGAAATCGAGATTGGTCATGCGAACAAAATCTTTGTCACGTACATAGGGTCTACCAATGCCATTGAGGCAACTGGTCAATCTGTTTCACAAAGAATTACTTACGAATTATCTCTGTAACAGATGACTGTCCACAACACGTGCGTTAACTGCACACGGCGTTAGTCATTGGCTCAACGGCTCGTGCAATGTTTACTTAACACCTAACTGCTTCGGGCAAAATGATGCATTTTACTACTCATTTTGATACCCATTTACACTAAATAGGAAATATTTTTTAACTACAAATACTTCAAACGTCTTTATTTATGTTTGAGCATTTAATTTGTCGGAGTAAAAAAGTTAATATGCCGTACTCATTAAGCCTCGTCGATGTCATGCTTATCAGTGATTGTAGCGGCCATTGACGTCATTGGTAGCGGCCAAGCGAATATTCACTTCGGGATCAGTAGCGGCCAACCGAATATTCACTGCGGGATCAGTTTGGCAACTGGCGTCGTTGCGACTCCCAGGTTTTCTATCTCATAAAATAAGAAGGATTATTTAGATGTATTGAAGTTATTGACCCCCATCTGATTTTCAAAATATGTGGCATAGACCCTTCAACTCTACAAACTTGATCTAAGATTAATCAGTTCCATATTACATTGACATGCTGCATAATATGATCTGTGTAGAACCGGGTGATGTTTTCAAATGAAATACGCTGTGGTAAGCTAATTATACAATAACATGGTGATAAAGAGCTTCATATAATACCATTTTGGTGGCATGAGACTTAATTCCTGATTTAGAAGTTCGTATCCCGCCAGTATCACGTTCCCTGTGGTTCCGTGAGTTTACTGACAGGAGAAGCAGAGGTGAGCGCAAGGAGTCACTCGACTGAAGAGAGAGAGAGAAATGGGGTTTAACGTCCACACAACACAAACTAGGCAACACAAACTAGGTCATTTCGGGACTAACATATGGTTTAATTTTATTTCAATAATTCGCTTGCGCGTAGGGGTCTTTTTAGCAGTGGGAGGAAACCGGAGTGCCCGGAGGAAACCCACGAGGTTGAGAAGGCGCCCCTATCTCCATGCCACATACGCTCACACCAGGGCTCGAAACCACAGCCACAAGCAAGAGGTGACCGGCCAGCTAGAGGTCGAAGCGCAGCACTCTAGACCACTAGGCCATCCCAACCCCACTCACTCGACTGAAGGGCGGAATGATTATCTTGAACTATTGCTGTATTGTGTTTGTGTTTGGTTTAGGGTCTTGATGAATGTATGCTCCTATTGTATTTATATAGCTGTTTCATAGCTGTACGAAACTGATCTCTAATAGTGTTACAAACAATAATTACCTCGTTTTGAATTCAAAGCGTTTTTCGGATATCCACACCACACAATCCTCGTTTGTCATCGATAAAATTCGGGGAAAGTTAATTGTATAAATAATAAAACAAACTACATTTAAAAAAAACTACTTATTTATTGTATTGCATATGTCAACTACAACGGACATTACCCTCTCTGTGGTGAACGTAGTGTAGCCTTATTATAAAACATAAACAATACCTTGAGAGTATAGTATCTAACATATGACTCTTCTAGATACATAAACAATAACTCGAGAGTATAGTATCTAACATATGACTCTTCTAGATACATAAAACAATAACTCGAGAGTATAGTATCTAACATATGACTCTTCTAGATACATAAACAATAACTCGAGAGTATAGCACCTAACATATGACTCTTCTAGATCCATTAACACTTTGGTTTACATCTATAAACACATCGGTATGAATTATAATTGAATGAATTATCTTGTCCATTCAAAGCCCCAGCTGCGTTTCGCGTTTATTTGACAACATAACGTTACATCTTTGACGTTTATTGACGTTAAGTTGTGTTGACATTTACTTTGAGGTTCATTTGACGTTGAATTATTCTGACATTTACTTTGGCGTAACTTTATTTTGAGGCTTATTAAAATTTGTCGTTGAATTAGTCTGACATTTACTTTCGTATAACGTTAATTTAACGTTTATTTGACGTTGAATTATCCTAATATTTACTTTTGCGTTACGTTTTCTTGATCAAGGTATGATTTATCTTATAAGGGCTGATTTTTTTTTGTCTGAAATCACAACTTTAAATGAAACGTGAGATATAAACCGTTGTAACCGTGTCAATGGATCTTTAACATGCTAAGCGTAAACTATTTGAAGTATGACTCCTTAAAACATGTCTAAATTTGCGTTTACACAAAGACTTTACAAGAAGCACTAAATTCATTTAGTTAAAACCCAGATTTATAATCTATGTTACGTTGAAAATATTTTTGATTTGAAGAGTTAATTAAATATAGGCTTAGTTTGTATTCTGGATATAGTCTTTTGCTTACATCGACCCGTAAAAAGATATTTATACAAAATCCTTAATTACAGAACCAAACATAACAAGAGAGAAATGGGGTTTAACACCCACCCTTCACAAATTTGGTCATTTCCAGACTAACATATGGTTCAATTTTATATCAATAATTCGCTTGCAACAAAGGGGCTTTGGCTGTGAGAAGAATCCGTAGTATCCGGAAATAACCCACGAGAATGGAAAACTACTAAAAGTAAATTTTAAAATAATTTCAGATACTGGGTAATAACCAAATGAATTATTTGCTTCTTAACACAAAAATATCGGACAAATAAGCAGCTATGTTACAACTGCAAGAATGAAGTTGTTAATCGCTTTGGTAATCACGACCGTGGTGATGTTTTCCTGAAAATCCACCAGCACAAGAGAAACCTTGGAAAGAACAGGCTGGGGAGCCAACTGGTTCACAAATTCCTGAAAAGCAAAATCGTACACTTTTATGGTTTTTATTTTCAAATAGACTACACTTCACCACTTCACCACCACAGCAACATTCTAAACTATCCGATTCATTTTTAGCGGTATCTGGTTATTTTTATACATTTAATGGATTCTAAACCTTTTAAGCAGCAATTGGCCAAATATGTCCCACTACTCTGAGAGAAATATCGAAGGGGCTGCAGCAAGAAATTTTACTACGCCGGATTTAAAGAATAAAAATGTTTTGCGTAATCGGGAATTCCAGAAATTGACGTCGGTTTACAGCTGCTCCAGAATTCACCAAAACTTAACCAATTCCAAACCGACCCAAAGACAAGGAGAGGGGACAAGAGAATGGATATTATTATAGATGTATGATTAACTTCAAACATATTTAGTGAACACCCCTTTCCCCCCTGTATCACTACTCCTAGGGCCAAAGATTGGTCTGGAACACACAGTTTATTTTGTGTTTTAGCGACTGGCAATTTTTGGTATAGCAGCATCTATATCCTTATACAATCATTCTGCTAAACCTTGGCACAAAAACGTTTATTATACCCCAAGTTCCACCACTCTTAGTCAATTACAATCCGATTTTATCAAGGCAAAGTTTCACCATATCAAATTGCTCATCTGCAAATTCTAAGCCGAAAAGGCTCAATTAGAATCAAGTATCGACGAATAAAATGGCTTATAGCTGTTTAACCTAAGCACACACACTCGGCCGCGACATTCATCTGAACCATGAGATGTCTTCCTCAATTAGAAGCAGGTGTATTGTGTCCCAAAATGAAAGACAGAGAAGCAGCTGAACCCAATCTATTATTCACCTATATACCCAACTTCCAAACCCGAAGAAAAAGTTTCCGTGTGAAATATCTTGAAAATTATCTCTTGCTCCCTGCACAGCCTCGACAGATGGTGAGAGAAAGGGATAGTGTTTCTGAGAAATACTCTAGTCACGTGATATACGTTCCTTTTAACCTGTGTAAAACCGATCATTACATCAGGTATGTCCTTATTTTGCACAAATTATTTGCGTTATAATTAATGACTACATACCTGGATGACCAGTAGGTGCTGGTAGATTGTGACTACCCTTATGGGTCCAGATACAGGAGGGATCACCCAGTTCCGCACCGTTAGTTTTGCCATCTCTATCTGAATCTAGCATACACAGTTCCTTGTTCCATTCTTTATGGTGGTGTTTGAAATCCTAAAAGAAAAATAGAAAAAAAATAGTATTGCTTCGACAATCCCTGAGATAGCAGTAAAGACCCCTAATGGGGAATAAGATTAGAGACATCCAGTACATAATTGTATCCAGGAATTCCGATTTACTTACTTCACCAAATAGATTCACACCACTATGGCCATCAGTTGGATCATTATGACCAACAGCATCCCAGGTGTCGTCCGGCTTACATGGGTTTGGAATATTATGACCATTTGGTATTTCATCCATATATTTCTGATGACAATAAACCATGGAGAGGCAGACAGCAAAAATAGCTACTCGCAACATGTTTCAAGCTCCGTAGAAATTGGCACTTAGAAAGTTTGATAAGTTTATGCTAGCGTGGTCGATTCTTTAAGTTTTTATAAAGCAGTTTTCTTATCGCGATAGTAGGTCTACGTGAGAATTGACAGCTTTCCATTAAAAAAAAAACCAACCCGACAATCATGTATTCTGACCTAATATACATTATGCACTAAAGTGGGACGTCATATTTCTCAGCCTATCCGTGCTACAATATTAATGCTGAGATGGCGGCTTTATAAAGTCTTTCCCACCCAGTTTAGAATTAGATCTTTATTTTATCTGATATCTTCCAAAATAAAATAGCACATATACCTTTATCAAGAAATCAAACCGATTATCTAGGGTTCAATTTTATTTCAATAATTCGCTTGCGCATAGGGGTATTTAGCAGTGATAGGAAATCAATCGGAAGTTCCTTTATTTGCTATCACAGGGACTTGAAGGGATTAAAATAAAACTTCTTACTACTGCTTGACTATAACTATATGATAAAGGGATGGCAGACGCCATCTTTGTTCTGACTTTTTTTATGATATATTGTCTGGTGTCATCTCACAATACTCACTAGTTCTGACACTTCATGTCATTTTTATTGCCAACGAGACTTTTTTTGATCATTATTCACCTTCCGATGTAATTAAATTGGTCCTTTTACAGCGTTATTAATAACAAATCAAACTTAAAAAGCTATCATTTACCGATATTCAACTTCCCGAGCCCGGAAGAAACCCGAAATAAGGTCAAAAGAAGTCTGTATCACTCAGTCCCTTTATAAACCTATCATTACTCGATATGTGCATAGGAACTGGGTGATCAAGTCTCGCTCAACAGCGGCCTCGCTTCGTAAGTTCTATCACGTGATAAAGAACTAGTGAGTATTGTGAGATGAATTCATACGATTCATGGTATCTCAGTCAAAACAAAGATGGCGTAGTGACTTACCTTCTTGTATTTATTAAGCAGTGGTAAGAAGTTTTATTTTAATTTATTTTAATCCCTTCAAGTGCCTGTGTTTGCCATATAGCTGCAATATAAAAATACGGTAAAATACCGCTCTTCCCCAGGCCACGTCTATTATCAGGCTTTTTTGGAACTCTTGCCTTATATTTTTTTCCTGAATGTTTATTTTTCGCAAAAGGAATCGTTACTAGTCACATCTGACACAAATGTATAATAATTCAAAGTAGTGCGGTCAGAGAACTCGGGAATTGGAGGACCTGGAAAAAACCCGTGGAATTGAAATCACATCAGTTGACTCAATGTCAGACTTTACGATGTAAAGCGCAGGCGCTAACTATTTGGCCAACCCCGTCATTTCAAGTTGTGTCTGGTGCAAACTGATCAGCATTGAATATTCATTAGGCCGCTACAGTCACTGATAAGGATGACATCGACGCGACTTAATTAGTCCCCTATATTAACTTTTTTCTTTCCACAAATTCAATTCTAAAACATTTTTTGTATGTATTAGAAAAATAAGTAAAGACGGTTTAAGTATTTGTAGTTAAAAAGTATTTCCTATTCAGTCTTTCGACACATTGAATTCTAAAACATTTTTTGTATGTATTAGAAAAATAAGTAAAGACGTTTGAGGTATTTGTAGTTAAAAGTATTCCCTATTTAGTGTAAATCGGTATTAAAATGAGTAAAGGCATCATTTTGCCCGGAGCAGTTACGTCTTATGTAAACAATGCACGAGCCATTTCAGCAAATGATTGAAGCCGCGTGGTGTCATCTGTGACAGAGATAATTCGTAAGTAATTCTCTGTGAAACAGATTGGTCAGTGCCCTCATTTTGCAGCCCCCCCCCCCCCCCGCTTTCAAAACACCTAGACCCACCCCTGATTGTGTCTGGTGCTCCAATAATCGTGTCCAAATGCATCAACCAATCAAACTGCCTATCTTAAGCAGAAATTCTTAACTTCGAACCCCATCAAGGCATTCACCTAATAAACATCTACACCAAATTTGCATTCTAGTTCAAATAGAAAGGTGGTGCACAACACAAAACATTGATGATTAAAGAATGCCTAATAGGTGACGTCTTCTAAGAGAGTGCTTTTCTTCTTGTTGGATACTTGGATTTATATTACAAGCCATAGCCAAGAAGAACACTTGCACCGCTTTACATCTGTAGTCGTTTGTTCGATAGATTACTGAAACATTCATTCTACTTAATGACTTACTTCACCAAATTGATTGATATCGCTATCACCATCCGTTGGATCATTATGACCGGAAGCTGGCCAGGTTTCACCCGGCTTACACGGGTTTGGAATATTATGACCATTCGGTAGTTCATCCATATATTTCGGTTTGCAATACACCATGGAGGAGAGGCAGACAGCCAAAATCACTACTCGCAACATGTTTCAAGCTCCGTAGAAATTAACTCTTAGAAATTTCGATAAGGTTATGCTAACGCGGCGGACGCTTGAAGTCTTATAATGAAATTGTTTGAAAAAAAATACACCAAAGAAACAAAAAAAGAAACACCACTATTCTTATCGCGAGAATTGACAGCTTTCCCTTTTTATTGATGAACGACAAGACGAGATTATATTTGTAAGGAATCACGTTAACTGACGTGTTACACTTTATGCATAAAAATATGACATTATTTCTCATGTTGTTTTCCCGATTATTAAGCATCACCAAGTTATATTACGTAGTGAGAGAGAGAGAGAAATGGAGTTTAACGTCCACTCAACACAAATTAGGTCATTTCGGGACTAACATATGGTTTAATTTTATTTCAATAATTCGCTTGCGCGTAGTTGTCTTTAGCAGTGGGAGGAAACCGGAGTGTCCGGAGGAAACCCACAAGGTTGAGAAAGCGCCCCTATCTCTAAGTCACATACGCTCACACCAGGGCTAGAAACTACAGCCACAAGCCAGAGGTGACCGGCCAGCTAGAGGTCGAAACGCGGCACTCTAGACCATTAGGCCACCCCAACCCCCCTATATTACGTAGTAATTTAATTGCTTTGTTTCTCAGAACCGAAATGACAAAAAATAACAAAGGGACAATTCGAATATCCCTCACCAAAATCTTCCATGAAATTATTCTCAGCATTGCTAGTAAGTACTTAGTTTTATACTTATTTAAAATACAGAGGGGGGGGGAGAAATGGGGTTTAACATCCACTCGACACAAACTAGGTCAACTCCGGACTAACATGGTTTAGTTTTATTTCAATAATCCGCCTGAAAACACATGAGGTACAACCGTGGATTCGAAACCAGTTGACTCAATGAATGGTTTTATGATACAGCACGGCACGCACGTGCTAACCATTCAACACCCCCCCCCCCCCAACCCCCTTCAATATAACGTTGGATATTCATAGTTTTTTTCACAGGAGCGGATCCAGGAATTTTAACAGGAGGGGTTTGCCAGGTTTCTGTCACATAAATCTGCTGTCATCGTCTCTAAAATACATAGGCATACATACAAATTGAGCTTTTAAAACAGAGAAATAATTTTTATACTGATGTAGGATCTCTTTGTGATGTAATTTTATTGATGCAAGACATTTTTTTGTCTAGCTGCCCCCCCCCCCTGTTTTCGTCGCAAATCTCTTTTTTTTTTGTTTCGAGACAAATATTTCTCTTTTTTCGAGATCAATAAATGTAACCTCCCTGGAAGCGAGCTAGTAAGTATATTGCCCAGTTATCCAGGTTAAAGGAGGCGAAAAAATGTAGGCCGAATTTTGTAGTACATCAAAAGATTGGTATAAAATGCGAGGGGGCGCTTCATCTAGTAATAAATAGTCATAAAAACAAACCACATTTAAAAACAACTTATTTATTGTATTGAATATGCCAACTACAACGGACATTACCCTCTCTGTGGTGAACGTAGTGTAGCCTAATTATAAAACATAAACAATACCTTGAGAGTATAGTATCTAACATATGACTCTTCTACATACATCAACAATAACTTGAGAGTATAGTATCTAACATATGACTCTTCTAGATACATAAACAATAACTTGAAAGTATAGTATCTAACATATGACTCTTCTACATACATCAACAATAACTTGAGAGTATAGTATCTAACATATGACTCTTCTAGATACATAAACAATAACTTGAAAGTATAGTATCTAACATATGACTCTTCTAGATACATAAACAATAACTTGAGAGTATAGTATCTAACATATGACTCTTCTAGATACATAAACAATAACTCGAGAGTATAGTATCTAACATATGACTCTTCTAGATCCATTAACACGCTAGTTTATAACTAATCGAATATAATCGAATAAATTATCTTTATAACTAATCGAATATAATCGAATAAATTATCTTTCTGATTCATTCCTTGTTCTCGGTTCCTTGTTCTCGGTGATTTTTTAGTATATTGGGGTTATTTAGTTTTTATGACACTTTTAACGACATTTCATGTTCAGATATTGCAAACCAGGTCTTGAAAACGCCAAAAGATGAAACACAGATAATCGGTCGATCATTAATTTAATGGAGATATAAACCGTTGTTAACGTGTGAATGGATCTTAAACATGATATGAGAAACTATCTGAAGTATGACTTTGTAAGATATGCTGCATTATAAGTAGTTTCATTACATATATATTACAAGAAGCAGTGAAGTCATTTGGTTAATATTTATACACAGATTACGAATAGATTACGGTCTAATTATTCGGCTTCATTTATAACCTTATTTTTCCTTTTTAAACTTGAACATTGAATTTTATAAAAATTATAATTAAATTGAAATGCACAGTGCGCTGAAAGCTATAGACAGGATATGAGCACACTGGATAAAAACCAAACGACTTAATTGCTTCTTATTACAATATGTATCCAACAAAATTGTAACTACATTAGAGCTACAAATATCGCACTAATTTGTTAATTGCTTTAGTAATCGCGACCTTAATGTTTATGGCTGCCTGCAAATCCACCAGAACATGAGAAAGCTTGGAAAGAACAAGCAGGAGACCCAACGGGTTCACAGATACCTAAAAAATAAACAGAACAGGTGACACAGTGATATAGTATTTCAATCGGATTAAAGTACAAATCCATATTTCGTTTCGATTTTTATACTTTCGATGGCCTACACTACGTGAAGATCTGACAAGTTGTACTGGAAGGTTGTGTCAGGGGTCGTACGAGCGGCTTTTGACTCTATGATGTCAGACATTGATTTATCAATCAGGATTGATGTTTTTAGTGGTTTACCCATACACAGTTCCGTACATATCACCAAGAAGTCCTCGTAACAGACCGTTTCATTGGCTAATCACTCAACCAAAACGCCGGTAATATAACAACTCTTCCAGATCATAGTTTAGTGAAGGCAAGAAAAACGAAATTTAGAACTATATAAAACGAAACAAAGTAGGATTCGTGTTTTAATAAGATTCTATATTATTTGTTCCTGTTTTACTCCCATTAAGAGGCCACTCATGGCATTTCCCTTGAGTGGCTGCTTAATACAGATTCTACTGTATTTGGTTTGTTTGGTTTCCCCACGGTTTAATCACATCAAGCTTTCAGTCAACCCAAAAGTCTTATTTTTATTGAAATACTGTACTTATAATTACACATACATAGCAGAATAAAATTATACATTGTTTATTGAAAAAGCCACACTAATTGTCTGTTCTTCTGGTTCTAGATAAATAAATAATCATTTAAAGTACGTGAAGAAGTTTTGTTTAAAGGAGCTAGATCGCTAACATTTGGGGCCTAGAAATTGACACAAGTATAGGTCGCCACGCATATAATACTGTAATATGAATGTATATAAATATTACATTCAACGGTTTCCGTTTTTACTCTAATTTCAAATAAGTTATTTTCGGCAAATGGAGCCAGTAGTTTATTTTGTCTTAAGAGACTTAGCTACTTTAAATTTTAAAACTTACAAAATTTTGAGTTAAAAGCTTTTAACTAGCACACACAAATACTTTTGGTCGTTAAATAAGTCTCCCCCCCCCCCCCAAAAAAAAAAAAAAAAAAAAATAAGAAGCAATGTGTTACTTAAGAATATAAAATCAATTCGTCAATGCAGTACTTGACACCAGGACTCGTATTGTTATATTGAATTTAGATGATCAATGAACTACCTAGAAGTGGTTTAAAACTTGTACCTAGACTGCATAAATAGGAACAAATGTGGACTGACTCACCTGGATGTCCAGTAACTGCTTGCAGATTGTGATTGCCAGTACTTGTCCAAATACATGAGGGATCACCAAGTTCTTCACCGTTAGTGTTACCATCTTTGTCTGAATCTAGCATACATAGATCTCTACTCCATTCTTTATTGTGGCGTTTGAAATCCTATTAAAATAAACCGAAAACACTAAACTCGAGACACCCTTAAAGGCCAATAGCTGGATGTACTATATCAGAAAACCCAACAGATTCAGGAAACCCAAAAGATTCCTGAATTTGAAAAATGGAGATACATTTTCTTAAATAACTAATAATATATTCCAATTGTTTTGGTGTTTTTAAAATAATACAAGATAAAACTATGAATCAATACATCATCTCCTTGGCCAAACTCACAGAAGGTAGCATTGATGTCTTCCCGAAATTAATTAAACAGGGTTTGTTTGTGTCCCTTGATTTTGAGAGATTTCGTTTATTACGTTTATCTGATTAAGATTGGTTGATCTTGTTTCTATTTAAAAAAATACAGCCCACATTTAATCAATACCAGCCTACGTACATATTTGGTACCACGTTAGATTCATGCTAAATAATGTCGGCTGTGATATAAAATGTAGTTACAGTTTATATTCGTTTTGTTTTGTTAGAATAAAATGTTATGCCCATACTGATTTTTATATTCGTACGAAATAATGGCATGTTAAAAAGTATCTCTTGTAACATATGAAGTAATTTCCAATCAATATCTTTTCGGCACTAGTCTGAATCAATTGCTTAATATTGTCTTTTGAACATTACGACTTGGTTCTCGAAGGAATTTAGTCTTAAAACAAGTACAACCGTTCTATGGACCAGGAACGGTTGTTGGGTGAAATTCAAAAAAACATTTTCTAAACTGATGCAGAATTATTCAAAGAACAAGCATGTCAATTTTAACGTAGTTTGGATTAGAAATGACGGAGTAGATCACCTCGATACAGAATTCTTCCAAAAAGAAGTGTGTTAATTTAACGGAGCCTTAGGCTTTTTCGGGGAGCGTCACCAAAAGAAGAAAAATGATCATGGTGAGTAGCGGTTAGCGACCAGTTCCTGATCCAAAATCTTTTATTATTATCATTATTCTCTAACTTACTTCACCGAATAGATTGTAACCTGTGTGCCCATCAAGTATATCATTATGACCTACAGCTTGCCAGATTTCACTTGATTTACACGGGTTTTTAACCTTGTGACCATTTGGTATTTGATCCATATAACGCTTGTGACAGTAAACCATGGAAAGCGAAACAATCAAAAAAACTACACGTAACATGATATAAGTTATATATAATCACCCCTAAAAGCAATGTTTTTTGCTGTATTATTCCGATATGGCAGCTCGTTACAGTTTTTATGAAATAATCTAGATAAGATACGAGAATAGGACAGGTGATGGCGAGTCTTATCTCCTTATCTACGGGAACCAACAGCATCTATTATTCAAGGGAATCGTACCTACTGATCTATTTAAAATCTGTGGTCCCATTGTTGTCTTGTGGTGCCCCATATAGATTACTGTACATGCGGTTAGATCTAATAATTAAGGCCATCGGCCGATTTTGTCATGGTTTCCGAGATGTAATTAGGGTTACGGCACGTGATTATTGGTGTGATTGTGGCTAAGGTTAGGGAAAGTTCAGTTAGGGTGCGGGTTAGCGCTAGAACTGTTTACATCTCGTGACGTTGAACACTATCTGCACGTGATCTTATAAGATAGATGTAACCCTGAAATCAATTGAAATGGGGTCTAATTTTTCTGAACCAATCGGGCTAACAGAAAAATAGGTCAATTGTTTTGGTGCTTATATAAGGTCTGTCTGTACAGAATATTGGATTAATAGATAATTGGGTTTTCTGAAAGTGATTTTTGAAGTAACAAAGCAAGTCGAATGCCATCGATGTCTGCTGCATATGGCATGAGACAATCCTTTTCAACTATTTACCATGAAACCATTTCCTATAAATATTGACAAATCTTTCCTTATTAAGCCAATGACGTATATTAGTTCCAGCAATTCTATGGAGGTTTTGTTCGCCTTAAACATAGGTACAGACGCTTTGCTGGTCTTGAAATGACCTAGTTTGTGTAGATTGGGCGTAAAACCTCATTTCTCTCTCCCTCACTCAAAGTCCAGCATAACCGGGGCGGGGCCATGAGCCTGATTAGAATCGCGGGGCCCCAAACGAGACGAAAAGATGATTTTATATCCTTTAGAGTGGCCCGCATGTGTAACTCACCATTAATCGGTCTGTAATACAAGAACAATTGCATAATATCTGATCACATACGACATCTATTCAGTTCTGAATGGCATACAAGTCTAGAAGCCTAGACCGGTCACCGAGTGAAGCTTCACAGAGAAGGTTGAGGGATAGCTCAGTCTCATCTCTCGCGCCACTAAATCGATTACCGTGAAACTTTCACCTGGAAATTGATTTGTTTTCTCTTTTTGCCATCAACTCGGGCCCATGCCTTGCTCTCACTCTGATTCGCACTCCAATAGCAACCCGAAGCGATAATTAAATCGACTAAAAGAGACAACACAAAAAACCTACATTTTAACTGGATGACACATCAGCATTGTCATTAAATACAAAGGTTACTTTTCCCCACAAATTACAGAAATAGCCACATTCACAATTTAGTCTATATAACACACCAAATTTCTTCCCACATTTCCCGATAATGTCCGAATAATTCGAGTTATCTATGGAGTCCTGTTTTCTATACAAGTTGATCCCGGGTTTATATCTGAAAGGGATTAAGGTTACCTGCATAACCACGTGAGTTTTCCCTGGACACCCACCCAACTTCTAAGGACACCCACAGTGATTTTTTTTAAAAATAAAAATATACCTTGTTATTCCCGAAATGAATGGACACACAATCCTATTTCTCTCTCACACATGGAAAGCCCATAATCAAATCTCTTGAGCATCGGATGGGCGAGTTATATATGCATTGGACACTAGCGATAAAATCAACGATAAAATGGATAAATATTGTTTGTACGATAAAACACTGCAATCTGTGCAACATCTTGTCGAGATATTAACCAGTAATAACTTTACTCAGAATAAAGTAATTTGAATGAAATTTTCAATATATTCAATTTCAATTATCTGTGTTTCGTCTGTCATAGCACCAACGGCCAGCTCCTTATCAAAATTACGTGTGACGAGATAATTCATTAGGATTTTTCAGTGTCCCCTCACCCCTTTGTCAGTATTACAGGAGAGAGAGAGTCTGACAAGGGACAACGTGTAGTGCTTCAGATGGGTAAAAAAACAAGACCCCGTTTACCCATTGGTAGTTTGAATTTGATATAACAGTAGGCCATAGAGCCGTTTCCTGGGCATAAATTCCATCAGCATATACTGTATAACGTATGCTAGTCTTCATTGACCCAATCGGAGCAGAACGAACAGCAGGATGTTAACCACAATTTCATTTCATTTATCTAAACCGTATACAATGCATCTTAACGATGTGTTCCAGATAGACAGAAAAGCTGACATTCAATTATTTAGTGTGTAAAATTAAATAATAAAAACCAAACAGCAAAATTATTTTAAATAATACTTATTTATGTTAACTACAACGGACATTACCCTCTCTGTGGTGAACGTAGTGTAGCCTAATTATAAAACATAAACAATACCTTGAGAGTATAGAATCTAACATATGACTCTTCTAGATACATAAACAATAACTTGAGAGTATAGCATCTAACATATGACTCTTCTATATACATAAACAATAACTCGAGTGTATAGTATCTAACATAATGAATTAAACGGCGTTTATCTTTAAAGTCAATTAGCGTCATTTTGTCGTCGACGTAAATTTATCTTCAATGCCATCTAGTGTCATTTTGCCCAAATTGAAATCCTAGTTAAACTGGGGGCGGGGGGGGGGGGGTACAATTTTTAAAATGTACGAAACAAAGGCGAATTTGAACACTTTAACAATATATCTAAAGCCATTTCTAAATCTTGTGTGATGAAGTTTTAATGTACGCATTGGTGTTCAATTGCCAAATTTAGATGTACTACGCTCGTACCACGAAAATATAAATGGTTGTGAATGGATATTTAGCATGCTATGAATAAACTATCTGAAGTATGACTCGGTAGAACATACTGTATTGATAAGTAGATTTGACCCACAGACGTTTTACAAGAAGCCATAAAGTCATTCAGTTTAATACCAGATAATTTTGCTTTAGATTTTAACGAATAAATCATTTTATGTTTTTCCTTGAAATCAGGTGCTTTCAATTTCTAAACGCTTAAATCGACACGAACAAAATTATCTGGGTATTTAACTTAAAGACTTAAGAGCTTCCCATAAAAAAAACAGCGCGTTATACGTTAGAACTAATTGCTCTAGTCGCCATGGTGATGGTCGTGTTTGTCGTGATGGTGCTTGTCATCATCCTTGTCGTGATTCTCTCATGGTCCTTGTCATGATCCCTGTCATGATCCTTGGCATAGTCCTTCTCGTGGTCCTTATCATGGTCTTTCTCGTGGTCTTATTATGATCTTTGTCATGATCCTTATCATGGCCGACTCGTTACCCCGGACATGGTACTACCACAGGAAAACTTCTGGAAAGAGCAGGCAGGGGATCCAACAGGTTCACAAATGCCTGAAAAAGAAAGAAAAACAACCATATAAGTGTAGTCTAATTCTGCATCTATGAAAATGGCAATTCGTAAACAATATTCATCTTGGGCATCATTTCAGTATATAGAACACAAAATAATGCTGAACACAGTGGCTGGTTTAGATATACTGTTTAGATCCCGGGTTCTAGGGACTCGAGCTCCTAATCGCCAATAGCAGTATAAAAAATACACTTAGTATGCTGACTTAATGAAACGCGTAAATTTAAGTTTGTTGTTTTGATATAGCTGATGGAATTGGGTGTTACATTTGGGGCCAGATGCGCTCCACAAATCACTACGGACATCCCTAGTTGTCTAACTTTTATTGAACTCCCCAACCAAATATGTTACATCCGCCTCTGCCTCGCCAGCTTGGGGATAAATATTTCTTGTGGTTACATCTTTCTTTTGGCTACATCTTGTCCTCTAAAAATGGTTTGTATACAGGGTAAAATATACAGACAATAGACCAATAGAGATGTCATGATAGACCACGAGGTGTAAGGGTTAGGTTCTTGGTTTTTAACCCTAACCGACAGACTAACCGGGATGTCCCGTTGGTGCTGGAAGATTGTGACTATCGCTACTGGTCCATATACAGGAGGGATCACCCATTTCTTGTCCGTTAGGTTTATCATCTTTGTCGGAGTCTGCTATACACAGATCTTTACCCCACTGCTCACTGTGGTGTTTAAAGTCCTGAAAATATTTCGTACCAAGAACCGTTTATTGACTAAATATAAAACATGTCCAGATTAGTGGCCTGTCAGCCGCCTGTCACAGGCCTTGATTTGATTTCTCTTCAACACTTGTTAGTAATTTTACTTCTTTGGTTACGGGTGGGAGGTGTCGAAGAATTTCCGCCTACCCTTGTCAACCCGTATCAATTTAATCGAACGTATCTAGATTGACCCTATAACCTCAGTGGATACCAGTTACATTTTTAGGCCTACTGTAATCTCAGTGGATATATCACCAGCAACGTTGGTTAACGGGTGCGCTTTGCATCATAATGTATGTCAGTAAGTCACTTGGCGTGATTTCGACGTTTCCCGGGATGTACGTGGCGTTTTGTCCGGGCCACCGGTTTCCACGCACTGCTAAAGACCCTACGCGCATGCGAATTATTGAAATTAAATTGAAGCATATGTTAGTCCAGAAATAACCTAGTTTGTGTCGAGTTGACGTTAACCCTCACTCCCTCTCCCTCTCTCTCTCTCCCCACCCCCAACAAAACAACATTGATGACCTTTCGGGATTTGATCCATATAATCCTTGTGACAAGGAACCAGAACGAGGCGAACAATCAAAATAGATAATGCAACATTCTTAAAGATATGTTTAGTTATGATCAAGTTGATGGTTTTACGACGGTTTTATGAAATCGCATTATTTCTTATCGCGAGAATTAACATCTGGCTTGCGTATCTCTTAATAATCTAATGAAGAAATCGGGTCAATACATGTGTTTCATGGCTGCATATTGTGTTTTGTTCCAGAATATCTCCGTGGTGGCTCAGTGAGTAAGACCCTGTCTAGCAAACCATGAGGCGATCTCCGTTTCACTTCCAGGGTTGACGTAGAGGGTTCCTCACAATTTCCAGTGGTGCAAGACGGAAGGCCTGACCAGAACATTATCTAGTCACCCGGAAAATACAAAAAACTGAGGTCCCGTGTGAATGTAATTAGAAACCTTGGAATTCGAAAAAGAATAGGACCCGCTGCCCAGGCAAAATATGCCTTAAAGTGTACACGTCTTCATTAGCCTATTTGGTCAAGAATGGTATGGCGTTATACATATTTCATTCCATTTCAGTATAACAAACCCGACACGTACAATCGTTCCCGTTAACTCATTGGCCTGAACGGAAAAGATCCTTTAGCAGTTGCGAATGGAATAAGGATAAGGAGATATGCCGCTCAGTTGATGCCGACAAATACGACGTTAAACCCCATTTCATTTTCAATCACTTTAGTCTTGGTAGCCACTTTAATGTGTTTACCGAAAGAAGATTAGTTATTTCTCCAAATTTCATTTAAAAAAAAAAATAATGTCACGACAAAGTTTACACTTATCTAAGATACCTGGTCGTCTGTCTAACTTAATGTCTGGATTACACAATTCATAATTGTTTCGGTAATCTTCGGCATACAAAATGTTCGCATGTGTAATTCTTTTTATCAATGTATTCCTGGCTGTGTCGGGACTCTTTATTTACCGCGGAAGAATACCGAATGGCGATTCTGTTCCTAATCCATGTGGCACTGGTGGTACTTGGAATGGAGTTGGACATTATAACCAAAATGGTGGAGGGACATTGAATCCTTTTGGACTTGTGAGTTATACAATTATATTTCTTTTGTGGATGTGGTGGAGATGGCTAGGCGTACACAATGTCACACGATTTGTGTCTGACATTTCGGTACCGGGATTACCCTCAGCAGTGTTGTATGTGGGTAATTCGCCTAGACAGCATAGCTTCCGCCATGAAATTAACGTGTGTACGTGCTCTGGCACCACGGATGAGCTTAAAGTGCAAACAATCCTAGTCCGCCGCTATAAGTAAATGTGCATATCAATAAACCTAACCCTAACGCTAACCCTAATAATAGATATCGGTGGACTAATGAACCCTAACCAAACCTTAACTCTAATAATAGATATCGGTGGACTAATGAACCCGCGGACTACTCAGAATCTCAGCAGTAAAAGTCTTTTAAAGTGTACATTTCTTTTAAGTCTGAGGATCATATACCTGCCTAATTAATAAACTATACCTCCCTAGCTACCCCTTGTTTAAAATAATCACGAGGGGGCATTCATTACAATGTAATTAAACATTCGAACTTATTTTCACATTTTCTAGAATGTTTTAAAATAATTGAATGTCAAGGGGTGGGTTGCCTGCCAAACCTCCTGTGTCTCGGGGTCCTCTGGGTTCCTCTCACTGTCAGAGACCTTATATGCGCAAACGAATTATTCAAAATAAAATTGTAACCTATGTTATGCCCGAAATGACACACACCACCACCAACATCTCTTCTGGATCCAGTAATGGCAGGCTGTCTTTCTCTTGAAAAACGTTAATAATTAGTAAATGAACCGTTATCAGCGAACATACAGCTGCTGATTATAGCTATGTTATATTTTAGGAATTTTCACTAAATTATCGTATGTGGACTATAGCTTTATGTAAGGCTGATAGTGATGGTGATGGAAAAACAAATGGCGAAGAACTGGGTGATCCGTTTTGTGATTGGACGGAGGGTGTTGATATAAATCATCTACAGGCCGCTACAGGACATCCGGGTAAAATCAACAAGGGCGTTTGAAATTGAGATCATGAGATTTATACATATTGTTGTAGTGTTTCCTGAGCTCCCACAAATCTGCCCACCCCACGGTGGCTAAGTGGCTCGTTAATCGCAAGCCCAGCTTAATCGAAGGGGACCTTGGGTCTTACTAGAAACGCTGGGCCCCTAACGTGACGTAAAGATTATTTCAAATCTGTTTAAGGGCACGCATGCGTAACACACAATTAAACGGGCAAAAATAATTACATAATATCTGCTTACAAACGAAATCTATTCAGCTCCGAATGGCACACAATGCGCGGAAATGACATGCGGGGAACTGTTATAAAAAGCCAAATCACTGGGTTGAGTGGAATTTCACAGAGTAGGTTGATGGACAGCTAAGTCCCCGCGCTCACGCCGATTGATCCATTGCCGTGAAACTCGCATCCGTAAGTTGAATTGTGTTCTCTCGTTTTGCTATTTAAACGTGGAGCTCCCTTAACCTGGACATTGGTTAGTCTGAGAGTCGCTTGTTTGAACACTGTCATACGTCATACAGTTTGCAATGGGGACATTTTGCCCGGGCAGTGGAACTATATTGAATTCCAACAGCCAAGGAATCTTTCACTTGCACGTCAGTGTGTACATGGGGCCTCGGTTTTTCGTCCCACTAGAACAGCTAGACAGCTGTCCCTTTCGGGCCCCGTCCTACACCACTTCGGAAAATCCCGATGAACTCTCTTAGACAATACAGGGATCGTACACGCGATATCCAGGCTAGTGAGCCAGCGTGGCCACCGTGGCTCCCTTCTTTGTTATAGAGCCACACATTTAAAATATAATGTTTTAAGATAGTGTTTTATATTATATTATATTCCAGGTATATGTGAACCCGTGGGATCTCCAGTGTGTGCTGCTCAGGAAGGCAAATTCAGCTGTTAGAAATACATGCATATTATACTGAAAAAATATAAAGTTTTTTTAAGAAGTATTTGTTGGGCATTTTATTTATTCAATCCAGGAAGAAATAAAAAGAAAACCCCAAGAGACAAAACAAATATGCGCAAGGAATGTGTATTCGCAAGACTAAAATTGTGTTCATGGCTTCTGACATGAAATAGTTTAACGTCCTACTGTTTTGAACTGAATTGGCTAACAGGGGCGGATCTAGGAATTTTGAAGGGGGGGGGGGCGCCGCAAAATGAGGGCACTGACCGCGGAGACGGGGCACGCCGCTGAGAGGGGGTGGGGCCCCAAGAAAATTATCCGTCATTTCCTTGCCTCGCTAGCCAATTCAAGGGCTATTTGGCTGATATTTTCGTCTAAACGTTCGGAAATCGTAGAAAAAGAGCCTCAAAATCGAGCAAAAAAGCTAGTTGAAAGGCACTTTCAGTAGTAAAAAAAAAAGGCACTGTCGAAAATTAGGGGGTGCGCGCGCCCCTTGCGCCCCCCATAGAATCCGCCTCTGGCTAAGGATTAGAGGCATTCACCATACAGTGTGTACGTTGAGAGAAATTTCGCCTGGGCAGTGGTAGTACGGTGTACTCTTATATCGACTTCAAATTATCAACGGCTCTGTTATGTACACGCCATTGTGACTTCAGATGTTCGTCTAATCCCCTGCCAAGCCCCCTTCACCCAGACTTACACCACTGACAAGTGGGACCACAAAGATCGAACGCGGGACGTCCAGGTTAGCAAGCCAACATCTTACTTACTGTATTATACAGTATCACTTAATAGGTTTTTCTTGTAAAGTGGAGAAATTAAACAAGCTAAATCACTAATATTTGCCACATAGAAGTTGACAAAACGGATCGCAACGTGTGTATATAATGTGTGATTGTATATAAACTGATCTACATTCAATCGTTTATGTTTTACTGTAATTTCTAATCAGTTATCTCCCGTGAAATACTCTAGAAGTCTTCATCTAATGGCAATCTCAATCGTCTGGTTATTCCAGTCTACACCAATAGCGTTCTCTGAATTTGAGGGAAAGAAAACGTAATTTTAAACTAAAACGAAAGAGATCAGATTGGTTGGAAGATGACGGGCGTGTGCCATGCAGTGTTCTATGTGGAGAAATTTGTCTAATCTTTACGGAATCCCAGATGTCATATATCCCAGTGGGCGACATAGTTCAACTGTCATATCTCTGAATGACCGGCATAATTCAATAACCAAAAGACACATATTCTAATTGTATATTTTTATTCCATTAATTCGCATGTACATTGCTCTTTAAATGTGGGTCGTAGTGGGTGGACACCTGATTATCTGTAGAAAACTCACGGCGTTAGTGAGGCTAAACTTCGTGTAACTCACAATCCGGTAATCAAACCTATACTTCCATAGATAAAGACTAATATATGTGATGCGCAAGTTCCTCTGGGAACGTTTTTAATTTTCGAAGGAATCGGTAACTACTTATTCATTGCTAGTATTGCCGAGACAAACTTATAAATAAACACCACACCAAATGCAAAATGAATCGCACATTTAAATTCATTGCAAAATGGTTATAGTGAATTCATTATTTAGAAGATCGTCCGTTATTGGTTTCCAGAAGCGAACACATACTCCATATCATCAGACCAACTAATTAACCGACTTTCTCGTGTAGATCAATTTTTTGTTTTAATGGCTTCTTCTTGGCAGATCAAACAACTAATTCCCAGACAATCGATTTAATTGTCGTAGCATTAGTTAGCCACGTTGTACATTCATTGCAAATGTCCCAACCAAGCTACCGTAGTTCGCGGATGAAAAGAAGACTTGGTAATCTCGACTTTGTTCAAACAAAGGGAAGTAATTCTCAGGGTAACGCGTGGTGCAAGAAGAAAATTGGAAAAACTGCGACTTGGTTGGTAAACATTTTGATATTATTAACTTATTTTCACAAATTATAGAGTTAATAACACATTGCCAGTCACTCGTGGCCAATTCTCAGGAACTAGTAGTTCAAACTTCCATTGATTAATGTTACTGTACCCCACAACCACAAGTCAAAACAACAACAGTCATTACCCCAATCTCTCCATTTTTTAATTTTTTGTTAGACTTTTACAAAATTAATACCCATCTATCTAAAAACAACACGTTATTGTTGTTATCATGCTCAATTATTTATATGTCAATCCAAAGAAATAAAATAGATTAATTATCTCAATGCATCATCGTCTAAAAAAAGTAATAATGGGGCAATTTTAGAACTTGTCCAAATGAGCATTGTGCACTCTCAAATGCCAGTGCCACTATAGTCGATTATACCAAATCTGAATGAAATGCAACTCTTGTTTACTACATGATGTGGCTATTGATTCTAGCTATGACTAAATAACCATCATAAACACCAGTAGAATCGCTAGAGGATGTTTGTGTTTAATTAACAGGATTCATTATGATGAATATTTCAACCAGGATTCCCTTTGCTTAGTTTGAATCCTAGTAGGAACGTCACTCAGTTACTCAGTAATAAACTTTAATTGTATTTTATGTCAATGTGTATTTCTAGTCTAATTATTAAATGCCATGTGAAATAAAACAGTTAAGTATGATACCCTATAAAATAGTTAAAAATAATAAAATTCCTAATCCTTTGAAAATTGATGTTGTACCTTTTCAGATTTTTCATTAATAAAAAGGGTGAAACTACAGCTATAAAAATGATTATACCAGTTCGATGTTTTACATGTGGTAAGGTTATTGGTAATAAATGGGAGGCGTATATTGGTTTATTACAGGTGGAGTACACCGAAGGGTATGTATACTTACAGTGTACTCTGTAATTTCCGGCTTTTGATCAATCCGCCACTTGCCTAGATCCGCCCAAAACCTCTGGTCCCGATTTCTTTCCTTCTTGATTGCTTGTAAAACGTTTTGTTCTAACCGCCATTTTGTCACTTCCGCCTTTCGCCATCGACTCGAGGTCCGATGAGTGATTATCCATTGTTATTTAATCCTATAATCCGCCACTGTTAACTCCCCAATCACAAAAACACCACAGTTTATCAGACACTAATAATTAAAGTATAAACAAACAGTACTCGACAAATCTTTTAAGGGTTCGTTGATTGGCAATCATTTTCAATAACTAACGTTAACACGTGACCGTGTCGGTGTCTTTAAACTCCCAACCCAAATTGGTCGTGTCGGTTTCTTGAATTCCTGAACAAAGCATTTGAATTTGAGTTTATTTATATGATAAGTATAAATACAGGTGTTAAATTAAAAATGGGTATCAGTTATTTGATATCTTATTCTTATGCTAAACGTGCCCGTACTGACGTATGGGGAACAGGAAAGTAGATCAAGGGACTGTACTCTGTTTTACAAATATTCCATTCACAATCACTTCCTGTTATTGGATAATCCGCCACTCGCCGACATCCGCCATTTCTATTTGGTCCTGCTTGATGCTGGAAGTTACAGAGTACACTGTATTAATGTTTTATTTTATTCTGGGGAGCTGCAGTGGCTGAGTGAGTAAGAAGCTGACTCGCTAATTAGGAGGTCTCGAGTTTGGTCAAGAAAGTTCCTTGGAATTCTCCAGCGTGGTTTCCTCTTGTCAGTGGTGCAGTACAGGGGGCCTAAGAAGGACAGTGTCTAGTTGTTCACATTGGAGGGGGGGGGTTAAGGCGGAATGGTTGTCATAAATTCCTGTCATTGAGTCAACTGGCATGGTTTCACGTGTCCAACCTCGTGGGTTTTCTCTGGGTCCTTCGGTTCCCTCCCACTGCTCAAGACCCCTACACGCAAGCGAATGATTGAAATAAAATTAAATTATGTGTTTGTTCCGAAATGATCTAATTTGTTTCGAGTGGACGGTAAACCCTATTGCTCTGTGTGTGTGTTCACATTGGACTAAAAAACCAAGGTTCTTTGAAGAGTAGGCAAAATTTCCCTAATCTGGCATCAATTTGTTTATGCCTGTATTCATTATTCCAGTTGGTGCAGAAAAGTAGTATGTTTAACCCCATTTAATTTCATACCACAGTCTCTTTCAAAAACAGAAGGAGGGCCTGACAAGGACATCTGCCTAGTTGTTCAGATGGGACAAAAAAACGAGATCCCGTGTACACATTAGCATGCACGTAAAAGATCCCTTGGCAGTTGAAATTTGATATAAGAGTAGGTTGTAGTGCCGCTGCCCAGGCAAAATCTCCCTCATAGCACACTGTATGGCATATGCCTGTCTTCCATTAGCCCAGTTAAGGTGCAGAAGAGTAGGACGTTAAACCCCATTTCATTTCATTTCTCTTTCAAAACTGCATTCACTAGCATCTCCGTAGTATGCATCCATTTTATAATCTGGACTTGCGTGCCCGTAAAAGAACTCTTGAAAGTTTGAATTTGAAATAAGATTAGACTGCTTTTATAGCATTGAGGAGCCATGATTTTCGATCCCAGGGTTAGCTTAGAAAGTTCATTGAGATTTTGCAGTGCAAGTCCCCTTTATCAGTAGAAGCAGTAGAATGTTAAACCTTATTTCGTATACCCTTTAGACCACTAGACACTTTTTTTAAAATTTATCTCCTCAACTGATGTTTTTTAATTTCAGTGATGCCTTGGATGCTCTAGGATTGAGAAGATATTGCTGTCGAAGAATGCTGCTTTCTCACGTTGATCTTATTGAAAAACTTCTTAATTATGCTCCTCTTGAAAAATAATCACTTTGATTAAAAAAAATTATTGAACAACAATAACTGTGAAGTTAAAATTATAATATAAATACTTTCGAACTGAAATGTGTCAGCAGTGTTTATAGAGATTGTTAAACACCAGGCCAGGAATTAATGAGTTTTGTTAAACCTGACTTTGTAATCATTGCCATTCAAAACTGATTTTAAAAAACAGAGGAAGGGCTGATTAATTATATGGATAAAAGGCTGTAGAAGGGAATTCCAAACAACAAAGCACGATAATAACATAAAAAAACCAATGTGACGTCATTTTTTTACGTTGGCCATAAAAAAAACGGAATATTCAGAAAATTTTTCAGCAGACAAAATTTCAATCTGATTAAAAAACAAATCCTATTTTGTTTCATTTTTTATAGTTGAAAAAATATTGTTTTACTTTACTTTACTACATTTGAATCTGGAAGAGTTGTTATGTTAACAGGGTTTTGGATCAAGTGAAGGATTGGCCAATAAAACGATGTGTTACAGAAACTTCTTGTATGGACCCTGACACAACCTTCCAGTACAACTTGTCAGATCTTGATGTAGTGTAGGCCATCAAAATTATAAAAAGCTAAACGAAATATAGATTTATATTTTAATCATATTGACAAAATTTATATCTTTCTTTGTTATTATGATTGAATTATCATTCTGCCATTTGTATTATATTCATATTGTAAAATAAATTCATTTATCAACTACTTCTGATTTTCTTTCCCTGACTGGGTATAAAAGTGTTTGACATTGATATACTGCGGGACTAAGACTAGTAAATTTGTCTCCTAATTTTAATATAGGATTTAGTTTGTAAATTTTTAGTAGTTATCTTTTTTTCCCTTGTCTCCCTTTTGGCATTACCTTTTCGACAATGAGGGTTAATGTCACACTGTTCTGCACCGAGTCACGACTCAAGCTAACATTTCAGTTGATTTTTTGGTAAATATTTTAGAGTTGTAGAATATGTAGGTAAACAGACTGGAATTACAGGAAATAGCATATAAAAAAGATTTTACAGAGCAGAGTTTCCTTTCATTGTGCATAACAAATACAAAAGCCAGCACCCCCTGGTTTCTGGTTAAGATTATTGGAATTTTCCAATAGCTTTTTTTTGAACATTATAGCATGGAGAGAATTTGGAAAGGGTGTCTGAAACTGCATAGACAAGCTAGAGTTTGGAGTTGTGTCCCTGTTGTAGAAATGCAAGCATATGCCCCCACCCTCCAAAAAAATTAGAATCCTCCAAAAATGGCAAAATTCTTGGACTGTATAGCTTACTTAATGTCTCAGCTTCACAATAGATTGAGATAGGCATGCCGTGCCAATCCTCATATTTCTATGCGTGGTGAGCTGTGCAAGCGCAGATGTTAACTGACAGTATGACCTCTGAAATCCCAGTTTTGGTTATAGCAGAAACTGTCGGGTTTCGAAATCGACGGAAAAGAATCTTTGGGTCTTCAATTGTCTGGGATGGACCATGCACGGTGGGGTACCTGAGGGCTTGAGCATGTCGAGACCCCCAACCTAACACCGATAACCAATACTTTGAGTCATGGTACCACTTTTCCCGCTAAATTAACAATAAATAGAAACATGGACACCAGTCTAAAGTACGACGTGACATCGGCGGAATACACCAAATTCCCGGACATTAACCGCAACACGGACCCACCATGGATTGGGGGCCCTGGACGCTGTTGAGACTCAGTAAGAGTGCAAATTGTCCCCAAGCTCTAACTGTGCGAGGAAAACCCGGCGGGCTGTTGGATATTGAAAAAAGAGTTGGTGAAAATGCTGCTATCTGATCACGAGGCACTATATTTCAGACCAAGATAAGCAGAGTAACATTTTATTTATTACAAAGTTAAAGTGCTCCTTTATAGTTATGCAAAGAGCATAACCCTTTAAAAGCGTTTTGAACGGCGAATTGTTTTGTCGCACGCAGGTAAATGTGTGAGCAGACGACAGGCGACAAAAATGGCGACCATAACAATAGAAACCGGTCTGACGGGTTTCTTGAATAGACGACAGGTTAAATATAGAACCTATTATGCGGGCAATCCTCTTAAGCATGCGTGTTGGTGTTATTATGGTTTTCAACGTGAATATCTAAGGGACTTTCTGGTTATAATTGTTGCAGTGGGAGAATTTTGGATTAACGTTGATCTCGTAAGTTTTATTAGTGTACCAGAATTAGAAATGTTAATTATTGAAGATGATAAATAGCGTTATATTTCAAGCTTGATATTATTATTATTATTGTTTGTCCTGTTGAAACTTGCAAGTTTCAGCTGTAAATGACTGCTGATTTCGTTCATATTCTATATCGCTTCGAGGAAAAAGATTTCTGTCTTTATCCAATACTAACATATCATGTATTTAAAACGGGGTTCTCTTAACAAATTAAGATACCACACCCTGCTTGAAACCCGAATTCCTAACCAGAACCTTTATTCAAATCAAAACATTTTGGATTAGATGTAATGTACAATGGCCATTTGGGGCTGGGCCTTATAGCCACCTAGGTTTTAACCCTAACCCTAACCATTCAGTCCCTATATAATTAGCATCAACCAGTCCCATCTTAATATGGAAGGCCAACACACCCGTTCACGACTGGAATCAGCCCAACATGATTTTTCGGTTTTATTATTGTCTTGTGGGTCGTGGCTTTACACATGGCTAGTCTATATACCGTAGTAATGTCGTTCGGTTATCAAAGGCATTTTTCACACAAGATCGGTTATAAAATATTTAATGACCTATGGTTATGTTATAGACAATGTTTTGATATAAGCCACAGAGAGAGCGAGAGAGAGAGAGAGAGAGAGAGAGAATCGGAGGGCCTGGAAAAAACACAAAATGTTGAACAGGCGACCCTACTCCTTGTCCCATGTCAATGAGATCTAACCGACACGCAGACCATTCGCCCCACCCCTCACCCTACACGCACACCCACTCGCCACCCACTTGTGGTGTGCGATAAAAAAGAAAGATGTTTTCATTTTTCAAAATCATGCTATGACATTAACTTGTAATGTTTTTAATATTCTACTTAAAAACACACGAAGTGGAAGACATTGAATGAATATAATGAATTTAAGTATGGCCAACCAATGTTTGAATCAGAATTTATGAACGTTTTATTTGACCAACATTTCAATATTTACATGTTTACCAAGATGATGTGTAACTTTTATATTAACGACACCCCACCTTCCTTTACAATGCAGAATTCTGTTTGAATAAAAACAAAAGATTCTAAAGAAAATAAAATGTTAAATTTATGAATGACAAGACAATATTGACGTAAAGGGAGGATTATATAACATTATATAAAGAATTGTATAGATTTATTGAGTCGAGTGAGACAAGCACGGATCATTAAAAATAAAAACATGGCTGATTTGTTAGTAAATTTTGACATACCCGTAAATACAAAGGACGCCATTTTGATCAATACAACTATTACATGTATTTGTTACTAAGCAACGTTTCAACTAGGATGCATTAAATGAAAATGACTTGAGAAATAAAATTGAAACTCGGTAATAAAGAGTAATAATTATTTTCAATCAAAATACGTCGTGGGTATTTCCATTACATTTTCGTTTACTTTATACCGCTGAAATACTTCGCCCATGGCGTAGAAGCTCCTTCGTACAATCCCCCCGTCCACAATTAGCCCAGGTTAGGTACAGAAGAGTAGGAAGTTAAACCCCACTCCTTCGTACAATCCCCCCGTCCACAATTAGCCCAGGTTAGGTACAGAAGAGTAGGAAGTTAAACCCCATTTCATTTCATTTCGTACGATCCTATTTATCTCGCTCGCCTTTATGTAAAGACCGTTTCGTAACCATTTTTCGATTTCCTAAAACATTTCAAGAAAATGTTTATCAATCGCCCACCCTCCAGACCTTAAGATTTTCCGGTGACCCGGTGGTTACCCCCAATGATAACTTATCAATTACCCGAAAAACTGAAAAATAAAATTGTGTTGGCTATATTTCAAAAGCAGACTCTATGTACATATAACCCCATTTACACCCTCGCCCTTTACTTTTCTAACCAATAAATTTATTATTCATTTATTTTTGTCTTTGATATTTAGGTGTTCCTAATTGTCAGTCATCATGCCGCAAGTCAAGTCATTTGCGTGTGTTCGGATCATTTTTATGATTCTAAATGTATTATTACTAGTAAGTATAGAATTAATTTTTACATTTCACCCAGTTTATAACTTTATGATATACATTTGTTAAAGATGTGATCTGACATTCATTTTACCAATGAAATGGATGTAGTTAATTCTGGATGGATACAAATAATTTCGAAAAAGATCATATTCATGGTATACAAGCACTGATCTATAAAGCGTTCATTTAAAAAAAAATCCACTATGGAATATGTTTGGGTATAACTAACTGACCCTCCTCGATACTTGCCTGAAAGTCTGCAGCAAACCTAGTCAAAACTGATTTATTGTTCTTGGGGAAGACAGAGAGTTTAGCAGTTTAACGTCCGCTCGAATGAGTTTTAATAATTAAAATTGGCAAATACAAGTTTTATTGTTCCCCATCGTATATTGAAAGAGTGAAATGGGGTTTAAAGTTTAACGTCCACTCGACACAAACCAGACCATTCAGGACTAACATATGGTTCGGGTTTATTTCATGGATGGATTCTTTCTTAGCAGTGAGCAGGAAAACTTGGGCGGGGGCACAGAAAACCCAAGACTAGTTAGAAATTATAAGTGGCATTGATTGTAACGCTAATCAAGAAAATAAATGTATGTAAAAGCAATATTATATTCAAATAACATAAAACTTACGTAGCATATCTGTTTATTAATTGAATGATGTTTTGTATCTACAGTTAATGGGAATAGCTATGATAGCTGTTGGATGTTATGTACAACTAAGTAAAGGAAACGTGCTCATCTTATTACCAGAATATGAGTTTATTAACGTGGTAGCTGTAATGGTGGCATCAGGGATTATCGTTCTTGTTGTGTCCATCATTGGTTTCTGTGGAGCCTGTATGATGAGTCAATGTATGCTCATTATCGTAAGTTTAATTTTGTTTCAAATATAGCACATCGTTTTTGATAATTCTTCTGATTGGCCTAGCTTTCAACCCATCATATGTGCGCCACTACTCTAAGTGAGGGGGGGGGGGATTGTTAGTGAACCCATGCATAAGATTAACGCGTCATTTGCGTGTGTTCGGCACCGTATAGGACCTTAGATCTTAGACTAGACTGACCGTAGATGCTTTCGGCCCTTCACATTATTTTTTTTTACCTGGTTTCTTGCGGCTGGTCTGCGAACTACTAAAAACAGGCTTTTCTTGTCAATTTTAGTTTAGACATGTTTATGTCTTACCTTATCTTTATTTATTTAAATGTAATATTCGTTATCTGTGTTTTTAAATTTGTGTTTTATTTCTTGTAATTGTGTTTATCGTTATCTGTGTTGTCACATTTGTTGTTTTTCTTTATTTGTGTTTTCACGTTGTGTTTATCATTATTTATGTTTTCAAATTTGTTCCAATTGTTTTTTTTTCTTTATCATTATGCTTCACTAGTTATGTTTTTTTGCTTTATCTATATTAACGTTTGTTTTGATTATGTCCTTCTACATACCTAATAATATATGTTCTGATATTGTCTTTTCTCTGTCTCCGTGTGTTCTAGTCATGTCTTTCTTTTTACTGTTATATTACATAATATATTCTGTCTTGTTTTAATCTTTTTAGTATTTTATATCACATAACATAATATATTATCATTTTTATGTTAGTATTTTATCAATATTTTAGTATTTTACTATGGTACTGGTTGTGTTTGCTCTTCAAATATCAGTAGGAATAATAGCTTATATCTACAGAGATGAGGTATGTCAAACAATATATTATACATACACATTTCACTAAACGCGTATTATACTTCCACCCCAAGGACAAGGACGATAAGGGCGATTAACTTTTCATTCAACTATTTTCGTTGTAATACCAACAATTTTAATTTTGTGCAGTTATTGTAAGGATTTTAATATTTTGCCTGGCCAGCGGCATTTTCGAATTCCAATTATATATAGTTAGGAATAACGTAACCCTACTATCGGTGTCTATGGGAGAATATTATCCGAATGACTGGACAGGCTTGTCTAAAAAAAGCATTACATAACAACGCCTCCTTGTTATCGTACAGGATCTACCCTGTAAATGACTGGGACACTCTTGTCTGAAAGCATGACATGACAAGGTCCCTTTTTCTTGTATAATAGACATAGGCGTACAAGCCAGGGGGAAGGGGGGGGGGCAGCTCCCCCCCCCTAATTCGGGGACAAGCTGACTTTTCGGGCAGACGGGTGAAGTGAAAAAAAAAATTATTTCATATACTATATTTACGGGCTGGAATAGCAGGAAAACGCGTTTGCGACCGTCAAATATTCCAAAATTTTCTTGGAGATCTATACAACCGGCGCCGCTGTCTGTAAACCCGAAATTTTTCGGGCATTGCTAGTTTTGCTTCCCGAACTGCCATTGAGCCCTCATATAAAACTAATTTTACTTTTCTTTTAATTGAATACCACGAATTTGTAGGCCTACTGAGTTGACTATGGATTCAAATATTTTGTCTGGAGCCACTCTTCCTTGTGCGATATTTTTCGGGAATCGATTATTTTTTGTGAATGCAGCTGCAACAATATGATTGGATGTTTGGAATTCAGACTGAAATTTCGGTTACAAAACCATTGGAAATTTTGGAGTAACTTACATGATAATTTTGGAGTTACGCCTATGATAATAGATACTGTTTCTTTAGGGCCCATTACTAGAATACAGTCTGGACACTCTTGTCTAGTCACATGACCCCACAGCACTCCTTTTATCGTCTCCTGGTAACGTCTGCATCCATATATTTGTATCTTTTATGATCTTCTAGGTGAATCGAAGCCTCGAGGACCAGTTATTGGCCGGATTAAAGAATCGTAAAGTACAGCAATCATGGGATCTTATTCAAAAAAATGTAAGTTGGTAGGCCCCTATTACAGTCATTTCCTTTAATGGTAAAAATTATTTACCGAAATTAAAGATAAATTTCATAATGTTGAATTTACAGAAATGACACGAGGTTTAACGCAATACGGGGCTAAGGAATTCGCCTGAACCGCTGCGTTTTGAACCCCTCTTAGAAATAACTTTCGGCCACCGAGTCGTTGTCCGAAAATAATCCCCCCTTACTCTAATAGAACACAGCATGGTATATAAAATTCTCGTCCTTTCATTACCCCAGAGCAGGGATGCTAATTCAAGATTCCCATACCATCCCAACGACTATGCGTTGTTCCTTTCCAGGCCCCATGTCCTGCATCAATAACAATGGGAGCTACGACGGAAACCCAATGGACATTCTCTGCCAACGCAGCGATCGAAAACAAAACCCCTTCTCTCTCTCTCTCTCCCTCTCTCCCCACCTCTCCCCCCTCTCTCTCTCTCGCTCTCTCTCTCCAACTCAACGAGATCGTATACGATGCGTTTATTATTGTGTTATTGCAGTTCAAATGCTGTGGTGTTACTGGACCAGAAGATTGGAGTAAACACGGAGAGTATAATAACAATAATGTCCCCGATTCCTGCTGTCAATACTCAGGCTGTGGTATTGGTGGAGTAAACGCCTATAAAGCTGTAAGTCATCATATTACAATACTTTATCAAGTTACCTGAAATGTATTTCTCTTTTCACAGAATACATAAATGCGACAATAACTAAAGTCGATCGATATTGAAGGAGGAATTACACTCCACGGCAAATGCGCAATCTAAATTTTGTCCTCCTCCGTCTTGGTGGGGATTAAAGACAAAACGACATTCAGGCATAAAAAAACAAATGTGACAATAAACTTCAAATGACTACTGGTTAAGAGAGATTTATATCTATTGTAAATGCACATATTGATATCAGCTACCTTAAGGATTAGCGACGAAAGAGCAATACACTCAACAAAGACCCAAATATTTAATTCTTTTTGTGGAGAACGGCCAAACGTAAGGGAAACAACAGAAATCTTGAATGCAACAAACGAATGATGCATTAGAATTAGAATCTTAGAGTACAGCCCAGGACCCTGTTTCTGGAGGTAAAATCCAAAATAAATAGTAGATACTTCAATATTGATTGGCTAAGCACTAAAATCAATCTAATATTATCCAATCCAATTACTAAAATTTGGATTTTATCTTTGTTAAAATTTCGTGAAACAGGCCCCTGTGCCTATTTTAACAAAGTACGCGTAAAGCTCAAGTACACGTAATTAGAATATTTTACTATAAATTGAAGTCACCAATTTGATTAAGCAGTGAATGTTCGCTTGGTCGCTACTATCATTGCGATGAATGATAGAGTTCATTAGCTCTATATACTAAAATTTTATTCTTCTGTGAATTAAATTCTTTGTTGATCAAACGTTTTTTTTTTCCATTTTTTTATTTACACCTTTTTCCATTTATTTTATTATAATTGAAGGCGTATCAGGAGGTTTGTATCTGAATGTCGTCATCTTGTATTATTATGTGTTGTATAATGTATGTTATCGCTCGCTACGTTTAGCAGGTGGCTTGAGAATAACTTGTGGTTTATGTTTTTGCGTCACTTCCTGATTCTCCAAAGCTTTGCCACGGATCAACCAAAGATGTCTGTGTTTATCCAGGTTTATCACATACAATACTGACTGACATCAATATTGTATTTTAAGTAGTGTCAATTACGGGGTTACAGGTTTATAATAAAAGTTATGGATTGGTAATTACGTCGATCCCGGACCGTAGATAATATATGACCGAGTATTCACAGAGTTACCTGTAAAAAATATTACATTCTGTAGATAAAGAACATCCTAGAATTCAAAATAGGATTTGTAATTCAGAAAATCTGTCAAGGAAGATAGGAGCCATGTTGGATAAGTGAGTAAGACGCTTGCTCGGGGGTTCATCGGCATTTTCCGACATATTAGCACAGGGCGGAGGGCCTGACAAGGGTAGTCGTCTAGTCACTCGGATGGAACGAAAATTCATTTCGTTACTAAAGACTAGAAGGAGCATCTTTGTGTATATTGAATTCCTCTGAAAAATTTTTGCACATTCATGTTGTGTTGGGACCTGTGTCGTGCACACGACAGAATGAACATAAGCATTGCAGGTAACCCCATACTACGGGACTCGATCCGCGAGATCCACTTAAATTTATTTGTTGTCATGTGATATGTTTCTACCGGCTTTGTATTCTGTGTTGCCATGGTTTGTGATGTGTATGCACCATTGCGCAGTGTTATGCGCTTCGTTGTATCTTTTAAAGTCATGTCTAGTTGTTTGTAACATTTTCATTTGCACGGTCAATACACAATGTTATATACACATAAACGTAACAGCTAAAGAAATGACAAACACCTTACATGTCGTCTGCGCACCTGGACGGACGCCATGTTTAAAAAACTTATTAAATGAAAGCAGAATAAACAATTCTCAACATTCCCGAATTATACTTAGCATTTTGACTAAAATTCTAAATTTAGAAATTAAATTTGTCGGTCAATCAGCGTAACTTTGGTATATAAACTTTCATTGTAATTTTCGCCTGTCTAGCAATAGGAAATCATTAAAAACATCATTTTATGAAACGACAGATCTGAAACCAAGAAATCATTTAGAAAAAAAAACATGCCGCATCTTCACAGAATGCACATTCACTGTTTTCGTAAGAAAATTGGAAGATATATTTGATCGTTTCTTTAGCTGTTCTATTTACTAAAAAAGAATTAGTCTCTTAACAGATTAGTATTTAAAATTGCTGGTGGTCTTTGGGTTGGGATTGGAAACGTGTATATCAATGAATTACAAGACTTATATACATGTGTAAATAGCTGAGTCCCAGAGCATAACATTTTAAACGATAGGTTTGCGTAGTTATAATGTAATTAATCAATATTTGCTGTTATTACAAGATTTTAGCTCAAGGCTAAGTCTCGTACGGTTGAGTGGATTGGCTGTACCGTGTCAACGCCGCTTAAGTCTTGTTTATCGAAATATTTTACATTGACGTCTAGTACTTCGAAGTCTAGTTTGTCAAGGTCTCGTACATGTATATCAAAGTCTAGTGTGTTAAAGTCGAGTATATCGAAGTCTTTTACATCGAAGTCTAGTACATGTATATCGAAGTCTAGTGTGTCGAAATCTTGTATATCTAGTGCATCTGAGACAAAATATAAGTCTAATCAAAGACGAAACTGGAAAAATAGAAAACTTTTATGAAATTCAGCTCACATGTGTGTTCAGCATGTAAGTGTTACTCATGCAAATTGTACAGTGTGTATATGTATTTTTTTATTAAATGTATACGTCACATTATATCTTATAAAGTATTAATCATTATGCATTACTTGAAGATACATTATACTTGATCTCAATTATATTGGGTTTTCCCCTATATAAATATTCCAATGCGACGGTAATATACAATCCCTGGGTATAGTGCACGGGGTTTCCCCTATATAAATATGCCAATATCGACAATTCTGTCCTAATACTTTCAAACAAACATTAACCATAACTCACCATATTCAAACCACTTTAATGTTCTAGTTTATTAGAAATTGCGTAATAGCGTATTGAACAAGAGCATCGGAAGTATTGTGTTCCTTTAAATATATATCAGATAAATGTAATTATATTTCATATTATGCATATCCTCTCTTCTAACACTGTCATATATTCTCGATTTTAACAATTTTAAGAGATTGTTTCCTTTTTATGAATTTCTATTTTCATACATTTTTAAAATTCAGCTTGATTTAGAAGTAGAGTAGCTTTAATTAAGAAAATAAACAGACAACTTGATTTATTTGATCATGAATCCTATAAATTTTAGAATTATTTCTATTCTTTCTCCACAGACTTTCTTATATTCTGTATAAAATATGCATTATATTCTTGAAAGTTTTAGACAATTATTATAGCTTTTAGAATAATTCTAGTACCTCTATTTCTATTCACAGAATTTAAGTGAGATTATGTACATTGTAATTGATCTGCTGTTTAAGGTCGTTATTTTCTGTATTTACAGGGATGTTTAAATCAAGCTAAAATGTTTATAAGTGATAATTTCCTGGCATTAGGCGCCACTGGCATCGCTTTAGGACTTTTACAGGTACGGTCATTGTTTTATCATCTTTATTTATATTGAGGGGGAGTGGTAGCGTGTGCGTGCTGCCCCATAAGGTCGGTCATTGAGGCAACTGGCGTGGTTTCGCTCCATACGCGCAAACGAATTATCGAAATGAAATCGAACCATCCCCAAATGACTTCTTATTATATGTATGAGGTATTTGCGTATATTATTTTGAGAGTTGTATTTGGGGCGGCTGTTGATCAATGATTAATACGCTGGCTCATTCACTAAGAGGTCTTGGGTTCGATCCCGGTCTTTGCTGAGGATTTTCCCTCGAGATTTTCTCACGTGGTATTAAGGAGTGGCGTCTAGTTATTAGGATGGGACGAAACACCGAGGTCCCATGTGCACAGAATTCGAAATAATAGTAGACCGGAGCATCGCTGTCAGCACCAAGTTTCCCTCCTATCGCTCTGCATAGCTTATGTCAGTGCCGAAAAGTAGGGAGAGAGAGAGAGAGAGAAATGGGGTTTAACGTCCACTCGACACAAACTAGGTCATTTTGGGACTAACATATTGTTTCATTTTATTTCAATAATTCGCTGCGCGTAGGGGTCATTAGCAATGGGAGGAAACCAGAGTGCCCGGAGGAAACCCACGAGGTTGAGGCTCGAAAAGTAGGACGTTAATTCCTATTTCATTTCACTTCATAATACGACAATGACAACAGCTTTTATATTGAAAAGACAACATTTTAAAATTTTATTATGCCATTAATAATTGTTATTGTTTTATTTTATTTTTATTTTCAGTTATTTTTAATGGCTATATCACTAGCAATGATTTGCTGTCTTAGAAAAGGAAAGCATATAAAAAGTACCTATGCATAAACAGGACATTTTTCATAATATATTATTGTCCAATAATAAACCCGGTTCCGAGATCACGAAGCATTCTCAGACTTAAGAATTAGCTCAAAATTGTTCGCCTTATTTGAAGTAAAATAAAGTCCTTTACAAAACTTTTGTTGTTTTAATGTATCAAATTCATCAATAATATAATGAACTGTGTAAAGTTTTGTGTTTCTTAAAGTGCCAATCCCGATAACTTTTTGGGGAATAAAACTGCTTAATTTTGTGTTAAAATCCTTTAAAATCCATAACCTGAGGCCCACCTACTAACCCGATATTTGTGATACGCTTGTAAATAACTTAAACCTGACAGTCTTCATCTGGAAATGGAGAGCGTTTTATTATACAGTATCTGGATAAAACCAGACTTTTTTCTATAAAAATAATATGTAGGTGAAATTTGCCTTTTGTTATGAAGTACAGGGCATGGGTCATTCACTGTATAGACCTCTCAAGAAACATTAATCGATTATCAGGTCACCCAATGAAAAAATTGACCCGAAATCTTAAAAGGGTTACGTGTCCGGATAAGCAGTGTTGACGTTCACGTCCAAACGACTCAGTATTTTGAGCTGAAATTTTGAGACAAGGTAAATACACCATGCCACTATATTTTGGTCCATAAATTTCATAAATACTCAGACTTTAATTTTTGAGACGCTGTTCTTATCGGGATTGTCCCTTTAAGTGTGAGAATGCTTTGTGAACATTGGGACTCGGAAACAGATCACATTGAGATCTTTTAGTTGAATACAAAGAAGTAGAAAATATTGACAGCAAGAAGAATAATGCTATTTATAGTTTACTCAAATCTGAAATGGTATAATTGGAAACTAAAATATTCCTTACATGGAATCTGCTTAATGTTTCATTAATCTATAACATATAGTTCGTCTTTTAGAGATACATTATGTAAAAGCTAAATCTCCCTAGTTATAATGGATGTAAAAAGATTCCCAAATTAGTTCGGAAAAAAAATCCCTAAATATTTAAAAGTACAATACCAATAAACACGTCCCTGTTTCGTATTTACATCCATTAATATAAGGAAGATTTATTGTCCATTTGATTATCGTTGAATTATCCATTCGAACAACTCGACACTGTCTCGTCCCGTGTGCTAATGATGGTCAATGGACGTCGTCGTCGTTTCTGGAGTTTAACGTCCACTTCCGTATGAATAATCAAGATTGTGTTTATTATCGTAGCAATGATACTTGACAATGGAGATTGTCGCATAGAAGAAATAATTTTGATCGGCAAGTTCTTCATCTAAATCTTGTACATAATGCATTGTACATAGTTAATATATATATATATATATAGCGGAACTTTGATCATCTAATTCCTGTTATAGCTAACTGTTAAAAATCATGTTTACTCGTTGTTTAATTCTAATCGCTCAGCAGAGTATAATATAAAGTAACCTTAAAATACTTACCCTAGAACAGGGTAAGTTGATTTAATCAATTTATTAAAACACAGACCCTATTTCGTTTCGTTTATTATAGTTCAAAATTTCGTTTTTTACTAGTCTTTACTACATATGGATCTAGCAGAGTTGTTATATAACAGGCATTCTAGTTGATGTGAGGAATCAGCCAATGAAACGGTCTGTTACGATGAGTTCTTGGTGTGCCCTGCTCGGAACTGTGGGTAAATCCCTAGAAGCGATTAACCAATGTTTGACGCCAGAGGGCCAAAACACGACCTACCAGTACAACTCGTCATGTCCTCAATCCTCCATGTAGTGTAGGCCATCGAAAGTATTATAATGCGAAACGAAATATAGATCTATATTTTAATGAGATTTTGTTTTAATGAACTGTATATGATAGTGTATAAAACTGAAGACTAAAGAAAGTAATATTGCTGTTATTTATCTTGTAAAAACAATAAAAGCAGTTATTTTGTAATAATCCTGTTCTATTTCTTACCCATGGCTCTAGTCTTGGGACATCGAATTTATGTTGGTTTAAAGTTTACATGTGTATATATATTTTGTTTAGGTTTGTTTTTGTTCACATTTCATGTGCACGAAAATTGTGTGAAATTTGTTTCCGTGGAAACACGCAGTTTATTCGGATTAGAAATTTATAATCGGCAAAAGACACGATTAGATCTATTTCATAAGGCCAATTTCAAGTTATCCTAACTGTAACGCCGGACCTAGCCCTAACGATTACCATACACGTGCCCTAACCTTATTTACATCTCAGCGACCTTGAGGAAATGAAATGGGATTTTACGGTATGTTATGAGGGAAATTTTGCCCGGGCAGCGGCGCTACGGCTTACTCTTATATCGAATTCTAACTGCCAAGGGATCTTTTACGTGCACGCCAATTCGTACACGAGACCTCGGTTTTTCGTGCCACCCGAACGGCTAGACAGCTGTCCTAGTCAGGCGCCCCGTCCTGCATCACTGTCAAGGGTAAACCACACTGGAAAACCTTCACGACCTTTCTCGACCAATGCAGGGATAGAACACCCGACCTCCAGGCTAGCGAGAAAACGTGATCTCGGCGAGCTTGGCGAAAGGCACAACTAGTATACTTGATTGATGTATATGCACATACTGGGCTGATTCAAAACCGGGTAGGAATGAGCCTTTTTCAATACCCCCACCCCCTTAACTTCATTCGGTGTGGGATTTTTCGCTTGTTATAAATAGATCTAGCCCAAAAGATACAACTAGTATATTAGGTTGATGTATGAAACGAAACCGGGTTGGCATGGACCCTGTTTAATATCTCCGACCCCTTAACTTCAGTCGTGAAAGAAAACCCCCCCCCCCCTTGTCACGTAGAAACTTTGGATCGAAACCACGCCTTTTGGCTTAATGACAGACCTTATGCTCTGAAACGGATAAATTATACCACCCGTGATATATTGCTGATGTAACGGTAAGTGGGAGAGAGAGAGAAATGGGGTTTAACGTCCACTCAACACAAACTAGGTCATTTTGGGACTAACAAATGGTTTCATCGTAGGGGTCTTTAGCAGTGGGAGGAAACCGGAGTGCCCGGAGGAAACCCACGAGGTTGAGAAGGCGCCCCTATCTCCATGCCACATACGCTCACACCAGGGCTCGAAACCGCAGCCGCAAGCCAGAGGTGACCGGCCAGCTAGAGGTCGAAGCGCGGCACTCTAGACCACAAGGCCATCCCAACCCCCCTACGATAAGTGGGGAATTATGACCTGCAAATTATTCAACGTCCTTGAATGTATAAAATCCGACTGAATAACAAGTCGTTGAACCACGAGCTGCACAATAGTAGAAAACGGAAACATATATTATATATAGATGCGCACATATATAGATACATGTATATACAGAATCATATCTACAACAATTTATCTTAGACGGATGGGGCGTTGTGTATGTCTAGATCCTTCCTCATAATCAATTCAGTCATTTAATTTTATTGTTTATTGTTTTACTGAAAAGAAATGGGGGTTAACGCCTTATTTTTCTGCTCCTGTCAGGATAATGAATTCGGGAATATGCCATGAAGGTCTCTTTGCTTAAAGAGCGGCGTTTCTGCAAACTTTATATACAATCGAACAATTTTAAGCGTTCTTTTACATACGGGGGGTTGGGATGGCCTAGTGATCTAGAGTGCCGCGCTTCGACCTCTAGCTGGCCGGTCACCTCTGGCTTGCGGCTGCGGTTTCGAGCCCGGGTGTAAGCGTATGTGGCATGGAGATAGGGTTCCTTTTCAACCTCGTCGGTTTCCTCCGGGCACTCCGGTTTCCTCCCACTGCTAAATACCCCTACGCGCAAGCGAATTATTGAAATAAAATTAAAAATATATGTTAGTCCCGAAATGACCTAGTTTGTGTTGAGTAGACGTTAAACCCCATTTCTCTCTCTCTCTCTCTCTCTCTCTCTCTCTCTCGTTTACATACAACTTAATGTGTACGCGGTACCTCGGCTATTCGTTCCATTCAAACCGTTAGACCTCTTTCCTGATTTCGCGATTTCACAGATGGAATATTTGGAATTTAACAGCCTGTTCACACTTCCGTATACTCTTCTTAGAATTATAATTGTCCACGGTTCGTTCGCGTGCAAGGTAAAGAGCACACATTCTGTTTGATTGGCTACGCCCAATTTCCGTACTACCGCCTTACAAACGGCATGTCTGCTGACGGTGAGAGTTTCAAGCATAAGTAATTGATTTGCGGGGACAGTCTAGCACATAATATGGCGTCATATGTGGAGTGTCGGTTAGGGTTAGGGCTGCAGATTTCAGGACTCTAGGTATACTAAACGCCGACAACATAAATGTTCTGCTCCGACTGGGCTAATGAAGACGGACAAACGCCATACAGGAGCTTTTAACGCCCACTCAACACAAACTAGGTCATTTCGCGGGACTGACGTATAGTTTATTTTTATTTCAATAATTCGCTTGCGCGTAGAAGTATTTAGCAGTGGGAGGAAACAAGAGTACCTGGAATAAAACCCATGAGGTTCGACAACCGCCCATACTCTTTGTCACGTATTACCACACCATCTGACCCGATGACAGACATATGATACAGAGCTCACATGCTAACCATTCGCTATCTAACCCCTCCAATGCAAAATGTGACAAAGGGTGTTATGTTATAGATTATGAACTGCTGACATGTATAGTGAACATTTGAAATAATATCGGCAACATTATCCTTCCATAATAGACATGCACATAATACACATCATTAAACAAATCAACAAAATTATGGACAACTGTGATATTAACAAAAGTCATCTTTCTAATCACCGACAGGATCGTATTTTTTGTCGGTTTCAGTTATCCATAATGCTTTCAATGTTTAATGAAATCTTTAAAATTTGCATATTAAGTGCAGAATATGCATATTATTATCTATAATTGACTCCCTGGGTAATAGCACGTGCCAAGAAGAATCGCCCAAGCATTCCAACTCATATTACCCGCCTAGTTTTTCCTGTTGTTTTTATTCCAACATATCAATGGGAATTGTCCAATCCGTGTGGCGTTACACCAGGACGTTTGTCCATCTTACATTACATATAAATAACTATTCTCCAGAAATAAGCTCGTTTTAATTGTTTTAATTAAATAACCAATGAACTAAATTCATACATGAGCGAAGTGTATCATTACTTAGTCATCGTTTCCTGACAAATCTCACATATCCGTGTGCATTGTATAAGATTTCGTGTTACTTGGACGGTGATCAAGCACTTGAAACGATTTAGATCCTCCATAAGAATAATTCATTGACATTTCAACATACTTTAGTAAGTAATTTATTATATTTTCCTTGTATATAACTTAATCTATTTTGATTAAACGGGGTTTTATGAAACAACGGTTTGGGTTAATATGGCCGTGGGGAATTTGAAAAATAAGAATGGCTAATTATTCTTTATTAATCTTATATATTTGATAGTTTTAGTCCTCCAAAATTTGGTCAGAAACGAATAAACAGGCGTCGTACATATGTTTATAAATAACATGCAGATTTACTGAAGTATTAGTTCAGTGAATGGTACCGAATGTTCCAGAATGTATCTTTCAAGCCAAATGTTTACTTCGCATGGCCATGTATAAAAACATACAACAAAGCGTAAATATTAATTGGGTCAGAGTATTTGAAACGTGGATGAGATAGAGTTCAGTGTTTATCTCAAGTTTTCTTACATCCATAAAATAACTCATTAATTAATTTCACCATTAAAAAACTGCACCATCATTAGATACTGTACATAATACAGCAAAAAAATATCACCATTAAATAATGTACCAAATACAAAATAATATCACCATTAAATACTGTTCCAAATATATACAAAATAATATCACCATTACATACTGTACCATATACAAAATAAAAAGCACCAATAAATTTCGTGTAAAAATGGTTATTTTCAAGTTATCTAAAATTGATGCGTTCAACCCTTTGGTTGTCTAATATATAGCCAGAGAGAGAGAGAGAGAGAGAGAGAGAGAGAGAGGGGGGGGGGAGAGGAATGGGGTTTAACGTCCACTCGACACAAACTAGGCCATTTCGGGACTAACATATAGTTTAATTTCATTTCAATAATTCGCTTGCGCGTAAGGGTCTTTAGCAGTGGGATGAAACCGGAGTGCCCGGAGGAAACCCACGAGGTGTCTATAGCCAACCGACAAATGAAATTAACTGAAATTGGGTTTAACGTCCTACTTTTCTGCACCAAACTGTCTTGATACAACATTAAATACCTAAAATATTGTAGCAACATTGTTATTAATTTAAATAAACTTATTCTTTAAAACACTTTCGCTCTGTTGTCCTTAGCTATCCCATTTTTTCTATCGAGTCAAAAAATTATATATTTTGATCATGTGCATTGTGCAATACGTGAGCAGTTCAAATTCCTCGGCAGTCGTTAACGCCTGCTCAGTCTATTCTACATATTTTAATATTATTTTGTTGTTTGGGAATCCACCATTACTTACTTCCACATTGTTTTGTTATGCTTGTATTTATACCAAATGGCACCGAAAACATAGAATACCCGACCAGGGGCGTTTTAAAGTTTATCATGGCGGAGGCTATACTATTTTGAGGGCCCTCTTTGGTTTCAGAAGGTTGAGAAATTTTGCAAAATAGAATTGATTTAGGTGCATTCTGACATATCCTCTAGGCCCTTCGAATCCAGTTTAATCTGAGGGGCCTAATTCGATACTCTTCTGAAGCCTGAATGTGAAACAAATCCCTTGTACGTATCGGGGAGCTCAATCAAATAATAATTAATGGAATATGGTGGAGTGGGCCTATTGTAATCCCGGAAATCTATTCAGTAAAGAAATGATCACTCCGCCAAGTCTGGCTACACTGAATAGCTTATTAGTAGGTTTTCAGAAAAGGTGATTTCTTGATTGATGATTTTCATGCCAATGAAATGACTCCACACCTTTTCAGTAGTGTATTGATTCGGACTTTTCCCTTGACCAGAGGGGCCCTCTTGTCGGACGTATAGGGTCCTTTTGACTGCCTAACTAGGGTACATTTTTATTTTTCTCGTCGGTTTTAGCCCTTTTCCCCCGTTTTATTTTTTTCAACTTCTTTAATTTTTCGTGAGAAGGCTGGCGCCTGCAGCGCCTCGACTATAAAACGCCTATGTACCCGACTGTTCATTGTTTCTATGTGAATATTAGATATTAGGACCCCATTCGTTCAAGGCAAGATAACAGCATCAGTATTGATTAAAATTGATCAATATAGAATTTGCATTCGTGTTTTTAATTTCGAATATTACAGAAAATATTGTGTTGGAGATTTCGCTCCTTTAAACATTAAAAACTGATTGGTTAAATATGACTTGAATTATTGCCCTTTAGCAATGTGAAATAAAATTGCTCATAAGGCTCCTGCAAGATTTGGGGTCGTGAGGCATAAGCGTCGTTTGTTTTACGGGAGGCATGGTAAATACAGATGTCTAATGTTCAGATGGAACGAAAAACCGAGATCTTGTATATACATTGGAGTGCACGTAATAGATCCCTTATTAGTTGGAAGACGGCAGCATAGGCCGTAGCGCTAGTGTAACGGCAAAATTTCCTTTATAACACCTTCATTGGCGTGCACGTAAAAGATCCTTGAAAAATGAAATTCGAAATAAGGGTAGAGTGCTGCAAATTTCCCACATAGCCCAGTGTATGGCAAATGTCCGACTTCGTTAGCCCCATTGGATCTAGTTCCTGTCTAGTCTGTGAAGCTTAACGGTTGTAGCAAACAGAAGTCAGATCCACATCAACGCCGGGTTGCAATCCTGGAGCCTGTTTCACGAAATTTTAAGTAAGATAAAATTCAAATTTTAGAAATTTTATTGGATAACATTAGATTGATTTTAGTGCTTAACCAATCAAAATTAAAGTATCTACTACAATTTGGCTTTTATCTTTAGTTAAGATTTCACGAAACAGGTCCCGGGAGTATTTCGCCGAGGATCTAGTTCCCCAGGGCCCAATTAGCGCGACCCCTGTGTTTGGATAGATGACGTAGGGAGGAGTCAAGAGGCGCGTGGGGGGGGGGGGGTTACCAACATAGCTCCATAAACATAACTCTATAAACATTTGTATAATTGTGTCGTTTTCTGTTCTTGGTAGGATGACAGGGATGGCGACATACCGGAAGTACGGTATAAGTGGATATATGAATAGAATTATCACTTCCTTCTTCTTAATGGTTATATTATGTAAACAAGTCACAGGCCAAAACAAAAGTAAGATTTATTTATTTATTAATTCGACAAATGACAATCTCCACTAAAATGTAAATCTCTTCAATTGGTGTGTAAACCATTAACTACAAGGAACAAAAGGACCTTGGGCAATTGGAATGAATTCGAGGCACAATTTACTCAGAGAGAGAGAGAGAGAGAGAGAGGGAGAGAGGGAGAGAGAGAGAGAGAGATCCACTTGATACAAACTATGGCATTTCGGGACCAACACTTGGTTCAATTTATTTCAATAATTCGCTTGTGCTTAGGGGACTTTAGCAGTGGATAAAGATCGGAGGAACCGGAGAAACCCGGTTTCCCCCAACTACTAAAGATTTCTTTGCTCAAGCGTTAGTGCTGATATGCCCCCTCTCTCTCTCTCCTCTCTCTCTCTCAATATATCTTTTATCAATTATTGTTCATATTTATTTTAGCGATGTCAGATTGTAGGCCAAATCAGTATTTTGACAGTGATAAGAAGGATTGTAAAGAATGTGGTTTTTGTTTGGGTAAAAGTTTATGCCAAAAAGCGACCGGACGTTGTCAATCTGGGTGTGCTGCAGGATACGAACCACCATTATGCAAATCAGGTAAGTTCTCTAAAGATCCAAAACTCTAAAACCAGTTTTCCAAAAACCAGTACATGTATATTGAAAACGGACCTAAGACATTTTATCCACGGTAACACGCAACAGCCATTTTCCTATTCAACTTTGGTTGAATGTGTGGCATTTAATGTTTGTTTTCATGTGACATGCGCTGTCAGCATTACGCTGTCAACATTACTCTTAGGCCAGGTTCACAATTATGATACAACTAGACAGCACAGGATCTAGTGGTTGAGGGTGTCCTGGGGTGACGTGCGGGGTTCTTATAGGACTTATTCTGTCCATAATAGTTTTATCTATATTTTGGCTTCAAACTGAGTATCGATTAACACTTGACGTTGCGACTATAGTAAACAATCTATGCTAAACCTTTAAACAGTGATAAGTTCACAATGTATTAATTTTGAATTATATATATTTAAACTTGTATAGCAAGAACCACCAGCTCTTTAAACTAAATCGTACATAATGCATCTTTAATTATAAGTCAATGTCCTAGATTAGTGAAGCTGTCTGGTCTGTGGCGTGGCTTCGATTGTCCAGTTGTACGCGACTAAGATTAGGGCCGCCTTCCAACTTTGTGGTTTTCTCATAACCTCCAGCTTCCTCCCATTGCAAAAAAATCCCCAAAACACCCCCCCCCACCAAAAAAAAAAGCCCAAAGAAATAATAAACCTTCCAAGCAAACGAATTAATTGAAAATGAAATTGAACCATGTGTTAGTCCCGAAATGACCTAGTTTAGGTCGTGTGTACGTTAAGCCCCCTTTCTCCTTGTGTTTTAGAGTGTTCACCGGGATCGTTCGGTGGTGATTGTGGAGGAGATTGTACTACAGGGTGTATAAATGGTCAATGTAATAGGACAACAGGCGTGTGTTTAGACGGATGTAATTCAGGATATTTAGGGAAATTATGTAATGTGGGTAAGTATACTTTTTAGTTTTTTCATTAAAGGACCAAAACGCCCTATATTTAATATTTATCTGTTCAGCAAAACCCAGCTAAGACCCTAGGTCCAGGGTCCGAGGTTTAGGCGGCCCCACAGTTCATTGCAGAAAGAGAAAAAATCAAATTCCAGATGAGAGTTTTACGGTAATCGATGTATCGGCGCGAGGGCGGAGAGTGGGCTATCCCCCAACCTTCTCTGTGAAGTTCGACTCTTTGGTCGGCCTAGGCTTCTAGACTTGGATGCCATTCAATCTCGAAACCAGAAAAATTTTTGAAGAAATTTCTCTGGTGAATCGGGGTAGCCATTTTCCCTGAAAATGATATGTAATTCCTACGCGCGAAAGTTCTCATTTATTTGCGTCGTACGCCCCTGATTTTACGTGCCTGGATGACCGAATCACTTAAAAATATACCCACGCGTAGAAAAATAGATCTTTACAAAAACTTGAATTTGTTCGTTTAGGATCCAATTTTTTATGTCAGCGAGTTGACTTTGACTCACAGATCATTTTACAACAAACGACACGACAGTCCGACCTCTAATTTTCGAGAAATCGACCCAAAAAGATTGACCAATCAGAGGTCAGAATGGGCGGGGCTTAGGTTTGAAAAAAAATGGAAAAAATGGATGGTCTAATGTGCCAGAGGCCTTCGGCTCCGCGGCTGCCTCTGGGAACGAGATTGGGATGCCATTCAGAACTGAATAGATTTCATATTTGATCTGATATTATGTAATTATTTTACAGACCGTTTAATTGCCATTCACAAAGATATGGAATAATCTTTTCGTTGAGTTCGGGGACCCGCGATTGTATTACAGACCGTTTAATTGCCATTCACAAAGATATGGAATAATCTTTTCGTTGAGTTCGGGGACCCGCGATTGTTGTCGGCCCAGGGCCCCGCTCCGATTAAACTGGTCTTTGCTGTTCAGTAATTCTCACATCGTAGTTCAAGATGTTTTAACATTGAATCTATTTGATAAGGCTAAATTCAAGTTTTTTCCAAGGTCACGCGATATAAACAGGGGTAGCGCTAATCCCAACGCCATCCCTAACCCTGCAGCAAGCTTGGACACTTACGGTACTTGCCCTAACTCCCTAACCTACACTCTCGCCAACAATAACATGTCCTCACCTTAATATACATGGGGGATAACTCTTGATTTATGTGGAAGGTTTCAGACTAACAACTCTCTCGACTCAGTGATTCCAATGTTAAATGCTACTATTCCCTGGCCTGTAACCCCGTGAACATCCCAGTGATCGAATTCTGCGTGACTTCAGACATGTCACAATCACATGATAAATGTTCCGAAGACTCTGACGTCAGTTTTGGGTGTAATTTCTCAAATTCATGTCTATATGATTACTGATACTCCCACATCACGAAAATTGACTGGGGTTCGAAGCCTTTTCAACAAGGATTCAAGAGGGCGGTTCCTGAAAGTACAGGGCGGGTGTAATGAGACCTATCTTTTTCAACAAGGATTCAAGAGGAAGTTCCTGAAAGTACATGGCGGGTGTAATGAGACATATGTTCAGAGCTGAACTTGATTACAAATAGGGCGATCTTGTTGTGTGTATTGGACATATTGTGATTGTTACCTATAGATCCGTGTTGTGTTATTCCATGTCCAATAATTGTATTGTTGTTTATAGAGTGTCCTGTTGGTAACTATGGTGATGGTTGTACCAATAGATGTAGCGATGGATGTAATAATACATGTGATTTTAAAACTGGTCAGTGTGATTGTAAGATAGGCTATAATGGTACTTTATGTCACGGTACGTAACTCAACCAAATATACATATAAGAAACGAAGTCTATCATCCACAGTCTCCAATATTGATGTTGTTATCTTACCGTGAAAGGTTGGGCTTCTGATGACACCCAACATTTAAAACAAAATGAACATTTTTAAAATTTACACACAAATTGTACGCCAGAATTCTTTCGAGCACCAGTTGCGTGAAGCGCCTCCATGAACGTAGACTGGAATAACCAGACGCCAAAGACGGTCATTCAATTTGAACTATCCGCGTATTTCTCCGAACATACCGGATTAGACATTACAGTAAAAACAGAAACAAGTGAATGTAAATCAGTTGATATACATTATTATATTATACGTTTTGACCCTTTTGTGGCCATTTCTAGCCAAAGAATGTATAAATCCTTTTATTTTTCTGATAGAATGTCCCGTGGGTACATATGGTATGGATTGCTTGAATTCTTGTGAAAACTGTGCAGATGGTGTTTGTGATCGTGTCAATGGATCGTGCCCGTATTCTCAAATAAACACAGGTTAGTTATTTTTAGTTTATATATTACGATTATATAGGAGGGGGGGGGGGGGGCGTAGAGTTCAAAATTTCATTTTACTTGTCTTTATTACACTAGAATCTGGAAGAGTCGTTATCATTGACGTGTTCCGCATGACTTGAGGAATTAGCCAATAAAACGATCTGTTAATCAATGTCGGACGTCATAGAGTCAAAAGCCTATAACTTGTCAGATCTTCATGTAGTGGGGGGGGGGGGGGTGGCCTAGTGGTCTAGAGTGCCGCGCTTCGACCTCTAGCTGGCCGGTCACCTCTGGGTTGCGGCTGTGGTTTCGAGCCCTGGTGTGAGCGTATGTGGCATAGAGATAGGGCGCCTTCTTAACCTCGTGGGTTTCCTCCGGGCAATTCGGTTTCCTCCCACTGCTAAATACCCCTACGCGCAAGCGAATTATTGAAATAAAATTTAACAATATGTTAGTCCCGAAATGACCTAGTTTGTGTTGAGTGGACGTTAAACCCCATTTCTCTCTCTCTCTCTCTCTCTCTCTCTCTCTTCATGTAGTGTAGGCCATTGAAAGCAAAAAAAAAAAACCCAAAGAAATATAGCTCTGTATCTTAATCAGATTGCATGGTTTGGCGCTGTCGTGGTTGGTTTGATACCACTTTCTTACGTGGCACGGAGGTGGGTCACCAGTACAGCCTTGTAGGCTTTCTCCGGGTTTTTCGCCCACGCCCCCAACTTAAAATCACTACGCGCAAGCATGAAACCTCTGGTCTGTGTCGAGTGGACGTTAAACCCCATTTCTCTCTTTCTATAGGAAGTTGTTTTTGCCATTTTTAATTTACAACTTGACATTTATTAAAACTCGTTCTCATAACATATCGTAGTGAATGGGGAACTAGAGAATTTGGGTCTTAGTATTTTTGAAATAATGGTTTTAACATTGAAAACCCCCCAACCCAGAACCATAGATTTCATATATCTATAGCCCTTAATACATGCGTGTATGGTTGATTTATTGACTTCTTGGTTGATTGATTGATTTTTTTATTTCAGTCACACATTGTCCTGGTTTCATTTACTGTAAGTTAAGCAGTTTTTATAATCAATGTATGTTGTATCGATTTGGATTGTCGCTTCCCATGTCAGACAGTCTATCTGTCTGTCGGCCCATCTAACATCATTACGTCATCTCACGTCATTATTACGAATCACGAAATCTGGGTTTTGTTGATACGGTCAATTTGTGTACGTCTTTGTTTCACACGCGATATTCTGTTTCAAATAGTAGGGTTGATTGTTTAAGTCGCCTACGAAAAGTTTTTCTGAAGACACTTTGTGGGAGTGAGTGTTTTTGCATTTATAATAAACTAGTTGATAGTTAAAGAATAGGTAATGAAAACAGAAAATGCTGAAAATTTCAGTCAAATTCCCTCAATCTGAACAAAGATGTTAACGATTCGATTTTCAGCCAGCCTTGACCAGCGTTGCTAACGCTGGTTATATAATTAACAAAGTGTCGCTTATCCAAATTTACTCACACACAAAATATATTCAAAGATAGCAGGATGACACCGATAGTTGATTGTGGACTGGACCAGTTAATTAATGTCTAATTGATGATTTAGATCTCATTTAAAGACATGCAATAGGCCGATTTAATTCTTGATACTTTATAAGATTGTTACAAGTTAATATTTCGGTATACTGTGTTCAAATTATGTGATAATATATTGCAATTATATTTACAATTTCGTTATATTGCAATTATATTTATTTCGTTATATTGTCATTATGTATTTCGTTATAGTGTTATTATATATTTTGATATAGTTTATCTGTGTATTTCCGTATATTGTAATTATATATTTCAACATATAGTAATTATATATTTCAATAGCCTGTAACTACACATTTCAACATAGCGTAATTACACATTTCGACATATAGTAATTATATATTTCAACATACTGTAATTACACATTTAGACATATTGTAATCACATATTTAGGCATATTGTAATTATATATTTCGATACATTGTAATTATATGTTTCTCTATAATTCGATATATTGTAATTATATATTTTGTTATATTTAGATGGGATACCGGTAGGCAGTGTTGTCGTAATGGTAGTGGTAGTTATAATAGCAATCGTTTGTTTTGTTCGTACAAAAAGGTAATAAGAAAATGACATGGAATGGGGTTTAACTTCTATTGTTCTGTTTCTAATGGGCTAATGAAGGCGGGCATACCCCATACAGTGTGCTATTATCGACATTTTGCCCGGACAGCGGCACTATGGCCTACTCTTATATCGAATTCAATCTGCCAAGGGATATTTTACGTGCATCCGAAGGTCATCATTGTCAGCCCAGCCCCATCCGACTTGCACCACGGACAAGAGGAACCAGCGTCTGAAAATCCTGATGAACCTACTCGGCCAATGCAGGGATCGACCACGCGACATTGTATATAATAACTTTACGCTTTCCAGAAGATTTAACGTCCATACGACACAAACCAGGTCGTTTCGGGACCAACATATGGTTCAATTTTATTTCAATAATTCGCTTGCGCGTAGGGGTTTTTAGCAGTGGGAGAGACCACAGGACCCGGAGATAACCCACACGGTTGGACAGGCGACCCTTCTCATGGTCACATGCAACCGGGGAATCGTAACCGCGCCAATTTTGATACAACGCACATACGCTAACCATACGGCCATCCAGTCCCCAATACAAAATACGAGTTGTCACTCAAACCACATGGATTTCTAAACATTAATGGATGGAGAGCTAATTTCAGTTCTTTCCGTCTTTTACAGAAGGGTACGGAAGCACTCGTTGGCAGAACAAAAATTGGAAAATGTACATTTTAAGTTAAATACAATTCATGGCCATGACAAGAGAGGTGTTATCAACAGTGCATCTAGTGATACACCAGAGGATCTACCTGACACATCTCCATCACAGTAAGCATATATATATATATAGTAACGCATTAAAATGGCCTGACGATTCGTATGATAACTATCAAAATACTAGCCACAGATTTATATTTTTTTTTCTCTAATATTTGAATTTAACTGCGAGATAGATGGTTTTATATATTTATCTTTGCCAACCCCGAATTCTACTCTACTAACCCCGAATTCTCTCTCAACCCTACATTTTCCCCTGCCAACACTGCAGTCTCATGTCCCAATCTTGCATTCTTCACTCACAAATACACACCCTGCTCTTTCAGCCTCAGGTTCTCCTCTCACAGCCCTGCATCATGCTCCCCCAGTCATGAATCAATTGCCTCCCTTTGAATCACTTCTCCCCACTCTCCTCTCATAATCCTGCATTTTTCTTACACAGCCCTGCATTGTCCTCGTCCAGCCTTGAATTTTCCCCACGGAAACCCACATGTGACTCTCATAGCCATGCATTTACTCTGAATTCTCGTCTAACCTTGCTTTCTCCTCTCACAATCCTGCATTCTTCCCTTACAAGTCCATGGCAGTCTCATCTCACAATCCGACATTCACCTCTCCCAATCCTACATTCTGCTCTCCCGGCTTTCACAACCCTGCACTCTCCTCTCAATCCTGAATTATATTCTTTCAACCTTGCATTATCCTGAATTATATTCTTTCAACCCTTACATTCTCTTCTCCCAATCCTGTATTATATCCTCCCAGTCCTTGCATTCTCCAATCCCAGTCCTGCATCCACCTCTCCCAATCCTACATTCTGTTCTTTCAATCCTGTATTATATTCTATCAACCCGTGCATTCTGCTCTTCCAATCCTATATTATATTCTATCAACCCGTGCATTCTGCTCTTCCAATCCTATATTATATTCTATCAACCCGTGCATTCTGCTCTTCCAATCCTGTATTATATTCTATCAACCCGTGCATTCTCCTCTTCCAATCCTGTATTATATTCTATCAACCCGTGCTTTCTCCACGCCCAATCCTGTATTATATCCTATCAACCCGTGCATTCTCCTCTTCCAATCCTGTATTATATTCTATCAACCCGTGCATTCTCCACTCTCAATCCTGTATTATATTCTCTCTACCTTGGATTCCTCTCTCCCAATTCTGTATTATATTCTCACAACTTTGCATTCTCCTCTCCTAATCTTGCATCATATTTGTTCAACCCTGTATTCTCCTCTCTATATATACATGTATCCTGCATTTTGATTTACTAGGCCAGCACTCTTGTTAGTCACATCTATATTTTTAATTTTTCTTTTGCAGACCTAGAGAGTCCGACACAATGGTATCATTTTCATCACACCAAAGGGAGACCCTATCCAAGAAGAACAGCGCTGAAGATGGTTACGTCAGATCCGTACGTAATTTAGCCGTAAAGAACAATGAAATTTCAACTAGCGAAGAAGATGGTTACATCAAGTCCGAACGTTATGTAGGCTTCACTTTGTCGGGGGGTGTCCATTCAGCTAAACCATCCGATGTCAATGCTAACGATGATGGCGAGAACTATATGAACGTCATTACCCTACCACTTCCGGGTCAGGGAGAAGAACTTTACGTTAACACAGTCGATTTGAAAGAAAATCCATCGAGTCCAATCTACGAAAACTACCGCAAAGTAGATCTTTGAGCCGTATGACTGAAAGGGTTTATCTAATTATTGTATTTTTGTTACCTTCAGTGCGCAGGACCGGGGTTCGATTCTAATGTTTACAGCGATAGTCTCCCTTATAAGTGGCGTAGAATGTGGATCATAAGCGTTCGTGTCATATTACATTACCGACGTGTGTGGAAGCGTCGCTGCCCAGGAAAATTCCCTCATAGCAATCCGTGTTTCACGTCTACTTCCACCAAAGGTGATATCGCAGTCAAGTTGTCTTAATTTTCAATTTTATTATCATTACGCACGCGCAAGGGTGTTTCCTAAGTGAGGAAACTGGAGCAAACCCACGAAGCTGAGAAGGCGCCACATGCGCCCACACCAGGGATCGAAACCACAACCGCAAGCCAGAGGCCGAAGCGCGACACTCTAGGCCACTAGGTCATCCCACCCTCGCCACACTGCATGATGAATGCCTTTCTTAAATACCCGCTTGGTGCAAAAATGGAGTCCTATTTCATTTCATGTGTACATTTACATTGAATAAGTCTGTTGTATCTTTAAATTGCGCACTTTAAAGCTTTCGCGTAGTAACGTTCACTAACTTGGATAACATTTATTTGAACATTAAGGTGAGAGCTGATTGGATCCTGTGCTATTTGAAGTACGCCTAAATATAACAATTCGCTCAGTTTCGATTTTCTCATCTTTTTGTAGTGTCTTTGGCTTAAAATCCAAGAACATTTTATGCCAGGTAAATATCCATTTTCTTGGATTTTAGAGGCGGAGGAATGACCGGGGTTGTTTGCGGAGAGACGTTTTAAGTTACATGTTTTATCATGCTAATGTAAGTTGATGACGCCAATAACAAAATTCATTTTTCAACTTTATAGAAATTTTGGAGCAAAGACATCCATTTGTTGATCTGTCTGTACTAAAACGTAGGAAAAAGGCATCTTCAATAGTAGGATTGATATCGCCTTAACTAGGTACAACTTGTCAAGCACCACCCCGTAATACCCTGCATATATTGTCACAAAGTTCGATTGGGTAACAAGTCCAGCTTGTGAGCTTATTAGATTCATCGGTCGTCGTGAATACCAAGTCTCGCGCTTCTAGCTAAAATGTTTACATGTGACAATCGAGCAGCAAAGTTCAAAGATCGATCAATGTCAAGGTTACTGGTTTTACGTGAGTTTCTCAATTTAAATAAAAAAACACTTTCAACGACCGTAAGCTTGTTTGTTTACAGTGTGTTATGTTCCACGACCTCTGGTTGGACAATGCTAATTAGTTAAAGCAACGGTTAAATGTTGTAAAACTCGCGGACGTTGCTTAGGGAACATGGGGAAAAGGTTGAAGCCGGGAATATAAACGAAAGAATTAATAAAGAATTGTGAAGTTATTTGTGGTCTACATCCATACACATGAACTTAGACTTATTCCCCTTGGCACGATTACTCCTCTTCTGGGTTCTGGTAGACTTTCAAGCAAACGAAATATTATACATCTCGTATGGTTCAATTTTATTTCATTAATTCGCTTTTGCGTAGGGGTTCCTTGGGAGGAAACCGGAGGTTCAAGAGAAGCCCCACGCAGTTGGACAGGCGACTCTACTCCTTGTGACGTACACGGGGGGGGGGGGATTTTCCGGTGCTATTTTCCCTTGAGCCTTTAAGTTTTGAAAGACGGATACCCTGGCAAGGAACAACATGTAGTCAATTGTTCGGATGTGACGAAATACCAAGGTCCCGTTAGACATTGGCGTACACGTTAAAAAATAAAATGTTCATACTTGAATTGGATTAGGTCATAACTCGACTGTCCCTCATTAGCCCAGTCGAATGTAGAGCAATAGGACGTTAAAGTAGTTGAACCTCATTTAATTTCTTGTCAATTGCATGTCATTTATTAGTAATATTACAGTCGATTAATACGTAACCTCGGTTGTATTAGAAACTTGAAAAAATTGCAATTTTATCCACCAATATATGTTTAAACACATCCAGTGCAGGAAGACGTTATAAACTCTGAACTCCTAATAAATAAATCAAACCTGGTTAGATTTAAACATTGGTGGATTATAGATTAAGGATCTTAGGTTAAACAAAACGAAACGAATTAATCACACGAGGTGGATCGTAGTTGACATTATTTTGTTGATTCAGATAATGCCGACTTCAATTCGTTTCTCGTTAATAAAATATTGATAAAATTTGTGACAGGACAATCTAACAAGTAAATGATTCAATTCTTGTTACTTCATTTTATCACTGTTCTATCATGAAAAAACACTAGAATGTTTAGAGTGTAATACAACGTGAGTCTTTCGACTATTACCGTTTTCTTTAAGTTATCCAACGTGAATCTTTAGATTTTTACCTGTTTCTTTAAAGTAGCTAAGTCTCCAACTCAATATTATCCAAAATCTTCAACTTTGAAAACACGAATTATTTGTCAATTTAAATCAACATTGATGCTGTGATCTTACCTGAAAATAACGGGCTTCTGATATCCAATATTTAAGATAAAATAAATATTTTACCAATGGTAAACTCAAATTAATTATTTAATCAAGAAACAAAACCAAGCCGATTAAAAAGAGGACTATGAAACGATCTTATTCAGCACTTATGCGGCGCTGGCTTGTTTAAATTACCTACAGGCCACAGCTGGTATTGATGTTCAAACATTTTCGAATAATCATATGATTGTAAACACTGAGGAGAACTGAACAATTTATGGACTTGTATTCCTTATATAGATTTAACTTTCATACTATTTTAGTTTGCCAGGGATTCCCAATTCTTCAAATAACGACAAATAGCTTTACTAAATAATTCATTTTTGTTATATCTGGAGAGTTTTTAAAGCACGTGTCTACGTAGTGAAATTTTTGATTAGGCCTAAGTGATGATTTTGTTTTACACACACTAGTCCGAATTGAATACATAAAAGTTGTTCCTAATGGGAAAAAAAATAGTAACTTCCATTTAAAGGATTACGTGATGATTTTGTTTAAAACACACGAGGGTGTTCACTAGTCCGAACTGAATACATAAAAGTTGTTCCTAATGGGAAAACCCCTATTAACTTCCATTGAAATGAAATGGAATTTTACGTCCACTTCCATTGAAAATCAGTAACATATAGCGCTCTCTATATTCAGTTCGCAATAATCGATTTCCATTATTTGCGTCACATCCGGAATCCTCAAATCGTCGTTTCGTATGTTGAAATTATTTATCACATACATTATAAATTTAGTGGACACCAACACTGTTTTTTAATTAATTTCGACATGGAAAGTGAAGTGGGGTTTAACGTCTTACTGTTATTCTCCGACTGGGACAATAAAGGTGATATGAAGTGAAATGGGATTTAACCTCCTACTGTTCGACAATGAAGGTGTTTTATTATGACTATATAATTTATTTATTTGATATAATATTGAATTGTGTATATTTATGTTATTACGGTAGATACATGAAATCGGACCGCAGTTTTAAAATCACGGGTTTGATTTTGTATAAATGGCGCATAATATTATTGAATATAATAAGGGCGTGAAGTTTTGTATAAATTGCAGAGATTTTTTAAATTGTTTTTTTTTTAATTTAATAAATTGTTTTTTATTCGAATGAATTGTTTTGTAATTGAATACATTGTTTTTTAATTGAATAAATTGTTTCTTAATTGAATAAATTGTTTTAATTGAATAAATTGTTTTTTAATTGAATAAATTGTTTTTTAATTGAATAGACTGTTTTTAATTGAATAAAATATTTATCTTAACTGAATAATAAAATATATATTTTAATTGAATGATAAAATATTTGTTTTAATTAAATAATAACACACTTATTTTAACTGAATAATAACACAATTATTTTAACTGAATAATAACACATTTATTGTAATTGAATAACAACACTTTAACTATTATTTATGAATAGGTCGACCAAACGGTACTTTAAAACGTGTTTATTTGTTCGTCGTTTACCGATGCAGCTTTACAGCTGTGCTAATATTTTTGGATATATACGCGTATATATGCTAATGTAAACTACCACCAAAGAGGGGTTGGGGAATTTAACGTCTGTGGCTTAGTAAGTCAGCATCTTCAATAGAAGGGAGATAACGTACCTATAAATTTGGGAATTTCTGTCTATTCGAGCAACGACTAGATGTTGTAAAACTACCAGAAGGTCTGTCATTCAGTGAAATGGATTGGTTTCGATTCCCCACCCGTACGAAACATCGATGTGTTTTTATTTCCGGGTTCCCAAGTCTCATCCCACTACTAGAGACCCCTACGCTCAAGCGAATTATTAAACTAAAATTAAACCAGATGTTAGTCCCGAAATGATCTTGTTTGAGTCGAGTGGACGTCTAACCCAATTTCTGGGTCTCACTCTCTTTTAATGGAGTGACTAAAGAAATGAAAATAAAAGCAGTTAATGGACTTCACTAAAAGGTGCCAAGCGGGTTTACATACAATGTGTTCAAACCCGGTATTGCCTGAGAAAGTGTATCAAGATTTTCCGACGTCGGGGTGCAGACCTGAGCTAAAGTCGTTTGGATAAGGCGAAGAACAAAGTCAGTTGGAAGTCAATAAAGATTAGACGGTATCCCACTGCCTGGGCAAAATTTCCCTCATAGTACGCCCGTCTTCATTAGTGTAATAGGAGCAGATAAGTAGGAAGTGAAACCCCATTGTATTTCATTTCATTTCACATGCTAAGAAGAGCAAACGTTTAATTTCTGTTGCGCCCAGTAAGGTCGTCTGTCCAACCTCGTGGGTTTTCTACGGGTTCTCCGGTCTCCCCCCCCCACCAAACGGCAAAAGACCCCTAATTATCCATCTCTTTAATTCATGGTGCACAATATCCATTACTGTAGTTGCCGTATTTATTAAATTAATGATACTTCATAAAAAAAGAATATTACTTTTTTTTTCTCATTTTAATAAATTTGAACCAGAGATTATCTATGGAAGGATTATTATCTTACTGTATTTTACAGCTGCGCTAATCCCGTTAAGCTGTTTCATCCACCGACTGTCAAAAGATGAGCTCATATTTCAAATATACTTTCCTAACATCAGGGCGAATGTGGTATTTGAAGATTATGTTGTTTTTTCCCCCCTGACATTATGATTGTAGATACATATTGTATATATGATATATAGATATTGTTTTATTCGTGGTAAAGTTTGACAGGTTTTAGAAAGTTGCGGATTATCACATCGACAACTCTACAGACAACAGGATACAATTTGTTAAATGGCTTTATTTAACGTCAGCTTCCAATGAGAGAGAAAGAGAGACATGAGGTTTAACGTCCACTCGACGCAAACTAGGTCATTTTGGAACTAACATATGGTTTAATTTTTATTTCAAAAATTCGCTTGTGTGTAGGGGTCTTTAGCAGTGGGAGGAAACCGGAGAACCCGGAGAAGGTCCAAGATGTTGGACAGGCGACCATACTCCTTGCCATGTGCAACCGGGGGTGTGAAACCACGCCAATTGGCCCAATGGCAGGCCGTATGATATAGCGCGCGCACGCTAAAATTCAGCCATCCATCCGCATATTCCAATGAAGTACTCCTTGTCAGTGGTGCAGGACGGGACGACTGATATTGAAATAAAATGAAATGGGGTTTAACGTCGTACTTTTCTGCACCGAATTAGCAAATAAAAACAGCATGCGCTATGCAGTATCTTACATGTTTGAGATTTAGAATTTCACCCTGGTTCATTTGTTACAATTTTCACAAAGAGAGATTTACCTTGAATATTTATTGGAGAGACTGTGGTGTGGGAGAGGTCTACATGAAACGGATGCACCTGTCCTCCTGGTAATGATAAAGGTGCCAGTTTTTAAGTTATATCCGAATAAATCAAAGTTAATATATTACTTGTTGAAAGTATAAATCAATGCGACAGGGAGGTGGGATTACACCTATATTATTGATAATTTAGATAAATGACCCCCAATATCTTCCCTTATAGATCACACTAGCACACAGTGGATAAATCTACTCTAATCTTGACACTAAAATTAAAAGACAACGCGAAGTTAGTTTGTTGTAAGAAACTTAGAAATTGTCTTGGAGTTATCATGTACCCGGGATAAACTGACTCTATATTTACTTCACGTGAATTAGCCACCTATTTAAAAGGTGATTTATCATTTAACGAAATAACAAAAACAGCGAACAACAGACGTCTTATAGAGTAGGCTGTGTTGTTAGGGTTAAAGGTGGCCGAAGGGTTTAACGCGTGCGCGTGAGATCAAAACGTCTGTTATTGAGTTAAGTGCGGTAGTTTCGACTCCCCTCTTATATGTGACAAGGAGTAGGTCGTATGTCTAATCCCGTGGGTTTTCTCTGGTCACTCCAACTACTAAAGTCCCTACGCGCAAGCGAAATGTTGAAATTAAATCGTATAATAGTCCAAAAACAACCTAGTTTGTACGGATGTTTCTCCCCCGCCCTCTCTCTCTCCATTTCTCCCTCTCTCTCATCTTGTGGATCAATATTTAAAAATGAAGTTTTAAATAAAAATTACCAAATGCAAAAGAAAACAATCCACCACCAATGCAATGCTCTTCCTAACATACGTCATCTATTTGGTATATTAAGTTTGTATTCGGGTTGTAATTGCATGGGCTAAAATAATGTATTTTCATGATCGGAAATGGACTACGAAGACGGGTCATGTTCATGATCGGTGGTTTGTTCAATTTTAACGATGAAAATCTTAACTTATCAGTGGCAGCAATATGGTGGCTATTCTGAAAGCCGACTTGCTAATTCCCCGCCGCCGTTTCGTATCCACCCTTAAGTCATGTATAAGTACCTGGTACATATTGGACTGTAGATAGGGTGTTGTTTGGAGGAAGGCTTGTCTTGATTCGTCTTATCAGCAGTTGTAGCAAACCCACCGAGACATCAAAGACGACTTTATTAATATTGTGAAATTTTGACAAAGGCGGGTCGGTTTTCCGTGATTCCGTGGACAAATACATCTTAACAGGTTTACCGACTACTGTTTGCGGTAAACGTCAAGTCATAAGATTTTAAATGAACTTGAAGATAATGACGATTAAGGCGATATACGTCAGGAATTTTTCCGATATCAAAAATATTAATGGAATTTCTTTGTAGATACCAGTTGATAAAATGAACATACACAAACACCACACTCCATTATATATTTATTTTGTTTAAGTCTCAGTTTTGCTATATGCCAGGCCTTCCAAAGGCTAATGTGAATCTGCCATATTTACATTCAATTGAAATATACACTGATAGATGTGTTTTGCGTAAGTCATCTGGACGATCAAAAAATTAAATGTAGTTTAGATAACATCTTCACCTCGATGTTCATTGATAAAAACTAGTTAATAAGTATCTTGCTGATCTGACACAAAAAATGATGACGTTATGAAATCAGTAGAAAGGAGTATGATCTATAGGTGATCACAAAATAATCGATTTTAGTCCAATCCAATTTTTTTTAATCAGACTATTTTCAATGTGTTTAGCTTATAGGTTATGTTTGTGTTTTAGTCGGAATGGTGACTGTGTCTTTTTTGCTAGTTGAAGTAGACGTAGTTGAGGCATTGTGCCCTCTTCCACAAGAGTCATATTGCAGACTTGGCTCGGTTTCACGAAGCATTCTCAGACTGGGCTAATGAAGACGGGCATACACCATACAGGGTGCTATAAGGGAAAATTTTACCCAGACAGCGGCACTACGGCCTACTCTAAATCGAATTCCAACTGCCAAGGGATCTTTTGCGTGTACACCAATGTGTACCCGGGACCTCGGTATTTCGTCTCATCCGAACGACTAGCAGCTGTCCTTGTCAGATCCTCGGTCCTGCATCACTGACAATCTGGATGAACTTTCCTGGCCGATGCAGCGACCTCCAGGCTGGCGGGCCAGGCGCACTACCCACTTAGCCACCGTGACCCCCCTATATGGGACACCAGGTTTCTTTTCAAGTCCTTTAGACATCAATAAGTCTTAAATCTGGCGTTGATGATGATCGAATTATTTTTAGATGTCGGTGTGTCTCACCTAGGCTCTCGTCCAAATATTGGCTGGTAACTGTTGTTATATATGGTTACATATAATGAATATCACAATAGAAAAAGTGATGAAAGTCAGCAATGAAAGGCCCAATAGAAAAATGTGGTCGGTCCTGGTGGTGGTCGTCTGTCGAATGAAGTTTCTTGATTGCGATAGTCTATCAATTGACGTCATTGTAGAACGTCATAAATGTCAATAATAAAGACGATAATCCGGATAGACTTTTGAAACACGTTAAAATGGTAAAAATTAACAATTGAAGAAACAAAAATATATAGATTAACAATAATATTGTTTCGTGAGTAGACAATAACATGAGAGAGAGAGAGAGAGAGAGAGAGAGAGAGAGAGAGGGAGTTTAACACCCACTCGACACAAACTAGGTCATTTCGGAACTAACATATGGTTTAACTATACTTCAATAATTCGCTTGCGCGTAGGGGCCTTTAGCAGTGGGAAGAAACCGGAGAACCCGGAGAAAACCCACGCGGTTGGACAGGCGACCTTACTTTTTGTCATGTACAACCGCAGATTCGAAACCACGCCAGTTTACTCAATGACAGGCTTTAGGATACAGCGCGCACGTGCTAACTCTTCGGCCACCCACCCCCTCTACGACGACAGGGTTATCAAATATCTGTGTGGAGCTCTGTTACAACACCTATTTTAATAAATGTAATGATTGTATCTGCTCTTGTCATATTACATTAAAATGTCACTTTGTTAGTCCCAGAGGAACCAACACTAGACATAAAAGCCATTATAAAGAAGTATACCAATCTTAACAATAAGTCAAAATAATAAAACAAAAATTCAATGTACATCGAGAGGAAACTTCAATATTTCCCACGGTGGCACCAGGTGTTCCGGAACGGGTACAGGTATACTGTCATGACAACCGAATAAATTTTCTTTTCAATTCCAGACAAAATAGGCCTGTGTCCGAACAAGGAAGAAAATGGCGGTAAAAGTGTGGTGATATATACGAGTTTAATACACGGATATGGTGACGGTATTAGCCTTCTAGTTTATTGTCAATACAATCTCTATCATGTCAGTCTGTTTTAATATCTTCCATATAATAAATATACCACACAGTTATTAAAACCCTTATCTTAAACATACAGCCATTAATATCGAACGTCACGTGATCAATTACAACCAATCACACGGCTAAAAATATGACAGGTACTTGTCGCCGTCATTATTGAGATATTTACCACGTGACAATGTTGACCAATCATTGATTAGTATATTTGACAGGTAATTGTGTCATATTATTGGGGTATAATGCCTACTTTTATTAGTCACCTGTGTTCAGGCTTTGTTCTAACACCTGTTAATTGTTTAAGTGTATGGAGCTTTTATTTACCCGTGTGTCTAATTACCTATGATCAGCAGCTAATCACGGATATACTCAGGTGTAAATTACAGTGAGTTCGTGGTACCAGTCTTCCAGATATCAGGATGGTCTTTAAAATTGAACAAAATATCAAATGAATATCCAATGTCGTCAGTGTCAGGATTCAAGACGGAAGTTCAAGAGTTTTGGGATTTTCTGGTTGTCAAAATTTAGTAGTGTGTGTATGTTAAGATAATTTTAAAAATCTGTCAAGAAAACAAAATTTGATGTCAGACCTTTTCGTATCATATTGTTTTTAGACAGAGTATGCATACGTGGTGTTTCATTTTAAATATAGTGAAAGTGTATAACAAATAACTTTATACACCTTTCCAAATTAAAATATTATTGGATCACGGTCAAATATTTGCTGTAACAACTGGAATTTCAAACTGACAATGGCATATATTTTAAATTCGCTAACGGTTTAGGAAATCCAACGGAAGACAAAAAATATCAGAAGCATCCGAAAGAAATTACGCACTACTCGCAAAATATTTCGGAATAAATAAACAGAGGACGGACATATTGGAGATGAAGTAGACTTACATTGATTATTCGGGTATAAATGTTTATAGACATTTACGAATTTATATTCTAAAATTTCTGAATTTAAATGTATGAAATGAAAAGAAGTTCGCCGAGGATAAACTTGCTATTAATTAGCTTATAGTGCGTGACGTAATGCCCACCCAGGGCAAAAGAATCTGCCGTGAAGGTACTATGGAAACTGAGCACGAGACATCAGCTGATGTCATATCCGATCTGATACCAAGAAAACATAAATCAAAAATAAAACCAGGTAATATTTTACTTATAAATTCTAATCCAATTTCTATAATATTACGTGTGTGTGGGGGGGGGGGGGAGTGGGGGGCGCTTCTCATTGAGTGATAGGTTGGCTCCCTAACCTAGAGGTCCTGTGTCCCATCTTGGCGTGGTTCCCTTGTCAGTTGTGTAGAACAAAGGGAAAACCATGCTACATAATATAGTCGTTCGCATCGGACAAAAATCCGAGGTCCCGTGTAATATAAGAGTGCCCCGTAGCACACTGTATGATGTATGCATCTCTTCACTTGCTCAATCGCAGCATACTAGTAGGACGTTTAACATCATTTCATTTCCAATAACTGGAACCTGTTTTATAAGCAGTGAAATGTTACTTTTCAGAAAAATGTATATTTATATTAACTTCTTACAGATATGTTACAAGGTTACTCATCACACATGGGCAATGACGTTTTCGGTACCCACCCCCATCCCACTCTTTACGGTTGTCATAATTTAGGTGTATTTTACTAATTTGTCTTAGGAAAGCAGGTACGGGCAGCAAAAACATATACCAATTATGACCTAGTATTGTCTTTTATAATATTTGAGCTGAATTGTTTTATTGAAAAAGGGTGAGAACATTATTCTATAAAATAGTTTTTCCGCAAAACAATATTACCTCTTAGCAAAATTGATAATACCTCTTAAAATTACAATCTACATAGACAATCAGAACAAACAGGAAAGTATATTTTATCATCTAAATATAATCAGAGTTATTTCAAATCGTACATCTATTTCACAAATTTACCTCTTGTTGTTTTGGTAAAACGTCAAGTTTTTTATGTGAAATGAAATGAAATGAAATGTTTGACTTCTTATTATCCTACATCAACTTCACTAAGGAAGATTGAAATTTACGTTAATGGACGGAATAATTGGCACGCGTAAATATAATGGAAACTAGACCTGCATGCAGGAATGACGGGTTTCACTGGTGCCATGTTACCCTTAAACATGTCACTTCCGGTGCCAAGTTACCCTTGAACATATGTCACTTCCGGTACCAGCGAAACCACTAAACAGGTTTCCAAATTAACATTGCACACAAATAAAATGGACGCAGAATCAACAAAATCCAGCAATATCAATTCATTTTATACATTTGTTACTTGTAAATGATCTTGACAAAATTAAATTACTCCCGGTGTTAATGCAAATGTTCAGTTAGTCTTATGAAATCAGAAATGGCATACGATATCATATAGTGAAAATTTTATGTAAATCGAATAATAATTGCCACTTTTAAAGACCAAAAAACTTGAAAAGTGACTTGTAGAAAATCGGCTATTTCTCTGCAACCGTACAAGTTAGAAACCATTTTGTGGTATCTGTATGACCGTATGGGTTCATTCTATTTGTTGATTGGCATCAAATACCATAATTGGAAAAAGATTTCAAAACAGACTCATTTGAATAAAATATCTGTTTTGGAGGCTAAAAATACAGTTTTTGCCAAAATGACGTTACTTCCGGTGATAATGAAAATCTTAAATTACTTGTATGAAATCCCAAATGGCATTAGGTATAACATGGTGTGACGTTTATGAAAATCGAATAATAATTGACCCTTTTATGGTCCCGAAACCTTCAAAAGTGACCTGTAGAAAACCGTCTATTTCTCGGCAACCGAATAAGTTATAAACCATTTTATGATATCTATATGACCATATGAGTTTTGTTTATATGTGAATTTAAACCAAAAGTTAAAATTATTAATACATATTAAGTTATTCTTGGTTGAATAAAACATTGATTTCAAAAGTTTAAAATGCATTTTTTGACCAAATGATGTCACTTCCGATGTCAATTTTAAATTATAATCAACTTGATATGACGCTACGTGCTTTTTGAATCAAATGATGTCACTTTTATAAAAAATAAATCATAATTGATTATTTTACAGGCAAAATAACGAAAACAGTGACTTGTACAGAACTGCCCATTTCTTGGTAACTGCTTATATTACAAACGAATTTTAACATACATTTTCTTCGTATGGATTATAGCTACAAGTTTATAAAAGTTACGAAGAAATATCTTAAAATCTGAAAAGCCTGAATAGGTTGTAAATAGGCCAATTTAACACCATTTTAAGCCTCTTAATTGAATTTGCTCGAAAATGAAATCGAAATTAAAAAAACTGCTTCCTACATTTTTTGCGCCATAAAAAGACACACTCTTTGAGTCATATAATTTTTCCAAAAAATAATATTTGTTTTCGAAATAAGAAAATAACTGTCAAAATTGTAGTTTTTGGTAAAATTATGCCACTTCCGGTGCCGACAGATAACATTATTGGTAACAAAAAAAATGACAATTGAGACAACGAAGCATATGAACTTTGTTTTATACAAATCGAACAATAAAAAATTAATCTAGGACTGAAAAACTGAATTAGCCAATGGCGGCCAAGGAAAATTACTGAGACAAAAATTTTTAACATTTTTGCACTAGTCAGATGACTCTTTAATTCTGTGCACAATACGACTAAAAAATATTCATAAATAAAAAAGTTTTTTGTAAAATTTTAAATTTTCGAAATTTGGCGCCTAATATCTTCGAAGATTTGCCGAAAATCAAAAATCGAAAGTAGCGTAGCTATGTGCCCTGTCTCAGGCTATGCCAAAATGTATCGAAAGTTAAAATCCAATGATTATTGTTAAAATTACTGCAATATTTTCAAAAACGATAACTTCGGTGATTTCGGACATTTCGCATTGTCGCAGAACGTTCAAAATAGCTTTATCCTCTAAGTCACACCCACTTTCCCAGTAAAACCGAAGAAATCGTAATGATGCGACACGTAGTTGCTGAGATCTATTCAAATTGGAATCTGAATAATAATAATAATAACTAGACCTGCATGCAGGAATGACGGGTTTCACTGGCGCCACGTCACTTTCGGTGCCACGTTACCCTTAAACATACGTCACTTCCGATACCAATGAAACCATCAAACAGGTTTCCACATAAGCATTGTAAACATCAAATAAAATGGACGAAGAATCAACCAAATCCAGCAATATCAATTCATTTTATATATATGTTACTTGTAAGTGATCCTGGCAAAATTTCATTACTTCCGGTGATAATGAAAATGTTCAATTAGTTTTATGAAATCAGAAATGGCATAAGGCAGCATAATGGCGAAAATTGTATGTAAATCGAATGAGAATTGCCACTTTTATAGACCAAAAACCTTGAAAAGTGACTTGTAGAAAATCGTCTATTTCTCGGCAACCGTACACGATAAAAACTATCTTTTGGTATCTATATGATCGTATGGGTTCAATCCATTTGTTGATTGGAATCAAATATCATAATTTGAAATATATTACAAATCTGACTCATTTGAAAAAAATGTCTGTTTTGAAGGCTAAAAATACAGTTTTTGCCAAAATGACATTACTTCCGGTGATACTGAAAATGTTAAATTAGTTCTATGAAATCATAAATGACACAAGATATCATATGGTGAAAATTTTATGAAAATCGAATAATAACTGACACTTTTATAGACCAAAAACCTTGAAAAGTGACTTAAGGAAAATCGCCCATTTCTCTGCAACCGTACAAGTTAGAAACCATTTTGTGGTATCTGTATGATCGTATGGGTTCAATCTATTTGATCAATAGAATCAAATATCACAATTTGAAAAAAATAACAAATACGACTCATTTGAATAAAATATTGTTTTTTGAAGGCTAAAATTTAAGTTTTGAGCAAATGACGTCATTTCCGGTGGCAGCGCAAGGGGTAAAATGGTTTGACATAGTCCACTATAGCATTAGGCATCCAATGGCGAAAGAAAATTGAAAATCGAATAATAATTGATTCTTTTACAGCCAAAATTACGTGAAAAGTGACTCATGCAAAATTGCCTATTTCTCGGCAACTGCTTATATTACAAACTAATTTTCACATACATTCTCTTCGTATGGATTATAGCTACTAGTTTATAAAAGTTACGTAAAAATATTTTAAAATCTGAAAAGCCTGAATGAGTTGTAAATAGGTCAATTTTACGCCTTTTTTCACCTCTTAATCCAATTTGCTAGAAAATGAAAAAGAAATTAAAAAAACTGCTTCCGACATTTTTTGCGCCTTTAAAGGACACACTCTTTGAGTCATATAATTTTTCAAAAAAATAATATTTGTTTTCAAAAAATGTACCTAACTGTCAAAATTGTAGTTTTTGGTAAAATTATGCAACTTCCGGTGCCGACAGATAACACTTTTGGTAATAAAAAAAATGACAATTGAGACAACGAAGCATATGAACTTTGTTTTATATAAATCGAACAATAAAAAATTAATCTAGGACTGAAAAACTGAATTAGCCAATGAAGGCCAAGGAAAATTACTGAGACAAAATTTTTTAACATTTTTGCGCAAGTCAGATGACTCTTTAATTCTGTGCACAACACGACTAAAAAATATTCATAAATAAAAAAGTTTTTTGTAAAATTTTAAATTTCCGAAATTTGGCACCTAATATCTTCGAAGATTTGCCGAAAATCAAAAATCGAAAGTAGCGCAGCTATGTGCCCTGTCTCCAGCTATGCCAAAATGTATCGAAAGTTAAAATCACATGATTATTGTTAAAATTACCGCAATATTTGTAAAAACGATAACTTCGGTGATTTCGGACATTTCGCATTGTCGCAGAACGTTCAAAATAGCTTTATCCTCTAAGTCACACCCACTTTCCCAGTAAAACCGAAGAAATCGTAACGATGCGACATGTAGTTGCTGAGATCTACTCAAAACAAAAGAAGAATAATAATAATAATAATAATAATAAGAACTAGACCTGCAAGCAGCACTGAACCGGCTTTCAGGAATCATACAGGAAGTTCATTATACCATAGCCGATCCATTGAGCTACCAAACTATACTTTAATTGTTTTGCTTCAGTGACACCTTCTATCATATGTAAAAGTAATATTTGCTGGCGAAAAGACCGGTCAAAATTGTAAATTATGGCAAAATTACGTCATTTCCGGTGCCGAAAGAAATTTTTATAGGTGAAAAATAAGTCGAAAATTCGCAACATACAAAATACAAACTTTGTTTTATACATATCGGGCAATAAATAATCAACCTATAACCCTTAAACTGAAATTAAGAAGGTATAAAACTTAAAAGTGACCCTGGGAAAATTGGCTATTATTCGACAAGGGAACATGCTAGAAGCCTTTTCTTGATATCAATATGATGGTATTGATTCAATCTTACTGCCCATTAGAGTCAGACGTTATAAAGTTAAACGAATAATAAATATAAATCCCTTCAAAAAAATGTTTGTTTTGAAGGCTAAAAATACGTTTTTTGCAAAAATTACATTTCTTTCGGAGATATTGAAAATGTTAATTTAGTTCATAGAAGTCATAAATGGCATAAGGCATCAAATGGTAAAAAAATGATAAAAATCGAATAATAATTGACACTTTTATAGACCAAAAACCTTGAAAAGTGACTTATAAAAGATCGCCTATTTCTCTGTAACCGTACAAGTTAGAAACCATTTTGTGGTATCCGTATGGTCGTATGGCTTAATTCTATTCGTTGATGGAAATCAAATATCATAATTTTAAAAATATTATAAGGCAGACTCATTTGAATAAAATATTTAAAGTTAAAAATACAGTTTTTGCCCAAATGACGTCATTTCCGGTCACAGTGTAAATGTAAAATTGGCTTGACCTAGTCCAAATTGGCATTAAGCATCAAATGGAAAAAAATATTGCAAATCGAATAATAATTCACTCTTTTATAGGCAAAATAACGTGAAAAGTGATGCATGCAAAATTGCATATTTCTCGGCAACTGCTCATATTACAAACTAATTTGCGCATACATTCTCTTCGTCTGGATTATTGCTACGAGTTTATGAAAATTACAAATAAATATTTCAAAATATGAAGACGCTGAATGAATTGTAAATAACTGAGTTTTACACTTTATTTTACATTTTATTCGAAATTGCCCGAAAATGAAATTGAAATTAAAAAATCTGAGCTAAGGATTTTGTGCACCTTTGCAGGGTGCATCCTTTTAGTTATATCAGTTTTGAAAAAAAATAATATTTGCTTTTAAAAAGTGGTACTGAACGATCAAAATTGTAGTTTTTGTTAATATTACGTCACTTCCGTTGCCGACAGAAAAATTTCACCGTAACAAAAACAATTACAATTGGGACCACGGAGCGTATGAACTTTGTTTTATATAAATCGAATAATAAATAATTTTTCTGGGTACGAAAAACTAAATTAGCCGATGGCGGCTAACGCAAATTACCGAGACAATTTTTTTTCTCATTTCTGCTCAAGTAGGATGATATTTTTAACCCTGTGTAAAATATCATCAAAACATATTCATAAATAAAAAAGGTTTTCGTAAAAAAAATAATTTTTTTCAAAATATCGGACATTTTTTCGACTACTTCCGGTTTTACGATCGTTGCAGTGATAGCTTTACGAAGTTCTTTGGATAATTAACTTTCTGTACCAGAAGTGTCAGAAACATCCATTGAGTAGTTTTGGAAAAAAAGATAAATTAAAGAGCGTTTCCAAAAATTTAACGATTTTTCAATTTTTTTCAAAGTTTGAGGCCATTTTTGGACCATTTATATTATTTCAATGCATTTCATTTTGGATTCACTATATAGACAACCGATAGGACTTTGAGTAAGAAAAGTTTGAGAAAAATCTGCGGCGTCGTTTTCGAGAAAAGGGCGTCCCAGAATGTTAAAAAATCGGAAAATAATATATTTTTGGCATACAATAATTTATTTCCTTACCATCGAAATCGTATTATTTAGATACCATATGATGGTCCATTAATAGGGCTATCCAGCGACACTTTAGTTCTTTTGGTCCGCTATTACCTAAGGGAGAAATCAAGTTTCTCGCAACTGCGACAATGGTTTTAACCTTTTTTTTCATTTTTTGAATACTTCTGGTATGGTTATTATTGTCGGAATAGTTTTAATAGCCGGTTTGGGCACTAAAATAGCCACGGGGCTCTGTAATGATATATTACATTATCTGATCAGATAAAATGCCTCTGAGAAATCCTATGTTCAAAAGTGCCAAAAATGCAAAAAAATTAAAATATCGAAAATTAAATTTCAATAACTACATACATATTATACATCATTAGAATCGTAATTAGGTCAGCTATCTGAATATACAACCTTTTTTTGAAAATCTCTTAAAATAAAAAAATAGTAGAGCATTTTCCAAAATTTCACGATTTTTCGACTTTTTTTGATTTTCAGTCCCTTTTTTATCATATTCCAGACATTTCAAAGTCTTATTGGTTGGCATAATTCACAAGACTATCGAATAGTCTCTCGATAGAGAAAGTTAAAAAAAAAGTTGCGGTTAAGTTTTCGAGATACAGGCGTCCAAAAACGCTCCAAATCAGAAAATACTTGATTTTCAGCGTGCCATATTTTGCTTCCTGCTCGTCGTATCCGTACAAATTGGGTATCATACGATAGCACAATACTAGTGCAGTCCAATGGTACCCTAATTTGTTTAATCCATTGATATCGGACGGAGAAGTCGCGTTTTTCCCCAAAATACCCATTTTTTGCATTTTTTTCAAAATATCGGACATTATTTCGACCACTTCCGGTGTACAGATTATTGTTGAAATTGCTTTATTCCTTGCAATGGTCATTTGGCTTCATGCCTCAGAAATTTCAGAAACGTCAATTCGGCCATAAAACGAAACCCGAGCTCGCAAAATGGGTAGAAAATTCGAAAAAAATCGAAAAATAAAGGGCGATAACTCTGAATGAAACTTATATTACTGGAATCGGATGGACTTCAGGTATCCAAAAATGTAGGTCAAATTTCAAAATTTTGAAAAATAACAAAAATTGTCTCTCAAACAACATTTTTCATTTTTCGATCGCAAGAAGTCAGCGATGAAGTTTCGAAATATCGAAATTTTCAACTGCTATCGTCCGAGAAAAGACTCAGGGTTTCCGAAAATGTCATTTGTATGAAAATAGGTACAGAATTGACGAATCTACGGCCGTTTTTTGATTTTTTGACACCGCACGAAATTCGACCACTTCCGGTCTGCGCAGAAGTTTCAAATATAGTTTATCAAGTAGCCAACACATGGTTTCCCGATAGAGAATTAGGTCCCAGATCGGTATCTGTTACAGGCACTGAGAAATAGGCTCCGGCGAAAAAAAAAATAATAATAACTAGACCTGCAAGCAGCACTGAACCGGCTTTCAGGAATCATACAGGAAGTTCATTATACCATAGCCGATCCATTGAGCTACCAAACTATACTTTAATTGTTTTGCTTCAGTGACACCTTCTATCATATGTAAAAGTAATATTTGCTGGCGAAAAGACCGGTCAAAATTGTAAATTATGGCAAAATTACGTCACTTCCGGTGCCGAAAGAAATTTTTATAGGTGAAAAATAAGTCGAAAATTCGCAACATACAAAATACAAACTTTGTTTTATACATATCGGGCAATAAATAATCAACCTATAACCCATAAACTGAAATTAAGAAGGTATAAAACTTAAAAGTCACCCTGGGAAAATTGGCTATTATTCGACAAGGGAACATGCTAGAAGCCTTTTCTTGATATCAATATGATGGTATTGATTCAATCTTACTGCCCATTAGAGTCAGACGTTATAAAGTTAAACGAATAATAAATATAAATCCCTTCAAAAAAATGTTTGTTTTGAAGGCTAAAAATACGTTTTTTGCAAAAATTACATTACTTTCGGAGATATTGAAAATGTTAATTTAGTTCATAGAAGTCATAAATGGCATAAGGCATCAAATGGTAAAAAAATGATAAAAATCGAATAATAATTGACACTTTTATAGACCAAAAACCTTGAAAAGTGACTTATAAAAGATCGCCTATTTCTCTGTAACCGTACAAGTTAGAAACCATTTTGTGGTATCCGTATGGTCGTATGGCTTAATTCTATTCGTTGATGGGGATCAAATATCATAATTTTAAAAATATTATAAGGCAGACTCATTTGAATAAAATATTTTTTTTTTTAAGTTAAAAATACAGTTTTTGCCCAAATGACGTCATTTCCGGTCACAGTGTAAATGTAAAATTGGCTTGACCTAGTCCAAATTGGCATTAAGCATCAAATGGAAAAAAAATATTGCAAATCGAATAATAATTCACTCTTTTATAGGCAAAATAACGTGAAAAGTGATGCATGCAAAATTGCATATTTCTCGGCAACTGCTCATATTACAAACTAATTTGCGCATACATTCTCTTCGTCTGGATTATTGCTACGAGTTTATGAAAATTACAAATAAATATTTCAAAATATGAAGACGCTGAATGAATTGTAAATAACTGAATTTTACACTTTATTTTACATTTTATTCGAAATTGCCCGAAAATGAAATTGAAATTAAAAAATCTGAGCTAAGGATTTTGTGCACCTTTGCAGGGTGCATCCTTTTAGTTATATCAGTTTTGAAAAAAAATAATATTTGCTTTTAAAAAGTGGTACTGAACGATCAAAATTGTAGTTTTTGTTAATATTACGTCACTTCCGTTGCCGACAGAAAAATTTCACCGTAACAAAAAAAATTACAATTGGGACCACGCAGCTTATGAACTTTGTTTTATACAAATCGAATAATAAATAATTTTTCTGGGTACGAAAAACTAAATTAGCCGATGGCGGCTAACGCAAATTACCGAGACAATTTTTTTTCTCATTTCTGCTCAAGTAGGATGATATTTTTAACCCTGTGTAAAATATCATCAAAACATATTCATAAATAAAAAAGGTTTTCGTAAAAAAATTAATTTTTTTCAAAATATCGGACATTTTTTCGACTACTTCCGGTTTTACGATCGTTGTAGTGATAGCTTTACGAAGTTCGTTGGATAATTAACTTTCTGTACCAGAAGTGTCAGAAACATCCATTTAGTAGTTTTGGAAAAAAAGATAAATTAAAGAGCGTTTCCAAAAATTTAACGATTTTTCAATTTTTTTCAAAGTTTGAGGCCATTTTTGGACCATTTATATTATTTCAATGCATTTCATTTTGGATTCACTATATAGACAACCGATAGGACTTTGAGTAAGAAAAGTTTGAGAAAAATCTGCGGCGTCGTTTTCGAGAAAAAGGCGTCCCAGAATGTTAAAAAATCGGAAAATAATATATTTTTGGCATACAATAATTTATTTCCTTACCATCGAAATCGTATTATTTAGATACCATATGATGGTCCATTAATAGGGCTATCCAGCGACACTTTAGTTCTTTTGGTCCGCTATTACCTAAGGGAGAAATCAAGTTTCTCGCAACTGCGACAATGGTTTTAACCTTTTTTTTTCATTTTTTGAATACTTCCGGTATGGTTATTATTGTCGGAATAGTTTTAATAGCCGGTTTGGGCACTAAAATAGCCACGGGGCTCTGTAATGATATATTACATTATCTGATCAGATAAAATGCCTCTGAGAAATCCTATGTTCAAAAGTGCCAAAAATGCAAAAAAATTAAAATATCGAAAATTAAATTTCAATATCTACATACATATTATACATCATTAGAATCGTAATTAGGTCAGCTATCTGAATATACAACCTTTTTTTGAAAATCTCTTAAAATAAAAAAATAGTAGAGCATTTTCCAAAATTTCACGATTTTTCGACTTTTTTTGATTTTCAGGCCCTTTTTTATCATATTCCAGACATTTCAAAGTCTTATTGGATGGCATAATTCACAAGACTATCGAATGGACTCTCGATAGAGAAAGTTAAAAAAAAAGTTGCGGTTAAGTTTTCGAGATACAGGCGTCCAAAAACGCTCCAAATCAGAAAATACTTGATTTTCAGCGTGCCATATTTTGCTTCCTGCTCGTCGTATCCGTACAAATTGGGTATCATACGATAGCACAATACTAGTGCAGTCCAATGGTACCCTAATTTGTTTAATCCATTGATATCGGACGGAGAAGTCGCGTTTTCCCCAAAATACCCATTTTTTGCATTTTTTTCAAAATATCGGACATTATTTCGACCACTTCCGGTGTACAGATTATTGTTGAAATTGCTTTATTCCTTGCAATGGTCATTTGGCTTCATGCCTCAGAAATTTCAGAAACGTCAATTCGGCCATAAAACGAAACCCGAGCTCGCAAAATGGGTAGAAAATTCGAAAAAAATCGAAAAATAAAGGGCGATAACTCTGAATGAAACTTATATTACTGGAATCGGAAGGACTTCAGGTATCCAAAAATGTAGGTCAAATTTCAAAATTTTGAAAAATAACAAAAATTGTCTCTCAAACAACATTTTTCATTTTTCGATCGCAAGAAGTCAGCGATGAAGTTTCGAAATATCGAAATTTTCAACTGCTATCGTCCGAGAAAAGACTCAGGGTTTCCGAAAATGTCATTTGTATGAAAATAGGTACAGAATTGACGAATCTACGGCCGTTTTTTGATTTTTTGACACCGTACGAAATTCGACCACTTCCGGTCTGCGCAGAAGTTTCAAATATAGTTTATCAAGTAGCCAGCACATGGTTTCCCGATAGAGAATCAGGTTCCAGATCGGTATCTGTTACAGGCACTGAGAAATAGGCTCCGGCGAAAAAAAAAATAATAATAATAAATAATAATTTTAGTAATCACAATAGGCTTTCAGACGAAAGTCTGAAAGCCTAATAAATAATAATTTTAGTAATCACAATAGGCTTTCAGACGAAAGTCTGAAAGCCTAATAACTAGACCTGCATGCAGGAATGACGGGTTTCACTGGTGCCAAGTTACTCTTAAACATGTCACTTTCGGTGCCAAGTTACACTTGAACATATGTCACTTCCGGTACCAACGAAACCACTAAACAGGTTTCCAAATTAACATTGCACACAAATAAAATGGACGTAGAATCAACCAATCAATCCAGCAATATCAAGTCATTTTATACATTTGTTACTTGTAAATGATCTTGACAAAATTAAATTACTTCCGGTGTTAATGAAAATGTTCAATTAGTCTTATGAAATCAGAAATGGCATACGATATCATATAGTGACAATTTTATGTAAATCGAATAATAATTGCCACTTTTAAAGACCAAAAAACTTGAAAAGTGACTTGTAGAAAATCTGCTATTTCTCTGCAACCGTACAAGTTAGAAACCATTTTGTGGTATCTGTATGATCGTATGGGTTCATTCTATTTGTTGATTGGCATCAAATACCATAATTTGAAAAAGATTTCAAAACAGACTCATTTGAATAAAATAACTGTTTTGAAGGCTAAAAATTCAGTTTTTGCCAAAATGACGTTACTTCCGGTGATAATGAAAATCTTAAATTACTTGTATGAAATCACAAATGGCATTAGGTATAACATGGTGTGACGTTTATGAAAATCGAATAATAATTGACACGTTTATGGCCCTGAAACCTTCAAAAGTGACCTGTAGAAAACCGTCTATTTCTCGGCAACCGAACAAGTTAGAAACAATTTTATGATATTTATATGACCATATGAGTTGTATTTATATGTGAATTTAAACCAAAAGTTAAAATTATTAATACATATTAAGTTATTCATGGTTGAATAAAACATTGATTTAAAAAGTTTAAAATGCAGTTTTTGACCAAATGACGTCACTTCCGGTGTCAATTTTAAATTGTAATCAACTTGATATGACGCTACATGCTTTTTGAATCAAATGATGTCACTTTTATAAAAATCCAATCATAATTGACTATTTTACAGGCAAAATAACGAAAACAGTGACTTGTACAGAACTGTCCATTTCTTGGTAACTGCTTATATTACAAACTAATTTTAACATACATTTTCTTCGTATGGATTATAGCTACAAGTTTATAAAAGTTACGAAGAAATATTTTAAAATCTGAAAAGCCTGAATAGGTTGTAAATGGGTCAATTTTACACCATTTTTAGCCATTTAATCGAATTTGCTCGAAAATGAAATCGAAATTAAAAAAACTGCTTCCGCCATTTTTTGCGCCTTGAAAGGGCACTCTCTTTGAGTCAAATAATTTTTCCAAAAAATAATATTTGTTTTCGAAAAATGGTACCTAACTGTCAAAATTGTAGTTTTTGGTAAAATTATGCCACTTTCGGTGCCGACAGATAACACTTCCGGTAATAAAAAAAATGACAATTGAGACAACGAAGCATATGAACTTTGTTTTATACAAATCGAACAATAAAAAATTAATCTAGGACTGAAAAACTGAATTAGCCAATAGCGGCCAAGGAAAATTACTGAGACAAAATTTTTTAACATTTTTGCACTGAGCAGATGACTCTTTAATTCTGTGCACAATACGACTAAAAAATATTCATAAATAAAAAAGTTTTTTGTAAAATTTTAAATTTTCGAAATTTGGCGCCTAATATCTTCGAAGATTTGCCGAAAATCAAAAATCGAAAGTAGCGTAGCTATGTGCCCTGTCTCAGGCTATGCCAAAATGTATCGAAAGTTAAAATCCACTGATTATTGTTAAAATTACTGCAATATTTTCAAAAACGATAACTTCGGTGATTTCGGACATTTCGCATTGTCGCAGAACGTTCAAAATAGCTTTATCCTCTAAGTCACACCCACTTTCCCAGTAAAACCGAAGAAATCGTAACGATGCGACAAGCAGTTGCTGAGATCTACTCAAGACAAAAGAAGAATAATAATAATAATAAGAACTAGACCTGCATGCAGGAATGACGGGTTTCACTGGTGCCACGTCACTTTCGGTGCCACGTTACCCTTAAACATATGTCACTTCCGATACCAATGAAACCATCAAACAGGTTTCCACATAAGCATTGTAAACATCAAATAAAATGGACGAAGAATCAACCAAATCCAGCAATATCAATTCATTTTATATATGTTACTTGTAAGTGATCCTGGCAAAATTTCATTACTTCCGGTGATAATGAAAATGTTCAATTAGTTTTATGAAATCAGAAATGGCATAAGGCATCATAATGGCGAAAATTGTATGTAAATCGAATGAGAATTGCCACTTTTATAGACCAAAAACCTTGAAAAGTGACTTGTAGAAAATCGTCTATTTCTCGGCAACCGTACACGATAAAAACTATCTTTTGGTATCTATATGATCGTATGGGTTCAATCCATTTGTTGATTGGAATCAAATATCATAATTTGAAATATATTACAAATCAGACTCATTTGAAAAAAATGTCTGTTTTGAAGGCTAAAAATACAGTTTTTGCCAAAATGACATTACTTCCGGTGATACTGAAAATGTTAAATTAGTTCTATGAAATCATAAATGACACAAGATATCATATGGTGAAAATTTTATGAAAATCGAATAATAACTGACACTTTTATAGACCAAAAACCTTGAAAAGTGACTTAAGGAAAATCGCCCATTTCTCTGCAACCGTACAAGTTAGAAACCATTTTGTGGTATCTGTATGATCGTATGGGTTCAATCTATTTGATCAATAGAATCAAATATCACAATTTGAAAAAAATAACAAATACGACTCATTTGAATAAAATATTGTTTTTTGAAGGCTAAAATTTAAGTTTTGAGCAAATGACGTCATTTCCGGTGGCAGCGCAAGGGGTAAAATGGTTTGACATAGTCCACTATAGCATTAGGCATCCAATGGCGAAAGAAAATTGAAAATCGAATAATAATTGATTCTTTTACAGCCAAAATTACGTGAAAAGTGACTCATGCAAAATTGCCTATTTCTCGGCAACTGCTTATATTACAAACTAATTTTCACATACATTCTCTTCGTATGGATTATAGCTACAAGTTTATAAAAGTTACGTAAAAATATTTTAAAATCTGAAAAGCCTGAATGAGTTGTAAATAGGTCAATTTTACGCCTTTTTTCACCTCTTAATCCAATTTGCTAGAAAATGAAAAAGAAATTAAAAAAACTGCTTCCGACATTTTTTGCGCCTTTAAAGGACACACTCTTTGAGTCATATAATTTTTCAAAAAAATAATATTTGTTTTCAAAAAATGTACCTAACTGTCAAAATTGTAGTTTTTGGTAAAATTATGCCACTTCCGGTGCCGACAGATAACACTTTTGGTAATAAAAAAAATGACAATTGAGACAACGAAGCATATGAACTTTGTTTTATACAAATCGAACAATAAAAAATTAATCTAGGACTGAAAAACTGAATTAGCCAATGGAGGCCAAGGAAAATTACTGAGACAAAATTTTTTAACATTTTTGCGCAAGTCAGATGACTCTTTAATTCTGTGCACAACACGACTAAAAAATATTCATAAATAAAAAAGTTTTTTGTAAAATTTTAAATTTCCGAAATTTGGCGCCTAATATCTTCGAAGATTTGCCGAAAATCAAAAATCGAAAGTAGCGCAGCTATGTGCCCTGTCTCCAGCTATGCCAAAATGTATCGAAAGTTAAAATCCCATGATTATTGTTAAAATTACCGCAATATTTGTAAAAACGATAACTTCGGTGATTTCGGACATTTCGCATTGTCGCAGAACGTTCAAAATAGCTTTATCCTCTAAGTCACACCCACTTTCCCAGTAAAACCGAAGAAATCGTAACGATGCGACACGTAGTTGCTGAGATCTACTCAAAACAAAAGAAGAATAATAATAATAATAATAAGAATAATAATTTTAACAAAAACAATAGTGTTTCACACAAGCTTCGCAGTGTGAAACCCTAATAATAATTTTAACAAAAACAATAGTGTTTCACACAAGCTTCGCAGTGTGAAACCCTAACTAGACCTGCATGCAGGAATGACGGGTTTCACTGGTGCCAAGTTACTCTTAAACATGTCACTTTCGGTGCCAAGTTACACTTGAACATATGTCACTTCCGGTACCAACGAAACCACTAAACAGGTTTCCAAATTAACATTGCACACAAATAAAATGGACGTAGAATCAACCAATCAATCCAGCAATATCAAGTCATTTTATACATTTGTTACTTGTAAATGATCTTGACAAAATTAAATTACTTCCGGTGTTAATGAAAATGTTCAATTAGTCTTATGAAATCAGAAATGGCATACGATATCATATAGTGACAATTTTATGTAAATCGAATAATAATTGCCACTTTTAAAGACCAAAAAACTTGAAAAGTGACTTGTAGAAAATCTGCTATTTCTCTGCAACCGTACAAGTTAGAAACCATTTTTTGGTATCTATATGATCGTATGGGTTCATTCTATTTGTTGATTAGCATCAAATACCATAATTTGAAAAAGATTTCAAAACAGACTCATTTGAATAAAATATCTGTTTTGAAGGCTAAAAATACAGTTTTTGCCAAAATAACGTTACTTCCGGTGATAATGAAAATCTTAAATTACTTGTATGAAATCCCAAATGGCATTAGGTACAACATGGTGTAACGTTTATGAAAATCGAATAATAATTGACACTTTTATGGCCCCGAAACCTTCAAAAGTGACCTGTAGAAAACCGTCTATTTCTCGGCAACCGAACAAGTTAGAAACAATTTTATGATATCTATATGACCATGTGAGTTTTGTTTATATGTGAATTTAAACCAAAAGTTAAAATTATTAATACATATTAAGTTATTCATGGTTGAATAAAACATTGATTTAAAAAGTTTAAAATGCATTTTTTGACCAAATGACGTCACTTCCGGTGTCAATTTTAAATTGTAATCAACTTGATATGACGCTACATGCTTTTTGAATCAAATGATGTCACTTTTATAAAAATCCAATAATAATTGACTATTTTACAGGCAAAATAACGAAAACAGTGACTTGTACAGAACTGCCCATTTCTTGGGAACTGCTTATATTACAAACTAATTTTAACATACATTTTCTTCGTATGGATTATAGATACAAGTTTATAAAAGTTACGAAGAAATATTTTAAAATCTGAAAAGCCTGAATAGGTTGTAAATAGGTCAATTTTACACCATTTTTAGCCATTTAATCGAATTTGCTCGAAAATGAAATCGAAATTAAAAAAACTGCTTCCGACATTTTTTGCGCCTTGAAAGGGCACACTCTTTGAGTCAAATAATTTTTCCAAAAAATAATATTTGTTTTCGAAAAATGGTACCTAACTGTCAAAATTGTAGTTTTTGGTAAAATTATGCCACTTCCGGTGCCGACAGATAACACTTCCGGTAATAAAATAAATGACAATTGAGACAACGAAGCATATGAACTTTGTTTTATACAAATCGAACAATAAAAAATTAATCTAGGACTGAAAAACTGAATTAGCCAATGGCGGCCAAGGAAAATTACTGAGACAAAATTTTTTAACATTTTTGCACTAGTCAGATGACTCTTTAATTCTGTGCACAATACGACTAAAAAATATTCATAAATAAAAAAAAAAAATTTAAAATTTTAAATTTTCGAAATTTGGCGCCTAATATCTTCAAAGATTTGCCGAAAATCAAAAATCGAAAGTAGCGTAGCTATGTGCCCTGTCTCCGGCTATGCCAAAATGTATCGAAAGTTAAAATTCAATGATTATTGTTAAAATTACTGCAATATTTTAAAAAAACGATAATTTGGTGATTTCGGACATTTCGCATTGTCGCAGAACGTTCAAAATAGCTTTATCCTCTAAGTCACACCCACTTTCCCAGTAAAACCGAAGAAATCATAACGATGCGACACGTAGTTGCTGAGATCTATTCAAATTGGAATCTGAATAATAATAATAAGAATAATAATTTTAACAAAAACAATAGTGTTTCACACAAGCTACGCAGTGTGAAACCCTAATAATTTTAACAAAAACAATAGTGTTTCACACAAGCTTCGCAGTGTGAAACCCTAATGAAATGATGTTAAAGCCCCAATAACACTCTTGTTGTAACTGAATAATATGTCCCAATCTTCATTCTGGTCAACAAATCGTATTATTTTAGAATATTCCAATTAAATGTTGATATAAATTTCATCTTAACACACCTATTTAAAAAAATTGGAAAAATTCAACTAATTGATTTGAAAAGTCTAACGTAAACCTTTTCAAATGTGACTTGGATTTTAAAATATTTTCGAACCCTCTGGACAAGTAAAATAGGTTGTAATGGATAATTTACACAACAGGTAAGACACTTAAACATCTTGTACTTAGAATAAGGGTATTATTTATTTTATGGAACTACCAAGCCATCGAGAATGTTATTGTCCCTTTAAACGTCCTACTAGTATGCTGCGATTGAGCAAATGAAGAGATGAATACATCATACAGTGTGCTACGGACCACTCTTATGACATGGGACCTCGGATTTTCGTCCCATACGAACGACTATATTATGCCCCATGGTTTTCCCTTTGTTCTACACAATTGACAAGGGAACCACGCCAGAATGTCAGAAAATGGGGTTGTTTTTAGAGGTCCCTGTTTTGTCCGAGAAAGTTCCTCGTGCTTTCCCGGCAATTGGAATTCAAAATAAGAGTCGGTAAAATTTCCTCCAAAGCATTGTATGGTGTATGGCAAACTGATCCCGCAGTGAATATTCGCTTGGCCGCTACAATCACTGATAAGCATGACATCGACGAGGCTTAATGAGTACGGCATATTAACTTTTTTACTCCGACAAATCTCAAACATTCTCAAACATTTTTTTGAGGTAAAAGAAAAATAAATAAAGACGTTTGAAGTATTTGTAGTTAAAAAATATTTCCTATTTAGTGTAAATGGATATTAAAATGTGTAAAATGCATCATTTTGCCCGAAGCAGTTAGGTGTTAAGTAAACATTGCACGAGCCGTTGAGCCAATGACTACGAGGCGTGCAGTCAACGCACGTGTTTTGGACAGGCATCCGTTACAGAGATAATTCGTAAGTAATTCTCTGTAAAACAGATTGGGTGTATGGCAGTCTTCATTAGTCTACATGTAGTTCGAATCACATGCTTTGGGCTTGAATAACGCTGGCAAATTGTCTGTTGGTCCATTCTTTGGTTTTATTCGGTCTGATCTGTGCATTTTCTCTGGCAATATATCTAATTGAGCTATATTCTTTTATCATTTGGTCTGGTTGGATTTTGTAGCGCAGTCCTACTGATAATGTCACCATTACCACTTGATGGATTTTACATGTTGCGAGTCAGTCGACTGGTCTAATTTGTCTAATTCGTTCATTATTAATTACATGTACCAACCTCGCGTTTACTCTCTCTCTCTCTCTCTCTTCTCTCTCTCTCTCTCTCTCTCTCTCTGGAATCGAACAGGGACGTCCCCATTAATGAATCAGGAATTTACTTACAGAGCCAATAGGCTCCCGGTCTATATAAAGACAGCAAAGGTTGGTTATTTGGATATCAAACATACCAGACGCGGCACGAGAAGCATACCAAAATCGGTAACAACTGTCGTATATAATTTACATGTAGAAGACGTCTCCGATATTATGTTCAAAGTTCATTACAACCCTTCATTATAGATGGGTACAAACTCCCTTAATATAAATCACCTTTATTCTGGTTGTATAAACCTTCTTTACCACAGTACAAAAGGTTTTGTTTTACCAAAATGTTTAGCAGATTATTATAACCATTTATTTTGGCAAAGCTTACTAACGGCATTAAATAGTCGAGTTGATCGGCTGATCTAATTACAGTAGGTGGTGCTGAATCTTTTGGACATACTAAGTACGATGTAACGTTTCAATTGTATCCTTAACCGGACCGGAAGTACATGAAGTAATGCGCGTAGAGGATTCCGTCGCCGCTGAAATTATAAAAAAAAATAACAACGAGTAAACAGCACACGTAAACATGGAAATGCAATTTCCCTATGTCAGTCTCAAAATAATCTTAGTGATGTCAACGAGAAACCCGTTCTCATTCTTCTTCATATCGTGATTGAGCGTTAAAGTGGTATTGTCGTTAGATAATATATAACACAATATACTATTATAGACTATAAAGCTTTATTGAATGGTAAAGAATAAAAGTCAATATATGTGAAGAGGGTTTAATACAAACATGTTGACAGCTATATACTCATCTTATACCATAATATAAACATCTTATAGGTGGTCTCCATTGGGTGTGGAAGAGGGCGTCAATAAACTTATATTTTATTTGTGACTTTGGGTAGAAAATGATGAAGCGTCGCCATTTGATTAACCAAACACTTCGTATATTTTGAAAACAAAAAGCGGTACTCATTTGACTGCATATAGCGGAAACTTACGAAAGTGGGTAATTTGTGACTGTGGGGAGAAAATGCGCACGCCTCACAATGTGATGAAGCCAATACTGTTGTCATTTTGAATTTAAAGTACGGCACATTTTATGTCTATGGTGACGAAATTGCTGTAGGAAATTGCTGTCTAAGAAGGCATCACAACTTATTATTTTGTTTGTACTTTTGGAAAGAAAAGGTGGGCTCTAGGAAATTGCTGTCGAAGAAGGCATCACAACTTATTATTTTTGTTTGTACTTTTGGAAAGAAAAGGTGGACAATTCACGTGTTGAGCAATACAATACACCATACACTTTGAGACCACCAAAGTGGGGGGGGGGTGCATGAACATAAGCTTTCTCATATTCATTTCCATCGGCCCTTATCCTACTGTGTGTGGAAGGCGCAGGGGCCTTGTTTGTGCTTTTCATTTGAAGCTAGCCCCATTCAAGCTCTATGAGATCAAATCCCCTCTTTCGGCTAGGGAAGCAAGTATTCGTATTGAATGAGTTCCGAATCGCTTATTTCGCTGTGAATATAAATAGAATTTATGGTTCTTACCTTCGCCTATCTTAAAGTAGGCTTATTCAAAATCAAAATAAATAAATAAAAAAACAAAAAACGACGGAGGACTGTCGACAACATCTTCAATGCGAGCTTATAAAAAATTTCAAACTACGATCGTCTGACTGCTTAGAAAGGAATGATTTTAACCAGCCTTGAAAGAAGTAAACGATATTGACAGCTATGTTTTAAAACTATCTATCACCACCTGAACGAAGACAAATAATTCAGACATTGTTGAAGCGTAAAGTATGTTGAGTTGATGTGGGTACTTCAACTTTAAGTGGTCCCAGTTCGTGCGAGCATGAATTTATAATTCCCACCAACTTGACCTCACTAGGCCAACAAAATGATAACTTTTCTCGCGTGTCTGATTTATTTTCTCAAATGCAGCTGATTTGTGGATTGAAACGGAGTTTAACGTCCTACTTTCTGCACCAGCCGGGCTAATGCATTCTAAACCTACATTACTTGTCTACAATCCCGCTTGAGAATGGACACTAAGCTAGCTGACCGCCATTTTAATTCATAAATCTAAGATTTTAATCGACAAAAATTTTGAAAAGTATATTATCTGCTTTTATTTAATAGAATTGTTAAATAGTTAACCGGAGTAAATTATATTTCGAGAATTTCGGGAATTATAAATTCTACTTTCATTTAATAAAAATGAAAAGGTTTCATTAGTCATTTTATGTGAACCGGGGTAGGTCCACATTACAAACCAATATGCTAACTGTTGGCGCCCATTTAGGGCATGGATATATTCTGGAAGTAGAACCGACACCTCTTTATGTCGGGTCACTGAACAGGTGGTCAAGGTGTTGGCCTGGAAATTATTTCGGGATTTCCCAGGTTGGATTCTACTTGTCAGTAGTGCAAGACACTGACAAAGAAAATTAATTCCGTCAACATGATAAGGTTCCGCTGACAGAGCAAAGTTTTACTGGTGGCACACTGAACGCACCCGTCTTTGCTGACCCGGTTGGTGTCGTCAACAAAAAAATATCCCTCAGTTGTAGCAACATCATTCAAAATCCATCAACTCTGATGTATTTCTAGCCATTTGAAAAATATGCAAGTCATTAATAAGCGTCAACTATTTATTTTCAATCCAAATCTTATTGAAACACAGATTTTATTTCGTTTCGTTTTAATGTTTCAAAATTTCGTTTTACTTTTCTTTATTACACTAGGATCATTGTCGCGTTCTGAATGATGTGAAGGATTAGCCAATGAAAAGGTCTGTCACGGCGAGTTCTTGGCCTTTTAAAGCACAGAACTGAGGGTAAACCACTAGAAACGCCATCGCTGATTGATTAATCATAGCATGAAATCATAGGCCCAAAAGCCCCTCGTTCGACCCCCTGATGTGAACTCCCACTATAACTTGTCAGATCTTCATGTAGTGTAGGCCATCGAAAGTATGAAAAAAAAAACGAAACGAAATATAGATGTGTATTTTAATCCGACTTATTTCAATCCTAGACTAAATGTCATTGTTTTGGTAGATTGAGGTGAATGAATATTTAACATTCCTGTCAACCACCAATAACATATTTACCAATCTCTAACCACTGGATACCTCTAGACTTTATCTCTAAAATAGATAGTAGCCTGGGTGTATAGTGTATAGTAAGAAACGAGAGCAGGTTTTAACTTCTCCTCAACACTATGCAAGCAGCTGGTTATTGATATTTCTGTGGTTACTTGTAAAATGTGGGATAAGAGAATTTTGCCTGGACAGCGTCGTTTTCACCTAAGGGTTGATTTACGTACAATAGATCATATATATACGTTAATGCGCCTGGGTTGTTACAGGGGACTGTTTCACGAAATTTTAACAAAGATACAATCCAAATTTTAGTAATTTGGTTGGATAATATTTGATTGATTTTAGTGCTTAGCCAATCAAAATTGAAGAATCTACTAAAATTTGGATTTTATCTTTAGTTAAAATTTCGTGAAACTGGCCCCAGGTCTTATACCAGCGACCAGGTATGCTTTTTTGATCAGCCTCTCGAGAGCTACCCTAACCACGACGACCGGGCTTCGAAAATTCCTTTATGGCGGATGATCGTCTACATTACCCTGGTTGCCCATTTCTCCTTACTATTATACACTCAATAATAAAAAAATATTCCATTTCCGTTGTCTATATGCTGCTGATCCTGTAATTAATCATGGTTATTAATGTCGGGCCAGGTTTCATGAATATTGATCCAGTTCGTTGTGCTTTCCAATAAATGTAACCAAACAAACAAACATCAGACAAAATATTGTTATTTTAAAAATCAAAGAATTTTGTAACCTATTAGTTTCCTTTTCTCAAGGGCTATAACCCTTTATTACCAATATTATTTTATAGATTCTCATTAATCCTTTGATCAATAGGCCTGTTAGATAATCATAACCGTCATAAAATATATTTCTTCAATCAATTTATTGTTAGTTATAGTGAATGAATGAATTGTATTACTTTAAACTGAATATACATAGTGTTATCCAAAACGCAAATTAATATAAGCCTTGTCACCATCGTGTCCAGTACTTAGTGTATTTAATTTGTACAATATCTTCAAAATACTCTTTAAATCGTAACGTTTGGGCCAAAGCAATAAAATTGTTGTCGTAAAGAAGATAATTAATGGTGCAGCGAGAGAGAGAGAGAGAGAGAGAGAGAGAGAGAGAGAGTAACATCCACTCGACACAAACTAGTTCATTTCTGGACTAAGATATGGTTCAAATTTATTTCAATAATTCCCTGGGAGGAAAGCGGGGGACCCGGAAAAAAACCCACGAAGTTGGGCAGGCGACCTTATTCCTTGTCACGTACAACCGGAAAATCGAAACTTTCTAACCATTCGGGCATTTCACCAGGATAAAGGACGAATAAATAAAATTTGTTAAATGATCTTGTAAAATGTTAACCGTAATGGTAAATTCTGATTTGTTCCGAATTTTTACCGAAACTGACAAATGAAGTAAACGGTCCGAATATTTAATTTATTGTATTGCATAAGTAAATCGAATTGCTCCGTTAAAGTATAATACATGTAATATGTTTCTTAGTATTTAATTGTCGCGCATCGAAAGCTACCTTGCAAGTCTAGAACTGTTCCGTTCACGTGTAATATAAAGTAAGCTGTAAGTTTCCGTGTGTAATATAATGTCGAGTGTTGTAATATTTAAGTTTATAAGTAGTTTATAAGATGAAGATAAGGATGTTAATTGATGCTAATTACCTTGTTAATTACACCTGAAGAGGTAAACATTGTTGATCTGAAATAAACAAACATGGCCATAAACACTCCACTTTAACATGTGTTGATATTTCGTAACATTTAAATTTATGATATAGATACAATATAATACACATTCAGCCCCCCCCCCCCCACGAGACCAATAAACAAAATCAACAACAAGTAATATGACATAAAATTTATGTTAACTTAAATAAAACTGCTTTCCGACGAGATAACGATTATCGAACAACTATATAGGCAATACGATCTATGTTTTACCGAAGGGCTCAGTGTTATTTAATGCATTTGATTACGTAGTTTGTTGATATGACATTGTTTGTGGGGTGGGATTGTGGATGGCGCCCTAGATTTGCCCCCTCCCAATTCTAGAATCGCTACTGTACGCATTGTCTAGTGCCCTCACTGATTTCCAAATTAACCTTTACTGAATGCTCTTAATTTTGCGAGTACTGTCCCTTTTAGGTAGGCAATTAATATATGTTGAAATGAAATGGGGTTTAACGTCCTACTGTTTTGCTCTTAAACTGGGCTAATGAAGACGGGCTTACGTCATACAGTCTGCGATGAGGGAAACTTTGTCCGGGCAGCGGCACTACGGCCTGCTCTTATATCGAATTCCAACTGCCAAGGCATCTTTTTACGTGCACCAAACAACCAATAAAAAAAACCCCAAAGAAACAACAATTGAGATTTGGAAATTTGTTCTGAATTTTCGGATTTAGAACTGAAGGATATTTTATTTTGAATTTTTTCTATATTCTTGACGCTTTGCCAATTTATAAATTTCACTTTTTAGATCGTGATACAGACGATAGCCAAATGTGTAGTGATGAGGAGAGTGGGAAGGAAGAAGAGGGTAAGGGACGAATAAATGAAAGACAAGAGGACGCGAATCAGCAACAAAGAAAGACAGTGGCTCAGATAATGCGAGACAAGAAAAAACAAACATCTTTAACTTTACAGTGGTCAGTTTATTTTATTATAAACACATTTTAAATATATTAGCCCCCCCCCCCCCCCCAAAAAAAAAAACAAACAAACAAAAAACCCAATTCAAAGAAGCTAAATCTGCTTGTTGTAGGTGGTTCTGTAAATATTAAATGCTATATAAATTAGACATTAATTAACTTACCAAGGCCATAATAATCTCCATCAGATGCCATCTAATACTGGGGATTTTCTATAGATTTAAAAAGGACTGACAGTTAATGATTTAATGACTGAAGTAAATTGACTGAAATTTTCAATGTAGTCCCTATTCGGAATCTATTTTTCGACTATTATAGCTGGAAACATCAACTCTTTATTTAAAGGAGCTAAATCGCTAACATTTGGGACCTAGAAATTGACAGAAGTGGGTCGCAACGCATATAACACTGTAATATGGATGTATATAAACTGATTTACATTCAATGGTTTCCGTTTTTACTCTAATTTCAAATCAGTTATGTTCCGCGAAATAAGCCAGCAATCTCAATCGAATGTAAATTTCTAGTGTCTGGTTATTCCAGTATACAAACTCCGTTTGATTTGGTGCAGTGTGTTTAGCTTCGTTCCCCGAGTCTCTTGCTAGAACTGGGGCAGAAACGCATTATGGTACACGATTCGTGTACCAATGGTAAAATGTTTATTTTGTCTTAAATATTGGATATCAGAAGGCCATCTTTTTCCGGTAAGATCTCTGCACAAATAATTCGTGTTTTCAAAGTTGAAGATTTAGGATGAAATTGAGTTAGAGACTTAGCTCCTTTTAATCTTATATAATGCCGATTCAATATCAAATTACAAAGACAGTGTTGCCTTTCTTCTACTTCCAAATTTTAAAGGTTCTTTCAGTTGTACGTCAACGAGTACGCGGGGCCTTGTTTTTTCGTAACATCGGAATAACAACCAAAGTCCTCTGTTGTACACCAATCACCTGTGGAAACAAGTCAGAACTTTTTAAGAAAAATCCCGTCAACAGTTCTTGTTCAAAATGATTCAGTTTATAAATTGATACTTTATTGGAAAACTGGTCTTCTTTATAAATATCTTATTTCGTTTTAATTCCCAAGTCGGGGGTTAGCTAGCTTTCAATAACAAATATTTCGTTTCGTTAAACTTCCCTACTCTAGAGATTACTAGCCAAACTGATCCCGCAGTGAATATTCGCTTGGCCGCTACAATCACTGGATAAGCATGACATCGACGAGGCTTAATAAGTACGGCATATTAACTTTTTTACTCCGACAAATTAAATTCTCAAACATCTTTTCGGGGTAAAAGAAAAATAAATAAAAACGTTTGAAGTAATTGAAGTTAAAAAAATATTTCCTATTAAGTGTAAATGGGTAATAAAATGAGTAAAATGCATCATTTTGCCCGAAGCAGTTAGGTGTTAAGTAAACATTGCACGAGCAGTTGAGCCAATGACTGGCGCGGTGAGTAGTCAACGCACGTGCGGTGGACACTATCCGTTACAGAGTTAATTCATAAGTAATTCTCTGTGAAACAGTCTGATTACTAGCTGTCAAGAATAATATTCGTTTTAGATTTGTATCTTGGATCATTAGATAGTTTATGTATAATTAATATTTCGTTTCGTTAGAAATACGCGATGTAATATGATATTGTGATCTAACGTAATAAATAATATAGAATATTATTAAACTAATCTTAATAAAAACAAAAATAATTCACGAATCGGATTAAAACGGATTAAATAAATAAAACTGGGGTCAAATTGAAGTAGATTAAACTACTGTGTAATATTTGCTGCGTTACTAGGAAACCATGTAGACTATAGTATGCTATAGTACAATATACAATACACAGATACTACAATACTCCGATACATTCACTTACTCTGCATATTGTGTCATGTCATAAATTTGTTTTGTGTAATTGTGTGTGGTGCAGTCCCTCTGCACTTATTATAGTACAATATTTAATATATAGATACTTGAACTCTCCGATACATTCTCTGATACATGCGTTTCTATGTGATTCCTGCGTATTGTGTCTTCTCAGCAGATTTACTTTGTGTTAATTGTGTGATGCCTCTCCCTGCATTGCGACATAGGCTCAGCGTATAAGGCTAGATTTATGATTGGGTCCCAGTGGTCAAGAAGTTGCTTACCTTGTCAGTTGTCGTGGCGAGGCGGGGGGGGGGGGGGGGCTGACATGGAAGAGTATCGTGTCGTGTGGATGTGACTAATAAACGAGAGGTCCCGAATACGCCGTAGTTGGTGACGACACATAGGAACTTAAACCCCATTTCATTTCACCACATTTAGATACGCAGACTCTCATTGTATTCAACTAAAAGATGCCCAGTTCAATGAACTACTTAATGCTAATGAATCAAGTAATAAATTTGTGTAAATCACGTATGCGATAAGACATGGACGGAGACCGGTTTCACTTCCTGGCTCGGTATTCAAATTCTCTTCCTCGATTCTAAACCAACAAATCAAAAGGAGGAAAAAGATTTTAAACCTTGCACTAGATTCGTAGGAATTAACACTGACCTGTGCCATGATATAGTGCTCCCCAGGTGGAAGTGGATGTTAAACCGCAAGAACGAACGATCGAACTGCTATAGTGCTGTTAGACATCTGCAGTTGTTAACTAATGGTGAAGTCTTTCTATTTTTCTGCATTAACCGGGACAATGAGTTTATCTTTAGATCGGGTTCGTTCTTATATTTTAAAATCAATATTATTAGGTCACGTTTGCGGGTACTTATTTTGCAACCACAAACAATATATATCAGGTCCAAACTAAGAAAGAGGATATTTATATTCAATACAAACTTTGGATATTTATTGTTGACTAAAACAATGCTGCACAATATGACTTTTAAAGCGCCATCAGTCGTCTTTAATTGTTGTTGAATTTTAACCGCATTAGTAAATCAATAAAAGTATTACTAAATCAATTAAATTATTATTAAATCAACTAAATTATTATTAAATCAACTAAATTATTATTAAATCAACTAAATTATTTTTGAATCAAGTAAACTATTTTTTAATCAAGTAAATTAATATTGAATCAATTAAATTATTTTTAAAGTAATTAAATTGGTTTTTAATATATTGAATTAGTATTTCATATATTAAATTATTATTAAATGAAAAGATTATTATTAAATGAATTAAATTATTACTAAATGAATTTAAATGAATTAAATTAATGTCAAATGATTTAAATAAATATTTAAAAATTATTCAAATTAATATTTAAAAATTATTCAAATTAATATTTAAAAATAATTTAAATTAATATTTAAAAATAATTTAAATTAATATTTAAAAATAATTTAAATTAATATTAAATGATTTAAATTAATATTAAATGATTTAAATTAATATTAAATAATTTAAATTATTATTAAATGAGTATTAAATGAGTATTAAATGATTTAAATTATTATTAAATGAGTATTAAATGAGTATTAAATGATTTAAATTATTATTAAATGAGTATTAAATGAGTATTAAATGATTTAAATTATTATTAAATGAGTATTAAATGAGTATTAAATGATTTAAATTATTATTAAATGAGTATTAAATGAGTATCGAATGGTGTAATTTATTATTAAATGAATGAAAACAGTATTAGATATACTGAATTATTATTAAATGAATTAATATTAAAGTTTGATTGGAGACGAGTATATAGCGGGTAATAGAACACCGGAATGTACTCGATAACACCGACAAGACAAAACCCGTTGACGACACTCATCGTTTCAAGTGTGAATTATTTTTACTTTATTTATTTTATTCCATGCAAAAAATAAAAATAAAAAGAAATCCGACTATTCAAAGCCAAGGTTTACTTACCGTATTATATTACATTGTCTCATAAAAGATTTAAATAAACGAGATCACACAGTTCAATCCCCAGTGTATTGTATTGTAAAGTAGAGGTTGATGTCGCTTATATCATTGACCAGCTTGGTAAATAAGCACAGCCTGGCGTTAAATAGTTAGGTAATAGTTTAGAGCGATATAAATCCTGTAGTTTAAGCCAGAGCTCTTGAAGACGGACAATAGAGTGTTTATATACGGTAGATATTGATATGTATAATACTAATAAACTATAAAATTAATAGTAATATAATATTTGGTAAATATAAAAGGTGTTATGGTTAATTTTATATAATACACAATCCACCGAATAAAAAAAAAAATAAATAACAAAAAAGTCTTTTTTTAAAAGGAGATTTGGGAAAATCTGTTCAGAAAACATTGACAAATTAACAGACTCTGTCTTTTTACGTCTGTTATGGCGAGTTCTTTGAGGGCTGTGGTAAACCCATAGAAACGTGAATGCTGACTTACGTCATAGAGTCAAAAACCTCTCCTGTGATCCCTTAGGCGACGTCCCAGTATAACTGGCGAGCTCTTCGTGTAGTGTAGGCCATCGAAGTTATAAAAAACGGAACGAAATATAGATCTGCATTTTCATCAGACTGATTCAGAATGGAATTAAATATTCTACACCTGTTGACGTTTCGTTCCATCCGAATACTTAGATACTCTTCCTCGTCGGTCCCTCCCCCAACTTTGCGCCAATAAACGGGGACACAATAGTGGAAAATCTCGTGGAAATATCTCTCCCAATTGGTGTTTGAAGAAGGGTAGGCGTGGGAAACCAGGATGTCCATGAAACAAATTATATCTCACATTACAAAAAATATAAATCGCTGAATGTTAGTCTCGACTCGAAATGGCGGAAATGTTATGTTATTGAGCAACAACCTTCTTTGTGTTCACTGGCACAGTGACATTGTTCTTCCTGGCAACTTAAGATTTAAATCTTCAAATATGACGATTGACTTTAACTTTTTAATAACTCTTCATACACGAATCATATCATGGAAACGACCAAAAATAAGTCGAACGGCTCAGATTCTTATATAACTATCTCCTAAGAGCGTTAATTCATTTTCTCCCTGTGAGCTGGGTTGTTTTTTTAAGCATGTCATATTATACTGTTTATATACAATGTTAATTTTAATCGAGGCGATTATCTTTCTAAATCTGTTTGAAAAGAAGGAAAATCTTTTTACAATTCAAACCCATAGTGACAACAAATCATTTCTTTTATCGGTGTCTTGACAAATATCTCGTGAAAGTTTGTTTATTTTAATGCATGTTATTTATTTAAAGGGTTTAAGGGACCTCGGGTAGTCGGATGTGAAAACTACCTCCTAGACTGGTAGGCTAGAAATTGACAACCTCAAGTGATTTGCAAAGCTCGTGAATGTCATTAGGTGACGTATTCACCTTCTCTACTATGCAAATTAGCTGCTCGATTGCAGGTATTAAATAAATTTAAAGTTTAAATTTGTGTAATTGAAAAGTCAGATTGACAGTTTGGCACGACAGCTTACTAATGTCTCAAATATTTTGTGATGAGTGGAATCAGATTTACTTACGAAATTGATTATACTATTTGCTCATAGTCAATCAGTGAATCTTGTTTTATCGTGGCGGTGTACCACAGGGATCCGATCTTGGGTCACTTACATCCCTATTATATATAAAGAGATACTGCAGAGTATACAATTTCAAACAATACTGTTCTGAAAATTATTGAGGAACTACAGTGAAGTTCATCACCCACTTTCTAACGAATAACTTCTTTGAGACTGATACGACACTATTTGGTTCAATCATCTTGGAAATTATTCGATGCTCTTCTTCCCAATGCCAACTTGTTTGGGGGATTTATTTTTTCGTTGGGAAGATATGCCGGTAAGTCCGGACATATTGGACATAGTCGTGGTTAACACTGATCCAATTCCACCGATCACATCATTATGCAACCGCGTGAAAACTGCAGAGATCAATACGATGCATTTGAAAATAATTAAATTTCCCAAACCGTAGGATATTTGCACCTGATCGTCATTGTCTTCAATTAATTCTTGTCCACTAATGGACATCAACTTTTAATAAGTATCCGCTGGTCAATGGTGCAAGGTAGAGTGATCGATAAGGACAACTGTTTAGTTTTTTTAGATGGGTCCCTTGCACACATTGGCTTGTATGTGAAAGAACCCTTGCCAGTTGGAATTTGATCTAAGCGTGGGTCGTAACGCCACTGTCTGGGCAAAATGCCCCAATATGACACTGCATGACGTATACCTGTCTTCATTAGCGAGTCGGTGCAGTAAGGTGGGACGTTACGCCCCATTTCAGTTTAATAAGGATATTATCCATACATTTTGACCTTTAAATATTTTAGCCTAATTTTATCAGTACTGAAGATGTAATAATAAGATCTAGCTTTACGATTCTTAAGTCTCCGAACCCTGATATAACCGCCATATAAATATACCTGTGGTATCGGCAGTGACAGATTTACAATGTTTGTTAGTTAGTATTAATTGTAATTAAGATATCTAAATATAGAGCGTATTTATCGTTAACAAGACAGATTTATTGTTCATATTGCCCCGTCTCGATACACTAGATCATAAATAATTTCAGAGAGACAGTTATTAAACTGATTCCTTGTTTGGGCGATAGGATGGGATGGGGAGATTTTGGAGATGAATTGAGGAGATGCTGTTTGGGATGGGATGTCGGTTATGGATTGTAGGAAAGGGAATTTTACGATAAGAGGATACTTGCGATGTTGGGGTCACAGTGATGGCGGGTCACGGGTGAAGAAGCTGGTTGTGTGGGGGAGGGGAGGTGTATTGGTAATGGGACTGAGGTTGTCGCTAGAAAAGTGCATGTAGTATTAAAAAAGAAAGGGCCGACCATACATTTTCAAACTGTTTCTCTTCTTCGTGGAATTACACTTGAAGATCTCTTAATTCTCTAGCAATCGAAAACTGGCAATAAAAAGTCATATTTATCAATACTTATTGTTTCGAACACACCTATCTCAACATTGTTAGTTACATAATGAAAAGAAGTATCAATAATAAGCATGCATTGCTTCCTATTGAATTATTCACCAACAACTTCACAAATCCAAGTTGATCCCGTATCTGGCATACCCAATGAAACTGTTAACGCCAACAAAACCACAGCGACTCGACGTATTACAATATTTATGTTGTTTCAGGCTAGAAGAGAACTACAGCATATGTGAAGGTGTCTGCTTACCTAGATGTATTTTATACGCTCATTACCTGGATTTCTGTCGACGAGAAACATTGGAACCAGCTTGTGCTGCCACCTTTGGAAAGGTAAGCAACTCAAACAACAACCGACTTCAAAATCCATTCCAGAAACCCGTACCAGTTTATGGTCACTAACATAAGTTTTTTTCATAAACATCATGCACATGTTGTATGTTTTGTTGTGGGGAGCCCGGCTTTCAAAAAGCATCCCAAAGGCTCTTCACGACACAGGCTGTCTAAAAGACCAGAGTATACGGCTTGATAACCGAGGCCCACTTTATTGTCCCAATCTATATAAACCCCATATCATCATAATTAATCGGTCTTTAATTACACTAATATTATTAATTTAGTAATTCTAAGAATTTTACCCAAAGAATGTAATGTTAGTACATATCATTTTATATTATTATTTGTAGACAATACGACAGAAATTTCCTCATCTAACAACAAGACGTTTGGGAACAAGAGGTCATTCCAAGTAAGTCTCCTTCTCTCTCAAAACCCTGCTAGTTTGGTTTTTTAAAATTATTTTAAATTGGTGCCTAATCGTCTTTACCCGTTACGCTTCCTTTTCAGATTCTGAAAGTTTTAAATTTCATAAAAATAAAATCTATTACCAACGAACCTTAAGTACAACCTTATCAACTATTATCACAACTTTTCTCTGATCAACTAAGTTATTGTTATTGTTGTTCATTGTGTATATATTGGCGCGTCATAATTTAATATTTTATAATTGCTTGATAAAAATTAACATGCGGAATCTATGAGTGAAATTTGGCGCTACAGCCTACTCTTTTTTTGAATTCCAATGGTTCTTTTAAGTGCGCGCTAATGAGTACACGGGACCTCGTTTTTTGTTCCGTCTGAACGAATAGGCACTGTTCTCGCAATAGTAGACCATAGCGGCGCTGCCCGAGCACAACCCTATTCCATTCTATACTGCTAGACTAACTTTTAGTGGGCAGGGACTGAATATCGATATAACTTTCAATTCCTTCAATTGGCGAACATGTACTAAAAATGTAGACAGGAAGCAAATTTAGACAGGAAGCAAATTTAGTTCATTTTTAGTCTCTTGCACGTAGGGGTTTTTAGCACTGAGAGGACATTGCATAACACGGATATCACCCACGACGATAGATAGGCGCTCCCACTCCTAGTCACAAACAACCTGTTTGGATCAAAACCATGCGACTTAAAGGAGCATAATGTAAGATTTAGATAAAGCGCTAACGGTTATCGCTATAATAGTTAAAATAGATAATAAAACGGGAATATATTGAACATTTCGGTCAATATAATTTACTCTGAGCTCAGTTACCATTGTCAAAAGAACATTTTCCCTTTATTGTTAGGTTTATCGTTGTTACAGTAATAAATAAAGTCTCGATTAACCATGTTTGAATTAAATCATTATGTGGCCCAACCTTTCTAATCAAGTTCGAATCGGAGCCATACGAGGGCACCGAGGGTTGTTGGTGGTCTTGTCATGTTAAAAAAATATCTAATTCATAATTTATATAACATGCTTAAGGCATGTTTAACTCAATGATAGATTTTAATATCTAAAGCACACCCGTTAGACCACTAGGCCAACAAATCCTCCCTTTTTAACACGCCCTGTTCTGCTGTTTCATTGCTTGTTAAATGTCCTTCAAGCTATGGACAATACACAAGCTGTGTCGATTTATATTTTTTACAGCCATTTCCGTTAGGTGAACGGTTGACACGCACAAAAAAACAAGATTCTTTTTATTTTATAACCAGAAAAAGTTTGCCATTTCAATATTTTGAGTATTGACGCCAATAAATTTTATAATAAGATCTTGTACACTTGTGAAGTGATTGTTAGGTACTTGTCGCGAACAGTAAAACACTTAAAGCACGTGATGTCTTATTTATGGTACCATTTGGCGCGGTTTATGGTGCTTCGCGGAATAGTCGCGTGCACACGAACCTTATTGATTTGGATATTGCACAATTTCAACTTATTTCAGTGCTTGAGATATAAATTACAAGTTTTCTTTTCTTTTCAATGAGTTGTGCTGGGTTTTGTTTGCGGAAGCATGGTTGGGAACAATTTTACTGGGGATGGGATTTTGATGAGTGTGAGCAGTTTCGAAACTACTGTTCAACCTTTTGTCTTTCAGATACGTCTTCTTTCTGTCGCCAAAACATTTTCAATTGGTACAATCGGTTTGATCAAATATGGAAACAAAAAATTATGTGTACGTCAATGTGAACACCGGACGACCAATAAATACACGCACGTGCTTAAAAAATATAATACAATTTCGGTACTATTTAATAGACTCATAACATAGTTTTGTTTGATAGAATCATTTTATGGAAGGTCGTCTGTATGCCTACTCAACAGAGAGCCCTTGTAAATATGATTAAAAGCCGCCTGTATCATATTTTAACAAAAACAAAGAAGTTTATGTTGATATTATCACACAAATTGATAATCCCATACTCGGGCAATCAATGAAAATTTGATTACAGTTGGGTTTCGTTTAGTTTTCTGATTTTTACACAACGTTGAAATTTGACTCACTTCTATTATCGCCTTTATTTGTCACAGATAATCAATTCGACAAAAGTGGTATCGTATGCTACGAAGAGGTAAAGCATGTTGTGTAATTTGTCACGTGTTACACCCGTTAATACTTATAGCTATCTGGAGCTATGGCTTAGACCTATCCCCATGTTGACAAAGTATTCTCAAATTTAAGAATCTTGAAATTGTTCGCCTTATTTTAATAAAGCTATAGTCCTTTATGAAACTTTTGTTGTTTTAATGTATCAGATACACCTATAAGACACTATGTGCGAAGTTTCTTGTTTCTCATAAACAGTGATGGAAAGTTAAGTAAATTCTTAACTTAAATCTGAGAATGCTTTCTGAACTCGGGTCAGATAATTCTTAAAACGCGCAAAAGAAGTGTCAACGGAAAGGGGGAAAGTAAGATTTGCTATAGACTATCTACAATTTTAGAGAAAATAACTACCATTCTCCTTTTACGTGTTATTTTTGGACTTCCTTTTAGGATTGGTGGTACCGGTACTGTATCAAAAATAAAATGAACTGTAATTGACGCGTGATTTGGTTCGAACCTATACAAAAGAAAACATAAAACGTATGACTAACGAACCAGAAGCTAATTTCTGTTCTCTGTCGTATTTTCAGGTATCACTACTATGGAATAGGGATACGTGAAACCAGTCAGTATTATCATTCTGTTTATTCTGGTAAAGGTCTAACAAGGTAAGTTCTCACACGATGAGTTTTGCGTGTAACGGATTAACACTATGACTTTGTTTGGTGACGATGTGCATATTCGCTAGTTTATTCTAGTAATTGTTACACGTTTAACTCAGTTAAACTATCCTGGTAAATCGGAACTCGATGAGTTTATTCTGGTAATTGCTTAGCACGATGAGTTTATTCTGATTAAAGCGTAACACAACGAGTTTGTTTAATCTTGTTATGGTTTAACACGATGAGTTTGGTCTGGTTACAGTGTAACACTATGATTTTAGTTTGATTAAAGCGTAACACGATGAGTTTAGCCTGGTTAAAGTGTAACACGATGAGTTTAGCCCGGCTAAAGTGTAACACGGTGAGTTTAGCCTGGTTAAATTTTAACACGATGAGTTTAGTAAGGTAAAGGTTAAACACAAAGAGTCGAATTGCTTTAGGGGCTACTTACGAGGTGTGACACTGCATGTTCACTAAACATACAAACAAAATATTCTAATACAAGTTCTAGCAAAAACTCAAGGATATGATTAAAGTCTTAGAAATATATGTTTAAAACATTATAAGCAAGTTCAAATGATTGTGACATATTCATTTACCCCGGATTAAATGCAGCAATTCTGTGTAACCCACAAAAGGGATATCATTTATATTTACCAATAATACCTTTTATCTGTATTTTAGATTTTCTGGGGCCAAGTTAAAAAACGAGGTAAGGCAAATTTACATATTTATTAAATTTTCACTTTTATGGACACCTTTGGGTCAATAATAATTCCCAAATGTTTGTTTCGCGGATTTGTATTTTATGACATACCGAAATCTGTTAAATTAAATGTAAAACATGACTTTATATTTAAATATTAAATAAAAATGGTTTAAATCTAAAAAATATATCATGGTATGAATTGTCAATTTTGACTTAGATCAAAGAATACTATTTAATAATACTACGATATCCGATTTCTAAAAATAATTGAAAATTCTGCAAACTAAACTAAACACGTTTCATTTATTTTAATCATATATGTGTTGACCGATTTCCTTTTTGTTATTCAAATTATGTGTGAATATTGAAATTAATTGTGTAAATTATATATGAAAGAGTTCATTCTTTTGATGTTAATATATTTTTTTATTTCATATGGACGTGTAGTTGTACACTTTGGTTTCATTTTTTATTTATTTGTTTGAATATTTTAATGGAATTGTTTAACCTTTTGGATATTAAATCACCTTCATTGTTAATGTTTAAAAATTAGATTTTAACTGTGTGTGACCATGGTCTGGAATCATAAAAACTTGATATTGCAACTTGATATTGCACCTTGATCTTACACCTAGATATCACACCATGATGTTATACCTTGATATCACATCTCTATGTCATACCTTGATATTTCCCTCTGATATTACACCATGATATACACCTTGGTATGATACCATGACGTTATACATTAATATTACACCTTGATATTGTACCTTTCTATAACATATTCATATTACACCACGATATTACACCTTGATAATGGAACCCCTTACAGAAAAAAATTGAATGAAACAAAAAAGGAGTTTATGAATGTTAGCATTCAGTTGTCCATATAAATATTAAATGCTATAAATTGGATTTTACACCCTGTCTTCATACCATGCATGATACACCTTGATATTATAGCTTAATATTATACCGTGAAAACTTGCAACAACCGATTGCTATTTTTCATAAAACTTTAGTAGATTGATAAAACGAGTATGAAGGTCCGATTGGTTTATAGATGACTGTAATACACCTTTAAAATCAACAGATTAAAGTCTATTAATAGTTTGTTCATTTTGTTTAAAGCTAATTTTAAGATCTGTTTATGTTGCAGGGTGGATTTACGAGGAAATATTCTCTAAGTTCTAAGACAGGAACATTATTACCAGACTTCCCTAATGCTAATTTTCTCATTTTACCATTATCATTACCTCGAGAAAAGGTAAGTTATGATAAATTCAGTTTTCACGCAGTGGGGTGGGGTGGGTGATGTTACTAGTATATAATGTATGTTGCCCTATTTTTGTACGAAAATAACCAGTTTCCTTTATACGTCACTGTTCGAAGATAAAGATCAGGTCCCCTTGCACGTGCACCGGGAGCAAACAGAAGGGAGATAAGTCTAAGATTTATGTGATTGATTTAGTTTCGTATAAAATGCTATCAGACAGTGATATTGAATTTGATAGAAATTAATCGTCAACTGCTGATAAGGATGTTGAAGGCTTGCGTTATAAATGGTATTTTAACGTTATCTGTGTTATACGGTAAAATTACTTGTTCGTTATCAGAGCAGAGTCAACAAAGTCTGTTGATTCAATTTGATATAAATTCGTGCCCCATGAAAAGCGAAACACATCGTATCTCCATTTATCAAACCTCTATTCCATTACCAGAAAATCTTTCATCAATAGTATCTTAATCTATCACATGACAAACTTTATAAATCAAACAATTGAACTTTGCCCATTTTAAACATGCCAATGACACATACAGTATCCTTGCATATCCGTTATTAAATTTGTTGTGTGACATGCATAGGTGAATATTTGTATCTGAATAAATACAAATTTGTTAGTTCGGATTTTTTTTTATTAAATGTAGATAAAACTTCTGAATAAATAAAAGCTAAGGTTATCTTTTTAAGTGCCCTAGCGATCTTCTTGAAAGGACAAAAACTAAATTGAATTTAAAATCGTGAGAAAAGAAACGTGACAGTTTTTTTTTCTCCGCAACGTGACGACTTCCCGAATTGCACGTTCTCAGGAGGTGACAGACATACAAGTCATTACGAGTCAAAAGGTGTACGACTCCTAATCTCGTGTAGCGCTAGGACTAAGACTAAGAGGTTGTCTTCTCTCTTTCTTCCATCTTCCTTTTGCTTTACAATTGGGCGGTGTTATGCAAATGTGTCCTAACCCTCAAATTTCCAAAAATCATTTTAGTACATGCCTCGATTAAAGAATTTGTGACGATTGATATGCAATTTTTTTCTAACCGATATCTATTAATAGAACAGAACTATTTATAGATTGTTTAATAGAGCAACATTACAAAATGATCTATCTCCCTTTAATTATTAAACTAATCGGATCTATGTGGGTTGGATCACTATTATCTTGGAAAATGCATTTCGCTTAGGTCATTCTTCTGGTAAGTATGTCGATGGCTAGATCCTTTTCGCCTATTTTCGGCTTTTTACTCAAAACTACAAACTTAGGGTTAAATCACATTTGCTAAGCACAGTCCAATTGTTGTTGACCTCCTGGTCTTAAGTCGAAGAAGGTTGGTTGATTTTGATATTTTCTGTCAGATTTGAGTGAATGCTTATGATGGAAATATTCCCCTTCACCTCATCCAAAACAAATCGAACCGAACAAACCCGTTCAGTATTGTTATCATTGGCATGTGCAAGACAAATAAAATTATAGGCTGAGCGATGACATGGTTTTAACTTTTAACAATGCCCAGAGAAATACTAGCCTCTGAGGCCCTAAGGTAGATGAACTGTTTTCCACTTTCTCCTCAATTTTGAATGTTTGCCACCATGACTTTAACGTAGAAGTGACTGCGGCAATAATTGATATTATCACCCAATGACATATTCTACAGTAGATGTCGCTTGTGATAACTTTCATATTCTACTGAGCATAGGAGAAATCGCTTTAAATGAATTTGATTGGTTTAGATTGCGTAATAAATAAAATCATCTAATCGTCTTTTTTATAAAAAAAAGTATCAAAGCTCATCGATAAAGTAAAAAAAAAAAATCGTCAAAGAGCCTAGTTCCTGTTTTACTTTATCAACTTGTAGGAGATTCTTTATGTCTGACCCATACGCTAAAATACTTTCCCCTCGATTTGTAATGGAAATTGCTTTGCCATTATGACCAAGCACTCGACTCTCCAATCTAATTTGTTGTAGTACCTGCTTGACGATAACGCGGACATAGTTTATGGCGGGCGCGTGCAGACAATTTCGTCTCCAGCGACCAAAGAGTTCATATTTTGGGCGCCATGTTTAGGGTTGGTAAAATCAACAGGATTAGTCGATTGATGTATTTGAGAAAGACGTTGTGATAAGTTAAACCCCAATCCTCTTGAAATATTGAAACAATTCACCACAATTGATTGTTTCTCGTCAAGTTGTATTACCAGAATTTCTAGCCTAGGTTCCCATTGCAGAACTCAGTTATTAAAAAAATAGCTCGGGTATTTAGCAATGGATGGAAGACCTAGAACCGGGAAAAGATGTGAAGCACGCAACCCTACTCGTTGTCAATGTGCAAGAAATGAAATGAAATCGACTTTAGCCTCCTACGGTTCTCCTCCTAAACTGAACTAATGAAGACAGGCGCACACACCATGCTGTGTGAAATAAAAGAAATTTTGCACTACAGCCATTGTGTACGCTGGACCTCGATTTGCCCAATCGACTATAAACCGTTCATTGCCAGGCCCTCCATCCTACAACATCCTGGTGAATTTTCTCGACCAACGCAAGGATCGAACAGGAGAACTCCTGGTTAGTAAGCCTTGGACTGAGACCGAATCCACAATGATCTAAAATACAGGTTTAAACTACTCGGCCACCTATCCGGATTACAAATTTAGTGAATAAATTTAACGAAGATTATTTTATAACTTGTTGATTTATTTTAGTTTAACACCGAACGCAAGAGCTAAATCTATCTATTGCGGGTCTTCCTTTAGGTCTGGAACAATATCTAAATTAATTATTAATTAGACATTAGCTTTTCCAGGCCATAATTTGTGAAAATCTAACTTAAAAATAAAGAATCCAGACATAAATTACAGTGTGAGAAATGATGATCGAGGCTAGCTGACAAATGAATCATTAATATCTCGGTTCGAGCGCAGCAATTTCTTTGAAATTTCCAACATTTTCTGTTTTCAATAGTACTTTTTTCATTATCATAGCGAGGACTGTCAGCTCGTTATCCTACCTAATATCATTTTAATTGTCTTAAAAACATAGAAACAACGCACTACAAAATTATTTTCATATTCTTATCAACATAATATCTGAATTGTGACCGAGTAAAAATTGAAGAACAGTGTTGAAAAGATAACCATTTTATGTTGATTATAAAATCAATATTTGTTCGTTTTCTTAAAAAAAAGAACTACATATAAATTTGGATTTGTTTACCGTGGTGTAGATAAAGTTGTTATCAATATGCCTTATGTAATGGCGGAGTCCTAATGGAGTTAATGGACGACGTCTAACAAACAACGAATTCAAGCCCATTAAGACAAGACCTATGTCAGCTGGACTAGTAGGTTGATTATATATCTCGATACTGATAACAACCAGAGTTAATTTGTCCTGCTTTAATCTTTACTTCTTGTCGTGTAAATATAGACAGAGTTTGAAACATAGAAAGTTCATTCATTCATTCATTCATTCATTCATTCATTGATTGATTGATTGATTCATTCATCCATTCATTCAAACAATCCACACAGAAGGTTAATAAATTAAAAATCGCATGAATCCCAGCCTCCCCTCTCCTCTCGGATATTAAAAATGAGTACCTGGTGTTCAATATGAGTAGTGCGAATGGTTAACGCGTTACATGCCCTTTGAATCATAAGGCCTGTCATTGAGTCAAGTATCATGGTTTCCATTCCAAGATTGTACGTGATAACAAGTAGGGTTACCTGTCCAACCTCGTGGGTTTTCTCTGGGTTTTCCGGTTTCCTTCCACTGCTAAAGACCCCTAAGCGTAAACGAATTAATGAAATAAGATTGAACCATACATGTACGGAAATGACCTAATGTGTGTCGAGTGAACGTTAAACCCTATTTCTCTGTCTCTCTCTAGCACGAGTAAGCATTCGACGACTATATAAACTCTAAAACACGCGTTCCACTTTTTTATATTGTGTCTCCACGTCATCAGGCTACATCCACATTTGTAAGTGACTTTACATCTAAATGACGTCATCAGGGATTGGCCCTATACAGATCTTAATAAATCCATCAGACTCCATAAATGTAGTAAAGTTACAGATGTTAGTGAATTTAATGTGAAACGTTTGAAATTGAAATGGGGTTTATATTCTGCACCGACTGGGCTAATGAATACAGGGAAACATTGTGGAAATGTATATTTTAGAATTCGAAAATTATTGTGATCGGTTCCTAGGCTAAATAGGATTTCATTTCCACTTTGAAGTTTCTCATTATTGTTTTGTCATGTGTATTTTACGATAAATTGTTTTATTGCATTTTAAGACAAATTGTGTTATTGCATTTTAAGACAAATTGTGTTATTGCATTTTAAGACAAATTGTGTTATTGTATTTTAAGACAAATTGTGTTATTGTATTTTAAGACGAATTGTGTTATTGTATTTTAGGATAAATTATGTTATTGTATTAAAATTTTACGATTAATTATGTTATTGTATTTTAGGATAAGTTATGTTATTGCATTTTAAGATAAATTTTGTTATTGTATATATGTAGGTGGAGACGTTTATTATGATGTATAAAACACATTGTCAGTGTATATTAGATACAGCCATTAATGCCAACTTCGAAGAGGTTAGTTATTTTATATCATTGTAAATCGATTGATATGTCGGATCCGGCAAGATATGAATTAATGTTGATTCTTCGTTATCTTATGACATTCACATCCTAAGAATAATACTCCGAGAGATGAGTTAAAATGATAAAAAAAAGCTTTAACATTCACAGTTCGAAAGAAATCAACTGGCTTAATGATTAAGGCGTTAGCTCGCCAACAAAAAGTTTCCATCAGGTATGGTTCATGAAAATTCCTCGGAATTCATATAATCTACAACATATAGCAATAGATCACACCATCCTCGAATAATAATATGGTGATAAAGATGAAAGTTAATGATTCAAATGGCTATATTTTTATTTTTGTAGATTCAGAATTTTTTGCTCCATTTCTGGCAAGGTTTACCGGAACATCTTCTACCCCTGATTGATAATGGTGTTGTTGTTGATATTATCTGTGTCTGTGATTCTATACTATATAAGGTAATGTATACGTCATTCTTTGCTATATAAGGTAGTGTATGCGTCATTTTTACACATATAAGGTAGTGTAAGCGCCATTCTACACTATAGTATTATTAAGAATGTATGTGTATAATCTTTCTATGATATATCAAGCAGTGGAGACGTCATTCTACGTTATACAAGGTTGAGTATACGTCATTCTACACTATACAAGGTAGTGAATACGTAACAGTTTTTTTTTCTGAAATAAACGTCCCAATTATATGTTTCAGGTCTTAACAGAAGTTCTTATTCCTGCTACCATGCAAGAAATGCCCGAAACGTGAGTAGTGTCAATATTTAACACTTACAAAAAACATAAACACAATTTTTCTTATCCATAAGATTTCCATGTTCTACGTGGATTTTCTCCTAGTCCCATTGCTAAAGACTCCTACGCACAAGCAAATTACTGAAATAAAATTGCACCATATTCTAGCCCCGAAATTACCTAGTTTGTGCGAAGTGGACGTTAAACCCCATTTTTACTCTCCCTCTCCCCCCTTTACCCCCCCCCCTCTCATGAACTGGTTAACGATACCAAAGATAGATAATTTCACGGCTTTGATTCAACCAGATTATAAAGGTGACACTTACAGGTGACGCTACCTGTTATATTGTCTGGAGGGGATGCTGGATGTGGGGACATTTTCAATTATTCATATGTTTGTAAATGCTAAATGGATCAAATATTAACAATATTGTAGTTTGAATGAAGTTCAACATCCATCAAATGAAGATCAGAAGCCTTAACCTGGTGACAATTTGGTTCTCCACATATTTATTTGATCTGTTGATGGACCATAATTTGGATAGATATCAAGGGATGATCAGTGGCTTTAATATCTTTGAACATTTTACCAATTGAACTGAACTAAATACCATTTATTGTTTCAGTTTATTATGTGATATCAGGAATTTTGCTAAACATTGGGAGAGTTGGGTGGCTTCCGCTCTCGAGAACCTACCAGATCACGTGTTAGAAAATAAACTTCCGGTCGCTAGAAGATTTGCTCAGGCGCTGAAACGTCAAACGTCATTTTTACACCTAGCTCAGGTAAAGTCACCCAGATCTTTATGACAAAAGAGATCGATAGTGTTAAAAAAAACCTTGTGCACATTTTCTCATGTCGTGGTAAAGTAACAACAAAACGAAGACACAAGACACAATAAAGATATACAATGGCGTGGTAACGTTACACTTAAACAAATACACAAAACACAATAAAGATATACCACATGCGTGGTAACGTGAAGACACAAAACACAATAAAGATATATAACATGTGGTAACGTTACACCTAAACAAAGACACAAAATACAATAATATGGCGTGGTAACATTACACACAAAGACACAAACCATTATAATGATATACCACATGGCGGGGTAAGGCTAAATCTTAACAAAGACACAAAAACCATATAGATATACAACATGGCGAAAGGCACAAAGCATTATAAAGATATACCATACCACATGGCAACGTTATACATAACCAAAAAAAAAGAACCCAATAAAATAAAACCAAGTACGAACAATCCAAACCATTAGTCAAAATTCGAAGTCCTATAAAAACGGTCGAGGCAAAATAGTGTAATATATTATTGCTATACAACCGGGCGTGGTAACGTTACACATAAACAAGTAAACAAATAAAGACATATTACATGTTAGTCTCGAAATGACCAAATTGTGTTACATGGATGTCAAACACACATTTCTGCTTTCTGGATTTATCAATCTTTGTTTCGTATGTTTGTAGTAACGGGTGTTTTATATATCTTGTTTCAGACATCAAGACCAGTTTTATACGATGCCCAGTTAGTAAATCAGATGATAGCTGATGTTGATAGAATAGATTTAAACAGTATTACGTCACATGTTGTCTGTACACAGAAAGATTGCGATCAAGATATAGAACTAAACGCTGAATGTAAGTGTTGTCGTGCATGGTTTCTTCAGATACGTTGTTGTTGCTTTTCTATATATATATATATATACATTTTTTACTGTAATTGTTTTAGGGGCAGGTGACCGAATGGTTAGCGCGTCTCTCATTGAGTCAACTCGCGTGGTTTCGATTCCCCGATTGTACTTGACAAGAAGTAGGGTCACCTGTCTATAGAACCTCGTGGGTTTTCTCCGAGTCCTCCGGTGTCCACGTACTTCCAAAGAATCTATGTGCAAGCGAATTATTGAAATAAAATTGAACCACATTTTAATCCCGAAATGACATAGTGGACGTTAAACCCAATTCTCTCCAAATAAATTAGTAATTGTTCTTGTGTTATAGTCTATTGCTCCATCTCGTTACTAAATGCTTCTAAAGGATGAGTAAGTTTTAACATTTCAAAACATAGCTCAACTTACTCAACATTCTGTTTTATATGTCCATACTTTCTTGAAGGCCCCGTTCAGAGCCCCGGTCAAATTGCATTATTTCAAAATCCATGAATTTGAGACGATGATGTTGTTTCGTTGACTTTTTAAGTGTGTTAATGGATGTATTTAGGTTGCCTAGCAATGATATTAATACTCCGCATCATCACAATACATTTTCTATCGCCTTCTTAACTTCCGGTATAATATTGTGGTAATCACTACATCATTCTACTAACTTCCGTTAAAGTAGTCTGGTAGAAGGCAAATCATTCTACTGACGTTCAGTGTCGTAATCGGGTAGATCTCACACACCATTCTACTAACTTCTGGTATAGTAGTCTGGTAGAGCTTATTTAATAATTCAGTCGAGAGAAATCTGTTGTTCGATAAATCATCCAGACACAAAAGATGTTTGTTTTATGCTGTATTAGTGTGGTTTCTTTTCTTCTAGTTTTAAGAGAATTTAAAGAAATTTTAAGAAAACAGGCGACAGTGGAAGCTTTTACAGAATGGCTGGATATGGTGGTAGAGCAAAGAGTTGTGAAAGTATGTATTAACCGTACTGCACCTTACTGCAACGTTATGAAATCTTCCACTATATAACATAACTTTACTGCATCTCTCTTTGTATGACATAACTTTATTGCATCTCTCTCTATGTAATAACTTTACTACATCTCTCTCTATGACAAAACTTTACTACATCTTCCCCAAAATAAAATAACTATACCACTTCTCTTTCCTATATAACATAACTTTACTACACCTCTCTCTATAAAAATCTTAACTACATCTCTCTCTCTCTCTCCCTCTCTCTCTATCTCTCTCTCTCTCTCTCTCTATAAAATAACACTGCAACGTCTATCTATAAAATAACTTTACTACATCTCTCTCTATATAAAAAACTTTACTACATCTTTCCCAGTATAAAATAACTATATAAAATAACTCCACTATATAAAATAACTTCACCATATAAAATAACTCCACTATATAAAATAACTCTATAAAATAACTCCACTATATAAAATAACTCCACTATATAAAATAACTTCACTATATAAAATAACTCCACTGTATAAGATAACTCTATAAAATAACTCCACTATATAAAATAACTCCACTATATAAAATAACTTCACTATATAAAATAACTCCACTATATAAAATAACTCTATAAAATAACTCCACTATATAAAATAACTATACTACTTCTCTTTCCTATATAACATAACTTTAATACATATCACTCTATATAAAATGACCTGATCCACAAATTTTACTGCATCTGTACAAGTAGGGTATGTTTATTCTTTCAAATAGCTGATAACCCTTCTCCTTTTCATTTTCAACCCTATTTCGTTTTGTTTATGTCGTTCTGAAATGTATATCTACACAATGCACTAGGGATAGTTGTTTCTGGATGTCAATCATAAGACTTAAATTCGATTTTAGTCTACGAAATATTTAAAATAAAATCGCGGCTTAAAAACTCTGTCAGTTTAAACCCGGCGAAGCTTCAATAAACACGTGACGTCCATCACAATCTTGCACTTTTTAACGTTTGAACGAGATTTTGACAGTTTCAATTATCGCGATCAAGTATATCAACGCAGAGTGAGTTTTTTCTTTCAATAATCCGCCTAACTTCTAAAGATAAACTCGCATAGATTCAACTTTTGGTACAAGGTACAGCAAGGTAAGAGTTGTGACTCATTCGGGTTCATTACACAAACTTCACACGGTAAACATGCGTCATTCGTGTTGATTATATAACTTCACACATTGCGTTTTATCTACTACACAGAGTGTATATACACACCCAGTAATACAGGGGATAAAAAGGAGTTGAAAAAGTACGAAACATTCAGTACAATATTACCAAGCACTACTGGTTATGAGATCAAAGATATTTTCTTATAACGTATTTATTCGTTGTAGACTTTTAAGATTTGTTTAAGTTTATTCTGCTAAATTTTAATCAATGCGTGAGGTTGCTGAATAACACTGTCAAGATCAATGTACAAAGCACTCTTTCCGAGTTTTATACTATCTAAAACTATTAGTGGAGCAGATAAGAGCAATGTTTGGGAAGAATCGTGCAAATGGTGATACAAGCGTCAAATTTGGCACAGTTCTTTCAAGGGGATACTTAACAAATCTACCCGGTTGGCAAATAGAAAATCCAAGATGGTGGCCATTTTTCAAGATGGCAGCGAAAACGACCACCCGAAGTTGATGTTCTGCTGAGAAATATTTGTAGATGTCCATTTTGCGTGATATATAAAATATGTCTCAGGGTGCTTTTCCTTTGAAAATATGTCTCGAGGTGCATTTTGAACATAAAAATGTAGTTCACCAGGATTTAAAACATATGAATCGGACACGCAAATCGGACAACTACAAATATTTAGTTATTTTAAACTATCTAAAACTCTGTGGTATTCTGTCCGAGCCTCTTGGGCAACTCCGAGAACGAACCCACCTTTATCGAGACAATTTCCCAATACCTGGACCATCTCGGCACCCTTTAATTAAATTATAAGAACCCACTTTATTATAAGTTGAACAGTCATTACTACAACGTGGATCTATCTTTTAAATTATAAAAACCGTCTTTATTTTAAATTGAATATATCTTTAATTTGATTATAAAATGGTCTTTGGTCAGAAGGAATACATTTAATTTGTTATGTATAAAATATTAATGGACGATTTGGCCATTTCTAAATGTTTATAATGCATCCTCTTAATTTTATATCTGATTTTTTTTTTAGCCGAGTAAACAAAATGGCCGATCGTTTAAAAAACGAGCACAGGAGTATTTATTGAAATGGTCTTTCTTTGGAGCCAGGGTCATGCATAATTTAACTCTTAATAATGCCACAGGATTTGGTAAGTATTAACCAGCTTGTTTAAAAAAAAAAACATAATTTGTTTTTTTTTTTAATCTGCAAGACCTTCGTTTCATATTTATCCATACCGTCATTTAATAATTGCACTGGTAATACAAAGAGGTAATTCAATGGAATACAATTACCTACATTATAATATTGCTGGCTGTTATTGCAAAAGGTACAATTTTAATAAATTTGCCTGAATCCTAGTCGAAACTCCGTGTTGTATTTCTTTTTCAGGGTCGTTGCATCTGGTGAGAATTATTTTATCAGATTTTTTGTATTCATTTCATAGAAAGAACGTTGTTATGTTTGTATTATATTTAGGATCAGTTTATTTAGTAAGAATGTTGTTTGATGTATTTTGTATTATTTACAGGATCATTCCATCTAGTAAGAATGTTATTAGACGAATATGTTTTATTGGCCATTGAATCACAGTTACATAACGAGAAGGAACAGGAATTACAATCTCTATTAGATAAACATATGAAACCAGGTAAAAAGAAACATTCATTCTTGTTTTACACCTTCTAGATCATCCATTAGAGGAATTTGTATGCTTAATTTATAACACCTGATAACACTTCTCTTTTGAGTAGTTCACTTGGAATGGATACTCTATAACACCTGATAACGCTTTTCTTTAGAGTAGTTCAATTAGAATGCTTACGGATTAATCTATAACACACGATTGCAGTCTCTTTTGAGTAGTTCACTTGGAATGATACTCTATAGCATCTGATACCACTTCTTTGTATGCTTACTTTATAACACCTGATATCACTTCTCTTTAGAGTAGTTCATTTAGTATGATCACTCTCGGAACAATTAACTTGTAGTTTTATTTACGATCACAAGGAACACAACAAGGAAATGTTACCGCCTCTCTTTTTAGGAGTTCATTTCTTACTTACTCTATAGCATCTAATACGGCTTCTCGGTCATTTCATTTTAATTCATTTATTGTACTATTTTCTTTCAGACGATACAGGATCGAAACCTAACTTATCACAAGCTCCTAGTACGTGTTTTGTGGCGAGTTCGGGAAGAAATAATCTAGCCAGAGGGATGTTAGGTAACCCGGTGAAGCGAGAACAATATTTAGATCCTAGTTTCCCTCCGACTTACAATCCTTTACAACCTGGTCGTGATCCATATCCTATATCACCACACCTCTCTTCACTCACATCAATCACACAGGTAAGTCCTACCCCACATGGATCCACGGTGGCTAAATGAGTAAGACGCTGGCTCGCTAGTTGGAATGATACGGGCTCCAGAATGTTCATGAGTGGTTTTCCCTTGTTAGTGTTACAAGACGGAGGGTCTGACAAGGACAGCTGCCTAGTCGTACGGATGGTACAAAATATCGAATTCTCGTGTACATATTGACGGGCACGTAAATATCCCTTGACGTTGGAAGCGTAGGCCGTAGCGCCGCTGACCGGGCAAAATTTATGTAGGCTATATTAGTTTGATACTAATGGATTTTTAAACCCCATATCATTCCGTTCCCATGATCCCAATTCAATACATTGGGTGTATAGCCACCACGAATGCAAATAAACTTTTGATCCTCTTGTTCATTGCAAAAAGAATGATTACAGCTTTTATTATTATCTTACAACACATTTCGGGGAGTCGTTGAAAGTTGTTGATCCTTTTTAACGGACGCAAAAAAAGTTATTGGTAATATTGGGGGGGGGGGTACATTTTGGGTTCCATCTGCATATGGGTGTGGTGTAGACGATCTGTGTTATATGTTTCAGTCTGTACCTGGAAGTAATTCCATGTTGACACCACCTGTATCACCTATAGTTCCTAATCCAATCAGAAAACAGGTTATAAATCAACCACCATTATCCTATAATGGCGGCCATCAGTCATCCATTTTGTCACCATCATCCTACCAGTATCTAGGTAAGTCGACAACATTAGTAATCAAATCGAAGATAAAACCACCATACTTATTTTCTGTTGCGTGTTTATATCTGCTGTTGAGTCCATTTTATTTTGATCGAAAGACAATTCTTTATAGGACGCTTTTCAGTTGGGATTGAGCGCTTAAGATCAACCTATGCTACTTAATAAAAATCGTAATACAGAAAACCCGCCACCTTTTGAAGGCTTAAATGTTAGAGATTGGTATTCACAAATTGACGTTGACCTAAATCAGCCATTTTTCTTTCAATTGAAATTCGCTTTAACGACTTACTTTTCTGAACCAACCTAGCTAATACACACGATTCATACGCCATTCAGTACAGCCAACCCTTATTCCAAAGTTCAACTCTCCAGGCCCCCTATCCTGCACCATTTAACAGTGAACCACACGCCACACTCACACCCACACTCACCGTGTTTTAAAATACATGATTTATACTTTCTGATGCGATGTATTTCCAGGTCAACCGAGTGGTGGTTATGGTGGCAGTCAGAATTATCTGAATAGTTACAACACGAGTGCTTACGATGTCCCATACAGAAATCATTCTTACAACAATACATCACCATTTAATACCAAAGATCTTGATGCCTACACGTTCCCCGATCCACAGTTTCCTACGGAGCCTTTTTACCCACCGACTTTTGGGAGTTATCCTTCCACGGGACAAATAAACTATCCATCTGGTAGCGCCCACAATCAGGGTAATACCGGAAGTGCTTTTGATGTTGTGTCCAGTTCGTCGTATTTCAATTTGCCCAATTATAGCAATACAGGTAAATATGGTGTACATTGTCTTGGTACAAATTATCGAAATCTTGACTTTGGGCAAAAGAAATTTGGGGTACCTTTGTCCAAATTCCAAGATGGATTCTCTCGTATTCAGGCCTCATTATTGAATTTGTAGTTTTAAAAGCCGATCAACACCCGAATGTTGTCTTGGGTAGTTGATGTCCAACAAAGTAGTTGGAAACTAATGTATGAGTTTTGGTGTAGTATTTTTGCCTTCAAATTAAATATGGCGCAAACGTTTGAGTTGATCATTTTGAGCTTTGTAACCAATGCATGTTCCAGTTAGCAAATAAGCGTACACAAGTAATACTGAATTTCTGGTTTAGTGAAGCTCTAGTATACCCTTCGCAGTCCACGACATTCTGGTACTTTTTGTCCTGAATTCTGATATTTGAGTTTGTTGGATTTCTACACTTTAAAGCTGCAATTTCATATTTTTAAGTTATATTTTTAAAATTTATTAAAATAAAGCCTTAAAATAGGTGGTATCTATAAACAGTCCTACCCTGTTACAGAATAATCATATTAATCCTATAATTCACTATTACCAGTTGAGAAATTGGCAAAAATGTCATTTTCAACTTCAAATTCAAACGTTTGAAGATAACTATTGCATGAGGAGGGGGGGGGGGTCAATAGAAAAATAAGGGAGTTCATTGTGTTTTCATTTACTGTGTTAATGAGTTATAAGAATGGAAAATAATGCCTATGATCGAATAATTGTGAGTTGACAACCTATTGAGCAAAAAACAAAGAAATAACAATGTTGTGACTTTCTTTGAAAATATGAAATTATCGCCTTTATTATTAGCATCCGAAAAACCAGGTCGAAATCATACTTCTCTCTAGAGCACATAATCCTACTTCTTCACATTCGGCGTGTCCACATAGTAAAAATAACCACTCTTTTTTTTATCCGATTCTTTAAAGAATTTGAATAGTTCAGTTTTATTCTATTTTCAGATATTTATTCCAACGTTTACTTGCCACCGAAACCATTAGCGGAGCACGTGTCGGTTATACAACAGAGAAACTCCCTTCCGTCCCAGTACCATAGTGAATTAACGGATCCCCTGAATCTCTTGGACAAACCCATGTTAAGACACAGAGATAGTGTATTAGTATATGGTGGCAATAGTCCAGCTAATTGTAATAGTCCACATCCAGGTATGTACTGAATACTCAGTATACTTGGGGTCATAAAGCTTTGTTGAGTATGGTGCTTGCTCGCTAACCATTTCATCCAGGGTTTGATTGGCTTGTTGGTGGAGAAAATTCCTCTGGGAAATTTCAACCTGTTTTCTTTGTTATCGTCACAAGGCGGTGGTGGTGGGGTGGCAAGGAATATAATCTAGACATTGGGGATGGGACGAAAACCCGAAGGACCTTGTACTCGTTGACGTTAAAGCGTAGACAAAATTTCCCCCATAGCACCCTGTCTGGCGTGTATTTGTCTTCATCGCCTTGGTGGTGGAAAACCGCCATTTCACGTCTTATTGGAGTCATCGATCCTTTGACTTACGTCATGCAATGCAGTGACGATCTTCACCCAACTTCATAATGCCCCTGGCGAGCGTATGTTTGTTGACAGTCATTACTTGGATAAAAATACGGGAGCGATCCTCACTTGGCAACCACCAATTGAAGATTTTCTAAAGGAGGGCTAAATATTTTTTTCTAATTTATCTTCAGGCCACCAGCATCTGTCCAGTAGTCTGGGTGAGGATTTATTAACTATGGGAATAATGGCCGGCGACCATGATATGACGTATACTGATCCAGAGCGCCCTCTACCCTCCATTAATACTGTATTCATGCCGGAAGGCCACAAAGCGTGTTATTAACTTTAAAACACGGGAACAGATACCGAAAAAGTCGAAAGTTTGTATTTATTAATACCACAAGAATGTTCGACCTTCTGAAATTTTAGTATCCGGTGACGCGTGTAACGTACAATATTCAAAAACACGGTCGCCATTTCTAAATGGATATCAGAAAAAAGGAACTGCTAGATGGAATGCTGCACTAGGTAACTTGTATCAAACGTTGCTAGTGATAAACACAGCATGATACTACAACGACAGGCGTCTTGTCACGGTATTAAAGGGAGATAATGAGAATGATAGATTGCCACACATGATCCAGTTGCCTCCCGCGTTCTCTTCGTGTGGACAGTCTTTTGTTACCGGAGCTCGACGAAGCTTGCTGGAAACTCAGCGGTTGTTGCAAACGGAGTCTAATTTGACGAAACTCACAGGAATCCACAGGGTTGTTGGAGTCAGAGACGAACGAACTTGTTATTATATTCAACGTAACTGTTATAAGGGTAATAACCTCACATTAAATAATAGGGTAGATTGTTTGTGTCTCAATTAAAAATAGGGTAATAGATTTTGATACTTCTATACGTATCTTTACAAATAATATACAATGTATGAGTAGTATTTAATTGACTGTGTGTAAATATATTAGTGTGTTTTTCATTATGTATTTCATTAGAACATTAAAAAGTCACCGGTTGTCATTCTCGTATTCTGAAGAGTCGCGTTCGCTAAGTGAGTAGGAAGCTGGATTACTATAACCTGGAGGTCGTGGGCTCTATCCCGAAATTTCTCCTCGGTGCACGACGAGGAGCCTTACACCGACAGCTGTCTAGTCGTGCAGGTGGGACGAAATACTGGGATCTCTTGTACACATTGGCATGCAGGTAAAAGATCCCTTGGCAATTGGAATTCGATATAAGGGTAGGCCGTAGCGCCGCTGTCCGGGAAAATTTTGCTTCATAACACACTGTTTGGTGTACGCCCATCTTCCTTAGCCCAGTCAGAGCAGAGCAGTAGGACGCTAAACCCCATTTCATTTCACATTATAAAGAATATGTTTCACGACGTAATCCGCGTGAAAAAGTAGACAGGTGGCGCTGGCTTGCTTATATGGTCTGCAGAGGATGCCGGATGTTGGGACATTTTCAATAAATGTTTTTTTTTCTAAATACTGAACAGTAGTGGAAAAGGAATTTAAAATCTCCCATGGGATGACCAGTGACTTTAATCTACCGACAGTTATGTTCTCCACTTTGATCTTCATACACATTTGTAGCATATTGTTTATAAGCATGCAATAAGGGCTGGGTCACACTAGTCGATTATCAAGAAGTTTTATGTCTATAGGACGAACTATTTCGTCTGATTATGTTTGGCCTACAAATAAAACCTAGATCATAGAAGCAGTTCTTTACAAGTGGGATTGTTCCAAGAAACTTCTTTGAATTCAATCGAGAATAATATGCTACCTTGTATCATCTAAAACTCGGATGTGTCTTCAATGACGAACTCACTGGTGTGACTCTGCCTTAAGTTTTTTCGTTCTCCTATATTCGGAGCTGGATATAGATCTGAATTTTACTAAGTCGCAGTTATCTTAGTTTTATGTCGTTGATTAAATCTTTATTTCTGTTTTGTATGTAACATAATATTTTAGCTAGGAATCCGGGTAATGGGAACTGAGTATGTACCGGTGTGTACTGCAGTGGTATGGGGCAGGGCCTCCAGTGTATGTAATGTGTATTGCATATCTACCCTGCTGTACATTTAATATATTTGGGGGCAAGGAAAGACAAACGGGTTCGCATAGCGTTCCCTTAGGAATGGCTATCCATGAAAGTATAGTTCGCTTATTATAAAATGGCGTCCATCTTGATTTCACTTGATGCTTTGATTTACTTTTTTTTCGAACGGTCGAAAGTTTAATGCCAAAAACGACATTAAAATTAATTTATGTTTCATGTTATCATTTCCAAAAAGAAATATTTAATCGTTCAAATATTGCACAGGTGACAATTCTATGGAATACCATTACTGAGCGACATTTCGAGTAGGCTTCTCTAGTCGTTATCATTGCTTGATAATGACTGGTGAATCTTACTCAAAACGTCGCTCAGTAATAAACAGTAATTGTATTCCATAGAATCCTATTCTAGTTCAGTTACTAAATGCCATTAAAACAACATATCAGACCACTCTAATTCAACACTGTATTTTGGCAAACAAAGAAATTTAGAGGTAGGGGGGTAGGGTATAGCTAAAGATTGTGTCGTCTACGACGATCCTTAATTGCTAAATGGCCCAATCTCCCACGATAAACATTATTTTTATTGGAAATTTCTGACAGTAAGTGGTGTTTTCATGTCCTAGTGTCCCGACAGAAATTAAAAAATGTAGTAGACTGAAAGATCCTTTCCCCAAAAATGTTCAGCCCTACACCCTAACCCAGCACCTGTAAGGCAAGGTGTTCTTAGTTCTGTAGTTCCCATTAAAGTAAATATTATTATGATAAATGTTTTAGTTGTTTATAATTTAATTAATGTAGTTTTGTAGAGAACTTTGTATTTAAATTGTAAACATTTTATTTATTATTATTATGTAAATAATAATCATCTCATGTGTGTTATATCATAAATAGATTAAACAAGATGGCGGATATCAAGATGGTATGTGTGTTATTTATGGATTGTATTTTGTGAAGCGAGGATTGGTTAACCGGGGGGGGGGGTCTAAGTTCCGTTTCTGGAACTGGATAGGTACGTTGAGGACCTTTTGGTATGATCAACGGTGTTTGACGTCATAAGGTCTACCCAAGGGCGGGTCCAGTGTTTTCAGCGTGTTTTGATCTCCCAATCGAAGTTTTGCGGTGTTGTAGTACCCCGGAGACTTCTTTTTTTTAAAAATAAAAATGGACGTCATATATGCCAGTTCGAGTATTTCGGGTGCAGGAAATCAAAACCTACTTACCCTCACCTTCTGCCATCCATGCATGTGTTTTGTTTTGGTTTCAGTTCTAAGAGCTCATGTTATCAGGAAAGGGGTTACGTGCTGAACGAAGCGAGTTTTCTTCCTGGGTTCTAAAATTAAAAATGCCTTTAAAACACCTTCTGCCATCCATGCATGTTATCATGGGTTCTAAAATTAAAAGTGCCTTTAAGACACATAACGAGATGTAAAGACCGAAAAGATTATGAATAGGTTACACCGTGTGTCAGTCAATTAGTGGACGAAGTACTATGTGAGCCATAAATTCCAAACAAACTTCTGTTCTGGCATAAAATTGCCTGGCAAAATATGACTTTAACATTAAAAATTGGAGTTGCCTTGCATCATATATAGGCTTGCGTTCTTGCTCCCACGTGACGTTTTGTGGCTCTCCTCAAATGAAATGAAATGTGGTTTAACGTCCTACTGTTCTGCTTCGCCAGTGGTAATGAAGACGGTCATACACCATACAGTGTGCTATGAGGGAAATTTTGCCCGGGCAGCGGCACTACGGCTTAATCTTATATCGAATTCCAACCGGCAAGGAATCTTTTACGAGCATGCTGACCTCAAGGTTAGCGAGCCAGTGTCCTACCCACCCAAATCAAATGAAAACGTCACAATGATTTTAACTCTGCAATCTTAATGCTCAATCAGAGTGAAACATAGCTGGGGCACTGATATGCTACAAATCGATTTTTGCATGTTCCAATTGTCCAAAATTTCAACGCAACTCTGTGCGAGCACATCTCTGACCACTGATTTGTTGTTTCTCATACTAAATCAGCAATCACCAGGCCATGGAACAATGAGTATGGAAGACCAAACAGCTCTTTATTCAGTGTTCTTAGCTCTTAGTTCTAAATTCTTAGTCCTTAATTCTTACTTCTTCATTTGGTGTCGTATTTCGACATTTGTACACTAAAGTTAACATTTGTATCTTAAAATCAATATTTGTTTCACAAATCAGACATTTGTCATATCAGATTTGTAAAATTTATTTTAATATAAGATATTTATTTTTTTTTAGAAAATCAAAAAATAGTCTATATTTACATTTCATCAGAAAAATACAACAAAAGGTAAATATCAAACAACAAATTTCAAAATACAAATCTCCAAATACAAATCTTGCAAAATATTTCTCCAAAAACATTTCTCTAAATACATTTCTTTAAAAACATTTCTCCAAATACATTTCTCGAAAAACATTTATCGAAATTCATCGAACCGGAACAACCTGGCATACAATAAGTCACTATACAATAATGGGAATCGCGTATAAGCACATGTACAATAAGAACAATCGCTCGGTGACTGCGACGCTTGTGATACGATCCCCCAATAAGCTCAATCGCTCGGTGACCGCGACTCTAGTAAAACGATCCCTTGGCAGTTGGAATTCAATATAAGAGTAGGCCGTAGCGCCGCTGCCCGGGCAAAATTTTCCTCATAGCACACTGTATGTCGCATATCCGCCTTCATTACCCCAGTTTAGGAGCAGAACAGTAGGATGTTAAGTTAAATCCCATTTCATTTAATTTCTCTAGTGAAACCACGTGCGTAGAACGGCTAATCGAACCGGGCCTTCGATAACGAAAATAAATTGAAAGTAGTCTATTTTCAGAAATTAGACTTTGTCTGATGGCGACATATCGCTTTGTTCAAAGAGAGGGAGAAATGGAGTTTAACAACCACTCGACACAACTAGGTCATTTCGGAACTAACACATGGTTCAATTTTATTTCCATAATTAGCTTGCGCGTAGGGTCTTCAGTAGTGGGGGGAAACCGGAGGCTCCGGAGAAAACCCACGAGATTGGACAGGCGTCCCTACTCCTCGGCACGTACATCGAAACCACGCCAGTTGACTCAATGACAGACCTTATTGTACAGCGTGTACGTGCTATTCATTAGACCATCCAGCCCCCCCCCCTTCTTTGCTCAAACGAAAGAATGTTTTACTTCTTCTAAATCATGTTTTCGTGAATGTGTCTGGGAATAAGTTCATACAGATTTTCCGGCGTTATTTCCTCTTGTCAGTGATGCAGGACCGAGGTCCTTACAAAGACAGCCGTGTAGTCGTTCGGATGGTACACGAAAAACCGAGGCCGCGTGTACGCCATTGGCGTACACGTAAAATTTCCCTTGGCAATTGGAATTCGATATAAGAGTAGGCCGTAGGGTCGCTGTCCGGGCAAAATTTCCCTGATAGCCCACTGTATATATACCCGTCTCAATCGGCCCAGTTCGGAGCAGAATAGTAGGACGTTAAACTCCGTTTCCTTTCATTTCATTTATTAAGTGAGGGGAGGTGGCAGGGATTTAAATCTTAACAAACGATCTCAATAAGAAATTCTCAATATTTGTTCATATACTACAGGAAAGTATGTTTTTATGCTTGCTACAAAATGTAAATTTATATTTACATAACTTGCAAAAAGAAAAACAATTGACTGGCACTAACAAATGAGGGGTGGGGAGGGTATTTAACGTCAAAATACCGGGTATAACACAAAATATAAGATATCGGGTTGCACACCATTAAGAAGGTCCAAATACATTTTAACAATATATATATTTTCTGACATATACATAATTTAGAAGAGATAAGTCCTCTTTCATTGATCCAACTACTTTCAATTTATTGTATTTAATGCTATATCATATCAACCAATATATTTATAAGTCACAGTCATTGTACGATTTTACTTGTTGTATGCTTGCTTGATTCTTCTTTATTGTATGGTGACTAATTGTATGCCAGGTTGCTTTCTAGTGTTCCGTTTAGATGAATTTCGAGATATGTTTTTGGAGAAATGTATTTGGAGAAATGTTTTTGAAGAAATGTTTTTGGAGAAATGTTTTTAGAGAAATGTTTCACAAGATTTGTATTTGGAGATTTGTATTTTGAAATTTGTTGTTCGATATTTGTTTTTTGTTTCATTTTTCTGATGAAATGTTAATATAGACTTATTTTTTTGTTTTTCTAAAAAAATTAAATATCTTATATTAAAATACATTTTACAAATCTGATATGACAAATGTCTGATTTGTGAAACAAAAGTTAATTTTTAGATACAAATCTTAATTTTGGTGTACAAATGTCGAAATACGACAACAAATGAAGAAGTGAGAATTAAGGACTAAGGATTTGGAACTAAGAACTAAGAACACTGAATAAAGAGCTGTTTGGTCTTCCATAAATGAGAAGATATTGCTTTGTATTATTCTTTTATTTCAATTTAAAGAGTATTTACAATATACATATTAAATTTAACCTTTAACAAAGAAGAGTGGAAACAGAGAAAGACAACTCTTGTTAAATAACCTTCCGGGACAGTGCTAGTACGTAGAAACATAAACAACCAAAACAAGCGATATATTATGCCAATGTTAAATAGGTCAGTGGAACAACAGAGACATGATATATACATATACACACCTAGATATATTATATGTATGAAAACCGTGAAATATGGACGGATAAACATGATGAGATGCATGAATATGATTTAAATAAGAAAGATCCCATTTGCCTTGTCGCATGGTGCAAAAAATCGAGAACGTGTTGGGGTAGTTATAAAGGAACCCTGGCAGTTGGGAATCAAAGAAAAGTAGGTTGCCTGGCAACATGTTTGTATCTCTTTCATTGCACAGGTGTCTTGTGTTAGTTTTAAAATGAACAGTTGACGAGACAAGACGTTAGAACCCATTCCTATCAAACTTAAAATCGAGTATAATAAGCGATTCATATTAGCAGTCCAAATATAAATTTCAAAGGAAAAATTCGAAAAAATCGGCATGACGTCACAGTGTGGAATTTTGGTGTTTTAATTATATAATAAGTTTTACTCTACACTTAATAAACAAACTATCACTTTCATTGTTCTCGAATGTGTAAAATACCCTTCGACGCACACAAAAACCCTCAATATTATCGTAATTAATGACGTCCGGTAAGTAAGTATATACAAAATAAATTTGTTTATTCGGCGATAAAAATATTTGGTTGATTTTTCCTGTAAATTTGCAAAACTCAGAATTTTTATTTTTTCCTAAAACGAAATGTGAGTTTTTCGAAAGCTAAACCAAGCACGGGATTTGGGTGTCAAATTTACAACTGTGATATAAATAGTTTATCCTGTCTCAAATATAAATCCACGAATTGTTTGCGATGTTCGAGCCAGTTATTGTTATCAAATGCGCCAGAGGGTTGTGATGGCTTACAATGACGATTTTGCGACCGCTGATCCGTAAAAACGATATTAAGATTCCAAAATTCCCAACCAGCAAGACATATGATATTTGGATCATTAACAATTAAATTATTAGCCATATAAAGCTAGAACATGATGAGATATACAATATACAATAATTAAAAAGGGTGATATACAAAAAACTAAAAATATGTTTACACACAGACATATTATTGCACTTTATGTAAAAATTAACAAAGATAGGATTTCACAAGCTGAATAGGTTGCTATTTAAACTCTTTACCAACAGAAGCAATGGTGTTATATGATGGGAACGTAGGTATAATTCACTATACCTTAAACTAATAATAAATTTCAAGAATGCAGTATTTTCATCATCCTCAGTATCCCCAGAGGTCTCATCTTGTTTCACTCCACTAACGCCTGGGATCACCCATTGACGAACATGTATTGTATTCAAATTATCTGCCCTTGATGACCGTCCTTATGTTTATCGACCAACCAAAAAAAATCGTTAAAAACAAAGGCAGTTGGCGAATGTGAACAATGAGGCTAAGACTGGTTTTTAAACTGCTTTTTGATTGGTTCGTAGAATCAAGTTACGCTCAAGGGCAGATAACTTGGATACGTGAATATCCCATGGATTAACCCAGTGTATAGTGGAGTAGAAGGGAATGAGACCACAGGAGTACCGATGACGCCCTTTCATTGACAAAGAGCTAAAATTTACAAGACTGCATCCGTAAAATATTTTATTTATTTAATGAATAATGCCTTATGCAGATTTGGACTTTGCCTAGATATACTAGAATAAGCATGTTACAATTAAAAGCGATTTCAACGTAATTGAATCCCATTAAAGGGGAAATTCCAATTAAGAGAGTTTTCCCCCTTAACTTAACATTACATGGTGCAATAGTAAATCTCACATTGAATCTTGCAAACTAAATAATGTTCTTCACTGGATAGCTGTTTCTACTACAGGTGTTAATTTCTTTTATCCAGTTACTAACATATTATGGCTATCATGACTCAAACCATGTACTTATTTGGTTTTCAAAATTAAACAACATAACTTTGTAATGTAACTTAATAATAATTTTAACATGTTTAGTTTATATGAACAAAAGAGTAGTGATATGTTTGTGTAGTGGTGATCCTTATATATCAATGAAAACGCACCATTCCCGGAACATCCAGTGTCACTGTATAAAACGCATACCACAATGCACAGACGTTATGACTGTCCAATATCATTTCGATTCATCCATAAGGAAAGTTATAGTGAATTTATTGCAGTCAGTCGATATCCAGGAACACATACACACTTAATGAAAGCTCCAGTGATAAAGATGGATCTCAAAGACAATTCTTAATCACAATTCTTAATAAAAACTTAATATTCTATCATGTCGAAAACCAGCAACACAAGTACAAAAGTTAACTAATATTATTGATGTAATAATCTATGTAATAAAATACAGTTAAATATAATATCATCTGATTCCAACCCATGTCCGTATAATAATTAAGATGTAACCACAAACAAATGTTTTATTAATAATATATACATACTATGTACGTTTAGCTAACAAAAACAGCTGTTTGAATTCTGTGTATTGCAAACAACAAAATATATATATATTTTAAACAAGAATACATGTTTTCATAAATAATAACTGTTAATAATGATATGTGTACTGTAAACGATAAGTTATTGTACTATCTGTACATTGTAAACAATAACTATATGTACATGTACACTGTAAACAATAACTAATGTGCTATGTGTACATTGTAAACAATAACTATATATACATTGTAAACGATAACTAATGTACTATCTGTACATTGTAAACAATGTTTTGTCAGGACCTGTTTAAGGTGCGGCTGACTGTGCCTCAGCCAGGGGCCTCAAAATAGTTTTAACAAAATTTATCTATCTACCTTACTGACATTTAAATTGCATAGGTATGAGTGTGTTGCATAGGTGTGAGTGTGTGTCGTGCATGGGTTCCAAGTGATACTTTCAGCCAGAGATCCCACGCATGTTTAACCCTGTCCCGTGTGTTACACCATATTTGTTGTAAACAATGACTATTGTACTCTGTATAGTGTAAACTATAACATGTGTACTATGTGTATTGTAAACAGAGCAATTGTACAGTGTGTTTTTCAACAATAACTCTTTGTACTATATGCACTGTAAACAATAATGTTTTTATTTGGTATTGCCTAATTATAATACAAATTATTACATATATACATTCTAAACATAATTACCCTGCTCAATCAATTATTGGAGTTTCAAACCACTAATTGGGTAAGTTATTTCATCGAGACATTTATCTTTGTCTTAAAGTCAATAATTGGGCCACCTCTAACTCGGGCCAGGGCATTTTGGTTCATTCTCTCTCCGACATTAGTCTCAGAGTTTGACTAGAGGTCGGTTGACCAATCCCCCTTTCATTTATGGTCGGTCCTGGCTCGGGAGTCGATACGTGGTCTGCATTTTATTTATGCTTTAGTCGACTTATTTCTCGTGGAAAGCATATGGTATATTATAACCAGAAATGCATTCTCTGTACAAAATCACAAACCATGACCATTACGTCATTCATAAGTAACTTAACAACAACAACAACAAAAACTTTACAATAACAATAGATAACCATGGATAGCAAAGTTTCTTTAACAAGATTATTAACTTAACAACAGTAACGACAAAGTCGTTACAATAACTATATGCTGTTACATTAACGTTAATGTTGCAACTGCACATTATTATAACGTTAAAATAACGGCACGTTACAATAGCGTAAACGACGTTATTTTTCGAAATCGTCATTTTGAAATAGCTATTAAGAACGTCATTTCATCTAAATCCAAGAACGCATGCTGACATAACGTTAAAAGAACGAAAACAATACAATAACCTCATCTCCGAATAAATGATGTTAAAGTAACTCTCTAACGTCAAATGCAAATAACGTTGAAATAACGCAATGACGTTATGTCATTATGTTATTATAGCGATACAATTTTCGAATGTAAAATGCTGTAAACATTGGAACAAAATAGGACATATAATGTACCCTGAATGCTTTGGAAGACATCGAAGTATTACATAGGATTCATGTTAAATATAATATTATATGATATAACAATTATACATAATGTCAAATATAAAATTGAAATAACAAACACATTTTTTACGATATTATAAATCAAAATGATTGTATGTCCATTCCAAATGAAATTATGATTAAATGGGACTTTTCAGGAAGACCGTTTCTACTTCTAAATATTCAAACCAGTAGCATTTCCGATCAATTATTCAATACACTCATTGTAATAATGATAAACCTGTATTAAATGCAGCAGTTTCGAAGGTTCAACTCACACGCCTGCGTGGTTTTTTCAATAGCTGCCATCATGTTTTAACGCCTACAGCATGTACTACTCTTCTTATCCATATTCATCTCATGTAGTTGCATTCCAACTGTTTTAACTTCTAGATCTTCGTTAGTACGTAACAATCTACAATAAATATATTGCTTTTATTGAGTGTGCTGCATTATTCACAGCGAATTTCCCCACGGCAGCGCTAACTTCGTTATTACTTATATTTGTTCTGGATACGTAAATGTGCCAGTTTTGACATGGGGTATGAGTGCTTCGATTAATTTTCTCCCTGATATTTAGACACTAACTGATTTATTTCTGACTGGGTGCCAGTTGATTCTCTCCCCGATATTTAATCTCTGAGTAGGACTAGATGCCCCCTCCCCTTCTTGTTACTATCGTTTCATTTTCGTGTTTACCCCCGTTTTATTTAATGCAATACTGTAATGTCTAACGTCGGTGACCCAGTGAGTGACAGTGGCTCATTAACCAGACTGTCTAGGCCCAGGCCTCGATTGCGGTGTCTTACAACTTAGTTCAAAACAGAGCACTTGACAGTTGGCGCAATTACCGCCGCCCTGGCAAAATAACAAATGAATATTAGTATTGACGTGCTCATGGAGGATTGAAATTAATCAATGTGGACGTAAAAGATAATTGATAAGTACTTAGTGTAGATCAAAATTAAACCCCGATTGCCTATCTTACTCTTTGTATCCTGATATATGTATTTGGATGTCGCGTTCTAGAGACAAAGCTTTTATATAATACAAACGCAAGCTTACCTTGTCAGTTCCATAACTGCTTCGGCTACGTGAGAGCCGTCTTTAGCACTTGCTTCAATAAATAATCCATTGAATTCCTGTAATAAAAGACATACCACACTGTACGATAATACGTTATACATGTACTGTAAACAAAGACATGGTGGGGGGGGGGCGCTTTAATTTTAGTACCCATTTATATTCATAACCATGTGGAGTATGGGTAGTCCAGTAATTCCAACATAAAACCCCTAAAAATGAAGTGTATATATGTAATCCAGCAAGTCAAGCATATCCCCCCCCCCCGCCAAATGAAGTGTATCTAATCCAACAAGTCACACAAAACACTCCTCAAAATGAAGTGTATGTAGTCCAACAAGTCACACACAACATCCCTCTAAATGAAGTGTATGTAGTCCAGCAAGTCAAATATAACACCCCTCAAAATGAAGTGTATGTAGTCCAGCAAGTAAAACATAATATCCCTGAAAAAGAAGTATGGGTAGTCCAGTACATCAAACATAAACACTCCTCGGGATAATTTATTAGTTGGTACGCAATATCAATAACCAATCAAAGAGACGAATGGAATGGCGTATGAGGTCTCGACAACACAATCATTCTGGTATTTTGTTTTCTTCAAAATGTACAAAGCCAGGGAGGAGACATACTCCTGCGCAGTGTTTCGTTTGATTAGAACTAATCCACTTCACACTGCTATCTTGAGTGAACATTGTTGTGCTAAATTATTATTGGACAGTAGTGCCATTACCAACCAATGACCTACATTGTAACAAACAATATCGGCGTTAACCAGACCTCAAAATATGTTACCGCAATGTATCTAGTGACAATCGCGACTTGTTTACGTCATAACCCGCAAAATTGATTATGCTCGATTATCCAGTGCCAACATGTTTTCTTCGTCGGTCATTTTGAAAATTATGCCGAATGCGAGAAGAGAGGAGGGATTTGATTGGACGTTAAAAAGAGACACGCCCCGCCCAATTTCAAGAATATGACTTCTATCCAGCAATGGTAAGAGAGGGATTTCTCGCGCCATTGCTTCAGGAATATGGGGAGGAGAATATTGCCCGAACATCGATGTTTATGCTAACAATATATCCAATTCAAGGGATTAAGTCATGATTGTAATTATCAAAATGTAGATCACAAACCTTAGCCAGCCTTTGTCCGTCTTCAGATCGGACAGTTCTTCGGCCCTGTTGTTCCATCTCAACACGCATGTCGGTTTTGTTACCGCACAGCATTATGGGTATTTTCTTTTGGGCTCCGTCCTGTGTAACAGACTGCAAGAGTTAATACTAATCATGGACACAAAGGTTAAAGAAAAAGCATACAACCCAGCGCAGAACCAGGTACCAGGTTAATAGAATGTGGAATGGGATTAGAATTGGAAAAGGGGGTCAAGAAATCTGCCATATACTGTTAAAATGGAATAGAAAAAAATATTTTTACGTTTGAAATCTGGTTAATATTTTTATAAATATTTCAAATGGCGGCCATCTATCAATATATTAACAGATAAATTCCCTTTGGCAATTGAGAGTAAAAATATTAAATTTAGATCCATTAAGTTAATATGAGAGCTGTGTGGAGAAAGCAGGGAATGGGGTTGTGTCGAGAAAGCAGGGATGAACATAAATTGTTGATTTTAAAATTTGTTACAAACTTGTTGATTTTAATATTTGTTACAAACTTGTTGATTTTAATATTTGTTACAAAACTGAATTTTAAAATCTGTTTTAGAATTTGTTAAAATTGTAAATTTTATAATTGTATAATTTGCTGTAAAAATGGTTATTTTAGTTTTATAAAATTATTTCTTTTAATGTTATAAAACCGGGTCTTTTAATTATATAAAATTATGTCTTTAATGTTGTAAAATTGTTGTGGACTTTAAATGCCGGAACTTATGGATTTTAAATATTGAAAAGTTGTGGATTTTCCATAATTTATAAAATTATGAATATATAAGAAAATTGTGAAATATATTGTAAAATTGTGAAATATATTGTTAAATTGTGAAATATATTGTAAAATTGTTAAATATATTGTAAAATATATTGTAAAATTGTGAAATATATTAGAAAATTGTGAAATATACGTTAGAAAATTGCAAAAATGGGGAAATCAAAATATCTACACACCTCAACAGCCTCTACCCAATCTCGAACATTGATAAACGATCTTTCATATGTGACGTCATACAGTAACAGGACACCATCTGCTCGTCTAAAGTAAGACTTAGCGATACTGCGGAATCTCTCTTGACCAGCTGTATCCCACAACTGTAGCGCTATCGTGCGGCCATCGACTTCTATTACCTTGGTTTGGAAATCAACACCTGTAACATGGACATCGAATTACACATGGCGCCAACTCGGTAGTACATCTAACTGTTCAAACCAAAAGAATCGCTGGTTGGCGCGATAAAAGATGTACGATTTTCTTAACTCTTTCAAGACATCCAGTACCACTTTTAAATGAACCGTATTGACGGTGGTTTTGTTAAATCATCCATAAGACTTTAACGGCTGTTACTTTGACTTCCGGTTATGACCCATTATATGGAAAATGTCGTATTAGTTTTTTTCCCTATTTAAACTTAAGCTAAGATGATTAATTTTTGTAAAGTAACAACAAGTCTTTACCTAAAGTTGAGCTGAGATTGTTGACGAATTTTCCCTTGCATAATCTCATAATAAAACTGGATTTACCCACAGCAGCGTCACCAGCTAAAACTATCTTATACATCCTCTCTGGTTCTTTGTTTATCTTTGTTTCAACAGCCTGGAAGAAAAACCAATATCATCAATACTCGAATACTTCCATAAAGATTAGGAAGAAGTTTAACCACCGATTAAAACTTTAATAGTATCTACCTTAATATTACATACAGGAGAGCAGAATTTTGCCCAAGCAGATACTTTTACAATGTAATATAATAGTTAATGTAAAACCAAAAGCAAGAGAGAAGAATGTTCCACAAGCATCTACTATTACAAATTAATATAATTAATATAAATCTAATATTAATATAATCATTACAGGGAATGCAATAAGTTATTGAAAACATTGCTACATTATTATACAAAGAGTCCTTTTAAATGATGACTACCTCTTGCGTGGCGGATAAATTCCGTCTGGACCCTCGTCCTGCTTTGGATGTCAAATTGTTTCCTTCATCCTTAGGTAACGATCGAACACTTTTCGTAGATCCGCGACTTCCGGTTGATGACGGTCGCTTGGCCTTTGACCCCAGTACTTTGTACACCTCTGCTTCTGTTGGCTCGATGAAGGATTCGGCTTCCGTTTCCATTTCATCGTGAGAATCGTAATCCTAGAATTATATATACATGTATAATATATATGCCCATATTGTTAGACTAGATAATCCAGACGTCACACTATATCATCACAATCATATTATACAAACTTGAAACTAGCAACCGAGTCGTTCGTTCCAATGATAAAGGGTTCAATCCATTTTTTTTTCGGATACCAATGAATTCCAACATTTGATTACCCACCGTTTCTACATGTTTCCCCATGTTTTCCCATCTATAGCATTCACCCTAACTAATATTTTTGAAACTTTTGAGCAGGTCAAAGAATTAAGATTAGTATTACAAGTATTGGTAATTACCTCCCCTTCTGCTTCATACCCAGCTGCTGCTCGGAGTCGAGTATTCCTCCTACTTTCACGTGCTTCCAAACTGCGTGCATCAGTAAAGGTTGACTCTTCATCTGAGTCAAGGTCATTGATATCTCTCAAGGTCGAACGACCGCTATCTGTAATGACAAGATCAATTTGAAAAATCATACGTGGAATAAATTTAACATAATTTAAAATACATATATGAGCAGAAATAAATATGACTGACATATTCACGAATTAATTGCAATAATCTTTGTCAGGAAATAAATTTACACACCCTTTTTTCTGAACCAGTAACAAAGATTTGTACCTACCCATGTCTTCCGGTACACTTTCACCACAACTCCCTCTTCTATGATGCCTTGCTTCTCCAGAAGCATCGGGGTTCACCATTTCCTCGGCCAGCGAGGATGTGGGACTAAATGCTCTCGAAAAACGGTTACTGTAATAAAAAGATTTAAATGAGTCATTTCATTTTCTGTACGTTCAACATAGTTTGTCAGCCAACGAAACACACTCGTAAGCCGCTAAGACATCCCAACAGTAGCAATGGGAGTTACCGTCTAAAATCAACAGTGTTCTTAATACAATTGAATAACTAGCCCAAAAACATAAATCTGATAAAGAAGGGTTAACAATTTAGCTACAGAGCCACGGGACAGCTGATTTGATACATAATGATAAACTTACCCGGGCGTATTGTCGAAATAGTCACTCATGATGGAACCTTTTCTGGAACTATGACGTGGAGAAACACTACGAACACTTCCTGCTGACTAAATAGAAGAAGAAACCAGATATATTATTAAAATTGAAATATTATAGAATAATATATAGTAAGGTAGATTAAGTACAAGTATTTCTTTGTTTACGGTAGATAAATGCATAAATAAGTAAACAAAATACGTCCAGGTAAAAAAAAATACATAAAATGCCTACAAAACTCCATATTTATTGTCCAAAAAGTTTGAAATCGTGATTTATGACTATCTAAAGGTATCATTAACTTTTAATTGATTTCAAGGCCCCTTTTTTCAATGGCTTGTAATTATCTGTCGATATCTAAACGATAATTCAGGGCGCCAGTATGGTGTCTCCCCTTGCTAATGGAAAATGGGTCAGATTTAAAATCCACTTACCCCATTCGAAAGATTTCGTTTATGACTTGTTTTAACTGTTTCAAGACAATTCCTCAAATCATCATTGGTATCATGTAACTTCTTATTAGCATCACTGAAAACAAAATATTGTAGTTAAAGTTACATTATGGGAGATAAGATAGAGAGATGGTAGTTCCCGCTATAATAGTTAAAAACTAGATAGTGTAAAGGTAATTTGCTGAAAATTTCAGTCAAATTGATCCACTATTAGCCGAGAAAATCGCTTTTGAAATATTCACATAGCCTCGGTCATCATTACTCAAATCATTAATACAAACAGCATAGTCTCGATTATCCACTTGATTGATTTAATTATCAACGGCCATTAAGCGGCATATAGGATTTTAATCCGCCAACATCGAAGGCTAGTCTTGACATCAAGAGTTTATTATGGTCTGGATATGTTAATTAATGTCTAATTGATTATTTAGATAACATTTCGGTCCTAAAGAAAGACCTGTAATTAGCAGATTTTGCTCTTGCATAATGCTATTATAAGGAAGGCAATGGAGTGATGACGACACCCATACGCCATGCAGTGTGCTGTGTGAGGGAGGCATTTTGCGCAAGCTGTTTAATTTAAAATCCTCACATTCAATAACTTGTTATATGATTGGTATATTCCGTTACATCCGTTCCAGCAGCAGTGTAGCTGTGATTATCTAGGTTAATAATAAGTGATATCAGATGTTCGTGACAAAGTTTAACTTACTGTAATAGATGAAGTTGTCTGGTTAGATTATCCTGTTCTTTAATATAATCCATCACCGTTTCTTTCTCACTACAATTAAACAAATCAATGGTTATTATCCTCTTCGTGAGACAGGAGTTTATGATAAATCCCAATTATTTGACTCTATAAATCATGGGGATGCGGCCAACAAATCGTAACACTACATACAGGAAGCGGTGGACACCCAAAAATAGCGAGTACATAATATATTGAGCTACGCTTCACTGAACGATATAACGTGGCATTAACCTACTCTAATCCGATGCCTCCCAGGCAAAACATTCCATCACTTTTACTTCAGGATTTTATGTAAATACCAAACTAGTCTGTCGGAGAATTTAGGCCGAAGTCCAGTGAAATAAGCGTGAATTAGGCGCTCGATGGTGATCTTAAAAGACAATGTTGGTGTACACTATATAACACCCTTCGTCCCTACAGCCTACAGCAATTATCACTACCTGTTTCAAACGGTAACAATAAGTTAAGTAATAGTTATTAGCACACTTTCCGAGGTGTATCGGTGAATATCAGGACAGTTTTGGTCGGGGGCTCAGCCGAGGCGGAGCCGAGGCGGCCCCGACCAAAACTGTCCTGATATTCACCGATACACCGAGGAAAGGTGCTAATAAGTTACTTACATCACATTTCTATCGAGTATTATGAAGCAAAATGTGAAAAATAGTATTTATTATCGAGTCGTTTCAACCGAAAAGTGACAAATATTTTCTGCTCTTTCATTTATCCCTTTCTGTACCTCACGTTACATTTCATGGTAGAATTTACACGTGCGTCTTGTTGTGACACCCCGAGCTTAATACAGCCACGTGTTTGTTTAGACCACATCGTCAAAACAACTTGTCTATATGGCGGAGAGGACTGTGGTGATATTAAATGTAGTGTAAAGGAAATGCGGGTCATTGCTGGAGAAAATATGCATCGTAGAAATTTATTTGTAATAAAGTTTATGACTTTCTAGTCGGTTTTTGTTTTATCCTGCTCATATTCAAGGCTTGTGAAGTGTCCAGCAAGAGAACCCCACCTTCTATCATCACAACTAGTTAAAATAATTATTCAGTATTCCAATTTATATATTTTGCATATTAATATAAATCAAACCAAATTAAGGAATAGATGCCAATTGATATGTATAATAACTGTTTTCGTAATATGTTATTACGTTAATTTAATATCATTGTATATATTTTTGCACTGCCATATTGTTCCTACCGGTTTGTTTTGTTACTATGATTTTGACTAGTTGTCTCATGTACGAGCGTAATGAATACGGTTATCATTGCGATCTGGGTCGGACTAAACGTCCGCTTCTTGTTGCTTGATAAGTTTCAATGACCGTCTAAAAGTAGCCGTGTAATAGAAATGAACAGTACTCTTTTTCGAAAGTGTACTGTTCATTTCTGATACACGGCTACTTTTATGCATGTATTGGAAATGAACAGGACAGTTTCATCAAAAGTTGCCAGTGGCAACGAGTAGAAGTGGGATGTAATTTCCTTTAATTGCGTCACTCCAAGCCGTTGTTACTGGTTGACCAGGGATAGCCATGCTAAAATTATACTTTGAATGTTATAAATCAGTTTAAAATTTGTGAACATTTTAAACGCGTTATCATTACTTACTTGTCATATTCGTGACACTTCTCTTTAAATTGTTGGCGAATAGAGGCTAGTTCCGATCTAACTAGAGCTAGATTGGTCTGAGCATCTGTTAAATCACTTTTATAATTTCTGTTTTCATAATTTAACTCGTCTAGTTTCGCTTTCAACAGAGTTACTTGTTCTTCGGCTTTATTTCCGGCATCAGTTAGCCCTTGCTAAAATAAGACAGAGTGGTGGGTAATGAAAACAACATTATCTAGATAGATTTTAAGTTTCATCTATTACAATAATCTGTAAAACGTCTATATCTCGGCAATGTATGGATAAAATGTTTATGTCTAGTTTTAACACCCTCTTATGAGACGTATGAAGTTCGGTAAAATATTTGAACAGATCGGTATCGACCTTAAAAAGTTTCTCCTTAATATTTCATGAACATAATATTTCAGTTATTTTCGAAGCAACTGAATTCCTGTTACTGCATTCCGATTACACATTCAGCAAACGATTTCTGTCCAAAATTCAAAATAATAGAGTAGTCTGAAACTTACGCTTTGGAACCTTTTTAAGTTTTGTTGTAACATTGTTATTTCTGAATCCATTTGATTTCTTAATTCCAGTTTATCTGCTTCAAACTTGTCTTGTAACTTGAAAAAACAAACATTTGTTTTATATTAAATCTCTGTGTAGAGTATCACTGAATTGCTGGATGCATGAAATTGGTGGCGGAGGGGGTTTTGGGTACATCTGACTGTTAATTGTTTGAAAATCAGTCACAGGACATCTATCCGCAGAGAGAAACCGTTAAACGGTATCAAAACATATGAAGGATCTGGATTAAAATTTGATTTTTGTTGTAAAATATCTATTTCAAATGTAAACCAACTTAATGTAGATAAACCCCAGTGAAAATTATAATCGGGTTCGTTGATATTATTGTTATAGTCCCTTGTCCCTTGACTCTCAATTATTTTTATTACATATTTTCATTAACCTAAGCGGGGGGTTGGGATGGCCTAGTGGTCTAGAGTGCCGCGCTTCGACCTCTAGCTGGCCGGTCACCTCTGGCTTGCGGCTGTGGTTTCGAGCTCTGGTGTGAGCGTATGTGGCATGGAGATAGGGGCGCCTTCTCAACCTCGTGGGTTTCCTCCGGGTACTCCGGTTTCCTCCCACTGCTAAAGCCCCCTACGCGCAAGCGAATTATTGAAATAAAATGAAACCATATGTTAGTCCCGAAATGACCTAGTTTGTGTTGAGTGGACTTTAAACCCCATTTCTCTCTCTCTCTCTCATTAACCTAAGCTATTTGTTTATGCGGGTCCCAGTATTAACCAATACTTCGGTAAAGCCAATTATAAACAGATGTTTTAGGGGTGTTTGCTAAATCCAATATTTTACCGGTGTTTGCTAATAAAATAACGCACGGGTCTTTGCTAAAACCAATGTTGGCCTAAACAATAATATGTTCTGTATAAAAAAAAGATCTAGGACGGATGTTCGCTAAAACTAGTAGTATTTTACGAGTGTTCAGTAAAACCTTTTTTGCACCTTTGATGCATATAGCAAGGTGAGTTTTTATGATAAGTCTGATCAAGTGTTAGCACTGGCCTCAATAAAAGAGGCAAAGTCGTGATAATGGCCGTCACTTGAGTCACCTGCCATATGGCATTGAACCTTGTTTTTTTTTTATTGAAAACATATAAGTAACTGTAAATAAGGGTGTAACTATTGGTTATATTTACCTTTTAAATATTAATACATATAATCTATAACAACTAGTCTGCTACTCAAATAATATATAAATATGTACATTAGAACCCGACCCTTGACCCTAATCTTGTCACGTTACTCTGACAGCTGTTTAAATTCGCATTATGAATCATCCAATTTGTTGGATTGTAAACACTTTACTTACGTCATTTTGAGACTAGCATATGTTTATTTAGTTGCGTTAGAAGTGTCTATGACCGATTTTACTAGAACAAGTATTAACAAAATAAATTCGGTACTATTAAAATCTAAAATAACCTACTAAATAGTTATGTATGTTTTCAAGGGGGGTAATCGTCGAATACAGAAGAAATGTTACTGACAATGATATTAATATTCTTTTTAACCATGATGTTACTTTAAAATATTTTAATACAGGATAAATGCATAATACAACAAAGACAGGGGGAACATTTATAAATAAATATATTTCAATACGAGAGAAAAAAAATACGATTGGGACCTGTTTACAAAGCCTTAAACTAAATTATTTCAAGGATATTTTTCGTTTCATTGGTTAAAGGTTACAATCCTTGTAAAAAAAAATCTTTGCTCTTGACTAATGGAAAGACCAAACACCGGGTCCGAGATGAAATATTTACCTGTTTGCGAACTCGTTCTTCTATCTTCTGTGTCTGGGCTTCCATCTCCTCTTCCAAATGTTGTAGATGCTTTTCATGACTTTCCTTCTCCCTAAAATACATAAATATAATTACTACCCTGGTACAACATGCCCATCACCCCATCAACTGAAATCATGTGGTCCCAATTAACAATTGTATGGGTTTTCGGGGGAGGGGGGCATGGTCAGTGCATACGCATACGCGTTGTATGATTCGGTCTGCCATGTGGCATGTTTTCGATTCCTCGTTTGTTCGTGACAAGGAGAAGGTTCGCCTGTCCAACCAAGTTGGTTTACTCAGGGTCATTTGGTTTCTTCCCACAGCTAAAGACCCCTAGCGCATTATTGAAATAAAATAGAACCATATGTTAGTCCAGAAATGACCTCGTTTGTCTGATTTAACAGATTTTAATAGGTTTTTAGACAAGATATAAAAAAGAAAACAATACATTTTGTAAGAATAATTTACACTATATGAACAAAGGGAGTATACAAAAAAAAAACACTTCAGTGAAATGACTCAAAAGTTCGTGATTTTAAAAAGTTTAGCTTAATCAAAGCGTTTCTCACCTCCGGAATGATTTTTCCAGACGTTCGTTTTCTGTTTGGTAAGTTCTGACATCTTTGATAACCCCAAGGATAATATTTTCAAATGATTCTAAGAGATCGGTATTATTACTGTCATGTAGACGTTGATATAATTCACATACTTGTTCTTGACTGAAAAATACAACAACAAAAAAAGATGGATGAAACATCATAACGTATATAATATCTTTATACAGCACCTGATATCCAATACAATGTGCTAGTGCCATATTCGTGAAAACTTAAATCTAGTGTTTTAAGAATACTGATGGTTAAATGGCTAAGCACTAAAATCATAGCACGAATTTCAGTTCTTAGACAATGAAAATTATCGCGTTCTTAAACAAAAATATTTTCAGTTTTCTTGATTAAGGCCAGTGGCGGTATTACCCTAAAAGTCACACAATAATTAATTCGCCTATAATTAAAGCGGTATTTTGAAAGATTGGATAAAGGGGTGGCAGTTCTCGAAATAATAGTAAAAACAGATAATGTAACTGGAATATGCTGTAAATTTCAGTCACATTACTTCATTCGGGACTGGATCGAGATATATTCATTTAAATAACACTGTAGTCTTGGTTGTCAGTTTTACCGTTGAACAGCAGATTTTATTCAAATCTAATGAAAATCGGACCCATCATATGGCATCGAGAGTTGGTTGTGGGGTTGTCATGTTAATGTCTAATTAATATTTAGCTCTTGTATAACGTATGTTTAAGGTGCAATTAAAGTTGATGCAGTGTGCTTATATAAATCTTAAAACACATTACAGATAGATAAACAACAATTAAGCATTAATTTTATGACAAAAACACGAGATTTTATAAATCAACACAAGTTTGTGTTAAAGCATTAAAAAGAACGCAAGTTTGTGTTGATGTAATGTAAAACAACACAAGTTTGTGTTGATGCAATGTAAAACAACACAAGTTTGTGTTGATGCAATGCAAAACAACACAAGTTTGTGCAGATTAATTTTAACACAAGTACTTGTGTTGTGTTCCAACACAAGTTTTTTTTCAGTGCATTAAAGTATATATGAAATGAAAACAATTCCGTTGATATCGCCCAATCACATTTTAAGGCATACTTTCTAGTTTCGTTTCCCATGTACATATAAATGCAAATAATTTCTAGAAACAAATACACGCAGGATACCAATTCTTCTTCCTTTGATTTTTTTCAAAAATAACAAAAACGAAACATAATCGCAAAATTCAGAACTTGGAATTAATTAAGCTTTAACCTCAATCGAAAATATCCATACCAAAGCAAAAGGTAGCAGTCTTTCAATTTCTGACGAAGTTCTCCTAACGTCGCTGGAGAATTATATTCTTCGTTTAAATCGGCGAACATATTCATTTTGAATATCACAAATAAAAACTACGACTTTACCGAATATGCAATATGCATTTGTGTCAGTTTAGTACATAACTAGATTCATTATTCCATATTGTTTGCAAAATATTGTAAATAATTCAACACAATTTGTTTTGTTTTGTTTTTTTTTTTGTATAATTAATGTTATCTTTCTTTATAGATGTCTTTTACTTTGATACGCATTAGTCAGTTGTTGAACTTTATAATCACCATATTATTCACAACAATTATTTCACGATAATTTTGATTTTAAAAATGCTGTTTTCGGTTTTAAACGCTTTGGTCATTTGAATAATTTAGACCTCCACCATTTTAACCATGATTGCAGATAATGAAACACGACAATTATTATTGGGTACTGGTCTTTTCACATATATCACATTTTTGTCCTTTTTTGGTAATTCTTATCCGTTTACTTTTTGAACAAGTTAGTTACCCATTTACCCCCAAAACACACAAGTAAGCACTTTGACACATTAAGTGGCTAATTGCTTGGCTCTCGCTTGTTTTTGGTTTGTAAATTTTGTGTATGGGCGGATAAACGCGTCAAAAATCGATTATCGTTATTAATACTAGTTTAGCCATGTTTAAGAACGTGTTAAAATGCAACATTCCTTTTACAATGTAGTGTTGATTTAGAAACAACTAGCCGTGTTAGAAACAGCTGGTTCGAACACAAAACATTGATGTTGTAATTACGCAGGTTTTGATGTAAGAAACGTCACCTTACACTGATTTTCGCAAGAGAGTAGGTGAAATAATGATTTTACTGAAAAAACCGTGCACTTGCAAGGAAATGAGGCGTAGCATTTAAATGTACTATTATATTCAATATTTTTATTCTGCTGTGAAGGCCTCCGAACCGAAGGTGCCACAGTCCGTTAGGCTCCAAATCAGACAGTGTGAACTGATAGCCCCTGAACAGCCATTAGACAAATATAAAGCACGTGTTTAGGGCCTTGGGGGAGAAAGGGTTGCACGATCTTTTACTAGGGCACCATAATATTTTCAGCACTTAAGACAAAGTGTTGTCTGTGATATCACTTTGATGGAAATGGACGATAAAAAAGCTATTTTACACATGCCCTCAAGATAAGAATATGCCGTCACCGTTGGCCTAGCCTCGTTCTTCGAGTCCCTTGTTATAAATGGCGCTGAAATGCATTATGGTACAGTAAGATCACAACATTAACGGCGAAGGCTTTGGGCGATACTGAGTTAGAGACTTGGCTACTTTAATATATACTCGTTTTGGCTTTCGAGATATTTATCTATTTATGTGAATGAATGATATTGTCATTTGTTTAATACTGGAACAATAAAAATACTTAGGCGCTTTTGACGTTTTTTTCCTTTTCCTTGTTGATCAATGGGAACTCCATGGTTACCGGTCACGTATGATGTGTAATGTTCGCTTGCTTGGAAGTAATGTGACATGTAGGCACAGGTGTTAGGGTTATATCCTTTTATAATCCAATACAATACAAATAATATATACACCGTTTATTTTCAATGTAAATTTCCACGATAACTACATTGCTTTAAATTATACATATCGTTACAGATAGTGTGCAAATTAAATAGCTGTCAAGAACCTACGAATGATATGTAAATCACCATCCCCGCCTCAATATTATAAATGAAATGACATGTGGTTTAACATCCTACTGTTTTGCCCCGACTGCGCAAATGAAGCCGGGAATATGCTATACAGTGTGCTATGAGTTGGATTTTGCCATGGAAGCGGCACTATGGTCTACTCTCATATCGAATTCCAACTGCCATAGGATCTTTAATGGACACACCTTCGTCCCATCCTATCGAACGACTAAACAGCTGTCCTCGTCAGGCCTTCCGACTGACAAGGGAAAACCACATTGGAAAATCACGTTCACTTTCTTATTTCATAAAATAATTCTGGGGTCACTGAACGATTCTCAAGGTAATGCATAGTATAGTTCAGGTTTGTTCAAGTGTGTACCAATTAACCCATTTATCAATCCCACTAATGATAACGCGTTCACCCATATTTATAGTAAATTATGTATTCATCAATTTCATTTGAAAGGGCACAATGCTGCGATAACCCAATTAAAATTCCTATGTCAGATTATATTTTATGCATCATTTAAGATGCAAAGAACAAAAATAACCGAAAACACCCTGAAATAATTGACAGGATTTTTAATTATTTTATTTTTGTACGACAAAAATGCCCCCCCCCCCCCCCACAAAAAAAAATCGCAAAATGGATTTTAAAAAATCTACTACTTCTCAATCCAATCTTAAATTTTCGAAAAGGTCGCCTGGTATTGGTGACAAAGTTTATCGTGTTTTTAATATCTATTTATATTATGCTTCATTATTCACGAAAGACAAACAGAAGGTAAAATATAAAAAAACAAATTTCCCAAATTGATTTCAGAACATTTCTCACTGAAAATACTTTGGAGAATGTCTCATCCCAAAGGGCAAGTTGGTTCTACACGGTTGAAATGATCTCCTGGTATCGTACATATGGATGCATTATTTTCATTGTATTGAAATAGTCCCGAAATGAATGATCTAGTTTGTTTCTCACATGTGACGTGGTGTCCGAAAAAAATATTTGCGATACTACCCCGGTTTAATCGGTATGTTTAAAATCCTTGATAACATTTCGTAAATATACCCCTATCACAATCGTAGAAAACACCAACAAAGATGTGGGGGTTAGTTTGAATTTGGACTTCAGAAGGCGAAAAAATACTATACTAATCAAATGGCAACTGTGTTTAGGAAAATGGACAAAAAATTCATTTTAGATTTCTAAAAAATTAAACTTAAATGTCACGTAGATTGTGTTTGGGTATTCTGAATGAGTCATCGTGTAACAATGAGAAAACACCGGCTGTTACGACTAGCTAACATGATATATCAATAAATATATATGAAACTTGGATACAAAATTTATATATACCGTATATATAACCGCCGATTTGACAGTTTAATGTGCTAAACCTATTACTAAATGTGTTCATAAGATTCGAAATCAAAAACACGAATTTGAATTTCGCACTGGGCCATTTCAATCAATATTGATGTGGTTATCTTGCCGTGAAAATATAGGATCCTAATATCTATTATTTTAGACGCAATAAACATCAATTAGTATAATAAGTATACGGCTCCTGCATTTCTATGGTTTTAGGTGCCATTTCTAGTGAAAAAATAATATAACAAATCCTACAGGACAATAAGGAAGTAATTAGTAATGGATGATTCGCAAACGACAAAAATAATAAAAACCTTGTGAAATGGACTCAGCAGGCGTAAACTAATGTCGTTTGATCTGAACTGTTCACATATTTCGCCGAAAATAATTGATTAGAAATTACAATATTAAATATAAATCCATTTCATTGATATTTGCCTCATTTTCGTCTAGTTCAAGGTCCCAAAATACAGCCGTAATATAGTGTGCTATGAGGAACATGTCACTTATAAATTCCAAGGAACCCTAGTGCTTCTGGTTAGTGCGCCGGTGTCGTAGTGACAGTAAGAAATGGTTTGTTATATCTGACCTATACACAATGTTAAACAGTTGAAAATATTTGCTGTTGGGACTATTTTCATGTCACAAAATCATAGCAAATAGTTTAATTGCGACCCATATGCCTATGAAAGACAAGAACGGGGTGGGGTTTAACTTTATTTCAAGACTAAGAAACATTTTCCTGTAACGATGTATGCAGTGTTAGGGAAACAGGAATTTAAATAGGTTTATGGTCCCACTGATCTGCTCCCACTGGACTAATATTGAATACGGCATACATGAGGGAAATTTTCAAATTCCAACTGTCAAGGGATAGTTTACGCGCACGCTCTCATGTGCATAGGGCCTAGGTATTTTGTCCCACCCGAATAGCATTCTCGGCCAACTCAGGGATCGAACAGCGAGTCACCGTCCAACTCATTAAGAAACCTTAGCTCCTGAAGTGCTAGGGAAATATTGTCCAAAACGTTACATAGACCAAATTCAGCATAAACATTGGTAAATTTGAGAAATTATGCGCAAACTATATCGTTAATGGTTTTGGAAGATGTTTTAGAAATATAGCCTGGACGGAAGGACAGACGATCGGAGTTGATTTCAATATCCCCCACCTATCTTTGCCCGGTTCAGGACAATGAAGCAGAAGTGATTTTTACATATATTAATACTAACCGTTTGGCCGGCAAGAGAAAGAAATGCGGAAGATCTAACAGTGACCGTGCTGGCTTGTTATTTTGATAGCCATCTAAACTAAAATATCTTTTAATGCTGCGTCTACACCGCTTAAGTCTTGTTTTACTATGATATGTTCCTTGTGGGGACACCGGAAGTGACTTACAATGTCTATCGAAACCCGGCGGTCCGAATTGAAGCTTGACGTCAGTGGCTGTGATGACGTCATCTTTATCAGTGTCCAGCACATCAAATATTATATCGGCCTCCTTTTCGGTGAAACTTAAATCTCTGACAATTTGTTCAACCTTGTCTTTGCTTGCTGTGGCTTCACTATTTAATTCGAATAAATCTATCACTCTTTCTACGTCTGGATCCGTTCCATTTTCCGCCATTTAAAAAAGCTTTTACACTTTATGAAACTAACTACTTCTACACACTAATACAAAACACGAAAAAAAAAAAACTTTTAGGGCGGGTCCTGTTAAATTTTTCAAAACCAAATATTGTCATTTCAAATTCAAATCTTGGAAATTTCCGAAACTCTCAATGTGACGCTATGTTATATGTTTAGTAACTCCCTTCTTCGTTATCGTATAGATAAGTACATGTATATTTATTTTTAAAATATTTCTGGAGTTGCTTATTCTCAAATCTTCTGAGAACTTGTAGGTGGTATGTTATAAAACATCGCTCTTCAACAATCCTACTATGATGATATTATCAACTACACCACAACTAAATGACACAACCCGAAAGATGTTTAACTAAACAGTCTTTAAAACTTTCAAATAAAAACAAATCGTATGTTTGAAATTAGTCACTAGAGTATCAGACTGCCATATTCGTCTGTTCACCGCCATATTTTCTTCTTATCTTATCTTTAATGTGTTGCTATGTATGTAAAGGAATGTCACCTATGTTCTAGCAGTTTTCGGTGCCGTAACTTCCAATTAAACAGTGTTCCGCTGTGGGTATGAAAAGATGTAAAGACCTCTGTAACCTTATGCTGCAAAACATCTAAATACGACGCTTATATACTTTAATAGAGAACTCAACACCATAACTTCCATTTTAACTATTGATAGTTTTTCGCTCTGGATATTATTCAATTTAAAATACACTGCACGTGGCTCGAAGTTGACTTTAAAAATAAAACAGCATTTCACTGAGATTGAATGTTTGTTTAACTAAACGCTTTAGCAATCGAATCAATATAATGAACGAAGTGTTTACAAGTTAATCTTAATAGACTGTTACAGTTGACCGGCACATTCCTTTTATGCTATGTATGCCCTTTAAACTACTTTTAAATTAGACACAATCATGAACGTTCGTCGGAACAATTAACAAAAGCAAGAATGTGAATCTATTGAATAAAAGCAGTGCGTACTCTAACGCTACACCATTCACATTGGGTCTCTAAATGTTCACAGAGGTTTCCGATTGTGATTAAACAAAACCATGGAAAGCTATTATCTAGTCTGGTTAGTCCGGTCTAAAGATAGACTCTGATGTAATAGACGTTTAAAGTGCAGGTGTTTACTTTATATAGATTTACTCGAGAAGCTTTAAAACACTTCAACATAATCAACCGATTGTGATGTTCACATTATTTATACAAAAGTGGGTTGCTATATTATCTCGTCATACAATCTTTAACTCTTTTGTGAAAGGTCATCTGAGGCCACCTGTTTTTGTTGTCTGGGCGTCACAGTAAAGGCAAGCTATTTCTCTGATTTCTAAATGACATGAGAAATAAATCTCTAAGTTCTCAAATTCTGCACACTAAACAATCCAGCTCAGTTCCGCGCACATCTGAAATTATGTTAGCTACCTTTCTATTTCGCATCTATTTCCCTTCTTCACGCAAACCCATCAGACAATTCTCCGTTGTACGCACACACCATTACATAGCAAACACAAGGTCATGGTGCCGACGATCATCCAAAACATCACAACCACCTTTGATCGCTATAACATTATGGCAGCCATTTTGAAACATAACTTAAACTTCGTTAGTTAAACTCTGGCAACAGCTGGGGTAGTTGTTTGAAAATTAACAAAGTTTTTAAAAGCCCACACAATTTGCTTGCTGCCCGATATACAGGAAGCCTGACGTTAAAGGCTACGCACGGGTTGCTGCTAACCTAATTCTGAGCTAAATGGCATTGCAACACTTTATTACCAAATCAATAACAATGCTTTTGTTAATAAACTTAAGATTAAATTTTGAAATCGATTTTATGCTAATGCAAATGGGTATATATACAATATCATATAAACTACTGTTTAATATTCTTGATTCGGGACCATTAGAGATATTTCAGAATAATTACGACGTTGGCGATAATAAATACAATACCGAAATGATTTAAGCAATATTCAACCCAATTGCGTCTGTAATAAAAAGCCATAAAGTCAAAGAAGCCTTGTAAGTGGCATTGTGTAGATAGCCAACTGTTACAGCTAAATCAGATGGTCGTGACATGTTTTATGGTCGTTTCTGGAAGGTACAATGGAACTTACGTGGTTCAACCCACTGCCATGAAAAAAAAATAGGTCATAGCAACACGTCATTAAATGTCCATAAAATATGTAGGATAGTTACACGTAGCATAATTATCAAGAATGTAAAATGATTGGACAGTAGTTTTGAATCTAATCCGACCATAGCGTCAATGGTTCTACATCCTTAGTCTCTTGTTTTTGTAAAATGAAATACTGAAATGGCGCTTCCAATAAGTAAACATGTTTTGTTTGCAGTGACCTACAATGATTCACTTAATAAGCACCAGGTGTTCAACTGTCCGTTCATAATCCATATATTATCATCCCGATTATCGTAATCAATACCTAAATCCGTATATCACAAAACAGAAAACAAATAAAAATTGATTTTGTTAAAAAAACAAAAAGGAACAGATAAGCAATACAACATTGCTGTTCGTCGCCAGGAACTCCATCCGGTATCATGGCGTGGTTGAATAAATTTTCCCCAGATGCTTTAACTTTTACATTAGACTTTCATTTTTGATAGGCAGCAATTCCTCCAAGATCTTCAAGATTTCCGCCAATATCTCAGCTTCTAAAACGCGTAGGGCCTGAATTTTGAAGTCTAAACTTATATCTTTTTATGGTCAGGGAATGTTATAATGCCATATTGAAAGGGCAACATCCCCCCCCCCTACCAAATGTATTATGATAACCATTTTGGATGTTCAAAATCTCCGCTGTGAGAACACATATATTTGCCAATTCCTCAGCTTAGGTTAGGTTAGCATTGTTGGTGTCCTAGTTTACATTCAGTGTCCAGGAGTACTTCAATAAGAAACTATTTCAGGATGAAAGATATTTCGTATAAACTGTGCTTGTAAGTTGAGTAACTTCTTAACTTAAGTCTGATTATGCTTTGTGAACTTTGGGCAAGAATGTCCGTTGGAAAGAAAGGTCATTCATTTAAGTTGACAAAAACAAATCAGATTTTTGCATGGAAAACTGTTGGAATCTAGCAGGCTGAAATGTTGCTGTTTGGTGAAGACAAATAGCGCGTTAAACCTAATTTAATTCCATTCCTTTCATCAGTCATGAAGGGGCGGATCCAGGATTTTTTGCAGGAGGGGGTTTGCAAGGTTCCTGTTAAGGAAAACTCTCATCATTGTCTCTAAATTACATAGACATACATACAAATTGAGCTTTTAAAAGAGGAAAATCATTTTATAATGATGTATGATCATAATGTGATTTAATTTCATTGGTGCAAGGCATTCAATTTTTTTATTTGGCTGAACAGGGTGGGGTTTGGATCCGCCCCTTTGGATCCGCCCCTGTCATGATTAAATTTCGGACGCAGTAAAATGTAGATAATACGTTATTTACATTCTGAAGACATGATAACCTAGGTCAAGGACGACGAGTTTTATTTAACCCTGCGTGAGTCCTTCTTGAGCACGGGTCTACATAAGCACAGTCGGAGCAGAACAACAGGACGTTAAACCCCATTCCATTTTCTTCTAGAGTGAGACTATCACAGAAACTGTGATATCATGCACCAAGATAACTTAACCTGATAAGAACTGGTTTGGGAATACCTGTTATAAGGCAGGGTATCTGAATAGTAACGGTATTGATCAAAGAAATGCATTTACAATGTCACTAAATCAAAACCATAACATAGATTACCAACTTTTGTTCTACTGTTGCATTTCTAGATTACAGGGGTGATATGAAGAATAATTGAACTTTGTTGGTAAAGTAGTTCATTACTTTAATCGATATTGAATCAACACTACTTATGTTTAGTCTTAAATGCTGTGATGAATTCCTGCAATGATTTATTTATTATTTATGAATCTTATAGAATTCGCCTTTTCATAGCTTTTTTAAAGTGAACAATTAAAAATCTAAATCTGAGTTTGAAAAAACTATGAGTTATGGTTGTTTTTCATTGTTTTTTTTTTTCTTTTTTGTTGAGTTTTTTTTTTTGGGGGGGGGGGGACGGGGGGGGGGGGTATAACGTCTTACTGTTCTTCTCCAACAATATAAGGATAACATAATAAAAACAATAATAGTATACTTACGCTGGAACTTCCTTACAATAAATAAAACCGGGCTCTGATTTATGATTGGTGGACATAATAGATGTTTTTAGTTCCTTAGCTTAGCTTATTCTTAACGAAAACTAACAGTCCATATATTCTGTTTCACTACTTTTATCCTTGTTATCCATTCCTTCCAGTTAGAAGTTTCAACAAGATCTCAATTACAACCAACGTTCAACGCACTGTGTTCTCTATGCCTATATTATGTTTACCGAACATTGTTCAGTATGCACATGCTATTGATTCGTGTTATAGCTTAAGAAATTGCATTACCAGCAGACTTTCTTCCAACCAGTGGTTTTAACAATTTGTCAAGTACAATTAACTAGCCTATATTTTGAACGAGATGTAATCGATTTCTGCCTAACCATTAGTGTTACTAACACGAATTTAAGAATCATTAAAGTTATATTAACTTTTAGTTCTACTTCAGGGTAAACAACCCCAACTCCATGAAACCCTAGATACGCTTTACGTTAAAATCATTACAGATCGACAAGCAATGACACAGGCAATATTATTGAAATCACAAGATTTACTAAAGTGAATTTAAGAATCATTTAAGTTACATTAACACATATACACGAACCTGGTTTTTTCTCATTTCGATAAATAACTTATAGCTATACGTCAGGGTAGACAATCCAAACGCAATTACACTCTACATGATTATGCTCGACTGTTTAAATAGAAATTGCAAAGGCAGTGTTATTAAATTTCTCCTTACTAATTTTCCAATTCGGACAAAAACAAGTTGGCATATTGCCAATTTGCCACTCATTACAGTGACCCCCTTTATCAATGTATAAACTGAAAATCGACCTACTCCTTATTAAGCGACATTAAAATATGTTCAACCGCACATCAATATTATTATGCAAATATTACGTCATGTGACGAAATCAAGAATTAAGGAACGACATGCTTGCCAGCTTAGGCAATGAGTCATTCGTGTATTCAAGAAGAAAATGTTATGGAAATATTTATGTTATTCGTGAATGTTTTAAATATGTGAATGTTTTAAATATGAAATAAATATCTGATTCTAGACAACCTGGGAGGTAATTCATAATCTGCGTAAAAGTTATATACTACAATATAAAACACAATACAAACAAAGTCATTCCAGATGTTTATAAATAAAATAGACCCGAAGACCGAACACTGGGGATTTCAGACAACAAGTCTTTGAGATGCTATTGTGCATTTTACTAAGGCGTCGAGAATTCCTTTTGAAAAACTTTTCGCAACTTTTAAATGACAGTATAGTACATGGCACTACATACGACTTTATTATATGAACTATCCGAATATAAATCTTTTTTTAAAAAAAAACAATTTAGAAATTATTTATTTTCCAAGCTGTACTTTAATGAGGTAATAGAAATTTAATTGCATATGAATTCTAAACACTTGGCCGCCGAATTTACAAAAATCAATTGTTCAAATAAGAATACGGTAATGCTCGATTGATAATGAGTTATATAATAAACACGAAATGATATTTTATGAGCAATTATATAAATAAGATCTACATTATCTCGTATGTTTGTCTTTTATTACCAATATATGTCCAATATATGATTTAATAGAGCATGGTTAGGTTAATGTAATTACCAGTATTTACATGTAGAGGGGTAGTTATCCCCGTGTCCCCATTACCAATACCTAATTTTGGTTAGTAATTCTTGTTTTTAAAGAAAATTTTTATGAGCAACAGGTTGATTTAAGTAAGTAGCTACATATGAAGTGGTAGTTGCGCAGTGCCTCCATTTCGAATAAGTAATCTTTGGTCGTAATTCTGTTTTTTTTTTAAAGGAAAGATGTCGGTAATGCAATCTGTTTATAATACCGATCTATATTTCGTTTCGTTTTTTTTACGCTTTCGATAGCCTACACTATATGAAATTGTGATCGGTTGTAGTGAAATGTCGCGTCAGGGGGTCGTACGAGCGACATTTGACCCTATGATGTCAGACATTGATTAATCAATCATCGCTGATTTTTCTAGTGGTTTACCCACATTCCCGTGCATCGCACACCAAGAACTCACCGTAAAAGAGTGTTTCATTGGCTATTCCCTCACGTCAACCTGAACGCCGGTAATATAATCCTAATGTAGCAGAGACAAATAAAACGAAATTTTGAAGTATAAAAAACGCAACGAAATAGGACCTGTGTTTAATCAGATTGGCGGTATGCATTTGTGTAATTCTTTCTGTATTGTAAAAATCTATGATCTGTGTCATTTTTGTTCCATCCCAACAACTAAACAAGACATATCTGGGACACAGCGTCGGAAATTGATATATCATCGGGGGATCTTATAAAGGACATGGCTTCAAAAAAATAATAAATCTGTCCAGTTTAACCCATAAATTATAAAATATAATGTATATGTTTTTTACCTACGTCATTAATTTTTTTTTTAAAAATCGTTCAATAGCCAAATTCATCATGATATACCTATATGTATACCTATATTATTTAGTTGGCAACAGGTGCCCGAGGAATAATACATACATACTTTATTCTCTACTTGTATAAATAACAGTAAATCGATATCCATACACAATTAAGTTTATAATATATAGCGAGATCGACAGATATTTTGTAGGTAAAATATTGTTCTTTTTTTCTCTAAATTTATTACATAGCTTACAAATTAAAAACAAGCATAACCGATAGTTATTTTAATGAATTTGGCAAATTAAAAAATGGTACATAGAAATTGCAAGTGGTGAAATAAAATCCTATTGAAAAGCATACTCTGCTGCATGTCTCCATAATGTGTATGGGTCATTTGATAAAAGCATAATACTATAATTGCCTATATCTCGATAACGTCATTTTATGCAAGGACACTCTATTTTGCTTGACCAGCTAAGAAAAGATGGGTTAACAAACGTTGTAGCCACGCATGCTCAATGGGGTAAACGTCCACTTGCCGCAAACAAGGTCATTTCGCGACTAACATAGGACCCGTAGAAAACAAACGAGGCGATCATATATTGCTTGTAGCGCTCACGTGGAGAATCCTAGCCGAACCAATCAATTACAGACATTATGACCTAAAGCGCACACATTGAACCATTTCGATCACCCAATCCCCGGTGACGCACACGAATGAATCCAACTGGTAGGTTATCAGGGGTTGGTGTTGTGTTTTTGCTTTATTCGGTAAATCAATGTGAGCGTAGATTAGAGTAAGTTAAAGGAGCTATACCTCTAACTTCATATTTCCATCAGATTAAAAACACGAATCAAAATGCAATATGACCCACTCCAATCACCACTGATGTTGTTATCTTGCTGTGAAAATACAGGATGCTAATATCTCATATTTAAGACAAAATGCACATTTTAAAATTAGTCAACGAGTCGTGTATTCTATACTTTCGAGCACCATTTTTAATTAACAAAGAAAACACGTGATATAAGACAATCCAGAAGTATTTTATGATGACTGATTTTCAAAGGACTAAAAAATAATAAAGAACTAATGTAGAATGGATTGTTCGCTTGTATCACTGAATATAATTGATACAAATTTCAATCTTGAAAATGATTTTATATATATATATATTCATATTCCATTAATATTTGCTCTGACCGCTATTTTACGCTTCCAAAGAATACAGGCATACGTGCTTTCGATAAGTCTGAAAAAATTAGATAAAAATGCAATACTTAAGTATATGCATATGTACTTTATATATATGAGAAAAGAGTTCCTTTATATTGAACTTGAAAGATAATTTCCGATAAAAATGCAATACTTAAGTATATGCATATGTACTTTATATATATATGAGAAAAGAGTTCCTTTATATTGAACTTGAAAGTTGAGTGAACGCTGGAAAAGATCGATTGATATTTTAGCAATGTCGTCGTACGTTTGAGTTTTTATAGGCCAGTTTTAATTAACTCCAGATGTGATGAATAACGAAATGTACGCTTAACTGACTTTCAAAAGTTACTTTTAATGAGCGCCAGATATATGGTCCAACGGAATAAGCGCGTACGTTATGTCTGATAAAAATATGTCTTTATTAATGACATTTGAATTTCAAATTAACTGCGTATGGAATAAAAAACCGAGGTCTTGTATATATATATTGGCGTGCACGTAAAAGATTCATTGACAGTGGGAATTCGACATAGCCCGTCTTCATTAGCCCAGTTCGGAGCAGAGCAGTAGGGCGTTCAGCTCCATTTCATTTTTGAACAATTCAATAGTCTTAACACGTGTTTGAATAATTTGTTTGTCATGTGATATCCTACGCGTAATTGCAACGCCCAATTGATCACCTTGTTAGCTGGGTTGTAAAACGCACAATGCCTCCGACATCGGTTAATGATGCATTCGTCGTAATTACTTGTCAGAATACAATTAACATATCACCATGGAAACGACGTGTATCTGGTTAAGTTACCGCTATTGACGTGTGACACTGCTAACACCATGGTAACGACGTGTATCTGGTTAAGGTATCCGAGCACCTTATAGAGGTGTAGCACTCGTAATCACCATGGATACGCCGTGTAACTAGTTATGGTATTCAAGCGCTTTATTGAAGTGTGACACTCATAATTACCTAGATTACGAAATGTAACTAGTTACGTCGTTACGTCAAACGGGCGCGATATATAAAATGCCCTGGATACGACATCTTGGAAAATGGATTCAAACAAACAACGTCGCTGTTAATGTTAATGTTGGGGCTTCTCCCCCAAAAAAATAAAAAACAAAAAAAAAAACGCACATATTAAATCTGACACTGTCTGATCCTGACGTCGACGTTTCAAAACATGGTGTCGTATATTAGTTCATTTATGTGCAGGGGAGGAGGGGAGTGGGGTAAAAACGACCCGGGAATACTTATATCCTTACGAAATGCTACGGCTTCTCAAGGATTAAATATTTGCTATATACGTGATAACATATCTAGTATATCATTTTTTCGTCTGTATTGATTTTCATATTATTGAACCACATTCCAGCCGTATGACTCATAAAATAAAACCTACAGCTGAGAACAACACAACATCTAGAACGTGGGCTGATAGATGTAAATATACTATTCATAAAGCTTATTTTCATATTTATTATTATTTTATGACATATGGAGTTTTTATCGATACCTGCCGATTTTATTACGTCATTGGCTGATATAATCATATTGCTTATGTTTACAATCTATGAAATTACATCATGCATAGAAAATGAAAGCAAAAGAAAATTTCGAGATAAATTGTTGTGAATCGACATCGGGCGTGCTTTTGGAGAATAAGCATAGTACGCCTTGTGCAGTACATCCGTGGCGGAGTACCCATGGCATACGCAGTGCCCCTCCGCCCTAAAGTTAAATTGTTAGAATACCGACAAAAACAAAAAAAAAAAAAAACAATTAATTATTATATATTTCATTCCCAAACGAGTTTATAATTCTGCGGTTGTCTTAAATGTGCGGGCAACCGATCCTGTAGCCATTTGAAACTAATTAAATAAACCTTGTGTTTCACTATGACCTATGACAAGGTGGCGATATAAAGCATTGAAAGTGACCTAACTCACAATCTGGACTGTTTTTGATATCATTGATTCTTTTAGTGTGGCTAAGTCAGGTAAACTAATAAGTTTGTTTGAAGTTTGTTGAGCAATAATTTGTTGGGTTTTTTTTCAATATACGTTATTAACCGCTGAACATTTCTATTTTATTATTATTTCGTATTTAAATCAATAAAAACAATTGTATATAATCCAATTTCAGAATAAACATAACCTAGGGTTTTTTTTTATTTAATCAAACGTACATTATGCAAGAGCTAAATCTGCCTATTGCAGGTCTTTCTTTTTGGCCTGAAATGTTATATAAACTAGTAATTAGACATTTATTTATATGCAAAGACTAATAAATTTTCGATGCCATGTTATGTGTTGGATTTTTACTGAATTTGAATACGGTTTAATGCTCAACGCTCATTGATGATTGGATTAATATGGATAATCGAGGTTAAGATGAAGCGCTAAGGTCAGACCTTAAGGCCACGGGGGTAAGGTCTCCTATGTTTGGATTGTGATGACTGGTATTCGTGATAATAGAAAACACTCCAAATCCTTGACATAAATCAAAGTTGGATTAGGGATAACTGCAGAAGAATAGCCTACATTTTCAAATCAAGTAAAAAAAAAATAACTTACCAAGTAAGAGTTTTGAGACCATCGTCAAGGCCACCGACGGCATAAACTTCATTTCCGCTTCCTGTCAAATCTTCCCTGGAGCTATAGCTTTTCAATTTTTCTCGCATTTTCTCCCGTGATATACCTTGTATTGCTTCGTTAATATCCCGGAAACCACGCGCGAACTCTTCTGCACTGATTCTGCCGTCACCATCTTTATCTAACTGTAGGAAGACGTCTTTAAGTTGATCGTTGTTTAATTCACTGCAAACGGAGGCTAGTTCCGTTTGATCTATGAATCCGGAACCGTCCAAATCACATGCTTCGAACAATTGTCCTAAACGTTCTTGATCGCCCATTGTAACTGGCCGATTTAAGTCTTTAAATGATAATATATGTGTAAGTCTTTATAATTATATACGGCGCTTCTTCGTTTCTGGAATATAGAAAAATAGAAGATTTAACTAGGTGAATATGGTTTTAACAGATAATGCTTACATATTTTTGTTTGTTTTGTTTTTTTGTAAAAATAACTGCTTTCCTATTATTGAATGAGGTTGAGCGTCCAACGCTATAGGGGGGGGGGGAATACATCACCGCATTCCTTGCACCAAGGGTTATTTTACGTGTACACCAATCTTTGCACGGATGGACACCGGTTTCTGTTACAATCGAGCGACTAGACACCAGGGAAGGTTCGATTCGGTCTACACCAGGTGGACATGGGGTTTTCGATACATTCAAACGACTTGGCATCCCTTATAAGAAAAGGTTTGATTCGATCTACAATAAGTCGACATGGGGTTTTCGTTACATTCGAACGACTATTTAGGCAGCCCAGATACAAGAACGTTCGTTTCGGTTTAGATCTGAATTCAAACCACCCGTTTAAGTTATATGTAAACTGTAACTAGAATAATCTTATTTGTGTTACGGTTAGGTGAAGGTTTGTGCGATTTTAAATTCAGAGATGGGTATGACCCCGTTTTATTGTTACCTCAGTGGCAACCCATTCTTACATTGCGTATAACCATTAACATTTGTAGCACGTTTGTAAGTAAGGCATATATCTAAAGTTACATTTTTGGAAAAGTTAGTTTGGACTTTTGCCATTTTGAGAACAGAGACGGATATTGTGGGATTGCATTATAACCAACAACAAAGCTCGTTTGTAATTAGGTGATAACCAAAAATACAAAATTGCTTAAGGATGAGTCCAGAAATTGGCATGGTCAGAGTAGGGTCACCAGTCCAACCTCGTGTGTTTCTTCCGGGTGCTCCGGTTTCCACACACTGCTAAACACCCATGCGAAAGCGAATTATTGAAATAAAATTGAACCACGTGCTAGTCCCGAAATGACCTAGCTTTTGTCGAGCGGGCGTTAAACCCCATTTCCTTCCCTGGTATGCATGTGCTTGTCTGTTGTATTATACCGCCATTGTCGTTGATACCAGTTCTGAAATTGCAATTAATAAACCGCTGTTGTATAGTTTGTAAACAAATCATTGTTTTTGATTCAGATATTTTAAATCAATTTATTCATGTTTTTAAGAGAATCTGACCTTATTGGAAATTCTACCTAAAGCTTTATCTGCGGTAATTTTCATATCAATGAATTTAAACGATATTTGATAATGAATAAATGTAAATTAATCATACAAGATTCAAGTGTAATAATTAGGATGTAGTTTCAGGGCTGTGTTGGCATGAATTATTAATGTGCGTATATGATAATTACGAATATATTGGAAACTGCTGATAATAGATATAGATCTAGACACGCATGAATTTCTGTTCTCGGTATTTAATCTAACTTTTCGGGGTGTTTTGAGTATTCCAAAAGATGATAAAAGGAAGCATTTAGATGCATATTGTCTTCTCTGTGTGTAATTTGCAATTATATGTATTTTTATGTGATAAAAAGAAACAAATCGGTATCACATTTAACAGGTTATGTTGTTTTGCAGTATTAACGTTTCATTGTACCTTGCGTTGGGTTAATCCGGCGACATATTTCATTTTAAGCGTGTTCACTATCCGTGACCTGTTTTTTTAATGTTGTAATGATAAAGTCAAAAATGAAAATTAGATTTCTTGTACCGAAATAATTTGCATTTTTAAACCATGTTATATACTATTAAAAAAAAGTAGGGGATATTTGATTTTGGGGGCATAATACTAAAATATGCAAATGACTACGAAAAAAGTCACTATAGAACCTAACAGAAGAAACATTTCCTGTTACATGTCACGCCCAAAAGCACCAATAGCTACCGCATGGAATGGAGGTGATGCTTGGGATCATCATGGGGGTCCAACCCAAGATTTGCACGACTCTGACTTTGAATGTTACAGTCATTGTGGCATTGAATTCCAGGGTGGAAACATCAGTTTAATTGTTTTAGTGACCAGAAAACAAATTTTGATATGCATCGGTTACGTGCCCTTGGCATGCTACAGATCGGCACAACACAGGCGGTTGTGGCGCGGACGATGAATGTTTCTCAGTCTGTCATAAGCAGGCTATGGTCCAGAAACCGTGATACACATTCTGTACAGGACAGACCACGCTCAGGTCGACCAAGGGCGACAACTCAAGCCCAGGATCGATTTATCCGTACCTTGGCCTTGAGAAATCGTGTCATCACAGCAAATCAGATCAGCGCTCGTCTTCAAACAGACACTGGTGTGAGGGTGGGTGGCCAGACGATTCGGAATCGACTGCATAGGGGTCACCTTCGCGCCCGACGTCCTCGCGTGATCCCTTGTTTGAGAGATCATCACATTCAGGCAAGACATCGTTGGTGTAGGGATCGTCAACACTGGGATAATCGACGCTGGGGCAATGTGATGTTTTCAGATGAGTCAAGTTTCACTGTTGATTTTTTGGACAGGCGTAGGAGGGTGTGGCGTCGTCGAAACGAGCGCTTCCAAGACGTTAACGTCATCAGACATGATCGATTTGGGGGTGGTTCTGTTATGGTGTGGGGAGGCATCACTGTTGCTGGAAGAACGGCTTTACATGTTGTTGCAGGGCGTGTTACAGGCCAGTACTACCGGGACAACATCTTGGCAGTCCATGTTGTGCCGTTCGCACGACGTCATGGCCGCCGTTTCATCTCCCAGGATCACAACGCAAGATGTCACAGGGCCAGGATCGTTACGGGTTACCTCCAACAACAGAACATCACCACATTACCTTGGCCAGCACTGAGTCTCGACCTCTCCCCCATCGAGCATGTCTGGGACATGCTTGGACAGAGGTTACGTCAACGTCAACAACGTCCTGCCAATTTCCAAGAACTTGCTGCTGCGTTGCAACAGGAATGGGACAATCTGGACCAAAATGACCTTAGACGTCTCATTAGGAGTATGCCACGTCGGATCAATGCTTGTTTGGCAAACAGAGGAGGATTTACCCGTTACTGACTTTATTGTGATGCTGTGGTAACTTTGCTGTTTGACCCCGGGTATCATTTAACCCTTATAATGGTCAGTCTGTGCCTTACTTAGTCTAACGATCATTTGGAATAAATCGATGAATGTGAACTTCATTTCATTTTGTCATTTGTTTCTTCGTCAGTTTCATTAGGTGACTTTAATAACACTTAAAAATCAAATATCCCCTACTTTTTTTGAATAGTATATATTGATTGTGATGGGCATATCTGACGTCATATATATGCCATTCGGTCTTATAAATGCCCATTCTTCACTCAAATAAATGATCATAAAATATTCGAATCTACATCAGATACAATGGTTCTCTGCGCAAGAATATCGGATATCTATTCTATTCTCTTCTATAGATTTTTTCAACACCGATAATATATCTATTAGTCTATTTACTCTATAATATTTTTGATGCGCAATGTATTAAAACATAATCACGTCACTAGCCTACGGAGTAAGGGACATCAGATAAACAATTTTATTAACCATCTTGGTAAAATTAATTTAATATTATAATTTTCCAATACATTTCGTTTATTGAAATGTCCGCCCCCGTCATTCCATTCATAGCCGGCGTAATCACATTGTAACAAAAGACAATATGTGCCAAACATCGATAAATATATGCGCAGTAGTGTCATTTAATCATTTTATGATTATCAATCGCCGTGCTTCATATTGATGTAGATATAAAATTGTGATTCCAATATTGTATTTAACTTTTAACTACTTTTACAATTTGTCCTGATTTGCATAATCTCGATTTAGTTCTTTAATTATGACCTTACGGTTACACCTGGTGGAGAGTTCAGGGGTAGGGCGTGGGGCCGGTTTACCTTTGAATCTGAATTTAATATACTTTCCGCTTTCCGGGCGGTCACCTTTTCTTTTACCGGCCTATCACATCAGTCGCGCATTATTTTCGAATGCGAAAATCTTACTTTTTTTCTCACATTTGCATAATAAATTTCTTCGTTCGCCAGGCGATTTGGAATCCTATCTAAACTACACTGCTGTGAAAGTTGAAAGAATATCAGGGTGCCCTGTTTAACCTTTATTTCATTTCATTGTATAGTATTTTAAGGGACTTTAATACGTAATTGGTCTTCAAAACAGGATACGATATTTTCTCTCTCGAAGGAATGTACTTGTTTCTGGGGTTAATGGGTCTAAAAATCTGAATTATTAACGTAAGTCATTCTACAGCCCCTCGGCTATAGACTGGTGATTATAGAGATTGATGTATTTATTATAATAAAATGTGTGTGGATCGTTAAATTACGTGACCCAATTTAACCTGCAGTGAATATAAGAGTAAAATAAAGTAGGTGCGTTTAATGGAGGTTAATGAATGAAATTAAAATTTAAAAAAATGTAAATAACTTGTAACCTTTTTTTTCAAAAATGATCATTGTTCTGAAACATACATTATGCAAGAGCTAAATATGCCTATTGCAGGTCTTTCTTGAGGCCTGACATGCTATCTAAAAAAATTTAATCCATTCTTAACCGAGATTAATTACACATAAATTCACTTATCCAGACCATAATCAACTGTCGATGTCAACGTTGCCCTACGATATTTACTGGATTATTATCCGATTTTCTGTTCAACTTCCATTCATACTTTAAATATGAACTGGATAATAGAGACTATTTTTTTATCGTACCGATTATTGAGGCTAGGCCGAAAATTCAATCGAAAAACATTTCAGTTCAGAGTGTATCAATTTGATTGAAATTTTCAGCAAATTACATTTACATTATCTAGTTTTTAACTATTATAGTGAGAACTGCCAGCTCTATATCTAATCTCCCATAATGTATCTTTAATACTGGCTTCACTCGGGTGATTGAACGGGGTGGTGTCATGAAACATGAGAAGCCGTCGCTGTGATATAGACAATTTAACTTGCGTGGAATTATAGTGATTTTCAAGGAGTTTAAAAAACATTGCAACTCTAATATACCAATGCTTGGATTAAGATGTAAGCGTGGATTTAGATGCGTCTACGATATGACATTGAAAATTGCATTACCTAACATTAATTACATTTATTTTATTTTCTTGCTGAACGACAGAATTCTCCAAATTGCTATAAATTACTCACAAATTAAGTCTAGGACCAAATTACAAATAAAAGGTCACAGGAAAAGCTTCATAGATGTTTCAAATAATGCAAGGAATTATGTCAACATATCCATTCGATATGTATATCGCGATCCTGAATGTCAATGTAACCTGCAACAGGTTAATTTCAACAGGTATATGTCTGCCGTTCTCCGTGAGCAGTCGTAACTTTCCGAAAATAAATAAGCGGTGACGTAATTTTAGTCCTGTCCATATTCAGCTCCATATTTATGAGCAGAAGGTCTAACATTACGTCAACGGTGGAAATGGCAAAAGTTGAAATTAAGCTGTAGCAGGTTACATTGACATAATAGCTAACATTATTTTTTAAATCTTTAAACGAAGCCTTCCTTCAATTACTCACAACTTAAGTGAAACCTGTTTCGAATTACTTGACAGTGCGGTGACGCGAACGTCCACATTACCTACAGATTAGAGGACGCCTTTGTCGAATTACGCATAAATTAGGTCAAGTATGTGCCCAATTATTCACGGGTTAATTGATTATGTGTCCATGTATACGAGTGTTAATTAAATAATGTCCAATAATAACACATCACTTAGAGTATATTTCCATGGGCGCGGGGGGGGGGCAATTTTCAGAAAGAATCAATCACTAACTAAAATGATTTCTCCACAAATGTTCTTAAATAATATACTGTTTAAAACGTAAACTGCGACTGATTTCATTTTACAATAATTATACCTTTGCGTATATGTATGTTTCCAATTACTTACAACTAATTTAAGCCTTTGTCTAATTACTTACTTAAGTGAAGTTCAACAATGTCCAATTACTCACAAATTAAGTGGAACATACGTTGTGCAATTGGTAGCAAATGAAGTAGAGCATACGTTGTGCAATTGGTAGTAAAGTAAGTGAACCATTTCACAATCTTTCGCAAATTAATCATAGTCCATAAAGGTCCAATTATTCACTTACTCATATGTTATTTTACTTCTGGTCTGTGATATCTTGTTGCTTTGCCTTACTATTAAAGGGACCCTCCCAGGTGTATTGTGCGTGGGGGTGGTAACCGATAATAATCTTTCGAGAGGTGTCAGTTGGATGAGAGACCACGTGCTCACAGAATATAATGCAAACACGACAAACCACCATTGTCAAAACGTTTTATTACATCACGATTCTGTTCATAATCACATCACATCACTTTCTGGGACTAGCAGAACTGTGACGAGACCGAATTCCGCGTTATTCGATGGCAATTTGGTCATTTCGGAATGGTTTACACTGATGCTTAAACTGACTTATATCAGCGGATATACTGCGAAAACGACCCTTTAAAAGAATTGTATATATAAACCTTGCACACCGTCCATGTCAATAGACGCCCCCGAGTCTTGACTTATTTATATCACTATATGCAATAAATATTAGGTAATATTCTATTTGAGGTTAATTTAAAGTTTGATTTTGATTGATTAGTCGACTATTTATACCAACTCATGTAGGGTACACGGTTACCACAAACTTGTTTATTAGTGCTAATAAGTAAGGGACTCGCTATCACCTTAAAGTTACCCTTACTAATGCACGATATCCGCAGTGATTATGAAAGAAACACACTTGTTTTGCAAAATTCGCTAATTTTATTCATTGTGGTTTTATGAGAAAATGAATTTTAGGTTACCATTTTATTGACCTTCACTTATATATAAATATCGAAGTACAAGTTAGCTATGTGAACTCTTCAAATGAAAAGTGGTATCAGATGTTCTAGAAACTAGTAACGTTATACTTTATGAACATATACTATATGAACACCTTAAATCAGAAATTATATCAGGTGTTCTTAAAAGGGTTGGCATGCTGTATGAACGCCTCAAATCAGAAATCGTATCAAGCGTTCTTAAAAGTGTATGCCTACTACTACTGAGCGCCATAGAAAACGCATCACTTAGTTTTTCGTATAACAAAATGATCCTGTAAACCGGATTTTGTTATACGAAAAACTAAGTGATGCGTTTTCGATGGCGCTCAGTATATATGCACGTCTCAGATGAGACCTGATATCCGGTGTTTATAGAGAGGTTAAGGGCACCCTGCCTCGCACCTGATACCTGTCGTTTATTAATCAACAAAACATTTGGCAGGCCCAATTACGTGTTGGAGATAAGTACTTCATCTTCAGAACTTTGGAGGACTGGTATTGTTTATTTTAAAACTGTTTAACTCATTTACACCATTTGAAGTCAATAAAATTTCCATTTTGGGCTGCAGTTGAGTTCAACTTAAATAATTAAACATTTTAGTGTTCTGTCATGTTGTTCGTTTAATGTTTACCTTAGATTTAATTCAGTTAGTTTTAAACCTCAATGTGAAGATAACGTGTATATAAGGGATTGAAATTGTCTATTTATAGATTATGGGTTAATATAGATTGTAATACAGATTATATTTGGTTTATTATTGAAATCAAAATAATAAATTAAACAGCGATAAGGAGTCCAAAAGTACTTTTAATTCAGATCAAATAGTTTTGTGTCAATATTCACGTGTAAAGGGTAAAGACATGGTGGTGGGGGGGATTTACGTGGACGCCAATGGGTAGCCTACCTGGGGACTCAGTTTTAGGTCCACCGAACGACTATACATTGTTCCTTGCTCTGCCATCCGCCCTGCATTACTGACGAGGGGTGGGTAGTGTTACAGAGTTGCGCGAAATATAAACTTGTTTTTATGTCGGAAATGGATAATGCTATCTTGAAATGAAAATGTCTACGGGTAGCACGATTTACCCAAATCCCCAAATCTACCCAAATCAACCCAAATGCACCAAATAGAAAAAAAAATAAGATCATTAAATTTCTTGTAACAAAATGATGTACCGTGAAGGTATTTTAAATTAATATATATGATCAACTGTCTGCTTTGTTATAAACACCCAAACTTTATTTTTTGACATAATATATGGCGAATGATAACGCGTCAAATAGATTTTACGTGGTACCAGGCTCCGAATTTATAAAACATTTTCAGACTTAAGATAAAAATTTACACAACTTTCAATCACTGTTTATGAGAAATATCTTTGATCAAGAAACACAAAACTTTGCACGTAGTTTCTTATTGATGTATTTGATACATTAAAACAACAAAAGTTTTATAAAGGCCTATATTTTAGTTGAAATAAGTCAATCAATTTTGAAGAGAATGCTCTTTGAATTTTGTTCAAAAAAGTGTGAACATTGACGTCATCCATTAAATCACAGTACGTTGTTGGATGGACTAAGCAAAATATAAATTATCGTATGATAACTTTTCAAATAAAATAAGAGGGGATACTAGCAGTTCTATAAAGTGTAAGCATTGACGTCTTCCATAACATCACAGGACATTATATCCAAAATATTAGTTATCCCATGAGAGCTTTTCAACTAAATTAGATGTTGCACCAGGTGTTCCTGAAACTTTATGATTCAGTTAATACCGGTCAATACTTTACCATTCAATTTACATACAAATGAAGTTGGTATTATAAGGAAATTAATCAATATATCACCCGAGACACGTATATATCAAATATCTATATCAGGAAGTTATATATTTAATCTTTTTATATATCAGTTGTTTTTATATATATATTCACACGTATTTCCGCTTATTTTAACATTGCGTATACTTTAATTCTTAGAATACTAATGACCAGACGCATTAAATATCTCTATGGGAATACAAAAAATGAAATAGGGTTGAACGTTTAACTTTTCTGAACCCACCGAGTTAATGGCGATGATTATACGGCATGTGCTACGAGGTCAGGCTTTATATACCGACGCAAACGAGAAGTGATGTCAAGTGTTCCAGGAACATTAAATTCTTTGATTACACAAAATCCTGTCGGGATTGGAACATAGACGACTCCATGATCCAATCTGAACGAAAAAATATCATCATATTCGTACATTTGAGCGATGGTTTAAACTTGGATTTCAGAAGCTTTGCTTGCCTTAAAAACACTTCTTTACCAAGCTGTGAAACCAGCGATTCCGTTATTAATTGAAAGAAATAAATAAAACCACAACCAAACTAAATAAAAAATATTTTATTGGCCCACAACCTGAAGATAAGAATGAGATAAGTAATAAAAATAAAAATGTAAACAGTCAACCACCACCGTATGGTAGCTTAAATAAAACTTACAAACAAAAATCCTCTCGAGGAATTCCAGACGTTGGCACCGCACTACATAATAACAAATCGATAAACGATAACAAAATGGTGGACCTTTCCAAGTTAATTCCAAAATAACTGTGGAAAAGTGGCACACGAGCGATGGATGTCGACTGAGAGTTGTCGAGTTGATCTACCTATAGGTATACTACACAACACACCTCCCGAGGACAAGCCGAGCTGTTCAATCGATGTGTGATCGTATCACGTGATCTCAAAATGTCGGCTAACATCTGTTTCAGGCCAGCCTTTCACCTGGGGAAATATTGGCGTGTATACTTAATATGGGTGCTTTAATAAAAACAATGTGATGGTTACGGTTTTGATCAAAATAAATCTGATGGTTGCGGATTTTATCAAAGTAAATCAGATGGCTACACAATTTCTGACAATGTTTTGAATAGTTTAATTGTTTGAAACTCTGATCGTTATGGGGCAATTTGAATATCTTGCAAACTTCAATATTTTGAAACTTGAATCGCTATAATAATATATGGCTACAAATAACCGTTGTGCGGATACAAGGTGTATTTCGGTACCCTACGACTATACCTTTAACATTGGTGGGAACTGGAGCATAATTGTCCAGCGAAAATGTTATACATTGTCAGCTACTTAATGCTGCAGATAGAAGGAAAGTGAGGCAGTGGCATCATTCATCATTTGATAAGAAACTAAATACATTACATTATCGGAAATAAGAAGTCTTGTGTCCCCCCCCCCCATTAAACATTTTGCTAGTTTCAGTCTGCTGATTTTGATGGGGTTTAAAAATACCTTTAATTCATATTTTCACTATGTAAATAACTCAAATATATTTTTTTCTGTGATTGATATTATTCAGTCTTTATATGTAGCTCTAGTTAGATAAGATAAGATAAGGTTTTATTGTACCATTGCATTGATCATATTTGAATAAAATTATGCATACAAGAACATATTAAAGATTAGATTAACTCTTGTTGCCGCAAGGGTTAGACTAAATCTTAGATTAGATTAACTCCTGTGTCTGCATAACAAGGGTTTTGTTAGTTGCGCACTCTGTTCACACCGATTGAACAAATGATGTAACGAATTTGAGCAACTCTTTGAGTGAGTGAAGTCGTGGCGAATGGATAAATAAATGAATGAATGAATGATGTTTTCTAGCAATATTTTATTCTGTGGAGTGTGAATATATAAAGTCGGTTATCTGTTAACACGCGTGAATAATTTTAAATTATAATCTAAAATAGTATACACGATACCGGTATCTTTATTGATTTACCGAACTAGTTTAAACATTTATGTAACATTATCATATAGACAGTTAATAAGTTTTAATACGTCTACGACTGATCAAAACATTTTTAATTCCAGAATCATGTCAAAATTAAATAAAACTGTAATTACTAAATTCAATGACGATTAATATTTCAATAAAATGTGAATACTAAACGAATTAGATAAATAAACGCGGGTATGAATTCAATCAAACAAGAAATGAAAACAGTGAATGGCGATCATTACTTCAATACAAAAATAGAAAGATGGGCGAGTATTTAATAAATTAAACAAACAAATAATAGAAGATTACATAAGCTGTTAGTTTTATTTATTAGAGCAGAATACTAAACAGGCGCCAAATGTGAATCCGGATCATCAAGTTCACATCAAGCCGTAGATTTTGTTTACTTCAGCATTCGCCATTCGCACTAAACTTGTTGGCGTGTCAAAGTTTGATGTCGAGGGTCCCTATGGTTTCTTATGTATTTATCATTTAAAATGTATTGCATTACTGCAATATTACGAAAACGGAATCTCCAAAACATATATTAGTCAAAAATGGTTCATGTTCGTTCGTTATTTACAGATATATTCTCAACAGTCAGAAACATTTGCAGACCGTATAAACAAGACAGCATTGCATTGGATAAAATCTCTTGAAACACAGATCCTATTTTGTTTCGTTTTCATAGTTCATAATTTCGTGTTATTTATTTATACTACACTAGGATCTGAAAGAGTTGTTATATAACCTGCATGAGCGATTAGCCAATGAAATGCTCTGTTACGGTGACTTCTTGGCGTGCCATGCACGGAACTGTGCGTAAACCACTAGAACCGTTCAACGCGGAGTGATTAATCAATGTCTGACGTCATAGGATCAAAAGCGGCTCGTACGACCCCTGACGCGACCTTCCACTACAACTGGTTAGATCTCCATGTAGTGTAGGCCATCGAAAGTATCAAAAACGAAAGGAAATATAGATCTGTAGGCCTATTTTCATCAGATTGACGGTATTATGTTCTTAATCAAATGTTAAATAATGAATATGAATACATTATATAGCTGACAATGTAATGAAATGGGGTTTACCATCCTACTGTTCTGTTCCGACTGGGCTAATGAAGATGGGCATACACCATACAGTGTGATATGAGGGGATATTTACGGCCTACTTTTATATCGAATTGCAACTGTCAAGGGATTTTGTACGTACACGCCAATGTGTACACACGGTCTCGGTGTTTCGTTCCACCCGAACGACTATACAATATTCGTTGCCATGCCCCTGTCCTCCGCCACTGACACGAGGGGGTGGGGGGACACCGGTAATCCGATGACCTGGGCTCCGTACTGTAGCTGGGATTAAGCCGTGGTAAATTAGATAATGCAAATGACGACCGGGGGCTTTAACATATTTATTAAACACGATTTCGAAAGAATAAGGTTTGTTTTCAATAAATTGGCGTCGTAGTTGTAAATACTTATAATAATATCCCCAGGCTTGAACGAGAAACCACGGTTGATTGCGTGACTTTAAGATGTTTATATATTGACACTGTTTAATGTTTTGTAAGAGAGTCACGATCCATGATTAGACACGGGCGTGATCCTTTAACATAACGGAGTTCACTGAATTAAAACGACCGGAATTGTCAAGTAGGTCTACTTTGAGATTTACGTTAGATTATAGATGCCTATTTTTCTTTTTAAACAAAAAAGTAATTACGAAAACGCTGTCATCGCCGCCATCTTGGAATTGACAAACGAACAAGCATGTCATGTTTAGATGACGATCGTAATTTGTGGAGAATAGGGATTTCGATGAAGAGCGTTGTCATTCTCCCCAACAGGAAGAACAAGGAGATGTGCAGCCCCTATTCTTATATCTCTGTAAAAGATGAATGCCTTCAACACATGACGTCACAATCCGCGACGTCAATCATTGGCTCAATGGCGCGTGCATTGTTTACATAAGATGTTACTAGTTCGGGCAGAATGCTGTCTTTTACTCATTCAAATACCCATTTTTTACTCATTTAAATACCCATTTACACTAAATAAAATATAATTTTTACTTACGAATACTTCAAACACATTTACTTATTATTCTAATAGATAAAAAAAAATGTTTTAGAAATTAAGTTGTCGGACGAAAAAAGTTAATATTTTTGGCATAGATGTCATCCTTATCAGTGATTGTGGCGACTTAGCGAATACTCACTGCTGATCAGTGTGGAGCGTCCTTTGGGGTGCAGTTACTGGACCAATTAAAATACATTCAATTTCAGTTCACAAACATAGAATAATAGATTTCCATTGCAAAAAGACTTCAACACCCATAAATGAAACATCCAATAAAAAACCACGGACAAGGCACACTCTATATAATCAGACATTGCAAGCAATAGACATCAAATACATATTTCAGCTCAAGTGAATGCTCTGCAATCTCGGTATTGCAAACTCACAACAAGGGAGACAACCCATGAAAAAAGATATGGATGCAGACCACCATTAGTACAGAAATTGACTTCAATGTTAATGTTGACCTCTTTGTCCACATCCAACTTTTCCACAAATTTTCTTTGGGCTGATTCACTACTGATACAGTAACAAATGACCAAGTCTTTGAGATACCAAAAACACGAAAGTAGTTGCCGTAAATATCACTATAGCCAACCCGATAACTCTGTTAACATTCCGCCTCAAAATCATGATTATTTACCAAAACCTGGAAGACAATTTTAATTCAAACCCTCATCGCCCATTTTAGACCAAAAATGGACATGCAAAAGAGATAATTGCTAAAAAATGAACGAACTTCATTTTGTGTATACCGAGATGGTGAAATTTAATGGTGGTCTGCCTCCATATATAAATAAGTAATAAGTAAAACACATATGGCCAAGACAGTAATCGAGATTCAAAACATAATGAGCACGTGAAAAACATGTGTGTTAAATACAAAGTTAGGGCTCAATTCCATATTTCTATAAAACAGAAAATACCAAATATAAATACTATATACCAACAAAGAAGCAACGGACAGGATGCAATCGGTCTTATTAACACACAGATCCTATTTCGTTTCGTTTTTATATTTCAAAATTTTGTTTTACTTGTTTTTACTGCACTAGAATCTGGAAGAGTTGTTATATAACACGCGTTCCCATTACAAAGAAAAAATTCAAAATAAACCTGCATATTATAACTAAATCACAATTAAATATGCATTATGCAAGAGCTAAATTGCCGGTCATTCTTTAAGGTCTGAAATGTTATATAAACTATTTGAAATTTATTAACATGAAAAGACCATAATCAACTCTCGATGCCATCTTATATATCCTATTTTCATTGATTAAACGCAGAAATGGATAATCGAGACTTTGTTAATTAGTGTGACAGTGCTAACAATGACAATCGAGGCTTCAAAGATTTTACAATAAAGTTTTCTCGGTTTGGAGTTAAACAATTTGATTGAAATGTTCAGCATATTCACTTTACATTATCTAGTTTTTAACAAGTATAGTTAGAACTTCCAGCTCTTTATCCAATCTACCATAATATATCTTTAAAATTTTACAATTGCTGGAAATGAAAAGAAATTGGGTTTAACGTCCTGCTGTTCTGTTTCGAACTGGGCTAATGAAAACGGGCATACGAAATACAGTGTGCTATGAGTGAAATTTTGCCCGGACAGCGGCACTACGACCAACTCCTATATCGAATTCCAACTGTCAAGGTATCTTTTACGTGCATGCCACTGTGTACACGGGACCTCGGATTTACGTCCCTCCCGAACGACTAGACAGCTGCCCTCTGTCGTACATCACTGACAAGGCGGAACCACACCGGAAAATCTGGATGAACTTTCTCGGCCAAAGCAGGGATCGAACACCAGACCTCCATACTGGCGAGTCAGTGTTTTAGCAACCGTGCCCCCACCCTTACAATTGCTCACAAATTAGATCAAATAGTATCCTGTTATAGAAACCTTTAACCTTAGTATATGTGCATCATCTACCATGTCGAATTGTCTCATCGAATATACAATTTGCTCGTCTGATTGGCGTGTTAGCAAAAGAAAAGGTAGTTTTGGAGGAAATGGTTCAGTTGATAACAGAAGAGCATAACAAAATATAGTTTTAAGAGGCCGTTATTGTGGGTCGATTTGACTTTTCCGAAAACTGTATATATTCAATTATAGTCTATACAATTTAATGAAAATAACATTGTGATAAATAAAACGGTATTCAAAAACATCTTTTCGCTTGTAGCAAATATAAACATTTAAAGCTTCCTCTTACATTATAGATCTGTGGTCTGGCTTCATGTGTTAATAACTAAAACTAGTATCCAGATGTTTATTCACATTATAAGCCCTTAATGAACACTCAAGACTATCAGGTGGCTACAGTTTGAAATGAGGAACTCCCTTATCGAACCTAGAAAATCCTTAATGTTTAATATTTAAGTATCAAAAGTGGTACAATCAGAGTTCGTCTTAAATTGCTGTTAATTGAATCGAAAAACGTAGTAGAGTTACCTCCCTGTTCAAGTTCTATCGTCATTGGGTAAAATGTAAGAAGATCGTTCAATTTGCTGTGTAAAACACGACACAGGGAGACTTGCTCATGGAATATGTTAAAATTTGGTGTATACGTTTATTTGTACGAGTTATATTTACGACGTGGACTTATAGCAAGAAAGTCAAACTCCTTATCTAATTCTTCCATAATGCACTATTAATAGCATTTTATTTAGAAAAACTCTGTAAGCGGCGTCATAACTCAACGATACAAATGTGTAGAGCCTCGATTCGTATAAGAAAACCTCTGAAACAATTGTGTAATATTCCGAAAACAGAAAACCCAAAATTCCTACGAAGCAAAATAAGGAGACAAAACTAGTTATCAAGTCAACGTGAATGAACTTCTGTGGAAATAGGAAATTATATAACATGTTTAAGGATATTCTCAACCAGGTGACCATTTGATAGGCAATATTTATTTTCATGACGCTGTCCCTTTAAGCTTTATAAACAAGGTCATGTAACATCAACAGAAAAATAGCGAGTTAAAATATTATCTCTGTAAGATTTATTTTTGACCTTATTTCTAATCGTGTATATGTAGAGGCCCTATATGTAAGTGAAGTTATTTATGACTCGGTGTGCATGTGTGGTGTGTAGTAATCTTCTGTCGTCTTCATCATACACTCCAGTTGCACAATGACCTTTGATAATGTAATCAACTATTGATGGGAGTGATACCGTTGTGTCTCCATGTAATATATGGTATTGGTATACAACCTGGATATATATATACATTGAGGTTAGCAAGTGGGGTAAGTTCAATAGTAGTAATATACATATTATAGGCCTATACCGAAAGCTTTTATTCATTTTTGTTCATATTAGGTTACTGACGGCCCATTTCGTCCGTGTTTTTATTCCGGACGAAGTACATGGTTATGCATTAGTATCTGGCATTGTTCCATCTTGTAAAATGTGTACAGGCTACGAGAAGGATAAAATTCGTTTATTTAAAGTGGGTCACACTGGTTCAATGAGTAAAACGCTGACTCACTATTTTAGTTTAGTCGCGCAGAACAAAAACCTGGGATTCGTTTACAAATAAAGAACCTCTGTAACTTGGAATTCGATGATGGTATGACAGAAATACAATTCAATAAATTTTCGTCCTACAACACTCGCAAGGGAGATCCAAGGCGGGAAATCCCGATCAACCTTCTCGGTCAACGCAGGGGTCGAATCGAACACGGGACACCCAGGTTTGTGAACCAACGCTCTACGCATTGAGCCACCGTGGCTCTCAATTCCAAGGGGACATAACCTCAACTTTCTATCCTATCCGAACGACTGCCCTGCAGTAATAACATGGAAAAACACTGACAAATCATGAGACACATCCTTGCTAACCCACCAAGCTAGAATCCGAGGTCTCCTGCTAGCCGACCTTAATCGCTGAGTCACTGTGCCCCCCCACCCCTGCCTTCAAAGAGCAGACGCAAGAGACGTATGGTCCCGTTCCTTAAAGTTACATTATGGGAGATAAGATAAAGAGATGTAAAGATAATTTACTGAAAATTTCAGTCAAATTGAACCTCTGTTAGCCGAGAAAAAAGGGTTTGAAATATTCACATAGCCTCGGTCATCATTACCCAAATCATTAATATAAACAGCATAGTCTCGGTTATCCACTTGATTGATTAATTAAAATTATCAACGGCCATTAAGCGGCATATAAGAACTTAATCCGCCAACATCGAAGGCTAGCCTTGACATAAAGAGTTTATTATGGTCTGGATATGTTAATTAATGTCTAATTGATTATTTAGATAACATCTCAGGCCTAAAGAAAGACCTGTAATAAGCAGATTTTGCTCTTGCATAATGCTATTTTAAAGGTCATAATGTGTGACAGTATAAAAGATGAACGTGTAATTCTTGCAACGTGAAATGCATTTAACAGTTTCACGTTTTACGCTTTTCGTTCTATTCACAGATTTTGATAGGAATTACAATCTGGCATCGCCCAAGATGACTGGTTATTTAAAAATGCAATGACGACGAATCTATCAAGAAATATTGTATTCGTGCCTTCGTTTTAAAGCTCGAATTTCTTTTGGTTACTTACAAAGCATACACCATCGCTTCATATATCATTTGGTAAGATATCAGTTATTTTTATATACATCTATACGCTCCGTGATTTTACATAAAGCATGACGTAGGATCGAGTACTTGCATGACGTAGAATCGAGAGGGGGGGGGGTTAACGTCCTCTCGACACAATATAGGTCATTTCGAGAATACAACGACGAAAAACTTTCAAATAATACGTATTTGGGCAGGTTGATAAATACAGAGATACGCGATGTTTTGATACAGAAATCGCTAGTGTTTGAACTGATATTTCAGATCTCAATGCGCGGATACTACTCGTATCCTGCACGTTTTATAATAAATGTGAAATGTCACCGATGCACCAACTATAATTGTCGTCCTATTTTGTCACCCAATGTCACGTATTGTCTGTATTTTCCAGCAAGAGAGTACACCCTACAAAGTTGGGAACCATATCTAAAGTCTACAAGAGAAGGTAGGAAATCCTTACTATAGTTTACGACCAAAATTCGGGAACCCTAACTACAGTGAATCAACAAAAAATAGGGAATCCTAACTACAGTTTACAACAGAAAGTAGGTAACCCTAAATACAGTTTACAACAGAAAGTAGGTAACCCTAACTACAGTTTACAACCGACAGTAGAGAACCGTAACTACAGTTTTCAACCGAAAGTAGGTAACACTAACTACAGTTTACAACAGAAATTAGGGAATCCTAACTACAGTTTACAATAGAAAGTAGATAACCCTAACCACAGTTTACAATCGAAAGTAGTTTACAGTAGGGGACCTTATCTACAGTCTATAACAGAAAGAAAATAGGAAACACCAACAACAGAAAGTAGGGAACTCAACTACAATTTACAACCTTACTTTTGGGAAAGCTTTCAATGTGCTCAGTTTCCATTAAAACACCTAAAAAGAAACTGTTCATCGTCACATTTTGTTAAAAGAAATGAAATGGTGTTTAACGTCCTATTTTTATGTGCCAAACGTATTATTGCAGGTGGATCAAATCTTAAAATGAAAAGAAATGGAAAACGGTGCTAATGAAGACGTGAATACATCATACAGCGCGCTATGACCTACTCTTATATCGACTTCCAACTGGAAAGGGATCTTTTACGTGCACGCTAATGTAAACACGGGACATCGGTTTATCGCCCCACACGAACGACTAGACTGTACTCGTCAGCCCCTCCGTGCTGCATCACTGAAAGTTGGAAACCACTTAACCACCGTGATCCCCACCAAATTTTAAAACAACCCACCAATAATGTGCGATTTCAAGTGTAGATCATGGGCCTATTTCACAAAATATTAACTAAGATAAGATCTGAATTTTAGTTATTTGATTGGACAATATTAGATTGATTTTAGTTCTTAACCAATCAAAATTGAAGTATCTACTAAAATTTGGATTTTATCTTTATATAAAATTTCGTGAATCAGGGCCCAGTTGTGTAAACTTAGTAATATTTCTCTTGATGTTCGAGTTCTCGGGTTGATATAATCTTGGCAAGCATTTTCTTTAGACAATAGCGGATCGATTGACGGACATTTCGATCTGAGGTTGAGATGACGTCATGGTGGGTTGCTGGCTCACTCATCGTACGTTGGTGATTATAAAACTGTATTTATCTCTCACGCATATATATGAATATTATTTTCTATTTTTAGAACGATATAGATTTGATAATGGCGTTTGGATCATTGCTCCTGGTGGTAAATGTGGTCATCTTGGCTGTTCTCGTCCAGCAAAGGTTCTTTAGTGGGGATAAACTTGAATCCAGTCTGGCGAAGGACATCGATCCAACATACGATTATATTATAGGTATAAACACAACCCAGTCTCATGTATTACACAAGGTAGAAATAATAACAAGATTTTTTGAATTTCTGTACTTGAAGAGCACAGGTATTGATCCATTTGGTCTCAGCACAAACATCAATGCCATCTAAGTAAAACTAGTTTTTGATGTGGCAATATATTCGAATTTGAAGTGAAAGTCCATCTCGAAATGTTCTATAGGCATTTACATTTGTATTACCGTCCCCAAGTTGATAATTTGGGATTTAACAGTTTAAGAGAAAACTTTCCGTGTGCTTTAGATTTAATCTTTTGTTGAATAATATTTCTTAAATTTGTCTCTTTCAGTGGGAGCTGGGTCTGCAGGATCGGTATTAGCCAATCGTCTGTCTATAGATTCTAGTCTGAAAGTCCTGGTACTGGAAGCAGGATCCGATGATCAACAACCTTCCTCCACAGTTTTAAAAGTTCCTATGATGTGTCCATTAGCTCAAAGGTCCGAATACGATTGGCAATATTCTTCAGTGCCTCAAAAGAATTGCTGCAAGGGTTTGAAAGGACAGGTATAAGTTTGGCTGTGTGTCTGTTTTGAACACTTTTCTTCCTATAATACGGTGGGTGGGGTGGATGGTGGATGGCCGAACGCTTAGTCCATGTGCGTTGTATCATAAGGTCTTTCATTGAGTCATCTGTCGGGGTTTAGATTTCCCGGTTGTACGTGACAAGGAGTGGGGGCTCCTGGTAAACCTCGTGGATTTTCTCCGGGTCCTCCGTTTTTCTCCCACTGCTAAAGACCCCTATGTGCAAGTGTATTATGGAATAAAAAGAATCACGTTTTAGTTTTAGTCCCAAAATGACCTAGTTTATCTCCTGTATATTTTCGCATGTTTTTGTGGTTGTCCTAGGTTCGATCCCGATTTTGGCCGAGGCAGTGGATCTTTACTGTTCAATCTGGTGTTCCCTTTGTCTGTGGTGTCTAGTGGTTCTGGTGTGACTAAAAGTCGATGTCCCATGTACGTAAATGAACAAAATTGCCATCGTAGCACACTGCTTGGCGTATGTTTTACTAGCCTAGTTGGTGCAGAGCAGTAGCACTTAAAACACACTTTGTTTCATTTCAGAGGATGCCTATGCCCAGAGGTAAAGTTTTAGGTGGATCCAGTCAAATAAACTATAACGTTTATGTCCGAGGTCATAGAAAGGATTATGATGACTGGTCTAAAGCTGGGTGCGATGGTTGGAGCTATTCTGAAGTCTTGCCATATTTCATTAAATCCGAAAACATCAAACCATTCAAAAATATGGAAACAGGTAATATCGTATGCTGTTTATATAACAAAGTAGTATAAAAGGGTACTTTTGTAATTTTACGAAGAGACTTATCTCCCCTTAGTAAGCTGATTAGAGCTTGAAGAAGAACAGACCTTTAGCTGTTATATTAAATAATATTTCTAACCTAGTCATGTATTCTTGTCTGCGCTTTCTCTTAGGGTTGAGTGATTGTCTTCGTTAACCTATATAACAAATACGACGTCAATAAAATATTTAATGTAAGATAGAGTAATAAGCTGCTAACAATGGTAGCCTAACACATAATTAGCAAATAATACTTTTATATCACAATTATTTGTTAAAATGGTGAGAAATTTCTCTCGTTATAGTCGCGGATTTTAATTTGAGGGAGAGGGGTTGGATGGCGGAATCGTTAGAACGTGTGCGCTGTATCGCGAGATCTGTCATTGAATCAAATGGTATTGTTTTGATTTCTTGGTTGTACGTGACAAGGAATAAGGTCGCCTGTCCAACCTCGTGTGTTTTCTCCGTGTCCTACGGTTTCCTCCCTCTGCTAAAGACCCCTGCGCACAAGCGAATTATTGAAATAAGATTGAGCCATGTGTTGGTCCCGAAATGACCTAGTTTGTGTCAAGCGATTTTCAAATTGTGAAAAATGAATATCTTAAAGGAACAGTTCCATACAGTATTTACAAGAATATGGCAAATTGAAAATGTGTTAATATTCAGTTGAATATACAAACTGAATATGGTTTAAACAAACCAGTGCCACATATCACCCTCACTAAAATATATGGTGAACTCCTTTTTAATCCGACTGGACCCAAGCCTGGAGATGTATTCTTAATAAATCTTTTTGAGTTCATCTTAGCTCGACGTATCATTTGACAAACTAAATGCAAGAAATTAGACAGTGTTCTTCAGAATAAATTGTTCTACTTTTAGAGTATCACGGTAAAACCGGCCCACTTGGCGTATCTGAATCTCAAATCACAGATTTTCCTAGCTTTATGATAGAAGCTGGTAAAGAACTGGGATATGGAACCGGTGACTATAATGGAAGAGAACAAAAAGGTATGTTTATTATAAATACCACTCAATGGAATATGCCAAAAATACCATGGAATACCATGGATCGAATATACCAAAAATTTAATTTTGTAAAATATACCACAAACATCAAGGGTTGATTATACTATCGGGTGGACTATAACTTAAATATGACGAAAAATGAAATATGGGATATACCATACTATAATACCATCAATAAATACTACGAAATGCACAATAAATACTGGGAAGTTTTCTGTCATTCTATGTTTTAATATCTAAACTTATGCAGGATTTTTTGCTGCACAAGCTACTATACAAGATGGTGAAAGGTGTAGCACGGCTAAAGCCTTTTTATGGCCAGCGATTATAAGTCGCAAGAATCTCCACGTTCTGACAAACGCTCATGTTAAAAAGGTAAATGTCGTCCTACATATCTTTGACTAATGTATATTTATTACCACTTTATTTCCTATGTTAGACCTTGGACTGCTTCTATGCTCGCTCCCAATTCTACTTCAATGTTATAAAGGATAGGCACGCAAGTTACTTTTCTCCTAGTATAAAATCCTTCTTTTCTGGCAGTTATATGGGCGGATGCGGGGATAACCTGCAAAGGGGATAACATGCGTTTGTTTATAATCATGTTTTCATGTTGGAAAAGGATGTTCATACTATGTTTTTTTTATTCAGGTAGTTATAAAGAATAAGAAAGCAGTTGGTGTAGAATTCTATCATAAAGGAACACTAAAATCAGTTTCTGTAAATAAAGAGATTATTCTGTCAGCTGGTGCTTTGTCTTCTCCCCAGATTTTAATGCTGTCAGGGATTGGACCAAAAGAACACTTGAAGACTCACGGGGTTAGTGACTTTAGAAGTAAATGTTTAACATTGTTGTCTTTTTGACCATGTACCTATGTAGAAGTACATTTTAGCAAAAAAGATGCGCAACATGTTCAATTGTCATCATAATTTGTGCATCTTGTTGACGTTTTTTTTCTTCTTATGGCTCCGATCGATCTGGAACTTGTAATTTGTTCATCTGCAATTGAAGAAACGGCTTTGTGATAGGATGCCAAAATGTCAAGATGGCTACAATGGCGCCATGGTAGAGCTAGTTTCTTACATGGTCATTTTACTAATGATTTTTTTTTAAAATGAAATAAAATAAAATATCTTGTTGTTACACAGCAACAGTGTGTATGGGTTAACCAGATGGGTTTAATTCAGCAAACATAATCGATTTTCTATTTCAGATACCAGTCGTGGCTGATTTACCAGTGGGTGATCATCTACAAGATCATATTACTTTTTCATATTACTATAAAACAAAAGACCTCGTGTTTAGTTCCTTCAATAAAACACAATCTTTGTGGTCATTAGCCCAGTACTTAACAACAAAAACAGGTACCCTAACTTCACTTTATTCTGCCGATTATGGGTTTCATGCTTTTTTTATAATGCCCTGCCAATTCACTGTAATTAACAAGGAGACTCCGGGTTCGTATCGGTACTGTGTCTACTGACAGGGCAACCACGTTGGAAAATCGAGAGAAATGTTTTCTCGGTGAACACCGTGATCAAGCCGGGAAACTCCATATTATTGTGCCACACCTTATCGCCCCCACCCCCGCTCCGAGGAATGGAAACGGTTTTGATATGTGTTGGAAGTTTCAATTAATTGTTACTGTGTTCAATATCAAATAATTGACATTGGGTTCCCTTGAAAGTAATTGTCATTTGGTTCAATTTTAAGTAATTGTCACATGGTACAATTTAAAATATTTGTCAGGTTCCATTTTATGTAACGACTGGGTTCAATTTCAAGTTACTGGGTTCAACTTCAAATAAATTTGTGGGCTCAATTCAAGAAAAATAGTGGGTTCAATTTCAAGCAAATGAGTGTGTTCTATTTCAAGGAAGTAACTGGATTCCATTCTATCGTTGTTATAAAAAAAACCAGGGCGTTAAGTGTAAATGAATATCATTGTGTTTTATTCAGGTGTGTTGACGGCACCTGGAGGTATAGAATCATTAGCTTTTATAACCACGGACCCTAAAACACCCGAGTATCCTGATTTACAAATACATGCGGTACATTTGATGACTAATGAAGAAATGCTGCATGACATTGCTGCACTGGACCTTAAGGTAAGAAATAATTGACTTAACGCTCCCACAATCTGAATTGTTGCGTTGGAGGGTCTATGTGGGATAATTGCGTTTTAAGGTACTTTTTTGTACGTCGGCAGATTTTGGACCCCCAAAATGTTCCCCGCAATAAATGTTCCCATGCAAAACTGAACTGTGAAAATATGCGGGACGATTCCGAGAAACTACAACAACGTGCAGGTGTTTGAAACCTGGAAAAATCATCTTATTTCTAAAATGGAAAAAAGCTAAGACATTTTATTTTGTAGTATGCAGATCATGTCTCTGGTATAGGTGGTATCAACGGCTTTATATTGGTATATACTTTATTGAGACCAAAAAGTCACGGAACAGTTCGTCTAAATAGTACCGATGCCATGCAACATCCGGTCATTGATCCAAGATATTTGGAAAACAAGGAAGATATGGACAGCTTGCTACGAGGTTGGTCAATTTAATTAAACATACATTTTGCAAGAGCTAAATCTGATTATTACAAGTCTTTATTTAGGCTTTAGATGTCATCGAAATTATAAATTAGATCTTTATTTACACAACAAGCACAAAATCAACCCTGTAGACCCATGGATGGCTTGGATTCAGCTTGGATTTAAACGAGATTTCGTTGACTGATATAATTTTAACTGTTACGTTGCCGTCATACACACAGAAATTTTAGATCGAGGCTAAATGATAGAGAGTACGAAGCGAGGCCGCTTAACAAATGACATCTAAGCTATTTAAAGTGCAATAAACTAGACACAAAAGATGACAAATTATACAATTCCTGGAGACCTAGTGATGACTAATACAGACGGACAGATCTTCTGTCTTTATAATATCAATAACAATATTTTTATTTCCCCAATAGGCACGACTCCACTGGTGCACAAATATAGATTTATCATTGTAATACTGTATTATAATATTATGTCCTATATCCAATTTTAATACATGCTCAAAATACAAGTAGGAATGAAAATTTACCCGCTCATTCATTTTGTCCAGTTGTTATAAAAATCCAAAAAGGTAAAACACAAATTCGAGTTAACACCTGTCAATTAAACGATCGGCCATACTAAGAACCGGTGAAGATGGGGTTAACTACTATTTCTAGTCAAAAATTAAAGTGGTGATAGCTATGTTCAGAATAAAACAATTTGAATGAAATTTTCAATATATTCATCTTTTTCTGAACTGTTATAGCACGAATGTCTAACTCCCATAATGTATCTATATTTACGTATAAAAATAATCAGAAAAACTAATTACTAAGATCATAACTTCATTTGAGGGATTGTTCATTCAGAATCTCATTAAATACAGATCTATATTTCGTTTCGCTTTAGGTCGCATGGATCGATAGTACGAGCGGCTTTTGAACCTATGACGTAAGACATTTGATTAGGCAATCAGCATTGACATTTCTAGTGGGTTATCCACAGGTTCGTACATCGCACACCAAGAAATCGCCGTAACGTACCGTTTATTTGGTTAATCCCTCACATTAATCAGAACGTGTGTGATAAAACAACTCTTCCACGTCCTAGTACAGTAAAGACACGTGATAGGATCCCTGTTTTAATCCTAATGAGTTCAGATTAGAAATTACAGGTGTTCGTTTTTACTTATCTCATTACTTACAGGTGTTCGTTTTTCACAAAAACTGGCTACAACCAAGACTTTCAAATCTCAGGGAACGGAATTCTTTCATAAACCATTTTCACCATGTTTAGAAAAATCTAATTTTGATAGTGATGAATATTGGCGGTGTTATTTGGGGTATTTTAACCTGGCTGTCTATCATCCTACTGGAACTTGTAAAATGGGACGTACAGAAGATCCAACCACAGTAGTGGATCCGCAGCTAAGGTAAGCACATGGTCTGATAATTCAGGCAATGAACTCTAGACTATACTATAATCCCGCGCGTGCCCCCTCGACACAAGCGGTGGACACACTAGCCGAATCAATCGGTGTCAAATTACAACCGAATTCATTCAGCGAAATTAGTGGACACACCAGGCGAAAACTACGCTCGATTCACCAGTCGATTGTATCTCACGTCGTACGATTAAAGGACAATATTGGTGCCAGTTATTATTACATATGTGATAGAACTGGTAAAATACATTACAAATATAATTTTAACACAGAGATCATTGCTTCGGGGGATGTGTAACAAACTCTTAAATATACGGGAAGTGACGTCAAACATGACAAACACAAGTTGTCCTTCTATAAAACTGACTGAACTAACGAGCGTAAACAGACACGCAGGCGAATGTCATTTCGCTGACAATTCCGTTGACGATGAAAAGTTAGTATATGAGAAGGTTGTCAGGGGCGGATCCACGATTTCAGAAAGGGGGGGGGGTGCTGCATCTACTTGGGAGTGCGAAGCCCGACCCGTGATTTTTGAGTGAAAAAATGCCCACATGGACTAATGTCATACTTGGCTGCCAGTAGATAAAAGATAACGAACAAATTAGAAAAAGTCCGCGCATTACCATGCTTTTATTGAGAGCAGGATGAATAAAAACAGGGGAATGCATGGGATTTTCCTATTTTTTTTCGTTTTGTCTTCTGTAGTGACAGCCAATCCTATTTTTGAATTGTGAGATGTCCTCTCATAATCTTATAAAACAACTTTCCATCTTCAACGGAGATCTTTGGGATAAAGATGGTTGTTAACGTGTAAAGGGGACGTTGACACCTACAGTTTGATGATCATTAAACCACAGCTTAATGCATTTCACTGTATTTATTTATTTCAATCAGTTATTAATAGTATTTTGTTTATTGCAGGGTGAAAGGCATCCATGGACTGCGAATAGTTGATGCTTCTATCATGCCATCCATAGTATCTGGCAACACTAACGCACCGTGTATAATGATAGGTGAAAAAGCCGCTGATATGATTCTAGGTATAAAACCACCAAAACCTCTATCAAATATGTAGGTGTATATACCCTATCAGACTATTGAATCGTTCTAGCTTCCAGTATTAAAACATTATAACTATCAAATTGTTAAACGTTTATAACTATCAAAGTGGTTAACCGTCGGTGAACCAAACCGTCATACCTATCAAAGTGTTAAAACGTTTTAAATATCAAAGTGGTAAACCGTCATAACTATCAAAGTGTTAAAGCGTTATAACTACCAAAGTGGTAAAGCGCCATAACTATCAAAGTGTTAAAACGTTATAGCTTTCAAAGTGGTAAACTCCCATAACTATCAAAGTGTTAAAACGCTATAACTATCAAAGTGGTAAACCGTCATAACTACCAAAGTGGTAAACCAAAGTGTTAAACTATAAGAGTGCTAAACAGCTATAAAGATCAGCGTATCAAACGGTTATGACTATCAGAGTGTTACTACCAGAATTGCCAAAGATTATAACTACCAGAACTTACTGTTTAAATGGTTATAGCTATTATAGCAAATCATTTGATAGATTATAACTATGGGGTCAAACTGTTGAAACGTTTATTGATATTATAACATTGTGTTTAAACATTTATAGATATTATAGCAAACTGTTTAAACGTTTATATATATTCTAGAAAACTGTTGAAACGTTTATATATATATATTACAGCAAACTGTTTTAACGAATATTTTAGCAAACTTATCGAAAAGATATAACTGTTTAATGGGTTAATATTTTATACTAGCAGTGTTTCCCAGCGGACACGATTAAAGATCATCTCCATCTTTGAAACATTCATAATAACTCGTTATTCAATAATTATCAACATCTGCATTATATATTACAATATATTGCAAATTAAATATAACCATTCAATTTCTTGGAAACGTCGATAATTGATACATAGAGCCAATACATTCCTTGGAAATGTCGGTAATAACGGTGTCATTTTCAAATTGATAATCCCAACCCTTTGGTCCCCTACAGCGTACTCATAAATAAACAAACTTTCATGTTTATATTCGACGTGGTTCCCCCTTGTCAGTGATGCAGGGCGGAGGGTCTGGCAAGGGCAAAATTTCTCTCATGGCACACTGTATGGCGCTCCCGTATTCATTAGCCCAGTTCGGAGCAGAACAGTAGGACATTGAAACATATTTCATTTCATTTCGTTTATATACATGTATGTAGATGCGAAGGTTACCATTGGAGAGGTTACGCCTGGTATAATTGGGTCTTTGTGCATATATGTCTGGTTTAATCGGGTCTATGTGTATAGACGTATGGTTGAATAGTTGCGGTTTATTGAGATGTAACAGCCTGTCAATATCCCCAATAATATTATATTTAATCAGTCGTATTATATACGCCCTGGTAATATTATCATTCATAACTGAAAATAATATTATGAGATTTGACGGACCGTGAATAAAAACACAATTAAAATGGGCTTAATGATATTTTAGAATCAGCGGTGGAAAATAAAAAACATTTTAAAGTGACACTAGTCCATCCTAGGTAGGAAGCCATGTTTATTGTTTGGCATTAGATAAATCTGCAAATTCTATTTTGGGGACCCTTAAAGACGCAATATTTAAGAGCTAAATTTGCCCAATGCAGGTCTTTCGTTTGTTTGGCCCCAAATACTCTTTTAAATCAATAATTACTTTTATTAGGTCTGTAATCAACTCTAATGGATTTGTGGTTTCCAACAGATTTAAATAGGGTTGGCAGTTATGCACGTACAAGCAAGGGTCGAAACCATGAATCTTGACCCAATGATAGACATTATGTTCTCAAGCGAACACGTTAGGTCATGCCCCACATCACCATATAACCGAAAATATACAGCGTGTTCTCCTGGTGGGAAGCGGATGATAAACCTAGGGCCGGATGTAGAAAAGACAGGGCTCGATTTGGAAGGTCCGAAGTTACAGGAAAAACCTGCAGTAGGCAAATTTAACATTTGATTGATGTATCATTAAGTGATGAAAGGTAACCATATTCAGGGTGAACACTTGCATGCATGGTTGGTTAAAATAAAGGCTAGAGATCCCATATATTGCATATCATGTACTTGGTGCTGTATTAAGTGTTCATATGATATCTGCATCCGAGACCCGAGCTTTTCATCATATTTTAGAAAGTACATGTTACCTGTTCGTCGTCGTTCGGCCATAGTGTGATATTACCTTGTTCATCAATGAAATAAATTAAGTTTAATCATCCGTAACTATAAAGATTCCTAATAATAAAATACAATATCTTACCTTATTCTAGTAGACGTCGATGCATCTCCTTTAGCTTCCTTTCATTTACTGTTGTTTAATCTCTTGGTCAGTCATGTGGAACTATAGAAGGTGTGTTATTGTAACTTCTTACAATACAGGTATTGTAATTAACAGGTATTTATATATATATATATATACCTGACCAGGTACGTTCTATACATTTACCTGATATTAATATTACCAGTACACGTAATCTGATAGATTTCCTTTTAACGAATAAAACACACAGTCCTTAGACCTTGAGACATAACACTCCAATGAAGTAGGTGTGTCGGGGCTTCTTTCTTAAAACACATGAAAAGATATCCACGAAACAAATTATCTGGGAAATTCCCCTTTAACGAATGAAACACAAGAGCTTTAGATATGACAGGTGTAATTAGCTGGGCGTGTCGGGGTTTCTTTCTTAAAGTATATGTCTCGGAAATTCACTTTCAATGAATCAAAGACAGATTGCTGCTAAGCAATAGTATATATACACGGGTTTGTTTTACGTTTTGTCAAGCCGTGCGTTATGCTAGGTTCCCACTTTCACGATTCGCGCTACGATTGCAATTGTGGTTTTAATCGTGGTGATCTTATCAGGTCTTTTCATATAATGAGGTCAATCGTGGCAATCGTGTTGATCTTATCTGCACGTAAACGTATCAAACCGTGGAAGGAAAGAAAGAAAGAAATAGGGTTTAACATCCACTCAACACAAACTAGGTCATTTCGTGACTAACATATGGTTTTTAATTTTATTTCAATAATTCGCATGAGCGTAGGGGTTTTCAGCAGTGGGAGGAAACCGGAGTGCCCGGAGGAAACCTACGAGGTTGAGAAGGCGCCCCTATCGCCATGTCACATACGCTCACACCAGGGCTCGAAACCACAGCCGTAAACCAGAGGTGACCGGCCACCTAGAGGTCGAAGCTCTGCACTCTAGACCACTAGGCCATCGAAACCCCCCATCAAATCGTGGATTCTATGGGTACAATCTTACCGTAACACATCACACGACATTTGGAAGCTAGCTTCAGTATGAGATCTATACGTCAACCAGGTTGGTGGTAAACACGACATCGTTAATGTATTGAATATCAAATATTTAAAACCTATTATCTTGGAGAATTTATGAAGATCAAGCGAAAAACATACCCCTTTTATCTAATTCGTAATGTATTACAAAACCGCGTAAGAAATAGCACTTAAAATGATGCTTACTTCCTGATACAGTGGTCTGTATCCTCGTTTAATCGCGAATGGTGGTAAGAGTCAATGTAAATGATATCACGGTGGTCCGCATCCTGGTTTAACCGATCGAATTCATGTGAATTGTGTTACAGTGGTCTGCATCCGGTTTTAGGCTGGTATTTACAGGTCACTCGGCTAATCTCGACAGATTCCGTAAACTACGTAGACTACATCTAGTCTCGGATGTATGACAGTAAGTGATATGTACCTACGCCCATACATTTGCGATGCGGCTACCGGTTTACTTTAACAGGAAAACTTGACGCTATTACACAAATTGGGAACCTATTCGGCTAGCGACCTATTCGACCGGTCGAGCTGCAACCTGTTCGTTGGAAACCTATTTAGAGTAAAGACAACAGTCACTATTTATCAACCAATAAAATCCAACGTTATGTCTATCAAATGAAAGTAGAATATATTATTTTTTATCCATTCCTTCAGCTCAGAATAGAAGTGTAATTTCGTCATTATCTTACAGCTGGATCGGTCGAATAGGTCGCTAGCCAAATAGGTCGCCAACTTGTGTTTGGAATGGGCGCAGCCATGTTTCATCCGGGACCTTTAAAGTAGTTCCAATATGGCGGAATTCATCATACAGCCGAGTTTAGATTCCCGAAATCTTCCGAGGTTTGCCGAGTGATTTACAGGTATTTCCCCAAGGAACAAGATTCGTTACTTTTGTTAGTGTTCGTAAGCTGGTTTTTGACTTCTCGTCTAATATCTGTAATTTTAGAAAAACGTATATTATAGCACAAAATACTGGAGTTTGTAATGAGTGGATGATCTGCGCCATTTAAGCACACTTCATATTTATAAATTGGCATTGGCCATAAATTGGGCAAGATCAGTTGTCAAAGGCAAGCCAATCGTTTGCTGTATTGTTTGATCACCAACTTCAAATTTATAAATGATTATTAGCCATCAATGGAACAAGATCAGCTACCATTGGCAAGTCAACCGTTTACTGTATTCTCTGATCCCCAATCTCAAATATGAGGCCACCAATAAACATATGTATGCTTTGAAATACACATTTTTTGAAATTAGCCATTATTATTCAACAAACCAATCCAAGTTATCAAAGTTGAGGCATAGTATATAAGGTCGAACAGTGAAAAGGTTCTATTGATTTCGCACAATAAGTATTATTGGGTTGGTCATACTTTAAGATCCTTTGTTATAGTTCCAACCAAAGGTTTAGTTTCACAATTACCCGAGGATATGATGTATGAGGTTACGGTTTCGGAAACTAGGATTCCATAATTCTGGAATACAATGCACAAGGAACGAAAGGAGCCGAGCTAAACCGAGTACCGGGACAACTCGCGATATAAGGTTAATTGGTGTTTATCACAACATGCAAAATATTATAATATATTTATATCGAATACAATTAAATATCAACACTTTATTGTTTTATGCAATTCCGTACTGCCACCGATGCATGACTCGGCGGTTCTATCATTAAAATGCGTCATTATCCTTATAATAATGACTTTAAGAGAACGCATGTAATCAATCGGTCACCCAATTCTGTAATAGTAACGAATCGATTTTAATTTCGATTAATTAAAGGGTCCATATTATTCTGGGGTATCGCGGTAGCTAAGTGGGTAAGACGCTGGCTCGCTAGCCAGGGGGTCGGGTGTTCGATTACTGGATTGTCCGAGAAAGTTAATCCAGATTTACCGGCGTGGTTTCCCCTTGTCAGTGATGCAGGACGGAGTGACAAGGACAGATGCCTAGTCTTTCGGATGTGACGAAATACCGAGATCCCGTGTACACATTGGTGTGTACGTAAAAGATCCTTTTTCAGTTGGAATTCAATATAAGAGTAGGCCGCAGTGCCACTCTCAGGCAAAATATCCCCAATAGAACACTGTATGGCATATGCCCGTCTTCATTGACCCAGTTTAGGGGCAGAACAGTATAGGACGTTAAACCCCATTTTATTTCATTTTATTCCCATGTTATTCTCGAAATATCCCATGTTTACCAGAGGCTTTATTAGAAAGAAAAGTACAAAATCTATATAGAAAAAAAAAGAACACGTCTCGCTCCATTCATAAATCATAATAATTGGACAGTTCGGTGTGGTTCTCTGGGGATTTTTTTTGTTATCTAAATCTATTATTAGTTTGTAATTGTGTCAGCTGGCCGTGGTTTGGATTCACAGATTGTACGTGGCCAGGAGAAGGGTTGTCTCACTGTCCAACTTGAACTATATGTCAGTCCTAAAATGTCATTGTTTGTGTGAAGTGGACGTTATACTCTCTCTCTCTCTCTCTCTCTCTCTCTCTCTCTCTCTCTCTCTCTCTCAATTGTTATTTACTAAAATGTTAATAAAAGGTATACTTTTTATTTTAACTTACCTGTAGTTAAGGGTGGCAGCTATAATGTAAATACTATTGACATTAAGTGAAAGGGGTAGCGGACCTGAGAGACGACACCTCTTGGCACAGTGCCTAGTAACACCGGTATATAATAATATCAGTATTAGAAAAGTACCGCCATTTTAGTTTGCGATATAAGCAATATATACCTGTACAATCAAATATTCAGGTAAGTAAACGAAATTGTAACAACAATAAAAATTATACTAAATAAAACAATTTACAGAACTGCTATGTCGGTTATTTTAATTAATATTGAGACTGTGGACCACTCTTTAATATAACGCCTCCTCTGAGTTATATAATAAGGCTTCAAATTACATGATTTTCTTTCGGCGCCTCGCTCCCCCGTCCCCCTACTCTATAGAAAATATTCCGGGTGTTACCCTTTAAGAAAACCTCTAATCACTCGCAAGAAACGATACGGTTTATAATTCGCACATATAATTTTAGTTCTATTATCATTGAGGTGTAAGGATAATTAATGAAATACCTCTAATGGAGGCTAATCGAGTTCGCCTCACAGTGTTATGCTTTTCATTCTAGTCACCCAATGTTTTGTTCTCAATACCTGTAGCTATAATTTTCGGTTCATTGAGCAGATCTCTTTATAAAATAACTTCCATGCATGACTGATTTTATATTAAAGAGATTTTGTCACAAAGAAACAAAACCTGGCATGAATGAAATATGCTAAATGTCTAATCCCCTTGATAAAATAGCCATATTAAGCTGTTAACCCAACAGGTTATTGTCATTAAGTACAAATTGATTTAAAACTATTTCATACCATGTTAAAACAACAGGAGAATATATTCACCGTTTGATTTAAAACAGAACCGTTTGGCTAATATGAGACTTCTTTACAGAGAGAAAGTTCTGCAAATAAGTAGGTCTACTTTATGTGGAGAAATTTATACAAATCACAAGGTCGTTTTATGGGGAGAAAGTTTCACAAATAATTAGACTTCTTTATAGAAAGTAAGTTTCACAACAATTCGCGATTTCGAATATTCTTAGCAAGAAGGGGGGGTGGGTGTGTTGGCGAATTACATTATTGACGAAACAAAAGTGGAAAGTTGAATTAAGTCATTGTCTTGAAAAGTATTGTGTACATTTTCCACGACTTCAGTCATGCTAAAATATACTCAAATGGAGTTTTATCATTTGATTAAGAGAAACTAAATCAAATATCAGTTTTAGAAAATCTCAGGGCTTTAATTCCACGAGATCGAAAAGCAATCGACAGAAGATTGCAGATGGCGGAGGCTTTTGGCCATATTCCATTTATATCGTCTGCAGGGATACAACGCTCACAATTTGTTGGTTTTCAAGGGATTCCGAATGGCGTTCGGTAATTCATACTTTTGTGTTGATCTGATGAGTTGATCTATGTAAATAAAGTTGATATTTACAATGTTAGTCGTCTGTTTAAATCGACATTATGCCTTCTTCCCCCAACTGCAAAAAAAAAAAAAAAAAAAAAAAAATTCTAATGTAAGTTTGTATATTGCCACAGTCGAGGTTCATTATAGCCGCCGAGTCGCGTTACCACAGCTTCGGGTGTAATCTATAGGACAAGGATCTTCATATTATTTGCAAACATAGGAAGGGGACTAAGCACTGCTCTATGGAGAAGGGGACAAAATAGTTTTCATTTGACGTGAAATATGCAATGGCTTGGGTGGTATATGGAGTTAATAGATGCAATTGGCAGAACCTCTTCAGGTTTTATGTTTATCTAGCGTTAATCAAACTTGTCCCCGTCTTAACCGGCGAGAGCGTATGATATATTAAATTATTTAGAGGAGAGGAATCATGTATCTGTTCATATCCAGCTATTTATAACATCTAAACAGGTCGACATACTTCAGTTGTACATACATGTATACATATAAATTGTACAGGGGCAACTATAAATAAAAATAGGGTTTTTTTATTAGTGAAATCACTCACTCCTTAGTCAATTCATTGTATAAACTCAAATCGTCAAGGTCTGTCAGTTTATCTCAGTTCGTTGGAAGGGTAAGTTTAACATTATTATTTTACATGCAATACGCTGTCCGTTACTGTAACATGTCATTATAGTTCGGTACGAAGGGCTTCAAATGAACACCGTCAATTGCATTGTTTTGTTTGCGAGAAGTGTAGACCCCCTGTGCTATCAGAGTCGAGTTTTAGCCCCCCCGTACGAAAGAAGTTCTCGTTGTTGGACTAAGTACATGTTTACTCACTTAACTTTCTGTACTAATTTTTTATCGTTTTTCCGGAATTCTATCCGGATTATCGTAATATTATTGTTAATGTTTTGACATTCTAACTCATGACATCAATTATCACCATCATGAAACGCCATTTATGCAGCAGAGACAACCGTTCGCATTTTATTTCAATTGGTCGTTTCTTGTAATATTGTTCAGTGGGTTACAGACCCGGGAATGTACAGCGCAGTAGATGCTTATGACTGCCCATCCCTCAGATTCATTCACGCGATTTTTATTTTCAGTTTATTATACTTGGCATATCTGTGTAGTCTACATGCTACCCGTAGGTTCGTCTTGCCGGTTTTGTTTGCGTGAAGTGTGGTTGTTACTATTCAAATGCTTTGTACTAAAATGAATAGTGTTTAAAATGCTTATATTATATTTTCGCACAGTGTATGAGTACTGCTCGTATTGTGTTCATAAGAGTAATGCAATATCACTGCGACATGACCAATTATCTCAGGCACATTTTTTGACACAAATAGAGTATAACGAACTACTTTTCTGCATTAACCTGCTACGGATTAATGAAAATGGGTGTCCGCCATGCAGTGGGGTAGGAGAGAAATTGTACTCGGACTACTCCTCAACGAATTAAATCTATCAGGGATCTTTTACGTCCACGGGGGGTTAGAATGCCGAACGCGCTGTATCATAAGGTCCGTCCCCGGTTGTGTACGTGACAAGGGTTTTCTCTGGGTCTCCCCGTTTCCTCTCACTGCTAAACGACTCCTACGCGCTTGGAATTATTAAAATAGATATTGAAAAATGTGTTGGTCCCGAAATGACCTAGTTTGTATCGAGTGGACTTATCTCTCCCTCTCTCTCTCTCTCTCTCTCTCTCTCTCTCTCTCTCTCTTTACGTGGACGATAATACGTAAACGGACCGCTGTTATTAGTCCGAATGGCTAGACGCTGTTCCTTGCCTAACCAACCGCCCTGTCCCACTGATAAGTTGAAACCACCCTGGAAAATCCCGAGGAACTGTCTCGTCTAATGATGGGAGAGAACTCTTGACCTTCTGGTTATTCAGCCACCAAATGTAAGTTTTCAGTCACACCGTACTCACACGCAGTGAACCCTAACAACAACATATCTGGGAAGGCTTTTAAATTTTGCATGCATACCTGTATGGAAATTTGCGCATTATAAATATACACTATTATTATTTGTATTTATATAATATATATGTTACCTGTTTATTTTATAATATATGTGTTACCTGTTTATTTTATGATATATATGTTACCTGTATACAATTGGTTAGACTAAGGTTCGTATAGATTCTGTCCCGTATCTATACAAAAACAAAACGTTATATTTGGTGCGAATTTCATGGTGGGGGGTATATAAATGTTTATATAATAAAATTGAATGTATGTCTATTATTGGTTTCTAGAAAAGTAAGTGTACTATTGTATGATTTTAAGACGTTGCTTGTAGGATTGGGGTTGGCCGAATGGTTATTGCTTGCGCGTTTCATCATAAGGTCTTAACAGACTGGGGTCACCTCTGGCTTACGGCTGTGGTTTCGATCCCTGGTGTGAGCGTATGTGACATGGAGATTGGGGCGCCTTCTCAATCTCGTGGGTTTCCCCCGGGTACTCCGGTTTCCTCCCACTGCTAAAGACCCCTACGCGCATGCGAATTATTGAAATAAAATTAAACCATATGTTAGTCCCGAAATGACCTAGTCTCTCTCGCGAATTATTAAAAATAGAATAGAACCATATGCTCGCCCTCTCTCTCTCTCTCTCTCTCTCTCTCTCTCTCCCTCTCTCTCTCTCTCTCTCTTTTCTCTCTTTAGTAAATTAGTAAATAATATTAGTCATAATATTAAATTTACATATATTTCTATGATTTTCAGACCAATATAGATTTGAAAATGGCGTTTGGATCATTGCTACTGGTGGTAAATGTGGTCATCTTGGCTGTTTTCATCCAGCAAAAGTTCTTTAGTGGGGATAAACTTGAAGCCAACTTGGCGAAGGACATTGACACAACATACGATTATATTATAGGTATTGTGATCCTTCTTGAAACTCAAATTTTATTTTAAGTGATTTGATTTGATAAAAGTGGGAACATCAACGCCATTGCCCATTGCCATTGTTTTCCGTGCATAATTGGTGAGACAACTGCAATCATAGGTACATGTACATAAAACCAACCCCACAGCCTGTTTGATCCAACCATTGAAACTCAATAACTTCACTGGAAGAGAACACATATCCACCAAACACATCAACAGAGTTTATAGTCTCTATGTAGGCTGTGCCATCTCACAACGTCTTGGTACTCTAGAGCTCATTGCCACCAAATGCATAAAACGACACAAGTTGGATTGCTTCTTTACTAAATCCGTACTCAATATCTACAGTAATATAAATTCGAATTGACAAAATAATATATCTGGTCTGTGTGCTTTAAATCTTTCGTAGAATCTTAATACTTTTAAATCTGTTTCTTTCAGTGGGTGCTGGATCTGCTGGATCTGTATTAGCTAATCGTCTGTCTAAAGATTCTAGTCTGAAAGTCCTGGTACTGGAAGCAGGACCCGACGATCAACAACCTTCCTCCACAGTTTTAAAAGTTCCTATGATGTGTGGATTGGCTCAAAGGACAGAATACGATTGGCAATATTATTCTGTGCCTCAAAAGAATTGCTGCAAAGGTTTATGGGGAGAGGTATGACTTACGTTGTTTATCTGTTTGGACAAATGTCTTAGACTCAACGGAAACGCAACACTTTTATAAATGGGTGATTAGTAGTTTTTTCCAATGTAACTCTGAATCTAACGACAACGTTTGTTCTAATAACTCGTCAAGTTCTGTGGGAGACGCAACGACATGCCAATGCTGATAACTTAGAACTTGACATGGTGTCAGTTCAACAAGGCATGGGCACAAGAATCACTTTGCAATGACAATGGAGAACTACTTATACCATATTCACCATATGACCTGAAATTGAAACACCATAAAACTGTTTAGTGACATAGGTTTCCACGTAGTTGCCCCTAAATTGTCGAATAGTTTACCTTTCAAGATCTGAGACGGTGATACTTTGTTTACTTTCAAATCAAAATTGACGACTTGTTATTTAGGGAATGGATTTTCTACTCCCTTGGTATACAGAAGTTTTCTCATCACGATTTGAGTGTGCTTTAGCTGGATTTGGAACTTTACATTATACTATTTATTCATTTGTTATATGTTATCTTCCCCTTTAATTGAAACACACCGAAGCTTCTGGGATATAATCCTATGTTAGCCATCAAATGGTCGATTGAAAGCCATTTTGGAATACTATCTGTAATGCTGTATCATTTGTTTGTTGCTCATTGGTCTTCGCCATACCACGCTGCATGGTACAATGTATTTATTAATCCGCGGTGTTTAGAAGATTTGTCGGGCGTGACAACGATACGTGTCTAATCATTCGGTTCGAACTGACGTATGTCTGTATTCATTGGTCGGTCCAATTTGGGTAGAAAGGTTACAGTTCATTTCATTTCATTTCATTTCATTTTAGAGGATGTTTATACCGAGAGGTAAAGTCTTAGGTGGATCCAGTCAAATAAACTATAATCTCTATGTTCGAGGTCATAGAAAGGATTATGATGGCTGGTCTGAAGCTGGATGCGATGGTTGGAGCTATTCTGAAGTCTTGCCATACTTCATTAAATCCGAAAATATTCAATCATTAAAAAATATGGATAAAGGTAAAATAGTACCAGACAATATCTTATACTGTCATATAGAAAAGTAGTATAGAGGGTACTTTAGTAATATTGAGAATAGAGTTACCCCCTAGTAAACTTTACCAGAGTTATTTCCCCTAGCTCAAAAGAGACTTGCCTATAGGATGAGATATGTTGATTACTGTTATAGCAGTTGCATTATAGCTATTTTAATCAGAATTTGCATGGCTATCGTCAATTGTTTTGCAAAATTAACTTCTTATACTTTTAGAGTATCACGGTAAAGGCGGTCCACTTGGCGTATCTGAATCACAAGCAACAGATTTTCCTGGTTTTATGATAGAAGCTGGTAAAGAATTGGGGTATGGAACTGGCGATTATAATGGAAGGGAACAAAAAGGTAGGTTTATTATAGATACCGCTCAATGGAATATATTAAAAATATTAAATAACACGGTTATTTGTAAACATTATGGGTTGAATATCCATGTCGGTACATACCATAAAATACCACCAGATGAAATATACCAACCATATCGTGGATAGAATAATCCTTGGATATCATGGATCAAATGTTCTATTCCCAAAATACCATGGATGGAATATTCCAAAATTATCATGGATGGAATATATCAAAAATACCATGGATCGAATATACCAAAAATACCATTGATCGAATATACCAAAAATAGCATGGGTCGAATATACCATAATCCAATGTGTAGAATGGTCAATTAATACTATGGATAAGATGTTCTGCAATCTATGAATGCAATATAACATAAAAAGCATGAATTCAATACATACCATTGATATCATGTTTTATAAATAACTTTGTTGGAATGACCCATAAATACTACGAATAGAATGTGCCATACTGTAATTACCAACGATGCAATGTTCGAAAACTACCAGGGGACGAAATATGACATAAATACCAAGCGTAGGGTTTATTATAAGACGAAATGGTATCCATATATATTTTTTTCTATTAAGATCTATCAGACTGTGTTTTGATAAATGGACTACAAATTAATATTTTACATATAGGGTTTTTTGCTTCACAAGCTACTATACAAGACGGTGAAAGGTGTAGCACGGCTAAAGCTTTCTTATGGCCAGCTGTTAAAAGTCGTAAAAATCTTCACGTTCTAACAAACGCCCATGTTAAAAAAGTAAGTATGATCTTGTTTATCTTTGACACATCTCTTTACGTATTGTCATCCTAAAGTCCGTGTGGATTTCATTTAATGGGTAATGGTAGGTAAGGGCATAACCTGCGTTCGATTACTATTCTACTTCGATATACACACGTTTGTTTTTGTTTCTTTCCAGGTAGTTATAAAGAATAAGAAAGCAGTTGGTGTAGAATTCTATCATAAAGGAACACTGAAATCAGTTTCTGTAAATAAAGAGATTATTCTGTCAGCTGGTGCTTTGTCTTCTCCTCAGATTTTAATGCTGTCAGGAATTGGACCAAAAGAACATCTGAAGATCCACGGGGTAAATCACTTTATTTGCAGATTTGTTTGGAAGACTGTTTGCGTCATTTGCATTATTGGAAAATTGCATGACTTAAAGATACATTATGTAAACTTAGATATCGAGCTGTCAGTTCTCACTATGATAGTTAAAAAAAAACTAGATTAATGTAAAAGGAATTTGCTGAAAATTTCCGTCAAATTTCCGAAAGTAGCGATTGAATTTTTGACCTAGCCTCGATCATCATTACTAAAGTCGGTACGCTAAAAACATATTCTCGATTATCCTTTCCATGATTAAATCATGAATAAAAGTTGATGCCGGTGTTGACGTAAATTTAACACCATTGCTTATGTGACTGGCTGTCTTCATCGCAGGTTATTTCAGTGTTTATTGCCCATCATATAGAAGTATAATAAAACTTGATGGCAATCTAAAATAATTGGTTGTCTATTTCAGATACCAGTCGTGGCTGATTTACCAGTCGGTGATAATTTACAAGATCATGTTAGCTTTTTGAACTACTACAAGACAAAAGAACTCGTGTTTAATTCTCCTAACAAAACAGAATCTGTATGGACGTTAGCCCAGTATTTAACAACCAAATCAGGTAGATAGAGAGAGAGGGAGAGAGAGAGAGCGAGAGAGAGAGATTTACCCTTTGTAAAATAAAACTTAAAGGAATTTAGTCAGAGACAAAGAGAGGGATGGGGCCGTTTCGGGACTAACATAATATATCACCCAGTTGTATTTGACGCAGTGGTCTTTAGTAGTGGGGGAAACCGGAGGACCCGGGAAAATCTACGAAGTTGGACAACCGACCCTATTCTTTGTCAAGCGGAAAACAGAAACATCGCCACTTCACCCAATGACAGACGTAAACGTTTTGATAATTCGGCCACCCGAATTTCAAGTAATTGATTATGTCCAATTTCAAGGAATTCATTCCGACTAATTTCAAGTAATTGATTATGTCCAATTTCAAGTAATTGATTATGTCCAATTTCAAGTAATTGATTCGTTCCATTTCAAGTATAGATGAGTTGCATGTGTTTTACTTAGGTGTGCTGACAACACCTGGAGGTATAGAATCGTTAGCTTTTATATCTACGGACCCTAAAACACCCGAGTATCCGGATTTAGAAATTCATGGAATAGATTTGCTGTTTGACGAAGATGCGATACGGGGCATGGTTGGAGTGGACCCAATGGTAAGAATGAATTGCTAGCGAACCATTGACATCAGGAAGATGTACATAAATACACAGGAACTTAAATCAAACAGGCACTGTTATACCACATTAACATGGTAGTTTAATTACGACAATCATTTCGCCACACTAAAACGATAGGAGACTAAGCACATAGAACACAATAAAATGATAGGGGATACTACAACGATAGGAACATTGAAACGATAGAAGATGTCAGAACGATAAAAGACACTAAAACGATAGAAAGCATTAAAACGATGGGAGGCACTAACACGATAAAAGACATTGAAACGATAGAAGACATTAAAACGACAGAAGACATTAAAACGATGGGAGGCATTAAAACGATAGGAAACATTCAAACGATAGGAAACATTCAAACGTTAGGAGACATTAAAACGTTAGAAAGCATGATAAAATACATTAAAACGATAGAAGACATTAAAACGATAGAAAACATTAAAACGACGGGAGACATTAAATTAAAACGTTAGAAGGCATTAAAACGATGGGAGGCATTAAAACGACAAAGTACATTAAAACGATAGGAAACATTCAAACGATAGAAGACACTGACTGGTACAGTTTTTGGTAACTGATTAAAAATAGGATATGATACTGTAAGTTTATTTATTTATATGACGCCCAAGAGGCGAAAAATTTGATTAATGCAGGTGTCCTGGGGTTTTAAATTTGGATATGACAAATGTTCCCTTATCAGTAATAAAACTGATTAAACATACACTATGCAAGAGCAACATCTGCCTAATGTAGGTCTTTCTTTAGGCCTGAATTGTTATAAAAACTAATAATTAGACCATAATCAACTCTCGATGTCAAGGCTAGCCTGTGATATTTGTTGGATTGTAGTTCGATTTACCGCAAAAATGTCCATCGTGATTAACGATTAAATGGATAATTCTGTCTTACTGATTTTTGTAATGATGATCGAGCCTTAGCGGAACTTTCATTCATAGTGGATCAATTTCAATGAAATTTTCGGCAAATTGCCTTTCCATTAGCTAGTTATTGACTATTATAGCTGCCAACTCGTCATCTAATCTGCCATAATGTATCTCGAACTGCACGTTTTGTGTATGCTTATGAAGCACAAAGCTCTCAAATTGTTTATTATTCTGCATGCTCTAAGCACACAATGCTCATCATCAAACTCAGTCACGGTATTGGTGTGATGAAACTACACAAACCAAGATCCATCACCTTTAATAAAACATTTTCTTTTGCAGTATGCCAAGTATTATTCAGGTATAAACGATGTGAACGGTTTTGTGGTCTTATATACTTTACTGAGACCAAAAAGTCACGGTACGGTTCGTCTCAACAGTACCGATGCCATGCAGCATCCAGTCATTGATCCAAGATATTTAGAAAACAAGGAAGATGTGGACGGATTACTACGAGGTTGGTCCATATTAGCTCTATACATGTTGTCTGTCAATCATTTAGTAATAGGAGAACATTAAAATATCACAAACAACTTTATGGATAACAAATTCACGAGCAACGTTAATAACTAAGACTTGGATTTAACGTTTGTCAACGTTAGCTCTATCACTATTGTTAGTAAGTGATTTAGTGATTATGGAAACTTTAAAATACCACAAACAATTTTATGGATAACAAATTCACTAGTAACTGTTTTTATTACCATGATTTTGATTTTAAAATCTCTGATGGTCATCTGGAAAGCCTTTATTCCATTTCAAATATCACTTAAAAAATGGTTCAGTTCCGTTCATTATTTACAAAGGTATCATGACTCGACCGTTTTTACTGATTTCATTACAGGTGTACGTTTTTACTTACAGTTCTTCTTTTATACTTATCTAATTACAAGTGTTCATTTTTTACTTACATCATTACAGTTGCCTTATTTTACTTATATATCATTACAGGTATTCGTTTTTACTTATATCATTGTTCATTTTTACTTATATCATTACAGGTATTCGTTTTTCACAAAAACTGGCTAAAACCAAGACTTTCCAATCTCTTGGAACAGAATTATTTCATAAACCATTTTCACCATGTTTAGAAAAATCTAAATTTGATAGTGATGACTATTGGCGGTGTTATATAGGGTATTTCACACTGGTTATCTACCATCCCAGTGGAACTTGTAAGATGGGACGTACAGAAGATTCCACCACAGTTGTAGATCCACAATTAAGGTACGTTCTCTACCACAAGATGTTCTTTTGTATCTCGGGTTTGAATCTAAAGACTTCTCAAGACTGTCTCTGTCAGTAAAGTATTGGGACGAAAAACCATAACGGTTGAAAATCGGTGATGAGAAAAATACTATCCCGGTACAATTTCCTTGATCATGCAGAAACTTCGGACGTTAAACCCCATTTTTAGTCCATGTTAACTCGTCACAGATTGGACACCAAAAAAAAGTCTTACTTGTTCAACCTGCATTTAAAAAAAATGGCTCGCTGTGTATTTATTTGAATCAGTATATTAATAGTATATTATTTATTACAGAGTGAAAGGCATCCATGGACTGCGAGTAGCTGACGCGTCTGTCATGCCATCCATAGTATCTGGTAACACTAACGCACCGTGTATTATGATTGGTGAAAAAGCCGCGGATATGATTCTAGGTATAAAACCACCAAAACCTCTATCAAATATGTAGCTGTATATACCATAACAGAGTCGCCAATCGTTATAACTATCTTTGTGTTTAACCGTTATAATTATCAAAGTGTTATCTGTCAGGGTATTTACCTGTTAGGACTATCAAAGTGTTAAACCATTATAGTTATAAGTGTTTACCATTTAGGACCATTACAGTGTTAAACCGTTAGGACTATCAGAGTGTTAAACTTATAATTACCAGGGTTATAATTATAAGAGTATTATACCGTTACAGTTACCAGAGTGTCAGTCCATAAGGGTGTTAAACGGTTTAACTATCAGAGTTTGAAACCGTTATAACTATCAGAGTGTTAACCCGTTATAACTATCAGTATGTTAAACCGTTACAACTATCAGTGTCAAACCGTTAGGTCAATAATAATGTTACATCCTTAGGATCGACAGAATGTTCAACCGTTAGGACTATCGGAGTGTCAAACCGTAGGACTGTCAGACCTGTATAACTATCAGAGTGTTAATCCTCTGTAGCTATCAGAGTGTTAAACCTCTGTAACTATTCAAGTGTTAACCTGGTATAACTGGCAGTGGACTGGAAAAAGGCTCTAGGTGAAAAGGGGTATAGCGGACTTGTAGGACGATAGCTCTTGACACAGTGCCTGTTAACACCTTCGTAATAATATCGATGTTAAAGTGGTGCCACCTGTTACGTGTTTTAGATTGAGAATATATGTGTCCTTGGTAGTTCATAAAGGTCGAAATTATGATTTTACTATATTTAAAAAATGTGTTTCTCTCATTAAAGTAATAAAAACAACTTCGGAAGAGAAAAAAATCAGAGGTCCCATGGAGCCAAATCGCTTCTAACTGTCTGATATAATAAACCTTGAAATTATATGTTTTACTTTCGGCGTTCCCCATAAAATATATCCCTGTTGTTACCCTTCAAAAATCCCTCCAATGACTCTCAGTTCATTTCTGTTCTTTTATCATTGGGGTGTAAGGATAATTAATGAAATACCTCTAATGGGGACTAATCGTGTTCGCCTCACAATGTTATGTTTTTCAGTCACTCACTGTTTTGTCCGTTGTATTATTATCATTTTTTGTTATTATTATCCCAGTCAGAGGTCGAAGCGTGGCATTCTAGACCATTAGGGCACCCAACCCCTTTATACAAGACCCATTCCATGCATGATTTTGTCACAAAGAAACAACACCTGGCATGAAATACGCTAAATGTTAAATCCCTCAATGAAATACATGTAGTCATATTAACCTGTTAAAGTTCCAATTTCATATTTTTAAGTTATATTTTTTGAAATGTATTAAATTAAAGCCCTAAAATAGATTGTATCTATAAACAGTCCTACCTTGTTAAAGAATAATCCTATTAATCCTATAATTCGCTATTACCAGTTGAGAAATTGGCAAAAATATCATTTTCATAACTTCAAATTCAAACGTCTAAAGATCGCCATTGCATGGAGGGGAATGTGAAAACAAGGGAGGTAATTGTGTTATTATTTTCTGTGTCAGTGATTTTAATGCCTGTGAAATTTTGCCCATGGTCGTATAATAGTGAGTCGACAACCTTTTGAGCAAAAGATATAGAGATAATTATGTTTTGACTTTCTTGTCATAAAACATGCATTATACAAGGGCTAGATTTGCCCTATTATATCATCATTCGATATCATCATTCGGATAGTCTAGATTGTCAATAGATTTAAATACGATTTGAGATTGATGGGTAGTCGAGACATGGTTTATTATCGTAGCAACGGTATCAATGACAATCGAGGCTTTACTGTAATTATATCGTCGATAACTCAGCTCAGATTGAAATATTCAACATATTCCCCTTCATTATCTATTTTTTTATAATTGTTATAGCGGGAATTATTTTTACTCAAGAAAACAAAATGATCTCCCCACATTAATTCAATCAGATAGAACAGAGGTGGTGGTTTTTAGCCATATCCCATCCCATTTATATCCTTTGTGGAGATGGCTTTCAAGAATTCATACTCTTGTGTTGATCTAATGTCTGAATGAACAGGCTCTATATCTATTAGGGGGGTTGGGATGGCCTAGTGGACTAGATTTACCGGTGTGGTTCCCCTTGTCAGTGATGCAGGATGGAGTGACAAGGACAAATGCCTAGTCGTTCGGATGTGACGAAATACCGAGATCCCGTGTACACATTGGTGTGCATGTAAAAGATCCCTTTGCAGTTGGAATTCAATATAAGAGTAGGCCTTAGTGCCACTGCCCGGGCAATATTCCCCCATAGCACACTGTATGGCATATACCCATCTTCATTAACCTAGTTTAGGAGCAGAGCAGTATGGGACGTTAAACCCCATTTTATTTCATTTTATTCCCATATTATTCCCCAAATAGCCCATGTTTACCAGAGGCCTTATTAGAGAGATATGTACAAAATTTACATAGAAAAAGAAAGAACACGTGTCGGTCCATTCATAAATCATATAAGTAATTGGACAGTGCCTGTTCAACACCGATATAATAGTAACAGTGTTGTAAAGCTACCTCCATTTTAGTTTGCGATATAAGCAATACATATCTGTACAATCAAATATTCAAGTAAGTAAACGAAATTTTAACAACAATTATACTAAATAAAACTCTTTACAGAACTGCTATGTCGTTTATTTTAATTAATATTCAGACTGTGGACCACCCTTTAATATAACGCCGCCTCTGAGTTATATAATAAGGCTTCAATTTATATGATTTTCTTTCGGCGCCTCGCTCCCCCGTCCCCCTACTGTATAGAAAATAACCCGGCTGTTACCCTTCAAGAAAACCACTAATCACTCTCAAGAAATGATACGGTCTATAAGTCGCATATATAATTTTAGTTCTTTTATCGTCGAGGTGTTGATATTTTTTGATATCAAAAAACACCAGTTGGAGATTTTATTTATCACCCAATACTTTCTTACTTGCACAAATACATAAATATGATTCTTTGGTATAGATTTCACTTTTACTGAATCTACAGCGTAGTGATACATCAGTTTTTTGACAGCAGTTTAGCTATTGCAAAGTCCAATATTTTGACCCAGTATTTCCTTCAAGGTCAATTAAATTAAAACAGTTTCTTTTTAACAAAAAAAATAGTCACTTTTTATTTAAAATAAGTGGTTTCTTTAAAATAAAAGAAAGTAGTTCCTTTTTGATTGGCCAATCAAATTTATGTAAAGCGATATCTCCTAAGGAGATATCGGAGTAGATTATATAATTTATCATACAAGCGATATCTACAGTCAAATGTGTTATTGGGTGATAAATCTCTTTATAAAATAACTCCCATGCATGATTGATTTTATATTAAAGAGATTTTGTCACAAAGAAACAAAACCTGGCATGAATGAAATATGCTAAATGTCTAATCCCTTTGATAAAATAGCCATGTTAAGCTGTTAACCCAACAGATTATTGTCATTAAGTACAAGTTGATTTAAAACTATTTCATGCCATCTTAAAACAACAGGAGAATATATTCATCGTTTGATATTTAAAAAAGAACCGTTTGGCTAATATGAGACTTCTTTATAGCGAGAAAGTTTGGCAAATAAGTAGGTCTGCTTTATGGGGAGAAATTTGTACAAACACAAGGTCTTTTTATGGGGAGAAAGTTTCACAAATAATTAGACTTCTTTATAGAAAGTAAGTTTCACAACAATTCGCGATTTCATGTATTCGTAGCAAGAAGGGGGTGGGTGTGGTGGCGAATTACATTATTGACGAAACCATTTTATAAGGCAATAGCCGAAAGTTGAATTAAGTCATTGTCTTGAAAAGTATTGTGTAAATATTCCACGACTTAAATCATGCTAAAATATACCCAAATGGAGTTATATCATTTAATTAAAAAAACAAAATCAAAATATCAATGATAGATAATCTCTCGGCTTTAATTCCATGAGATCGAAAAGCAACCGACCGAAGATTGCAGAGGCTTTTGGCCATATTCCATTTATATCGTCAGCAGAGATCGAACTTTCATATTTTTTTGAGGGGGTGGGGGGTGGTGGTGGAGGGGGTCAAGGTCAATGCCTCGACTGGCGTTCAGAGATTCATAATTATGTGTTGATCTAATTTGTTGATGTAGTTTGTTTACCAGATTTACTTTCAGTTTTTGTTTACCGAATGGAGAATAATATCTAATCCCCTTGGCGTTTGAAATATAATTACAAATCCATCTGTATATAAACTGTGATCTATGTAAATAAAGTTGATATATTTACAATGTTAATCGTCTGTTAACATCGACACAATGCCCCCTTCCCCCAACTGCAAAAAATCTAATGTAAGTTTGTAGATTGCCACAGTCGAGGTTCATTAGCCGCTGAGTCGGGTTACAGCTTCGGGTGTAATCTATAGGGTAAGGATCTTCATATTATTTGCAAACATGGGAAGAGGGGGGGGGGGCGCATTTCTCTATGGGGAAAGGGACTAAATAGTTTTCATTTGACGTGAAATATCAATGGCTTGGGTGGTATATGGAGTTAATAGATGCAACTAACAGAACCTCTTCAGGTTTTATGTTTACCTAGGATTGGGGGGTTGGGATGGCCTAGTGGTCTAGAGTGCCGCGCTTCGACCTCTAGCTGGCCGGTCACCTCTGGCTTGCGGCTGTGGTTTCGAGCCCTGGTGTGAGCGTATGTGGCATGGAGATAGGGGCGCCTTCTCAACCTCGTGGGTTTCCTCCGGGCACTCCGGTTTCCTCCCACTGCTAAAGACCCCTACGCGCATGCCAATTATTGAAATAAAATTAAACCATATGTTAGTCCCGAAATGACCTAGTTTGTTTTGAGTGGACGTTAAACCCCATTTCTCCATCTCTATTACCTAGGATTAATCAAACTTTTCTCCGTCTTAACCAACGAGTGAGTATGATATACGAAATCATATATAGAGGGGAGAAATAATGTATCTGTTTATTGTTTATATCCAGCTATTTATAACATCTAAACGGGTCGACATACTTCAGTTGTATATATACAGGGGCGTACATAATGATTTCGTTTGGTGGGGTGTTTAGCCCAAATGCGACCGACTGATGCACATACCCCCCCCCCCCCAGCGCGAGTGACGCAATCAGGAGCCGCGCATCAAGTGCAAGTTTACTAGGGAGTATGGGGGTGGGGTAGGGGCGGTTTCAAATGTAGGGCGTCATCCACAATCCCACCCCCACAATGAAAGTAAACATAATACTAGCTATAACATTAAGCGTCCCGGTAGAACATAGATATTATTATATACATATAATTGTGTAGTTGTTCGCCGATCGTTGTCTCGTCGGAAAGTAGTTTTATTTTAATTCACATATAGTTTATGTCATATCAGTGGTGGTGCCTATAACACTGAGTAATTTGAGAAAATTTTTGAAAAATTGATTCAATATCCTGGCATTTGAGGTCATTGCTGCGAGAAATTCCTGTGGACGAGTGTACCAGAAATGTCAGTCAATGGGACAGAATCTCCAGATGTGTTTTGCAAGAGTTGGCATAACATCTGTACAATCTGACGCCCCCGCCCCATACATCAGTGGAACTACATCTGGGAAGTTCACTATAATCGTGAATATGATAGTGCTGAGACAGTATAAGAAAACTGAGCAATAAAAGAATGATTTTAAAATGAAATCAAGCGCCGCAGGCGCGAAAAAATTTCAGATATGTAACCGAGTAGAAGAATGATGTCATAATGGAATCGCGCCGCAGGCGCGAAAAAATTTCAGATATGTAACCAAGCTTTTAAATTTTTGGTACTTGGGTTGATGGGACAAAACCTTGAGGCTTATCTGTCAATTTCGCCTGTTTTGTGATTGTATGTTTATCTCATTAATTCATTTAGTACTTTTTTTTGAGACCGACTATTTTTTTGCCATGGTAGAAAACATTTCATAGAACAACATACTCACAACAGAATAAGAATTCAAGCATACACAGTCGTGGGACTAGGTGAAAATCAGCCAGTTTTCTTCAAATTTTGGAATGTGACCCCCACAGACAATACAGATTTGTTAAAGAGAATCCTGCCATCAAGTTGTCAAAGACAATACCTTGTGATGATGTGGTGTATAGGGCATGTTAAGTATCATATTACACTGCTCTATATATTTAGATTGTTCAAGTTATAAGCTTTTTGGGTCAGATTCTATAAGACTTTCAAATCACATTCAAATTTTTAAAAAAAAAAATAAAAAAAAAAAAAATAAACAACTGATACCAATTATAGTAAAGAGCTTTTTATTTTCTAAATCAAAATGTTGTCATTTGATACTCTCAATAGCAAGCAGGTTAAAAGTTGTCAACACTTAACAGGGTAATAATGCTATCAAGTGGGACATGTTGTTTAGATATAACATACCAGCGAATTAAATGTCAGTGAACTGGACACAAGACAAACATCCAAAATTTAGCCCGTTTTTTGGTACCTAGTCTGTGTAGTGTACAGGGTTATTTTATACTATAGTTTTGTGTGACGTATGCAATTTAGGCACACGGATTCACACAAATACATAGTATTTTGGATCTATTCTGGCATTGTTTTTGGACCGACTGGAGTGACTGCACTTATTTTGTGACCGACTATTTTTCTCCCTTAGTGAAATTTTGTTGTTAGAACAACATACTAACAACAGAATAAGAGTGACGTATGCAATTTAGGCTCACGGATTCACGCAAATATATAGTATTTGGGATCTGTTCTGGCATTGTGTTGGAGACCGATTGCAGTGACTGCACTTATTTTGAGACCGACTATTATTCTAACTGGGTGAAATTTTGTTGTTAGACCAACTTCTCACAACAGAATGAAAGTGAAACACAACATCTTTTCAAACATGATAAGTTGACAAGGTTATTTTATACTAAAGACTGCTCCTATTTTGCGACCGACTGCACTGATTTTGCGACCGACTATTTTTATACTAAAGTTTTGCGTGAGTAGCGTGACGTATACAGTGAGTACTTATTTTGATACCGACTACCCCTATTTTGTGACCGACTGCACTAATTTTGCGACCGGCTATTTGGGGGGCTAGGGGGTGTACCACCCCCCACACCCCTCCACATTTACGCCCCTGTATATATATATATACATATAAATGGTACAAGGACAGCTATAAATAAAAATAGGGTTTTTTTTATTAGTGAAAGCACTCACTCCTTAGTTAGTTCATTGTATAAGCTCGAACCATCAAGGTCTGTAAGTTGATCTCAGCTCGTTGGAAGGGTAAGTTAAACATTATTATTTTACATGGAATACACTGTCCGTTACTGTAACATGTCATTATAGTTCGGTACGAAGGGCTTCAAATGAACACCGTCAATTGCATTGTTTTGTTTGCGAGAAGTGTAGACCTCCTGTGCTATCAGAGTCGAGTTTTAGCCCCCCGTACGAAAGAAGTTCTCGTTGTTGGACTAAGTACATGTTTACTCACTTAACTTTCTGTACTAATTTTTTATCGTTTTTCCGGAATTCTATCCCGATTATCGTAATATAATTGTTAATGTTTTGACATTCTAACTCATGACATCAATTATCACCATCATGAAACGCCATTTATGCAGCAGAGACAACCGTTCGCATTTTATTTCAATTGGTCGTTTCTTGTAATATTGTTCAGTGGGTTACAGACCCGGGAATGTACAACGCAGTAGATGCTTATGACTGCCGATCCCTCAGATTCATTCACGCGATTTGTTATTTTCAGTTTATTACTTGTCATATCTGTGTAGTCTGCATGCTATCCGTAAGTTCGCCTTGTCGGTTTTGTTTGCTGGAAGTGTGGTTGTTACTATTCAACTGTTTAGTACTAAAATGCATAGTGTTTAAAATGCTTATATTATATTTTCGCACAGTGTATGAGTACTGCTCGTATTGTGTTCACAAGAGTAATGCAATATCACTGCGACATGACCGATAATCTCAGGCACATATTATAGAGTATAACGAACTACTTTTCTGCATTAACCTACTACGGATTAATGAAAATGGGTGTCCGCCATGCAGTGGCCTAGTGTAGCAATATTTTGTCGTGGTGACATTGTTTTTAAAGATTATAGACTTTGAATGAGGAGATAAGATATAGTTTTATGTTTCTAACATATTCACATATATGCAGATGTGTACTGAAATCAACTAACTTTTGATTGACATACTGTTAAATAAAAAAGGGTTATAGAAACAAAACATAGCTGGTTTTATATGTCAACAACATGATAACAGATATCTCATGCGCAATTTCTAGAGTAAATTTCCATAACCATATAAGGGTGTGTTTTGACGTCATTGGGTTCAATTAACCAATCTCTCTAATTATTTACATCATGTTTGACCAATTATATAATTGAATCTCCAAAACCAGTTGATACAAAATTAGGATACTAGTGAGAATTCAGCAGACTTCGATTAGATTCCAGAGGGTTACCATCTAAGAGTCCTAGACACCGCGGGGTGTCTAGGTTGAGAAGAGTTTAGTTAGTATGTAATTGTAATATGTACTATGCTTGTATGTATACCTATGCTACATAAAAGGTAAAAACGAACTGTTGCATTGTTATAACTGAAGAAGTCAAACGTCTTAAGAAAACAGTAAGAAGAAAACACAACGTGAAGGAGAAGCAAAGACAGTCAGAGATAAATTCTAGACGATCACAAGGCTACGAAAATATGTAGTAAGAAAAGATGCATGGGTCATACGTAGGATGTGGCGACCGGTTTGACCATCGAGACCCCCACCCGCTCTCCACGTCAGACAGAAGACTCATGGTGCTACACTAGGAGAGAAATTGTACACGGACTACTCTTCAACGAATTAAATCTATCAGGGATCTTTTACGTCCACGGGGGTTAGATTGCCGAACGCGCTGTATCATAAGGTCCGTCCCCGGTTGTGTACGTGACAAGGGTTTTCTCTGGGTCTCCCCGTTTCCTCCCACTGCTAAACGACCCCTACGCGCTTGGAATTATTGAAATAAAAATTGAAAAATGTGTTGGTCGCGAAATGACCTAGTTTGTATCGAGTTGACGTTTAATCTCTCTCTCTCTCTCTCCCTCGCTCGCTCTCTCTCTCTCTCTCTCTCTCTCTCTCTCCCAGTCAACTGGCATGATTTCGAATCCAAGGATGTGTTTTATACGGGTCCTCCGATTTTCTCCCATTGTTAAAGACCTCTACGGGCCAGCGAATTATTAAAATAGAGTAGAACCATACGTTCGTCCCGAAATTCTCTCTCTCTCTCTCTCTCTCTCTCTCTCCATTTCTCTTGTAAGTTGTATCTATCGTTTTAGCAATTAATAATATTAGTCATTTCTATGATTTTCAGACCCCAATATAGTTTTGAGAATGGCGTTTGGATCATTGCTCCTGGTGGTAAATGTGGTCATCTTGGCTGTTTTCGTCCAACAAAAGTTCTTTAGTGGGGACAAACTTGAATCCAATTTGGCGAAGGAAATTGACACATCATACGATTATATTATAGGTATTATGATCCTTCTTGAAACTCAAATTTTATTTTTAGTGATTTGATTTGACATTGTTTGACATTGTTTTCCGTGCATAATTGGTGAGACAACTGCAATCATAGGTACATGTACATAAAACCAACCCCACAGCCTGTTTGATCCAACCACTGAAACTCAATAACTTCACTGGAAGAGAACACATATCCACCAAACACAGAACACATCAACAGAGTTTATAGTCTGTATGTAGGCTGTGCCATCTCACAACGCCTTGGTACTCTAGAGCTCTTTGCCACCAAATGCATAAAACGACACATGTTGGATTGCTTCTTTACTAAAGCCGTAGTCAATATCTACAGTAATTTAAATTCGAATTGACAAAAAAATATATCTGGTCATATATAAAAAGTTTTCTGTGTGCTTTAAATCTAATCTTTCGTAGAATATTAATTCTTTTAAACCTGTTTCTTTCAGTTGGTGCTGGATCTGCTGGATCTGTATTAGCTAATCGTCTGTCTAAAGATTCTAGTCTGAAAGTCCTGGTACTAGAAGCAGGATCCGATGATCAACAACCTTCCTCCACAGTTTTAAAAGTTCCTATGATGTGTCCATTAGCTCAAAGGACAGAATACGATTGGCAATATTATTCTGTACCCCAAAAGAATTGCTGCAAAGGTTTATGGGGAGAGGTATGACTTAGGTTGTGTATCTGTTTTGACAAATGTCTTCTCTTGGACTAAATGGAAACGCAACACTTTTATAAATGGGTGATTAGTAAATTTGTCAGATACAATTTACTCTTAAAACTCTGAATGTAACGACAACATCAGTTCTAATAACTCGTTAAGTTCTGTGGGAGACGCAACGGCATGCCAATGCTGATACCTGCGAACTTGACATGGTGTTAGTTCAACAAGGCATGGGCACAAGAGTTACTTTGCGTGGCAATGAGAGTGGAGAACTACTTATACCATATCCACCATATAACCTGAAATTGAAACACCATAAAACTGTTTAGTGACATAGGCTTCCGCGCAGTTGCCCCTAAATTGTGGAACGGTTTACCTTTGAAGATCTGAGACCGTGATACTTTGATTACTTTCCATTCAAAATTGACGACTTGTTATTTAGGGAATTGCTTTTCTACTCCCTTGGTATACAGACATTTTCTCATCACGCTTTGAGTCTGCTTTAGATGGATTTGGCACTTTACATTATACTATTTATTGATTTGTTATATGTTATCTTCTCCTTTAATTGAAACACACCGAAGCTTCTGGGATGTAATCCTATGTTAGCCATCAAATGGTCGATTGAAAGCCATTTTGGAATACTATCTGTAATGCTTTATCATTTGTTTGTTGCTCTTTGGTGTTCGCCATACCACGCTGCATGGTACAATGTATTTATTAATCCGCGGTGTTTAGAAGATTTGTCGGGCTTGACAACGATAACTGTCTAATCATTCGGTTCGAACGAAAAAACGAGATCCCGTGTACACATTGTCGTGCACAAAAAAGATCACTTTGGTAGTTGGAATTCGATAATGGAGTAGACCTAAGTGCCACTGTCCGGGAAAAATTTCCTTCACATCACACTATGCATGACGTATGTCTGTATTCATTGGTCGGTCCGCTTTGGGTAGAAAGGTTATAGTTCATTTCATTTCATTTTAGAGGATGTTTATGCCGAGAGGTAAAGTCTTAGGTGGATCCAGTCAAATAAACTATAATCTTTATGTTCGAGGTCATAGAAAGGATTATGATGGTTGGTCTGAAGCTGGATGCGATGGTTGGAGCTATTCTGAAGTCTTGCCATACTTCATTAAATCAGAAAATATTCAATCATTAAAAAATATGGATAAAGGTAAAACAGTACCAGACAATATCTTATACTGTCATATAGAAAAGTAGTGTGGAGGGTACATTAGTAATATTGAGAATAGAGTTACCCCCTAGTAAACTTTACCAGAGTTATTTCCCCTTGTTCCTTGTTCAAAAGAGGCTTGGCTATATGATGAGATATGTTGGCTACTGTTATAGCAGTTGCATTATAGCTTTTTTTAAATCTGAATTTGCATGACTATCGTCAGTTGTTTTGCAGAAGTAACTTCTTATACTTTTAGAGTATCACGGTAAAAGCGGTCCACTTGGCGTATCTATATCTCAAGCAACAGATTTTCCTGGTTTTATGATAGAAGCTGGAAAAGAATTAGGGTATGGAACTGGCGATTATAATGGAAGGGAACAAAAAGGTAGGTTTATTATAGATACCGCCCAATACAATATATTAAAAAAATTAAATAACACATGGATGGAATATCCATGTCGGTACATACCATAAAATACCTCCAGATGAAATATACCAACCATATCGTGGATAGAATAATCCTTGGATATCATGGATCAAATGTTCTATTCCCAAAATAACATGGATGGAATATACCAAATTATCATGGATCGAATATGCCAAAAATACCGTGGATCGAATATACCAAAAATACCATAAGTCGAATATACCAAAATCGTATGTGTAGAATGTTCAGTAAATACTATGCATAAGATGTTCTGCCATCTATTTATGCAATATACCATAAATAGCATGAATTCAATATACCATTGATATCATGTTTTATAAATAACTTTGTTAGAGTGATCCATAAATACTATGAATAGAATGTACCATACTGTAACTACCAAAGATACAATGTTCGAAAACTAACAGGGGTGAAAGTATGGTATAAATACCATGGACGAAATATGACATAAATACCAAGCGTAGGGTTTCTTATAAGACGAGATGGTATCCATATAGATTTTTTCTATTAAGATCTGTCAGACTGTGTTTTGATAACTTGACTATAAATTGATATTTTATACGCAGGGTTTTTTGCTTCACAAGCTACTATACAAGATGGTGAAAGGTGTAGCACGGCTAGAGCTTTCTTATGGCCAGCTGTTAAAAGTCGTAAAAATCTTCACGTTCTGACAAACGCCCATGTTAAAAAAGTAAGTATGATCTTGTTTATCTTTGACACATCTCTGTATGTATGTTCATCCTAAAGTCCGTGTGGATTTCATTTAATGGGTAATGGGGGTAAGGTTATAACTTGCGTTCGATTACAATTCTACTTCGATGTACACACGTTTGTTTTTGTTTCTTTGCAGGTAGTTATAAAGAATAAGAAAGCAGTTGGTGTAGAATTCTATCATAAAGGAACACTGAAATCAGTTTCTGTAAATAAAGAGATTATTCTGTCAGCTGGTGCTTTGTCTTCTCCACAGATTTTAATGCTGTCAGGGATTGGACCAAAAGAACACTTGAAGACTCACGGGGTAAATCACTGATTACCCCATATAAATTCACAAGAACCCTTAGATCCACAGATAAACAATTTTTCAATTTTTGAAATAGCAAAAAGATCTTTCTTGTTCTCTGCTCCTATGTTATGGAATTCGTTGCCTTACAACATTAGAACCATTAACCCCCTAGATACATTTAAATCCCAGCTAAAGACGTTCCTGTTTACAGAGGCGTTTCCGTAGTTCAATTGAGAAAACTTATTCTCGATTATCCATTCCATGATTAAATCATGAATAACGGTTGATGCCGGTGTTGACGTAAATTTAACACCATTGCTTATGTGTCTGACTGTCTTCGCCGCAGGTTATTTCAGTGTTTATTGCCTATCATATAGAAGTATAATAAAACTTGATGACAATCCAAAATAATTGGTTGTCTATTTCAGATACCAGTCGTGGCTGATTTACCAGTCGGTGATCATTTAGAAGATCATGTTAGCTTTTTGAACTACTACAAGACAAAAGAACTCATGTTTAATTCTCCTAACAAAACAGAATCTGTATGGACGTTAGCCCAGTATATAACAACCAAATCAGGTAGATAGAGAGAGAGAGAGGGAGAGAGAGGGGGGTGATTTACCCTTCGTAAACATAAAACTTAAAGGAATTCAGTCAGAAAGAAAGAGGGAGAGGGGCGGGACTAACTTATATGATTCAGTTGTATTCCGCTCAGTGGTCTTTAGCAGCGGGGGAAACCGGAGGACCCGGAGAAAATCTACGAAGTTGGACAACCGATCCTATTCTTTGTCAAGCGGGAAACCAAAACATCGCCACTTCACCCAATGACAGACGTAAACGTTTTAATAATTCGTCCACCCGAATTTCTACTAATTCATTATGTCCAATTTCAAGGAGTTGATTCTGTCAAATTTCAATTAATTGATTCCGTCCAATTCCAAGTAATTGATTCGGTTCAATTTCAAGTATGGATGAGTTGCATGTGTTTTATTCAGGTGTGCTGACAGCACCTGGAGGTATGGAATCATTAGCTTTTATATCCACGGACCCCAAAACACCTGAGTATCCGGATTTACAAATTCATGGAATAGATTTGCTGTTTGACGAAAATACGATACGGGACTTGGTTGGAGTAGACCCTAAGGTAAGAATGAATTGGTAGCGAACCATCAACATCATAAATACATAGGAACTTAAATCATACAGGAACTGATAATACCACATAAACATGGTAGTGTATTACGACAATCATTTCGCCACGCTAAAACGATAGGAGACTTTAGCACGATGGAAAACAATAAAATGATAGGAGACACTAAAACGATAGGAAACACTAAAACGTTAGAAGACAGTAAAGGATAGAAATTTTCAGAATGATAGAAGACACAATATAACGATTGGAGACATTGAAACGTTAGAAGGCATTAAAACGATGGGAGGCATTAAAACGACAAAAGACATTAAAACGATGGGAGGCATTTTACGATAGAAGACACTGACTGGTACAGTTTTTGGTAACTGATTAAAAATAGGATATGATACTGTAAGTTTATTTATTTATATGACGCCCAAGAGGCGAAAAATTTGATTAATGCAGGTGTCCTGGGGTTTTAAATTTGGATATGACAAATGTTCCCTTATCAGTAATAAAACTGATTAAACATACACTATGCAAGAGCAACATCTGCCTAATGTAGGTCTTTCTTTAGGCCTGAATTGTTATAAAAACTAATAATTAGACCATAATCAACTCTCGATGTCAAGGCTAGCCTGTGATATTTGTTGGATTGTAGTTCGATTTACCGCACAAATTTCCATCGTGATTAACAATTAAATGGATAATTCTGTCTTACCGACTTTTGTAATGATGATCGAGGCTAAGCGGAACTTTCATTCCATTAGTTCTTATGTTCATAGTAGAACAATTTGACTGAAATATTGCGCAAATTGTTTTTCATTAGCTAGTTTTTAACTATTATAGTGGGAACTGCCAACTCGTTATCTTTTCTCCCATAACGTATCTTTAATTGAATGTTTTGTGTATGCTTATGAAGCATCTAGCTATCAAATTGTTTATTATTCTGCATGCTCTAAGCACATGATGCTCATCATCAAACTCAGTCAAGGTATTGGTGTGATGAAACTACACAAACCAAGATCCATCACCTTTAATAAAGCATTTTCTTTTGCAGTATGCCAAGTATTATTCAGGTATAAACGATGTGAATGGTTTTGTGCTCTTATATACTTTATTAAGACCAAAAAGTCACGGTACAGTTCGTCTAAACAGTACCGATGCCATGCAACATCCAGTCATTGATCCAAGATATTTAGAAAACAGGGAAGACGTGGACGGATTGCTACGAGGTTGGTCCATATTAGATCTAAAGATATTGTCTGTCAATCTTTTAGTGATAGGAGAACATATCACAAACAACTTTATGGGTAAAATTTTGACAATCGTTAAATCCAAATCTTAATTAATAAAGTTGCTAGTGAAGTTAATACCACAAACAATTTTATGGATAACAAATTCACTTTTTTAATTACCATGATTTTGATTTTAAAATCTCTGATGGCTATCTGGAAGGCCTTTATTCCATTGCAAATATCACTTCAAAAATGGTTCAGTTCCGTTCATTATTTACAAAGGTATCATGACTCCACCGTTTTTACTTATTTCGTTACAGGTGTACGTTTTTACTTATTTCGTTACAGGTGTACGTTTTTACTTACAGTTCTTCTTTTTTACTTATCTAATTACAGGTGTTCATTTTTCACTTACATCATTACAGTTGCCTTATTTTACTTATATATCATTACAGGTATTCGTTTTTACTTATATCATTGTTCAATTTTACTTATATCATTACAGCTATTCGTTTTTCACAACAACTGGCCGAAACCAAGACTTTCCAATCTCTTGGAACAGAATTATTTCATAAACCATTTTCCCCATGTTTAGAAAAATCTAAATTTGATAGTGATGAATATTGGCGGTGTTATATAGGGTATTTCACTCTGGTTATCTACCATCCCACTGGAACTTGTAAGATGGGACGTACAGAAGATTCCACCACAGTTGTAGATCCACAATTAAGGTACGTTCTCTACTACAAGATGTTCTTCTTTTGTATCTCGGGTTTGAATCTAAAGACTTCTCAAGACCGTCTCTGTCAGTAAAGTATTAGGACGAAAAACCATAACGGTTGAAATTCGGTGATGAAAAAAATACTATCCCGGTATAATTTCCTTGATCGTGCAGAAACTTCGGACGTTAAGTCCCATTTTTTATAGTCCATGTTAACTCGGCACTGATTGGACACCAAAAAAAGTGTTACTTGCTCAACCTACATTTGAAAATGGCCCACTGTGTATTTATTTGAATCAATATATTAATAGTATATTATTTATTACAGAGTGAAAGGCATCCATGGACTGCGAGTAGCAGATGCTTCTATCATGCCATCTATAGTATCTGGTAACACTAACGCACCGTGTATAATGATTGGTGAAAAAGCCGCTGATATGATTCTAGGTATAAAACCACCAAATCCTCTATCAAATATGTAGCTGTATATACCATAACAGAGTCTCCAACCGTTATAACTATCTTTGTGTTTAACCGTTATAATTATCAGAGTGTTAGACCGGTATATCTAATCAGGACTGTTAAGACTATCAAAGTGTTAAAGCCATTATAATTACCAGTTTTTACCATTTAGGACCATGAGAGTGTTAAACCATTATAATTATCAGTGTTTACCATTTAGGACCATTAGAGTGTTAACCCGTTTGGACTATCAAAGTGTTAAACCCTTATAATTATCAGTTATCAGAGTGTCAATCCTTTAGGACTGCCAGAGTGTTAACCCTTTATAACTATCAGAGTTTAAAATCGTTATAACTATCAGAGTGTTAACCAGTTATAACTATCAGTATGTTAAACCGTTACAACTATCAGCGTCAAACCGTTAGGTCTATTATAATGTTACATCCTTATGATCAACAATATTCAACCGTTAGGGCCATCAGAGTGTCAAACCGTAGGACTCTAGAGTATTTACTTTTATAATTATCAGAGTGTCAAACCGTTAGGACTGTTACACCTCTGTAACTACCCAAGTGTGAACCTGGATAGTTCGGATGGGACAAAAATCAGGGGTCTCGTGGAGCTAAATTTCTCTGATAACACACTGATAGAGTATGACCATTAGCCTGACACGACATGTAGGTACACAAAAATAGATGCTAAAACCCATTTCCTTCATTCAAATTAAACTAAATAACTTCTACCTGACTGATGTATAAACCTTGAAATTATATGTTTTACTTTCGGCGTTCCCCATAAAATATATCCCTATTGTTACCCTTCAATTACTCTCAGATAATTTCTGTTCTTTTATCATTGGGGTGTAAGGATAATTAATGAAATACCTCTAATGGGGACTAATCGTGTTCGCCTCACAATGTTATGTTTTTCAGTCACTCACTGTTTTGTCCGTTGTCTTATTATCCTTTTTTTATTATTATCTCAGTTAGATTTCGAAGCTTGGCATTGTAGACCATTAGGGCACCCCAACGCCTTTATACAAGACACCTTCCGTGCGTGAAACAAAACCTGGCATGAAATACGCTAAATGTTTTATCCCTCAATAAAATAGTCATATTAACCTGTTAAAGTTCCAATTTCATACTTTTAAGTTATATTTTTTTAAATGTATTAAGATAAAGCCCTAAAATAGATTGTATCTATAAACAGTCCTACCTTGTTAAAGAATAATCCTATTAATCCTATAATTCACTATTATCAGTTGAGAAATTAGGAAAATATCATTTTCAACTTCAAATTCAAACGTTTGAAGATAGCCATTGCGTGGAGGGGAATGGGCAAACAAGGGAGGTAATTGTGTTATTATTTTCTGTGTCAATGCCAGTGAAATTTTGCCCATGGTCGTATAATAGTGAGTCGACAACCTTTTGAGCAAAAGACATAGAAATAATTAAGTTTTGACTCTCTTAGAAAATATGAAATTCCCGCTTTAACCCTACAGGGTCTTGTCATAAAACATGCATTATACAAGAGCTAAATCTGCCTGTCATATCACCTTCCGATATCATCGGATAGTCTAGATTGTCAATAGATTTAAATACGATTTGAGATTGATGACTTAACGAAAAAATGGATAGTCGAGACTTGGTTTTTTATCGTAGCAACGGTATTAATGGCAATCAAGGCTTTACTGTAATTGTATCGTCGATAACTCAGCCCAGATTGAAATGTTCAACATATTCCCCTTCATTATCTATTTTTTTATGATTATTATAGCGGGAATTACTTTTACTCAAGAAAACAAAATGATCTCCCGACATTAATTAAATCAGATAGAAAAGAGGTGGTGGGTTTTAGCCATATCCCATTTATATCGTCTGTAGAGATGGCTTTCAAGAATTCATACTCTTGTGTTGATCTAATGTGTTAATGGACAGGCTCTATATCTATTAGGGGGTTGGGGTGGCCTAGTGGACTAGAGTGCCGCGCTTCGACCTCTAGCTGGCCGGTCACCTCTGGCTTGCGGCTGTGGTTTCGAGCCCTGGTGTGAGCGTATGTGGCATGGAGATAGGGGCGCCTTCTCAACCTCGTGGGTTTCCTCCGGGCACTCCGGTTTCCTCCCACTGCTAAAGACCCCTACGCTCAAGCGAATTATTGAAATAAAATTAAACCATATGTTAGTCCCGAAATGACCTAGTTTGTGTTGAGTGGACGTTAAACCCCATTTCTCTCTCTCTCTCTCTATATATATATATATATATATATATATATATATATATCTATTAATGTTCAGTATTTTTACCTGATTTAGCTTTAGTTCTAGCTGACTGGATGAAGAACAATATCTAACATTGGCGTTAGGTATCACACTACAACAGAGTATAGACCTGGGCCCGGTTGCTCAAAACTAAGTTACTTTAAAGCCCCAATAACACTCTTTTTGTAAATGAAACATATGTCCCAATCTTCATTCTGGTCAACAAATCGTATTATTTTAGAATATTCCAATTAAATGATGATAACACACCTAATTTAAAAAATTGGAAAAATTCAACCAATTGATTTGAAACGTCTAACGTAAACCTTTACAAATGTGACTTGGATTTTAAAATATTTTCTAACCCTCTGGACAAATGAAATACGTTGTAATGGATTATTTACACAACAGGTAGGACATTTAAACATCTAGTACTTAGAATAAAGGTATTATTTATTTTCTGGAGCTACCAAGCCAACAAGAATGTTATTGTCCCTTTAACGATCTGTTAAACTCTAACGAATCGTTATCTCTGTAACGTGTCGTTTGTTAACGGTCCATTAAATTTCGGTTGCTAGAAAGTCAATTTCATTATCCGTTAGCTAACGGATTCATTAAAGTTCCAATAGCATTTTTTTAAGTTATATTTTTAAAATTTATTAAAATAAAGCCCCAAAATAGATTGTACCTATAAACAGTCCTACCTTGTTAAAGAATAATCCTATTAATCCTATAATTCACTATTGCCAGTTGAGAAATTGGCAAAAATATCATTTTCAACTTCAAATTCAAACGTTTGAAGATGGCCGTCCGTGGAGAAGAATAGGAAAACAAGGGAGGTAATTGAGTATCTATTTCCTCAAACAACCAGTGTCACTCTTTCTACCCCCCCCCCCCCAAATTTGACAACCTTTTGAGCAAAAAACATAGAAATAATTATATTTTGACTTTCTTAGAAAAAGTGAAATTGGAACTTTAAAGTTAATCCAAGAGAAGACTGTTTGTTCATTGGTTGAATTTAAAATTTTTAATTTCAATGTACATGTATAACAACTTCATAGAAGTTGCTATTAACAAGAAACTGAAGACAGTGAGACAACTGTGAAGTCTGTTCACAAAACTAGATTAAAGACAAAAAGATGACTAGAATTTACAACAGAAAAAAAATTTTTCCTTTAGAAATTTTAGCGTAAATCTGTAGGAAAAAGTATGGGATTTCCACTACAGAATTATGGGGCCATTATTTCCTGTAGTCCACCAAAATTTTGTAGAATAGTATAGAATTTCATCCTATAGAAAATGGAATAGGCCCGCATCGCCCAACCCTCTAAACTACATTGGTAATGTATGACTTTTTGCTACAACCAACTAATGCCATCATTAAACAGATAACGGAGCCCCAAATCCCCGTTAAATATAACGCCAAGTTAACAACACATTAAAGTTAACGGGACTTCCAGCAACAGTCTTTCTCTCTGTTAAAGTTAACGATCCGTTAACATAGAGTTATCGGCTCGTAAAAAGATAACAGAGCTTTGAGCAACCGGCCCCTGGTCACATCACAACAGGGTATATGCCTGGTCACATTACAACAGAGATTAGAGCTGGTCACATTAGAACAGAATATTGACATTACAACAGCGTATAGGCCTAGTCACATTACGGCAGAGTATAAGCCTAGTCACATTACGACAGAGTATAGGCCTGGTCACATTACAACAGAATATTCACATTATAACAGAGTATAGGTCTGGTAACATTACAAAGGGGCTAGTCTCATTCCTTAAACTACATACATATTTCTAAACCAGACCAAAATCGCCGGCTTTTTAAGACAGGGTCGTGTTGCGTTCACTTGTACTATAGGCCGAATCAGTTTATCTATTCTGACCTGGGTAGCTTCATATTCTTTAATCGATTCTTACAGGCTTTCATAACATTGACACTGCATAGCGCCGCCATTTTCCCAGGATTGAACTTACTACGTACTGTGCATGCCTAATGGGGACTGAAATCGGGAGGGGGGTAAGGCAAGATGAACATGTTTAAAATAAAGGGTCTTCTCGAAGACATGTCGCGAGCTGAGTTTTTTAAACTGGTTAACCAAACCTTGCTCTGTCTTAATAACCGAGATAGTATATACATGTACTATACATTACATATAGGGGAGAAATAATATATCTGTTTATATGTCGTTGATAACATCTAAATGGGTCGACATACTTCAGTTGTAAATATACGTACAAATGGTACAAGGACAGGTATAAATAAAACTAAGTTTCGTATAAACTCAAAGGTATATCAGTTGATCTTAGCTCGTTTGAAGGGTAAGTAAAACTAGTATTATTATGCACGTAATACACTGTCGGGTACTGGAACATTGTGTCACTATAGTTCGGCACGAAGGACGTCCACGAACACAATCAATGGCATTGTTTTGTTTGCGACTAGTGTAGTCACGCTACGATATCCGACTACCCGAGTCCAGTTGTATGCACCGGTCAATAGGAATCTTGAACTACCCCCCCTCAACCGTTCACCCCGGATTGTCATTTAGCTCAATATTTTAGGGTCAAGATTCACCCGGCTATGTACTTGAAGCCAAGACACATTCACTTAAGATTCACTTTCTAACGCAGGTCCAAAAATAAAAATTAGTTCAGGATTCACGCAATAGTCATCTTGAACTACCTACCCCAAGCATTCACCCTTGATGGTATTTTTTACCTTTGAAAATTTATCGTCCTTTTTAACCAGCATTTTAAAAATATTTTAACGAACCGATCTTTTTCGCCATTCGAGCAAAGACATTTTTTAGTTCAATTATTTATCTATAGATTAAAAAAAAATTGTGTTGATATCTATAAAAGATCATTTGAATATGGCACTTTTAAAAACACCTAAAAAAAAAGCCACGCCCCAAAAAACCGGGCCGTTTTCTTCGAAGCGAGCATGACGTCACGGAGAGCCGTAAATTTGTGTCTAACTCGAAATACATGTATTATCAATTTAGGAAATCTCCTGATCCAATTCTGCTTTTAACGATGTAAAATTTACATGTGTTTATTTTAAACAGAAAGATCAATAAATGAGGAAAGCGTGCAAGGGTATGCAGGTTTAGGCTGTTTTAGACACATTTAAAGTCACGTGACTGTACACCCTTCTGGAAAAGTACATATTTTAATAATATATTTTTATTTTAACTTTTATTTGCAAATTTCATAAAAACGACAAAACGGTACATCAACGGCTTGAACTAACTTACATTGAACATGGTCCGTAAGGCGTCAGTTGAGACCAGATTATCTTGTCATTCATTATACTAGACATACGTGCAAGCTCAGACTTGAATAATGGAGTCTATATCAACCGGACACACAATCAAACAAATCAGCAAATTTATGTACAAATAAATTAGCTTACCGCCAAATCATACACCATTTTGTAGTTACGATTATCCAGATTACCACGAAAACATCATAAAGACAATCGCGTCTACAATTATACAGGTGGAATTTCCGTATGACAGCCAACGAAAACAGACGGAGGTTCGTCCGTCTTCAGAAAAAAAAATTTTTTTAGAATTACAATATTTACTGAAAAATGTGTTGGTTGAAGACTCGACGTCTATTTGTGTTCAGCAATATTTTATTTTGTTCAAGATTCACCTTTGGCAGATTCACATCTCTTTCACATTTAGCTGTCTATTTTGACGTCAAGATTCGACGCCGACATGGCGTCGAATAGCCGTCGATGCTTGATTCCTATTGACCGGTGCATTAGTCCTCCGTACGAAAGAATGTTCTCGTTGTTGGACTTCCCACTTGTTCACTTTATTTATTAATTTTTAGCGTGTTCTACAGAATTCTATCCAGATTATTGTAATATTATTGGTAATGTTTTGGCATTCTTACTCATGACATGAATTATCGTCATCATGAAACGCCATTTATTCAACAAAGACAATTATTCAGGCGCGGATCCAGAGGGGGCGCACTCGGTGCACGACCCCTCTATTTTTTGAGGTGGCGAACAATTTTTAGCTCCATATATTCTCGCGAGAAAAGAGAACAAAAATAGTTTAGGTTAGAAATCGTTATTTACAGTACTAGTATGTGCCATTTTTTTCACTAAAAAATCACGGTTTCGCACTCCCAAGTGGGTGCAGCAAGCCCCCTCTTTCTGAAAATCCTGGATCCGCCCCTGTGACATTCGCATTAATTTAATTGTGTCTTTCTTGTAATATTGTTACGTTACAGACCCGGGACTATACAACGCAGTGGATGCTTACGACTGACCTACCCCTGCATTCATTCACTTGATTCGGTATTTCTGTTTATTACTTGTCGTACCTGTGTAGTCTGCAGGTTCGTCTTGCCGGTTTGGTTTGCGGTAAGTGTGGTCATTACTATTCAAAGGTTTTGTACTAAAATTAATAGTGTTGAAAATGTTAATATTATCTCTGCGCACAGTGTATGAATACTGCTCGTATTGTGTTCATAAAAGTAGTGCAATATCACCGCGTCATGACACAAATAGAGTTTAACGACCTACTTTTCTACATTAACCTGATCCAGATTAATGACAATAGGTGTCCGTCATGCTGTCTGGCAATGTGCTATGAGATAAATTGTGCCCAAACGAATTCAATCTAGCGTGCATGCATGTCAATATGTAAACGGGCTTCGCTTATTAGTACTATCTGAATGGCTAGACGCTGTTCCTTGCCTAACCATCCGCCCTGTCCCACTGATAAGTTGAAACCACCTTTGCAAATCCCGAGAAACTGTCTCGTCCAGTTATGGGAATGAAAGAACCCCCGACCTTCTGGTTAGTGAGACACTTAACGTCACTTTTCAGTCACAAGCAGTGAACCATAACAACAACATAAAGCTAAATATATATGTTACATGATATATACAATTGTTTATGTGATCCGTAATTGTTTACACTAAAGCGGGTATATATTCTGTCCCGGTTTTATACGCCAACATACGCCGTCGCCCTTGTACGTCCGTGCATCCTCAATTTGTGGACACTCTGTAGGTCACAATTTTTATCCGATTTCACCGAAACTTCCAATATAGGTTTATCGTCCTAAGATCTCGTTTCTTTTCAATATTGGCATGTATCGGACCGTAACTTCGTGGATTATGGCACCTGATTGTACCAAAACAGGTGTTTTTAGCTTGTGGACACTCTAGAAGTCACAGTTTTTATCCGATTTTGATGAAACTTGAAATTCATGTTTATAAGACACAGCTCGTGGTTCCTTTCGATATTTGCGCATAACGGATCGAAACTTCTGAAATTAGGCCCCTGATTGTACGAAAAGTCGCGTTTTTAGTTTGTGGAAACTCTAGAGGTCACAAGTTTGAACCGATTTTGATGAAACTTGACATGCATGTTTATAACCCACCGATATTGGTTCCCCTCGATATTCGCCCATATCAGATTGCAACTTCCTGAATTATGGCTCCTGATTGGTCGAAAATGGCATTTTTAGCTTGTTGATTCTCTAAAGGTCACAATTTTTTGCTGATTTTAAAAACCGTTTAGATATATCACCATTCCACCATAATAAAGGTTGAATTTTAATTTCGGGAAAATCGAAATGAAACTGTCCGAAAAAAAATGGCCGCTATTTTAATGAAAATTGTATATAAGTATGCAATTCAAAGGTTATGACTTCTCTAGAGGTCTCAATTTTTATCGACCTTTGATGAAACTTAAATTATATCTTTATATTTCCAAAACTCTCAGTCCCTTTTGATAATTGCGCATTATGTCCCCTGATCGTACAAAAATTCGTTTTTTGTTTTTAGCTTGTTCTCTATCCATCTCTATTCTCATGCAGCCGCTGGTTATGGTAAGGGTTATATTGGGTATGAATTTTTCGATTTTTTTTATATAAATGTTAATATAAGAAATTTGAATGTTTATCTATTACCGGTTTCTATAGATCAGTAGGTGTACTATTGTATGATTTTAAGTCTTTTTTATAGGGGGGGCGTGGATGGCCGAATGATTAGCAGGTGCGCGTTGCATCGTATGGTCTACCATTTAGTCATCTGGTATGAATCCGATTTCTTGGTTGTGGGTTTTCATCGGGTTTTCCGGATTCCTCCCATTGCTAAAGACCTCTACGCACAAGGGAATTACTGAAATCAAATAGAAGTATGTTAGTCCCGAAATGACCTAGTTTGTGTGTGCGTCTCTCTCCCTTGCGTTTCTTGTACACTGTATCTTTCTCTATAGTAAATATTATATATTGGTCATAATATAACATGTACACGTATTTCTAATTTTAGAGCTATAGAGATTTGAGAATGGCGTTTGGATCATTGCTCCTGGTGGTAAATGTGGTCATCTTGGCTGTTTTCGTCCAGCAAAGGTTCTTTAGTGGGGATAAACTTGAATCCAGCTTGGCGAAGGACATCGACACATCATACGATTATATTATAGGTATTATGATCCTTCTTGAAACGCAAATTTTATTTTTAGTGATTTGATTTGGTAAAAGGAGGAACATCAATATTATTACCTATTACCATTGTTTTCCGTGTTTATTTGATGAGACAACTGCAATCACAAAACAACCCTACAGCCTGTTTGATCCAACCATTGAAACTCAATAACTTCACTTGATGAGAACAGATATCCACCAAACAAAGAACACGCCCACAGAGTCTGTAGTCTGTATGCAAACATCAGCGCAATCTACGTGCGTATATCCAGTCACTCTACAGCAGTTGATTGGTTATTGAAATGAATAGGCTATGCCATCCCACAACGCCTCCGTACTCTAGAGCATTTTGACACCAAATACCTAAAACGACAAAAGTTGGGTTGTTTCTTTATTCGCTGAAGCCTTAGTCAATATCTACTGTAGTACAAATTCGAAATGATTTTGAAATATTTATTTCGTAAAATAAAAAATAATTTTTGGTCTTTTTAAAAACTTTCAGTTTGCTTTAAATCTAATCTTTTGCTGAATACTATTTCAGTGGGGGCTGGATCTGCTGGATCTGTATTAGCTAATCGGCTGTCTAAGGATTCTAGTCTGAAAGTCCTGGTACTTGAAGCAGGAACCGATGATCAACACCCGTCCTTCGCAATTTTAAAAGTTCCTATGAAGTGTGGATTGGCCCAAAGGACAGAATACGATTGGCAATATTATTCAGTGCCTCAAAAGAATTGCTGCAAGGGTTTACGGGGAGAGGTATGACTTGTGTTATGCATCTGTTTTAACAAATATCTGTACCGAGAAGCAAAAAAACACTTTTATAAATGGGTAATTGTTGAATTTGTAAGATACAATTTAACCTTGAAACTCTTAATGTGACAACCACATCAGATCACGGCGATAACTCAACAACATGCCAATGTTGGCACCTGATAATCGAGCATCCGGCATGGTGTCAATTCAACAAGGTATGCATGGATATCAGGGCCATTGCATTGCAATGAGGGTGGAGAACTACGTACGCCATATCTATCAAACCCATCTTTACAATCTTATAACTTACAACGCCTATGGAAATTGAAATAGTTTAATGACATCGGTTTCCATGTAATTTCCCCTAAATTGTGGAATTGTTTACATTAGAAGATCTAAGACGATGAAATTTGCAAGTGATAAAGACGAGAGTATCATCGTCGAAACGTTGTATGTTAATAAACCAGTAATTGTTAATCCATAAATAGTGTTATTGCGTTACTGTTACTAAATGCCACTTAAAGAAGTGGTCAATTGCAACCAATTTAAGTGCACCGTCTGTAATGTTGTACCATGCGTTCTCCCTAGCACACTGGGTGGTGTATGTCTGTGTTCATTGGTCCTCTTTGGGGAGAAAAGTAACAGCCGCCCATTTCATTTCATTTCAGAGGATGTTTATGCCGAGGGGTAAAGTTTTAGGTGGATCTAGCCAAATAAACTATAACATTTATGTCCGCGGTCATAGAAAGGATTATGATGGCTGGTCTGAAGCTGGGTGTGATGGATGGAGCTATTCTGAAGTCTTGCCATATTTCATTAGATCAGAAAATATTCAATCATTAAAACATATGGATAAAGGTAAAATTTATACTTCTGCTATAGTGAAAAGTAGTATACCAGGTACTTCATTAATTTTAACAACAGAGTTATCTCTGCCTAGTAAAATTGACCATAGTTCTTTTCCCTTGATGAAGATGGCCACAGCAGAAACTGAATGATAGTTCTCTCGTAATTAACCCACGACACGGCGCAGCAGCTATTTGTTTTTGAGAATTAACTTCTTATACTTTTAGAGTATCATGGTACAAATGGTCCACTTGGCGTATCTGAATCTCAAGCGACACATTTGCCTGGTTTTATGATAGAAGCTGGTAAAGAATTGGGATATGGAACTGGTGATTATAATGGAAGGGAGCAAAAAGGTTTGTTAATTATAAATACCCTGGATGGAATGTATTAAAGGTATTAAATAACATGGTTGTGGCATATTGTAAACATTATGGGTGGACTATAAGGGTGGTACATATCATAAAATATCACCATGTGGAATAATACCATCAATATCTTGGATGTAATATATTTTTTCTATCAAGATCTGTCATTCTGTGTTTTGATAACTTGACTATGAAATAATATTCTATATGCAGGATTCTTTGCTTCACAAGCTACTATACAAGATGGGGAAAGGTGTAGCACGGCTAAAGCCTTTTTGTGGCCAGCGGTTACAAGTCGCAAAAATCTTCACGTTCTGACAAACGCCCATGTTAAAAAGGTAAGTATGATGGTCTTGTTTATCTTTGCGTATTTTCATCCCAAAGCCCACGTGGCGGTATCTTGCTTTCGCTTCGAATTCTACTTCTATGTTGATAAAGGATGAACACTTGTGATATTTTGTTTTCAGGTTGTTATAAAGAATAAGAAAGCAGTTGGTGTAGAATTCTATCATAAAGGAACATTGAAATCAGTTTCTGTAAATAAAGAGATTATTCTGTCAGCTGGTGCTTTGTCTTCTCCTCAGATTTTAATGCTTTCTGGGATTGGACCAAAAGAACACTTAAAGACTCACGGGGTCAGTGACTTTAGAAGTAAATGTTTAGTGGGTGACATTATATTCATGCCCATAAAGACACACGGGATAAATTACTTTACTTGCAGATTTGTTTCTAAAACTGTTTGTGTCATTTGCATGATCGGAAATATCACATTTTCCACGACGTAAAGAAACGAGCTGCTAGTTATCACTATGATAATTAAAACGTTGATTAATGTAAAGAGAATAGGCTTAAAATTTCAGCCACATTGAACCGAGCAAGTACCGATAGAATTTTCGGCATTTCCACGATCATCATTACTAAAGTCGGTACGCTGAAAAAAACATGGTCTCGATTATCCATTCCATGATTAAATCATGAATGAAAGTTGACCAGCAAATCGGATCCTAATGCAGTAAAATATTGCAGGTTAGCGTTGACATGGAGAGTTGATTAATGACGTTTATTGCGTATCATATAGAATTTTAATAAAACTTGATGACAATGCCAAATAATAAGTTGTCTATTTCAGATACCAGTCGTTGCTGATTTACCAGTGGGTGATAATTTACAAGATCACATTACTTTTTTGAACTACTATAAAACAAAAGAACTCGTGTTTACTTCTGTCAACAAAACAGAATCTTTGTGGACGTTAGCTCAGTATTTAACAACCAAATCAGGTAGATAACAAGAGAGAGGGGGAGAGAGAGAGAGGGGGAGAGAGAGGGAGGGGAGAGAGAGAGTGAGCGGGAGAAGAGGGGAGTGAGAGACCAAAACAGAAGGAGACAGAGAGAGAGAGAGAAATGGGGTTTAACAGTGGGAGGAAACCGGAGTGCCCGGAGGAAACCCACGAGATTGAGAAGGCGCCCCTATCTCCATGCCACATACGCTCACACCAGGGCTCGAAACCACAGCCGCAAACCAGAGGTGACCGGCCAGCTAGAGGTCGAAGCGTGGCACTCTAGACCACTAGGCCATCCCAACCCCCCAGAAAGAGACAGTGAAATTTGATTAAACCCAGGTGATAAAATAATTAGCCTTGTCAATTCCACGTAATTGATTCGATTCAATTCCATGTAATTTACTGGGATCAATTTCAAGTAATTGATTCGGTTCATTTTCAAGTAATAGATTGGGTTCAGTTTCGGGTAATTGGTTCGGCTCAATTTCAAGTAATTGATTCGGTTCAATTTCAAGTAATTGGCCGAGTTCAGTTTCAAGCATCTGATTTGGTTCATTTGCAAGTAATTGATTCAGTTCAATTGCCAGTAAAAGATTCGGACCAATTATAAGTAATTGATTCGGTTCAATTCCAACAAGTAACTATACGGTTTTATTTCTACTCCTATGGATAATCGATTAACATTTACAAACACGGAAAGTTAAGTTTTGATGAGTGGCATATATTTTATTCAGGTGTGTTGACGTCACCTGGAGGCTTAGACTCGTTAGCTTTTATATCCACGGACCCTAAAACAACCGAGTATCCGGATTTACAAATTTCTGCAATGGATTTGCTGTTAAACGAAGAGGTGATATTGGATCTGGCAGGAATAGACCCTAAGGTAAGAATGAATTGCGTAATCTTTATAAAAGCTGTTTTGATTGTCTATTAGTAGGCTTATGTAACACTACAACTGAGTATCCGTTTAGTAAATATAGCATTTATTGACATCGGGTCCTCGATTTTTCGTCCCAACCGAACAACTAGACAGCTGATAAGGGGGGCAAACCAGTGACATCTGCAAGAGGAAAATAAATACACAGGAACTGATAATACCACATCAACTGATAATACGACAGCCATTCCTTCATGTAATATTCAGCGTTTGCGAGTATCTTATCAGACATATTATACACACATCACATTTGGTTCGCTTCATAGCTTTATTACTAACGGGAAAATATGCCCACGCACATGACCACGTGAACATAGTGAGGCTTAGCCTGCTACACGTTACATGATCATATACTCAGACATAACATGTCACTTTGCCACGACAGCGGCATACTCCGCGCTGTAAAGAGCGAACATTCTTGTTCTAAATTATGATTGGTCAATAGTCCCATTAACAACCAGTAGCTGGATGTGTTACAAAGGCTTTGCTTTACCCTTAAACAAAGCGCCAAATTGGACCAAAAATGTTTACATAACGTTACGTCATGGCTCGCGATTTTATTATGCACAATTAACCAGTACATAGCAGAATATTGCCCTAAAACTAATTGCGCGACAACCGAGGCTATCAAATGGAATAAAATGTAAACAATAGTGTTTGGAAACGAACATGCTTTCTCCGTGTTTAATACCTTAAATCACTGTCCAAAGTTTTAGAGAAGACCCAGATTAAACGTAGGACTGACATCTTTCTATACTCAAGTGATAGCTTTGATTGAACGGGAAGAATAGACACACTCGCGCAAAAGTTCAAGTATCAGAAGCCAATCCAACAATGGCCAGAGAGAGATTTCTCGGGCCATTGCTTCAGGAATATGCGACAGCGGCTAAACTCGGGTAAGTCCATACGCTCGTCTCCGCTCATCTCGGCTTTCTTTACCACGTCTCTTTCTAACCAAGTATATTTTACCTTACAAGGTTATCATTATATATGGTGTTTACAAATTATCGCTGATATGAATTTCGCTGATTTGCATAAATTCACACAGTTTATATCTACATTATCAGTGACGTTTTGCTTATGAAGGGGTTTGTAGAGATGAGTATACAATATCATATTTTATCAATAGCATGTAGGGTTTAGTGGATCTCAATATTCTATAATATGTATACAACATAATCTACTAACTATGATAAAAGTCATGGAGTACTTTGTCACATTTTTCGATTTGACTCAAAATTAAAACGATAGAAGACACTGACCGGTGCAGCTTTTGGTAAATGATTAAAGATACTGTTGATTTATTTATATGAAGCGCAAGAGGCGAAAAATTTGAATCAATTAGTTACATTAATGGGGGTGTTCTGGAGTTTTAAATTTGGATATGACAAATGTTCCCTTATCAGTCCTAAAATTGATTAATTGCACGTTTTGTTTCTGTTAATGTAGTATAAAACTATCAAATTGTTTATCATTCTGCATACCCTAAGCACACAATGCTCATTATCATCAAACTCAGTCAAGGTATCGTTGTCATGAAACTACAAACCATGTTCCATCACCTTTGATAAAACATTTTCTTTTGCAGTATGCCAAGTATTATTCTGGTATAAATGATTTGAACGGCTTTATACTTACCTTTACTTTATCAAGACCAAAAAGTCGCGGTACAGTTCGTCTCAACAGCACCGATGCCATGCAACATCCAATCATTGATCCAAGATATTTAGAAAACAAGGAAGATGTGGACGGATTACTACGAGGTTTGTCCATGTTAGCTCGAAAAATATTGTTTGTAAGTCATTTAGTGATAGGGAAACTTTGGCATACAACAAACAATATTATGGATAACAAATTCGCTAGCAACTTTTAATAATTAAAATTTGGATTTAACGTTTGTCAAAAGTAGCTCTAACACTAATGTTTGTAAGTCTTTTAGTGATAGGATAACATCAAAATACCACAAACAACTTTATGGACAATAACCAAGATTTGGATTCTGGGTGCCATCTGGAAGGCCTTTAATCCATTGCAAATACATGTATCACTCCAAAAATAGATAGTTCAATTGTGTTCAGTATTTACAAAGGTATCATGACTCGACCGTTTTTACTTATTTCGTTACAGGTGTACGTTTTTACTTATATCATTGCAGGTGTACGTTATTACTTATGTCATTATGGGTGTACATTTTTACTTATGTCATTATAGGTCTTCATTTTTACTTATAGGTGTTCATTTTGTACATAATCATTACAGTTGCCTTTTTTACTTATATGATTACAGGTATTCGTTTTTCACAAAAACTGGCTAAAACCAAGACTTTCAAATCTCTGGGAACAGAAATATTTCATAAACCATTTTCGCCATGTTTAGAAAAATCTAAATTTGATAGTGATGAATATTGGCGGTGTTATATAAGGTATTTTACCCTGGCTGTCTACCATCCCAGTGGAACTTGTAAAATGGGGCGTACAGAAAATCCAACCACAGTAGTAGATCCACAATTAAGGTAAGTTCTCTGCCACAAGATGTTCTTCTTTTGTATTTCGGGTTTAAATCTAAAGACGAAAAACACTTGTGAACACGTAAAAGATACCATAACACGTAAAGGAAACCGGATACAATGTCCTTAATCGTGCAGAAACGTCGGATGTTAAACCCATTATTTTTAGTCCATGTTAACTCGTCACTGGCTGGAGATCTTCCTTGCTCAACCCAAATTTTATTAGTCCATGTTAACTCTTCACTGACGGACACCAATCAGTTCGCCAACATTTGAAAATGACCCGATGTGTATTTATTTTAATTGTGTATTTATTTTAATCAGTATATTAATAGTATATTGTTTATTACAGGGTGAAAGGCATCCATGGACTGAGAGTAGCGGATGCTTCTATCATGCCATCCATAGTATCTGGCAACACTAACGCACCGTGTATTATGATTGGTGAAAAAGCCGCTGATATGATTCTAGGAATAAAACCACCAAAACCACTATCACATATGTAGCTGTATATACCATAACATAGTCTTCAATCGTTATAACTATCTTTGTGTTTAACCGTTATAATTATCAAAGTGTTTACCATTTAGGACCATTAGAGTGTTAAACTGTTACGACTATCAGAGTGTTAAACTGTTATGACTGTATATCATTTTAGGACCATTAGAGTGTTAAACTGTTAGGACCATTAAACCAATATAAATACTCGAGCTTTAAACCGTTGAGGACCATTAGAGTATTAAACCGTTAGGAATATCAGAGTGTTAAGCCATTATAATTATCAGTGTTTACCATTTAGGACCATTAGAGTATTAAACCGTTAGGAATATCAGAGTGTTAAACCATTATAATTATCAGTATTTACCATTTAGGGCCATCAGGTTATTAAACTGTTAGAACTACCAGAGTGCTAAACCATTATAATTAATTATCAGTGTTTATCATTTAGGACCATTAGAGTGTTAACCTTGTTGGACTATCTTTGTGTTAAACCCTTATAATTATCAGAGTGTTTATCATTTTATAGACATTCGAGTATTAAATCGCTAGGACTATCAGAGTGTTAAAGCACTATGATTATTAAGAGTGTTAACCCGTTACAACTATCAGTGTCAAACCCTTAGGATTGACAGTGTGGTATCCCTTGTAAGCGAGAAGTCACGTGGTGTAAACAAAGCGTACCATAGAGCGTTTCACTGTCATTTGTAACAGGTGACCAGAAAGAACGATGCTAGACACAACCCAGACCAACGGCAACGCCTTAAAGGGACAATAACATTCTTGCTGGCTTGGTAGCCCCAGAAAATAAATAATACCCCTATTCTAAGTACAAGATGTTTAAGTGTCCTACCTGTTGTGTAAATTATCCATTACAACCTATTTTACTTGTCCAGAGGGTTCGAAAATATTTTAAAATCCAAGTCACATTTGAAAAGGTTTACGTTAGACTTTTCAAATCAATTGGTTGAATTTTTCCAATTTTTTAAAATAGGTGTGTTAAGATGAAATTTATATCATCATTTAATTGGAATATTGTAAAATAATACGATTTATTGACCAGAATGAAGATTGAGACATATTATTCAGTTACAACAAGAGTGTTATTGGGGCTTTAACTTATCTGGGGAGCATGCGCAATAAACTTGAATAACCAGACACTAGAAATTTCTATTCGGTTGCGACTCATGCCGTATTTCGCTGGACCGGAAACAATTGAATGTAAATCAATTTACAATCAGATTACATTATTATGTACGTTGCGACCCATTTGGGTCAGTTTCTAGGTCCCAAATATTACCGATTTAGCGCCTTTAACAAAACAAAATCAAAATATCAATGGGAGGGAGATGATCTCCCGGCTTTAATTCAATCAGATAGGAAAGAGATGGTGGTTTTTAGCCATATCCCACTTATATCGTCTGAAGAGAAGGTTTTGTTTATTAAGGGTTTATATTCAGGGTTTAAGGTAATATTATTCTTAATACGATATGCAATTTTGGTCGTGAATAGAATATGCATAAAGACGACTATCTGTTAGGGCGACCCGTGGCCGGTTTATTTCAAAATGAAGTAAGAACCCTAACAAGCTCTATAACCATTAATGTTCAGTTTGTTTACCAGATTTAGTTTTAGTTTTCGTTAACCATATGGAGAATAATATCTAATCCACGTGGTGTTTGAATATAATTACAATTTGATATGTATATAAAACTCTGAAATATAAATTTGATATTTACAATGTTAGCCGTTTGTTTAAATCGGCACAATCAATTATATCTAAACCACGACATCAGGTATCACATTACAACAGATCATATACCTGATTACATTGTAATAGAGTATAGGCCTGGTGACATTACAACAGAGTATAGGCCTAGTCACATTACGACAGAGTATGCGCCTGGTCACATTACAACACAGTACAGTTCAAGTTATTACAACAGAAAAATAGGGCTGGTCACATTACAACAGAGTACAGTTCAAGTCATTACAACAGAGAAATGGGGCTGGTCACATTACAACAGAGTAAACTCTAGTCTCATTACAACAGATTATAGGCCTGATCATATTACAACAGAGTATGTTCTAGTCACATTACAAAAGAGTATAGGCCTGCTCACATTCCAACATATATAGTCCTTATTTCTTAGTTCCTAGTCCTTACTTCTTATTTCTTCATCTCCTGTCGTATTTTGACATTTGTAAACTAAGATTAAATTTATTATCTTCAAATCATTATCAGATCAGATTTGTAAAATGTATTTTTGTTTAAGTTAATTGTATTTTAATAAGAAAATTTAAGAAAATAAAAAGGATAACCTACATTTACATTTCATCATAGACATACAACGAAAATCAAATATCAAACAACAAATTTCTAACAACAAATCTCCAATAAATACAAAACTTGCAAAACATTTGTCAAAAAAAAAACCTATCGAAAACATTATGACTATTTGCTTTTATAGTTGTTCGATTTTTTGATTTTAAAATACAATTAGGTTAAACAAAAATACATTTTACAAATCTGATCTGACATTGATTTGAAGATAATATGACAAATATACAAAGGTTACTTATAGTGTGTAAGTGTGGAAATACGACAACAAATGCAGAGATAAGAATCAAGAGCTACGACTACTGAATAAAGGGCTGTTTGGTCTTCCATACAATAACAATTATGAATAAAACTAGACCTGCATGCAGGAATGACGGGTTTCACTGGTGCCACGTTAACTTTAGACTTATGTCACTTTCGCTCCCATGTTGCCCTTGAACCAATGGCACCGATAAACAGATTTCCACATAAACATTGCATACATCAAATAAAAGGGAAACAGAATCAACAAAAATCCAGCAATATCAATTCATTTTATACATTTGTAACATGTAATTGATCCTGATAAAATTACAGTACTTCCGGTGATAATGAAAATGTTCAATTAGTTTCATGAAATCAGAAATGGCATAAGATATCATATAGTGAAAATTTTATGTAAATCGAAAAATAATTGCCACTTTTATTGACCAAAAAACTTGAAAAGTGACTTGTAGAAAATCGGCTATTTCTCTGCAACCGTACAAGTTAGAAACCATTTTGTGGTATCTGTATGATCGTAAGGGTTCATTCTATTTGTTGATTGGCATCAAATATCATAATTTGAAAAGGATTTCAAAACAGACTCATTTGAATAAAATATCTGTTTTGAAGGCTAATAATACAGTTTTTGCCAAAATGACATTACTTCCGGTGTAACTAAAATGTTAAATTAAATTTATACTATCGTCTTTGACATTAGGCATCAAATGATGAAACCTTTATGAAAATCGAATAATAATTAACACATTTACGGGCCAAAAACCTTTAAAAGTGACTTGTAGAAAACCGCCTATATCTCGGCAACCGAACAAGTTAGAAACAATTTTATGATATCTGTATGATCATATGAGTTTTGTTAATATGTGAATTTAAACCAAAAGTTAATTTTATTATTACATATGACATAATTCTTGGTTTAAAAAAATATCGATTTTAAAAGTTAAAAATGGAGTTTTTGACTAAATGACGTCAATTCCGGTGTTAATTTTAAATAGTAATCAACATGATATGACGCACACTTGCTTTTTGAATCAAATGATGTCACTTTTGCGAATATCCATTAATACTTGACTATTTTACAGGCAAAATTACGAAAACAGTGACTTATGCAAAACTGCCCATTTCTCGGCAACTGCTTATATTAGAAACTAATTTTAACATACATTTTCTGCGTATGGATCAAAGCTACAAGTTTATAAAAGTTACGTAGAAATATTTTAAAATCTGAAAAGCCTGAATGGGTTGTAAAAGGTCAATTTTACACCTTTTTTCAATTCTTAATCGAAGTTGCTCGAAAATGAAGTCGAAAGGGCGCACTCTTTTTGTTATATCAAGTTTTTTTAAAAAATAATATTTTTCTCTTGCAAAATGGTACCTAACTGTCAAAATTGTAGATTTTGTTAGTTTTTGGTAAACTTATGCCATTTCCGGTGCCGACAGATAAAACTATTTGGTAACAAAAAAAAATGACAATTGAGACAAGGTGTGAACTGCAAGCGAAGACAACTCTGCTTGGGAGATCGATGCACAAGACCAAAGCGCACCGTGTCCATAACATTGTGGACTCGGCATCAACAAACTACGCTCACCATTTGAATAAAGACAAACACGTTAATCTGACCCTCCAAAAGTCTGCATTGATTAATACATGAAACAAATATAATATCCCTTCTTTCATTCTTTCTCCCATTTTTGCCAAATGTAAAAAACGCACTTAGGGATACACGTCATGTACATAATCACTGACGCCGACGTGTATTAAATAACATTAAGATACTAGATCATAGCCCACAAATGGTTCTGATTTTTTTTTATAAATCTTTCCAACAAATTAAGAAACACAATTTGCAAGCGGTGGATAGTGAACAAGCTAAACAAAAAGCGATTTTTCATACAATCATATTTAATTCAGGAAGTTACAATCCGATATGTGCTAATTACCACAGGAACCAATCCATGTTATATATGTGTTACATGTAAGTGATCCTGACCATATCACAGTACTTCCAACGATAATGAAAATATTAAATTAGTTTCTTAAAATCAGAAATAATAATCACATGGTGAAAATTTTATGTAAATCGAATAAGAATTGACACTTTTATAGACCCCAAACCTTGAAAAGTGACTTGTAAGAAATCGTCTATTTCTCTGCAAACATACAAGTGAGAAACCATTTTGTGGTATCTGAATGATCGCATGGGTTCATTTTATTAGTTGATGCGAACTAAATATCATAATTTTAAATATATTACAAATCAGACTCATTTGAAAAAAATATCTGTTTTGAAGGCTAAAAATACAGTTTTTGCCAAAATATAATTACTTCCGGTGATACTGAAAATGTTAAATTAGTTCTATGAAATTATAAATGACGTAATATATCATATGGTGAAAATTTTATGAAAATCGAATAACAACTGACACTTTTATAGACCGAAATCCTCGAAAAGTGACTTGTGGAAAATCGCCCATTTCTCTGCAACCGTACAAGTTAGAAACCGTTTTGTGATATCTGTATGATCGCATGGGTTCATTCTATTTGATGAATATAATCAAATATCATAATTTGAAAAAAATAACAGGTACGACCCATTTGAATAAAATATTGTTTTTTAATGCTAAAAATTAAGTTTTGACCAAATGACGTCATTTCCGGTGGCAGCGTATGAGGTAGAATGGTTTGACCTTGTCCACTATGGCATTAGGCATCCAATGGTGAAAGAAAATTGAAAATCACATAATAATTGATTCTTATACAGCCAAAATAACGTGAAAAGTGACTCATGCAAAATTGACTTTTTCTCGGCAACTGCGCATATTACAAATTAATTTTCACATACATTCTCTTAGTATGGTTTATTGCTACGAGATTATGAATGCTACGGAGATATATTTTTTAATATGAAGACGCTGGATGGGTTGTAAATAACTTATTTTGACACCTTTTTTCACCCTTTAATCCAAATTGCCCGAAAACGAAATCGAAATTAAAAAAACTGAGCGCGATGTTTTGTGCGCATTTATATGGCACATCTTTTCGGTCATATTAGATTTGAAAAAAATAATTTTTGCTTTCAAAAAGTGGTACCGAACTGTTAAAATTGTAGTTTTTGCTAAATTTACGTCACTTACGGTGCCGATAGGAAACTTTGCCGGTAACAAAAAAAATGACATTTTGGACCATGGAGCATATAAACTTTGTTTTATACAAATCGGACAATAAATAATTTATATAGAACCGATAAACTGAATTAGCCAATAGCGACCAAGGAAAATTATCCAGAAAAAAAATGTTCACATTTTTGCCCAAATCAGACGACCCTTTAACCCTTGGTAAAAGGTCATTAAAAAATATTCATTAATAAAAAAAATTTTTGTCAAAATTTAAATTTTCAAAATTTGGCGCCTTATTTTTCCGAAGATTCGGCGAAATTTAAAACTCTAAAGACCCGTAGCTATGTGCCATGTCTCTGGCTATGTCAAAAACTATCAAACGATAAAATCCAACAATTGTTGTTAATATTACGGCAATATTTCAAAAAACGACAACTTCGGTGATTTCGGACATTTCGCATTGTCGCAGAACGCCGGAAATAGCTTTAATCTCTAAGTCACACCCACTTTCGCAGTAAAACTCAAGACATTGCATCGATCCGACAAGTAGTTCCTGAGATATAAGCAAATTGGAAAAAAAAAAATAATAATAATAAGAATAATAATAAGAAGAATTTTAACAAAAACAATAGTGTTTCACACAAGCTACGCAGTGTGAAACCCTAAATAGATTTGCGGGTCAATTCATAGCATGAACTCAAGCCGCCAAGATCTGTTGGTCTAGGTCAGCCCGTTGGGAGGGTAGGTATAAACATACACATGTTATAATACACTTTTAAGGTAATTAAATCTTAATGTCTCTGTAACATTTGTAGCGAATTTGTAAACTAAGGAATTGTATGTCCTTATTGGTTGATACAAAGCCGTTCGATGAACACAGTGATATTGTTTTGTTTCCGAATACTGCGGTCATCGTGTAGGCTACTTGATATCAGAGTATTAGCACCTGTTTCTTTAATACACTTTATTTATTAAATTTTAGCGTTTTTACGAAATTCTCTATGGATTATCGCCCTTAATGCTTTATCTTTATTTCTTTATTACTGATGATGTCAACTATCGCTATCACGAAACGCCATTCATTCTGCAGATAACCTTTCACATTATCTTAATAGTCTTTCTTGTAACCCGGGGCTGTACAAAGCAGTTGACGCTTACGACTGAGACCAGGGTCCATTCACTTGATTTTTTCTTTGTTGTTCATTGCCTGTCGCGTCTTGAGGGTTTTGTTAGCGTGCGGTGTGGTCTTTTCTATTGAATTGTTTGTATTAAAAATATATATATAGTTTTTAATCTGCTGTTATCTTCTCGCACATTGCGTGAACACAGCTCGTATCGCGTGCATAAAAGAAGTGGAATATCACTGGGACATAACTGATAATCTCCGTCCCATTTATGAAGGCAAATTTAATAACCTACTTTTCTGCACCATCCGGGCCCGGAGATCTAAATATTAAGGCCACCTGCAGATCTCTTCAAGGTCAGGAGATGTAAACAGGGTTAGAGTACGTACTTGTTATTGAGGACCGTGTGTTAGGGTTAGGTCTAGGTCTTGGGGTAGGATAAGAGCTAGGGCTAATGCAGGCCATGTTTAAATCTTACGAAATCTACAAGTGATCTTTATGTTTAGGTCTAACGTAGTACATGTATTTGGTAGTCCCTATGTCTTAATTATGCTGTTGCATTATATCTAAGTTGCTGTGTCATAGCGAAGTGACCTCGGGTTTCCCCAGATATAAGTCAAAATGACCATAGTATGTATCTTTCACAACTTTAGGGCCATCCCCCACCCCCCGGCCTTTGGCAAGTAGTTAATTTCATTGCCTGGGGGATCGTGTCGCAGGCCCTGTATCTAACCACTCTGGCAAATACCGGGGAACTTTATCGCCCAATGATGGGATTAATCCCTTGCCTTCATAGTTAGTGCGCCTTAGAAGGAGCCAACAAATATCAGCTTTCAAACAAAAGTGTGTCACCCTAATTACAATCCGTCTTTATTAGCCCAGTAGGAACAGTAGGATGTTAAACCCCATTTCATTTCCAGTTTCAATCTACAAGTATAAAGCTATTATCCCGGGTATCTGTCTCGTCTAATGATGGGTTAGAACACTTGACCTTCTTGTTAGTGAGCCACCAAATGTCAGTTTTCAATGACCCCTAAACACAACATATAGTGAACATCTGGGAAGGCATTAATTGTGCATCCCTTGTTCAAATATATTGCCATCGTTTTATTTTGTTTTTTTTTTGTTTTTGGGGTTTTTTTTGTTTTGTTTTGTTTTTGACGAAGTCAGTCACGTCTAAGGTAAATATAAATATCCACGTTGAAATATGTTTGTATGTTGTCTGTTAATCCTATCTCATGGCTTACTCTGTGGGTCATGATATACAAGACTATAAGAGTCCTGTGATGTAAACTGAATAAACCATCGTTTGATAACCACTATTCTTAAATAAGTAACGTCATCCAAAACTAGAGCGTTTTACATTAAATATGCATTAGGCGTGAAATGTTATATAAATTATTAATTAGACGTTAATATTAACTTACCAAGGCCCTGATTCATAAAATCTTAAATAAAGTTAAAATCCAAATTTTAGTAGATACTTCAGATTTAATTGGCTTAGCACTAAATTCAATCTAATATTATCCAAACAAATAACTAAAATTTGGATTTTATCTTAGTTAAAATTTTGTGAATAAGGCCCCAGGACAATAATCAACTCTTGATGTCATCGGATTCTCTAGATTTTCAACGGATTTATACACAATTAATGAGTAATCGGTTAAATAAAATAAATAGATAATCGAGACTTATTTTAATATCGTAACTAAGGTAGCCTTGACAATCGAGACTGCTATTAATTAAACAACCCTGACGTCGCTCAGAATAAAGTAATTTGACTGGAAATTTCAAGATCTTCCTTTTTCATTCTCTAGTTTTCAACTAATATAACGAGACCCATCAGCTCGTTATCTCAATCTTACTCTTATACCGAATTCCAACTGAACTTTTTTGGCCAATGCAGGGATCGAACACCCGCCCTCCAGACTAGCGAGCCAGCGTCTTACCCATGTTTAGACAAAGGCTGGTATAGAATTTGTCTGATTTTAATAACAAACTCCAATTTGATATCTCGTCTTCATTAGCCAAGTCGTAACCGAGCAGTTGAGCGTCAATCCCCATTTCATTTCAACAAATTGGTACTGATTTCTGTGTTATGGTCTAGTGGTCTAGAGTGCCGCGCTTCGTCCTGAGCTGGCCGGTCACCTCTGGCTTGCGGCTGTGGTTTCGAGCAATGGTGTGAGCGTACATGTATGTGGCATGGAGATAGGGGCGCCTTCTCAATCTCGTGGGTTTCTTCCGGGCACTCCGGTTTCCTCCCACCGCTAAAGACCCCTACGCGCAAGCGAATTATTGAAATAAAATTGAACCATATGTTAGTCCCGAAATGACCTAGTTTGTGTTGAGTGGACGTTAAACCCCATTTCTCTCTCTCTCTCTCTTTTTGAAACAATGAATGACACCATTGGTTTCTACAGAGCATTGTAGCATTTAAATTGTGTCATTCTCTCTAGTAACACGTTGATCAAAATTTAACATTTCTTTAGCCCGTAACAGTTTTATCTTCTTATTTCAGAGCTATATCTATAGGTTTAAAGATGGCATTTGGATCACTGCTCCTGGTGGTAAATGTGGTCATCTTGGCCGTCTATATCCAACAAAGGTTCTTCAGTGGAGATAAACTTGAATCTCACTTGGCGAAGGAGATCGACGCATCATACGACTATATTATAGGTAAACCATAACCTGTTCTCTCAGGTATTCTAGACGGAATTACACACCCACACGGACCCACCATCTAAGAAACAAAATTGTATAAGAATCATGATCCTCCACCTCTTGAAACGCAAATTCTTATTCTCGTGATTTCATTATTATGATAAGTTTGAGTTCCTTTAGCAACAATCTCTGATCGGATGTGTACTTGATCTCGCATAAAAACGGGGGTTTGTTCGTTCGAATGGTTAACGCGCGCGCGTTGGATCAGAAGGCTTGTCATTGGTTTCGATTCCCCGTCTGTACGTGACAAGGAGAAGGGTTGCCTGTCCACACTCGTGAGTTTTCTCCGGGTCCTCCGCTTTCCCCACACCGCTAAAGACCGCAAGCGAATTATAGAAATAAAACCAAGTCATATGTTAGTTTCGAAATAGTCTAGTTTGTGTCGAGTGGACGTTAAACCCCATTTCTCTCTTTCTGTCTTTGCCAAATTTGATATAAACCTTGAAACTTTATATCGTCTCTTGAGTGCAGACGGCAATGTCATCTGCGTCTATGTAATTACTCTACGGCAAGCTATTGTAGAATGATGATTGGAAGGACGAGACTGCGGACAATCTGATTAAAACACGGGTTCAATATTTCGTTTCGTTTTGTATGGGAGGTCGTTTTGTATGGGAGGTCGCGTCAGGGATCATACTAGCGGTTTTTGACCTATGACGTAAGACAGCGATAAACCAATCAGCGTTGATGTTTCTTGGTGTTTACACACAGTTTCGCGGAGAGAACCCAACATAATAGACCGTTTCTTTGGCAAATTCCTCACACCAATTACAACGCCTTATATATAGAAACTCTTCCAGTTCCTAGTGTTGTGAAGACAAGTAAAACTAAATTTTAAACTATAAAAAAACGAAACGAAATAGGATCTGTGTTTCAATCAGATTGGACTTGGGGCATTGGCGCTCTTTGCCTTCGACAAAGTGGGATTAGCTACATTTTCTAGCTGATTTTTTTACTAAACTTTTTGTCAATGTCAGCAGAAATGTAAATTAGAATTGATTTAAAACCATTTTATTAATAAATTGAAAAAATATTTTGGTCTTTTTTAAAACTTTCGGTGTGCTATCTTATATTTGTTTCTTTTCAGTGGGGGCTGGGTCTGCAGGATCTGTATTAGCCAATCGTCTGTCTAAAGATTCTAGTCTGAAAGTCCTTGTACTGGAAGCGGGATCCGACGATCAACAACCGTCCGCCAACATTTTAAAGGTTCCTCTGATGTGTGGATTGGCCTTAAATACAGAATACGATTGGGCATATTATTCGGTTCCTCAAAAGAATTGCTGCAAGGGTTTGCAGGGACAGGTATTGTTAACACCACAATATTAGAGTTAATTATAACCATTTTATTTCTTCTGACATTACATCAAAGTCATGCCATACACGGCCATCCATTCCCGCCTTCCGGCCAAGCCGTCCCCTCTGTCGCACATGCTCACCCGAATAACTCACATTACACCATAGACATATAATTGACATGAATGATTCACATTAGATAAACACAGATAAATACTAACAATCTCCCCTTTTTATATTTTTATAGGAATACTAACACAACCTTTAGAAAGACTACCTAGTCTTATAAGTAAACATTTAAGAATAAACAGAGCAAATATAAACCTAATATCTCATATACTAATTACATGTAAAGTAATAAGAACTAATAAACCAAATTCAGAGATCCTGAATTAAAGACTTCTAGTAATAGTTTATTGGATACACCCTTTTTAGTAAGACAATCCGACACTTGTTTACTACTAGGTATCTATTCAATTTTTAATAATTCACCATTAGCTATCATTTGTTTTATACTTGCAATATCAATCCTAAGTCTCTTTTCCTGTACTAGTTTAGTGGAATAAATATTTTCATAGATCGACTTGTTATCTGTTAAACATATCAATGGAATTTTATTTGACTTAACATCTTTAAATAACATTTCACTTAGAAGAGACCTAATAAAATATGCAGTATCAATACCATCAACAATTGCCAAAGTCTCGGACGCAATAGTACTTTTAACGACCCGTCGAATTTTTCGTGAAGACCAAGCAATGGGTGCACTCTTGTTGTTGTCATCAACAATAAATACCAAATAGCCTTCAGCACTAGATATACCATCACTCATGTTAGCGTAAGATGCATCCGAGAATATGACAATTTTAAGATTATGTAACGAACTCATTTTTGGAAATAAAAGTTTACATTCATCTCCCTTTAATTTTCTAACCATTTTGTTTGCTTTTAAAATGTCCTCTACAAGCGGTTGTTTTAAAGAAACAGTAAGATCCAGTACATCATAACACAAATCAGGACGTGATTGGGTAGATACCCAATTAACCTGTCCAATGATTTCACGCAAAAGTTTAAATTCATCATTTGTCAAGTTATCAAACTTTCTTCCAGAACGACCAGGTGCAAGTCTGATTTGTGCTATTGAGTTAATGTAATTTTCTTGATGTAAAGTAATTCCTTCATCAGACTGATTAATTTCTAATCCAATGTATTTAAAAGTGTTTTCTTGGATTCTCCCAGTCACAAATTTTGCAGTCATATGATCTACTACTTGTTCTTTAAATTTTAAAGTTCCAGCCCAAATAAAGTCATCAACATGCAAGATGAAAATACCTGCAAGAGAGGCATCTTCATACCAAAAGAAAAATGCAGGATCTACAATAGATTGTACACACGATTTAGATTTAAGTTCATTAGACACACTTAGAAACCAATTTCGAGATGCGTCAACGAGGCCATAGACACACTTATTCAATTTCCAAACAATTCCCTCACAATTGGCTTCAAGTGGTGGATCTAAATATACATCTCTTAAAAATTGGTTTCCTTGTAGAAAGGCAGCTTTGATGTCAAGAGAATTTGGATTCCATTCTAATATTGAGATTAATACAAAGAATAATCGAATACTTTCTTTACATGCCGTTGGCGAGTCAGAACGCACACTCTCCTCCTCAAAACCACGAGCAACGAGTCGCGCTTTAACAATTACTGATCCGTCAACCTCCTTATTAGTGATCACCCATCTGGTGCTAATAGTTTTTTGTCCTTCATCTTTTACCTCATTATACACATTGAATGTTTTCCAATTTGCTAGTTCTTTTAATTTGGCATTTTCAACTTCACATTCCAAAGATAAATTCTGATTGTGGACGATGTTTGTTTGTTGATCTAGATTTGTATATTCCCACTCTAAATTCTCACTGGCAAAATCAAGTCCTTTTTTGGTATTTGTGTCCTCATCCTGTATATTTAGATATGACCAATATTTACCGCTAGCCTTGCCTCCTTTACTTATGACAGTAGCTGTTGTCCAATGTTGATCGCCACCACATCTATACTTAATACGATCGTTAACATGAGGAATTTTAATTGAATCTCCTCTATTATCTGTTGCATTCTCGGTTGATGGCAAGTCATTATTTTCAGTATTGTCATTATTAACTTCATTGTGTGTTAATAAATGACTTTGATTACTTTCATCTTCTTCCTCTGGAAAAGAAGCAAAACTGTGGTCAGGTTTGTCTATATTGTTGTCTGAAGCATTTATTACACTAGACTTATCATCGAAGGAAGAGTTTTTGAATTCATCACCAACACGTATCAATCGGCAAGGATGTACTTTTACATAAATGCTTCCATGCCTGACAAAAACTATTTTGCCGTCTTGTCCAATTACTCTGCCAGGGCCATGCCACCTGTTTGAATCATCACGCTTATAATAAACATTGTCACCATGTTGAAAGAATTCACCAGAAACCCGAACCTGATGTCTTAAGGCTCGCCGTATACGTTCAGCAGACTCTGCCGCTACAAATGCTCGACGACCTCAATTAAGGGCATTAAGATGTGCAGCAAAAGTTTAATTTATTGTTGTACCTTCCAAAGCGGGTAGCCTATCGGAAAAGACGCATGGGAGGTTTGGGTTAGCTCCAAAAACAAGTTGGTATGGGCTCCAGCCATACACCATATGAAGGCAGTTTTTAGCGTTCACTGCCCAAGCCAGAGCAATATGTAACTTCATATTAGGAAAGTCTCCTAATATTTTAGCAACACAATCATCAACAACAGCATGATTTCTTTCGCAAATACCATTTTGCCACGGACTAAAAGCAGCAGTATTAAGCACCTCCACATTCAAATTTTCACACATATCTCTGTAATCTTCATTTGCAAACTCTCCACCATTGTCTGCTAGAAAACGCTTTGGAGTTCCAAAGCCTCCCCCGACCCATTTTGTCATGACTTGCTCAATAATTACGGATGGTGTCTTCTTGTGTTTAACACTAGCAAGTGAAAATCGTGTAGCCATGTCGATCATGTGAAGAAAATAAATCCCATCTTTCCATTTCTTGAGGTCCATAGCAACCGCCTCATTAAAATCAGACGCTATTGGTAATGACACAACTGGCCTCGGTGGAGTGCGTTTGTACCTTTTACAAACATCACAGTTATGGGTAACATCATCTATGCATTTTTGATATTCATCATCATAAATCTTTGCATCCCGTAAAAGAGCTTTCAATTTTTCAGCACTGGGATGAGCAAACTGTTTGTGTAATTTCTCTACATTTTTAAGTTTTTCACTGGTATTAGTACAGGTACTAATAAATGTCTCATTAACCAGAATATCATTCTGTTGAAGTTCGACACAGTAATGTCCAGCGTCCGTACAATGTAAATGAACTACTTTTCCGAAAATTTCAGCCATATCATTCTCCAAGTCTAATTTGACCTTAGCTCGCTTCATGGATTCCTTGCTAAGTAGAAGGGGTATATCACTTGACACAACATCACTAGTTATATCACACTGAACGCCAGCAATGGTACACGGAAATGTAATTTTTTCATTTGATTTCATCCGCTGACCGCCGCCAAATTTGAATATGGTATCACCTTTGTTACGCACAACTTTATTTAAATCTTGAGAGCTCAGGCTATCTAAGTAACAGTTCATCCAACCTTCTCCAGCAACAGTAGATGTGCAGGCACTGTCAAGAACAGCACAATTCATAGCTTCACTGGTAAAAACCTCCATCTGTCCTTTAATATTACCAGTGAACAACACAGCCTTTTCATATGAATCTGGACAATCCTTCAGCATATGTCGAATGGATTGACAGCTGCTACATCTAAGTGGATATCCCTTTGGTCCAAGGGGATTCAGCTTTTTGGAAAATTGATATCCAACAGGCTTATTTTGGTTAGATTGATATCTTCGAACATTATTTTGGAATGTGTTAAACTTATAATTTCTGTCGTAAGAGTTTTGTGTTCGTGGACGCTGTGAACTATTGTTTCTTGACCACCTATTACCAGTCAAATAGATTTCTTCTTCGCCATCTTGACTAAAAAGTGCAGACGACTCCATTTTAATACTAGATTTAGATTCAGCTTTATCGTATGTACACGTAATGGCCTGTTGACCAAAAAATTTCTTTAGTGATGAACACATCTGTGTGAATAAAGTCAGAGGTTGAGCATAATCCACACCTGTTAATACAAGTTTACGATCTTTATTATCCAGCCCAGCATTATTTAACAATTTGAAACTAAGTACAGAATTTGGCAATTCCATCCTGAATTTTTTTGTGCGATTGTAAAGTTTTTCGAATTCCAAAAGTCTCCATTTTCAAGTCTGGCTGTCTCCTGAAGCGATCAAATTCTGTATAAACTTCATATGCTTCAGAAAGCTGATCTTTTTTAAACAATTTATCCATGTATTGAATTAATTCCTTCATTCCATCATCAGATTTCAAAGTGTCTAGAGGTAAGTCACTAAAAACTTTGTCACGAATTCCACTAGGATCATGTTCATCAAAAGTTAATGCAACAGCTAACGCTTGTTTTGATTCGTCTAAGTCTGTGAGACACTGCCAAGCTTTGATCTCATCTATCCATCTTGAATATGGTTTACTATCAGAAAAGGGAGGCGGGGCTTTGTACGCAGACCCCATTTCGCTCACACTATTATTACCCCAAACTTCTAAAAGTCCTCCATTTATACTGTAAATACTACATGTGAATATGACTAAAGCCACAAAAATGTTTCTAAGAATTCCAATCATTAAATATTTTCCGAATTTTTACTACGCTCGTAAGTTTATAAAACTCTTTTCGCCCCGGTTTACTTCTAATAATTACTTCCTGTTGATCGCTGGACTTCCTCTTTCACACTCAAGTTCAAGGTCACTTTTGACAGTTCGCTGGTTTGGATAATTATTCAACACTTTTATCGCCTATTACTCCAAAAAAGTACGGGAATCAATTTCCATCGGTCTTGGAAAACCACGCTCTGCTACCATGTTAACACCACAATATTAGAGTTAATTATAACCATTTTATTCCTTCTGACATTACATCAAAGCCATGCCCACTGATCTATATAGTTATTATATAGATCAGTGGCCATGCCATACACGGCCATTCATTCCCGCCTTCCGGCCAAGCCGTCCCCTCTGTCGCACATGCTCACCCGAATAACTCACATTACATCATAGACATATAATTGACATGAATGATTCACATTAGATAAACACAGATAAATACTAACAGGTATGACTTCGGTTATGCATCTTTTTAACAAATGTCTTCTCTGAGACTCAATAAAAACGCAACACTTTTATAAATGGGTGATTGCTGAATTTGTAAAATACATTTTATCTTGAAACTCTGCATGTCACAACAACATCAGATCCAATAACTCGAGTAGTTTTGTAGAAGACTCAACGATGGCGTGTCGGTGTTAACACCTGAACACCGAGGTGTTGATACTTGATCACCGAGAATGGGGCATAGTTTCAATTCAATGTACATGGGTACTAGAGCCAATTTAAACGGGGAACTTATAAAACCATGATCTCAGAACAAGAAAACTCTTATAGACTTATAGAAATTGGAAGAGTTTGGTGCTGTGTAGTTGTTCCTAAATCCTAAAACTATTTAATTCTGAAGACCCCCGAACTGTGAAACTTTGACTACTGTCAAATCACAGTTAAAGAATATTTTGCGAACTAGACATCAAACGTGTTTATCACTATTTTCTCATCGTACTTTGAGCATCCTGTGGGTGGATTTGGTACTCTTCCTTTATGTATGATTTATTATCCAGGCACTTAGTTGAAACGCACCGATGTTTGGTAATATACATCATATTTTAGCCATTTAAAGCATGAGAAATGTCGGAGTACTATTTGTAATGTTGTACTACGTGTTTGTGGCTCCCCGAGCAAGATACCGGGTCACTTATCAGACGGTCCTCCTCATACCAGAGGGCATGCTACAATGTATTTATCGATCCGCTGTCTAATCATTCAGATCGGACGAAAACCCGAGGTCCCTTGTACACATTAGCCTGCACGTAAAAGATCCCTTTGGTAGATGAAATTCGATATAAGAGTGGACCTTGTGTCGCTGCCCGGTTCAAAATTTCGCTCATAGCACACTGTATGGCGTGTGTGCGTCTTCATTAATCCAGACGGAAGAGAGCAGTAGGACGTTAAACTCCATTTCATTTCATAAGAAATCTGGGTAAGGCAATGAGTCACTAATCAGGCGCTCTCCTTCATGGCACAATTCATTTATTGGTCCGCTTTTTGTAGAAAAGTAGGGTGTTGAAACACATTTCATTTCATTTCATTTCAGAGAGTGTCTATGGCGAGAGGTAAAGTTTTAGGTGGATCCAGTCAAATAAACTATAATCTTTATGTCCGAGGTCATAGAAAGGATTATGATGGCTGGTCTGAAGCTGGGTGTGATGGATGGAGCTATTCTGAAGTCTTGCCATATTTCATTAGATCAGAAAATATTCAATCATTAAAACATATGGATAAAGGTAAAATATCTAATTCTTCAGTAATTTTGACAATAGAGTTATCTCTGCCTAGTAAAATTGACCGTAGTTCTTTCTCCTTGTTGATTGTGGTCACGGCAGGAGCTGGATTATAGCTGTGGCAGCTATTTGTTGTTGAGAATTAACTTCTTATACTTTTAGAGTATCATGGTACAAATGGTCCACTTGTCGTATCGGAATCCCAAGCAACAGATTTTCCTGGTTTTATGATAGAAGCTGGTAAAGAATTGGGATATGGAACTGGTGATTATAATGGCAGGGAACAAAAAGGTATGGTAATTATAAATACCAAGGATGGAATATGCAATATCATGGATTGAAAATACCCAAAATTCTGTGTATTGAAGTCTCGATAAATACCATAATTAGAATATACCATAAACACCATGGATATCATGTTCGATAAATACCTTGGGTAGAATGTATCATAAATACCGCCAATGGAATGTTCCATAAATACCAGAGGTAGAATGTCCCGAAAATTACCAGGGTGTGTGATTAAAGCGTTAATACCACGGACGAAATACCTTCATAGTCGTACGGGGAAGTTTTTGACTGGGGTGGCGGTGGTGGTTGGTGCCCCAAAAATGTAGTTAGGTTCTTAGTATGTTAATAGTGGCTTACTGACTCCAAACAATAGAGGGTTCGAGTCTTAAGATTTATATTTAATTGCCTAACTATAGACACTCTGAATTTAAATTCGCTGTTAAATTGGACACATTCAAGAACACAATATTTATTTTTATACAACTTTTACAAAGTACAGTTGTGTGCCGAAATTTAATTGCCTAACTATAGACACCGAATTTAAATTCGCTGTTAAATTGGACATATTCAAGAACACAATATTTATTTTTATACAACTTTTACAAAGTACAGTTGTGTGCCGAAATTTTCCCAGCATTTGGTGCCCAAAATGGGGGAGAGGGGTCATGGATATATGTTGGGTGTATTATAAGACGAGATTAATTTCTTGCACTCTGTGTTTTGATAATTTGACTATAGATTAATATTTTATATGCAGGATTCTTTGCTTCACAAGCTACTATACAAGACGGTGAAAGGTGTAGCACGGCTAAAGCCTTTTTATGGCCAGCTGTCACAAGTCGCAAAAATCTTCACGTTCTGACAAACGCCCATGTTAAAAAGGTAAGTATCTTTGACACATCTCTTCGCGTATTTTCATCCCAAAACCCACGTGGAATTCATTGTAATGGGTACTGCGGGGTAAGAGAATATCCTTCTAATTCTACTTCCGAGTTGATATGGGTTGGACACGCAAAGTATATTTTCGTCGTCCGTGTCTGTCTAGACGTCCGGACGTCCATCTGTCCGTTCGCCCTCAATTTGTTTGAGAACAATTATTATCCAATTTTAACGAAGCTTGAAATCTAGGCTTATCTCCAAAAGATCTGGGGATATTAGCATGTATTGGGTCGAAACTTCATGGATTATGGCCCATGATCGTACGAAAAATCGCTTTTTAAGTTTATGGTCCCTCTGGAAGTAAAATTTTTTTTATCCTATTTTGATAAAATAAAATATGTTTGAATAAATCACCGTTACACACTAATTATGTTTGAGTTCAAATGTTGTAAAAATGGGACGGAACTGCTAGACAAAATGGCCGCCCCTGGTACGCAATACGTGTAAGAGTATGTAATACCAAGATAGTGGACTCTCTATCCGATTTTGATGAAACTTTATATCCCAACTATCTCAGTTTATTTCGATATGTGTGTATTTCTGGTCAGAACTTCTTGGATTATGGCCACTGGTTGTACGAAAAATCGCCCCTTTTTAGCTTGCTCTCTATTCATATCTTGCAAAATGTGAGCGTATGTTGCCCAGCAACCGCTGTTGTTTTTGTTTCTTTTCAGGTTGTTATAAAGAATAAGAAAGCAGTTGGTGTAGAATTCTATCATAAAGGAACATTGAAATCAGTTTCTGTAAATAAAGAGATTATTCTGTCAGCTGGTGCTTTGTCTTCTCCTCAGATTTTAATGCTGTCAGGGATTGGACCAAAAGAACACCTGAAGTCACATGGGGTAAATTTTGTTTGCGTCATCCGCTGTATAAAACTTTCCAAGGTTCATTCCACGCCAAAATGTACTTAAAGGGCATTAGGTAAAATTAGATATAGAGCTCACAGTTCTCGCTACAATGGTTAAAAATAGATAATAAAAAGGGAATATCTTGACAATGTCAATCAATTTCCCTCACTTCAATTTCAGTCTAGCCTCGATTACCATTACGTCTGTTGTAACGATAATAAACAAAGTCTTGATTATCCTTTTTCACGGTAACCGCATCAACACCAAAACATATTTAAATCTACTTAATATCCAAATCATCCAATGGCATCGAGGGTTGGTTAGGGTCTTAGTAAGTTAATTAATGTCCATTAATAATTTGTGTAACATTTAAGGCCTAAAGAAAGACCTGCAATAGGCACTTTTTATTTATAAGGGATTCAAATTCTCCTCGTATTGTTTATGTGTCTGGGAGTCAATCAGTAAAATAAAACTTGATGACAATGCCAAATAATAAGTTGTCTATTTCAGATACCAGTCGTGGCTGATTTACCAGTGGGTGATAATTTACAAGATCATGTTTGTTTTGTGAGCTACTATAAAACAAAAGACCTTGTATTTAATTCTCCTAACAAAACAGATTCTTTATGGACGCATACCCAGTACTTAATAACCAAATCAGGTAGCTAAATATAATCATAGGCTGGTATGGGAGTGGGGTTGTATCATTTGTGCCCGAAAAATAAACATACATAACTTTGCCAGAAATGGCCGGTCATCAGTCAATGAAATTCGCTAAGAAGTAGAATGTTTACATTGACTGGTCTGATAGTGTAGGCCTGTTATTCCTCCGCACACCCAATTAATAAATATCGTATATATACACACCATTCTAGTGAAATTAAACATGCAATCAATACGACAACAATCTGAATCGAAATCAGTGTATACAAATTAGTAAACTGGCAGTGACGGGGGATTTTTGATGGCGGGCCATGCATCATCGGACCAGATAAGGAATTTGTATTATGAACCAAATACAGAGGATTGTAGTAAAACAACCTAGTTGAAGGAGTAAACGCTTCAGGCATTGAAAGCTTTGTATGGTGGTCAATATCGTATGTCTTCATAGGCGCCGCCATTTTTAATCCGGGAACTTGAAAGTAGTTCCAGTGGCGGAATTTGTCAAACAGCTGAGGTTCGATTTAAGGTATTCAGTTCCAGTTTAAGTGAATAACTAGACTCAAGTACTGTTGATGTTAATAATCAATTAAACTTTTTTCTTTTTAATGGCATAAAATTGCATTATATTTCGTTTAGGTGTGATGGCGACACCTGGAGGTGTAGAATCCTTAGCGTTTATTTCAACGGACAGTAAAAGTCTCGAATATCCAGATTTAGAAATTCATGGAGAACATTTGCTGTTTAACGAAGATGCGGTACGGGACGAACTTGGGGTAGACCCTATTGTAAGAATGAATTACGTAATCTGTATAAAAAGAATATTGTTTTGATTGTCTCTTTGTAGGGGGGGTGTGTTCTCTAACTCTAGAGAAACCCAAACGATGGAACTTACCGATTTTTCTCAAAATTAAAACGATGTAAGACACCCAGACGTACAGTAAATGATATAAGTTTGGACAGACTAGCATGCTTTTATTTATTTGTGTTGTTAAAACTACCAGCGTTTTCTTAAATGACACTAATAGTAATTGCAGGGGGACAACACCACACATAATTTACCACATTACAAATATATGGACAAGACATTATACTCAGAAACCACAAACAAACGAATAATTCCAATAAAGTGAATGGATCCGGGAGCTAGCCGTAAGCGCCCGTTGCGCTGCACAGTTCCAGGCCTGTAGTGACACAGACTTCACTCAAATTCGAATTCGCTTGCGCTTAGGGGTCTTTAGCAGAGGGGGAAACCAGAGTACCCGGGGAAAACTCACGAGGTTGGACAGGCGATCCTACTCTTTGCCACGTACGACCGGGGATTCTGGAGGGAGAGAGGAGGGTTAACACACACTAGACGCAAACTAGGTCATTTAGTGGCTAACATATGGTTCAGTTTTATTTTCGTAGGGGTCTTTAGCAGTAGGGGAAATCGGAAGACCCGGAGAAAAGCCGCGAGGTTGGATAGACAAACCTACTTCTTGTCACGTACAGCCGGGGATTAGACAGAAACCACGTCAGTTGAATCAATGACATACCTTATGATACAGCGCACGTGCTAACCATTAAGCCCCCCTCCCACACACCACCCGCACACCTCGCTAAGGAGGCGAAACATTTGAATCATTTAGATAGATTTATGAAGGTTTTTTGGGAGTTTAATATTAAACAGGGCCGATGTTCCGGTATCAGTCCCTAAATTAATTCTATTTTGCTTATAAAACATCTAGCTATCCAATTGTTTATCATTCTAATCCCTCAAGCACACACTGCTCATCACCAAACTCGGTCAAGGTATCGTTGTGATAAAACTATGCAAACCGAGTCCATCGACTTTAATAAAACATTTTTTTTTTTTTGCAGTATGCCAAGTATTATTCTGGTTTAAATGATTTGAACGGCTTTATACTGTCCCTTACTTTATTAAGACCAAAAAGTCACGGTATACTTCGCCTGAACAGTACCGATGCCATGCAACATCCAGTCATTGATCCAAAATATTTAGAAAACAAGGAAGATGTGGACGGATTGCTACGAGGTTGGTTCATGTTTGCTCTAAATATATTAGTGTTAGGAAAACTTGGAAATAACCACAAAAACTTTATGGATAACAATTAAGAGCAGTTTTAATAAAACATTTAAATATATCACCGTATCCAACGATAGGTGAGTTCGAATTCCGTAAAAATCTGACCCAAACTGTCGGACAAAATGGCGGTTCCTTGCACGCAAATAGTGTTAAAGAAAGTATGGAATACCAAAGTTGCATGCACTCGAAAATCACAATTTCTATCCGATTTTGATGAAACTTGAAATGTATGTTTATAACCCAAGGAGCTAGGTTTCTGTAGATATTCACGCATATCAGACCGTCACTTCCTGGATAATTGTCCCTGATTGTACGAAAAAATCGATTCTTTTTCCAGCTTCTTTTCTGTCTATCTCTTGCAAAATGTAGGCGTATTTTGCATGGCAGCCTTTTCTTGTGTTCAAAACTCATTTGTTTGTGACATATTATCAGGATTAGCTATTATCCCCGCGCTTAGAGCATGCAATATGGATGGAGTTAGCGCAATTACAAATGTACATTATTATCATTATTATCATCGGGGGTTCCTCATTGAAAGTCTTATTTATATTGCTAAACGGTGGCCATTTTGGACGCCATCTTGAAATTAGGCATGTAAATCACATTTTAGCCTAAATTTGATGTTTCCATTGGTTTTCTTATGTCAGAAAACCTATATTTAGATACTTTGTTTTGCATCATAGCATGTGTACTTGCGAAGATATTGAATTATTGCTGAACGGCGGCCATTTTGGACGCCATCTTGGATTTCGGACCCCTAGGACGTGAAAAAAAATGGCACCCTAATTTTTTTAAAAACTTATGATGTCTTCTTTCAGAATCAACAGAGTTTTTGCTTTTACCAAAAAAATGACACGAATATTTATTTCAAGACAAATGAGCCTACACTATTACAGCTGTTTGTTCTTACTTATCTCATTAGAGTTGTTCATTTTTACTTACATCATTGTTCATTTTTACTTATATCATTACAGGTATTCGTTTTGCACAAAAACTGACTAAAACCAAGACTTTCCAATCTCTGGGAACCGAATTCTTTCATAAGCCATTTTCCCCATGTTTAGAAAAATCTAAATTTGATAGTGATGAATATTGGCGGTGTTATATAAGATATTTTACCCTAGTAATCTACCATTCGACCGGAACTTGTAAAATGGGGCGTACAGAAGATCCATCCACAGTAGTAGATCCACAACTAAGGTAAGCTATCATATACAAGATGTACTTCTTTTTGTTTTTGAAGCGCTGGACTTTCGACTATATCATCTCGGATTTCAATCCCCGCATCTTCAAATACAAGAATCTAAAGATTTCCCAAGACCGGTTTGTCAGAGGTAGCGCTTGTGGTCCAACAAGTAAAGTATTGATATTAAAAACGACGCTTGTCAACACATAACAGAAAGCTTTCAAGAGATGAAATTCGTTGAAGAAGAGACCATTGTCCGGGCACAATTTCCATCGTAGCGCAGATCCCACGACCATCTTCCATACCTGGTGTGTGCAGAAAAGATAATCCACATTTTATTTATTTTATTAGTCCATGTTAACTCTTCACTGACTGGACACCAATCAGTTCGCCAACATTTGAAAATGACCCGATGTGTATTTATATTAACCAGTATATTAATAGTATATTATTTATTACAGAGTGAAAGGCATCCATGGACTGAGAGTAGCTGATGCTTCCATAATGCCATCCATAGTATCTGGCAACACTAATGCACCGTGTATAATGATAGGTGAAAAAGCCGCTGATATGATTCTAGGTATAAAACCACCAAAACCTCTATCAAATATGTAGATGTATATACCATAACTTTCAGACTATTGAATCGTTCTAGCTAGCAGTAGTATATCATTATACCATCAAAATGTTAAACATTTATAACTACCAAAGTCTTAAACCGTTATAACTATCGAAGTGTTAAACCAAAGTGTTATAACTATCAGGGTGCTTAACCGTTATAAGTATCAATATGTTAAACCACTATAACTATCACAAAGTGTTAAACCAATGTTTTAAACCGTTATAACTTTCCAAATGTTAAACTGTTCTAACTACCAGAGTGTTCAATCGTTATTAGTATCTTTGTATTCAACCGTTATACGTATCCGTGTGTTCGGTCGTCATAATTACCAGAGTTCTAAGCCGCGCGCCATTATTACCAGAGTTTCAAACCGTTAATTTGTTATAACTATCACATTATTATACCGTTATAACTATCGGAGATTTAAACCCTGTTAACTATCAGAATGTTAAACTGTTACAACTATCGGTGTGATAACCCATTAGGACTATCAGAGTGTCAAACCGTTAGGATTGCCCGGTTGTCAAACCATCAGGATTGCCAGAGTATTCAAACCATCGGGATTGCCAGAGTATTCAAACGTTAGGACTATCCAAGAGTTGAATTGTTAGGACTATCAGAGTGTTGAACCGTTGGGACTATAGGGCTTTTGAACCTGCAGGACTACCAGAGTATTTTACCGTTATGATTGACAGGGTGTTAAACTGATATGTATAATATTAACATTTTTTAAACAGTTATACCTATCTTAGCAAATTATTTAATCTGTTATACCTATCATAGCAAATTATTTAATCAGTTATACCTCTCGTGGCATACTATTTAATCAGTTATACCTGTCATGACGAATTGTTAAAAAATTTTAACTGTCATAGAAAACTGTTTAAACAATTATACTGCTTATAGCAAATTATTTAATCATTCATACCTGTCATAGAAAACTGTTTAAATGGTCCCAACTACCACAGCTAATTATTTAATCGGTTATAACTAATGTAGAAAACTGTTTACAATTCTAAATTTCTATTTTGGGCATGCCTAATAGCCGTGTTGTAATATTATGTTGTATAAAATCAAAATGCATTTATGTTTGTGGAATTCAGAAATTAAAATTGATATATCTCACAAATACATTGAACACATTTAAGAGAGATCAGACGTGTAACTAGAACCGATGTATATTTGTTTTTAAAACTTGCGCGGGACTTCTCTCGATGTATAATTATTGACACGTAAGCCTTGGGTTTAATAAGAATATTGGGGAGGTAGAAATAACCCTGAAATATCTAAGGGGCATAATTCCAGTGTATTCCATTCATACCTCCAGCTATCTTTGTGTTTTGTTTTTTGCTTTTAGTTTCATTGTGTTTCTGTGTGTTCGATACTAAATGAAATATACTATTAGTTTCAATAATAAATCAACGTTGTGTATGATTATTGTTTTGAAATTTTACTGTGATTCTAAGATATGATGTTACACACTGTAAATGTAATGTGATCTATGTATGATTGTTGTTTTGAAATGTTAATGTGATGTGAACTATGTACTATGTCTTTTTTATTATTGTTTTTTGAATAAAATGTGAAGAAAATCAGCAAGAACTGTTTAGTGTCCATCTTCATCTTTTGCCCTTAAACCAAACATATGTACACCTTTGTTTTTCAAAAATTTGTTCTGTTTTTTGGATGTTATTTAAGTGTAATCTTGATTGCCGTGGTTATTTAGGGTATAAACACATCTAAGACTTGAGTGATTTAAGGTATAACCATATTAATATTTTCTGTTGTTCAGTTGGTTATATGGGTGGCTGGTCAGAGATTGGTTAGACGTCAAATCATAGTGTGCGTAGATTGTGCAGTCATCCTTGTTTATTTAGGAGATAAACACTTCCTGTTTCGCTTTTAGAGGGGTGTTATTGTCCAATAGACATGTCCTGAGATCATTATATAGCGTCGAGGGTTCTAATGTAAAATCTCAGGACATGTCTATTGGACAATAACACCCCTCTAAATGCGAAACAGGAAGTGTTTATCGACATTGTAACATGCTTTTTTAGGATTTTAACAGACATTACTAAAACAGAAGGGTGTTATTGTCAAATAGACAGTGTCTAATTGACCAATCAAAACGCGGGGTTTACCCTGAAGCATGTTACAATATTGTATACCCTGATATCATGCAGCTTGGTATCTTTTATAATGTAAATAAAATACCTTACCTTCGACATCTCCTTTAGCTACCTATAATTAACTTTTGTTTGATTTCTAGGACAGCCATGTGGAACTATTCAAGGTGTGTTATTGTATAACAGACCCGGGACTGTACAGCGCAGTGGACGCTTACGGCTGGCTCCCGGATTCATTCACTTGATTTGATATTTTCCGCAGGTTAATCTTATAGGTTTTTGTTTTGCGTGTAGTGCGGTCCCCCGGCACTTACTATTACAATACAATTAAACACATACTTTGCCGATAAGTATTATGGAATACAAATATCAAACAATATAAATTAGAATAGGTATGTGGTTTATCAAGGTAATTGTATTGTCAGTCTTTATCACGCAAATAAAATAATTAAAATCGCTTGTTAATACAGGTATTGTAATTAACAGGTATTTATATACATCTACCTGAACGTCTATATATTATCCTGATCTAAATATTACCGATGCATTTTATCTCGCATATTCTCTTTTAATAAGGCACGTACTCATCATATCTCCCACACACTCCGCATATTATCTCGCATATTCTCCTCATATCTTGAGAGATAGAGACAGAGGGGTGTTTAACGTCTACTCGACACAAACTAGGTCATTTCGGGACTAATATATGGTTGCAGTGTGAGAAACCCGGAGGACCCGGAGAAAACCAACGAGGCTGAACAAGTGACTCGGCGTGATTTCCTCTTGTCAGTGATGCAGGAGGGCCTGACAATGACAGCTGCCTAGTAGTTCGGATGGGACGAAAAACCGAGGTTCTGTGTACACATTGGAATGCACGTACACGATCCCTTGGCGTATGCCCCGTCTTCCTTTAGCCCATGTTAGGTGCAAAAGAGTAGGACGTTAAACCCCATTTCATTTCATTTCATTTCCACTCCACCTTGTCAGGTATAATCGCGGAATCGAAAACCACGCCTGTTGACTCAAATTATACTACATGAAAAACATTTGCTATGTCGTCATAGGTTCCTCTCGTTGAGGTAATAACGTCGTTCCTAAGCACGTAAAAAACACTTTGAGTTGGAATTCTTTGCTGCCTAGGCTAAATTTCTCTGACAAAACACCGTTTCAAACTGACTGGTATAATAAGCCTTGAAATGCTGTTTTACTTTCGACGTCCCCAATAAAATTATCTTTATCTTTAAGATATGACACGATTTACAAGTCCTACTTATAACCGTCGAGTATTATCGACCAACCATAATAAGGATAATTATCGAAATTTAATATCCAGTGGTTTCTGGACGGACGCTTATTCGTGTTCGCCCTCATATTGTTGGGTTTTTTCTCAGGTACGGTTCATTGGACATATCTCTTTATAAAAAAATAAATCTTTTCATGCGTGATTGATTTCATATTAAAACTTATGTGAATGAAATGTGACAGATGTTTAATCCATCCAGATTATAGCCACATTAAACTGTTAACCCGACCGCAACAGGTCTTCGTCATTAAGTAAATTGATTTAAAAAATATACCATTACGGATATAAAATATTCGCTGTTCAATTTAAAACAATACAGTATCATGTAGGAATAAATTCACTGAATATACCATGAAAATTGCACTTGAGAAAAGATGCAGTGGTAGATGCTATGAAGAACTGACAAAATCATATGAAAATATATTTTGTATTTTTCACCCGTAATGCACCCTTTCCCCCACCCAACAAAACCCCCAGGCAGAAACAAAACAACCTTCTACAAAAACAAAACAAACACAGGTCTATCGATAAACTCGTTAGGAACTTAGTTTGCATTACAAAATCTGTTTGTTTATTTCAAACCAAATTACATGGGACGTCGGATCTTCGTCCCATACGAACAACTATTACTGTACTTGTCATACATCACTGACAAGCGGGAACCACGTCGGTAAATCCCGATGAACTAGCCACGGTGAAATGAAACCCACTTGCCATAATATAATGTAGTCTGAACCCATCAAGTAATATTTAGATTTGTCTCCTCTTGGTAAGAAGAGGACGCCACTGTAATGTTTAGACGATGGCGCCTGGAACACCGACAGATAGTCCCCAGGGCGAAAAAACTAAAAACAGACGGCCTAAAGGTGATTATTTTAAACCAAATAATACATATAATTATTGATTAACCTTTTTTCTATATTTTAGTCAGGTCTTTCATCGATAAGTGCTGAAATTGGTCCTTTTAAATGGTCAAAATTGACACGGAACAAGCTCGACTCGGTGGATATGCATTTTGCAATAAGCCTCATGCTCATAATAGTCATAATCAATCAAGACAACGTTGTTATTAATAAATACAAACCGGGGCTATGCTTCACGAAATTTTAACTAAAGATAAAATCCAAATTTTTGTAGATACTTCATTTTTGATTGGCTAAAATCAATCTAATATTGTCCAATCAAATAACTAAAATTCAGATCTTAATCTTATCTTAGTCTTAGTTAAAAATTTTGTGAAATATGCCCCTGGTTGTATAAATAATACTGAATCACCTACCGGTTAGGAAATTGTATCAAAACTTGGTTGTTCGATTAAAATATAATGTTTGTCCATACTCCATAGTCCATAGATAATAATAATTTCAATCATTTTCATTGTTTTGTCATTGTGGTTTTTTTCCCCTTGTCCTGCGGTACCCAGATTATTTCGGCCACAAGCCCTCCATAAACGGCGCCCGGAATATTACGGGATTACTGATTGTATTTATTTCAAGGTGCTTTGATACAGTTAACTCCCATGTTCGATAGGTGACGATTCACTAAACGAAAGAAGCGCAGCTTGCTGTCATTCTTGTTGCATTGTTTACATTTTTTCGCTTATTTTCCGAAGATTTGGGGGACGTATATGTGATGATACATGTCAAAAAAAACCAGTGACGTTATGTCACGGCTTACTGAAGACAGTGAACTCTGTGAAAATTTCATCACAGTTGTTGACTCGGATTTTTACGTCCGTGCTACAAATCTGATTTGCAGATTCTGGCATCTCTACCAGTTTTAGTAGTAGAGGCACCCAAGGTCATGCATGTATACCGAAAACAATTCAGTTGACGACGTCATCAACAATTCAGCAGCTTAAGGGTTAACAAGGAACGACAGAATGTGTCGCCGTTATGGACCTTACATACATGTATTATATATGCAGTGTATCTTGATGGATCAAAAATCGCAAGTAATTAAAGGAGCTAAATTGCTAATAATTGGGGCCTAGAAATTGACACAAATGGGTCACAAGCCATATAATAATTTAGTATGAATGTATATAAACTGATTTACATTCAATCATTTCCGTTTTTACTCTAATATCAAATCAGTTATGTTTGGCGAAGTACACCAGAAGTCTCAATTGAATCACAATATATACATGTATAGCGTCTGGTTATTCCAGTCTATATAGTATTTACATGTATTACGCATGCTCACCGTATGAGATGTAATTATGTGGAGTATACCTAGCCTTGTTCTTTGGGTCCTTAGCTGAAAATGAGCCAGAAATGCTGTATGGTACACGATTAGTGTACCAATGGTAAAAAAATAATTTTGTCTTAAATATTGGATATCAGAAGCCCATCTTTTCCTTGGTAAGACCACACCATCAATTATTGATTTAAAATAACAAATAATTTGTGTTTTCAACGTCAAAGACTTTCGATGATATTGAGTTAGAGACTTGGCTACTTTAAGTAAACTGATTTACACATTTGATTTTTAACAATTTTATTTGGACAAAGAACAGTTTGACCAAGTTATTTTTGTATGTTACAATAATGTATGACTACTTCGACCAATAAATTTTGATATTTTGCAAATTGTTTTCCTTTGATGTCCTCAATTACATTTAAAAAGTCTGTCTGTGTCTACAAGTACAAGTAAAACTTTATTATCAACGGCGATAAGAATGTTTTTATAATTTATTTCAGACACAAAGTTTAAACAGCAGAAACTACCTGCTTGGCAGCCAATTTTAACAGCCAATACTGTTTTACCAGCATTTTTTGCTATTGGAGTTGCCTTCATTCCTCTGGGTGTTGCCTTATTGGTTACATCCAATAACGTAAGTTTTTATTGAGTCCACTTTACGATACATTGATCATCTTTCATTGCGGTTGGATTCTCAACACATTGTTAAATTAATAAGTTTATTTCTCGCCACACAAAACTGATTGAAAAGTATATTGTTTCCAGATCTTAGCCCTCCACAAAAACTTTGTACTTACATCACTCTAGTATACACAACATGTATAGTAGTTGTGCCTTTTTCAAATTAGAGATGCTCAGAATTAATAGTCCAATATAGTAGCCAATCATAGAAGACTTGTATTTCAGATAATTGTTATAAATAATTAATGTTTCCAAACCTTGTCTATTAATTTAGTGGACAGGTCTAATCATCCTCAACCTTAGCAAACATGTTACCTTCCAGATAAGATTGAATAAGTTAACGAGACAATTAACTCTTCAGTGGCACGTTTGCTCAGTGGGTAAGGTCACTAACCAGAAGCCTGAGGTCCCAGTAGTTGGTTCAAGCATGGTTTCCCTTTTGCAGAGGTTCAAGACAGGTCCCCAGTTCCACTCCATGTTGACATGCACGGAAATCAAACCCTTGGAGATAGTTGAAATAGAGTATATGGAAACGCTGCATGTAAAAGAACCATTTGCGGGTGGGGGGTAGAAATGCAGCCTGCTTGGCATTTGTTTTCTCCTACATGTAGCAGTAGCGTTTATACCCCCACCCCCATTAGCCCGCTTAGTGTAGGAGACAAAGACTTTTGACACCATTTTATTCTTTGCTGTGAAAATGAAAACCTTTTTTTTAACAGATTCAGGCAGATTCGGGTGATTGTCTTTCTGCCAGAAAGTTTTTTTATCCCATACTTGATATGTATGGCAAGAGTAGTGTCACATGCCCAACTCCATGGGTTGTCTGACTCTGGCACCTCTGTTTTCATTCCACACTGCCATAAAAAACTGCATGCAAGCAAATGGTTGAATTTGAATTGTACCATATTTTAATATTTTAGTCCAAAGATGACTTGGCTTGTGTTAATCTGGCATCAAACATCAAACTCCATTTCTGTCTCTCTCCGTTAACCAGTATCTGATTTTTTTTATGAATTTATTTATTTACAGATAACTGAATTTGTTCTTGATTACACGAATTGTAAAAATTCTCAAAATCCCAACGAGACCTGTGCTAAATTTTTTGAAAATGTCAACAACACTGGTCTAATATGCCGCTGTGAACAAGAAGTAGAATTGCCTGAATTTAAGGTAAGTTTAGAAATAGTGTCACAATGTTCACATTGAACACCTGGTATCTAAATTTTGTTGATTTTTTCGCCAAAATTTTGTCTTACTTGATCAATGCATTTTGAATTTAAAGTGTTGCAGAAATTGTGTTGTCCTGGCAAAAAATTCTCTCAGCTCATGGCATAATGCCTGTCTTACCTGGAGGTCGTAAAGTCCCTGCATTGACCAAGGATTTTTCTGACATTTTTTCTCTTGTCAGTGGTGCAGAAAGGAGGATGACTAGAACATCTGTGAAGTCATTTGAATCGGACAAAAACACAAAGTTCCATGTATACATTGGTGTGCAAGAAGAGATCCCTTGGCAGTTGGAATTCAAGAGTAGGCTGTTGTGCTGGCTGCCCGGGCAAAATTACCCTCATAGCGCACTGTATGGTGAATGGCCGTCTTCATTAGCCTATTTAGAGCAGAACAGTTGAACGTTAAACCTCATTTCATTTCTGCTTCCACAGAGCTTTTAACACAAGTAAAATATTAAAATAAGGTTATCACGCGTTAGTTCTGCAGTGGGTGTTAATATTATATTATTTCAGGGTCAAGTGTATATGTATTATGGTTTAACCAACTTTTACCAGAATCATCGTCGTTATGTTAAATCTCGTGATGATAATCAACTTAACGGTCAGAGTGTCGGTGTCAGCAGTTTAAACACTGACTGTGATCCATATCGTACTGTCAAGGGAAATGACTCTGAAGGTTATGCACCATGTGGAGCTATAGCTAATAGTTTATTTAATGGTGAGTATTATATTTCTGTTCGGCATGATTTCCCCCTTGTCACTGGAGAAAGACAGAGTGCCTGACAAGACACATTGTCTAGTTCTTCTAATGGGACAAAAACAAGTCACAAGTACATGTTGGCGTGCAAGTAAAAGATCCCTTGCCGGAAATGACTAGGGGGAACTACTGTTTTAACGGTATGTTGGAGATCTCAATGAAAACCGAGAATTTATATTCGTCTAGGAAACTAGGTATGTATGTTTGTTTTTTTTTGCCAAGGCTCTGAGTTCACAAAGCCTTCTCCGACTTATGTTAAGAATTTACTCAACTTTCAGTCATTGTTTAAAGAAATATCTTTCATCCAGAGACACAAACATTTTCACATAGTTCCTTATTGATGTATATGACACATTAAAACGACAAAAATTTTATTAATGCTATATTTTTGTTAAGATAAGGTGAACAATTTTGAGTAAATTCTTAATTTAAGCCTGGGAATGCTTTGTGAACTCGGGGCCAGATCAGTTGAGATAACCTATTTGATTTCTTTATTCCACTTTCTTCCAGATTCTTACACAATGGTCTTTAACAACAGTGTTCCTGTAAATTTACTGAAAACAGGAATTGCTTGGGTATCGGATAAGAGTGTAAAGTTTAACAATCCAAGTAGTAAGTGTATTGATATTTGGGGCCACTATGGCTAAATGGGTAAGATGCTGGCTCGCTAGCCTGACGATTGGGTGCTCATTCACTGCATTGGCCGAGAAAGTTTTATCTAGATTTTTTGGAGTGTTCCCCCCTTGTCAGTGAAGCAGGACAGAGGGCCAGAAAAGGACAACTGTCTACTCCTTTGTCATTGGTGCAGGAAGGCAGTTCTGGCAAGAAACCACATTAGCATGCAATTAAAAGAAACCTTGACAGTTGGAATTATGAAAAGAGTTACCCAAGATTCTTCCTGGCAATTTTCGGGGGGTTGGGATGGCCTAGTGGTCTAGAGTGCCGCGCTTCGTCTTCAAGTTGCCGGTCACCTCTGGCTTGCGGCTATGGTTTCGAGCCCTGGTGTGGCATGGAGATAGGGGCGCCTTCTCAACCTCGTGGGTTTCCTCCGAGCACTCTGGTTTCCTCCCACTGCTAAAGACCCCTCTGCGCAAGCGAATTATTGAAATAAAATTAAACCATATGTTATTCCCGAAATGACCTAGTTTGTGTTGATTGGACGTTAAACCTGGTTTTTCTCTCTCTCTCTCCTGGCAATTTTTTCATCATTGTGCATTGTCAGGTGTATGCCCATGTTCCTTTTGATCCCGCATTGTGGAGAATGGAAGATGGAAATCCCATTTCATTTCAGTATCAATCTGATTAAAACACAGACCCAATTTCGTTTCGTTTTTTATAGTTCAAAATTTCGTTTTTACTTCTCTTTACTACTCTTGGATCTGGAGGACTTGTTATTTAACAAGTGTTCTACCTGAAATGAGGGGTCAGCCAATCAAATGGTCTGTGGAATCGACCGTCTGACCTTTTCATGCGTGGAACTGTGGGTAGATATTACCAGCGGATAGAAATCAAAACAAAAGTAGATTTTAAAAAGCATGGCGGTCGCTAATTGGTTAATCGAATGACTGTTATCGGGTCAAATGTCCCGTGCTTGATACCTGACGTCATAGAACGTGAGCTCCCACTATAACTTGTTAGATCTACATGAGTGTAGGCCATCGAAAGTATAAAAAACGAAACGAAATATAGATCTATATTTTAATTAGATTGTTTCAGTTTCAACTCCTCCCCCTTATCTTGATGAATTTCTGATTGTTTTTGGTAAATTTTAAATACGGTTTCTTCCTTGCAGATTGGGACCATATGCATAAACCACCCAACTGGGCACGACCTGTGTGGGAGCTAGACGTTAACGCGACCAGTAACAATGGCTATAAGAACGAAGATTTGATTGTATGGATGAGAACAGCTGCTCTACCATCATTCCGTAAACTCTACCGACGTATTGATCATTCACAGACAGAATTTAAAGATGGTCTGCAAGCAGGAACTTACAAAATAACCATAGATTATTGTAAGTACTGTGAAAAAAGAACCGTCAAACAGAAACTCACTAATATTAACTTTAAAGATAATAACTTTATTCAAGAGCTAAATCTGCCTATTGTTGGTCTTTGTTTAGGCCATAATCAATTCTTGATGGCATAGGATTTCTCCGATATTAGAAATACACCAGAAGTTTCAATCGAGCGACTATTTCGAGTGTCTGGTTATTCCAGTCTACATTCGCCGTTTGACTGGGGCTGAAACGCATTATGGTACACGATTCGTGTACCAATGGTAAAATGTTTTATTTTAAATTTTGGATATCAAAAGCCCATCTTTTCCCGGTAAAATGACGTCATCAATGTTGATTTAAATTGACAAATAATTAGTGTTTCCAATGTTGAAAATAATGGACGATACTGAGTTAGAGACTTAGCTACTTTAAACGAGTAGACTATATTGCAATGTTTCCTTTTCTCCAGGAGCTACGGTGGCTAAGTGGGTAAGACGCTAGCTCTTCATCCTGGAGGTCAGGTGTTACATCCCTGCAATGGCCGAAAAAGTTCATCCAGATTCCCCGGCCTGATAAGGACAGCTGTCCGGTTGTTTAAATGGGAAAAAAAAGAGGCTGTTGGAATTTGATATAAAAGTAGGTCGTAGCGCTACTGCCACGGCAAAATTTCCTTCTAAACAGAACAGTGGGACGTTAAACCCCATTTTATTTCATTTTCTTCATGCTTCATGTAGAACATGGAACATGATTTTATTTCTATTTCTGTCCTGTAGATATATGTTTTTATTATTTATGTATTACAGCCTACCCTGTGACAGCTTTCCAGGGTACTAAAAGTATTATCCTCACTACAACATCATGGCTTGGAGGGAAAAACCCATTTCTAGGTATCGCATACCTCGTAGTGGGCAGTCTGTGTATCATACTTGGTGTTATCTTCTCTGTTATTCAACTTAAATGGGGGAAAAGGTCAGTATGAATATTCAAATATTTGAATTACTATATTTGCATCAATGTATTCTGGGTCGTAATGTTATCAAAAGAATGACCCTTATTTAATTAAAAAAGGTATAAATTACAATGATTGGTTAGAAAAAAGCCATGGATTCACGTTGGTCTTTTGCTGGTGACCATCATTTAGTACCCAACTCAATACAATACATGACTTGTTTTCAGTTTACCCACAAATTATCTATTGATTTATCGATAAACTCCATTCCTTGAAGTTACAAGACAGTTTTTTGTGGGTATATTTTAAAGTTTGCAGGACAGAGGGCCTGGACGGGTACAGTGTCTATTAGTTCGGATGGAACGGAAAAACAAGGTCCTGTATACACATTAATGCATGTAACATCCCCATTGACACATGGAAATCGACAAAAATAGTAGGCTGGACAGAATTTCCCGCACATAACACAGCATGGCATATGTCTGTCTTCTTACGCCCTGTTGGAACGATAAAGTAAGATGTTAATCGTGACTACTTTTCATTTTGTGTTCGGTGTTATCCAGGTCACCGGTTAGTAAGTTTGCTTCATACATTGATTGATGTGTGACCTGCCTGTAACACCATCTTTATTCCCCCAATATTGACAGGTTTTTTTTAGATGCTATGTTGCTTTCTACACTAATTGTATTATTACATACATAGATTTAAAGCTGAATTTGATAAAAACATCTACGAGGGAGGCTATAGATTATAATAAAGATAGCCACAAGCAAGTACTAACAAATATTCATAGGCTTTACTAACCTTTCTATACTATGGTTGTTGGGTGCTTATATGAATCTGAAATTAAAGAGGTTTTGTCCTCCACAGTTTAACCAGCTATTGACTAAAATCTTCCACATGGATTACAAACACTCAATTTTGCTTGTAGTAAAAATAACTTTATTAAAGGACAAATCTCCATAGTAATGTGTCAATAATAATATTGTTGATTTACAAAAATTTTAGATACTGACTCCATCTTGATTGATAAACAGCCGATTCCAATCACAAACCAAATATCCTCATGAAAAAAAGCAAGTACCCCGCTTGGTGCCAGCACCACAGGGCAAAAATTAATCTTGAGAATATCCACATACAGTTTGTTGCAAATTGCTTTTTGGTAATCCTTTTGGTGGATGGAGTAGGTTACCGGGAGCTTTTGTCTGACCTTGGGTTACACGGATTTACGTCCCTTTCAATTTATTTTATTTGGTTCCGTTCAAGACAGAAGTTAGCATTCTTCTTTTCAGGGGTATGTGAACCATGTTCTGCAATTCGTTAGCAAAGTGCGTGACAAAACTCAAAACATTTTAGTTGGCGGTGAAAAGTACACGAGACACATACATGTATTAAAACCTGTGTAGTGAAATCACGAAACAAGTTCTTCTTTTACTATTATATTTGGGACTGTTTATGGATTGTTTTGTATTCATATTTGTTTTTCAGAGTTGGTGATTTTGGGAAAACATTTGCGGTAAAAAAATATTAATTCCGAATGTGCCCAAAAGTTTTTGTCTAAAAGAGTCATTTTATCAAAACCAAATTTTAGGAGAGAAATAAGAGGTGCAATTATTTGTATGAAACATAAGCATTTATATCTCATTCGAGATGAAGCTATTTAAGGTATAAAATATAGATTGATGACCCCCAGCCCCACCCCCCACCCCCAAAAAAAGAAATTTTGATGCTCACCGTGTATAAAATTTAATCGAGTTCTGAAAAAGTAAAATATAAATATTTCAAGCATTATATTCATTTGTCACATTAATATTAAACGATTTACTTATTTTGTGATCGCAGGATTACCAGAAGGAGCTTGTTCCTAATTCCTCATTTTCAAATTGACCACTCACTCTCCTCTCGTCCCAACACGAACATATTGGGAATCACTGATACAAATGTATGTTTACCAACAAGTCATATCGACTCTATTGATCAAAGATTGATAAACTGCCTCTTTTAGACAAATGATATAATACTTAATTGTGATAACTGACAACTTTAACAATATAATATGTTCATGTTTACTTAATATGCATTTTGAATCACTGTAGTTCTATTTAAAAATACCTGAGGGAAATTGGGGAGGGGTGAGGCACCAACAGCTCTGTTTTTAAAATATGCTCATGTTCAAAACATGAAAGGCAATACCAACTCTAGCATTTAATGATTTAAGACCAGGGTTAAAATCCTTCAGATATTTTTAGTTGAAAAATTCCTACATGAATAATATTACACTACGGCCTTACGCCTTACTATATTATTATTGACTGCAATCTGATTAAAATACAGATTTATATTTCTTTTCGTTTTTTATACTTTTTGTGGCCTCTGTTACATGAAGATCTGATTGTTGTAGTGAGAGGTCACGTCACGGGTCACTCGAGTGGCTTTTGACAACAGACATTGATTAACCAATCGTTTGGATCTGTGTTTTAATCAATTTGTATTGACTGTGGCTATATACACAGAGTTCTGTGTAAAGAATACAGGCCAACTTACAACCCAGAGCAGTCAGTGAATGCCAGCCTAATAATATAGTAAAGCTCTAGTGTATCGGCACGTGTTATCAGAATATTAAATATAATTAAAATAACAAAAACTAAGTGCATAATTTACAATATACAAAGATGCATTAATATTACAACATCCTGATATGTTGACTTAGTTAATTGACCTGATGTTATAATGCATTTCTGCAAAATATGAATATATAATATAACATATGCTAGGTATATCTTGACTGAGTTGTAAATGGTATTACAGCGAGATGTTAGTTATTCGTGTTTATAGCTTAATTCAACTGAAAATTGTCTGATCCTGCATTAACTATTATCACATTTCAAGCATATATATGTATATCTGGAGAAAATCATACCAATAAATTAACCTAAACCAATTCATAGAACTGTAAATTTATGGAGAGGGTCTTATTGATAACCTAGATGGAGTAAGATGGAATGAAACCATGATCAAAGTATGTTTGTTGTATGAAAGTGATTCCTATGTCGCCCTAGAATTTCCATAGTATTCACCAGGGAACAGCACCTAGTTGTTCGGATGGGGCAAAAGAAGAGACACTCATTTCATTTCCAAACAATGGCAGTTTTTAAGAATTTAAAATGTTTGCATTACGATTTTTGTTTTACAGCATGATACACGTATCAAGATATGATGCTCATTCTGTATCGGAATGAAAACTAGTAAATAAAATAATAGGTTTATTAAATTACTTATTTGCATTTTTGATCATATTTTAAATTAACTCTGTTCGATCGAAGTTTACATTTAGCTTTGTTTTATTTTTAGTATTTGATTCGTTTGGTTTAATTTGTACTTTTGAAATTTTCTGTTAATTTTAGAAATCAGGCTTGGTAAAAAGGTAGGACTTCAAGGTGCACTGAAGACTTGTCTTGGAAATGTTTCATTTCAATCTTTTTGTTTCCTTTATGAACAATTTTGATGTGTCTTTTAAAAGATTTACTGCACAATTTGATACAAACATGTCAATTCTGACTTCATGTTTTTCTCTGTCATTTTCTAAGATGATTTTTAGAATGTTTTGATAAAAAATAACTCTCTTATTTTTGATGCTCTGTAATTTTTTTTAAAGATAGGTTGTATGTGCATTTTAAATTTCTAGCATTTTGAGTGATCTTTTTTCTGTTGTATAAAATGAACCTTGTTTTTATAGGACACACTTTTGGTACATATCCGTAAAACTATGTATAAACTTTTGGATTTATGTTTGCTTTAAAAATTAAATGGAATTGGTAATCAAATCATTACATGTACCAAAAGTTATGGAGATTTTGGTTGATATTGACCCAGTAACTTTACTGATGAATGTATTTTTGCTTTAATTGCATTTTGTCTTTGACCTAATAACTATTAGTTACATATTGCCCCATTTTGGGTTGGATGAGATTAATCGCGCCAGCCTGTTTGTCAATGACAAGTTCCCAAGAACACTTTACACATGTTTTCATAATGAGATCAAAAAAAAATACTATTGAATTTTAGCCATTTCTAATTATAATTCCCAGACCTATGTTGATCGTAAAAGACTATATAAATAAACTAAGTAATTCGTTTCAGAACGCTTTATTCGTATTACATACTAATGTCAATCTGATACTATTATGGCGTGTAGCCAAAAACTTTCATGTTTTTTTTTAGTTTTGTTTCAAACTTAACTCCATCACATCAGGGGTAGTAGCTGTGATACTGACAAGGAAAGTGTTTTAATAATTCATTCAGATTTAGTGAAAACCTGATGGCCACCCCTGACTGTTGGAATCGAAACAAGTAGTATGTGGAATGTTGAATGTAAATTCTAGAGTATTTCTGACTGCAATTTTTTTTTTTTTTTTCGTTTTGCTATTTTTTTGTTTGTTTTTGATTTTTTGTTTCTGATGAAATGTGTTTTTTTTCTACTAACCTTTTTTATTCTAACAAATTAGTTTCAATATTGTGGATAGTTAGAGGGTAATAATTGACAAGATTTGTGATCTGAAGGGCACATAACATACATGTAATTTATAAAGTTATAAATATGAACTAAAACCTTTTTTCATACTTTTTTTTAAAAAATATATAATTTGTAATTTTTAAATGGGATTGGTGAAATGCCTACTCCCCATATCTCTTTTAATGGAAAGCATACCGCTTAATTCATTTAGACTTTCTTATCTAACAATTTGATGGTCAAATGATCTTAATGGTTTGCTAGGGATATTGCAATCATCACTTATGAAACAAGATGTAGAAATTTCCATGTAACCTGGGATTTTTTATGCTTTGCTTCCTCTGCTCTATTAACCTGCAAACAAACAAATAACCGATATAGAAATGAAGATTTGTCCAATGTTAGTCCTTAAATGACATAGTTGGGGAGAGTGGACATTAAAATCCATGTTATCAATGAATTAACATTGTTACGGTTGTATTTGTCAACAAATAGTCAATTTTGGTTTGATTCATTCCAATTTGTTTTCTTTTCTTGTTTTCGGTTGACCACTTTGTTTTCACTGTATCAGGAGAATTATTCCTGTGAAATGAATAAATAGAGGTATGTTATCCATTAAAAGAGGTTATTAATAATATTTTATCCAATACAACAAAACAAAAAGATATTGTTAACTTGTATACACAGGAGACAGTTCTGTGGAATACAACCTGTTTATTTCAGAGACTTTTGACTAGTATTATCAAATAATGGTACCTAGATATACAATTGCATGTAACAAAATTTTAGTAAATAATCAGACATACTACTAATTACCTTGAAAGATTATAGTACATGTATATCTATATTGTGACAGTTCTGTCCACAAATGTATATACCATTTGCTTGGTAGAGAGTGAGCCAAAGGGGTTGCAGTTGAAAGGTCTCTCAGCATAAATAGTACTTGCATTCCATAGAATTGTGCCCTGTTTAATTCAGTTCAATTCTTCAGATAGATTTGTGTCATCTTATTGTCATTAAAAAAATAAAAAGGGAATGAGGTACGCAAACAAAGGAAAATGCACTAAGGAAGTGCTTTGTTCAGATATAAGGGTATGAGACATGATCAGCTTTCTCTTTCTAGAACACCTGAATATTAATTTGGTTATGACTATGTGTTTCTGTATTTAAAAACAAATATTTTGATTGTTTTTCAGATCAGTGGATATGGTCAATATTACTAGCAGAGAAACCTACTAAAGAAAAATATCAACCCCGATCTTCTTTAAAAACATGTTGAGTATATCTGTGATACCTAATTATGTCCTTCAGGCTTCAAAATCTCAATTGTTAGCCACCTCATCACTAGATAGCTATCATGAGGATTTGTCTATAACACCCATACTCCTCAGTCATCTGGCAAGTTTACATTACAGATAAGTTTTATATTAGCAGTAGACAATTCATTAACCCATAATTTATTTTATTTTAAATTTGAATTGGGGACTTTAACTATTGTGCATTTTCTGGCAAGTTCACATAATAGGTAAGTTTTATATTAGCAGTGAAAAGTCATTAACCAATAATTTAATTTTTTAAATTTGAATTATTGTGCATTTTTCCCACCACCATTATATTTGTTGTTATTGTTGATTAATTTATATAAATGTATATAATTGTAATTATGGATTATGTATATGTAAAATGTGAATGATTTATCTATGTGTTTCTCTCACTGAATGCACCTAGGCTTTTTTAAAAATAATTGATATTTTTCACTAAATTCTTTTCACCTGTATGACTTTTGGGTTCTACAATGCCCCGATGACTTTTTAGTGGTGAGTTATGATAAGGTTTCATTGAATTGTTTTTAAAACAGCACTTATTAAGGATATCCGATTGGATTGTATGTACCAGTATCTCTGTGCTGTTCTACCTTGTCTCCAAACTTTTGATTAACTTCATTTTGTCTGTCCATTATTTTCATGACACATTTAATCTATACATATTGATTTCTATAATGCTCCTACCAGATTTCGTAATGATTATGTTGTACATTGAATTCATGTAATCGTGCTTCTGTTGGTAAAGTTGTCCATCATCTATGTTTTTATTTGGAATTATATTACAGTTAATGTATGTTTTGGGGGTTCTACATTAGCCCAGTAGGTTTTCTGAAACTAATGGATTTAAAAAAAAAAAGCAAATATTAGAAAACAATGTACTTATTGAATGAAAATGGAAAATGTTACATCTGGGTGCAATATAAATTAGTGGTTATCTTTACCTGAATCCATTCTCCCCCCCCCCCCCCAAATTGTGTAATTGTTTTGATATATAGTGCAATACCAATTCATGTATAGTGTCTGTGAATTTCAAAATATTATAAATGATGCGACAAGATCTTTGATCAAATTCAGTTATTTGTTAAATATGTATTTTTCTTTCTCAACAACAATATATTATGTCACGTCAAACAAGTTGGTTCTCCCTGTATTTTGATAGCTTTGTCTTTGGCACAGTTTTTTTATAGGCCCACATTGAAATGTAGTGTAGTTTGTTGTTAACTAACCTGACCGCCTGACTTTAAATTTATACACAGTTTATATGGTCTTGGGGCAAAGAAGACTATTGATTTCCAGCGATCTTTGCCAGAGTTATGACCCTTAATCCTTTTGAGAAACACGTGGGTTCTCTAATTTTTCATGTTGTCTCTCATCCCGTACCACAATGACCTCACCTCAATAAGGATATACTTTGATGACTGAGGTCGGAGACTACAAACTAGATGACTGGGACTGAAACCATGTCAACATTTTTAATTTTAAAACAAAACTTCTGCTATTTTGGTAAAAGAAATTGTAATCCATCCTTACCAAAAGTAGCATAGTGGACCAGGGAGAAGTTTGAGATGTTCTTAAATTTGATTTAAAACGTTTTACAGTAACTTTTCATATTTATCTTATTCTAATTACTATCCATTCTTTTCTTATTCTTTGTATATCCTATTTTATTTTAAAATATAAAGTCATTCCATATAGTATCAGACTTATCTTTATTACAAAACGCTGTAGACTCTACAGGTCTAGCTGATTACTCTTTAGGTGACGTTAAAGCCTGGATCTGTGGATATATAGAGTTCAGGTGGCACAAAATAATTGTCATCTACTTCCAAATAAGCATGGTTTCCATCGTGTTACTTCAAGTTGCGGTCATGAACGACGGATTCCACTTTCAAAGTACATGTATCCACAAGAAGAGAACATGGAGAAAACAACATCATATTAAAAGATTACCTAAATGGGAGGGGTGTCTAGTGGTTAAGCGCGTGGGTGAAATTACAGCGCCAGTCATTGAGTCGAGTGGCCTGATTTGGATTTTCCACTTGAACGTGACAAGGAGTAGGGTCGTCTGTCCAAGCTCGAGGGTTTTCTCCGTTTCCTCCCACTGCTAACTAAACCATATGTTAGTCCCGAAATGACCTAGTTTGTGTCGATTGAATGTTAAACCCTCTTTCTCACTTACCTTTATCTAAATGAGGGTTATTATTAGGTTGAAACACATAACTTGTAACATGATTACAGTTTGTCGGTTAGCTGCAGTTTAATTTATAACCAAGTGTCAACTCGCCAGGATGTAATGTAGATAATACAGCTTATATTACGCTGTAAGATTTATGAAGACATTTTAATTTAGGGTGGAGCTGTTTCCTTAAGACTTGTAAATCATCTACTTAAAGATGTACTTCTCTCGAATGTCCAGTCGTAGCTTAAATGAGATCACAAATAGCATCTTGGGTGCCCCTATTCTACTGTGAAGCTAAATGAAATAAACTGCGGTCACGGTTTAAAAGCCCCTAATCCAAACTTACAGCTAAGCTGTCTCTAGTTCGATATCATCCAAAATCTTCAACACCGAAAACACGAATTATTTGTTATTTTAAATCAACATTGATGTTGTGATCCAACCGGGAAAAGGCGGGCTTCTGATATCCAATATTTAAGACAAAATAAACAATTTAACATTGGTACACCAATCGTGTACCATAATGCGTTTCAGCCCCACTTGTAACAAGAGACTCGAGGAACAAGGCTAGATACATTGCACCAAATAAAATGGCGTATGTAGACTGGAATAACCAGACGCTTGAAATTTGCATTTGATTGAGACCTCGGGCTTATTTCGCCGAACAACAAATCCACATATTATTTCGTTAAGAATCACAGTGATTCCAAAAACAAATTCACCGCCATCAAAATAATTCAGATGATAGATTTTTAACATCTTTGTTGAATTTGGAGGGGAAATATATCAGCAAGTGGTAGGTATCCCCATGGGCACCAACTGTGCACTTTTGCTTGCTCATTTGTTTCTCTATTCGTACTAAGCCGATTACATCCAAGCGCTCGTAAAAACAAATAAACGATTAGTCAGACATTTTAATTTCATTTATCAATGACGTTTTATCACTTAATAATCCTATATTTAGTGATTATGTCGAATTCATATATCCCGATGAGCTCGAAATTAAAAACACCATTGACAGTGACAATTACGCTTCCTACTTGGATCTGCGTCTCGAATTTGACGACTGCCATAAACTGAGTGTTAAATTGTACGATAAACGTGATGACTTTGACTTTCCGATTGTTAACTTTTCATTTATTAGTAGTAACATTCCAATATCACCAGCTTATGGAGTGTTTGTGTCTCAGCTAATTCGTTACGCGAGAGCTTGTTCCTTTTATTCTGATTTTTTAAGTAGATCGGGGCATTTGTCATCTAAGCTTCAACTACAAGGATACGTGCGCACTAAACTTATAAAAACCTTTAAAAAGTTTTATGGCCGTCATATTGATTTGATTGGTAAATATAACGTGTCTCTCTTGGCTATTATTCTAGATATATTTAATTGACACGCATACTATTACTTTCTCCCTGATTATGTCTACTACATCGTTAACACAGTTCATCACGTGCATTTTGCATACCGATAGTTCATTGATTGGCCAATCACGCTATTTTACCGACATTTTGCCTCATGGTTTGGATGCAGCTATGGCACGCCAGGCAGGGTAAACTTACACTTCCGGACACCTGTTACCCACTGTGTATTTTGTACACGGAGGGCTATCCATTTGCTGATTACAATATTTTGCCTATAACGTTTATTTAGGACTTCGAATTCTGTCTAATGGTTTGGATTGTTCGTACTTGGTTTTATTTTGTTTGAAATTGGAGTAAAAACGGAAACCATTCAATGTAAATCTGTTTATATACTTGCGACCCACTTGTGTCAATTTTTAGGTCCGAAATTTTAGCGATTTAGCTACTTGTGCGGGGATTTGTGAATATAATATTTTCGTCTATGTGAAGGTTCCACAGAATATGGCCATATGCACTTGAAACCTCATTAATTTTATTTTATTTTGTATTGTCAGTGATGTAGGATGAAAAAACCGAGTTCCTTTGTACAATTTGGCGTGCATGTAAAAGCTCCTTTGGCAATTGGAATTCGATATAATAGTAAACGGTAGCCTCCGGGCAAAATTTCCCTCATAGCAACTGTATGGCATATGGCCGTCTTCATTTACACAGTCGGAGCATAACAGTAGGGCGTTAACCTCCATTTCATTTCTGTACACTAGAAACCAATAAGTCATTAGTCATGGCATTGATCTGTTTCACCTACAAACAAAAAAATCTCCGTCAGTAAATAAGTTGTTGAGTTTAAATACCGGTACACCTATCGACTTACTACGCGTATATTTGCTTGTCAAGACTCGAGACTCACAAGAATCAATTTTTCACCGATTGTATCGAAATCTACCCCGCCGTTGCAGATTTATATTAGTTAAAAACTTGTTATGTATCTGAGCATCCCTACTATACTCGTCGAAAGCGATTCGGACAGCTTGTTTTAGTTTCTGGATTATTATATTTGCAAGTATCTTTTAAGTATTTGTAACTCTACTATATTCTTCAGGAACAACTGTAGTCTCTTTTCATGAGTGGTTGATGACAATTTCCCATGCTGTATTTGTGTCTGTACATCCGTGTATCATCCCAGGATGACCATGGGCAAAAGTCTCAGTTACATGTAAGTATCTGCAACACTGTGATACCCTTTCGAAAAAGTTCAGTCTTTTTTCAAGACAGAGTTTGGTTAGAGACAAATTTCCTAACTCTGTGTCACATTAATTTGGGTTTGGATATTTATTACTATAATCACGTGATAAACATAGGTAAAATCCCCAGTAACATGTATTTGTAACGCTGAAATACAATTCCGAAAAAGTACGGTCTCTTTCATATGTGGTAGATGACAAGCTTCCGAACTCTGCGTTATATTTGAGGCTTGTTATTTATGCAATCTAATTAAAATATAGATCTATATTTCGTTTCGTTTTTTATACTTTCGATGGCCTACACTCATGTAGATCTAATAAGTTATAGTGGGAGCTCACGTTCTATGACGTCAGGTATCAAGCACGGGACATTTGACCCGCTAACGTCAGTCATTCGATTAACCAATTAGCGACCACCATGCTTTTTAAAATCTACTTTTGTTTTGTTTTGATTTCTATCCGCTGGTGTTAGTATAGACGTCATTGGCTGGTAATATCTACCCACAGTTCCACGCATGAAAAGGTCAAACGGTCGATTCGACAGACCATTTGATTGGCTGACCCCTCATTTCAGGCAGAACACAAGATAAATAACAAATCCTCCAGATCCAAGAGTAGTGAAGACAAGAAAAAACGAAATTTTGAACTATAAAAAAACGAAACGAAATTGGATCTGTGTTTTAATCAGATTGTTATTTATGTTTATTATCATGGATACAAGTCGCATTTAAGTATTTTTAACTCGGTGATACTCTTTCTAGAATGTACAGTCTGTTTTTAATGAGCGGTTGGCGACAAGTTTCCTAAATCCGCGTCAGTATGTCTATAGTCCCGTTGAAGTTAGTAAATGTTGGTGATAGCCCTGTTTATCATGTAACGGTCCACGTGCAATCAAACAGTGGAGACTAATATCCTTTTTTTTTTTTGAGTAAAGTAAATTTAGTGGCCAATTTCGAATGATCGATATTTCGATACATTTTAGCAATTGGTCTGTATAACTGCAGAAATCTCTCGCTGCTCATTTAAAAGAGGGGGCCTCGATGGCTCTGCGAGAAGGACGCTGGCTCTCCAACCTGGCGGTCCCACGTTCGATCCTTGCGTTGACTGAGAAAGTTCATTGGGATTTTCTGCCGCCCCCCCACCCCTTATCAGCGGAGCAGGGCGGATAGCCTGGCAGGAGACAACGTATAGTCGTTCGGATAGGACGAAAACCCAATTCAAAATAAGGGTAAAATTTTACCGATGTATACCCGTCTTTATTAGTACAGTAAGAGGTGAACAGTCTGACGTTAAACCCAAATTTTATTTTCATTTCCTTTAAACCACCAATGCATACATAGTGTATGGTCATACTAAATGTAAGCATTTGTACTAATCAAAGATTAATTAAAGCGATAGATTGTCATTTGGATCACATCAGTTTCTGTATGTTCAAACCGCAATTTTAAATGAATGTACTTGCACATTCAAAAGTGAATTTACATTAAAAAAATTGATCAAGTGGCATAAATATGTTATGGAAATAAATTTATGACATGATTACAATTCTTAATCTTGTAATATGTTTACAAGCTAATGTGACGTACATTTTGCTCCATACCTTATACCGCCCGATGATCATTTGACTCCAAAATTCATCAGAATCAAAAGTCTCGTGAAGATAAATAATATGTCGCGTTAAACAATAGCATTCTCATTAAAGACGGGATCGATCCTCGTACTGGACAAGTGACAAATTCGAATTCCCAGCGATGTTATTGATCTCGAGGCACGTGCCAAGTTTCATTTAAATTCAATGAATAATGATTGTCACGATCTGTTGACGATATGTTTATGACGCATGCTCAGATAGTGCAGGAGGACCGCACTGCCCATACTACACACAAAACAAATCGACAAGATAAACTTGCAGATAAAACAGAGTACTCATAGACGTTGCTAGAAATAAACAACAACAAAAAAAACATTAACGTTGCCAATAAATTTGCTACGACCCATGGTTCCATTAACATCTAATCATATGCAAATTTTCGTGAAAATCGGATGAAACATGTAGACCAGTGCTTTAAAAAGCCATTTTATTTATTAACGCATAGTACAGTTGATGTTGTACTATGATCGCGTCTGGATGAACAAGTCTATACACAGTATTGACAGACTTTGAATGAGTTTATTGTTAAGAAATAAAAGTGACAATTTGTTTTCAACTTCAGTTGGTAACATGTTAGAGTATTTAATATAGAATCTTATTATAAACGTTGAATTACGATACAGATATAGGAAGTTAATATATAAGTCGATGAGTAATGACATCATATCGTGACGACTTTAGGTAGTGTTATAAAAAGCGCTGGATATTTGGCGATCTCTGTAACTTGTAAGACAGTTTCAACTAAAGGATACTAATTACATAAAGCTTATTATGGTATGTATAATTTTTCTACATCTTTTTAAAACTTAAGCAGATGTGTGTTGACTTGAACCTGGTTTTGCAAGTGGTACATAATATCCCATACATTAAGTGCATGGGGACCGTTCTACACGCAAACAGACCGATAAGACCAACAGTTCAGGGCATGCAATGATACACACTTCACTCAAAATGAAAAATATGGCTTACTACATTTCCACGTCCAACAATCAGTTATCAGAGTTCTTAAAAGTGCACACTCAGTGCACATACACAACCATGGCTTTTGGTCCTATCCGAACAACTAGGCGCTATTCCTTGCCAGTTGAAACCACGCCAGAAAAAATTTCGAGGGGCTTTCTAGACAAAAACCGGTATCGAGCTTAATACCGGAAAACTGCAAAGCACATACGTCGACATTATTAGTTTGAATAATACTAAATAGGCTTAAAGGGACGATCCCGATAAGAACAGAGTCTCAAAAATTAAAGTCCGAGTATTTATGACATTTATGGACCAAAATATAGAGGCATGGTATATTTACCTTGTCTCAAAATTTCAGCTCAAAATATTGAGTCGTTTGGACGTGAACGTCAAAACTGCTTATCCGGACACGTAACCCTTTTAAGATTTCGGGTCGATTTTTTCATTGGGTGACCTGATAATCGATTCCCGTTTCTTGAGAGGTTTGTACAGTGAATGATTCATGCACTGTACTTGATAACAAAAGGTAAATTTCACCTACATATTATTTTTATAGAAAAAAAGGTCTGGTTTTATCCAGATACTGTATAATACAGCGGTCCACATTTTTAGATGAAGATTGTCAGGTTTAAGTTATTTACAAGCGTATCACAAATATCGAGTTAGTTGGGCGGCCTTAGGTAATGGGTTTTAAGGGATTTTAATACAAAATTAAGCAGTTTTATTCCCCCAAAAGTTATCGGGATTGGCCCTTTAACGTACGGTAAATATACTTCGGGACTTATTAAAGTTTACAACAGAAGCTTCTTTTTACTTTTTTTAAAATTCATTTAGCTGAGATATAACAATATATACTATTGTATAGTCGGGCAGGGTGTGGCGTAGCATCTTGGGGGTGCAGGCATGGGGTGGGTACAAATAAAGTAGCGATACTCCGTCGTCTGACACTCATTGCATTCCCTTTAATCCTAAACTTTAATCTCTCTGTAGGTACATATCTTCCCGTTCCATTGAATAATTAAATATAATACACCACATTTTTTATACAAATAGCGTACATATACATATATATATACATTACCTATGTTATATACACCATATGACACACATGACTTCCTGTTCCATTGACATGTTCATCTATAAATATATATATAGAGAGAGATTTCTTACAATAGTTACTCATACCACGTTACATGATCAACAAAGTTTAAAGGAGCTAAACTCCCAACTTAGTATTTCTATAATATTTGAAATTACTAAACTTAGAATTCAGTATTGGTCGTGTATTCTGTGAACAAAGAAAAAAAATATCCTACAAGAAATAATTAGTAATACAAAAACGTGTAGAATTGACTAATAAGAGATAAATTCGACCATTCTCGTATTTTACCAAACATAATTGATTATTATAATTCACAACATTTTTTTAAAGGAGTACATATCAATCACTTTATCAATTAATATCACAATAATATTTGTTTTTAGGCCCAGTTCAAATAATACAGTCACACACCCTTTAACAGTGTCGTTTAATTACACCAAATACACACTACATGTATAGTTGACATTTTTTATAACGGATCCTTACGATTAACTGTGTTATATTATATATACCACGTATATTTACATATCTTTCATGATATACACTATAATTAACAAGTACGACCACTAAAGTGGGTTTATTATATATATATTACAGACATATAACTATTTCCGCCATGCAGGATAGTTAGCAAGCCACAGGGGCGTGGTGAGAATGAGTTCATGAGTAGCCATACTCATGCGCCAAAAAGTTTTTGCGCCAAAATCACAATCAAATTGTCTCGGATTGCTTTAGATTGCGTTTCTGGGCTTCTAATTTTCGAAATTTTCTCGGGGGAGGGCCCCCCGGACCCCCCGCCGCGGGCTCGCGCCTTCGGCGCTCGCGGTGGCCGGGTTCGCCGGCCACAGCTCCGCGGTCAGTAAAAGGGTTTTTGTGCCAAAATCTTTTTTGTTACTCATAATTTCTTCTCAATAATTGCCCTCACCACGCCCCTGGCAAGCCATGGAAGACCTTAAATCTTAAACATATATATGTATTCAGAAATAATCCACTTTTAATTAATTTTTGCTTTCAAAAACTTTTTTGTTTGGTTTTGATAGTGTTACGGGGGGGGGGGTGAATATATTTAAGTTTTATGGAAACTTTGTTGAAAATTGTTGGTCTTGCCCTTTAATTATCGTGTACACATTAAATATGATCCATATCCTTATTACTTTTTGTATAACGAGCTCATCTGCCCGGAACAGGGCGAGTCTAGTTTTTAGATAAGAACACATAATCCAACCTTTTTCTTTCTCCTTTTTGAATAGTTTTCTTAATAAAATTAAGGGTGGGTGTAACTTCGTTTTTCTTCGCTCGATTTCTTTGCCTACAAATATGATAATAAATTGTTTAGAATATAATAATATGCGGTAGATACAGAATCCATGTCCTGTTCAAGCGCATTCCGTAAATCAACATATCTAAGTCTCTAACTCAATAACTGCCAAAGTCTTCGACATTTAAAACACGAATTATTTGTCAATTTCAATCAACATGGATGTTGTGCTCTTACCGAAAAAAGATGGACTTTTGATATCCAATATTTAAAACAAAATTAACATTTTATCATTTCAATTTCAATCAACATTGATGTTGTGGTCTTACCGAGAAAAGATGGACTTTTGATAACCAATATTTAAAACAAAATAAACATTTTACCATTTGTAGTCGAACCGTTTACCATGATGCATTTCAGCGCTATTTGTAATAAGGGGCTCGAAAACGAGGTTAGACATATTCAACAAGTCATGTCAAACGGTGGCATCATAGTCTTATCTGTTATAGCATGCACAATAAATCCTGTTGGTGTAGACTGGAATAATCAGAGATTAATATATAGAGATTTCCATTCGATAGAGACTTCTGGCGTATTTTGGGGAAAAAGTGATTTGAAATTAGATTATAAAAGGAAACGACTGAATATAAATCAGTTTATATACATTCATATTACATTATTATATGCGTTGCGACCCATTTCTAGGTCGCAATATCTGCAATTTAGCTCCATTAAAGTAGCTAAGTCTTTATCTCCATGTCCCTCCTCCCACCCCACCCCCATAGATCTAGTACTGGGTAATATCTATTTATATTCAGCACGTGGTATGATATAGATATGTGGTATATGATATAACATATATTGATCCTATTATTAGCTGAGTTTCTAGTGTAATATCGTTATACTTGTTAATATTGATAATTAAAGTGACGTAACACCATATTAATCAATATGGTAGATTTTGGTGCAGTTTCTCCATTTATTGAATATCAAGACTTGAAATTGACACAGAATGGAAATTAATATCTCGCTATTTGGAGACAAATTGCGTATATGGTAATTTTATATTATTACGTCGCGGTGCAAGGTAGGTGGATTTTGCAGGATAGAGGCGTTTCCGACTTCTCTTCTTCGATTTACAGCTCTGACGAGTTCGTTGACGTGTGTTCGAATGTGTAGTTAGTCTAAACGAGTGGAGCACGCATTTTCTTCCCTTTCCTTGTCAGCCCCACAGGTCTTGGAAATTCCTACATTTTCTTCGTGCGACTTCAAATCGAAGGTCAGCGTCAGATATATTATAGAATTCAAAGTAGGTCATTTGGGAATAACATTATTCTAAATATTAATTTCAATGACTCCACTAACAGACCTTGCGATCTAAAGTATATACGTTAAACCACTTGACCATGATATATAACAATTATATTTAGAGACTGTATGTAAGTAAGTAATGACTAAATATACATTATGCAAAGATAAATCTGCCTATTGTAGGTAATTTACGCCTGAAATATTATATAAATTATTAATTAGACGTAAATTAACTTATCCAGACCATAATCTTCTCCCGATGCCATCGATGTGTAGCAGATTTGAATACATTTTGTGGTGAATAATTTAACGTAAAAATGGATAATCGAGGCTCTGTTTCTTATTGTACCAACGTTAGTAATGACGATCGAGGCTAGTCTGACTTGAATCGCTAATGGAGCAATTTGTTTGAAATTTTCAGATTATGTTTTCTTTGTTTATTGTTTAAATATTATAGGTAGAATTTTATCTAGTCTTACCTAATGCCCTCTTAAGTTTAATAGTTAAATATGTAATTACTAGTCCATATGTTGTACATTATATAGGTCTATATCGCCAGAGTTCAACTCAAGTTCACTATTCTGTTTACATTCAATAATCTTTATTATACATCATAACAGTTAGGCCTGTATGGGTTGACCACACATAGTTAGGGTGCGTCGGTGTGGTGTTTACCTTGTGGTAAGATTTCACATTTTTTACTTATTATGCTGCGTTAAGACAATGTTATATTATGCTGCGTTAGCTCTACATGATGTGATATTATGGTAATTGCGAATGACACTGCATTTATACATGTCGCGATCATGGTAATCGCGAAAGACGCTGCATTCGATACACGCCGCGAGGACGGCATTTACGAATTTCATTGCGTCTGATTGGTGTCGTATTTGCAGTAATAACGAATCTTGTTTTATGTTGACGGACTTTGAATTTGAAAATAACTTACATGTATCTCGTTACAAATTATATTCTCATATTGAAAACATGTGGCGCAAGGCCAGTATGCTCAAATCCAAAGGTCATGATTATCGGAAACGCGATATGTATATATTGAACCTATATTTCCTTTACAGACAATGTCATTATCGCTTGTCGGTACTTCATAAATTAATGAGTAAGAAACAATCATACTACGCAACATATCAATAATATCACAGATTATAAATCAGTTTCTATGGCAACTAGTAAATAATGCCGCACTTTGAATAATAAACCGTTAAATTCGAAAGCGGAGTTCAAGTAGAGAAATAGGTGTGATTAATGACTGTAATAATAGTACATCTACAGAAACAGAAGGAAGGGCTTTTCCGGAATTCGGTTAATCATGAATTTCAACCTTTGTATTGAAGTGTCAGAGAATATAATTCTACGGAATACCAATGACATTATATAGTTTATTACTGATTGAGTCATGTTTCACTACGATTCTCTATTTCAAAAATATTATATCATACAGCTTTGGTTCTTAAAATTGACGGGACATTATATACATGTAAACAACAATAATCACCGAAAATGTGTTAAATAAGGAAGAGGTATTAAGTGTTCTAGAATGGGTAAGCATTAATGTGTGTGGATGTGTGTGTTGGGGGCGAGGGGGGGGGGGCTGTATTAAACCCATCTTTGCATAATGTCTGTAAACTATTATTGAGTTGTCCAAATTGTAACAATGATTATAAAAAATTGCACATACATGACTGTTGAATTATATCCTCTAATATTTCCATTATTACATTAATACATTGCGTTACATACATTACGTTCCTTGTATTTCATTTTAAAGACAAGCAAACAACGTCACGTTTAGAATGTAACCGTGGAAATGTCATAGATTAGTCTCAAAATGACTTGAGTAACCTGTTAACAAGTTAAACCCGATTCCATACAATAAAATGATTAAAGGGCATGATGGAAGAGTTAGATTTTAATAAAGATAATAAAAAGGGAATGTGGTGAAAATTCAATCAAATTACTTCATACTTAGCTTTCATGGCTCCTAATACAACCAGCTTTCAAGGAATCGAATTTAACAAACTTACAAGATCCTACTAATACAACAAGCTTGTTAGGAATTAGTTTTGAGGAGAACCGCTCTTCCTAATTCACGGAGATTTGATTACCACCATTTAGCTGTAGGCTACTTGGATTTTATATTCGTTTCACCGATATGGTTACTTGTATAGGTAATTTCCCTTCAATATGCGTTCATGCCCCTTACAAGTATTAGACAATGTTTTGGGGTTATATTCCTGCTTATTGTTAATTTTCATTTTTGAGTGAAGTCTGTATCACTACAGGTCATTGACGATGCCTAGATACAGCGTAACGGACGCTTAAGACTTGTCCCCGGTCCCAGGACCGTATACATGTAGGATTTTAAAAGTAGGGGTGCATCAGAGTGGTGGGGCGCCATAACCTTCACCTAATTGATATAAGATAGTCTGGATCAGGACAAAGAACCCATTGGCGTGTGAGCGCCCTTAAAACCGACGACCGATCAGTGCCTTACCAGCATCGCTGTGTGATCATAATCAAGCACATTTTTTTTTATAAATGAAAGATTGTCAAATTATATTTTGGGGATGGGGGGGGCGCCATTTCTCGGGCGCCTTTTTGTCTGAGGGCGCAATGTACCCCCTGCATCCCCGCTAGATTCGGCCCTGACCGGACCAATTCACGTAATCTGATATGTACGTTTGTTTGTGATTTCTGCGTATTGTGTCGTGTCCGTGGATTTGTTTAGATTTGTTTTGTGTAATTGTGTGATGCAGTCCACCTGCACTTACTATACATGTACAAAGTGTTATAGAGCCGATTAACATCCGTGAGAATATGTGATCGTATTAGACGAGACGAGATAACGTAAATACACCATTCTCTATTCAGAAATAATCATAAGCTGTTTGATAAAGGTTAGAAAAGAAAACTTTGTTAAAAGTTTGTGAATTAGTTTGAAACGTCACCAAGTGTGGTACACCGAGGTACAGGCTTGTAGTTAAATTGAAACTGGATTAGTGCGAATTAAAAAACAAATCAAGAGCAAAGTTTGTTACATAAATTTTGGGAGTTGTTTGATTCGGTAAGTTGACCGAAGGGGTTGAAACATCAAGTTCAAATAGTTGATGTAAAGATTACGTCTATATATTCTCCGCTGAAATCCTGCTCCTCAAAGCACGTAGTAAAACGTAATATTAATGTGTGCATTGCTTTGTGTGTGACAGGTCATCAATTCATGGCGACTTTGTGCGTTTGTCCAGACGGTTATATGAAAAGTGCATGTCATAAAGTAATGATGAGTTTCACTGGATAACAGAGAATGTAAATAACGGACAGGGGAATGTAGCGTACATGTTATATTTGTGATTTAAATAACTAAGTGACTTTTATCCTATGAACCAGTGGATTATATTGTGTACAGTTGGCTGACTCCAGCAGTTATTAATATTTATAGTTTTAGTTTGTTGCTCTAGCCATTTTAACAAATGACGTAAAACTGAACGAAGTGATAATTTATTAATTAGTTTTGGCTACATCAGAGTTTAATTAACGCATAATTTACCATTCCATTATCCAGGAGCAGTAAGACAAGAAACCTAAAAAAATACCTGAAATCCATTGATTGTTATGAAAAACAGTTATCATGGTTTTAATTATTCATATTGCGGTTGCCTTGGTAACTGTCATTCTAAATACAGTAAATGCAGGTGAGTTATTAATTTTTTACATTTCAATTAAAACCTGTTCTAATCGACTTGGACCTGGAAAACTTTCAGGATTTTTTAGATTGGGTTCCATGTTGTCCGCAGTGCAACCTGTGGGGTTAACAACCGAAGTAAAAGTTCCAGTGAGGGTTGGCATAAATGTAAGGGGAATTGTACATTGAAAACCACATCAGTGTTGGGGTTTCTATGTGGAGTTTTGTTCTGGTTTTGTGGTGGTCAGAAAAGTTCCTTCGGTTTTCAAGCGTGGTTTCCTCCAAGGGGGGATGGAAACCCGAAGTTCACTTTACAACTTGGGGTGAACGACGCACTTAAAACCCCAATAACACTCTTGTTGTAAATAATATGTCCCAATCTTCATTCTGGTCAACAAATTGTATTATTTTACAATATTCCAATTAAATGATGATGTAAATTTCATCTTAACACGCCTAATTTAAAAAATTGGAAAAATTCCACTAATTGATTTGAAAAGTCTAACGTAAATCTTTTCAAATGTGACCTGGATTTTAAAATATTTTCGAACCCTCTGGACAAGTAAAATAGGTTGTAATAGATAATTTACACAACAGGTAGGACACTTAAACATCTAGTACTTAGAATATGGCTATTATTTATTTTCTGGGGCTGCCAAGCCAGCAAGCGTGTTATTGTCCCTTTAAGAGAACGGTTGACAATTGGAATTCAAAATAAGATAACATCGTAGAGCCGCTGTCCGGGCGAAATTTTTCTCATAGCAAACAGCTATACCCGATTCGCGCATAGCAGTAGGACGTTATATAATATTCAATTTAACCTTATGCTTTCGTTAGTTCACAGCCTAGAAAGCAACAAAAGGTAATGGCGGGCACCCAGCAATGGCCAATTCCACACTGATCATAGTGAATATTCGCTTAGGCCGCTACAGTCACTGATAAGGGTGACATCGACGCCACTTAATGAGCCACAAATATCAACTTTTTTTCCTCCGACATATTAAATTCTAAAACATTTTTTTACGTATTAGAGAAGTAAATAAAGATGTTTAAAGTGTTTGTTGGTAGCCTAAACATTATGTCCTTTTTGGTGTAAATGGGTATTAAAATGAGTAAAAGGCACCATGTAAGCAATGCAAGTGCAATTGGGTCAATGATTGAAGCCAGTTATCTTTTACAGAGATTCTAGAAGACTTCCGTAATTCTCTGTGAAACAAATTGGGTCAATTCCTCCTTCCTCCTCCACTGGCAAACAGGACGTGATAGTCAAGACCCAGATATTTTATTTTTTAATTTTTTTGTTAATGATTTTATTTATTTATTACAGACTTGTGTCCCGAAAATTGGCTAGAAAAGAACAATAAATGTTATTTGGTTTCTACGTCACAATCCACGTATGACGATGCATTACAAAAGTGTAACGAACAAGAGGGAGTGTTTCCGGATATCAAAACAAACCAATCGGTGATACGTTTACAAGCTACACTAAACATGATCAACAATGTTCAAATATGGACCGAATTTCGAATTTTCAGAAATCTGTCCGAAGCTTTTATATTGGACAAAGACAATTCGTCCCACGTGACAGACTGTATGGGATGTAACCAATTAAAAGAGGTCTTTCTGACGTCTGGTGATACGTCATCGTGTATTTCAATCAGAAATTTAACGGATAGTGGATCTGAGTTTTTGCTGTCTCTCTGTAATAACACACACAACTATGTATGTGAAAAGAACGCAGGTATATATTATGTTCATTTTTTATTATTAGGTTAGGATATATTTATAACGTTTTCAGTAAAGTCAAGATACCACATAGGTTTTGTTGGTACAATTCTCCAAAGCAGAGTTGTCGTCCTTTGTAGTTCACATTATCGTCTGTTAAAAAAAAAACAATTATGGTATGATATTTGTTGGAGACAACGTTAAGTTTGGTGGTATGTCGGGAGGTGGGAGGGGGGGGGGCTGGAATTCCTCGCGAATTTGATCAAATGCAAAACGGCGTATATTTCGCATGTTAGTTTATTTTCGACGTTATTTCTGTGAATGCATGAGAGAAGATTAGACTCTGTGCCATCATCAGGGGCTGTAGGATCCGGAACCCTTGCCCCCAACCAAACGCACCCCACCCCGCTCTTGACGTGTGTCTATTGTATATTGATTAGTTTCTCCCTTAGAGATTGCTGTAGTATAAGCCGTAAATATCGGCCCTCTTCACTGGTCGTTTTGGTCGGTCGATGGACGCCGGTCTGACAGGCAGATAATTTCTTTATCATGTTTCCCGTAGGCTTTCCTCGATTTCAATGATTGAGTCAAAGGAAATAAAAATTTCTAAGAGTCTCCAACAATTATATATGGAACGGCCCTTTACGTGCTACCTTATGAAATTATTTAAGAAGAAGAAGAAGAAGAAGTAGGTAGGTGTACTGCATATCAGTGGTTAAGCGAGAGTGTCGCAATGGCGAGCTTTGGGTCAGGTTTGGGTTTTTTTGCGCCCCTCGCGAATGGCAAAATATCACTCGATTTCATTGCGGTTTTCAACATTAAAATTATAATGCTCAACCAGTGTCAAACAAATACCGTGGGCCAGATAAGCTATAAATCGACTCTAGCACACACATATAGATATTGTTTTTGGGGCTCCGGTGGGATCTTGTTCCTCAATCCACACCCCTGCTGCATAGAATCTAGCAAGGCATCTTATGTTGTATCCTTTCTCTATTTCTTTCAGATGCATCGATTGGTTTAGAATATAACGATATAGCTGCTATAGCATGTGCGTCATTTTTATTCATCAGTTTTGTTGTTGTGATGCTGATCGCCACAATTAAAACACCGAGCCAAACGGACGCGGACAAATTGATACAAGAAGATGGCCGATATTAAACAGAAAGAAGCCAGCGTGTGGTGTCGATTTTTATTTTTTTTTTTTTTTTTTTAAATAAACAAACATAGGTAAAGGAGGATAAAGGAGTCGGTTTGTGGTCATTGTCGCTTGTTTAATAAAAAAAATCAAGTGAATTGGATCCGTGCCATTGGGAATACTACACTCTCTTATAAATACGATGAATGCCTAACGGTCATTTAAAACTGAACTGGTGGTTCGAGACTAAACCGACTGGATTAATCGGGTTTCCTGGATGATTTTAATGCAAGAGACACCTTTTCGTATCAGTTATCAGTTATCAATATATCTGTTTTATCGTAAAAAACAAAACGAACAATTGATTCAAACTTCTACATTTAAAATTAAATTGTTGTGAGTTTAAACAATACTATTAACTTGTTCAGTTAAATTCTATTAACAAGACTTGTTTCACGGTTCTTAATTGATAAGGTCCATGTTGACATATACATGTAGCATCATCCTCACATAAGTCAACAGAAAAACGTCGACAAGAAGCGATTACATCTACTTCCGGAGCCGGATTTACCTACCACGTCAATTGATATATACGGCCCTGGCCATATCAATTTAAATGACCGCGTGCTGATGGTTGATAATCATGATACTGGTAATTAGGGTGATTATAATTAGTTACGGAGGGAAGCGGTCACTTTAGTTTTTGTCTTAATAACTTAAAGACACCTCTGCGTCGTCCGGATTTGGAATAATTACATAATCAACCCGGGAGATCATTGGGTGCCGCTATTGACAGTATGATCTAATGGGTCTCGGGAAAACATTCACAAGGAAGACTGCTGTCGACTATCAAATCATTGTTGATTCCCCACTAAAATTAGGATCAATAAACATGTGCTCTTTTCAACAAAAACACCACAAAAGTATTGATTGAGTATGAATGTTAACTGAGTATGAATATACAGATGTATATTGCAGATATATAATTATAATGTTAATTATATGGATGTGCAGATATATAATTATGTATAATGTGAAGTGAGTATGAATGTACAGATACATGTATATAATAAGAGATATATAATTATAATGTTAACTGAATATGAATGTACAGATATACCATACAATGCTAACCGAGTATGAATGTACAGTTATATAATTATAATGTTAACTGAGTATGAATGTACAGATATATAATTATAATTAATGAATATGAATGTACCCTACTGATATATTATTATGGTCTAACATTAACTAAGTATGAATGTTCAGATATATTATAATGTTAACTGAGTATAAATGTACAAATATATAATTACAATGTTGGCTTGAGTATGGGTGTAGTGTCAGTTGTGATGGTTAATTTAAAGAGTAGTTATATGGAAACGCCACTGTTTGCTCGAAATGTCACTCGGGACACAGTCATTCGGCACACAGAGCAATGTTCTGCCCTGATGGCAGCCATATCAAAAATATAGTATATTATTTTGTAATTCGACTCTACTCCGTTTCAAATCTGACATACAGACAATGACTAAGTTTATGAATTAAAATGTTGGTAATTTTAGTGTCTGTTCCCGAACGGAGTAGACACGGTTCGTTTAGTGTGAACACATTGTATGGTGTATGCCCGTCTTCATCAAACCGATTAATGCAGAAAAGTGGGATGTAAACCCCCATTTGATTGCGTTAACCTTCTTGCAAATCACCTTAACATTGTAGGGGAACCAATCGAAAGTAGAGCGATGTAAATCTTATATAACCTGGCCTAAGGGGTGGATGGGACGAAGTCCAGTCAACACGGTTTAAATTATTTCGGGACTACTTAATGCCACTCGTACTCCAACTCATCCCGAGAGATGTCGACGGCGGTACTTATATACACGTCTATGTTTGATATTTTTTAAATATTTATTTTGTACGTAGTGGAATAAATTAGAGACAATATCTGTATCCATAACATGTCTCTTTTATATATTATATTTTTCAATATATTTAAAGGACAATAACACCCTCGCTGGCTTGGCAGCTCCAGAAAATAAATTTTTTACATATCTTAATATATTTAAAGTCATATGATGATTACTTATGGGCGCCGTGATGGCCTAGTTCAATTAGTGAGACCTTTGCTCGCAAACTACAATAGGAAATTTCCTGTTTGCTTTCAGCCTTAGACGAGAAACTTCTTCGGGATTTTCCGGTGTGTTTTGGTGCAGTTCGGAAGCCCTGGCAAGGTACATTACTTATAAGAGTGGGCGTACCGCCGGTGTCCAGGCAAACGTTCTCTCGTGGCGCAATTCATAGCGTACGCCCTTCTTCATTAGTTAATGGAGTCAATGTAATGTGGAAAAGTAGGACTTTAAACTTTATTTTCTTTGATTATTTATAATCGTTAAATTATATTGTTTTATTGTTGTGTATAAATATGATTTTTAATTTTTACTTTTGTTTTACCATTGTGTATAAAAATGTTTTACATTAAAATAAAGAACATATAATATTGGGGTGTTTTATGGATTGGTTTGAGGTAATGTAATTGGCATAAATCTAATGTGAGAGACATTCTGCGACGAAGAAGTAAACGTGAACATAGGTTTAAACCCGTTTAAACATCTAAAAACCATCATTAAAGAGAAGGTGGTGGAAAGATGGGGTTTAGCATCCACTCAACACAAGCTAGGCCATTTCGTGACTAACATATGCTTCAGTTTTATTTCAATAACTTGCTTGTGCGCAGGGATGGGGTTTTGGGTGGCCGAATGGTTAGCACGTGCGTGCTGTATCATAAGGTTTGTTATTGAGTCAGCTAGCGTGATCTCGATTACCCGGTTGTACGTGACAAGGAATGGGGGACCCTTTCCAAACTCGTGGAGTTTCTCCGGGTTCTCCTGTTTCCTCCCACTGCTACAGACCAGTAGTCTAGCAGCCTGCTGAAAAGTTTGACTAGTCCACTAGTGTAAATATTGGCGTGCACGTAAAAGAACCTTTAGCATATCGAGTGAGTGGAAACACCACTGTCCACACAAGTAACCATGGAAATAACATGTATATGTTAGTCTCAAAATGTTGTATTGTCTTTAGCAGGCATTAAACCTCATTCAATTCCATCTGCGAAGATAAAAATACCTGCGGCACAGTATGTCAGCGTCGGCTCACCACCTCTATAGGAGGTTCGGGTAGGTGCCGAAAAGTAGGACGTTATCCTATTCCATTTCAGTGGCGGATCCAGGAATTTTTGCAGGAGGGGGTTTGCCAGGTTTCTGTTACGGAAATCTGCCATCATCGTCTCTAAATTACATAGGCATACATACAAATTGAGCTTTTTAAACAGAGAAATCATTTTTATACTGATGTAGGATCACTTTGTGATGTAATTTCATTGATGCAAGGCATTATTTCTTTTTTATGTAGCTGAGCAGGGGGGGGGGGGTCGGGGACCCCCAAACCCCCCTCTGGATCCGCCCCTGCATTCATTCATTCAGGTCAAAGAAAATAATAACTGATCGTGACTAGATCTGATATTGTTTTGGCGGCCAATATATATTTCCCCCCTTCTTTGAACATATTTCCAATCGATGGTTATTTAAGAATTCGGCTCTTACATGAATTTACAAAACTTTTATATGGTGTGGTTCCTCCAGAAATCTTGCATTATGTATGCCATTGAAAACTTGCTAACTCTTGAAAATCACACGACACGCATACATTAGACGAAGGTAGACAACTCCATTTTAACGTTTTAGAGTAGAAAATCGACTCGTTCACACGAAGATTATTCATACCACTTCTATCATAAAAAAAAAAGATTTTACAAATTTGTCGAAAGACCTGAAACAATATTGGTAATATAAAGGAAAAGAAAAGAAGTGGGTTTAACGCACTCCTGTTCTCCACCAACCGGGCCAAATTAAATACGCCATCCAGTGTCTCGGTCTACCCTCCGTCGAATTGTAACTGCCATGGGATATTTTACATGTATACGACTAGACTTTATTTCTGGCACCACTGACATGGAGAAGCAGCCTGGAAAATTCCAAGGAACTTTCTCGGTCAACACTGTGACAAGTTACCGTGAGCCATGAAGCGCCAAATAAACACACTTAATCAAAGAAAGAACGGTTGTGCAAGCTGTTCGTTTTTTCTTTCGTTATTTGATCTTAAATTGTCATAATTTTGGTACAAATATATAAAAATAAATGAGGTCTAATCTTTCACGAATTTACAATTGTTTGACAGCTGCTTTAAATATGTACATCAAATCCAATTTTCGCTTAGTCAGGGATGCTCATCTAAATAGACGATTAACTAGATCAAGGATTTATTATTATGTTGTACCAAAATGCAAAAAGGATACCCAATACTCAACTTTCTACTATTCAAGTATTTACGCCTGGGATGAACTTCCAAACCAACTTAAATCAATAGAAAACATGGTCACTTTTAAGAAAAATGTTAAACGTACAACACTTGCAAAGGGAAATAAATACAAATGTCTAAGTTTATTTATTTGTGTATACCCTAATGTCTTCTATACCTCTTCCTACTTCACATCCCTCATGGTGCACACACATTTCATTATTTTATGTCATATTTCATCCTTCATCTTTCATAAATGAATATGCCCTTTTATGATGACATGGGTTATCCTCAAGAGGCTGGTCATTCATGACATCATTACTTTTCTGTCATCAAAACTTTCTCATCTTATTATCATGTAACTTTATATTATCACCTCTAGTCATCTTTGGTATACGACTTGGAAAAATAAATCATTTTAATAAAAAATTATAATAGGCCCTACTAAAAAATGAAAACATCAAACCTTCTCTGAAATTTAAAATTAACTTTTGTCCCAAGCCGAAATTTAGGAAACTTTCATTGATATAATTTTAGCGCTTTTGAGAAAGAATGGTACCGTGGTCAGCAAATAAACTGATTTGAATAAGATAACGGGATTAAGGGTGAATATACCTCGTTTATAAATAAACACCGAACGACCTGATCATCGAGATTAAAAAACAAATACGGCTCTTTATTTATACAACGCGACAGGATAATCGAAACTACCATCACGCGCGCTTGCTTAAGCTCCGCCCTCATTCCCATAGTTCCGCTAACGTTGGACTCATTCTCCATCAAAATGGCTTCTCTGTTGTTCAGTTGGGTGACGAAATATCAAGGCTTACGGTTCCAAAGATGCAGATCGGAGTTTGGAAAATATTTTAAGATCTGCAATGGATTTATTTGAAGCGTTTAGTTTAACTAAAGTTTGCTTTGAAACAAATCCAAGTGGTGAAAATTGCAGAAATGTAAAGCCTCTATGATGACCTTGGCTGACGTCACGAGTAGTGACCTATGCAAATGAGCAGGGTCATGACCCCTACTGAGCGAACTCCGACATTACGAGATCGCCATCGTTCCTCTAACATCAAGGGAGATATTGTAGACAGTGTTATGCCGTTTACTGGTGGATTATAGATTTGTTTTTGTGAGATTTGATGGAAATGGCTACAAATATTACTCAGGAACAGTTCAAAGGTAGAATTTATTTCGGATTTTGTGTTAGAAAGCCGTTTACTGTCTTTGAATGCCAGTTTAAAGCCAGTGCGGCGTGAAATGATCGGAATTGTAAGTCGACATCGACATTGAAAATTTACAACAGAGCGGTCTGGAGAAATCTAAGACTTTTGTTTTAATTTACTTATTTCGAAATCATGTGTTATTATAAAAAGTCAATTCATACAACTTCTCAGGAAATTGTGTTTAAATCGAAAAAAAATTAGATCTATTTGTTTTTTCCAGCTCCAATTGTTAAAAAAGGAAAGCGTTCGGTTTCTAAGTCGGATATTGAGGTAAGTCATTCACTCTTTGATTGTTTTAATTAGTTAAAGTTTGATTTGACAATATGTCAGAGATTTTGTTGAAATAATGTTAGTTTTCATTGTATCAAATTGACCCAATTTGCAGTCAAACAATCACTTGTGTAATTTGACTTTCAACCGACCGATTTTCATAATTCAACATTCTCCGTGTACCCGAGTCTATTCGCCACATTCTGGCAAATTTTCGTGCAGTTTGGTCGGTTAGTTTTTGAGAAAACAGCAAAATATTGAAGAGGTAATCTCAATGATACTAAACAAGACAGCAGACCAATATGGCGTACTGCACGACCAGTGAGTCTTCTGTCATTAGTCAGGCAGTCGGTGGCTCGTTTTGCCAGCCCAGCTGAGACGTGCGAGATGTTCAATTTCAACCTCTTCACATAAAAATAGTAAATTATATTGAAAATATATAACGGTTCCTTGAATACCTTATATTTTTTTTATGAAAACAAATGTTTATGCCTGGAAGAAAAAACCCTTAAACAGTCAGTACTCGGCACTACTCGGTGGATGTTGTGAAATACCTCGCACAAAGAACGAAGCCATTATTATTAAAACCAGTATCTTATCGATATTCTGACCGATCGGGAGTAATAGAAAAAAATTCACCTAATGTATTGATACGAAATTTAAAAATGACTACATGTACATTATGTCATTAGAACATTCAACTTTCAACAAGAACATAGAGACGGCCACCGAGTCGACTGTCACACGACGATTCTCTTGAAATTCTCGTTCGTTTCAAACGATATTTTGTAAAACTTTTTGTGAAAGTTTTTTGAATCCGATTTACATCGTGTGAAGTTCGATATCTCATAAAAGAGATGACACAATTTTTGACGAATTTCATTGTAAAGATTTGCTGTGAACGGTAAAGAAAATTTGGTGGTATTTTGTCGTATATCCAACGAACGAAGATGGCGGATGTTTAAGTTAAAGGATTTGTGAATATTTAATTAGGTGACGTCTAATATACAAACATATGGTGTCAAAGGTCATGTAATTTAACGGGTTTGGGTGAGGGGCTCAATCTAGCGGAACCAATCGCGGAAAATACACGTTCCTACGCAGTACGATATCACAACTCTTGTAACGGTATAATATGCAACTGACCGTGACCATGCTTGGTCTATCACGAAAACACGGTATTTTTTTGTGACAAAAGGCTGAGCTTACATTGGCCTGCATTGAAGATAATCATATGATAAAGTAAACATCATGTCTAAGTGTATCAAGTTCATGTTGTCATGTCATATTACAGAAGATATTTCTATAAGCTTGTCAATGATGAAACATAAAGAGTTTTTGAGCAGGGTGTATTTAGTCAGAAAAAAAATAATTTAGTTATAATATTAAAATAGTTATATGAATAGGCAGGCCTGGCTGTGTAGTATTATTATTCATATTATTAGACTGACAGTCAGCTGACTAATTCAAAATTATTAATATTCAGTTAACATCTGGGTCTGTGATTTTATTTTTCATAATCTTGTATTTTGCAATCAATATCTAATTTTTTACGACTTAATAAATGCGAAAACATAGTAATTTAATCAAATTAATTACCGGGTATGTATTTAAAGTCAAAATATCAGTGGTAGATAATCTGCTTTGGATTAAATTAGATTACCAAGAAATAGGCCTATTATTATTATTAAATTTTCATGGACAACAAAATGGCTTCGTTTCACCATATGATATGCCTTTTGTGTTATCTGCTGAGATCTACTGAGGAGGCCTAATGGCAAATACGTACTGTCAAATTTCTATACATCATAACTTTCTATGTTAAGACCGGGAATTTGACCATTTTTGGGATGATATTTCTTTTTTAGAGGTTTAAAAAATCCCCCAAATGACTATATAAAAAAAAACAAAGTCAAGAAAGAATATTAAAAAACATCTCTATAATTAGGTTGTCAGATTTGTCATGTTCTTTCAGTTTTCAAATAGTTCTTTTTCAGAAGTTTATCATCTATTATTAATGAAATTATGTGTTTTTTTAAATTCTGTATTGATAGATGAGAAGTTCACCACATAAGAAGAAACGAACAAGTGAAGATTTTCTTGAGTTTTGTTCAATGGTTTTATCGTATACACAATATAATTCTGACTCTTCAGAGGTAAGTTAGTTGGTTAACCGTAAAATATTGTAAGGTCTCACAAAAAAAAATATTCTGGGTTTCAAACAATCTCGCATCCTGTCAAAAGGGATTCATGACCTGTTTTTATCATAAAGAATAATTAATAATAACAGTCTTATTCTGTAGCTTACTCCGGTAACAGGAAATAAATCTATAAAATATTTAAATGAAAATATCAAGTACATAGGCCTAACCGTGATAAATGTCTATGACACTCATAAATGACACATTTCTACATGAATAAACAACATCATGACATGAGATGAAGTTAGTGCCTTGAAATGAAATGAGGCCGGTTTAACATCCTACTGTTTGTTCTAACTTAGATAAAGAAGATGGGAATAAACCATAGTGTGCTATGAGGGAAATTCTCCCTGGGCAGCGGTACTTAATTTGGCCTACTCTTATGTCAAATTCCAACTGTCAAGTGATCTTCTACATGCCCACATGTATAGACACAGAATCTCGGTTTTTCATCGCCGTCCACGTCAGATCCTCCGTCCTGCACCACTGACAAGCGAAATCATGCTGGAAAATCCTTATGAATTAATCTCAACCAATGCAGGGATCGAACAATGACCTCTTGAGTCCTGACTAGCGAACGAGCGTCTTACCCACTTAGCCACTGTGGTTCCCTGCCTTGAAATTTGATGTGTATGCAGGCCTTTGAATAATGGTTTTAGATATGGTACCTGACAAAATGTCAGAAATTAATGAAATAGTACCTGACCCTGATATTTTCAACTTAGTGTCGGGTATATATTTAAAATATCATTAAGAAAGACAAATCAGTGCCTGACAAAATGACAGGCACCAGAGGTTTGGTGTCTGACAAAGCTTGAAAAAAATTTGTCAGTGACAGGTGTCTTATTTCCAGACTTGCGTGGAGAAGTCATTGTTTGTTCGTATCATCTGTAGTGGATGGCGATTGGGGAATCTTTTCAAAAATTTTAATACACGTGTATATATATATATATATGTTGGTAATAGTTAATGGGCGAGACATTAAGTAATATACCAACACCATTAAACCACTCAAGAAACAGCAACACACACTATCCCTCTGGTTCATTTCAATGAAATCATCACTTGAGTCTAATATTTCATCCGGGCGCTCCCATTTCCTCCCACTGCTAAAGACCCCTATGCGCAAGCGAATTATTGAAATAAAATGAAACCATATGTTAGTCCCAAAATGACCTAGTTTGTGTCGAGTGGACATTAAACCCCATTTCTCTCTCTCTCTAATATTTCATCTCGTATAAATAATGTATGATTCGCAAGTTGCAAAAACCATTATTTGAAAGAAAATACTATAATTTGAAATAATAAGTAACCTTCTATTATTTGAAATAATGGTAGGCCAATGGCCAACGTCAAAGGATTAGTTGCAAGCCTGGAAATAAGGCACCTGTCACTGACAATATCAGACACAGATTCAAGCTTTGTCTGGCACAAAACTTGTGGTGTGGCGTGCCTGTCGTTTTGTCTGGCACTGATTTGTCTTTTTGCTGATATTATTAATACATGTCTGGCAATTCATTTTCCACCGTAATGTAGTTTGTGCCAGGGGATTAATATCCCACAAATAATGATCAGGATTTTCAAAGTATGATAGATTTTGAACATATTCAGTATAGAAGAATGCAAAAATGATTTGATCGTGGATATAACACATATGATTATTAGAAACTTTCCTGCGAATGTACTTATTGATGGCCATCCATTGGCCAATTCAAGCAATGCCATCTCAGAGAAATTGAAATCAACACAATTACCAACAAATGGTGATGGTAATTGATGATGGAAACTGTTAATTGCCATTGTCATCTACTAGCATCTACTACATGTATGAATGTTATATCATATATCTATGGAAACTACCCATTATGGAGCTGGCTCACTCACCCACCAGGAGTCCTGTTTGAGACAGTATCTCTGGAGGTTTTGGTTTTTCCCCTATGTCACTGGGGTAGGACAAAATTTTGTTGTTAAAATGGGACAAAAAAACAGAAGTGCCATGCTTTCGTTGGTAGCACTAAGGTTAAAATGTCAGATACTAGTTCATTAGTGTTCTGGTATAAGAGAACTAATCTAATATTGTTATCTCCAGGCCTGGCCTAAATTTTAGATTCTCAGACTGGGCTAGGTGCTGCCTTGGCAAAATTCCTCATACATGTATGCCCCCTCATAGGCTGGTTTGTTGTAGAAAACTAAGATATTAAACCCATTTCATTTGAGACCTACATGTAAGTGTAACATTAAACTTATTCTATTCAGTATGCTGGGTAATACTGACAATAGTGACATACATGTACGTTTGGCTTGGCTGGTAAATTTCAAATTCTATTTATAAATAAATATACTTTAACGTTAAACGCAATGATGCAATTTATCATGAAAGAGCAGTTCAACCACTAAATAAACATCGATAGCGGTAGATACAAATATTTCCTAACCTTTTGCACCATGAACTCTGAACTCACCCCGTGCATCTAAGGTGAAGGTCGTCACAACATGACACGCTATTTTTAGCAGCCATTATGGTTACCGACAATCCCAGATTCATCGATTTATTCAATATGAATAATGCTGCATTTCTCAAATATTTATTTCCTTACCTCCCAGAATTATAAATCAAGAGAAATGGAAAAATATCTTCGTATGTAAACACCAAGAATATTTTGCTGATGATGGCAAAATTTATCCCAATTAGATAAGTCGAACAATGTAACAATACGTGGTGTGACTTATTTGGCAACTTGCCACATTGCTTGAAGATGCCAATAAAAGTCACATGACTCAGCGGAGTAGGCGTGTTTTCTTTTGATTGACATGCTATTACGCAGGATGCAACGTGATGAGGGAGTGTATTACACAAAGGTGATTTCAAGCGTATTAACAAGAATTAACGGGTTTCCTTTGACCGTTTCCCGTTTAGATCGTCAGTAGAGGATGCTTTACACAGTCAAATTTTCTATTCATCACAGCTTTGTTGTGGACTGTTATTTCTTTTAGGTCGATCGAACTCTTAAAATAATCTAGTTTAAGATTAAAAAGGAAAAAAAGAGATTAAACATAGTTAAAAAAAGGTCTAAAACTATTTATTCTCTAATACAATATTAAAATCTAAAAGAATAGAATGCTAATATCCTAATCCTGAAGCAATAACAGTCAGTGTCTGTAACCATGGCTGCAAATGGTCTTCTAGGGACTTGGTGTACATTAGTTAAGCTCTGAACCTCGGTGTCATTACACTCACCCCGAACGTTCAGGGACTGTCCCATTCAATCAATGTAAAAAATAATTGGAACCCCAGTCAATTTTACTGGGCAACTTTTCACTGCCAAACGATGGGGTGTCAATCCGTGTGGACGCCTGTACAATGTAAACATCTTAGTGAGAAAATAAGACCGTGTTTACTTCGCTAGAGACAGTATGAGCGACACAACACGCTGTTAAAAATACATCCCCTCCTATCAAGTTACATTTCCCCGCCATGACACTCTAACTGTAGGTCAACGTCCACATTCAGGAATGTCGGTCATACAAAAACAAAAGAAATGTACAGTCTGATAAAGAGAGTTTGATAAAGAGTTGTTCATTCTTGCTGTTATTGAATAATTCAATAATTTATGATAGAAAATATGATATTGAAAATTTTGTTCAAATTACTCCATTTTGCGCCAAATTAACACAATTCGCTTTTCTGTCAAGATGTGTGCATTGTGGTAACAAGAGCACTGGTATATTCATGACTTAGCCTCACTTTTCCATTTTGAATTATAATATAATAGTATGATCGTATAATAGTGAGTTGACAACCTATTGAGCAAAAGACATAGAAATAATGATGTTTTGACTTTCTTAGAAAAATATGAAATTTCCGCTTTAAAGTGTATTGGTCTTGTGTATTTTACCAGGATATTGGCCTACTGAGTACTGCAAAAGTGTACCACAAATACATAGATACTTACTACATATACATGTATATTCAATTTTCTATTTTCAGATGTTACGAGCAGAATATAATACAAGTCCATTAGATAGTACCGGTACAGGAGAGAGTTATTTATCAGAGACATCAAATTTATCCTATAGTAGTCAAGAACATAATTCATCCTTTGATGGTAAATAGGATATATTTTATGAATCTTTTACCCCCAAAACATTCTTGTACAAAGGAGCCTTAGATTTAGATGGGTTACCTAGGACATCATGGGTGGGTGCGATCCCAGTGGTTTTCATTGTTATTTCCTCCTTTTCAGTGGTATTCAACTAGGGTTTAGGGGAGGGGAGATTTTAGTACGGGACTGTGGTTGTTGTTGAAAAACTTAGGTCATGTGGTCTGTTTGGACGTGCACGTAGAAGTAAAAGAAGGCTTGATGCTTGATGATAGTGTCAATTGGAAAAAGCCCCACTGCTCACAATTCACCTTTATCGTAGTTATTGTTTTTTTTTTAAACAATATTTTTTTTCAGGATACATTTATCTGAATGGAACTAGATCATTAGGGAACAGGCTTAGTCTGTGTAAATCCAGCCTTCCTAGAATTGCATAAAAACAAACAAAACTGAAATCTGAAATGGTTAAAGTATTGTATTGCTGAGACATTCAACTCCTACACTGTAGGAAGGAGAGCCTGTGAAGCAACAGTGTTTTCACGTTCGGATGAGACAAAAAATCATGAAGCGTGGTGTACACGTAAAAGAACTATTTTGAATGCTGTATGGTACATGTCGTCTCAAAATGACTAATAATCTGTTCGTCCGATTTTAAAACACGTTCTATTTGGATGGGATGGAAAATCTTTGAGCCATTGACAGGGATTGGGTAGCCGGATGCGGTTAAGACATGTAAGTTGTATCAGAAGGGTTTACCCTGGGTCCCCTGGTCCCTCCTCCCTCCATTTCTATTTCTAAAGATCCCAACGGACAAGTGAATTACTGAAATAAAATTAAACCATGTCTTGGTCCTGAAATGACCTAGTTTATGCTGAGTGGATGTTAAACCCAAGACGACAGAAATATTGTGTTCTTCAGATTTTAAACCACATTCAATTCTATTTATTTCTTCCTGCATTTATTTTAACATTTCAAATTTTTTTTCTTTTTACAGAGGATGACTCGATGGATCTTGTGACATGTTTTTGTTCGAAGCCGTACGCAGGTCGGCCAATGATCGAGTGTTCAGACTGTTCCGTATGGATTCACCTATCTTGTGCTAAAATACGTAAAACAAACATCCCGGATAATTTCACGTGCCAGCGATGTAGAGACGCTCGTTTGACGACACGTAAATCGTCGCGGACAAGAGTTGAAAATAAGAGAATCGTTGAGTAGTAGATCGAGAGACCATTTTGATGACAAAATCATTGTATTGTGATAGTACGGGGACCGTGTGTTTGAAACATGGTAGTACAGTTTGTTGACACGTAGTCATATCCAGTGTGTGAAATAAATGTAGAACAAGGCTGATGTAATCAGAAGTGAGCCCCGTAAAAAAAGTTATCCATCACGTCCATCAGGCCTATGTATATTTTATCGACGATCATTCTATAATATAGGGCCTTGGTTCTAATGGAGGACAACTTTGACATTGGCATCCTGACAGTGAAATAAATGTGGACCAAGACTGAGGTATTGGTAGTGGGCCTTAAATAATCCTCTGTGACACCCATCAGGCCTAGGTATATTTTATGAGAATGATGTAAACAAAAGCTGACTTTAAAACAGTTCCCCATGGACGTCTGTCCCGCTGTAATTTTATCACTCTGTCACAGAGACTTCTGTTCTGATGGAGCACCATCCACGTTGGTGTCTGTTTTAACATAATGAGTTTCAAACTGTGGTAGTTACTAGTATCACAGATCTGTTGTGTAGTGATACCATGCATATCTTCTCGTAAAAGGTGATTGATTAATCTTCTGCCTTTAGATTCATTTCAAGAGAGCATTCGTCAGACATGGTACATTATGTACTCTGCAACCTTAACCTTTTCACGTCTGCTTACCTTCAGATGAAATTTGGGAGAGTAACCAACCCTTTTCTAGGTCTGTTGTGCTAAGATGAGTTAGAAGTAATATTTGATTGTTTTTGTGATATAATGTTTGTGTCTGGGAAGTTCTCCACATAATTATCTCATTGCATTTGAACCATTAACTGCCGACAAAAAGATACAAAATTTATAAAATGTTACCACTTTATGTGTAATCTACATGTACTTGTGTAGAAAATATGTACACAAAGTAACAGCTCAGAATGTAGAATTTATTTATTTTCTTGGTCAGTCATTTTTATAAGCCCCATCGAGTGCCTGCAGAGTTTTTTGTCGAACACCTCAGAGTTGAGAATTGTTTTCCGTATTTTGTTGTTTTTTGATTGACAAATGTACAGTGTATGTACTTAAAGAATGAAATCCTGGCTGAATAGTCTTTAAATCTTGAACTCTAGGTACACCTGCCTTATGAATAAAAGGAATGGCTCTCCTTATTGGGATAACTCTTGTTTGTCCAAACTGGAAGAGCATTTTTGAGATTTGCCAATTGAGGACAGCTTTTTCATCTCTTCAGCCGATGTAGAAAGCAATAACTGCATTATTAATTAAAACTAATTTTATGTACTTGTGAAATTGTTACACAATAAAGTTAATAAATAAGTTAGAATTATCAGGTTCATTGTTAGTAGAATTTAGCGTCTTTCTGTAAGGTTATGAAAGCTAAAGGGAGACAACTCCAAATGTAAATCTGTCTAAATTGGATTCAGTGAAAAAAAATAATTTCTAACCGGATTGCCATGACTATAGTTTGGCTGAAATAGTTCAAACTCAAAGAACCAAAATTTGATTTGGTGTAGCCCAAACAGCCGACTGTTGAGTATAATATTTTGAACAGCCATTGCCCCAGGTGTTTAACCTCCTAAAATATTCTCTTCTAGAATTTAGTGAAGTGCTTTAAATCTGCTGCTTGTCAATTAAGGGATTTTTAAATCTCTAGCAAACTACCATAAACTACCATATGCTGAAAGTTAAATCTCTTAAAGGCTATATTAAACATACGTTATGCAATAGCTAAATCTGCATATTGCAGGTCTTTCTTTAGTCCTGAAATGTTATATATTAACTAGATAAGACCAATTCACCATTTTAGAATTAGTTTAAAAATGGGAAAGTGAGGCTAAGTCTCAAATTTACCAGTGCTTATGTTAGCGCATTGCATGCATCTTCTAATAATGCCACATATAAACAGGGCCAGATTAAGACCCACAGAAGCCCTAAGCACATAAAAGATTTTGGTGCCCCCATCGTTAATTAATTCAAAATATAAACAATAATACACCACAAACAACAGTCAAGTAGGTGATTAGATTTTTGCTGAGATTTTATACATGTCATTATTGAGACAAAAAACAAAAAAAATTAATTGGAATGTCTTAATTTTTAGATTAAATATTTGAAATTTGCATCTTAACAAAGCAGACATCCTGTGCTGCCTTCATTACCGGATGCCCTAAGCCGTGATTATTTTGCTCAGTGGTCAATCCAGCACTGTGTATAAGCCTATGGTAGTGTTTATAACAATGTCACGTACACGTATAAGCCCAGGCTAGTGTTTATAACAATGTCACGTACATGTGTAAGTCACAGTAGTGTTTATCTGTTAGCCTACGCTAGTGTTTATAACAATGCCACCACATGTATAAGCCCAGGGTAGTGTTTAGTTTATAACAATGTCACAAGTGTATATAAGCCAACGGTAGTGTTATAAAAATGTTGGATATACAATTACGGAAATGTTTATAACAATGCCACCAATATGTATGTTTGTAATAATGTCATATATATAAGTATATTTATAATAATATAATATCCAGTGCTATAATTTATTTGTATTGTTTGTTTTGAAAACATTCCAGAAAACTGTCAAAATAAAGAAGTTGTTCCGCATATTGGTACCACAAAATAATGACCAAATATTTTACTTGTACATTAAATCAACAGTGTGTTTCAATAATGTGTTATGATGGTATTGATATCTGATGTCTTAGTCAGTTAATTAAAACCAACATCAAGTCACCCAATATTTGAACATATGTAAATGCCTTGTAAATTCTGCGACCATTGTTAGAAGAGAGGGGTGCACAGTATTCAAGTTGTAGGATACCATGATGTAACTTGCTTTGCTCAGCATAGTGCCTGCTTAAGACTGATGTCAACATTGGTTTGCAAGTAAATGAACCCTTGACAGTTGGAATTCGATCTCCCCACACCACGACATACAAGTATTAGGATTTGTTGGGGTTTTTTTTTTCAAAAATGACCATCAGAATCTGTGGACTGGAGGGAATGATAAACATCATTCACCTCCAAAAAACCGTACTGACAAATCTAGGCTTGTTCAAAATGTCTGCTGAATGCGGAGACCAGGGGCCAGGCTCAACTCACTAATAAAATGTATAGTCCCAAATCCTTCTGTGTACCGGTGAATTGGGGGGGGGGGGGGGTCCCCAGAATTCCACCATGAAATGTGGGATAGCGGTGAAGGTCACAGTGAAAATGTCCTAGAATAAGGTCATGACAAACGTGGAAATTTTAGAAATTATGTTTACAGAAAAGATTAACATATTTAATAGGTATTGAATAATTGAGCATATTAACAAAGGTACAATTTCATGGATGTATGATTTCTGGGTTTATTAGTATTCAATTTTGATGGAAATAACCTGTGTTTATCAAGCAATTGATACAACTAAAGAGGTTGTACACTAATAATAACTTCAGTTATTGTATATACATTAAATGATACCACTTGGGGGATCATGTTTATAGTAATGTTTGTATGTATATTTATAAGAAGAGATTGATAGAATTATGTACTAATATTCCGTCCATTGTTTGTAATATGTATATATTTATATATTCATAATGTGTAATGACGTCATATTAACCTATACTATAAAGTTATTGAATACATCTTCCTAGGTAGAAAAAAAAGACATTTACAAGACTATAGGTTACTGCCTTAGTCTCGATGTACCAATGATCCCAGTTGGTAATAGGACCCTTACAAGACTATAGGTTACTGCCCTGGCCTCGATGTTCCACGTTCCTAGATAATTATAAGCGCTTTACAAGACTATAGGTTTACCACCTTGGTGTCGATGTTCCACGTTTGTAGATAGCAATAAGACCTTTACAAAACTATGGGTTACCCTTGGAGTCATGTTCCATGTTCCAAGATAAAAAAAAATAAGACGTTTACAAGACTATAGGTTAATGCCTTGGCCTCGGATGTTCCATGATTCTAGACGTAAATAAGACATGGTGCAGAAGAGTAGGACCTTAAACCCCATTTCATTTCAATTCATTTGTTACCACCTTGGACTCAGATGTTCCATGTTCCTAGAAATAAGACCTTTTCAAGAAAATAAAAATGGCGTAGTAAAATGAATAAAAAGTAAAACGGACTTAATTGGCGCATGGCGTAGTAAAATGAATAGAAAGTAGCGTTTCTTTAAAAAAAATTTAATATTAAAATTTTTTATAGTGTATGGATTGAATCACGAATGTCAAAATTTGCATTTTATTCTGAAATAAATTAACTACTTATTTACCGTTGGCGTCCTGAATCCTGAACTAAATAAGAAGTGTTTGTTACCGTGAATAATAATATAATATTAAATTGATGATGTATATTCAAGTTATAATACATGTAAATAATGTATAAATGTGAAGATTTCTGTTTGAATTCAAACAAATGTTTACTTTTGCTACACATATCATGTTTATTATAATTGTTTTATTACTTTATGTACGGTACGCTAATTGTTTTATTACTTTATGTACGGTACAATGTAAGATACAATATATATTAACTGTTGAACTAAAAAGTAAATAAAACTTCTATTAAAAGAAAAACACACCAGGTTGTCTTGTATTTGAGCAAGGGTGGCTGAGTAAAATAAAATAAAACCAACTACGAACAATCCAAACCATAAGACAGAATTGGAAGTCCTAAAAAAAAAAAAACAACAAAAAAACGTAATAGGCAAAATAGTGTAATCAGCAAACGGACTGCTCCCCGCTGACTCGCTTATCTCGAGGTAGCGGGTTAGTTCCCTGTGTTGGCCGACAGTTGTCCAGTCGTTGGATGGGACGGAAAACCGAGGGGCAGTGCATACAGTGGTGTGCGCGTAAAAGATCCCGTGGCTGTTGGAATCCGATATAAGAGTAGACTTCAGTGCCGTTGTCCCGGCAAAATTGCCCTCATAGCACGCCCGTCTTCATTAGCTTGGTCTTTATATCCGAGAATTGTACATTGGCTAGTCCACGGACTGATGGCCTAACGCGCTTCTCTAATTTATGTACACAGGTAAAATACCGAAGAATACAGACACGTAGTTACATCAGCGTCCTTTTAGAATTGTGGTTAACACTAATATATAACACGGTTTTAGTTTTGTTGTGACACTGTCCTGAGTCGCGGCCCTAAAAGCCGACTGTGACACTATGTCTCGTTATACTATGCCATTATGTCGACACTATCGCCTAGGAATTTCTTAGACTTCGCGTTGTTGGGTTAATTATTTCAATCTTTAATTAAATAACTCCGGAACACTTTTTACGTTAACTAAGTTTTTATATCTTTATATCATCCATAATATAGGAAACTACACATACAGCTATGTCATTAAATATAAGCTAAATATAAGTTCTCTTTCCCCAGCTTGTGATTTGAGGTGGAGTTCCTCGCCTCTCCGCCGAGAAGGCTGTGTTCCCGTCCTCACAATGATATCTAAAGAAACCCAAACCGCGAATGTGCTTTTAAAGGGTGCATGAGTCATGTATTGAGCCCCGGAAAATTGACCAGGTGCTTCCTTTATCGGATTGGTCAGCTGCACAGACGCTACCCTGGTATGGGCACCTAGGATGGTGGCTAACCACGTTTCTTATAACGCATGGGGTTACCATATTTGAATTATCAGAGTATGATGTCATTGTCCATTTTAATCTTCCAGGCATATTCTTGTTAGCCTAGTTCTTGTTGTCACTGGTACTAGCTAACAACCTCAATATATTAAACAGAGCACCTTAAAGAACTTATATCTTCTACGGTATAGGCCTTGTCGGGCCTAGTGCTACAATATCTGTATTTGAAATTGGGGTACCCTGCAGAGTCAGGGGCGGATCCAGAGGGGGGGGGGGTGATTAGGGTGACTAGTCACACACACCCCACCGGTGTATAGGAATCCCGGGTCCTACAAGCTTCCACCGGGACATTATAATCAACATATATAAATTTCGAAATTTATTCTTCAAATTTTGAAAATGGTCAACGAAATGAAACATTGTCGACGAACAGAAATCATTGTTCGTTATGTCTCAGATGCGAGAAAATCGATGGGAGAAAACCCCCCTCCCCCCATACCCCTCTCTACAGTTCGCGCCTACGGCACTCGGATGCGTGACTGCGGCACCCATCGCTCAGCGGTCGGTGAGACAAAACATAATATGGTTGTCACCCCCCTCAAAAAAATCCGGGATCCACCACTGTCAGAGTAGGACATAAAGTCCTTCTGTTTTGCATTTACTGTGTTAATGAAGATAGGCAGTTACATTATTCAGTGTACTATGAGAGAAATGTTGCGTGGGCAATGGGATTTCCGCCTACACTTCGTTGATTGTGTACACCTTTCAATATGAAATGCGTATATCACAATTATTAAACAGCATGGAAACTTCTCTTTTTGAACAAAGGTGCTAGATTTTCCTTCGAAATAGAAAACAGCCCCCCCCCCTCCTATCACCCTTTTTGATAAAAAAAAAATATAACAATTCTGACGAATGTTTGCAGTAAAAAGCGTCAAATTGTATCTTTTGGCACAGTTGAACTTTTAAATTTATCATAATGACAGCCAAACGTTCCATACAAGAAGGGAGAGAGAGAGAGAGAAATGGGGTGTGCCGTCCACTCTGCAGGTCTAACATGGTTCAATTTTATTACAACAATTCGCTTGCACCAAGGTGTCTTTAGCAGTAGGAGGACCCAGCGAAAACCCACGAGGTTGGACAGGCGAGCCTACTCCTTGTCACGTACAACCGGGGAAACGAAACCAAGCCAGATGACTCAATGACACGATACAGCACGCACGTGTTAACCATTCGGCCATCCACCCCACGCACGTGCAATACAAGTTTGGAGAAAAAATGTGATAGTGGTAATAACACAGCGAATAAGCAGATGAACGTCTCGAAATTTATATTTTAAGCAAGTCTCGACCACCTTGGACCTCCCGCAGTGGCGTATAACACATTTAACAGGGATAATTTCAAATACGCCCCCCCCCCCCCGCTTAGAATATGACCCCTGCCCCTCTGCACCACAATCTGCGCGCCATTGGCCTGAAGAATGATTTTATATATTTCATTGACAGGAGTAATGTCACAACATGATAGTGTGTTCGACTGGGCGCCGCCTTCTTAGTTGCCAAACATTCCAAGGCAGTTGGGTAAAACATCCTAGGCCTGCAATTAAAGTCTCACGCACCCCTTAACGGGTTCAAGTTGGTCGAGCACAGTGTGAATTGGAAGAAAGTATTACAATAATCTGGAATTTCCTATGTGACTGCACCTCGTCAGTGGTGCAGCAACGGAGTTGGCCTAGAAAGTTCATCGAGGTTTTCCGGCATGGTTTCCCCTTGCCAGTAATGCAGTGGAGTCCGATAGAAGAGAATGCCGTATCATCGCTGTCCAGGTAAAGTGTCCCTCACAGAACATCGTATGGCACATGCCCTTCATTAGCGGAATCAGAGCAGAACAGCAGGACGGTAAATCTCAATTCATTTCATTCCCCTTTAATGTACTCTTATACATTAGCACTAGCGATAGAGCTTTACACACAGATCAACAATCGTTTGTATTCTAAAGCCACATCATTTATCTTTTCAAACAATAGTTTAGAACAAATGATGTTTTTCTCGCCAAGCGAAGGAAATGTGACCATTCTTCCGGTGAATAGTTTTTGTAAATTTACTTTGTGAATTACAACGACTGTGGTAATGGCCGTGGGGTTGTAATAACAATACACTGCTCAGTCCTCCTTGTTATTTTATAAAGAATTGTGGAAAACAAACCTTTGTTCGTTATGCCTAGACCCAACCGTACGAACCTTCGCAATGTCTAAGATTAAAGCAACTGTTCGCCATTTACATTTATCAGAAAATATCAATATTTTTACGACTTACTCCATGCTATAACAAAACGCAGATCCTATCAGATCAAATTAATTTCGTTTTGTTTTTATAGTTCAAATTTCGTTTTACTTTTCTTTTTACTATACAAGTATTTGGAAGAGTTGTTATCATTGAAGTGTTCTGAATGATGTGAAGCTTTGGCCAATGAAACGGTCTGTTGCAGTGAGTTCTTGGCGTACGATGCATGGAACTGTGGGTATTCCACTAGAAAAATCAGCGCCGATTGGTTAATTAAGAGCCGCTCTTGTGACCCCTGACGTGACCTCCCACCACAACTGCTTAGATTTTCATGTAGCGGAGGCCATCGAATGTTTAAACTTTTCAATGAGAGAAACCATAATTTAATGCACCATTTAAAATGGCAGAATCCGAATTCCACATTTATCACGCATCTCGAAAAAAAGGAAAAGGTTTCTATACTATGGATTATGGATATCGTTTGGCGTCATATTGCTCAGGGCTCCTGATATCAAACATTCAAGACAAAAAATATATTTTAAAATGAGTTCTCTATATTCTTGAGTGTCATTCGTAATGAGAATGCATAACGAACAATGGAAAAATATACCCAATGTGGAAGTAATTGTATCCCCTATATATGAATACTTTTAAATTTTGTTCTATTCAAGGGTATATAGGTGGGGATAATAAAACCTAGGGTTAGGGTTTTACATTTTCGTATATATAAAGTTCCAAGGAATGTTTCGTTTTGCTCCACTCCCACAAAAAAAAAAGAAAAAAAAAAAAAAAAAAAAATCAATCCATGTGCTGATTTTAATCATAAATCGAAGAATATCACAGGAATTGTAACAATGTCTTATTTTCAATGTTATCTTTTATTTATTATTATTTATTGGGTTTTTTTTTTTCGTTTATCAGCATTCAAAATGAAAATGAATAATAAATCGAAGAATGTCACGGGAATTTTAACAATGTTTTTTTTGCAATGTTATCTTATTTTTTATTATTTAATGTTTTTGTTTTCGTTTTTCAGCATTCAGAAAGAAAATAAATAATAAGAGGATTATGAAAATCTATTGATTAGTATGCCAACTGATTAAAAACACAAGTGTAATGTAATTATCGACAGACTTCGCCCGGGAGTAATGTACAAAGTTGAACAATAAGCACGCAATTGACCTACTGCAACTACTGTACATTAAGCAGCCATTGTTTCACATTTATTTTTTTCTCGGCTCTGAAAGTACACAGAGAGAGAGAGAGAGAGAGAGAGAGAGATGGGTTTAACGTCCACTCGACACAAATTATGTCATTTCGGGACTAACATGGTTTTAATTGTATTTCAATTATTCGATTGCGCGTAGGGGTCTTTAGCAGTGGGAGGAAAACTGAGTACCCGGAGAAAACCCACGAAGTTGGACAGGCGACCCTACTCTTTGCCACGTACAGCCGGGGATTCGAAATCACGTCAGTTGAGACAATGGCAGGCCGTATGATACAGCGTGCGCACCCTAACCATTAGGAAATCCACCCCCACCCCCACCAGCACCCCGCCCACTTGATAAAACTTAATTTAAAAAAATGGGGTTGTCTGTAACTATTGTATACATTCTATTGTGTATCTCAAACATAATTTTGATTTGTGGATATAGGGGTATTTAAATAGAGTGAAACTTACAAAGTTTGTCAATAAACTGAGATTTAATTGTGTTCTTCAAGCGTACAGATTGTTCTCGGCGTCGTATTTTATTGTATTCAGATTACTCAGTTCTAAAATAATTTCTGGTGTTTGGTCTAGAGAACAACTGGCGAAGCATTGTTCAACCGAAGATCTTTACAAATTGTGTATATTATTGGATTTCTAGGACCATAGTTCCGGTCTTTAATGTCTGAAAGGAAAGGGGATTTGATTCGGCGTACTGCTGAAGCAGTATGTAAAGCCAAATAGTTTTACCGAGCGCGCTTCTTACTGAGTTAGATGTACTATTGATTTCTATCCGAGTACAAAAGTGGATCGATTCTGAATATAAAAAAAAAATCCTGAAACAGTCTGCAGTCAAAGGCCGCGATTTCGTTTTTTGCATTTGTTTTTTGTGATAGTTCCAGATAGCCAACAGCTTCGAAATCACTTCGATATTTGTTTTTTTCCCCTTTTCTTATTGGTGCTCCTTTACCTGTTTTGTAGCAGTTTTTCCGACACGTTGATTCAGTGAACGTTTATGGATTAAAATTAGACGGTCTCGATATTTTATATTTTAATTAAGAGAAAAAAAACCCATTAAAGTGTTTGTGAATTTCTCAGAAAATACCAAATTTTCAATGTTTCGCCCAGATTGATCATTGAACATTTAATTAAGAAAACAAAATACAAATATCAACCGTAAACTTCGGACTTGAGGATTCATTTGGATTAAAAGGGGCCTATCAAAAGAGTTTAGCAAAAGTTTTCAAATTATCATCTATCTATGAATACGGAACGAATCTGAATCTCTTTGGAGTTTCAACGTTCACAATATTGTACATCACATTAACCACGAGAACCGGTGATTTTAAAATGGCCAATATATATAACTTTATCTTCTTTATTCCTGTTTATTTATTTCCGGGACTGTTTCTAATTGCGTCAGTGAAAGCGTCATCATGTGTTCGTCAAGCGGATAATTCATTTTTACAAAATGGCCGGCGTCTTTATGGCCATGTTTACACGTCAATTCGCATCTGTGGTGTTGTTCAGTGCGCAAAGATTTGTTACGCTGCGACGAGATGTAAATCATTTAATTACCAGAAAGGGACAGAACTCTGTGAATTGAGTGATGAGGATTCTACTGTTGGAATTGTTAGTATTGAGAATGGATTCACTTTTGGCAACAGTTACGATGTACCACAGGTAGGCCTATATTACGCAAGTGTTATGCGATGAACTTTGTTTTGTGGGGGTTTATTTTTATTTATTTACTTATTTATTTATTTTTGGGGGGAGGTGTTCTGATTAAGGTTTTAATCATTAATGGTTCATTGTTAGCACGTATCGGCTTCTCAGTAGTGGTATTAGCTGTTCTAAAAAGAGAAAGCTTACCCAATTTTGAATCTCCTTAAGTACTCTTTGTTTCGATTTGCGGGGTTCGGTAAAATTTTCTTGGCTTAAAGATGCATTTTGTAAGCGCTTTCGTAACATTTCCCGTTTCTGTCCGTTGGTCCATACTTCAATAATCGGCTGCAGTTTTCAAATTAGGCGTAGAGCATCGTTGTTATTAGTTGATAAACCCTGTCGATATTCAGCGTTCTGCGACCTTTTGGACAAGATTTATGCATCTTTTCCAGACGACCTTGTGGATGTCATAGCGTAATGAGCGCTAGGGTCTTGAGGGGATGTTTCGTAGTTATGCCTTATGTCATTACAAATTTCAAACAATTAATCATTTTTTTGTTCCCATGGAAACAAAATTGATGTAGCGTTTGATATTTAAAGCCGCGGAATTTTTATGTCTGGATCTTCATTCTAGTGGATATTATTTTACAACATTCTGGGATCTTGGCAGGTAAATCAAGCTACATAAGTGATATTTTCCAATTACGTCATATCTGTTCTTTCCTTATCTCTACGAGCATGTTATTTTAATCAAATAGTTTTATTGCAGACTGTGTCAGGAGCTTGTACTGGTCACACGTGTCTACCAGCGGAGACGTGTTTACCGTTGTCATCTGGTTATAGGTGTCTACCAACAGGTAACTTCAAAACTTTCAAAGCTTAAAGATGCATTTTGTAATCGCTATATCTGTCTATAGCAAGTCTTTCTATTGATTTCAAATGTAAATTAGTTATTAATTAAACCGTTATTCACCTAGCCTATAAATCAACTATATAGAGCAAAGGATGGCCGATATGTAAATGGACTGAAACATCATTCCATCATTGAAATGACTGAAGAAAAATCTATATCGATTCCCTATTGTCAAATACCGTCACAACGATAATAATAATTTGTATTATAGCAAGAACGGTCAGCCTTTTATCTAAATATTAGACTATGCATCTTTGACCTATGGTAAAATGTACCCATATCAGTAAATTACTTATATCATTATTAAACCAAACACCGAGTGTCAACCGTAGATAGTCCCCCCCACCTAAAAAAATAAAGTTACCGGCTTTACAAAATGACAATGAGACGAAACTGGTTTTTTTTTTCTATGAGTCTTAAACGTCCGCTTCCACCGGTGATGCTATCCCCGACAAGTTGTCTTATTTTATTATCAGTTGCGCACGCACGGGGTGTCTGTCCTGTGGGAGGTAACCGGAATAACCCGATTAAACCACCCCTGCAGGGGCGGATCTAGGAATTTTGAAAGGGGGTGGGGCGCCGCAAAATGAGGGCACTGACCGCATAGACGGGGCATGTCGCTGAAAGGGAGGTTGGAGGGGGGGGGGGGGTACCCCCAAGAAAATTATCCGTCATTCCCTTGCATCTGTAGCCATTCCAAGAGCTATTTGGCTGATATTTTCGTCTAAGTAAACGTTCGGAACGGACATATTTGGGTCTGAGAAAAGGCACTTTCAGCAGTAAAAAAGGGCACTGTCGCCCCCCATTGAATCCGCCTCTGCCATGTCTCCACACTCGATCGACAACACCACTCTAAGCCAGAGTGCAATCTGAACATCTGAGACACGCTACCTGCGGAAAAAAAGCCAGCTACGTCATAAATTTCGTCACGTGAGTTACGTTTGGCCAGAGTGTTGACCTGCCTACAGCTCGGAGCACCCCCCACCTCTCCGCCTCCCGGAGAGCTAAAATACGGCGTTATTATAATTAATGGTACATGTATCGTTTTTATAACGTACGGCATTGGACCATTTGTGGAAACTGGTGTTCATTCTGGAGATTCAACTTTCACATTGGTTTAGCTTGCAAGGGATTCAAAATCACTTTACTATCAATCTGATTAAAACACAGATCCAATTTCGTTTCGTTTTTTATAGTTCAAAATTTCGTTTTTACTTGTCTTTACTACTCTTGGATCTGGAAGACTTGTTATTTAACAAGTGTTCTGCCTGAAATGAGGGGTCAGCCAATCAAATGGTCTGTGGAACCGACCGTTTGACCTTTTCATGCGTGGAACTGTGAGTAAATATTACCAGCGGATAGAAATCAAAACAAAACAAAAGTAGATTTTAAAAAGCATGGCGGTCGCTAATTGGTTAATCGAATGACTGACGTTATCGGGTCAAATGTCCCGTCATAGAACGTGAGCTCCCACTATAACTTGTTATATCTACATGAGTGTAGGCCATCGAAACGAAACGAAATATAGATCTATATTTTAATTAGATTGCTTTACTATTTAAATTTTAGAAGGTGAAGTAGAAGTAAATTGCGGACCACCACCTGCAGTTAGTGGTACTTCTGTAGTGTATAGTTCCACCACCGAGTCTGCCACTGCCTTGTACAAATGTACACCACCTTCCCTAAAGTACAACGGAAAGGATACAATTAACTGTACCAACAGTGGAGTGTGGACCACACAGGGAATACAATGTCGCAGTAAGTCCACCCTGACTTATTTTAAAATGATTAAGATTAGATCCTATTCGATTCGAAATACGGGCATACTTCCGTTCTATAATATACACTAGTCGAAAATATTTATTCCGTTTCGATTTAACAAAAATTAAAGATAGTCACGCAAAGCTTTGAATACGCCTACAAATCTGCACTATTTTGATGTGAAGACTGTTGATGTGATCTGGTAAAAAAACAAGTTGGTATGGTGTTATAAGAAGCATCCAAAAATTTAAATTTTTTTTTACTGAAATTGTCGAATTTTTAATACTTTTACATTATTACATTTATTCACAGACATGAAAGTATATACATCCTTACTGACGCAGGCAGAGGCTAAAGCAAGATGTGAGAGTCTTGGCGGTAATCTGTTAACTATTACGTCACCAGAGGACATGGCAGTAGTGACTGACTATCTCAACGCAAATAATGTGTACGTATTAGAAATAATAATCTGTATAATAATTATATTCTTGTATTTTCCAAGTTTCAAATATTCAGTTGGGGTGGTATATCACTGAAATCCTCAATAGACGTATTCACATTATAAGTCCCGTACTTCCTACAGCAACCAGCCGTATTTACAATAATCAAATACAAACTATATCAAAAAGAACATAAATACACAATAAATAAACAAATCCCCATTATATTATTTTGAACAATTTACATAAATTTCCCTAGAAAATCAGTGTTGACGTCACTCGGCAAATCTCGACAGATTCCGGAACGTTCCGGAACCTACATCTAGTCTCGGCTGTATGACAGTAAGTGATATGTACCTACGCCCATGCATTTGCGATGCGGCTACCGGTTTACTTTAACAGGAAAACTTGAAGCTATTACAAACAAACAAGACACCATGGGCAAAGCCATGTTTCATCCAGGACCTTTAAAGTAGTTCCAAGACATTATGGGCGCAGCCATGTTTCCCCCGGGACCTTTAAAGTAGTTCCAATATGGCGGAATTCGTCATACAGCCGAGACTAAATGTAGGTTCCGAAATCTGTCGAGGATTGCCGAGTATGTTGACGTGTCAATTAGTGTCGCCTGAAGTGACTTACACAGCACTCGGCAAACATCGGAAGATTTCGGACAATCTAAACTCGGCTCTATGATGAATTCCACCATATTGGAACTACTTTAAAGGTCCCGGGTGAAACATGGCTACGCCCATTCCAAACACAAGTTGGCGACCTCTTTGGCTAGCGACCTATTCGACCGATCCAGCTGTAAGATAATGACGAAATTACACTTCTATTCTGAGCTGAAGGAATGGATAAAAAATAATATATTCTTCTTTCATTTGATAGACATAACGTTGGATTTTATTGGTTGATAAATAGAGACTGTTGTCTTTACTCTAAATAGGTTTCCAACAAACAGGTTGCAGCTCGATCGGTCGAATAGGTCGCTAGCCGAATAGGTTCCCAATTTGTGTAATAGCGTCAAGTTTTCCTGTTAAAGTAAACCGGTAGCCGCATCGCAAATGTATGGGCGTAGGTACATATCACTTACTGTCATACATCCGAGACTAGATGTAGTTTACGGAATCTGTCGAGATTAGCCGAGTGACTTACACAGCTCAATACACATGCTTTAACACGTAATCTAATTCATACGTCAAACGAGGGAAATATTAGAGACTTTTGGCAAGCGTAAATTTCTGGTCCGTATCGCGTATCCGTATCGATTTTGTGTGTGACGTCAACAATGCTTGTGTATTTCTCATACGTGATACGGCACACGGATACGGCAGCACGTATCGAACAGCTTTCATACGGAAAGGGTCCATATAACATCGTCGTCTTTTTACCATACTTTTTGCTACTTTTAGACGCTGAAATGTTGTGTTATAGTAGACACTTGACTATTACTGAAGATCTTGGTAGATAACTGGCATCATGCTGTAAATAGAACTAAGCTAGCCCAGTTACACGTATGTACACGCCGCGAAAATCTGCCAAAACTCTAAAACTACCTTGACGCAACGTATCACGTGGCGATACGGATACGTGATACGGATGCGGAAAATTCCACTTGCCAAAAGTCTCTAATATATTCTTTGTCGCATTCTTACTACTACGGACCTATTGTCTATTTTATTTCAGAGATGATCATGTTTGGGTTGGATTAGAGTATAATGTGGCTCGTGGAGTTTTTGTGTGGTCGAATGGACGTGATTTTAACAACGAAGACATATGGGGCGATAATGATCCGGACGACCCAGTGAATAAACGCTGTGTAGTGAAAAGGAGAAGCACCCGTGAACTGGACGATAAAAGTTGCACCGCGTTGTACTACACATTATGTTCTTATTGATTTTAAGTCCATCGTGATTATCCAGCAGGATTTAAACCTATGTTACTGGCATTGGTGCAGGACCTTGGTCGGGTGGGTGGGCGGTAGATAAAAGTCTTGTTGTTCGGATGGAACTTAAAGTCAAGGTCCGGTGTACACTTTCACTTGAACGTTAAAGAACCATTGACAGTTGGTCCTTGTTTTCTCGGATGATGCAGAGAAGGGTTTACGTTTAAGTGAAAGTGTACACGGACCTTGACTTTAAGTTCCATCCGAACGTGGGGCATCGGTTTTTTCTACCTATCCGAACGATTCTACGTTGTACCTCGCCAGGCCCTTCCTCCTGCAACACTGAGAAGGGGAAATCACGCCGGAAAACAACACGAACACATTTCGTTATGTGTCAGCTTTTATAATTATGTTTATACTGTACACCCTGATGGGGCATTAAAGTTTCATATTTTTAAGTTATATTTTTAAGATGTGTTAAAATAAAGCCCTAAAATAGATTGTATCTATCAACAGTCCTACCTTGTTAAAGAATAATGCTATTAATCCTATAATTCACTATTGCCAGTTGAGAAATTGGCAAAAATATCAACTACAACATCAAATTCAAACGTTTGAAGACAGCCATTCAATGGAGGGGAATGGGAAAACAAGGGGGGTAATTTTGTTATTACTTCCCGTGTCAGTGATTTTAATACCTGCAAAATAATGCCCATGATCGTATAATAATAGTGAGTTGACAACCTTTTGGGCAGAAGACATAGAAATAATTATGTTTTGACTTTCTTAGAAAATATGAAATTCCAGCTTTAATGTTAAATAAAGGAAATGAAATGGGGTTTAACGTCCTATTGTTCTGCTCGAACTGGGCTAATGAATTAGGCATACACCATACAGTATCGAATTCCAATCGCCAAGGGATACACGTCAATGTATACACGGGACCGTGGTTTTTCGTACCATCTGCCAGGGGAAACCACGTCGGGAAATCCTGATGGACTTTTTCGGCCAATGCAGGGATCGAACACTGACCTCCATGATAGTGGACCCGCGTCTTGACCACTTAGTCACCGTGGGTCCTCTTTATTAATAGAATATTGGGGTTCAACACGGCTTTATGGGGTTTTCCTGCTCTTATCATACTTGTTCTCATCTCTATGGTTCATTTTATGGACAAACTTGATGTCACTTAAGTTTTACCACAATGCAAAATGGCCGAAATCAGCGAATTTTCGATGGGGGTGGGAATGCAATATTGTCGGAATCTTTACAATTATAGTGCAGGTTTAACAACTGATACACTTTGTCGTTGTTGTGAAAAGGACGATTTGTAAAAGAAAAATAACCGGTTTTCTATTTGGCGTGACATGACTATACATTTTCATCGCGTGTTCATCGTGAGCAAAATTTGAGACAAAGGGCTGAGAACTTTAAATTTAATCAGTTAATAACCTACGTGTGTCTATGTGTTTAGACCAAGTCGCCAGGAAAGTTCACGCCCCTTGAAGAATTACAAAAATTAATGTACATTCAGCACTATGCCCAGTCTCTCCAGTCACAAACCATCGGACCAGTCTCTCCACACACAAACCATCAGACGAGTCTCTCGCCTCACAAACCACCAGGCGAGTCTCTACCCTCACAACTGATGGGGCCAGTCGCTCTACTCACAAACCATCGTGTCGACCTTTTCCTTCACAGACCAACAGACTAGTCTCCCGCCCCACAACAACCAGACCAGTCTCTCCCATCATATACTATCGTTCCTGATTCTTGACCAAATATTAGCTTTACAGAACATCAGGAGCCACTTCCTCTCTTCGCGCTCTGTTCTTGATAAACCACTTGAAGTAAAGTGTTATCACACTCTCTTTCCCTCTCTCCCCCTCTCTCTACTCTCTCTCTCTTTCTCTCTCTCTCACTCTCTATCTCTCTCTCTCCCTCTCTCTTTCTCTCCGGACCAACTGATGTCACTTCTCTGCTATACTTTGCACCTTTTGCTCTTGTTTAAAGCAACACTCGGCACGTGAGGTTCACTCATTCTGGAACATCTGATGTCACTTCGCAAATTAAAGCTTATCATCTTGGAAATATACTTGTAAAATTTATCTTCAGAACATCTGATGTCAGTTCTCTGTTAAACTTGAAGTAACGCCCCCCCCCCTCTCTCTCTATCTCTCTCCTCCCCCCTCTCTCTCTCTCGTTCTGACTTCCGTTTGTCTATTTACCGTAAGTTGTCGTAACACGTGCTGTTGACGCCTATAATCCCCGACTATTTGTCTAGCAATCAGATCATATCTCCAAACAATCAGATTAACGTCGGATTAAGGTGTTGAGATTATCGATTACTTCTATTACCCTTTTCCCTGGTGGATTTCTACAGGTAGACGAACAGGTAAATATACTATGTTACATGGGTTGCCATAGCGTCGGGTGCTTAGTAGTTAAAATATTACGCTATAAAGGTTGGAGCAAAATAAATGTTAGACCACATCCGTGAGATCTCCCTAGTATTTTATCCACATCTGTACACAGTCAGCAAGTTGGAACTAACATCTGAATATCAGCTTGGGACTAACATCTTAAAACAAGTAAGTTAGTCCTATTTTTAATGTTTCATTCTGAATAAAACGATGTTGTTTATTTTCAGGGCGGTTTGGGATTGGGCGTTCACACGGAATATTAATCTAACTAGAATTCTAGGTTAGGGTTAGGTTACGAATTTGGAGAAGAGATTTACCAAACTCTAACCCCTATGATGGTAAGATATACGTGTGAGAATCCCCCCCCCCCTTCAACCTGTCTGAAAATACACCCATACTTGATCAAGTTTTGTGGAGTCCTTTATTTATGGTACATTCGAAGAACATACATGACCTTTATTCAAGAAAAACTTATATTGTTTGAAATTAATTGTGTGGATCCATATTAACACTAGACAGGACATGATTAACCTTTCTATAACACATGGTTACTATAGTGACCCGCCATCTTAATTTGGAATTATAAGAAAAATACAAACTATTTTTTAACTTAATCTTTTATTATCGTGATTTGATCCCAGTTCGACTTAATCCATATAACAAAAAATAATTTACTCACTTTCGTTTGAAATTTCATACTGCCATCTTGAACGTGTTTGTGTGTAGTTAAGACTTGTTTAAAATATCTCTGGATATTGAACACCTTTAAATGAGAAAGCGTAAGAGAGAATGGCGTTTATCGTCCACTCGACAGAAATTATTAAATTCAAGAATTAACTCGATATAATTTGATTTCAGTAATTCGCTAGGTTTTCTTTAAGAGTGGTAGGAAACCGAATGACCCGCAGAAAACCCACGAAATCGGACAGCCGCCCCCCGTTCATTGTAAGCTGTAAGTGCACGTATTAGACGATTCGACTACAGAAACTATATCAACAATTAGTTTAAATTTCATTATCATTTTGATATCTTTTCCGAAGATTGGTTTGTTTTGTGGTTTTTTGTTTGTTTTTTTTTTTGGGGGGGGGGGGAATTATGTGCGGTGCAGTCTCCCTGCACTTACTATGAGATATAGGTTCATTAGATACAGATTCTTTAGATTTAATGAAATCAAATCTCATTAGTTAATTTGCCATTACTTATTGAATAATATATAAACTGTATTATGATGTAATGTCACAATAGGGATTATGTAATCTAATTATTTAGATCATATACCGTCTGTTCATTAAATCTTTATTCCAATTACGTATAGTTATATCGATATGTATACACAATTAATTCTTTATATAGACCTACAATCTGTTTCGGTTATTAGTATACACAATTAATTCTTCATATATATAGACCTACAATCTGTTTCGGTTATTAGTCTTCGACATAGGACTGGAAGTTTGATGACCAAATGGTTATCGCGTGTGTGATGTATCATACATGTAAGGTCTGTCAATGAGTCAGTTGGTGTGAACTATAATGTTAGTCCTAAGTGTGAAGTGGACGTTATACTCCCCTCTCTCTCTCTCTCTCTCTCTCTCTCTCTCTCTCCGCAAATCGAGAATTAGTTAATTATCGTGACATCGGTAACAGTGACAGTCGAGTCTACAAAGATTTTAAAATAAGGTTTTTGTCGGCTTAAAAGAAAGCGCAGCACTTTGACTGACATTGTCAGCATATTCCCTTTGAATCATCTAGTTTTTAACTATTATAGCTATGACTGTCACCCCTTTATCTAATCTCCCATAATGTATTTAATAAAACGCTAATTACTGGAATTATAACAATAGATTTGTTTTGCATTGGCTAAAAAAGAATAGCAATAGAACCTCGAAAATAAAGGGGACATATTGGCTATATTATAAATTTAGATTTCTGATCAAAAGAATATAACAATGGCGATACTGTTAATAAAAACATAATAGTAACTGGCCGATAAAAAGAGTAATTATTATAAATAATATTATCAAAGAAAGAAGTTCCATACATTTACAAATGGCGGTTGTTTCCATGGTTCTTCTTGTAACTATGCTACTGACTTCATGTTTCAACTCATAAAATATTCATTACCCAAACATTGGCTAAAGTTTAACGACGCCATCTTAGATTTGAGTGAGATAACTCTCATCTCTTCCCACGTGATGTTGCACGATATCGTTAGTTACCATATTTACAACAAAATAGATTAACGATGCTTGCTTTCAAAATGTATATTAAAAAAAAAAGAATTACAAACTTCAAATGGTGGTTGTTGCCCGGTACAAACAATCATGGGTAGCTCATCATGACTGTGTTTGTGCTAAATAGCTTTAGTTAAAGCCCGCTTCCAACGAAGTGATATCGCTGATAAAAAAGCTCATCGTGTATTGGCTAGTCGTGAAGAAGTACAAAAAAGACCCAAGAAAATTCCATAAAGAACTGGCGGTAACGCCGCTGTCCAAATAAGGCTTGGGGATTTGGTGGCCGAATGGTTAGCACGCGCGCCTTGCATCACAAAGCCTGCCATTGAGTCAACTGGCGTGGTTTCGAATCCTCGGGTGTACGTGTCAAGGGATAGGGTCTCCGGTCCAGCCTCTTCTTGGGTTTTCTCCCGGTCCTCCGGTTTCCTCCCACTGCTAAAGTGCCCTACGCGCAAGCGAATTATTAGAATAAAATTAAACCATATCTTAATCCTAAATTGACCTAGTTTGTGTCGAGTGGACGTTAAACCTCATTTCTCTCTCTCTCCGAATAAAGCTCCTATTTCCTCGAATTCCACATGTGACCATCGAAAACAAATAATCCTATGTTGTTTGTCTCACAATGACCAAAATGATGTTTTGAAGAAACGTTGAACGCCATTCTGTTCTCTTGTTTTTGTTATTCCATTTTTATTCCAAGTCCTGGGTAAACATATCGCTATCGACAATTTCAATTCACATAAAATGAATAAGACGATTCATTGTTTGCCCATCATACTATTGAAAAGATCAAAGAGTACAATTTCAACAGGCTCATTAAATAATCAAAACTTTCAACACGATCTACACGATAATCTATATTCATTGGCAACAATCAATTTCTGATCAGACAAAAACCTTCACCGTTCGATTTCTGCTCTTGACGCCATTGTTATTATCGATGATCCTAGAAGCCAGTGTGTATTTATGAAGTTTAAAGTAAGATTCTATAAATTGCTCCATTTTCTTATTATTTCGTGTTTTGGGTTGTCTGTTTTACCCGTTCTTCCAGTCTGTTTCATGCTTGTTTCATGGGTTTATGTGACATATTAGTACCTTTTCTTCCAGTCGGCCTCATGCATGTTGGATCTGTTTTGTTTTTTACACTATCTTCCAGTCGTTTTCAGACTCGAATCTCGTATTTCGTTAGATATTTACTTCCAGTCTGGAGATATCCTTTTTTATTCAGTCGGTTCTGTTACATACCATTTACTCGGCCTTCCAGTCGGTCCACACTTGTTTTATGTGTTTTGAGGGATATATTTACTGTCTTCCAGCCTGCTTCATGTGATTTGTGATACATTTTTACAGGCGCGGATCCAGGATTTTTTGCAGGGGTGGGTCTAGGTTTGATAATTGCTTAACTAATTGCTCTCAGCCGATTAATTTGGTAAATTAGGTCCAATTTGGTTCATTCTGACGTATTTCCGGAAAGTAAATTCCAAAATTACAGGTCTAAATCGCCAATAAAATCGCATAAAAAATTTTCAAGCCTGAGCAGGGGGGGGGGGGGATTCTGGACCCCCTGGACCCCCCTCTGGATCCGCGCCTGTTTTACCCTGTTTTCCACTTTCTTTCACGACTATTAATGATGTATTATTTATTTTCCAGAATGTCTTATTACGATCTTCCAGCTGTTGCCCGAACAAGGACCCCAATGACTCCCCTGTCGCCCGAGATGTCCAAGATGCTTCCATACGTTAACGACAAGACCACAACACGCCATCTTGGAAACTCTTTGGATGTGGGTCATGCTAAAGCTTACTATAACCCAGCCTCGTAAGTCTGAACATTTTTGACTATTTCCACCTGTCATGGAAACCGAGCTAGAAATTCTCGGGAAACCGTCTGGGTTAACGCCGGGATTTAACTGGATTGCACACCAGGTCATGTTCACTGAGCAACCGTGGTGGGACTCAACCTTTTTGAGCTAATTTTTGGTTTTAGAGAATCAACTTTCAAAATATTTCAATTTGAAAGGGATTTAAAATACCTTGTTACTTTTAAAAATATTCATAAACAATCCCGAAGCGTTGACGTAAAAAAAATCAATGGTTGTAGCTATTGCTATTGCTTCCAGAGTATGCCGAAATTAAAACCCGAGTCTGTGATTTTAAGAGGCGATTCTTAATTTGTTACTGAAACTAAATTGTAAAACTTTCCAGAATGTCGGTGATATAAAATCGGCGTATAACAATATTCCGAAAGAATAACCGATTCCGGCGAATTGAAATTTATACGATTGTTTATATTTCAATAAATCGGTGTCTAACAATGCTTAGATTCTGAAACGATCCCTAATTTCGGTGATTTAAAATTGAAAACTTTGTGTTTATTTCAGTAAATCGGTGTATAACAGATATTCGGTTGGAGATTGGGGATATTCCAACAATACTCACTTTAAACTATCTGATAAAGAGAGATCTTACGGTGAACGACTCCGAGCTGATGCCTGGAGAGCCATCAAGGAAACTGATGCCAGAACACGCAACAGGCAAAATGACGTCACCAAGAGACTTGGTATGATCAATTAAATGAATTATATTTATTTAGCTATGTAAATATTTGCCGTGTTTGAATTTAAAAGATAAAATGGTCTGGGAGTTAATGTACCACCCCATTTTCATAGTGACTCAGACTTATCAACATAACTAAATTATTCTAGAATAGAACAATTCCTTAATTAATATATACAATGATGAATTTAAATATTTAGAACCATGTACAAACCCCGAGTTAACAAAGAATTATCAGACTTAAGAATTTACTCAAAACTGTCTGCCTTCTTTAAACTAAAATATATCTTATACAATAATAGGAAAGCTTTGTGATTCTGTAACAAAGATATTTCTCATAAACAGTGATTGAAAGTTGAGTAAATATTTAAGATAAGTCTGGCCCCTAGTTCATATCAGATCAGCGTCCCACCCACTTCCAACAACTTCTTTATTTATCTACATCATGTTTAATTACAGGTGAAAGAGTTTATGACATCGCTTTCTGGAAAGGTGAACTTAACACAGAAATTAACCAAATGGCTACAGAAATAGAAAATCTTAAGGTAAACAATCAAATTTCTTGGAGCTTCAGCAACAAGTATTACCTTTGGTGGACCTTCTGCTATTGACAGAGTTATCTCCCATCAAATAGCTAAATCATATATCTATTCTTTAAACATGGGCATATCATTTACGACTATCCATGCAATTCATAGAAAACATGTACTATTCTTAGTGGGATGCACACGATCCGTCTGCAGCCTGGGTGAATTGTCCCCACCCCCACCCTTACACCGATAGAGTTATCTCCCATAAAGACAGTTACACCAGAGAATGTATATATTGGTTTGTACTGTTACATATCATCTACGGCTATCCAATGTATGACATGATATTTATATTACCGTATATTATGGTAAATATGTAGGACCATTCAACAACCCCATACATTCATAACAAAACTAAGTGAGTACTTTGTAACAAATCATAATGTAATTAGATATGTGTAGGCTATTGGCTGGGACGAACCAGACTTCAATTCGGTATTAATTCAGAATGTCATCATATTTTCTTAAAGGAGTATCGTCGAACCCTGGAACACGCTTTGGGTGATACAGCCAATCCTTTACATGTATCTGAAGAATGTTTGATGCATCGTGAAAAAAGACGAGGTATCGACTTGGTTAACGACGATGTTGAAAAAAACCTCATTAAGGTAAGACCGTTATCTCAGAGCACGAAAAAAGGAGTCTGGTCCATTGGAAGGAAAGCTCATGGCGATTGAAATAAATTCCATATTTATGATAGAATTTTAGCCTTTTTGTTAACATATAAGCAGGTGATGCACCTTAAAGTGTAGTCATTATTATTAATCATAGTGGTGCTGGCTTGTTGATATCGTCAGTATGCCGAAAGTTTCAGTTTATTATATCCTTTAAAGTTCCAATAGCATTTTTTTAAGTTATATTTTTTAAATTTATTAAAATAAAGCCCCAAAATAGATTGAACCTATAAACAGTCCTACCTTGTTAAAGAATAATCCTATTAATCCTATAATTCACTATTGCCAGTTGAGAAATTGTCAAAAATATCATTTTCAACTTCAAATTCAAACGTTTGAAGATGGCCGTCCATGGAGAAGAATGGGAAAACAAGGGAGGTAATTGAGTAACTATTTCCTCAATCAACCAGTGTCGCCCTTTCTAACCCCCCAAAAATTTTGTCCATGATCATATAATAGTGAGTTGACAACCTTTTGAGCAAAAAACATAGAAATAATTATATTTTTACTTTCTTAGAAAAAGTGAAATTGGAACTTTAAATCAAAACTAAATATAGTCCAACCATTTTTAGACTGATGTCGCAATATTGTTGGTTGGAAGGGATTAACAATAAATACAACCCTGAGCCCCTCTGTGTTTGGTTTTCCGACATTTGTTTTCACCGCCATCTTTGAAATTTGTTTTAATGCAGGAAGTAGGTATTATCAAGAAATGTCAAGAAAAAATGAAGAGATTATTGGATAAAGCCGCCGCCCAAATCAAGTAAGTTGAATTAGTTTGAATTCTCGAAACATTAAATTGAATGCTAGAATGGAAACCATAATAAAGGTTAAATATAAATTAATCAAAATACAATTCTAAACATCACAGTTGTCGAAATTCTATTGAACTAAATATATCTTTTAAATTTTAGAGTAGACAGAGCTGCCCAGCACGCTTTGGATATTGATTCTAAAGATAAACACCATGCACAGGGACTGGATGATCGTATGCAACAATTGAGGAATTCATCAGGTGGTATTGGGTATTTCCCCAGTATAGAAAGTGTTGATAATACGTAAGTAGTTGTTCGTACCATGTGAATTTCAATCGCCATTGAGTAATCATTTAAATATCCAAAACAGCAACTTCAAGACCTTCATAGACCTGTTCTAATTGGCTCAAATTTTTTTCACAAGAACAACAAGAGACGTAGGCATCGTCCTTTCAAATAATTCAAACATTTGCCCAAAATTTGTTGAAAATAATGAATGCTCGGGTAAAATGTTATATTTACCTCCTACAGCAGCATGTGTCTTTTGGGGGGATCCACGGTGGTTATGTGGATAAGATACTGACTCACTTGTTCCATCATCGGAATTTTCCGCCGTGGTTTCCCCTTGTCAATGTTGCTGGATGGAGGGCCTGACAAGGACAGCTGTCCAGTCGTGTGGATGGGACGCAAAACGATGTCCGTGTACACACAGGAGTGCACATAAAATGTCCCTCTGCAGTTGGAATTCGATATAAGAGTAGGCCGTAGCGCCAATGTCCGGGCAAAATGTCCCTCGTAGCACACTGTATGGCGTATGCCTGTCATCATTAGCACAATCAGGGCAGAACAGTAGGTCGTTAAACCCCATTTCTTTTTATGTTTACAGAATCACTATACCAGAAACGTGGGCTAAATATACCCAAGAAAACATCGCCAGATCTCAGAAGGAACGAGCTGCTTCTGAACGACTTCGAGGCGAAATCGATTCCTTGATGAGAGCATGCGCAAATGAAATGTGGAATATCTTTAATGCCGTCAATAACGCATTTAACACGAGAATTCACGAGACCACAGACGCCAGAAATAAATTACAAGCTCACCTACAACGTGTAAGTATAAAAGTTATAAATCTTTTAATCAAAAACTTAAACCGAAACCGCGTTGACATTGGTTTGACTTCTTTTGTTGATTCATAGGTGACACATTTTGGAATTCCAACTGCTGAGCTTCTTTTGGCTGCAGAAAAATTAAATTATTCGTCTCACACCCATGACTAGAAACACATCTCTTGCCAGCTATCTGATTAGAATACAGAACTCAAAAGTAAACGAAATAGTATCTCTGTTGTTAATTGATTGAGACAGCGCCCCACCCCCTCCTCTCATCCTTCAGCTTATGGGTCATTTTATAAAGGTTTTCAGAATGCTCGTACGAAATAATATGCTGCCTACTATGGCGAATTGTAATTAATATTTAAAACAAATAGTTTCGTTTCGCAAAAAGAACACACAGAAAGTTTGATTAGTAAAGATGGCGGCCGATGGTATAGAAATACCTAATATTACATCAGTAAAATTTACGTATTTTATTTTTTAATTGTAGACGATGCAAGAAATATTTGACATGGAAAGGAACATTAGTCTATTACGTAAAGCTATACAAGACAAAGAAAACCCAATGAAGGTCGCTCAAACTCGACTTGATGAACGAACCAGAAGAATTAATGTGGAAGTTTGTAATGATCCCGTCATGAAATCGTAAGTTAAATTATTTTTATACTTTAAATCTTCAAGGAGTTTCAGAGGATAAATAATCTTTCGGGCATTTAATGATTTAACGATAAAACGATAAAATACTTGGGACTGTTTAGTACTGTAGCAATGGTACTTGACAATCGAGACTATTTCGTCAAAACTTCAAATACTCATAACTTTGCCTAGATTAAAGTAATTTGAATAAAACTAGCAATATATTCATAGCTGGAATGGCCAGCTTTTTATCGAAATCTTACATCAAGTATTTTTATGGGAGTATTATCGATGCTACCTTATTGAAAATGATTAAAATCTCCGAGGGAGCATACACTGATACCACTACCCCACTAAAGAGGGTGCCAGTGGCATTTCCACCATTTGAAGTAATAACGAGATTTTATTTATCCAATCAGGTTGAAGAATGAAGTTGATGAAATCCGTGACTCGATCATCATGTTAAAACAAAGTCTGAAAGAAGCGGAACTGAGTTTGGCGCGACTCATGAAAACCAAAGCTGTTCTTGAGAATGACATCGGCGTGAAGGAAAACTCTCTGAAAGTAGATTCTCAACTATGCATGGGTATGAGAAAGGGATTCCCCATGGACCCTAAAGTTGGCCCTATATTCCAGATGCCTACCTGTTAAAAACACCTTTGTACCGATCCCACATGATATACCCATGGTTATAAAATTCGAACATATCGGAAAAGAAATGTTATTTAAATTCAATAAATGATTTTTTTTACTTAATATGAGCAGTATTATTTAACACATCCAAATATATTTATTCCTAATTTGCCTCGAAATCATCTTGGATATCCTGTCAAAATACTACTATACTATAGCTATTACCCTTGGTAGGGAGTTGACAATTGTACCTCCAGCGAAAACCAAGGTGATCAATAAACGTGAGCCGATGGGTAGAGTCGAAATAGTGGAGTAATCCTTTAATACGAATCTTAGCAAGAGCCGGTTCTTATTCTCAGTTTCGTTTTGGTTGATTTCTAGTTCAGCTAGTTTGAGAAGAAGTGGTGGTTAATTTGTAGGACAAATCCAACATGTATAGGCCTTAGATGGGGTTTATCGGTAGGCCAACAAATCTGTAACCTATGCAACAAATTTTACTGTCCACATGAAAGAATGTGACCCAAAGTTATAAATCCTGTTTTTTGTTCTCTGGGCTTTCGTTATATTGTACATATTAGTCTATGCACCTTTAATCATCATCACGCCATGTCTTTGATATAATCACTTTCTGTAAGTTATTTCATAATTAACTCTTTTGCAATCATTTAATAATCAATTATTTAATTTATGTAATTTATTCTGTTCTTGAAAACAGTGGATGTCCAGTTTTGCGCCAAATTTTAAGTTTTGAACCATTCGATTGGTTTTAATTGATGCGATTAGCTTTGTAATTTATGTAATTATTTATTTTAGTTTTTAATTTGTATTTATGTTTTAAGTGTTGTAAGATAGATGGATTGATCACAGGATAAACATCGGGAAATTTATATAACAAAGTTATCTCCCTTCAATTCAAACCATTTCCCGTTCATGGAACCAGTTAAAGGAACCAATAATAATGAATATATTTGTACTAAACATTGCTCTATATAATATTCATAAAATGTACAGTAATTTTATATATTTTGTTAATTAATTTGTACACGTGATTTTATAGTCTATTCAATATAAACTGTCTATAATTATCAACTTGTTGTGTAGATTAACCACGCCAGATTCCGCAACACCGGCGGATCCACGGAGAATCGCTACAATTCACTAACTGGGATAAAGCAGGCCCAAGAACACGATTATACTTAGAGGGTGAAAACGAAATGATCAACAACGAAGATATAGATAATTGAAATACAAAATATTGGGTCATCCCCACCCTGTATTCTTGGGGTACTATTGGGTCATCACCACTCAGTGTTCTTAGCACAATATCGAGTCATGATCACCAAGTATTCTAAACATATTATTGTGTCATCGTCACCCAGCCTTTTTAACAATGGGTCATCATCACCCAGTATTCCAAACATACTATGGTGTCATTGTCACATAGCCTTCTTAACACTTGGTTAATATTGGGTCATTCTTATACGGTCTTCGAAACATACCATTGGGTCACCGTTATCCAGCCGTCTTAAAATATCATTGGGTCGTCACCATACAGTATTCCTAACATAATATTGGGCCATCATGTAACAGAGCACTTTATAACTTTCATTAAATTATTTGGTGCTTAGAACTTTATGACCTCAGCTGGCTTTGTTAATATATAATATTGGCGTTTCAACCCTGTAAAAACTTCTGTTAAGGCACGGACTAGCTATGATCTTATTAAATATTTAATTAATCCTATACGTCATATACGTCATCTGTGAACTAGCTTAACGTGACTTTAAAAGAGAGAGTGGGTGAAATGGGGATTAACGTCCACTCGACACAAACTAGGTCATTTCTGAACTAACCTGGTTTAATTTTATTTCAATAATTCGCTTGCGCACGGGTCTTTAGCAGTGGAAGGAAACCGGAGAACCCAGAGAAAACCCACGAGGTATGACAAGCGACCCTACTCGTCACATACAACAGGGGATTCGAAACCACGCGAGTTGACTCAATCACAGGCTTTATGATACAGTGCGCACGTGCTAACCATTCGCCCCCCCCCACACACACCCACATGACTTCAAAGGAATACGCACTGTTCACTTTTCACGAGATAAAAAAGACAATTGCATGCATGACCATGTTTCCTATCTATTCTCCGGTGCTATATAATCAGGAGTTTACTGACAGTTAAGCAGACGACAAAAGGCGACTGGAAAGGGGGAGGGGGAGAAGCACAGACCGGCGTATGGACTCACCCCCGAAATCAGCTGCTGTCATGATAGAGGGATAGAATGGTGGATTTAATATAGTTATGTGTTCACGTCGTAGTCTAGTTCCCGATGTATAGTTTAGTTCATGATGTTTGTATGTAACTATAGCTGTTTTATATACCTGATATAAATAAACCATATATTTACGAACTGATCCCTGTTATCATTAAGATAGTTTTACAATCGCCAGCCAGTGTTTTTTTTAAGATGCTATTGGGTCAAAGTCATTCGATCTCCTTGCCATTATATTTGATCATCCCATCCAGAATTCTAAGTACACGTATTGAATCAATATCGCGAAACAAAAGAGAATTAACAGAAAATGATTCCTATGATCGATTGAAAAGCAATGTCATTCGGGGATTTCTATCCCGCACCACGAGCAAGACACCGAAGAAGTTAGTCGAAGGTTACGTAACCCATGATCTCCCCATCCAGACTGAATATAGACAACGCCTTCCTGTGTTGTGTAGCAATATAGTCGTGGTGACATTGTTTTTTAAAGATTATAGACGAGGAATGAGGAGATAAGATATAGTTTGATGTTTCTAAACATATTCACATATATGCAGGTGTGTACTGATATCAACTAACATTTGATTGACATATTGGTATATGAAAAAGGGTTATAGAAACCAAACATACTGGTTATATCTTTCAACAAAATACATATGAGTCGAAATATTCATATTGCATCATTTGGCTTAATTTAACCAATCATTACGTCGATTGCACAGGTTCATGGTCATGAACACGCATGGGTCGGCGTGATACCCTTGCGGCTATAAAGGAAACTACATTATGTCATTAAAGCAGACTTCGATTAGATTCCAGAGGGTTACCATCTAAGAGTCCTAGACGCCGCGAGGTGTCTAGGTTGAGAAGAGTTTAGTTAGCATTGACTGTAATTGTAATATGCTTGTATGTATACCTATGCTACATAAAAGGTAAAAACGAACTGTTGCATTGTTATAACTGAAGAAGACAAACGTCTTAAGAAACCAGTAAGAAGTAAACACTACGTGAAGGAGAAGCAAAGACGATCAGAGATAAATCCTAGACGATCACAAGGCTAACGGTAATATGTAGCAAAAACCAATATGCATGAGTCATACGACAACGCACGCTCTCCACGTCTGACAAAAAGATCCATGGTGTTACAGTTGTGGTTACTGTTGGTGGCCATTCTGAATAGAGATGCAGATACTAGTTATATGTCATTGCTAATTATTACTTAGGTGTTCAAATGTTAAACAATCTTTGTAGCGGGCACTGGGATACCAACAAGAATTTCAAAGTTCGTATCCCGGCGAATTAAGACGCCGGCTGTAACATTATAAAAGGAACTGTCAGTCACACTTTATAAAGGCGGGTTGGATGCTCTTCGACCTCTAGCTGACCAGTCACCTCTGGTCGCGGTTCTGGTTAAATCCATCAAGTGAGTGTGTGTGGCTTTGAGATAGGGACGTCTTTCCAACCTCGTGGTTTACTCCAGGTACTCCGGTTTCGCCAAGGAAAAGCCCCAGTGCGTTCGTTGTGGTTAATAAAAATCAAAATAAGACAACTTGTCTGCAATATCACCTTCGACGGGAATGGACGTTAAAATACAACAACCCGGTAAAGGCCGAGGGCTATTTCAAACGCGGTTCCCAGTTATATCGTGTGGTATCTGGCACATAAACAGAGTAATACAATTAAAATAGCTTTAAAATGATCAAAGTATTGTTTGTGTTGACAAGACTTGAGTCTTACATTGGGTGGTTGGATGGCTGAATGGTTTGTAGCATTTGGTTCCCATTCCCCGGTAGTAAGTGAATAGGGACAGGATCGCCTGTCCTCCGGTTTCCTCCCAATGCTAACGACCCATACGCGTTAGCGATTTATTGTAATAAAATAGAACTATATGTTAGCCCCGAAATGACCTAGTTTGTGTCTAGGGCATGTACCTCCCCTATATCTCTCTCTCTCTCCCTGTCTCTGTCGCTCTCTCTCTCACTCTCTCGCTCTCTCGTTTTAGATTTTTACCAGACAGTCACTTTGCGGACAGCGACCCTGTGTCATGAAGGGCTTTATCGTTCCTTCATCTTGCAACAATGTCGAACAGGATAGAAGTTTTGACCGGCTGGATAGTTAGCCCGTGGATTTTTCACACAGTCTTTGCGGATCTACGGTTTATGATTTGACTATACCGTTACATCGGGGAGGTTCATATATTGTATACTAAATATGCAAAGCCACTGCCGAAATATAGACGTTTATATTTAGTACAAACGCACATAACACACAACTTGATGCGTATATGTGCAGTTGTTTTGTTAAAGTTTGCTTATTACACTTGCATGTTAGCCACTTGACTTATGTATAGTCTACGCATAACTTGTAATAGCTGTGTTAAATATTGTCTTGGTATCAGTGGAATTATGCCCCTTTAAAGGATGTTGGCTCTATTCTTTGGAATCTTAAAACAGACTAAAATGGGTCTAAAATTAAACTTAATGTAACTTTAATGTAATGTGTGGATCAGCCATTTACTAATTACTTCCACATTGTGCCGAAAGATATGGGTTTCCGTGTTCATTACAAATGGCGCCCAAAACCATAGACTACACGACTAGTTCACTACGTTCTAAATATTGAATATCAGGATCCCATATTTTCACGGTAAGGTAATAACACCATTTATGATTAATATGGACAAATAGAATATTGTAAGAATTAGCCCCTTTAAGAGCGGGAAACACGGCGGCTAAGTGGATAAGATGTCGTGGATTCGCTAACGGTGTTGTCCGAGAAAGTTCGTCGGGATTTTCCCGGTTTGATATCTTATTAGAAGGATGAAGGTCTTGACAAGGACAGCTGTCTAGTCGTTCGGATTGGGCGAAAAACCGAGGTCCCGTGTACACATTGCCGACCACGTAAAAGATCATTTTGGCAGTTGAAATTTGAATTCGGGGCAGAGGAGTAGGACGTTGAACGCCGTTTCATTCATTATGAATAGACAATTTTTCCCTTAATTCCCTCCCCCCCCCTCTTCCTTTACTTTTGAGTTATCTTTTTTTTGGTCTAGAATTGGAGAAAAGGCATCGAATTTTCAATTTCATAGTAGTTTTGGGTGATTCTGATGAAATAACAGCGGAGGGATAGGGTGTGTAAAGTGTCTTTCTGCAGAGCAATCATTGTGTCGGAAGTGAGATTTTCACCCCAGTCAACTTCAAATTCACGTAGCAAAAAATCTAAACCGTCAACCTCCTACAAATTTATGATGAGGAGATTGCCAACGGAATGGAACCAACGGAATGTGCAGCAAAAAGCTATAGCCTGTGATTTTACAGCCATTTAACATTGAAGTCAATAGCCAAATAATTACTAGTCTGAGTCCAAATAACGTTTGAACTAATCCGGTTATAAGCCTGTGATGCAAGTAATTATAGCTCGAAGAGGTTACGTGAACAGTTAATGAAGCGAGTCTTGCCTTAATGCCGGTTACACGGGTACAGGTGTTGTCATGGTCCCGGGTGCTAGGCGATTTTACTAAGGTTGGCTATAAATGTAGGAAGAATATCAAACCAAATCACATCAGTTGTAACATCTAGTATAGTAACAATCAGTCAGCTTGTAGCACCGACTTGGGACGAACGTTTATTATATACCAAGTAAGTCATAGCTACTTTCAATTTACTAGTCTACTTTCAATTTACAAGTCTACTTTCAATTTAGTTTCATTTGTATCAAACGTCTATCATTTATTTCTGTCTACATACCAGTTCAGTAGTTTACTATTGACTGGTTGTCTATTTCCCATGCGAACTTTTACAACATAATCAACTCTATAGATTATCGGATGGCCGATATATTAAATGGATAACAACACCCACGCCATTTAACAGTTAGTGTTTAATTGGATAATCGAGACTGTGAGAAGCAATCGGAAGTATTTAGCTAAATCTGGTCAATACTTCAATAAGTTATAATTTCGCTCAGTAGATGTAATTTTCAATATTTTATTTTTTTATATATCTTATAAACTGTTATTGCAAGACCGGTTAGCGCTTTATCCAAATCTTACATAATGCATCTTTAAACAGGTTGTATTAATGAATTATCTCTATGTTATTATATCATGTCGAAAGATTAAGCAAATCTGTATACAGCCAATTAGATTATATGAATGTGATTAAAGAGATTTGTTCATGATTATCAACACAGTAGTCGAGCGATATGATTTTCTTAATTTCTAGAAATGCTCCGAGTGGCTGTCCCATGCTAAAAGTATCCGACATCAGTTTCTTTATTGTGGATGCTTATTGCTAGCCTCCGGGCCCATTCCATTGATCTGATATATACGTTTGTTGTGAAGTGTTGTGTATATGTTGCCTTGACCACTGGTTTGTTCATGAATGGTGCTCCCCCACCGCAGGGGCGTGGTGAGAATGAGTTCATGAGTAGCCATACTCATGCGCCAAAAAGTTTTTGCGCCAAAATCACAATCAAATTACTCAAAAAATGAAAAACATTTGTAAGTGGAAAAATTGTTTCATCTGACCCAATTAAAAAAATTTTGAAAGAGTCAAGTGATTTTCTCTTGGAAAGAATGGAATCTCCAAGAGAAAATAACAATATTTTATTACCGTATTTCTTGTCTCGGATTGCTGGAGATTGCGTTTCTGGGCTTCTAATTTTCGAAATTTTCCCGGACCCCCTGCCGCGGGCTCGCGCCTTCGGCGCTTGCGGTGGTTGGCTTCGCCGGCCACAGCTCCGCGGTCAGTAAAAGGGTTTTTGTGCCAAAATCTTTTTTGTTACTCATAATTTCTTCTCAATAATTGCCTTCACCACGCCCCCGCCCCACCGCCGGCAGTTACTGGAACCTTATACTCTTTTTATGTCATAGACTATGGTGATTATTTTAGCACACCGTAATCTCCCTTGGAGACGATCCTATGCTAAAAATAAACGATATCGATTATCGTCCCCTGAGTAAGATAAGGTCGTAAGTGACAAAATCTGAAAAATCACTTTTTGTTTAAAAAAAAAATGAATAATAATACTATATCTATCTTACACTAGAAAATGGTCACAATCGAAGGTTTTTTAAGTGCATTATGGGTAATTAAGAAAAGGTCGTAAGTGTAGAAGTTCACCATAACTTCCCTGTACTTAGGTCGTAAGTGCATATGGTTAAGTTTCAAAAAGCTAAAAAAAAAAAAAATATTAAAACATCATTTAGTGATGTTATTTTGAAACCTTTAAATGCGATTATCTCGAAATGAAATAATTGTCACTTACGACCTTATCTTACTCAAGGGACGTTATGTACTATTAATTTATTTATCTTTATTGTAATTTCCTAGAAATGGCTTACTACGATACATTATCTGCTCGAGGTTCGATGACACCTGAGATGTCGAAGATGTTACCAATGGTCAGTGATAGAACGCCAGCACGCCATCTTAATAGATCTCTAGATCTAGGTCAGTCTAAGGCCTACTACAACCCAGCATCGTAAGTTTTTTTTATAATAAATAAGTACACACGGATTTATTATATGTACACAGATTTATAATCGCTAGTAAATCACGGTCCCAAGATTGTTCGGTATTATTAATTTTGATTGATCTTTTAAATTCGATTTCGATGATATGAATGTAATATACTTGAATGCAAACATATCGACCACTTTTCAATTATGTTTTTTTAAATAAGAAAGTTCTAATTTTAAAATGCAAAAAAGATCTCTGTTATTACTTTTATTCTTTAAATATGTGCACAACAAGTGTTCGAAAAATATCCATAATTTCGGAGATTTAAAATTTATAATTTAATATTCATATCAATAATACGGTGGAAATCGTGCATTCTGAGATCATCCCCAATTTCGGTGATTTAAAGCTGATAACCTTGTGGGTTTTTTTCAGTAAATCGGTGTATAACAGATATTCGGTTGGAGATTGGGGCTTTTCGAATAATACTCACTTTAATTTGTCGGAAAAAGAACGAGCACACGGTGAACGGCTCCGAGCTGATGCCTGGAGAGCCATCAAGGAAACTGATGCCCGAACACGAAACAGGCAAAATGACGTCACCAAAAGATTGGGTATGCAAAAATATCTACTCCTGTATAATGTAATTTCTTGCTGAATAATTATAGGATTTTTAAAATAATTGAAAAGAGTTTTCTGAGAATTTATTGTTTATTATATTCTTTCTTTCTTCTTTTTTTATTATTTATACAATTATTTATTTTTTTAAAGGTGAAAGAGTTTATGACATCGCTTACATGAAAGGTGAACTTAACACAGAAATTAACCAAATGGCTACAGAAATAGAAAATCTTAAGGTAAAGAAACCTATGAAATTTTATCCTAATATTTACTGTAGGGGCTCTCCGCCAAGGGGTACACTATTTTTGCAACGAACTGTAGTTTTAAGCATTAACATTTGTTCGAACAAACTTAAATATTCCGGAAGACGTGGAGGGTTGGTGGGGGCCTCGAAAACCTAAAACTAAACATTGAATACGTTTGATGCAATACTTTAATCACAAAAAGTGGCTAGAGTAACATTTTATTATTCATTTTTCTGTTACTGTAGGAGTATCGTCGAACACTAGAGAAAGCTTTAGGTGATACAGCCAATCCTTTACATGTAGCTGAAGAATGTTTGATGCATCGTGAAAAAAGACGAGGTATTGACTTGGTTAACGACGATGTTGAAAAATCTCTAATTAAGGTAAGCCACAAGTCGTTTCATGCTGGAACTATGTTAACTTTATTTATGAGGTTTGTAGAAAAGCCTCAATTAACTGTTCATTAGAGCAACTTGGCGAAACTGGCGGAAAATTACGGGTATTTCTGGAATATATTGGTCAATAGATGCAATTCCTTGATTCAAATAGAATTGTAGCTGTTTTTCATTTTCTAAAGCTTCATGGCTGCCGGGGTAGGGGGTGGTCGAAAGATTAGCACGCGTGCCCTGTATCATAAAGCATGTACGTGAAAAGCAGTAGGGTCGCCTGTCCAACATGGGTTTTCTCCGGGTCCTCCAGTTTCCTCCCACTGCCAAAGATCCCTACGCAAAAGCGAATTATTAAAATGAAATTATGTTAGTCCCAAAATGACGTTAAATCTCTCTCTCTCTCTCGCTCTCCCTCTCCCTGTCAACCATGTTGGGAACCCTTACATCAATCGGCATATCTATTTACCTGTATATTTGCATATTTACAGGAAGTTGAAATCATCAAGAAATGTCAGAACAAAATGAGACAATGTCTACAAAAAGCCATGGCACAACTCAAGTAAGTATTTCTTCAAATATTAAACAAAAAGGGTATCTTCAACATTATGTCTGCTTGATACAAATGAGATAATTCTACTTTTAAGAATGTTTCAGGACAATGGGACGTTAAACTCTGTTTCATTTCATTTAATTTACAATAGTTCTAGCTTTAATTAAATGTAGTTCCTACTGTCGGTCAGATGATACATTGAATCCAGTTTGTTTAAATTACTAAAATTCAGTGGGGGCATGGTCCCGGTTTCGAACCTGGTGCTGACAAAGAAGGTTCACGGAACTTTCCATCAAAGTTTCCCCAATTCTCGTTTGCAACCAGCCCAGACTGATTGCGTTTTCTCCTTTCCTTACAGAGTAGACCGGGCTGCCCAGCACGCCTTGGAAGTTGACTCTAAAGATAAACACCATGCACAGGGACTGGATGATCGTATGCAACAATTGAGGAATTCATCAGGTGGCATTGGATATTTCCCCAGTATAGAAAATGTTGATAATACGTAAGTTATAATAATTCATATTCTTTTGATCCATTTTCCATTAAGCAATTCTTTGTTTTAATTCTTATTCCATTAACAACCAACCACAGATCTTTACAAACGAATTTGATTATAATAAAAGAACAAAAAAAGATCTTTTTAAAGATTAAGTTGATCATTTAACAGACCAATCAAAGATCTCTTTACAAACTATTTGTAATCTACGATACAATTATATATAACTCGTTTTAATTACAACAGAATCACAATCCCCGAATCATGGGGTAGATATACCCAAGAAAACATCGCCAGATCTCAGAAAGAACGAGCTGCTTCTGAACGACTTCGAGGTGAAATCGATGCCTTGATGAGAGCATGCGCAAGTGAGATGTGGAATATTTATAACAACGTGAATACCTGCTTCAACACGAGAATACACGAGACTACAAACGCTAGAAATACATTGCAAGCTCATTTACAAAGAGTGAGTTAATAAAATTGTAATTTGAAAAAAAATTGATAGGTCGGTGCAAATCCAAAATTGACTTCAACCTTAAAGAATATCAACTGACGGAAACGGGTTATCAGACAATATCAATACCAGAATTAATTATTTAACCTTTAATTAAGAACAAAATTTATCCCCAAGCTTGGGTTCATTGTTTAAATGGTAAACCACAATTTTGTGGAATACTGCACATTAATGGGCAAAGTTTGATATTGACTACACTAGCCTAAACGAAACGTCGCTCAGTAATAACCCGCAATTGTATTCCTTAGAATTCAGACCTGGATTCGATCGGATTAAAAGGAGGGTCATCAAAAGATTTGAGCCAATAATTATAGCCGACGCTGTCTTGTCTATATTAGCTACTGGGGATGCCAAATCTTGGACATTTTCAAAACATTATTCTTTGTAAATACTGACAGTAACATTTCTGGAATAATATTCGTTTAGAGATTCAACGTTTAAAATAGCAAAGTTTGCAATGGCGGCCCTTTGGTATTGTTTTCAGAGTTCCGTGGTTAAAAAACTCATTTTCTAAAGCCATTCCCCCACTTGTTAACAACAGAATCCAATTTGCAGTATAAAATCTCACTGAGCAAAAACAGTATTCAACATTAACCCTACCGTTTATGTTTTATTACAGACGGTACAAGAAATATTTGACATGGAAAGAAATATTCAACAACTACGTAAAGCTATTCAAGACAAAGAAAACCCAATGAAAGTCGCCCAAACTCGACTTGATGAACGAACCAGAAGAATTAATGTTGAAGTTTGTCACGACCCTGTCATGAAATCGTAAGTTAACATTTTGATATTTACAATAAATAGGGAATAGTCTATTTTTGTGACCACCCTGAGCTAATTTAATTATGTTCCCTTGTTGGTCGAGGGAGGGTTCCCTATGGATTTTCCAGCTTGCTTCTCTTTTGTCAGGGGTGCACGACCGACCACCTGGAACGCAAACGCGTCCAATCATACTCATGTTGATTATTTAACTTTTAATACAAAACAATCTTAAGTAGAACACTAGATAATGGCTAGACTGAGATTCAGTCCGATTTAAAACAGGCCCATCAATTTGGTTTACGGGTTTTAAAGGTGGCGTCGTGCTTGCTACACATGGAGCATCATAGGGCGTGCTTGAATTTTCAATTCGTCATATCTTTGTATGGGCTGAAATCAACTGAATTTTTCACATTATTTTAAGTTACAAGGTGTTCTATAGCGCCAAATTAAACTTTTAATTGGTAAACGGGATCCAATTTTCATTTGGGGAATTGAATTGACATGATAAATATTGCATAATAAAATCTATGACATGTATTTTATTTTTTGTACTATCAGGTTGAAAAATGAAGTTGGTGAAATCCGTGATTCCATCACGATGTTGAAGAGAAGTCTAAAAGCATCTGAGTTGAGCTTAGCCCGTTTATTGAAAACCAAAGCTGTCCTCGAACACGATATTGGTGTGAAAGAAAACTCCCTGAAACTCGACTCACAAAATTGTATGGGCATGCGCAAGGGCTTCCCCATGGACCCTAAAGTCGGTCCAGTCTTTCAAATGGTTCCAGGAAGTTATTAATTATCGCAAGTGGTCCTTAACGTTGCAATTCATCCACTCGGAAAATCCTTCGATTTTAATATCATCAGATATTCTGATAGTTTTAAATTTCGTCCTAGTTTTAGTGTTTCATAGCCTTGTTGGAAAGGGGATATAACTCTGATTTAATCTAAATTCTATCCCCCTTTCCGGAATGGACTATTTTGCCAAATAAATTCTTTTTTACAAAGGAATTTAGGCGAGGACTAAGGTCCTACCTATTTGCGTATATTACATTTTTTAATTTTATTTTTTATGTTTCTTATATTATTTATATAACAACAGTGAATTTCCAATTGCTGTGCCAAATTTTGTTAATATTTTATTATAGCTTAGTTTGTTTTTAATATTATATCCAGTTTCGTTTTTGTGTGCATTTTTGAAGAATTTTTCTATATTAATCTTTAGAATTAGAGAAATTTTTAATCTGTTTTCATTCTTTTATTTATTAGACGTTTTAAATTGTAAATATCATTTTAAATTATGCAAGCAGCCGAATTGTTAGCGCGTGTGCGTTGTATCATAAGGTGTCTTTGGATCAACGGGCATGGTTTCGATTCCCTGGTTGTACATTAGGGTCGCCAAACAAATAATTGTTGTTTTTATAATAATGATTAATAAATTGCGTTAATAATTAATAAATTGAGTGTATTAAACTATTTGCTCGTGTATATTGAAACGTTAATTATTGATTTTAAAATATTGTATGTTAGAATCTGATTTCGGTTGAAGTCTGCAGATTATTTAATTAAAATTAATAGACGTGTTAAATTGTTGAGGAATTTGTTTCTTTGACGGAAATTGAGTTTGTTTTAGTTTTTTTTTAATTTTTATATCAATATATATATATATCATTATTGTTTTTAATTTTATTTATTTTTTTTTGTGTGTGTGTGTGTGTATGATATAAGTTTATGCCTGATTACTTAATTATAATATTAGAAGTTGTAAAGAGTTGAGGATATAATTTTTTTGACTGTATTCTCGTTTGTATTTGTTTCTATCCTTTTATGTAAATAAACATTTTATTTTTTTTAAATCTATGTTGTAGGTGGAAAATGATTAATTGATTAATAATCGATTGTACATGTATATAATTATCGAATTTGTGTATTATTAACTTGGGTGTAGTAGAATAATTAACTATTAATCACTTGTATATAATTATTTAACTATAGATATTTAATGGGGCACACAAAGTTACTAGTTTAATTCATGCTAAATGCAGTGTATGCTTTAAATTGAAATGATGTGAATAAAAATTTACTTTTAAAAATACAATGTTGTATAAAATAACTAGAATTGTCTTGCCAACTGTAATAGAGTGTTTGGGAAATGAAATGGGGTTTAACGTCCTACTGTTCTGCTCCGGGGCGTGGTGACCCATAATTTTGCCCCCCACCCCACAAAAAAAAACCAAACAATATTTGTATGGAATAACGACCATCGCTTCTAAAGATTGTGATTATAAGGTTGAAAACCAAATTGGAACCGCGTGATATTTTGTCATTTTCCAGTGAACACAACATCTCAAGAGGTCGCAAACATTTATAACCATGACTCAAAGCTCGTCGTTGCGTCCCTCAGCCTCACGTTCTGCCCCCGATGAGCCTCAGTACAGTCCCAGTGTAACCGCAAGCCTTGAACAGGTAAACAAACGGCAGTCACAAATGGTATTTAGAATATCTCCTCACAGTGTATGTAACAACTTTTCGTCTTTAACGGAATTATCAGTGAGCTGAAAATCGACGGCGTATCTGTTATCGCTCTATACCTCAGTCTGTTGTATATATGGACAACACATCTTTTCCATTCTTTGCGTCACTTCCCGTTTCTTCAAATCTTAGTTACTCACCCCCATTTAAATGATCTCTGTGCTAATATGATATTTGGAATGTGTTTAACTAGTTTTATAATGTATACAGAAGGACGTTAAACCCCATTTCATTTCTATGACATTTTTAATATCGGTGGGCACCAACGTTGTCCTTTAACCTAATCCAAACGTCCAAACACACCGGAAATTACCGTAATGACCCGAAGATTGACGATTGTGTTCTTCTCGTCGATACAGTTACGAGTGATATGGCGAAGTGGATAGAACTGACTTAATATATTAATCATTTGATAACCACTCGAAATGTAGAGATATTTTTTTCATACTTGTCGCTTCAGTAATTTTCTTGTCATTCTTGGCAATAATGTAACAATAAACTATTATTTATGCGACATCAGCAGGATTTCAAAGGCTCGCGAATCTCCGAATCGGCTTCGTCTCAGGACTCCGAAGATTCGTGGGATTATGTAATCCGAATGCATTTATGAAATATTTACCGAAATAATTCTTGGATCAGAATGATGATCAAATAGATTGCCTGTAAGGGTCTATTCGCCCTAAAACTGTATGCGCTCATACAAAAATGTCCGGGCGGTCCATAGGCGCCTGTAGCGTAGAAAATAAATGTATTTCAAAATTTTTTTTTTTTCAAACTATACGATTGTGTAGATGTCTAAAGTCTGCCACGTCCATGTTGGTAAGTGAGATGATCAAATAACTTAGTGTCCTGATACCAATTTCCAACTTAGGGGCAAATAACTCGTCTGAAACCGATTCTCTTTCAGTAGATACAATAATACCGAGGTGAGAAACGGGTTGGAACAAAATAATACCGAGGTGAGAAACGGATTGGAATTACATAATTAGCACCAAAGTTAACTACACTAGATTCGGTCAACCAGTCGCAATACTCAATAATTTTTGTTGGTTAGAACAATCGAGATTACGATGATGATGTCGACGTGGCTTAAAAAGGGTGACCTGGATAATATTTCTCGCGCTATATGCCTGCGGTTGGGCCAGGGACATGTATATCGGTAATTCCTTTTTTTCGCCTAATGAATCATAAAGTAAACAACCGTGTTAATAAAGCAATATAATTATGACCGGCAATGCCTAGTTAATTTCATGATTCAATTATGGGAAATTATCTGATTTACACGGACAAAAGTCGCTAATTAAGACAGCCCTTCCTTCCAAACTGTAAACAACGTAATGATTTATATAGCAAAACAGAGCGCATGTATAAATACCAATGATGACAGATATAAACTATTAATCGGTTCCTGGTATCCAGATAAATCATGTAAGTAATAGTCTATTAAATATAATGTCTATCATGCAATGCAATGAAATGAAATTAAATGGGGTATAACATGTTACTTTTCTGCTCCGAACTGGACTTAAGAAGATGGGCATACGTCATAACGTGTGCTATGAGAGACATTTTGCCCGGACAGCGGCAATCCGACTTACTCTTATATCGAATCCCAACTGTCAAGGGATATTTTATGTGCACGGCAGTGTGTACACAGGACTTCGGTTTTTGGTCCCATCCGAACGACTAGGCAGCTGTCCTTGCCAGCCCCCCCCCCCCCGTCCTGTATCACTGACAAGGGGAAACCTGGATGACCTTTCTCGGTCAATACAGGGATCAAGTGTGTGTGTGTGTGTATCATGCGCCAGGAGAGGGGGCCATAGTGGAATGATTTTTAACTTGTAATCTGTAAGTGAGCAATGCAATGAAATGCGGTTTAACGTCCGATTGGGTTTTATGAAGACAGGGTGTAATGGATAAAGTAAGGGCCTAAGGTTAAGCAAGGAAAAGAAAGACTCGAAGTAAGACCCAGAGATGACCAAAAACACCGAAAAACCGAAGCCGACAGTCTGAGGGATGTCAATAAAGCGTTTCGTCTTGCTGGCGTAGAACTGCACAGAATGTTATCATTAAAGTTATATTCATTCGGGTTCATCGCAACAAGAACGTAACGAAGTCATATCGGATCATTCCGACCTTTAAAGATGCCAAAAGGACAATCTGATTAAAATACCGATCTATATTTCTTTTCGCTTTTTTATTCTTCCGATGGCTTACACTACATGAAGATCTGACCAGTTGTTTTGGGAGGTCGCGTCAGAGCTCGTACCAGCGACTTACATTTGATTAACCAATCAGAATTGATCTTTCTGGTGGATTGCCCAAAGTTCCGTGTATCTCAAGCCAAAAGCTCACCGTAACAGACAGTTTCATTGGCCAATCCCTCTCGTCATCCATAACATGTCAATGCAGCATGATAACAACTATTCACAATCTTAGTGTATTAAAGACAAGTAAAGCGAAATTTTGAACTATAAAATACGAAACGAAATAGGATCTGTGTTTTAATCAGATCCTCATAAAGACTCAATTTTACACTAAACATTAATTTGGAATAAAGAAGTGATTATGGTGTTGATTTATTTTGCTTTATTAAAGTGAAGAAAACTTAAAAATGTCAAGTCTATTAAATTTGGAGGTGGGGGATTTAACGCACACTTTTTATACCATACGGCCTGTATAAGGCCAGATGGCGTGGTTTCTATTGCCTAGCTGTACGTTATAAGGAGTAGGATCGCCTGTCTAAACTTGTGGGTTTTCTCCGGTCCACCTGTTTCTTCGCTATAGACCCATCGCCGAAATGAATCATTAAAATAGAGTAGAGCTTTGTTAGTCCTGAGATGTCATAGTTAGTATCTAGTGAACGTTAAACCCCATTTCATTCCATTTAGACTGACGACTCTCATACTATTTGCATAAAAGCAATTTTCGCTTTAGAATTGGAATCCGCATGGTGTGAGAGAGGAGTGGGGTTTTACGTTCACTCGACAGTAACTAGGTCATTTCAGGACTAACAACGTCGCCCCACCGGTCAGATCGCCGGTTTGACCGGCGTAGAAAAGCCTGGGAAGATCAAAGAGATTTACCATTACAGTTTTATAAGATTTAATACTGTACTGTATATTAAACATACATTATGCAAGGGGTAAATCTACCTGTTGCAAGACTTTCTTTAGGCCTCAAATGTTATCTCAATTATTAATCAGACATTAATTAACTCATCCAGACCATAATCAACAATCGATCGCAAGATGCAAAACAATGAGCACTTTTTAAGACCAAATGTGGATAATATTTTTCTTTGAAACTAAATTTTGGCCCGTCCATGCCCAAACATCATATTTCACACGATACTCACGGGGAAATTGGCATTGTTTACTTTTACAATGTCCAAACTGTTTGAGAGTGTATTAACTTCACTCGACTGAGGCCATATGGTTCAGTTCTATTTAAATAAGTCGCTTCCTCAAAGCTGGGGGTCTTTAGCTGTAAATCTTTAACAGCGGGGGAAAACCGAAAGAAACAGAGAAAATCCATTTGGTTGGACTGGAAATCCAACTCCTTGTCACATACAAACTGGGAATCGCAACCAGTCCACTAAACCCAATGCCAGATCTTATGATTTAAAGCCCCAATAACACTCTTGCTGTAACTGAATAATATGTTCCAATCTTCATTCTGGTCAGCACATCGTATTATTTTAGAATATTCCAATTAAATGATGATATAAATTTCATCTTAACACACCTATCTTAAAAAATTGGAAAAATTCAACCAATTGATTCGAAAAGTCTAACGTAAACCGTTTCAAATGTGACTTGGATTTTAAAATATTTTCGAACCCTCTGGACAAGTAAAATAGATTGTAATGGATAATTTACACAACAGGTAGGAAGGACACTTAAACATCCAGTACTTAGAATAAGGGTATTATTTATTTTCTGGAGCTACCAAGCCAGCAAGAATGTTATTGTCCCGTTAAAGATGCGAGGAGATTTAAGTATTATTTGAATATTTATTTTGTAGGTTCCGATGTGTAGGCCTCGTCTTTTCCATTATGGCGGTTTTGTTCAAGGCAAACGATGCGACTACCACTGACAGCAGTTCAGAAATTACTACCGTACCAAACTACTCCACAGGGGGTGGTGTGTTCATAAATACCACCCATAGATACACCAAATTCGAAAATGAATCCAGTTGCTCCACAACCAGTGATACAGTGGATGATGATATCACGGAGAAGATCGGTATCATAATTGAATATATTGGTTACGTAGCAATTCCCGTGTTCCTTGTCATAGGTCTAAGCGGTAACACATTAAGAGTCATTCCACGAGAAAACCATGCAGAAGGTGGGAAGGTGGGGGTCGGCAGATCGAGTTCATCTCGGGGGGATTTTATCGACTCCACTGGACCACTTTACAGCCAGAACAGCCGGTCTCAAAATTTAATCGCTATTGAGATAAAGCCTCAGATTGATTTTTGGACATTTTTGCCCTTTTTCACGTCATTTTTGGTCAATTTTCAGCCACCTATTCTGGCGAGTCTAGGGTTTGGATGAAAATAGTGGTGGTTGGTGATGTTAGTGGGGGTCTTCCTGTGCCCCAATGTAAAGACCTTATGATCGCATCTATTCTCTGGGAGTAATGGTCAGCAAAATTGTATCATCTGGCGAACAAAATAGAAAATATACACCTTCGAAGATTAGCCCTATTTTCTATGATGCGGGGGTAGGTCAAAATATCGAAATGGTTTCATGCACAGCTCAACCCCCTCTATCGATGTAAGAAATAAAATTTCTGTCACCTCGATTCATTCAATGCAAAATCATGAGTCAAAGTTGGTGAATTTTCCATATTATAAATCTCCGATTCTCTATGAAATGACCAACTACTTTCATACAGGGTAAGCCAGCTTTCTCCAATTCTTCGCCAAATCATTCGCCCATGCTCGCTGGTAGCAGCAGTAAACCGGTTCGAGCAAAACTGGTCACTTTGATGAAGCTTGGAATCCAATCCAAGATGGCCGCGCCCGGGATCGCAGAAAATTTAGGTTTTTCTTCATTTTTGGCCATTGAATGTGGCACATATCCCAACACATGAGAACTAAAATGCCTTCATACACTTGAAAGACTACTTAAAACATTATGGTCCACTCTTTAGCACATAACATAGCAATACGACATGTGAGAACCGAATATGAACTGATTTCTTGAAGTGGAAATTTTGATTTTATTGTGCTTCGAGTCGCTACCTCCTAGATCTCAAATGAAAAAGGACGCAAATATTCCCTGCATGGTACCACACCTATGGGGAATCCAAACAAAGACTCTGCTGTGTACCAAGAGTGTACTAATATAAGGACATCACATTCAGGTTCACCCTTTAGCACATTACATAGCATTAAGTGATGTGACAACCGAATGAGAGCTGATTTCTTGACGAAGTGTATTTTGTTATCTTGATTCGTCGAGTTTAGATGGAAAGGTGATATGTGCTGCCCATCGCTACCGCCTCGGTTTCAAACGGAATATTCCATAAGGGGAATCCATACAAAGACCTTGATGTGTCACTTAGAATCTGTTTATTCCTATTGCATGGGGTAAGTGAAATATCGATAAAAAGATCTTGTATGTGTGATCGACAACAATTGACTGATTTAAGTGATGGACTTCAGAAGTCCTCAAACGAGCAGCATTGAGTCTGATATAGCTGTAATACCTTTACTGGAGGCTAGCTTCTTAATTTTAGAATTTTTGTCTTCTGTTCTAGGTATATGCTGGAAATGTTACAATGTCAATAATGAGGAAATGAACTGTAAAAAGAGCCAGGTTAGTTCTTCAAATAAATAATATGGTATAGGGTCAAAAATTCAACTTCATCATATGATCATTCCCAGAGCCCAAAATGGATCTTGACAGGCCTTTTAAAACTAAATTATTTCACGTGGTTTGATATTACTGTGGGAACTGATGACATTCATCCCACTGCTACACCATTTGCAGCTACTGTTAGTGCCTCTATTATCAATCTACTGCTACTACATCATCTGCAGCTATGGGTAGTAGAATCGAAACACCGCCTCCACTTCCTGTAACAGCTACTAGTACATAGAACTGCCAAAAGGGAGAGGGATGTCATCAGTTCCAACAGTAATTGCAAACCACATAAAACAATTTTCTAAACTTATTCCATATAAAATAATTTACTAAATTTATTTTCTAAGTATTTGCATGGATAAAAATTTGAAAAATTTTCTTTACAAATCAAGTGTCCAACTGATCAACTAGCCTGGTCCCTGTTACCAGCCAGTCCATCATTCGGAGACTAGATACAAGAAAATTTTCCATGGCAAATATACGTTGCGTTTGATATTTTGAGAGGTGGTCCAGGACAAGCATAAGAATCAAAATGTCTCATAAAATCGTCGTCAAAATGTTGTATGTAAAAGGTCATATTTCTGAAGCTTTTCTCAAATATTTATTTACAAAATGTATGTGTAGCCATTTAAACAGTATGTAACTATCTGCACATATCAAGCTCAACATCTAGTACAGTAATAATGAGTGAAAGCTCGTTATTTGCAATTCTATACAGCAAAGACGTATTTCCAAAAAATATTCACCTTTACCTGCTTCAATTTCATAGATTTCACAAAGTAAAGCCTCAACAATAATTTCAATAATAGGTATTTAATCATAAAACACTACTGGCTATATTTCATTTGATTAAAATACAACATTTTCGCTCTTAATAATTTCTTTTTTTGGAACACCCCATATACGACATTTTGAAACAGTATCTACAAACCCTCTTTTTATTGGCTTAGAAATACGACATCCAGATGAAAAGATCCGCAAGAAAATTGTCATTATGACGAAGCAAAAAAAAGTGAATTTTGCAAAATATGCTTGATACAACATTTTGACTCCCCTTCATGTACACGTGTAGTTTTACAAGGTCTGGCAAGATCCATTTTGGGCTCTGAAAATGATCATATTATGATGAAGTTGAATTTCGGACCCCATGCCATATTATTTATTTGAAGACTGGTTTTTTTCACGGTCCATTTCCTCATTATGGACAGCATAAATTTTCCGGTATGTACCTAGAATAGAAGAAAAAAATGTAAAACTAACAAGAATTTTTTAATGCTGCCAGGTTAAAAAAAAAAACAACACCTTCAGTAAAGGTATTACAGCTATATTACACTCAAGGCAGCACGTTTGGGGACTTCTAACGCCCATGGCTTTACCCAGTCAACTCGAGGTTCACCGCGCAACTCTTTTCGGCCACTTGTGTATATACCGCACAAATCTTTTCTGCTAAATTAGTTGTGGTCAAGCACACATAGATGGTTCTTATTGATATTTCAAACACACAATTTTATTCATTCCTTATTTCAGTAGTATTTTATTTCACTTAGCTGTTTCTAAGTGACACAGCACGGTTTTTCTATGTATTTCCCTTAGGTGTGATACCATGCAGGGGATGTTTACGTCCTTTGGGAATATTGCGTTTGAAATCCAAGCGGTATCAATAGGTAGCACATTAAGATCAAAATTTCCACTATACCTCAAGAAATCAGTTCCAATTCGGTTCTCACATAACTTATTGCTACGTAATGTGCTATAGAGTGGACTTTAATATTTTTAGTACAGTCTTTCAATTGGATGAAGTCATTTTAGTTCTCATGTCTGGGATATGGGCCACATTCAATGGCCAAAAATGAAGAAAAGCCTCAATTTTCTGCGGTCCCGGGCGCGGCCATCTTGCATTGGATACAACACTTCATCAAAGTGACCAGTTTTGCTCGAACCGGTTTACTGCTGCTACCAGCGAGCATGGGCGAATGATTTGGCGAAGAATTGGAGAAAGCTGGCTTACCCTGTATGAAAGTAGTTGGTCATTTCATAGAGAATTGGAGATTTATAATATGGAAAATTCACCAACTTTGACTCATGATTTCGCATTGAATGAATCGAGGTGACAGAAATTTTATTTCTTATATCAATAGAGGGGGTCGAGCTGTGCATAAAACCATTTCGATATTTTGACCTACCCCCGCATCATAGAAAATAGGGCTAATCTTCGAAGGTGTATATTTTCTACTTTATTCGCCATATGTTACAATTTTGCTGACCATTACTCCCAAAGAATAGATGTGACCTTAAGGTCTGTATATTGGGGCATAGGAAGACCCCCACTAACATCACCAACCACCACTATTTTCATCCAAACCCTAGACTCACCAGAATAAGTGGCTGAAAATTGACCAAAAATGACCTGAAAAAGGGCAAAATTGCCCCCAAATCAGTCCGAGGCTGTATCTCAATAACGGTTTAATTTTGAGATCGGTTCTTCTGACTGTGAAGTAGTCTTGAGGAGTCCATAAAATCCCCCCAAGATGAACTCGATCTGCCGACCCCCCACCTTCCCGATTCTGCATGATTTTGCATGGTTTTCTCATGGAATGACACTTAACTATCATTGTAATGCTGAGTCCGCAGTTCCGGAAAATGTCCATTAGTGTCATCCTTGTAGCATTGGCCTTCTCTGATAACATACTGATCCTTATGCTACCATTCAATAAAGGTTTTGTAAGAAAAATTCTTGGAGTTGATATCAGAGCCTTGTCCTCTGCAGGATGTAAGCTTTTTTTCTTTATGTTCCGTTCATCCAAAATGACATCTTCCTGGTTCGTGGTCTTCTTGTGCTTGGAGAAATTTGTAGCTGTCTGGTTTCCTCTGAAAACTAAATTCATCTGCACAAAGCGGAACGCCTATATTGGACTGGTGCTAGTCTACATATTCCTATTTAGTTTTAACGGGGCGTGGACGTTTGCATCACGGTTAGCGAACGGAGCCTGCATTCCCCATTACCCCGAACCGGCTTATTTGGCAGAGATATTTGTTGTCTTAGGAATATTGTTTTATTGTATTATACCCATTTGTTTACTGATGATATTTACGCCCCTCACTTGTTATAAGTTATTCCAGCGTGTTAAATTACAGCGCACTCTCGGCTCCGGTAGTCAAAAAATCAGCGAAGAAGTCAGGAAAACGACCATCATGCTACTCAGTGTTTCCATTGCATACATGGTTCTTGTAGCCCCTATAACCGTTGCACATATTGTCTTTTACCTTCAAGGACTGAACATCTTTGAGGCTACTCAACCAGGGATGGTTATCTATAGAGAAATTGCTCAGATCTTGGAACAGCTGAATTACTCTATCAACTTCTTCTTGTACGTAATATGCAGCAAGAGTTTCCGTGATCGGGTAATACTCGTACTCACCTGCAAAAAACAACCAATCGTCACGTACCAAAGCCAATTTAAAACAAGAGAATCGACAATATGGGATACAAATGAAGCGTCTAGGATATCTAGTACCAATAGTCTGGATGGTGGGGCAGTTAATAATTTTGATCTTGCCCGGGTGTATGATGACTGTTAAAAAGGAAGCGTCCACCGAAAAGAATTCTTCTAGGATATCTAGTGCCAATAGTTTGGATGGCAGGGCATTTAATATTTCTGATCTTGCCAAGGTGTATGATGACTGTCAAAAATGAAGCGTCCACCGAAAAGAATTCTTCTATAGCATATCTAGTTCCAATAGTCTGGATGGTGGGAAAGTTAATAATTCTAATATGATGTATGATTGTCATCCTTTATCCATCCTTCATCTCGTTCCTGGCAATGATCGTGTAATAGTTGATAGATGTATAGAGAAATGCACATGCCATGGCTATTTATAGTCTCATAGACTCCATCGCTGACTATTGTTTTAGTTCGAAAAACAACCAAAGAAGAGTCCAACTTTCTGAAGAGCGCACAGGTCACCCCACAAAATGATTGAGGCTCAAATAAATAGACATAATTAAGACGTAAACTTCAATAATGCATATAACGATGGCGACTATGAAACAAATGACGTTTGACGTGAAGATGTTCTGATTAGCTAAACAAAAATAAGGTAGCAGACTACAGTTAAACGCTCTATAAATATATATTAAAGGGGCAGTCACACTAGTCACACTCAAATCTGCAGTTGCAAAAGAGCTATTCGGGACAACCCTCCAGGGCGCAACTGAATGTCTAAGATTCTAAGATTAATACACATTTCTGAATAGATCGTTTATATTCACCGAACTGATTTTTAACAAGCCCATTTCGAATAACTCCATCTTGTCCCGGATATACATCAAAAACGTGCGCTAACTCCCACTTGTCACACGGGAGTTGTTATTTCAGTCAAAAGAACAATTTTACCAATGTGCATTTGATGACCTTGTGTTATCCACTTAAAGCGCTTCTATAACGTCGGAATGTATTCCCGAGTAAACCGCTTCCGAAATTGTGACACTATAGATTGAATAAATAGTAAACGTTTGCGTAAGTCTTTCGTCTCCTCAAAAGGATCCGATAGCATTTCAGTGGTAGCACGACATAAGACGAAATGATTTGGTATGATTTGTTGCGGATCATTCGGATTGTTTGGCCAATATCCCAGCGGACAACTATTGACCAAGTCTGAGACTTCCAGGAATATGGTTGACATTTAATTCCACGACAGGAGTTGTTGACCTATCACCAGCATAATGTTCTCCTTCACTTGTTTAATGAGGCTTTCATATCCAGTACGCGGATGCTGTCTCCCACTTACTGGGTTTGCAACATTGTATTCTAGAATGAATGAAAAGGTATATTTTATAGGAAAATGTTTGTTAGTGGCTGGAGAATGGTTAAAAGAAATATTTAAATGTACACTCTATGCTTAAATGGTTGAAAATGTTGTATATTTTATAGGAAAATATTTAGTAGTGCTTAAATAACTGGTTGATTACTGATACTGCTTGTACATTATGGGAAATTTTATAATAATCTCTTAAAAGAGTGGATGTGAAATGGAATAAAATATTGAATTGAACTGTGTTTCAATGGACTGTTTTAATTCTCTGGCAATTCTATTAATCCCCGTTGTTGCATCCTTAATTGTTAATTAATCCACTAACAAAGGAACTGGCATACTGAGGTCAAATCACGTGGGTTGAGTGGGGTGCACACCACTCGCCTTGGATTTGGTTTAAATAAAACAGGATGGCATTCAGATAGTGGCAATGCAACACCGGAAGTCAAAATGGTAAATTAATGATGTTATTGTTACGAGGTCAAATGTAATTTAATACTGTTTTAGAATTCTGATAATTAGAAAGATACACCAAAGTTTATTGATAATTAATGAAGTTAAGAAATCACGCAAGGCTAACATTTAAATACAGTTTTAAATTAGGACTACTTAATTTTTTGGTCTAACGACAATGACATGTTTGATTTGAGGATGAATGAATTTATCCCAACACAAGTCGTCCAAAGATGTGATGATTGAAGATTTTCAGAAGTCGCAACTTCTGACAAGCCTGTTACCGTACTTAACAGAAGAAGAGGATGACAGCTGAAACTGACCAATGGAAATCCAGAGGATAAATTTCAGAAGTTAAAGTGAAACTGAACTTTAACAAGATTAAGTGAAGTGTAACAGTATTTTTAAATTAGGACACGTGAAGAATTTTGAACATTTTGATTAAATTTTTCTGTGTTTAGGTTAAAGTGGAAGAAAACGAACAATATGACAGTGAAATTACATTGACTTCGTAACTATGTTATTTATTGTGTTATAACGTGAATCAGTGTGTTTATGTTATTGTAGCATGCATATCAGTGTAATGATATTATTTTAAACGTCGGACTTGAAATATGTAATGAACAATTAGAAGTTTTAAGTAACTATTATTAGTGATTTTTTAATGATTGTTCGCAACATGGCATGGTATTTCAAATGTGATTCTGAAAGTATTTGTATGGTGTTGTGTTTAATGCACGTTAGATAACGACGCTAATAAGCAACGTTGCTTATTTAATGCACTGCAAAGGAGCGAATTTATAACACTATAGGGCCTATATACTGTAGAGGTTAACTTAGTTCTGTGAATGTTCTGGTTAATGCATTAAAGTTATTAGCTAGTACCAGTGACATCAAGAACTAGGCTAACAAGAATATGTCTGGAAGTTTAAAATCGGGCAATTACATCATAGTCTGATAATCCTAAGATGGTAATCCCATGCGCTAGAAACGTGGCTAACCACCCATATAAGTACACTGTGTTGAAATCCAGGGTAGCCCCTGTGCAGCTGACCAATCCGAAAAAGAAGTACCTGGTCAATTCCCCGGAGCCCAACACATGACTCATGCACGTAATCTCTTTATAATAAAGAACATTCTCGGTTTAAGTTACTCCAGATATCATGATGAGACGGTACAGAAGATATCATTGAGAGGCTTCCCAGGGGAAGATCATACCACCAGCCTCCTAGGCTGAGAGGCTGGGACACAAACATCATTTTGACACCACTTGGATTAGACCGCTTGGATCAGACCACTTGGATCATATGGCTCACCACTTGGGCAACATATGGCTCACCACTTGGTTGCCCAGACACATAATAGTGTCACAGTTAGTTCTTTTTGGTCCCACGACACAGGAATAGTCACTTCTGTCCCTGAAGTGTCACAGTCGTTTATTTGTTACCGCGTCACAGGGTAGTGTTACAAATATTATATTTGGAATGTGTTTAACTAGTTCTTTAACATATACAGTAGGACGTTGAACCCCATTTCATTCTTATGACATTTGTTATATCGCTGGGCACTAACGTTGTCCTTTAACCTGTCCATCTACAGTCCAAACACGCCGGAAATTACCGTAATGCCCCGAAGATTGTCGATTGTCTTCTCGTCGATATATAGTTACGAGTGATACATGGCCAATCATATTTGATAAAATCGATATATTGTATAATTAAAGATACATAAATTAAGAGTTTTCTTGCTACAACCATTCAAAAATAGATAAAAATAGAAAACGTTGAACATTTCAGTCAAATTAATTTGTTATGAACGGAATTGTCTCTACTCCAGTCTGTGTATCTCAAGTTTTTCATGGTGAACCTCATACATGCTTTTGGGCCAGAGTTTGCCACATGTTGCTCCATCTGTGGCAGAAAGCGTTCTACCAAACGAATATTTGGGAAAAAGCTACAGCCGGTCTTATAGATGAGAATTAACATTAAAGTCAATGTGGCCATCAAGTAACATGCTCAATGGCCATGGTGGCTTCGCTTGACAGACCTTTCATTACCAGTGTTTCTTGTCGTGGCATCAGCAACATAGCGTAAACGTTAGCTTGGTCGTCCCTTCATGGATTCAATTTGAAATGGACGACTGTTTAAATTTAAACCATCCATGGGTCTACACAGCTTGTCATGCAAATAAATTTCTAATTAATAACTTCTATAGCATATGAAGCTTAAATAAAGACATATAATAGGCAGATATAGGTCTTGCATAACAGTTACTGTAGGTATATTGTTTAATTAACACAAACTGAGTATAATATATACAAGTTCGTAAACATGTTTGATTGTAAACATAGTGATATGAATAGTTGATATCGTGTTAAGGCCAAAACCAATAATATTCGTGATTCATTAAACATACATTATGCAAGAGATAAATCTGCCTTTTAAAGGTCTTTCTTTAGGCCTGAAATCTTATCTAAATTATTAATTACACATTAATTAACATATCCAGATCATAAGCAACTCTCGGTGGATTATGATCTGATTTACTGCATAACTTTCCTTCTCGATTTAATTATTAACTGGATAATCGAGACCATGCATTTACCATACCGATTTTAGTCGTGATGATCTAGGCTATGTGGAAAATTTCGGTTCATAGTGGATCAATTTTCAGCTAAGTGGCTTTACATTATCCCGACTCGGAAGATTCGTGCGATTGTGTAATCCGAATGCATATGTGAAATATTTCCCGAAATTATTCTTGGATCAGAATGACAACCAGATGGCTAATAATTGTTTATTCGCCCTAAAGCTGTATGCGCTCGTAACAAAATGTAACGGCTGTGGTTTCGAGCCCTGGTGTGAGCGTATGTGGCATGGAGATAGGGGCGCCTTCTCAACCTCGTGGGTTTCCTGCGGGCACTCCGCCCCCCCCACTGCTAAAGACCCCAACGCGCAAGCGAATTATTGAAATAAAATTAAACCACGTTAGTCCCAAAATGACCTAGTTTGTGTTGCGTGGACATTAAACCCCATTTCTCTCTATCTCTCTAAAGTCTACTACGTCCATGTTGGTAAGTGCGATGATCAAATAACTGGTCTGATACCAATTTCCAACTCAGGGGCAAATAACTCGTCTGAAACCGATTTTTTTCAGTAGATATAATAATACCGAGGTGAGAAACGGATTGGAATTACATAAATAGGACCAAAGTTCACTGTTCTAGATTCCGTCAACCAGTCGCAATACTCAATAATTTTCGTTAGGTAGACAATCGACATTACGGCGACTTTTAAAAATTGTGCACGTGACTTGAACTGGGTCACCTGGATAATATTTCTCGCGTTATATGCCTACGCGTCGGCCAGAACGTGTACATCGGTATTTCCTTTATGACCTAATAAACCACGGTGGTGAAGTGGGTAAGACGCTGGCTCACTAGCCTGGAGGTCGGGTGTTCGACCGCTGCATTGGCCGAGAAAGTTCATCCAGATTTTCCGGCGTGGTTCCCTTGTCAGTGAAATAGGACGGAAGGTCTGACAAGGGCAGTGGTCAAGTCGTTTGGATTGGACGAAAAACCGAGGTCCCGTGTACACATTGGCGTACACGTAAAAGATCCCTTGACAGTTGGAATTTGATTGAAGAGTATGCCGTAGTGTCGCTACCCGAGCAAAATTTGCCTCATAGCACACTGTATGGCGTATGTCAGTCTTCATTAGCCCGGTTGAGGAGAAGAACAGTAGGACGTTAAACTCCATTTTATTTCATTTCATTTCCTAATAAACCATAACGTAAACAACTATGAGATGTGTTAATAGAGCAATATATGACCGATAATGCCTAGGTAATTTCATGTTTCAATAATATGAAATATATGATTTACACGTATAAAAGTCGCTAATTAAGACAGCCATTCCTTCATATAGCAAAACAAAGGGCATGTATAAATACCAATGATGACAGATATAAACTATCAATCGGTTCCTGGTATCCAGATAAATCATGTAAGTAATAGTCTATGAAATATATATCTATCATGCGCCAGGAGAGAGGCCATAATGAAATGGTTTTTAAATTGTTTTTATCTCGGATCATTGAAATTCCTGTCCAACCGCATGGGTCTTCTCCGGATACTCTGGTTTCTTCCCACTGCTAAAGACCACTACGCACAAGCGAATTATTGAAATAAAATTAAACCATATGTTAGTCCCGAAATGACCTAGTTTGTGTCGAGTGGACGTTAAAGCCCATCTCTCTCTCTAGGTTCAGCTGGAAAAAGAAAGAATCGAAGGAAGACCCAGAGATGCCCGGAAAACCGAAGCAGATACTCTGAGGATTTTCGGTAAAGTGTTCGTCTTTCTGGCGTAGAACTGCACAGAATGTTGTCATTAAAGTTATATTCATTGGGTTTCAACGCAACAAGAATGTAACGAAGTCATATCGGATCATTCCGAGCTTAAAGATGCCAAAAGGACAATCTGATTAAAATACCGATCGATATTTCTTTTCGCTTTTTTATTCTTTCGATGGCTTACACTACATGAAGATCTCAGCAGTGGTTTTGGGAGGTCGCGTCAGAGCGACTTTGTGACCCTATAATAACGTCTGAATTTCATTAACCAATCAGCATTGATGTTTCTGGTGGATTACCTACAGTTCCGTGCATCTCACGCCAAAAGTTTACCGTAGTTGACCGTTTCATTGGCGAATCCCCTACATCATCCACAACACGTCAATGTTAACAATTCTTCCTGGTCCCAGTGAGATAAAGACAAGTAAAGCGAAATTTTGAACTATAAAAAACGAAACGAAATAGGTTTTGTGGTTTAATCAGATTGCCAAACTGGAGGATTGTCCCTAAAGACTCAAATTGGTATTGAACATTAATTTGGAATAAAGAAGTGATTATGGTGTTGATTTATTTTGCTTTATTAAAATGAAGAAAAGTTAAAAATGCCGAGTCTTATATCTTTATATCACACGGCCTGTCATTGAGCCAAATGGTGTGGTTTCGAGTTATAAGGAGTAGGATAGCTTGTCCAAACTCGTGGGGTTTCTCCGGGTTCATCTGTTTCCCGGCTATAGAAATGAAGTGAAATGAAATGGGGTTTAACGTCCTACTCTTTTGCACCTAACCTGGGCTAATGAAAGTCGGGCATACGCCATACAGTGTGCTATGGGGGAAATTTTGCCAGGGCAGCGGTGCTACGGCCTACTCTTATATCGAATTCCAACTGCCAAGGGATCTTTTACGTACACTCCAATGTGTACACGAGATTTTCGTCCCATCCGAACGACAAGGCAGGTGTCCTTGTCAGGCCCTCCTTCTGCATCACTGACAAGGGGAAATTACGCCGGAAAATCGAGATGAACTTTCTCGGCCAATGCAGGGATCGAACACCCGATCTCCAGGCTAGCGAACCAGCGCCTTATCCACTTAGCCACCGTGCCCCCCCCCCCGGTAATAGACCCATTGTCGAAGCTTTAATGATAAAAGTTGCATTATGTATGATTTAGTTAACGGACTGACGAGCTCTACAAATCACAACTGCGTATGACGTTTTCATGAAAGCGGTGATAATCCGGGAGGTCAGGATTGAGACAGGTGTGATTAATTAGCACGCAGATACATGCCCAGATACATGACTCAGTTGATACCGATCTGGGATATTGCAAAAAAATGCAAAACAATGAGAAAATTTTAAGACCAAATGAGGATAATATTTTGCTCTAAAACTAAATGATCTTGATAGACAACCATCCATCCCCAAACATATTATATTTCACACAATACTCCCCGTGACAGCTTAGTGGCAGTGTTTGCTTTTACTTTAGCATACAATTTGCGACAGTATTAACTCCACTCGACGCAACATATAGTTCAATTTTATTTAAATAGTTCGCTTTCTCGAAGAGGTGGGTCTTTAGCTGGGGGGGGCAAAGAAACCGGAATATCCTTGTCATATACAAACTGAGAATCGAAAGCGCTCCATTAGACCCAATGCCAGATCTTGTGCTCTAAAGCTGTGTGGCTTGGACGAATACATTTAAATATTATTTGAATATTTATTTTGTAGGTTCCGATGTGTAGTCCTCGTCTTTTCCATTATGGCGATTTTGTTCAAGGCAAACGATGCGACTACCACTGACAGCAGTTCAGAAACTACAATCGTACCAACCTTCCCCACAAGGGATGGTGTGTTCATAAATACCACCCAAAGATGCGCCAAATTCGAAAATGAATCCAGTTGCTCCACAACCAGTGACACAGTGGTTGATGATATCACGAAGAAGATTGGTATCACTACTGAATATATTGGTTACGTAGCCATTCCTGTATTCCTTGTCATAGGTTTAAGCGGTAACACATTAACTACCATTGTAATGCTGAGTCCGCAGTTCCGGAAAATGTCCATTAGTGTCTTCCTTGTAGCCTTGGCCTTCTCCGATACCACACTGATCCTTATGCTACCATTCAATAAAGGTTTTGTAAGAAAGATTCTTGGAGTTGATATCAGAGCTTTGTCCTCTGCAGGATGTAAGCTTTTTTTCTTGATGTTCCGTTCAGCCAAAATGACATCTTCATGGTTCGTGGTCTTCTTGTGTTTGGAGAAATTTGTAGCTGTCTGGTTTCCTCTGAAAACTAAATTCATCTGCACAAAGCGAAACGCCTACATAGGACTTGTGCTAGTCTACACATTCCTATTCAGTTTTAATGGCGTATGGACGTTTGCATCCCGGTTATCGAAGGGAGCCTGCATTCCCCATTATCCCGAACCGGCTTATTTGGCGAGGATATTCGTTATCGTAGGAACAATGATATATTCTATTATACCCATTTGTTTACTGATGATATTTACGCCCCTCACTTGTTACAAGTTATTCCAGCGTGTTAAGTTACAGCGGACGCTCAGCAGCTCCAGTAGCAACAGAGTCAGCGAAGAAGTCCGAAAAACGAGCACTATGCTACTCAGTGTTTCCATTGCATACATGATTCTTGTAGCCCCTATAGGCGTTGCACATATTTTTTTTTACCTTCAAGGACTGAACATCTTTGAGGCTACGCAACCAGGTATGGTCATCTACAGAGAAATTGCTCAGATCTTGGAACAGCTGAATTACTCAATCAACTTCTTCCTGTACGTCATATGCTGCAAGAGCTTCCGTGATCGGGTAATGCTCGTACTCGCCTGCAAAAAACAACCAACCAGGTACCGAAACCAATTAAAATCAAGAGAATCGACAATACGGTACAAAAATGAAGCGTCTACTGAAAATAGTTCTTCTAGGATATTTAGTACCAATAGTCTGGATGGTGGGATAGTTAATATTTCTGACCGTGGCCAGGTGCACGATGACAGTCAAAAATGAAGCGTTTACCGTAAAGAATTCTTCTAGGATATTGAATTCCAATAGTCTAGATGGTTGCTGAAGTTAATAATTCAAATCTTTTTCATTTTCTTTTTTTTTTTTTTTTTTGACTGGTTTATTGACCATAATTGGTAAGGTGGCCAGGTGCACGATGACTGTCAAAAATGAAGCGTTTACCGTAAAGAATTCTTCTAGGATATCGAATTCCAATAGTCTAGATGGTTGCTGAAGTTAATATACTATTCCAAAAAAGTAGGGGATATTTGATTTTGGGGGCATAATACTAAAATATGCAAATGACTACGAAAAAAGTCACTATAGAACCTAACAGAAGAAACATTTCCAGTTACATGTGACGCCCAAACGCACCAATAGCTACCGCATGGAATGCAGGTGATGCTTGGGATCATCATGGGGGTCCAACCCAAGATTTGCACAACTCTGACTTTGAATGTTAGAGTCATTGTGGCATTGAATTCCAGGGTGGAAACATCAGTTTAATTGTTTTAGTGACCAGAAAACAAATTTTGATATGCGTCGGCTTACCCAAAATGAAAGGTTACGTACCCTTGGCATGCTACAGATCGGCACAACACAGGCGGTTGTGGCGCGGACACGATGAATGTTTCTCAGTCTGTCATAAGCAGGCTATGGTCCAGATACCGTGATACACAATCTGTACAGGACAGACCACGCTCAGGTCGACCAAGGGCGACAACTCAAGCCCAGGATCGATTTATCCGTACCTTGGCGTTGAGAAATCGTGTCATCAAACCAAATCAGATCAGCGATCGTCTTCAAACAGACACTGGTGTGAGAGTGAGTGGCCAAACGATTCGGAATCGACTGCATAGGGGTCACCTTCGCGCCCGACGTCCTTGCGTGATCCCTTGTTTGAGAGATCATCACATTCAGGTAAGACGTCGTTGGTGTAGGGATCGTCAACACTGGGATAATCGACGCTGGAGCAATGTGATGTTTTCAGATGAGTCAAGGTTCACTGTTGATTTTTTGGACAGACGTAGGAGGGTGTGGCGTCGTCGAAACGAGCGCTTCCAAGACGTTAACGTCATCAGACATGATCGATTTGGGGGTGGTTCTGTTATGATGTGGGGAGGCATCACTGTTGCTGGAAGAATGGCTTTACATGTTGTTGCAGGGCGTGTTACAGGCCAGTACTACCGGGACAACATCTTGGCAGTCCATGTTGTGCCGTTCGCACGACGTCATGGCCGCCGATTCATCTTCCAGGATGACAACGCAAGATGTCACAGGGCCAGGATCGTTACAGGTTACCTCCAACAACAGAACATCACCACATTACCTTGGCCAGCACTGAGTCCCGACCTCTCCCCCCATCGAGCATGTCTGGGACATGCTTGGACAGAGGTTACGTCAACGTCAACAACGTCCTGCCAATGTCCAAGAACTTGCTGCTGCTCTGCAACAGGAATGGGACAATCTGGACCAAAATGACCTTAGACGTCCCATTAGGAGTATGCCACGTCGGATCAATGCTTGTTTGGCAAACAGAGAAGGATTTACCCGTTACTGACTTTGTTGTGATGCTGTGGTAACTTTGCTGTTTGACCCCGGGTGTCATTTTACCCTTATAATTGTCAGTCTGTGCCTTACTTAGTCTAATGATCATTCGGAATAAATCGATGAATGTGAACTTCATTTCATTTTGTCATTTGTTTCTTCGTCAGTTTCATTAGGTGACTTTAATAACACTTAAAAATCAAAAAATCAAATATCCCCTACTTTTTTTGAATAGTATTATTCAAATCTTTGTCATTTTCTTTTTTTTTCCTTTTTTTTTCTTTTTTTGACTGGTTTATTGACCATAATTGTTAAGGTAAGTACATAGACCACAAAAATTATAGACACATTCAACATTACAATCAGTTCATGATGTTTGTAAAATTTACAATCTGAACAGTTCGAGGGGGATTAGTGACTCAAAAGGAATTTCCACTTTTCTAATTTGTCCTTGTCTACTCGTGAGTCTATCTTGCGTTTGAATGTAGAAAGGCGATGTACCCTTCTTAAGTTGGTTGATTGGATGCGATTTTTGTTTTATAAATATAATATTTTGTTAATATTATTGCATGGAATATTTTGTTAATATTATTTCATGGACTATTTTGTTGATATTATTTCATGGACTATTTTGTAAATTTTATTTCATGGACTATTTTGTTAATATTATTGCATGGAATATTTTGTTAATATTATTGTATGGTTCACAAAAGAAAGCTCCGGCTGGTTTCTGAAATTGTCGATGTGCCAAATATGGTATCCAAAATGGATGATCGGAAGAGTCAGGTTACAACAAATACCTTTTATTTGCAATATTTCATTCAGTGAAGCCCATAAAGTTTGAGAGTGTTGACAGTGTATCATGGTCGATCGTTTCAATATTTGATTGATAAAAGTCACAAAAGGTTGTGGAGACCTATCCTATTTTAGAAGTTTAAAAATTGGTGTAAATTATTTTGTGAATATGTTTGAATTGAAATATTGGATGATTTATTTAAACCGAAGTGTAAGGACTCAGAACATATATGAATGAGAAATTGGGTTTAATCTTGCCCTGGTGTAAGATGACTTCATCCTTTGTCCACTCTTCGTCGCATCCTGGCAATGATTACGTGCCTGCCAACATGTACACTGGATCTTGGTGTTTGTACAATCTGAACTACTAGACGATGTGCCTTGTCAGGCCCTCCACTCTGCTCTAGTCACAAGAGGAAACTGCACTGGGAAATCCCGATGGTATTGAACCCGACAGAGCTTGGTAAGTGAGACACGACCTTACTCCTTGAAAGACAAAGGATGTTATTATGAAATGTGATTATTGTACCAATATTATGGCCTCGCCCTAATATTGGTTCCGAACTCATAAAATGTTTCTTTTAGGTACATGTTTATTTGAAATTTTAATTATTTATGTTTTCAGTGTTTTGAGAATTTGTTTTTGTTTTATTGCTTTAAAAATGTGTAACCTGCTTCGATATAAAAGTGTGTGCTGTGTAAACTGTTGTCTTCTGTTTTAATATAAACACCTATCGATAACTCTGGCAGAATATATATCTGATTTGGGTAGCCGTAAGTAAACAAATAATATGAAGTCCTATAGGAGAGAGTTAAACAATATCCACTTGGGCCGAAACAAAATATGAGAAGCTAGGACAGGAGTGGCGCCAAACGTGAACATAGCGCGGGGGGGGGGGATTTCGCAAAAATTGAAACCTTGACCTTCAAAACAAATGTGACTCGGCGACCATTTGAGACCATCAGGATATCTGACTCCCCCCACTCTTTTACCACGTTTATGGCGATCTTGATGCGCTCTAGGACCATTTTGCGTTGTTGTAGCTGTGCAGTAAGGCACCAAAGGGCTAATGAAGACAGCATACGCCATATCGTGCGCTATGAAAGACATTTTGCCAAGACAGCAGCGTCACGTCCCACTCTAATATTGAATTCCAGCTTTCACGGATTATTTTACGTGCATGCCTGTGTATACACGGCAACCCGGTTTCACGTCCCATTCGAACGAATATACGTTGTCTTCCGTTAAGTCCTCCGACCTGCCCGACTGACAAGGGGGGACCGCACCGAAAACTCCGATGATCTGTGTCGGTTAATAACGGAATCAAACACGAAATATCCCATCTAAGAAACAATTCGATAAAGAGTATAGCAAACTTTCCTTCATAGCACACCACATCGTGTATGGCTGTCTTCCTTATGCCCAATTTGATTTCTTAATTATGTATTAGTTAAAAACATCTGAAATCAAAGCAGTGATACATTAGATGACGATGGAGCCAGGAAACGCTTCATACATAAGTCTTGTTAACCTCACAAAAATAAATGCATGCTAAATGCGAGAGACCTGTGCAAGATGAGGAGTCTTCAACTTGATATTCTTGCTATCTGAGAGAAGTTCTGGAATTCTTGAAGCAATTTCAATTAATTACAATGTTTATTCTGGAATCGTAATTTCTCTATACATTAACTGTACTAGATGAATTGAAATGGAGTTTAACGTCCTACTGTTCTGTTCATAAATTTACTTAATGTAGACGGGTATACGCCATACTGTGTGTTACGATGGAAATTTTGCCCGGGCAGCGGCGCTACGGCCTACTCTTATATCGAATTCGAACTGCCGAGGGATCTTTTACGTGCATGTCAATGTGTACACGGGCCCTCGGTTTTTCGTCCCATCCAAACTACTAGACATCTGTCCTTGTGAAGCCCTTCGTTCTTCGTCACTGACAAAGGGAAACCAAACTGTACTAAAACAGGCCAAGTATAAAGACTTCGTGAATAACAAAGTTATACTTTTGATATCGAATTAATATTTAAATATTTCCAGTTATCATTTGGTATTTTTGTTGGACATATTATTATATTAGATAGTTCACGATATCATTACTTTACAAGTACCTATAAGTAGATTATCCCTTTGCAATCAAAGGTTGGAGTAGGTTAAGTTACGTGAACAAGTAATGAAGCGGGTCAAATCTTAAGACGGGTATTATTGTTGTCATGGCGTCCACTCGACTCCCTATAAAGGTCGGAAGAATACCAGACCCAATCACATCAGTTGTAACATCTAGTATAGTAACAATCAGTCAGCTTGTAGCACCGACTTGGGACAAACGTTTATTATATACCAAGTAAGTTAAAGCTACTTTCAATTTACTATTCTACTTTCAGTTTACTTGTCTACTTTCAATTTACTAGTCTAGTTTTAATTTACAATTCTACTTTCAATTTACAAGTCTTCTTCAATTTATCATTTTACTTTCGTATTTTCATTTCATTCACTTTTCAATTTACTATTCTGCTTTCACGCGTTAAAGGAGCTAAATCGCTAATATCTGGAACCTAGAAATGGACATAGTTAGGTCGCAACGAATATAATAATGCAATATGAATGTATACAAATTGATTTACATTCAGTTATTTCCGTTTTACTATACATGTAATTTCAAATAAATTATGTCAGGAGAAATAAGCTAGTCTCGATCGAATGGCAATCTCTAGCGTCTAGTCTACACCGGTAAGATTTATTGCGCATGCTCTCTAGATAAGAATACGGCGTCCCTGTTTGAGATGACTTGTGGAATATGTCTAGCCTCATTCTCTGAGTCCCTTGTTACAATTGGCACTGAATGGCATTATGGTACATGATTCATGTACCAATGGTAAAATGTTTATTTTGTCTTAAATATTGTATACAAGAAGCCTGTCTAATCCCATTAACATCAATGTTGAATTGAATTGACAAACGATTTGAGTTTTCAATGTTGAAGACTCTGGATGATATTGAGTTAAAGTCTTGGCTCCTTTAATTCTTGTGCCAATTGCCTTCAGTAATGGCGGTAACTAGCATTTAGAAGCATGGGATTGAAACCACACCACTGGCCTCAATGCCCGGCCGTATGGCCCAAAACCGCACACGTTAAACATATCTGCTTCCCACCATCCTATAATTTACGGACTTTCAAACCTGTCAATATATTGTAATAACTCAATGGGTCTATGAAATAACTATTCATTCTGTAGGGCTTTGACTTTTACATTTTATTAATATATAATATATATTATCAACAATTACTGGTAAATAATATCGACTATATCTAAATTATTTATTTAGTTAGTTATATCACATTATTTAGTTACATCGTGTCGTGGAATGAGGATTTTAATCGACTGAGTCTTTTAATATTCAATGTGATTATCGTAAACCAATTTGGGTGATCTGAAGTAATCTGTTAATCCACTTATTGTCAAGGCCATTTGGGATTTATTAGTGTATCCACAGCTCAGATTTTCGTTATGTTCTTTTTGTGGACTTACTTCATATTATAAGTTAAGACATCTCAATGCGATCGTTTCGTTTTTACCTTTGAGACACAGATGTTCGAAATGACATAACGTATTAACAATCTTTGACTGTTCTTACATATTAAAGATGCATTATATAAGATCTGCATCTGATTAACTCTTGCGGGTCTTATTTGGTCGCAAACACTCTACATTATTAATTAGGCATTTATTCATATGAAAACCCCCATTTCAACTCTTTAGACTACCGGATGGCGAAGATGGCTATTTAATTATTAATTAGACATTTATTCATATGAAATCCCCCATTTCAACTCTGTAGACTACCGGATGGCGAAGATGGCTATTTAATTGTATACTTTTAAAATAGATAACCGAGACTTTGTTTATTATCAAAACAAATATAGTAATGACAATCGAGACTTCGCTATTCCTATCAAAACTTCAAACACTGATAACTTGGCTCAGGATAAAGTAATTTGACTGACTTTTTAAAAATATATTTCTTTCCATAATCTATTTGTAGAAATAAATAAAGCGATCAGTGCGTTATCTAAGTCTTACATAATGCATCTTTGATATTGGCAATTAATATAGTTAACTGTGTGTTATGAATGTGTTCAATACAGCAATCGAGCTGTAGGATTTACTTATTATTCTAGACATGGCCTACAACGTTTGATTTGATAGTTTGTTCTATCAGGTTGCTAACCCATTTAAAAAACATCTCATCTCATATCACAGTTACAAATAAACATATTAATTCAATTTCTTTTTTATGATTTCTAGAAATGACTTATTACGGTTCACTATCTGCTCGAGGTTCCATGACACCTGAGATGTCGAAGATGTTACCATTTGTCACTGATAGAACACCAGCACGCCATCTTAATAGATCTCTAGATCTAGGTCATTCCAAGGCTTACTACAACCCAGCATCGTAAGTTGTGTTGTAACATTATTTCAATGATCAAGACTCAGAAAGTACCCAAACTCTTTGATTCGGGTGAAAATTTAATTATACATGATTTGTTTAACGATTTCGGTGCTTTAATTATATTGTTAATCACATCCTGGTACGATCCTTAATTTTGGTGTTTAGACATTGTTTATTTCCAATTAACAAATATTCTGAAAGTATCCCCAATTTTGTTGATTTAAATATTATTACAGTTTGTATATTCAACTGTAACAAATATTCTAAAATGACCCCCAAAAAATATAACACTGTGAATCCTCATTAAATTGATGCAAAACAAAAATTATGAAATGGTCCCCAATTTCTGTGTATAGTAAATATTCTGAAACGATCCCTAATTTCGGTGATTTAAAATTTATTGTGTTTATTTCAGTAAATCGGTGTATAACAGATATTCGGTTGGAGATTGGGGATATTCTAACAATACGCATTATAATCTGTCGGATAAAGAACGAGCACATGGTGAACGACTCCGAGCTGATGCCTGGAGAACCATCAAGGAAACTGATGCCAGAACACGCAACAGGCAAAATGACGTCACTAAACGATTGGGTAAGCTCCCCATTTTTAAATACCACCACGAACAGCTACTGAGATTTGTTTCTATTATTTTTGCAACCATTGAATTGGGACTTAGCGGTGGTGGTGGGTGGGTAGGTGGGGCATCATGGACCATCTCAGGACCCAAAGTATCATCAATAACCTGACGGCATCAAAAAATGATCACGTATATGAATCATTAAGGGCATCTCGTGTTCCAAATCGAGTTTCAGAGGGCCATTTTATCGTCTCCTCTACTGACATATTCTTTCCGCGGTGACTTAAAAAATCTCATTTAACTACATACCGTGTTGGTTTTGTTACGTGGTGTTGCTGATTCTAGAAGGCTCGTTAATGAACGAAGAACAAATCAAATAGAACACATATTTTATTGGAGATCAGTCACTGGTTTTATTATAAAAGCACAGGGTTTCGACAAGTATCCCCTGGTCATTATCTAGCACGATTTTATTTACTCGTTAACCGCTTGTAAATATTTATGTATTTGATTTGTTGTACAATTCTCCATATTTGTTTCTTCAGGTGAAAGAGTGTATGACATCGCTTACATGAAAGGTGAACTTAACACCGAAATTAACCAAATGGCTACAGAAATAGAAAATCTTAAGGTAAACAATCACATTTGATGAAGCTTTATCAATAACCTGTCGAAACCTAAAATTAAACACCTTCCTTTTGGGTATAATGATTAAGTTATCACCAATCAAAACAGCTAAACCATATACCTATTGTTCTGTATAATATCCTCTACGACTATTCACTACATTTTTCTGTTACTGTAGGAGTATCGTCGAACACTAGAGAAAGCTTTAGGTGATACAGCCAATCCTTTACACGTAGCTGAAGAATGTTTGATGCATCGTGAAAAAAGACGAGGCATTGACTTGGTTAATGACCATGTGGAAAAATCTCTCATTAAGGTAAACAATATAAATGTTATATTATCTTTTATTTACGAAGGCGTCAGTAAAGTCAAAATATGCGACAGTGGTGTTTTTTCTTCTTATTCCGCTTCTCGTTTACTTCAGAATTCTACAAAGCTTAGCTTAGATATTAGTACTTTTCATATCAACATTTTGCAAACAATACAAGTCTTGACGTAAGCTGAAAATGTTACCAGAGCCCTTGCACCAACAGTGAAATGAGGACATATTCTAGTCATTGTACGTCACAAACATATCCAATTTGAATCTCAGTATGGAAGATGAATAGATTCATTTGGCACAAACAGATACAACATAATGAATGAAATTATGTAGAAAAGATATTTATAAAGGGTCCTTTGATATTGGATGCCCCCCATTGCAGTCCCAGTCAGTCCTTCTCTCAATCCGCCCCAGCCTAATTTTATCAATCTATTCATATATTATTTACAGGAAGTTGAAATTATTAAGAAATGTCAGAATAAGATGCAACACTGTTTACAGAAAGCCATGGCACAAATCAAGTAAGTTGATCATTTGTATTTCCACCTTGGTATTTGTCACTTGATATTCTCATCTGATAGGACTATTCAAGATGGTCGCTTTATGAAGTCTAACCCTTTTATGAAATAAATAAATAAATGGGTTAGAAGGCGTGGTGTCTTAACAAATGTTCCATTGACCTGATCAAACTAAACAATGCAATAGTCCCTCCACTCGTCCAATTTTACCTGGGATATAGTAGCTATTCATCCACCAAACTTACTAATTCTGCTGTAGTAATTGCTCGGCAACTGCAGTAAACCTAGAGTGTCAAGAGTGTCAAGCAATTTGGACCAAGGTCTGCCCTATGCCCCCTCTGGAATTAGGGGACCTGAAACAAAAGTTTCATTAGATTTTTATTGTAACTTCGCCCTGTGCAAATTGGTTTATAGACAACGTATTTGTTACAGGTGGTTATCTATATACTTTATATAATTATAACCATTTGATCAGAGAAAGTGATACGTACTTTATTTTGAAAACTTACAAACTGTTTTATTTTTAATTATCATAGAGTAGACAGGGCTGCCCAGCACTCTTTGGAAGTTGACTCTAAAGATAAACACCACGCACAGGGACTGGATGATCGTATGCAACAATTGAGGAATTCATCAGGTGGTATTGGATATTTCCCCAGTATAGAAAATGTTGATAATACGTAAGTTGTTATTATTCATATTCTATTGAACTTTCCGTCGCTATAATCCATATTTAATTAAACAAACGGAGTCTCTAGATTTAATAATAATTTTACTAGAAAAATATAATAAACTACAGTTAAAGCTACAAAATATCCTTTGCTCTATTCGGTAATTTTCTAATTTTTGCAGTAAACAATCCCAGCTAAAACATTTATTTTAGAAACGTATCGACATAATCAGACACAAAAGGGCTAATTAAATGCTTAGGGGTGGTAGTTACTTGTGTTGAACATATCCTTTTCATGTCGTATCATATGATCATTATGACCTACTGAGCGGCATTAGACCATTGGTGGAACGATATTCATTTAAGAGATTTCTCTTTTATACAAAAGGCGATTTGGAAATTTTTATATTCTTAAATACTTGTTAATATTTCCGAAGATGAAATAGCTTAATCCAAGTCTCCACTGGTTAATATTTACTCTTTTTTAATTACAATAGCATCACCATCCCCGAATCATGGGGTAGATATACGCAACAAAATATCGCCAGATCCCAAAAAGAACGAGCTGCTTCTGCACGACTTCGAGGTGAAATCGATGCTTTGTTGAGAGCATGCGCAAGTGAGATGTGGAATATTTATAACAATGTTAATACTAGCTTTAATACGAGAATTCACGAGACAACAGATGCCAGAAACACATTGCAAGCTCATTTACAACGAGTAAGTAAAAACAAATTATGTCTCCCATGCTTGTTAGTCTGTTTAAGTTTGATTATATACTAGCTAAATTTGCCTATTCCAGGTTCCTTCTTTTGGTCTGAAATCATAAATTTATTAATTAGACATTTACGCCCATGACAGGCTTATTATCAACCCTCTAGACCACCATCCATTCAATGGTTGTGATTTTTAACGGTTTGGAATACGATCATCACTTAATAATTGAATTTACAAATAGATAACCGAGTCTTTTTTTATTATCGTCACAATGAAATTCCAGACTACACTATTATATTCTTGCCGAAACTTCAGACAGTGATACCTTTACTCATAATAATGTAATGCCCTTTATTTTTAAGCTACTCTATTGAAATACGTCAGCTCATTATCAAAATCTGTCGAAATATGTCCGCTCATTTTCAACATCTGACATCGTGCAGCTTTATCCTTCATAATCGGGTTAATTCTACCCCACGATCGACTGAATAGTGTTTAAAAAATGCTGGACTAAGGTCGCATATAAATTTACTAAATCGTACAGTTTACCTTAAATGGAATATTTTGAGATTGAGATCAGATACAATTTCGTAAATTTTTACATTTTTTTTCACAGACGGTGCAAGAAATATTGGACATGGAAAGAAATATTCAACAACTACGTAAAGCTATTCAAGACAAAGAGAACCCAATGAAAGTCGCACAAACTCGACTTGATGAACGAACCAGAAGAATTAATGTTGAAGTTTGTCATGATCCCGTCATGAAATCGTGAGTTGAAATACTTTTTATCAAAGACTTAACCAAAGATGGAAAAGGGATGAATTCGTATAATTCTGAAAAACTGAACATAAATAAATTGATAGCTCTGGTTTGAAAACCATCATTGCATTAAAGTTTCCTTTTTATTAGAGTCACGGGCGATAACGTCAGGTTGCAATCATTTAACCCAAGGAAACAGAATGCATGTGGTTACATTACTCAAAATAAAATTATTTTTACATTTTTTATTCAGATTGAAGAATGAAGTTGGTGAAATCCGTGATTCCATCACGATGTTGAAGAGAAGCCTAAAAGCATCCGAGATTAGTTTAGCTCGTTTATTGAAAACCAAAGCTGTCCTCGAACACGATATTGGTGTGAAAGAAAACTCCTTGAAACTAGATTCTAAGAGTTGTATGGGCATGCGCAAGGGCTTCCCCATGGACCCTAAAGTCGGCCCAGTCTTTCAAATGGTGCCCGGAAGTTACTAAATTGTCACTTCACTCCTTAAAATTGCAAACAAGTCTTCACAAATATTCTGGTGGTTTCCCATTTCGATTCATTTTAGCTAGTCTCGGTCACCAATTAGCCTAATTAAGTATTTATATATAGGCGTATGGGGTAGACAACCCTGATTTCTAATCTACCTTTAGCAAATCACCAAATATTGGAAGAATAGAACTTCATATTTCGATAAATTGGGTATCAATATTTATAACGGATATATATGCCCTATTCCACACCACTATTGTCTGCACAATATTTTTTCTGTGCAATTTATGGATTTAGTTCTCTTTTCTGTGTGTAAATTATGGAATCGGTTCATTATTGATCACTTTTAATTGTAAATAAATTGTTTTATTTATTTATTTGTTATAAGATTAATTATATTATCTTAACCCACGGTGAATTGCATATTATTGTGCCAAATTCTCATGTACTAATATTTTTAAAAACATTTTCCGTTTTTCCGTTGATCATTTTTATTATTATTATTATTTATTGGATAAGATTGTTGTTTAGACTTTTTTAACATAGATGTAGAAGTGTTTAAATATAACATGTTGTCGTTTAGTAATAATTATTTTGTATTATATTGTTTATTTAATTTAGGAAATAATTTCTAATATGTGTGTCCATAACCTATGTTGTGTATCTTTATCTTTAGACTATCCAGAGTTTCTTGTTAATTAATTCAGATACTATAAATAATCCTGTGTATAATTGTAAGATATTTTACTAGTTTAATTCATGCAGTGTATGCTTTAAATTGAAAAGTTGTGAATAAAGTGTGTTATTTGTCTTAAAGATTCTTGTTTGTTCGGTTTAAATAAATGAAATAAAATGAAATTCGGATACTAAACTGGGCTAATGGAGATGGACATACGTCCTACAGTGAGCTCTGAGGGAAATTTTGTCCCGGTAGCGGCGCTACGGACAACTCTCATGTTGAATTCTTTGTGTTTTGATTTACAAACAAATTACACATCCACAGAGAGAGGGAAGTGGGGTTTAACGTCCACTTGATACAAATTAGGTCATTTCGGGACTTACATAAGGTTCAATTTTATTTCAATATTTCGCTTGCGCATAAGGATCTTTAATAGTGGGAGGAGGTCGGAGGACTCAGAGAAAACCCACGAGCCTTGATCGGCGACCCATCTCCTTGACACGTACAGCTTGGGAATCGACACCACGCCAATTGACTCAATGACAGACCTTATCATACAGCGCGCACGCGTTAACCATTTCACCAGCCAACAACCCGAAACTAATCCAATTGTAGCTTAGCCACTAAAACTGAAATGAGGTTTTCTGCCAAACCGGGCTATGATGATGAGACACCCAAAAGTAAAATATATTTTTATCTTCCTTGATAGCCATTTACACAAGGTACAGTTTTATGGATACATAACACCGAATTTAATACAAAGCCACATTATGAATCTCTTGTTTTTATCAAGCAACTAATACAAATATGTGAATGGCAGACAACTATATAAATAATATGCAACAAAAAAAAAACAATCAAATACAATTAAAACATAATCCACTGGGAATAATGGCACCATCACTGCAAATGGGAAGTTTTTGCAGACTCTAATATACAATCTGGTTCATTAGTCTGGTAGTTAAAGGTTTATATGCACCATAAAAGATCCGGTTCCTTCCATGCAATAAGCATTAAGTTGTTCCCAAATATGCAGTGACCGACCGGCAATGTTCTGTGACTATTCTCATCCAGTGATGAAAGGGCACTATGTAAAGTCATTTGTTAAAGTGTATACTATCTTGTTTCCAAAATAGTCTTTCAGGGAAAAGAACCTATGGCATCTGTAATTTGATGTACAAGCATACAGTAGTGCGTCTGTTTCCGGTCATAATTTTGCTTATTGCACACTGTATGGTGTATGTACGTTTTCATTGGCCCAGTTAAGGCAGAAGATTTCATTTCATTTGTTAGTGAAATACAATGTTCGTGGGCCCTGTACTTTAGGGTTTCCGGAACATACTAAGGTCGATATGACGTACATCTCAGCCACGACATACCATACACTGATACTTGGTTAAGAGATTATGATTAACATAGTTGCTGCAATCAAGAACTCGACGACCTGTGAGTAAAGAAACACAAGAATCAGAAAGAACTGGTATTCCTTACAAAGACAAAGAGAAGCTGACAAGTTTCATTAGATTCTGTTCGATAATGAGGGGAAGGTAGAATTGAAAGTAAACCGGCAAAAAACAAAGAACGAAACGACATTTAAGATTTAGGCACGTTAAACCAGGCAAGGGACGTTACTGGGGCCATTTACATCTATGAGGGCAGGGCAGACAGACTATTACCGTTACGGTTACAGGCGTGCTGCCTCTGACACATGGTTTTTCTTATTATTATGTGTTTGCCATGTTCACAGTAATAACTGGAGTTAAAATATACCATTGTTTGTTTGAATAGGATGAATATGGTTGTCCATTAAATACAACAACAGGCACCCAGGACACTCGTCTGCCCTGAATATAATACAGTTGGCAGTCTGTCCTCGTACATCAGATTCTGATAATTATTTATATTTCAGTTGATCTTGGAATTTATATTTGATTTTGGTCAGCTCATGAAGAGGACTCCACTCATTCATATTTATTTACATGGACAAGTTAATCTGGAACAACGGATTAGTTTTGCTTCATACTGTTTTTGGAACATGACATGCATCTCAAAAATGTTAGCTTGTCTGAATCGGGTAATAGAAAAGTTTGTGTTTTTATGTAATATCATTAGGGGGAAATAAAGGGGGTTTTACATATACTCGACATAGACTTGGTCATTTCGGGACTAACACGCGTTGAGGGGGTCTGTAGCAGTGGGTGAATACCAGAGGACCCGACGTAAACCCACGAGGTTGAGAAGATACCCGTATCTCCAAGCCACCCTCCTCGCAAAAAAATCAAAGAATTTGAAAAAAATAAAACGGGAGAAAAATACTAAAACCGATGGAAAAAATGAAAATGTACCCTAGTTAGGGAGGACCCTGAAGGCAGACAAAAGGGCCCTACGTCTGGCCAAGAGGAAGGGCCCCCGAGCCCGAGTCAATCCATTACTGAATGAGAGTGCAGTCATTGCAATTGCATGAAAATCATCAATCAAGAAATCACCTTTTCTGAAAACCTACTAATAAGCTATTCAGGAGAGAGATGGCTAGGCCACCCAGTGTGATCCGGCTTGGCGGAGCGATCATTTCTTTGCTGTATAGATTTCCGGGGTTACGCGTGCTGCTTGCACAATAGCCCCTGTACCATATTCCATTAATTCCGGACCCCCCCCCCCCATCTGGATCCGCGCCTGGGTGGGATGTAGGACCTGACAAGGAAAAGCGCCTCCTTGTTAGGACGGAAAGAAAACCTCATGGCCTAATTGTGTACCCGTAAAGGAATCTCTAGCCGTTCGAATTTCGTTCCCCGAGCAAAAACATTTCATACTCGTCGGTGCAAAAATGGAGGGCGTCAAGCTCAATTTCATTTCATTTTTCACTAGCCATGTTAGTCTTGATATGACCTGGTTCCAAACAAAATTTGGACGGTAAGCCTCCTTGCATTACTTCGGGTCATTACCGGCAATATTGACAGGCTTGACTACTTTTTATAATATTACCCTAGCCAACTGGTGGGTGACGGTTTGTTGTCATGGCGGCAAGTCGTAATCGCGTTACTCGTACTCCTATAAAGGTAGGAAGAACACCAGACCCAATCTCATCAGTTGTAACATCTAGTATAGTAACAATCAGTCAGCTTGTATCACCAACTTGGGACGAACGTTTATTATATACCAAGTAAGTTATTATTAGTCTACCTTCAATTTACTAATTTACTTTCAATTTACTAATTTACTTTCAATTTACTAATTTACTTTCAATTTACTAATTTACTTTCAATTTACTATTCTACTTTTGTTTTTTTGTTGTTTTTTTTTCGTTCCATTTGTTACTCGTTAATTCGTATAACTTAAGTCAAATGACATTCAGTAATAACCGTATAAACTGTCATTTACCTAGTTAATTTACTATTCTGCTTTCAATATAGTTGATTTACTATTCTGCTTTCAATATACGAGGTGGGGGATAGCCGAATGGTTAGCGTGCACGCGCTGTATCACACGGCTTACCATTGAGTCGACTGGCGTTGTTTCAAATCTCCAGTTGTAGGTGGCAGGGAGTAGGGTTGCCTGTCCAATCTCGTGGGTTTTCTCCGGGTACTCTGTTTTCCTCCCACTGCTAAAGATAAAAATAAAATTAAACCATTGTAGGCACGAAATGAACTAGTTTGTGTCGAGTGGACGTCAAACCCCATTTCTCTCTCTCAATATACGAGCAAGGTATTTGTCGACATATTGTAATAATTCCCTTTAGACATCTATCTACATAGTATATAATGTATAAATCACTAGAGAATATATCTAATACTAATAAGATTTAATGAAATTATCGGTCAATTAGATTAATATCCTCATATAAATAAATTATTATAATATAATTATGGTTATATCATAAGTTAAATCATGGCGTGGTATTAGAGTTTTAGTCAATCTAATCGGCTCAACGTAAACCATACTAAATCCAACTAATTTTTAAGGCCATATGTAGTGTGTCGACATTTATATAGTTCACCTACATCAAAAATGAAAAGGGCAAATGAAAACGGAGGAACGCCATACAGTGCACTGCCAGTAAAATTTTGCTATGAGTTTTTTGATGTGCACACCAATGTGTACACGGCGTCCCGATTTTGTGTCGCATTTTCGATATCATATCTATTTCAAAATATGTATTAATTTATTTCTCTAGAAATGGCTTACTACGATTCATTATCTGCGCGAGGTTCCATGACACCTGAGATGTCGAAGATGTTACCAATGGTCAGTGATCGAACACCAGCACGCCATCTTAATAGATCTCTAGATCTAGGCCAGTCTAAGGCCTACTACAACCCAGCATCGTAAGTTTTATTCTTACATTGATTCAATGACCAAGAATCTGAAAGTGCCAAAATCCTTTGATTCCAACGAGGTTTCCATTATCCAAGACTTTATATACTTATTTACATTTCAATAATATAGATATCTAGTTACTTACATTATGAAACGATTCCCAATTTTGATGAATTAAATTGTGTTACACTCGTTTTTTTTTCTCGTCTAACAATATAATGAAACAATTCCCAATCAATATTACATATTGTCTATTCTAGTGTACAACAAAACAAATTAAATGATCTTTACATTCGGTGATTTAAAATGCTAATCCCCATTCTGAAACGATCCCTTTTTTCGGTGATTCAAATTTTATAACATTGTGTTTATTTCAGTAAATCGGTGTATAACAGATATTCGGTTGGAGATTGGGGGTATTCTAACAATACTCATTATAATCTGTCGGAAAAAGAACGAGCACATGGTGAACGACTCCGAGCTGATGCCTGGAGAGCTATCAAGGAAACTGATGCCAGAACACGCAACAGGCAGAATGACGTCACCAAACGATTGGGTAAGCTTTCCACCAGGAACAGGTGATACCGCCTCTCGTTTATTCTTGAAGTTCAGTAGCTAACAATGTCAGACAATCTTTAAGGTACTGTTAGTAACAGACATGCCCCCTCCCCCACGATGTTTTGTCCTACACTAAATGAAATGAAATGGGGTTTAACGTCCTACTCTTTTGCACCTAACCTGTTCTAATGGAAGACAGGCATACGCCATACAGTGTGCTATGAGGAAAATTTTGCCCGGGCAGCGGCGCTACGCCCTACTCTTATATCGAATTCCAACTGCCAGGGGATCTTTTACGTGTACTCCAATGTGTACACGGGACCTCGGTTTTTCGTCCCATCCGAACGACTAGGCAGCTATCCTTGCCAGGGCCTCCTTCTGCATCACTGATAAGAGGAAATCGCGCCGGAAAATCGAGATGACGAATAGAAGGATTGCTTTGCTCTCAGAGCAATCAATAAAATACATATCTTTATCGCTCTGTTTATATATATATTACGCCATCTCTTGGATATTATGCATCTTCTCAATAATTACTTCTTCAGGTGACAGAGTTTATGATATCGCTTATATGAAAGGTGAACTTAACACAGAAATTAACCAAATGGCTACAGAAATAGAAAATCTTAAGGTAAACAATCATATTTCATGAAGCTTGGTAAAAGTTATATTAGCGCCTGACATTGACAGCTGTGTCGCCCCTTGCATACACTGCCGTTAACGTAAACGAACAATGGGCAGTCGAAATTCGATTAAAAGTAGGCTGTAGAGCCGCTGTTTATGCAAAAATTCCTCCACTGCACACTGCATGGCTTATACCAAGTTGGTGCATAACGAGGGAATGCTAAACTTCATTTCATTTTTCACTAGCCATGTTATTGTTCAAATAAATTGACACAGTGGCATCCCATTAAGAGCAATATGTAACATTTCATTCAATTTACGAAATAATACCCTTTTCTGTTACTATAGGAGTATCGTCGAACACTAGAGAAAGCTTTAGGTGATACAGCAAATCCTTTACATGTAGCTGAAGAATGTCTGATGCATCGTGAAAAAAGACGAGGAATTGACTTGGTTAACGACAATGTTGAAAAAAGTCTCATCAAGGTAAGTCTATTATATTTACCAACAGATTAGTAAATATCGTCCAAGAATGAATTCCGCGTGGATGATGTTGTAAAAATACGCCACAGCTTACGGCTGCTCCTAATAAACATTTGGTACCACTCACTGTTCGCTTACTTCAGAATGTTACATAGCTTAGTCTGCATATTTGCCCTTTAATACTTTTACCATTTCCGATCCTATATACCCATTTATATCAATCTTTTTTACAGGAAGTTGAAATTATTAAGAAATGTCAGAATAAGATGCAACACTGTTTACAGAAGGCCATGGCACAACTCAAGTAAGCTGACATTTTGTATTTCTACCTTTTGTATTTTCACTTCCGGTAGCTCTCGGTGGAATGCATAGCATTAATATATAATGAATTAGAATAAAAACATAAACTTGTCAAATTATGGATTTAACAGAAGCAATGTTTCAACAAAATTAATTAATACAAAGACCAAAACCCATTCGATTCTACTTGGAATACCGTAGCTATTCATTCAACAACATTCCAGTTATTGTCCTGCCATTACGGCGAACCTAAACTATCAAGCAATGTGGACTAAAATCGTTCTGAACTCCAGGGTCACGTGCTTCACACGACCTTTCATTTTGTTAATTTGGGAATTGGGTACATTTGGAGAATTGATTTATATATTCAAACTATACTTTACATCTCTATAAAACTGTCCTCTTTTAAATTATTATAGGGTAGACAGGGCTGCCCAGCATTCTTTGGAAGTTGACTCTAAAGATAAACATCACGCACAGGGACTGGATGATCGTATGCAACAATTGAGGAATTCATCAGGTGGTATTGGATATTTCCCCAGTATAGAAAATGTTGATAATACGTAAGTTGTTATAATTCTTATACTGTCATTTAACTATTCGTCGCGTTAAATGATGTGATAGTTATTTATAATACAACTCCCGTATAGTCTGATTACAACGCAGGTCCTATTTTGTTTATTATTTTTTTATAGTTCAAAATTTCGTTTAACTTTTTACTTCACTCGGATCTGGACAAGTTGTTCTATTATCGTCATTTAGGTTGAAGTGAGAGATAAGCCAATGAAATAATCTGCTACTGCGACTTCTTGGCTGAATTGTGGGTAAACCACTAGAAACGTCAAAGCTGATTGATTAATCAATGGCCGACGTCATAGGGTCAAAAGCATCGCGTACGACCCCAGACACGATCTTCCAGTATAACTTGTAAGATCTTCATGTAGTGTATGCCATCAAAACTATAACAAAAACGAAACGAAATATAGAGCTGTATTTTAATCAGATTGGCTCCGGTAGGAGAGGCCCGACCCCATTCAATAAAACCACAACAGTTCTCTTAGATTATTTACATTGTGTAGTACAAACTTTAAAGAATTGAATATTTAATCAGAAGCACATAACTATTTTTCATCATCTATCTAATTAGATACATTGTTTTTAATTACAACAGAATCACCATCCCCGAATCATGGGGTAGATATACGCAAGAAAACATCACCAGATCTCAAAAAGAACGAGCTGCTTCTGAACGACTTCGAGGTGAAATCGATGCCTTGATGAGAGCATGCGCAAGTGAGATGTGGAATATTTATAACAACGTGAATACCTGCTTCAACACGAGAATACACGAGACTACAAACGCCAGAAATACACTGCAAGCACATTTACAACGAGTAAGTAAAATCTTCATAATCAAACCTCGATGTCGTCGCTAGCCTACGAAATTTACTAGATTAGAATCCGACCAGCTGCTCGACGCTGATTGATGATTAAATCAAAAATGAATAATCAGATACAACTTTTAAACCATTTGTACACTTTTTTCTTCACAGACGATGCAAGAAATATTTGACATGGAAAGAAATATTCAACAACTACGTAAAGCTATTCAAGACAAAGAAAACCCAATGAAAGTCGCCCAAACTCGACTTGATGAACGAACCAGAAGAATTAATGTTGAAGTTTGTCATGATCCCGTCATGAAATCGTAAGTTGACACATTTTATTATTTAAAGACATAATCGTCTTAAAGTTCCAATTTCATATTTTCTAAGAAAGTCAAAACATATTTATTTCTATGTCTTTTGCTCAAAAGGTTGTCAACTCACTATTATACGATCATGGGCAAAATTTTTTGGCCATTAGAAAGGCTGACACAGATTGATTGAGGAAATAGTTACTCAATTACCTCCCTTGTTTTCCCCATTCCTCTCCATGGACGGCCATCTTCAAACGTTTGAATTTGAAGTTTAAAATGATATTTTTGCCAATTTCTCAACTGGCAATAGTGAATTATAGGATTAATAGGATTATTCTTTAACAAGGTAGGACTGTTTATAGGGTCAATCTATTTTAGGGCTTTATTTTAATACATTTTAAAAATATAACTTAAAAAAATGCTACTGGAGCTTTAATTAAAAGAGGCGATGGTCGAATGGGTAGCGCGTGTGCGTTGTATCATAAGGTCTGTGATTGATTAAGCTAGCGAGGTTTCGATAACCCAGTTGTACAATATTATACATGGCAAGGAGTAGGGTCGCCTGTCAAGCCTCGTGGGTTTTCTCCGGATCCTGTGGTTTTCCCTCTGCTAAATACCCCTACGCGCAATTATTGAAATCGAATTGCCCCCCCCCCCATTTCTGACCGAAAGGTCAACGAATATCGCCACACACAAAAGTGGGAAAAGGAACAGTAAAATATTTACTATAGGAATTAATGGCGTCCTGTGTCGAAATTGTAAACAGACGTGACTGTATATCGGTACATCACTCAAAATAAAACCTTTTCATATTTTTTTTCACATTTTTTTTTTATTCAGATTGAAGAATGAAGTTGGTGAGATCCGTGATTCCATCACGATGTTGAAGAGAAGTCTAAAAGCATCTGAGATTAGTTTAGCTCGTTTATTGAAAACCAAAGCTGTCCTCGAACACGATATTGGTGTGAAAGAAAACTCCTTGAAACTAGATTCTAAGAGTTGTATGGGCATGCGCAAGGGCTTCCCTATGGACCCCAAAGTCGGTCCAATCTTTCAAATGGTGCCCGGAAGTTACTAAATTGTCCATCCATTCCTTAAACTTGCAATTACCTGAAATCCAACAAAAAGATTTCCTCACGATTATTTTGATGGAAATGTTTATTACCTTTGTATAAAGTAGGGATAACTACGAGTTTAACTCTACGCTTCTGTTAAGTATTTTTTTTACGCTTTGTATAATAGGTAGATAACCCCGATTTAAAATCTACTTTGAGCAAATCAATTAATAATGGTAACATAGAGTTTTATACAAACAATTTTTCGTGTGTGATTTAAAGATGTTGTGAAATTGGATGTAAAAATGGCGGTATACCCACCCCACCCAACCCCACCTGCATTACCACTCCGTGCCCGTTTTTTTGTGTGTACATTATAGATTTGATTTTATCAAATTATGTATAAATAACGGGTATATGCCCCTCAACCCACCCCGTCATTTCTCCTACTCCACTGTTTTTTGTGTATAAGTTGTAGATTTTGTAAATATCGACGTCCTTTAAATTTTAATTAACATGTTTATTTTATTTATTCTAATATATGAGTACTTTATATTATTTGAAACCTCAGTGAATTGAATATTATTGTGCCAAATTCTCATGTATTAATATTTTGCGTTTTTCTTTTCATCATTTTATTTATTGTATATATTGGTTAAAAATTTTGTTGAATTTTGTTTAAAATCGATCTAGAAGTGTTTCTTCGTGTTTGTTATTGTCGGTTAGTAATAATTATTATTTAGTATTTTAAATCTTGTTAACTTTATAAATTATTTTTGAAGGTTTTAGTGCATTTTTGTTCCTTAACCGTAGTGATTACATTTTTTTAGAAATTAATTGAAAATAGTAATTATTAGTAGTAGTATTTCTACATGCAGATGTTGTTATTATCCAAATTATCACCGTGACTTGGTATTTTGCGTTTTTTTATTTATCTAGGGTTTTGTATTTATAGTATCTAGAGTTTTGTACTTCTAATATCTAGAGTTTTGTATTGATACCTAAAATTGTTTGGGGTTTTGTTTTGATAATGTCTAGAGTTTTGTATTAATAATATCTAGAGCTTTGTATTAATAATATCTAGAGTTTTGTATTTATCTTGGATATTATATTTAACATTTCGCGTTTTGTATTAAAAACATCTAGAGTTTTGTATTAAAAACATTTAGAGTTTTGTATTTATAATATCTTGAATTGTTTTTTTTTTTTTTGTTTTTTTTTAATAATATCTCGAGTTTTGTATTGTTAATATCTCGAGTTTTGTATTGATAATATCTCGAGTTTTGTATTGATAATATTTAGTGTTTTATATTAATAATATCTAGAGTTTTGTATTGATAATATCTAGAGTTTAGTATTAAATTTTGTATCTCTATAATTGATAAATTATGGCGTAGATAACATAACCGTGTTGTACTTCAGCGTGTGTAGTATTAACTTGAGTTAGTTAATCGTGAAATATAACTTTGATAAACACTTGTATATAATTTCATAAATATAAATATGTAATTATTTAAATATAAATATGTCATGGGACACACAAAGTTAAAAGTTTAATTCATGCTAAATGCGGTGTATGCTTTAAATTGAAACGTTGAGAATAAAGTGTCTTAATTAAAGATAATTGTTTGGTCTGAGAATAATTTTTCATGCAGATGTGACGTCTCTTCGTACGACGCATTGGGTTAAGGAATGACCCAGTTCTGGGGTGTTTAGCTCCATAACACAGAAAGATAACATATTTATCTGAACCTCGGTTTATTTACTAGTACATTATTTACACACTTGAAGTTCCTCAACTCTAGGGTTCACACTGTTACGATGGTTTTACGTATTTACACAACAAGCTTGTTGTCTCCCTTTAATGGTAAATAGCCAGAAGCTCCATACTCCACATCACCTCGGCCCTGGTATAAGACCGGCTCAATATTTCACCATTGTTCACGAGATCTAAACAAGGCTAGCGCTAATCCTAACTCTAACGCTGGACCCAATGCGTACCCTAATACCAGCTTTCAATCTCGCTATCACTAACGATGACGTGCCCTAACCTTATTTACGTCCCAGCTACCCTGACAAGAAATGGGCTGGCCTTAACAAATAGATTTAACCCTTCGGCCCCTTCAAATAAAGTGAGACCCATTCGAACATAAATATGATTGACATAATTTTAAATAATGTAAATCTAAATTTCAACTAAAACGTTATGATCCCAGTTAACATACACCGTACAATACAATACATGTAGAATGACATTAAGGAAGTAATTTGTAAAAGCTCAAAACACAGAAATCCTTTCTCAATATACACAGTGATGAACCCAAATTAGCCCGCGTTTTAGCTTAATACGGATTTTACTAAATAGGGGTGGAAGGTGTATTTTATTTATGAATTCCCAAATTCAATTCTTATAAAATGTTTAAATATAACAATGAAATCTTGTAATCTATGCATGTAATAATAATACAACAGAACTTGATAGGTGACTATAACAACTAAAACTGAATGCATGTCCTACATCTGGTTAATTATATACGGTTGCAAAGTAAATAAACGAATAACGAAAGTTTGAAATATAATCGAAATACTTTTCATACTACGGAAATCTTATTTGTATCAAAATTTAAAAATGTTACAAAACTACTATTGTCAGACGCCAATCTGATTAAAATACAGATCCTATTTCGTTTCGTTTTTATAGATCAAAATTTCATTTTACTTGTCTTTACTACATGAGGATCTGAAAGACTTGTTATTTAACTTGTGTTCTGCTTGAAATGAGGGGTCAGCCAACCAAATTGTCTGTCGAATCGAGGGTTTGCCTTTTTTGTGCGGAATTGTGGGTAGGCATTATCGGTGATAGAAATCAAAACAAAGCAACAACGATTCTGATTGGTTAGACTGAGGTTCTAGGGTCAAATGTCGCGTGCTTGACATCTGAACTGGCTGAACGTGACCTCCCGTTATAACTTGTTAGATCTGCATGTAGTGTAGGCCATCGAAATTATAAAAATCGAAACGAAATATAGATCTGAATTTTAATTAGATTGGTCACACGCATATTTTATAACAAATCAGGAAAGGTACTGAAAGTAATACATTTGAATAGCATTGTTGATATTGTAGGACTTCCTTTGGGCTAAATTATTAATCAGACATTTATGAACATGAAAAGATCTTAATCAACTTCCAATGTAATATTACGTGTCCAATGTTCATTGGATTTGAATCCGATTTGCTGCTCAACCTTCATTATGATTCAATCCAAAAATGGATAATCGAGACAAGGGTGTGTTTTTTTTTAGCGTATCGACTTTATTAAGGACTTAATGAATTCCCGGTTGTACGTGGCAAGGAATAGGGTCGCCTGTCCAACCTCATGGGTTTTCCCCGGGTACCCCTGTTTCCCCCATCGCTGAAACCCCAACGCACAAGTGAATTATTTGAATAAAATTAAACCATGTGTTAGTCACGAAATGACCTAGTTTGTTTCGAGTGAACGTTAAACCCCATTTCTCTCTCTCTCTCTCAAATCATCTTAGTATCTATATTTGATTATGTACAGCGTTATATTAGGATTAGTTTATTTGAGAACAATCTGGGTTTTTTTTTCGATATGCCTCAACTATATTAGTATCTGACCAGTTGTATTGGGAGGTCTTGTCAGTAGTCATATGAGCGGCTTTTGACCGTATGATGCCACACATTGATTAATCACTCAATGTTGACGTTTCTAGGAGTTTATTCACAGTTCCGTAGACCGTTCTATTGGGTAATTCTTGACATCAACTAGAGCGCCTGTTATACACTGTATAACAACTCTTCCAGATCCTAGTGTAGTTAAGACAAGTAAAACGAAATTTTGAACTATAAAAAACAAAACGAAATAGGATCTGTGTTTTAATCAGATTGACTTTATTATATATCTGTTTTGCAGAGTGTCCTGCGTCCAATGTTAGCTTGTCCGAATAAGATATTAGAAGAGTTTTCTTTCACAATTAGCTGGTTCCAAAAATTATCGGCCACCAACAGATAGTGTAAACAATGTCATTAATTGGTTACAGTATAGTCATAAAATATATTCAAAACGGTTTTTAATTCTTGGTTACATTATCTATATTTGCCACATTTGGGCATATTCAACCAATCAAGTAATGAATACGTTATTATCCACGAGGTATCAGTGATATGAAACACCGATTTAGTGGGAATGCGGGGTTGGTCCAGTGGTATAGAGGGCCGCTCTTCCTACCTATCTGGCCGGTTACCTCAAACTTGCAGTCGTGGTTTTGATCCTCGGTGAGAGCGTATATGGCTTGGAGATTTAAGCGCCTTCTCCACGCCGTGTGCCCCCCCCCCCCCACACAGGAAAGTTCCTGCGCGTGCGCTAATATTATAAAAAGAAAATTAGACAACTTGTCCAGTTTCTTCCCACGGGAAAGACCCCTGCGCATGCGTTTAGATTATCAAATGAAAATTAAACAATTTGTCTGCGACATCACCTTCGGTGGAAGCGGACGTTAAATGCCAAGAAGTATAACCGATTGCGTAACGCATCCAGGCCTTCATCAGAGTTAAATGAGCGTTAAAACGCCTTACGGAATGAATGAATGAATGAATGAATATGATTTTATGGCACGTCAACACAAACCGGACTATATAGTGCCAAAACGCCTTATGGTCCAGCTCCTACTGGCTGACAGTGCTAATAGAGAACGGCATACGCCATGCAAAATGCGAAAAGGGAAATCTTGCCCGGACAGTGGCGCTACGACCTACTCTTATTTCGAATTGCAACTGTTGAATGGATCTATTACATGCACATCCATATGTAAACGGGACCTCGGGTTTTCGTTCCTTTCAAACGACTATACGTTGCAACTTAATAGGCCTGTGCCACTGACAAGGCGCAGCCACAGCGGAAAATCCCCATGAACTTTCTCGGCCAAAGCATTGATCGAACACGGGACCTTCAAGGCTCTCTTTCCCGACATTTTAACTAAAGATAAAAATCCAAATTTTAGTAGATACCTCAACTTTGATTGGCTGAACACTAAAATCAACTCAATATTATCCATTCAAATTACTAAAATTTGGATTCTATCTTAGTTAAAATTTCGTGAAACAGGCCCGAGGTTAGCGAGCCACCATGGCTCACTGGCAACAATTAACGAAAGACGTTTTACTTGTTCATTAGATTTATGCTCGAAGTGTAAACCTAGATTAAATTTTTATAGCTTTTATTTCGTGATATACCTAACTATGTAAAACAGGAACAGCGTGTTCATCAGTTCATGGTATAAAAATCACACTGTGAAATGATACGACAGTCCTTAATGAAGTAAAGATTTTAAATCTTCTGCAAAATTCACCAAAAATGTCTGACGCAAAAAAAAAATCCAAATTGAAATATAATAATTAAAAGAGGAAAATAAAACATCAAAAGGCTGGGACGTAGGCCAAATTTTGAGGTACACGTTGGCATGCACTTATAAGAACCCTTGGCCACTAGAATTCCCCCCCCCCCTAGCACACTGCATAGCATATGCCCGTATTCATTAGTCCAAAGAAATCTAGCTGTATGTGCAGAAAATGGGACGTTAAACTCCGTTGCATTACTTCGGATCATTGCCGGCAATATTGACAGGCTTGGCTACCTTTTATAATTATTGCCCTTACCAACTAGTGAACGACGTCTTATTGTCATGGCGGCAAGTCATAATCGCGTTTACTCGACCCCCTATAAAGGTAGGAAGAATACCAGACCCAATCACATCAATTGTAACATCTAGTATAGTAACAATCAGTCAGCCTGTAGCACCGACTTGGGACGAACATTTATTATATACCAAGTAAGTTATAGCTACTAGTCTACTTTCAATTTACTAGTCTAATTTCAATTTACAGGTCTTTATATACAGGTTTACAGGTTTATTATATACCAAGTAAGTTATAGCTACTAGTCTACTTTCAATTTATTAGTCTTCTTTCCATTTATAATTGTACTTTCGATTTTTTGTTTCATCATGAGTTAATTCTTGTATTATTAGTTAAATTGAATGATATCCAGTTATGGCGATATAAGCAATCATCAATTCATTAGCCAATTTACTATTCTACTTTCGATTTGCGAGTTTGGGGACATATATACCTACAGGTTTATAATGTGTAAATCACAGAGAAATATTTACTACTAATAAGATTTGACATACAATATACTTATTACTCAATATTTATAAATTAATATAACATCAATGGTTATATCATAAGTTAAATCATGACGTAGAATTAGGGTTTTAGTCGATTTAATCTGCTGATATTGAATGCGATTAACGTAAACCAAAGTAAATCGATTACCTTTCAAGGCCACGTTACCATTTATTTGGTAATCATACCGCAGAAAGCGAAAGCAAGGAAATTAGTTTCAACGCTCGAGCACCGATAAGGGATGCGCCACACAGTTTATTGTAAAGAAAGTTGTGCCCGTTAAAAGGCTCTACCGTTCTACATCTATTTTGAAAATATATATTAATTTAATCTTCTTTATTATGATTTCTAGAAATGGCTTATTACGGTTCACTATCTGCTCGAGGTTCCATGACACCTGAGATGTCGAAGATGTTACCTATGGTCAGTGATAGAACACCAGCACGCCATCTTAATAGATCTCTAGATCTAGGCCAGTCTAAGGCCTACTACAACCCAGCATCGTTAGTTTTTTTCTTACTACCAAAATCCTTTGATTATAAATTGGTTTCAATGATTTTAGACTTTATATATATTTAAGTACATTTTAGTGGTATATTTATCTATAGTTACTTATATTCTGAAACAATTCCAAATTTTAGTAATTTAAAGATTATTACATTTCGTCTGTTCCATTGTAAAAAAAGGAATTAAATTATCCAAAATATCGATAATTTAAATGTTAAATGTTTTTACCCCAGTGAATCTTCGTATAACAAAACATTCTGAAACGATCCCTTTTTTTCGGTGATTCAAATTTTATAACTTTGTGTTTATTTCAGTAAATCGGTGTATAACAGATATTCGGTTGGAGATTGGGGATATTCTAACAATACTCATTTTAATTTATCGGATAAAGAACGAGCACATGGTGAACGACTCCGAGCTGATGCCTGGAGAACCATCAAGGAAACTGATGCCAGAACACGCAACAGGCAAAATGACGTCACCAAACGATTAGGTAAGCTTTCCTTCAAGAATAATTGATAACACCTCTCGTTTATTTTTAAAGTTCAGAAGCTGGCAATGTTTACTGAACGTACCTATTAGTTGGAAAATGTCTCAGATGTTTATGTATCTTCTCATGTTTCTTCAGGTGACAGAGTTTATGATATCGCTTATATGAAAGGTGAACTTAACACAGAAATTAATCAAATGGCGACAGAAATAGAAAATCTTAAAGTAAGCAATCATATTTCTTGAAGATAAATCAACAGCTTCGCGAACACTGCAATGTATGTTAGGACCTGACAATGGCAGCCTTCTAGTAGTTCGGATTGGAAGAAATGCCGAGACCAGGTCCGATGTACACAATGACGTGAATGTAAACGAACCCTGGACAGTCAGAATTAAATAAATTGGCAGCGTTACCCCCCATTAGAAGCATTTTGTAACATTTCATATATCAAATTTATGAGATAATATTTTTTCTGTTACTGTAGGAGTATCGTCGAACACTAGAGAAAGCTTTAGGTGATACAGCAAATCCTTTACATGTAGCTGAAGAATGTTTGATGCATCGTGAAAAAAGACGAGGTATCGACTTGGTTAACGACAATGTTGAAAAAAGTCTCATTAAGGTAAGTCCATTTATTCCGCGTAGACAATGTTATACAAATACGCGACAGGGTATGGCTGCTCCTTATAAACAATTACTACCACTTCTCGTTTAGAATACATATGTACTTTTAATACTTGACGATTTCTCCTGACGAGAACAGCTGTCTAGTCGTTCGGATGGGACGAAAAACCGAAGCCCCGTGTACATTTTGGCCTGAACGCCAAAGATCCCTTGACAATTGGAATTCGATATAAGAGTAGGTGCCACTGTCGGGGTAAAATGTTCCACAAAGCACACTGTATGGTTCCATTTGCCCAGTTCGGAGCAGACCAGTAGGACGTTAAACTCCATTTCATTTCATTTTCTATTTCTGATTCAATTCACGCCATTTGTTTAACTATATATTTACACAGGAAGTTGAAATCATCAAGAAATGTCAAAATAAGATGCAACATTGTCTTCAGAAAGCCATGGCACAACTCAAGTAAGCTGACATTTTGTATTTCCACCATGGTATTTTTTGCTTCTGGCCGCTTCCGTTGGAATAAATTTTAATGTCATTAATATATTATAATGATGGTTAGCTTAGTATATTGTTAACATCTCTTTTATTACTTCCGGTAGTTCCCGTTATAAGGAATATGATTATGATATGTTTTAGAATTTCTGAGATTTGAATTAAAATAAAATAAAACCAAGTACGAACAATCCAAACCATTAGTCAGAATTCGAAGTCCTAAAAACTTTATAGGCAAAATAGTGCTATCAGCAAATGGACTGTTCATCATGTACAAAATACACGACAAACAGTATTTGAATATCACCTCTTTTATCAAATACAAATATTGGATATTATTTTGTAGTTACTGACATGTCACTACGGCGATCCTGTAGTTATTGGATATTATATTGTAGTTATTGTTCGGCCACCACGGCGATCCCGTAGTTTCAGGGGTGTTGGATGACCGAATGGCCTGTCTTTAAGTCAACTGGCGTGGTTTCGATTCCCTGGTTGTACGTGACAAGGAATAGGGTCGCCTGTCCAACCTCGTGTTTTTCTTCCGGGTCCCGGGGTTTATTCTTACTGCTAGAGCGAATTTTGGACATAAAATTCAATCATATATTTGTGTCGGGTGGACGTTAAACCATATTTCTTTCTCGCTATCCCTACAATTTCAAGCAATGTGGAAAAGTCGCCCTTTTCTCCACTCCAACATCACTTCAGCGTTTTATTTGGGGAATTGGGTACATCTGTGAAATTGATTTATTTACTCAAGCTATATGTGTTATCTGTATACTTTACATCACTATAGAAACTGTTTTATTGTGAATTATTACAGAGTAGACAGGGCTGCCCAGCATTCTTTGGAAGTTGACTCTAAAGATAAACACCACGCACAGGGTCTGGATGATCGTATGCAACAATTGAGGAATTCATCAGGTGGTATTGGATATTTCCCCAGTATCGAAAATGTTGATAATACGTAAGTTATGATTCTTATTATTTTGAATATTGTTCGTGGTAATTGATCTCTTGTATTTTTTCAGGGAACCTACCCGACCGCCTCGCTGACTCACTAGCCTGTGGGTCGGGAGATCGATCCCTGCATTAGCCGAGACAGTTCATCGGCATTTACCGACGTGATTTCTTCTGGGCAAATTTCTCTCATAGCACACTGTGTGGCGTATGACCTTCGGAGCAAAACAGTCGGACGTTAAACCTCATTTCATTTCATTACACGTATTATTATTACCTTTTATCTAATTGGATACATTATTTTTAACAGAATCACAATCCCCGAATCATGGGGCAGATATACTCAAGAAAACATCGCCAGATCTCAGAAAGAACGAGCTTCTTCTGAACGACTTAGAGGTGAAATCGATGCCTTGTTGAGAGCATGTGCAAGTGAGATGTGGAATATTTATAACAACGTGAATACCTGCTTCAACACGAGAATACACGAGACTACAAACGCCAGAAATACACTACAAGCACATTTACAACGAGTAAGTAAAATTATTTCAAGCCCCATATTCAAGTTGATTCTTGGTTTACCATATTTCTTCAGTTTAACGGAACCCGTGGTGGCTCGGTGAGTTTGACGGGCTCGATAATCGGCGGGGGGGGGGGGAGGTCATTTTCGCTACCGGTGTTGGCCATGAGACAGTTGCTCGAGATTTTCCGACACAGTGGTGCAGAGATGAAACTGTACAGTCGTTTGGGTGGAAAGAGAAACTGCTTTTCTTTGTATATATTGGCGTTCACGTAAAATAACCCTTCGAAATAAGGGTGATTATAGCTCCAGTCTCCAGATCAAATTCCATAATAGCACATGTCCGTCTTCAACTCATATTTTACATAATTAAACATGCATTTTGCAGGAGCAAAATCTGCTAATTACAAGTCTTTCTTTAGGCCTGAAATGTTATCTAAATTATCAATTAGACATTAATTAACTTATCCAGACCATAATAAACTCTTGATGTCAAGGCTAGCCTTCGTTGTTGGCTGGATTAGATTCCCATATGCCGCTTAACGGCCGTTGATAATTAAATTTTTTAAAAAGTGGATAATCGAGACTATGCTGTTTATAGTCATGATTTTACTAATGATGACCGAGGCTAGGTGAAAATTTCACCCGCTTGGTTCTCGGCTCGTAGTGGATCAATTTGACTGAAATTTTCAGCACATTACCATTACATTATCAATAGTTTTAACTATTATAGTGAGAACTGCCAACTCGTTATCTTATCTCACATAATGTATCTTTAAGTTTAATGAATTAATTCAAAATAGCTGTACTTTTACAGATTTAAAGATTAAACAACCAACCCATCTCCAGTATGGACATGGAGTTAAAAAAAATACTGTACTATGGCAACCTACACACTTATTGAATTTTATGTTTTGCCTAAATAAAAAATCTTGTAGAGATCAGACGAATTTTTTAAAACATTTGTACCTTTTTTCTACACAGACGATGCAAGAAATATTTGACATGGAAAGAAATATTCAACAACTACGTAAAGCTATTCAAGACAAAGAGAACCCAATGAAAGTCGCCCAAACTCGACTTGATGAACGAACCAGAAGAATTAATGTTGAAGTTTGCCACGATCCCGTCATGAAATCGTAAGTTAACACTTTTTATTATTGAAATAAAATATTCGTCTTAATTAAAAACTGAAAACGAAGGAATTTCAGTAACTTCACAGAACTTAAAAATAAACCGAATGTAGCACATCGGATGCGAGAATCAAAATTGTTTTATTTTGAACCATAGGTGAACATATGCAACGTTTCCAACCTCTTAACATTCCTATCTTTTCAACCCAAAATCGAGAAGATTCGCCAGAAACTGGCAAGAAAGGTATTTAAGTCAACAAATATCGCTACACGATGGAGGAAGGGCTATAAATAAGGTTCCACAAAGAATTAATGGCCAGACATCACCCGAAATAAAATCTTTATATTTTTTTTAACATTTTTTTTTTTTATTCAGATTGAAGAATGAAGTTGGTGAGATCCGTGATTCCATCACGATGTTGAAGAGAAGTCTAAAAGCATCTGAAATTAGTTTAGCTCGTTTATTGAAAACCAAAGCTGTCCTCGAACACGATATTGGTGTGAAAGAAAACTCCTTGAAACTAGATTCTAAGAGTTGTATGGGCATGCGCAAGGGCTTCCCTATGGACCCCAAAGTCGGTCCAATCTTTCAAATGGTGCCCGGAAGTTACTAAATTGTCCATCCATTTCTTAAACTTGCAATTACCTGAAATCCAACAGAACGATTTCCTCACGATTATTCTGGTGGTATTTTATTTGAAAATAGAAGTGTTAATTATTCGTCTAATTTTTAATATATATTATTAGAACCTGGGTATATTTTGGGGATTGAATTATAACTTTGTATACAGGTTTTGTATATAGGCCTAAAACGTTTTATTATTATTGACAATATCTAGAGTATTGTATTAATACTATCAAGAGTTTTGTATCTATATTCTAACAGTGTCATTATTGTTAAAAATGTTGTACTTGTACTTGTGTGGTATTTACTTGAGGGTAGACTAATTAATTAATTATGGGGCATTTGTCTTATTATAATGAATCCAGAATAAAATTAATTAGTTAGTCATAAAATAAAACTTGTATATAATTATTTAAATATAAATATGTCATGGGTCACACAAAGTTAGTAGTTTAATTTATGCTAAATGCAGTGTATGCTTTAAATTGAAATGTTGAGAATAAAGTGTTTTTATTTAATATAATTGTTTCATTCGAAAATAATGTTCATACAGCCAAACACTAGTGCTACATAAATTGTTTCAACGGCATTTGCAGGTCACAATCCTCTGAAATACGACAACTGCTCATTAGTGTTACTTACCGATGTGTCCACTCCTTTCATGTACCATCCGGGAAAAAAGACGGGCATATTTATACCCACTCTCCAGGCAAGTCTCGCTATCCAGCGTTAGCGTGAACTACAAGGGAAGACAACTCTGCTTGTGAGATGGACTCAGACTAGTAATTATTTGCCCATTAACTTCAATGTTAAATGTCTGTAACATCACAGGCTGTAGCTTTTTTCTCAACATTCCGTCGCTTCCAATCTTTTTAGGCACAATGGGGACCACATTTGGCAATCTCCTCATCATAAATTTGTAGGGGGTTGACCATTTAGATTTTTTGCTACGGGGATTTGAAGTTTACTGGAGTGAAAATCTCACTTCCGACACAATAATGATTGCTCCGCAGAAAGACACTTTACACCCCCTATCCCTCCACTGTGATATCCTCAGTATTACCCAAAACTGCTGTGAAATTGAAAATTTGATGATTTTCTACTATTCTAGACCAAAAAGTCAACCCAAAAATGCAGGAAGAGTGGAGAAAAAAAATAAGGGAAAAATTGTCTATTTATAACACGCACTACAGGCTAGTAATAATATTATTTGTCCAGTAACTTCAATGTTAAATGACTGTAACATCACAGACTGAAGCTTTTTGTTCAACATTTGGTTGGCCCACATCTTTATAGGCACAAAAGGGGACCTTATTTGGCAATCTCCATATCATAAATTTGTGGGAGGTTGACCGTTAAGATTTGAATTTGACTGGGGTGAAAAAGTCACATTCGACACAATATTGCTCCACAGAAATACTTTACACCCCATATTCCTCCGCTATAATATCATCAGTATTACCCACAACTGCTATTAAATTGCTGATCCCTTTTCTCCAATTCTAGACCAAGAAGTCAAGCAAAAATGCAGGAAGACGGAAGAAAAAAAAATTAAGGGAAAAATTGTCTAGTTATAACTCGTGAAATAAGGGGAACCACCTAATCTTCACCGAATTCCAGCTGACAAAGGTTCTGTAAAATGCACACCCGCATGTACGACTAGACATGCAGTTCCTTGCCAGGTACCTCTTCTTGCACAAGCTCGTTTCCTCTGATGCTCAAACCGACAAGAAGTAGGAACGGGTTTAAGAAGCGAAGTCTCGAAGTGATATCATTTTGCTTTAATAGAATTAACAGTATTCTCCTTCTAATTTCTTACGATATATTTTTAAAACTATTTATTTATTGCACATTCTTATTACCATGGACCGTACGGCCTATGTTATTTTCTACTTACTCGATCGTAATTTTGTTTGTCATGATCTTAAAGAAACCTGACGTCACTTTGTGTACGGTGACGTCAAGGCAATCAAAAATTACGTCATAGATTGTGTGGATTTTAAAATGGCGTAGTTTTGGGGATGTTTTTAAGAAGATTTGAACCAAGCTTAAGACCCCCAGGATGCATCGAGCGTATCAGCCTATAACACCTGCTAATAATCTTTATTTAAAACATAACTGGGATAAAGATGTTTACAGATATCATAGAAAACGAGTACAAGCAGGTTAGTGGTAGGTCAGGACCTGGTGGTTGACCGTTGCCGCCGTTGACATATGATATAATGTGAAATGTCCAAATTACGGAATGAATAAGATAACAATTGGGTTAGGGACTCATTCAGCCTTCTTTAGTTTGACTTTATCCACTAAAGCATATAGGTTTTTTTTGCCCGACCTATTGGGATTGGCGGCCAGCTGATGGTCAGAAAAATAACCCTCGTATTCGTAATATGTCTTCTTAGTTTTCGATCATTTTCACACTTGATGGTACGGATTCTCTCCGCGAAATACGCTTAGGCCTAATTACAACTTAATTGGACTTCGAATAACGCTTAAAAATCACAAATCTTAACTCGGGGACGGGCGGGGTGGAGTGGGAGGTGAATTAGAAATGCTCCCACTACCGCCTTACTCCAGCCACAGTGGTTCATCCTACTACAGATTTCCTTTGCGCAAGTTTTTTTAGTCAAATGTGTAAATTAAGGCCGCTATATAAACTGACCCCAAACAGTACTTGTTTCTGGAGTAGGTATATATGCCCATCCCTGAGCAAAAAACTAAAAAAAAAAGGGGGGGCGGGACTCCAACGACGTGGTGAGAAACCTCTTGACAAGCTGACTGGTTTCTAGAGAACATCATTCTGGTGTTTCTAGCTTAGGCTATCCACAACAAAAACGTACGTGGCAATCTTACCAATTTTGAAATGCTCCCTCACACACCTACACACCACCACTATCAACATATAAAGGGCACTAAGCTACGCAAGACCATGAACTTCTATGCCCACCCCTACCCTTACGAAAACGATCGTACCTGTCAACATCAGGGTTTTTGCTCACAGTTTGTAAAGGGTGACGTATGGAGCACCTCACTGATCGTGTGTAGTTTAACTAACATTATAGAAGATTAGATAACGAGTTGGCAGTTCTCACTACAATAGTTAAAATCTAGCTAATGTAAAGGCAATTTGCTGAAAATTTCGGTCAAATTGATCCAGTATTAACTTTGAACTGAGCGAATGAAAATTCCGCTTAGCCTCGGTCATTAGCCTCGGTCGGTTAGACAAAACCAGTAGTCTCGGTTATCCAAATTTATTGGTAAATCACGACGGAAAATATTTCAGCGAATCGAACTACAATCCCACAAAAATTCATCGAGACCTGATTATGCTGATTATGGTCTGAATAAGTAAATTAATGTCTAATTAATAGTTATTATAACATTTCAGGCCTAAAGAAAGACCTACAATAGGCATATAGTTTGCTCTTGCATAATGCATGTTTAAAGTTTTATTTTAAAGTCATAAGATGTGTGTGTGTGTGGGGGGGGGGGGCCGAATGGTTAGCACGTGGGCACTGTGGCACTGTATCGTAAAGCCTGTCATTGAGTCGACTTTCGTGGTTTCTAATCCCCGGTTGTGCGTGCCAAGGCGAAGGGTAGCCTACCCAACCGCCTGGCGTGGGTTTTCTCTCGATCCTCCCGAAATGGCCTAGTTTGTGTCGAGTGGACGTTTAACCCCATCTCTCTCTCTCTCTCTCTCTCTCTCCCTCTCTCTCTCTCTCTCTTATATGATGTGTTTGGTTATTTCAGCAAAAGCTGTTATCAACAATCATCCACCTAAAACGTACATGCATCTCCATATTAAACTGAAAAAACTACAGGTAAGACAAGTCCATTGAATTAACCCTCTAAACTTCAGGTGAGTCCCTAATTAATACGGATAAACCCCTGCAAATTACTGGTGATTCTCCTATATACGCCCACGAATTTACACCTAAAACAACATATATATATGAGTCCCTTATTAAACCATAAATTAACCCCTTAAAACTACAGGTGAGTCCTCTTTGAAATAATGAATTAACCCCTTAAAATTACAGGCGAGTCCTCTATTTAACTAATGAGTGAACTCTTTAAATAAAACTACTTGAAGGGCAATATTGGTGTCAGTCATAATTACATAATAGAACTGTTTATAATGTACATTCAAAATATAATTTTAACACAGAGATCATTGCTACTCGAGGTATCTCACAATTCAAAAATAGAATTGGCTGTCACCAGATAAGGGAAAACGAGAAAAATAGAAAAATCCCGTGCATTCCCCCTTTTATTCATTCGAAAGTATGTCTGTTATCGTTGCTAACTTCAGTGGGTTATATATAAGGATAACTCGTGTGTCATATTTGTCGTCACTTCCTGTTTCTTCACGTGCTTGTTACACAGCTCCCGTAGCAATGATCTCCATGTTGAAACTATATTTGGGATGTACTAACCAGTTCTATCACATATTTTATAATGACTGACACCAAAATTGTACTTTAAGATAGAACTAGATTTGAACATTTTTATTATAGAAAATTTATTTTTTATCTAGATCGAGGATGAGAGATTGGCAATTGTTGAAAAAGACAATCGGATTTTGATAGAAAAAATGGCGCACATCATGAGAACGGGTGGCCGAGTCGATAATTACAAACTTGATTATTGTAGAAAAAGGTGAATATCCCAACCTCATTTCTAGAATAATGTCATAAATAAACCAAAAAAAATCCAGACTTATTTTATTATCGTAACAATGGTAGCAATGAAAATCGAGATTACGCTATTCTACAAACAGTCATAATATATTCCCTTTTCACTATCTCTTTTACAACTATTATAGCGACAACTGTTAGGTCTTTGTCTATATCCTGCATACTTTTAAAAATCCTGCAGCGTCTTCCTGTTTTATATTGATATTTTTTTTTTTTTTTTTTGTTCATTACAGTTTAAATAAAACGAAGAGATATCGAGAATTATTGAGAATAACCTACGAGAATTTAGCTATCTTGAAAAGAATTAACGCCAAAGAACCACACTATAACCATATAAAATGGGCCGGTGAATGGCAGGTACGTTGGTTTCTTCCATTCTTTGGCCGGTGTACTTTTCTTTCCTAGACCTAACTCTTTCAATACATACGTTAATTTTATGCAGAATAGGAAGATCTGGATATTTCTTATCTCCTTTCGCCAAAAACATCAAGTTCCAAATTTAGATGAAATGACATGGGGGTTTAACGCCCCCCCCCCCCCCCCCAACTACTGAGCTAATGCGAGATAGAAAAACGTCCACTCGACAAAAACTAGGTCATTTCGAGACTAACTCATGTTTTAATTTTATTTCAATAATTCGCTTAAGCGTATGAGTCTTCGGCAGTGGAAGGAAACCGGAGAACCCGGAGAAAAACCACGACCTTATGATATAGCGCACACGTGTCATCCAAGACCCTCTGGACTAATGCATTGTGTCCGACAGCAACGCTACGGCCTACTCTTATATCGAATTCTTACTGTCCAAATATATTTTATTTGTACGATAATGTGTACACGGGACCTCTGTTTATCGTTCCATCCGAACGGCAAGAGGGCTTTCTTTGTCGGGCCCTCAGTTCTCCACCAATGACAAGGGGAAACCAGACGGGTAATCCTGATTGATTTTCTCGGCCAATACCGGAGCGAATCTGCGACCACCTCCAGGATAGAGAGCCAGCTTCTAAGCACTTAGCCGCCGTGGCTCTAAATGTAAATGACGAGAGACCAAAGGCTATTCCAGATCTCAACATAATCTTGAGGCACTGTGCTCCAGCCTGCCAATTAAAGTTTCTGGGTGAAACCGGTAAAATCCATGGTCGTGTGCGCAAACCGTTAGTCGTTGTTTGAATCCCGCGTCCACACAATCACATTTCGTTCGTTGGTCTGTTTAATAAAACTTTTTATTGGTGTTTCAGATCAACCGGAAGTACATGATGAATATAACTAAATACCCCAACCACTGGCATACGATCTTACAACCTATAATGCAGGAAGGACAGAGAGAGGCTAACCGCCAAATTAAATCAAGGGTATTTAATTATAGACTTGTTAAATGAAATGGCGTTTAACGTCCTCCTGTCTGCGCCGACTGGGCTAATGAAGACACGTATAGACCTTATAGTGTGCTACCGGGATTTGCTATGGCCTACCTTTATATCTAATGCCAACTGCATCGCCAGGGGATCTTTTACGTACACGCCAACGTTTACACGGGGCCTCGGTTTTTTGTTCCATCTGTACGACTATGCCATGTACCACTGACAAGGAGGGGGAGGGGGTCGATCCCAGTGTTAGCCGAGTAAGTTCCCCAGGATTGTCCATTCTGTGGAGGGCCTGGCTAGGAGAAACGTCCACCCTTTTTGATGGGATGAAAAGCCACGGTCTAACCGTGTACTGTTGTAAAATTGCCCTTGACGCCTGAAATGCTGATGCTATGGCAAAATTACCGATATTCTGCCCGAACATACTATATGGAAGTAGCACCGATGAAGCAGAAACTAAGACTTTAATATTCCATTTCAGTTCATTGTATTTACCCTGGACATTCGTTGCGAACCAGGCTTGAATTGAAAGATGGGATTATGTTTCGGTGCTAGGTTAGTTCAACTGGACTACCTTACCGTTGCTGGACAATTTCAAGTTAGGTTGCCTAGTAAACATTAATGGTTACCGGGTTCACCTTAACACCTTTCCACGCTTGTCATACTTCCCCGGACATTTTCAGAAATAATGCAGCAGTTTTTACAGCTATTTTATTTATTCGATTTCATATTATGCAAAAGCTAAATCTACCCATTTCGGGTCTTTCTTTATGCCTGAAATTTTATTTAAATTATTAAACATGCATTATGCGGAGCTAAATCTGCCTATTGCAGGTCTTTCTTCAGGCCTGGAATGTTTTCTAAAGTATTAATTAGACATCAATTAACTGATTCAGGCCTTGATCAACTCTCGATGGCCTAAAATTTCTCCGATATTAAATAGATTACAACAGTTCAGCGATAGCTTCGATCAACCATTACGGTGGTTGAAATTATTGCACACATCTGTCAAACATTTAAAGCCTAATATCTTGGCTTGCAATAGAATAATTTGAATGAAATTTTCAAATTATTCATTTTACATTATCTATTTTTGAACTATTATAGCAAGAATGGCAAGTATTATCTAAATATCAATGTATCTTTAATATGGTATTAATTAACTCATCCAGACCATAATCAACTCTCGGTGCCATCGCTAGTCTGCGACATTTACTAGATTTGAATACATTGTATGAGGGACGATCGAGACTAGCCCTAAAAATAAATATCTAATATCTCGATTCATTCAGGGTGGAGCAATTGGACTGAAAATTCAGCATATTCAGAAATGCCCCTTTAGCGGATTAAACTGTAAATAGAGAGACCCCTCCCACCAAGTTAGGTCCTTTTATCCACCAAACCCCGCCTGTTTGTATTCCCACCCCACTCGTCTGTCTCACACATACCTCGTCACACACACCCAACCTTTAGTATTAAATGTACATTTATAATGTCACTTAGTCAATGATGGCATTGTTTAATATTTGGTAGAGAGAAGAAGAAGAGAAAATAAAGACTCAAAGTTCGTATCAACAGACACAGTTACCCAAGGAAGCTAAAGAAAAGGGGCCTGTCGAGTCTTTGCAGAAGGGCAAATCCAGCGGAAGTAACAAGAAAGATAACAAAAAGCCCGCACCAAATAAAAAGTCAGCAGCAAACGAAAATTCAGCCGAAAATGAAAAGTTAAATAAAACGGAAGAAGAAAAGGAAGTGGAGGGGGAAGCTGGATAACCGTAATACCAGAATAGCATGAAACAGAAAACAAAAACAAAATCATTGTTTATATATTTCGTCATGAAAGTCTTTATATATTTAATATACCCACTCGTTTTTAATACAGTATAATTTAAGATAATATGCAATGATAACTCCCAAAATCTGAATACATGTCTTATTTTAATAAAATAGTTTTGAAACAATTTCAAGTTTACATTTTGTACAAGAATAAAATATGTAAACTCGCTGACTACTGAAAATTAGAGAGAACGTCGTGCTACACATGGCGGTTTTATCATCGAGAGGTTTAACGCGTGTTTTTTAGAATCAAAAGGTCTGCCATGGAGCTAAGGGGCGTGTTTTCGATTCCACATGCCCTCGCGCTCAAACGAATTATTGAAATAAAATTTGACTACTTGAATGATTTCCCCTTTGCAACCACGCGTGAACACTTCAACGACATCGTCTGTAACAAATAAAGTCGGGATTAACCAAAGCTATAAATAGCCAATACTTTCTGAATTTTTGTAACTTGGTCGTAGCACTTAAACAGAAATGTTCATTTTTATATGTAGTTTTATTAAATTAGCCCCGCATTGAATCTTACGCTGTCGTTACGATCAGGGGTAGGCATGGCAGCACGGGATATCTTCATTAATAGGAAAGAGTATGTATGCATGGTTGGTGGCAGGATTTTTGTGACTGTGGGATTGTTATTAATGTTGGACCAGTCTCTGCTTGTGGCCGTGCCCGTTACAATCTCCCTCTTGGCTGCATACACACACTGCGTTTTGTCTACTATGCAGGTGTTATTTTAAGACGTAAAAAGAAGTAAGATCGCATGCACCAGCTCATGGGTTTTCTACGAAAGAGTTATCCTTTAAGACACTCTGCAAATCTCGACAGATTCCGGGTCCTAGATTTAGTCTCGGCTGTATGACGAATTCCGCCATATTTAAACTACTTTAAAGATCCTGGATGAAACATGGCTGCGCCCATGGTTTCTTGTTTGTTTTTGGGGTTTTTTTTTGTAATAGCGTCAAATTTCCCTGTTCAAGTAAACCGGTATGGGCGTAGGTACATATCACTTACTGTCATACAGCCGAGACTAGATGTAGGTTCCGGAATCTGTCGAGGATTGCCGGGTACCTTTAAGATTAACTGCGGGACCAAGATGGTTATTTGTAAAGACACTGCATTTCAATTGATAATTCATGTTCTCTGGCTTTGTTTCGTAATGACGTAATACTGCTGACATGTTTGGTATCCTTGCTTCCTGGCACATCATACATATTTTGTTTGGCGTCTCTGTTACTGGTCGCATTATACAGATTTTGGTACTGATAAAAGAGTAGAGGATGGAGACCCAAATAAGGAGAATAAAGGCTTAGTGGAGTGGGAATAACTCTGCTCGTTGCATCTTCTGTAATCAAAAGACCATTGCTGCCCGTCGATTTTCGACTTTTTCTGGTTATAATCTGTAAAATCAAAATCAAATGAAATGATATTTTTTTATTTTTTTTTTTTTTGCGTCGTCTGAACGTATGCATACGGCCATGTCATACAATGTGAATGTGCTGTGAGGGAAATTGTGCCCAGATAGCAACACAACGGCTTACTCTCATCCGAATTCCAACTGTCAATGGTTCTTTTACGAGCATACCAAGACTGTCGCGATCGTGAGATCGAAACTTAGCTTTTTCACTGAGCTACCGCGGTTCCATCTAAAATTATGACACCGACCGCTGTATCATACCTTTCCATCGCGTCCATGTCGGTTTCAAATAAGGACTCAAAATAACTCACCTGTTCGGGATCGATTTTTACGACGGATTTCGGTGCAGGAACAAAATTGAGTGCCTTGATTTCATGAAGCCCACCAAAATTCCCCAGGCGTTCATATTTCCTCCATTTTGCTCGTCTGTTTTGAAACCAAATCTGAAATGAAAGTAAATTAAATATGGTATGTCTTACTTCAGATTTGAATCGTCGTAATTGCTAAACAAAATTTCGTGAAACAAATGATGGACCTTTAGATCTCAAGCGCATATGTGGCATTTCACGCTGAATAAAAATATATAGTTATTTCAAATCATTCTTTATTTCAATAAATCGATTACGCCAAATGAGTCTTTTACATGAAGGCAATCGAAGAAATTGCGGTAAGAGAAGGTCAGTGGTGTAAGCCAAGGCAGCTATCACGAGACATGACCCAGTGACAGACCTTGATGGACCTTTTGCTCTCAAGCGCATACGTGGCATTTCGCCCTGAATTAACATTATTATAATATATCTTTATGCCAAATCATTCTTTATTTCAATAAATCGATTACGCCACAGTCTTTTACATGAAGACAATCGAAGAAATTGTGGTAAGAGAAGGCCAGAGGAGCAAGCCAGAGCAGCAACCACGACACTTCACCCAGTGACAGACCTTGTGATCTAAACCGCATGTCATATCACCATAGCATCGATGTTTCGCCCCATCTGATGACTATACGTTGTCCTATGTCAGGTTCTCGGCCTTGCGCCACTGACAAGGAGGAACAACGCCGGAAAATACCGCAGGCATCGAACACTGGACCCCCAGACTACCGAGCCAACTCTTACTCCCTGAATGTCATAACTTATTAAAACAGTACACACCTGAACTCTTTCTTCACTGAGGCCTGTTTTATGACTTAATTCATCTCGTGTATTTATATCCGGGTAATGTGTCACGTGGAACACCTTCTCCAGCTCTTGAAGCTGTTTGGCTGTAAAGGTTGTGCGAAATCGTCGCTTCTTTGGTGAACTGTCTGGACCTGCAGGGATGTGAAATGTATTTTATTTTCATTCTTATAAAATTCTTTGGAACAAATTGCCCCACAATCTGATTAAAACACGGGACTCATTTCGTTCCATATTTTAGACTTCAAAATTCCATTCTACTTTTTTTTACTACGATGGATAACGAAGGTTATCGAAAGTATATAACATAACATATAAAAATATCGAAATGAATAATAGGTCTGGCTACGTATGACAAAATGGCATTAGCCATTTCGCTTAATCTCCATATTCCTGACGCAAAAACTGGGCGTTGCTAAATTACTTCACAATTCCCGAACTTATAGCTACGTTATCTACAAACACGTGAACAGGAGCGGCCAATCAGACCTCCAGGTAAACCATGACATTGAACAAACCTTGAACTTTGCAACTCGATTATCACGGGTAGACATTTTAGCTTGAAAGCGCTAGACTTGGTATTCACGACAATCGAGGAATCTGATAGGTTCACAAGCTGGACTTGTACCCAGTCGAAATAAGTGCCGAAATATGCAGGGTATTACGTGAAGACATTGATAAGATGTGGGTAGTTAAAACGCGATGCTTAATCCCCGAATTCCAACTGTTATGATCCAGGTGTAGGCCAGTCTGCGTCATATTTGACATTGGTGCCGGACGGTCATTAAGCTGAAGTTGTGACGTACATTACTTACTAAATGTGTGTTTATACCCCATAGCGTGTAAACAACTATTCCCAAATTTGGATGTTGGGTGATCAAAACTCGAGTTGCCATTCCGTGGCAGATCCGGTAGATCCAGGGTACTTTCACCATCGACGTCATCAAAATTTGAGCACGTGGGAATGTGGGTTGAATCTGGAATTATACACGAAACAAATATACAATTAATACAAATCTTGCGTACTCTTTCTAACACACATAATAAAACTTTGAGGCATTTAAATATTTTAGTTATATTTTAGTTTATTGCGCCTGATAGTTTGGAAGCAATGCTTTTAACAAGTATACAATATTCTTATCAAATCGATTTAAATCCCCGGTTTTGTCTGAAGCTCGCGTCAAATATTAGATTGGTGTTTAATCTTTCGCAAAATGTCCATACACAGGGTCGGTGGAGCGGGATATGAAATGGATTACCAAATTTTCTACTTTCCCAAATAATATTATTTCGAATGTACGACGTTTTGGTCATCGATGTTTCGTCCGGACGGGGTTGTGCCCCAAACAAGTTGTAGTTTGCACGTATTTAACATATGGGAGATTTTTTTCCTGGACAGCCTCGTTTGCTCATCATATGGAACCGAGAAAGATTATCCCGATTTTCCAACGTGGTTTCCACTTGTCAGTGGTGCTGGACGGAAGGCTTGACAAGAACGAAACATGATCTCCCGTGTACACATTAGCATGCGCGTAAAATAGCCGGCCTCGGTTCCGCCCACCCTAACGACTAGACAGCTGTCCTTGTCAAGCTCTCCGTCCCGCATCACTGACAAGGGGAAACCACGCTGGAAAATCGGGATGAACTTTCTCGGCCGAAGCAGGAATCGTACACCCGACCTCCAGGCTAGCGAGCCAGCGCCTTACCCGCTTAGTTACCGTGACTCCCCATATCTTTAAAAATACTATATAAACATAATTGAACCAGTTTTTGGCCTGATTTTCTTGAAATAGATGAATGTCTCGACCCCCTATCATGCCAGCGGGCACACTGGAGAACGTTTGGGCAGGACGATTTGTCTATTCCTCACCAAATACTACCAAGCCAAATACTACCTCGGTATTGTGAAAAACTGACAGAATGGTTCGATTGTAACAGACACAAAAGAGTTTATTTCCGGAAAACTTGCAAAAAATTATGGCAAATGCAATTGTCAACGTCTCGATATTTCAAGAATATCCATTGAACACCAAACCCATATTGTGAAGGTGTTCATTTGGTTGATATAAGATTTATTACATCCTATAATAAAGATATAAATAAAGATGTTGATTTATTTCCCGTGTGATGTTAGTTTTATAATTCTCTACTTTCATTTACAGATAAACAAAGGGCCATATAAACAATGACTATAGATAACAACGGTCGTATAGATCATCTGAAATTAATAACATTTTAAAGATATTACATTTTTGGTGGTCGGACGCTTAAACGCTGGCACGTTTCGTTTAGCTTCAAACCATAAGAATATATAGGGATGGATGAAGAAATTACAAAGCTCGGCAAATTTCTCTCCAATTTTTATCCAATTCAATTAATTGAACTTCATACGGCGGAAATGAAGTTTATTGTATTACATTTCTGCACCGACTGGTCTAGTGAAGATGGGTATATGTCATACAGTATGCTATATGAGGGAAATATTTCCCAGACAGCACTGCTACGGTCTACCTAAATTATATGGAATTCAAAATGTCAAGGGTTCTTTTACGTGCATGCGAATCTGTTCATTGGACCTTGGTTTTATGTACCATCCCAGCAACTAGATAGCGCGACGTAAAAAATGAAGAGTCAAATTACATCAAAAAACTGTTTACATCAAAGGTGTCGCTTTTCACTGAAAGCGTTTGTTTCTAAGACGTGGTCTCAATTGCCTAGCGGGTGAAATAAAGTGGGGTTCAACGACCTACTGCCAGCGGACAGCGGCGCTAGGGCCTGCTCTTATACCATTTGCCAAGGGATCTTTATATGCACGTCAATGTGTATACGGGACCTCATCCCACCCGAAAGAGAAGACAGCTGCCCTTCTCAGCCCTCCACGCCGCATCACTCACATGGGGAAAGCACGGCGAAAAGTTACGATGAACATTCTCGGTCAAGACGTGGCCTCCAACATGAGAGTCAACGCCTTTCTCGTAAAGCCTTGCCTCGACGTGGCGAATCCGTGGCCTCCAACATGAGAGTCAACGCCTTTCTCGTAAAGCCTGGCCTCGACACTAAAAGCATGGTATCCAAAATATTAACCGTTTGTACGTAATGCCGCCAAAATTCTTTTAAAATATTACCTGAAATTGTCTCTTCTGACAAAGAAATGTCTGTGGCGTCATTAGAATTAGACATTTTTTGACTGGAATTCTTTCGGATGGAATTTCTTAAAATGTTTTCAATAGAATGATCATTCACTCGATGTAGACTGGGTTCCTGTGATTTGGTTATAGATAGATCCATTTCAAATAGGTATTGAGAGTTGATCACAGTAATGGTTAGAAATCAATCGATAATATATCAACAAATCAAATTGTAGTCAGGTTCAAGGTAAACACACCTGGGGCCCGATTTTACACCAATGAGTCTATTATCCACTCTTGAAACACAAATGAATCACAATACAGTCGAATCAGTTAATTTCTCATTTCCTAACCTCAATAATAACATCCTTTTGAAGATTCCTCAATATGAGGTTTACGTTTTTTAAAATTTGTTTCTAAAATTTCACTCGATTTCGCAGTCACAATTACAACAATTATCCATTAAATCGTTTATGTTTTTCGGGATGTCTGAAAACACGATATATTCTACTTTTTTTTCAGTTTTTGTTTCAAATAAAAATGATAATAATTTATCAACTCGCCTTACTTTCTATGGTATCCGACCAAGGTATGAAGTCATGGTTAATATCAAATGAAACAAAAGAGAGTATTTGTCCTGTTAGATATAGTTGATAAGAATTTATTAATCAGTCGCTGATTGGCTATCATGTGTCATATTGTGTGATATACGGATATTTATTGACCAATAAGGTTGTTAAGTTTACTGATATACAGATATACTATATTTTATATACCACAATATTATATATCTGAATTTAACCCCAGCAATCTGCTCTTAACCTAATATTAGATTTTGAGAAAGAGAGAGCGAGAGAGAGAAAGAGAGGGAGGCGGGGAGGGGAGAAGTGGGGTTTAACGTCCACTCGACACTAACTGTCATTTCGGAACTAACATGTTTCAATATAATTTCAATAATTCGTTTGAGCGTGGGTGTTTTTAGTAGTCGTAGGAAACGGACGACCCGAAGGAAAGCCACGAAATTGGACAGGCACACTACTTCTTGTCGCGTACAGCCGGGAAATCGAAACCACGTCAGTTGACTCAATGGCAGACCTTATGATACTGCGCGCACGCGCTAACCACTCGGCCATCCTACCCCCCTTTAATATATTTTGAGAATGCAGCGGTAGCTTGTGAGGCTAATATGTGGAGTCAACTAGTTGTAATATTAAAAGAAAAACATCATGCAAAATTGAAAAACTGGTCATATTTGAGAATTTTATTTGTAAATGACACATAAATCATATCATGAATATTTAACCTAATCATAAGTTTGGTTTCTGCATGTCAAATCTTCGACAATGCGGGCTATCAATGTCAGGTCCGCCTTTCTCATGGCATCTGTGACCCTTTCGTCTTGCCGGGTAAAACAAAATTGAGCAAATAAATGACCCCTTACACTTCTCTATTCCTGATCAGGAATTTTTGATATTATCAAATTGTATCTGTGGCGGAATGTGGGGTTAAAAGCCTCCCAGCTTTGCCCCGCTGATCTACAAGATAAGAAAATATACCGACATGTTATGCCGTCAACTGTCGTTACCATGATCTTGAGGTAACTAACCTAACCTCAGCAGTCGAGTATCAACCCCTCGTGGTTCTGTTGCAGCTAAAACTTCGTTATATTGTTCCAGTAATCTTATTATGTATGTACGTTAATATTCCATATACATGTACATGTATATTGATAATTATAATATATGTGTCTTGCTTTTGGGGAGTCGATTTATATACGCATTTGGCGTGTTTCGGTGTCAAGTGAATAAAATATTGTTTTAAAAAAAACTGTGGCTAATTCTCCGTTATTTCCTTGTATCTGTAGACATTCCAAGAGCTATTTAGCTGATATTTTCGTCTAAATAAACGTTCGGAGAGGACATATTTGGGTCTGAAAAAAGGCAATTTCAGCAGTAAAATTTAAAAGGGCACTGTCGAAAATTAAGGAGGGTTGGCGACCTCGCCCCCCCCCCCCCTACTGGATCCGCCTTCTGAAGTGTTGTACTTGATAGTCGTAAAGCGCGTGCGCGTTGTATCATAAGATCACTCAGTGAGTCAACTGGCGTGATTTCGATTCCCCGGCCGCCTGTTCTATCGCCACTTTCTTCTTGATAACATTAGTAAAGCCCAACATCAAATGCTGAAGATTGTCCGGGCAAATTCGTCGAACATAATTCTTTTTACCCCCATTTTTTTCTATTTTTATTTTTTGTGTGTATGGGGGGGGGCGACCCCTGGTGTAGGCATAAGTGGCTTGGAGATAGGGGAGCCTTCTCAACCTTCTTCCTCCTACAGGAAAGCCCCATGCGCGTGCGCTAAGATAATAAAAAATGAAAATAAGACAACTTGTCTATGATATCATCCTCTGGTGGAAGCGGAAGTTAAACACAATAAGAACCTTTTGTTTTTTAAATGATTGTAAATCATGTATACATTAATATTACATTAACATTTGTCTTTAGATCCATTTTTTCTATGCTAATATTCTGAAAAATGGAGACATGCTCCCTTTAAATAGAAATAATTACGTTGTAGAGTATCCACAAACAATAAGTGAACGTCCGGAAGGACAGGGGCGACAACAGAATACGTCCACATGAAGAGATGGACGTGTAAATTATTACATCCAGGAAGAAATGACTGTATAATCATACAGGTGTACCATGATATTATCCGCCATTATACCCGGTGGTTATTAATTACGATTTGTTGTCATTAGAAGGTAATTACACATTAATTGGATTATTTTCCCGTCATAACTATAATACAGGTGTTTATACGCCTCCTATTAATTACCGCTGTATTTGTTTTAATTATTAGATTATGTTATTAATACTTCCCGTCTCGTTATATACACACATGTTTCTATCATTTCCGTGGGTTATTTACAATATTTACTTTGTCGTGTTTACGATATCACTTTTATGAACGCAGACGTTAAAGCACCAGGTAGTAACAGATGCTGACTGACTATATGGTGGCAATTAAAAATCGCTTTCAAATTCAATAAGAAAATTGCCTTTCTTTATTATTATCCTAAAATAAATCTAACATTATCCAATCAAATTACTAAAATTTGGATTTTATCTTAGTTAAAATTTCGTGAAACAGGCCCCTGGAAAGTAGTATCGAACGGACCCAACTTGTGCGCCAAGGAAGTGGCCGTAGTGGCCAGTGCCGGACTGGGCCCACCTGTCCCAGAGCCAAAGCTCATTAAAAAGAGGGAGTAAGCCTATAAAGAAAAAAGAGAAAGAAAAAAGAAAGAAAGGAGAGGGTGGGGAAGAAGGAAGGGTTATAATTTGCATTATTTTCATCAAAGAGAATAAAAGGTTGTTTGTTGGGGTTTTTTTACATTCAAGAGAATTCTCAAATTTATCTAATGATAGTGCTCTTAGGTCATTCTGTTATCTAATTGTGTAAGGAAATCAAAAATTTGCCTTCTTCTGCTTTGAAAGTATCGAGGACTGTTTATCAACGACCTGAGATCGTATTAAAGACATTATTTACCGATTCTATCCGGAACATAAACCGTTTTAAGATTTTCTAGGTCGGAGTAGGGCGATTTGTTTTTCAGAACTTTTGCGAACTAGTTGGGCGTGATGGGAGCTGAAATATATTGCTGGAAAAGAACGTTTTGAGACAATGATACTCTTAAGTATTTACTGACTGAAACAACAGGCACTTGTTCATTATTTGGGAACAAGAGAAGCTATCGACATTGTTGAATAGCAAACTTTCAGGCGACGGTTCAAAGACTGCCATCGCTAATCTTGTGACTAGTGGCATGGCGGGGGCCATTTTCTAAGATCACATGATTGGCGAAACAAATCCTTTGCTCCACAATAAATGGCTTACCGTCGCATAGATACTGATAATATATGCTGTCAATAACCAGATCAATAACCAAACAATGCATTTTTTTATGAAATAAAGGGAAGAACTTCCTACTAAACTCGATCCTATGACCTAAGGCCACAAAAGGACAGATTGCAAAATCATATTCTAAAAACAGGAAGAAGCTTCGGTACTCACATGTCGTGTTTACGATATCACTTCTATAGATACAGACGTTAAAGCGCCAGGTAGTAATAGTACAGATACTGACTGGTTGTTATATGTTATAGCAAAATGGTGGCAATTAAAAATCGCATTCAAATTAAATACGAAAATGACAGTTAGGGGGGCAGAACCCGACCCCAACCCCTAAATAAAATTCTGGAATATTTGACGGTTGCAAACACGTTTTCCTGCTATTTCAGCCCGTGAACATAGCAACTTCAAAGTGATCGAATATAGCTTAATTAAGGTGCCGGACTCGAATTTCAATCAATCGTTTACAGTCCATGAAGACGGGAAAATTTTGAAAATTTAATGGCCGCAAACGAGTCTTCCTTCTATTCCAGCCGATACAGCATCTTCAATTTGGTCCAATACAGCCTACCTGCTGACCCGAATTCTTCCCGTAGAAAATTTTGAAAAATTCAACCACCGCAAATGCGTTTCTGCTATTCTCGCCCGTGTAAGTAACTCCAAAAGTATCCTTTTGTAACCAAAATCTCACTCCGAATTCCAAGCATCCAATCGGACTGTTGCAGCTGCATTCGCAAATGTCGCACAAAATAAAGTGGCTACAGACAACATGTTTCAATCCATAGTCAACTCAGTACAAATTCGTGCTATTCAATTAAAAGAAAAGTAAAATTAGTATTTTATTAGGGCTCGATGACAGATGGGGAAACAAAACTAGAAATGCCCGAAAAAATTTCAGGTTTTCTTCGAGAGGCGAAGAAGCGGAGCTGACCTTGTATAGACCTCCCAAATATAATTATTTATGTTCTTTATCAACGGTGATGAATTACGTTTAAACTTTAGTCCAGTTAAATAAAGGTATTGGTTTTAGTTTCACAACACAGGTGCGTTCATTGTTTCATTTTCTTATCTTGATGATCGTGATTGAGAGGTGAGCACAATTGTCCAGTATCTAAAGTAACTGGTTTAAATTGGTTATTAAGAAGGATTTTATTAGAGGTTTTCACACAATAAGTTAATAGATATACCCCCACCGTTCCTAATAAACTCATAATTTATGATCCCACTCGATGGCTGTTGAAACAATTGATCCACTTCACTTCGAATATACTTGTAAATAAATATGTAGACCTGATTATCCAGCCAATATCACATCAAACATTTTATTTCATATTAAAGTTTGGGATCATAATGTATATTATAATTTTTTTTCCCACGTGACTACAAACATCGCCTTAAACCAACGAATACAACCAACCAAGATGAAAATCAGTTTTGTTAAAATTTGATTAAACGTTTTTGACTGTTTTTAAAACTATTTATACTAATGCCACGAAGTGTGTTATCAATCTATACTTACACCCTATATGTCTCAAATATGACTCTGATTGTGAAAATATGCCGAGCTAATTGACTGACATGTTAATCCTATTGGTGTGCACGAAAGATGTTCATTGGCAGTCGGAATTCGATGTAAGATAGTGCCGCTGCCCTGTCCGTCTCCATTATCCCAGTTGGAGCAGAACAGTAGGACGTTAAACCCTGTTTCGTTTCATTTGAAGGAGTGTGTACAGCTCACAATATCCGTCTAAATAAGTTCAGTTCTATTCAGTTTTTACGAACAAATTAATGAATTGAAAATTTGGCAAAATCGACATCCCCTTGCAGTTATGATCGTCACCTAGAATCTTCGCTCAAATTTTTGATGAGCATCTTTTAATTCTTTTAAATCCATATAAATTTAACGTGGATCAAGCTGTGGAATATTTAAAAAATCAAATGACGCATTGTGACTTCAAATTAATAGTTGTCTTTATAGTTTTTTTTTCTTGCCATCCAATTACGTCACGCAAATAGAAAGAAGGAGTATTAAAGTGCATTTAAATTGACTTTTGTTACATTTTATTAGTTTCAAATGAAGAATATTAGCATGTTAATCGAGACTACACCGGTAAGCCAATATAAACCAATAACAAACCACTTTACATTTATGACACTTTCTAATCATCCAATCAAAGGGTAATTGATGTAAATTAAATGCGAATATTGGTGAATAATACGCGTTTTATCATGAGGTCATCAGTCCAAGTGGTTAAATATCATTAATAAACACTATCTTATAGTCTATAATATATATTTAATATCTACTCTAATATACCCGCATTATAATTACTTCTTACACCTGCACGTGCTGTCAATACGTCATAAATCTTCATAATAAAGGCTTGGTATTCATTGAAAGGTTTTCTGACAATATTTTATTTAAATATAATAGATTATTGCTTTTCTAATAGGTTCGACTTTATGTAAAAGATTGCTACCATAAATTTATTATAAGGTGTGGGATTTGTTTTGTTGTTTAATAAAAATAAAAGTGCCTAAGCTACCCCCCCCCCTTTTTTTTATTTAAATGTGTGAAATACAATGTAAATTGACCTGGGGTTTATCGTCCTACTATAATGCAACAAACAGGCTACTCCAAACAGTGTGGTATGACTGGAGTTCTGCCGGGGCAGTGGCGTTTCCGCCTAATCTTCGTCGAATTTCAACTCTTGGCAAGATGTATTTTAATTTTACGTGCATACGTCCTACTGGTACATGTACAGGACCCCTTTTTTGTCCAACGTAAACGATTACATACTGTTTGACCATCGCCGAAGAACCATCGGGATTGATCAAATATTTTTCAAAATGGTCGGTTTGACAACGCCTCTATAAACCAAAGACTGCTTAAAGCAGCTAAGTCGCTTACTCATTATTTTCCATAATATTCTAAATATGAATTGATCAATTTTAATCGATATTGATGTTATCTTGTCATGCAACTAATAGGATCCTAATATCCAAAATGTCAGACACAATGAACAATTTATAATCAGTACACGAGTCGTGCGTCCTATGGTTTCGGATGCCATTTTGTAATAAACAAAAAAAAAACCCACCCTTTAACACAATATGGAAGTAATTAATAAAGGCTAATTCACAAACGACACAATTATAATTTTAAAAACGTGTAAAATGCACGTGTAAAGAAATATAGATTTGCATTTTAATTAGATCGCATTTTTGTCTATTTCAAGGTTCTAAAAAATACGCTCTTTATTTCAACGTCGTAATTTCAATCGTTCTGGCGTGTCCTACCTTTAGTAGCAAGGTGATTTGGTGGCCGAATTGTTTATGCGGCGCTTTAAATCATAGGGTCTGTCAATGAGGCAATTGGCATGGTTTCTATGTCGCACATCATCTCTCTCTCTCTCTCTCTCTCTCTCTCCCCCTCTCTCTCTCTCTTCTCTCTCTCTTCTCTCTCTCTCTCTCCTAAGCAAGACTCACAATTCCGTAACCTAATTTAAAATTAAGGTAACTCGGGATCATAGATTATCGTATTTTAATCAAAAATTGTAATTCTTTTTCCATTTTAGATTGATTGCACCCATTGAACTTATCTCAATAAAAATAAAGCCACAGAAATAACAAAAGAATATTGTGTTTTATTATTTAATTCTATTTGAACAGACCAGTTTCTTAAATTAAATAGACAACCCTTTGCTGAAACACAGATGCATTTATTTTCAACGACAAACGAGTGGGATATAATTTACACCTGGTTTTAGTACTAAATAGTTACGCTTATTACACAACTGTTTTATTTTTAGAGGGGTTTACATTTATTCTTCATATTCCATTTTTTTTTCAAATTAATTGCATTTACTGTAACACAAAGCACAGTTCTATGGATAACAATCACTATATTATACACACACGACGTTTCGACAAGAATTCACTGGTCGTTATCAAGCATACAAATTACAAATGAGGAAAAATGTGACAGTGTTATATATAGGTACATTAAACAATAATAAATAATAAGAGAAACCATAAGTAACAATGATGAAACCCTAGCTTAATGGGTTATCAAAAGTAATATACTAAGATTAATTATGATGGCACATAGTGTAGTAACAACAGCAGATAAAGGATCAAAGAGAAATTAACAAAAACATACATGATGGGTGAAACCTACTTGGTGAAGCCATAAAGTAAGTCTCTGGACATCAAAGAGCGTACAGTGATTGGTGAAAAAGATCTTAATTATTATGATATATGATATTCATATAGGACTTATTGCATAGTGACATAAAATGGCATATACAATGTTCATACATATAACCGAAGGATCTAATTGCATTGCAAACACATAACTGTTTTTTAGGAAACTTTTATGAAATTATATAAGGCTAAAGATAGTATATTATATGATATGAGACAGTTCCTGGCATTAATTATTACTTAAAATTAAAGGGTCATAAGCTTTGGGTAGGTAGATACCAACATCTAAGTTGAGCTCAGGCCGGGTTTTCTTTATGTGGATAGCTTCTAGTATACGTCTCGTTTTCTTGTTTGTTTGATTTCTCTCTAGAATTTTTACATCTGACCAATTTATGCTGTGTTGTCTGTTGGCTTTCAGGTGAGCAGCTACGGCGGATTTATTTGAGGCAGCTTTAGATTTATGTTCAGCCAATCTTACATTCAGGGTCTTTTCGTTTCTCCAACATAGGTCTCCCCACACGAACAATCTATTTGGTAAACGCAGCCTTTAGGGGGAACAGGGGAGGAGGGATTCAGTTTGCCATTTGCTCGCAGATGATCTTTTATTGTTTCATTTTTAGTAAATATGGTTTCTATTCCAGCATTTACTGTGTTGGTGAAAGTATTCACAGGGGCGGACAAAAATAAAACATGATATGTTTCTATAGACTTGGGTTTCGTGATTTCATTAAACATATGATCCAATCAGATCAAAGGACATTTTTAGTAGTAGACGTAGTCGGACAGAGGCCCAACTGATGACAAATCTAACCTCTTCGTACTAGAATAAAGAAGCAGTGTTGTAATACCGGTGAAGCTGCCAAGTGAAAATCGTGTACGCGCCTTTAATACTACATGTATTTTGTAAAAGTGCCCGATACTTGGTATGGTCAAATGTTGTTTGATGATACACAGATCTATGATTGAACGGAGCTGTATTGATTTCTTTTGCAATAATTTGTTCTTACTATTAATGATGGTTAAGTTCGAATTTCGAGAAAATCGTATCGACATTGCCATACAAAATGGTCGCTCCCTATATGGAAATAATATAAAAGTATGCAATACCAAGGTTGTGGACCCTTTTTTTTATCTGCCTTTATGTTACTTAAAATTTATGTTTATGTCCCAAAAATCTCACTTCCTTTCACTAATTGGGCATATCAGACCGTAACTTGATGGATTATGTCCATATCGTGCAAAAAATGGGTGTACCTTGCATGACAACCGCTTGTTTAATATTCAATGGAATCGTGTTTATATGTTTCTAGTGTCTTTTTTATTATTATTATTATTCTATAGAACCATGTTTTAAGTGGTATACGTATTATTATTTTATAGAACCCCGTTTAGACGGTGTAAGTGAAGAGATTCAACTTTACGTCCAGAAACTAAAAAAATAGGTTGCCAGGCAACGAAACATACGCCCACACAGCAGCCAAAACGTCCGGGCAGTCAACAAGAGTTGTCGCATATTAAGGAATTATCAGAAAATCATTAGAATTTGTTTGGTTTTTATAATCAAACGTTTTTTTTTTAAATCAGATAATAATTGTGACTTCCAGAGGCACAACAAGCTAAAAAGGGTGATTTTTCGTACAATCAGGGGACATAATTCAGGAAGTAATGACCTGATGGGCGCAAATATCGAAAGGAACCAAGATCTTTGGGATATAAACATACATGTCAAGTTTCATCAAAATCGATTCAAAATTGTGACCTCTATAAGGTCCACAACCTTTATATAACGTATTTTCACACTATTCGCGTACAAACGGCGGCCATTTTGTCCGTTAATTTTGGTCCGATTTTCACAAAATTCACACAAAACCTTCATAACCATGAAATGGAGATATAATCAAACGGTTTTTTAAATCGGATAACAATTTTGACCTCCAGAGGGACCATAAACTAAAAAGGGCGATTTTTTTGGACAATCAGGGGCCATAATTGAGGAAGTTACGATCCGATGGGCGCAAATATCGAAAGGAACCAAGATCTTTGGGTTATAAACATGCATGTCAAGTTTCATCAAAATTGGTTCAAAATTGTGACCTCTATAAGGTCCACAACCTTGATATAACATATTTTCACACTATTCGCGTACAAACGGCGGCCATTTTGTCCGTCAATTTTGGTCCGATTTTCACGAAATTCGAATTCAACCTTCATAACCATGTAACGGTGATAAAATCAAACATTTTTTTAAATCGGATAACAATTTTGACCTCCAGAGGGACCACAAGCTAAAAAGGGCGATTTTTTGGACAATCAGGGGCCATAATTCAGGAAGTTACGATCCGATTGGCGCAAATATCGAAAGGAACCAAGACCTTTGGCTTATAAACATGCATTTCAAGTTTCATCCAAATTGGTTCACAATTGTGACCTCTACACTGTTCACAACCTTGATATAACATATTTTCACACTATTCGCGTACAAATGGCGGCCATTTTGTCCGTCAATTTTGGTCCGATTTTCACGAAATTCGAATCCAACCTTCATAACCATGGAACGGTGATATAATCAAACGTTTTTTTTAAATCGGATAACAATTTTGACCTCCAGAGGGACCACAAGCTAAAAAGGGCAATTTTTCGGACAATCAGGGGCCATAATTCAGGAAGTTACGATCCGATTGGCGCAAATATCGAAAGGAACCAAGACCTTTGGGTTATAAACATGCATTTCAAGTTTCATCCAAATTGGTTCACAATTGTGACCTCTACACTGTTCACAACCTTGATATAACATATTTTCACACTATTCGCGTACAAATGGCGGCCATTTTGTCTGTCAATTTTGGTCCGATTTTCACGAAATTTGAACTCAACCTTCATAGCCATGTAACGGTGATATAATCAGACGTTTTTTTTTTAAATCGGATAACAATTTTGACCTCTAGAGGGACCACAATCTAAAAAGGGCGATTTTTCGGACAATCAGGGGCCATAATTCAGGAAGTTACGATTCAATTGGCGCAAATATCGAAAGGAACCAAGATCTTTGGTTTATAAACATGCATTTCAAGTTTCATCCAAATCGGTTAAAAATTGTGACCTCTACACTGTTCACAAGCTAAAAAACGTGATTTTTCGTACAATCAGGGGCCATAACCCATGAAGTTACGGTCCGATACATGCCAATATCGAAAGGAACCGAGATCTTAGGGTGATAAACCTATATTTTAAGTTTCATTGAAATCGGATAAAAATTGTGACCTGTAGACTGTTCACAAACAATTGTGGACGGACGGACGTCCGGACGGACGGACGGACGAACAGGGGCGACGACAATATACGTCCACATGAAAATGTGGGCGTATAAAAACGATAATTTAGATTTAGTCGTCTCCAACAGACGGATTAATGAGTAAATTATATTTCAATTAAGGTGAGTATATACATCAGTAGTCCTGTCACCAGGATGATAATTGACACAAGACGTCAGCTTGTGTGGCGTGAGGGAAATAAGTGCGAGTGAATGGAGCATAGGGCCATCTAGGCTTGACAAATCAAGTGAATGGAGGGCTGAAGGCTCAGCTAGGATGGTACAGTACTTTGTAATATATAAAGAATATTTAAACAATACCCATCCTTTACAATATTTGGTCATTTTAATTGAAATAATTTGTATAGATTGTCATATTACAACTTATATATATGTAATATGTTTATATAGATTATCTTTATCACTTATATTTTATATGTAAAATATTTATATAATTTGTCATTTTGCCGGATACAGAGTGTCTAACAACATGTAATAATAATGTTATAAGTATTTTAAATATGTCAGTTTGCAGGGTATAATATCTAAATAATATTGTTATTTGTTATAAATAATATAATAAAAGCGAATTGCAATCGTTTGTCTGTCTACCCTTCTATTCAGGTGATGTCGATGTTATCACCACTGACTGTCGCTGACTCGGCAAACCAGTACCCAACATCTAGCCTCGGCTGTATGGCGAAGTCCGCCATTAGAACTACTTTCAAGTTCCCGGATTACCAACGGCGTTGCCCATGGCGACGCCTTTGAGGAATGTTTTATCTTACAAAGTTTTCAAAGTTTGAAACTCTTTTTATTTCAAGTTTATCCGCTTTTCTATAAAGGGGCAAGTTTGCACCGAAAATTCTACACACCCTTCGAACGACGCAATTTTGAGAACTTCTTTCTAAAAGCGGCGAGTTATCCCAATAAGTAAGGTACATATCACTCACTTACTGTCAAACAGCCGAGACTAGATGTAGGTTCCGGAATCTGCCGAGGTTTGCCGAGTGCACTGACTGTCTATCCGTCTATTCAGTCTTAGATGATGTGTATGATGTCATCACTGTCTGTCTACCTTTCTACTCAGATGATGTGTTATCTTGTCATCACTTTAACGCGCGCGCTTCACGTTAAAGTATCACTTTAACGCGTGCGCTGCACGTTAAAGTCTGCTTTTTATATAATCAAGTGGTATGTACGGGACAAGGAGTAGGATTGCGCAAGAGAATCACCAAAGTGCAATTGGACCATATTAGTTTTAGGTTGGAAATTGAACCACGCCATTTAACACAATGACAGACCTTATGATCTCAAGCGTACTCGACCATCCATTCCAATTTTTGTGTACAGTCAAAGTTTGGCCTATTGTACGCATGTTTCAAGGTACAACATGCCATATTTAAATTCATGTTGATGCCCCTAGTTAATTTTTACACAAGGGAGATAACTGGTCTTTACCACGATAGTGACAGTCCGGTTGAAGTGAAGGCTGGGTAAGCCGAAACGCATCAACTTGACACAGTTCCTCTGCGATTCTTGAGATGATTGGAAACTGTTTCATATTGACTTGGAATCTGAAGAAAAAAAATGCATCAATTCACACTCTTTATTTGTTTTTGTCTTTTTCCTTTCATCATCATCATCTCCCGAGGTGTTGGTCTAGAAAATTCCTCGGGATTTCCGAGCTTTGTCCCCCCCCCCCTTCAGTGGTCCAGAAGGACAGAAACGTACCCATTGGCAACATGTTAAAAAGTCCCCTTGAGACTGTGAAATCGAAATAACATGGTAGAAATTTCTAATCATAGCACTCTCACTCTGTGACATATGTCCGTTTTCTGCAGCAGTCGTTCGGACGGTGCAAAATCTCGAGGTCTCGTGTGCACATCGGGCGCAGGTAAAACAGTTATTGGTAATAAGAGTGTGCGAAAACACCACTATACGGGCAATGTTTCCTTCAGAGACAGAAAGAGAGAAATAGGGTTTATCGTCCACTCGACACAAACTGACATATGGATCAATTTTATTTCAATAACTCGCTTGCGCTGAGTTCAGTGTGAATGAACCGGAGAACCTGGAAAAAACCCACGATGGGCACAAACCTTGGTGTAGTAAAAAGTGGCCTTAAATCCCATTTCTTTTCCATGCATTTCAGGCCTGTCAATGTGAAGGAGAAAGATAAAACCAAACTTACTCTTTAGCATTAAAAACTTGAGGTAAAAGAAAAACGTCAGCTAATGTTATCTCGTCGCCATGGCAATATCTACCGCTTGTTTCTGTCAACATCTTCTCTAGTCCTGAAATTTCATAAGAATAATGTTTACCGTCAACCAGATTAAAACACAAGACCTATTTCGTTTTTTTTTTATTTTTCAAAAATTCTTTGTTTAACGTCGGCTTCTAACGAAGTGATATAAGAACAAATGAAACATTTATTGACGGGAGGATATCTGAATCTAGATGAGTTGTTATATAACCCGCGTTCTTGTTGAGGTGAGGGATTAGCCACCGAAACAGTCTGCTTTAGCCAGTTCTTGACCTGTGGTGTAGATATTCGCAGCCAAGACAAAGCAAAAGTTGTGTTACCACGTGGAACAGCAACACTGACGCAACGTCCTACAACAACCGGTAGTATCTTTTTATAGCAGGAGCCACCCAAAATATAAAAACAAAAAAAACGATATATAGATCTCTATTTTAATTAGTTTAATGAAATGAAATGGGGTTTAACGACTTACTGCTCTGTTCCAACCTGTGGAGCTATGGGGTAAATTTTGACTGGAGAGTGGCTGGTGAAATAATATGATTGTGGTTTAACGTCCTATTGTTATGTCCAAATTGGACATTTTGAAGCCAACCTTGAGTTCTTGACCTACTTTTGAAATTGGGCACATCTCATTTTTGAAATAATTAAATAAAAAAAAAGAGAAATGGGTTTAACATGATAATAATCGACAGTGATATGATGTGGTGTTACGGGAGACGTTTTACCTGTCACCGTTTATTTTTCATCAAGTTCAACTGTCGAGGGTTGTTGACCAACGTGAAGGTTTTCCTCCACTCCACGAACGTAAAATGTATGCGAGGGTTCCCCACTTGTCAGTAATGTAGGACGGAGGGCATAATAAGAGAAGACATCTAGTCGTGCTGATAGGGCCAACAATCGCGGTCTAAGATAGGACCAACAATCGCGGCATCGTGTACACATTGAACCCTTTACAGTTGGAATTCTATATAAGAGTAGACTGCATTAGTAGTACCCCTGTCCAGGCAAAATTTCATTGTCCCTGGAATTCGGTGTGGGAGTAGGCCGTATTACCGCTGACCGGTCACAATTTATATCTTATTTCAACGAATCATTAACGTCATCGACCTACGGTGTAAGAGAGAGAGAGAGAAATGGGGTTTAACGTCCACTCAACACAAACTAGGTCATTTCAGGACTAACATATGGTTAATTTTATTTCAATAATTCGCTTGCGCGTAGGGGTCTTTAGCAGTGGGAGGAAACCGGAGTGCCCGGGGGAAACCCACGAGGTTGAGAAGGCGCCCCTATCTCCATGCCACATACGCTCACACCAGGGCTCGAAACCACAGCCGCAAGCCAGAGGTGACCGGCCAGCTAGAGGTCGAAGCGCGGCACTCTAGACCACTAGGCCATCCCCCCCTCGGTGTAAGAGTTTGTCAAAATATAATAGGAAACTCACCAATAAAACCCCGAGTAATCCAGTGATTGGCCCAATTTTCTTTTGTTTCATCATTAAGATATCTAATCACACTAGATCTGTTCTGTAAGGGTTGAATTCCCGAATTTATAACCTCTACCAAACCTCGCACCTTCAAATAAAATACTCTATTAAAGTTGTGGTTAAATTGTATTAAATATCACATAATTTGTAATACTGTTATTGTTACATATCACATATATTGCAATACAGTTATTATTGTTAAATATATCACATGCATTCTATCAAAAGTTATAGTACACATTGTACTAAAGTTATAATTAAATAGTACGCACATTGTATTAAAGTTATTGTTGAATGTAACACATATTTGTATTAAAAATTAAATATTATACATATTGTAATAAAAGTTAAACATAACACGTAATAAAGTTACATGTAAGAGTTGAATCGAGACCACTTGACCCAATGACAGACCTTATGATATAACGCGAGACAACCCAACCACAGACCAAAAGAAAGATAATAAAATTCAAACACGACTATTTGAACGGCAATACATAGAAGGAAAAGAACTACTTGTATAGATGAAGGTAATAACAATACACACCTTTGCTTTATGTATTGGATCAGTTGGTAATAGCGAGGGTGAAGGGTACGTTTCCTCTAAATACTCTATTATTGGTAACTTCAAATAACAACAATGTAACATATCATTACTGCATCTTTAAAATATTCTGTGTGACCATAATAATATTACATCTGTGCCGTCGTAATCAATGTGAATAATTTTGTAGTAATGATAAATTTATAAATGAACAAGGGTATGCCACGGTAAATTCTAGTCAAGGAGGGGAGTGGGTCAACCAAAATTATAAACCTTTTATATTAAAGTACAGAACATTAATTATCGTCACTGTTCTCAACACTAACGTGTGCTAAGATTCTTCCTCATAACTACGTTGTTTAACCGTGCTAAAGATTTGACTAATAGTATCCTATAATTATACGGTCGAGACCATGAGTTTTGACTAATATTGTTATATAATTAGATGAGCGGAACTTCCGGTCTGAAGGGAACCGGATTAATCTTAAGTGTTACGTTCACTAACCGTGGTATTGTCGTATTATCAATGACCGAGACATAACACCATGTCAATCGTCCGGCTTAGGAGGAACTAAACACACCGCTGTCCTCTTTCCTACTAGTTCAATAGCGATGAGGATTTGAGTGTGTACTATTGTCGATGATCGCGACTAAACGCCATGGCAAACTTCCGATCTGAGGTGAACTAGAGAGAGAAATGTGGTTTAACGTCCACTCGACACAAACTAGGTAATTTCGTGCCTAACACATTGAAATATGGTTTAATTTTATTTCAATAATTCGCTTGCGCGTAGGGGGCTTTAGCAGTGTGATGAAACCGGAGGACCCTGAGAAAAACACGAGGTTGGACAGGCGACCCTACTCCTTGTGAGGTGAACCAAACACCGAATCTGATTACGACATGCATGGTCCAGATCATTGGACCTGTCATATATCCAAGTTGTGGTTTCGAACCCTAGATTAAGCTATCCAATATAGTTGGCCGACGCTCTGGCTTGCTAAGCTGGAGATCTCGGGTTCGTTTCTGGTAGTGGTCGAGAAATTTTCTTTTGGGTTTTCCGGTTTCCTCTTGTCAGTGATGCAGCAGGACGGGGGGGGGGGGCAACAATGACAGGTGTCTAGTCGTTCGGATGGGACAAAAATCGAGGTTCGTATACATATTAGCGTTGGAATTCGATATAAGAGTATGCTGTAGCGCCGCTGTCAGGGAAAATGCACGTCTTTGATTATCCCAGTCGGTGCCGAAAAGTAGGATGTTAAACGCCATTTTTATTTACTAGAGTGAAGAGTGTTATTGTCTATAGAAGAAGCTTGTGCTAAGTTACTTACAGACTGTATAAGCGTGTCATTATTTACAACAAGCGCCGGAACTTGATTCATTGGATTCCTGTCTTTATAATTTTCTGTTCACAGTTCTAAAAATAGAAAAAAAGGGGGGAAAATCGGCATTCTTTACAACTGGCCCACTACGTAAGGCATTTGCCTACTAACCAATCGATCCGTGGTTTAAACTCGGTGTTGGGCGATAAAGTTCTTCGTGATTTCCGTGTGAGGTTTCTCATTACTAATGCTGCAGGACGGGGGACCTAGTCACGAAAGGCATCTGGTTGTTTGGGTCAGGGCGAAAAAAAACGGAGTTACTGGATAATAGGAAATCAAAACCAGAGTTGGTCGTGGTATATTGACATCACACAGTGACAGGGACGCAATGGCGAACTTTTGGTAACGGTTTTATGTTCTTGTACCCGCTCGAGGTTTTGCGCCCCTCGCAAATGGGAAAAGATGACGCAGTTTCAACATTATTATCATAATTAGAATGCCCACACCAAACACATACCGTGGGTCAGGTATATGCTACAAATCGACAGCCCAATATTACCCGGGGGCACAGGGAGGGACTGCCATCCCACCCCCGCACACACATATGAATACTGGGTTGTTTTTTTTATTTGGGTGGGGGGGATCTTGTTCTTCATGCAAATCATCGGTCAACACCCCCCTGCGCACATACGTTGCTGTGATATTGTAGCGCCAAAAATGCGACCAGCCTGTCGAGTTCTCGTGAAGACGTTGGACATAGGTACAGATGGTAGCACACGATCAGCAACAGAAAGCCATTGCAGTGTCAATCTTGTCGCGATATACAGGTATTGTAAGATTATTCATACCTCTTTAGTTTTATACTCATATTCCACCCCTTTTAAAGCTAAAACTAAAAATATGATAAAAATAAAACAAATTCAGTCACATTAATGGAATGACGAGATCCCACGTAAAAGTGGCATATCACGGACCAGATCAACAGGGCATGTATTTAATACCCACTATAAATCGCCTGTATTCCGCCAACTTCTTCTGCGTAATAGAGAAAAAGTTCGATATATTCCATTTTCCCACCTTTTCAATGTGACCAGTCGATTTATTTGAACCCAATTTGGTCACCACAATGGGGCAGATTTGGTCATTCTCTTGAACATTTTCTCGAACTGCTTAAAGAATTTGAAATAAAATTCTTGGTTGGCGCCTATTACGTTTAAACAGTCTTGAAGAAGAAATTTGAAAATTTCAAGTTGAGCAAATATATCTACCGGGTGATTATTATTCTTATTTATTAAAATGGAGGGCGGGGGCATTCCTCTTGACCAGTACCATTTTGACTAATGCGTGGGTCAATTTGGCGTCTATTCTCGGCAAACTGAAACTGAGATTTTACACCGCAAACTAGCGCTATCCGCTTTTGTACAGGCCTTTGTGAGAAAACTGACCCGTTTTAAAATTGTGCGTTGGTGTACCAAGGATATTTCACATGACTAGAGTGTAATCCAACATTCACGCGACATATCGAACAAGTAACGCTATGGCCGTGTCGGTCCACGTCATACACAACTAAATAACACCCTCCAAACACGATCGACCCATTATGCCCAGTATCGGAACTAAAGTGGTTGCATCACGCCCTAACGGGATACCCGCAGGGTCGTGGTGAAGGTCTGATTGGTCGCCAAACGAAACAAAATTGAACATATTGGACAGGCAGGATTAAAATTGAACATTGGACATCCAGGATTACATGTAAACTGGTGGTCATGTCACTCTATACAATTCAATATCGGTCGTCATACCTATAGTTTACGTTGGATTCGTTTGGGGGAGGGGGCTTTTTTCAGTGTAATTCAGTCTTTTAATGTGCAGAAATTTCGACGGGCAGGGCAATGTTGAAAACCTACCCATATACAAATTAATGTTATATTTCAATAAATAAGTTACGTTCCCTATTCTAACCCGCCATGAACTGGAACTTGTATAAATGGAAAATAAAACAGGCTGAAAAATAAAAGCCATTAATAAACCATATTCATCATCATCCATCGGCTAATAATAACACTGTAGGCTGACCACGATCGTCTATTACCTTGTTTGTTATTTAAAGGGATGAAGGAGATGGGGGGGGGGGTACAGGCATGTAACACGAAACCCTTCCAAAATAACATAAATTACGTTACGTTTTCTTATTTTCCAGGTCCTAAAACTTAGTCCTGACATGGTTCTCTGCAGACGAATCGCAACCGAACGATCGCATTTTTGGTTTTGCTCTATGTCACGTTGCAGGTAACAACCGGGTTATAATTTATTCATTTTATCAACCCCCATTCCGCAATATAAATCCCAGAAATCATGGTTGACAACCTCACCCCCCCCCCTATCACACACAAACCTTCCCTCCCTCGGACCCTTACACACCCACCCACAACACCCGCATACATGTTCCCCTCTCACGTCTGAGCACCCCTCTCCCCACCCAGCCACGCACACACAATCGAGGTTTAAAACGTCAGTGATAGAATGGCAGATTTGTCCAACATTTGGTAACCAATCTTGAAACACCACCCATTTCTTTTAATTATCATGTGATGTCGTGGATGTATGTCCATCCCGATCCTGTCATGAATGAGCCAACTAAAATGAGCGAGGCAACTGAAACGATCGCGGTATTACCGATTGGCCTATTTTGCGGTTTCTTGGTTAACATTAAATACGAATACTCGTTCACACTGTTTCATCCTTTGTTTCTATACACTGAAGTTCTTTTAAACCAAAATGTTTTGACTTGGCTAGCATAATTCCACAGAAATTATCTGACCTTTGACGACATTCCACTACTGAATTTGCACTGCTGATGCACGCATTAGGTCTTCACACTTTCATTCGGTGTACATCTTTGGACGCTGTGCATGTTAATTTCTACTGTACAAAAATGTTAGCTATGCGTATTCCCCAATCAGAAGTGAGATCAGATGTTCTGGAAATTTTATACAAGTCAGTATAGCCAACTAGAACAGTGGTTTGGGCATTGGCTTAAAAGGACAGGGGTGTAACGGTAACCGGGGGTGGAGGCTCCGGGAAGATGGGGAGTCGCTCCAGGAAGTCTGTTTTGTTCAGTAAAGTTTCACGGCTGTATACACGTTGGTTGGCACGTGAATGTCGGTCCAAGATTTCAGGATTTTCCCTCGCAACACACTGCTATAATGCCTGTCTTCATTAGTCAGGCTGTTACAATAAAAGCATAATTTCGTTAAATACCAATAGATTTCATTTCATGTGAAACTGCAGATTGTTACTGAATACAGTTTAGATAATATTTCACTATTTCGTGGGTTTAAAATTTTAGCATTCCGTCCAACTATTCAACCAAGCGAAGAATGAATCATTTATATCAACGAATTGCTCCCGGGAACGTGCCCAATCACCAAACTGGGAACACAGTGACAACACCAAATGATGGGTGATAGGTAGAACATTCGTTCGATATTCATACTAATTATGTATATCGAAAATGAAGAAGACATCGTCGTCTTAATAATAGAAAAATAGAATTAAAATTTACTCTGAATAAATAAAATAAATAGATTATGCTTTAATTGTCATGATTTAGAAATTACGCGAATAGAAGTTAGAAATTAGACGACAGCGTGCCATAGAATTTTGAATATAATATACCGCCATAACAATAATAGTTCTACAGACAATGCTAGTAGTCGGTTGATTAGCACCCGGTAGCCGTAGTCCAGAGATGGTTACTGCTATAGTTCCAGAAACCATTGCCAAGGCCAACGGTCCGCGTCATCATCAGGAATACCGGATATTCCCAAGCCTTATCTATCATTCCTTTTGCTCCAGCGACCATTGCCAAGTCCAGGGCCTTTGTCCTGCTTAATGGCCTTCGCCACAGTTGGGAGCCATTGTGGCACATGGATACCGGACATCAACAAATCAAGCTGCATGTCATTTCTAGAATCTACCACCATTGCAAAGTCATCGCCCGACCATCGCCGTGAATACTGGATATCTCGATGTGTAGCAGTCATTGGCATATCAGAACTCACGGTGGCTAAGTTTGTAAGGCTCTAGAACCAGAAGGTCATTGTTCCTTTCCCGTGTTTTCTGAGGTGGTTCTAGCAAGGAGCAGTGTGTAACCAGGGTCGTGTATACAAGAATCCTTAACAGTTGAAATTCCAATAAGAGTAGATGAAAATATCATTGTCCGGGCAAACTTCCCCTGTCGCACAGAGCGATTGCATCACCAAGCTCAACTGTCAATGATTATATACAGCTGTCATCGCCCAAGCAAGCAAGAAAGAAAACAACAAATAAATCTGTGTAATCCCTTCTTACAATCGCCGTTTCTTGACTTCGTCTATCGGTTGTACACCAGTAGCCGCTAAGACAGGTAATTTCACCGCGTCTCCCGGTTTATATCTGTCATGCGCATTCCTAATTTTAATATTTCAATTACGACTGCGCATACAAGATATAAACCGGAAGGCGAGGTGAAAGCAAATTTTGCCTTCGCGGCTTGTGTTCACAGACGGCCATTTGTAAAGACTAGTGCCCTTGGTTGATGCTATTTGTAAGCTGATTGGCGAGTTTCTGGAATTTTGGACGGTAAATTCAACCGAAGCTATAATAAGTCCACAATGGCGGGTTTATATAAATGGGTATTTTGGGGAAATACTAACGGCAACCCTATTAAGTTTGGTAAAATGTGGATTAGGGTTGGTATTCCCTCAATATACTCATGGGATTGGATTCGGCAATCATTGGAAATTCATGAACCTCCCCAACCGGCCTACAATTAACATCACCCAGTGCCCTTTGTTTGTCCAGTCGCCTTCGCTAGATCAAGCATCCATGGCTCATCAACGGGTCCAGCGATAGTTACTATTGATCAAACGACCATTGCGAAGTCCACGGCCAGGGGAATTTCAGCGAACATTTCCAAGTCCAGAGCCAAAGATTTTCTAGTGTGGTTTACCACTGTCACGAGAGAGATATGGGCATCGGACATAGGCAAGTCGAGAGACCTAGATCCAGCGACCATTACCAAAAGATTAGGTCTACCCACCATAGGTCTACCCACCATCTCCAAGTACTGCGGTCGGTCACGGCTACGTTTTGGGGTACATGGCAGGGTTGAGTGATCATCCACTACTATGTCTACCGGGCATCGACAGGTCTACATCGCCAAGCCCAGCGACCATTGCCAAAAGAATAGATCTATCCGCCCTCGCCAAAAATATAGTACATGGCCAAGTTCAGCGGCTGGTTACTATTACGTCAAGGGTGCATGGCGATGGTGAAGTCGAGTGGTCATCCACTGGTACGTCTACCGGGCATCGCCAGTTCAGCGGCCTGACCACTACCAGACAACGCTAAGTCAAGTGATCGTTCATTGCTACGTGTAGTCTACTGGACATCGCTAAATTTAGATGTCATTGTCAGGTCAAAAGACTGCTCCATGTTGCCCCCAGATTAACTGCAGAAACGGGAAATAACGAACAGGAAAAATATATCAACACACTTAAATTTTTATTTTACATTGTCATTAAATTATCAAACATATCTTACAACTATGTAAATATATTTAGCATCAAGACAAGGGGGTTATCTCCCCTTTTAAAGAACAATAACAATGCACAGACGGATAATTTCCAGAAGAATGCTTCAGCTAGATTAGACGTGCACGTACATAACACGCATAACACTATCGCGTTCGGGCTTTGTAATCCGCAGCGAACTTTTGTGAAGTGAATACGTTTGCGTGTGTGTAACTGCACTGGTAATGTAGCAGTTATTAAATTACAACAATTAATAAGTTACAAATGTACATTTTAAATCTGGCCCGATACATTCAGAAAAATATCTAGGTATTTTTGGAAACCAGGCGGTTACCAAGTTCTCATTTAACATGGTACATCAGTTGCATATATAAAAACAACTATATACATATTTGTTCAAAGGTGATAATGGAATATGTTTACATAAAGAATTTAAAGGTACATTGTCATTTAAAATGATTGTTTCAAATATGTAACTGAATTTCCATCAATGTCGATCAATAGATAAATTATTATTGGCAAGTCTTAATTTGACTATATTTCAGATCTCTAAATACGCCATTTAAATGTAAATAATTACTGACCAATCAAAGACTGGCCAATCCAAGGCTGACCAATCAAATAGTCCAAACAGTCTACGTCGGTCTTCGTCGTCTTATGGTGTATTTTGTTATTTTGGATAGTTGTCTCCGTAGAGGATTTTCCAAAGAACAAAGGACAATGTACTTACATTATGTGACTTAATATTATTATACAAACAGTTTAAATACAATATAATAAAATATTATATATATATATAAACAAGCACTTACATATCAATTTCACTGTCACTGCTGCTAACAAACGGACTGTTCTTATCGTCCAATACCTTCTCCTTTAATAACTTCGTATTGGTTGATACTGCTCGCGTGATCATCTCGTGTTTGTGTTCTAACATCATGTGATTGACCGGTGCCAGTCCAATACAAGCTCGCAATACGTTCTCAATACACGCCCTCTGTCGGAACAAGGCATTGACAACTGGTGTTCCTCGTGGTACCAATGGCGCTTTAGTGAGGAAACTTAAAATAGACAATACTGCATTGAATCTTTGGAAATCTGATTCACCCTCTACTTTAAACTTAATTCGCTCACACACTTCGGCCAGTACGACCAAGTCTATAATAAGGGGTGTGGCTAAGAGAGAGTCCTCACACGTGTTATGAAGAACGATGGTATTGGTTCCGCCCATCATGATCTCTGACGTATATTCGTCCATGGCCCGTTTGCTATCACCAACATAGGGTACATATTTGATGACGACACAGTGGTCAGGTTTCTCGTTTTTATCGTAAAGTAGATGATTTGATGCAACCATATCATCAACGACATTACTCTTAGAAATCTGAAAAAATATTGATAAAAAATCACATTCATATAACTTTATAGGGAAAGAAATGGGGTTTAACGTCTTCTCAACGCATACTTCGGGAATAACAGGGAATCGCGTGGCTAAGTGGGTAAGACGGTGGTTCGCTAGCCTGGAGGTCTGGTGTTCGATCCCTGCATTGGCCTAGAAAGTTCATCGAGATTTTCCAGCCTAGTTCCCCTTGTCATTAATGCAGGATGGAGGGCCTGACAAGGGTAGCTGTCTTGTCGTTCGGATGGGACGAAAAACCGAGGTCCCGTGTACAAAATGACGTACATGTAAAAGATCCCTTGGCAGTCGGAATTTGATAGAAGAATCGACCGTAGCGCCGCTGCCCGGGAAAATGGCACATGCCCATCTTTATTAGCCCAGTTTAGGAGCAAAACAGTAGGACGTTAAACCCCATTTCATTTCATTTCGGGAATAACGTATTGTTCATTTTTACTTAAATAATTTGTCTGGGCGTAGGGGTCTTTAGCAATTGGGTCGAAGCCGCGGGCTCGGCGAAAATCTACGAGCAAGCAAGCCATTTGATTCAACGACAGACCTCACAATCTAACCGGCACGCGCTGAACAATTCTCCTCGCCCCCATCACCACCCTGCCTTTTCATTGATCGCCTATAAAAATCCAAGTACATTTTTTTAGTTCTTAGCCAATGAAACTGTTAGAAGTGTTGTTGGTTAAGGCACTGTGATATGTTATACAGAATTGGTTAGCATTTTAAACTCTTCTAGTAAAGTTCCTCTCTATTCAAAACTATTTAATGACTTACCTCTTTAGAACGAAATGTTTTTGGTGCCGATAAATTTTTGCCATCGTTGTTACCAAGGTGATTGTAGCTAACAATAGAGACTGGTTTAATTCCAGCACTGACCAAAAAATCCACCAAAACTGATTTTATCTTCGTTTGACCAGACTTGAAATCATCACCAGCTATGAAAACTTTCTTCTTTTCGGCAAGTTCGATAACTCCAGGAACAAACGTGTTTTGTGGGGAACCATTGATGTAAGTGACGCCTTCCAGTATACTAGCCACGGCAAATAAAGTCGAGGGTGAAATCTCGCTTTCCTCGGCCCGGATTGAACGATTTAGATTTTCCCACGTGTCATTCAAGCCCAGTATGACGTCACTGAATCTCTCCGTGTTTGCTGTCCATAGAACTATTACTTTGTCGACGCCGCTAGATTGTTTGAAGTCTCGAATATCTTTTCTGATTTGTTCAATCATCTGAAGCTTGCTTCCCGTCAGTACGTTATTAGCTCTCCCGACCTGGTTGGCAGCGATAAAGTCCGAGATGTAGATGGAAGGTCGTGGAGTTAATTTTTGTAAATAGGGTCGGAGCTGTTCTTGTAAGTTGTAGTCTAATACTTTGGCTCTCGACATACTGTCAGCTAGGTTACACTTGGAAATGTCCCAACCTATAAAACATGAAAACATAATACTTTAGTCACAAACATCCCGGAAGTGATCAATTGTAAGTCCTGAAGGTTCCAAATTGACGGAGTCGTGACTGGATTACCTGAAATCGATTATTGCGACGTTTGATTAACGTTGGACGGGAAATGAATCGATTATCGCGTGATTCGATTATGATTTGGGAAATTTTTATAAGAAACTTACCATCAACAACGATATCATTAGGATCCACCATCGGTAACAGCTGCTTTAGCGGCACATAAACTTCTTCCCCGTCATCGTCATTACCAATACAAACTGTACTAGCTTGGGTTATACTTCCATAATAATTTGCTTTCTTTTCTCCTTCTTTAGTCCGCCATTTTAAACCGTGCTTATTAGCCAAGATGGCGGCGGTGAATGTTGAACCGTTGTTTCCACCCCAGCCAACGAGCATCACTCCTAGTTTGGGTACGTTTCTTTCGGTACGAAACGTATACTGAGTCTTCGTTGGTTCAACCACGTAACTCCCATTTTCACGCCTAACTTTGGTGTTGGCGTAGGAATATTTAGCCTCAATATGAGCGTCTGTGTATTTTACATTCGGGCTTTCAACTTTTATTCCGGACATCTTTTCTAAGGTCGATCAAGGTTATTCTGAAAAATATCATAAACAAACAAAATTGAGTAAACTGAGTCGGAACAACATTGTTTACATTTCCGTACATTTTCGCATCATAACAAAACGCAACCCAGATGAAGCAAACTAAAGTACTGTACTCGTTATGTCGAAAATCGGTAACGGGTCCCCTGCTTCGTCATTACCGGAGAAGAACTAACCGGATTAATCACACCCAAGAAACATTCATGCAAAAATTGGCTGAAATCCATCCAGAGGTACAGAACCAGTTGGAATCATGTGTGTGTTTGCAGCCTAAAGGGAATTCCGTACATAAACCCCGTAGTCTAAGCGTCAAAGCAACTCCATTTTGAACAAAACTTAATAAGCACCACGTCAAAGTATAAATTTTACCGTTTCGTTTTATATAGTTCAAAATTTCGTTTTACTTGTCTTTACTACACTAGGATCTGTTACGACGAGTTCATGGTGCGCCATGCACGGGACTGTGGGTAGACCACTAGAAACGTCAACGCGTCATAGGGTCAAAATCCGCTCGTATGACCCCTGACACAACCTTCCAGTACAACTTGTCATATCTCCATGTGGTGCAGGACATCGATAGCATAAAAACGAAACGAAATATAAATCTGTATTTTAATCAGATTGCCTTTAGGTCACCTATCGTTGCGCAAGTGCTAAAAGTGCTCGAATTAATGAAATGCAGCCATCGACGTCCATTGTCAGTCATACAAAACCAATGAACAGGGTTATTTTGACATAATCTTGAGCGGTAAAACCCATGCATGCGTAACGGCTGAGATTACTGTTTACTGTACATTCAGTGGTTGTGATCATCTCGATAGATATATCATTATGAATCGATGATGAGATATTTGTGAAGTTTGCAAACTCCAAAACACCACATATAACAGGTATCACGTGGCTTCGCTTGGGGTCTAACAGTGGGCATCTTGAACAAGGTCACAAAGCTGCGCCTAGTCTGCTGGGCCCCGCTCCTTTAAAACAACCGTACCTACACCTACTTCTAATCCAAATTTAATAATGGAATTAACTGTTTAAAAGTCTAACATTATTTCAGTAAATTTAGATCATACACATACGTACAAATTTCGGTTAAAATTCATTGAAGCGACATTAGGTGAGATTAGATAAAGAGCCGACAGTTTTCGCTATAATTGCAGCATTTTGGGATTAGTTATCAGCGAATAAATTAGTCTAGCCTTGATTGTCATTTCAGCCGTGATTACAGTGATAAACAATGACTCGGTTACCCAGTTTTTACGGAAACTGTATCAACCGCAAAACGTATATAAATATGCTTAATATCGGGACCATCCGATGGCATCTAAAATTGATTATGGCCTTAGTAAGTTAATTAGGCCCATATTTTCGAAAATAGATTAGTGCTAATCATAGATGTAATCTCCGATTTCCTGTCCAGTCATATTCCAGAAAGCTGCTTATATTTTAAACCAAGATATTTATAAACTTTAATTAGCCTAATCATTGGATTAATCATTGTTCCAGAATACCATAAAATATGATATTCTGGAACGTTGACTATGACTTGAACATCAATCTTTAACTAAGTCACCCCAAATATTTATAATCTCTGGGAGATAGTTGAAGGAAGGATTACGTACATGGATATGCCATTATGATGCGTGCAAGTATGCATTCATGAACCAAATAAACAGGAAACGACATTTATTTTAAGAAATAATGTTTAGCGTTCATCTTATCTGCTTCTGCTGGGCTAATACAGTTTGCCATAGAGTATTTTTATCCAGGACAGCAGCACTACGGACTACTCTTATTTCGAATTCAGACAGGAAGGGGTCATGTTAGCTCTATACAAATTGCAAAAGCAGTATCTAAACGGCCAATTAAATTTCACCGAACAGTATAGGACGTTAAACCCATTTCTCAACACGAGCACGTTGCAGTGTAATAAACATATTATTATTGTATCCATACCAATTATTCTCGAGATTGTATTAACCATATTATTAGTAAACAAACGGCAAATGGCAATAATTCTATAAAGTATAAAATATCACGCGGATCACCTATACTCTATTATACAATAATAGATATTTACGTTATATAACCTTAACCTTGAGAAGCATATTATAAATTATTTGATTCGTCCTTGGCATTGACTAGACAAACTTTCTCGAATATTCTCCAATTATAGAAGACAGCCGAGTACCGTTACACTGAGCCATACGATCAACATTATTCACGTAATACGATGCGCCGGTATTGACATTCAAATTTCTATGATTGCTGCCTGTAGTAGTACTCTGCACTGCAGATTCAGATACGCTAAAACAATTCCTATATGGTTTTATTCGGGATCCCGTTTCTTCGAATTTCAAACGAGCCCTTAGCGCAAGCGAATTATTGAAAATTAAAAATCCATTAACTAGTCTCGATTTAACCTAGCTCTATTGTGTGAACGCTGAAACACACTTCCGTTCTCTTTCAATTACTAAATATTATTCATATAGGAATCACAGACCTTGGATTTTTCTAAATTTATTCAGCGATATTCATTTAAGACGAACCGGACGTTAAACTATAATTAGGCATGCAGTAAAATTTTAAATACAAACGTTTAGGCATTAATCAAATTTGCTAAATTGCAATATAGAAATAATAATCCGCCTACCTGTATTTGAAATATATAATATAAAACAAATCTTCAGGTGAAAAGATCGATATTTTTAAAATCTTTAGGTGGAAGAATCGTCAGTTATTGAAGTCGGTTTAGACGTGTTCGTCGAATAATAGGTTACGTTATCTAAAGACGTCGCTGTGGTAGGCGATCTTGTTAGTCTCGCTGTCAAATAAATCCGCTGTGGTCGACGGTCTAATTATTAGTCTCAATATAATGCAATCAGCTGTGGTCTCGTTCTGGTAATAGATAGTCTTTAATATGTCTGTTAAAAATATTTTTGCGTGTAGATGCTTCGGTAGTTCTTTCCAATGTTATGTGAATGGATAAATTCACCAGTTGATATTTTAAGCAACTGTAAACGACCAAATATTTTACTACATTTATACCAGGTATTCACATTTAAAGAAGCGTCTGGAAATTTCCACGAGATAGCCAGGAATGCCGTATACTTTTATCAATAATTGATGACGTCGTTTGAATATGCTAATTCCCGATCTTTCTAGAACATCGTATAACATTAATGGGAGGGAGGGCCTTGGAAAATTCCAACCTGACATCGGTACGCAAATAGACACAGGGGTCTGACGGAGTACTAAAAGAAAAAGACGTGAATTTGTGCACACGAGGCTGAAACCTTGACATGTATTTGTTAAGCTGAAACAGCATCCTTCGAGAGTACAATTTATAGATGTTTATAAACACATTCCAAGGATGTCAAGTACTTATTTTCTCAAAGATGAATCACAAATTAAGAGGGCACGATAGGCATAAAGCCTATCCCACACGCCGTGTTACGTTTACATTATAATAGCCTGTGGTAGGACAGACATTACTCTTGTCATGTGACGATGCCTGCGATACGGCTTGGTGGGTATTATATTTTTAGTTGGGGTCCCTGTGGCTTGGTGAGTAAGGCGTTTGCTGTGTTGACCAGAAAGTTCATCGGATTTTCCGGCGGCGGGTCTGACTTGGCCGATGTATAGTCGTACGGATGAAGCAAAAAATCGAGGTCGCGTGCACCTAATAGAACCGTTGACAGTTCGATTGGAAAATAAAAGGTCAGCACACTGTATGTCGTAACGCCCATCTTCATTGCTCCATTCCGAGCGAGGTACAGTTTGACTTTACCTACGAAGTCATTCTTATGATTCACACCTGCCACGATTATTTATATAACACTATTAGCTATGACATGTCACGATTAGCTATGATATGCCACGATTATTTATATAACACGATTAGAAGTTATGTCACGATTAGCTATGATATGCTACGATTATTTATATAACACGATTAGAAGTTATGCCACGATTAGTTATGATATGCCATGATTATTTAAATAACACGATTAGAAGTTATGTCACGATAAGCTATGATATGTCACTATTATTTACATAACACGATTAGAAGTTATGCCACGATTAGCTATGATATGCCACAATTAGCTAGTTATTAATTTACATAGTCAAAATGTTGTATCACATCGAAAATTTCAGCGTGTGAACTCGGCTTTAGTGTTAATTTCTAGAATCTTCTGAGACATTCCCAACCTAACATACCACCACGTGCGACGTTTAAAGTCCCTGTGTTGACTGTCGCCATATTTTGACGTCAATCAGTAATTTTCCAACCATAGCTGGCGCATGATGTGCTACAAGAGTTGATATTGATTTTAGCTATATTGAAATTTCGCCAGAACGCGAGAAGCCAGCCATGTTTTACTGACTGAAATCAACCGAGCCATCAAGTAAAGCGGGTGAATAATCTTGTAATATATCATTTTGAAATAAAGTTTGGAGATATCATGTTTGTGTTAATGTGTTATAAGTAAGACACGGTCAGACATTACTAGAGGATATTGAGTCTTGTAGTACATGAGTGGGGTTTAACGTGTTACTGTTCTGCTCCGACTGGGATGATGAAGACAAACATACGTAGCGAGAGGATTAACTTTAAAAAAAATTTAAAACTAACATAAAAAAAGACACATTAAAGATACATTATGGGAGATAAGATAAAGAGATGGCAGTTCTCACTATAATAGTTAAAAACTAGATAGTGTAAAGGTAATTTGCTGAAAATTTCAGTCAAATTGGTCCACTATTAGCCGAGAAAAAAAAGCGTTTGAAATGTTCACATAGCCTCGCTCATCATTATTCAAATCATTAATATAAACAGCATAGTCTCGATTATCCACTTGATTGATTTAATTATCAACGGTCATTAAGCGACATATCGTCGGTGAGCTATCAAAATTGCGTATAGTGGTGTATACGAAGTCATACAAATTTTACAGGAGGAACAAAAAACTGAATAACTTTGTGAGATATTGTCGTATCATCTTGAAATTTGGAACGGCGAAACGTTAATTTACACGTTACTTACTGATATTAATCACAACGGAAAATCGTGATATAATTTTACGTAATGGCACATACGAAAATTTGACATAGCAGTAATAGGAAAATGTGGTCTTTTTAGGAGATTTACGAATTTTTGAAGCTAATGTTAAAATAAAGATACCAAACAAAAATGTTCATTTTTAATTTATTTGGACTAAAACAAAACACGAACACGTCTACTGGACGTGGGTATTTCAAGTTAATTGCAATATTATCAATATAACAACAAACGTCATAATGTAGGCCTATGATTAGGTAAACCTTACAAAACATGAAAACCCCAATTATCTTAGTAAATTCATTCATATAAATTAATGAAACGAGTACTTCAATTAAGCAACATAATTTGTGCATTCAACTTATTCCGCCTTATGAAGTAAATTATCATAAAAAGGAGGGTAATTAGAGGGTAATACCTTTTTAAGTTCTTGTAAATTGGTGTACGTTTTTGACTTGATCTTGAGTGGGGCGTCGTATAAGCAATGGAGCACCAGATGACGTGTAGGTGAAATTAACCTTTCGTTATCCAATACAACACATGAGCCATTCATTGTATAGACCCCTAAAGGAACGGGATTTGATTATTAAGTCACCCAATGAAAAAATTGACCCGAAATCTTAAAAGGGTTACATTTCCGGATAAGCAGTTTGGGTGTTCACGTCCAAATGACTCTATATTTTCAGGTGAAAACATAACATTTCTTACTCATTCGACAAGACTTTACACACTTCGACCAATCCTTTCAGTTGAAAGAGTATATTTGCCACCTTCATCTTGTTTCAGACCTATTTATATTATAATCCCCGTTTGATGGTTTTGACCGTCGACATTTTTATCCCAGTTTGATAGGTTTGACCTTCCATGCTTAGCACGACTCTTAGAGTGCATTTTAATATCTGTATTCGGTGAATCGCTAATGATAGTTATCAAAATATTATCATCCGGAATGGGCTGTACCCCATCATCAGAGTCAAGTTCAAGCATAGAAGTCTTCTTTCTTGGTGTCCATTCTGGATCTCTATCATCATCAGCGATCTCACTCTCTCAGAGGCAGTGAAATTACCCAACTCGAAGCATCGCAAATTGACTTTAGGTTTTAACGGGGTAGTTTGTGGTATTGGCTGCCCTTGTATTCTAATTGCTGAAGTTGGTATGAATGGATTGTCACAGGGAATTGGTAGACTAATATCTAGAATAGATTCAGGTAAAGTTGATGCTTCTTGATCGGAGCTTGGTATATGAAACAAGGCTTCCGTACCAGTTGATCTAGGGAGCCTCGATATACTGTTACATCTTTGATCTGTTGATGTTTGTCCCGCAAGAAGACAACAGTTTGATGCAGGTAGGTAAGACGTTGCTTCATGTAAATATGTGTTTAATGTAGGTAAATGTGGCTGATTCGGGTAAATAAGTGGACGATGTACGCCTAGCTAAGTAGGATGTGGAAGAAGGTAAGCAGATGGTCGGGGTAGGTAAGAACGACCACGACGGTGATGCAGGTATGTAGGATGACGTTATTACTGGTAAGGTTTTCAAGGACGTTGCTTAACGGGTGGGTTACACGTTGTTAGGCGTGGGTAGGTTTTGGGTGAATTTATGAACGAAATTGATTTTGATGCAGGTAAGTAGGGGCAAGATGTTGATGCGTGTGAGTAGGACGTCGTTACGGATAAGTCGGTTGTTGATGCAGGTGAGAAGAACTCTGATGCAGGTTATTAGGTATTTCAGGGGGTATGTAAAGTGTTGATTTTGATGCGGGTAAATGGGACCATGGCGTTGGTGTGGAAGAATAGTACGTTGTTACCGGAAAGTTAGTCGTCGATACGGGTGAATAGGACACTGTTGCAGGTGAGTAAGACGTGGTTACAGGTAAGAAGATAGCTGATAGCGTTAACTTGGAAGTAGATGCAGGCACGTACGGTGTTGATGCGGGTGAGCCGGGTGTTGGTTTTGGCGTCCACGTAGGTATAGACAGTATTGTTCGAGATGTAGATGACGTTTCCTTGAGATCCTCTTCTATTCCACGCAGGCTCCTTAAGAATTTTTTGAAACGCCGAAGTTGATTCCACTTCACCTGGTTTTGAAGGTCTGTTACTTTTAGAGTTTAGAGCCATTTTTAGCAGCAACTTTCCTCTTGAAAAATCACCCGTTTTGTTGATTTTCTGCAAAATATTTTGAGAATATCTTTTAAAGTCTTATGATAAACAGTTCAAGGCATTATCAAATATTACATATCAAATATTCGTATGGCAGTCTAACTTAATTTTCAATAGGCTTAGACGTCAGAAATATTCCTATGTTATTTTCTCGTATATCCCTAATTTCAAATTAATACCGTTATTAGCAGTCCGTATTCATTATAATACAATGTTGTAATGAATATGTAGAAAATATATTTACCAACTTTATTCATGAATAACACCCACAGATGCATACATAGGAAGCTTATCTCTATCAACCTAATTTAGGACTCTGCAGGCCGATTGATAGTTTCTTATATAGCGAGTTTCGTGTCTGATAAGTATCGTAAACATTAATTAAGTTATAAAAATAACAAATTACTCACCTACAAGTCCAATTGTTTAGCTCGGCAAAACCACACACGGTGACGACCAATTTTCTCCGGAGGTACGAAATTTTGCGATACCAAATAATCACCAATCAAAATACGAATTTTTTTCACGTGTTCCAAATGAGTATTTCTTATTGGTTTAGAGTTACGAGACCCAGATAGAAATTCGCGCCAGACGACGGGGATTTAGAAACTGGGAAAAAAGGATATACGAAATTTTGACGATATACGCAATTTTGATAGCTCACCGACGATATAGGAATTCAATCCGCCAACATCGAAGGCTAGCCTTGGCTTTAAGAGTTTATTATGGTCTGGATATGTTAATTACTGTCTAATTGATTATTAAAATAACATCTCAGGCCTAAAGAAATACCTGTAATAAGCAGATTTTGCTCTTGCATAATGCTATTTTAAATAAAAGAGTACTGTGGTATCTTCGGGATCTCGTGACTTACTACCAACCAAAACATGGAGATCCAAAAGCAAACTATTGTTAGATGTACCGGTTTATAACATGAAATTTGGTTCAAGGACTTTTCAGTACAGTGCATCAATTCTTTGGAATTTGCTATCACCTTCCATTCGAAAGTGTGAAACGTTGTCTATCTTCAAATCAAGTGTGAAATCCTGGCTGTTTAGTCACTAATCTGATTAAAACACAGATCCTGTTTCGTTTCGTTTTTTTATAGTTCAAAATTTCGTTTCATTTGCCTGTACTACATGTAGTGTATGCAATCGAAAGTAGAAAAAACGAAACGAAATATAGATCTTTATTCTATAACTACATACAAATACAAGCAAATATCATTGAATACAGCCATTGAATACAGCCATTGAATAACCTATGGTTGTATTCAATGGCCATTGAATAACCTATAGTTGTATTCAATGGCTTGAGCATGGACTACTTTTTCCGGAATGACGTCAATCCCAGAACGACGTTATATTGTAATGACGTCATTACTTGGTGACCACCAATTAGTAAAACAAAAATGGCAGAACCTATGATTAATTTTGAAGTTATTGGGGATGATTGTTTGGAAAATATGTCTACATTAGAAGAAAATGACATCCAAAACAATAGTTTTCATTAATTTGCATATTTTGGGGAAATTACTAAAACCTTTGGGGAACTATTTTTATTGGTGTATGTTCTATAATTGAATAACTTTTCAAGAAGGTGTGATACGGTCTTAGAAATCAACAGTTTTCATGTAGCTATAGAATAAAACAGAACTCAATCACCATTGAATTTGTAATTATTTGCTTGCATTTGCATGTAGTTATAGAATAAATACAGAACCCAATGACCATTGAATACCGCTCGGGTTATTCAATGGTTCAAGAGAGTGTATCCCTGCCGCATTCCACTCGCTATCGCTCGTGGAATACTTGCGTATTTTAATCAGATTGTATAAGTCACTACAAGCACCCCAAATTTTAAGTGCCTTTAGAGCATCTTCAAGTGAGATGAAATGAAATGAATTGGGGTTTAACGTCCCACTGTTCTGCTCCTAACCTTGACCAATGAAGACTGGAATACGCCATACAGTGTGCTATAAGGGAAATTTTGCCCGGACAGCGGCACTACGGCCCACTCTTATATTGAATTCCAACTGCTCCAACTGCCAAGGAATCTTTTACGTGCTCGGGACCTCGGTTTTTCGTCCCATCCAAACGATTATACACCTGTCCTTGTCAGGCCCTCCGTCTTGCATCACTGACAAGTGGGAACCAGGCCAGAAAATCTAGATGAACCTTCTCGGCCGATGCAGGGATCGAACACCCGACCATCCAGCTAGTGAACCAGCGTCTTATCAACTTATCCACGTGATCCCCCTCGCGCAAGATGAATTGATGCGCAATATAAATGTTAGTTATTATTAGTACTTCATAATATATAGGTTGTCCAGACAGTGACACTGCGGCATATTCTTACTTCGATTCCCAACCGTCAAGAGTTCATTTACGTGCACCCCCATTTCAGTTTTGTCAAGTAATGGTCCAATCAAAGTTATCCTGTCCTAAAGCATCGACCAATGAAATCGCTTAGCTCTGCATCGCACTCTGCTAAGGTTTTGAATGATGTAATGAAATTATACACGAATTTTCAACCCCTATCACACAATTAGATTCAAGATAGTCAAGCTACAACGTCTCAACAATCAAATAACTTATCGCCCTGCTTACCCTGCTCATTATTGAACTTGCTGTCTGAATCATCGCAAATAATTCAATTTTACTTCAATAATTCGCTCGCTTGCGTGTTGGGGGTTTAAGAGGTGGAGAGAAATCGGAGGACCAGGAAAAAAAACACGGGGTTGGGCAGGCGACCCTACTTACTACAATGTCACGTACAAGCCGGGGTTGAAACCACGCCACTTGACTCAATGACAGACCTTATAATTCGACGCGCACGAGTTAACCCTTCGCACGCGTTAACTTCCCCCTCCCCCTTCTCGCGGAGGAATTATAGATCGCGGTAACAGAGTTTGTAGAATATGGACATATTGTGGGCTGATTCCTTTTTGTGATTCATCTTTCAAAATACTGGGCCCTGTTTCACTAAATTTTAACTAAGATAAAACTCCAAATGTTAGTATTTTATTGGACAATATTAGATTGATTTTAGTGTTTAACCAATCAAAATTGTAGTATCTACTAAAATTTTGATTTTATCTTTTGTTAAGATTTCGAGAAACAGGGCCCTGTACTTTAATAAAGGAATCGAAATCTCTCAATTTAATGCCGTACGTACACAGAGACGTCAGCTACCAGGGGCTGGTTGCTCAAAGCGCCGTTATCTTTTAACAATCCTTTAACTCCATGTTAACGGATCGTTAACTTTAATAGAGAGAAAGACTGTTGCTGGAAGTCCCGTTAACTTTAATGTGTCGTTAACTTGGCGTTATATTTAATGGAGGTTTGGGGCTCCGTTATCTGTTTAATGATGGCATTAGTTGGCTGTAGCAGAAAGTGATAGATTACCAATGTAGTTTTCTATAGAACATTCTAGAGGGTTGGGCGATGCAGGCCTATTCCATTTTCTATACGATGAAATTATATACTATTCTACAGAATTTTGGTGGACTATAGGAAATAATGGCCCCATAATTCTGTAGTGCAAATCCCATAATTTTTCTTACACATTTACGCTAAAATTTCTACAGGAAAAAAATAAAGTATTCTATTGTGTTTTCTGTTGTAAATTCTACAGTCATCTTTTTGTCTTTAATCAAGTTTTGTGAACAGACTGTACATACAGTTGTCTCGCTGTCTTCAGTAACTTATATGAAGTTGTTATACATGTACATTGAAATTAAAATATTTAAATTCAGCCAATGAACAAACAGTTTTCTCTTGGATTAACATTAATGAATCCGTTAGCTAACGGATAATGAAATTGACTTTCCAGCAACAGAAATTGAACGGACCGTAAACAAACGACACGTTACAAAGATAACGATCCGTTAGAGTTTAACAGATCGTTAAAATAACTTAGTTTTGAGCAACCGGGACCAGAACGTTGCTAAAGGTCTTTCGTGGTCAATAGGGAGATAACATTTCAAGGTCCAAGTCTGAAGGAACTATTTTTAAGTGAGTGTGTGCGGGAGGGGGGGGGGTATAAATACATTAAAGACAAATCATGTATATATTGTAGATCGGTGGGACGCTGCAAATTCGGAGATGTTTTCCATCTGAACCTACACGTAGCCAAATGGACTTGCGTAGACAATAGAAGTAACCTTTCTAGATACAAGTCTGAAAGAACTTCTTGAAACCGTGTGGGGGTGAATAAATACATTAAGAACAAATCATACATTGTAGATCGGCAGGGACGCTAAACAATTCCGGAATGTTTTCCATGGATCCTGCTGTTAGCCGAGACAGACTAGGTTATATTCAACCTATTGGCTGTCCTTGTCAGGACGGTAGTATAGGAACAAAAACTGAGGTTCATAGGCGTCCACGTTATAAAAGTGTCCTTGACAGATTGACATGAAATGAATTCGGGTTAAAACGCTCTACTTTTCTGCCCTGGCTGGGCTAATGAAGACGACTGACGGATAAATCGATTTATGCACACTCATGTCGTGTGGTCGCCTTCAATATCCTGGTGGCGGTAGGTATAGAGCAGTAGAACTTTACACATTTCATTATATTTTTCAGTGGTAGAAGATAATGGCACGAGCATGCACTCACTGGGCTAATGAAGACGGACATAGGTCATGTAGTGCACTATGGGAAAAATCGTGCCCCGGCCAGTGATACTACGGCCTACTTTAATATCGACTTCCAATTCTCTCTGATTTTTTTTACGTCCAATTCAATCGACTATACATTATCCCTTGTCGGTCCATCCCTTCTAGCTGCACCACTGACAAAATGGTGCCATGCCGGGAAGTGCCAATGAACTTTCTTGGTCAACCCTTGGAACGTCTCTTACCTAATGGTCGAATACTTAGTACTAAATATCAGTGTGATCAAGGCTATTCTTTGTTCATATGTTTGGTCCTAATTATATAAAAGTAAAACCTTACTACATGGGTTTTATTAAAAAAAAAATCGTCTACAAGCCGTTTGTTCATCAATAAAATCAAAAACATAGGATGATGTACGACATAATTGACTTAACCTGTGGCTAACATGATCGAGATTTTGTCTTGCATTGTTGATAAAGATTTAAAGAAATTGGCAGTTTTGTGGAAGATTACGCGAAATTGTAATTCCTCATTTTACATCTGTCAATCCGGCTGCTGATATAAAAATTCGATCTTTAAATAAATTTAAAAAATCGTTTGTGTGTTAAATTATTACAAACAGGAACAATTCTTTAAAAAAAAATTGCGGGGGAGGAGAAACAAACAGCCTTTATTTATCCAGGGGAGATAATAAATGTAAACACATCGTCTTGTTAATCGTGACTAGTGTGCTATTTAACATAATCAACTATGATTGGTCAGTCAATTCATCGTACGACGTTGAGTATTAATCAAACCACAAATGAATGAGCTTGGACAATCGAAGCTACACAATTAACTGTTCCGCGGGTTACGTGATCGAAGGTCGACTTGGACAATAAAATTTACTCAGACATAAGAAACACAATCTTCATAATTCTATCTTATCCTCTCACAAACCTTGTGACCATGTTAGAATTTCGCATTACTTTGTAATCATAAAGGAAAAAATACGAGATTTCGAATGACTGTCCAGTCAGGAGGAGTAGCGTTACTGGAATCAACCGGCTTTATTCCGAACAGGGAAATACGCACATCCGTATTTTAAGTAGATTAAATTTGAATGGTTAGAAAAGAAAAGGGGTAAACATTACACACAACATTCAGTAATAGAAATCCAAACCTTTATTTTCGATATTCTTGATCGTGTCCCGACTTCTTTTCGTATCGTCTGCTTCAGCTTTGTTATATCCGGTCGATACTTTTCTACACGTGGATTGATTCTTGCGCGAGAGAAATATAGGGAGTAAGTCCACTTTCAGCAAGAGCCACTAATGAATGAGATGTGGTTATGTCTGACAGGATTTAATACATAGGGCCTATCTGTCAAGTCACGCCATTTTCATTAATGATGTAATTGTTGACGCGTGGCACATAAAAGTCATTCATTGTAAGTAAGGCTCATGGACCAATAACAACCAATCAATTATAAAACCGTTATCATACCAATCAGCAGGTATATACTACTCGCATGTCATTCCATAGTCCACGGGTAGCCTATAATATAGATCATGAGTATTGGTATTTAAACATATACAATAAAAAAGGGGTGGGGTGGGGAGGTTAACCATTGAAATCTGCCTTAAAATTTAAAGAGAAAGTAGGTCAAAAAGTTTTGTATTTATTTTAAACTTTAAAGGGAAAGTAGACCAACACAGATATACATGTGTTATTTTCCATTGTTTAAAGCAGCTGATATCATGGACCTTATAAAACAGACCATGGGTGAATTAATGGATTCTAAATGCAAACTACATAATTTTGAAAGTTGGAAGTCGAAAATGAATATCAGTCAAAAAAAAAAAAATAGTTCTGTACCGTTTGATATTTAAAGCGATACACATGATTTGAAATTTTCGCACCATTTGGCATCCCCTGCAGACACTAAGAAAAGATAGCCCTACCCATAGAGGTGTTGAGTAAAATCGCTTGATGGGCCTTATCAATCACTGATGTTTTAGTTTTATTTTTATATTAATGAATATAATAACAATTTTGGGTTATTTAGCTCGGGTTAAACCGTAGAAATTAGGTATTATATACCTCAAAAATGCAAAAGGTACTCAACTTGGCGGCATTAAGCCATAAAGTAACTGCACCTCCAGAGAAAAACAATAAGCCAAATAAAAAAAAACATACACGTACTTGGCCACAAAAATAGGGTTTATCGGTCGGGAAACCGTTTTTCGTGGGTTTGTACCTATGGATAGAAATAAATTAACTTAATAAATTAATCTTTTAATAAACTACATAGATACTTGCAGTCTATATAGCCTCTGTAATAATGTGTGCAGTCGTCGTGTTGGGAGGGGGGGGGCGCACCACACGTAATTTACACAAAAACAAATCTACGGACAAGACACATAGTACGCAGAAATCACAAACAAACGAACTTTAAGTGAATTTGGGAGGGGGGGCGGCTAACAGACTTCATTTTAAATGCCGCAAAGTGTTTATTGTACAAGTCAAGTTTTGTAAAGTAATACCAGCGAGCGAGAAAAAAAAAATCAGTTTAGGGCTTAACAAATTGGGTTTGTCGGGCAACTAAACTGTACACGTCATTAGGCTAGGGATGCGAATTTTCGAATTCGTAATAACCTCAAGGCCGTCTGTCCGTCTTCGTTATTCCGGTTGGCGAACAAAACTTTGACGATGATCCCCATTTCATTGCATTTTCGAATTTCCTCAACAATATCATTATTCGGATGGGGCGAAAAAAAACTTATATCCCGTGTACACACTGGCGTGCACATAACGTATTACGCTAGTCCATACGACACACCTGTGCTTGCCTACTCCATGATCAAACACGATAGCAGATGGCTTCCATCTTGTTTACTGACGGTACTACTTATTTTAAGACAGACTCGGCTTTCCAATTTATAATATCTACGTCATTGGGGATTTCCAATTTATACTCACTGGTTGCTATGACCCGCTATGGCGTTGTCTAGAAACGCGCGTGCTAGCGTTAGTTTAAAATTTTTGCTATACGTTTAACATGGACTATTTGATGTAATTTGCCTGATTTGATTTGGCCCCATTTCCATAAATTTAGGTTGTTTTTTAGAAATTTTTAGCAAATGTTAATCTTAGGTGTTTTTTAATTCTAGCCGAAGTAAATTTTTTTACAATTTATAGCGAGTTAAGTTATCGTCTCTAAGAGGCGGGCGTAGTATTTTAAATGGCGGCCATTTGCCATCATGTGTATTCTTGAAGTAGGTACACATGATGTAATCGTATGACGCTAGTCCTTTCGTTACCTCGACGGAATAGTAAGAAGTTAAACTCTAGGGGACGGTTGCTTATGGATCGTTAACTTTAATGGAGTGTAGATTTTTGCTGGAATCCCCTTAAACTTTAACATGTCGTTAACATCCCTTCATATTTAACGGAGGTGTTGGGTCCCGTTGTCGATGGCATTAGTGGGTTGGAGCAAAACGTCACAGAACCAATGTAATTTTATTGGGAACATTCTAGAGGGCGGTCCGATGAGGGGCTATTCTATAGTATTCTACGGAATATTCTGAAGTGCAAATCCCATAATCTTTCCTACAGATGCATGCTTAAATTTCTAAAGGAAAAAATAAAGTATTTTATTGTGTTTTCTATGGTAAATTCTACAGTTATCTTTCTGCCTAAAAATAAATTATCTTTAATCAATCCGTTGATTTTCCCACAACAGAGATTTAACGGACCGTTCAAACGTCACGTTAGGTATAGGATATTAACCTACTCAAGGTTCTCTATCATATCAATCCGAGGGAGAGTAGGTTTATATCTGACATATACAACGGGTTCACCTTTAAATTTAACGAACTCTTCTAAAAAAGGTAACAGTGATTGGATAATTGCTCGACAGTTTCCGCCAAAATGCGAAAATTACCGAAGCTGTCACGTGCAAATGTTTATTTAAACGTCGCCATTTTGGAGAAAGCAAAAACAAAAGGGATAGTAAAACGAAGCCAGACGAATAATCAATCCATTTTAGTCACCATAATGACGATAGAATTGATATGAATGCAAATATGATGAGGATCTATCCAAAGCCTGAGGGAAACTTGGAGTGTGTGGAGAAATAATGTGGGCAGAAAGAAAGTTCTGAAAGATATCTTAGATGGAGTATGGTCATGGATAACCGATTTAAATATGCCGATAAGTACGCCGTCTATTTCGTTACTGAATGCTACAAACTGTACTATAACAATGGGTTTTTTTATTGTCAAAAGAATAAAATTAATTTCTGTGTTCTTTGTATTATTTCGATCATCTAGGTCATCAGCGGTTGATATGAGCCGAATATATCGACATGGGATGACGTCATCAGTGGTTGATATGATATATCAACCTGTCATGACGTCACGAGAGGTTGTTATGAGATATAACTGCTATGGACATCAAAGAAAAAAACTACACCCAGTTGTATATCATAATATAACGATCCGTTAGAGTTTAACGGATCTTTAAAAAAAAACCTAAGTTTTGAGCAACAAGCCCCAGTTCATTTCATTTCTCTGCAATATCCAGGGAACATTGCTTTAATGATCTACATGTATATGTTATCGAAAAAGATAAAATGTCAAGTTGTAATCTCATTTCATTATCAGTTTTTATGTTAAAAATATATGTTATATATATATATTAAACATTGGAAGTTCAATTATCCCATATCAGTCAGTGCAAGCAAACTTACGAGGTAAAGAGAGAGAGAGAGCGATGGGGTTTAACGTCCACTCAACACAAACTAGGTCATTTCGGGACTAACATATGGTTTAATTTTATTTCAATAATTCGCTTGCGCGTAGGGTTTTAGCAGTGGGTGGAAACCTGAGTGCCTGGAGGAAACCCACGAGGTTGAGAGGGCATCCCTATATCCATGCCACATACGCTCACACCAGGGATCGAAACCACAGCCGCAAGCCAGAGGTGACCGGCCAGCTAGAGGTCCAAGCGCGGCACTCTAGGCCATCCCCCCCCCCCTTATGAGGTAAAAAGGCTGCTTTGATTTGGGTACACGAGAGAGAGAGAGAGAGAGAGAGAGGGGGGGAGAGAGAGACTTGTGTCACTTCGCCTTATATTTAAAAACAAAAGTTATGGAGAGGGTTCAAATGAAATGAGTTACGTTCGTCAGATAAATTAAAGATGTATTTTATAAAATTTAGATAAGGAGTTCGGTCGTTCTGTGTATAATAGTTTAAAGATAGATAATGTAAAAAATAATATATTGAAAATTTCATTCAAATTTCTTTGTTCTTAGCGAAGTTAAGGGTGGCAGTAAGATATTTTACTTGTTTTTATTCCTCGTGCCGTCAGTGTATATAACAAGCCTTTATTGTAGTGCGAGACGAAATGAATGTAGGGGTAAAATAAGTAAGCAAAAATGTGACTGCACCGTAGTAGATGTTATTTCAGCGGTGTATTCAGAGAATTTCAACAGCGTCATAAAGCAAATCACATTACGGGGTTATTTGTAGGTCCTATTTTTTTAGCACGAAACGGGATAATGATATTATGTATGTAAAATTACACTTCGCCCGTTTTACCAGAGTCACCCCGCGTCTGATTGTAACCATAACAACGGTAAATATGCAATACTACATAATTCCCCAAAATATCTTTGGCATAATTACTCAAAGGTTTTTAAGGTTACACCTTCCAAACGCAATCCATTATTGGTGAAAATTACTTGTCTGGATCCAATTATTGATTGTAGTTATCTCCCTTTGAGATGACTTTCTTCTTCAAATAATAATATTATGTTACACAATATGCATGCAATAACTATCAGAAATTGCAGCCTTATTTATAGGACAATATATTATAATAATGAAGACTATCACATTTTTTTCCTTATAGAAATTTTATATAAAATTATACAGCTTATTGCATGTTTCGCAATATTTTCCACGTTAAAATTTGACTGTACAAAATGGCGACCTCCAGTAAAAAGATTCGCTGGATCAAATCTCTTTCTGAGTTTTTGCTCGCTAAATTTCCATTCATTAATGCCCTGACGTTGCTTATGCTACTGGCCGAAAGATCTCCGAAAGAAAGGTATTTATAGCCTGCGAATCGGTCGAAGAAGACCCACATACCATTTCTTTTAGACTCGGACCTCTCTCCATCTAGAGTTAGACCAGTCGACAAGATACGAGGAATATTCGTCGATGTTGGGTTCGAAAACGGCATGCATTAGAGTACTGGTACATCTGATCTTAACTTAAATTGTTCCTAACTTAAATGAACTGTGACAATGCTTCATAAATTTTGTCAAATTAAGACTAGAGTCTAGCTGTCATATAAATAAGTAGCCTACTAAAAAAAATGTAAAATTACTAAAATACAAACATTTATTTATTATACATGTATGTTCTTAAACTGAACCTATCTAACAAAGACGTTCTGGATACTGTTTATATGTCTGTGTTATCAATCAGTCTGCATATAGATTCATACATAATTCAGATTAGTAAAAGTCTGTAGAGTTTCTGCAATTTCAGTTAATAATAAATACAGGTACCTTTCAGAGTTTTGCCCTCGGTAAATTTACTATGTTCAAAATGTTGAACCTTGTAAACATATACACACAATAAAAGTTATCATCCAATCTGTATGTAATTAATATCAGTGTCTGGACAACTGTCATACATTTTAGCTGCCATATGAATAAACGTATGTTGTATGCCTGACAACTTATCTTTTATGTAATTATGAATGTGTTCTTTATCTGAGATAATATATTTTTATATGTATTTTATTTTATTTTCAGCTTTCCACCAATAAATCCTCACATAATCTATATAAACCTGGGTATATGTGTGGTTTGTGGTGTGTTGATGTCCGTTCGACTACAGGCTAACAAAGCTGTTCTCATCTACGCAGGCCAGCTTCTTTACTTTGCATATACTTTCTATTCCAATGCTAAACTCAACTACGGAGAATGGCACAGGGTTTGTAACCACCATCTTTATTCTTATTCTCTGTCTTTCAGAGAAAATTGGGGTTTAGGGAGGAGGGGCAAGAGAGAGAGAAATGGGGTTTAACGTCCACTCGACACAAACTAGGTCATTTTGGGACTAACATATAGTTTCATTTTATTTCAATAATTCGCTTGCGCGTAGGGGTCTTTAGCAGTGGGAGGAAACCGGAGTGCCCGGAGGAAACCCATGAGTTTGAGAAGGTGCCCCTGCCTATCTCCATGCCACATACGCTCACTCCAGGGATCGAAACCACAGCCGCAAGCCACGGGTGACCGGCCAGCTAGAGATCGAAGTGCGGCTCTCTAGACCACTAGGCCATCCCAACCCCCCAGGGAGGGGGCAAGCATTATATTTAAAGGTCTGTCATTGAGTCAAATTGTGTGGTTTCAATTCCCTGCCAGTACACAACATTGACTAGGGTCGCCTGTTCAACAGCTAGAGACCCTTACTAAGCTAAGAGCTAAAAAATTTTACTTGGATTTTAATCCACAACCAATGAAATGACAGGGGGAGGTGGGGGGGGCTGAATGGTTTAGAGCATGTCAATTATATTGTAAGATCTCTCATTGAATGAAGTGCTGTCCAGCCTTGTTGATTTTCGACAGGCCTCTGGTTCTCTTCCTCAGCTATAGACCCCTAAGCCCAAGTGAATTATTCAAATAAAATTCAACCATATGTTAGTTACGAAATGACCCCATTGTGTCGAGTGGATGTTAAACGCATTTCCAGAATTCCTGAAAACAATTTTTTCTGGCGAATACCTGTGGCGACCTGATGATCTATCTATACCCCCACTCAATATTTTTCTGCGGCAAACCTTAGGGATATTGAAATTAATTCTTCCATTTCTGTTACAGATTCACATAGCTACAAGACATGTTGGATGTGCTGGTATATATATCATGTTTGCTAGTTTCCTTGACAACCAGAAATCTGTAGCAAGCAGGAATCAGTTGCAGAGAATAGGGGAGATACTGTTAGGAATATATTTCTTTGCGTACATGTATACACTGAATAATAGTCCAGACTACAGAAGGGCATTCATGGACCATGTTCCTGGTGAAGATTGGAGTAGATATTTTGCAACTGTAGCATTGGCTGGATGTGCGTTAAGTTTTATTTCTGGACATTTTGTTCGAGACGTTTGTTTATTTTCAAGTTTTGTTGTTATTTTTATGACATTGGTGGTGGACGGAGATTTGTATTACTGGACAAATCGTGGCGTCCATTACTGGAATCAGATACGAATGACATTGGATAATATTTGCGCTGTCGTGGGTTTTGTTTATTTTTCCATTCGACTAGAAAATAGAATTAAAGTCGAGTAATGTCCATTTTGTTTTTCGTTGACTTTTGCACTTTTAATTTGATATTTAGTGAAACATGAAATTAGGTGAACTTTAGTTCATAAGACCTGTCATTTAGCCTTTTTTCTAGCTACAATATTACCTGATTTGTATCTCTAGTGGATGTTAAACCCCAGTTTTTATTCTCCAAGTAATGGAGAGAGAGAGAGAGAGAAATGGGGTTTAACGTCCACTCAACACAACCAGGTCATTTCGGGACTAACATATGGTTTCAATTTTATTTCAATAATTCGCTTGCGCGTAGGGGTCTTTAGCCGTGGGAGGAAACCCACGAGGTTGAGAAGGCGCCCCTATCTCCATGCCACATACGCTCACACCAGGGCTCGAAACCACAGCCGCAAGCCAGAGGTGACCGGCCAGCTAGAGGTCGAAGCGCGGCACTCTAGACCACTAGGCCATCCCAACCCCCTCAAAGTAATGGTAATGAGAATTGTCAGCTCATTAACCCAGGCAAGTGGCAAGGTTTCGATTCTTTGCTTGTACGTGACAAGGAGTGGAGTCCAATCTTGTGTGGTTTCTCTAGGTCCTCCATCCCATCCAGTTGAATTATTGAAATAAAAACTGACACAAATGTTAGTCCCAAAAGGACCTTGTGTGTGTTGAGTGGGCATTAAACCCCATTTCTATCTCTCATTAACCACTGACTTTAAATACAGGTATGGTGATTGGCTTACAATTTTCTGGCAACATATATGTACCAATCGTACATTACTTAAGACTAGATGAAATATTAAAGCCCCAATAACACGCTTGTTGTAACTGAAAAATATGTCTCAATCTTCATTCTGGTCAACAAATCGTATTATTTTAGAATATTCCAATTAAATGATGATATAAATTTCATCTTAACACATCTAATTTGAAAAATTGAAAAAATTCAACCAATTGATTTGAAAAGTCTAACGTAAACCTTTTCAAATGTGACTTGGATTTTAAAATATTTTCGAACCCTCTGGACAAATAAAATAGGTTGTAATGGATAATTTACACAACAGGTAGGACATTTAAACATCTAGTACTTAGAATAAGGGTATTATTTATTTTCTGGAGCTACCAAGCCAGCAAGAATGTTATTGTCCCTTTAAACTTGTGTTCAGATTTCATTGAAATACACTAGTGAGATATATTGCGTATTATATTTAAATAACACTGACTATTTGTGTAACATCAATATACATGTATTACTTAATGTCTCTCTCTTGACCTCTAAGAGGCTAAGCCACTTGTACATGTATATTGGGGTTTGTTTTATTGGTTTTTCTTTCAATAAAAATTATTTTTTCTCAATAAAATATGGAACCAATGTAGTTGTCTTAAGTATTACAATACATTAGAAATTGGGTTATAACCAAAAACTTAAATAAACAATAAATAGGATGATAACCCTTCAATATGACAGATAACCTTTCAGTATGACAGAAAATAATTTCATGTTTTACATTAACCAGGAAAAGTGATATCTTTCCCTGTTGTTTTTTATATTCAATTTTGAATGTTATTTTCCTTTTACCTCCCCACTTTGTTCGATATTATGATTAATTCAATATGTTTTTCTTGTTATATTTCCATAATATATTTATTACTTTCTTTTTTCACAAAGATAATTCCTTTAAGCTTAATTAATAATATGTAAATTCATATCTCTACATTTTATGCCAATGCAGCATATTTACTGTTATATTTTACTTGTATAAATTACTTGTATAAACTGAGCAGCTGGAGTGGGTGTGTACTTCACACCCGCAATAGAGTATTATTATTAAAATTATTATTATAATATTTAGATAATGTATTCAATCAATCATACATGTAGGATCTGTTTTTCAAATCAGATTGTAAATACACAAAACTAAAATAAAAAAAAAAAAACCCTCCTGTATCAGATTTTGGTTAAGGACTGTCTTTAAAATGAAAGAGTTTTTTTGTATGGCCTAGAACAACTAAGAAAGATCAAATTAAATATCGGATATTACATATATATGTAGATTATGATCTTCAAATTTTTCCACACCAGTTTGATTTATTTGTTTTTTTCTCATGGCATAATTTTCATACCCTTTTATTTTCTTTCATTCCCTACATTTCAGCGTATCAATGTAATTATATCCAGAGATATTGCCCTTGTTTTTACGGATATTTTTCTTCTTTCATTAATTAAGTATGAATGTGAAGCCTGTCGGAAAAGTTGATTGATACTCACTGTTAAATTTTCCACGACTATTTGGATGAAATAACTTGTAAATTGTATGAATGCAATATATTTACTTTAGTGTGGTCAAAATAGTGCAAACTTGTATAAAGTGGCAGTGGTCCTATTGCAAATCTTGCTTGAGGAAAACTGAAAATCAACTTGTATTTCAAGATTTAGATAAAGAATTGACAGTTCTACCTGCAATAGTTTAAGAAGAGATAATGAAAAAAGAATATATTGAAAATTTGAATCAAATATTATTCCAAGTAAAGTTATACATGTTGGAAGTTTTGACAAGAATATTTTCATTGCTAACATTGTTATAAGTTATTAAATGGTGATCATGTTTCAATCCATTAGAAATCACAGCCATCTGATCTAAAGAATTAATAGAACATTTAAAGTCAAAAAAAAGACCTTCAATAGGCAGATTTAGCTCTTGCATATTGTGTGTTTGATATAACATTTTAAGTTCTCATGTCATTCCGTGAAATATATGTATGGAAACGACCAGACTACATTTTTTTTTTATTTTATTGTTAATTAATTTACTTTTAAATGATTAAAAACCCTTCTTGCCTTATTTGGTGTTTTCTCTTTTACACGCAGCACAGTTGACCTTCAGGGATGGTGCCTGTAAGAATGACAAGGAAAGTGTGCCTAGTCATTCAGGTCAACATGTGTACAAAGGGTCATGCATGTTCACATGGCACTTTAACCACAGAAATGAAATGAAATTTAATGTCCTACACCAACTGATGAATAAAGACTACACACACCATGCAGTGTGCAATGAGGGATATTTTGCCCAAATAGCGGGTCTATAGCCATCTCTTATTTCAAATTCCAATTGTCGGCAGTTCTTTTATGTGGAAGCCAATGACCTTGGTTTTTCGTCCCATCCAAACGACTATAAATTGTGCCTTGCCAGAACCTCCATCATACACCAATGACAAACCAGATGAACTTTTGTAGCCCAAGTAGGATCAAACACTGGACCTCTAGGTAAGTGAGAAGTGAGCCCACGTCTTACTCACTGAGCCACCGTGCAGCCCAAGAAGGATCAAACACTGGTCCTCTAGGTAAGTGACCCCACGTCTTACTCACTGAGCCACCACTGCTCCTCTTGAAAGTATATAAAAAAATAAATGAAACCAAAATTGCTAGTCGTTTGGATGGTATAAAAAAATAGGTTCCATTAATATGATGGGCAGCACCCAAGGATATACCTTGACTACTGATGATCAAAATGTCCCTCATCGCACACTGCTTGATGTACACCTGTCATCTATCGCCCAGTTGCAAAAAAGATCAACAACAAAACTGTGATTGATATCAAATGTAAAAGATGATTTTATTATGAAGTTAAGAAAACTATATGATAACAAATCTGGTTTTTTCATATATACATACATGTAAACAACTCTTTCCCAAAACCCAATCCACCACCTAACGGGCCTTTTCTGTACCTATCTCAGATAATTTAAGTAGCAGTTAGGTCAAAATAAATTAATTTATAGTTCTTCACAATTTAGATAAAAAAAAATAGCCATTTGATTCACGTAAATAATTCTTAAACAACAAACAACCCCAAAACAACCCAAATAACAAAGTTTTAACCGTTGTGCTCTTAAACTGAGTTCAAAATGAAATATTATTTTGCTTTTGTTATTCTGAAAAGTACCTGAAAAAATAAATAATGGGGTTTTCAAAAATAGAAAAAGTCTTCAATACTTTCTGGTTTTAAACACCAGATTAAAACATGACTATACATGTATACAATAAAACTTTAAATAACTATCTTTATGAAAATATATTTTAATACCTGAAAATAGATAACAGATTAAATTTGCACCACAATTTAGGTTTTTCTTTTATTTACATTAAAGTCAGGACATTGTCCAAAACAATTTTTCTTTAATCTTTATCAACATTGTTTCATATTTGTCTTCTTTCAAAGTAAAAAGTTCTGACACATTTGGTTAGATAAATCAGATGTGTTTTCTTAAAAATTTTAACCTGATTTACAGATCGATTTGGAATGTTTATTATCGGGCAAGGATCCAGAAGAGGGAAGGGGGTCACAAATAGACAGAAATAGTATTTACAGCGCCCTATTTTTCAAAGTCTTCTGAGATTAGGTGGCCCCTCGGCACTCCAAAATTGTTCCTGCAACACTTGAATATGAAAATCTGAAATTTCTGACTCCCCACCCCCTCCCTGCTGGATCTGTCCCTGACCATTCATTTGATTATTTCCATCACAGAATATTTAATGCCATTTGGTAGATTATTATATTACATCAAGCTAGATATAATAATCTTTTGTCATGTGTGATATAAAATAGGGAAAGTTGGAGGATTAAGAAGGGAAAGGCATTGAGTTAAAAGGGAAAACAGTTGAGTTAATGAGGAAAGCGATTGGATTAATAATGAAAGGGATTGAGTTAATAGGGGTAGGGGGTTGAGTTAGAATAGGGAAGGAATTGAGATAATAGGGAAAGGGTTTGGGTTAATACTGCAGTTATAAATATATTTATACATATATACAAGTTAGTACGACAAATTAAAACAAACTAATAAGTGTATAAAAACACCAATACGGAACCCCAGAGATGGTTATGATAAATAAAACAAACATATTTCTATCATAAATAAGATATACACATGATCAAATTAATCACAGAATATAACTCAACCCTTTAGCATTTGGCCTGCCTGAGGCTCCTCCTACCTATTAGTGCCTCAAATCTACTGAATCTACTGTATATAAGTTTTGTTTGAGGCAGTCCAGGGTGCACTATTTAGTTTCCAACAGTTTGGAAAATTAGTGGTCATGTATTGTGTCATATCATGTACAAGTATGAGATCAAAACCATAAAACTTGTATCAATGACACAGACCTTATGATCTGAAGCTGATTTTTTTCAAGGACCTGAGGTAGTCAATATTTACATGTACCAAGTGCTAAAGGGTAAAACTAAAATAATCCAAAACAATATAATTTTAAATCTGTTACGATTTATCAGCAGTGATTCTTTTAAAACAAATGTTGAATGTAATAATTGCCTTCTAGGTTTTTTTTGCATCGCATAATGATAAACGTCATCCATACAGTAGTAAATAAAGTCACACATCAGCAGTAAATAAAATAATGCCACACATTGGTCATTACATATATAAGCTTATTATATCACAGATAATATATATATATATCAGTTAAATAATAAAAATAACACTCTTTGCAAATCGTTTTCACTCGAAAACTTCACACTATCTATCCACTATACAGTTTTGTATAAATTCTTAACCACAATTTTATCATTAATAAATTAATAAGCCAGGAAACCTTGTACTTGTCACAGACATTGTTTGGAAATAATTCAGACTTTGTTAGATTATTATCCCTCAGGTGACTGTCATTTTGTCCGGCACAGATTTGTCTTTTATCAGCAAAATGTACATATCCCACATAAAGTTCAAAAAGTCAATTACTAGTTCAATAAATACTGATTTCCATATACACCTGCAGTAAATGAAATATCAAACTGATATGCTTCAACTTTGGTACACAGATTATTTCCCAAAATATAAAACACAACACACATTCATATTTAAAATATTTCCATTCTTTTGTTTTTAACTTGCACATCCATTAAAGCATTTCTTGAAAACATATAACTATCTCACTTAGTTACAGTATCAACCAATCCAGAAACTTGATGTATCCACTGATGTCCACATGTACTTTGATAGCCAATTAGCATCCACAGCATGGGTTCCAGCTCGGCTATATATGCCCGTCATGACCACTTTAGACAAAAATTGACCGAAATGTCACTAAACTCATTGATCAATTTAAACTAGCATATTTTTAAAAACATGCGGCTACGATCTGTCATGTAACTGCGCAAAATCACGAGTAGCCCAGGTAGATAATTCATACTTGTATTCTAAACATACACAACAGAAGGATTATTATTAACATTTAAAAATAAATAATACACCTTGATATGTTCCAAATATTATATTCACTATGAGCAGTATTTCAGCATCACAATTCAAATTTTGGCACATCACAAACAAATAAAAAATGCACCAGAATAACCAAGACTTTTGTGGTGTTTCTTAATGTAACCATCCAGCTGTTCCTTACAGTGAGATGATTTTAATTCCTGCTTTAACATCCTTAACTTTATTAAGACCCCCATAACGTGCTTCTACTGTGATGTCAGCAAAAACTAGTAAATAGTCCTAAGATACAGAAAGCGATGTGTGAAAATATCTTTAAACATTTTAATGCATATGACCTTGATTATTTAATTGCAATTGAGAATGATTTTATCAATGGAGGTAGTTGACTTGTTATTTTCTAGAGGGTGGTTTCTTTATTATAAATGGATGAGACAGTAATTCAGTTGCTGATGGTCTATCATTTTGATCACTAAAATAAAAAAAAAAATATTTTACATATATTTATTAAGGAGCCAGATTGGTGCTGGATGATTAAAGAAGAGGCTTGTTGAGTTTTGATCACAGTGTTAGCCAAAAATGTTTCTCAGGATTTTTCAGTCTGATTTCCTGATTGCAAGGAAAAAGTGTATAGTCCTTCTGATGGGATTTAAAGCTCAGGTCCACCCACATAATATTCAATGAAGAAAATGCAGAAACACCCATGTCTGAGCAAATTCTCCATTACATAGGAAGTTAAACTTACCGAGTCAGACAATCACTAACAAACTTTCTGGCTAGAAGAGAAAAAGTTTCTGCTAATTCAGGCACTGGACGATTAGAACCAATCGCAAAAATGGCAGCCATAGGATTCATGTTCGACCTGAAAAGAAAAGATTAAACTACAATTAAGTTGTATATAAATATATTTAAACCTTTGGAAATTCACAGACTTCCAATAAGTGACAGTGAATTCTGTCTAGTAACAGCTCTAACTGAAATAGTGTATTTAGACACAGCAAATGTGTTTCAGCAGATCTGAGCTATCATGAGCCCTGTTTACAGAGAGGGAGAGAAATGGGGTTTAACTTCCACTCAACACAAACTAGGTCAATGCGGGACTAACATAATATATGGTTTTTAATTTCATTTCAATTAAGAGAGAGAGAGAGAGAGAGAGAGAAATGGGGTTTAACGGCCACTCAACACAAACTAGGTCATTTCGGTACTAACATATGGTTTAATTTTATTTCAATAATTTGCTTGCGCGTAGGGGTCTTTAGCAGTGGGAGGAAACCAGAGTGCCCGGAGGAAACCCACAAGGTTGAGGAAGCACCCCTATCTCCATGCCACATAATGTACGCTAACACCAGTGATCGAAACCACAGCCGCAAGCCGGAGGTGACCGGCCAGCGCGCACTCTAGACCACTAGGCCATCCCAACCCCCCGCCCTGTTTAAAATTGGCCATGATAAGAATGCTGTTCTCGGAACCATATCAGATCACAACCTGTTTACATTACTCTCCAGGAAACAGGATATCATCACTGTGTCCAGGAAACAGGATATCATCACTGTTGAGATAATTAAATTTAAAGATTCATATATAAAGTCGGGTACTATTAGTAAGAAAGTAAGATTACCATGGAGGTTTTCTGGTGGCCATCTCAAATACAGTACAACCAATACTCCTGTTAAAATAAAAACAATAATCATCAAATTTACCATAGCAACAATCAATCAAATTTATCATAGCAACAATCAACCAAATTTAACACAGCAACAATCAATCAAATGTGCCATAGCAAGATAGAATCAAATTTATCACAGCAACAGACAATCAGTCCGATTTTCCTTAGCAACATACAATCAAGTTTATCATAGCAACAAAAATTCTTTCAAATTTTGCATAACAAGTAAAATCAGAACAACTGTTACTGTACAACTGAAATAAAATCACAACTCAAGTAAACACTGAACAACAATTGTTGCTCTACAACTCAAAGTAAAAGCAGCACAACAATTTTTCTATACGGCTCTAGCAAAGCAGAACAACTGTCGCTTTACAATTCAAGTAAAATCTAGGGACTCACCAAATGTCAGATTTTTTCCCATGACCTGTTTCACTGACAACTTCAGGTGCCATCCAGTATGGAGTTCCTTTCATGGATTTGAGAATCTGTGACTGGCTCATACTTAGGTTAAAGCACAGACGTTTGGCACATCCAAAATCAATGAGTTTAATTATACCATTCGGCATCAACATCACATTACCTCCCTTGATATCTCTGCAATAAAAAAAAAACTGTTATAGGACACAGCCAGAAATGGAGTTTAATGCAGTGGGGATAGTGAGGGTGATGACTCTGGGATAAATCCAATCAAAGAGGAAAATAAAAAAATTTAAATTATCTGTTGACTTTGTTGTTACGTCCACTCAAGACAAACTGGTAATTTCGGGACTGATTTATGATTCAATTTTATTTCAACAATACACTTGTCCATAGGGGTCTTCAGAAGTGGTAGGAAACTGGAGGACCTGGAGAAAACCCACGAGGTTTGACAGGTGATCCTACACCTTGTCACATACAACCGTGGAACTGAAACCACAGCAGTTGACTCAATGACAGATATTATAATACAACGTACACACGCTAACCATTTGGCCATCCAACCTCCCTCATGGGCAGAGAGCTTGGCAGACTCATCAAAAACTTACCTATGAATGACCTCGTTGTTATGGAGATATTCAACACCTTCTAGAATCTGTTTGGTGTAACGACGAAATACTGACTCCTCCAGAGCACCAAACCGACCAAGAACATTAGCCAGCGATCCACCAGGAACAAACTGCATGAATATACTAACGATGCTATCTTCAAAACTTGTGCCAAGATATCCGACGATGTTCTGATGTTTGAGATTCTTTAAGAGTTCAACTTCCTCCTGGACTTTCTCGTACTCCCTTTGAGCTTTTTCATGATCCATGGAATTGAGTTCAATTTGTTTAACAGCGATCAACTCTCCTTCATTTGTTAAACCACAAAACACCTAAAATAGAAAGGGAATAAAATTGTGTCGTAACTTTCTACTTTTCTGCAACCACCAGTCTAATGAAGACGAAAAATGGAATGCAGTGAACTATGAGGAAACCTGAACATAAAAGAAGTATGAAAGAATGTGAGCAGTCAATTTAGGTTAGGAAGCTACCCGACTGCCATGTTCCTGAATCAACGAAGGGTGAGTTTTGCAGCATCTGGACATTGCTAGATTCTTTTACAATTCCACAGAAACCCTGACATTGAACAAACTTTCAAGTTTTCATCTCAGTTATCACAGGTAGACATTTTAGTTGGAAAGCGCGAAACTTGGTATAGACTCACAAGCTGGGTGAATACTCAACCCTAAGCATGGAAATGCTTATCAGTATCTGAATATACTCATTATCCAGCTAACTTACTCAAGGTATTGATGTACTACAACTATACATCAAGTATAGAATCAGAGTTACCTACCTTATTCCCATCTTCAATAGAAAACTTGATCTCACCTTAACTACATACATCTTATCAAGCCCTTCACTTAATACACTGCATATTTCGCCACTAAGTTCGATTGGCACAAGCCCAGCTTGGGTACCTATCAGATTCATCGGTCGTCGTGAATACCAAGTCTCGTGCTTTTAGCTAAAATGCCTACATGTGACAATCGAGTTGCTAAGTTCAAAGATCGATCAATGTCACGGTTGCTTTTTTTCCACGAGTTTCTCAATTTGAAAAACCTTGTTTGTTTATAGTGTGTTATGTGCCATGAACTCTGATTGGACAATGCTAATTATTCACTTGTAAAAACAACGAGCACAAAGTTCGGGAATTGCTGAGTATTCAAGCAACCGTTAAATTAGATGTTGTAAAACTTGGGAACGTTGCTTAAGGAACATGCCTTATTCCAAAGCACCAACTTTGAATTTTTTACCAGAAGTAAAGTTACTATGTTTCAAACAATGTAACAGACAGATGGATGAATCCATTTTAATACTGCCCTACTTTCTCTACAAGTTGAGGGCCAATTAAAAATATGTAATGCTTACCGTTCCAAATGCTCCTTTTCCTAAAACATTGCCTTTTTTCCACTGGATAGTCTCTTCTATAGTCGAGGTTAAACTGTCACTTGTACAAGCAGAACTGGCACCACTTCCTCTCCTCTGGGATAAATGGCTGATCTAAACAAATAAAATAACAAATTTCATTAAAGGAAAGGTTGTTAACATCCTACTTTTCTATAGCATGAGAGAGAGAGAGAAATGGGGTTTAACCTCCACTTAACACAAACTAGGTCATTTCGGGACTAACATATGGTTTAATTCTATTTCACTTATTCGTTTGCACGTACGGGTCTTTAGCAGTGGGATTCTCTATAGCAACCAGGATAATTTAGACAGGCATATGTCATACGGTGTTATTTGAAGAGAAGGAAATTAATTTACATGGCGAATAAATAACATCCAGCTTTTTCCAACCAAATGGGATAGGATAGTTGACTAAGAGATAAATAGATAAAATTTTATTTCAAAATATGTTTGGGTCAGGATTTTGTCTTCAATGTAGGAAGAGATGGTGGCTAAGTGGGTAGAGATGTTGACTCGCTAGATTGCATGGTCAGAGAAAGTTGAGCATGATTTTCTGGCGTGGTTTCCACTTGTCAGTGGTGCAGGATGGGGGTCTGACAAAGACAGCTGTCTAGTCGTTAGGGTGGTATTGAAATCTAGGTCCTGTGTACACATTGGCATGCACGTAAAAGATCCCTTGACGGTTGGAATTTGATATACAAATAAGAGTGGGCTGTAATGCAACTGTCCAGCAAAATTTCCTCATGGCACACCATGGCCTATATCCGTCTTTATTAGCCCGGTCTGAGTAGAACAGTGAGGTGTTAAACCCCATTTCATTTCATTTATTCATGTCTATTTTAGAAAAAATAGGTTGCCAGGCAACGAAACATACGCCCACACAGCAGCCAAATCGTCCGGGCAGTCAACAAGAGTTGTCGCATATTAAGGAATTATCAGAAAATCATTAGAATTTGTTTGGTTTTTATAATCAAACGTTTATTTTTTTTTAAATCAGAGGCACAACAAGCTAAAAAGTGTGATTTTTCGTACAATCAGGGGACATAATTCATGAAGTAATGACCCGATGGGTGCAAATATCGAAAGGAACCAAGATCTTTCGGTTATAAACATACATGTCAAGTTTCATCAAAATCGATTCAAAATTGTGACCTCTATAGGGTCCACAACCTTGATATAACGTATTTTCACACTACTCGTGTACAAACGGCGGCCATTTTGTCCATCAATTCTAGTCCGATTTTCACGTAATTCACACTCTCTCTTCATTACCATGTAACGGTGATATAGTCAAACGTTTTTTTAAATCGGATAATAATTTTGACCTCCAGAGGGACCAAAAGCGAACAAAAGCGATTTTTCGGACAATCCGGGGACATAATTCAGGAAGTTATGATCCAATGGGTGCAAATATCGAAAGGAACCAAGATCTTTGGGTTATAAACATATAAATTTTTGGTCCGATATTCACAAAATTCATACTCAACCTTCATAACCATGAAATGGTGATATAATCAAACGTTTTTTTAAATCGGATAACAATTTTGACCTCCAGAGGAACCACAAGCTAAAAAGGGCAATTTTTCGGACAATCAGGGGCCATAATTCAGGAAGTTACGATCCGATGGGCGCAAATATTGAAAGGAACCAAGATCTTTTGGTTATAAACATACATGTCACGTTTCATCCAAATCGGGTCAAAATTGTGACCTCTATAAGGTCCACAACCTTGATATAACATATTTTCACACTATTCGCGTACAAATGGCGGCCATTTTGTCCGTCAATTTTGGTCCGATTTTCACGAAATTCATGCTCAACCTTCATAACCATGGAACGGTGATATAATCAAACGTTTTTTTAAATCGGATAACAGTTTTGCCCTCCAGAGTGACCACAAGCTAAAAAGGGCGATTTTTCGGACAATCAGGGGCCATAATTCAGGAAGTTACGATCCAATTGGCGCAAATATCGAAAGGAACCAAGATCTTTGGGTTATAAACATGCATTTCAAGTTTCATCCAAATCGCTTCAAAATTGTTACCTCTAGACTGTTCACAACCTTGATATAACATATTTTCACACTATTCGCGTACAAATGGCGGCCATTTTGTCCGTCAATTTTGGTCCGATTTTCACGAAATTCGAACTCACCCTTCATAACCATGTAACGGTGATATAATCAGACGGTTTTTTAAATCGGATAACAGTTTTGCCCTCCAGAGTGACCACAAGCTAAAAAGGGCGATTTTTCGGACAATCAGGGGCCATAATTCAGGAAGTTACGATCCAATTGGCGCAAATATCGAAAGGAACCAAGATCTTTGGGTTATAAACATGCATTTCAAGTTTCATCCAAATCGCTTCAAAATTGTTACCTCTAGACTGTTCACAACCTTGATATAACATATTTTCACACTATTCGCGTACAAATGGCGGCCATTTTGTCCGTCAATTTTGGTCCGATTTTCACGAAATTCGAACTCACCCTTCATAACCATGTAACGGTGATATAATCAGACGGTTTTTTAAATCGGATAACAATTTTGACCTCCAGAGGGACCACAAGCTAAAAAGGGCGATTTTTCGGACAATCAGGGGCCATAATTCAGGAAGTTACGATCCAATTGGCGCAAATATCGAAAGGAACCAAGATCTTTGGTTTATAAACATGCATTTCAAGTTTCATCCAAATCGGTTCAAAATTGTGACCTCTACACTGTTCACAAGCTAAAAAACGTGATTTTTCGTACAATCAGGGGCCATAACCCATGAAGTTACGGTCCGATACATGCCAATATCTTTGGGTTATAAACATACATGTCAAGTTTCATCAAAATCGGTTCAAAATTGTGACCTCTATAAGGTCCACAACCTTGATATAACATATTTTCACACTATTCGCGTACAAACGGCAGCCATTTTATCCATCAATTTTGGTCCGATTTTCACGAAATTCGAATTCAACCTTCATAACCATGTAACGGTGATATAATCAAACGTTTTTTTAAATCGGATAACAATTTTGACCTCCAGAGGGACCACAAGCTAAAAAGGGCGATTTTTTGGACAATCAGGGGCCATAATTCAGTAAGTTATGATCGGATGGGCGCAAATATCGAAAGGAACTAAGATCTTTGGGTTATAAACATACATGTCAAGTTTCATCAAAATCGGTTCAAAATTGTGACCTCTATAAGGTCCACAACCTTGATATAACATATTTTCACACTATTCGCGTACAAACGGTGGCCATTTTTTGTCCGTCAATTTTGGTCCGATTTTCACGAAATTCAATTTCAACCTTCATAACCATGGAACGGTGATATAATCAAACGTTTTTTTAAATCGGATAACAATTTTGACCTCCAGAGGAACCACAAGCTAAAAAGGGCAATTTTTCGGACAATCAGGGGCCATAATTCAGGAAGTTACGATCCGATGGGCGCAAATATTGAAAGGAACCAAGATCTTTTGGTTATAAACATACATGTCACGTTTCATCCAAATCGGGTCAAAATTGTGACCTCTATAAGGTCCACAACCTTGATATAACATATTTTCACACTATTCGCGTACAAATGGCGGCCATCTTGTCCGTCAATTTTGGTCCGATTTTCACAAAATTCATGCTCAACCTTCATAACCATGGAACGGTGATATAATCAAACGTTTTTTTAAATCGGATAACAGTTTTGCCCTCCAGAGTGACCACAAGCTAAAAAGGGCGATTTTTCGGACAATCAGGGGCCATAATTCAGGAAGTTACGATCCAATTGGCGCAAATATCGAAAGGAACCAAGATCTTTGGGTTATAAACATGCATTTCAAGTTTCATCCAAATCGCTTCAAAATTGTTACCTCTAGACTGTTCACAACCTTGATATAACATATTTTCACACTATTCGCGTACAAATGGCGGCCATTTTGTCCGTCAATTTTGGTCCGATTTTCACGAAATTCGAACTCACCCTTCATAACCATGTAACGGTGATATAATCAGACGGTTTTTTAAATCGGATAACAATTTTGACCTCCAGAGGGACCACAAGCTAAAAAGGGCGATTTTTCGGACAATCAGGGGCCATAATTCAGGAAGTTACGATCCAATTGGCGCAAATATCGAAAGGAACCAAGATCTTTGGTTTATAAACATGCATTTCAAGTTTCATCCAAATCGGTTCAAAATTGTGACCTCTACACTGTTCACAAGCTAAAAAACGTGATTTTTCGTACAATCAGGGGCCATAACCCATGAAGTTACGGTCCGATACATGCCAATATCTTTGGGTTATAAACATACATGTCAAGTTTCATCAAAATCGGTTCAAAATTGTGACCTCTATAAGGTCCACAACCTTGATATAACATATTTTCACACTATTCGCGTACAAACGGCAGCCATTTTATCCATCAATTTTGGTCCGATTTTCACGAAATTCGAATTCAACCTTCATAACCATGTAACGGTGATATAATCAAACGTTTTTTTAAATCGGATAACAATTTTGACCTCCAGAGGGACCACAAGCTAAAAAGGGCGATTTTTTGGACAATCAGGGGCCATAATTCAGTAAGTTATGATCGGATGGGCGCAAATATCGAAAGGAACTAAGATCTTTGGGTTATAAACATACATGTCAAGTTTCATCAAAATCGGTTCAAAATTGTGACCTCTATAAGGTCCACAACCTTGATATAACATATTTTCACACTATTCGCGTACAAACGGTGGCCATTTTTTGTCCGTCAATTTTGGTCCGATTTTCACGAAATTCAATTTCAACCTTCATAACCATGGAACGGTGATATAATCAAACGTTTTTTTAAATCGGATAACAATTTTGACCTCCAGAGGAACCACAAGCTAAAAAGGGCAATTTTTCGGACAATCAGGGGCCATAATTCAGGAAGTTACGATCCGATGGGCGCAAATATTGTAAGGAACCAAGATCTTTTGGTTATAAACATACATGTCACGTTTCATCCAAATCGGGTCAAAATTGTGACCTCTATAAGGTCCACAACCTTGATATAACATATTTTCACACTATTCGCGTACAAATGGCGGCCATTTTGTCCGTCAATTTTGTGAATATCGGACCAAAAATTTATATGTTTATAACCCAAAGGAACCGAGATCTTAGGGTGATAAACCTATATCTTAAGTTTCATCGAAATCGGATAAAAATTGTGACCTGTAGACTGTTCACAAACAATTGTGGACGGACGGACGAACAGGGGCGACGACAATATACGTCCACATGAAAATGTGGGCGTATAAAAATAGACTAGATAATCATATCCTACCTGATTAGAATTGCTTCCATCTTCTTTAATAACGTGAACAAGAGACTGGACCAGCAGTTCTGCATCAACAACTTCATGTAACTGTTCTAAAACAGCATCTTCTGGTGATTTCTTTTCCGATGGTCGTCTTTGATCCTGTAGATAAATTTTTCATAATAAAAAAAGTACTTATCAAGTTTTCAAGAATGAAGGAAAACAATTAGTGGACTGCATTGGGGTTTATTTGGAGTCTTCTTAAAGCAATACTGTGAGTGCTAGGATGTACTCTTATATCGAATTCCAACTGCCAAGGCCCCTGCTATGAGCACATCAATGTGTTCACAAAACTTGGTTTTCGTGCTGCCTGAATGACATCACATTGACCCTTGTTAGGCCATCTGCCCTGCTCTATTGACAAGGGGGAACCATGCCAGAAAATCCAGATTAACTTTCTCGACTAACACAAGGAGTAAATAACAGGTTACTAAGCCAATGTCTTCCCTCATTGAGCCACCATAGCTCTCGAAAAAGCTATTTGCATATTAAACAAGTATCCAAATAGAGCATACTTATTATCAAGGCTCAATATTTTGCTTAAAAAAATATTGTCATTCAATTTCAGAAAATGTGGACGAGGTTTATTATTTCTACAACAGGAAGGTCTTTCTGAAAAATGAAAGATTTATGATTAAATAAGAAACTATCTATGAAAGGCCTACCATTCTTAATTCTTTCATTCTTGGACTGACTGGTTTGAGTTCTTGGAAACGACCTTGACCTCTGATCCCAGGAGATATAGGGCGACCAGAAGGAGGCTTCCGAAGACTTGTGTCTGGCTGTAAGGAGGGATAGTCTCGTCGTCCAGACCGTTTACCAGCTGATCTAAAAGATCCACCAGCATGAAGTTCAAGATTACCAAATGTTCGAACAACCTAAAAGGAAAGGAAAAGATTAAAAAATTTAAAAATAAATTTAAAATCAGAATACTTAAATGCATCTCACCTTCATAAAAGCATTAACTTTGCCATTGAATTATAGCAATATGCATAACCTATGACCAATTACTATATGATCTGAATGTACTGCTCGCTCTGGCCCATTATAATGCTTACAGTTTGGAGCTTTATAGATTCGGGTTGTTCTGGGGGTTTTTATACAGTCGAATTTACAAATAGTTTGCAGCCTTTACAGGGATAAGAAGTTCCCAGAAGTTTCAGGCTTTTTAGGGAGTAGTGGTTTACAGGGAGCTGTAGCTTCATGTGCTTTTTTGAAAATTGATAGAGAAAAACATTTTAGGGCTATTGTGGCCGTTCTGGGAATTTAGAGGGAGCTAAGGCTATAGAGTTAATTGATTACACATTTACTTAGACCAAATCTACGTCATGTTATACTTACTTTTGCTAACTCTTTGGCTTCTGCTCGTACATTAACTTCATCATTAAACGTTGAACCTTCATCGTCTACTTGAGAGTTGACCTTGATCTTTGGTGGAGTTACCTCGATGATAGATTCATCTGAACCATCATTGTCATCACTTTCATAAAGTTTAGCATGAAAACCAGCAACAGGTTTCCGAAGTTCGCGCAATATTCGTGCATCAACATCAGTTAATGTGCTGTTGGTAGACCTCATCGACTTGTTGGATTTCAGTGTAGAGTTCAAGGATGATGAGGTCATGTTTAAGATTTCGTCAATAACTTCATTAATATTTTCTCCATTTTCATCTGATTCTGGTGAAACAGAACCAGATCTGCTGTGGCGATCATTTGTTGTATACTCCTTAAATTTTGATTGAGATTCATATTGATTACCCTCTAAATGACCTTCAACTTGTTCCACAAAGTTTATACAGTTTTTGGATCTAACATCCCTATTTGCTTGGTTTCCTGGGTTAATATCTTCAGTTATAGCTCCATAAAAGTTTCCTTTTGGTTTTGTTACCAAGGAGCTCAATGAATTTCCAGGAGATTCAGGAATTGGAGTCATTTTGTTTCTTAGTATTTCTCTATGAAGAGACGCTGTTATTTCATTATATTCATCTGAATTGAAATCATCATGGTTACTGTCCGAAATAATTGGTGGAAGTTTTACTTCAGGTGATTCATCTTCATATTTGACCTCACAGTATCTGGGAAGAATGCTAGGTGTCAAAGGTGAAGGACAAGGTGATGGTAACAGATCACGCTCTGTATTAATATCAGGGTCATCGTAAATGTCTGACACGTCTGAATCGGAACCAATGAAAGTGGCTACTTTAACGTCAGAGTTGTCAATGCAACCAGTTGCTAACTGCCAACCAATTCCAGAAATCAATGCTACATCATGTTTAGCGGCGTGTTCAGCTAAATTTGTACCCTTTTTGCAGCGCTTTGCTGACTTGCCTCTCTTTGGAACTCGACCACTTTTAGGACGAACTTGATCAGTGTTATTTGAAGTTTTACATTTCCCGCCTTTTTTCTTGCCCGCAGAAGTTTGTCGACTAGAAGCTGACGATGGTGCCCTGGGTTTTCTTGCACTCTTTATTGTTCGTGCTTTGGTTTGGGTCTTATTTTTTACAAAGGCATCCTTTTTAGATTTTGCAATTGAATAGTCAGGTTTCTTGTCAGAAACACGATTCAGATTTTCTGCGTTCTCGTTGTTATGAGCAACAAAATTTTCAAATGGATTAACGATCACAGGTGTATGCATTTCAGCGAGAAAATCATTAAGATTCTGTTGAGATAAATTCACTTTCGGCTCTTCACCGTGAATAGATATACGAACAAGGGGTTCTTTGGGTTCTAAATGCTTCTTCTTGAGGGAAGATTTTGGTATATGAGATTCGGATTTGTAGGGTTTTAAACCGGAAGATTCTTCATGGGGATTAATGCTTGAGCTGGAAGAAGACTTCCTTAATTCTGTTTTCATATTTACACTTTTATCTGGAGTTGGAGTACTGGCATCAGATAAAGTTACTTGAATTCCACTGATGGCACAAGATCGAGCAGAGTTTTTATTGTTCGTACTAGCACTACTTTTTGGCATCAAATGTGATTTCTGAACAGAATTCATTTTTGTAGGTGATGCAGATCGTTTAGGTGTTGGTACACTCGACTGAGATCCTGCAGAGTTTATTCTATACTTCTGTGAACATCCGGCTTTTGAGGAATTCCCTGAAGTAGCAGAGGAACTCCCTGAAGCTGCAGAAGACTTCCTTGAGGCAGCAGATGAACTCCCAGAAGCAGCAGTAGTAGCCGCTGATGCCACAGTAATTACCACATCTTTTTTGGGAGTTTTAGGAGTTTGAATGCTCGTCAAACTCTGAGATATCATTTGAGGATTTCTGCTTTTACCCTGATTTAATTGTGTTTTAGACGTTGGTTGGAAATCTGAAGATTCTTTAATAGCTGAATCAGTTTTTATACCCATAACTTTTAACAAAGATGAGACTTTCTTAGCAGGAGTTTTGTTTTTGGTTGCACAAGAAACACCCTGTTTTGAAGACTGTTGAGCACTAGTTGGCTTCGGATAGTCAGTTTTAGAAGATGGGTTTAAGTTAGAATTTTGGTTTTTAGGGGTTTGGTGTTGACTATCTTTAACAGATTTTGCAACTATTGAAACTGGTTTGAAACAATTTGAGTTGGATTTACTGCTTTCCACTACATTTTCGTTTTCATGGTTTTTATCATTTTGTGTTTCTGGCGCCTTATTTTTCTCTGTATCAACAGCTGTTTTATTTCTACCACCATTTTTGACACTATGGCCAGAATTTGAAGAATTTACAGACTTACAACTCACAGCGGACATATTGCGATTTCTTACTACCGCCTCCCCAACACCACCGACGACAGATGACACAGTTGTTTTACACGATACAGCACTAATGGTTGAATTCACAGATTTTGATGAAACGGCAGACATGCTTCTTGTTTTAGCAGATGACACGCTCGGAGTGGTGCACGATTCAGGTGACACAATCTGAGGCTTAAAAGAAACTTTGAAATCTTTTGATTGTGGTTTTGATTTAAGATTATCAGTTAAACTTTTGTCTGAGTTACTGTTTTCATTAGTTCTGTTTTTCACAGCTAGATCTTTTACTCCACCTTGAAATTTTTCTGTCTTTTTGGCATCACTGACACAGTTTTTGTTCGTTTTTGAAGATTTTTCAGCATCACTGTCTACAGTTTTCACCTGGGGCTTTGTTAATTGCTTTTTGGAGACATTTGTTTGCTCTCCTTTCAAATTCATGGCACTGCTATTTTTGTTACTCATTTCACACTTTTTATTGCTATTTTTATTCACGTCACATACATGTATATCATTTGTTTTATTCTCATTTTCATCTATTTTTTTTAAATCATTGTTTTGTCCATTCATAACATTCAAAGTCTGTGATTCAAGTTTATGTGCAACATTTGTATCACTTTTTTCACATTCGGCAACAATATTCGAATTAACCACAGAATTTTTCACAATGTCCCTTTTTGGCATTTGACCCTTTACTCTCCTCATTGAAAGACGCTGTACGCTAAAAATTTCTTTATTCTGATTGCTTGCTCTTAGCCCTTGTGTGAAACTCTGACTACGCTTGACAGGTTTTCCACCGCTACTTATGCCGTTGGTGCGACCATCTATTCCAGGAAGCTTGCTTGAAACAGATAACCCACTCTTAACACCTGTATCTCGTGGAGATGATGCTAAACTGCTGCCACTGGATAGAGGATCGCTTCCCGACGACTGCATCATCGGATCTCTTGTGCGACTTTCCTCCAGAACAAATTCTTCTTTAAGTAAAGAACGATTGCGTAGTAATTCTGCAGGGTTAGCCATTATTAATCTGAGCGATCCAGCTCTACTCAACGGAACATCTTCTTCATCTGACCTTGGTGATGAATCCTGAAAGTATAAATATGATTTCTACAAAATTCAGTACTTGGTCTGTAATCTTTAAACAGCTGTCATATCATGTCCATTATGGAAAGTCCATAATGAGTGTAGAAATTTCTCACACTAAGTCAAGGCAGGCATGGGACCAGCACATAGTATATCCATATTTCATCTGATAGGATCTATATATACATGTGGATGACTCTTCATCAGATCCCAACTGATCAGAAGGTGTACCTTACGAGGCCGTTCATTCTGCACCACTTACATAGGGAAACTAGAGCTAGGGACTTACTCACTGAGCTACAGCACCCAGAGAAAATAAATGATACTCAGTATTGTTATATCAATGATCAGACTTACCTTTGAACCGTTTCCACCTGCATCCACGTCAACCAGTTTAGCATCAAGAAAACTGTATGATCTCTGAGATATACAAATTGGTGTGGACATCTGTTGTCTCCCTGTTGGCAAGCGTCTGCTGTTATCTACAAAAAAGACAATTAATAAAATTGTAAATTTCAATTCTAATGTCTATTTCTCTCTGAATTTATTAGGTTTTTGCTCGATAGTTGTGACATATATAGGTCATGCATAAGACAGGGTATTACTACTCTCTAGACACCTAATGCCACTAGTTCATGGCCTCATTAGGATGAGAGAAACAAGCTAGGTCATAGTTGGAGTAACATACAGTTCAATTTTATTTCAATATTTTGTTTGTGTGTTCGGGTCTTTAGCAGTGGGAGGGGACCGCAAGACCCAGAGAAAACCCACAAGGTTGGACAGTTGACCCTACTCCTTTTGGGGAATCAAAATCACACAAATTGACTCAATGATAGACCTTGTAATTTCACGTGTGCACATTAAACCACTAAAACACCCATCCACCCTCATCGGGATAGGTACATAAATTAGAGGAACCCATGGGGTAACCATGCTGGAAAATCCTGCTGAACTTTCACAAACAACATAGGTATTGAACCCAGAACCTCCAGGTTATCGAGCCAGTGCCTTATCAACCAATCATACTGTGGCTCCTAATATTGATGATACATTAAATACCCAATTTGAAGGCATCAAACTCAATTTAAATTGGTCTTTTGCACGTATTAAACCTTACCCAGATAGCTGACTGTTGCTTTTTGGCAGGTTCGAGGACTGAGAGATTCTGGGATTGTGGTTGGAATATTTAGAGCAGTTATTTCTCGATCTAAAGGTGTACGAGGCACCCGTGACTGTGCTCCGTTAAAAACATCATCATCTGTTTCTTCATTAAATGGTGTAGTAGAATCAGACTCACTTCGTCCTTGAAAAATAAAAATAATATTAAAAGCAAATCTTTATCAAACGACAGGTAATTGGCTCTTGAGGGAGCATTTCAAATCTAAGGTGAGGAATTTTAGTAAGGAGTTATCAGGATAAAATTTTAGTCAGGCGAGGAGTTGAAGGAATTGGGTATGAAGTTTAGCCAGGGGAGGAAATGAGCATAAAATTTAGCTAATGGACCAATTAGAACTGTTGATGAATTTTAGTTAGAAGGAAAATTGTTGAAGAATTTTAGTTAAGGGAGCAATTGCGGTCAAATATATAGTTTCAATAAAATGCAATGTCCATGTGACACTGTTGCCCTTGGCAATACAAACAAAGAAAATCAAGTCATGAAGTAAACATGCAAAATCATGATGAACATACAAACAATGAAAATTTTGAATTCTGTCTTGGGTTCTTTTACTTGCACCCCACTGTGTACACAGTTGACTTCAGCTTTTTATACCATCCGAACAACTAAACACATTTTCTCTCCAGTCATCCAGGAGCGGTACCTATCACATGTGCAAACCATTCTTGTAAATCTAATAAGTTCTTCATGGGCCAAAACAAGATTTAAACCCAAGATATTCTAGTCCAGAGTACAATTGCCAATGAACACCAACATGTCTTAAAACATACTGACCTCTTCTAAGGGAGATAATATTGTCGTAAGATACAGTTAAATCTGACAAGCTCGGAGACGAAAATGGATCGGAATCGCTTCTGTGATGTGATTTACTTCTTTCAACAGTTGGAGCAGGAGATTGTCTATAATAAAAAGATCAAAAAATCATTAAAGTCTCTGCGGTTCATTTCCAGTTCCAAATCCAGATCTTAATTTAAATTACAGTGTACTAAGGTTATTTATTACTGAGGTTCCGCAGGCAGAACAAACTTCGAACAAAAAAGTGTTTTGAGAGGACATCATCACTCTGTGTGTTGTCACTGACAAAAGCAGCATTCGTTTTGTTCATTTTCTATGAATAAATCAGGAAGTTTGTGGCTAAAAAAAAAGGTATGAAATTGTGATTTTTTCACTAATATTCCCTTTAAAGATTCAACTTTTAAAAATATTGTAGGTTGCAAAGATTAGTATATCTCTTGGGTGGTATTCTTGAACATAATATAAATATTATGACTAAAGAACCAACACCTTATTTAATGATCCACCATGTGGACAGAGAAATGGTGTTTAAAGTCCACTCAACACAAATTACGATGTGGTTCAATAATTTGCTTGCACGCAGTGGTATTGATCAGTGGGAGCAAATGGGAGGATCCAGAGAAAATCCCAAAGTTTGACAGATGACCCTACTTCTTTTTGAATACAAGTGGGGAATCGAACCAACACAACTTGACTCAATGAACGACCTGATTCAACACGCATGCGTTAACCATTCGGCCACTCAACCCCCGATCGACTGTGTGGACAGCCATACTAGCTAGTTTCATGGTTGTCAGTGGTTGCAGATAGCTTTAACGGGCAAGTTGCTTCTGGTCATAGGGTAAGATAATCTTAGTTTTATTTACCTGTTATTTTGTATACAGAGATCAAGTTCTTCTATGGATGATGTTGTTCCTGTTCTACTTCTACTAGCTGGTGTATATGGTACTAAAAATATATATGTAAAACATTATAATATATAATTCAGTTATCAATTATAAAATATATATAAAACATTATTATATATAATTCAGTTGATCCCTGATAAGGAGAGAGGTACATCAGCCTAGCCAGATCCTCAATCCTCTTCTGAGGATAAAATATTGTTTATATAAAAAAACATACCTGACTCAAGACCTGACTCAATGACAGGCCTTACAATCACTCGACCACCCTCCTCTTTTTAAGGATGGGATATGTCGAGAATTTGACAAATTTGAACTCACCCGATTTCCTTGGTGTAGTGATGTTTCTCCCATCTTCTAAAGATCGTCGGACATTTTCTCCTCCCTGCCTGGTTCGTCGACCTTCTGATAGTTCTGGTGATAAACTCTCTGATGAAGACACGCAGCTTTTTGATACTTTTGGTAAGAACTTGGATTTAACTCCTCCCCTTAATGCATTCAATCGTTTCATCCCTTCTCTGTTAAAATATAACATTTAGTATTATATTATGCCACAATTTAATCAAAGTTGCATGTGAATCTTGTGTGGTACAGAGAACTATTGTGTTATGTAGAGCTAGAGTGTGCATGTGGATTTAGTGTAGGACGTGGCACTAGTGAGGTATGTAGAGCTAGTGTGTGCATGTGGATCTAGTGTGGGATGTGGCACTAGTGCGGTATGTAGAGCTAGTGTGTACATGTGGATCTAGTGTGGGGTGTGGCACTAGCGCGGTATGTAGAGCTAGTGTGTGCACATGGATCTATTGCGGTATGCAGAAGTAATGTGGGCACGTTTATCTAGTGTGTGCACAGGGAACTAGTGTGGTATGTGGATCTAGTGTGGTATGTAGAGCTAGTGTGTGCACATGGATCTAGACTAGTGTGGTATGTGAATCTTGTGTGATATGTGGATCTAGTGTGGTATTGGGAGAGAGAGAGAAAGAGAGAAAAATGAGGTTTAACGTCCACTCGACACAAACTAGGTCATTTCGGGACTAACATGGTTTAATTTTATTTCAATAATTCGCATGCGCGTAGGGGTCTTTATCAGTGGGAGGAAACCAGAGTGCCCTGAGGAAACCCACAAGGTTAAGAAGGTGCCCCTATCTCCATGCCACATACACTCACTCCAGGGTGTGGTATCGGTATGGGGATCTGGTGTATGTGGATATACTTACTTGACATTGGGCATGTGAGTAAAAGTTCCATGATCGATATCTAGCATCATCTGTTCCTCAGCTTTCCGAGCTTTATCAGCATTACTGAGAGTTGTTCCTGATCTTGATATTCCTGGTCCTATAAATACAAAATATATGTAATTACAAATTGGTATTTTATGAAAAAATGTATATTCAACAAAACTGGTCTATTGCAATGTTATTGTTCATAGTTCCATAAGATAAAACAGCATAATATCATCGTGAAGAATCGTTTTAATATGGTGAATTGCAACACAGAGTAAATTTATCACTTACTAGATGTTTGAGCAGGTGTTGTCACGACTACCAGACCCTGAAAATTTTTTAAAAACAACATAAAAACACAGACTCAATAAATTTTGAAAAGTAAACACATTCATTAAATGTTTGGTAATGCTTGATTCCCATTTTGATGAGATGCATTACGATAGATTGTCCCTATTGCGTCCACCATTGCTACAAAATACTTACATCAAAAATAACTTCTCCTTTCTTTTTCTGGATGGGAGCTTTCTTCTCTTCTCTACTTGGAGCTTTAACAGGAGCTAGATTTGGAGATGATTTTTTCTGTGTCGCTTCAGACCATGCTTCTTTTAATGTAGTTCGCATTTTTTTGCTCTTGGCAAGATCAACAGCTGAGTTACCCTGGTCATCAACTAATGTCACATCTGCACCATTCTCCAATAAAACTACAGCCGCTCTCTGATGGTCTTTCTGGGACTGTGGAAGAAAAAAACATACACAGGGAATTTTACTAACTTGATTCAGGAAAAAACATGCTAGCTTCAGAACTCAATTTTTATCTGTGAAATTTTGTTATTTTAACAAAATTATAGAATATATTTGTCTATGTTCACATATGCGATAATTTTGCCCATACAATAGCATTTCACTCACAGCAGACTACCTTGTGTCTGCCTATCTCCTGTAGCCTGAAAAGTTCAGAAAAGGTAGCAGATTAAACTCCACTTCATTTCATTTCAAATGTTCTTTGCGGACTTAAACCAAATCATGAAAAAGATTCACAAAATACTTACTGTTATATGTAAAGGAGTCAATCCCATAAATCCTCTACTGTTAACCACTGACCCTCCCTCTATTAGGGTCGTGACCACACCATGGTTACCAGAATTGGATGCCAAGTGAATTGGAGTAAAAAAACGTTTATCTCGTAATTCTGTAAAAATAAGCAATAATATAGAAATATGATATGCATTCCGGTAGAAATATCTTATTTCAATTTCTGGATTGACATTTAGTCTTAAAAGTTCAGTTACTACACACTGATATTGTCCAGTGTCCACTGACACTCAGTTAAGAATTAGCCATCATTGAATTCAAATTTGTGAGAAACTTGAGCAAATCTTTTTGGGTCTCCATCATTGTATAGTTTACCAGGATCAACCTGTATAACAACATTACCTAATTCTGATCCTGATTCTATCAATGTCTTCACTAACTCTGTTGCTACAGTTGCTCTGGATGAACAAGCATAATGTAGGCATGTTTTTCCATCACCATCAGTCATATGAATGGCACTACAAAACATAAGATTATAAGGTTAGATCAAGAGTGGTCATTCTTGCTATAACAGTTCAAACATTGATATTGAAAAATGAATGCACTGAAAATGTGATTCAATACTTAGCCTTGACTCAACATTCTTAAATTAAATCATTAAATGGCGACCATCTTTTATTTCGTTTAAATTTCTGCCATCTGATTGTCTAGAGAGTTGATTAAATGTGTGAATGAGATTTAATATAACATTTTAATCCATCTTTAACCTGAATGTTTCAGAATCTCTATGAAAAAGATGGCTGAATAGTGGTAATAATTACTGAGATCAATGTATGGGAGCAGTAACAACAAGTTGTTGTTGTACTTAGTGCTTAACGTCCGCATCCACCGAAGGTGATAACACAGGCAAGTTGTCTTATTGTCATTTTAATGATCTTTAGCGCACGTGAAGGGGTCTTTGCTGTTGGAGGAAACCAGAGGCGGAGGGGTGTGGGGGGATGAGGGGGGGGGCCCTATCTCAAAGCCACATACGCTCACACCAGAGATCGAAACAACAACCGCAAGACTATGGTGACACCACTGTAGACCACTAGGCCATCTCACCCCACCACCCTACAACTATCTGATCAGAACTAACTGTTATATTCTCTTCATCTATTGTAAGGCCAAATCAATTTAAACCATGCAAATGCAAAGGCCACACCAATACGATTTTCTGTTCTTCAGGTTCTTAACTACCACTTGAATCGCATGAAAGATGTTTTGTTCAAAATTTCAAAAAGTAAAATTTGGAACAAAAGGGTTCTGAACAGCAATGCCAAGAACCTTTGGTTTTAAACAAGGCTTTCTCCAGAAGATATAAGAATGAATAAAAACTTTTACAGGCATTCTTGATGAACAGAAAATCAGATTTGTGTGGCCTAATAGCAGGTTTGTTGTGTGTTTAATATATCAAATAATTACTTACGCCCTGTGATTCAGAAGTTCAATAGCCACCTCTATTGGATTATAGAGACGATTTAGTTGTACAGCTAGTCGTTCAAACAGTTGTATATCACGTGTCACTAAGAGCAAGGGAGATAATCCTTCAGCATTCTGACAATTTATATCCAATACTTTATTCTGAGACTGAAATAAAAACCAGAGAGCTGATATGGCTAGGTTTTACATCTAATCAAAGCATCACTGCGTGTACCAAAGTAACATTTGTTCACACAATTAGGGAGAGAATCCTCGGTTCAGTGGTTAAAGATAATTGTACCACATACAAACTAGGTGATTTGATGATATATGTGGACTAAAAACATATTCAAACTAATTAATCTATCCAAAATATTGCTTCAAATCCCTCTCAAAACTTTGTATTTGGGGGAGATTCCTCAAGCTATAAATAAACTATTGTTAGAAGCCGTCACTTTATTGTGGGAGGGTCTGTTTTTCAGAACATATTTGTGTCAATGGACGTTAAACCCCATTTCTCAGTCTCTCTCTCTTCATCGGAAATAAACAACTGATATATTGGGGACAACCCCATTTCTCGCTCTCTCTGTCTTCATCAGAAATAACCAACTGATATATATATATATATACTTTGGGGACAACTTATCTTTAAGGCAGTTGAGGATAACCCATAAAAACCTGCATAAACAAACCTAGGTTTTTTTCCAATCTGGTCTTTTCAAACAAACATTGTAATAGCACGTAAGTGCCAACAGATAAATCATAATATTTAGTACACACATTCAAGTATAAACTGGCTAGAATGTTAGTTATTCCATTGAATATATGAACATCTTATAACAAAGCTTTGACAATGGTGTGGAACTGGTGATCAATATCTGTACATTAGATACAGGTGAGTGATCGACTATCATCAAGATATGACATTAATCATTTTTAAGCAGATCAATAATCAATAATCTTTTCTTTAAATAATAACATACATATGTAGCCCATACTTATGTCAGAAAAATCATTTACGAAAAACATTGTTTTTCCATAGAGAGAGAGAGAAATGGGCCTTAACGTCAACTTGACACAAACTAGGTCATTTCAGGACTAATATATGGTTTAAATATTTTATTTCAATAATTCACTTGCGCGGAGGGGTCTTTAGCAGTGAAAGGAAACCGGAGGACCTGGAGAAACCCACGAGGTTAGACAGGTGACCCTACTCCTTGTCATGTTTTCCATAAGTATGTGTGATATGTTTATTGCTCTATCCAGTTACTAAAAGCCTCTCAATGATTATTGTTTCTATACCTGAAACAGGTAAATATTAATCAATAATAAATCATCATCTGATAAGTGTGTATCATCATTAAGGTATTTACTAATCAATAGTCAATAACAGATCATCATATCACTGGAGTATGGTATTGTCATTAGGACAATATGTCTACCACATTAACAATTCATATCATTCTCAGATGATCTATGTGTACTTTAAGCAATGTCTTGTCGCTAGGTATATCAAATTGGGTGGCCGAATGGTTGAAGGCATGTGCTTTAGATTATAAGATCTATAATTGAGTCAAGTGACATGGCTTCGTTTCCAAGCGTGTATGTCACAAACAGTAGCGTTGCCTGTCCATCCTCGTAGGTTTCTCTGGTTCCCTGATTTCCACCCCGGATCCTCCAAATTCTTCCCAGTATTAAAAATCCCCATGTTCAAGCGAATTAAAATTGAAAAATTTGTTATCCTCAAAATAACCTGGTATGTGTCGAGTGGATGCACTAGGGACCGGGTATCATTCAGATTTGATGAAAAAAGGTAAGAAACTGAGCTTACCATCTAGAATCTAATACACATATTCAGTTTGCCAGAAAGTGTTAAATACCATCAAGTTTCATCAAAAACCTCCCAGTTTGTGCTACCATTTAGTTTGACATCATTTGTCTAGTTTATGAAACTAAAGGGTTATAAACTGGATGACCAATATCAAAACTAAGCTAAATGGTCATTAACTAGATGATGGATGTCAAAACTAAAGGTATTTCTTAAACTAAAAGGTAGCACAAACTGGGCGGTTTTTGATGAATCTTGATGGTATTTAACACTTTCTGGATGGCAATATATTAACTGAATATGTGTATTAGATTCTAGATGGTAAGCTCAGTTTCTTACCTTTTTTCATCAAATCTGAATGATACGCGGTCCCTAGTGATGTTAAACCCCATTTCTCTCACTTATTATAAGTTATAGATATTAGATTGTGAAATTGTATAATGGTTTGTATTTTGAGTCATTTATTCTTCCACTTATCAATTGTCCAAGATAAATCCTGACTTGAAACAATAATCAATATAATAGACAGATGGACGTGTGACATTGTTATTAATAATGACATTCAATATTGCTGAGTCATACCTCTCTACCTGTTAATCCCATTAAATCAATCACCATAGCCTACTGATTTAAAGGTCAAGGCCATACTTCTGATGACTGACGCCACAAGAATTTTCTTTGAGACTTGAGGGCATCAAGAACTAACACTGTATGTTATTCATACCATTACAATAGATTTCTAATAAAAAAACTGTGTAATTCTGGCTATAGGCAAGATGAAAAGATCTAGAACATGTATACGGGCAATCCATGTTAATATTGAAAACTGATCTAAATCCTTATTTTAGAAACATCTTGTAGTAATTGTGTAATAGTTAGTAAACCACACCTCCAGATATAAATCCATGCAATACATACAACAATCTAGTCAATATGACTAGAGATTTTCAGTCATTGTTTTTTAAGGTGAGTGATCGCTCTTGAGTGCCTACAGCTCACCTGAATTTCAACCGAGGGGAGTTTTTTTCCCGCCCCTTAAAATTGAAAATCACTCTCCTTTACAAAGTCGTTCTCCTTAATTTCTAAAGCATTCCACTTATCGAAACTGGGAGAACCTTTTAAGGGGGCCTACAGCTCACCTGAATTTCGACCGAGGGGAGTTTTTTTCCCTCCCCTTAAAATTGAAAATCACTCTCCTTTACGAAGTCGTTCTCCTTAATTTCTAAAGCATTCCACTTATCGAAACTGGGAGAACCTTTTAAGGGGGCCATTTTTTTCAATTTGTTGATTGAGGGGAGCTTTTTTGGCTCTCCTCTGAAATACAAAAAACAACGACTGGATTTTTATTTCGAAATTATCATATTATAGCAATCAATGATTCACTTTGAGGGGGTGAGGGGGGAGTGTTTAATCTCCACTTGACACAAGCTATGTCATTTTGGGACTAACACATGATTTAATTCTATTTCAATAATTTCCTTGCATGTAAATGGTTTTACCAGAGGGAGGAAACGGGAGGAAATTTTGAAAACCCATGAGTTGCATGAGGTCGGACAGACATCCCTATTCTTTGTCCCACACAAGTGGGGAATCAAATCCTAGCCACTTCACCCAATGACATTTGGCAATCCAATACATGATCATTTCACCTACTAGTAAATCAAGCTGACTTACCAGTAATCTATGAATTATTTTAATATTTCCCTGCCAGTGATCTACAAACTATTTTAATATTTCCCTGCCACCTACCAGTAATCTGCAAACTATCTTAATATTTCCTTACCACCTACCAGTAATCTACAAACTATTTTAATATCTCCTTACCACCTACCAGTAATCTACGAACTATTCTAATATTTCCCTACCACTTACCAGTAATCTACGAACTATTCTAATATTTCCCTGTCACTTACCAGTAATCGACGAACTATTTTAATGTTTCCCTGCCATGCTGCTTGTAGAAGGAGACGATGAGAAGATTCAGTTGTTTTCTCCACAGAGTCGAGTAATATAGTTTTAATATTTGATGTTGCGATCTCAAGGGCCGAAAGTTTTTCATAATTATGTAAGGTGGGATCAGCACCATGTTTGATGAGCAGTTGTACTATCTGGAAAAGAAATATTAAAGATTCATTGTCTTGGGTGGTTATTTCCAATAAAAGTATGGCAAATTTGGTATTATGCAAAGTATATACACCCAATCTTTCTAAAAAAAAAAATACTGAATTATCTGAAAAATACCCAAGGAGCAAGCACTGTTTTCTGCCAGCTTATTGTGTGCTAGCTTGACTGAGGGAGTGGTATCACTGTGAAACTGACATCGTTTAAGATGGGGTTTTTTGACTTTAAAAAATGCTATAGAGTTTGATTTCAAAACATCGTTTGATAATTGACAATAATCGTTTGAAAACTACAAAAATGGTTTAATTAGAACCATAGTTTAATTTAATGGTACAGCGTTTGATATCTCCGAGTGGGGGTTAAAAATGGACGAACCGTCGAATTATGTAATGCGTTTGATTACTAGACATCGCTTTAATTTCTGAGCTGCCGATTAATTTATCAAGTGTTTAAATATTAGACGAAAAATATATTTGCTAGCGAGTCGTTTATCCGATCGGTTCATTTTGATTACGATTATTTACATATGAAATGAAGTACGAATAAAAAGGGTGGATATAAAAAAATGCACACGAAGATTTGCTAAACTTACCGTGGTCGTAGTATTATTATCCATTAAAAATAATGATTCACGGTACCATTGACAAATACATCAAAAATCGGTACGTCCATTGTTATTATACCATCGGAAATCGGTAGAGCACATTCCCGGTGATGTATTTTTCTTTAAATCACAAATGATGAAAATAGATTTCCACGTGTACACGTGACTAGAAGACCTGGCAATGATTCCACCATTGACAAATACATCAACAATCGGTAAATCACGTCCAATGTTATTATATCATTGGAAATCGGTAAAGCACATTCCAGGTAAAGTATTTTCTTTAAATCACTAATGGATGAACACAACTTTTCATCTGCACATGTGGTCGTGTGATAATCTCGCGAGACTTGTATACTGGCGCCAAACGTCGCTATTCGTCGATCGCCATAGACGAGCTATCGCTCAGGGTGGTGCGGGTCTGTTCATCCCACGATCTTTTCACCCTGGGCTGTTTCATCTCAACCTTATTTTTTATCGGACTGTTCATCCTGGGCTGTTTCATTTCGGATTCGGCTAGCGACGTTTCGGATTAATAATTAAAAGACTGTGGAAAATTTATGTGACAGTACAGACATTTATCTTTTCGTTTTATGGGAGGCTGATAGTTGCCTTATTCAGTTGATCGGCGACTGTTGAGATCGCGATTAACATTGCTAGTTCTCTTTTGTTTTGTTTCATCGGCGAGTAATAAACTAGGTAATAAAATATTGTTGAAAATTTGTGTATATTTAGTAATACTTCATTGTTTTTCTTTTATCAAATAGTAAACGACCTTGATTGACCAATCACTGCTATTGGGTTTTTTGGTGAAACGGAATAATTGCAATCAACACACGGCCGCCATTATCGATGATTGACAACTCACGTTTTTCCTCATCCACCAAACAACAACAATGACATGGGGATTATCGGCTAATCAGCTTTAATTATTCCGCTTTGATCGTTGCTATTTCTAATATTTTCCATAGAAAAACATTGCTTTGTACGCACAAATTTATCGATTGGTATTGCCAAGCTTGTCGAGGAATAATGCATGTCAACGTGCAGCTCGCAGATTATCGTTAACAATTTCTAGATACTTGTAAAAAGAGTGCATGTCGTGTAAATATTTATTTTAATTTTTGTGTAGGTCGTTTTAAACAAATGCATTACTTTTTACGGGAAACGATGATTATCAAAGAACCGCAAGTGCAACTATTCACTAATGATTTAACGTTTGGTGGAGCCTTTTTACTAATCACGTGTTTCGTGTTAATAAATATTTTCTTTCGTGTTTTGAATTGGCCTATTTCAAATAAATTCATCAACAACATTTTTATATAGATAGTACAGATATAAAAAAAATAAAACGCTCTTTTCGTAAACATTCAACATTTGAAATTTTGCCGTAGGTTCGTTATGCACAACTCCAGGTGCTGTACTTGATGGCGAGGTGTAAATTATATAATTTAGCCTGCATGTTATTTGGGGGGGGGGGGCTTATTATAAATTGATTTGACAGTTGTGTTAAACCTTTCCTTTAAACTTATTCCCTGAGTCAGAAGCGTCACCTACCCAAGTCAGAAATGTCACATACCTGAGTCTGAAACGTCGAGGTTTTATTCTTGAGTCCGAAATGACGCGGGATCGAAATGACAAGTAATCTATTCATTCCGGGCTGTTTCACCCCCCCCACCACCGTCCTTGTTATTGTTGTTTATTATAGATTTAACATCGAATACATTTAATATGATATTATGGACAGGTTAATTAAATTATTTACACTTCATAGGTTGAATGTTGGTTATTAGAATAGCAGTTAATTAACTAAGCTGTACTTATTGTTAAATAAACTGTTAAGCACTTACTTATAGTTAAACAAACGTGTATTTTTTTTTTATTTATTATTTAATAACAAGTAATTATTTGTTTTGGATTAGTAATAAAAACATGCGGCGAGGGTTGAGTTGTATTCACACATTTAAGTAAGAAGCCAGATAACCTAACAATTAAAATTAATTACTGATCTATGTCTTCATTGCTCTTCTGTAATATCATTCTTTCACATATAATTTTTATCGCAAATTAGTCGGAATGCGAGAAAGGCATTCCAGGGGGAACGATCAGCTGTCCTCTGCACGTGATTAGAATAGTGTCATGTACAACAGGCGCGACGTCGTGTTTGATATTCATTTTTATACCGATATATTAGAATCCGAATTCGACGCCTGAACGGCAGTGTCATAGACTTATACAATAAACATAAAGCATGATTTGGGACACGTGTTTTTACTTAGTGGAATCCATGTCACTAAAAAATAACATAAACACTAAAAAATAACATAAACACTAAAAAATAAACACTAAAAAATAACATGAACTCTTAAAATACTGGAAGAGACTGGTTCACAGATATAAAATTGGAAAACAATCACATATAAAGAACGATTCAAAATCACTAGTTTATACATATTATTATAAAGAACGTTTTAAAGACATTTATTTGCAGCATGCACATTAAAAAGAAATCGAACATTGGAATATCATGGTTTTACTTATGAATAACCTTTGGAAGAACTAGCGGCATGCAAACCTCTTAATATATATCCCCATGTACATTAATTACAGAAATGGTCTGTGTATACACGGTATGCTGAGCTAGTCACCTTTTGGCCAGGTGAATATACGGTGGAGTCATAAATGTCCGTTATAAGTGTAGATTGATTATCTGTTTGGCCGAATGCTTAGGTTTTTCAAATCCTGGGTGCCATATGAAATGCATATTTTCAATATACATGTATGTAAGTACAGTATGGGTTAATCCTGAGATTGGTCGAAAGATGTTGTTTTATTAATTATCACCTGTGCTCACCTGTCTGGGTGCCACACAAAATCATGTCTTTGAATATACAGTTGAGTCATAAATGTCCTTTTTAATGTGTTTTTTTTATTTATATTCATTATTTGATTGGTCAAATGCTATTGTTTTATCAATTCCCACTTGTATTTACCTGTCTGCGTTGAGGTGAAACATGTTTTTGTTACGACAAAGGGAGCGGTCTTATAAGTGTGATTTAAATTGATTTTTTAACAAACAAGGACTTTTTATTTTTTTGTGTTAACCAATTGTATGTTTCTACCAACTTCCAACCCACGCAGTGTAAATAATTTAATTTAATCAACTTAATATCATATTAAATGTATTTTACGTTAAATCTGTAATATACAACAACATTGGGATGAAACAGCCCAGGGTGAAAAGATCGTGGGATGAACAGACCCGCACCACCCTGAGCGATAGCTCGTCTATGGCGATCGACGAATAGCGACGTTTGGCGCCAGTATACAAGTCTCGCGAGATTATCACACGACCACATGTGCAGATGAAAAGTTGTGTTCATCAATTAGTGATTTAAAGAAAATACTTTACCTGGAATGTGCTTTACCGATTTCCAATGATATAATAACATTGGACGTGATTTACCGATTGTTGATGTATTTGTCAATGGTGGAATCATTGCCAGGTCTTCTAGTCACGTGTACACGTGGAAATCTATTTTCATCATTTGTGATTTAAAGAAAAATACATCACCGGGAATGTGCTTTACCGATTTCCGATGGTATAATAACAATGGACGTACCGATTTTTGATGTATTTGTCAATGGTACCGTGAATCATTATTTTTAATGGATAATAATACTACGACCACGGTAAGTTTAGCATATCTTCGTGTGCATTTTTTTATATCCACCCTTTTTATTCGTACTTCATTTCATATGTAAATAATCGTAATCAAAATGAACCGATCGGATAAACGACTCGCGAGCAAATAAATTTTTCGTCTAATATTTAAACACTTGATAAATTAATCGGCAGCTCAGAAATTAAAGCGATGTCTAGTAATCAAACGCATTACATAATTCGACGGTTCGTCCATTTTTAACCCCCACTCGGAGATATCAAACGCTGTACCATTAAATTAAACTATGGTTCTAATTAAACCATTTTTGTAGTTTTCAAACGATTATTGTCAATTATCAAACGATGTTTTGAAATCAAACTCTATAGCATTTTTTAAAGTCAAAAAACCCCATCTTAAACGATGTCAGTTTCCCAGTGTATGTTGTTTCTTGATTAAATGGTTAGGATGTTTTAGGAACATTGAGGGTGCCAACGTACAAAATACTCTGCAATTAAGTGGCGGAAAAGAAGTTGACAGATAATAATTGTCAAGGATTCTTTTACATGCATACCACACCCCTTTTTCCTTGCCAGGCCTGAATTTTGGCAACCAACAATGGAATCAGACTCAGCACCATATTCTCTTAATTACCTTGGCTCCTTGTACAGAAAACATTGTTGGTTGTACAGAAAACATTGTTGGAACTATCCCGAAATTACCTGGCTACCAAATATGCACATGATCTATTTTTTTCTGAAATGGGTTGTGTACAGAATAGGTGGAATAAATGACAAAACCAGAAAAGAAATTATGTCAATTCCATACCTTTGAATAACCTTTTTTCGCGGCCCACATAAGAGGTGTATTTCCTGTACGTTTATCAATGACATCAATAGAAACGATAACATCACTACGACGCTGTAATATATGTTCAATCTTCTCGTATTCCCCATCCTGAAATTATCAGTTAATATTATATATATTAGTTTACTATGATTACAACTATCAAATTATCATTCAATATTGTATTTACTATCTCTTAAAAACTACCAATTTATCATTCAATATTGCATATACTATCTCTTACAACTATCAAATTCTGGATAGAGAAGACTTGAAAAATTAGAGTGGATCTTCTGTTTTAGTATTATTGCACTAAATAACTAGAACTTAATATCTTAAAGCTATTTTTACATATTTTCTAAGAGGGTAACAGAAACAATTATTGCAATATCTCAGGCAACATGCCTTTAAGACTCTGTGCTTATACTTGCATTGGTTTGTTTTTGGACAATGCCATTTTTTTAAACAGCCACTTCTACCTGTTTACACGGGATCTTGCCACAAAAGGACAATGATTTCAAGGCCACATCCAGCATGACAGGGACACAAAGGCAAGGACTGGGAAAATCATTCGCAATCCAGATCAAAAGAGACCTGATTCAATTTGGACTATTCAATTATAAACTATTTCCAGGTCAGCCCACCAGGAGAGAGTCAGACAAGTGTCGACTGGACAAGGCTGCCAATTGAGCTCCAACTTTGTTTTAGGTTGCACGCTGAAAAATATATAGGTTTGGGTGCTGTCTGGCCAAAGTTGAATCTATATTATGGTAATTTATAACCTACAGCTGATTCTATATTTATGGTACTTTACATGCACAGCTGAGTCTATATTATGGTACTTTAAAGCCTATAAATTTATTAAACCAAATATAAACTTGTACTTCCTTATTGTGGACACTTAAGATAAAATATAAACTGTATACAATGATATGAGAGAGGAATCGGTTAAAGTGCACTACATAGACCACTTGATCACCCCAACACCCCTGCGGTACAGGTTCTATGAAGACAGGTTGATATGCCCAAAGTTAAGAAATGAAATGGGGTTTAACGTCCTACTGTTTGCTCCTTCTGGGATAATAAAGACGGACTTATGCCATGTATGGAAATTTTGCCCAGACAGCGTCACTATGGCTGACGCTTCTATCCAATTCTAACTGTCTGGGGATCTTTCACGTGCACATCAATGAACTTTCTCAATCAATGCAGAGATCGAAACACACGACGTCTAAAATAGCTAGCCAGCATCTTACCTGCTTAACCACCGTGGCTCCAATAAAAGTTAAGAGTATTTCAGAGTAATGACAAATCAAATAGCTTATCACATCAAAAGGAGGAGGACAAAAAAAGAAAAGACATGAAATTGAACTTGAAACTTTTAGCATACAAAATTAATAGAGTTATAAATGATCTCACCCTTGCCGCCCCGAGAAACAATTCATCAATGTCATTGCTAAGAATAGAAGTTGCTATATTGTAATATTTGGCAGACGTTGATCGTTGTCGAGGAGCTGCAGAAGAGTTGATGTGTATCCCTAAACTTGATGTTGACCTTGACCTTGTGCTGCGGGTCGTCTCCGGCACATCGATTTCTTGTTGTGATTTCTCCGGCATAATGATTCAGGTTGGTCTTCATCCATCTCTCTCATTGGTCAAAATTATTTTTCTCTATTTTATCATTCTGTAAATAAAAAGATCAATATAAATCTAAAGCGAGTTCCATGTTAATAAATGAAATGAAGTGGGGTTTAACATTCTACTGTTAAAACTCTGGGCTAATAAAAAACATACATGTACAGTGCCCACAATCCTACACCACTGACAAGGGGAACCACGTCGGAACAGGGGAGCCCCCGGTTACCTAGTAAACGTCTTACTCACTGACAAGCCTGGAAATAAGGCACCTGTCACTGACAATATCAGGCACAGATTCTGGCTTTGTCAGGCACAAATTCTGTGGTGCCTATCATTTCGTCCGGCACTGATTTGTCTTTTTTACTGATATTATCAACACTATGTACAAAATGCCAGGTACCATTTCATTAGTCCCTGACATTTTGTCAGGTACATCTAAAACCGTTATTTCCAGGCCTGCTCACTGAGCGACCATGGCTCACCTCCATGGACATTTAGACCTACTACTGGTACCATATCCAAAGAAATATCACAAACACAACTTCATAGATAACAAACATTAGGAACTTTTTCCACATATACACACAAACCAGGAGAAGCAAATTACTAAAAGTTGTTTCATTGATTCTAAACTGAACAAAACAACTCTATTTTTTTTATTTAGTATATTATCAACTGCACACAACTAACTGCAGCATGTAAACAGGGAACAGTACTGTGGTCTTACCCATATACATACAACTATTATGTATGTTAGTATAGACTGATTAACTATTACTTACTATAATGTATATCTAAAGACATTATTGATGTATATTATTAGTAGACTGGTTGACTCTATGTGGGAGATGAGATAAAATTATAAAGATCAGGGTAATGTTCAGGTGCTTTATCTATATAATATATTTATATATATCCTTTTATTATCTATATTATATAAGTTAATACAGACAACTAGTTTTTATTGTCTGTCTATAAGGCTTTTATATAGGTAAATAAAGGTAATATGTATATATATGCATTATATAGGTCACCAGGTAGATAATAGATCGACATAATCAATAAACTAATAAATACGGTTTTAAACTTACAATATCCCATAAAGATGACTGTATTTACACTCCATCCCATATAGACAACTTATACTCTATAAAATCATCCCATATAGACTGTATTACAGTTTTTCTCCCCATCCAAATGACTAGAGTTTAAACTAATTAAAGACGACTGTATTACATACTTTAATAACGACCATCCTATATAGACTGTATTATACCCACCTTCATTAGTCCAGTCGGTGCAAAACAAAAGGACGTTAAACCCCATTTTATTTCATTTCTGTATTTACAGTTTTTTTGTCCCATCCAAATAACTAGAGTTTGACATGTGGAAACCAGGTTGGAAAATCCTGAGAAATTTTCTTGGTCAACATACTGGATATATAAAAATTGGTGCACAGTGTTTGAAAAATATAAAATTATACGGTTAAAATTAATTGATTGGCCATATGCATAATGCCAGGTAGGAGAATTTTACCCAGACATCAGCAGCTATCAGAGAAGGAGATCATTTTTGGAAGCATTATGAAAGAGTACCAAAGCTTGGTAAGAGAATTTTACTCGGACATCGGCAACTTTAAATCTATACCTATTGCAGGTCTTTGTTTATAGGCCTGAATGTTATCTGAATTATTAATTAGACATCAATTAACTTATCAAGACTATAATCAACTATTGATGCCATTGCTAGCCTGTGATATTTGATGGATTAGAATACATTTTGTGAAGGATGATTAAACGTAAAATTTTGTTTTTATCATAACAACTTTATTAATGATGATCGAGGCTAGGCTTAATATTCAAAAACTAATCTCTCCATTCAATCTACAGCAATATGACTAAAATTTTCAGCATATTTTCTTTACATTATCTATTTTTTAACTATCTTAGCTCCCTTTAAGAGAGGACCCCAAAGGAGCACTAACTGCCTTTATTCTATATGCCTAGCTTGAACAGATTAATACTGAAATCTACTGGGAGAGGTTTTATGTTTTTAAGACAAGGATTTAGATTACTGTATCTGTATTTAGGTTAAAGTAAATATTTTGTCAATATACTGTACAATAATTGAGTACATTTTATACGTCGCCTGGGATTCATGTCTTTAGACACTACTCCTTCCACAGATCTCTGACCTTTAGTAAGTAACATCAGGGTAACGTAACTTGTATACACCACATATATCGTCACTATATGTCGTCCAAACATTCTTGTGTATGCTATACAGTCAGGATCTATTATCACACAGAGAGGCATATAGCCATATATGTTCCCCAATCCAAATTCAGTTTTAATGTTTAAAAAAATAATATATCATCATCCAGATTTTATAAATCGTTCATTTGTATACATTAGTGTATTTCTGCTAATGATTGTCAGAGTTAATGCCCTTGTTAAATTTACACGATCTTGTGAATGCTTTAATAACAAAGATTATCCTCTGCTCTGTTCATCAATATAAGTTTATGCATTGTTAAAACCAAAAACGCATTATATTCAACTACTGCTTTGTATTAATTCTAAACCTATAATATAGTCCTTGCTCAGTGCTCACTTTGTGAAATCTTTTGAATATCCTATAGCACTATATATAGAAGGTTATTATGTATCTGATCATTTTTTTTAATTTTTGTTCTTCGTTTCTATTTTTATCAAGATGCAAAAGTGTAGTATCATTTCTATAGTTATTGCCCTTGATTAGGTCTTAGGATCTTGTCAAAAGAGTAAATGGTTTTTAAGAGTATAGAAATTTTGCTTTATATTAAATTTGCTTCAGGAATCACAATGCAAAAGTTGTTATGGACAATTTGGACTAACAAGTAACATTTTCTAAATTTAACATGATCTATCAATAACCATCATAATCTACCCATATATTCGAACATCATCCACAAATCTTGTTTTAAATCCTGACCTGTAAATAATCAGTGAATATAACAACCAACAGTGCTTTATAAACTGTTCTTTGGTATTAATTCGTTTTATAAATGACAATAATATGATTTTTATTAGCCATGTATATTATAAATCTAGGTTAATCTATCATTCATTGTTACTAATCAATTCATTTATAATCTTGTCTGATTGATTTTGATATAAATAGAATACCAATGATGATCAACAATCAGCTGATTTTATAAATAATAACATTAACAGTCACAATAGGTCATCTGTTTTAATCTAATAATGGTGGTGCAGTGTGTGAGGCTTTGGCTAAATAACCAACAAATATCAGGTTCAATCACAAAGATTTTCGGAGAAAGTTCCTTCTGATTTTCTGGTCCGTTCAACTAGTGGTCCAGTTTGAAAGGTCTGGCTGACAAGAAAAAGGAATTAGTCATTCAGATGGGATGCAAAAAATGTGGTTGAAAACTCATTGTTGTGCATGGTAATGAACTCTCTTGAAGCCAAGGTTGGAATTTTATGAAGGGTAGGCAGGAACTTTGCTGATTGGTCCCGCCTTCTTCCCACCTGGGCCAGAAAAGTAGGACATTCAGTTCAACCCTACCTGTCCCATTAATTTGATTTCTTTTGACCAAATCACTCATAGAGACACTAAAAAATTTATTTTGGTACACCCTTTAAGACATGGCCTCTGATAAATGTGATATGTAGGCACCACAGGGGGGAAATGTTCAAGGATTGACCTAGAAATAAATTGACCAACAAAAATTCAATTAATATAAACTATATACCTAAAATACACTCTCCATTATATTCACTACCTAGTCCTTTCACTTATATCCTCACACAATGAAACAGATGATAGTTATTTAACAATCCACAGAAAATAATATAATATACTATATCAAATGACCTCTTAACCTAATTCAACCAATGAAACTTAATCCAAAAATAAAGACAACCAATTAGATCACATTACTGTAAATAAATTATATATTTCAATGATCGTCTCATTCTGAGCCCATAAAAAAATGAAATGAAATGGGGTTTAACGTCCTACTCTTTTGCACCTAACCTGGGCTAACGGAAGACGGCATACGCCATACAGTGTGCTATGAGGCAAATTCTGCCCCGGCAGTAGCGCTACGGCCTACTCTTATATCGAATTCCAACTGCCAAGGGATCTTTTACGTGCACTCCAATGTGTACACAGGACCTCAGTTTTTCGTACCATCCGAACGACTAGGCAGCTGTCCTTGTCACGCCCTCCCCCTGCAACCAGAAAGTCACTATCAAAGCAAAAGCGAGAGATAAATGGAGTTTAACACCCATTCGACATAAACTAGGTCATTTTGGGACTAACATTTGGTTCAATTTTATTTCAATTATTTGCTTACTGGGCTCTTTAACAGTGGAAGGAGACTGGAGAAAACCCACGAGGTTGGACAGACAACCTTACTCCTTGTCACGTACATCCAGGGATTCGAAACCACAGCAGTTGACTCAATGATAGACTTTATGATACAGCACGCATGTGAACCATCATTTATAGAAATTCAATAGGCGTCTTCCTCATGCTCCAGTGAAAATATATAAATTCAATAGGTGTCTTCCCTATGCTCCAGTGAAAATATAGAATTTCAATAGCAATTTCAATGAAAAAAATAATAATTCAATCTGGAGTCTTCTTTATGCTCCAGTGAAAAATCTCACAGGGAAGAGAACAAAGAGAGAGAAATAGGGTTTAATGTCCACTGACACATACACACCTTGGATAAAATTCAAGAAACAATTAAACATTGAAGAAATGAAATGAAATGAAATGGGTTTTTTTGTTCACTATAATTAGGCTAATGAAGACGGCCTAGCATTCAAAAACTGACAGCACTTATGTAATTATTTACTTAAAATAATTCTTGTTGCACTTTTGTAAGTTTTCAGAACACCATCAAGAATTTCATTCGGAATAAACTTAACACTACTCCTTCTCAGGTACAACCCGAGGGATCAAAACCACACCTGTTAATTCAATGACAGGCCTTATGAAACAATACACACGCGCTAACCATTTGGGCATCCAAAAGCCCCGATAAATATGGACTATGAACTGTATATAATAAATAATGACTGTGTTATTTTCTCCACCTGTATTATTGTGTTGTGACTATAATCGCTATAAATAAACATGTTGTAAATACCTCGACCGTCTGCTGTTAACAGATATAACAAAAAAGACAAGGTATAACAAAAGATCTGAGTTTATCTATAGAATCTATTGATATTGATACTAAATAATAATCTTCAAATGCTTCGTTGACTCTAACAGATTAAAGTAGCATGGGATATACCAGAATGCACCTTATTATTCATTCCAGTGACAATATGTCTGCTAGCTGCATGGCAGAATAATTTGATGTAATTAATCATATTGCTGAATAGTTAAAAAGTCTGACAGTTTATTAAGTTCCAAAACTTGCAGTATTCTTGGATAATGGCAAATTTAATCTATCATATACTGTAAACAAACATTATTGTAGACAACCACATAATGAAATGAAATGAAATGAAATGGGGATTATTAAAATGTCCTACTATTCTGCTCCGAACTGGGCAAATGAAGATGAGCATACACCAACTATGCCGGTACAGTCCTCTTCAATAGAAGGCTTGATCTCGACTTAACTATGTATATCAAGCGATGTTAGTAAAACTCGTGGACATTGCTTAAGGAACTTGTTATACAGTGTGCTATGAGGGAAATATTTTGCCTGGGTAGCAGCACTATGGTATACTCTAATATCGAATTCTAACTGCCAAGGGATCTTTAACATACACGCCAATCTATACACAGGTCCTCTTTTTTTCTCCATCCAAATTACTATAACTTATAAGTTGTCCCTTGCCAGGCCCTCGGCCCTGCACCACTGACAAGAACCTTGCCGGAAAATCCCTATGAATTTCCTCAGCCAACCCAGAGATGTAATACGGGACCTCCAGGTTAGCAAGCTAACGTCTTACTCACTTAGCCACAGTGACTCTTATCACACAATGAATTGCAGTTTACAAAAATTGAGAAATGTGGAGGTTTGTAAGGTTTGTAGATGTAAAGACTGAAAGTGGTTGGGGTTTTTTAATACATTAAAACACTTCAAATTCTTTGTTGAATATCGAGATAGCTATGGGCATTAGTCAACGAAATCAAAAGTAGAAACAGATTTACTAAATTAATATGCATATTCAACAATTAGTATGATAAAGTGCTAATAAATTATCACTTGAATGAATAATAATGTGTATTGTGGTAGACTAGATTATTCTTGTTTATAATCGGAGAAAATGATGGCTTTTTCAGATTCATCACTGAATAAGATAAGTTTCCACTGAAATAACAACTAATGACTCAATGACAGACCTTCTGATCAAATTATGCGCATACATTAACAATTCGGCCACATAACCACAGCTATACTTCCAAAAAGCGTAACAAGGTACTTCCTGTCATCCAAACCCTTCGCCCTTGACAGCGCTACATTTAATCTATCATTGTATCTGTAATGCCCGATTTATACAAGCCTTCATAAGAACAGACCTTCTGATCCAATGTGTGCTTGTTAACCATTCAGCTACCCAACGAAAAGAGATGTTTCCAAAAAGCATAATAAGGTATGTCTCCTGCCATTCAAATCCTTCACAGTTTACATCCACTACATTATATAAAAATCCATCAATCTGTAATGCACGATTCATCTAGTGTCCTTCCTTCATAATTATACATACCTTATCTAATAATAACACATCATGGAGTAACTACATCTTTACACAATGTAGTAGATACAAAATTATCCCCTAAAAAGTACCTTATGCCACCCCCTGATCCCACCAGCTACCCTACTGTGTTCCTAATCCCGGACTCCTAATAACAACCTTAACTAATCTCTATATACATGTATATCATCATGGGGCCCAGTAAGGTAAGTCTATCTTAACAGGTGAATGATTAGTATGTTGTTGTGATTATAATCTACAGTATTCAAAATGGGTTAACTTAAGCTGACCCCCACCATTGGCTTAAAACAAATCATAAACTATTAAACCTCAATAATGATTCCTCGCTCCTACTACTGGACGTCAAAAGGACTGTCATTAATAATTCCTCCCTCCTAGTAGCCCCCCCCCCACACTTGTACATTGTCAGTCTGTACAGGTTAAGGATTTGTTTTTTTTATTTATAGATGAATGAAAACTCTCCAAGAATAGATTAATAATTGTACATACCTATCTTACAGAGTATAACTTATAATGAGTCGATGTGGAATATGGGTGTTTTCAAACAAGTTGAATGATTTTAAACTCCAGCGTAGGAATCGTTTATTAAGATACAGGCATTTTATTCTAGTCTAATAGGCCTCAAATGTCTCTTAATTATGGCATATCAATTATTGTAAATTAATCAGTTTATAAATATAGGACTAACTTTCACGAGTAATATTTCGCAAGTTTTGTTACTTGGTAAACAGAATAAACTATAATCAAAATAAAAGCCATGGATAACCATCAAATATTCCGTCAATTTTTTTATTTTTCACATCTTAATCAACACCCAAATTTGCCCAAAATCACAAGAAGATATCCCAGCTTGTATTCAATCAAAGTCACATTTAGACTGAAATTCCTAATAGGCATTCAATTTTTACAGTAATCCAGCAAATAGTATACCCCATATTATTATTTTCAATTTCTAATCTCCACAAAAGAACACCTCAAAAGAACACCTCGTCAATCCAAATATTAAAGTCCATCAATAATTTAAATAAATAATAGACATGGATAATATTGTCAGATCTCAAATCTATGAAAATATCTGGGCCCAGATAATATTTTTAGTTTTTACTTACCACCAAAAGAATACCTCATCAATTCAAGTATACACCTTTTCTACACAAGTTCATGAATAAGAATAAATATTGTCAGACACATGCAAATTTCCTCAATCCACCAAACAGTAGTCCTCTGATATTATTTTACAAACGCCACATGCCTTTAATTTTATTGTCTTTTATCAGATATTTCCGTCTTCCATTATATTTTATTATCCTCGATCTTACGACATGTGTTTAAAGTATAAGGAGGCCTATATAGTAGTATTTATTCTGTTGATGTTTTGGATTGACCATGTGACATGACATAGTGACTATAAACAATACCTGGCCATGTGCCAAGTTAACTCAACACAATAGGGTTATATAGGGGTAAATTATATTCTTTATTTTCTTATCATAGAAACAGGTCAATTTTACATGTATAGATAACTTCTACATGATAATAGTTGGATGATCAAGCCCATGCAAAGCTGTAATAGGCCCTGACAAGATGAGAAATTCAGGCCCTTGCATTTAAATCTGCTCAAGTATTGGAAATGAAATGTTTAACTAAGCTGATGAAAACGGGCAATCGGGCATACACATAGTATGAAAGTGCTATGAGGGAAATTTTACCTGGACAGCAACACTACAGCCTAGTCTTATTTCAAATTCCAACTGCTAAGGGATATTTTACATGCACATAAATGTACACGGGACCTTGGTTTTTGTCCTATCTGAAGGAGTATATTTTGTCTCCTAAAAACCTAACAGGTGAGCTCAAGGTTAGTGAGTCAATGTCTTACTAACTCTGGCACAGCAGCTCCAGAAATTAAATGAAATGGGGTTTAACGTTCTACTTTTCTGCACCAAGTGGCCTTAAGCAGTGTGAAATTTGACCCATGTCAAGGTTTTTTTTTAATGCAGACATCAACATCTATATGCTCTCGGGTTTTTTTTCTCACCATGTGAATGACAAGATAATTTTCCTTTGTTTGCTGCATTACTGAATTCTTGTATTTTCCAGACAATACCTAAGCCTTCACAGCCTTACCCAATTCGTTTTGGTGCCATGTTTATACCCATAAAAAGAAATATCAATATCTTTGTAAATATTGAACAGAATTAGACTGATATTATTCAAAATATAAGATGTCTGATAGTTTGTATTTGACAAGGTCAGTATGACAGTTGTCTTAATAAATATATCCAGACTTGTATATATATACATTGGTTAATAATTCATGTATATATACATTGGTTGACAAAGTCTATGATTGGTGCCTTATGTCCAGGCTTGTATATATGTTGTGGAATAATTTGTATTGGACAAAATCTGCAACAGGTACCTTTTTGCGAGTGTGATTCCCGTTCACCTTTAATACATTGAACACTGAGGGTGGAGAGATGAGCTTTGTTATCTGGGTGTGGTCTAAAAACCATCTCTTAAATAATGAGTTGTGTCCCTTTATTTTCGGTAAATGTCCGACAAGAAAAATTTTGAAATCACATCACTGTTCCAGACTTATATACATTGTGGAATTATTTGTAATTGTGCCTTATGTTCAGGTTTGTGTATATTATACTTTCTACATGACAAAGTCAGTAACAGGTGCCTCGATGTTCAGACTTGATGATATTCCTTAAATTTAAGATTTTCAACTGAACTACATAATACCATAACAATAGTTTGCAAGGGACTTACAATCCTTCAAATGACTATCATCTGGGGTTTATAGACATGCTTATTGTCCAATCTTCGGACGATGGGTTATATGTGTATGTTCAATCTAGCTGGGAGTGTAAGATTGAACATACAATAATTGAACAACTCACTTCTTCTTGGTGTTATCTTATATTCTGTAACAATACTTAAACAATATAATATATATACAATAAAGAACCACAGGCTAGGTAATCGAATAAGGAACAGCATCTAAGAAATAACTTATCAGAGACCTGCCCCTTCGCAAGTCCAGTGGTTGCCTGTGGTCAACTACCCTTCCTTGAATATACAAATTTCAGGACTTTTATACCATTAAGTTTAACTTTGTTTCCTAGTAACCCTAAATTTGTGATCCTTATTACATTAATCCCTACAGGATTAACTAGACAATAGATAATAATTCATAAAACAATGTCACTAATATAAATATATAGAGTCAAACTTCATTAGGCTTCTGGCTAATCTATAATGGCTGAGACCTCAAATTAGCTTTGCTCTAATTCTACCTGGTAATATGACAATCAGCAGCTTAAAACCCTTTTAATTTTAAATATGTATTAATGATAATCCCTTTGTAAACTTGATATGATTATTGATCAATTATCTGAAGTTATAATTGTCTACTAACTGGCAGTCTGACATCAGATCTGTTTATGCAGCAGGTTTAATTGATTTTTTTTTCTTGGCAAGATGAACAGGTTTTGTCACTGAATTATTAATCACAAAAGTTCATCTTAATTCATTTCAAGTTCATTTGATGACGTGACCTGAATAATCAAATATGCCACACAGAAGTACATGTGTAACAATGATAACTTTGAGACATACTGAATTCCAATATAGTTTAGAAGTGGTTTAACCAAGCCTGTAAATAAGGCATCTGTCAATGACAATGTCAGGCACAGATTCAGGCTTTGTCAGGTACAAAACCTCTGGTGTCTGTCATTTTGTCCAGCACTGATTTGTGTTTTTTATTGATATTGTTAATAATGTCGGGCACTTCGTTGAAAATGTCAGGTACTATTTCATAACTCAAAGTGCCTGACATTTTGTCAGGTACATCTAAAACCGTTAAATCCAGGCCTGACGGTTTAACTGGTATTTAAAAGATATTCAAAAATCCATATGCAAGAGTAGCACAAAAATATACTTAATGGTGGTTTATTCAGCTTCATAACGTTTTGGGTTCAAACACCCTTTATCAAATAACTCAACTTTAAAGGGGCATATTGGTGTCCATCATTATCACATTCGCCGTGTATCTATTATCACTCTACATTTCGGCCATTTATAGATACGAATAGATACGAAGGATAACTTGTGTTTTCGTTTTGTGTTCGTCACTTCCCTTTTTGAAATCTTCATAACGTGTCTATCGTAGCAATGACCTCTGTGTTAAAATTTTATTTGGATCGTGTTTAACCAGTTCTATCACATAATATGTAATAATGACTGACACCAATATTGTCCTTCAAGGATTCAGATAATACTTATATTATATGTTTTAGGTTAACAATAAAGTTATAATTTCTCATTGTCAGTGGTGCAGCAAGGATGACAGACCTGACAAGAAAAACAGCACCTAGTTGTTTGGATGGTATAGAAAACTGGCATGCTCATAAAAGGAACCTTTGGCAGTTGGAATTTTCATTTATTATGATCATGATTTTTGCCATAATATATCATTATTATTATTGAGTGCACCATCTACACATGTGCTCTGAAATATTTCACAATTTATATTGATTAAGCAATCAAAAATCGGGGTGTGAGGAGGCCTATTAATTACAATAAGACTACAGTGGACTCTGATAAATCCGGATCTCTGTGATTTTAATGTCCTGATTTATTTTCTCTGGTAAATCCGGACTCTGTATGTTCTGCCGGATTTCGACATCAATCAGCCGTCCCGTCGCCTTATTTCCATTGAATCGTCACCGTATTATCCGGCCTTAAATCGGTAGGTGTCAAGCAATTACCAATCAATTGTCCGTTAGATTAAGGGTGTGAAGCCACAAAAGATTAACAAGCAATCACCAATCAATTATCGGTAAGATTAAAACTCGCTATGGTGTAGCAGTGTAGGTCTTTGTTGATTACCTTGATAATTTTATAATCTCTTGTAAGACAGTAATTGTGACAAACATTCAAGTATTTATTGTGGTCCGATGTGAATTTTCCAACATGCTTTCGGCCCTTTGTCAGTGGTGCAGGACTTGACAAGGACAGCTGTCTAGTTGTTTAGATGGGACAAAAAATGAGGTCCTATGTATACTTTTGCGACTTGCGTGCACATAAAAGACCCCTTGGCAGTTGGAATTCGATATAATAGTAGGCCAAAGTGCCACTGCCTGGGCCAAATTCCCCTCATACTAATCTGCCATGACATTATGCTCGTCCAGTTCGGAGCAGACAGTAGGCCTACTAGCTGAAGAACATTGAACCTCATTTCATGCCACTTTCTATTTACTATACCGTACAAGTGAATCTAAGCAACACGAGCTATATTTGTAGACCTTCAATTATAAAATTTGCTATAAATAAAGCCTGTGAGTGGGGCAGTATGAACAGTTTAACTATGTTCAACAGTGCCATGTTTCTTTTGTGCTAGTGGACAGAATCAAATAGTTTTTTTTAAGATGTTTGACAGACAAAACTGGACAAAATCTGTAAAAAATTGGCCATCAGAGTAATAGTAGTAGTAGCCAACAAGGGTTTAATATCTACACATACAGTAGTGAGTGTGAGAATAAGGCAATCAAAATTCAAAACTATAGCAGTGAGCAGTGTAGTCTATAATAAAACTAAACAAATATTCACCCCATTACATACGTGATTTAGAAGACAGGAAACTTTTAAGGGCAGATTCTAAAAATCAATCACTTTTATACCAACGAACAACCAATATCCATACACTTACACAGATAAACATTAATAACTGTAAAAGTTATAACTAGAATTCTCTCCCTTAGACAGGTAAACTGCACACGATAACTATAATAATAACGATCAGTCGTGACAAGTTTAGAAATCCGTGATTTATATCGTGTCTCATGCACAAAACCAGATAATTAGAATTAATTTTATAACTTACGTGACCATTTTATCTACTTCTTGATATATTCCAGTTAATCACCAAGTTTCTAGCGTGTTAATCATCAATTAATATTTGTTTACATTCCTTGGTAACAATAAACTACTCATAGTCGCCATTTTGACGCTTTTCTTGTCACGTGGTGAGATACGTCACAACAGGTGTCCGAAAAAAAACGCAATATAGAACTTTATCAAATAAAATGGGGTTTAAAGACTTGTGTGATAAAAAAAAGTTATAAGTAATTCACAATGAAATGTATTGTTATCTCGTTGTCATGAGCTTCGAGTCGAGCTTGTCAGGGGTATTTTTTCGCACATGCCGCAATTAACATAGCCCCTACACGTGGAACGTTATTTGTTGTTCCATCCAAACGACTAGACTGTAACACACTGTAAAAAAATTCCAGAGGTAGTCCAGTAACGTAGTTTATTGGCGAACACGGGCGAAGGGCCCGGTTAATAGTTTTTGAGAAAAATTATTTTTAATTTCAGAATTTAACTCCAATTTGTTCTCCACCCCATGTATTAAATAATAATCTGCTTTTTCGGTCAACGTTATATAAATGAAATGGGTTTGTTTTAATGTCCGGTTATATATTGGTACTGATGGAGCATTTATCCAGCAGTCGTTTTATATAACTACGGGTTGGCGCAGAAAAGTATATAGTGTTTACGTTTAACAAGATTTCATTTCATTTCGTACCCTCTGCAGTCACCATTTTTAAAACAGCTATTTTCAATAGATTTTTTTTTTTAATTTTTGAAATCTAGTGGTCATAGGGAACATGTCACACTAAAAGTAGTTTTTTCGCCCTACTCTTATCTTTTAACGGCGACAGGCATAATACTAGATCTTTCCGATCTGTGAAATATTTTCTTTTGGGTTAGGGTTAGGTTTATCTAAAACTATTCTGAAGGGTTTGGGTTAGGGTTAGGGTTCGCGTTAGGTTTATATCTAAAACTATTTTGAAGGGTTTAGGTTAGAATTGTGGCTATAACACGGAAAGATATTTCACAGATCGGAAAGATCTAGTATCTTGCCGGCGACAGCCACGAGAGATTTTAGAGCACGACAAAGAGAAAGAGAAAGAGTAACACAGGGCCTAGGATTTTCATGCCACCCGTACGACTATGACACTGGAATATTTAGTCACATAATAAATGTTTATTTTCTATTACTGATTTAATTTATTATATTTTTGAAACACAATTTTCGCTATAATATTGTATATTTCAGACCAATCTTCAGCACTAAAGGGGAATAATCCATTAAAGCTTCGTGTTCGGTTTTGATTTGGGTGTTTTTGTAGCCTAGCTGGTGATTAAATGTCTGGCACCACAAAAGTTTATTTCTTCGCAATTTCCCCTTTTTTCATCGTAACAAGGGACGTGGCCGGATTAACACAAAAAATCTCGGTTGCAGTGAGCATATGGTCGAACTGAGGACTATAGATGGTCTTCTAGTCATAGTGATGGAGCCCTCCGACGCCCTCCATCGGTGTAATCTGACGGGCCGCGTCTTACTTTCGACTTCTACGGTGTTTGGTTTTTTTTTTGTTTTTTGGGGGGTTTTGGGGTTTGTTTTTTGTTTATTTAACGGGAAAGGTGTAGCAAGAAAACACATTAAAGTCCTCAAATTAGCGGCAATTATAGTTGCCTATGCTTGACCCACACCTTGTAAGCGTCGGATTAACCATTGTGGGTGCCCTGGGGCCTTGGGCATGTGGCGCCAAGAGTCTACTGCATTGAGAGGATAATTTTGTGCGAATTCCATCTGTCAAGGGATCTTTTACGTGTACGCCCTGGGTTATGTTGTGCCAACCGAACGAATAGACACTTGTCATGCCCAAGGTTCTTCATCACTTGACAATTGGTTTGATATGTGGTTTTCGCTTAAGGGTTTCAGGCGCGGATCCAGTGGGGGGCGCACCCGGCGCACGCCCCCTCTATTTTTTGAGGTGTCGAACAATTTTTAGCTCCATATATTCTCGCTAGAAAGGAGACCGAAAATAGTTTAGGTTGCAAATCGTAATTTACAGTACTAGTACGAAATTAGTCCTTGTGGGCATATTTTACACTCAAAAATCACGGTCCCGGGCTTGGCACTCCCAAGCTGGTGCAGCACGCCCCCTCTTTCTGAAAATCCTGGATCCGCTCCTGGGTTTGTGGTGAGGTTTGCCAATCATTTTTTCCGGTTTTTTTTCGCGATGCCGGGGCGGGTGGGGGGGGTGCTTTTTCCCCCTTCTGACAAAACTCATGATTCCCCGATAGGCAAAACTATTAATACATCACTGTATGTTTGATGTACGTACATGTTTTGTATTTTTGGCAGGAGTGGGTGGTGTTAGGATTGGCGGTATGCTACTATAAACCCCAGAATTTCAAATGTTCATTAAAATATGTTAAATGTGTGTTATAATATTTATGCGGAAGTTATTGCATGTTATATTATGTATGTTAAGTAATATAAGTATTAAGTGGTAGTTTTACTTTCTACGTATATAAAGAAACGTCTCTTATTATAAAATTAAACTTGATCAATATCTACCAACAGCTGGTTTTATATCATCGATCCTATTCTATCACTATATACAACTATTATAAAGCCCTATTTACACTACCAGTTTCATGGTCGCGTACGATTCTTGGTAACAAATTAATTGACCATTACCGCACAAAGAGAAAGGGTGGGGCCTATAAAAGACATTTTAGCGTAATGTGCTAAATAATTTGTACAGAAAAATTTCGACCGTAGACCCCACCCCCCACACACACACGCACACTAGTGAAAATATCTTTAAAATGGGGTTTAACCTTTCTGCATGAAGATGGTGATACGTCACGAAGTGTGCTAAGATTGAAATTATATTTTATCCGGTCAGGTGCGTAACGGTCATGCTTATTTCAAATGTCAAGGTTTCTTTTATTATATGCATAAAGGAATTTAGTTTTGGTTCCCAACCGAACGACTACCGCTGACAAGAGGAAAACACGCAGGAAAAGGAAGAGGAACTCTCTTGACAAACAATGGATATGAACCCGATACCTTCTGATTAGAGTTTTCAGCGCCTTAATCACTGAGAGAACCAGGCTTTGTTTTACCCATCAGAACAACTATGATTTGTTTTCTGCAAGGAAACAGTGCTGAAATACCAAACAGTCACCGAAGACATGGTCTAGATGTTAATATCACCTATTACACTAATCATTTTGTCTGCAAAAGTTTGGTCTCGAAAAAGACTATTATAAACTAGTCACCCCGCTTATTTATTAAAGATGGTGTTATTAATAAGAAAAGCTGTGAAAAATAATTATATGAAAACTCCAAACAAAACGTGACTATTGGTATCGCATGTTCTAGAAAGAGTAAGCACACATCATCCCTTAGCCTTTTCAATCCACAATGACCGCACTGAGCGTGATCGTGCGAAAAACACCTTATTTGAACGTGTAAATAGCGTGTCGAGTCTGACCGTGTGAAGTAATCATTCACGCAGTAGCCGTGAATATATTTACTGTTAGTTATATTATAAACACAAGCCACGAGACCGGCGCCAAGTAGCGCGAGCTAGCGAGAACACCATCACATCACTTAAAGAAAGAAAATTTGTTTTTAACTGAATGTGAAATAGTTTAAATTTTTAAAAGTTTCAATTTGACTAAAATTTTAACAGTTAAACTTGGAGAATATTTATTTCATAGGATAACTGAATTGAAAGATAAGGGAATACGGCAAGTTTTTCAGAATTCGTGAATATGGATGACATATGTAATGATGTGTGTGTATGGATGATATTTCTCGTTTTAAAATGAAGACATGGAATAAGAGTTAAATACTTCTTTGGAATTAACAGTTTTTGTAATAAGCAAGTTTGTAGTGGAACATTTGGGGATTTTGTAACATCAACTTCGCAAGACAGTTATATCATCATCGCGGGTCAACAGTTTCTAAAATAACGGTTGGCATCATCAGAGACATCACACACAGCCGAAGACGTCACTCTCAACCGGAGTCATAAGAATCAACCGAAGACGTTACACTAAACCAGAGGCATAGATAGCACTCAACCGGAGACGTCAAACTCAACCCGAGTCACAAGAATCAACCGAAGACGTTGCATTAAACCGGGGGCATATCGCTCAACCAAAGACGCCAAACTCAACCGAAGACGCCAAACTCAACCGGCGACGTAACACTCAACCACAGACATACAATCTTACGCAGCCGGTGAATATATACTGATCGGAAAGAAACGATATCGCCAACGACAGAGCCATTCTGATCAGTGTATAAATCGCTTAACCGGATATACTTCACACCATCGTTTATTACTGTCAACCGGAGACAGAATGCCCAAACGGACACACGGGATATTCGACTTTAGCGAATTAATATTTCAAATACGTAGTTGTTTATTATGTGAAATAACCGAGGAGATTTTATCGCATTATTGCAGTATTTAATTTCCTCCCAACACGTGCCGATAAATCAAACATGGAAGCCGTGACTGAACTACTAGAGGTTGAATACAACCGATTCTGTCATAAACAACTATCTAAGACCAGATATTAATAAAAGTCTTACAAAAGTAAATCCGGTCGTGATTGTTACAACCGCTTGATAGATAACTCTGGACTACTGCTCAACAAAACAAGGAGATAACGAACCGGTTTTAGTTTTCGTAGACTATATGAAATAGATCAAGAATACAACGAAATTTATGTATTTTAAAATAAGGCTGTGAAAAAGGGAGGACTAATAACTAGCGCCAACACCTCCCACATATTAGATATCAAATTTGTGCATTTTTTAGGACCAAGACTAACTGCAAAGCCCAGGTTGGAATCTTTAGGCAGTATCAACTAGTAGTCTAAGTTTGTAATCATTATACATTGTCGACTAAAATTCTAAGGTTTAGATCTTTATACATTGTTTAGTCTCAGCTAGTAATCTATGTTTAGATATTAAGTGTAAGCTAGTAATTCCAGGCATACATATTTATACAGTGTTTATATGAAGAGGATTAGCTAGTAATCTAAGTTTGATATTTTAATACAGTGTCAGCTAGTATTCTAAGGTTGGGATCTTTACACTGTGTAAGCTAGTAAACCGAGCTCGTAAAATCGGATATTTATACCGAACCAGCAAGTAAACTGAGATTATATTTAATCTAAATTGAGATCACAATACGATGTCAGCTAGTAAATTAAGGTTGAGATCTTGAAAAAACATCAGCTGGTAATCTAAGGTTGGGTTATTCACACAGTGATATCTCATTGTAAAATAATAATGGAAATGTCCAGTAAACTACATGTGTTTATATTCATCATTTTATGTGGATATTTCCGGAATGTCTGCCCAGAAACAGGTAAGTAACAAATCACACCAAATTTATTGAATATACAAAATGAGATTATGTCGACATTATCCAGACCCATAATCTGTTACAAAATAATATTGGGCCGACATGGAGAGATTCTGTAACAAAATGGCGACCCAATCTGTCAGTTTAATAGATGAACATTAGAACAAAACAAATAATAAGTGTCACTGAAACCGAACGAAATGAAAGTTCTATTTTAGATGTACTTGTTAAGTGGCCGAAACTGTGTTAGAATCTGTGATGGCTTTAGAACAGTACTAAGATTAAGCAAAACAACATTTTGTTACCCCCCCCCCCTCCAAAAAAAAGGAGAAAATTGAGACAATTGACAATAGTTGAGAAAGCTCCTCAAGGTTGTTCATCTTAGTTTTCCCTGTTCAGAAGAGCGTCTAGTTGTTCGAATGGGACAAAAACACAAAATCTCGTGAATGCGTTGGCGTGCATATACAATTACCCTTGACGTTTGAAATTTAGTCGCTGTCCGGGCAAAATTTCCCTTTCAACATACCGTATGACACACGTCCGTTTCTTTATCCAAGTTGGTGCCGCAACGAGGGATGTAAAACCCAATTTCATTCATTCATTATATTAAAAAAAAAATAAATTTAAGAAAGAACAGCAAGATATGTATTAAACTTCAAACGATTCACAAGGGTTCGATTGAATTGTTTATTTTTTTATAAATATATTGCGAGGGTCAATCTATCTAGTATTGTGACATATGGTGAATATTCCCTATAGGCGTTTCAATAACCCACGGCTGACAGATGTCATATCGGAATGTACGTTTAATATATCTATATATATATTCTAGCTCGATATTCTGACTTATTCTCTCGGGATTTCGTAATTCAATCTCTTGAAGACCTGAAGAGTTATCTATATCTCAAAATTCATAAAATATGTAATTTTATGTTATTAATTAAGCAGACCCAGGAATAAAATAAAATGAGATGAAATGGGGTTTGACGTCCTATTGTTTTGACCTGGGTGGGCTAATGAAGATGGACATACGCCATGCATTGTGCTATGAGAGACGTCGTTTTTTTTGTCCCATCCGAACGACTAAACGTTGTCCCTTCACAGATCCTCTGTCCCGCACCGATGATTTTTCTCGGCTTACGCAGGGATCGAACACGGGAACCCCTAGTTATAGCATGCCAACGTCTTACTCACTGTGCCACCGTGTGTCCAATCGAATTAATCATTGCTACACTTTCTCCACGACATATAGAAAATATATATATAATATAGTAATCTATATGTAGTATCATATATTGATTGACGATATAAGTAAAACTATACTAGTAGGTAGAGAGACTGGTGTGTATTGTATATTGATATATTACTCATAGCAGGTGTGAAAATATCACGATAATATAAAATACAAGATTTAAATGAAATCTGTAAATATGACAGCTATAAAGCATATAGTCACCATACATCAATTCAGCTTGGCCATACCGATAGTATGGGCTATAGCCCCCCTCCCCCTAAAAAAAATACATTTCGCCAAAAATCAAAAATAGTGATTTCTTAGGAGTGTTCTTATCCGGCCACATCCTCAGCCCCTCCAAAACATTCCGTAGCCCCTCCCCCCCACCCAAACAATCGATTTATAATCTACATCGATGACATTTTAAATTTGATCGAGGAGGGTCTTTAAACGCCTAATATTCTTCAATTGTCACTAACTGATATTAATTTATCAGAATTGTCGTTTTCGAGAACACTAGAATAAATACTGATTTGCCGTTGAGTGCTTGTGACGATGATCTTCAAAAACCAAATTTCGAAAGCTTCGCCAATTCCAGCACGATCGGTATGAAACTTGTCGTGCTTGTTCTTTGGACAACCGTGCACCGCCTTTTGATATTGAGTCTAATTACAAAATGACTGCGATCACGTGCTCAATTTTTAATGTCAATAATTATCCATTCAGATCATGTACAATGGCCCTATCACAACCAAATTAAAGACTTAGTAGATATTCTTCAGACCATCTCCAGATTTGGTTAAAAGTCACCAGATGTACACAGCTTAAACCTAACCCTAGCCTCGGCGAAATCTGGGGGTGGTCTTAAGAAATAGATCTAGCATTCTCGCAAAACCTATCATCCCTGACTGAAAATAGATTGTTATTGTTTTATTTTGTTGCTGCTGTTGTTGTTTGTTTTTATGACAGAAAACCAATCGATAGTATTCAATTACTTATATACACGAAATATGATATTTTAATAAGCGCACCTGTTCCATTTGTACGTCATGATTGATGACCATTTATTATTATATATTATACTATTATTTAATAAGATATTAATATCTTTAAAATAGCCATACTGTTATTATTTGTTAAACGAACCATGGAGTTTGAATACGTTATTGTTTGGTCATTTACAAATTTCTTGAATCCTGAAAACCTTTACAACATTTGAAAACTCGAATAACTTAAATTAGTTGGCAATCACGAATATTACAAGCGTCATCGTTCAAGTTGTTAGAAATTTTAAATTGATAGGCATATTCAACAAAGATTAGGATTAGAATTGGGTTCATGCTAACAACTTATTATACTGGTTCCGTGGACGCATTGTTGCTTTAGTTTGGTAAATTGATTTTAATGTGTGCATATGTTAGCCTTAATACACGGCATTATAAAACTGTCGCTGTGTCCTGGAGATTGGGTGTGTCATGAATTGCATTGTGAGTTCGCAATAAGTAATTGACGTGCGAACTGTATTATAAATGTTATCCTGGTGGTGACGCATAGCTTAAAGAACCACGAACTCCGGTCTCTCCGGGAGTTTAAAAGTGTCATCAATTAGGTTGTGGGTTCGATCCCACGACTATTCAAGACAAGTAATCCTGTTTTCTTTGTTCGTTCACTCTGAGTTTTACGTCCACTTCCACCAAGGGGGATATCAAATACAAGTGTTTCATAAGACATAGTGCCTTTGCAGGGAGGCGACGAGGGTTAATTTCATCTGTAGATGGTACTCCATATATAACTCACTGATTAAAAAACAATAAACTCTCAATGTCTCCGATATTTAAGGTGTATTATCAATTCGGTCATGGATTAGGTCCCACGATTTTTCGTGATATTTGATATTATTTAGACTGCCCTTTTTGATAACATAGCCATTTGCGACACCACAAAATGGAATGCTATATATTTTTTTTAACAGAAATGTATGTCATGCGATGATATAGAATTAGAAGTATGCGTCCCTCCTACTCACCTGTTATTATCTCGGTTAATAAGTTGATTGGTTTGAAGTAAATCGATCAAACTGGCCAAAAAAGTGATTGATTAATCTCTTGGTCATAGCAATAGTATTTCTTTACTAAGTAAAAGTCTTATATGGGCTAGTCAATGTTAGTCTCTATCATCCACACAAATGTTGTAGACTAGGGGGTTCTGGGTGACCGAGACTAAGTCAAGGTGTGTACGACACTCGCTTGTTAACCAGGAGGTCAAGGGTTCGATCCTGGTATTGGCTGAGCAATTTCCATGGGGCCTACCGATTTGGTTTTCTCCTTGTCGGGAGGAAACCGTCAAGTTGTTGGGGTTTGGCGAAAATGGAGGTGCCCTAAGTATAAAACAGACACCATGATCACCATGAGAGAGAGAGAGAGAGAGAGAGAGAGAGAGAATCGGAAGGGGGTCGTGTCCACTCGATCACAAACTAGGTCATTTCTGGTTCAATTTTATTTCAATTATTCGCTAGATCGTGAGGGTCTTTAGCGTAGGAGTAAACCGGGGGACCCGGAGAAAATCCACGATTTTGGACAGGTGACCATAATTCTTGTCACGTCCAACCGGTGAATATACAACACACGACATACCCAATGATGCAACGCGCACGCGTTAAGCAATCGGACACCTAACTCCCGGAACAAGAGCGGATTGTAGGCACAGTTTCCCTAGTAGCTCGTATGCTTGTATAAATTAATCCAAGTCTACGCTTCGTCGTTTTCTACCTGTCAAGGGATCTTATACGTCTCCACCAACGCGTACACACGAGACCGCGTTTTTTCGCCTCATCCGAAGACAAATTCCATTCCTGCACCCTTAATTAACTCGTCCCGTCACCATATTAAATCATACAGAAAAACAATCCCATGATTTTGGCGAAAAATGAAATAAATAAATATGTTCATTTGGTGTGCGTGACTTGTTGGAAAATATAACTCTCTTGTTATCTACATAATCTTATCTTGTATTAGTCTAAAGTACGAAACCAAAATATTTTATTTAAGAAATGTGAAATATAAGCAGAAATGTTTGTATAAAAAATAAAGTTTTCCTATTTGAAGATCTTTGACCTTTTCCTGTATGAGTTCAATAGTTAGCTCGTATCTGACACCCTGAAAACAAACAATAAAAAAACATCTTGAGTTACTCCTTCCTACTGTCTGGTTATTAACTATTGACGATTGTCAATTATCCTTTCACCTCGTAATTTCATTAAAGGTGTCCGAAAAATTTAACGCGTGCGCATTGGATCATAACGTCTTTCCTTGAGTAAAATGGCGTGTTTTTTATTCCCCGTTTGTAACGAACGAAAAGGTGTAGGGTCTTCTCTAGTTTCCACTCACATCTGAAGACCCCCACGCACAAGAAAAAGAGACGAAAAGATAATTTTGATTGACTGGTTGAGTGACATGTTTTTAATGCTCCAAACTACTTTATGGGTATTAACGGGTATAGAGCATTCTGCGATATCACTTATGTGGAAGCGGACGTTAAACCACCAGCTTAAGTAAGTATAGAGCATCAATCAAATGATTGCCCAGTCGTAGGGGATAGAGAACATGGCAAGGAATAAATCGTTGTCGTGCACGTAACAGAGCCATTGACAGTTGGTATTGGGTGGAAACGCCGCTGTCCGATCAACATTTCCCTCGCATCACACTCCATAGCGTAATATGCGAGAAAATTGAATCAGGCGCGGATCCAGGATTTTTTGCAAGAGGGAGGGGGGGGGGGGTGTCTAGCTAGGTTTGATAATTGCTTAACTAATTGCGCTCAACCGATTAACCGATTTGGTAAATTAGATTCAATTTGGTTCATTCTGGCGTATTTCCGGAAGGTAAATTCCAAAATTACAGGTCTAAATCGCCAATAAAATCGCATAAAAAATTTTCAAGTGTGAGCAGGGGGGGGGGGATCCGGACCCCCTGGACCCTCCCTCTGGATCCGCGCCTGAATGAAATGGGTTTTAACGTCCTACTATTTGGCTCTTATTTTGAATTTAAAACTGCACGCCAATGTACAGACGGGTCCTTGGTTTTTCATCCCAACGGACTGTACGTTGTCCCTTGACAAAGGGAATCACGATGAACGAGGCATCCACGTTAGCGAGTCAACGTCTTACTCACTGAACCACAGGGGCTCCCGTATGACGTATGCCCATCTTCATTATCCCAGTTGGTGCAGACAAGTAGGACGTTAAAACCCTTTAAATTACATTTTCTTTCATTCATCAAAAACTTTTAATATATATATTAAACTTCAAAAGAAAAATCATAGCCCACCCATGATGTATACCTGTCTTTATTAGTCGGGTGGGGGGGGGGCTAAGTGGATAAGACACTGGTTCGCTAGCCTGGAGATCGGGTGTTCGATCCCTGAATTGGCCGAGAAGGTTGATCTCGATTTTCCGGCGTGATTTTCCCTTGTCAGTGATGCAGAAGGAGGGCCTGACAACGACAGCTGCTTAGTCGTTCGGATGGGACGAAAATCGTATACACATTGGAGTGCACGTAAAATATCCCTTGGCAGTTGGTATTCGATATAAGAGTAGCCCGTAGCGCCGCTGTCCGGGCAAAATTTCCCTCATAGCACACTGTATGGCCTATACCCGTCTTCCATTAGCCCAGGTTAGGTGCAAAGGAGTAGGACGTTAAACCCCATTTTATTTCATTTCATTTCTTTATTAGCGGATCATTGCCGCAGAAAAGTAGGACGTGAACCCTCATTTTATTTTATTGGATGACTAATATAAGTAAACTATAAAAACTTTTCCGACAAATTAAATTAGCATATATTTAATGGATAGAACTATTTACAACACTTGTCTGTTTTTATTTATTTATTTCATTTTAATGACCATGTGTATCAAATTACAAAAACAACTCAGGGTATAAGTATAGACCATAGACGTTATAAGTGGTAATTGATAAGTAATATAGCAATAACATCAAGTACTTACACTTTAATCATTTAAATTATATTTAATAAACACTGAGTCATAGGGGTACAAATCATAACAGAGACAGTGCAGGAAATCTGCACCACAGAATACAAACAGAACAAATGGCTTGTGGATACTATGCGCCGGTCATTTTGAGACTAACATAAAGTTATTGTTTGCATTGTCAGGTGTCTAATAATGGGTAGATGCATGTTCCGGACAGTCTGGTCACCATTATGTGCTCCAGTCAACCTTGGTTTTTCATCCTACCCAAAGGAATATACAACACCCTATTTGGTCTGCATGTGGCGGACACTTACGCGCCTCTATCGGATGGTTTTATCTTTTGTCTCCGATGGTGGACTGTGTAGCTGTGGACCCTCGAACCAACTAGTTTCCTTAAGACAATATGCAATGAAATACCCAAATGAAAATGACAAAAAATGGGACCTGTGTTACTGCCTTTTTCGCTCACCATAAGGCTGACGTTAGTCCTGGTGGCTCAGTTCAAAAGGCCCATGCTCACAAACTCGTGTGTAGTCATTCCAATCGGACGAAAAACCAAAGCCCCATGTACACGGTGACATGCACGTAAAATAAGCATTGACAGTTGAAATTCGACGAAGTGTCCTCATACTACACTGCATGACGCAAGCCCGTTTTCATTATCCTGGTTGGTGCAGAGATGTAGGACGTTAAACCCCATTTTATTTTCATTTCATTTCCGTTTACATTTCACAAAGAATCCCTTTATTGGAGAGCCACAGAGGCTCAGTGAGTAAGGCGCTGGCTCGCAAACCTGAAACATCATTGTATTGACCGCGTATTGACGGGTATACCATTGACAACACGCAAAATAACCCCTTGGCAGTTGGAATGCAATATAAGAGAAGGCCCTCTGTCCAGACAAAATGTCATCATAGAACACCGTATGACATTTTGCCCTTTTTCATTATCCATGTCAGTGCAGAAACAGTAGGGCGATAAACCACACTTCAGGGGGGTTGGGGTGGCCTAGGGGTCTAGAGTGCTGCGCTTCGACTACTAGCTGGCCGGTCACCTCTGGCTTGCGGCTGTGGTTTCTAGCCCTGGTGTGAGCGTATGTGGCATGGAGATAGCCCGGGCGCCTTCTCAACCTCGTGGGTTTCCCCCGGGCACTCCGGTTTCTTCCCACTGCTAAAGACCCCTTCGCGCAAGCGAATTATCAAAATAAATTGAAACCATATGTTAGTCCCAAAATGACCTAGTTTGTGTCGAGTGGACGTTAAACCCCCATTTCTCTCTCTAAACCACACTTTATTTCAGTTCTGTATTGGATAAAACGCCTGGTACTGTAAGCAATTAGAAGGGCTGCGATAATTTAGCGAGTATTTGAAAATGCCTCATTGGTGGTTTAGCGAGTCAATCAACTTCATTCATTTTATATTTTAACACATAAATGACCTCCAGATCGAATGACCGTGTCAGGGGTCGTGTTATATGTTTGATAATAAGTCATGTAATTTCCTTTATTGTTTGACCCGATGATTTAAAGGACAAGTGCCGTTTGTTTCATTCGATTGAATTAAAATGTGGTTTAAATACTCCTGAAAATAGTCATGTGCTATGCAGTGTGATATGGCGGACATTTGGTCCAATCTGCTTAAAACACAGATCCTTTTCGTTTCGTTTGTTTTTAGATCTGTATTTTAATCAGATTGCATCGATCAGGCGTTCGTTACGATCTATTCCTATTTCGAATTCCAATTCGAAATGGTTATTTTATGTATACAGCCAGGTGTACACGGTACCTCGGTTGTTCGTCCCTCCGTGGGTAACCCAGGGGAACCACGCCAGAAAATCACGTGGAACTTTCTCGGCTAACACCAGGAGCGAAAACGAGACCAGACCCCCCGCTTAGCGAGCCACTGTTTTACTCATCTATTAAGTCACCGTGGAGCCCTTCATTGGAATAAAATAAAATGTAATGGCGTTTACCATTTTGGCTTCTATGCACCAACCGAGCTAATGACGACGTTGTGTAATTTTAATTAATAAAATTCTTCTTCTTTCTCTGCCAACTTTAAATAAATAAAACGAAATGGGGGTTAACGTCCTACTTTTGTAAATCAACCGGAATAATAAAGACATGTATACGTCATGGAGTAGGCTTATGACATAGGTTGACAGCGAAGCTACGGCTTACAATTATTTTGACTTCCCTAAGTGAGGAGGTCAAGGGGTAAGTAAGAGGGATACAATATCAAGCTTTGCGTCATGGTTTTGAGTTTTAGCGCCCCGCTGGGTTTTTTGCGCCCCGTCGCAAATTACAACTTTATAATCATAATACCCAAATTTATACTGTGGGTCAAATTAAATATGCTACAACGCGACTCCACACAACCCCATATGACTCGGTGGCACCCCCCCCCCCTCACGCATAAAAAAAAAGTATTGTTATTAGGCCCCTACGGAATCATGTTCATTACGCAAAATCATGGGTCACAACGCTTTTGATGGAGTCCTGTAACGTGCTGTAAATGTTGAACGACCTACCCAGGTCCACCGTCCTGTACTATTGAAAAGGGGAAAACCACCTTGATAAAAATCTCGAGGAACTTTCTCCCATCCAACACTGCAAACGAATTCGGGATCTCGGTCACTAAGCTACAAAAACAAGATGAAATACGGCAGATATTTAAGCAAAAATATATACCGATAGACCAGCTTTAAGCTTCTGCTTTTCACTATTCATTATATTTCTATTAAAATGGGGTTTAACGTCGTTTACTGTTCTGCATCGATTTGGCTAACGGATGTGATTTTGCATGGAAATGGCGTTTCCGCCTGCTCAGCGTCGAATTCCATCTGACAATGGTTCTTTTACATACATGAGACAAGTTTAAAAGTCGATCTAAGAAAATTAACATTTTATTGCATTTTTAAATCTGAAATGCTTCGGTCCTTTAACAAATTAGAAGTAATTAATTGACCTGTGACATAAGAGAATATTTCCTAATTGTTTTGAATTGTACGTGTTATGTCAGCAATGTGTAACTATGATGTGAGTTGTTCGGGTTACGTGAACTAATAAAGCTGCATTAAGGAGAGGGCCACTTCAAACACTTGTATGTCAAGTTGTATTTTCCTTTATGCTATTTAATATAGTTTTAAAGATACCTTTCATGTTTCCGTGTAGAATCGGTCGAACAGCAATACATCCAGCGGACGATTTTCTCTGGTTTCCTGCCACTGTTGAAGAAAATGAAATAGTTTCGTGTGCTATGATGCACATTGTGCCTTGGAAGCACTGCTACGGTCTACACTAATTTCGATCAGCGGTTCATTACAGTGCTGCTATCGGGGTTTGGGGTCAAATGAGTCACCTGGCGTGTTTTCGATTCCCCACCCGAACGTGGCAAGCAAAAGGGTCGCCTGACAAACCTCGTGGGTTTTGACAGGGTCCTCCAGTTCCCTCACGCTGCTTAAAGTGCAAATGAATTATTCAAATATAATTAAACCATGTTAGTCTCGAAATTACTAGTTTGTATCTAATGGACGTTAAACACTTTTTAACGGTATACACGGTACTTCGCTTATTATGTAACCATACAATACGAAAAACTAGACGCTTTTCATGCAAGAATCCTCAGAAGCAGGCTTGCAAACCTCGGAGAACAATCGCGACTAGTCTTGGGTTCAAACCTTGACCCTCGTGGTTAGTGAGCCAGTGTCTTACTCACTGAATCACCGTGACTCCCGGTCTATACATAATACCACCCAGTGATATAAATACAGAGCTCCAGTGTTTCACACTCAGCGTCTATAAACAACACTGTTATTGAAGAGATGGGGCAGTGTAATTATGTCTGAAATATTTTGATAAGGCACAGTTTTGTTTAAAAAGAAATTCGCCGACGAAATATATCTAGTGAGGTTAATATTTAATTTGAGGATGAAATTCTCCTGATACCGCCCATGTTAATCTTTGACCTTTTATTATAAACAGACACTAAATAATGCATGTACATTACATGTGCCATGTGTTTATATCTGGGTAATCAGCTATAGGCATAACAATTTCACTATATAATTATAACGCGATGCTGAATATCTTTTGACTCTAGATTATTTGAGGCCAAATCAATTTAATTTTAAGTTCTTCAGAGTCTTTTTGTTGGGTTTGGGGGACGAGTTAGTGTGTGCTCGTTGTCTCATAAGGTCTGTCATTGAGTCAGTTGGAGGCGTGTAAGTGAGAAGGAGTAGGGTTGCCTGTCTAACCGCGTGGGTTTCCTTCACTGCTAAAGACTCCTATACGCAAGCGAATTATTGAAATACATCTGAACCATATGTTAGTCCCGAAATAATGTAGTCTGTGTTCAGTTAAACTCAGCTTCTCTCTCTCTGCTAACACTGCTTTCTTTAAAAAGCTTTGAAAACTTAAATTTGAACTGTGAACTTTGGTTGTTTTTTGTGGGTTTTTTCTTGGGGGTGGGGGTTATATAGTTTTTTGGGGGGTTTTGTTGGGTTTAGTTTTTTTTGTTTTTTTTTATTTTTGGTTTTATTTTTAAATGATTTTTCCTTGAGAAGTAGGACTAAATTTTTTTATAGATGCCACTTAGTTTATAAATAGGATTGATTTTGTTTTTAAATTTATGTTTTTACTCAAGAAGAAGGAAGAAAAGATTTCATAGATGTTCCCGAGGAACAAAAATTCAAATTAGCGTGGTCTAACAGAATCCTATCTTGATGGCTTAGAATGTGACCTGTGTTTTTTAATCAGTATCTATAAAAAAAACTATCAGGATGTAGCAGGCGTGTGGTATTTTTTTTTAATTCCTTTGATATGTGAAATATGCTGCTGGGTGTAAAAATGCAGCTATTTTTGTCTTGATCAAGGCGGCCATTGCACCCGTGTGCTTAAAGAACGTATTAGCTCTATATATATAAGTTAATTAAAGACACATTACGCAAAAGCTAAATTTGACCATTGTAGGCAGGTCTTTATTTAGACCTGAAATGTTATAAATATTATGAATAAGACATTAATAAACTTATCCAGGTTATAATCAACTATCGATGCCAATGTTAGCTTGCGATATTTACTAGATTTGAATCTGATCTGCTGATCAACGCTCATTGATGATTAAATCAAAAATGGATAATTGAGTCTATATTTGTTATTGTGCCGACTTGAGTAATGATGTTCGAAGCTAGGCCGCTAAATTTTCGATTCAGAGTGAATTAATTTGACTGAAAAATTCAGCAAATTCCCTTTACATTATCTAGTTTATAACTATTGTAATGAGAACTGCTAGCTCGTTATCTAATATCCCATAATGTATCTTTAATATCATTCATAATCTTCGAAATAAAATGTGAATCAGGATTCAATATTGATCCATTTCAATCAACATTGATGTTGTCTTCTTAGCGTGAAATAAATAAAATATCCAGTATTTAAAACATAATGTATATATTTTTAGAATTTTTCATCATGGTAACGGGTGCCCACTGTATTGAAAAGACTAGACGAAAAAAGGAAAACATATTGCGGAAGTAATTAAAAATCACTGATCTAGGGAAAAAAAAAGCAATAGACTTGTAGACTGGATTAATCAGACACAAACGAATACAAGTTGGACGTATCACCCGAGTAGAAATCACAATTACAAAATTGATTGTAAATCAGTTTCTACATTCATATGTAGCTATACGCCATTTAAAGATAAAAAGATGACGCATATATACTTCATATTCCTGGAGCAATGGTAACGAGGACTATCTACTCTTCAACCATTACAGCATTTCGTATCCATGGCTTCAAGAATATAACCCGAGTCTATGAATATTTAACAGTTCTGAATTACTTTCAATATGTACGGACAATGCTCATAGCAATGGCTTCAGGAATATAACCTGATACTGTGAATATTCAATTATTTTCAAATGTGCTGATAATGCTAGTAACAATGGGTTTGGGAATATAACGCAAGACTATGAATATTTAATAGTTCAATTATCATTCTTAAATAATTTTCAAATTTATATTTTCAGAAATATGGAATTCCATGTCAACTCAGTCTACATATCCTGTTATTTATTCATCGACGTCTATTCCAGATTCGGCGCAATTCAAATCAACACATACTTTAACAGAATATTTTCAAACTACCGAAATCCCGCCATTAAATTCAAATAGTGTGACACTACAAACCAGTTGGGTAGAGAGTGTTGTCGTCATCAACAATAGCCTCGTTTTGACAAAACAACCAATCGCGTCTAAAAGTGTTTTAAGAACCGAAAACAAAAAACAAAGCGGGGAAATGAGGTCACAATATTCGATATTTCAAACTTTTGAAAAGAGTGACGTTATAATAAATGATATGAGTGTTTCAAAAACACCTGTGTTCGTTTTGAAATTTGATCCAATGGGACAGGATATCTTTTCTCCAGAATTTAAAGAGAAATTTAAAATTGGTAAGTATATTTCAATTTTCTTTTAATAGGGACAGAGAGAGAGGGGGGGGGAGAGAGAAAGAGAGAGGGGGAGAGAGAGAGAAACGTGGTTTAACGTCCACTCGACATAAACTAGGTCATTTCGGGACTACGTATGATTCAATTTTAATTCCACGATTCGATTTAGTGTGTGGGTCGTTAGCAGTGAGAGGAAACCAGAAGACCCATAGACATCCATACGGTTGGTCAGACGTCTCAACTTCTTACCACGTACAAGCGGGAAATTGAAACCGTGCCACTTGACTCCATGGCAAACTTTACGATCTAACGCATTAGCCTAAACCATTCGGCCGAGCCTATCCCCTTCTCGACACACGGGATCTTTTTGGATGGTACAGACACTAGTTACGGAAATGAGGTTGGTAGAAACAGTGATGTGATAAAAAAAAAACACCAATGTATGTATAGTTGCATGGAGGGAAACAACAAAATACATCTCAAAACAAAACTACCAATGGCAACAAGAAGTCAGACGTTTCGTGCAGTCGACAAAAAGACTCGGATAATTCATCAAATATGTATGAATTTCGACTGCATAAAAAAGGCTTGACTTTGAACAATGATTAATTATTAACTGAATTAGACTATGATTTGATCACCACAATTACACGGAGGCATGGAAGCACTGATTAAAAATCGTATCATGGTTTATTGGAGCCGCCATCTTTGACAATTGCTTTCTAATCAAGTTATTTTGAGGTTGTTGAATTCACGAGAGGTTTACACCTTTCTGTACCGTGGTGATGAGTGACAAATCAATCTTGCAATTTTAGCACAGCGTGGTGCTAGAGTAGCTACGAAGACTTCAGCTACAATTTGGGTCCTTTCATTCATCCCGGCAATCTTGTGACTTTGTGAACTAAATTAAACTCAACTCGCCCAAAATATCTATAAAACTTCCGTTTCTGAAGTAATAAAGTCCACTATCCAAGGCATTCAGATTTCTCGGTTCACGGACCGGGCCCGTAGCCAGCACATGCATTTTAGTAGGGGGATGCTACTGAACTTTTTGGAGGGACTGGAGATGTGGTCGGCTAAGAACACTTCTGAGAAATTATTTTTGGCGAAATATTGGGGGGGGGGGGCTAATTACGATTTCCGAAGTTTTCGACATTTTTTTTTCGTTAATATCAAATATGTTTCCGTTATGAATTTACATTTGAATGTTAAAAATGGGTATGATTTTCATTGATTGTAGGACTGTGTGATATAAATTGGTTGGCAATGAAACGGCCACATAGTGGTTTTGTCTGCTATTTATTTTTCGGGCATAAAAACCCCTCATACGCACGAAAAATTACATTTAGGGAGATTTTTGCAAATATTTGATAGTCATCAAGTAAATTTATCTGTAATTCTAAATATTTGTGATATGTTTATATCACATAATATAATTACTGATTGGACTGATCGATTAAACTGTCCTTGAAGTGTTGAAATATTCCTCTTGTGATGTGCACTGTCCTTGAAGTGTTCACAAATACAGTGTGTGTTGTACACTGTCCCTTAAAAATTCTTAAATAGAATGTGTATTGTAATGTGTACACTGCATTCAATGTGTATTGTATTACACTGTATACAAAGTGTATTGTACACCGCATTAAATTTGCATTTAGCATTATATTCGATGTATATTGTACATCGTATTCAATGTGTATTCAATGTGTAAAATTCCCGTCACGTGTGTGTAGTACACTACCCATATGTTGATAAATTCAATGTGTATTGTACACCGTATTCAATGTGTATGGTAAACAGTCCTTTGCTGGTTGATAATTTCAATCTGTATTGTATAGTCCTAAGCTTTGATAAATTTAGCACTGTTCTTTATTCAATGTGAATTTCTATCGTTATTTATACAGGTTTAGAACTGATATTAAAGGAAACGATAGTAAAACATCAGAGAAGTAAACGAGAAACTCAACAACCAAACATTACCATAGAGGTAGGATTATACTCTCATACACTCATTCATCTCCCCACTTCACTAACTATCCATTCATTCCCCTACCTTAATCAACCATTCTTTCATTCTCCCACTCATTATATTAATGAATTTATTTATTATCCAACTCGCCCATCTTTCATTCATTTATATATTTACTTATCCATCACATACTAACATACTCCAAACATCTACCAATGGAGTCTGAATTATTCATTTATTTAAAGAAATATACTTTTCCAGAATACGTGTGCTATAGTAATTTTTCTCAATCCTTTTCCATAAAATGTGAACTTGGGCAGTGGTTCAGTATCTCTGTTCAACAATGTGTAATCCGGGCCCGTAGCCAGCTCATAAAATTTGGTGGGGCTACGGAATTTTTTGGGAGGGACTGAGGATGTGGTCGGCCAAGAACACTTCTAAGAAATCATCATTGTTGGCGAAATATTTGGGGGAGGGGGTAAATCCATTTTTGGGGAGGCTAAATAGAATAATTTTTTTTTTGGGGGGGGGGGGCAGTGTAAACTAAAGCACACGTTGACAGTACACGTTGACCACAATGGGCACCACCAAAGTTTGGTTGGCTATCTGCTTTTCACGGCACCTTCTTTCCCCGGAGTACCTCGACTAGAGATCCATTTGACTTAACGGGCCAGCAAATATGTTCACGGTTTGGGAAACATTGTGCAAGACTGTAAATTTAAATTGACCTGTTATAACGTTGATTACGAGATTATGACGTAAAGGAAATAGTCACGAAATGAACTGATGGTTGATTTAACGTCACTCTCTTTCACAGATTGAGAGGATAACTACAGAAGGACCAAATAAAGGTGAGGTGTTCTTCATACTTAAAATAGACGGGGTACCACTTCCACCAGCTGAAGCACAAGAAATCTTAAAACAGCTGACACCACAAGAACTTAATGATTATTTAGGGATTGAGGTAATAATTGTAAAAAAATATTAGTGTTTCGAGATGGATCTTCTTCTAGTTCGAGTTGAGATATTAATTAAAAACTAACCTTTAGTACACTGAAATTAATATTATCAATAAACTAATTTCTGTTGAATTTCTAAAATTGTTATTACCATTATTAAACAAGAAGACAATGAGCACGGTGTTGAGGATATTTGAACTATTCATAAACATCGGAGGTTCTTCGGTCATAATACCAAGTATATCTTTACATTTCAGGTACAAGGGCCAATATCAGTGGCCAACTCATCAGCACTGGGTCAACCATCTATATTGATTCAAATATCGCCTACTGTATCCGATTACATAGTCATGGAGACAACATCGTCCATGATGAAGGATCGTTCAGAAGGAACGTCGAACTTTGAACCAACAGGAATTGGATCATCAATCGTAAAGGAATTGATTAGCGCGGATAGTGAGATAAGTTTTAGTAGTTCCCGAGAACAAACGCGGCCTTCTTCATTCAAAATTAACCCAAGTACCGTGATCATAACCAATACAATAGTTAGTAACAGCCGCGATACATCCCAAGCCTTTTATATCTTATCGTATTATTCAGGCGATATGATGCCCGCATTTAGCGCTGATGTTGTTGATATTATACCAAAGTATTCATCCATCCAAAGTACGCCTGCTCTATCGTCAAGTCAGCCATCATCATCCAGTATAATTATGAAGTCTCTAAGTATTACTTCATTAGATCAGTCATCAAGTGTAAAGGCGTTGTCTCGAAGTATCACTGGCACTTCCACCTCATCAGTTGTTATTCCAAGCCTATCGCCGTCTGATGAAGAGACACTGATCTTGAGTACTCTTAGTTCATCACCCTCAATGACTGTTACGTCAAATCAAGCACCACCAAGCGAGATTATGACAAGTTTGAAGCCCCTTGCTTTATTAACGTCATCAGCAATAACGTTAGACCAAGATCAAAGTTTACCATCTCCCTCGGGAAAAAGCATTTTAGAGCCAGTTAGTGTATCAAGGACATTTTCAATTCTTTTGGAAGCATCTACAACTTTATCACTAGATGTGCAGTCTGAGGTACCGAGCTCATTGACTTTCAGCTCTCCAATTAGTACTAAGTTAGAAAACCAAGGGTTTTCCACGACTTCCTCGGAATACATGCCATATAGTTCAATCCCAACTTTTATTCAGAGCCCCCTCTTTAGCTCTGGAATGCACAGTCAGCCAAATAGCGATCAAAGTGTATCACTGACTATTTCGGAACCAATATTATATAGTTTAAGCCCAGCAGTTAGTGTCAGCTTCCCGTATAGTGCTGTGTCAAACATTTGGGACGTTTCTGTGTCTTCATTGGCATCCAACTCATACAGTTTGTCGCTTGATGTTATTCCCAAAAGTAAGGGAGTTTCGCTGACGACTTCGGAATACATATATAGCCCGAGTCCATCTTTTGAATCGGGCGTTATTGCAACGTCACTCGATTCCTTCAAAATATCCTCGACTTCCAGTGAACCAAGCTCATCATTTAATTCTACGTTGGATATAGAAGCAACGAAGTCTGAAAATGTTATGACGATGACCCCACGAAGTGTGATTTTATCCTCTGGTACTTCTGCAGACGGAGAATCAGTCCAACTCACGACTTCATATGGTAATACTGTGCTATCTTCTTCGTTTGCTTCTAACTATCCCATGACTACCAGTATATTATCGGATACATCTGAGGTTCTTTCCTTGGATGTGGGAACGTCACTGGAAGTCTCGTCCTTAAAAACACTTGCGATATCGACCAATGTTGTTTATAATATCTCGCCAACATCGTCAACCAGTTTTGAAATGTCCAACACACAAAAGGTTGACGTATCACAAGAACTCCTGGGAAACCTTTCTACATCAATAATGAATGTGAAAACAGATTCGGTGTCAGCAGACTCAGAAGTTGGACGTGTAACCTTTGAGCCATCATCAATGACTACAAGATATTCTTTAAACAATCCTGAGAGTTCCGATTTTGATCGGGAATCAATAATGTCATCAGTATCGACTACATCAGTATTAACATCAGATATAAATGACGAACGATACTTGTTGACAATGACTATAAACTCGGGTGGTCAGAATACAGATGGTACAACATTCAAAGAGCAGCTGAAGACTAGTAAGTATAATCCCAATTGTTGAATGTAGTGTTGTTTAACGTCTCGTCAACACGATACCTTTTTCATTTTTAGACTAACTTACGGTTATTTAATAGTAATACTGTCACGTGTGTAACGCCACGGGGCTGAATGTTGCCGGAACATCTGCTCACTCTTCCGCGAATTTCAGCTGCCAGGGAATCTCTTACTTGCACTTAAATTTGTACACGGTTCACCCCATCTGTACGACTATGAAAAACTGCCAACCTCGCGGCCCGATAAAAGTCCGGGGAGTATAGCGGTGTAGATACCATCTTTATGGAAATTGGCTGGGGGGTGACAAGGTGTGGGGTTGGTTGTGTCTCATTAAAAAGCACATCTATTATTAACATAACAAAAATGCTATTGCGTCATAATTATGTTAAACTTTAAATCAATTATTAAGTATAGCATTTAGGTACAAGTGCAGTAACATGGGTAGATCAAGTATACATGCATTTCCTTGTAGATCTGGAGTTACTGTTTAATGAAGTGCAGGATCACAATAAAGCAGCAGTTAGGCGAAGAAAACGAGAAGCCGGACAGAACTCCAATGTTACAGTTCAGGTTTGGTTTATATTGTTTACTTTTTCATAACCCTGCTCAGTACACAAACGAAATGTATTGGGTTTAACACCCTACCGGTCGTCTCCGACTGGACTGATGAAGACCGGCATACGCGATACCGTGTGCTATGCGAAAATTTTACTCAGACAGCGGTGCTACGACATACTCTTATATCGAATTCCAATGTCAATGTGTGCACAGGACCCCAGTTTTTCGTCACCCCCTCCGTCCTGCACCACTGACAAGGGGAAACCCCGCAGGAAAACCCCGATGAACTTTCTCGCCCAAAACTGAGAGCGAACCCCCAACCTCCAGACTAGCGAGCCATCATCTTACTCACATTACCACTGTGGCTCGGTCTACTTAATTCATAAGTACCAGATCAGATCAATGTCCGTGTTGTTGCGATTACCAGTGCTATTTATATCTCTGTTAATTATAACACATGCAAAAGAAAGGGGGTTTAATGTCCTACCATAATAAGAGTACGAAACTTTCTATGTGTAAGACACGACAAAAATATTTATAGTCTTTCAAAAACACACCGATTGATGGTTCAATTAAATATATATATCTCCCTATACTTTGTGTAACCATATGATATGATTGCAAGAAGCTAAAACGTAAATAACAATGTACGACTGGCTAAATATTTTGTGAAATTGAATTAGGAATTGATATTTCTTTTCCTTTTGGCAGATAACAGATGTCAATCCGTTAGACAGCAACCTGACAGATGTAGAATTTACAGTGAGTGTAGGTGGCTCACCGGTTGCTGCTGAAGATGCTGTTAATATGCTGAGTGGTTTGTCAGATGATGAGATTGAACAACGCGTGGGATTTAAGGTAAATTTCAAAAATTTATAGTGATTACTAAACCAGCAATCCGTATTATGCTGGAAGACCAATCGTCGCCTGGAAAAAGGTGATGCAGACTTGAAGAACATAATATGTCACTTTGAAATCATTTTAACTTAAAAGCTATCGTTGAATGTCTATACAGAATTTAAAACCTGTGATTTTCTCCTAAACTACATTTTAAATTTGTACATTTCAGCAACAATTGCTTCTGAAGTAACATTACTATTTCTGTCTATTTTCAGGTGGTCAAACGAATAAGTGCAGTTGTCTTTCAGAGTTTATCGGAAATATCAACCTTCTCGCCTTCATCTTCCATATTAGCTACACCAAGTCTCAGTATCACAGACCAAAGTAACAGTGCTAATCTTCGTTCAGAGAAATTGCTAACTGTATCAACCAATAATTTTAACTCTTCACCCCTTGAGCCGAGTGTTAGCCCTGATTCGCCAGTAAAAGAAACGCTGTCAAGTATAGTGTCTGTGTCTCCTGGATATGGCCAAATGTCGGGATTCTCACAAATATCCATATCATCAGCAAATCGTGATGATATAATGTTAACTTTATCTCAGTCATCTTCCGGAAAATCATCTGATTCCCAGTACGTTTTAATAACTCCCTCGTCCACGACAGAATCCTATGCAACGATGACCAACATTGTCACAACCTTACTATCATCGACAGAATCGTTTACAGCAAATGATATGTTGCCCACAATAACCAAATTATATGATTCCCATGGACCTTTATCATATTACTCACCCCTATCAGATTCATATACTCTAGGCATACACTCCACTGCAACTGTATCATCAGTATCTAAAGTACATCTAGAAAGCCTAGATTCTGATAAGGAATACCCATCGTCTGATGAAGAATATATGAGTGTTCTTTACGCGTCATCGAGTATTGGATACGCATCATTTAGTACGGGAAAATTAACATCAGATATGGAGTATTCAGTATCAGTCAGTGGCTATAGCCAATACGAAACATTTTCAACATCAACATTGGACTTGGGATATGAACGTAGTAGTGGGAACTCAGTATCCGAGATGGGATATTCATCACATGGCATGGCTTACCTAGCATCTGATACGAAATACTCAACATTTGACAAAGAATACCCAGTATCCGGCCTGGGATACTCAACATCTGACATGGTGTACTCATCACTTGACATGGGATTATTGATGTCTGACATGACAACCGAAGCATCTTCTATGGAATACACTGCATCTGATATCGGTTTCTCGACACCAGACAAGACAACTTCGTCATCCGAAATGCCAATCCAAGCATCGAACATGATATATTCGTCATCCGAGATGATATCCACGGTGTCTAAAATGTCAACCCCAGCATTACCTGACATGATACATTCATCAACTGGCATAGCGTACTCATCAGTTGAGACGGGAGTCTTTGTTTCGGACATGACAACATCATCTGAAATGTCGACTCCGGCATCATCCAACATGGAATACGCATCATCTGGCATGATGTCCGTATCAGCTGAGATGGGATTGTCGGTATCTGACACGCCAATATCATATGAAATGGCATCCTCAGCATCATCTGAAATGGAATACGCATCATCTGCGGTGGGATTCTCGGTGTCGGACATGACAACTTTATTATCTGGAATTGCAACCCCAGCATCAGATATTGGATACTCTACATCTGACTTTGGATATTCATCATCTGCAGTGGGATTCTCAGTCTCGGATATGACAGTATCATCTAAAATGGCCACCCCAGTATCTGACATGAGATACTCTGCATCTGACTTAGGATATTCATCATTTGGCATGGTGAACTCTCAGACGGGATTCTCGGTGTCGGACTTGTCAACACAATCTAAAATGGCAACCCCAGCATCTGATATGAGATCATCGGCATCTGGTTTGGGATATTTATCATCTGGCATTGAAATCTCGTTGTCGAGTATGGCATCACCAACATCTTACTCTTTACATGCATCTAGTATGGGATACCCGAAATCCACCACGGACTATTCTAATGTAGAAACATCTAACATATTTAATCCATCAATTGGTATCGAATCGTCGTCTAATGATATGGGAAAACTCCCTTACGCATCGTCAGGTGAACCTGTGATGGATGTTTTGTCAACACAAATTAATATGAGCGTACCTTCAACAATTCTCCCCACTATTGTTAGGTCTTCAAATAGGCGAGATTTTGCAGTGTCCACAGCCAAATACTTGGATATAACCAATACTATTAGAACAGTGATGTCTGCTACCATATCGTCTAATGGGAACCTTGATTCGTCTTTGAATATTCTTACTCCTACTGACACGACGACTCCAATCAGTACCAGTGCCCTAGTACCGGAGGCGAACCTTGGAAAATATTTGCTGAAGATGAGGTTTAATCCGCAAGGTACAGACTACACGAAGCCAGATAAGAAACAGGAGTTGATCAACTGTAAGTTTGTTTTATAAAATTTCAAGCACCTTATTATGCTTTGTCCTCGTATGAATTACTAATTCAAACCTCTTATTATAGTTTAATATAACTTCTGGTATATTTACTTATTTAAAGCTTTGGTTAAAATTAATAATTACTTATTTGTATTTACCTAAACATGCATAATGCAAGAATTAAATCTGCCTATTGCAAATCTTTCTTTGGGCCTAAAATGTTATATAAACTATGAATTAGACATTTTATTAACACCAAAAGACTAGAATCAACTCTCGATGTCATATGATTAGCCCCATTTCATTGTACTTGAATTCGATCGGCTGTTCAAAGCCCGTTGGTGATTAAACGCAATGTGGATAATCGAGACTTTGTTAATTATTGTGACAGCGATAACAATGATAATCGAGGCTAAGTTTTAACTATTATTGTGAGAACCGACCGCTCGTTTTCGGATCTTCCATAATGTATCTTTAAATAAAGCAATGGTTAACGTTTATAATGATATCTTGACTTATGAAAATTTATTGCGATATTAACTATATTTACTTGTTTAAAGCTCTGGTTAGTTTGTTTGAAGCGGCCATGAGGAGACAAGGATCCTTATCAGCAGGTGCCTTGAGACGTAAAAAACGGGATACCGAAACCAGCTCATCAAATATAAAAGTCAAGGTAATTTAAAACATATTCACATAATGATAGCACCAACGATATTAATGGTTGCAGCATTTGAAACAAGGTCATTTTACATGCATCTCGTGTATGAAATGTTTTATTTAATAGCTATTTACAAAAGTTTCTATTTTTCTGTAATGGCAGTTGGATAATTTAGATCAATCGACCAGTACATCAGCAACTGCTCAGTTTACGGTAGATCTTGGTAATGGACCAATATCCGCAGATGAAGCTATGGGTTTATTAAACCTTCTGTCCAAAGAAGAAATGGAATCCATCCTAGGAGTTAAGGTAAAACCTGCAACTCTATTTTTTTAGAAATTCTATATCACATCATAAAAGGAAAAGAGACAAGGAAACGTAACACAGTGGACATTTTTTAGACTAACTACCAAGAGTTATTAATGTAGCAATATACGTCGGTCGGATATGTTTAGCGGTGCCATCATATCCTTTATCTGGGGCGGGAGCGGGTGGGGGTGAATAGCCGAATGGTTAGCGATAGGGCTTTCCACCATTGTTGAATTATTAGTAGTGCAAGACTGTGGATCTGTCTACAATAAGATGGAGGATGGGGTGTCCACAACTTACCTCTACCCGTTTTTCCCTAGGTACAGAAGATTGTTTATAGAACACGGAAAGTGTATATAGTCTTTTTAATGATAGATAGAAACGAATCTCTTAGCATCCCTAAAAAAAAACTGGATGCCACTTCAGATTGTTATTTTCTTGTTTTCAGTTATTGGAACCAATAGGTGCTGTCAGTATTCAGTCAGACACGATTTATACATCGGGGTCTATTACACTACCACAACCAACACCTTTGTTGGAAACCACTCCGACATACGTTGTACAATCTACAGAGAAGAGCACTAGTGAAGTTTTCACGGAGCGAACTACGTCTTTTGGGTATTTTGAAAGTGACTCTGTACCAACATCCAATGAATTTACACAAGTTATGACAGCTTTAGACACATCTCTTGATGTATCCTCGAGTAACTCTCTACTAGACTTGGAAAGTGTGTCCGATACATCACAGTTCGAAACGATCGTGGTTAGCAGCCGCTTAGAAAACCAGGGAATATCCCCAACAAGCCATTTAGAAAGAGAAATATCAGTTTCGGTGTCTACGGATGACTCTCGGCTCTATACCGGAAGTCTTTCCATGACCATATCACCCAGTAAATCGCAGTTTGAACCAAGCGTTAGCCAATTTATAGACAGTCAGAATGTATCTGTGGAAAGTCGATCAGCGGTTGAAGCATCCCTGTTTTCATCCTTGGCCAGTCTGTTACCATATATCCCGAGTTTATTGACATCAAGTCCAATATCAGAAATATCGGAGTATTTTAGTATTTATGGATCATCCTTAGACTCAATGGGTTATGAAACAGGGTCGTCTGATATTACTAAAACAGATTCCTTAGAAAGTTACTCAAGCCAGTCTTACTCATTTTTACCAGAGACTGAATTCTCTGGGCGTTTTTCATTCCAGTCATTAGTGTACGACTCATCGGTACCTTCAACGGATATCTCCGAATTCCAATCATTACGATATGATAAATCAGAACCGTCGACCATTGATCTGTCCACGCAATCATCAAGTTTCGAAATTATGAATCCAGCTTCGTTCAGTCTTTCGTCTACTCAAGAAACAATACCTCTTATACCAGTCGAGCCCAGCGCCATATCCACACAGACTGACGCCCAAGTATCACAAAGTATAGCCTCGTTTACCACAGGATATAGATCAGAAGCATTGAGTACATCACTACCCCAAGGATATTCAACTCTCGAAAACAGCTCACCTCAGTCAATTGATTATTCAGAATCCATCGAAAGTAGAATTTTCCAGACAATGACTGATCTTTTGACTATTTCTTCAAGAGACTATTTTGATTTAACGAAGTCAGATTCTGAGTCGGTTATTGTCTCTTCTAGCCACGCAAGTCAACTATTCAGTATACAGGATAGTTATCCCACACAGACCACTATCGACAACACATCAATCGAAAACACAATGACAATAATATTACCAATGATTTCTTTTAGCAGCAATGATCCGTCTCTAAACACACTTGGATTTCAAACTGGATTTGATTATACAAGTAGTGATATAACTATATCGCAGGAGCCATCGTCCCAATATTTCTTTCCAGTCAACCCGTCGGGGTCCGAATCCTTGCTATCAGAGTCACTTTTAAGCTCGTACGAATCATCAAGTTATAGCCTTGACACCTCACCTTTTTACAGAAGTGGCGCTTCCTCTTCTCAATATAATTTGTCAGTCCACAGATCTGGAGCGTCCGTAAACGGTTCTTTGGTCCTAGAAACCATGTTCAGCACTTATAATCCATCACGTTATATTCCCGATACTTCCATTATGACCCAGTCTGTTGATACAAGTGATGGTTTGCCAGAGCCAGTATATAGTTCTATGCAGAGTATAGGCGATAATGGTGCAGTACGGGAGACCCTTTCGCCCACCCCAACAACCAAAATGGAAGCATCGTCTTCAGTTGTCCCTACACAAGATTTAAGTCCATATCTACTGCGACTTGTATTCGACCCACAAGGTCAAGATGTTCAGTCGGAAGATTTCTCAAATAAACTTAAAAGTGGTAAGTTAAAGTTAACATATATATATCCAAGAATGGACTCTTGTTATAGAGAATTATCGTCAGATACAGCGGTGGGTCCCTGGATTAATATCGTCATATCCACTCACTCATAATATCATTACTTGTAAATATTTCATGGACAAAGATCGTTAACAATCCACAGTTAGGGGGTGGGCGTAAGGAAAATTGCCACAGCCTCGGATCGCCACCTAAAGTTCTTCAGGATGTCCTGTTTACTTTTCCTTTCTCCCTCCGGGTGCAAGGCAGGGTGGCTGTCAAGCAAAACGTCTAGTCATTCGTTTCGTTTTCGACAAAAATACGAGGTGTACACCATGGCCATCATAAACAAACCTTAACAGTTGAGAATCAATATTCGGGACACAATTTATTCACAGGCCAATATCCATCTTTATTATCCTGGTTTATACAGAAAAAATCTGATATTACATTTCATTTATTATGTACTTTGACATTGTTTGTAGGTTTGGTGGCAGCATTTCTAGAGGCTCTAAAGAGACGTACACAGAGCAATGGGAGACGAAAAAGAGATGTTTCGGATCCAAATGTTGAAGTTGTGGTAAGCAGATTATAGACATCTACAAAAGTATTTTTGGGCATACTATGGAATAACAATAGGTTCCTTTATTAGTCTAGTCACAGTTCGGGGGCCCACGGTGGTAGAATGTTTGCTTGCTAAAATAGAGGCTGGGCCTTCGATCCCTGTATTGGTCGAGAAAGTTCATCAGTGATTTCCGGCCTGGTTCCCCCATGTCAGTGATGCCCTGGCAATGTACACTCTATAGTCGTTCGGACGAAAACTTGATTTCCGGTGTTCACATTGGTGTGCACGTAAAGGATCCCTTGGCATATGGAATTTGATATTAGAGTGGGCCTTATCGCCGCCAATCGGGTAAAATTGCCCCCATAGCAAACTGTATGGCATAGGCCTGACTTCAATAGCCCCTTCGAAACATAACAGTAGGACGTTAAATCCTATTTCATTTTATTTCTCTCCACAGTTCAAACAGGCCATCACTTTGTATGATATTGTGTAAAGAGTTTACAACAAACTGTGTTTATCTATATTTTAGTTATACGATTCACCGACATCAGCTAATGGTGAAGGTTCGGCCATGTTTTATATCAAGGTTGATGGAAAACCTGTGCCAGCTGACGAGGTGGAGCAACTGATGGCCCTATTATCAGATGAAGAATTGAATACATACAGTGAATTACAGGTATAAAATACATTCTGAGATTAAAGTAAGCTGAAGGGTAGGTGTGAATAATCGAGAGCACAAACCAAGCTGCGGGTACTGTGGTCTGGGTACAATTTCATTTCGTACTGATATAACATTTTTGTATCAAATCAGATTATGACGCCACGGGACTGGATCCGTGTCTCTTTTAGTACGTCCACATTTAAATGCTCAATACCACTCTTGTTGTAACTGAATAATATGTCCCAATCTTTATTCTGGTCGACAAATTGCACTATTTTACAATATTCCAATTAACTGATGACACAAAATTCATCTTAACAAACCTAATTGAAAAGCCTAACATAAACCTTTTCAAATGTGACTTGGATGCAAAAGTAGTAAAATGGGATGTAATGGATAATTTACACAACAGGTAGGACACTTAAACATCTAGTTCTTAGAATAAGGCTATTATTTATTTTCTGGATCTGCCACGCCAGCAAGAATGGCATTGTCCCTTTAAAATAAATATATGTCAACTGCACCGTACACATTTCTTTACGTTTTTGTTTCAAATTTGCAAGGATGTTTCAAAGTATTTTTTAAAGTTAACTTTGAACTAATTATCTTTTTTTTTTCACATGCATGTCTCTGTTGCTAGCGCGGCGGGGGGGGGGGGTGCTGACAAACGCCTAGTCTATTATTATCTGGGGCGCATTCCTGGATGGGGGTGGACGGGAGTTAAATTTTATAATGATGGACTTTTTTTAGGATATGCAAGCATTTCACCTTTTCAATCCTTTGTCTAGGTTCTGCAGCCTATTAAGAGAGTACAGAAAGATGCTAGTGCCACAGAACCAGGTGTCAAAACGCAACAACCAACTCAACCCTCTGATACTCCGTCGTCTTCACGGCGTCTTCAGTACTCAATGTACACTGATCTTTCAGCCAGTGACTTACAACCGCCGACGCCCACAATGGCATATACGGACTCTGAACAGCATTTGGATACGATTACTTCAGTGACTCAATCCGGAGGTTTTATTGACATTTTACCAAGTTCTATATCTGATGATATTAGCCATGACTACACACCGAGCACGACAGAAACAGACTACTTTTTAATATCCAGATCCTTTCAGCAATTATCCCAGTTGTCGCCAAGTTTTAGTACTGATTTCATATTCACAACGATCCAGGGAGTATTGACAACCACATTCGTTGACTTGGACATATCCTCCCCCTCAACATATAGTGTTACATCCACTGACATATTTCCGACCTACGGATCTTTTGTCATTTCTTCAGAATCTGGATTTACTCACCCGATCTCTGGCTCTGTGGATAGCTCAAAAATAACGAAAATACCTCAAGCATCCGATGTCGTTTCTATATCTACATCTTCACTAAGTTCATTTGGTGAGACTGAAATGAAATTAACCATGTTAACAATCGATTCAATGACAGTCAGTCGTGAGTCGGTGTCAACAATGGTACCATTTAGTTCCAACATGTCTGCTATCGAACTGTTGTCAATGTCAGTCGGTTCACCTACCAGTTTTAGTTTGGACGAATCACAGCTCAGTAACGGTGTAGAATCTAGCTCTGGATTTTCTCCGATAATTCACACCTCGGAATCCACAGAAAGCCATCAACCACCAATAACGATGATTTCATCTACACCAATAGCAACCGCCCTTACCACGCCATATACTGGTTTAATATCAAGTAGCAGGTCTACTCTCGTAATGGATACCACGCAAGCTGTATTAACTACATCCCGCCTATCAAGTGCCGAAATCTTAAAGTCAACAGAGATATTGAAAACCTCCGCAACGACTCCAATACTGCTTACCACTGACGAACTGTTAACTAACTCAATGATATCAACAAGATCGTTACAAACAAGTACATTACTAAACACCCCGATACTTCCATCATCACAACTCCTTTCTAATATGACATCTATTACCGCTGAGGACCCGCCAACGACTCTAATCCTGTTATCCACATCTCCCTCGACACTTATTATGGAAAGTACACTAACTGCTACGATACTGTCAACACCAATGCTTCCAACTTCCACTATTATACCAATTACCGGTCCACCACCCACCGAAGCTCCAACCACCCCACCAACATCCGCACCAACGACTCCTTCTGTGGAGAGTCTGATGGTTATAAAAGTCCTCGTTAAAGTAGACCGGAATATTACCGATGGCATCTTTCAAACAGAAATTGAAATTGGTAAGAATTTGAAAATGTTTGTTTTATTTTCTGGGTCGGTGAATATATTTTGAAACATTAAATAACCTGGAAAGCTTTGCTTTATGTCATCCAGCATTTACGGTTATGTCTCATGTGATAAATATTCTGAAACTTACATCTCTAAAAGGGATTTATAGGGTCCAAAATATTTCAATACTGTCTTTAAAAGGATATGGTGATTTGCACATTGTCAATATTCGGATCCGCTGCAGACCTATATAGGAAATAGGCAACAAAAGCCAATGCCTCCTACAATGAGTTTCTCTGATATTTTGATGGGCATTACTATAAAACGACCTAATCCAAGTCGGATGATTATTTATCTGAAATAAACAATGTCATTACATTTTAATGCGGATTAAGCCGTGAAAAATTCTCTGAAAATGCAAATGCTGACCAATGACATTCAAATCATACATTTGGAAAAATAAACTATCCTAAAACACCACACATTTAATTGTCGGGCTTGTCATCCCCTAAATCGAATACACCTAGGGTGTTGGTCACCTCTTGGCCTTTCATTGTTTACATGTACAGAATAAGCTGTTATATTTCTGTTCACAATTCAGGTTTAAAGAAAATTTATATGGAGGGGGCGGAAATCAATCAAAGACGACGACGTAGGAAAAGATCTTTAGACGATTCTGATGTACACCAACCCATTGTGTTATACAAGAGACAGGTTGAAAACGAACCAAAAGTTACTGTAAGTTATTATTTTTAGCGTCAGGATCAGTTTTAACAAAAGGGAACAACCACAATCTACCATCAGCAAGAGTTCGGGGTATTCTGTGGTTGGAGATTGAGGATAAATATTTTTTAACACAGAAATAGGTTTATTGATAGGACCATTGCCTTGTATCTCTGTTGTATTTGAACAAATTGCTTGGTTACTCTGGTGTTCATCATTGCCCCCCATGTTTAAACTTTGGTCTCATCCATGTGGCATTACTTTTAGCAATACTATTGACATTTTAAAGCCTACGTCGTTTTAATCATATAATTTAATTTGTCTAACAGATTACTAGTATGGGCAGAGATCCAACCCAACAGACCGCTGTATCAACTGAGTTTTACGTCATACAGAACGGACAAGTAGTGGCACCAGATAAAGCAGTACCTGTCTTCAACCGACTAAATGATGCACAGAAGAGCGCCATACTCGGATATTCGGTACGTAAACTGCTTCCTTAGTTTATTTAGATATTTTTTTATAAGGAATAATGTGTATGGGTTTAAATTCTTGTGGGTACAAAGTACAAAGTTCTCTTGGTTTTGAGACTATCCAGTCGTGCGTATTATGGGACTATGAAATAGTTCCGTGCACTTGGTAATCTTTGCCCCTGGTTCTTCTATGGGCGACGGATATGGCGTCACAAGTAGTGGCGTACAGATAGGGGGCACCCACTCAAGTTTTTCCATATTTTAAATGTTCTCCTTTCTCAAGTTTCTGAATAACAGGATCTATACTTGAATGCCACTGGTCACAATTCTAAGATGTCGGGGATGATGTCACAAATCTGAGTTTCCTTGTTTCTATATATAAAACTGCCATCTTGAATTATCTAGGCAGCTGAAAAATAACCCCACTTTCATTCTGGACACAAAGGAAGTGTTCATAAGAAAGGGAGCAAGCATAACACCTGTAGTGACTAGACTTATGAACCTAAAGAGAATGTGTTGGCTCATGCCAATGATGCAATGCATCAGTAGGATTATTATTGATCTGTTTTATTCCAGGCTATCGGACCAGTTAAGGCAGTAGGAGAGGAAGTAACTCCTGCCTCAACAACAGCACCTTCTGACAATACGACTCTACTGTTTGTCGTTGCTATAGTGTTACCATGTCTCCTAGTGCTGGTTCTCATCATTGTAATTGTTAAATGTTATATTGTGGACCGCTGGAATAGAGGGAGCATTCTGCCGTACAAGGTGGGCATTTGAGGTTACTTACTGCCAACTAATATACTTATTTCGTTAATTTACCACTTGAGCGATAATTTCCCACGTGCCCAAATTTAAATTTGGCTGATGACACTATTGACTTCTACTAAATAGTTACGACAACCAAAATTTATGTCCAAAATCCAACACAATATTTAGATGACATTATAAATGTGTTTTACCCTTTTGCTTGCTCATTTCCTGTGTTTGATTTTCTTTCAGCGCGGTGAATCTTTGGGCGATCATAATTTAACAATTGACATTGAAAAGGGCGAGATTACTCCTAGTCGTTCTTTGCGCGGTAGTGAAAAGGGTTCTCAGTTAGGTGAATACTCCCTGGGAACTGGGAAGAAAATAGCAGTGACATCGGATACATCAAATAATAACCCAAACACAGAAGCCTCAACACTGGAGTCTTTTCAACGGGACGATAAGGGGACAAACCGAGACATAAAACACGAAGCAGAAGTAAATACTCAACGGAATACCCTTAAAGATTTTGCCGAAATGCGGGACAATGAAGCAATTGACCGAAACACGAATCTATCCAATCTCCTGCTGGGTTTAAATCGGCAGGATGGTGGACCTTCGTCCATGGAAATACCCAACTCCAGCCATCAGCAACAAAAAGTTCTTCCAAAACAGATATCTGTAGATGAAGACATAATACAAAAGTCTACATCACACAGAAGAGATCGCGCTCCGTTATCTTCAAATAGATCTAGACAGAACGACAGGAGGAGAAGCTTAGAAAGGGCTCAGATATTTGGGATCAAGGAAACGGTAATAGAAGCAACCCATGTCAAGAAAGCAGAGAAGTCTCCCAAAGAGACTCAGCCGGTATCTACACACTCAGACAAATTAACTAAAGGGAAATCGCCAGAGAAGAACAGATCTAGAAAACACAAAGCGAGATCCGAAGTGGAGCACCATCAAGATCCCAGAGATTATTATTATTTAACCTTAAAGAAACCAGACCCAACGTCGACTTCGGACAGTGGTGATCACACCGATGCGTCAGACGAGTTCACCATTTTGGTACCGAAATCACCACAAGGTAGAATCGTAGAAGGTCACACTAACCAAATCTTTTTCAGTAACCGAGTGCATGCTACCCCAATCGGTGCCAGTAAGCAAACCAGAAGTCATCGCAGAGGTACACTGAAAGGCGAGGAAGGATTGACACCCACAAGCAAGTCTAGAATAAGAAGTCCGATAAAGAAGCAGAGGAAAACGACAAAGGAACTGAACGAATTTGACCCATGCTATTCACCAGAAAGTGCTTCCGAGGTCGAAAATGACACTCCTTACAATTCTAGTCAGAATTATAGCGTTGACCTATCCCCGAACGTCGATAAACCCAATATTCACCCATTTGACTCCCCTAACAGACTACGTATTCCAACTTCCGCCATCAGACAAGAACAACGAAGAAGAGCAGCAAATCGTGAAGAGTCTAGACGATCACACTTGATGCAAGATTTTACGGTACCATACTCAAGACATGCAAGGCAGGTTGATGATAGTGAGATTAAACCCGAATTTTTACAAGGACACGTGTCTGGTTATTCCGAGGACCGAAATCCTGAGGAGGAACTGATTACTCACAGAAACGTGATTCCTTCGTTCAATTCAAACACTTTTACGAAATCGGATACCTTACCTTCAAGACCAACTAATGACAGTGACAATACGGTTGGACATCATATATCACAAGGCCGAGATTCGAATAAAGGATTGGACAATCCGGGCTATTCTAATGATATCTTCATGCAACCAAAGATGAAATCCACGGCTATAGGACCGGATGTATCCACCACAGAAACCAATACCCAAACTTCAGATCACGAAGCAGTGGCTACAAATAATGACAGAAATTCCAATAAAGGACGTGGAGCTACGCCTTATGTTGATCCTGTGAAAAAAGATATGATCACTCAAACCAGTAGAGATTTTGGAGCTCAGGCCAAACTTACACAGGCCGATACTAGTTCAAAGTCAGATGCTTGCCACAGTAATGTTTCAAATAGTTTTGATACAATTTCCCAACCCATTCCAATTGAATCTTTAACGCAGTCAAGCCTCGTATCACCTCCCACTACATCGATATTTCCATCTCGTGATGAGCATGAGCAACAAACACCAAACTCTGTCCCAAATCCATTTACCTTACACAGCATACAAACTAAACGCGATAACCAAAAGCCTGCATTCCAGACTCCTTTAATACAGAACGTTCGAACACAACGACCATCAGATCCTATGGTGGCTGAAATGCATAACAATGAGTCTCTACAAGGGCTACAACAACCACAGAACGCGCAAATGGCCCAACTGCAACAGCCTATATTTGGAAGCCCCCGTCCAACGCAAGCAAGTTATTACCAGAGTTACCCTAATCAACCACTGTTTTATCAAGCTCCAAACAAGGTTCCTGAAACCAATCTGTCTTACCACAACCCAGAACAAGAGAGGCCAGCTACTGCTTCCCAAATTCACTTGATACCAAATCACCCGTTACAATCTACACTTCCAGGAGGGTCGACCCTATATGATAATATGACCCTTGGATCAGCTACTCAGATACAGCCAAACTACTACAATAGGTGGGTTCTATATAGTCCATTTTAACTTTGAGAGATATTTATCTTAAATGTCCTTTAGAATTTACGATAATACAATACATGTATATTTAAATAACGGGCTATTTAAGAGGGGTGGGGCCTACATGATGTTCTTTTAGAATGTACACATCATCTGATTTCTGTCCTAAAATATAGAGCAGGGGTCATAATATAAACTCTATAACAAAGGCATAACAAAACGTAGGCCTACACGTGTCCACCCCCACCCCCCACACCTTCGAAAATGCACCAAATGTCCAAGTAGGCCTAATGCGCAAATTAAAAAAAAGCCATGATGATCATGTTGTATGTGACTGGTGGCTTTAACGGCCTCCACGCCATCACTTTGAGTCTGGAATGGGTTGGTATAATAGACTTTCTGGGCCGGGTGTGGGCCGGAATTCGGAATCATTGGAATTCCGTATTTCATCCAAAAATTTCATCAGATTCATCGGTCAAATGGTCAAAATTTTCTCAACTAGTCCCTTTTTTACCCAGTTAAATTCTCTTGGCTCTTGATATACATTAATTAATAATATGACAATTTGATAATTTCACAGGTTAATGGTTGTAAATTACTTGACGGTCGGGATATATTATTTAACGGAGCTTATATAGAGGATATTTGTCGTTTTAGAGTGAATTACATATTTTATTTCAAATATGTTATTCACGACAAATGTTCTATTTATTTTATGATTTTACAATCATTTTAGGTAAATCAACATGGACTATTTTGCTAGCCAGTGGAATAACACTACTGATCATAAAATAAAATCAGATATAGCACCAAATCGCATAGCCTATTTGGGGTTCATTTTTCAAAAATTTTCCAGGGGCTGCGCGGTAAAGGGGGCCGCTCCGACACGGGAGGCCGGGCCGGTTCCCTACCCCCAATCCGCCCCTGAATGAAATAATATCACATTACATATGCCTTCTTTGAATCGGCCGAGCGAAAGATAGCGGTATGGACCCTATATTATAAGGTCCATACCGCTATTTCCCGCGCTTTTTATAACTGTTAATTCCTTATAACGGTTGTCGTAACGGTTTACGACTTTTATTCAAGATGGCGCCTTACCAACATGTGTAAACATTGTGTTTTGTCGTGTAGTTGTTTTGTAAGTCTATCTGTATTGTGTAAGATTATCAATGTTTTATTGTCAGTCAAAAGTCATAGGGGTGTGAAGGTTTATTTTGTCAGTTTACTTCATGTCATTTCCATCCCCTAGGCAACTGAATAAGCTGAGAAACAATCGACCAATCGTAATTTCTGTGTTTGTTTTAATGTTTGTTTTTTATTTGAAGAGGCAATTCTCTTTTTCATTTTTTGTTACGGCCAATTGGTTTTTGATCACATGCCAAAAAGTATAGAGGTTTTTTTTGTCCTATTTGAATGACTAGACACCTTTCCTTGCAGTTGCACCTCTGACAAGGGAGATAATGACACCCTGGAAAATCGGTACCCGACCCAATTTAACTCGCTGACTCGACCAACACCCGGATTGTTGAAATAATATATCAATGTGCTCCATATTTTTTTTTCCAGCCACACATCACAATATGGTAATCAGTATTTAGCAGCACCAGGTTATTCTAGTCTACCACAAACAGAAATTGTGCCTTTGAATCATCAACACGACACAATGTCACTTCATCCAGTCACAAACGAACAGGTATAAAGCTTAGTTAACTATATACCGCCATCCCTCGTGAAAGAAAAAAAGAGTGAATTGAAATGATCTTGACAAGTCAGAATTCTAAAATATATGCAGTCATATCTAAAACAATTCAAGAAAATACCAGGTTAAATGAAGAATTGATATTTTTAGTCTCGCTGATGTCTAGAAATAAAACAGGTTTATATCCTCATATTGATGTGGATCAAAATATATGGACCACTTACTGAAGTGACAAATAAACATAACATGAAGAGGAATCATGAGTGAGGCAGACACTTGGGTATGGCATGGGGTTTAACCTCCTCTTAACACAAATTAGGTCATTTTGGGACTAACATATGGTTCAGTTTTATTTCATTAAAATTGCTTGCATGTAGGGTTCTTTAGCAGTTGGAGGAAATCAACCACTTGACACAATGACCAAGATTCATGAGCTCAATGGCACTGGACCTCATGCCACAGTGACTTGTATCTGATCAGAATTTTAAGGGTTGGATTGCGGAATGGTTACAGTGCGCACGTTGTATCATAAGGTCTGTCATTAGCCGATTCCCTGGTTGTACGTGACAAGGAGTAGTGTCTTCTGTCCAATCTTGGGGGTTTTCTGTGGGTCCTTTGGTTTCCTTCCGCTGCTAAAAACCGCTATGCACAAGCGAATTATGGAAATGAAATTGAACCATATGTTAGTCCTGGAATGACCTAGTTTGGTTCAAGTGGATTTTAAACCCCATTTTGCTATTTCTCTGGTGTTCTTAGATGAATGCTGATGTATTGTATTTTGTTTTTATTTTAGATTATTGTTCACAGTCGGATGGCCCGATACAATCCGTATGAAGATATACCACCTGAGCCACCTGCGGTACGATATCACCATATACCCGAACCAAATTATCTGGTACAGCCAGAGTTTCCTCCCCTTGATAGTGGTATAGAACAACCAGACTCCTTGTCCAATATACCTGTGTTTTATCAAGTAAGTGGCCTAAAATATTTGAGCAGGTACACTTGATATTGATGACTTTGCACTTTGTAAGTTAGCCTATTTTAACTCTTTGAAATTAAACTTGTTTACTTATTTAATCTGGGACTGGGGTGGGGGTGGGGGCCGTCTAGTGATTCAACACATGCTTATTAGATTATAGAGTCTATCACTGGCATGGTTTCATTTTGAGTAGGGTCGCCTGCCAAACTTCATGGATGTTTAACTCCATTCCGCTCGGTCTTATTTAAGCTCATGACAAGCCCATTAATTAAGTTTTAAACACAGAAGGATTTCTGTCTATGGAAATCAACTTTAATTTACTTAGACGGCACAAAACCGTTGTGGTATCCCAAGAAGAGCTGTGTGATGCTTTTCATATATCTTGGTTTGTTTGAAGTGAACTGTAGTTTCGGACAGTTTTGTCCGGTTATATAGGTCAGATAGAAGATAAAGAAAGCTACAAGTATGCACTGTTTGAATTACGTATATATTGTTTTGTAGCATCCTATTAAAGAAAGTCCACGTCACCATGTAACTAGTCCCAGAGATCAACAGCAACACACGGTAAAATCTCTTTCATTTTATATTCCTCTCTGTTTTTGTTTTTTTTTTAAAAAAATATTTCTCCAAATGAAATGGTGTGTTTTATGTTGGGAGTATTTTGTTAGTACATAAATATTAATAGTGGTCTGAAACTGAGTGAATTCAAGAGTTATATCCCTTGAAGCATATTGACTGTTCTTGCTGTATGTCTTATTAACTCAAACTGGAGAACCGTAATGCACACTATCTGGTAAATGGTTACAGTTCAGGGTAGATAATTCTAATACTGGAGAAATTCTTGTTATTTTCAGCGTGAATATGAAGAGGTGATACCGTCAGATCAGAGCGACAGTTGGAAAGATGACAGCAGAAATCACAGAGAAAGGGTGAGATAAATCATATACTTTCTCGTAAAACCATGCTCTACAGAAAGAAAGATTTGATATTATCGCAAATTTGTTGGTGACATACAGGCAGAGGATAAGACCTTCTGATTGAAAACACATCACTACACTTTATTTATTGATTAAGGGGAGACATCGGTTACGTTTAGCAAAATATTGGAGCAAAAAAAAAATAAATATCGATTTGGGGTTTTGGGTTTTTTTTTCAATACACTAACATGTCTAGAACACCTTCAAAGTCTTTATTTACTGATAAAACCTACCTAAATAATATTAAAACAGTGATGTCTGTGGTCAATTTTTCTGTTATTTGTCAATTACTGTCCGTAATGTGTAAAAGATTGGCATTTTTCAAGCTAAAATTCGCTAAGTTATAAAAATCGGACGCCATGATTGTTTGGTACGGGAAGAAAGCTTGTTTATTCACCTTTCAAGGCCCCGGAGATTCCCGATGACGCGATACGTATTTTCACCAATAAAATTGAGTTTTACAAAGCTCTATTGCTGGGAAATTCCTTTGTATAGTGCCCTCGTTTTGATATCTAACGGATTCCCTGAACCTCGTTTTCATATCCGACAGTTGATTGGTCCGTTTGTATCATATGACTACATAGTAATTATTTGATTGGTCGAACGTCTTGTTTACATCCGGGGATTTACGTATAACGGTCTATTCGCATTGCCACTGGCTTGGTAGGTTTACGTAGTTTCTGGAATTTGCATAATATTCAATGTATGCACCACTATAACGCATTTTATAAGAAAAGTATTCATCGAAGAGTACCCAAATTTTCACAGCGTGTTCCAGACATGTTAGTCTATGTTTGAAAGCAATTTCATAGTGATACCTTATTTTTTATATCATTGACAGTTATTTTAGTCACTGATGACTTTCCGGAATTATCACATATAATTTCATAAATTATAAAAAAATATTATTTATCTTTATATTTACTTCAGAATGCTTGTGATCACAGTCTAATATCTTATCTTCAAAATAAAATTGGTTTGAACTGAATATCTTTGTTAGATTCTGAGATAAACGCGTTGTGCTAATACACAATATAAACGCGTTGTGCTAACAGCCCCACCCAGTTGCCATTTTTTGCCAGATATTTTTTTTTTCTATTTTTTGGGTCTTCTTCATCAAAATGTTCATTCAATATCATAATGCAAATATCCTGTGTAACATATTATAGTATTTGGATATGTAACCAATGTCTCCCCTTAATAGCTTTTTTTCGAAAACTCCATCCAGATTATTGCCTTTGTAATTTTTCTTAATTTGTCAACGTTCTAACTCATGACATCAAATCAACTAGCACCATTCAAGAGATGACACTGTCAGGACCAATCACATCCTTGTAAATCATTGTTTTGTTTTTCATTATGACTGAAGCCTGGGACTATACAGCACAGCGCCCATCCACAGGGTTATTTACTTGATAACCGAGTCTTGTGTTCATTTTCTGTTATCAAGAAGCCTTCAATAGTGTTACCTCTCTTGATCACAGGGAAATATGACCGAGCAGAAATTATTGACTTTGTTTTTGCTTTTATATTCCGAGAACCAGAATATATATTTGTGTGGCCTTAATAAACTTCAGGATGGGAATCAACGGCATCGTAATGATGATGATGAAGATGTTAGTCGTCGATCAGATGAACGTCAACATGATAACCATAAAAAATCTGGTAAAGAACATGTTCGGTTTGAAGATAATTCACAGACATCACCACAAAGACAGGTAATTATCTTATATATATTTTATCAGCCGTTCAGATTTGAAAATCCTTGCGTGACATTTAGCGATTGGGCATATTGAAAACACACAATACAATTTATATGGTAAACAATCTTGTTTTGACAAGTATTCTTTATCTTTTCAAGTACAAAAATGTTAGAGGAGGAGCAAAAATAAAAGCTCTCCATAATTTTATCCAAGAGGTATTATCAGTTTCAACAAAAACAATATTGAACCCTTTTTCTCTCTCTCTTAATTTTGCATAGTCAGACTGGATAACATTATTTTATTTAAGTGAGAGTAGCCCCCCCCCTTAACAATAGACATCACTATCCATTCAGTCAGAATTTTTAAAGATTTTTCTGTTGTTAAAAGTTTTCTCATGTTTTTGCTCGAATTGATTTTTTTAGCCACATGATAAAAAGACGCACAGTGCATCACCGAAACGTAGTGATAAACGACGCCACGACACACACCCAGATGATGACACAGAAACAACAAGTAGTTTATCATCACCACAGAGGCAGGATGAGAAGAATGACGGTCGATCTCGTAGACATAGACACAGGTCACCACGAGAAGAGGAAAAGGTATATTGGAATTTTATGTCATAAACAAACATGTAAGATGAAATTGGCTTTCTGATATGGTCTTGTGTACATGTTGCTGTGCACATAAAAAAGGAGTATTCATTTCGTATTAAAATAAACTCCTGCGGATAGAGCTCCTATTTCGCCATATTTATTTGATCCCTGCATTGGTCGAGAAAGTTCATCGGATTTTCCTATATGGTTTCCCCTTCCTTGTCTGTCGTGAAGGACAGAGGACCGGACTAGGACAGCTATCTAATTGTTCGGATGGGATAAAAGATGAGGTCTTGTGAATTAATTGACATGCACCTAAAAGATCCTGTGGGAGGGGCGAATGGTCTAAGGAGTGCACTTTAGATTACAAAGTTTGTTATTGAGTCAAGTGGTGTGACAAAGACTGGGGTCGTCTGTTCATTCTCATGGGATTTCTCTGGGTTCTCCAAATTCATTCCACTGCCAAAGATTTCGCACAATGAATTGAAATAAAATTGAACCATATGTTAGTTCACGAAATGGTATAGGCGGCGTCGAGTGGATATTAAACCCAGGTCTGGAAATAGTGCTTTTAGATGTACCTGACAGAATATCAGGCTCTAATGAAATAGTACCCGACATTTTCGACTTATTGCCAGACATGTATCATTAATATCAGCAAAAAAGACAAATCAGTGCCGGACGAAATGATAGACACCAGAGGTTTTATGCCTGACAAAACCTGAATCCGTGCCGGACATTGTCAGTGAAAGGTGCCATATTTCCAGGCTTGATTAAACCCCATTTCCATTTCTCTCTTTTGCAACTAAAATCTTCAAATTATTTACACAGAATATGAAAAAAATCCATTTTATGTAAAAAAGATGAAAGGCATTAAACACTAAATATTATTTCAGTATGAGAATGAAAAGAAGCACAAGACATCACCAAAACAAACTTCTGAAAAGGAAAAAGTGACAAAAGTATCAAAACCCAAAAAACGAAAGGTAAGTAAATTGTTTGTTTTCAAAAAAATAGAAGATGCGAAGTAACATGTAAATAGACATAGGTGACACTATTCAGCATTCCTCAGTAGGTTCGGTACCTCCACTAGAAACTCCAATAATAAATGTGTTAGGAAATAAAATGTAATGGAATGGGGATTAACATGCTACTGTTCTGAAATGTGTATGGCATTTAATAGACAAGCAATAACAATATATCACAAAACATTCTTGATAACATATAGGTTAAAGTCAAATACATGTACAGATCAGTGGATCTACAAAGTTTGCTGCAATGCTTATTAAAGAGAGAGAAATAAGGTTAAACGACAATCAACACAATCTAGGTCATTTCGGGACTAACATATAGTTCAATTTTATTTCAATAATTTGCTTGCGTGTAGGGGTCTTTAGCAGTGGGAGGAAACCAAAGGGCCTGAAGAAAACCTACAATATTGAACAGGTGACCCTTCTCCTTGTCATGTACAATCGGGGAATCGAAACCACAGCATTTGATTCAATGACAGACCTTATGATGCACACGCTTACCATGCGGACAATGGGTTGTAGCTCAAAATCCACATGTTTTGGGGTTTAACAGAATTCTATTCCGGAACGTTCAATTGAGCATCCCTGTTGTGACAGTTATTTTATTAAATGAAATCTCTCAAAATTTTAAAAATCTTATGATTTATTGTATTTTGTATTAGGATAAAGAAGATGAACGTCATGTACAGTCAGGACAAAGAAGTCCACAGTCACCTGATAGAACTCCATCACCATCACCACGACGACAGAAAAGGGTTTGTTGTATTTTTGGTTCTATGCATCTTTCTACTTGTTTACAGATATAAAAGATGCTTATCATCATTTGCATTTGCCGGACAACATCTAGTTTTTCACAGCTTGATCCTTTCTAAAATGCACTAAAAAATCAATGGTACATGTTTTCCCCAACACAAGTATATGGCGCTGACTTCTAGGGGGGAGGGGGGGGCGAATTGTTAGTCTGTGCACTTTATATCTTAAAGTCTGTCATTGGTTGTACGTGCCAAGGAGTAGTGTTGCTTGTCCAATCTCGTGGGTTTTGTACGAGTCCTCTAGTTTCTTCCCACTCTTGAAGACTATATGTTAGTCACGAAATGACCTAGTTTGTGCCAAGTCGACTTTGAACGCCATTTCTCTCTCTCTCTTTATGATAATTCCCTAGTTACCATATGCCATTATAGTTTGCAAGGGATTCAAAATCCTCTTCAAATGACAGTCAGCAGTTTTAACGGCATGTTTTCTAGGCCTTTGGTTTTTTTTTCCCAATTCAACATTTATTATTGTAAATTATTGTATGAATTTGTTTAGAATGAACGGGAAGAAAGAGACGGAAGTTCTCGATCAAGTAGTCAGACATCGTCACCACGTAAACCTGATCCACATGACGATGACAACGACGTAAGTAATACCATGATATTGATTGGCAGGCTAAGATACTTTGATATCTGTCTCAGCACATAAAGACAGATGTTACAATTCACCCCATGCTGTCTTCTCTCGTGAAAATAAACATTACAAACACTATATTGAAAGCTACCGTCCTGTCTTCAATATCCCGGTCGATGCAGAAAAACAATACATTAAACCTCTTTTCATTTCTTTACCCCATAGAAAAGAGGACAAGAACTACCGACTGTCTTAAGAACACACTGCGTTAATTCTTAATAGTTGTATTTCAAAATTGAAAAGTATGAATTTCTTAATGTGTGATTATGAGTAAAGCTCAGGGGCCTATTTCACGAAATTTTAACTAAGATAAGATCCCAATTTTAGTAATTTGATTGGATAATATTAGATTGATTTTAGTGCTTAGCCAATCAAAATTGAAGTATCTATTAAAATTGGATTTTATCTTAAGTTAAAATTTCGTGAAACAGGGCCCTGTTCTGTACTGTGCGATTATGAGTAAATTTCTGAGTGGTCTGTTACTGTGCGGCGATTATGAGTAAAGCTCTAAGTGCTCTGTTAGTGTGCGATTATCAGAAAAAGATTATGAGTAAAGCTCTGAGTGTTTTGTTACTGTAAGATTATTGTTCTGTTACTGCAAGATTATGAGTGGTCTGTTACTGTAAGATTGTGAGTAAAGCTCTGAATGTTCTGTTGTTGAATATTAAACTGTATTTCAGTATTCAGAAGAGGAAAGTTACAGGTCGAGTGGAAGTAAGAAATCAGCTCCTAGAAGCTATGAATCCGATGAACAGGTATTTATTATTGTCAATGTATTTATTTTATTTCTTCAGATAATTTCAGTGAAAAATTCTTATCACATAATCTCAGTGAAAAACTCATATAAATTCTTATCACATAATCTCAGTGAAAAACTCATATAAATTCTTATCACATAATCTCAGTGAAAAACTCATATCACATAATCTCAGTGAAAAACTCATATCACATAATTTCAGTGAAAAATTCTTATCACATAATTTAAGAGAAAAGCTTAGAAATATTTTTTTATACATCCACATTGAAATTAAAAATTTGTCAGTATGTGATTATAACAAGAAAGCTTATCCTATAATCTTGTGATGGGCCTCCTTTTTAACGTCTGAGTGGATGCTTGCCGGACGATTATGTGGCGTTGATATTTTGACTTGTTTATTAATGTTAAATAATCATTTTGAGTAGGTTTATAGCATGGATTAAAAGGTCAATAATTACATATTGCAAATGATCAGCACCTCTCCTGTAATAGTTCAAAAATAGATAGTTAAAAATTACTATTTGACAATTTCAGTCATATTACTTTATTCTAAGAGCATATTTGAAGTTTTGATAAGAAATAGCCAAATGGCACAAATGGTTTAACCCATTCAGTATCTCAACCATCCGAGTTTATTATTGGTTTGAAGTTGAAGCCAAAATAAAGACCTGTACTAGTCAGATTTAGCTCTTTAATAAGGCATCTTTAACTGCATTAAATTTTAATATTTTCATGTGTTTAAAACACAAGTGGAACTTGCCGTTAGCTTGAATGCATTTCAATTTATCTTGATCAACAAACTCAATCAGTGTCGTTCTAATATCTTTGTTCAGAATAAAGTAATTGGAATGAAATTTTCTATATATTTATTTTGCATTATCTATTTTTGTACTATTATTGCCAGCTCTTTATCTAAATCTTGTATGACGTGTTTTTAATCTTTTTAAATTGTAAGACACATCTGAAGTTGTACAGATTATGACACATTTCTGGAAAATGTTCGTCAGATCTTAACAATATTTCACTGTATTATTAATCACATCAAGTCTTTGTAGAAGAACTATGTAATGTTAATTTACAATCAGCATGTATTAAGTTTGTTATGTTTATGTTATTGCCAGTATTCAGAAGATAGTTTTCTATCCGAGAGTGAAAATGAAAGTGAAACTGAAAGTAGTCAACTTCTATCGCATGGCAGTAGAGAAAAGGTACTTAATTCACAATTCACTGTTTGTTACTTCTATATATTTCACACATTTCTGTAATTCACACATAGGATCATATTAAAGATTACCTTTTTTAAAGAGACTTTCATAGTTTCATGTCCTTCACCATTTGGTGAAAAAACAATCTGATTGAAATACAGATCATGAAGATCTGACTGGTTGTAGTGGAAGGTCGTGTCAGGGGTCATACAGGCGGCTTTTGACCCTATGAAGTCAAATGTTTGATTAAACAATCAGTGTTGATGTTTCTAGTGAGTTACCAACATTTCTGTGCAGCCATTAGGACACATTGAATTGATTATCTATCATTTTTACCATCTTTTTACTGACACTGTGAAACTTTGACAACATTCAGATCAGAGGACTCTCTTATTTGGGGCATGTTAGGAGAATTAGACTTTTCAATCACTGTATGTTATTTCTATTTGTTCTCTGAGCATGTTTTTAGATAGATTTGGCTCTCTACAAATATAAATGATTATTATTATTCCTTTTGAATAGCAAAACAACACTGTCACCATTATTGCACATTTTCTTGCACATATTTATATTGATTTGACTTACTCAGGATAAAGTAAAAAGTAGACAGAACAATGGAAGAAAGCCAAGGAGAGATGAAAGGACATATTCCAATTCAGAAGATGAAAGTGAGATATCTGAATCGCGTAGAAATGGTAGAGATAATGCTGGTGATGATTATTATAGCGAAGATAGTGATTCCGATAGATCTACATCTAGAGATAAATATCAGGTGATATATATTGTCTTGTCCTCATTCAGCATGACTCTAACTCTTTGGGCTCATTCTAATGCAAGCAATAGCATCTAGTCCTTTGGAAGGAAACAAAAACCAAGTTCCATGTACACCTTGGCATGCACGTAGAAGATGACTTGACGGTTGGAATTAGAAATAAGAATAAGCCATACTGCCACTGTCCAAACATAATTTCCATCTGATACAAGCAATACTATTTAGTCCTTGGAAAGGGGAACAAAAACCTAAGTCCTGTGTACTCTTGGGCATGCAAAAAAACGGTCCCTTGACAGTTAGAATTAGAAATAAGAGTAAGCCATACTGCCACTATCCAGGCAAAATCTCCCCCATAGCACACTGTATGGCTTATACCAGTAGTAATTAGCCCAGTTGAAGCAGAACTATAGGACATTAAAACCACATTTCATTTCTTTTCTCATTGCACACCAATCCATACAAATACCAGGCGCGGATCCAGAGGGGGGGTTTGGGGGGTCCAAACCCCCCCCTGCTCAGCTACATAAAAAAAATAATGCCTTGCATCAATGAAATTACATCACAAAGTGATCCTACATCAGTATAAAAATGATTTCTCTGTTTAAAAAGCTCAATTTGTATGTATCCTATGTAATTTAGAGACGATGATGGAAGATTTCTGTAACAGAAACATGGCAAACCCCCTCCTGCAAAAATTCCTGGATCCGCACCTGAATACTGTATGTTGATGTATTGTTTTGCAGTATTTATATGCAAGTATAAATGCTCAAGAACATTCCAGTACAGTGCACTTTTTTTGTGGAATTCCTTACCCCATTATCTTAAAACAGCTCCATCACTTGAATCTTTTAAAACGAAATTAAAGACTCATCTATTTACCACCGCATTTTAGTTGAAGTGGATCAGGATTTGTGTGTAAATAGTGACCATAGAGTACATAGTACGCGTCTAGAGCATGCATTTGTGGATGAATTGGCGCTTTACAAATATACATTATTATTATTATTACAATACAATGAAACCTATTGTTATAACAAAAGCCCTGATTTATGATAAACTAATAAGAATCAAAGCTTTAATTAAGAGTTGAAATTGAGACATCGGCTAAACTAAGGCGTGTTCTTGCAGTTCAGAAGTATACAAGATTGTCATACAGAGATATACAAGAATTGTCATAAGAAATATCACTGTTCTCTAATGTGTATTATTTATGGGCTAAAGGGTAAAACAGTGCTCAGTAATTTCAGTCTATAGACTTGTGTCCAATTCAATTACTAAATGCCTTTGAATCAATTTTGCTTTAAGGATGATGATAGATCAAAATCTAGACATGGATCTAAGGTATGTTTACAGTATATTTTTTTGTCTTATTAGTTTACAAATTACAATTATATCTGTGCTTATTCCTTATCCTTATAAATCCTCATTTTATGGCATTCTTTGATTGGCAAAGGTTCTGTTTGTTTTCATTTTGTGTCAAAGTAAGTCATAGAGGATCCATGTTCAGTTCGGGTTTTGGTAGCATGTCTTAAAGCCATTTCAGATATCTTTATGAAACTATCTTGTGTCTGATGCTTATTACAAATTTCTCAAATTTTTTGATTTGACTTCATTTTTGGTGTACAAGGCCATCAATCTGATTAAAACACATCCTATTTCGTTTTCTTTTTTATAATTCAAAATTTTGTTTTACTACACAATGACCTGGACGAGTAGTTTAACAACCAGCATTCTGGTTGATGTGAGGGGTTAGGTAATGAAGCAGTCTGTTTCAGTGAGTTCTTGGCATGTGACCCCTGACATGACCTTCCACTACAATCAGTCAGATCTTGTAGTGAAGGCCATCAAAAGTATAAAAAATGAAACGTAATATAGATCTGTATTCTAATTAGATTGCAAGGCCAAGGGATATTGATAACCAGGCTATCTTGTTTAATTTAGAACTAGAACATTAAGCTTGGCATTGCATGGCCTAATTATCTTTGGTTAATGGTCCCATTTTGATTTCAGTTGTATGTGTCTGTTGTATTTATTTGCTTTGTTTATTTCTTTATGTTTTGTTTTATGGGTTATTGGTATTTTAGTTTGTTGATTTATTTTATATTAGCCAAAAGATGATGGAGTATCTGATAACTCTGATGATGATGATTGGAATCAATATTCTGATAATTCACTAGAATCTTTAAAACATCAACAGGTAAAAATATAATGTTTATGAATAAAATGAAATGAAATGAAATAGGGTTTCTGGTCTGAAGCGACTGGGCGATTTAATGAAGATGGACATACACCAAACAGTGTGCTATGACGGAAATTTTGCTTGGACAGCAGCGCTATGGCCTACTCATATATCGCATTCCAACTGCCAAGGTTTCTTTTATATGCACGCCAATTTGTACATGGTACCTTGTTGACCCTTGCCAGTCCCTGCACCACTAACAATGGGGGACTACACCAGAAAATCCAGATGAACTTGAAAAAATGTTTGTAAAACTGTTATAGAATTATTCACAGGTTGTTAAATACAGGTAGTCTGGAAAAGGTAGATGTGCGATGTCTTCCTCTGATACAACTATTTTCAATACAATCATTTGTACAATCTTGCTTTATTTATAATGTACAAGATGGTGGTCTTGTATTCCTGTGCATAGTACTGTTATAGTATAAATTGGTTTAAACAGTATTTATTTCCTGAATATTGTACAATATAAAAAGTGTAAATTGTTTGAAGGTCTTTAAAATTTATTATGTTAGAGCTTAATCTGCCTGTTGCAGGTCTTTCTTTTGGATTCAAATGTTATATGAATTATTATTTAGACATTTTATTAACATGAAAATCCTCTAACCAACTCTCTAAGTCATCGGATGGCTAAGATTTAAATGGATTAGAATAAAGTAATTTGAATGAAATTTTCAATATATTAATTTTGCATTATCTATTTTTGAACTATTTTAGCAAGAACGGCCAGCTCTTTATATAAATTTTACATAATGTAACTTTAAGTATAAAGCATGACGTTGCATGAAATATTGATAGAGCAATTGTGTCATGATTGCTAAGTGGGTTAGACGCTGGCTTGCTAGCCTGTAGGTCGGGTGTTGGATGACTGTGATTCCCACTTGTCGGTGATGAAGGACCCATGGACACATTGGCATGCACATAAAAGATCCCTTGACAGTTGGAATTCGGTTTAAGAGTAGGCAGTAGTGCGGCTGTCCTGGCAAGATTTCCCTAGCTCATAGCACAGTGTATGGCGTATGCTCCTCTTCATTAGCCCAGTTCGGAGCAAAACAGTAGCACATTATTAAACTCGATTTCATTTGATAAAGAAGTTAAAGTCAAAATACCAATGGCTTGGATTGAATGTAATTTAAAACAGGCCCATTTCCATCTCCCCTTCAAAGTGAAGTAGATTATTTTAAAAATCAATATTTTTATACAACCTGAGAATGTATTCTTTTATATTTTATTTAAGAATGAAAGAAGAAAACCCCAAAGACCTGATGATAAACGTAAACGAGATAGTAGTCATGAATCTACACCACGCAGTCCTAATCAGGTAATTACATTACATAGTCTTCATCCAGCAGTCTTAACATGTCACCTGTAATCTTATGACATGTCACATGGTCTTTATCAGACAATCTTAACATAGGTACATGCCATTGGAATTTAATAAAAAAAATTAAATGAAATGGATTTAACATCCTACTGTTCTGCTCCGACAGGGCTAATAAAAACAAGAGTAAGCCATTCAGTGTGCTGTGATCTCAGATTTCACCCCATCCAAATGACTAGACAGCTGTCCTTGTCAGGGCCTCAGTTCAGCACCACTGACATGTGGAAACCATGCCAGAAAATCCTGATGAACTTTCTTGGCCATCCTGGAAGCGGACCCACCTCCTTCAGGCTAGCGAGGCATTAGCTTACTCACTTAGTCACTGTGGCTCCAGGAATTTGACAATATATCACAGTTGATAATACTGCTAGTTTAATTATGTCAACTATTTATACCGTGAATAATATTTTAATCAGACCTACTATTTTATATTTTAGATTGTGAGTCAAAGTGATGATGATAAAATAAAAAATAACAATCCTCGATCAAAACAGAACGTAAGTGTTATTTGAAATTACAAATACCGGTATCATTTCATTAATTGGCTCCAAGTCCAAAGTAATTTGGACAGCAGGGACCTTCATAGAGGGAGATTACTGGGGTTTAATTTCCACACCACACTAATTAACAAGCCCAGGTTTCACAAAATATTCTCAAACTTGTCATCTGCTTTAGAAATCTGTATTTTGTATGTCTCTACCAGGGGTCTTGTTTCTATAATATTTGCCAGTCTTGACTTAAGTGACTGGAGAACTTATTTGTCAGGCATCTTAATGCCAGAAAATTATAATTTCAAAGTATTTAAAATACAGTAAATAATAGATAGTTTACATGTGGAAAACTGCAATTAAATGTATTAAAAAGATGTGAAAATTAATGCTAGAAAGCATAAATTAATGATCATACTCGACAATCATCTATATAAATACCTCAAATATTTAATTACTGACAAAATTTTTAAAGTGGAAGCTCTGACCCTGAGGTCTACCCATTTTTATAATTTCAGCCTGAAGAAGACATTATTTTATACGAAAATAGAAAACCTAAAAAGCCGCAGGTAATATATTGTCTCAGATCTTAACATGTGGAAATATTTGGAGCTCATTGTTATCAACCATACATATTGTGGTCAAGAAAGGTCGAAATCTATTTTTATTCAGTTTTATTCCCCTTTTCAAGAACCATGTAAACAGAGTAGAGACTATAGTTTTTAAGGGATCTATCAATAATTTGGTGGAAATATTGCTGTATTGAGAGGATGGACCCTATCAGTAATCAGCAATATGCAACTTTGTGTTCCATAGTTACACACACACACACACAATTTGATATTACCAACCAAACAATCATCCTCATTGAGGCCATTGTTCTACCGCTCGACCAATGCTAATAAGCATAAAGTTTTAAGTTAAATTTAAGTGCTGCTCTGCCCCTAATGGGCTCTTGAACACAGTCATGTACCATTTATGTGCTATAAAGAAAAGTTTGCTGTTGTTCACTGAATTCCAACTGTCGAGGGTTCTTTGCATGCATTCAGGATGGTGTTGTTTTACTCATCCAAACGACTAGACATTGTTCCTTGCCAGACCCACCTGTCCTCCACCACAGGCAAGAGGAATCAAGCCAGAATCTCCAGGTTAGGGAACCAACATTTTACTGAGTGACAGTAATCTATTATTTTGATAAATTTGAGGCATCTGCATAGCCAATGTAAAAAAAAAGCTTTGCCGTACACAGGTTTTTAAGCGACATTTTTCTCTCTCTTTTTAAGGATTTATATGCAGAGATAAAAGCCCAGATGTTGAAGAGTTACAAAGATTTAAACAGAAAAACAGCAAAGTCAATGCCTGATGTAAGTAACTTGGTTGACTTGACTGACAAGTCGTGAAATTGAACAACTAGAGAATAAAATGCACAAAATGTTTTTGTTTTGTGAAGTGCTGCTAAAAATCAACACTAGTAGCTAACATGCAATTGTTAATGGTATACCTGTTTTCATAGCCTCGTTGGCACTAAACAGTAGGATGCTAAAGCCATTTAGTTTCATTTCATATTGATGGTATAGTTTTGTTTGTATACCCCATTTAGTAACTTATACTATTGAAACCAGTTGTATGAATGATATAATATGGGCCTAAAGTTGAGATCCTGTTTTAGGGTGAATTCCCACTATTTAGAACAGTGGTTATCAACCCTTTTTCTTGCCAACGGTACACCTTGGAACATGTGAAAAAGTAGCAGCATTTGAATTTTGTAAAATGAATACATGGCAATTCATAGACGGCAAACAACCGTAGACATAGACTAGATATTGACATATAGAATGAGTGAAACTAAAAAAAAAAACAAATTATCAAGAATTTTTTTTTTGTTCAGAATGGTTGCAATCCTATTTCTCTTTATTTCGTTAAACACCATATCCTAAGATTTCCGTGGTCAGTTTCCATTTCTGGATTTATGTTTTTAAAATATTTGTCATTTTAGAAAGTACAGAATCTTACAGATGACCAATTGTTACTCCTGTATGAATTCCATCGAAAACGTCTGCTCTTCCAACGACGACAGGAAGCGTCAGTTAAAGCTAAGGTGTTAGTCAACGAATCTTTCCTCGCTGATGAAATACAGCGACTTAAAAAACAACAAGTTGATGCCAAGAAAAAGATGAAAAAATTATTAAATGATGCTTTTCCTACCACTTCTAGTAATGATGTAGAAAGTTAATAACATTTAAGAACAACAATTAATTTTAAATACCAGGAGATGATCAAACATTTAACTCTTTAACTATAGAATGTATTTACTCCTTTTGATGGAATACATTTTTGGAAAACCCCATATGAAATACATAATTTTGAAAATTCCATTCATTATTCTGTCAACAAAAAACAGTCTATGTGGCTGGCCAGTTTTCATTATTTACCTATTTATCAGCCAATGAGAGATTATATTGCTTAAAAGGACACCAGAAGCCGTTATCAACTCGTCATTGTTTGTTAAAGAGTTTAAGTTTGTTGATAGCAGTTATAGTTGTTTTATTTTAGAATATATTTATAGCAATTATTTATTAGATAGCTAGTGAAATATAAAAATGCATTCTGTCGCAAAAATTTCCCCCAGAAGCAGTTCGGTACAAGTTTCTCTTCATTGTCAAGACTCACAGTGCCTTTTGATATGGTCAAAGTGTTTAACTGTGATTATTATGTGATGCCTTTCCTGTTGTGTATTTATATTTTAGATAATCACTCAGATGTAATTGTTATATACAAATATAGGAGTGATGATCTGTTATGATTAGTTATATGGTGCACTTTGGTAAATCAGCTGCCAGTGTCCACCACAAAGTAACAAATTCCCTAATTGTAATGATAATAATTATTCGTTTGTATTGATAATGAGCAAAATTTATTCATGTACACCCATGGCACAATGGCCAGCTCTCTAAAATACATAATTATGCATGTAGTAGACAGGGAACAATATTAGTACCCACGACAGCAAACCGCTATACAATTGTATATAACCAGCATTTAATTTTGAGTTTTTTGTATCAATTTGCTTTTTGGAAGGTTCAGCCATTATCGAAGTTTATAAATGTTTACATATATTTTATTTCACACTCATAGTTTTGATATATAGCTGGATTATTGAAACCCAGGTGCATTTCCTATAGTACATTTGAGATCTATATAAATAATAACAAATATAAAATACAAAATCACAAAATGCTATAATGTCTAATAACATAATTGAAACGGATATTTTTTCAAGTCAGATTAAAATTAAGTGCTGGAAGTTTAAAGATAGTTTTACCTATTTAGAAAGAGCAGTTACCAAATACATCCATTGGAGGACATGGTTTTTTCTCTGTTTAGTATAATAATGTTATATTGACCCAAGATGGATCCTTAGTGTATCCTAATTTCAGATTTCCCACTAATCGACGGTTTTAAAATTGTTATTAAGTGCTGATTTGTACAGAAACTTTGACTTGCGTTTATTTTCAATTATGAAATTTTATTTTTTTATATGAAATGTTCTTGGCATTAAAAAGCAATGTTTATTATCTTTATAGCATCGCTTTCCACTTTCCTTATTAAATTAAGGAATTGAACTTTCCATGGTATCACGTTTGTTGTTGCATGTCAGTGGAAACGGGATTCTGTGATCTTCTTCCCAGAGAAATGACGGTCGAGAAACAGAATTTTGTTTTCTTATTTCTAGAGGGATGACTAACATGAATCAAGATTTTGTGATCTTCATCCTGGAGGAACAACTGCCCCACAGGATTTTGTTGTCTTGTTTTTATAAGAAGTTCTATAAGCTGGATTTTTGGTGCCAACAAAAAAAGTGGGATTTACTGTGGTAGCAACATTATCTTGTTTTATGTCTAGATTGCAACTTAATCCCAGGAACCCAGTGTACAATCCATGAAAATGTCTAAGAGTCATGAATTGTTATGTAAATTATTTATGTATGGAATACATACAGTGTAAATTGCAAAACGTTTTATTTCAGGAAGGTGCCACAGTACAAATTATAATACAATGTTTATATACAATCCTGGACATAAGACTCCGGTCACAGACTTTATCAAATACAAATTATTATGATATATATGTGGGATAAGTTGTGTCTGACAAAGTCTGTAACAGGTGCCTTATGTCTATGCCTTTAGGCATAAATTATGCTGTAAGACTTGTTTTCAGCATAAAATCAATCCATAATATCTGTACAACTATAAAGTGTATATAATACTAAACGTTAGTTTAGAGTTATGATCACTTGTATGGTTCAATGGTACCAGGTTAACGGTGATACATAAAAATGTAGTATTATTGTGATCTATATAATGATTTATGTGATAGCTTTATCTGTGATAAACTAATTTATTTGTGAAATATTATATGTAAATACTAATTTAAATATTTAATTTTTTATTTTCTTGAATCGCTAATTTGAATAATCGTATCCGCCTATATTATACATATTCATGAGTTAGTATTCTATGTAAATATTGGATGTAATTTAACTTTTAATTGATGGATTCATTTACCATAATCATTTTCTCTTATCTTATACATATTCATCAATTAATCAATATATTATATCTTTCATTGGCTAGGCCTTTAATATTAATATTTATTCAACTACAAAAGGAACCTTCTCTTAGAGAAAGATTCCAGAAGCTTCTCATATTAATTTTAATATATAATCAGCTTTTATCAAATATTTATTTTTATATATATATTGTAGAATAGTTGTGGAGTATAATAATGACATCCTTTATAAATAATAATTATTTATTGTTTAATTAGTGTAAATTAAATTATGCAGTAGATTAACATATTTTTTCTTAAATAAAAAAAAATGAAGAACATCTTTGAAATGTTTGTCTTGACTTTTTTTATTAGCATCACGTGGTTTTAACACCTGTGATATTCGATCATAACGTTTGTTATATGTGACAAGGAGTAGGGTCACCTGTCCAACATCTGGGTGTTCTCTGGGTGTAAACAACATTTTACTTAATTATCGGTCACTGCTTCAAGAGTTAAATTAAATACGTCAAATTCTTCTTCATTTAAAACACCATCGCCTGTAAAAGATTTGAACATAAATATAATTATTTAGTTAAATATATAAATATTTAGCTAAATATATAAATATTTAGCTAAATATATATTATTTAGCTAAATATATATTATTTAGCTAAGTATATATTATTTAGCTAAATATATATTATTTAGCTAAATATATAAATGTTTGACTAAATATTTTAACATTTAACTAAATATTTTAACATTTAACTAAATATATATATTTGGCTAAATGTTTAAACATTTAACTAAATATTTAGCTAAATATTTATATATCATCAAATCTCTTGTTTTGGTCTTAATATTCAATGTTAAATATGAAAATAGAGACAAATCAAGAAATATTTATATATATTATGTTAAATATTGAGTTTTTGTTGTATTTTTAGTTTAAATATTAAAAGTGAAAAATTTGCACAAAAGTCGAGATTTAACTATATATATAAATTCAAATTAAATCTTGTGTTTTTTGCTATATAAAAAACTAATTAATTAATTTAAAAACGGCGCCCCATACTCATCAACACAACAGTTATATTACTTGGAGATTAACATAAGCTTATATAATTAAAATGAAATAGGGTTTAACATCCACCGGGTATACGTCATGGTATTTTGCGAATTGTGTCAAAAAAGCGGCTAAAAATCTAAACGATGTAATGGCGGTTAGATACTTATCCGTACCGCAACTTGCTAGGGGGTAATCTTGTCAGGACAGCGACTGTTTCAAAATATAATACAAAAAATGTGTTTACCTGTTTGATGTGGCTTATCGTCTGCTTCCTTTCACATTGAAGGATGGGTGAACAAGTTCCACACTCTCTTTATTTATAAATTAACAGGTGATAGATGTCACCATTGATTGGAATTAATATTTACACCTTGATTAATTCTTGACCCCTATCAGCAACATTATTATTGTAACACTGTAACAGCTGTTTTTGGAAGATCCTGCAGATGAGCCTCTTAAAAAATATTGTTGTAGACATACCATGATGTGACAAAACAATTCCTTGATAATGTGTGATCAATTTGATGCAGATCTGGGTATACTACGAATAAAATAAATAATGATAACTTTTGTTCTTTCGTTCTCGGGGTTTAACTTACAGTCCTTTTGAGCCACAAGACTGAGTAAGACGCTCACACACTATATTTGATTTTTCGGCGTGGTTTCCCCTTTTCAGTGGTGCAGGACGGAGCTAGGGCTGGATGGGACGAAAAATCGCGGTCCCGTGTACACATCGGCGAGAACGTAAAAGAACCTTTGGCAGTTTGAATTTGATATAAGGGTAGGCTGTAGTGCTGCGGTCCGGGCAAAATTTCCCCCCTAGCACACTGCATAGCGTAGGCCCATCTTGATTGGCACTGTCCGACCTGAACAGCAGAAATAAAACCCTATATTTCATTTTTATTTAATATTCACGTCGGTATTGTTTGTCGTAATCTGAGGAAACGTATTCCAACACTTACAACGATAACTCAGAAAGATAGTTAAAATTGTACTTTTAATAAACAAGTGTCCAAAACTGACTAAGGATCACAATGACGAGATAGGTATAGCTTCAGGCGCGGATCCAGACGGGGTTGCACCCGGCGCACGCCCCCTCTATTTTTTGAGGTGTCGAACAATTTTTAGCTCCATATATTCTCGCGAGAAAGGAAGAACGAAAAGAGTTTAGGTTGGGAATCGTAATTTACAGTACTAGTACGAAATTAGTCCTTGTGGGCATTTTTTACACTCAAAAATCACGGTCCCGGGCTTCGCACTCCCAAGCTGGTGCAGCACGCCCCCTCTTTCTGAAAATCCTGGATCCGCCCTTGCGCTTGGGCGAGTCGATCGCCAGACTAAAGTTACAGTAGGATATGGAGCATATATATTCAAGCTTAGAGTTTAAATAATTATATAATAATATTTGAAAAGAATGTTTAATTGTACGTAGGACACATGGTTTTAAATACAGAAGATGATTTTGACTTAGAAAGAACACGTTAATTATAATTACGTAATATTATATTGTTGCGTGCAGTATAATCTAAAAAAGTTTAAAGACTTGAAAGATTAGCGAAATATCAATTCGGACATTGGTCAATTGCTATTTTTGTCGGGGCCAGGACTGTGACGAGGGACTCGCTGAGGGAGAGGATTGGGTTTCGATTGGATGAGGTCTCTCCCCAACCCCTTTTTGGCTCGATAATTTCTCAAAGATATATGCTCGCTAGCGTAATTTTGGCTTTTATCTGGAGTAAGTGAGGGTCACTTTGCGAAAAACGCAGAAACTGTGATTATAACATTAATTGGCATGCCGAATGCCCAAGTAGGCCTAGGCTCCGGGCCTCTGAACAAATGTCCAAATACCCCACCTCTACACGGATCCTGATTTTCCTATAGCACTTAAAGGAACCAAATCTCAAACGCGATGCCCCCCCCCCCCCTCTCTCTCTCTCTGGATCATCTGCTTAAGTTATCAGACTTGCACAATGAACGAAAAATCGAAAACCACAGTAATTCCTACGTGTATAATTGTATAATTTGATGAACTTTGTATTTGATAAAAAGATACGGTTAATCTACATCTTAATCTTATATACGATAGAACGCTATCTTATCTACTCGTATACAGCTGAAGGTTATTGTGTCGTTTAGGTCAAGATCAATTCTGCACATAGAGAACTATTATAGCTTCTTCAGTAGATCTCTGTCCTAAATAGCCGCCATAGCCAACAATTAATAAAAATTTTATTAACTTAACGCAGAATGTATTCTTCTGAAGATGATAATATTTTCGATCAACATCGTCGATGTACTACTTTTAATGTCGGTCAAGTAACGTAGTGTATGTTTTCAAGCAGTGCTAAACTAATAGACAGATAGCCTATAGCGTAAGTTTAGAAGATCAACGCTAATGTCTCTTGATATGAAATCATAAGAGTACTCATAGTGATAATATATCTTAATGAATTGAACTAAACCACAATTAGGTTACAGCGACCTCGACAAAGATTATGGATCTATATGGCCTGTGAACCCTAGTCTGTGTTATACGTTTATCTTGTGTGTGTAGGCCTAGTCGTTTGGATTGAACGATAAACCGAGACTCATTCGTGTGCGTTAACTAGCTCTACTTGAGAACAGGCACTAAGCTTCTTGACCGACATTTAAAGTTCTAAATCGACCATTCTAATCGAAAACTCTAAGAAAACTTCGATAATTTGGACAAATATTTAATTTTTTTATCCCGTCTCAATTTAATATCACTGAAAAGGTGTATTCAGTCTTTGTGTGTAGGCAGGGTATATTATTTTTTGGATATGGAGGCCATTAAGAATAAACAGCAGTTATCAGTGTTGGTCCGTGTGGAATATGGACGAACACTTGACGGTTTGAAACCAAAGAAGAGGCGGGAAATTCGTTGTTATAGGAAATTTCGTGATGCACACGGTACAATGGAAATTAGTTTGACCTATATTATTATGATTGTCCCAACTTGGCCTGTTTTGATCCAAGCTATTATAGACCCAATTAAATTCTCTGTTTTGTAACTTCTCCTCCTGCCTGATATTTAGTGTTACTACTTTCGGTTTTGTCCCGCTAGATACACGCTATAACAAATAGTGTCCTATAGAGTGTGATGTAAGAGTAAATTTGCCCGGACGGCGGACATTGGCGTTTCCTCCTAATAATTTTTTCAAATTCCAGCTGTTTTCGGTTTTTCGTCCCACCCGAATGGCTAGACGCTGGTCCTAGCCACACCTACTGACAAGGTAAAAGACAATTAAGCTGACAGAATCTGCAACATTTTCTCAGTCAGCACCTCGATTGAAACCGTTAAGTCCGGGATACCGGGCAGTGCAGCCAGATCAATAGCGGGTTAAAACGGAAGGACAGCCTCCGACCCGACATTTTTTGGAAAATCTTCAGAAAGACACGCTGATAAAGATATGGAACCCCAGTTAAAGAGGCTAGCATTTGCCAAAAGTTGATGTATCAAGAAGTATAATATTAATTGAAATGGGCTTTATGAGGCTGGTTATATGTGCGCACGGCACCTGGATTTTCCGTACCATTCAAACGACAAGACAGCTGTCCTTGTGATTTACTTGACCAACACCGGCGAACCCAGAGAGAGAGAGAGAGAGAGAGAGAGAGAGAGAGAGAGAGAGAGGGGTTTAACGTTCAATCGACACAAACTAGGTCCTTTGGCAGTTAATTGGGGGGGGGGGGCTTGGGAACCAGAGCGACGTTATAAATTGCTGCATATTTCATAATGCAGCAGTTATCATTTTGAAATATCTCTAGAAGGCTGCTGTTTATCCAAAGCTATTTTCCAACTTGATTTCACCTGGTCAGTGGTGCTGGACGAAGGGTCGTACGTAACTGAAGTACGAAAATTAATTGGTGGCTGGCTTTTTTCCTGCACGTATACACAGTAAATTAAGGCCATTTTGTTCAGTAATCCCAGCCAGAATTTGACTATTTTTTTTAAAGTTTAAAATATTTGTTTAGAACTGAACCAAATGAAGCCAATCCCTACGCTATAAACATTAACAGAATTGATTGTGTATACAGGGGCGTACATAACGATTTCGTTTGGGGGGGGGGGGTGTTTAGCCAAGATGTGACCGACTGATGCACATACCCCCCACGCCCGCCACCACCTCCCAGTGCGAGTGACGCAATCCGGAGCCGAGCATCACGTGTGAGGTTTGTAGAGTTGACATAACATCTGTACAATCAGACGCCCCACGCCCCACACACTACAAACTGGGCAGTTCACTATAATCATAAATATGATAGTGCTGAGACAGTATAAGACAATTGCGGAGTAGAAGAATGATTTTAAAATGAAATCGCTGTAAGCGAGTAGAAGAATGATGTTATAATGAAATTTCAGATATGTAACAGAGCTTTTAAATTTTTGGGACTGGGCTTGAAAATTTGAATCAATGTCATGGCAAATGGAACCAAATTCTCGTTAACGAGAGGATAAAAAATGGGACAGAATCTTGAGGCCTATCTATCAATTTCACCTGTTTTGTGATTGTTTGTTTATCCCATTAATTCATTTAGTCGGAGAGCGACTGCGGTGAGTACTTTTTTTGAAACCGACTATTTTTTGCCATGGTAGAAAAGTGACAAGCAGACATGGTTATTTTATACTATAGTTTTGTGTGGCGTATGCAATTTAGGTACACGGATTCACGCAACTACTTAGTATTTGGGATCTATTCTGGCATTGTTTTTGAGACCGATTGCACTTATTTTGCTCCTTGGGTGAAATTTTGTTGTTAGGCCAACATACTCACAACAGAATGTGAGTGAAACACAACATCTTTTCAAACATGATAAGTTGACAAGATTATTTTATACTAAAGTTTTGTGTGAGTAGCGTGGCGTATACAGTGAGCACTTATTTTGATACCGACTGCTCCTATTTTGCGACCGACTGCACTGATTTTGCGACCGACTATTTTATAGTAAAGTTTTGCGTGATTAGCGCGATGTATACAGTGAGTACATATTTCGGTACCGACTACTCTATTTTGCAACCGACTCCACTGGTTTTGCGACCGACTATTTTTTTTGCTGGGGGGGGGGGTCCTGTGTGTAGGCCTATATCTGAAATAGACCCGACCGACGCACAAATAATGTGAGATGGCGGCCGCCACGAACTACCATTCGCTGAAGCTGTCATTGAAGACAACGTCAATTCTATGAGTTGTACATGTTATTTTTGGTGAAAAATCATTGGAAGAAGCGAGAACATGTTGGGGCTGTACAGATTATATAGCCCTAAAGGTTGCAAAGGAAACAATTTTGAAAATTTAACTGCCGCAAACACGTTTTCCTGTAATTCCAGTCTGTGAATCAATTTATAGCCTACCTGGCTGACCCGAATTCCAAACAACCAATCAATCGTCGCTGGGTTTGGAAGTCTTACCCTCCCGAAGAAAATTTTGAAAATTTAACCACGGCAAATACGTTTTGTGCTATTTATAGCTCGTGTAAGCAACTCCAAAAGTATCCAATGGTTTTGTAACCGAAATCCCACTCTGAATTCCAACCATCCAACCAGACTGTTGCAGCTGCATTCAAAAATGATAATCGATGCCAGAAAAAAGTAGAGTGGCCCCAGACAAAATGATTTAATCAATAGTCAACTCAGTACAAATTCGTGGTATTCAATTAAAGAAAAGTAAAATTGAGGTTATATTAGGACTCGATGACATTTAGGGAAGCAAAACTAGAAATTCCCCGGAAAAATTTCGGGTTCACAAACAGCGGCGCCGAAGAAGCGGAACTGACTTTGTATGGACCCTCAAGAAAATTTTGGAATATTTGACGGCCTCAAAGGCGTTTCCCGCTATTCCAGCCCGTAAAATTAGTGTTTTATAAGATTTCGGCACTTTATTTTGCCAAATAGGTGAAATAATTTTTATTTCACTTTACCCGTCTGCCCGAAAAGTCAGCTAGCTCGAAAGTTAATTAGGGGACAGCTGCCCCCCCCCCACCGAAAGTTTATTAGGAGGCAGCTAATAGGGCTACAACACCCCCTGGCTCGTGCGCCTATGCTTACACATTGAGCTTTATAAGGAGAGAAATCCAACAAGGAACTCGTTTGATGCCAGTTTTATAATGAATTCATAGGACCACATTGTGATTCAATTTTATTCATGCAAAGTTTAATTTTATTTCAACTTGGGTAAACTTCGAATTTAGCCTGACAATAATTTTTTTCTTCCTGCATGTTTTCAAGATTTATTTCCCGTTTTCTTGCAGATTTCGTCATATTTCCAGTGCTACCCAACTAGCAGGGGGGGGGGGGGGGCTATAGTGGTCTAGGGTGACGCGCTTCGACCTCTAGCTGGCCGGTCACCTCTGGCTTGCGGCTGGGTTTCGATCCCTGAGTGTGAGCGTATGATAGGGGCGCCGCTTCTCAACTTCGTGGGTTTCGGGCACTCCGGTTTCCTCCCACTGCTAAAGTCCCCTACGCGCCAGCGAATAATTGAAATAAAATTATAACCATATGTTAGTCCCAAATGACCTAGTTTGTGTGTGGACGTTAAATCCCATTTCTCTCTCTCTCTTTCCCCAATTAGCATATTAATGAATTAAATATTCAAAATGTGATCATTTGATCTCTACCACGTGACATAAAATCATATGACAAATCACGTGGGTTATTGTAACCGGTTAAACGTGCCCGGCAACATGGATATTATTGTCGGCACGTGAAGAAGTGATTGATCATATGACGAATATCCAGATTCCAAGGCTGATGTTAGTCACATAAAAGGTTGATTTAGTTGTAAGAAAGTTTGGATTGAGAAAGTCGACAATATGAATCTTCTTTACGTATCGTTGTTTTTAGCTGCTGTCTGTCTGTCAGACGCACTGATTAGGTAAGTATTGGATGACAGCATTAAGGATTTATCACATTGAATTACTCTGCAAACAGAAAGTATGTTTTCTTTGATCTCAAACACAAAAAGCTCAACCTTGGCTTTGCTGGAACTTGGAGTAAGAGATGTAGTATATCCGGCATTGTCACCATGTGAGCATGACATGACATGACAAAAATGAAAAAAGTTACCGATGTCATAACTAGGTCGTTGATGGATTGTGTGTCTCATTTTATAATGAATATTAATGTGGTGAGGGCGTACATCATTATCTCTTTGTCAGTAAAATTTTAGACATGTATGTAAAGTAGCCTACACTGGTGGCACAGTAGTTAGACCTGTCAGTGAAATTTTAGACATGTAAAGTACACTGCCTGGTGGCACAGTAAGTATTAAATTAGCTATAGGTACAGGTCCCAGATTTGATTCCTGGCTCTGTGGAAAATCCAGCGGAGTTTCTTCTTATCCGTGGTGGTTTCAAATGCAGTACCAGAAATTGGGTGGAGCAGCAACCTTCCTAAAAGTTACTCTTTTTTTGTATCATCATATAATATCTTAATTATCATTTGTGCTTGACAACGATAAGAGAATAGTGATTGCTTTTCCATATAACTGTGCTGTGTTTTTTACTTGTTAATCTTTGATATTATTATATTCTTATAACAATTAATACATGAAAATAAGCGGTTAGGCTATGTCAGGGGTTATAAGTGAATTATGACCCTATGACATCAGTCGATCAATTAAACATGCATTATGCAAATCCTAAATCTGCCTATTGCAGTTCTTACTTTAGGCCTTAAATGTTATATAGACTATTAGTAAGACATTTATTATCAAGACCATAATCAGCTCTCGATGCCATCGAATTGGTCCAATTTTGAGAAGATTAAGAACTGTTCATCAGCCATTTCAGCCATTCCACGGTGACTCGCGTGACATTTCTACTCATCACAAATATTTAGATATGAATATCATGAAACCTAATAATCAGTTTCCATCAAAACTTCTCCCAATTAAAGTTTTTGTCTTCTGTTACATGAGAAACACTTTAAATATTACTTTCTTGTGAAAAATTTAGCTCAACGTGATCATAATGAGTTGTGACTTGCGTGACATGCATTTGCAGCGCGTTCATAGGTAATGATACTGATCCCCAATTTAGTAGAAAGGTAATTAGAATATAGGAATATGACTTATATGTATGTGAAGCTAAATTGATCAGCTGTAGCATCATTTTGTTGCAATGTTGTGTTTTATTGTAAAGTTTTGTGATGAACTAAGATTTTGTATGTGACTTGCGTGACATGAAAATGTGACTCGCGTGACAAGTAGAAAAAAACACTAATGTTTCAATATAAAAAACTAATTTTTGGGTTGTATTTCATTGTCAAAACAAACAAGAATGAATTTGCTCAAAAAACATTGCGATAAAAATTATAAATTCTTTACAGTCGCACACACACACCCACCCCAGAGGGGTCTCTGAACACATTTCATACAAGATCAATGGTTAAAGCTATTTCATTAATGTTGAATATTCATTCCAGAATTTCATGCCTTTGTCAATATAGATTTCATAGTTCCAGCTATCTGAGGGACTTTAGATACATGTATGCTCTCCTCATTAAAAATGAGTTGAGGTCTAATATTAGCTTAATCTGACTGAGACATGATGCAAACAAGATCATTTATATATAGCCAGGATTCCTCTGGAACCGAAGGCCAAGTATATAGATTATCCTGGAAATAAAGCAAGAAATTAGTTTTGGAATGAAAAACATGGTACAAGTAGTATAGCAAACTGAATTACTGCCCTAAAGTCACTAAAAAGGATTGTTAAAGTAGAACAATTAGCGTTACTCAGTAGAACAATTAGCGTGACTCGCGTGACATGTGACTCGCGTGACACGACTTTAAGTAGTTTTTTTGCACTGGAAAAAAGAAATAGCATTATGAAAATGCATTCAGATATTCAGCTTTTTATGCTTATTTATCATTAATATTTGTCAAATAATAAAGTTATTTTAAAAGGGTGCTATAAAAGAAATATACTCGCTTTGTGACTTGTGTGACCATCAAAATGAGGTAGTTTTTGGATCCGGAAAAATTGGGTATCAGCTTAACTCATCGACAGATTTCTTTAACTGAGTGAACGGTGACCTTTTTGATCTCATTTGGTCAAAATTGAACCAGATTGTAACAGAATTTTCCTGGTATACTCCATTTTTATTCCATAACATCATGTTTATATCATTCTTACCATTTGAGGACAAGGACTGCGGGTGGCCAATATATATAGAAAATGTTATTATTTTAGGATGACATATTGCATGATTTAAGGATATGATATTAGGATACAAATAATGTTCGAAAAACAAAATAATTTTGTGATTTTAATTTTGGGTTTGATGTTCTGATAGCGTGGAATGGCTGATTTAATGATATAATCTTGTCAAACCTTCAAAGGCTCATAATGTCTTATCTTGGAATAAAGTAATTCTAATGAAATTTTCAATATATTAATTGATTTGGTATCATTTATTTTAGAACTATTACAGCAAGAACGGCCAGCTCTTTATAATGTATAGCCAATCAGCATCAGTCTTTTCAAGTGGCTATTCGAAAACGCAAGTTGGCTTTCTGTTGCTGCAAATTTCGACTCGCAGTTACGCACAATCAGAATTCTAGCTAATTCCTCACATTATCCATGTGGTGGGTGTGGGTTGGGTGGACTAGTAATGGGTGCTGTACATGTAATAGTTAAAAACTAGATAATGTTAAGGGAATTTACTGGCAATTTGATTCAAATTGATCCTCTCTGAACTGAGATGTCAGCTTTTGAATTTTAGGCCTAGTCTAAATCATCATTACTAACGTTGATTATCGATACAAATCCATTAAATATGACAGGCTAGCGATGACATTGAGAGGTGATTATGGTCAAGATAAGTTGATTAAAGATACATTATGTAAGATTTAGATAAAGAACTAGTCATTCTTGCTGTAATAGTTTGAAAATAGATAATGTAAAATGAATAATTTTAAAATTTCATTCAAATTACTCTATTGCAAGCGAATATATTAGCCTTTGAAGGTTTGGCGTGTGCGATAATTTCAACTACGGTCCCGGTTGATCGAAGCTATGTGACGTCTTGTTCCTCCATATTTGATTAAATCAAAGTATCGCTGAACTGTTTTAATCTATTTAATATCAGAGAAATCTGATGCCATCGTGAGTTGATTAAGGCCTGAATGAGTTAATTACATGTAATGTCTAATTAATACTTTAGAAAACATTTCAGGCCAAAAGAAAGACCTGCAATAGACAGATTTAGTTCTTGCATAATGCATGTTTAATGTCTACTGGTAATTGATAAGTCAGATAAAATTTCAGGCCTAAACAAGGATTTAATGCTTGCATAATGTATGTTAATAATGTAAATGTATAGTACCAGCTCTTTATCTAATCTCCTTTATTGCCTCTTTAAAGAGACAATAACACTCTTGCTGGTTTGGTAGCTCCAGAAAATAAATAATAGCCTTATTCTAACTACTAGATGTTTAAATGTCCTACCTGTTGTGTAAATTATCCATTACAACCTATTTTATTTGTCCAGAGAGTTCGAAAAATATTTTAAAATCCAAGTCACATTTGAAAAGGTGTGTTGAGATGAAATTTATATCATCAATTTAATTGGAATATTCTAAAATAATACGATTTGTTGACCAGAATGATGATTGGGACATATTTTTCAGTTACAAGAAGAGTGTTATAGGGGCTTTAAATGAAATCATTATTTATATAACCTTATTTCAGAGTGCCTCTACACAAGTTTAAATCAGTACGTCGAACTCTAGAAGATTTGAAAGTTAACATAAAAAATCTTGAGAGAAAGTATGAGTATAAAAATGCTGGTGTTGTTAACATGAAAATTGGTGGACCCGATCCGGAACCTCTCTCAAATTATCTAGATGTAAGTCAAATATGTGAAACCTCTTTGATTTGGGTAGTATATGACCATATTGGGTTAATGGTATATATCTCCCATCAGAGTAAGAAGCCACAGTGGCTCGGTGAGTTAGGTGTTGGGTTGTTGACCTTGCGGCCCTGTGTTTGATCCCTGTGTTCGTCAGGATTTAATCTCGATTTTCCGGCGTGATTTCCCCTTGTCAGTGATGCAGAAGGAGGGCCTGACAAGGACAGTTGCCTAGTCGTTTGGATGGAACAAAAAACCGAGGTCCCGTGTACACATAGGAGTGCACGTAAAAGATCCCTTGGCAGTTGGAATTCGATATAAGAGTAGGCTGTAGCGCCGCTGCCCGGACAAAATTTCCCTCGTAGCTCACTGTATGGCGTATGTCCGTCTTCCATTAGCCCAGGTTAGGTACAAAAGAGTAGGACGTTAAACCCCATTTCATTTCATTTTTCATCAGGATTTTCCAACATGGTTTTCCCTTGTTAGTATTGATGCAGAATGGGACAAACAGTTTTCGATGTTGATCAAATTCAATATTGATTTTCTTGGCTACACCAAAAAGATCCATAAATTGTATTACCGAAAATCCTAGTCTTTATCCTAAGCAGGCGCTGTGTTAAAAATTGTACCAATAGTCTACTTGATATAAGAAGTGTCAAGTTTAAAACTTTGTAAATGGTGACACCACGTGCATCTGTTAGCTTATATTCTCCTATGTATTTCACACTATGACAACTGAACGAACAAGTTAGTGATGCTATATTTGAAGATGGCTAAATACAAATATCCAAGTCTGGAAATTTGACACTGGTTGCAGACATTGTCAGTCACAGTACCGCTAGTGCCTCTCAGTCTATTCAGCGCAGATTTGTTTTATTTCTGTGTTTTTATTGATTTTGTTGATACCTGACTGTACTCGTGTCAAATATTTTTTTCAGGTACAATTACCGTAAAAAGCGTTATTTTCGTTCCTGAGTTCATTGATGTCTGATTTTTTTTGTGAGATGCAACTAAAAGTTGTTATTTCCTAAGCTTTCAATATCTTATTATTTGTAGATATATTCAATGTTCATTTTGTAATTTCAGGCTCAATACTATGGTGTTATTGGTATTGGAACTCCACAACAGAATTTTAAAGTGGTTTTTGACACTGGATCATCAAACTTATGGGTTCCATCCAAAAAATGTCACATTACAGACATTGCGTGTTGTAAGTTTCACATTATTGATAAAACACGACGTAACTTGTGCACTTGGGGGGTTGGGATGGCCTAGTGGTCTAGAGTGCCGCGATTCGACCTCAATCTGGCTGGTCACCTCTGGTTGCGGCTGTGGTTTCGAGCCCTGGTGTGAGCGTATGTGCCATGGATATAAGGGTGCCTTCTCAACCTCGTGGGTTTCCTCCTGGTACTCCGGTTTCCTCCCACTGCTAAATACTCCTGCGCACAAGTGCATTATTGAAATAAAATTGAAACCATATGTTAGTCATGAAATGACCTAGTTTGCGTCGAGTGGACGTTAAACCCCACTTCTCTATCTTCTCTCATTTTTGCACTCGATCTTACAGTCCTACTTCATATCAAAGAAGAATTGGTTTTCTAGTCGTGAAATTAAATGGTAGTAAGGTTTCTGTTGAACCATTTGCTGTCTGAATTGAACAAGGAGCAGGCAGAAACGCTACTGTCTAGACAATCTTCCCTTGTAGCCGATCGACATCATTACTCTGATTCGTGCAGAAAACTAGGAAGTTGTCACTTCAGTTTGTTTTATTTGGAAATGTCAACAATTTGCACAGATATGTATTCGGTCTGATGTGCATGGTATTTGTTACTTGACTATGATCATTTGTATGTCTCTGTCCGTCATGTGTATTTTGTAAAATATTTCAAATATTCCATGACTTGATCCAAGTCTTAATCCAAGCTAAAATGTATACAAATTGATTATTTCGTTTAGATAAGAAACCTGAAACAGGTGACACAATCGTATTATTACATGTACTGTATTTCAATACAAGATACCGAATGTTGCAAAATTTTCAATTCATATTTAAAATCACCAAACAGAATTGAATTGTCTTTGGCCTGCTATTCCTCTAATATCATATGGTCTTCCACAATAGACAAGAAGTTGGGTCGCCTGTCCAACCTGGTAGGTTTTCTCCCACTTCTCTAACGACCCCTACGTGCAAGCGAATTATTGGAATAAAATTAAAGCAGATGTTAGTCCTCAAATGACCTAGTTTGTGTCCATGGACTTAAGCCTCATTTCTCTCTCTCTCCCTCTCTCTCTCTCTCTCTCTCTCTCTCTCTCTCTCTCTTTCACAATATTGTAGTTTTGTAGGGATTCAAAGACAATTGATGGCATTAATTGCTTCAACTCATTAAACTTTAAAATTTTGTGAACATATTTCTGTCATTCTACTTTTAATTTCAGTATTACATAATAAATATGATAGCACCAAGTCATCTTCCTATCGGGCTAATGGTACCAAGTTTGAAATCCAGTATGGTACAGGTTCTTTGACAGGTTTCCTCAGTACTGATGATGTTACCGTAAGTAGCCTGGGAGGCCATTTCTTTACCCAGTGATTGTGACAGTACAGTTTTCTACCCAACCTCGTGCATATTCTATAGTTTTCTTCCACTGTAGAAGAATACCGAATAATGATATTTCATAATTATGTTCTACCTGCAACGAAATGCTTCCCCACACTGCTGTTCCGATTAAAAAAAATTCCTAGAAACATCTTTACATTTTTTAATAGGAGGAATTACGCATGAGTCTCAACAGAAATTTTGATTTCTGTCTTTTAGATTGGTGATTTAACCGTGAAGAACCAGACTTTCGCTGAAGCAACATCTCAACCTGGTATAACTTTTGTTGCTGCTAAGTTTGATGGTATTCTTGGTCTTGGTTATGATACGATATCAGTTGATCATGTTGTTCCTGTGTTTTATAATATGGTTAAACAAAAACTTGTAGAGGCACCGGTATTCTCCTTTTATTTGGACAGGTACGTCTGTTAGTCATTCTTAAGTAATCCTGAGATGTTTGCATACATTAAACTACGAAAATACATAGAACTGTAGCTCTCTAATAAAAGAGAGAAAGAGAGAGATGGGGTATAACGTCCACTTGACACAAACTAGGTCTTTAGCAGTGGGAGGAAACCGGAGAACCCGTGGAAAATCCACATGGTTGGACAGGTCACCCTACTCCATGTCGCTAGTTGAATCAATGACAGACGATATGATACAGCACACACGTGCTAACCAGGTTGCCAAGATTAATGCTATCAAGGAAGACAAGTGCCAGGGATAGTGCATTTTAGTCGCTTGGGTTAGTCACCAATTTGTAGTCAAAGTAAACGGTGGCTTAGCAGTTAAAATCAGATGCTGAGCTTTCAGAAAAACTGATGTATTGAATTTTAATTTCATGTTTTTTCTAAATATTTTACCAGAAATCCAGCAGGTAAAGAAGGAGGTGAATTAATATTTGGTGGAAGTGATCCTAAACATTATAATGGTAGTTTTACTTATCTCCCTGTTACAAAACAAGGTTATTGGCAGTTCAAAATGGACGGGTAAGTTATAATTAATTATTCGATTGTTTCCTTGTTAAAATGACGGTGCAAGCTCACTAAAATGGAAGTCAAGGCTTGATCCTGGATTTTTAGTTAAATAGATCTTTGTAAAGAAAGAACTAAATTAGTTTTATGGATAGCCAAAGGTTTGTAGACTAAGTGGAATACAAGGATATGTTATTTGGTCAAAAGATTTCCGTTATTTCATTCTTTGGATTTTTTTTTTAGATTGTTATTAGGAGCCACAGTGGCTCATTTAGTAAGACATTGGCTCACTCACATGGGGGTCCGGTGCTGGCTGAGGAAGTTTATCATGACTTTTTGACGTGGTCCATCGACAATGACGTATAATTGTTTATATGAGTCGAAAAACCAATTCGAATTCGATGTAAGAGTAGGCTGTAGCGCCGCTGTCCTGGCAAAATGTCCCACACTGTATCTCTTATACCTGGCTTCATTGTCCCAGTTGGAGCAGAACATTTAGACATTAAACTCTTATTTCATTTCAGAATTATGATTAATGGTAAAACTTCACCCTTCTGTAGCGGAGGTTGTTCCGCCATCGCTGATACAGGAACTTCTTTACTTGCTGGACCATCAGCGGAAGTAACGAAACTACAGGCAGCCATTGGAGCCACACCATTGGCAAAGGGAGAGGTAAGATAGGGATCAATATTTTGACGCTTGATAAATAATTCAGTAATCTCTAGTAAAATCCTTGATTGGCATTTGGCTATAGAGTAACCAATTCAATTTTAATACAACATTTCAACCCTTCTGATTGTTTGCAAGTCCAGATCTGGCCTTAGTTGAAATGAAATGAGGTATAACGTCCTACTGTTATACTCCGAACTGGGCTAATGAAGATGTGCATACGCCATAAGTTGTGCTATGTGGGAAATTTCGTCTGGACAAAGGGGCGTACTTTTATATCAAATTCCCAGTGTCAAGGGATCTTTTACGTACACGCCTTTGTGTACACAGTACCCCGGTTTTTCGTCCCATTTGAATGACTGTACAGCTGCCCTTGTTAGGCTCTCCATCCTGCATCAGTGACTAGGGAGAACCACACCATAAAATCTGCATGAATTTCCTCTACCAATGCGGGGATCGAACACCCGACCTCCAGGCTAGTGAGCCAGCGTCTTACCCACTTAGCCACTGTGGCCGCACTGACATTAATTATGCTGTTAATAATGGACTAGTTTGTAACATCCACCATTATGAAAGTTTTTGCTAATGATTTGATTTTGAGTCCATTTTGACAGTCAATGGAATAAAGTGACAAATGGTTGTAAGATGTTAATAAATTTTTGTTCATTATTTTTTTGGTAATTTTAGTATATGATTGACTGCAGTAAGATTCCATCCTTGCCTCCAGTGACATTTATGTTAGGCGGAAAGCCTTTCACACTTCAGGGAAAAGATTACGTTCTCAGGGTAAGTAATTTTACAATTCTGCTTTAGTCTTGTCACTCACAAGGCTGTAAATAACAGGTACTAAGGCCACTCATGAAAATATATTAGTTCTCAGATATCTCTGCGTCATTGTGTGGCCTAATGAACATTTTTGTCTCTAGTCTTTCAAAGAAAGCAGGGAATTATTAAATGGTTTGTCTATCTGTCACACATTTTTGGACAAATATTGTGTAGAGGTCATTGGGTGAACCTCATGGGTCTTATCCAGTTAATCTGGTTTCCTTCGACTGGTAAAGACCCCTACACGTATGTGAATTATTGAAATAATATTGAACCATTCGTTACTACTGAAATGACCTAGTTTGTGTTTTGTGGACATTATACCCTACTTCTCTCTCACTTCTAACATTGAGCAAAAGTGTCATCTATGTGTTGAGGGTTCATACCTGACATAGCCTGAAATTTGTGCTTGAAATTATCTGTGACACTTGCATTATTTCCAGTAATGTATATTGTTCAGCCTAACAGAAAACAGTTTGTGAAAGATTGCACTAGTTAGTTCATTTTACAACAATAATAGTATATTTGTTTCCACACCAATGATCCATTGTCTAATACTTTCACCGTGTTAGCTTTCCTTGTTGTTCCGTTAAGTTATCTAAATGCAGAAAATTAATTGCACCTGTTTCCACGATAGCAATTCAAACTAAGTAAGATAACACATGGTAACCAATGCTAACAATCTGGTTTAAAACACAGATCAAATTTTGTTTCATTCATTTTTATAAGTTCAAAATTTCATTTTCCTTGTCCTTCACTACACCAGGATCTAGAAAAGTTGTTAAATAACCCGCTAATGTGAAGTATTCACCAATCAAATTGTTAAGTTGTATTCTTATCTCATCGTGTGGCCTGCATAACGGTGAGTAGACATTCGCAGCGAAACAAAACAGAGTAAAAGCTTTATTCCACATAGCCACTTGGGATACTGACGTGGATTGGTCAATCCAGTGACTGACTTCATAGGGTCAATAGTTGCTATGTGACCCCTGGTGCAATCACTCCACTGCAACCATTTAGATCTTCGTGCAATCACTCCACTGCAAGCATTCAGGCTAAGTGGATAAGGTGCTGGTTCACTAGCCTGGAGGTCGGGTGTTCGATCCCTGCATTGGCCGAGAAAGTTCATCTCGATTTTCCGGTGTGATTTCACTTGTCAGTGATGCAGAAGGAGGGCCTGACAAGGACAGCTGCCTAGTCATTTGGATGGGACAAAAAACCGAGGTCCCATGTACACATTGGAGTGTACATAAAAGATCCCTTGGCAGTTGGAATTCGATATAAGAGTAGGCCGTAGCGCCGCTGCCCGGGCAAAATTTCCCTCATAGCACACTGTATGCCCGTCTTCCATTAGCCCAGGTTAAGTGCTAAAGAGTCGGACGTTAAACCCGATTTCATTTCAATTTCGTGTAGTGGATGAAAAATAGATCTGTATTATAATCCGATTGCCAATGTTAGCATGTAAGGTAACACTTTTATTGACAATAGCACCGCAGTGTTGTAACCAGTGGTAATTAAGGAACTTAAGATAACTCTTGTTTTGACAATAGCATCTCACTGTGGTAACCAGTGGTAACTAAAGTAAGATAACACTTAAGACAATAGTATCTCACTGTGGCAACCATTGGTAACTAAGTAAGAATACTTGTTTTGACAATAGCCTCTCACTATGGTAACCAGTGGTAACTAAGGTAATACTTGTTTTGACAATAGCATCTCACTGTGGTAACCAAGTAAGATAACACATTTTGGGAGGATTAAACGTTTTTGGGGACAATGGCTCTTATATTTCTACCTGCCTTAATAAAGATTTGCTTGATTTCAGATAACTGAGTTTGGCCAAAGTATTTGTCTGAGTGGCTTTATCGGACTTGATGTGCCAGCCCCTCTTGGTCCATTATGGATTTTAGGGGATGTCTTCATTGGGCCCTTTTATACAGAATTTGACAAGGCTAATAACCGTGTTGGTTTCGCCAACACAACCACCATCAAGCATTAGTTAAATAATAGGTTGTTATTTACAGACTGTGCATGTTCTTGCTGTATTTAACTGGGCATGGCTTTACTTCTACTAATATATTTTACTTAATATCTTTCTTTAATTAAATATTTTTTTTATTATTATCTTTTATTTAATATCTTCAAAGTTTCTGTTTGTCTTTCTCTAATCGTCCAGTTCTGTTGATTCCAAATATAAGAGAAATCTAATCTTACAATAATTTGATTTTATTTACTGTAAATGAATGACTTACGGAAATACATGCGTGCATGAATCATATTCTGGATTAATTTAGTTTTTCTATTTATGCTTTACTGTCAATATTGGATATTATTTCTGCTTACTAATATTTTTATTTATTTTTAGTACTTCTTTAGGTTTATTAACTGTGTATATATATATATTGGATATATAATAGCTTATTAATGAAACTAAATTTTGTAATTTAATGGAGAAAATAAATGGAGTGGGGTTTAGCATCTTATTGACACAATACTTGGACCTTTTTGAGAGTAACATGCAGTAATTTTCATTACAAAAGGAGAATGTTGAACGGGGAATGATCCTCTGTTTCCCTCCTTTTAAGACAAATCATTACAAGAGTCTTCAAGGATAAATCCTGTAGATTATTCTGGGTTGAGTTAACATTATTCTCGGTTGAGTAAACGTCAACCATTTAGAGAAGTGCTTGCAAATTCACAGGACATATAATAATGTAAGCCAAATTTTTCCCTGTTTACATGAAAGGATTTGTCCTATAAAGCGATCAAGATAAATTCGCTAGTGTGACTCGGCTTTTAACACATTAATATCTTAGTTTGGTGTTTTATTTCTTTGTTAAAGTAATCGAATTAATATCATTTATATTTTCTTATAGTATATTTTTAGTTTAGCAAACTGAAATATTTTTAGTATAGAAACTTTTGAATGGTTAATATGAATGAATCTTTCATTTTATTAGAAATCGACAAATGTGTCTTAATGAGGGAAATATTAATCAACAAGATTAAAGAAATTGAAATTGCTGATGTGTATTTTAGGGACATTTTCTGTCTTTTCACAGTTTAATCCACACTAATTAATTGCACTCAAATTAATTATGAAAAAAACAAAACAAAAATATCATCCAGATTAAAACACAGATCCTATTTCGTTTTGTTTTTTATTGTTTCAAATTTTATTTAATTTGTTTGTACTACACTAGGATCTGAAAGATTTGTTACATAACTTGTGTTTTAGAAGGCATGAGGGATTAGCCAATAAAGCCATCTGTTACGGTGACATTTCGGCGTGCCATGTACGGAACTATGGGTAAACCAGAAGAAACATAATAGGGTCAAAAGCCGCTTGTGACCTCCTAGTATACCTGGTCAGATTTTCATGTAGTGTAGGCTATTGAAAGTGTAAAAAAAAACAAAACAAAATATAGATCTGTATTTTAATCAGATTGAGCCAAATTACTTACATTGATTAATCTCTTGGCTTGAATTCTGATGGATTATAAAATCTTGTAAGATTTACACACCATGTATAGGTAGTGTTGGCTTGTTCATATCAAATGATTTCAAATGTTATGAATATTTTTCAATTCTTCATATCTTTGCAAATACTGAATGGAATCTTAACCATTTTGAACTGATATTCCTTTTAGAAATTTGAAATTCACAATTATTTTAGATTGGAAAGGATGATGATTTGCAACTTTTAACAAAATGTATTTTTTGTATTTTAGATTTCCCAGTCTGGAACTACCATCTGTTTAAGCGGATTTATTGGACTCGATGTTCCAGCACCTCTTGGCCCACTCTGGATTCTCGGTGATGTCTTCTTGGGACGATTTTATTCTGAATTTGATCTCGGCAACAACAGAGTTGGATTGGCTAATTCAAACAATTAAATCAAATAATAACAAGGCTACAATTAGTATAGGAGGCCTATTTCTGGAAAATATTGTTTTTTCATTGGCTGATTTTTTAAATCCTAGTACAGTAATTTGTTCAGAGCCAATAAAAAAATAGTTAATGTTTTCGAGAAATAAGTGCATGGGTTTGATCGTTTACAAGCAAATCTTCCCATGTTTGTATATTTAAATATATTTTTGTGGGCACTTTGTTTTATTCAGGTTATAATGAAATCCTGGTTATTCTCAATGCTCAAATCATTGAGCTGATAGTATCTTACGAAATATTATTTTAAGAACGCTAGTCTAAATTAGTCTGGTTCCTGGAAAAAAATCAGAAGCCTATTTTAGATGATTTAAAAGAGAGTTGTTTTTGATAGAAATATCGGGGGGGGGGGGGGGGGGGGGTTATGTATAAAACTTTATAATATTGATCCTTAATCGTACTGGACCGAAATTTTTTCTAAGAACCAGATCATGGGGATATATTATTGATACACAAGACACAATTCTATGGAAAACAATCTTTTCAACTAGGATTCTCAAATATTGATCTTAAAGTCACCCTGGATACAACTTTTATCTAAGATCCGGATTATGACGATTATGTATTAATACACAGGATGTCAGGGCGTAATTCTGTGGAAAACAATTGCCATACTAAAATTGTTTGATTAATCCAGAGAATCATACAGTCAAATTATCGCTAGTAATAAACAATATTTGTAATCCCATAGAATTTTGTACTTGTATTTCTAGTTCATTTGTTAAAAGCCATTAAAAAAATTGTTGAGACTTCTACTTTGTTGAAATATGCAGTTTATGCACTTAAGACTTACATGAATGTTGTAAATAGGCTTGGTGAAATATAGATTTGTATATTTTGAAATGAGAATAAAGGTTTACATGATAATCGCATCGAAAATTGCAAAAATTTGTGCATATAAATGTTTTTGTTGTGCTTTGTAACCTTTTTGGTAATTTAAAGATTACTTTTTTTTTTTAATGTGTACTTATTATTATTATATATTTACATCTTATGACATCCCTTGTTTAATTACCATTAGTTGAGTCTTCTTGTAATATGAATAGATTTGGATTAGATTTTTTATTGTCATCACTTTACTCTAGTGAATAGTTTCGAAATATTACAATGCCACTGTTGGGTATGATTGTCTTCATAACTCACTGCATGCCATATGCTTATCTTCATTAGTCTAGTTAGTCCTGTGATTGAAGAACGTCATGTCATTTTACTTTCTAACGTTTGTATGTGCAATGCAAAACTTATAATTCCCCAAACGCGACATAATGAACACAAGATATTAAATGTAGTTGACATTCCTTGTTATAATACATTTCATGAGCATACATAATCAGTATCCTTGTTTCAATTATTTAAATTAAATTAAAATATCTTAAGGCCCTTATTTGTTTTGTTTTTGTGGTAAACTATAGCTTATTTGGTTAATAAATTTTAAAAATAGTGTTGTTGAATTTTCTCTTATATTTGTAAGTTAAAGCCTTTGAAGTACTGTTTGCATAAGAGTATCAATTCAACATTTTAGAGGATATGCGGGGATACAAGTGGATTTAGATATGCGGATCAATTGTTAAAATGAAAAATACCATGTGTCGCACTAGTTATGATAAACTGAATAGAATGAAAGATATCATGTGTTACACTAGTTACAATAAACCTTTAAAATAAAACACCCTATGTCGTACCAGTTATAATAAACCGAATGAAATGAAAGATACCATGTATTATACACTAGTTATAATAAACCGTTAAAATGAAAGATACCATGTGTTACACTTGTTATAATAAACTGTTAAAATGAGATACCATGTGTCGTACCAGCTATAATAAACCATCAAAATGAAAGATACCATGTGTTGCACTATAGTTATAATATATCGTTAAAATGAAAGCTACCATCTCTATCCATCTATATATACAAAATCAAAGTGTGGATGTATGTTTGCCCATTACGTTTCGCCCACCACCAAATACGTGGTATCAAATTAACCAGTATGACCCTGTAACTTTTTAAGGCCATTAGATTTCGTTCTCATGGGCAAATCACACTTCGTTACCGCGCTCCACCCCCACATGTGGTATCAAATTAAGCAGCATAACCCTTTGAATGAGTTAGAATTAGACCATCAAATTCAGGCTAGTGGCAAATTTGGGCCCCAGGCAAATTTTGGTATCCTAGTGTTTATTGTCCTCCGACTTTCGAAGAAAGAAGGGGCCTATTTTTCTGGCAAAAATGATATACAGCCCCCTCCCAAAGGAAAATCAATCTGTTCTTTTTACACCCAGATGTGAAATCTTGACATTATGAAAGTAGTTAGTAGGGTGCATACTTTTGACTTACAAAAGATATATAAGTAATCTGACTTATCATACCTGTAAAGATAAGTCTTTTTAGACAAGAAGTAAACTCACATTACAAAATTATTATCAAATTGAGCTGTATGGTTGTGCCTATTTATATATATTAGAGTGAATCCTGAATAATCATACAGGAATGGAAAATGCTTTCGTATAACAATTAATAATAAGTTGTAAGCACCAATCAAATCATTCTTAAATCATACACCAAATGGTACGCATATAATTAATCCTTTATTCATGAAATTTGGATATTTTGGCAAATTCTTAAAATGGAGTTATTCCCCCCTTGTTTAGAGAAAGCTTAATATAATGATTACCTTCAACATTATTATTGATTACTGTGGATAAACAACAAAAAGACTGAAACAATAATTGAACAGCCAAACAAAGGAACATATTCAAATCTTCAATATTATTAGAAAACAGATTTTAAGGTAAATTCTGGAGACTAATTATCTCCCCTGGAATGACGGAGGGCGTTGTTTTCAAGATGGAAGACTGTTTACAAAAATTATAATCAAATCTAAATGGATATGCAAATAACGTAGTAAAATGGATATAAAACAAAAACTACGTAATTTAATAGGAAAGCAGGTGCGTCGAGATTTTATTTGATTCTTTTATTTGATTAAAATAAATCGTCAATATACATCTGTTGACAAGAAATCACGTAATTTTGATGTAGGCCTGTTATTTTTTTATATTTATCTTTACAGGCCAATTAAATTTTATCTCTAGTTTCATTAATCTAAACTTTATTAATTTTCATTAGATTTGTGGCAGTTCGATCAGACACTAGAATCACGATGAACTCCCTTTATGACCAAATATTGCATGTTTTATGTCATTCGGATATCTTAATGGATTATTATTTATCTTTAGGTTAGGTTATTAGGTTGTTCTTGATTTAGATCTGACCCATGTAAAAAATATTTACATGTACATGTATGAATGCATGTATGTGTGTATGTTTTGTATACTGTTCTTAAAAGAGTTGGAGTTGAAAGTTAAAGTTGTAGCCTACGTGTATGAGGTGCCACTATTTCGGTATTTCCTTTTGGAACTGTCTTTGAGCGAACGATATTCACTGACAGTTCCTATCCGGCCTTCTATAACTGCAGTATGAAAATATGGTAAAATACTGCTATTCCCCAACCCTGTTCTCAGGCTGTTTTAGAACCCTTACTGTCTATTTGTCACCACAATTCTTTATTTTCACCAAAAGGAATCCTTTCTCACTAAATCAATCTAATTAAAATATAGATCTATATTTCGTTTCGTTTTTTATACTTTTGATGGCCTAAACTCATGTAGATCTAACAAGTTATAGTGGGAGCTCATGTTCTATGGCGTCAGGTAACAAGCACGGGACGTTTGACCCGGTAACGTCAGTCATTCGATTAATCAATTAGCGACCGCCACGCTTTTTAAAATCTACTTTTGTTTTGTCCGCTGGTGTTAGTATATAGACGTATCTACCCACAGTTCCACGCATGAAAAGGTCAAACGGTCGATTCGACAGACCACTTGATTGGCTGACCCCTCATTTCAGGCAGAACACAAGTTAAATAACAAGTCCTCCAGATCCAAGAGTAGTAAAGACAAGTAAAAACGAAATTTTGAACTATATAAAACGAAACGAAATTGGATCTGTGTTTTAATCAGATTGTCACTAAATTTGACTCATTTATAATAATTCAACTCCATTGACAACTAGAATTTAGCGATTAGCAAATTCCTTCCTCACATACATGTACATGTACCATTTGTTAGTCATTTGCTCCTACTATCAGCCTGTTTCACACCCACTCTGCTCTGTATCTGTACATTTATATTTGTGTTTATATTTTACAGGACAGTTTAACATCACCTGTTGAAGAAACAATCAGTACTGAATTATTAGTAGGAGAACCTGCTGTTGCTAAGTTTAAGGTAAGTCCTACATTGATCACTATAATCTATTTTTGACATTTATAGACAAACCAGCATTGAATAAACGAGCAGTGCTCAACTTAAGATCAATAGTTGGATTGAGCAAAAGATGGATAACTGAACTGAGAGCGAAGCATCTTAAATTTGGTAAACAAGTTGGATCTTGTTAAAAACTGAAATAGAGAGAGATATGGGGTTTAACGCCCACTTGAAAAAAACTAGGTCAGTTTGGGACTTAAATATTGTTCAATTGTGATCCAATGATTTGCTTGTGCGTAGGGCTATTTAGCAGTGGGAGGGAACTGATGAACCTGAAGAAAACCTATGAGGCTGGACAGTCGACCCTACTCTCCTTGTCATAAACAACAGGGGAATCAAAACCATGGCAGTTGACTCAATGACAGACTTTATGATACCTCCCCCCCCTACCCTTTAAAACTAAAAAAGACTATTTTCAACTGGTAATACAATATATACATGTACATGCACCATTCTATTCTCTGTATAACTTGTATTGCTATTTATTTTTGTAGCCAGAGCAACCGAGTAATCCCCATGAACAAGAAGAGATTATAGAAACGATAGAAGATATTTATTATAAAGATGAAACCGTTGATACAAGTCAATATGAACTAGAGGTGGGTTATCAAATATACATTTAACTTAGCTTTTCCAATATTATCCACTTGTCAAACTTTTAACCCTTTGAGTAACTGGATTGAGGAAAAAATTATAACACATACTTATGGAAAAACAGCTATTTGTTTATTTGAGCTACACTTCGAAAAGTATTCTCTCAACGTTATCAAGCTAATATGTAGAATTGTGTTCAGGATTACAATCATAAGGAAATCACACAATTAGTAGCTGTTTAATCAGTTATTGTTTTGATTACTTTATTAATCCTGCCTATTCTTAACAATAATCACAATTAATGCAGTCAATATTTTGGAACTTTTTCTGGACATTTGATTTGGCTTCATTTTGTCCTGATTGTAGATATAAACTATGTTTGAAATGAAAGAATTTCTAACTTTTTGTCCTCTTTACCCCCACTTGCTTTGTTCATTAGCTTACATTTCTAAAATAATAGGGAACTGACAAAGGGAAATTTTTAAAAAATTCTGTTTTTAACATTATTATTCAAAGTTCATACAAGTTCAAGGGCAGGTAACAAGGTTATTTCACTTATCTTTTCAACTATAAACAAATTTAACTGATATAATGCAACCTTGGAAAAAATTTTGAGATTTATAATGATGAAGCTATTACTCTACATCCGGATTGGTGATGAAAAATGTCATTTTGAATCAGATTACATAAATCTAGAGTATGGCTTTATTTTGGCCCGCAAATATTTGCTTACATTTCTCTTCCTTTGTTTCAGAAATTACCTGAGGTATTGAATCTAGGAGATATTGATGGAGATAGAGTCCGATTACGGAAACAATTACAGGCTGTAAGTTATAATCTTTCGTATATTTGTAAAATAAGAATAGATATATTCAAGTCCCGAAGATTTTATACACAAGATTACTTGTGAGGTCAGAATAAAGCCTTAGAATAGGTGGTAAAGCCTTAAAATAGGTGGTATCTATAATCCCATTAATCCAATAATTCACTATTGCCAGCTGAGAAATTGGGATTTTCAACTTCAAATTAAAATTTTTTGAAGATAGCTATCCCATTGGGGGGGGGGGGGGAATAGAAAAACAAGGCAGGTAATTGTGTTATTATTTCCTGTGTCAATGATTGTCCAGAATAATTCCTATGGTCGTATGATAGTGAGTCGACAATCTATTGACCAAAAGACATAGGAATAATTATGTTTTGACTTTCTTAGAAAATATGAAATTATTGCTTTAACAGAACACAATTTTCAAGGGAAAGATGCACTGGTTTTATGATAATGGTGTAAGCCCGTCTTCATTAGCCTACTCAGATGTTAAATCCCATTTCATTTTCCAACCGGATTTTCATACATGGCTGCTAATTCCATCACACAATACAACCTGTACAGAATGTTGCACATGTACAGACGCTGAAAATGCCGAGAATAGGTCCATGGTATTGCCTGTTCATGGGTCAAAGAATTTTCCTATGATTTGTATATTGCAGATATTATGTACATTTTTGTTTTTTCAGGTTTCTAAGAAAGTGTCCGAGTTGATTTTACAAAATCATCCAGCGTATGCGGCTGAGTTACAGCGTGTAATGGAATTAGAGAGATGTTTACACGCTGCTAGTGTCGTCTGTGCTAGTGGCCGAAGGTTAGAGTCAATAATCATATATAATTATCATCCAGTGTCAAACGAAATTACAGTTAGTAGAGGATATTTTAATGGGCACTGTCCATTCATCCGCCATTTATCTCGGTGTTAGCTGAGAAAGTTCATCTGGATTTTCTGGCGTAGTTTCCCCTTGTCAATGGTGCAGGACGCAGAGTCTGGCAAGGGACATTTTGCAGTCGTTCTAATGGGCCGAAAACCGAGGTCATGTGTACACATTGGCGTGCATATAATCAATCCCTTGCCTTTCAGAATTTTATATAAGAGTCGATTGTAGCTGCATAGCACTGCTGTGGGATTTGACAGAGTCTGTTGTATTTAGGTTGTTTTTTTTAAAAAAAATAAAAGCATAGATTAACATGGAATTCAAAACTGTCATTTCTCAATACTCAAAACTTTGTTTCCAGAGAAGTTTTACGAGGTAAAGAGATATTTACGACAGCAAGTTTAGGTCTTCTGGCTAATTATAGAAAACGTCACCAATTATTTGGTTTACTGAAATCTCTCCATACCATTAAAACTCTGGTAAGTTTTCTATAATCTCTCAGTACTATTATAACTCTGATATGTTTTCTGTAATCTGTCCATAGGAATACTAGATTGGTGGGCAGCCCTCCACATTATAGAAACGTATATGGTTGACTGAATGGTTAAATCTGTCATTGAATCAACTGGTGTGGTTTCGATTTAGTGCTTGAAGGTGATAAGTAGTAGGGTTGCCCGTTCATCCTTGTGGGTTAGTCCCGAAATGAATTCGTTTGTGTCCAGTAGAAATGAATGGAAATGACCTAGTTTGTGTCGAGTGGACATTAAATCCCATCTCTCTCTCTCTTCTCTCTCTCTCTCTCTCTGTGAACAGTACTTTGCAATGCTTGTCTACAATATGGATATCACCAAAAAGGGAAGTGCATATTAAACCACATCAGCCTGCTATTATTACTACTTCACAATACTTGTCTACAATATCATACTACTACCACAACTACTTTACAATGTATCATATTTATTTGTATATTTTACAGCAAAGAACAGATTTACGATTGCGTGAACTAATGGAAGAGGAAGATTATTGTGGTGCTATTCAACTTTGTTTAGAATGTCAGAAAGCAGCAAGTACATTCAGACATTACAAATGTATCAGGTAAAGTCATGTATAATCAATTATAGAGAGGAAATATTCACACTGGGGACGTATTCTCTGAATACTTAAACCAAAATATTTTAAGAATTCTTCATTTTCATTGGTTAAATGCCCAAATTTGTACCAGAATTTAAATATCAGCGATTGATTTGATGTATTCTTACAAATATTTTAGTTTAAGTATTCATGAACAAGGCCTTGACTCCAAGGTAATCTTTGGTATTTCCAACGCACATTTTTGCTTTATTGCTTGATATTGAGCTGAGCTACGTTCTTTGGGATTTTCCAAACCCATTGCCACTTATCAAGTTACAGTGAAATCACCACTGCCTTTACAAGATTCTCCACCTAGGCTTCACACATTGTGAATATAACATATATTTTTTTTTATTCAGTGAATTAAATTCTAAGTTACAAGATACATTAGAGATGATAGAAGAACAGTTGGATGTAGCTCTATCTAAAACATGTAGTGGGTTTGATGTTGTACATTACAACAAGGTACAGAAGGCCTACCATTTACTCGGCAAAACGCAGGTTTGTTATCTTTATTATCTGCCATTTTGGAAATACATTTGACGCTTTATATGAAGTTAATTATTAATTCTTTGGTTGATTAAATTTGCTTGTGTAGAATTACACTTTAACACAGTGTCAGATTTATACTTGGTGAGGTCCTATATAAATCGTGGTGACCTGTTGTTTAAAGAGTAGACTAAAAAGACCTTCCAAACCACATGAAATTTTAAGTTGTAGCTGGTTTATTTTGGAGCTGCTTTGACAGAATTATCTCTATTTGTAGATATATTTTTATTTCAAAGTTTGTTAGATTTTATTTCAAAGTTCGTTTGATTTTGTTCAAGGAAATATTTTAATTTAACAAAGCCATATTTTAGGTTACTGAAGCCATTTTTTAATGTTGATGAACTGATTGTCTGAATACTTTATTCTGTTATACAGACAGCCATGGATCAACTGCACATGCACTTTGCCAGCGCCATCCACAATACAGCTTTCATCATTGTCCTTGGTTACGTAGAACTATGCTCAGGTGATACACAGACCAACTTTCAGAAACGCCAATATTTAGATTTATGTAAGGTAAGAGCTTGAAATAGCAGGTTATATGAGCTCATGTCAAGAAAATTATCTGGTTTTCAGAAAACCCTTCATAAAAATATATAATGCGGAAATTTTATTTTTGTGTTTCAAATGTTTTTGTGGCTCAGTCATTTGTCACAAACATCATGTTTATTCAGGATGTTTACAGAAAATCACTTAGAGATAAATGCTTATTCTCTTGTTACATACTTAAACTATAACTACACTCTTAGCTGAATACAAGTTTATTTACGAAAGCATAGATTTTGTAGTTCTAATGAATACTGCTTCTGCCATATCCCATTTCCATGGAGTATAACATCAGTCATTCTTTCCATGAAGTATAATTTCAGTCATTCTTTCCATGAAGTATAATTTCAGTCATTTCCATGGAGTATAATTTCAGTCATTCTTTCCATGAAGTATAATTTCAGTCATTCTTTCCATGAAGTATAATTTCAGTCATTTATTACATGGAGTATAATTTCAGTCTTTATTTACATTGAGTATAATTACAGTCATTTACATGGGGTATAATGACAATCATTTATGATTTATATTTGTCAATTACACTCAACAGGGTTAGTCACTAGATAGGTAGGCCTACTGGATGCAGTTACCTCCCTTTAAAACGGCGAAGATGAATATCTCACCATCAACTGTACTTATGATTTTTTTTTTTATTTCAGAATTTAACAATGGATAGCTTCATTCCATGTTTAATAGATTTATGCAAAGCATTATGGGAAGTGATGAGAAGTTACTATAAAACTATACAGTGGCACGAAACAAATGACGAAGATGTTGACCCAGGAAAACCAGGTGGGTATGGGTGGTCTTTTGATGGTGGTGGTGATACAGTCAGCATTGCACTTACTTACTTACCAGGGAGTCCTGGGTTCAATCTTACTGTTGGCCCAAGGTCAAATGTACTAATTGGTAGTGCATGTGAAAGACTCTTGTCTGTTGGAATTTAAGGAAGCCATTGTGTCGCTCTAAGGGTGGAATTGTAATCATAGCACATAACATGGCATATGTCTGTCCTAATAATCTGGTTGATACAGAAAAGTTAGACTTAAAAAATCTCATTTCACTTCACTAAATAGTATAAAGAGAGAGAAATGTGTTTAACTTCCACTCAACAAAAACTAGGTCGTTTCGGGAGTAACATTTGGTTCAATTTTATTTCAATAATTCACTTGTGCTTGGGGGTCATCAGCAATGGGAGGAAATTGGAGGACCTGAAGAAAACTCACAAGGTTGGACAGACGACCCTATTCCTTGTCGTGACCCTATTCCTTGTCATGTACATGTGAGGAATCGAAAACATGCCAGTTGACTCAATGGCAGACCTTTTGATGCAACACACACACGCCAACCAATCGGCCATCCCCTGCCCCTCCCCCCCCATTAAACTGTATAAGTATTTCGGTAAAACAAAGTGTGTAAAAACACTTTATAGTGTAAATCTACTTATCTAACTCTTTCTGTATTTCTTATTCCAGGAGGAAGTGATGAAAGTGACGTAGAAATAACGTTTAATCGCCGTTACGTGATGCAAAAATTAGAATATGGTCGAGGGCGTATCTGGCAGGATGTCCAACAGAAAGTTAAAACTTATATACTCGGCACAGATTTATCTGAATTTAAATTAGATGAATTTATACGTGTATTAGATATAGTGGGCAGGTGAGATGATTTAAATCCGATATAAGGGGCATGTGAAACAATTTCAGTTAGATATAGAGGGCAAAGGGAGACAATAAAGTTACCTAATTGGCAAGTGAGGTAATTTGAATTAGATGTAGCTATATTATTGTATTCGATAAAATGGGCAGCTTATATCAGGATTTAACTTAGATGAATTGATATGTTTATCAAGTATAGGTGGCAGGTGAGACAATTTAAATTAGATAGTGGGTAAACAAGTCTACTGAAGTAAAATATTGAGGGCAGGTGAGACAATTTAAATTAGGTAGCAGATAGGTGAGACAATTTGAATTAGATAGTGGGTAGGGGAGTCAATTTAAATTAAATGTAGTGTGTAGGAGAGTTAATTTAGATTAAATATAATGGGCAGGTTGAACAATTTAAGTTAAATGGATTTATTCATGTGTTAGATTTGTTTTCCAGATCATTTTTCCAGGTTTCCTGATAACTCATGCCATATTTTGATTTAAACGAATCTAGGATCAACCCCAATATGTTTTTCTGTTTTCGTTTTTATTCAGAATGATAGAAATTGGGGAACAATTTTGTGGCAGCAAATCCGAAGGTTTACAAGATTCACTGAAACAACAAAGTTTGAATTATTTTAAAAATCATCACAGGTATATCAACTAGTTTATCAATCTTCATCCCAGTGATAACTTAAAGCTTTACCCTTCGTTTATCTCTGGTAAAACTTGCCGGCCATTAATCAGCGTGAAATAGGTTCCCAAGCCCCACCCTACAGTGGCTAGTGATTGGCAAGATTTGTTAGAATGAAATGCTGCTCTAAACTAGAAAGACCCTATATACATGTTAGCTTAGATCAGTATATTTTCAGAGCAATATTTTGTTTTCAGAGCCCAGTTATATAACATAAGTGTTTTTGATAATATTTTCAGAGCCCGATTAGATGAGTTGCGTGTATTTGTTGAGAATGAAGGATGGGAATTATGTCCTGTTAAATCAAGCTTTAACATTCTACAACTAATGGTGAGTTTTTATCAGGGGACAGGCTTTTTTTTCGGAAATGACTTTTTTCATAGATATTTTGAGAATGTACCCTTTTTGTTGGCAAAATTTTTGCACTAAGCTAATGAAGAGACAATAAGATCTATATTTTGTTCCAGTTTTAATTTTGTATGACAAGATAAAAATTTAACTACTGTACATCCACTTTTACTCAATCAATCAATCTCTTCATTGGCCAGAACAATGTCAGGTCGGGGTCAATTAAAACTTACAGTTTCTTAATGATGTGCTTTGACTTAGTGTAGCTGTAAATACTTTCTGTTCTTAGACTTAGTGTAATGTTCTTGGACTTAGTGTAGCTGTAAATATATGATTTTATTTTAGTAATAGTTAATTATAAGACAACAATTATGCTTAACACATACTGACTGATATATAGAATTACAGAAAAGGCTGCATGTAATGATTTTTTATCAAACAAAGTATGAACTTGTGACCTGTAATCGCATTCAGTAACAGATATCCTGAGAATGGGTCCAGGCTGGATTGTCGAGGAGATACGTAGCTGTCAGCTGGTCAGTCATAAAATGTTGGTAATTTATTTCAGGAATTCCGTTTTATGAAGAACTGGCAGTCGGGTCAAGCAACCGAAGTCAAATCTCAGGGTATCCAAGGTAACCAGGAATCAATAGAAAATAAAAATGGAGGCTATTTTATGGAGTATTTAGACGAAGGAAATCCGTTTGATATTCAACCTGATGAGGAGGAGAAAGAAGATGTGTTTGCTGGGACTGGGGTAAATATAAGATGTGCTTGCTGGGACTGGGGTAAATATGAATTAGCAGATCAATTAAAGAGACAGTGAAGTAGGTTGCAGGGCTTGCCAAGGAAAAACGTCTTGTGATTCGGATGTGACAAAAAGTTGGGTCCAATGCATGCACACAAGTATTGTAAGACAATATACAAGTCCTGATGGGAGATTATTCCAACGTGTTTCTGAATGTTACTGAAATGGTCATTGTTCAAAAGATCATAATATGGCTTTCAGAACACAAACTAAGTTTGGTTCAGGAGGTCAGTTTGATGATTTTTGATGATAGAGGGTTAGATGATAGGGTGTGTGATGGTAGTTGTTAATGATAAAAAATTTGATGATAAGGTTTTGTTAATAGAGGGTTTGATGATAAAGTTTGGATGATTATGGGGTTTGATGATCTGGTTTTGAATGTTTTGCTTATGCTTATATGTTTATAGGAGAAAGAAGATGGTTATGATGATAGTGACAGTGATAGTGATATTCCAGATGAATTAAAACAAGAATATATCGATGAACTAGCCGATACTCATACTCATAGGTAATATCTTCGTTAAAGGTTTGGAGGGGTTGCGAAGGGGGTGCGGGGATTGGGGCATGCAAAACAACCCTTGACAGTTAGATTTGCTGATAACGTGGCTAAACTTCCCTAAACACACTGCATGGTGTTTGCTCTTTTCATAAGTGTGCATGGTGCTGAAAATTAGGACCTTAAACCACATTTTATTTTATTCCATATCATTTCGAAGTTTAGTTTCATGCACAGAATGAATTTATGTTTTGCATTCATTAATTGATTAACAGCTGTGTTTGGTATAGTTTGATACTAATTCGTTCAGACACCTTTATCAGGTTTGTTTTTCTCTTAATGCTTGAATAAAAATTTTTGTTATTCTTTTCAGACAAATCAAAAGACGTATTTCCAGGAATCGAAGTCGGGGTCAAAAACAAGCTCCTATTGTTACCAACACTACACTAAATGTTTTACGGGTTATGGGTAAATTGTTTAATTCTAATATAAAACCCAAACCGTAATGTGTCCCAGATAAAAACCGACATGTTTCATCTGATAAGTAGTATATAAAAAAAGTATACTGCTCCTCAGATACTTCCAGGGAATCGAAACCATGCCAGTTTACTCAATGACAGACCTTATGATTCAACACGTATGCACTAACCAACCACCCCACCTTGAAGTGTACGTAACATTGGCAATCATGATTGACAGTAGATAATCACACCGTACATTTCTATAAACAATATTATGAGATCAATGTAGTGCCTTGAAATGTGATGTAAAACTTTATTTAGCCCAGTAGTGACTTGATCCTTTGACAAAATATAAAACCTTCCTTCGTGCATCAGATAGAATTTATGGAAGGATTGTCTGAAAACCAAAATATTTTTATTATATGGCCTAATTAAAACATAATTTACCTGTGGTTAATCTGATTATTGTTTATTATTGCAGGTAAATATCTAAAGATGATGACCGTACTACGACCAATATCATTTGATGTCATCACTTGTCTTGCTCAACTTTTTGATTTTTACCTTTTCACTATATTCTCCTTCTTTGGTGGCGAGGTAGGTACTTAATTATACTGTTTAACATAAAGTCATGGATGATACATTGTAATTAACATCAATATAATATTTGAATTAATATATTAAAAGTAGTTTGGGACCATTGGGATTAAATGAAGCACCTGTCACAGATATTGGCAGATATAACTTCAGACATTGTCAGACACAGTTCCTCTGGTGGCTGTTGTTATGTCTGCCACAAATTTGTCAAGTTGCAGGTTTTTTTTGTGTTAGGTTTTGATACCCTGTTTGTACTGTCACACCTTGTGAGATTGTGGATTGTGGACCGTGGATTTCCTCTCACAACTAAAGACCCTAATGCGAAATTATTGAAATAAACTTGACCCATATGTTAGTCCCAAAAATATTTAGTTTGTGTCGAGTTGATGCTAAACCCCGTTACTCTATTTCTCTTAGTATGATTGAAAATTGTTCATTAGTGCATGACATTTGGAAAGATGCAACTGAGTTTTAGTTTATTCGTAATTGTCTCGTTCAGAACTGATGTTAGCTGCCAATCTTGATTGGGACATCCAGATTGTAATTGTTTCTGGAACTTTATATTTTCAGGGTGCGAACATCGACAAATCTTTGAATAACCGTCTTCGTATCACATTATATCGCATTTATGACAACATGATAGCACCCCCACCAAACCCTGGAGCAGTACCTGGTGAAACAGAAGATCTGAGAGTAGGTATTTTATAGTGGATCAAGTCAGACCTTCCTGGCTAATTGATCAGTAATAGAAATGTTATATATGTTCATGAAGTACAGTTCGCATGGATTAATGAAGAATGGCAGCAGTGTTGGATGTTGGAACTGCCTTGACTCACTGTGTTTGGGGGTTGATGGGGGGACGAATAGGTCTCTGTCTCCCCCCGCCCCATGATTTTGATCGCCAGTACAGATTTTCAGGTTTATTTCCACATGAATACTTCTGATCGTAGAATAAACGTCTTTGGATGATTCACTTAACTTCATGAACAATTAATATTTGTGCAGCTTTCATGTTACCCTTAGTAACAGCTTTCATCTAAATAACACTGATTCAGTAAACTGTTCGTAATCATTATTTTGGTTTGGTAATAAAATGTTCCAGGTTCCAGTGTTTGTCTAGTCGCGCCCCCCCCCCCCCCAAAGCTATGACAATCCACCGTGGCACTCAAGGGTCACTTTCACCTCAGTAACATTTAATTTCATTGAACATGTCTATTTTGTGAACAAAAAATTGTTTCTAGTATCAGACATTGCATGGCAAAACGTATATTTTGTTTCAGGATAAAATTTGTCCAGCAGTTATCTCCCCTTGTGTAAATTTAGATGATGTGAAGGGATTATATGGCTTACCTGAGAGGATCGTAGCTGTGGAATCTCTGTAAGTTAATTTCATATAACATTAAATCAAGATGTTGAATATTATTTTCCATTTCTTGTTGTCTGATTGGGCATATTACTGGTCAGACGTTTGGAAATACAGGAGAAATAGCATCCCTGTATAAACATGTTTAAAATGTGGGTGTATTACACTGTAAAGTTGATATTGTTCACTTTTGGGTAGATGACATTTTCTAATGAAAATATTTGCTACAAACCGATCTAAATCAGTATTTTACGTGTGTAATGTTTACTACATGTAATTGGATAGTAGTCTTTAAGTAGGTGTTACTTGGTTGATAAATACCCAGCATCAGTTTCACAGTGATAAAAATCTACCCATTATAATTCTCAAAATATTGGTTTGTTGAATATTTTAAGGAATTAAGTTTAAAAATCAGATTTTTTCAAAGATACTTTAACCTTTTTTATTAACAGAGTATTTTTATCAGAACAACTAGAATTTTTACAGCCATTCTTAGAGAGTATGATACCAGTAAATAAGAAAGCTTTTTTACAACAATTTTACACACAGGTAACTTCATGTGTTTCATGTTTTATTGTTTTGATATTGGATGGCTATCTGGAACAAAATATTGTTGTGCTACAAATCTTATTTAGATACATGTATATTGTTTGATATAATGTTTGAATGTCCTGGGTATTCAGGGTTCATAGTGATAATACTTCTGGTATTCGTAGGTACTATGATACTTCCGGTATTGAGGCAATTAAGTATTCCAACATGCTGTGTAAACCAACAAATTGACAAGAATCCATTGTATTGTGTATTGGGAGTATGTTTCTTAAATCTCTAATGATCGTTTGCATATTTGGGAACAATTTCTTATTTTTCACAGGTTATTCCATGCCAAAGCATAGGCTACTCTTATTGATTTTTGAACATTTTATTAAGAAACCAACAAGAAATCAAAAATTGGCCCAATAACAATCGAGACCTTTAATTAAAAGTATTGTCTGTATTATGTTAAATCGTTGATATTCAATACTAAATTTTTCATATCTTTGCTTTTCCTTCCAGACTGTGAAGATAGCTGTAGAATTACGTCGTCCTGTATATAAACATGTTTCTCTACGATCTGTAGATTACGACTCTATTTTACAACAGATGAACACTGTTAAGTGGGATATAAAAGATATCATGTCACAACATAATTCATATGTAGATACATTACTTAAGGTAGGATTCCACATATAAAATGGGATGCCACATAGATACATTATTTATGGTAGGGTGTGTCACTGATACATTACTTTACTTGAGACAGGATGGCATTACTTGATTAGAAACATTATTTATATTAGGAGCGAGTCACCGATACATTACTTTATGATCAGGTTGACATTGATACATTCCTTAAAATAGGATGTATGTGGCATGGAGATAGGGGCGCCTTCTCAACCTTGTGGGTTTCCTCCGGGCATTCCGGTTTCCTCCCACTGCTAAAGACCCCTACGCGGAAGCGAATTATTGAAATAAAATTAAACCATATGTTAGTCCCGAAATGACCTAGTTTGTGTTGAGTGGATGTTAAACCCCATTTCTCTCTATCTCTCTCTCTCTCTTTAAAATAGGATTTCTAATGATTAATTATGGAAGGATGTCACATTGTTACATTACTCACATAAATTACTTAAGTGATGCCAGGATGATGCGCTTGCTGTTACATGCAGGTCGGACATCTTACAGATTGTCTATAGGAACTTTTTTATCTTATCAATTTACTTACATTTATTTGATTCCGTAAATAATATTTAAGTTTCTATATTTTATAGAATTTTATAAACTTTAATAATAAATTATTGGAGATTGAAGGAAGAGTGCCGATACCTAAAGTTGTAAAAGATGTTTTATGGGAACATTGTATACGATTAGCTAATAGAGTCTTTGTAGAAGGGTAAGTAATTGTTATAATATAACAACTGTCTAAACCACTAGAGATTGGTTTTATATGAGTTTCAAGTTTCTTTTGACACTTAAAATTATTTAATTGAAGTACAGAATAACAATATGTTTGTATCAAAATAACCTGCCAGTGGATGTTTTAACTAAATTTTAAAATATTCTAATGGTTTTTTTTTTTAGATATTCTAATGCTAAGAAATGTAGTAATGAAGGCAGAGCTTTAATGCAGTTGGATTTTCAACAATTTTTAATAAAAGTGGATCAAATTATTGATATCAAGTGAGTTGACTTCTGATTTTATAAGTACTAATCAAATTTCCTTCAAAAATGAATAGGTACAACGCCAAAAATATCTCTTGGGTGCATTTGTTACAAGTCTCCTTGATCATTATATCAAAAATAGTTCAAATGTTTCATCCAAATTTCTTGTGGTGTGACACGAAATGGTTGTTTTATTTTACCAATATTCTGATTCATGATCTTGAGTCAATATTACTTATTAATTGAATTTTTACTTTGTGATCATTGCACCATACAGGGTGTAATTCTAATTTCCACTCACCTTCTCTTCTTCATCTTTTCTTCTTGTGGGTAGTTGATTGTCACTGGAAACCTGTCGTTCACAACCGGAATCAACCGTGTCTTGTCACTAGAATCAACCATCCATGACCTATATCAACTAGAATCAACCATTCATGATCCATATCAACTAGAATCAACCATTCATGACACAAACCAACTAGACTTAACTGTTAATGACCAAAATCATCTATTTGTCGCTAGACTAACTGGTCATGACTGAATCAACCACTTGTCACTAGAACCAACCATTCATGATCTTTATTAACCGTTCATAATCCTAATTCCTAATCAACCTTTCATGAATCTAATCAACCTTTCATGAATCTAATCAACCGTTCATGAATCTAATCAACCATTCATGAATCTAATCAGCCATTCATGACCACAACCTGATGATACCAGAGAGTTGTTCTAGACTTAGTCAAACTAGTTTTAAATTAATTTTACATCCTTGTTATTTGTAGACCTATACCAGAGAGAGAATTTGTAGAAACATATATTAAAGCTTATTATTTACCTGAAAGTCAGCTTGAGTCCTGGATACAAGATCATAAGGTAGGCAGGGCCAGTTATCTCATTTGCACATAAATTAATAAATGAAGAAACAAATTTAAATCCCAGTTTCCTCTACTGCCCTGAAACTGTAGTTCCCTCTACTGCCCTGAAACTGTAGTTCCCTCTACTACCCTGAAACTGTAGTTCCCTCTACTGCCCTGAAACTGTAGTTCCCCCTACTGCCCCAAAACTCCTGTTTCCTCTACTGGTCCGAAACTTGTTTCCTCTTATGCACCTATATAGCCCCAAACTTCTTCGATGAAACATGAACTGTTTGCAAGAATGTTGATTGGGTGATGTTTTTCTGGATTCATTCAAATGAAAATCATATTATTGTGTCTTTTTATCGTATTTATTGTCACTTTTAGGTGTCTATAACATAACATAAAAAATATTTGTAGTTGAAGTATATAAAGGGAATGGCCCCTATTTTCTTAAGCTGACAATCACTTCTGGTGACCTCATACTGGTCTCTATTAACCCCAAATAAAATGTCCTATGCACAGTATTTTGAAACAGCATCCCAGGTTTATACACTTACTCACCAATGCACACAGGAGCTAAATTCTTTGTGTTTTTGCTTGTTTTCAGGAATATTCATCAAAGCAGTTGTTAGCCCTGGTGAATACGGTAGATCATCTAAATCGTAAAGCTCGACAGAAATTATCGGGAATTATAGAAGATATAGACAAGACAAGAAGATAGTATCCAAGTATATTATATAGTTGATTAGTTTATGTTAGATATATGTTATAGACTATTGATCTATATGTACATTATAGATCTATTCTATTGATCTATGTGTATGTCATAGACCTATTCTATGGATCTATTGTATGTTATAGAATTATTCTATTGAACTGTATGTATGTTATAGACCTATTCTATTGAACTATATATACGTCATTGACCTATTCTGTTGAGCTATATGTACATTATAGACTTATTCTATTAAGCTGTGTACGTACATTGTAGACCTATTCCATTGCGTTATATGTACATTATAGACTTATTCTATTGATCTATATGTAGACTATAGCAGCATGTGAATCACGTCGAAAGGGCTATTATTGTTCTAGTTGCTAGATATTACCACATATCTTGTAGACAAATAGCTCTATAGATGTCAAAGGTCTAATGTCTCCTATTACTTGAAGTAAATATTAGACTATATAGAATGGATAAGTCACATGTAATAAAACTTATCATACAATTTTCTATGGCTGGAGCTTAAACTACAAACATCAATCTCTTAATTTCCATGTTTATATTTTTCATGGATGGCCTACTAGTTTTGCTTTGATTGGCCTAAAAGGGTTGCCCACCTATTTAACTAAATCACTGTGATCGTGCTACCTTAAAGCAAAAATTTCATATTTTTAAGTTATATTTTTAAAATGTATTAAAATAAAGCCTTAAAATAGATTGAACCTATAAACAGTTCTACCTTGTTAAGAATAATCCTATTAATACTATAATTCACTATTACCAGTTGAGAAATTGGCAAAAATATTATTTTCAACTTCAAATTCAAACATTTGAAGATAGCTATTCACATGGAGGAAAAAAACCATTGTAGGTAATTGTGTTATTATTTCTGGTGTGAATGATTTTTAAATGTGAGAATGATGCTATGATCGTATAATAGTGAATTAACAACATATTAAGCAAAAGACAAAAATAATTATGTTTTGACGTTCTTAGAAAATTTGAAATTCTCCCTTAAGTGTAGATTCAATGATTTTTAAATGTGAGAATGATGCTATGATCGTATAATAGTGAATTAACAACATTTTAAGCAAAAGACAAAAATAATTATGTTTTGACGTTCTTAGAAAATTTGAAATTCTCGCTTAAGTGTAGATCCAATGTTTGACAGGATCTGTTGAACATTATTTTGTGATTTTATGTACCTCCTTGTATAAGGGACCAAATTAATTTAGAGTTTATGTTTATTAAATATATAATTATGCTTTGACTAATCTATTTTTAACACTGGTTTTGTTATTGTTTTGTTTTGTTTGAGCCATGTTCATGTTATATGGTGTCATATTGTTAGAGCATACATTGTTGTTTTTGACACACCAAGGCATAGATTTATATGACAATACTTAGAACCCAGTTGAAACATTTAAAATAAAACAAATCAATTATGTATCATATCCCTTTGGTATGCTCTTGGAGTTGACTGAGAAACGGACAGCATCTGGTCGTTTGGATGGGCCACCTAAAAGAACCCTTGACAGTTTAAATTTTAAAAAGAGTAGGCCAGAGCGCCACTGCCTAGGCGAAGTTCCCCTTATAGTAACCATCTTCATTAGCCTAGTGTGTGCAGAATAGTACAACATTAAAGCCTATTTCATTCAAATTAATATTATTACATATGCATAAGCCTGGAACGTATATTATACATGTATATTCCAACCTGGGTATTCCAGTCTAGAATTCTGTGACCTGCTGATACTTCATCATGCTGCCCCCCCCCCCAACCAAGATAAGACAGACTGAGTGTATACATATCTTTTAATTCCTGCCATCATGCACCAAATGAAATTTGTTTAGGGATTTCAGAACCTGTCCACTAATGCATTCCAAATGGCTAAATCTAAGCTTTACAAATGAAGATGACTTGTTTATACTATTCTGTTGGTAGTGTCTGTGATATATGGTAATTACAGATGCAGTATGTAAGAGATAAACCTGCCTATTTCAGATTTTTATTTTATCTTCAATTGTTATATAAACTTTTATTTAGCCATTTATTCAAATGACAAGCCTGTAATCAATTCTCTAGACTGTCAGATGGCTGAGATTTAAATTGATTGAAATGCGATCACCATTTAATGATTTAATTTTAAAATGTTGTTACAGTAATAAACAATGTTTGACACCTCTTCAATCAGTGATAACTTGGCTCAGAATGAAGTAATTTGAATAAAATTTAAAAAAAAATCATTTTGAAATATCTATTGTGAAGGTATTTCAACAAAAATGGTCAGGGGCCTATTTCACGAAATTTTAACTAAGATAAGATCCCAATTTTAGTAATTTGATTCGATAATATTAGATTGATTTTAGTGCTTAGCCAATCAAAATTGAAGTATCTACTAAAATTGGATTTTATCTTAAGTTAAAATTTCGTGAAACAGGACCCAGCTCTTTATCTAAATCTTACATAATGCATCTTTAATGCGAATTACACAGAGAGTATTACTATGTAATGTATAGGCTATAGAAATGGCCATGGTAATATACAAATGTGTCGTGTTGATGTAGAAATGGTTTTGTATGTATTGAACGAAGTTGTATAAAAGTTGGTAAAAATTAAATAAGATAGTATCTATATTATATAACAGTTGTGATATTTATTGTATATAAAGTAATAGCATGAGAGAATGGGATATATGATTATAAATATTATGATTGTATATAGTTTCAACCAGGGGCTGTTAGTAACATATCCTCAATATTAATTAATAATTGTATATACAAGTATTAAAATAAGGGGTTAATTATTACCATCAACTCACTCACAAATCATGTCAATAATTATTGTCAACTGTATTTTGAACAAAACTGAGAACCATCAAAATTCGTTGGTGGTTCGTCCCTCCGTGGCTGTCACTTCCTTTTGGACACGATAGACTACTAGCTCTGCTTCTTAGAACGAAATGTTCAAACTTGATCATTGTTTGAATGCCTTGACTGAATTCGATGATGAAGATCAGTTTGTTTGTCTATCTAGTCAAAACAAAAAAATTACACCGGTTGTCAATTTCAGTGGATGCAGTATCTATATATATTAGAGAGAAAGTAAATTTTAAATAATTAAATATTTTGTTTTTAAGAGCATGTTTAAAATTATTTTGTAATGTATGTGGTATAGACAATAGTATGATTGAGTGAATTGTATTATAAATTGTGTCAATAGTAATTGAGCTAGAAATATGCAGGTAAAATTCTATAGAATACAATTATGGAGGTATGCTTCACCTAGTCTTAGTCTTCATTAGGCAATTACTGTTTATTACCCAGTGATGTTTCGACAAGGTTTTCATTAGTCTTTATCAAGAAGTGATCTCAAGAAACCTGGCTTAGTAGTAAACAATAACTGCTTGATAAATACTAGAGAATTCTATTCTACTAGAATGTATATTTTATATAGATCATGTATATATATTATAATTGTATATAGACTATAGCAAGCTCAGATATATATATATAGTATAAATAATAAATTATTATAAATCAATCCTATTTTCAATCTTATTTATATGCTTCCTCCAGTATTTGTGATATCCAGCCACCAATGATGGGATTGATTCACAGAATCGAATTTGAGTAGTGTTTCAAGGCCTTACAACTGATTTCGCAGTACTGGTTTATTCAGTGTCAGACGAACTGTTTTTTTTTTAAATTAATCAAATTTTGTCGTCAAAAATGACCTTCCGAATATTACCTAATCAAATATTACCAGTCATATGTTGTCATTGGACAGTAAGTGACCACGTGGAAAGGACAAGAAGGTTGCTAACGATAATGGAAAATCAACGAAATAGGAAGACTAAAAGGTAAAATAATATTTTATTCAAAGATAAATTTTATTTCCACCATGGGGTATATGCAAATACATTTTTTTCATCAACAAATGAAGAAACAAATAGTGTGTCATAAATGGACAATATCTAAAATAACAAATAATGTGTCACTAATGGACAATATGGTACAATAGCAAATAATGTGTCACTAATGGGCAATACAGTGCATAAGTAAATAGTGTACCACTAATGGGCGATGCATTTAATCATGAATAGTGTGTCACTAATGAGTAAGACAGTACAATAATAAATAGTGTCACTAATGGGCAATGCAGTGCAATTACAATTAGTGTGTCACTAATGAGCAATACTGTACCATAACTCACTGACAAAATGTAGAACAAACTTTTTATTTAAAAGGCACTATCGCTTTCGATGACTTTGCCTGTCGGTAAAATAATAATTTTCGTTGGGACAAGATTTGACTACACATTTACACCTGGAATATTTAGATATGAAAAATATGAGTCCATAGGGTAAGCCGGTGGCTGAGTAATAAACGACGTATAGCTATCAACCAGTTAATCGACCGTTGAGATATACACGTTTTAGCTATCAATCAGTCTATCCATAGCTAAAATATAAATAATTATCAATGGGTCAGTCCATTTACTTAAATATAAACGTTTTAGCTATCAATGCGCCAGTCGTCCATTGCTGAGATATAAACGGTTACGGTCAGTCCATCGCTAAGATATAAACGTTTTAGCTATCAATGTAAACGTTTTAGGTCTACCTGTCCATCGACCAGTCCATCGCTAAAATATAAACGTAACTGTCCATCCGTTTGTCCATCGGTGAGATATAACCATAACTGTCCATCGGTTAATATATACATCATTAAATTCTTAAACGTAACTGTCCATAGCTCAGAATCAAACGTAACAGCGCATGGTCTGACCAGTAAAACTTTTAAAATAAAAATTATCTTTGTGGTCAGATGAATGGATAAATATTGTGTTTTTGTTTTGTGTGCCCACGGGATCTCGTTCCTCGTGCTTTTACCACACACATGTAACACAAAATCTCGAACAAAATACATGAATCATAGTGGGTTAATATCTCGATTTTCAATATAAATGGCGAAATTCTGGGCGAAATAGATGACCCATTTTTAAAATCCCCATTTAATTCTGTAATGTTCCATTGTATTATCACTGGTTGTTTTACTCTCATCGGTGCTGTATAAACCAAATTTAGTACCAGGCGTCTGGAAATCACCAATAAATCTAGGATCTGCCACGTCATCTAATGGCTGCCATCTATGGTTATAGAACAACAAGAAAGACCGATTAAGATAAATAAAAATAATTTGCCAAGCCATGATGCTAATAAAATTAAGCACTCACAACAATTCGATCTAATGAAGACCGGTTTGCACCAGGCAGTTTTCTATATGGTACAAATTTTTCCCGACTCAGCATAAACGGTTTCATCTACTATTCGTCGAATTCCAACTTCATCATGAACTCGTATATATTAAACCCAAGTTTACTAAATGTCATTGTGCTTGATAACGATAAGAGGATACTTGTCGAAACGTCGTGATATTAGAATAAACCAGTGATTGTTTCCCATAAAAATTGTGTTCTGTTATTGAATTCCAACTGATAAAGATTCTTTTACATCGGCTTTTCGTATCACCAGAAGAATTTGGAAACTTTATGCCAGAACCTTAACTTTGGCACTGCCATGGCACAATTTCCGCGGGAGCACATGGTATTCCGTATGTCGGTCTTCATTATCCCGATTAGTGTGAAAAATACGACGTAAACCCTTTTATATTTTATTTAGACATAATCTGGTTTACTTTAGGCATCGACCATTTTGAAAAGACCAGCTTTAAGGTGAAACATTTGGAAAAAAGAAACACTGACCTTGTGTCACAGCTGATTCTCGCCAAATTCACCGTGGACATATGAAGAGTTCTAAAAAAATTAACAGCATTAACGGTTTTATATTTTGCCTTCAGTCTAATGGAATCCCACACTATGAGTTTACTTTGGTGCTTATATCAACCTGATTTAGATTGTTCAAATTTCCTTTAAATTGTTTCCATAGTTGTAGGATCTGGAAGAGTTTTAAATAAACACCCCTTTGTTTCACAGGGTGGGGACGGGGTGGTGGCTATCTATTTAGCCGAGTTCCGTGAGAGCTATGTACGGAAATCTGTGAGTTGCCTATATCAAACGGTTTTGAATTAAACAAACGAAACTTTAATATAAATAATTTACGCCATTCCACCAAAGTTCAATTAAAATCCTTTATGGCACTTCTGTCTTACACCAGCAAGACTTCACGTTGTGCTGATTAAAATTAAAGTCCAAGAAAGCAAAACTAAGTTACGAAGTTGTTCAGGACTGGCTACGTGCTGGTCTAAATTATATGAAAAACTACCTAGAATTTAGATACTAATAAAATTTGTGGGAGAGCTATAGCCATGCAAAAAATGAATTTTAAACTGACGGGTTATTTAATAATGTTAGTAATATGACCATAACCACACCACAGACTTACTTTCATATCTTATCTAATACGCCCCTTTTCCTGATAATAGCTTACCAGATTCCATACCTCATAGTAAAAATCATCACATCGCCAGCTTGAAAATTTGTCGTCTTCCATTGACCACCGAATTTATCCGTTACTTCATATGGGTCACAGGTAAACCACCCAGTTCCTTTAAATATATGTGCAAATGGATATTTACATTATTTTAGACGGCGTAAAGACAAGATTCGACACAAGGAAATTACTAAAAGAACAGATTTCGGGAACAAACATGGTCGCTCAGGAATTAAAACAGTGGCTCACTTACATGGAGGTACAGTATTGATCAGCATTGCTCCCTTAATAAGTGGTGCAGCTGGGATGTACAGGCCAGAAATAGTGACTATTTGTTCACCCCTGAGGTCCCGACTAAAACGATGAGCAAGTTAAAGTGTCGCTGTCCGAGTAAGATCACCACCCTACCGCATACAAAAGTAGGAAATTAAAGCACATTTCGTTTTATATTCTCTGGATTAGATAAAATTACAGTATTGAATTGGATTGGCCAGATAGGGCTATTTTGATTAGTGAGGATCCAAACTCTATTAAAATACATTTGTTGATATCCAGGGATGGTCAACTTGCTGCTCCATTAATATCTGCATACATTTTTTAGAAAGGGCCCGTTATTGCCCTTTGTTAGGCAGCTATTCAAACATCTGGATATATATACACAAAACCTTTCGTATGATTTATGTATAGCGGTTTGATTGGAAGACTGATCGTAAGTCGACCAATCCATAGAAAATCTGCGTGCTACGGAATGCTTCCTAAACAGCCAGTGGGGTAAATAACCAACAAACAAAACGGAACAAAATATTGTTATAATTGAGCGAAATAAAAAACTGGAAAATTACTATCCTATAAAAATGGATTATTCAATACCTTTTAAACCAACGGCTTCTACATCCAAGTTGCCGTATTTCTCCTGAAATTTGGCGAAGCTGAAAAATATAATAGACTATGATGGTACGATAATCATATGCCGGCTTTGGCTCTGGCCATACAATGTTTTATACTTTATATTTAACAAATAAAATGATATTTAACTCATAAAAAAGAGTGAACGGTTAGGGTGGTTAGAACTGTATGGGTGGTATGGATGAATTAGCTATAATATGGTGAATGAGACTCGAAGGGTGGGATGCGGAGAAACTGCTAGGGTTGCTATAATTGACTCACCAAGGTAATCTATGTGAACCCTCACACATAGCTAGAACCCCCATATCTGCTGTAATATCACCAAGCGGTGTCCACATGGTCAACAGTTCCTTACTTCCTCTACTCATATATACATTATCTACATGAGCTCCTGTAAACCCTTCTGTGTGTACTGCCCTTTAAATAGCAAAATATAAAACAAACAGCTATATACATGTAATAATATATGGACGACACTGATCTAAAACCATTGAAGGGATGTTAAATGGAATGGAATAAAATGGGGTGTAAGGTCCAACTTCTCTGAAGTAACTGAAATAATGAAGATCAGGGGTGGATCTAGGAATTTTGAAAAGGCGGGGTGCCGCAAAATGCGGGTACTTACTGCGGAGACGGGGCATGCCGCTGCGAGGGGGTTGGGGGTGGGGTGGGGGTCCCCCAAGACAATTATCCTCCATTTCCTTGCATCTGTAGACATTCCAAGAGCTATTTGGCTGATATTTTCGTCTAAGTAAACTTTAGTAAACGTTTGGAGAGGATATATTTGGGTCTGAAAAAGGCACTTTCAGCAGTAAAAAAGGCACTTTCAGCAGTAAAAAAGGCACTTTCAGCAGTAAAAAAGGGCACTGTCGAAAATTAGCGGATCGGCCTCTGTACGCCATGTAATTTCAGTCTACTCTTCGTCGAATTTCAGTTGTCAAGGGTTATATTACCTGCAAGCCGACGTGTAGGGCTTGGATACCGCATTGTTACTTGCCAAGCTCTCCGTCATACATCACTGACAGGGAGAAAAAATAAGGCTGGAAAAACCTGAGTAACTTTCTCCGCCATCTTCGACATCGAACCTATGGTTTGTGAGTCATAGGAATAAACGAAAGATAACCTTTTCCATGAGTGGACCTAAAGGAAATATTGGTGTATAATTTGATACAATCCAGGGGCGTGGTGAGGGCAATTATTGAGAAGAAATTATGAGTAACAAAAAAGATTTTGGCACAAAAACCCTTTTACTGACCGCGGAGCTGTGGCCGGCGAAGCCGGCCACCGCGAGCGCCGAAGCCGCGAGCCCGCGGCGGGGGGTCCGGGGGGGCCTCCCCCGGGAAAATTTCGAAAATTAGAAGCCCAGAAACGCAATCTCCAGCAATCCGAGACAAGAAATACGGTAATAAAATATTGTTATTTTCTCTTGGAGATTCCATTCTTTCCAAGAGAAAATCACTTGACTCTTTCAAAAAATTTTTAATTGGGTCAGATGAAACAATTTTTCCACTTACAAATGTTTTTCATTTTTTGAGTAATTTGATTGTGATTTTGGCGCAAAAACTTTTTGGCGCATGAGTATGGCTACTCATGAACTCATTCTCACCACGCCCCTGATACAATCTGGCCATTAGAAATGACTGAATGAAATGGGGTTTAACGTCTTACTTTGGGCCATTAGTAATATACGTTTAGATAAACGAATAGTCGGAGCAGAACTGTAGGACGTTGTAGAATCCTAAATGATCACAAGGCTTCTAAGATATGTACATGTAGTAAGAAAATATTCATGGACCATGCGCCAAATGCGGCGAATGGCGTTCCGAAGGCCGCTTTCCACGTCTGGCAAAAGACCCATAGTGCTATAGACGTTAAATCACATTTCATTTCACATAATATAAGAATGAGTTTAGACGTTAGAGAGTCAACCATTGAACTAATTATGCTGGAATGTGTATCTTCTATTTCTATAGTTCTACCTGAGCCATTTGAAGTCGAAGGTTCTCACCTCTCTTCCACCAAAATAATTCTTGAAAAATTCGAAAGCTGTAAAATAAAACAGATGATTATCTTATTTAGGGGGATCTGAATTCAAGTTATTAAGATATTACCCTGTGAGTCGATTCTCAAGCCGTTTTTGGAGGTCTGAAATTCCGGTGCAAATATAGCTAAACAAACAAAAACATTCAAAAAGTAGATAAATACTTACGTCTGGGTCCTTCAAGAACTTTTCTGACAGGATCAGCGTGTGATATCACATTCTTCCCCTATATTCAGTGAATATATTTTATAAATGTTTGCTTGGCCGGTGAAATCCAAACTGACTTAATCCGACAGTTAATTAAAAAAATATGAGTAGCTTTAAATATTAGCAACTTGTTTACAGTATGGGATATTGATGTTTTCGGAACTATTGCAGGCGCGGATCCAGGATTTTTTTGCAGGGGGGGGGGCTAGGTTTGATAATTGCTTAACTAATTGCGCTCAACCGATTAAAGGGGGGTTTGGGGGCCGTCCCAGAAAAATTTGGTAAATTAGATTAAATTGGTTCAATCCGACGTATTTCCGGAAGTTAAATTCCAAAATTACAGGTCTAAATCGCCAATAAAATCGCTTAAAAAATTTTCAAACCTAAGCAGGGGGGGGGGGGTCCGGACCCCCTGGACCCGCCCTCTGGATCCGCACCTGTATTGTCGTATAGACAAGTGATGTCGGTTACCTTATGCACGAGATTTCAATGAGTGTATAAATAGATTAATGTTGCTGTTGGGGAGGGGCGGGGTCTATTGTCTAATGTGACGCGCTTCGACGTCTAGCTAGCCTGTCACCACATGTTTCCCCACGGGGAAGAAACCTGCGCGTAGGCTAAACATAATAAAATATGACAATTTATCTGCAATACCACTATCGGTGAAAGCGGACGTTAAATACTAATAGAAGAAGAAATTATGTTGTTGTTCCCTGCCAGAGCCTCTGCACCATGCACAAACAAGGGGGTCCTACGCTGGAAATCCCCAGTACTTTCTCGACCAACAGCAGAATCGAACCCGTCTAATTTAAAACCGATGGGAGCGGAATATAAACTGATATTAATCAGATTGATAATCTAAAATGAAAGTCAATTACCTCCATAAAGGGCACACAACCAACACCACAGCCTTGTTTAAGAACTCCCACTTCTAATGGTTGATCAGAACTAAGAATATCATCACTAGTGGACTTCAAATATTTTAACACCTCTAGTCTGGCTTGTAACACTTCTTCTCTATCGTGAAATCCTCGCAATTATAAATACCTGTCAAAATTGTTTATAGTGGTAGTCCATTCAATCATAATATATGAAGGAGGGTTGGGTGAAAGTCGAGTGGAGAGAGTACAGGACTCGCGGCTATTGTGGGTTAACATTCGGACGTGGGCCGAAAAAAGTTGTGACGGCTGGCGTCTGGGGCTCCATCAAGGAAAGTATGCCAAGTCGTTCTATCATTACGCCCCACATAGAAATAATATAGCACAGCAGTACACAAATATATGCCTGCTTGGGCCTGTGTCCAGTTTGAGAGGTTTTACTGTAGAATAGTTTACCCCTTCCTTTGTATCTCTTTATGGAGAGCGTTGACGTCATTCAGGCAATGGTTTGAATCTTCCAACTGCTGTAAATATTCAGATGGGAATGTTACAGGTCTTGTTCCTAATTTAATCTCTTGTGGTTGAACCGCCATTTTGACAGATAAAAATTGGGTTATCTAGTTTTTTGTTTATGGAAGGGTGGTCGCAACAAAAAAAAAATCTTGTTTGATCTTGCGTGGGAATGGTGATAAGGGCGAGACGACCAAACGACGATTTTACCAAGTGTAAAAAAATATTTTATGAGAAATGATATATCATAATTTACTCTTTCGAAAAATGAAATAGTGTTAGGCGTCCTAGTTTCTGTCCCAATCTGGATATAACAGCAGGCCGGGCATACGTGCGTCCATCTTCAATAGAAGGCTTGATCTCGCCTTAACTACATTTGTAAAACTCGCGGATGTTGCTTAAGGAACATGGCGTGCGTCAAGCTGTTTGCTAGGAGTTAAATTGTTGTCCTGACAAGACAAGTGCGCTGATACGGGGAATGCTCACTAGTCCGTGGGTTCCCAAGTCCACCGATATTTATAATTAGGGTTACGTTGCACAGTTCGTTCTACTACAAACATTTATGAGCGATAGGGACAATTTACGTGATGATATAAAAATTGTATACATGAATATCATACATGAATTCAGCGAATCTGTACTGGCGCGACTATGGATACGGATTAAATTATTTATATATCAGGAGTTACTCTGTGCATTGCCAAAATTTGCTACAGTAAATTTTCGGGAATCGAAATACTTTAAATTGACTAATAAATTTTAAACATTTAAAATAAGTATATGCTAATAAAAATGTCACAAATTGTCTAAAGGTAATGGGAGTCGCGGTGGCAAATGGATAAGACCCGGCTGTATCATAAGGTCTGTCATTAAGTCAATTGGTAATTCCCTGGTTGTAAGTGACAAGGCGTAGTGTCACCTGTCCAACCTCATGGGTTTTCGGGGGTGCAGGGGCGGATTGGGATCGGGAACCGGTCCGGGCTCCCGTGTCGGAGCGGCCCCTTTTACTAACCGCGCAGCCCTGGAAAACTTTTGAAAAAAGAACCCCAAATATGCGATTTTGTGCTATCTGATTTTATTTTATGATCAGTAATGGAATACCGCGTTTTATCAGTGAAATAAAAGTGTTATTCCACTGGCGGACAAAGTAGTCCATGTTGTTTTACCTAAAATGATTGTAAAATCATAAAATAAATCGAACATTTGTCGTTTTGTCGTGAATAACATATTTGAAATAAAATATGTTATTCACTCTAAAACGACAAATATCCTCTATATAATCTCTGTTAAATAATATATCCCGACCGTCAAGTAATTTACAACCATTAACCTGTGAAATTATCAATTCGTCATATTATTAATTAATGTAGGCTATATTATCACTGTATCGTCAAGAGTCAAGAGAATTTAACTGTGTAAAAAAGGGATGAATCCGATGAAATTTTAGGATGAAATACGAATCCCAATGATCCCGAATTCCGGCCCACACCCAGCCCAGAAAGTCTATTATACCAACCCATTCCAGACGCAAGTTATGGCTAGTGGAGGTCCGTTAAAGCCACCAGTCACATACAACATGATCATCATCGCTCCATGGTCGGTCCAATAGCCCCCCCCCTCCCCATATAATGTTCATGTTCAGACGAATTGGACAAAAAAATTTCTTTTTCATTTTTTGTTCGACCGCGGCCCTTTGGAAGATCGTCCGACCGGCCTAATCCGCCCCTGCGGAGGCGCAAGCCAATAATTGAAATAAAATTGAACCATATAATAATGTTAGTCCCGAAATGACCTAGTTTGTGTCGAGTTGACGTTAAATCCCATGTTTGCAAGAGACGTATCCGAGTTTGAGAAAAAATGGTGGGGATTTTATTTTTTGGAAGTTGGTAATTTTTGTCTGCAAGATCCGAGAGACGTGATTTCTGAAATTATAAATACAATTATAATCGATTGTCTGAATTTATCAAGGTACTTCAACCGATTTTGGATGGCTGGAAGTGTACTTTTATTCTAAAATGCTGCGCTAAAATTTGGGTGTATAAAAGTTTTGTGGACATTAATTGTCATTGACATGTTGTACGTAATATTGTCCTGTGGTTTAAACCGATCTAAATAATCGAGAACAAAGTCAAGAAACGGAAGTGGTTATCTCCCTTTACAAAAACACGTGTGTTGAAAGAAAATAGAAAACAAACCAAAACAGAATAAATTTCTATCAAGATGAAGAGAAAGCGAAAGGTTTAATAAGTTATTTAATGTCTTTCTCGGCATTGTGTAAATGTAGGAAACAACTCGGTCTTTATTTTCGTAGATCAGTAGAAAACAAATAAACCACCAACCAAATTCAACATTTCTTCCAACTATTCTAATCGTTGCGTTTATTCGTATTCCAATTAGAAACGAAACAGCTTTATTTAGCTAAATTCTATCAGAAATAAAGGCAAAATTTAACGTGAAGAAGTAACTTTCCCAGGATTGGTTTAAATTTTGTCATCTGCCCTTCATCTATATTGAGAGTCTGTCTATAATTTATGTCAATAAATATTAATTAATGATATTAAATGACAATTAAATGTCTCCCCAAATGGAGTAAGAATAAGATCTGTGTAAAAACTTCACTGTTTGTGATATTGTTTTAGTGGTTTTAATATAGGTACCTTTTTATCCTGAGCATTACGTAATGCAGCAGAACTGTTACCCTTGCGGCTGCCGTTTCACGAACAGGGGTAATGATATTACCATTAAAGCTTTTAAAATCATGGCTCTCCGCTTACCCTCTTGGTAATTGCTATGGCTGTAGTAATGGTGTGAACTATTGCAATTTGACTTTGTTAATTGATATAAGACAATGGTGTATTTTTATTGTTCAGTTCTTTGAGAGAGTTACGTTTAAATTTAGTGCTTTTGTAAAAACTCATTTTTTATAAGATTGAAAATAATGAGTTTGCATGATAGGTAAATTAAATACCTCAGATAAATCCATACTACAGAACTTCATTAAAGCTTGTTGCAAGTTTTTTCTAACAAAATGATGGGGTTATTTGCTATCTACTGAAATAAGAGAATGCTACCCTTCTACCAAATTACCATGGTTGTTCAAATGATTCGTAATCTTGATTTGAATATTTTAGTACGAATCAGGTGCAGCCACTGCCTTCATCACCAGAAACCAGGCTTTAAGGAAATTACAGCTGAGTCTTAAAGATTTCAGGTAAAAACTGGGCATGTATTAATTGTATTTATTTCCTTATCATTCTCAAGTTTTGAAATTGGGCTTGATTAAAACCTAATAATAATAATAACAATAATAATGACTTTATTTAAGAAGGGTTGAAGATTAGGCTATAATAGCCTTTCTACCATCCTGCCCTTCGCGAAAAATATAAAACAAAAGATATAGCTAATAAAATTAAAACAACAAACCACAATAATGTACAATAGCAGAAAAAAATATATATACAAATCAGCCTTTATGGTTAACTCACATTTCTGTGGCTCTGATATTAAATGTAGTTATGAAAAGGGTTGCTTAGTGGTTATGGACACTTATGGTACTGGCTCATCACAATCCGGGCATTCTTAGGTGCGATAAAGGTGTTGGCTGTTATATTTCCTCCAAATTTTCCAGTCTCGTTTCCCTTTTATCATTTGTGCAGCATGAAGTGTCAGACAAGGAAAAGAGTAGTCATTTGAACGAAATGGAAAAAAATGTGGTCGTCTCTATGTCATTGGCAACCTGTTATAAGGATGGTTGAATAGTTAGCGGCTGTGTGTTGTATCATAAGGTCTGTCATTGGGTCAACTGGTGTAGATTTGATTCCCCTGTTGTATGTGACAGGGAGTAGGGTCACCTGTCCATCCTTGTGGGTTTTCTAGACGCAAAGATCAAAATTTTATTCATCTTATTTTTTTATTTTTGTAATCTTTTGTCATGCTTTTTATACGCCCACATTTTCATGTGGACGTATTATGTCGTCGCCCCTGTCCGTCCGGACATCCGTCCGTCCACAATTTGTTTGTGGACTCTCTACAGGTCACAATTCTTATCCGATTTTGACGAAACTTGAAATATAGGTTTATCCCCAAAAGATCTCGGTTCCTTTCGATATTGGCATGTATCGGATCAAAACTTCATGGATTATGGCCCCTGATTGTATGAAAAATCACGTTTTTAGCTTGTGGACCCTATAGAGGTCACAATTTTGAACCGATTTTGATGAAACTTGACATGCATGTTTGTAACCCAAAGATCTTGGTTCCTTTCGATATTTGCGGCTATCGGAATGTAATTTCCTGAATTATGGCCCCTGATTGTCCGAAAAATCACCCTTTTTAGCTTGTGGTCCCTCTGGAGGTCACAATTATTATTCGATTTAAAAAACCGTTTGATTATATCACCGTTACACCCTAAGGAAGGTTGAGTTCGAATTTCGGGAAAATCGGACGAAAATTGCCATACAAAATGGCCGCCGTTAGTACGCGAATACTGTTAAAAAATGGTATATCAAGGTTGTGGACCCTGTGGAGGTCACAATTTTGATTCGATTTTGATGAAACTTGAAATTCATGGTTATAACCCAAAGATCTTGCTTCCTTTCGATATTTGCGCATATCGGATCGTAACTTCCTGAATTATGGCCCCTGATTATACGCAAAATCGCCTTTTTTTTAGCTTGGAGGTCACAATTATTATTCGATTTAAAAAAACGTTTGATTATATCACCGTTACACCCTAAGGAAGGTTGAGTTCGAATTTCGGGAAAATCAGACCAAAATTGCCATACAAAATGGCCACCGTTTGTACGTGAATACTGTTAAAAAATGGTATATCAAGGTTGTGGACCCTGTAAAGGTCACAATTTTAATTCGATTTTGATGAAACTTGAAATGCATGGTTATAACCCAAAGATCTTGGTTCCTTTCGGTATTTGCGCATATCGGATCGTAACTTCCTGAATTATTCGAATTTCGTGAAAATGGTACCAAAATTGCCGGACGAAATGGTCGCCGTTTGTACGCGAATAGTGTAAAGATATGGTGTATCATGGTTGTTGACTCTGTACAGGTCACAATTCTTATCCGATTTCGACGAAAAGTCACATTTCTAGGTTGTGTACCGTCACACCATAATCATTGTCGACTTCGAATTTCATGAATATCAGACTGGAACTGACCAACAAAATGGCTGCTCCCAATACAGTATGAAATACAGGACTTAATGATGTAGGAAAAATCACTTTCCGTATTGTTTGTTCTCTATCCATCTCTCGAAAATGTGGGCGTATCCTGCCTGGCAGTGCCAGCCTATCTTTTTATTTTGTAGGCAGTTATGTATCTTGAAAGGTATCTACCCCCAGGAACCCCAAAAGTTGAAACAAGCAACAAAAGGAAGTGGAATAACTCGGACATTTTATTTTGTTAAAGATATTAACTATCTCTCACATGAACCATTAATTGTTAAATTCCGACAAACCAAGGTACATATTACATTTAGTTTAATAGGATGGTGGGAATATAATCTATTCAAATGATTAACACCCAGGGCTCAGCGTCCTAGTCTCATTCTTATTGGTCTGTTACATGTCAATAAATTTACACACCATAGAATTAGAATTTTAAAGAAATTGATGTTAGAACACAACAATTTATTGTTTTATTGTGTAAGAATTTGAGGTAATGCTAAACATTGTCAAATGATTTGGAAGAAAATGAATTATAACACTTACTGACTGACAAAATTTTGAAATGAAAGCCCTGGTCTACTAAGTGCAGCCATTTGTTTAAAAACTCTACATACCTATGAATTTGGTAATAAATTCCTTAATCTTTATGTTTCAGCGTTTTATGAAAAGATTAACGAAAGCTGTACATAAAAAGAACGATGATGCTGTGGCGAGAATAAAAGCCAGTCGACCAAAATACAAACTAGATCATATTGTTAAAGAAAGGTAGATTAACTCAGTTATTTGTGATGTTATAATATACCGTTTAGTTAAAATAAACCACAACACAACTTATATTGAAATGAAATGAAATGGGTTTAACGTCCTACCTTTTTTGCACCTAACCTGGGCTAATGGAAGACCGGTATACGCCATACAGTGTGCTGTGAGGGAAATTTTGCCCGGGCCGCGGCACTACGGCCTACTCTTATATCGAATTCCAACTGCCAAGGGATCTTTTACGTGCACACCAATGTGTACACGGGACCTCGGTTTTTCGTCCCATCCGAACGACTAGGCAGCTGTCTTTGTCAGACCCTCCTTTTGCATCACTGACAAGATGAAATCACACCGGAAAATCGAGATGAACTTTCTAGGCCAATGCAGGGATCGAACACTCGACCTCCAGGCTAGTGAACCAGCGCCATATCCACTTAGCCACCATCACTGATTTATACACAGACAGAGCAATATTTTGATAAATAACCTCTTATCGCTACTAAGTACAAACTAGTGATTGTTTTCCATATAAACTGAAGGAGGTGTGGGTGGCTGAATGGTTAGCAGGTGCACACTGTATTTTATGATCTGTCATTAAGTCAACTGGCGTGGTTTCGATTCTCCGGCTGTGCATGGCAAGGAGTAGGATCACGTGTGGGTTTTCTTGTTTCCTTCCATTGCTAAAGACTCCTACATGCAAGCGAATCATTGAAATAAAATGAACCATATGTCAGTCCCAAAATGACCTAGTTGTGTCGAGTGGCGGTTAACACCATGTCTCTCTTTCTCCATATAACCTGGTTGTTTTATTGGTCTGTCATTGTGTCAACTGGCGTGGTTTCGATTCCCTGTGTGAACGTGACAAGATAGGGGCGCCACGTCCAACCTCGTGGCGCCCCTATCTCCATGCCACATATGCTCACACCAGGGCTCGAAACCACAGCCGCAAGCCAGAGGTGACCGGCCAGCTAGAGGTCGAAGCGCAGCACTCTAGACCACAAGGCCATCCCAACCCCCTTTTATACACACAAGTAATTATAAAGTAATTATATTTAAATATTGTTTATTTCAGATATCCATCTTTTATTGATGCTGTTCGTGATTTAGATGATTGTTTAACCATGTGTTTTCTATTCGCTACTCTCCCCACATCATTCTCTGTTAAAAATAGATCCGTTCAACTCTGCCGTAGGCTCACAGGTAGGTCCATTTTTATAACGATTCATCAGATATTATTCAGTTCTGTTTTCCATGTAGAAGTCTTGAAGGAGGGGTCTAGTAGCAGTGTACAGGATTATGCATAGTAGACTATGTATAGGATATTAACCTGCCCGAGGTTGATATGATAGAGAACACGCGGGCGCAGCCCAAGTGTTCTCTATCATATCAATCCGAGGGAGAGTAGATTTATATCTGACATATACAACGTTCACCATTAAATTTAATGGACTCTTCTAAAAAAAAGGCAACAATGATTGGTTAATTGCTCGACAGCACGTGACGTGTTTGTTTATACAACGCCATTTTGTAGTAATTGAACTGAAGAAAGCTAAAACAAAATGGATAGTCAGACGAATAATCAATCCTTTTTAGTCATCATATTGACGATAGAATAGATGTGAATGCAACTATGATGAGGATCTATACAAAGCCTGAAGAAAATTTGGATCAAAAGGCAATCTTTTCCGATAATTCTGACAATGAACCGTGACTGAAGGTTACTTTTCGGTATGTTCAGAGAAAGATTTGACCGACTGTTTTTAGTGGATTGTAGCCGTAGCCAAAAATACTTTACAAAGGAACTCTTGGGTGATAAATACTTTCACGTCTTGGGATGTGTGGAGAAATGATTTGGGCAGAAAGAAAATTCTGAAAGATATCTTAGACATGGACTGGAGTGTGGATAACCGATTTAAATAAGCCGATAAGTACACCGTCTATTTAGGTCCTGAATGCTACAAACTGTACCAAAACAATTTTTTTTTTATTGTCAAAAGAATAAAATTTTATGTTCTTTGTATTATTTCGATCATCTACGTCAAGAGCGGTTGATATGAGCCGAATATATCGACCTGTAATGACGTCATCAGCGGTTGATATGAAATATCAACCTCTCAGGACGTTATCAGCGGTTGATATGAACCGAAAATATCAACCTCTGGTGACGTCACGAGAGGTTGTTATAAGATATAACTGCTATGGACATCAAAGAAAAAAACTACTACCAGTTGTATATACATGTGTAATATCCAGCACATCTCTTGGTGATGGGAGTGGAAATGTATATCATTAGTGTTACAGACAGAGATACATTGGGTTTAACATCCAATCACCACAAACAAGGAAGCCATGGTATCTCAGTGGGTAAGACGTTGGCTTGCTATCTTGAAGGTCCATGGCAATATTTTCCTCACAGCACATGTTGTACAATTTCATTTCAATAAACCACTTGCGCGTAGAAATCTTTAGTAGTAGGACGAAATCGGATGGACCGAAAGAAACCCACAGTTGACTATACTCTTTGTCACGTACAAGTTTGGGTTCAAAACCATGTCAAATCTCTCAATTTCTGTATATTACGATTTATTTTTATTTTACAGTTGAATTTCAACATTTTGTGATAACCAGTCAAGCTCTTAGAAAGGTGAAATATATTTCTTTCTTGCTTTAATCTTTTACTGGATGCTGCTAGATCTTTTAGCAATATTTTCAGGCATGGATCCAGAGGGGGGTGGGTCCAGGAGTTCACATAGTATGCTTACACTTCTTCCTCATTGGTTAATTTCATATCTTTCCGTTAGTAATGTGTGATCCCTCACAGCGTATGGCAGAAATCGCTTATAACATTAAAATGATCTGTGGCATGTAACATTGATATTCAAGTTCATGTTATACTAATGAAAAGGATATGTTGACATAATAACTTGCATTTCTTAATAGCACTTGATATCATTTCTTATTTGAGAACTTCCAATAGAATGCTTACTCCTAAAAAATCTGATTTATTGAATTCACACACTCTGCTTACTGTTTCGGGAAAACTTGATAGTCTTGATACCAGTTATAATTTGGGAAGTTCGTGTAATATGCCTACTCTTTCTAGAACACTTGATGGCACTTCTCACTTGTTTAGGAAGTTATTAGATTTAGTAAGATGATTTTATTTATTGCAGGTGTTTATTTCTATAAAAGGTATTTATTATCAAGCTGAGATAATGGGACAGACGATTACCTGGATTGTACCTCATAAAGTTGGTTATCAGGTAATATGTTAAACACACATATCTCCTAAAGGTTGGGGGTGGGGGTAGAATGGTGTAACACGTGGTCTGTCATTGAGTCAAGTGGTGCAGTTTCGATTCACCACTTGTACATGACATGGAAGAGGGTCACCTGTCCAACCTCATGGATTTTCTATAGTTTCATCTGGTTTCCCTCCATAGCTAAAGACTCTCACACCACACCAATCTAATTAAAACACAGATCCAATTTCGTTTCGTTTTTTATAGTTCAAAATTTCGTTTTTTCTTGTCTTCACTACTCTTGGATCTGGAGGATTTGTTATTTATCTTGTGTTCTGCCTGAAATAAGGGGTCAGCCAATCAAATGGTCTGTCGAATCGACCGTTTGACCTTTTCATGCGTGGAACTGTGGGTAGATATTACCAGCCAATGACGTCTATACTAACACCGGCGGATAGAAATCAAAACAAAACAAAAGTAGATTTTAAAAGCATGGCGGTCGCTAATTGGTTAATCGAATGACTGACGTTATCGGGTCAAATGTCCTGTGCTTGATACCTGACGTCATAGAACGTGAGCTCCCACTATAACTTGTTAGATCTACATGAGTGTAGGCCATCGAAAGTATAAATAACGAAACGAAATATAGATCTATATTTTAATTAGATTGACACCACACTGACAAAATGTTTTGGCCACAAAGATTAAGCCAACCCCATGGTGCAAATCAAAACTGACTAGATGAGTTCATAATACCATATTTAGGGGGATTGGGTGGAAAAATGATTTAACAAGTGCACATTAGATCACAAGGTCTGTCATGGTTTCGACTCCTCGCTTGTATGTGACAAGGAATAGGGTTGTCTGTCCGATCACTGCCATCAATGCAATGTAAACAATTTTATTTTGTGATTTTATCTTTCAGCAACCCAGTGATATAGATTTTAAGATAATGAGAACATTTGTTGATTTTTATACGACTCTCCTGGGATTCACCAACTTCCGCTTATATCATTCGTTAAATTTACACTATCCACCACAACTCCAACTGGCGGGAGAAAAAGATGAGACAGAAACAAAATGTCTGAAATCAGAAGCTACAGAAGAGGTATGGAATAGTGATTATGCTAATTTCAGGGAATCAGTTGTTGTTGTGACAAGAGAAACAGAGCTTTGTAAATCTATCACAATAATGTAAAACCTAATCTCTTACCTGGTTGGGGGGTTGGATAGCTGAATGGTTAGCGTGTGTGCGCTGTATCATAAGGTCTGTCATTGAGTCAACTGGCGTGGTTTCCAATCCCCGGCTGAGTTTGACCAGGCAGTAGGGTAGTCTGTCCAACCTTGTGGAGTTTCTCTGGTGCCTCTGGTTTCCTCCCACTGCTAAAAGACGCCTACGTGCAAGGGAATTATTGAAATGAAATTGAACCATCTGTTAGTCTCGAAATGACCTAGTTTGCGTTGAGTGGAAGTTAAACCCTCTCTTCCTTATATTTCTCAAATTCCTTATACATGATAACACTGTTTATATTCTATGAATGTGTATTATATACATTTTATGTTGATTTTTTGTGATATTTAGAGGTTAGCAGCGATGACCCAGACGTTAAAATCCATGGTAACAGATAACATTGAAGATGCTGAGGTTGATGAATTTCCTGTTGGTAATGTGAGTTACGTTTTTTTAATGTTAAATTTATTTTATACAGTAGTAAAGTAATAAAATAGAAAAACCACAGTATGTTAGTTCAGAAATAACTAGAGTTATATGTAGATTAGATGTTGAAAACCACTAGGATCAATGAAAATGGAGCTTTGGTTCAGCAAGTAAGGCAATGGCTAACTAACCAGTTCTTTAATCCCAGTGTTTGCATAGGCTGTTTCGCAGGATGTAAAAGATCCCATAGCAGATTATTAGCCCAGCCAGAGCAGAACAGTTGGATGAGAAACCCCATTTCATTTCATTTTTTTTGTTAGAAACTGAATAATAACAATTTATTCATTTTGTCATCAGTTTCTTTCTATCTTATTTGTTCACAGCCTGATGATCCAGATTTTATAGAAAAGGCAAAACTCGAATCAGAAAAATTGAACCAGTTCCAGAATTTATTCAAAGGAAAGAAATTTTTCTTAAATCGTGAAATTCCACGAGAATCTGTCACATTTATTATCAGGTGGGTCTTTAATTCAATTCCTTAAAAAAACCTGAATAATTTACAATATGGCTTCATTCTGTACCTTTAACTCCATTGAACTGAAGTAATTTATGCAGACTGCTTTATTTACCCGTTTGTATGCAATTTTTATTGTTTTCTGGATATTTCTTTGTCATCTAGAATATAAGGATTATTATGGAAAACCTGGTAAAATCTGTGGAAGTATTTGTGATAGTTAACTAACAACTTAAACTTTGTTTTTGTGCAGGTCATTTGGAGGTGAAGTATCGTGGGATAAATCGTTGGCTGTTGGCGCCACCTACCAGGAATCAGATGAAAGTATTACACATCAGATAGTGGACAGACCATCAGTAGAGAAACAGTTTTTATCTAGGTGAGTTGTAAGCATTAAAGAGATGTATGTTTGGTTAATTAGGAAACTGGACTGATTCCCAGAAATCTGTCAGATAGGTCATCTTCTAGCCTGCAAGTCATGCTATCTTAATGAGTTGCAGGATGAAGTATAAAGCGTGGATCAACAGTGGCCCTGAACGATGTTATAGTATATTTTACAGGGGTCTTGCTACATGTTATATCAGTGAACCCCAACAACAATGTTATAGTGAAACCCATCAGTATTACATATAAAGGACTCCAATGTCCTCATCCTCTGTTCGGAAAGAGGGAGACCAGGAAAGAAATGAGTTTCAGGTCACAAATTCGGACATTTCATGCTATGGTACAAACTGGGAATTGAAGCCTTGCTACTTGACTCAATGACAGACCTCATTATATAAAGTGCCACCCTCCTCAGTTATCTTTTTTTCTGCAAATCATGTATAATTATTTTTATCTTCTAATTTAAGATATTATATACAACCCCAGTGGATATTTGATTGTGTTAATTCTCAGATGTTGATACCTGTTGAAGATTATTTCCCTGGCGTTGAACTTCCACCTCATTTATCTCCCTTCGTTAAAGAGAAAGAAGGGGATTACGTGCCAGCAGAACGTAAACAACAGATACGACGACAGCAAGGGATAGATTCAGGTAGACATTAACAGAAAGAGGGGTTTAAACTGTTGTGTTCGATGAGGGATTCAGGTCTACGTGATGTGTTAAATGAGGGAGTTGGGTTTCAAGCAGAGTTGGGATTTCGCCCGTATATTCCGGACTTGTCCGATTTTTTTTCCAAACGCACAATATTGTCCGACCGGGAATATGCCCAATCGGACATCAAGACATAGTGAATAATATTCAAAATTCCAAAATTAATATAGTGTACTGAGAGTATAACTACCACTCAACCCCATAATCGTTGACAATAGGCAAGATTGATTAGGTAATTAAGTGATCAACGTATTTATCGTGTTATACCGTCAATAAACCTACCTAGATTAACTACTTAATCTGCCTTGATTGATTGACTTAATCCTTTGTCGGACAATTCATCAATCTAATCTTAAACAGAAGTCATTGCTTTCCCTTTGTCGGACTATTCATCAATCCAATAAGAGTGATTATAATTTTAATTCACCTGTTTACCTCGTGGTCTTCAATTGTCGGGCATTTTAATCGCATTGATTTGAGCCGACAGCATCTATCAACTAATCATAGATGTCACATATCGTAAGAGTATAATATTTTATAACACCTTAATTCATTTTGTCTACGATATCCTTTACCTCTTTTAAGAATCCATATATAAATTCTCATCCACAGTGGCACTTTCCCGTGATCTCGAGCGCTGCACGAATATTGCTTAACATGTTAGGCAGTGCTTACTATGAAGCTGTGTGCTGTAAGTCACGTACGCCATAGCGGCAATACGCTGAAGTCAGCTATGCCTTTTGTCATCACCACAAGTATTATTTCGAACGCTTTTCTTTCATTTGCTGCCGTGTTCTTATTTCTATTACGCACGGATTTGAATATTTTGTTGACTTTTTATAAAGAAAAAACGATGTTCTGACATCACAAACTATTCTTATTTCGGAAGTTCGGCATTCATTTGCTGCCACGTAAATCTAAAGGAATATTACGGTTGTGAATTTTATGCCGAAGCAGGATCGACAAGCTTTCATTCAATGTATTACGAAAATGCTTAATTTTGTACGACATTTACTGACATAAATTTGAATGCCGTACGGGAATTAGGTGTGAAAAATAGCGAGGTTCACCAATTTTTATTACGTACGGGATTTGAATATTTTGTTGACATGTGATTTTTAATTGTGGTATGAATTGAATACCGTACGGGAATTAAATATGAAAAATAGCGAGGTTCACCTACTTTTGTTATGTATGTGATTTGAATATTTTGACATGTGACTTTTAATTGTGGTATGAATTCGTCTGCTTAAATAATGATAAGAGTTATGCCCCTTTATTTTCGGTAAAATGTCCGACACAAAAAATTTTGAAATCCCAACTCTGGTTTCAAGTGTTAGGTTCGATGAAGGAGTTTAGTACAAAGTTTTGGGTTTGGTGAAAGGACTTGGTTTTGAAGCGTTCTGTTGGATGAAGGAGTCAGGTCTATGTGATGAGTTTGATGGGAGATTTGGGTTTTAAAGTGTTGCATTGGTGGGGGGGGGGTGTTTAATGGAATAGATTAATTGAATTTAAAACTGTTGGGAATATGTACACTGTCCTTTGAAAGCCTCTTGCCAGACTTATTTAGATATCTATACTAATATTTGTGACTGTCGTTCTTTTGTTTGTCTGTCTTTCTGGTCAGGGTTGGCAGCTTCACTAGGGCTGTCCATAAAGCTGAAATTCGGTGTATAGGGGTAGCTTGTACCAGGGAGTAACATACGCCAGGTGGTGTTGGACGACCGCTTCCGGCAGCGCCAGTTCCTCGGCTAGTTATTTTATATTTAAGAATTTTAGAACAGATTAATTAGGATATTTATTATCATGTATTGTTTTAAACTGTGTATTTTACCTTTATTTCGGCTTATGGGGTAAATAAAAAATGAGAATAAAAAGTATAATTCAAAAATATTGTGTGATCTACAGGTGTGGAGGAAGATGATGGTTTGATGGATGATGATGATGATGATGATGATGAGGATGAAGAAGAAGAAGCTGTTGAAGAAGAAGATGATGATGAGGAGGAGGAGGAAGAAGAGGAAGAAGAAGATGATAGTGATGAAAATAGTGATGATGAAGAAGGTACATTGTTCTGTAATAAACTTTTTCTAGAACGCCTGATATCACTTTTTAGCACAAATCTATTGGCCACTATATCAGCCTTGCTCAATTTTTCCATTTTTGTCTCCCTGTTAGAGAATAATTTGTGCTACGCGTTTATTATACGATTATAGTTGATCTTTATTGTCAATTACATCAAAATGTAATTAAATCAAAGAGTTCAATAACCCGTTCTTCTGCAACAACAGGTCAAATTATATGACATGCAGTGTGCTTTAAGGGACATTTTACTTGGATATAGGAGCACTCCATTGTAATTAGCAGAAAATATTGTTTCAGATCTGATGACAAAATTAACATTGAACCCACTTTGAATCCGCCTCCCCACCCCCAATACTAATGTAAGGAGACTTTGAAATGTTTGCGGGAACATGGTTTTTAGTCACATCTGAAACCCTAGACATTGTCCCTTGCCAGGTCCTCTGAAAATTCTATATTGGCTAATCACTACATCATGATGTGTTTCTTGCAGATTTTGGGGGTTATATTGCATTTTGGAGAAGATCTTTTTTATTAAATTTTATTTCTTTATTTTTTCCAGAAGAAACACCTAAAAAGAGTAAGAAGGCTGTTAAGAAGCCTGTCAAAACACCAAAACCAGCAAAAAAGGTAAATATTTGATTAGATTGGGTTGTCAAGTGGTTTAACTCATTGACCCCTAGAGCTAATTATGTTAATTACTGCTTAATCTCCTAAGCCAATTAACCAGACTATAGCTTCTATCCCTAGTGTTAATTAAAAGATTATCCACTAATCTCATCTATTGCAGATATCCCAAAATAAAACAAAAACTATTACTCTAATCAAAAAATGTTTATATTACCAAATGTAGAATTAAAAACAGGCTTTACAAGCATGCTTTTTTTAAACAAAAATACCAAAAAACAACAAAGTTATTCTTTATCATAAAAAGAACTATGTAAAATAAGATTACGATTATGAATTATGAAGTTACATTTTACTGATCCATGCATCACACAGTAAGCACAATTAATTAATTTAGTCTATAACCAATTTTTAGTATTGGCATTGTAAATATAATGTTCGGAATCACGAATTTCATCAACCGTTGTTCCTCCAATTTTTTTTTTTTCGAACCGCATTGAATTTCTCAACGTGATGTCTATTGGTTTCGTCGATCAACCAATGCGAGCAAGTTTAATCAAAAAAATAAACTAAAAAAATTAAATTTGTTTTTCTCACGTTCTAATATGTATTATGGGCCTAGCCATCTCCTAAAAATGATGGGCATCTAACGGAATTCAGTGGATCATTCCAAATAATATCCTTGTTGAAAGTTGAATCTCGAAGATTGCCCGCCATTTTGGTTCGCTTCGTCACTAGCTATTTCGGAGCCTTCGTGTTCCTCACTCGAATTGTCAGTCAATTCGCTGTCCAGGATATTATTATTGCTAATTTCTACATCTAATATATCTTCCAGTAAAAATCCTTCGCAGTATGAGTCGGAATCACTCTCCATACCGACAAAATTATTAACAATGTAGGCGTACAAAACTGACATTCACTCAACAAAATGGCGACCCCTGAAAATATTTTTTCTTTAGAGTTCGCGACCTTATGACCTCTAAAACCTGTGTTGTGACGTATAGTTTACGACTTCAATCAAGTTCAATCATTAGTTAAAACTATATATTAATTGGCTAATTACGTCTGGAAAGCGAATCGAAGGTTTTTAAAACTTTATTGATCAATAAAACGTCCATGAAAGAAGTCGACAACAGTCGTTGCTGGGAAGGTTTTTTTTAGCGAGTTTACGACCTTATAACACCTAACACCTTGTTGTGACCTAGACATTTTATGATACCAATCATTAGTTGAAGCTATTGTTTTAAGGAATTACAACTTTTGGAATGTCAAGCGTCTTTTTTTTTATAACTTTATTGGTCAATTAAATAGTACATCAAAGCGGTCGACCGTCAAAAATGGCGACCGATATGAACAGAATTTTCTCGTGAGTTCGCGACCTTATAACACCCAAACCGTTGTTGTGACGTATACATTTTATGATTCCGATAAATAGTTCAAACTATCAGTTTACCAGGTAACTACTTTTGGGAAGCCAAACGTCAATTTTTTAATAACTTTATTGATCAATAAAACTGTACGCCAAAGATGTCGACACCAAGCGTTGTACGGGAGTCTGACTAGACACTAGGTCAACGTCTGGCAGGGTAAGTCGGTGAGGCTCAGTGACTAATTATGTCGCCTCCACAAGTAACCTGTACCGAATGAGTTAACAATGTTTGCTTTAGACCATAAGATCTGTCTGAGTCAAGTGGTTTCAATCCAAAACTTGGATGTGACAAGGAGTAGGGGTTATGGTTTACATCCTTCTGATTTACTCCAGCTGGGCTAATTTAGATGGAAATACCCTATACAGTTTCATATATGAGGGATATTTAGCCCATGCAGCAGCATTTTAAGAACAGATTTCAAAACTGAAATACAGAAAATGATTGTTATCCTTTTGGTGTGTTGTGTTGTATCTGTTAAAATAGTGACATTAAAATTTTTCTTGAAGAAACATAATATATTTTCATGAATGATGTTACGGAAAAAGTTTTGAGATCTCAGGTTCGTTCCTAGTGTTGGCCAAAACAGTTTCTTAGACATTCGGTGTGGTCTCCATTTGTCAGTCGTGCAGGATAGAGGGATAGAAAATCAAAGTCTCATGTAGACATTGGCGTGGCAGTTGTAATTGGTTATAAGACTAGACTGCAGCGATACTTTCTCTGGACAAATTTCCCTCAGCACAATGCATGGCGTATGCCCGTCTTCGTTAGCCAAGTTGGTACAGAAACGTAGTACGTTAAATCTCAATTCATTTTATTTCATTTCTTAAGTAAACACACTTGAGATTTCCAGGACGGTTACTATAGAATTAAATGATCATTTATTATTCTTTATATGTTTAACAGCCGAAAGATATGGCCGTTACACCAGGATCGGTTGAGAAAGTCAACCTAAATCGTAAAGTTCAGCAGCAAGAGAAAGAAGAAAAACGATTGGCTGAAATGATGATACCGAAGAAGAAGAAAAGATTATATCAAACTATCGTGAAATCTCAGACGCGTAGAGATACTAAGGTATACAATAACTCATAGTTAAATAAAATATATAACATTGATAACTTATAGCTTTCACAACATATTAGAGGATATCGTTGTGACAAAACTGTCTGAAGCAGGATTTATTTTAGGAGGTGGGGAATGTAGACCATACTGCATGTTATCTATGCAAGTCATAGGTTTTAAATTCGTACTCCAGTTTCCTCCCTCCCACTTCATCAGACCCATAAACATCATCTGTTAGTCCCAAAATGACCTTATTAGTATCAATTCGAGAATAATTAAGCTGCTATGCAGTGATGAAAATATTGACTTGCTGGACAAATCCTCCACATGTAATGCAGATTAGCATGGGTTGGGGTGGCCTAGTGGTCTAGAGTGCCGCTCTTCGACCTCTAGCTGGCCGGTCACCTCTGGCTTGCGGCTGTGGTTTCGAGCCCTGGTGTGAGTGTATGTGGCATGGAGATAGGGGCGCCTTCTCAACCTTGTGGGTTTCCTCCGGGCACTCAGGTTTCCTCCCACTGCTAAAGACCCTTTACGCGCAAGCGAATTATTGAAATAAAATTAAACCATATGTTAGTCCTGAAATGACCTAGTTTGTGTTGAGTGGATGTTAAACCCCATTCCTCTCTCTCTCTCTCTCTCTTACTTTTCTGCACCTATGAAGATGGGTATACAGCCTTGTTTGATTATATTTCTGTTCTATTTTACAGATCCAACAATTGAAAGAGAAACGAAAAGTCATTAACAGAAGGAATAAACTTGCTAAAGCGGGTGGGGAATGAAAAAGCTGTATTTAAAATCATCAATAAACTTTTAAAAAAATTGTGAGAAACATTGATAAATTGTGAACTCAATAGTTCCATCAATACCAGATGTTTTGTTTTTCATACTGTATACTTATATATATATGGTCATGAACATCAGAGCCAGAATGTTAGTGATTATTTGTGATCCCCACAACAGAAATTGATGGATTTCATATTTTTATCATAAAGGTGTCTAGAATAATACTGGACTATAATTTCCTGAAATACTGAAACTTGAAGGCTACATAAAAATTATTGTTCGCAAAAAAGTAAGGACTGCAAAGTATCTTAGATAGTAATTTAGACGATTAAAACAAAAATCCTATATTAGATAATTGGGCCTAAAATATAATCCCAGCTTTCTTGGAAATTTAGCCATTTATTCTTTCTGGTTGCCGCACTGTGCACACTATAAACATCTCTGAGGGAATTGTGTGTATTTAAAATTTTCAAAAGAAATGTATTTTATTGTAAACAGCATAGAAGAATAAATTGTAAATACATGTTCAGTGTGTGTTCAATTATGAGATCAGTATTTTCTGGGTTGCAATTAAATATCTACATCTTCTTTTATTTTGTTGTTGCTGAACGTTTGTTGGTGATGGTCGAGTGGTCTGAAGCCAGACCTGCAAATAATTGTTTTAGTGGTACCTGACGTAATGTCCGCCACTAATGAACTGGTAAAAGACATAATGAACTTTGTGTCTGACATGTACATGGCCATACAAAATAATACTTTAGTTCTTCATAAACAGGGGGTGGGGGGGGTAAGATGGTTGTGGATGTTGAATCATAAGGTCTGTCATTAAGTCAAGTGGCATGAGTTTGATTCCCAGCTTTGACCATTGCGACGAAGTGGAGTAATGTCACACCTTGCAGGGTGTTCTCCTCAGCAACCCCGGGTCTTCCAGTTTCCCCCCACTGCTCAAGAACCATATCGGTGACAGCGAAATGAGTCTTAATAACCAAAATTTCAGAAATGAGTTATATATGTCATCGTAAAGCGGATGTCCTAGTCTAATGATACCAAAATCATTTCTCTACCTTACTCCATCGCCTAGATATTCAAGTTCAAAGTCCGGGAGTCCAGAAAGGCCTATTTCGAGAAAACTTTGTTTAAAGATTACGTTCAAAATTTCTGCTATGCATGACAAAAGTCATGGTGAAAAATGCCAAACGGACACGAAACTTGACACAATTCAACATGTTAAAGTATTCAAAAATGGTCAAAACCAAATTTTGAAAATTTCTGCACTCAGACACAAATTAGCGTGTAATCCGAAATCTACTTGTGTGACTTAAGACTCATTTAGCTATCACCAGTCACATATGTACAAAGAAATTACTGGTTTCAATTCTCTGCTTGGCCGGGTTGGGTTCTCAAATGGTTAAATGATCAGAAGGTCTGTCTTTAAGTCAAGTGGAGTGGTTTCGATTCCTCACTTGTACCTGACAAAGAGTAGGGTCGCCTGTCCGACCTCGTGGGTTTTAACTGGGTCCTCTGGTTTCCTCCTACAGCTAAAGCAAGCAGATTATTAAAATAAAATTGAACCATATGTGTTAGTCCCGAAAGTGACCTAATTTGGTTGGGTAGATGTTAAACCCATTTCTTTCTATCATCGTTAATAGCATAAGGAAGGTCACATGAAGGGAGGTGGGGATACACAAAATGCAGTGTGCTATGAGGGAATTTTTGCCCAGCTAACTACAGCACTTCTCAGTTCTGTGTTCTGCGTGATATGCTTGGGTTCCAGTTACCAAAAGTTCAGTTATGTCCACACATGGGTGGACTAGATGCATTTTCTTGTCAGAAATTCTTTTCTGCATCACTGAAGGGAAATCGATGGGCAAGAACATTTTGATTCATAAATACATGTACATTAAAAGATTTTAAACAGCATTAGGTCAAAGGTAACAGGATTATTAATTTGATATCATTACCAATTAAAGTGTGGGTTACCTTTACAAAATTAACATGACTGTATGTGATCATGTGATGTTGGCAGTAAATTTTTGAATTAAAGAATCAGTGGTCATTACCCACATTTATTTCGTTTCGTTTCCTGATCCATTCCGAAATTTCTTAACCGGAAGTGAGAATGTCAAGAAGAAAAATATGGCGCTAAAAACGAAAGAAAATTATTAGGAAGTAAGTAAAAGGAAAATAAATTACGACCCTGGTGGTAGTAATTTCCCAATCCAAGACTATTTTCCCCCGTTGCTTTGGAAGGCTAGCCTACAAGGCCGTGAAACCATTTAATCAATTCTTCTACGGCCCAATCCATACGGATGTCAATCAGAAAATAAATCGTAACATTTATCTACGTCATAAAAGTATGTAACATACTAACATAGTGACATAGTCAATGATTGCCTTTTTTTGTCCATTGATCAATTGATATTATGAAGCTGTTAACACCTAATCCTTGATATCAACACCTAGATGTTTTCACATGTACATGTAGATAGGGTTGCAAAGGGTGGGAAACTTTCCGGGAATTTTCAAATCTATTTTAAAAATGACATTTTTGCTAATTTCTCAACTGGCAATAATGAATTATAGGATTATTCTTTAACAAGGTAGGACTGTTTATAGATACCATCTATTTTAAGGCTTTATTTTAATAAATTTTAAAAATATAACCTAAAAATATGAAATAGCAGCTTTAACCATACTGTGTGAGTCCTGGTAAATAATAGACGGATTTCTTCGATTATGAACAAACTAGTTAACTTTGGTTATTATAAACTTACCTGTGTGTTTGAAATTAACTCCCATTAAATAAAATCCATTGCACAATAAAATATCTCAACGAATAAAAACGGTTCTCTCTTGAAAGATTTGAATACCCGGTATTTACTTGTTATTTCGACAGAGTGGATAACCGTAATAACATTGCTTTCGTCACATATTGGACGAATTCAACACACCGAAGCGAGGTTGTTTAAATTTGACGCATATTTTGCCAAGCACGTGCTATACTCAAAGCAAAGCTCCAACATTACAATCGTTTGAGTTTGGGCGACGAAAATATCAATTGAAGGCAATTACATAGGAGCTTTATCTTTATATTGAAACCATTGATCGCCAGTCTATCAAATTTTATTCACAATGAAAGAATCACTGATTGCACGGATACTCGTAAAAATAAAGTCATATATAAAATATAGATTTTAATATCCTATCTTATTTATGTAATAAATAGTTTAACACGGATCATGAAGCACATCTCCGAAGCGGCTGAGGACTCTGAGTGTATTATTTATTAATTTGATCTCATTCTTTCGATCAAATAATAACCGCTTCAGTGACATTTTTAAGTGTGTTACGACAGCGTTCAAAGTGCCTAATGGCATTGGGTGGCGTATGCAATGCCGATAAGTCCGTAACGCCGTGTAAGAAGCGGAACATTAATTGTAAATGGCCTGTATATATGTTAAATAATAATATTATCATACCATATTATAAAGATGGGTAATATTTAAGGCCCGTGAAAAGAATGTAGTTATTTTTGTTCCATATATGCTTGTTAAAAAGAAAATTATCACTTCCGAGTCGCTAATCAAATAATTAAGACGGTAACAAATTTAAAAAAAATACAGGTTGTTATGTGTGCGAACGCTCAAACTCAATGGCGAGTCGAGACGTGCTTAACTTAAAACAAACTTGAATTGACGTAAAAATGCCACGTTTCCGATGCTGACACCCCTAATACAAAGTGATATCTCCCGAGGTGTGACATAACCAGCTGCCATATTGATATTTTTCTTAACCGAAAGTTTGAGGGATTTCAATTTTTCAAGAGAGAACTGTTTTTTATACCTTGGGACATTTAGTGGTGCGATGGATTTTATTTAACGGGAGTTCATTTTAAACACACAGGTAAGTTTATAATTACCAAAGTTAACTAGTTTGTTCATAATTTTAAACACACAGGTAAGTTTATAATTACCAAAGTTAACTAGTTTGTTCATAATCGAAGAAATCTGTTTATTATTTACCAGGACTCACACAGTAGTTGTGTTCCAAATGGTGAAACTAAAGAGTTAATTTATGTAACTTCTGCTCTCAAAGGTATACAAAAAAATATAAGATCTAATTTGAAACTCTTCGAAGCGACAACGATCCTTTCAGCACAGAAATTTCAGATATTCATGAGGATTCATTTAAACCTGAAATCTCCCTTTTATCCACCGATGATGATGAAGATAATGATTTTGAAGATGATGAAATGGCAGAGTTACCTAACTTTGAGCATTAATTATAGAGTGTGTAACCTGTGTATAAACAATTTAAATTATTAGTTATTAGATTTTAGTATATAAGACATATCAGATAATATGTTTTGTTATTAGAATATTACTGTCACTTGTAACTCATTAATAGCGACACAGGTTTCTATTTATGACAACAAATTGAAAATTCCCCAAAATAACCACAGATGACAGAACTCGTCTTAAAATAGTGCCCGGGCGACTTGTCTTAAAATAATTAATAGTTATCTAGGCCTGACTCAGACTCTCCAGACCAGTTGTGACAACTCGGACTTGTTGAAAGAGAATCATTTGACATTTGATGAAATGGCGTTTGAACAGAACTGTGAAGTCTTGGTATGATATTTGACTCTACAAAGTCAGCACTCTATTCTCATCTTGCCCTATTCCCGTCTTTTGGAACCTAGTGGTTTTTTTCCGTGTCCTCCGTTTTCCTCCCACTACTAAAAAAAAGGCCCATGCGCTCAAAATAATTACTGAAATAAATTGAACCATATGTTAGTCCCGAAATGACCTAGTTTGTGTGGCATGGACATTAAATCCTATTTCTCTCTCTTTCTCTCTCTCTCTCTCTCCCTCTCTTGTCGAGGCTGTTGACTTATGAGCATGTTATACTTCCTGCATAGAACTGTTTTTCTCCAGGATCTACTTGATGTAGGAATGCTCAGAGTTTATAAAGAATTTCCACAGATTTTGTCTGTTACACATTTTACACTCATTTTAATCAATTTTTCATTGCTGCATATATTTATTTCAGATATTGTTGTTATAAAAACAAGAAAAAGTCATGGCGACTGTGAGCGGACAACATTCAGTATACAAGATTGCTGGGGTGTCTGTTTATTTCCCCTGTAAGCCCTACCCCTCACAGTTCAGTATGATGGATAAGGTGGGTGCATCAAAATTAGAGAATTTTGGGTTTTCTCAAATCAGAAAATGTTAAATCTTTTATATTTTTGTATGTATTCTGTTAGGCCACAAAAATAAAAGTATTTAGGCTTTTCTCAGATCGGAAAATGTTAAATCTTTTATAATTTTATTTTCTTATGTATTCTGTTAGGCCACAAAGTTGGTTTTGTCAGATCTGAAAATTTGTATCTTTGTCTTTACCCAGTCAATAATCAGTATGCAAATGAACAGGCCTTATGATTTCTGTTGCGTTTTACATGACAAAATGTCAAGCTCAATGAATTAGAATCTTATATTTTGAATTTGTGCCCAACAATGGATAACATATATTTATGATATTAAAAAGAATCTGAAAACAGATAAATCTGGGCCAACATTTACTGGGCATTGTTTTGGTATTTGTAAATTTTAGTATTGCTGACACTGGAAGAATCAATTTCATCAAGTTTTAACTGAATTTGCATACTCCTGCGCAGTGTTTCGTTCGATTAGAACTAATCCACTTCACACTGCTATCTTGAGTGAACATTGTTGTGCTAAATTATTATTGGTCAGTAGTGCCATTACCAACCAATGACCTACATCGTAACAAACAATATCTGGGTTAACCAGACCTCAAAATATGTTACCGCAATGTATCTAGTGACAATCGCGACTTGTTTACGTCATAACCCGCGAAATTTATTATGCTCGATTATCCAGTGCCAACATGTTTTCTTCGTCGGCCATTTTGAAAATTATGCCGAATGCGAGAAGAGAGGAGGGATTTGATTGGACGTTAAAAAGAGACACGCCCCGCCCAATTTCAAGAATATGACTTCTATCCAGCAATGGTAAGAGAGGGATTTCTCGCACCATTGCTTCAGGAATATGCTGAATTTGTAGCTATACAGAAGTACAATCTTTCTTGTGTTATTTACAGATTATAAAAGGTATAGAAAGGGGACAGAACTGTTTGTTAGAAAGTCCAACAGGAAGTGGTAAAAGTCTGGCCATGTTGTGTTCTGCGCTCGGATGGCAAGCAGAACAACTCGGTAAATATAATTGTTTAGAATCATTAACAATGCTGTTCATTTGATCCTGTGTGTTTTTTCTATACATGCCCAATAAACTGACTTGCAGTATGTTCTCAATGTCATATTCCACAAGTTACTGCCCCCTAAGTATCAATCATGGTTGTTTTTTTATTTAGTCAAGAATAAGAACAGATTAGAAAATGGATGGGGCCCTGTTAAATAAATATCAATCTATCAATCTACCGACAGGTGACAGGTGAAGCGCTCATGGCGGCTCCTTGTTAGCTCTACAGTTTTTCTTCAAATTACTTGTTTCAGAGTCATCTTTCAAACATAATTTTTAACCTGTGCGTGCATCAGTGTAGTTATAGTGATTCTGTAGCTGAAGTTTTTATGGTTATATATTTAAATTTGATGAAAATATCATCGATTTGAATCTACCCTTATACAAATTCATCTGTTTAATAGTGGTCATTGGAGCATGACACTGAAAAATTAGCCAGGTTTGTCCAACTTGTATTGTATTGCTGTCAAACTATGCTCACAGGCAGCAGTGATAACACCTCAACGTCTTTCCGTGAGACTTATACTTTCACTAAAGGTCAACTGATTTCAAAACAAAATACTAATATTTTATCAAAAGATGATCTTAAATATTTGGAAAACATAACTAAGCACATTGTGAAACGGAAAACTACAAGACGGGGCTGTTCTGCTGGACAAAATCGTCGGAAGAAAATTAAAGTTAGAATTAGTGATAGACCTCAAAGTCAGTATAAAACTTATGAGCAACAAATCAATATTAATAATTTAGCAAATCTACCTAAGCAGCACACTCAGGTCATCCGACCAAATACAAATCTACAGGTATGTCTTATCAACGCCCGCTCAGTGAGAAATAAAACTACCCTCATAAATGATTACATATATGAAAATGATTTCGATATATGTGCGATCACTGAGACTTGGCTTAGTTCTGATGGTGATTCTACAACGATTTCCGCTCTTTTACCAAACGGATATTCTATACAGCATGTTTCAAGATCCTCGCGTGGAGGAGGTGTTGCCCTTGTATTCAAATCGTCATTAAATGTTACCCTCAAACATCATGTCTGTTTCCAGTCGTTCGAATATATTGACTGTATTTTTAGTACTCAGACTAAGAAAATCAGAATTATTGTTCTATATCGAGCACCAAACGAGAAAAAGTTTCCATGTTTTCTTGATGAGTTTGCATCTTTATTAAATAATCTTGCCTCATCCAGTCCAGAATTATTAGTTGTTGGCGACTTTAACTGCCACGTTGACGACCCTAAAAACGTTTCTGCGAACCGCTTTAGTAATCTGCTACAGCTGTATTCTCTACGCCAACATATTGTTGATCCTACCCATATTCGCGGCCATATTCTAGACCTAGTCATCACAAGAGAGAATGAATTCTCGCCTACAAATATCAACGTCTCTGATAAGCTGATATCAGACCATTATTGCGTAACCTTTGATCTTGAAATCAGAAAACCTTTGCCCATTCGTAGAAATATATGTTTTAGAAGATTCAAAACTTTAGACAAAGATACACTGAAACAGGAAATAACGGATTCAGGATTATCCAAAATATGTGAAATAAATGAAATTAATGAAAAAGCTCTCCATTATAACACTGTTCTTCAAAACATTATAAATACTGTTCTCCCATTACAAACCAAATCAGTTACGGTTCGTGCTGGAACTGAATGGTATAATGAGGATGTCCATCTCTCAAAGATGGAACGAAACAAGGCAGAGCGGGCATGGCGAAAATCTGGTCTACATATTCATTGACAAATATTCAAAAAAGCAAAACTCGTAGTGGTTAGAAAAATTGAATCAGCAAAACGATATTTCTATTCAGATAAAATAGAATCCAGTGAAAATAAGCAGAAAGAACTTTATAAAGTTGTTAACGCGCTACTCGATCACAATGATGATGTCATAAAACTTCCAAATGATGATGTAACTGATTTACCTAATAGATTTGCTAACTTCTTTTCTTCCAAAATTACGAAAATCAGAAATGATTTAAATAAGTCAGCTTCATCAGGCAGCACTACAACTAAAACCGCCGAGTCTAACGTAACCTGCAATCTAGAAGCTTTTTCACCTGTTGCAGATCGTGAAATTAAAAAGTTAATCTGTTCATCAAATTCAAAGTCTTGCATCCTTGATCCTTTACCTACCTGGCTTCTAAAGGAATGCCTCGACTGTATACTTCCTTCAATAACTCACTTGATCAACTGTTCAATCGAAAGTGCTGTTTTTCCAGATGTTTTCAAAACTGCAATCGTTGTTCCCTTAATTAAAAAGCCAACTCTTGACCCGAACCATTACAAGAACTATCGACCAGTTTCCAATCTCAGCTTTATCTCCAAAATCCTCGAGAAATGCATAGCTAATCAATTAAAAACTTACATTTCTGACAATAGCCTTCTTGAAGTATTTCAAAGTGCTTATCGCAAGCATCACAGCACAGAGACTGCTCTTGTTCGAGTACAAAATGACATTCTAAATTCACTAGACAATCGCAATTGTGTTCTCCTTATATTGTTAGACCTGTCGGCCGCCTTTGATACCGTTGACCACAGCATCCTTATTTCTCGTTTAATATCTGATTTCGGTATATCTGGCTCTCCCATTAACCTACTCAGATCCTATTTAACTGATAGAAAACAATCTATTGTTGTCAGTGGCAAATCATCTGAAGATGTTGGCCTTCTTTACGGTGTCCCACAGGGCTCTGTTTTGGGCCCAATTTTATTCAGTTTGTATACCTCACCCTTGGGTAAAATAATTAAAAAGTATAATATTCAGTATCATCTGTATGCAGATGATACGCAGTTGTATATCTCATTCAAACCAATTGCTAAAGATGGCTTTGTTTTAACTAAGCATATTTTAGAATCCTGTATCAATGAAATCCGACAATGGATGTCAACCAATTTTTTAAAGCTGAACGATGATAAAACCGAGTATCTTTTAATTAGCTCACCAACAGTTCAAGCAAAAATTTCAGATAACATTGATATTTCTATAGGCGATGTTTCTGTGGAGCCAGTAAAAACTGCCAGAAACATTGGTGTAATGTTTGATAGTCACCTAAACTTAGAGTCTCATGTAAATAATGTATGTAAATTATGTTATTATCACCTACGTAATATTAGTAAAATCCGCAGTAACCTCTCCACTGACGCAATACAAACACTTATAAGTACATTAATTACCTCCAGACTGGACAGTTGCAATTCCTTACTGATTGGTCTTCCATGTCGCATTATTGATAAACTCCAAAAAGTGCAGAATTCTGCCTCAAGACTGGTCACAAGCACGAAATATAATGAGCACATAACCCCAGTTTTATTTCAACTGCACTGGTTGCCTGTTGTTTTTAGAATTAAATATAAAATACTTTTATTAACTTTTAAATGTTTTAATGGTATTGCGCCCTTTTACTTGTCATGTCTCTTGAATATTTATAAACCTTCTCGAACGTTACGATCATCCAAAGACAACTTTTTATTAACGGAAAAAAGAGCCAACCTTTCAAGTTATGGAGAACGATCGTTTTCGTTTCAAGCCCCAAAGCAGTGGAATCTATTGCCTTTTAGTATACGCAGTTGTACCTCTTTAACAACTTTTAAATCTAAACTTAAAACTTTTTTATTCCGAGAGGCTTTTAACTGCTGAATTAATTTTAATTATTCACTATATGTATTTTATAGATATTTATTTTTGCACTGATGTTATAGATATTTAGATTTTTACTGTGTCTATAACTATTATTTTTCTTTTTAACGATTTTTTATATATCCTATACATTTATCTATCTATTGTAAAGCGCATCTGAACACGTATGTGGAAGTTAGCGCTATATAAGTGTTGTATAATAATAATAATAAATATCATGAATAGGAGCAGATTAGAAAAAGGGACAAGTGGGTCTGAAAATTTTCATAAATCAAAGAACTATAGATACAATTTAAAACTAAAAAGTCCTTGACTAGGAATAAGATAAGGATTCAATCATTGACCTTTGAGTTATATTGTAACAATTCCTTTTCCATTCACCATGAAACAGTTGTGGATTGTGGTCTTCTTTTCAGCCAAGAAAGAAAAAGAAGATGAACAAGATGCATTAGATAATTTAGCACGTAAGTAAACATTGGTATATGGATTGCCCTGGTGTCACTAACTTTAAATTCTTGTTCTTGGGGACATTGCATTGAGTGGTTGAATATATCCTTTTAGGATATTATGAAACCAGAGATTGTTTCCCATAAAAAATGTGATTTTGGGGACGTTGAGTGGTTGAATGTATTCGCTTTAAGCGAATGCTAGTCAATTATTGTGCTTTTAGAATAAAACTAGAGATTGTTTACTGTAAAAATTGTGTAATTGTCTGTTAATGTGTTTCCTAATCACTTTTTAAAGATTATCCAACCTGTCAATGGGTATTAAGATCATATAACCTCGAGCATTGGGTCGAATTGGATACTTCGATCTCAGGCTTTTCCCTGAAAAGGGATAGGCTATTCTGCCTACCGTCCATTGGCGGACCTCCCATTACAAAAACCATTGTGTGTAAGCAAATTATTGAAGTAAAGATATACCTGTTTAGTCCCGAAATGACTGAGTGTGTGGTGAATGGATGTCAACCTCCAAATGTCTCTCTTGTCATTTGGATAGAGTATTCAGATTATATAGATTTATAACATGTAATGCTATAATAAATCTTGTCCTTTTGTGCAACAACAAGTTGAATGAGGTAATTGTTTTCAAGCATAACATACATTGTATATAACAACCGATATCTATTCTGAAGATTACTCTTAATTTTTCTAGAACACCAGATACCACCTCCCATATCTACAAACCTTTTGTTATTCTTTTGCTACAGGTGAAGCTTGTTGTTGTCAATGTCATCAAGAATTACCTAAACCAATGGAACCCTCACCACCAGTTCATGAAGCTGTTCCGTTTACTCCCCCTACAGTCAATGTGAACATTGGTATGTTTCTGTATTATTTAATCCTTTGAGATTTGTTATATGCACACAGTTTCTTGTGACTTTTCAACTGAGTGGTATTGTTCATTGAGGTTTGAGGAAGAACCAAAGCCAAATTTTGTATTTGTTAAAAATGGTTTTGGAGCTAGTATTGTTCGACGTTTTTCAGGGCCTGACTAATTACTTTTATGTATGTTTTTGTTGTTGACATACTATTTTGTATTATATTTAAAGATGAAGGTGATGAAGATGATGATTTTAAAGATAATAATACAAGCTATAGGACTCCTAATATACACAAGGTACACATTATATTCAAAGTTTGATTGGGAAGGGTGGTGGGGAGGGTGCAAGTGTTTTAACATGTATGCGTTAGATCATGACGGCTATGCAGAGTGTTATTCCATCTGTATTGGGTTCTTTAACATGCAGGTCAACACATACATTTTTTTGACTTTGATTTTTTTATCCCATCTGAACAGATACAATGTTTCTTGCAAGGTTTTCTGTTCTACACCACTAACAAATGGAAACCATGCCACAAAATCCTGCGGAACTAATGTTGAACATCAAAATTTCCAACATCCCATGTAATCTCAAAATATTAAGTAAATGATTATGCAAGTTTCCATTTTTTCAGGACCTTAAAAAACTACGTAAACATGTATCTATTAGTTACGAAGATGATTACACACCAGTTAAACAGGGAGATAACTCTACCGTAGTTAAACAGGGAGGTAACTCTACGCCATGTTGTGGGGACGCTGTTCAAGAGCAGACAGTGACAGAAGCTAATTGTGGTTGCTGTTGGAAAAATACAGCTCCAAGAACCAGGTAAATAAAAATTTCAAACTTCTGTATATCAAGAAAGGGATGGTTAGATTAACTTCATAAACACTTTTAGGGCTACATACGAAATTTTCCATTTTCATGCGCTCACATTTTCTTGTCGATATTTGTGGAAATCGGATTGTAACTTCCTGGATTAGGGCGACTGATTGTATAAAAAATGTTTTTTTTTAACAGGTACATCATGTTTTCATGTTTAATCTTCAGGTTTGTCACATGTAAAGGCAGAAATCTAAAAATATCATAGTTTACATTCGCTAGCCTTCATGTGAAAAAAATCCTTGAGAGTCATAAAAAAGCTGTGCTGTAATTAAGAAAGGGAAAATCACTCTCCCGAGAAAGCTTTGATATGAGTAATATATTAAAACCCATTTTGAGTGGCCATGAATCTGTGTAAGTTATATAATGATAAGATGTATTGATATTTCAGAGTACCTAAGATTTATTTTGGTACAAGAACACATAAACAAGTTTCACAGATTGTTAGAGAATTAAAGAAAACAGCTTATCATGATGTCAGGTAGGATATGATGCTTGTTTAATAAAGCAATACCAGAAACATTGTTGATGTAATTGTTTGACCTTTATGTTTGGGTTAAAGACAACACTTGACACAACTAGGTCATTTCAGGACTAACATGGTTCAATTTTATTTCAACCCTTTCGTTAGGTAAGCGCCCGAAACGGCCCGTAACGTCCTGTACAGGATCGCCCGATGTCGCCCGAAATGACAGTTGGTAAAACTCGGTCTTTGTCTGTGGGAGGAAACCACATGACTCTACTCCTTGTCACCTACAAATATGGACTCGAAAGTGCAATCATTAGACCATACAATACCCCAACCTCCCTTGGGTTATAGACATACATGCTATCGGTGCCAAATATTCCCCCAACGCCAATCATTACACTCCAGACCAGAGAAATTTTATTTGCCATGTTAGTCTCAAAGTGGTATTTCGACATGGTGGAAAGAAATAAAATGGGGTTTAATGTCCTACTTTTCTTAAACAACCTGGCCAAGTAAAACAACAAAGTTAAATCCAATCATTTAGAAAGTTGATATTTGTTTAAATATGTTATTAAAATGTTGTATTTCAGAATGACCATATTAGGAAGTAGAGAATATACATGTATTCATCCAGCTGTATCAAGATCGTCCAATAAAAATGAAGGATGTGCAGAACTATTGAAGGTAGGCAGGTTTTCTATATAGAGATGTCTGAGAATTGACACTTTTAGCCCATGTAGTCCATCGCAGACCTAGTATATTGTCCTTAAAAAATTCACAGCTAGTCATGTTTGGATGGTTTCAGGTGCTAGTGGTAGCAGCAGTTAATGGTGGTTCATGGATCGGGTTAATGGTCTGGTGACCATTAAAGATGCATAATGCATCTTTGATTTAGGTTTACTCTGACCATTAAGATACAATTCAAGAGCTTAATTTCCCATTGCATGTCTTTCTTTACATTAGAATGGTTCTGCCATTTAATGATTTAATTTAAAAATAAAAAAGCAAGGCTAAGACTTGTATATACCAGTATCATGGTTCAATGATAAATAATCAATGCACACATTTTGTCAAAACTGCAACCAGTGATAACTTTGCTCAGAACAAAGCAATTTGAATGAAATTTTCAATATATTCAATTTGCATTATCTGTTTTGGAACTATAGCAAGAATGGTCAGCTGTTTATCTATATCTTAATGTTAATACATGTAGAATTAGTTTGTTATAGCAGTTTCCGGTTTTCCTAGGTAAAGGAATGGCATGTGGCAGCACAGGCCTTAGGGATAATCTGGTGCTTGCTTCTGAAAGGATTTTGTGTCTTTTTAAGCAAATATTACTAAATTTTATTATGTTTATTAGGGTCCTGGTTGCAGAAATTATGATAGAACCAAACGACTGGAATCACAGAAAACAATAAAAACAATGGGGTTAGACTCTGCCTGGGATTTAGAAGATCTGGTTGGATTGTGTAAAACTACTAAGGTAAGGGGCATTATTGAAATGATCAAATCAACTTTTACTACAGGTTTATAAATGTAATGGAAAATCTATACTAATATTAGTGACTGTCATTTGTTTGGTCATTCACGGTTGGCAGCTACACTAGGGGCTGAAATTTGTGGTAACGGGGTACTTTGGACCAGGGAGTAACATGGACTAGGTGGCATCGCACAACCAGTTTCGGAGTTTATGCTGTCAACCCATGCAACGCTCAGTCATCTGCTAGTGTCTCATATTGAGGTTGATAGAGCTTGATAGAACTTGATGTTAGCTAAAAGGTGTAAGCTTTATGTTTTACTGGATAATCACACCGTCACATATAAGTATTTTATCATGCTTCAATAGATTAGTCCTGATAACTACTCGAAATAAAACACCACTTGGTAGCCAGTCTTTATTTGTGTATTTGTTGAATACCAATATACGTCAAATAACAATCAGTTTCAAATATTTCATTTCAGTTTTTTTGACATTTTATCTTCTTTCAGGCTTGTCCTTATTTTTTAAGTCGTGGATTGAAAGCGCAATCAGAGTTGATCATCTGTCCATATAACTATCTTATTGATCCTCTGATACGAGACAGTGTAAGTAATAATTACATATAACTATCTTATCCGAGACATTGTAAATGTTTATATCTTATGTGAACAGTATAAGTAATTATATGACCAGTAAATGGGTTCATCTGTCCTTTGTGTATTACTCTGATAACAAACATTTTTCTTCTCAATGAAGACTGCTAAGTTATGATATGATTACTAGATAAACTGAGTGTCGTCTGCTTATTTTGGAATTATGGTGGGAAACATCAGCTTCACCAATATCTTGTTATTTTTGTATTTAAATAGTCTGCACTTTGTAGTAACATATCTCAAGAGCTCATAGAAATTTACATACAGTAAATGTGGAAATATTGATTGATGCACCAAATCGTGTACTACAAAAAAACCTGTTATGCAATATATTTATTTATTTTTTGACAAACCTTTTTTTTTGTCCGACAAATTTTTAGAAAGGAAGAAATCAGTGAAGGATATGTTTTGGTCCAGTCTGACCAGATCTCTAATTTAGATATAACTTGGTTTTGTTTATTTAATGTTTATAGATGGAGCTGGTTTTAAAAGATCAGATAATGATTTTGGACGAGGCCCACAATATAGAAGATTCATCTCGAGAAGCTGCTAGTCAAACTATTCATTTAGAAACTCTGGAAAAGATGATTCGTGAAATAGACACGCTTGGTAAGAATTCACTTAAAATGAATTAATTGGATGGACTGAATCCCTTAAGATGAGACAATCAAGTAAACATTCGCCATGAAATCAAATGGTTTTCAATGTCATACTTTTCTGGACACATTCATGTTCCTGAAGCAACGACTGCAAGTTTTACAACATCTGGATGTTACTACATTACTTTACAATTCCCATATTTATAGCTCCGTTATCTGCAGACATGTGAACAGAAGTGTCCATTCAGAAGTTGTGACATAGCGACCTCCGTGGAAACAAAGAGAGAGAAATGGGGTTTAACGTCCACTCAACACAAACTAGGTCATTTCGGGACTAACATTTGGTTTTAATTTTATTTCAATAATTAATTTTATTTCAATAATTTGCTTGCGCGTAGGGGTCTTTAGCAGTGGGAGGAAACCGGAGTGCCAGGAAGAAACCCACGAGGTTGAGAAGGCGCCCCTATCTCCATGCCACATATGCTCACACCAGGGCCGCAAGCCAGAGGTGACCGGCCATCTAGAGGTCGAAGCGCGGCACTCTAGACCACTAGGCCATCCCAACCCCCCGTGGAAACAAAGACATTAAACGTACCTTGAAATTTGCAACTTGATTATCACAGATAGATATTTTAGCTGCAAAGCAAAGGCAAATTTATCCTGAGAGTGTTGTTTTTGCCAACTCTGCATTGAATTTCAATTGCCAAGGGTATCTATTACATGCACACAATTCTGTGAGCTCCACGTCTGTTCTTGGGACTGACAAAGAAACCAAATCATTTTACCATGACCTGCTCTAGTAATGTCATCCAGAAACAAATTTTAATTATGATTTGGTACACAAGGGAGTATCCTTCTTCATTTGATTTCTAATTTAAAGGGAGAGGGGTTTTACATAGGCTAAGTCGGTTCCCCAATCCCATTCAGACATCCTGAATAAAAATATTGTTTATATAAAAAAAAGGAATTTTACATTTAATACATTAAATTGTAGTCGTTTTGTTATATATTAAATAATGTATTTAATGCAATTGTATAATTAAAATAAAATAGTGTTAAACATTCAACTTTGACAATGAATTTATGTTGATATATTTTTCAGTTGAATTTAATGTTAAAGTTGGTGACCATTTAAAATTGAAAAATATGGTAAGTGATATTTTAGTTGTTGATTGAAATTGTAGATCCATTTGTTTGTTAGGTGTCTGTCTGTCTGAGATTCATATTCACCCATGGGGTTATAACAACATATTGATAAAGAAGAAACGGTGAATAATCTCACTTTTGATTTATCAACTGACTGTTTGTAAAGGCGATCCTACTGGCTACTACAAGCAGGAATTGAAAACATGCCACTTGACTCAATGACAGATCTTATGATCTAAAATCCATCTTCTTCATACTAATAGATTAAGTCTCGGTGCTGAATGGCTGCCATATCCAAAGATTGGTATATTGCTTTGTGATGCGGTTCTACTCACGTTTCACATCTGACACATACACAAAGACTAAATAAACCTATTCAATTCCATTAAATGGAATACTCCGCGCAGTGTTGCGTTTGATTAGAGGTAACCCCACTACACACTGCTATTATGAGTGGATATTGTTGTTTTAAATTTTGATTGGTCAGTAGTCCGTCTACCAACCAATCACTAGCTGCCCTATAAACGTTACGTCATGGCTCACGATTTTATTATGCCTAATTAACCCGTGCAAAGCAGAATACTGCAGTAAAACTAATTGCGTGACAAACGAGGTTATCAAGTCGAATGAAATGTAAACAGTACTGTTTGGAAACGAGCATACTTTCATCGTTTTTAATACCTTAAATCACTGTCCAAAGCAGAATACTGCAGTAAAACTAATTGTGTGACAAACGAGGTTATCAAGTCGAATGAAATGTAAACAGTACTGTTTGGAAATGAACATACTTTCATCGTTTTTAATACCTTAAATCACTATCCAAAGTTTTAGGGAAGACCCAGATTAAACGAAGGACTGCCATGTTGCTGTACTTAAGTGATAGCTTTCATTGAACGGAAAGAATAGACACACTCCAACATAAGTTCAAGAAACAGACGCTATTCCAGCAATGACCAGAGAGGGATTTCTTGGGAAATTGCTTCAGGAATATGTTAAATGGAAGTAGAATAAAAACTTCACAAAATTCTCAAAGTGTACTTAGTGTTTTCGACTAAAATCGTTGATTTAAGATCCAAAATGTCGGTGTCTATTCTCAAGCAGAGCTAACTGTGGACAGATGGCCTAAGTTTAGTATGGGGGTTTGGGATGGCCTAGTGGTCTAGAGTGCCGCGCTTCAAACTCTAGCGGGCCAGTCACATCTGGCTTGCGGCTGTGGTTTCGAGCACTAGTGTGAGCGTATGTGGCAGGGAGACAGGGGCGCCTTCTCAACCTCGTGGGTTTCCTCCGGGCACTCAGTTTTCCTCCCACTGCTAAAGACCCCTACGCGTAAGAGAATTATTGAAATAAAATTAAACCATCTGTTAGTCCCGAGGTGACCTAGTTTGTGTTGAGTGGACGTTAAACCCCATTTCTCTCTCTCTCTCTCTCTCTCCCTAAGTTTAGTATGGTTAAACCATTCAGCCGTCCAAACCCCCTTTTATGTATGAGTAGTTAATTGAAAAGTTATATTTGTTAAAATATCTTTTGTATGTTTTTTTGTTTTTAGGCAATGTCACTGATAGATTTTATCAACACTAATTCGTTAAACTTAGAACAGAAGGATTTTGAACAAGCGAGTAAAATCTGGTCAGGTTTTGATATTGTAGCTCAGCTCGAGTCCGTCGGACTGGGACCAAAACATTTCCCGGAATTGATCGTGAGTTTTTTTTCATTGCTTTAGTTTAACATACCAAGGCCTGTTGAGGTTTTTGTCGGGCAACTGAGGTTCGTGTACATGTTGACATTCAAGTATAAGAACCAATGACTGTATAAGAGCCGGCAGATAATCGTTCAGCAAACTTAGCTTCCTGGAATATTGCATGCCAGTTTTAACCCATTTGGTACATGGTGTATTTTGAATATTGTGAATGTTAATGATTTATTTAGTTCTCTTGATGTTGACAGATTTTTTAACTGTTCAAGAAGCAGGGGTCATTATGATTGTTAAATAAAATCATATATATAGTAGTGCTGGGTATTTCCACTCTGGTTAGGATATGCGATTCAGGTGCTAAGATGTAATCAATTCATATCACTATTCATAACCACATCAATATTTACCAAGAAAACAAGATAAATGAATAATTGATATTTTTAGTCCTGCCGATGTTGAAGAAATAAAACTGTTTAATATTGATGTGAATCAAAATAAGGACCAAAAAGATTTAAGAGTGTCTGTGTACCTATGGATAATGTGTGACATTAAGAGTGATAGGTTACTTACTGAAGCAACAAAAAACAAAACAAAAAAAGGATTCATCGTTTCAGTGTGTCACGATTCGATGCACAAACCATGAGACAGTGAATTGCGATACATTGATTCAATGATATACGGTGTCGGCACTAATATAATGATGTTGACCAAATTTTTTAATTAGCTTCCCAAGATACTCATTTTTAATTGTCCCCCACCTTTCGAAGAAAGTTGGGGGACTATTAAAATGGGTTGTCCGTCTGTCTGTCTGTCTGTCTGTCTGTCTGTCTGTCTGTCTGTCTGTCTGTCCGTCTGTCCGCCTGTCCGTCACACTTTTTGGGACACAATAACTCTCTTCCTAATTGAGTTAGAATGTTCAAACTTGGTGTATGTGTTTATTAGGTCAATGCCTTGATGGAGTTCAAAGATGAGCATTTTCCGCTTAGGGTAAGCAGAGATAAGCAATTTGATTGGTTGATGCTTTGGGACACGATAACTTTAGTTCTAATTAAGTGAGAGTGATGAAACTTAGTGTATAGTTTTTTTACAGTAATACCTTGACTAAGTTCGATAATGAGCATTTTCCGCTCAGGGTAAGCAGAGCAATTTGATTGGTCGAGACTTTGGAACACAATAACTCTCCTTCTAATTGAGTTAAAATGTTCAAACTTGGTGTATATGCTTATTAGGTCAATGCCTTGATGGAGTTCGGAGATGAGCATTTTCCGCTTAGGGTAAGCAGAGCGATACGCAATTTGATTGGTCGAGACTTTGGAACACAATAACTCTTCTTCTAATTGAGTAAAAATGTTCAAACTTGGTGTATATGCTTATAAGGTCAATGCCTTGATGGAGTTCGAAGATGAGCATTTTCCACTTAGGGTAAGCAGAGATAAGCAATTTGATTTGTTGATGCTTTGGGACACGATAACTTTAGTTCTAATTAAGTGAGAGTGATGAAACTTGGTGTATAGTTTCATTACAGTAATACCTTGACTAAGTTCGATAATGAGCATTTTCTGCTCAAGGTAAGCAGAGCGATACGCAATTTGATTGGTCGAGAGTAGTCGAGACTTTGGAACACAATAACTCTCCTTCTAATTGAATTAAAATGTTCAAACTTGGTGTATATGCTTATTAGGTCAATGCCTTGATGGAGTTCGAAGATGAGCATTTTCCGCTTAGGGTAAGCAGAGATAAGCAATTTCATTGGTTGATACTTTGGGACAAGATAACTTAGGTTCATCTTGATTGATGATTTTTATGCCAATACAATGACTGCATTCTCATTTAGTAATCGATTCGACAGTAACATTGTATAAAAACGATTGACTTGGACACGAGGGCCCTTTCCCTTGGCCAGAGGGACCCTTTTGTCTGCCTTTAGGGTCCCCCTAACTAGGGTACATTTTCATTTTTCTCGTCGGTTTTAGCATTTTTCTTTATAAAACACTTTTGGATGACACTTTGTGTACAGTTTGATTGCTCGATACATTGAAAAAAATAAATGTGCGATTAATTAATATGTGTCTTCTATTTATTTTGGGATTTCGTCGGGGGACATCAGCCTCACTGTTGGCTTGTTAGATTACTTATAGATATATTTATATATTAAAGAGTGCCTTAGTCAGTGTTGGTGAACCAGTAGATGATGAAATGAAACAAAGAATGGGGCATGATGGAAAGTTACCCAACTCAGTTATGTCATGCATAGAACAGATATTTCTAGTATGTAAAAACATGTACCAGAATGACATGAAATTTGTAGAGGATTACAGGTACTGATCAATTTCTCTTCTTTATTTGGTTTACGTTAACCCATTACCACCTGTATTGCCTGAAGTACAATAATTAATGACAGTATGTACTAGTTGTTCTGTTACTTGGGTGTTCTGAGGCAGTATAGGGAGTATTAGTGTGATCAGTTTTAAAAACGAACTACCAAATTAAGTGTAATAACAGTTACTTTAATTTAATCAAGGAAGTGGATGTTAAGAGTAGGAAAAAGTTGCTAAAGGGTTAATCTTTGTATGAATAATACTAAATAATTTAATCAGTACAATATATATAATGATAATAAAGTTATGTTTTTTTTATTACATTAATAGAGTTTTGGTAATATTTTCAGGGTTTCTTTGTTAAAATCAACGACATATTCTAACATAGCAACAGTAAGTCTTTCATTTTACTGGTTGTCTCAAGATGTGGGCAAAACAAATGAGCTGTAGTTCTTTATGGTCTTGATAAAAAACAATTTGTGTCATTATTCTTTGGTGTCCAAAAACAGGAAAGAGATTTCAATAGGTGCAACTTCAGTCTGTTGTGGCCTTATAGAGAGACTGAGAGAGAAATGGGGATTAACATCCACTTGACATAAACTAGTTCATTTTGGGACTAACATGGTTCAATGAGCGTAGGGGTCTTTAGCAATCGGAGAAAGCCAGAGGACCAGTAGAAATACCACAAAGCTGGATAAATGACCCTATTCCTTATCACGTACAAGACTGGGGCCTATTTCACGAAATTTTAACTAAGATAAGATCTCAATTTTTATACGCCCACATGGAAATGTGGTCGTATATTGCCGTCGCCCCCGTCCGTCCGTCTGTCGGTCCGTCCGTCCGTCCGTCGGTCCGTCCGTCCGTCCGTCCATCGTCCACAATTTCTTGTGAACGCTCTAGAGGCTAAAGTTAATATCCGATTGACTTGAAATTTATACACGGTGTTTAAGGTCGTGAGACGAAGAAGCCTATTGATTTTCAGCGATATCCGATAATTACTACCAGAGTTATGACCCTTGATCACTTTGAAAAATCTTGTGAACGCTCTAGAGGCTATAGTTAATATCCGATTGTTTTTAAATTTATACACAGTGTTTAAGGTCATGAGACAAAGAAGCCTATTGATTTTCGGTGATATCTGATAATTACTGCCAGAGTTATGACCCTTGATCACTTTGAAAAATCTTGTGAACGCTTTAGAGGCTAAAGTTAATATCCGATAGACTTTAAATTTATACACAGTGTTTAAGGGCATGAGACGAAGAAGCCTATTGATTTTCGGTGATATCCGATAATTACTACCAGAGTTATGACCCTTGATCACTTTGAAAAATCTTGTGAACGCTCTAGAGGCTAAAGTTAATATCCGATTGACTTTAAATTTATACACAGTGTGTAAGGTCATGATACGAAGAAGCCTGTTGATTTTCAGCAATATCCGATAATTCCTGCTCGAGTTATGACCCTTGATCACTTTGAAAAATCTTGTGAACGCTCTAGAGGCTAAAGTTGATATCCGATTGAATTTAAATTTATACATGGTGTTTAAAGTCATGATACAAAGAAGCCTATTGATTTTCAGCGATATCCGATCATTACTACCAGAGTTATGACCCTTGATAACTTTGAAAAATCTTGTGAACGCTCTAGAGGCTATAGTTAATATCCGATTGACTTTAAATTTATACACAGTGTTTAAGGTCATGAGACGAAGAATCCTATTGATTTTCGGTGATATCTGATAATTACTGCCAGAGTTATGACCCTTGATCACTTTGAAAAATCTTGTGAACGCTTTAGAGGCTAAAGTTAATATCCGATTGACTTTAAATTTGTACACAGTGTTTAGGGTCATGAGACGAAGAATCCTATTTGATTTTCAGCGATATCTGATAATTTCTGGCACTTGATCACTTTGAAATATCTTGTGGACATACGCCTTGAGACAAACCATCAAAACTATAATCATTTCCGATAATTATTTAATGGGCTATTACTCGTAATAAGATTATCATGTGTTGTAAATGTTCTCCTTACTGACAAAAGAAACAATATGCGACAACCCTTGTTGACTGCCCGGACGACTTAGCTGTTGTGGGCGTATGTTTCGTTGCCTGGCAACCTATCTTAGTAATTTGATTGGATAATATTAGATTGATTTTAGTGCTTAGCCACTCAAAATTGAAGTATCTACTAAAATTGGATTTTATCTTAAGTTAAAATTTCGTGAAACAGGGCCCTGGAATCGAAACATCACCTCTTCACTCAATGAGAGGCCTGGTGTTAAACAATATGACCTCCCAAACCCCCCACCTGTGACCTCATGATTTTATAACTAATGTGTTATATTGATATCCATGATTTACAAAATCCACTGCTTGACTGTAGAAATTCATTGATTCAACTATCAGGGTGACGTTAGAAATAATCTTTACTTTATATTTAACACCTATCTCACGTTACTTTTATTCTGTATTTGTAGAACGGCCAATGGTTGAACCCTAAACAAAGACGAGGACGTAAGTATTCCTACTTTCACCAAATTTATTGTACTTCTTATGTACTTCTTTTAAGGGTGTAATGGTAGTTGGGTTGGGAGGGGGATAAGGCACTGATCTGTCTACTGGTGTCCCAGACTTGTGTTTCTATCTGTCTAATCATTCTGATAAGACAAAAAATCCATGGCACACTCTTTGACATCAGCCTGTCTTCATTAGCCAAATTGAATCAGAGCAGTAGTAAATTAAACATCATAAAGCCTGTCATTGAGTCAAATGGCGTGGTTTCGAATCCAAGGTTGCACGCTGCCTTCTCCGGGTCCTCCGGTTTCCTCCCACTGCTAAACTCCCCTACGTCCAAGCGTATTATTGAAATAAAATTAAACTATATGTTAGATCCGAAAATGACTTAGTTTGTGTTGAGTGGATGTTAAACACAATTTCTCTCTTATTTCATTTTATTTTCTTTTGCCAGGATAGAGAGAATTCTATTCTGGATCATTGAATTGAGTATTCTCAATGTGATGAGTGCAATGAATACAGCTTGTATATATATACAACCCTTTATATTTTATAGATAGAGTACCAGTTGTTACGTATACACTAAATTTCTGGTGTATGAGTCCTGCTGTTGTAAGTATAGAGTTCTTAAATAACACTTGATCTATCAGGAGTATCGTCTAAAGGGCTGACATAGAAAGTGTGCCCAGTCGTTAGGATTGAACAAAAATCTGAGATCCATCTCTGTGCACATTGACGTGCACATAAATACACACCATCCTCAATATCCCCAGAGATATTGTTCGGTTCTACACCATACTTAGTGAATTCAAATATATTTTTTGGTGGATGTGGTTACCGTAAAATGGATGAATTGCTTAGTTTTGTATTAAAGGCAATCAAGGCTAACCTATAGTTATATCTCTGATTTATTGCTTAGAGTGAAGAAATTTGACTAAAAATTTCAAAATATTCCATTTTCATCATCTATATTTTAACTATTACAGCCAGAGTTATCATCTCTTAATCTAATCTAACCTAAAGCCGTTGTAATAAACATAATGTTGATGAATTTGTTATGATTTTTATTACAGGCATTCTCTAGTTTAAGTGACTGTCGTTGTATTGTGTTGAGTAGTGGAACTCTATCACCCATGACATCATTTCAATCAGAGCTTGGTCTACCATTTCCTATTCAGCTAGAAGCCAGTCACGTCATCAAAGATAATCAGGTTTGATTGTATTTTCATAGACTTTGATACATCAAGGCGGTGATAACTATTGTTAAGGCACTGATCTTGGAATAGAATGTCTTGTGTGTGTGATTATATTAGATGTAGTCAATGATTCTCAAACTTGACTTGGGATGGGGCTGTATTGTATTGTAGGGTTTGGTAGGGGCTTAAGTGTAATATATTGTATACTATAAAGTTACGTAGTGGCTGTATTATAATATATTGTATATTTTAGGTTTGGGTAGGATCTGTATGGTAGTAGTTTGTAGGTTTGGGTAGGGACTGTATGGTAGTATATTGTAGGTTTGGGTAGAGGCTGTATTATAATATATTGTATATTGTAGGTCTGGGTAGGAGCTGTAGGACAAGGACCAACAGGTACATCATTACAAGCTGTTTACAGAAACCTTGAAACTTTCAACTTTCAAGATGAACTTGGACAACTTGTTTTGAAAGTTTGTCAGGTAAATCTTTATAATTAGTTTTTGTACACCCTTCAACAGGTGTGCAATTTACTGAGAGTTGTAGTGGATAAAGCACTCACGCGCTAACCTGGAGGTCGATCCCTGCATTAGCCAAGAATGTTCATCAGGATTTTCCACTTGTCAGGGGTGTAGGACGGAAGGGCCTGACAACGACAGCTGTCCAATTTTTTGGATGGGACGAAAAGCCGAAGTGTACACCTAAAAGATCCCTTGGCAATTGGAATTCGATATAAGAGTAGGCCATAGTGCCGCTGCCGAGTCAAAATTCCCTCATAGCTCACTGTATGGTGTATGCCCGTCTTCATTAGCCCATTTGGAGCAGAACAGAAGAATGTTAAACCCCATTACATTTCATTTTGTGCAATTTACTGCCTCTAATGTACTAGGCTTATACATAATTTCCGTAAAACTAGTTGTTTGTTTTCAATGTTAAACATAGTGATTGTTGTTGTTCAATACCCAGGATGGTTACAAAATAAATGGTTAAATTATCTCTTGTGTTCTGTATGGATGTCAATCTACCATTTCTCGTTTAATATATTTATTTTTATTATTTCAGACAGTACCACATGGTGTTTTGTGTTTTCTGCCTTCATATAAAGTTCTTGAAAAGCTTACACAAAGATGGAGGGTGAGTATTAAATGTTTTCAACATAGATTCTGTCCATGAAATTTCTTGAAAATGGTTTTAGCCCTGAGAAGTTTAATATGTGCATGTTGGAGTCTTTCTCAATTACAATATGATTTTTATACGCCCACATGGAAATGTGGTCGTATATTGCCGTCGCCCCCGTCCGTCCGTCTGTCCGTCGGTCCGTCCGTCGGTCCGTCCGTCCATCGTCCACAATTTCTTGTGAACGCTCTAGAGGCTAAAGTTAATATCCGATTGACTTGAAATTTATACACGGTGTTTAAGGTCATGAGACGAAGAAGCCTATTGATTTTCAGCGATATCCGATAATTACTACCAGAGTTATGACCCTTGATCACTTTGAAAAATCTTGTGAACGCTCTAGAGGCTATAGTTAATATCCGATTGACTTTAAACTTATACACAGTGTTTAAGGTCATGAGACGAAGAAGCCTATTGATTTTCGGTGATATCTGATAATTACTGCCAGAGTTATGACCCTTGATCACTTTGAAAAATCTTGTGAACGCTTTAGAGGCTAAAGTTAATATCTGATTGACTTTAAATTTATACACGGTGTTTAAGGTCGTGAGACGAAGAAGCCTATTGATTTTCAGCAATATCCGATAATTACTACCAGAGTTATGACCCTTGATCACTTGGAAAAATCTTCTGAACTCTTTAGAGGCTAAAGTTAATATCCGATTGACTTTAAATTTATACACAGTGTTTAAGGGCATGAGACGAAGAAGCCTGTTGATTTTCGGTGATATCCGATAATTACTGCCCGAGTTATGACCCTTGATCACTTTGAAAAATCTTGTGAACGCTCTAGAGGCTAAAGTTAATATCCGATTGAATTTAAATTTATGCACAGTGTTTAATGTCATGATACAAAGAAGCCTTTTGATTTTCAGCAATATCCGATAATTACTGCCAGAGTTATGACCCTTGATCACTTTGAAAAATCTAAAGTTTATATCCGATTGACTTTAAATTTATACACACTATTTACGGTCATGTTACAAAATAGCCTATTTATTTTCAGCGATATCCGATAATTACTGGCAGAGTTATGACCCTTGATCACTTTGAAAAACCCTGTGAATGCTCTAAAAGCTAAAGTTAATATCCGATTGACTTTAAATTTGTACACAGTGTTTAGGGTCATGAGACGAAGAATCCTATTTGATTTTCAGTGATATCTGGCACTTGATCACTTTGAAATATCATGTGGACAAAGGCCTTGAGACAAACCATCAAAACTATTCTAATCATTTCTGATAATTATTTAATGGGCTATTACTCGTAATAAGATTATCATGTGTTGTAAATGTTCTCCTTACTGATAAAAGAAACAATAAGCGACAACTCTTGTTGACTGCCCGGATGACTTAGCTGTTGTGGGCGTATGTTTCGTTGCCTGGCAACCTATCTTATTCATGTGCCGTAATACAAACTTACTGTTTTATATAGCAGATCTTTTATGTTTCCTTATAATAGTTCAGATTGTGCTGACGTACTGTAAAATACTCTTACATTTCATTTATATTTATACATTTCTATTTTACATTTCAAAGACAACAGGATTATGGTATAAAATCAGAAATTGTAAAAGGATTGTATGTGAACCGAGAGGGAAAGATAAAGATGATTTTGAAGATTTGATGAAATATTTTTATAAAGCTATAGAAGAAGGCTCGGATTGTAAGTGGAATAATAAAGATAACAGAAACCTCCCAACAATTTTGAGAAATATATATCCATATGCTATTTAGCATGATCATTCTCGTATTTCATACCAGATTACTATGCAAAATTGTTTGCGTATGTGTAAGTGCGAACAGCAAAACTCTGACTGATAATGCGGTGGGGTGGTTGGCCAAATGGTAAGCATGTGCACGCTGTATCATAAAGTCTGTCATTATATCAACTGACATGGATTTGAATCCCTGGTTGTACGTGGCAAGAAGTAGGGTTGCCTTGTTCAACCTTGTGGTTTTCTCCAGGTCCTCCGGTTTCCTCCCACTGCTAAAGACCCCTAAGCTCAAGCAAATTATTGAAATAAAATTAAACCATATGTTAGTCGCGTAATTACCTAGATTGTGTCAAGTGGACGTTAAACCCCATTTTTCTTTCTCTCTCTCTGACTGACAATGCATAATGAAGGAGTTAATTAATTTATTGTGGGCTTATTAAGCAATTTTGATAATCAATTATTATTGTTTTTTCATCTGGGTATACAATGTACAATATGTTATAAAGGGAATATAGCCCTAATAGCTGATCTACAACCTTCTAGAAAATCCTAAGAAACTTTCTTAGCCTACACCAGTGAGAACTCAGGATCGTCTGTGCCCTCTTGTGTGAAGTGAATATAATATAATTATTTTCGTCTGATTGTATCTTTAAAAATGTATTTTGATATTATAGTTGAGGACAGCGATGAAGATGGAAATTGTGAAACGACGGGAGCGTTATTTTTTGCTGTTTGTCGAGGGAAGGTCAGCGAAGGATTAGATTTTGCAGATAATTTTGCTCGAGCTGTGATAAGTGTAAGTAAATATGAAAGTTTATCATTAAAATGAAAGTAGATGTTTATCATAGTTTGTGAAATAGTGTAATTTGAACTATGATAAAGTCTTTAGTACTGTTGTGTGTGGCATACATGTACATGTTTTTCGGCATTGATATGAAATTTATGCTATCTTTAATCATTCCACGCCTAAAGAATATTGAAGTTGGCTTCGTCCTTCATTGCAAAGTTATTTTTTTACAATATTATCCTAAACAGAAATTTTATATTAAAAGTTTTATTTTATTTAAGATATCTTAATTTGAAAATTAAAACTTTGTTATATTTACAAGTAGGGATACCATTGCCTAATTTTAATAATAAACTTTAAAGATGCCATGTCCTAGTTTTAATATTAAAACTTTATATATATTATATTTATAGGTAGGGATACCATATCCTAATTTTAAAGATTTACAGGTGGAATTAAAACGTAAATATAATGATCGTTATAAAAACAGTAAAGGTTTATTGTCTGGTGGAGATTGGTACGAGATTCAGGCTTTCCGTGCTTTAAATCAAGCTCTTGGTAGATGTATCAGACATAGGTCAGTATATTTCTTTTCATTAATTAATTTTGATTTAATGTACTGCGAAAAGTTATTGGCACAGTCTTTTTTAAACTTAATAATTGTCATGCCATGTCAATTCCACCAAAAGATGACCGTCATTCCATGTAAGATGAGAGCCACAGTGGCTAAGTGGGTAAGACGCTGACTCGCTAGTCTGGAGGCCGCATGGTTAATCCCTGCATTGGCAGAGAAAGTGCTGGACAAAAGGCCAGACAAGGACAGCTGTCTTGTCATTCAGATGGAATGTGAAACTGAGGTCCTCTGTACACATTGTTATGCAAGAAGGAATTAAATATAAGAGTAGGCCATCAGGCCACTGACAAGGCAAAATTTACCTCGTTGTAAAGTGTATGGCATATGTCTCTCTTGGTTAGCCCAGTCAATCATCAGTCTTTGTGAAATCAACCTAGAATAGACACTTAGAAAGCATGAGACAAAACCATACTTGAGAAGGAGTTTGATGAAATTTGTTATGATGTATATATGCCAAAATATCATATTGTTTCTTATAACCTAAGCATTAGTAATAGTTTGTATATTTTAGACAGGGCTATTTATTTAAACCTAAGTTTGAGTTATTAATGCTTTGTGTGTTTTAGATGTGATTGTTTTTTTAAACCTAAGTTAATATTATTAAATTTTGTGTATATTTTAGACAGGGCTATTTATTTAAACCCAAGTTAAGGTTATTAATGTTTTGAATATTTTAGACGTGATTGGGGAAGTTTGATTCTAGTGGATGATAGATTTGTTAAAAATGGACAGAAATATTGTAAAGGTAAAATAGATCATTTTATAGACATGTTGTATTTCTTGTTTTACAGCTAAATAAAAAATTACTTACTTGATTAATAACTATCAGGGACCCATAATAAACAGGCCTACGCTGGGAAAAAAATTTCCAACATGGTTTTTCCTTGTCAGTGGTACAGGATGGGGGTGGCTTGACAGTGATGACAGTTGTCTAGTCACTTGGATGGTACATTAAAACCATAAGGATTATTGTTTGTTATTATAGGTTTATCCAAGTGGGTGAGAAATAAAGTAAGAACATTCCATGATTTTACGAGTGGTATGACTAGCCTGAATAACTTCGTACAAGACAGAATTGAAAATCATGAAACTGAACAAGGGTAAGTACATTTAAAACCCATTGTCCGAGGAAGGGTTAAGATAAAATAAGATATTATTATTACATCCATCATGGCCGCACAGCTACAAAGTTTACAGTTTAAACACTGATCATATTCTTGAATGACATAAAACTTGAGTATAAAATTATAACTTTATGGATTGACTACTTCTTAGTTTATTCGGATGGCCTGACAAAGACAGCTGTCTAGTTCTTCAGATGGAATGAAAAACAGGTCCTGTGTACTCATTGGCGTTCACAATATAAGAGTAGGCCATATTGCTGCTGCCTGGGCAAAATTTCCCTCATAGCACACTGTATGGCATATGTCCATCTTCATTAGCCCAATATAGCAGCAGAACAGTAAGACGTTATGCCCCATTCCATTTCTTAGTTTATTACATGTACTGTTTCAATACAGATCATATCTAATGCATTATGCTGCTGATCTGAAAATAGATTACAGGTTTGTCTTCTATACAATTTTGATCTTACAAATTCTTATGTGTCAAGCTGTGGTTGGGTGGGATACTGGATTACAGATTTGTCGTCTATTCAAGCAGGATTTTGATCCCACAAGGAGAAGGGTCTCTAACAATAGCCCTGTCTTGTTGAGTGGGTTTTAAACCCTGTTATCCTAAATAGCAATTACAAATATTTGAACCCTTTTTCGATTTTTCTATCAAAAGCATCAAACTAGATTTATAATGCCTTTATTTTTTTCTTTCAGAGCAGGAACTTCTTTTATATCAAGTACCCCTACAACACCTGGTGGTCAGAGACCAGATGTGTCACTTCTTAGTCCCAAAACACCTAGTACTGAATCTAAGCCTCAAATTTCATTGTATTCGTATAATCGCGACATCGCCGCCACAACAAACAGTTCACTCACTGGACGAGAAGATAACTCGAAAATTAGTCCGGAAGGATCAAATGCAAAAAATCTTGCTTCAATATTTAAACTGAACTATACACCAGTCAACAAAGAGTCCAAAACTCAAACTCCAGTTATGCCACCTGGTAGTAAAAAAGCAATATATTCAGGGGTAGCAACTCAAACACTGCCGCCAACTATAAACAATAGGAATTCAGGGGCATCAACTCCTGGTGTGCAATTGTTAACTTCTACGCCACTTAAACCCACACAATCGAATGTTCCAAGTACTGGAGTCCATGCTGTGACTCCAAATGGATTAAAAGTGGATCAGAAACAAATCGTGACTCCGAACCCTGTGAAAAAAAACGTTCATATAGTTTACGCTCCACCAGGAAGTTTTAAACCAGGACAGTTATTAAATGTCATGATTGACGGCAAAGTGGTACAAGTTCCAATGAATGGTTCTGATGCCAAAGCGTCACAACTGATAAATCAAAAGACTATTAATACACAAGTTGTGCCCAAGAACACAATTTATTCTGGATCTCATGTTGGACAATCGCAGTTTATTATTCCCTCTAGTTCAAATATAGCCAATCCTGTATCTGTTAATTCACCGACAGTTCAGTTCGTTAATCAACAGAATCTAAATAAAACTGGAGGTGTGGCCCAGCAACAGGTAAGTCAAACTACAATGGACAAACTCAAAGGACTGATGAATTCACAAATTTTAGAGCAACAGAAAACCAACCTACTTCCAGTCTCGAACCAACAAATGATCCTTCTGAACAACCCCATTGGCAGTGAAGCTGCTAAGTCTGTTACAGCAACAGCACAAGTTGTCCAGCCTGGTACAAAAATTGTAAATGTTGCGAACGTAAATGGACAATTAGTGATGCTGCCGCAATCAGGGAAACAGACAATAAATGTCGCTAACATTGGCGGCAAAATGGTTGTTGTGCCGAAAGCCAATCAGACTAGTTTACTTCAAGGACCTACTGCGTTCGTAGATAAAATACAAGGCTCATGCATGAACGTTGCAGAAACAGTCGAGGTTGTTAGCAATGGAGGGACGAACCAATTAGATCCGAAAACAGGCTCTAGAAGCAATCCAATTGTTATAGACAATAATTCGGAAGCCAATAATTCCTTTAGATTCTGTAAAATTCCGGAATCCAAAAAATTAGTTTTGCATTCCAATTCTGAAATTCCTGAAAATGAAAGCCCTAACATCGAATCTAAAAAATGTGAAACTTCTGTTATCCATGGTGATCCGAAATCAGAAATATTAGGAACGCCACCGTTATTTGATTCTGAAAAAGAAACGATTGATTCTGAAGTGGACCACAATAACACAGAAAATAAAACATCGTCCATCCGAAAACCCCTCTTTAAAAAAAAATCTGAGAATAACCCTGAATTGAAAAATAAGGAAAATTCAGAAAGTTTACAGGAAGAAGATCTCTTTGATTCCGAGTTAAAAACCGTCCCTGCAACAAGAAATACTCGAAGATGTCGTGGTAGATTGTCTCTTTCTAATGTTAAAACAAACACTGAAGTAAAATTAGAAAAGATGACTAAACCAGAAAATAAAACTGAAGTAAAAGTAGAGGAAAGTGTTGTGGAAAAGGTGAAAGTAGAAAAGAAACCTGAAAGTGTTGATAATTTGAGTATTAGAAGAAGTAGTAGAATGAAGCGACGACGGTCCGGTGGCAATGTCCGTCATGCTGCCAGAAAGAAAAGTAAAGGTGTTGAGTTTTTAGAAGACACTGATGAAGATTCTCCTATTAAAAAACAGGTAAAATTATTACTATCATAAAATTATCATTTTATCAAATCATCATTCCAATAAAATCAAAAATTATAATCCCATCAATTGATCCATCCCATCAAAATATCATCGTCTCAAATTAAATTCCCATCAAATCGCAGTCATCAAACTGTCATGCCCATAAAGTCTTTATAATTAAATCTTCCCTACCATCAAATTATCATTTGAACAAATCATCATTCTCATCAATTTATTATTTCCATTAAATCACCATTCCCATCGAAATCACAAATTATCCTCTTATATGATCTATCAGATTATTATTCTATCAAATTATTATTCCCATCAATGATTAATCATTATAACAAGTCATCATTCCAATCAAAATATCATTCCATTTGATCGTAGTTGATATTGAGTATAAAAGAAACTGAAAGTAGATTATAAGTAATTTTAAGTGACGATATTTTATATTACAGAAGAGTGATGATATAAAGACAGTTGATATTACTTGCTGTGGTTGTGGTCTTCATTTGCTAAACAATATAACTGGTTAGTCCTGTCTATTATTCTATATACGGTGGCAGGCCGATTGGTTTAAGAATGAACTGACTGGGTTAATGAAAATGTGCAGACACCAATCAGTGTGCTGTGAGAGATCTCTAGGTTAGCAAGCCAACGTCTTACTTGCTGAACCACCATGTAGTATCGGTCTCCACCTCAAGGCTACTAATGGCACCACTGTCTCCAGATAGCAACCAAGTAATATTAGCACCACAGTTGCAAGATGCTACCAAAGTTATCAATGGCTCCACAGTTGCCACCCAGTACCGATGGTACTAACAGTACCTCTGATGTTGCAGTCCTCACTCACAATACCACCAGCCTCAATATATGTGCCCCTCTAGTTCTGCCACTAGTTGCGATTTGCCACGACAATCCACATGTCATCTTTCACCATTCCGCAGACTAGCCACGTCGCACATAAAATGATTGAAATGTTATTTTTTAATTTTTTTTAGATCATGAAAGGAGAATGAGGGTTCCACCTTTTTTTCCGATGACAGATGGCTGTAAAAACTGTGAAATTATATTTCTACCTAAATCTGAGGACAGTGATAATTTAAAACCTTTATCTACACAGCTTGGTACAGGTAAAACACATCTCTTAAGTTTATTAGGCTGTTGGATAACTCAACATTATTATTCTGAGAAAGAGAGAGAAATGTGGTTTAACGTCCTCTCGACACAAACTAGGTCATTTTGGGACTAACATATGGTTTCAATGTTATTTCAATAATTTGCTTTAGTGTAGGGGTCTTTAGCAGTGGGAGGAAACCGGAGTGCCCCTATCTCCAAGCCACATACGCTCACACCAGGGATTGAAACCACAGCCGCGAGTCAGAGGTGACCGGCCAGGTAGAGGTCGAAGCACGGCACTATAGACCACTGGGCTAATGAAGACGGGCATACACCATACAGTGTGTTATGAGGGAAATTTTGACCGGACAGTGGCACTAAAGCCTACTCTTATACCAAATTTTAACTTTCAAGGGATCATTTACGTGCTCCGAATGTGTACATGGGACTTCCAAACTACTAGACAATTGTCCTTGTTAGGCCCTCCGTCCTGCATGACTCACAAGGGGGAAGCCTGAAAATCAGGATGAACTTTCACAACCATACCAGGGATCTAACACCCAACCTCCAGGTGAGCGACCCAGCCACTTAGCCATTGTGACCCCCTATAGGATATAATGTATTATATTTAGAGGTATAATCGCGAGTACAATTACCAGACATTGGACAGGATCCAATATACACAGACAACTCAGTAAGTGTCCACTACACTGTGCAGTCCCAGGGCTGTAGTGATGCAGTAAGGAAAGCTACTCCAGAAGAAGAGAAGCTATTATGGAGTATATTTAGATGTATATATAATATATTTACAGGTCAACAGTTGAATAGTTTATGGTGTAAAGAAGAGAAAGTGTGTGTAGAATTTTTAACGTGTATAAATTGTTATCCTGCTGGTACTACACAACAGACGTTTGGTTGTCAGGTTGTTTACAATGATCCACAATCATCCTATCATGTTGGTCAGGTAAATATTTAATGCTGCAGTAGGTTGTTACAATTTTATTTCTTCTACATCCCCGGGGATATACAACTCATCAGACAAAGCCTTTAATGTAGTAAAGGGGTGAATTATGCGATAGTCCCGATATAATCTAGTTTGTATCAAGTGGACATTAAACCCCATTTTTGTCTTTCTCAAAGTAGGCACTGATATTTTCAAATTTTTACCAGGGAAAAACACACTTGAAGAATGTTCTATGCCATTGCTTTACGGTGTCAGAGTGGCTATCTTAAGGCAGTGATCCGTCTTCATTAGCTCAGTTTGGTCAGAAGAGTAGGAAGACGTTGACACCTCACTTCTTTTTCTTTTGTGGCAGTTACGAAGAGTCTCGAATAGTTGTATATTTAGAAAGCTTTCACCTGCTGGGGATGGGGTGGGGATGGATGGCGAATGGTTAGCACATGCACCCTGTATCATAAGGTCTGTCATTGAGTCAACTGTTTTCAATTCCCCAGTTGTACGTGACAAGGAGTAGGGTTGCCTGTCCAACCTCGTGGGTTTTTTCCGGGTCCTCCCACTGCTAAGCATATCTAAGCGCAAGCGAATTATTGAAATAAAATTGAACTGTATGTTAGTCTCGAAATAACCTAGATTGTATTGAGTGGAGGTTAAACCCCATTTCTCTTTCACCTGCTACAAAATACATCACATCTCTCATTTAGCTGTGTACTGGTTTTATTTATTAATTTTTTACTGTTTCAGATGTGGTTATTGTCAGATAAAATCAAGATAACAAACAATACATAAATAAACACAGTTTATTGTTTAACATGATCAATAAATAATTATTACATATAAACATTGACAGAACATAATAGTATATTCACAGCATGGGTGTCTATATATTAAGGTCTGACATCGATCCAAGTGACTTGTATGTGATAAGGTGTATATGGTTGCCTTTCCTACCTCATGGGTTCTCTCTGAGTCCTCCTACTATTAAAGACCCCTACATTGAAGTGAATTATTGAAATAAAATTGAACCATTACGTAGTTGAGTGCATGTTCTCTCTTTCTGCATAAACCCTAACATGGGCTATGTTTACAGAATAATTAAAAAAACACCATGAGTGAAACATTTCATGTTCCTAGCAGTCCCCCAAAGTCGGTAAACACTACATTGATTGAATAAATGGGGCTTTTCAATAAAAAAATAGAAAACCATTTAAAGAAAGTTTATCCCAGGGAAGAATTCATTACATAAGTTCTAAGATTTATAATCTTTTCAGCTAAGTCTTCCTTCTAAGTAGCATTAAAACATGCACAGTGACTGTGTCATCAGGATATAATAATACATGGATTTTCCGCTATCAGGTGCTTTTCAAAAACTTCTCCTTAATCAAAATTTGAGAGCTCACCAACTGCTCCATGGCAGGCAATCCAGTAACATAAAAAGCAATAACTGAGACATGTCTTGCGTTTAGGCATACATGTAAGCACATAAGACACCAAACTGATCCCGCAGTGAATATTCGCTTGGCCGCTACAATTACTGATAAGCAGGACATCGACTAGGCTTAATGAGTACGGCATACTAACTTTTTTTCTCCGACAAATTAAATTCTCAAACATTTTTTTGAGGTAAAAGAAAAATAAATAAAGACTTTGAAGTATTTGTAGTTAAAAAATATTTCCTATTTAGTGCAAATGGGTATTAAAATGAGTAAAATGCATCATTTTGCCCAAAGCAGTCAGGTGTTAAGTAAACATTGCACGAGCCGTTGAGCCAATGACTACGAGGCGTCCAGTCAACGCACGTGTTTTGGCCAGGCATCCGTTACAGAGATAATTCGTAAGTAATTCTCTGTGAAACAGATTGATAAGACACAGGTCACAAACAATTGCCTTTGTCCAGATTTCTTACATATGTTTTGTGATAATTTGAGCCTGATAATGTCTGTAACAGTGCCATATTTCCAAGTTTAAATACATGAGCATATTGTTATATTTTCTCTATAAATTTGTTTTTCTTTATCATGTTATATACAGTATAATTGTAAATGCCAAATATAATTAATTAGTGCTTATTAATTAATTTCATTTATGTAGATTTTTTTACATAAATAAAAGGAATATATGAAAAACGATTCTTGTTTTGTATACCAAACCATCAGACTGTCTGTAACTGATGGCTGTTTTCTTTATTTGAGAACCCTTTCTAAATACAGATTAACCCCCAAAATCCCTTCAGGGGATCATAAGCTACCATATTCGAAATATAGAATCAATTCCTAACGATAAATAGAAGCAATGCTACCAGAAAGTCTCTTAAAAAAACAATTCTGGTCATTTTGCTATCTTCCAATATCGAGGACCTGTCTATTCCTCTCAATTAGCAGGGACAAATACTGTTATCGTTGACTCCAAACTGGCTAACAGAAGATATTGTTTATCACAATTGTTTTCTTTATTTGAGAACCCTTTCTAAATACAGATTAACCCCCAAAATCCCTTCAGGGGATCATAAGCTACCATATTCGAAATATAGAATCAATTCCTAACGATAAATAGAAGCAATGCTACCAGAAAGTCTCTTAAAAAAACGATTCTGGTCATTTTGCTATCTTCCAATATCGAGGACCTGTCTATTCCTCTCAATTAGCAGGGACAAATACTGTTATCGTTGACTCCAAACTGGCTAACAGAAGATATTGTTTATCACAATTAAAACTGAACCTGACCAAAGAATGATATGACAATATTTTAACATGTCCAACTCCTGTGCCTGATATTTTAGCCTTGGGTTAGGTGGTGGTGATATTAATGTCCTGGTTCATCATCTAATTCTTCATCAGGAGCACACTGAAATAACCAGAATTATCATTCATACATAAGGGGTGGTATCATAAAGAAATGAAATGAAATGGAGATTAACGTTATGCTCCTAACCTGGGCTAATGAAGACGGTGGTATCATAAAGAAATATTATTTATGTGGTGGGTTGAAATTATTAGAATCTGTTTACATACTCAAAGTACGCAACAGCTGAATAGATTGCAATGTCTCTGTCATACCTTTTGGAACATAATAATGATGCTTCTCACTGAGGTAGAATTGGAAAACTTTGGTTTAATAATGAACTATTTGTAAGTGAGCTGAAAGTAGTCTTATTTATGATACCCATATGTCTAATGGCAAGTTAATTGTTTCATCAATCGACTTTTCAAGTGGCAGCAGCCAAATAAGATCCCTGGTGTAAAATCTACACTGTTAATGCTCAATACAAAATACCTTGACTATGTTTGATAAAAAGGATTTTTTGCTCCATGATAAAAAATTTGATTGGTTGACACTTTAATAAATTGTGTGATAATTGAAAATATAGAACATAATTTAATATTTGTAAATACAGTGGTGACCTAAAGGTACTTACGTAAAACTCTACAAAGCAAACTTGGTTATCTTCATTTTTAATCATATATTGTAGCGATAGGAAACCACGATTATCTGTTCGTATTGATATACGTGTTGACAGACCTAAAGCTTTCACAGTCGGCTTTAATAAGGAGATTTTATATCTGAAATAAACAACGAATGAATGAAATGAGGTTTAAAGTCATACTTTTCTAATCTGAAATGAAGTTTTCAAGTCCTAATTTTCTGCACCAACCGGGCTAATAAAGATGAACATACCCATTATAGTTTGCCCTGGACAACAATTGACTTCCAGCTGTCAAGGCTTCTTTTAAAGTGCATGTAATCGTTTCATTGGACCTTGTTTTTATGTCCGAACCAAACAACTAGACACTTGCCCGGCACTTCATAATGCACCCCTGACAAGACATCATCCTAGGAATTTTGCCCATTAACCATATCAAAACCTGAACATCCTGGTTTTAGTGGGGAAGCACCTTGCTACAATACAACATATATAAAATACACACACTCCTACAAGTCTATTTTATGTCCTATCCTAACAACTAAACTCTTTTTCCCATTCCAAACAGATAAAATATCAACAAGAAGATCGACCTACCTGTTTGTTTGCGTTTTTGTACATTGAAATGATTCAACCATATCAGATTCTTTAGAAAAATCAGACTGAAAAATAACAAAATGTAATCCTTCTATTCTCATGCAAAAACAGTTGAAATTTTAGAGTTCATTAGACACATTTCTTTTTATACCAAAAAGGTTTACAGAAAGTCATGTCTGGTGAAAGATTTTCCAGTTTGGATTCTCCTTGTTGATGGCACAGGACATGCCACAAATGGTTTGGGGAGTACAAAAAAAATTTGAGTTGACAGAACATTACAGAAACCCTGACAAGTTTTCAAAATCGAGACAAGAATAGGTAGAAAACTGCATGGCCTTCATGACTGTCTTTATTAGCTTGGTTGTTATAGCAAGACATTGAACACCAACTTCATTTTATTCCTAGCAGAAATGGCCCATATTATTTTTCCTTTGTATATTGAGGATTTAAACTATTTACCTCCAACCCTAACCCCAGTAACTATATATAGACATACCTGAGTGCTGCCTGAATTACCAAAAGTTGAGAGTTGAAAATACGGGGCATCTGGAGACATTAATATCTGTAATATTTCACTGGTCATATCTAATTCACTAAATACTTCTTTTAAACATTCTGACTAAAATATAGATAAACATTCTGACTAAAATATAGATATAAAACATTTCAAACCAGGAGAATTAATCAGCTTTTTCATTGTATAGCATTTAAAACTTTCATCATTAAGTGGACTTTGGTCACTGCGTCATCAAACAAATCTTCCTGACCCAATCTGATTAAAACACAGATCGTATCTCGTTTTGTTTTTATAGTTCAAAATTTCGTTTTACTTGTCTTTACTACACTAGAATCTGGAAGAGTTGTTATATAACCCGTCATCTGGATGGTGTAAGGTGTCAGCCAATGAAACGGTCTGTTACGGCGAGCTTTAGGTGTGTTTCGCACAGAACTGTGGGCAATCCATTAGTAACATCAATGCTGATTGGTTAATCAAATGTCTGATGTTATAGGGTCAAAAGCCACTCGTATGTCCTTTGACAGATCTTCATGTAGTGTAGGCCATCGAAAGTATAAAGAAACAAAATGAAATATAGATCTGTATTTTAATTAGATTGGGTCCTGGCCCAGATGAGGAAGACATAATGACCAAAAGTGAATTTTCATTACATGGGGTCTGATCACAAACTACTTGAACTTTATTATTAGAATATCAAATTAGGCTATGTGGGATTTGTTGGCAACAACTTGATTGCCAGTGGGCATATTAGGGGATCTGAAAAAGACACGTTTAATATAAAGAGATTTATATTTTTTTCTAAACAATATTTATTCACAGATACTGGATTGGAAAACAGGCAGATGCCTATAGGCCCCCTTATAAGCAAAAAATACAAGAACATTTTACACTTAATCCTTCTAAAATATCCACACCAAATTACAAATGGAACTTATTTTTTCACAAGCCAAATAATATGTGTGTAATTCTAACCTTCATTATGATTTTATTTATTACGTTTGTGCTACAGAAATCAAAGTCCAGCACCTCATCTGGTTCTAAAGTTTTAATACTACAATCAGTTACAACACTGTCTTCTTCTAATCTGTAAAAATATCATAGCAGGTGGAAAATTAGATGATTTTCAGATTATGATTAAACATTTGACTTTCAATTAGAGATCACCATTTTTCTTACAAAACATCTACATATTTAAATCGGATGAAGAGTTTTGTCATACTCAAGGTTCTACAAAATGAAACAAAGGTTTTACCTCAAGAAGTAATTATTGAAATACAATAGGATTCTTCATTTTGCCAATGTAAACAACATATATATAAACATGAAGTTCAGATCCTCCTCTCTCCCCTGTCAGTATTGTAGGATGGAGGGCTTGGCAATCAAGCTCCTGTGAACATGCAAAAGAATCCTCAACCGTTAGAATTCAAAATAAGAGTAGTGTCACTGTCTGGGCCAAATTTCTCTCAAAGCACACTGTATATGGTGTACCGTATTTTTCGGTGTATAAGGCGCATGCATACATAAGGCGCAGGGCGACTTTCACACGGGGTGTTTTAGGAAAAAAAAAATATGCGTGGTCTAGGCGCACCCCTGTCCCAGCGCCTCGTGAAACTCATGCCATACCATACGTGACTCAAATCCACCTGCGATCTCCAGTAACTTGGCCAAACTCTATTGTTTACAGTTATAATAATTACCGATATTTAGACGTATCGAGTTATATATATATATTTCTTTAGGAAATAAATTGCATTTATCACATTTGTTTCTATTAATTATAACATACAATTGATTATTCATAACATTTAGTGGTCCTTTTTTACTTGTACAGTAGTGAAATTGACATTCAAGTCCCGCCCACAACAAACATGGCCGTCTATTACATCGTGTTAAATTCGTGAGTAATTGGCTGTGATAAATGTTTTGATGGGTATGCTCTGACTAGGCATACACAAAATAGGTATTTTAAGCCCTATTTCATTTCATGATTACCTGGGATTTAGACTGAAACGTCACAAAGTATAATATTACGTACATGAGTAATAATGGCTGACCGTAACCAGCGTAACACATCTTTAAACTAGCAGTGACACCTGGTACACTACTGTTACCAAATATAGTCAAACATTCCTGTAAAAATTAAACAAATAAAATTAAATAAAAGATTTAATCAATATATAAAAACATTTTCAAGCAAGTACTTCAAAAGGAATGAAATAGGACGTCAACAAAATACTTCAGTAATTTTGAGATAAAAATTAATCCTAATTTTTCTTTCAATGCAAGGTAGACATTAGTTTTATGTTCCCTGCCATAAACTAGACACACATTCCTTCTCAGCGCCTTCACTACTGGCGTACTACAGCCCCGCTTCAAACAAAGAGGATATCTTTTTTCATTTTGTCGACACAATAAATTGGGTTTATTTGAAGCTAAGTGTGCCATTAAAATATTAATAATATTATTTACTTCTCCCTGAAGCAAAGACTGCAAGTTTTATAAGATCTAGCCATTGCTTGATTAGTCTGAAATTCATTATCTCCCTATGAAAGATCTCCTTGGCCGATTTAAATCTTAGACAATCCATCTTTAAATATAATGATACAATATGAAATTGTTGAAACTTACCAATAGCACCGTAAGATTTATCTTAAAGATGATCTGTTCTTCTTTGATGGTAAATTCATGAAAAATGGCCTCCTGTATAAAAGCGTTGGCTTGAACACATTTAGCATCTTCAGTTGTGACCTTCAACCCCATGGGACTGGCAAATATTGTAGCTGTCTGTAAAAGACCATTTAAGGTTAAGGAGTGAAGACAGACAAAATAATTTCACGTTGTGAACTTTGATACTTGATCATAAAGCACAAAAAACTTAAAAATTTAAAATATATTAAAACTTAAAAATATATTTAAAATTGTCATGTTCATTGTGATTGAAAACATCTATAAGGTGAACAAAATATACCTTAATTCTTCGGTAGGTAAACAAAGTGACTTATCATCAGTTAGTTACGCTATGAAGATATGTCACTTCGTCTACCTACCGACGAATTGGACCGACTGACAAGAACCCTGGTACGACAGTCCTCATATTTTTTATTTTTAAAATTAGCAGTTTCAATGAAATAAGTAGAATGTCTTAATGATTCCACTGGTTGACTTGACTCTAAAAATCTGCCCATTAGTGACCTCAACTCCAGAAATCTGTATTCAAATAATCTAGTTTCTCTGTCTCTCTGGTAAATGATTTTTTTTTTTTCATTTTGAGTGAAACCTGTATTATTTACAGGTCTTGGAATGTACAGCATAGTGGATACTTACGGCTAGCCTCCGAATCCATTCACTTGAATTGATATTTGTGGTTTATTTCTTGCAGCGAAGTCTCGTATTTTGTCTTGTCAAATAGTGACATCACTATTTCATTCACTCAAACTCCTCAAAATGGGTTTTTATTATTGGTTTGATGGGAATATCAAAAATATCCTACACTTTCAGACTTATAATTTGCTTAAATTATAGCTAAAGAACACCCAAAGGCATAGGCATAATCATGAGACACGACAGCACTATTTCATTTATACTCAAACTCCTCAAGTAAAGTTTAATATCAAGATTCCTGTTCTTGTTCTTTATATCGCAGTCAAGTTCTTTATTTTTCATTCTTATTACCTTAGCACACGTCGTGCGGGGGTCTATTCTGTGGGAGGAAACCAGAGTACCTGGAGTAAACCCCTGAGATTGAGAAGGCGACCCCATTAAAGCCTCATGCACTACAGCTGGAAATCGAACTTATCGAAGTGAGACACTCTAGTCTAGACCATCTTAACATACTTGCACCTGGTACATAAAGAGAGAGAGAGAGAAATGGGATTTAACCACCACTCAATACAAACTAGGTTGTTTCGTTTGGGACTAACACGGTTCAATTTTATTTCAATGTGAGAAAGGGTCTTTAGCACTCGGAAGAAAACGGAGATCCCAGAGGAAACCTACAAGGTGACCCTACCACTGAGGAATTGAACACGACACAACACGACTTGGCCGATGCCATGGATAGGGTAACAGCGTGTTGTGTCAATCATACTGGTTCTAGCAAGGTAAGCAATGTCTTATTTTCTCACTAAGATGTTCATTTACATGGACTGGCACGCTGCCGTTTAGCAGTAAAAAGTTGCCCTGTAAAATTGACTGGGGCAGATTCCAGTTTCGACATGTATTGAATGGCACTGGACCTGAACGTAGTACTGGCGAGTGTAACAAGACACAAGACCTACGTTCAGAGCTGAACTAATCTGCCACCAGACAAACCCCCTGTTCCCCGCCGGTTAAGATAACTATTTGATTAAGAATGCATCTTTGATATATTTTGCTACTAAAACCGGTAATGAAAAAAAAAAAAAAAAAAAAATCGGCACAGTACGTTGATCCGGCTACTCTTTGGGTAAGGGTTAGGGTTAGTAAAGTAGCCGGTTCAACGTACTTGGCCAAAAAATCTTTGTATCTTCGTTTTGTTCTGGCTTGACCGAGTGGCTTTCGATCCTTCAGATGACTTACTGACTTACTTTGTTGGGCAGCGGCTAAATACCACGCTTCAAAATACCACGCTCGCCTTACTGCTTCTATACACACGGAACGTGGTACGCTTTTTCGGTACCACTTTCTATTTAATTATAGGGATTTTACATTATATAAAGCTAATTTTGCAAATTATGCTGATCATTTAATCAATTTTGATGTTTTTATTGGTGATATTTACACTTAATCTTAAAATAAATTACAATACAGATAGCCGATCGGTCGGTTAATGCATCGAGCCGTACCTATGCTATACTGTTTATAATACGGTGTAACCGTTATTATACCCTATTCAAAAAGACCCTACGTGGTATATTGGAATATTATGTATGCGACTATGCATAGATATGAAACAAAACCCGGAAGGTAAAAACTAACGTTGTATAATCCTGTATAGGGGCGATAAGAAAGGGCGATAAGTTGACAGTAAAAGAATTGGTATTCCGGGGCCGAGATAACCGTACCACGTTCGCCTTGCTAGTGCTATACAAACGGAACGTGGTACGCGACTTCGGTACCACGTCCTTTTTATTTATAGAGATTTTACATTATTTGTAGTAAATTTCTCAAATTATGTTGATTATTTAATCCATTTTGATGTTTTTATAGGCCATATTTACACTTTATGCTAAAATTAATTATAATACAGATAACCGATCGGTAATAATACTGTGTAAATTTAAAAAGACCCAACGTGGTATATTGGAAATGAAATGAAATGGGGTTTAACGTCCTACTGTTCCGCTCCGACCAGGCTAATGAAAACGGGCATATCAGTACCTCGCTCGACTTTCTCTGTCTACAAAAACGAAGCGTGGTACGCGACTTTGGCTTATATTTCAAATTGGATCATTTTGATGTTTTTATAGGCCATATACTGTATCCGATTTAAAAAGACCCTACGTGGTATATTGGGTAGATATGAAATAAAACTTGGCAAGTAAAACGGGGTATAATAAAATATGTGGATTATACGAGAGTACCTTGAGTCGAATATAGTTAAACAAAAGTGGTATAATAAAATCCGGTGCTGAGATAACCGTACCACGCTCGCCTTGCTGGATCTATAAAACCGGAACGTGGTACCCGACTTCGGTAAAAAAGAATCGTGGTAAAATAGAATCCAAGCCTGAGACAACCGTACCACACTCGCCTTGCTGATTCTATACAAACAGAACGTTGTACGCGACTTTGGTTCTATACAAACGGAACATGGTGCGCCACTTCAGTTGAAAAAAAACGTGGTATAATAGAATCAGAGACTGAGATAATCGTACCACGCTCACCTTACTGGTTCTATGCAAACGGGACGTGGTACGCGACTTCGGTTAAAAAAAACGTGGTATAATAGAATCAGAGACCGAGATAATCGTACCAAGCTCGCCTTACTTGTTCTATACAAACGGAACGTGGTACGAAACTTGGGTTCAAAAACGTAGTATAATAGAATCCGAGACTGAAATAATCGTACCACGCTCGCCTTACTTGTTCTATACATAAACGGAACGTTGTACGCGACTTCGGTAAAAAAAAAGGTGGTATACTAGAATCAGTGACTGGTATAACCATGGCACGCTCGCCTACTGGTTGTACACAAACGGAACGTGGTGCGCGACTTCGATACAAGAAAAGTGGTAAAATAGAATCCAAGACTGAGATAACCGTAATTAGAACCAAAGACTGAGATAACCACGCCCGGCTTACTACTTTTATACAACTGAAACGTGGTAAATTCGCTCTACTTCTCCTATACAATTGAAACGTGGTACGCGGCTTTGGTACCACGTCCTTTTTGATAATAGGGATTTTACATTTTTCGATGCAGATTTTGCAAATTGTGTTGATTATTTGATCCATTTTGATATTTTATAGGCCACTTCGGTACAAAAAACGTGGTATACTAGAATCAGGGACTGTGATAACCGTAGCACGCTCGCCGTATACTGGTTCTATACAAATGGAACGTGGTACGCGACTTCGGTACAAAAAACGTGGTATAATAGAAACCGAGACAGAGATAACCGTACCATGCTCGCCTGGCAGGTTCTGTACAAACGAAACGTGGTACGCGACTTCGGTACAAAAACGTGGTGAACTAGAAACCGAGAGCAAGATAACGGTAACTAGAAACCGATACTGAGATAACCGTACCACACCCGGCTTACTACTTCTATACAACTGAAACGTATTATGCTCGCCTTACTTCTCATATGCAATTGAAACGTGGTACTAGGCTAATTGGTACCATGTCTTTTTTTAATTATAGAGATTTATACATTATTCAAAGCAGATTTTGCAAATTGTGTTAATTATTTAATACATTTTCATGTTTTATACTATAGGCCATATTTACACTTTATAACCATAGGGATACTAATAAATGTACTGAGACAATCGTAACAGTACCACGCTCGTCTTACTGATTCTATACAAACGGAACGGTGTACATGACTTCGGTACAAAAAACCTGGTATAATAGAATCCGAGACGGAGATAACCGTACTACGCTTGCCTGACAGGCTCTATACAAACGAAACGTGGTACGCGACTTGGGTACAAAAACGTGGTAAATTAGAACCCGCAACCAAGATAACGGTAACTAGAAACCGATACTGAGATAACCCTACCACGCCCGGCTTACTACTTCTATACAACTGAAACGTGTTATGCTCGCCTTACTTCTCATATACAATTGAAACGTGGTACTCGGCTTTGGTACCACGTCTTTTTTTAATTATAGGGATTTTACATTATTCGTAGTAGATTTTGCAAATTGTGTGGATTATTTAATCCATTTTGATGTTTTAACTATAGGCCATATTTACACTTTATGATAAAATAAATTATCGTGTAACATAATGCGTTTCAGCGCCATTTGTAACTAGGGACTCGAAGAACGAGGCTAGACTTATTCCACAAGTCATGTTAAACGGTGACCGCATATTCTTATCTGGAGAACATGTGCAATAAACGTAATCGACGTAGACTGATATAACCAGACGCTAGAGATTGCCATTCGATTTCGCCGAACCTAACTGATTAGAAATTACTGTAAAAACAGAAACGATTGAATGTAAATCAGTTTATTTTCATTCATATTACATTAATATATGCGTTGCGACCCATTTGTGTTAATGTCGAGGTCCCAGATATTAGCGATTGAGCCCCTTTATTTATAGGGATTTACATTTGTACCGAAGTCGCGTACCACGTTCCATTTGTATAGAACAAGTATAGGGCGAGCGTGGCACGGTTATCTCAGTCACTGATTCTATTATATCATTGGATTAAATAATCAACATAATTTGAGAAATACGACAAATTCGCGTACCACGTTTCGTTTGTATCAAAGTAGTAAAGCCAGCGTGGTACGGTTATCTCAGTCTCGGATTCTATTATACCACGTTTTTTTTTTTGTACCGAAGTCGCGTACCACGTTCCGATTGTATAGAACCAGTACAAGGCGGGCGTGCCACGGTTATCCCAGTCTCTGATTCTAGTATACCACTCTTTTTTTTTTACTGAAGTCGCGTATAACTTTTCGTTTGTATAGAACCAGTAGAATGAGCGTTATACGGTTATCTCAGTCTCGGATTCTATTATACCACGTTTTTGAACTGAAGTCGCGTACCACGTTCCGTTTGTATAGAATCGGTACAAGGCGAGCGTGCCACGGTTATGCCAGTCTCTGATTCTAGAATACCACTCTTTTTTTTTACCGAAGTCGCGTATAACTTTCCGTTTGTATAGAACCAGTAGGATGAGCGTTGTACGTTTATCTCAGTCTCGAATTCTATTATACCACCTTTTTTCGTACCGAAGTCGCGTACCACGTTCCATTTGTATAGAACACGTAAAATGAGCGTAGTACGATTATATAAGTTTCGGATTCTATTATACAACATCTTTTTGTATCGAAGTCGCGGGCCACGTTTCTCTAGCCCCAGTTAGACGATCGTGGTGCGATTATCTCAGTCTCGGATTCTATTATACCACGTTTTTGAACCGAAGTTGCGTACCGTGTTCCGTTTGTAAAGAACCAGTAAGGCGAGGGTGGTACGATTATCTCATTCTCGGATTCTATTATAAAACATTTTTTGTACCTAAGTCGCGTACCACGCCCTGTTTGTATAGAACCAGTAAAGCAAGTATGGTACGATTATCTCATTCTCGGATTCTTTTATACCACGTTTTTTGCATCGAAGTCGCGCAACATGTTCCCTTTTTATAGAACCAGTACGATTATCTCAGTCTCGGATTCTATTATACCACGTTTTTGAACACAAGTTTCGTACCACATTCCGTGTGTATAGAACCAGTAAGGCGAGCTTGGTACGATTATCTCAGTCTCGGATTCTATACTATACTACCGAAGTCGCTTACCACGTTCCGGTTGTATAGAACCTGTAAGGTGAGCGTGGTACGATTATCTCAGTCCCTGATACTATTATACCACGTTTTTTGAACCGAAGTCGCGTACCACGTTCCGTTTGTATAGAACCAGTAAGGCGAGCGTGGTACGATTATCTCAGTCTCTGATTCTATTATACCACGTTTTTTGAACCGAAGTCGCGTACCACGTTCCGTATGTATAGAACCAGTAAGGCGAGCGTGGTACGATTATCTCAGTCTCGGGTTCTGTTATACCACGTTTTTGAACCCAAGTTTCGTACCACGTTCCGTTTGTATAGAACAAGTAAGGCGAGCTTGGTACGATTATCTCAGTCTCTGATTCTATTATACCACGTTTTTTTAACCGAAGTCGCGTACCACGTCCCGTTTGCATAGAACCAGTAAGGCGAGCGTGGTACGATTATCTCAGTCTCTGATTCTATTATACCATGTTTTTTGAACTGAAGTGGCGCACCATGTTCCGTTTGTATAGAACCAGTACGATTATCTCACTCTCGGATTCTATTATACCACGTTTTTGAACCGAAGTCGCGTATGATTATCTCAGTTTCGGATTCTATTATACCACGTTTTTGAACCGAAGTCGCGTACCACGTTCCGTTTGTATAGAACCAGTAAGGCGAGCGTGGTACGATTATCTCAGTTTCGGATTCTATTATACCACGTTTTTGGACCTAAGTCTTACTAGTTCTATGCAAACGGGACGTGGTACGCGACTTTGGTACCACGTTCCGTTCATATAGAACCAGTAAGGCGAGCATGGTATGATTATCTCAGTCTCGGATTCTATTATACCAAGTTTCTATTGTACCGAGTCGCGTACCACGTTCCGTTTGTATAGAGCCAGTGTAAGGCGAGAGTGCCACGGTTATCCCAGTCTCGTATTCTATTATACCACGTTTTTGAACCGAAGTTGCGTACCGCGTTCCGTTTTTTTAAAAAACCAGTAAGGCGAGCGTGATATGATTATCCCAGTCTCTGAATCTATTATACCACGTTCCGTTTGTATAGAACCAGTAACGCGAGCGTGGTATGATTATCTCAGTTTCGGATTCTATTATACCACGTTTTTGAACCGAAGTCGCGTACCACGTTCCGTTTGTATAGAACCAGTAAGGCGAGCGTGGTACGATTATCTCAGTTTCGGATTCTATTATACCACGTATTTTGGACCTAAGTTCTATGCAAACGGGACGTGGTACGCGACTTTGGTACCACGTTCCGTTCATATAGAACCAGTAAGGCGAGCGTAGTATGATTATCTCAGTCTAGGATTCTATTATACCAAGTTTCTATTGTACCGAAGTCGCGTACCACGTTCCGTTTGTATAGAGCCAGTGTAAGGCGAGCGTGCCACGGTTATCCCAGTCTCTGATTCTAGTATACAACGTTTTTGAACCGAAGTTGCGTACCGCGTTCCGTTTTTTAAAAAACTAGTAAGGCGAGCGTGGTATGATTATCCCAGTCTCTGAATCTATTATACCACGTTCCGTTTGTATAGAACCAGTAACGCGAGCGTGGTATGATTATCTCAGTTTCGGATTCTATTATACAACGTTTTTGAACCGAAGTCGCGTACCACGTTCCGTTTGTATAGAGCCAGTATAAGGCGAGCCTTTTACGGTTATCCCAGTCTCTGATTCTAGTATACCACGTTTTTGAACCGAAGTTGCGTACCGCGTTCCGTTTTTAAAAAAAAAAAACAGTAAGGCGAGCGTGGTATGATTATCCCAGTCTCTGAATCTATTATACCACGTTCCGTTTGTATAGAACCAGTAACGCGAGCGTGGTATGATTATCTCAGTTTCGGATTCTATTATACCACGTTTTTGAACCGAAGTCGCGTACCACATTCCGCTTGTATAGAACCAGTAAGGCGAGCGTGGTACGATTATCTCAGTTTCGGATTCTATTATACCACGTTTTTTGGACCTAAGTCTTACTAGTTCTATGCAAAAGGGACGTGGTACGCGACTTTGGTACCACGTTCCGTTCATATAGAACCAGTAAGGCGAGCGTGGTATGATTATCTCAGTCTCGGATTCTATTATACCAAGTTTCTATTGTACCGAAGTCGCGTACTACGTTCCGTTTGTATAGAGCCAGTGTAAGGCGAGCGTGCTACGGTTATCCCAGTCTCTGATTCTAGTACACCACGTTTTTGAAACGAAGTTGCGTACCGCGTTCCGTTTTTTAAAAAACAAGTAAGGCGAGCGTGGTATGATTGTCCGAGTCTCTGAATCTATTATACCACGTTCCGTTTGTATAGAACCAGTAACGCGAGCGTGGTATGATTATCTCAGTTTCGGATTCTATTATACCTCGTTTTTGAACCGAAGTCGCGTACCACGTTCCGTTTGTATAGAACCAGTAAGGCGAGCGTGGTACGATTATCTCAGTTTCGGATTCTATTATGCCACGTTTTTTGGACCGAAGTCTTACTAGTTCTATACAAACGGGACGTGGTACGCGACTCTGGTACCACGTTCCGTTCATATAGAAGTAGTAAGGCGAGCGTGGTATGATTATCTCAGTCTCGGATTCTATTATACCAAGTTTCTATTGTACCGAAGTCGCGTACCACGTTCCGTTTGTATAGAGTCAGTATAAGGCGAGCGTGCCACGGTTATCCCAGTCTCTGATTCTAGTATACCAATTTGGCTTATTTTTGAAATTATGTTGACAATTTAATCGATTTTGATGTTTTATAGGCCGTATACTGGTACGCTTCTTAGGTTTTAAAACGTGGTATAATAGAATCCGATGTCGCGCACCACGTTCCGTTTATATAGAACCAGTACGATTATTTCAGTCTCGTATTCTATTATACCACGTTTTTGAACCGAAGTTGCGTACCGCGTTCCGTTTTTTTAATAAACCAGTAAGGCGAGCGTGGTATGATTATCCCAGTCTCTGAATCTATTATACCACGTTCCGTTTGTATAGAACCAGTAACGCGAGCGTGGTATGATCATCTCAGTTTCGGATTCTATTATACCACGTTTTTGAACCGAAGTCGCGTACCACGTTCCGTTTGTGTAGAACCAGTAAGGCGAGCGTGGTACGATTATCTCAGTTTCGGATTCTATTATACCACGTTTTTGGACCTAAGTCTTAGTAGATCTATGCAAACGGAGCGTGGTACGCGACTTTGGTACCACGTTCCGTTCATATAGAACCAGTAAGGCGAGCGTGGTATGATTATCTCAGTCTCAGATTCTATTATACAAAGTTTCTATTGTACCGAAGTCGCGTACCACGTTCCGTTTGTATAGAGCCAGTGTAAGGCGAGCGTGCCACGGTTATCCCAGTCTCTGATTCTAGTACACCACGTTTTTGAAACGAAGTTGCGTACCGCGTTCCGTTTTTTAAAAAACAAGTAAGACGAGCGTGGTATGATTATCCCAGTCTCTGAATCTATTATACCACGTTCCGTTTGTATAGAACCAGTAACGCGAGCGTGGTATGATTATCTCAGTTTCGGATTCTATTATACCACGTTTTTGAACCGAAGTCGCGTACCACGTTCCGTTTGTATAGAACCAGTAAGGCGAGCGTGGTACGGTTATCTCAGATTCTATTATGCCACGTTTTTTGGACCGAAGTCTTACCAGTTCTATACAAACGGGACGTGGTACGCGATTCTGGTACCACGTTCCGTTCATATAGACGTTGTAAGGCGAACGTGGTATGATTATCTCAGTCTCGGATTCTATTATATCAAGTTTCTATTTTTACCGAAGTCGCGTACCACGTTCCGTTTGTATAGAGCCAGTATAAGGCAAGCGTGCCACGGTTATCCCAGTCTCTGATTCTAGTATACCACGTTTTTGAACCGAAGTTGCGTACCGCGTTCCGTTTTTTAAAAAAACAGTAAGGCGAGCGTGGTATGATTATCCCAGTCTCTGAATCTATTATACCGCGTTCCCTTTGTATAGAACCAGTAACGCGAGCGTGGTATGATTATCTCAGTTTCGGATTCTATTATACCACGTTTTTGAACCGAAGTCGCGTACCACGTTCCGTTTGTATAGAACCAGTAAGGCGAGCGTGGTACGATTATCTCAGTTGCGGATTCTATTATACCACGTTTTTTGACCTAAGTCTTACTAGTTCTATGGAAACGGGACGTGGTACGCGACTTTGGTACCACGTTCCGTTCATATAGAATCAGTAAGGCGAGCGTGGTATGATTATCTCAGTCTCGGATTCTATTATACCAAGTTTCTATTGTACCGAAGTCGCGTACCACGTTCCGTTTGTATAGAGCCAGTATAAGGCGAGCGTGCCACGGTTATCCCAGTCTCTGATTCTAGTATACCACGTTTTGGAACCGAAGTTGCGTATCGCGTTCCGTTTTTTAAAAAAAACAGTAAGGCGAGCGTGGTATGATTATCCCAGTCTCTGAATCTATTATACCACGTTCCCTTTGTATAGAACCAGTAACGCGAGCGTGGTATGATTATCTCAGTTTCGGATTCTATTATACCACGATTTTGAACCGAAATCGCCTACCACGTTCCGTTTGTATAGAACCAGTAAGGCGAGCGTGGTACGATTATCTCAGTTTCGGATTCTATTATACCACGTATTTTGGACCTAAGTCTTACTAGTTCTATGCAAACGGGACGTGGTACGCGACTTTGGTACCACGTTCCGTTCATATAAAACCAGTAAGGCGAGCGTGGTATGATTATCTCAGTCTAGGATTCTATTATACCAAGTTTCTATTGTACCGAAGTCGCGTACCACGTTCCGTTTGTATAGAGCCAGTGTAAGGCGAGCGTGCCACGGTTATCCCAGTCTCTGATTCTAGTATACCACGTTTTTGAACCGAAGTTGCGTACCGCGTTCCGTTTTTTAAAAAAAACAGTAAGGCGAGCGTGGTATGATTATTCCAGTCTCTGAATCTATTATACCACGTTCCGTTTGTATAGAACCAGTAACGCGAGCGTGGTATGATTATCTCAGTTACGGATTCTATTATACCACGTTTTTGAACCGAAGTCGCGTACCACGTTCCGTTTGTATAGAACCAGTAAGGCGAGCGTGGTACGATTATCTCAGTTTCGGATTCTATTATGCCATGTTTTTTGGACCGAAGTCTTACTAGTTCTATACAAACGGGACGTGGTACACGACTCTGGTACCATGTTTCGTTCATATAGAACCAGTAAGGCGAGCGTGGTATGATTATCTCAGTCTCGGATTCTATTATATCAAGTTTCTATTGTACCGAAGTCGCGTACCACGTTCCGTTTGTATAGAGCCAGTATAAGGCGAGCGTGCCACGGTTATCCCAGTCTCTGATTCTAGTATACCAATTTGGCTTATTTTTAAAATTATGTTGATAATTTAATCCATTTTGATGTTTTATATACCGTATACTGGTACGCTTCTTAGGTTTAAAAACGTGGTATAATAGAATCCGATGTCGCGCACCACGTTCCGTTTGTATAGAAGCAGTACGATTATCTGAGTCTCGTATTCTATTATACCACGTTTTTTGGACCTAAGTCTTACTAGTTCTATGCAAACGGGACGTGGTACGCGACTTTGGTACCACGTTCCGTTCATATAGAACCAGTAAGGCGAGCGTGGTATGATTATCTCAGTCTAGGATTCTATTATACCAAGTTTCTATTGTACCGAAGTCGCGTACCACGTTCCGTTTGTATAGAGCCAGTGTAAGGCGAGCGTGCCACGGTTATCCCAGTCTCTGATTCTAGTATACCACGTTTTTGAACCGAAGTTGCGTACCGCGTTCCGTTTTTTAAAAAAACAGTAAGGCGAGCGTGGTATGATTATCCCAATCTCCGAATCTATTATACCACGTTCCGTGTGTATAGAACCAGTAACGCGAGCGTGGTATGATTATCTCAGTTACGGATTCTGTTATACCACGTTTTTGAACCGAAGTCGCGTACCACGTTCCGTTTGTATAGAACCAGTAAGGCGAGCGTGGTACGGTTATCTCAGTTTCGGATTCTATTATGCCACGTTTTTTGGACCGAAGTCTTACTAGTTCTATACAAACGGGACGTGGTACGCGACTCTGGTACCACGTTCCGTTCATATAGAACCAGTAAGGCGAGCGTGGTATGATTATCTCAGTCTCGGATTCTATTATACCAAGTTTCTATTGTACCGAAGTCGCGTACCACGTTCCGTTTGTATAGAGCCAGTATAAGGCGAGCGTGCCACGGTTATCCCAGTCTCTGATTCTAGTATACCAATTTGGCTTATTTTTAAAATTATGTTGATAATTTAATCCATTTTGATGTTTTATAGGCCGTATACTGGTACGCTTCTTAGGTTTAAAAACGTGGTATAATAGAATCCGATGTCGCGCACCACGTTCCGTTTGTATAGATTATCTGAGTCTCGTATTCTATTATACCACGTTTTTGAACCGAAGTTGCGTACCGTGTTCCGTTTTTTAAAAAAAAACAGTAAGGCGAGCGTGGTATGATTATCCCAGTCTCTGAATCTATTATACCACGTTTTTTTGTACCGAAGTCGCGCACCACGTTCCATTTGTGTCACGGTTATCCCAGTCTCTGATTCTAGTATACCACTCCTTTATTTACCGAAGTCGCGCACCATATTCCGTTTGCGTAGAACACATAAGACGAGCGTGGTACGATTATATCAGTTTCGGATTCTATTATACCACGTTTGTATGGAATATATAATCATTACAATTTGGAAAATTTGCTTCAAATAATGTAAATCCCAATAATTAAAAAGGACGTGGTACCAAAGTCGCGTACCACGTTTCAATTGTACAGAAGCAGTAATGTGAGGTTGATTGGGTTATCCCCGCTTCGGATTCTAATATATCAAGAAGTTTGTTTTACACAATATTGTTAACGGTATGATATTTAACGGGCCGATCGGCTATTTGTATTGTAATTTATTTTAACATAAAGTGACAAAATGGATTAAATAATCAAAATAATTTGAAAAATAAGCATTATATAATTTAAAATAAGTCAAAGTCGCGTACCACGTTTCGTTTGTATAGAAACAGTAAATGAAATTGGTACTGTTATCTCAGCCTCAGATTCTATTGTACCACGTTCTTTTTACTTATCAACTCACTGTTCTTTCGTGTCATTCTCATTCTTTATTATACCACGTTTTTAACTGCTACGTTTTAGTAAATCTACGCAGTAGTGCAATATACCACGTGGGGCCTTTTTAAATAGGTAACAATAACGTGTACACCGTATATTAATGGCGATTATTTTAACCGACTGATTGAATTGTATTATATTAAATATCAAGTGTAAATATGATCTATAAATAGTATAAAACATTGAAATTATTTAAATAATTAATGTAATTTCCAAAATTAGCTTTTAAACGGGTAAAATCACCATAATTAAAAAGAACGTGGTACCAAAATCTCGTACCACGTTACATTTGTATAGAAGCAATAGGGACGAGCGTGGTATTTTGGAGCGTGGTATTTAGCCACTGCCACTTTGTTGACGTTATAATTTTATAATTTTAATTTTATTCAGATATATTCCTTTTATTTATACATACATCTTTGAAATGGATGGCTTTGAGTATTGTTGAAACATGTCTGGCGTTGTCTAATTTAGCGACCATTAAATACTGACTGTCATTATCAGCTTGTTGTGTCGACAAACTCATTTTTACACTTAACTTCACCTCTTTCAACGAGTAAGTTTACTTTTTGCCGCCATGTTAGGATTTTTAGATGAATTGTAACTTTATTAATAAAAATTTACCAAAGGGGAATAATCCACAAAGAATAGCAGACGATTTTGCATTCATAGACGTTAGAGCCCATGGTCAAAGGTAGGCCCTACACAATAACACTCTTGGTGGCTTGGAAGCTCCAGAAAATAAATAATAGACTTATTCTAAGCACTAGATGTAAGCGTCCTACCTGTTGTGTAAATTATCTGTTACAACCTATTTTACTTGTCCAGAAGGTTCGAAAATATTTTAAAATCCAAGTCACATTTGAAGAGGTTTACGTTAGACTTTTTAAATCAATTAGGGCCTAGTTGAATTTTTCCAATTTTTTTAATTAGGTGTGTTAAGATGAAATTTATATCATCAATTAATTGGAATATTGTAAAATAATGCAATTTGTTGACCAGAATGAAGATTGGGACATAATATTCAGTTTCAACAAGAGTGGTATTGGGGCTTTAACAGAATGCACACATTACGGAGAGGTTAGAACTTAAAATAATTTTGTGCAATTAATTGGAGAATAGGCTACGGCAGGCATATTACTTATGGTACCGTATGTATTCTGAACATTGATGGTGTAATAGGCTATAAGTATCTGGTGTAACAAACAAACAAACAAACAAAAAACAAAAAAAAAATAAAAAATAAAAATGATAAAAAAAAAATAGTAAGAAAAAATAATTGAATGTCTATTTTCAAAATTCAGATCCAAAGTAGATCGAGAACCAGGTTTTTAGAATTATCGATAGGCCTATGATATTATACTAAAGTTAACTTTTTTTGAGACTGAATGTTTAAGCTTAGTACTATGGGGCGCCGTTTGTAAAATAATTATTTATTTTTTTATAACAAAAAACATTAGATTTAACTCCGAATATATATATTTAGATAAATATTAGAACAAAAATGGCATATATGTAAATATCAAAAAATATTGTAGCTAAAAGTCGAGTTTTTGGCCTATGAAAAACTTTAAATGTTATATCTTGATTTCACATCACTTAGTTAAATATATATCTAAATGTGCTGTTTTTCGTAGGTATAAATGCTAAATACTAAATCACTGAAAAATCTAAAGTTAAATATTTAGTTAAATATATCAGCATTTAGCTAAATATATAAACATTTAGCTAAATATATAAACATTTAACTAAATATATAAACATTTAACTAAATATATGTATTTAGTTAAATATATAAACAGTTAATTAAATATATAAATATCATGCTAAATATATATGTTTAGCTAAATGTATAAATATTTAACTAAATTTATATTTCTATTATCGTAAGCGACGCAAAAAACTGCGCATAAAATGATGACGTGTACCCTCTTATTTATTGTACACTACGTCATCGTTTACTGTGAAGTCGCTTACAACAATAATTATTTTACAAACAGCGTGGTACGGTTGCGCTTTGTAAATTTAACTATATGTTTAGCTAAATATATAAGTATTTAGTTAAATATATAAATATTTAGCTAAATATATATTATTTGGCTAAATATATATTATTTGGCTAAATATATAAATGTTTAACTAAATATGTAAATGTTTAACTAAATATTTTAACATTTAACTAAATATATATATTTAGCTAAATGTTTAAACATTTAACTAAATATTTAGCTAAATATTTATATATAATCAAATCTCTTGTTTTGGTATTAGTATTCAATGCTAAATGTTAAATATGAAAATAGAGACAAATCAAGAAATATTTATATATATTATGTTAAATATTGGGTTATTGTTGTATTTTTAGTTTAAATATTAAAAGTGAAAAATTTGCACAAAAGTCGAGATTTAACTATATATATAAATTTAAAATAAATCTAGTGTTTTTTGCTATATAAAAAGCTAAATAATTAATTTACAAACGGCGCCCCATATAGTACGGAGCCATACGGTGCGTAAGTTGGTAAGACGCAGGCTCGCTCGCTAGGACCCTGGAGGTAGAGCGTTTAATCCATGCCCTCCACATAATATGCATGGCCGAGAAAGTTCATCAGAATTTTCCAACGTGGTTTGCCCTTGTCATTGGTGCAGGAAGGGAGGATACTTGTCAAGTCGTTCGGATGGGACGACAAACAGAGGTGCCGTGTTTACATTGGTTTGAACGTAAAGATCCCCCGGCAGTTGGAATTCAATATGAGATTAAGCCATACTGCCACTGCCCGGGCAAATTTTTCGTCATAGGACACTGTATGGCGTATGTCTGTCTTCATTAGCCCAGTTCGGAGTAAAACAGAATTTTCATTTCATTTCATATCCCTGGAAGTAGAGCGTTAAATCGCTGCACTGTACAGGGATAGCTGTCATGTCGTTCGGATGTGACGAAAAACAGGTACCGTGTATACATTGGTTTGCACGTAAAGATCCCCCGGTAGTTGGAATTCGATATAATATTAGGCCATAGTGCCGCTGCCCGGGAAAGTTTTCGTCATGGGGCCACTGTATGGCGTCCGTCTTTAGCCCAGTTCGGAGCAGAACAGTAGGACATTAAATCCCATTTAATTTCGTTTTACCTAAGGTATCCTGCATGGGCAAACAGGTAATAGAATGTATGTATATTATGTGATTGATAAAAAAAAAATCCAAAACAGACAGAAATTAATTTGTAATGAATGCATAGGCCAGAGTCTTGCCTACTAGGATAATGAAGACGGGTATACGCCATATACATGTAGAATGTGTTATGAGGGGTGTTTTGCTCGAACAATGATTGAATTTACGTGCACACCAATATGTAGATGGGACTCCGGTTTTCGGTCTGATAGACGTTGCGCCATGCCCCACCCCACCCTTTTGCTCCTTTCCCCGGATATGCAAGGTGAAACCACATCCCCCAAATCATGCATGGCCGGCACCAAAATCGACCCCGAGGCCTTCTCGAGCAACAGCCTTGCCCACAGAACCACCCAGGAAATATTTGCTGCGATATCACCCTCGGAGCAAGCGGACGTTACACAACACGAGCGAAGAAAATGAATAAAATTGTTCACAGACAGTTTAAATGTCACGTAACCGTGATACACACGACTTTAATGACCTCACCCAAACCACTGACGAGAGGGAACCTCACTGGAGGATTCTGGGGAACTTTTTCGGCCAAACCATATCTCTCAGTTCATCAGCCATACTGAACAAACACTCATTAAGCCCCCACCCCTTCCAAACAAGAGAGTGTGGATATTGAATATCTCGGCAATTTCTTGTGCCCTATTTCTTCTGGGTCCCACCCTTATAATTGTTTTGAGGGGTCACGGTGGCTATGTGGATAAGGCGCTGGTTCGCTAGCCTGGAGGTCGGGTGTTCGATCCCTGCATCTCGATTTTCCGGCGTGATTTCCCCTTGTCAGTGATGCAGATGGAGGGCCTGACAAGGACAGCTGCTTAGTCGTTTGGATGGGACGAAAAACCGAGGTCCATGTACACATTGTTGTGCACGTAAAAGATCCCTTGGCAGATGGAATTCGATATAAGAGTAGGCCGTAGCGCCGCTGCCCGGGCAAAATTTCCCTCATAGCACACTGTATGGCGTATGCCCGCCTTCCATTAGTCCAGGTTAGGTGCAAAAGAGTAGGACGTTAAACCCCATTTCATTTTCTTTCATTACATTTGTACTTCTTTAATCTATCCATAACAAGTTGTGAAAGGACACACGACTAAAACCATTTCATAGTAATTTTAATCACAGTTTAAAAGATAATTCAAAAAATATAAAAGAATCATGCTTAACTGATTAACCAATGAAGTTTTTAAAAAATATAAATATTTCAGTACATAGTTGTAGGAGTTGCAGTATAGTTGTTGAAGATGTGGTATAGTTCGGGTTTGAAGGATGTGTCAACATTAGTGATATCCAGATAAGGAAATATATGAGTATCAATCCAGTTTATAAGGCAAAGGGATCATATCTGTATTTTCTTTTTTTTCTAAGTGTCGCTTGTTTCTATTTGCTGGTGTCAATAAGAAAACAAAGGTTACAAATTGTCAAGGAATACTTGTATCCCAAACATAAGTGGACACAGAACTAAAAGTTAGCATGCTTGTCTCAAAATGATTATTTTTCGGCATTAGAAATTCACCCCTTTAATATGATCCGGTTCAGTCTAAATATTAAGGCTACGTGCAGATTTTTTCGGCATTAGAAATTCACCCCTTTAATATGAGCCGGTTCAGTCTAAATATTAAGGCTACGAGCAGATTTTGTCAAGGTCACGAGATTTGAACAGAGCTAGTGCTAACCGTAAACCTCACCCACAATCCTCGAAACGACCACGTGCCCTAACCCTGTTTATATCTCGTAACCTTCACGAAATCTGCAGGTAGCCTTAATATTTACATCTTATTGGGCTAATCCTTTGAACTCAATGCCCAGGGTATTCCTTAGTCAATGCGCAACATCTCGAATCTACAGTATATAGACAATGACAACTAAAGTAAACAAAATATGGACTAATAATAGATATAAACAAATAATAAATATAGTCAATATAGACAATGCCTTGACTACGTCAAAGCCTGAAGAACATAATCGCGTTCCAATTTTTGCGGCAGGCGTTATCACAATGTCCGATAAAAACACCTTTTTTTGTCATAAATATATACGCCTATAACTGCAGTCATAGGCACAACAATATGCGAATCACAGATTTTAGAACCAGCTTCTAGTTCAAAGTTGAAACAGTCATTTTTTTTAAAGTTCACGAATGAATGAAATCAGACACAAATTACAATATTCAAAAGCTACACACACCGAGTGGGCTTAAATTGTATCTAATCACAATTTGTTGAGTTTAAGTTTTAACAAAATATAGGTGAATCTTTCGGTTGCATGGAATGATATTGACGTCTGGTTGTTGAAGATCAGTAGAGAAGTCGTCGTTTACGTCCAGTCTTATTTCATCCTCTTGAGTACTTCGTATCACTGATCAACCTGCAATAAATATAATATATAGTATCAAAACGTAACGAAAAAAGAACTTAGTCATGGTTTAGAATGGAACGCCAGGAAGGTCTAGTGGTGTAGCAGGGCAGGGCTCGGTTCATGGTGCAGTTGTGGAGCGGCACTAATTTTTCTCCGTCCCTTTCTGCAACACGAGACTAAAACTCGCAAGAAAATTATTTGCGAGCGGTGGTAAAAATTCAAGGGGGCATAAAGACACTAAACCTATAATGACACAAATCGCGTAATAGTTATTGTGCCCCTTCCACAACGCTATTAAAAAAATAGGTTGCCAGGCAACGAAACATACGCCCACACAGCAGCCAAATCGTCCGGGCAGTCAACAAGAGTTGTCGCATATTAAGGAATTATCAGAAAATCATTAGAATTTGTTTGGTTTTTATAATTAAACGTTTTTTTTTTAAATCAGATAATAATTGTGACCTCCACAACCTTTATATAACATATTTTCACACTATTCGCATACAAACGGCGGCCATTTTGTCCGTCAATTTTGGTCCGATTTTCCCAAATTCAAACTCAACCTTCATAACCATGGAATCGTGATATAATCAAACGTTTTTTTAAAATCGGATAACAATTTTGACCTCCAGAGGGACCACAAGCTAAAAAGGGCGATTTTTTGGACAATCAGGGGCCATAATTGAGGAAGTTACGATCTGATGGGCACAAATATCGAAAGGAACCAAGATCTTTGGGTTATAAACATACATGTCAAGTTTCATCAAAATTGGTTCAAAATTGTGACCTCTATAAGGTCCACAACCTTGATATAACATATTTTCACACTATTCGCATACAAACGGCGGCCATTTTGTCCGTCAATTTTGGTCCGATTTTCATGAAATTCGAACTCAACCTTCATAACCATGGAACGGTGATGTAATCAAACGTTTTTTTAAATCCGATAACAATTTTGACCTCCAGAGGGACCACAAGCTAAAAAGGGCAATTTTTCGGACAATCAGGGGCCATAATTCAGGAAGTTACGATCCGATTGGCGCAAATATTGAAAGGAACCAAGATCTTTGGGTTATAAACATGCATTTCAAGTTTCATCCAAATCGGTTCAAAATTGTGTCCTCTACACTGTTCACAACCTTGATTTAACATATTTTCACACTATTCGCGTACAAATGGCGGCCATTTTGTCCGTCAATTTTGGTCCGATTTTCACGAAATTCGAACTCAACCTTCATAACCATGCAACGGTGATATAGTCGAACGGTTTTTTAAATCGGATAACAATTGTGACCTCCAGAGGGACCACAAGTTAAAAAGGGCGATTTTTCGGACAATCAGGGGACATAATTCAGGAAGTTACGATCCGATGGGCGCAAATATCGAAAGGAACCAAGATCTTTGGGTTATAAACATACATGTCAAGTTTCATCCAAATCGGTTCAAAATTGTGACCTCTACGCTGTTCACAAGCTAAAAAACGTGATTTTTCGTACAATCAGGGGCCATAACCCATGAAGTTACAGTCCCATACATGCCAATATCGAAAGGAACCGAGATCTTATGGTGATAAACCTATATTTTAAGTTTAATTGAAATCGGATAAAAATTGTGACCTGTAGACTGTTCACAAAAAAAATGTGGACGGACGGACGGACGGACGGACGGACGGACGGACAGGGGCGACGACAATATACGTCCACATAAAAATGTGGGCGTATAAAAAGGGACCCATTCAACAAAGTCAAAGTCGATTACGTGAATATTCAAATTTAGGGGGCAAATGCAATGGGGTTTAACGCCCTACTGTTTTGCTCCGACTGGACCAATGAAGATAGGCATTCTATATAAAATTAGGCCATAGTGCCGCTGCCCTGGCCATTACGCCATAAAGTGTGCTATATGAGAAATTTTGCCAGGGAAGCGGCACTATGACCTACTCTTATATCGAATTCCAGCTGCGGCGGAATCTTCTACGTGCTCGCCAATGTATAAACGAGAGCTCGGATTTTCGTCCCATCGACCGACTAGACAGCTGTCCTTGTCAATCCCTCTGTCTTGCACCACTGACAAGGGGAAACCTCATTGGAAAATATATTGATACAAGGCTCGGGGCTGACGCGCCCTCCCGTAGTATCAGTGTATTAATTAATATATCGCTCTCGACCAGTGGTGCCGGGTGGACAAAATTCCCTCGCAGTACACTGTATGACGTACTAGACCAGTCGGTGCAGCAAATAAGTGAAACCACTTTACATTTCATTAAAAGGACCTTTATACCACATTGGACCCAATAATCACTTTGTGTAGGGTTAGCTTAAATCAGGCCGCGAAGTGTCCCACTTACCTTGAATGAGTCAGAGGAACATAATCTCCAAATAAGGGATTCCAACTTTTGATAAGCCATTTTGCAACCAAATCACTGTCATACGCAGAATCGTTTTGGGAATTTCTCTTAGTCTCGTGTGATATTTGATTGTATATTTTCTTTAGTAAAGCTGACGAATTTGTTAATCTGTGAACTTGAGGCGAGTTCGAATCCTGTGTAGCCTCTCGTTGGTACCCGGAAGATCTTTTGAAATATCCGGTATCTACCATACCCACACAATTGGCATAACTGTTCCACTCTCCCTCGATTCGTTTAAAAAGATCAAAATTGGCATTTTCTAAAATTCCCAATAACCTGTTCACATCTCGACCTATAATAGAAATAAAGCATAAATAATACAGGTATATGTTTTGGTCAGCGGTAAGTAATTTGGGCGAGAAGGTAAGTGCTTGCAGGCTCTGAGCTCTATAAGGAACATCTTTGGGGCTTCCCAAGATTTACATTCAGCCTAGGCTGCTTATAGTAAAATGACTACACTTTTATTTTCATTTTTAAACACGATAGTCGCAGGTCCGCTGGTACGAAAAACACAAAACCCAAAATCCCGCTAATATCGTAAAGCTGGTCATAATTTACGTCAGGTTTGATTTTATTAATTGTTGACGATCTGAATTCAAGTCAAATTCAAAAGTAAATTTTCGAAAACAGAGCGACTTTTGGATTGAGCAGGTTGGAAAAGCATTGAATTAAATTAGTATTTGATTATCGTCAATTGCATCTTCAAGACAATATCTGATTATTACTTTCTATTAAGAAAATATAATAATCTCGTGGCTTGGATACAAACGAATAAAAAAGAGGTCCATAATATGATTTCAGAGAATTAGTAGGTGGCGCTGGCTTGTTTTGACTATATCCAATCTGATTATCTTACGCAGTGGATGTCGAATTTTGACAAGTTTTTAATTCATGAAGTCTTTCAAAATATTGGAACGGAATTGAACCATGTTGTACTGCTTTTCCTTTTCGGCGCGCCAACTGTAAAATTGTAGTTTGCATGGATATCCTTGAATTAAGGACAATAATAAACAGCGAAACGTCCCTTTAAAAAGTGTACATTATTGTAGAACTGAGTGGGATTCTATAGAACCAGAAAAAGTAATTCAACATGTAGGTAATTTAATGTACTATAGTTCAGTTGGTTAAGGAAAAGTCATTTCCTATAATACATGTACTCCTACATAATATACCATAAGATACTATAGGAAAACAATTAAATGTTAAGCTTAGTTAAGACGGCTTTAGAATTTGAGTTGAATACTTCAGTTTTCTAAAGGACCATCTGTCTCCATAAGTCAGTTGTGTAGTCGTATACAGTCGTCTATGATAGTCTGTAAAAATATAGTTTCCCCTATTTAACAGATTAGCATACTACTGTAGATATTTCGTTAAATTTAGATGTACTTGTATATGTTTGAATATCACTTCCTGATATGGATGCTTTTTTTTGATCAGTGAAATGGAGAGGGCATTAAAGGACAGTGTGCTATTAATACTAATTCTTAAAAAAATATTAGAAAAAATAAATAAATAAAAAATGAAAAATGAAATTGAGCTGTGGGTCATCTTGGGTGAATGGTACTTAAATGCGAGTTTGAACACCAGAATTCTAGGGAGTGTAGAAAACTCTATAGAATATCTACAGAAAACCCCAGAAATAATGAATATGAAATGACATGGGGTTTAACGTCTACTTTTATGCTCCGAACTGGGCTAATGAAGACGGGCATACGTCATACGGTGTGCTATGCTACTACAGCTTACTCTTATATCGCCAATGTGTACACGTCACGGGACCTCGGTTTTGAGTACCATCCGAACGACTAGACAGCTGTCCTTGTCAGACCATCCGCCCTGCATCACTGACAAGGGGGCGTCACGCCTGAAAGATTCAATAGGATGTTCACATCTTCGCTGAATTTAACCTTAATTTAAAGATGCTTTCCGGCGTACAAACTGTGTGATTTGGTGATATATTTGGACTGAAAACATATTGAAACTAATTTATCTAAAAGTTTGCTTCAACCATCAATCAAAAACATTTTAATAGTGCTAAAAATTATCCCAAAACGCAAGTATCTATTTTAATAAGCCGTGACAAGATTGACATAGAATCCAATCTGAATAAAACTCTTATTTCGTTTCGTTTTTTTTTTATAGTGCAAAATTTCGTTTTACTTGTATTTCCTACACTAGGATCTGGAAGAGCTGTTATATGACTCGCGTTATCGATGACGAGAGGGTTTGGCAAAATTACGGTCTGTTACGGCGAGTTTTTTGGCGTGGGGTACACGGAACTATGGAAAACCCACTTGAAACATCAACACTGATTGGTAAATCAAATGTCTGACTTTATAGGGTCAGAAGCCGGTCGTATGACCCTGGAGCGACCTTCCAGTACAACCAGCCAGATTTTGAAAGTATAGAAACGAAATATAGATCTGTATTTTAATGAGATAGCGGAGAATCCAATCTTGGCGGATATTTTTCGGTACTCGCTATAGTCGCTCTCCATGCATAAATATCGAAATTCGTATACTCTGCCAACTTCGTTTTCCGTCGTTTAATCCTGGAGTCAATCGGGCGTTATGTCTCTCAATGTTTTCACAGCCGTTAGCCATAACAACACATAAACTGTGCTCTTTACGTCTCACTCGGCAAACCTCAACAGATTCCGAAACATACATCTAGTCTCGGCTGTATGACAGTAAATGATATGTACCTACGCCCATACATTTGCGATGCGGCTACCGGTTTACTTTAACAGGAAAACTTGACGCTATTACAAACAAACAAGATACCATGGTCGCAGCCATGTTTTATCCGGGACCTTTAAAGTAGTTCCTACATGGCGGAATTCGTCATACTGCCGAGACTAGCTGTAGGTTCCGGAATCTGCCGAGGCTTGCCGAGTGCCTTACGTCTCTCGAGCCGTACGTGTGTTTATATCACTCATATCATGTTCCTGAATCAACGACTGCGAGTTTTTCAACATTTGGGTGTTGCTAGATTACTTCACAAATCACAATTTCCGAACTTATAGCTATGTTATCTACAGACAGGTGAATAGTAACGTCCAAGCACGAACCTTGAACTTTGCAACTCCATTATCAAAGGTAGACATTTAAGCTTGAAAGTGCGAGACTTGGTATTCGCGACGACCGAAAAATTTGATGGGCCCACAAGCTGGGCTTGTACCCAATCGAAATAGTGCCGAAATCTGCAGGGTATTGCGTGAAGGCCCTGATAAGATGTACGTAGTTAAAGCGAAGTCAATCCTTCTTTCGGAGATGCACACACATAATATAAAAAATTCTACTCTCAGGTAAAAACTACACAGAAATATGAGGTTTTTAGAAAAAATAAAATATATCATTATCAAATGCCTGATTTCTATTCTATAAACACACACCAAATATGCCATACATTTATTGGAAATAACTACGCTATAAAGATTGTCGTGAAAATCTATCGATATAGGCGTCGATTGAACAAAAATAAAATAACCCCAATTACCGATGCAACCATTTTTATAAACCGTATATTCCTTTAATTGTAAGATCTACATGTATTTCGAAATAAAAAAAAAATGATAATTGGCCTAAATAAGTTCAAATTAAACACATTCGCGGGGGAGCAACAGGAAATCTTAAATTTAATCTGGCGCTATTTCATTAGACTATTTTAGCGTTGATATTAACTCACATATAGAGACAGTATTAGTCCTAGTTTACCAAAGGCATCGACTTGTTTTTCACCTATGTCTAAATGCTTTAACTCCACTTAAAAAAACTGAAACGGAAACAACCTACAAACTGAAACCCTAGAAATTTAAAGAATCATGTTCATGTTATAATGGTATTAACAATTTCAGCACCGATCCGGTCAATGAAGGAATACATGGGCCAACGACCAGCAGTGTGGTAGTTAAAAACTTTCCCCGATAGAGACGTTGCCAATCTGTTTCACAGAGGTATAGCGATAGACTCCTTAATGGGTATTCCGACACTCTACGTGATCCGACATAATAGAGACTTTTGGCAAGTGGAATTTTCCGCATCCGTATCACGTATCCGTATCGCCACGTGACACGTTGCGTCAAGGTAGTTTTAGAGTTTTGGCAGATTTTCGCGGCGTGTACATATGGGTAGCTGAGCTGAGCTTAGTTCTAATACAGCATGGTGGCAGTTATCTACCAAGATCTTCAGTACTAGTCAAGTGTCTACTATGATACAACATTTCCGCATCTAAAAGTAGCAAAAAGTATGGTAAAAAGGCGACGATGTTATATGGACCTTTTTTCGTATGAAAGCTGTTCGATACGTGCTGCCGTATCCGTGTGCCATATCACGTATGAGAAATACACAAGCATTGTTGACGTCACACACAAAATCGATACGGATACGCGATACGGACCAGAAGTTTACGCTTGCCAAAAGTCTCTATTGTAACGATCCCGTACGATATCGGATTTGACAGAGTCCACTGTATGTATAAGATGACCGACCCATGTAAGTACAAACTGACTTCTACATGTGACAACACATCACGTCCGGGTAGAATGACGCCTTTTACTCATTCCATATACCCATTTGTATTAAATAGGAAATAGTTTTTATCCAAATACACTTCAAACACCTTTATTTATTTTTCTAATATTTGAATTACATGTGATAGAATTTAATTTGCAGCAGGAAAAATGTTAATATTGTTACCTAATTAACCCGCACCAATGCCATCCCTTTCAGGCATTGTAGCGGTCTAGCGATATTTTACTGCTGATCAGTGTGCGATGTTTCCGCCTACTTGCCAATGATTCCCAATCGTCAAACAGTTGTTTTTTTACGTCAGGCATCCGAACGACTGGACACGTGTCCTTATCCAGCATTGGCCGAGAAAGTTCGTCGGGTTTTTCCGACGTGGTCTTCGCTTGTCAACGTGCATGACAAAGAGCCGGGCAACGACAGCTGTCTAGTCATTCGGATCGGACGAGGTTTCCGAGTACACATTGGCGTGTACGTAAAAGATCCCTTGGTACAACCGTACATTGAATTCGATATAAGAGTAGCCCATAGTACTATTGCCGAGGCAAAATTTCCCCCATGGCACACTGTATGGCGTATCCATTAGCCAAGTCGGAGCAGAACAGTTGGACGTTAAACCCCATTTCATTTCATTTTATATTTCACTCTTCCTTATCGGGTATACAGTTCTCTAGCACTGGCAAGCGAAATAAAAGACCGGCTTCCTAATTGGTCATGTCTCGTGGAAATAAAGTTGAGGTCAGGTCCCAAAGGACACGATTATGCACATCATTGGAAACGAGAAGTATACCGAGAAGAGCATGATGACGTGAGGGAACACACGAGATTAAGAACGCCTCCATGGTAATAACTTTGTAATAATGACTGGATTTAGATTTATTGATACGATCTGCTAATTACGGTCCTAGTCACTAATTGTCCTTAGAGATTGATAATTAAATAATATTGTCAACCATATCTAATAATACTAACGGGGCAATCACACCAATCTCTTCTGTCCGCAGTTACCGCCCACCGCTTGACAGCAGACACCAAACACTGTTTGACTGCCATTTTAATTCCTAAGTCTACCATTTCGGATTTTTGAGAAATATTTACCCGGCTTGCATTTTAAAAAAATTGAAAATATATAACAAGTGTTTGTGTGCATGAAAGATGTACGCCGGCATCGAACCTGATTTTTGAATATGGCGACCATTCACGGCAGAGATCTATTCTTGGTGTGGGATAGTAGTGGATAGGTAGTTCGTTCTCTGTGTGCAGATTGGGGTTCGTTCTTTTTCAACGCATTTAAAGGGACAATAACATTCTTGCTGGCTTGGTAGCCCCAGAAAATAAATAATTCCCTTATTCTAAGTACTAGATGTTTAAGTGTCCTACCTGTTGTGTAAATTATCCATTACAACCTATTTTACTTGTCCAGTGGGTTCGAAAATATTTTAAAATCCAAGTCACATTTGAAAAGGTTTACGTTAGACTTTTCAAATCAATTGGTTGAATTTTTCAAATTTTTCAAAATAGGTGTGTTAAGATGAAATTCATATCATCATTTAATTGGAATATTCTAAAATAATACGATTTGTTGACCAGAATGAAGACTGGGACATACTATTCATTTACAACAAGAGTGTTATTGGGACTTTAAAGACTGGCCCACACACCAGGGTATCTGGGATTCGCATGATTTTCCAGCGTGGTTTCCCGTTGTCAGTAGTGGAAGGTGGATCGAAAGAAAAACAAGGGTCTCATGTACACGATGGCGTGTACCTAAAAGGATCATTGACAGCTGAAACTAAGGGTACTCTGTTCGGGCAAAATGTCCACCATATAGCACGCTACGTCCGTTTTCATTAGGTTGATACAGAATAATAGGACGTAAAACCCCATTTCATTTCGTTCCATTTAATCTACTCACGATTCTTCAATTTAAACAGTTTAGCGCATCATAATGGCGATTAACAGACACATTACCGTTAGCCTATTGCTAATAAAATGTAAATTAAAGAAAGCCAGTAGGCCCCCAAGCGTCATTAGTGTAGTCGTGATAAGTTACTTCCATCTATGAAATTATTTATATTTAATAAGGTAATTTCAAACTATGGGAGATTAGAGATCAGTTCAAACGGCCACATCGTGGGATATAATTGTGATATAATAATCTATTTGTCTGTCTGTAATATCAACTAATAGTTTTTGTAATGTTTATATTAAAAAATAGTCCCGGTGGGTCAATCGCCATTTTTATATTGGTAAATCTTAAGTATTACCACGATTATTTATTCGAAGATTCTTTCATACCGACTCCATCGTGTATGGCTATTTTTTTTTTTTTTAAAAAAATAAAAAAATAAAAAAATAAAAAAAAAAACACCCAAAAATGACTACGGTCATACGACATGTAGCACGTAATGGACGAAAGTGTGTCCTGTCTAGGACCTTTTCAATCTTACGAATTATCTCTGTAATTGTTCAGATGACTGTCCACAACACGTGCGTTGACTTCACGTGGCGTCATTCATTGGCTCAATGGCTCGTGCATTATTTACATAACACCTAACTGCTTCGGGCAAAATGATGCATTTTACTCATTTTAATACCCATTTACACTAAATAGGAAATATTTTTTAACTACAAATACATCAAACGTCTTTATTTATTTTTCTTATATTTCAAAAAAATGTTTGAGAATTTAATTTGTCGGAGAAAAAAAGTTAATATGCCGAACTCATTAAGTCTCGTCAATGTCATGCTTATCAGTGATTGTAGCGGCCAAGCGAATATTTACTGCGGGATTAGTTTGGGACCTTTTAAGTGCCAGAGGTAGAGTGGTTGAGCTCGGTTTTTCGTCATCATTACTTGTCATGCTTTCGCACCTGCACTTAACTGAAAAATGCCACCCATGCTAGAAATCACGACAGAATCTGGGATCTCTTGGTTAGTGATTCCAATGCCCTACCAACTGAGCTACCTTAGCTCTTATTTTAACGCACTGTTCTAATGGCAGATTGGAACAGTGTGTATAGTCCTTCTGATATGCGAAAAATATGAGAAGTTGAGTAAGATCAAAGCTTACTTTGTTAGAAATGAACGGAATGAGGTTTTTACAGCCTCATCAACAGTTTACCTTGTGTTTTTTTATAAACTAGCATAAGTTTATTAAAAATACAATACGATCACGTTTGTAGAGGCAGTAGAATTTATCACCGCCAACCACTTTTTGAATATAACTCTGCATAACTTTTAGTGAATAAAACCAGGGCATGATTAAACATTAGGCTTATAAGGCTACAGCTTTAGGTCTTTAAAAAAAATCTGCCCTCAAATCTGGCTGAGGGCTGACTACATTTTCTACATAATATAAATAATTTTGCAACCAGGAAGGCTATGAAAAAGCAATTTTGAGCTTCATAACTAGCATCTATTGCAACAATGATCTATGTGTTATAACTATATTTGGAACGTGTTACACCAGTTCTATCACAAGTGATAATGGTACCAAGGTTGTCCTTTAAACGAACCTTGAATATTTCGGACGCTCTAAAGCGACAATCTAAAAAGATAACTCGGACACACCTAAGCAACACCTTAAAAGCGACGATGCAGATTCGAATTGACCAAATAAATGATTATACAGGTGACAATTCTATGGAATACAGGTGACAATTCTATGGAATACAATTACTAAATGCCATTGAAACAGTTCAAATAAATGATGTCGATTAGCTTTCCTGTGGTATTTGTATATTAAAAGGACCCTTACCTGTGACACGTGACAAGGATATGAAGCCTCGTAATGGATTTTCACCACACGGATGCGCCGGTACCACGTGAAATAAACAGACATAGACAAGGAAAACACGACACAAGTCTTCTTTCTTTATCATCCTTCTTAAAAATAATATACCTGAAAATATAAATATTATAACATCTGATACCATTTCTCATTTTAGGAGTTCGCATAGTGCTTTCTCTTTCGAAAACAATAGATAACACCTCACATATTACCAGTGAGAGAGAGAGAGAGAGAGAGGGGGTGTTGGTTTGTTAACGTTAACGTCGAATCGAAACAAACTAGGACATTTCCGGACACAAATATGGTTCTATTTAATTTCAATAAGTGCTCGGGGATCTTTAGCAGTGTGAGGAACCCGAAGAATACTCACAAAGCTGGAAAGGCGAGTGCCTTAACCTTACAGCCACTCAAGACCCTTACCGAATGCCACCTCTCTTATGAGTTCTGTTTAATCATAATTTATGGATTTGACCGAAGATTGTCTGCAAGGTCAGTCGAAGATGGGAAACATACAGACGTTAAATATAAATTTGAATTTATTTTAGGTAAATGATTACATCGCCCTAGACTCATTTGTCATAGGAGCAAAACAAAAATTATACACAAATCTTTAGACTTGAAATGATAAATGAAACAAAGATATTTTTCGCTTTGTCACCACCCACTGTCAAGGTGGCTTTATTCTCGCTATGTTATTAATACCACAGAGAAGGGCGACTCCCGGCGCGTGTTAATGAGCTTGCAATATAATTGATGATTAGATGGTTCTCGCTATATTGGTTTTATAAAAGATAATGTAAAGAGAATATGCTGAAAATTTCAGTCATGTTACTCCACTCTTAGCCGAGAAATTCTCATTCAATAACACGCTAGCTTCGATTGTCATTGTTACTGTTGTTACGATGATAAACAAAGTTTCGATATCCAGTTTAGGGTTAAATTAACCAGATGGTAGAGAGTTGATTATGGTCTTGATAATAAATGTCTTATTAATAGTCTATATAATATTTAAGGCCTAAAGCAAGACCTGCAAAATATGCCCAAACTTTGTGTCTATTGTCATCCGCCGCGTTGGAGGCAAACTTGCATAAGCCGCGCAAAATTATCAATTACCCGAACGCATTCTTCTTACGGGTAATTTGTTCCAGAACAAGCTTCAAACGATTGGTGAATTGAAGGCAGCAATCACAGCAAAGATTAGGGAAATCCCCAGAAGAACGCATTCGAGTAGTTGACAATTTTGCGCAACTTATGCAAGTTTGCCTCCTATGCCACAGAGACTATTTTGAGTAGAATAAATTTTAAAGACCTAACAAAAACTGACGAAGACTCTCATCAGATATGGGGACTGTGGGTTAAGAATACATTTGACTAACTAATCTGATAAAAAATCCTACACCGATACCTACGTCTAAAGGCCTACTTTTCATGTCATTTTCAAATATTATACATAATGTTCATTACTGATTTCCTGGTTAATCACTGGGTAGCCTAAAATAATGTCCATTTGGACTGTTGTAAATTCTGACACTGTATAGTCTTGCAATTCGTATACAGAAAACTACGCCGTGACCAATTGGCGGCTAAAATAAGTTAATCGTAAACTTGGATATTTTTTAATACTTTTAACTTGTTAAAGGACTGCTGAAAGACTAGATTTAAAAAAAACTAAAAGGGTACTAAATAGTTTTGTGTTGTAGACACAAAGAGACAACCTGAATTAAACACATAGATGAAATAATTATAAGGTTTTTAAACCTAATTTGTTATCAGACTTATTTGATCTCTGTGTTTAATTTAAACAACAAGGGATACGTCTGGTATTAAATAAGTTTTTAAATCCCTAGACTAACCTAATATGTCTGTATCGTTTAATTTTAGGGATTTGTCTACGAAGACAATTAATTTAACACTGTTGTTTTTTTTTATTGTTTTTTATTGTAAACGTATCCTTGACAAGACTTACCGTAGCACAGCGAGTAAGGCGGCGACTCAATAACCTAGAGGTCCCGGATACGATCCCTGGGTTTGTCGAGATAGTACTTCGGGTATCGAGTCGTTCGGATGGGACAAAAATCCAAACTCCCATGTACGCTTTGACAGGTTGAGTTCGAGATAAAAGTGGGTAGTATCTGCCCGAGCAAAAATTCCACTCGCAGCATACTGATTGGAGCAAGTCTGTTGTCACTATCTCGACCAACACCGGCAGCGAATCCACAACCTCCAGGCTAGCAAGCCAGCATCTTACTCACTTAGCCACCGTGGCTCCATCCAGGATCTTGATAAATAAATATCCACTCGAAACACCTGAAAGATGTTTTGTTTAACATTTCAAAACTCGCGAAATTGGACTTTAAATGAACTGCACAAACAAGTACATTTGGTTTATTATTAAATCTTTTTCTCGAAGAAAGAGGACGATGTGCTGTACAGGCGATCCCGAAAAACACAAATTTAAACATGCATTATGCAAAAGCTAAATCTGCCAATTGCAAGCCTTTCTTTAGGCTTGAAATATCTCTTAAATTATCCAGACCATACTCAACTCTCGATGGCTTCGCTTGCCTGCGATATTTACTGTATTACAATCATATCTGCTGCTTAACGTCCATTAATAATTAAATCAAAAAATGGATAATCGAGACTATGTTTTTTTTTCGTACCGACTTTAGTAATGCTAATCAACGCTAGGTTCAAAGTTAGTAGATCAATTTGACTGAAATTTTCAGAAAATCCCTTTTACATTATCTATTTTTAATCATTATAGTGAGAATTACCTGCTCTTTATCTAATTCCCCATAATGTATCTTTAAATTTGTTTGGCTTTATTATAAAAAAAAAACCTACCCCCCCCCCCCCAAAAAAAACCCGATGTTAGTGTCCCGACGGGGATTCAGTCGGATAAAAAACAATCCGATCAATAAATGTCATAGGGCAATTGTATGGCGGTGGGCTTATTCCATGGCGAGCTGATCTGTTATATAATTTCAATTCCCGAAAGCTGTGTAAATATTGAACGGAATTGTACCCTTTCATGGACTTATAATATTACTAAACAATTCTTCGAATAATGACCAGAGACGACGAAGGGGACCTTGAACCTAAAGCTATGTTGTCTCTTATATAATTGGGCCATCTCTTCGACCCTCTATCTGAAAGTATTTAATGATGTAGTAACCAGAAAATATCAAATCAAAGACTCAAATTCCACAATAAATTAGGCCCCCCTGTTTGTCCAGGTCATTTCCTCTTGTCAGAGGTGCAAGACGGCGTAAAAGTTTACAGTTGTAATTCGAAGTACGAGTAAGCTGTAACGCTGGTGTCTATGGGTAAATGAAATGGGTTTAACGCCCTACAGCCATTTAGTATGCTATAAGCAAATCTTGCCCAGGCAGCTACGACCCACTTTTTCGAACCTTTCTTGTCAACGTGTACGTGGCAAACTCAAGAATCGGACCCGGGACCTCCATATTATTGAGCCAGTGCTTTAGTCACCGTGCCAATGTAGCTCCCGATCAAGAATACGTTTACAGTGAAAAACAACGGTGTTAATATAATGTCCTATATAGATAAATCACAAGGAGCAGAACAATAGACGTTGAACATCGGAAAAGCGAGAAAATAATGTACTTTCAAGCAGAATAATGAACCATTTTTAAAGCGTTTTATTACTTAGTCCAAATTGGTAAATATTTTATGTAAATTACTAGTTATTATGAGAAAAAAATCCAATTAAATATTTTAAAGATGTTAATAATGCAATATTTCGAAATACCGAATTAATCATTCAAAATAATAAATGATTTATTTCAAACTAACAAATTAATCAGGAATTCCTATTTCAAACAAAATGTCGATTCAATCAATAAAAAATATGAATTAGTTATTCGAAATTACGCATTTTTAACTTATTCGAAACAACTCATAATTATTCGATTAAGATAGGAAAAAACACTTTAAAGAAGTCAAAACTATTATTCAGTATTTTCGAGAGAATTCGAAAATAAAAAACAGGAATAAGAATGCAATATTGGTCTATTTCCATCTATATTGCTGTTGTTATCTTGGTGTGAAAATATAGGATTCTAATACCCAATATTTAAGACATATTAAACATTTGTATACGAGTCGGGGTATTCTATGGTTTCGGGAGCCATGTGTAAAGAACAACGAAATATATCGTGTTGGTTGAAGTAGCTAGTAATGACTGATTCATAAACGACAAAATATTCATTAAAATGACGTGTACAATAATATTGTGTAAGCGGGCACCAACACAACAACTGTCGTTCAAGTTGAACTGTTCACTTATTTCCCCGAACATAATGGATAAGAAAAAAACAATATACTTGTTTAAAAATGTAATATATATGTAAATCACTTTATATACATTCATATTACATTAATTTGTGCTTTTAGAACCATTTTCGTTTATTATAAAGTTCAAAAGAATACAGTTATATGCCCTTTAATAAAATAAAAAGTTCAGTAACTCCCTACCTTAAAGACAAGCAACTTGCAAAAAAATTAAATAAGGACACCGGCAACTTCTACTACACCAAACCGATCAAATTAGACTGCAAGAATTTGATTTCTCATTTCATACTCATCTGCTAATAACCTGCTAATATGAAGACTGGTGATCCAGGGCTTTGTAAACTCGTATTTATAGGAATGATAACCCCTACTGGAAACACCGTTAGGACCAATTAGCTGCGCAGATCGCTAAAAGGTTTCTATCAGGGGAGATAATTAGACGAGAATCAAATAGCATGAACTGTCTACCTACGTATTTTTATCATTTTGTGGCCACCCTGATCGTTATTCAATACTTGAGTAATCATTTATAGAAATGAAAAATAAAGCTCTCATACAACAAAGAAATAAAACGTGTTTTTACTTCTTTCATGTCTTGTCTGTAGTCATTAGGATAGGACGAAAAACCGAAGTCTTATGTACATTGACATAGACGTTAAAGAACCCCTATCCAGTTTATAATACCGCTATCCGAGAACGAGTTCTCTCAAGTAAACAACATGGTGTGACCTGTCATCATTAGCCAGTCGGTGCAGAAAGGTAGGACGTTAAACCCCATTCCATTTATTTCCTACTTGTCTGCCCAATCCGGTCTTATGAAATCGTGCAAATGTCAATCACAGCACATATCATAAATCATCCCCGTCCTGGTTAGCCCGTTTGGCGCAAAAGAATCCTCATTCATTATTTCATTTCATGTTTAGAACACCCGACGTCACGACATAGCCATTTCGAATGTTCACACATGGCATACAAATATCCCCCCCCCCCTTTCTATACTGCCAGATTCTTTTGTTTAAAATGCCCTAAGTCAGTGGGTGGGTAATCAGTACAGAACATTAGATCACAGCTTAAGTTTGCCCAACCATACACCACAACCTTGTACGCGCTACCATGTCTTGCACCAAGAAAATAGTGTGAAGAGTATGCCTAAGTTTTTAGGGAATACCATACACCGCTTCTTATTTAATTTGGAACGTTGCCAAGGAATAAAGGGGCTGATGTCCAGATGTGAGACAGGAGGAATGGGAGCGTATTTTCAATTGTCAAACGAAGAAATAAAGGGGTTAATGTTGCAGATGATCTGCAATTCTTTAAATTAGGTGTGTTAAAATGAAATTTATATCATCAATCAATTGGAATAATGCAAATTAATGCAAATTGGAATCAATTGGAATAATGTAAAATAATGCAAATTGTTGACCAGAATGAAGATTGGGACATATTATTCAGTTACAACAAGAGTGGTATTGGGTCTTTAAAAGCTTAGCTATGTAATAAACACAATCGTACGAGCCGGGGAGGGGGGAGGGAGCAATATGACTTTTCGGGTAGATTGGTAAAGTGATTTTCTTTTATTTCACCTATTTGGCAAAATAAAATGCCCGAAATGTAATAAAGCAATAAATTTCTGTTTATTTTAATTGAATACCACGAATTTGTACTGAATTTGACTGAACTGAAACATTTTGTCGGGAGCCACTTTACTCTGTTCGAAATCGAGCCCGAACGCCTATAGTAATACATATTTGTTGCATACATTTGTTTCATAAATAAAATGGTATCTGAAAATGATTTAGTTTCAAATAACTGCCGGGACAAGACAATTGAGCATAATAGCATTACACACAGATTAAACTATGGAATTGGAAATGCAGGCAGCATGTCGCTTTGGCATAAACACCCCACACCACCCCCACTCCTATCACAAACACCCCCTCTGCATTGCCCCGGGAAATAAAAGTTGGATTGACCAGACGTTTAACCTCACCTTTTTTGCGTTTCATTTTTTCAGTCGACCAGCTCTTATAGTTTGACATTTAAAAGGTTTATAAAGTCTTTATTTGGATTTCAAGTAATTAGTTTGGGATATAGATTCATGCCGCGGAGGGAGTCGAACTCGACCAGAAGACAGGCAGTGAGTTGTTGTTAATTATATTAAGATTAAAATTTGATGGCTTATAAATACACACATTGCTCTGAGGAGGTCTGGCAATGTTTCAGGCTTCGATATGAGATTTTTATTTTTAATAAATGAGATGTGTCTGTTAAACCAGGCTGACACTTGCACGATTTTGTCCACTCGGCAATCCTCGACAGATTCCGGAACCTACATCTAGTCTCGGCAGTATGGCGAATTCCGCCATATTGGAACTACTTTAAAGCACGACGAGTTCACAAATAGTTTGCGCATTGTTTACGCACTTCCCGCATTGACACGACGAGTTTGTGCAATTCCAAAGGTGTCGTGCCGACTTGGGCACGCCATATAAAAAGGGGGCCTCCCCAACCCCTGGTCATTTTTGGATTGGCTGTGGAAGAGACAACATGCTGAATGTCAGAGAAACAATCATTGCAGGGAAGAGAAGATGCCTATACCTGGCGACCTTGCTTATGAAGGTAAAACAACCAAGTTGACATAAACTCACGAAAAAAGAAAACAAGCTTTGCACTGAAGAAACATTTCTTAGTATCTGAACTGAAATCAAAACTCCTGTCTGTGTGTCTTTGTCAAACATCTGAACTGGTACATATTCCTGAAGCAATTACCCGAGAATCCTCCCACCGCTAAACATTGCTGTACTGAGAGCGAATTCGTGTTTTTTTTGACAAAGTGTGTCTATTTTTAACACCCAATCAATTATCTCCTGAGTGCAGTAGAATCTGTATGTTTGGATGCAAACATCGATGCTTACACGCAACACCGCTGATTATATAATTTTTACGTTTATAGTTATCTTGGATAGCCTCCTTTCTCACATAATTAGTATTCATGCAATATTCTGCTATGCACCGGTTGATTGAGCATAGTAAATTTCGCGCGTTATGATGTAATGTAGCTGCAAATGTATTATATAATTTTAGGTTGACATAAGAGAGCTCTAGTTATTCCAGACTGATTTGTTTGTTTATATCATATTTGTTGTTGACCGGACTGTTGAACTGTCATGATTTAGGACTGAAATTTGCGGCGCGCCCGACCCTTTTACGTAGGATTACTGTACACCAGACTCCCGTATATGTTTTGGCCTAACATCTGAACCCCAATCGCCGTTTGTCTTGGTGTAACATCTGAACTCCAGCTTACATTTTTCTTGGTGTAACATCCGAACCGAATACCAGACTCCCGTCTGTCTTGGTCTAACATCTTAATACCAGCTCCCGACTGTTTTGGTGTAACATCTGAATACCAGCCCCGTCTGTCTTTGGTGTAACATCTGAACTCCAGCTCTAGTCTATCATGGTCTACATCTGAACTCAGTCTATCATGGTCTACATCTGAACTCCAGCTCTAGTCTATCATGGTCTACATCTGGGCCCGATTCCTAGAAAATTCTTAAGCACGTTCTTATGCTTAGATTTCAAGTCGACTTTGCATCTAAGTAAACTTATCGTATTTTGTGTTCCCAGAATATTCTTAAGAACGTCCTTGTGCTTAGATTTTAGACTTCGGTGTAAGCACAAGTACGTTATTTTGTGTTCCAAGAAAAAACTTAAGCGCAACTTTGTTCTTATCTAAGCACGAGTCTCAAGAAAGGTTTCTTCAAACAAGGTGGATGACAGTTAGTTATTCCACGACATTTCTTACATCTTTTGATATGTAAGATGTAATTTAAAGCCAGAGAAAATCCTTTAGCAACATATTCTCGAGAAGTATGCCATATGCTATAGAAAATTTCGCTTCTGCCCTGAAACCATTTTTCAGGCCTATTTACCAATTAGTAAATAACACAAACACTCGGGCTACTTTAAGATCAGGCGCTCCCGCAATTTTTCAGAGTGCTTGCGTTTTTTCTTTTTGTTTTTTTTTGGTTTGTATTATGTTTAGCTTGTGCACCATTTCATGTGTATAGGGGACATGTCAAATGTATCTAAATCAACCATTTGCCGGGAAGCAGACGACAAATTTAAGTGTAATTCGCATACCAAAACTGTTTTAATGACAATTGAGAACACCATAGTCTTATTTTACCAGACACAATGTGCTTAGACTCATACCTGACTTGTGCTTACGTAAGAACGGTCTTGAGAATTTCCTAGAGGCAGTATTGTATTAAGATTCTTACGTAAGAAAAAGTGAAGCATAACTTTGTGCTTACTTTAAGAATTTTCTAGGAACCGGGCCCTGAACTCCAGCTCTAGTCTATCTTGGTCTATTGTCTGAACCCCAGCTCTAGTTTATCTTGGTCTACCATATGAATTACAGCTCTTATCTGTCTTAGTCTACAATTTCAACCCTCGCCCCTAACTGTCTTATAACTCCAGCTCTTATCTAACTTGGTCTAAAATTGTGAACTCCAGCTCCTATCTGTCTTGGTCTATCATCTGAACTCCATCTGTAGTCAGTCTTGATCTAATGTCTGAGCACCAGACTCCCGTCTGTCTTGGTTTAACAACTGAACACCAGGCTCCCGCCCATCTTGGTTTAACAACTGAAAACCAGACTCCCGTCTATCGTGCTGCAACAGCGAACCCCAGCCCTTCTGTCTCGGTCTAACATCCGAACTCCATCTTTCTTCTGTTTTGGTCTAATATCTGAACTCTAGTTCCTGTTTGTTTTGGTCTATCATCTGAACTTCAGCCCCTGCCTGTCTTGGTCTATCATCTGAACTTCAGCATCCATCTGTTTTGGTTTAACATCTGAACCCCAGCTCCCGTTTGTCTTGGTATAACACCTGGACACCAGCCTCCATTTGTCTTAATATAACACATGAACACCAGACTCCCGTCTATGTGGGTATAAGGTTATTACCACCGATGTAGTTAAGGATATTTTCCCCCGATCATTTATCATATTATGTTTGTATGTTTCCATGGCTGTCAAAAAATATAGTTAAATTCATTTGTGGAAACTTGGCTTTATAGATTTCGGAAATTATTTATACTACCGCTAGAAGCAAGGCATGATCTAATTTTTACAACTCATTCCCATATATACCTAATCGGTAGTATTTATTTTGGTAAAATATAATGAAGCATGAATATTTCGCACACACAATGTACCGTCAATGCAAGACCTGTCAAAATCTAAAGTGTAGGTACTTACACAATATCTATGAATTTCTCAAATGATAGATTTACAAACAACACTGTATAATTTGTCTAGTCTAACTTAGAAGGCAAGGGCCATTGTGTATTGCTAATGATATGTTGTTTTGCTTTAAATTGTTAAAAAATTAAAGCTTACAATATCCATCATTTTACTGCCACTATTTATTGTAATCTATTTGAATGGATTTTATTTTTTTTTAAAAAAAAGTCTATGAAAACAGCTGTTCCGGCAAAGGATGCACACTATCATAATTTATCTTAAATTATAATCATACTATTTTCATGGGATACAATATAATATTTCGACAAACATTTTCCTGGTGATGTAAACTAAGAATTTAATAGCATACAGCGATGCTCTTAAGGGGCATAACTAGCTGGCAATGTCAGTAAATCGTGATTTTTGGCAGTGGGGGGTATTCCATAAATAAAAAAATTCATGCTTTTTGGCGAATGTGAGTATTCCATAATTTAAGTGTGCAGTTAAGTTTTCACATAGCCAAGTCTGTGTAAAATACAACCTTTGAATACCGATTTAAGGTAAGACACTTGGTTAAGTGGAAAAATTAAGTATTTTTACTTAACTTTTAGAAAACCTTTGAATACGGACCCAGCTTCCCATCTCTCTTGGTATAACATCAGGACACCAGCTCCCATCTGTCTTGGTTTTACGTCTGAACACCAGCCCCCACCCCACCGGCTGTCCTGATATAACATCTGAAAACTAACTGTCGTTAGTCTCACATCTGAACACCGTGCATCTGAATTCAGCTATTCACTTAATTTTAAACTCATGTTTTTATCACCAGTCTCGGTTACAAGGTAGTTTTATTCATAGTAGACTTTAGGGGCTCTACTTAACTATGGTATTTCTCGCCCCATCCGGACGATTAGTTGCTGTTTTTTTGGTTAAAGAACGATTCCCTTTCCCACACAGTAATCACGATTAACAATATTCCACGAAATTTAACGTCTTATTAGCACGATTTTTATTTCGTAATTCTTAGAATTCCAACTGGTACAAAGTACAAAACATATTTGTCAGCTGTAAGATGCGAAGTGGTACCTGGTGTTCTTGAAAGATTGAGCATACTATGTGATCTCCTCAAAGAGAAGTGGTATCAGGTATTCTTGAAAGAGCAATCATACCATGTGATCTCAAAAGAGACGTGGTAGCTTGTGTTCTTGAAAGAGTAAATAATAACCTGCTCATGTACTACCCCCGGCTTACTGTAACGACCGCCATACACGGAGGGCATAGATCACCATACACACACATAAAAACAAAACAAAAACAAAAAACAAAACAAATGAAAACACAATTTGATAGGTGTCGTGAAGGTATGGTAACCCTTTCACAGATTTGCTCTGGTAGTAGATATGGCAGAGACAAAACGCAAGAAATTGGGTTTAACGTCCACTTGACACAAACTAAACCATTTTGAGAAAAACATGTGGTTCAATTCTATTTCAATAATTCGCTAGTGCGTAATAGTCCTTAGTAAGGAGAGGATACCGGACTACCCGGAGAAAGAGCACGGGGATGGGCAGGCGACGCTACTTGTCACATACGAGCAGAGAGTCGAAACCACGCCACTTGACTCAATAGCAGACATTAAGACCAAACACGTACGCGTTAAACCAATCGGCCATCCATCCAACTCCCTACGATACCACAGGTCATTTCGGGACTAACACATGATTTTATCTCATTTGAATAATTCGCTTGGGCGTAGGGGTCTTTAGCAGTTGGAGGAAACCAGAGTACACGGAGAAAACCCACGAGGTTGGACAGACGCCCCTTTGAAACCTGAATCTAGCAGATCGTGAACACAATAGGGACATCCCCATCGTAACGACAGTGGAAACCTAGCAATAAACTAAATATCACTAAAATGTCGGGGCTTATTGATGACAAATTTGATGCTTTAGATAGCCCGTGCCGATTATATATATTTACTGTGGTTCAGGAAAACGCTAATTTACAAACGCAATCGCTTACTATATAGGGATATAAAGCGTACAATCTATTTAAATGCATCAAATCGTCAATGTCAATGGGTATCTGATGTTCTATAGAAAGTCAAACCGCATAAAGACACAATGAATCTTAATAATTGACCGTACGGTTACTTCCTTAAAGGCGCTAATAAGACAAACGCAATAAAATATTGTATATAGATATAAGAGCTAATATAACTAATAATCACGCGATGTATAAATATAAACATTTGATATATCGTATTAGATCAATATCGTAGTTTAAAACCATTTTGTAATAAATGGTAGATCATATATCAAACTAACTTTACGTATATTATCCAATTTATAGATTGATATAATACACACGATATACGCCATTTCATCCAACAACAATAACTTAATGGTATGGATTTGAGTTAAAGGGTGTGTAGGTCTATTTTTGGGGGAAACTCAAAATAGACGAAATTGGTTCTAGAATCACATAGCAATCTAATATGAATGTATATAGAGTGATAAAATTTTTGAAATTTCTAATGAATTGTGTTCGGTGAAAGACGTGAACAGCCCAAATTGAACGTCAGTCGTTTGCGCCTGCTTGATTAATTTCATCCGACAACAATAGCTTAAATGGAATGGATTTGGGTTAAAGGGCGTGTAGCTCTATTTTTTTGGAAACTTAAAATGGACGAAATTGGTTCTAAAATCACATAGCAATCTAATATGAATGTATATAGAGTGATAAAATTTTTGATGAAATTTCTAATGAATTGTGTTCGGTAAAAGACTTGAACAGCCCAAATTGAACGTCAGTTGTTTGCGCCTGCTCGAGCCTTTCCAAACGTTTGTTTTCATTATTATTTTGTTGTTTGCGAATCAACCATTACTAATTCCCCCGGCACTGACTTGTAATTTTTAGTAGACATTTTGTTGACGAAGACCACAGAAATATGCCAACATAATAATTCTATGAATAATAGTAAATGAAGGCGTTATTTGGCGAAACCAAATCCCAAACCGGCGTATTAACAACAAACACACTCGCCATGAGTAGGCCACCGCTATTTTCCGAGAAAATCAGGCGTCTTCATGCTTGAATCAGCTGTCGTGATTTCCTTTCCCCGGTTGTATGCAACAAGAAGTAGGGTCGCCCGTCCTCTCTCTCTCTCTCCGCAAAAACTTGGCTAATGAAGACAATACACGACGTTTGCATCTAATTTGCCAAATGTTATTTTACGCACACGTCAATGTTTGTAAGGGTGAACCTCAATGTTGTCCAGTACAAAAGTTAAAACAATACTTTGTCTGTCAGTCCCGCAAACGTGACCCTGCCAAAGGAGAGAGAGAGAGAGGGAGAAAGAGAGAGAGAGAGAGAGAGAGAGAGGATTGGGGATTAACGTCCACTCAACACAAACTAGGTCATTTCGGTACTAACATATGGTTTGATTTTATTTCAATAATTCGCTTGCGCGTAGGGATCTTTAGCAGTCGTAGGCAACCGGAGTGCCCGGAGGAAACCCACGAAGATGAGAAGGCGCCCCTATCTCCATGCCACATACGCTCACACCAGGGCTCGAAACCACAGCCGCAAGCCAGAGGAGACCGGCCAAGTAGAGGTCGAAGCGCGGCACTCTAGACCACTAGGCCATCCTACCCCCTCCCCCCTGCCAAAGGGAAGTCAGAATTGCCTTGGGCCTCCATATCATGACCTACCGATGACGTGATTGGGTCAAATTCAATGTGGCGCCCAATTTAACTTTGTCTGCATCGCAGATCACTCAGCGCCCCGCATTCCTCGATAAAACGAGGGGCGGGGGTAGCACATGCGCGCTGTATCATAAGGTTGTGATCAGTCAACTGTCGAGGTTTTTATTTCCCATTTGAACGTGTTTTTTTTCCCGGGTTCCAAGTCCTCTTACTGCTAACGATCCCTAAGCGCAAGCGAATTATGGAAATAAAATTGAACTAAATGTTAGTCGCGAAATGACAAAGTTTGTGTCGAGGTGTCGTTAAACCCCATTTCTCTCTCTCTCCTCGATAACACTTCAACCAAATAGCGGTATGATTTCCCCTCGATTCTAGAACGAATCACGACTAAACAACACGTTTTAGCCGCCTGCTAAAACGGGGTGATTTATAACAGTTAAGAAATTATCCCATATAAACCTATCGTCATTAACTCCCATTATAAGATTATGTCAATGAAAGTCCTGGAATTAAACCAGATATGAGCTACGTCAATTCGCCTGATACAATTTAAACGACTACGGCGAGTATGGCTAGCTAACCATTGGTTCCTGTGTTCGGTCAGTGTTAGACGCACTGTTTAAATTATCTTCTTTTATTTTATGTAGGTTTAATGTCTGTTTTAAAATGGTTGGGGGAGGGGGGGGAGGGGGGAGGGCAATAGTGTCTAGCTATAACCATGGGATCCTCGGTTCGATCAGTGTTTGACGTACCATTCTAATTATCTTGGTTAAGTTATTGTTGATTTGAGTCTACTCTAAGGTGTATGTGGGTGTGTTGGGGGAGGGGGTGAGAGGGTGTCGGGTGGTTGAAAGTCTGCACTTTAGACCATAAGGTCTATAATTGAATCTAGTAGTCTGGTTTTCATAGCCATTTGGTCTTCTACAATAGATTATTTAGCACACTTACTTATACTGTCCTATAGGACCAGGATCCATCGCACAATTGTGACACCATTTCAAAATTCGAAATCCGTAAATTGTTCAAGGAACGCGCTTTTTAAGTTTCATGTCGATCATCCTCGAATTATTGGCGAAGCCTTAAAGCATAGCCCACAATCCGTCGTACGTTTTACTCCGGGCAGTCTACGATGGAAATTTTAATAAACCCTATGGGGTCACTTGTGTCGGTCGGCACTGAAGAAGATCGCAGAATGGCCGTATTGATACTTTTTGTCAAAACACGCACCGTGGAATGTGAGCTATACTATAAGCTAAACAAGAAGTAGAACGATGTCAAGAAGATTGTCAGCTTCTGGTTGGGATTGGGATTGAGGGTAGTGTCTGCCATTGAGTCAAGCGAAGTGAGTGATAAGCCAATGAAACGGTCTGTTACGGCGAATTGCACGGAACTGTGGTTAACAGTGGCGGCGTCAAGGGGGAGGGGGTAAATCTCGTCTGCCCCCTGTTTGCCCCCCAATATTTTTTAGAAAAAAAAATGTGATACGTTTCGGTTATCAAAACTTTCTACGGTGATTAAATCCCACATCCCCACTCAGTCATAGACTTGCATGCATGTTGAGTGATTTTTTACCAAGCCCATCCTGCTGTAAACATATTTTAAAAGTACTTTTTACTATCCTCAAAGTTTTTGGGTATAGGTTCAACGCGACGAGAATATGCATTCACTCGATACACTCACTCCATTCGTTTGACACCTCCCTCTTCTTTCGGATAATCTGGTGATTTGGCGACGAACATTATCTGGCCAGCTCTATTTATCTCTACGACCAGTGTCTGAAATGCTACCTGGCGACATTCCCGCAGTCTATTTTACATAGTGGCGAAAATATTCATTCACTTTGATTCACTCACTCCGCATGTTTGACACTTTCCTCTCTGGTCGGAAAAACTAGTGATTTGGCGACAGGTGGTATCTGTTAAGCTCTGTTTATCTCGACGATCAATTTGAAGTTCGCAAGTCCTTTCATTTCACAAAATATAGTGGCGAAAATATTCATTCACTTCGCGTAACTCACTCCGCATGTTTGACACTTTCCTCTTTGGTCGGATAAACTAGTGATTTGGCGACAGGCGGCATCTATCTGTTTTAAGCTCTATTTATCTAGACGATCAATGCCTGAAATGCTGCCAGGCTACATTTCGAGCAGTCTACTTTTCAAATTATTAGAGACATCGTTGAGTTTCATTTGACACTTTCCTCTCTGGGGTCGGAAAGACTAGTGCATAGGCGACAGACGGCATCCTCATTTATCTCTTTTTTTCAAATTTTTTCTTGGGGGAGGTCCCCAAACCCCAACAAGGACTCTATACTTTGGCGAGTAATTCGTTGAGGTTCGCAAGTCCGTTCGTTGAGCTTTACATCAACGATCATTGCCTGAAATACTGCCAGACTGCATTTCCGGCAGCCTGTTTTTTTTAAATTTTCTGGGGGAGCCCCCTAGGCCCCTACCCTAGTTGAAGCTCGTGGCTTTGCCCCCTTAACCTTGGACTTTGCCTCGGCTTTGTCCTTCGAACCGCTGACCGCTGCCGCCGCCACTGGTGGTTAACCCACTAGGAACATCAACGTTGATTGAATTACCAAAACCCTGGCGCCATAGTTTCAAATGCCACTCGTATTTACTACGCGATCCTTTACTACAGCCAGTCAGATGTTCATATAGCAAAACAATTTAATCATATAGTAAACAATATAGTTATCTATTTTAAGATTGCAAATCTACAGTGGATCTTAATGACAACTGAATTTACCCAGTTCCTCAAGGGGTAATTTGTGTAGCAGGTTTTAAAGACGAGTATAGCTGTTTCTAATCGTTCACGTAATTTCTTGCACAACATGTAGGGGCTAAATCTGCCTACTATGCGTTTTTTTTTTATTTTCGTTTCAAATGTTATATAAATTATTATTTAGATATTTATTCTCATGAGAAGCCTACCATCAACTGCCCAGACCATAGGATGACGCAGATGTAAACCAACACTTAAATTAAAAATGGAGAGGCGAGACTGAGTGTCAGTGATCAAGTAACAAGCTGTATCAAAACTCCAAACTGTAATAACTTCGCTTGAAATAAAGACAATTTGAATGTAATTTTCCATATCCATTTTTATTATCTATTTTGGACTATTACATCAAGAACAGTCAACTCTTTATTTAAATCTTTAAGAAAAAGTGTCAACTGTATGCAGCGTTAATGCGTTCTCAGCAGAGGTTTTCCTTTGCAACAACGTTGGCATCTGGGTATTAAGGTCGCGAGTTCGGTCCGGTGTTGGTCGATAACATTTTCAAGTTCGAAGTCAAGTATACATGGTGGCGTCCACGTTAAAGAACCCATAGACGTTGGAATTCGACGAAGCTCAGGCGGAAATGTCCCTCATAACACAATACATATATAGCACAGAACATTTGGTAGTTGGTGACGTGCGCGTAAAAGAACCCTTGGTAGATGGAATTCTCTATGAATGGAATCCGTTGTCAGGGAAAATTTTCTGTCATGATATACGATCGTACAAAACTATTAGCAGACGAACATAGGCCTACAATATATGACAATTAACTGCCTGACTGTCATATGGTGAGAGTCTCTGGGCCCAAAGGAAGTCTATGACTCCTCTCATGTCATTACCAAATTCCACGGTGGAATACGTAAGTTCAATTAGGGTTAATTTGATTTAAACACTGCTTGTCTTGAACCGCTTGTTCAAAGCTCGGTTAGCTTTTAACGACTCGTTAACATAGATCGTTATCGTTAACGGAGCGAAAGTCTATTGCTGGGAGCCCTGTTAACTTTAACATGCCGTCGTTAACTTGCCGTTATATTTAACGGAAGCGTTGGGCTCCTTTACCGGTTTAACGATGCATAAGTCGGCTGTCACTCGAAGCATAGCTTACCAGTGTAATTTTATTTCTATAGAACACTCTAGAGGGTGAGACAATGGGGCATAGTATTCTAGATTTTGGGGGTCTGCAGGAAATAGTGCCCCAAATATTCTACAGTTTCTTTTGAGCAAATCCCTGAATGTTTCCTACCAATTTATGCTTAAGTTTCCAAGGGAAAAAATAATATACACTATAGCTTTTATAGTGTTGGAAATTCTACAGTTATCTTTCTGTTTTGTGAAGACTCCACGGCGTTCCATAGACTTCAGTTTCTTGTTAATACTAACTTATATGAAGTTGTTTCTAATGTACCCAGTTCGGAGCAGAACAGTAGGACGCGAAACCCCCATTTCTTTTCGTTATACATGTACATTGAAATTTAAAATTCAACCAATGAACAAACAGTTAACTTTAATAAATCCGTTAGTTAACGGGGTTTACACCAATCCTCGGCATGTCAATTCTTCCAGAAGTATTAAGTATTTGGGAGCAATAATGCGATATCCCATATCCACCAGTACAACTGACTACCGCTCTCGCTGTCTTAATGAAGAATGGATTAAATACATCACACTCATCGAAAATGTCACGTGAGGATCTAACGTCATACGGTTCTGGCTAATGAAAACCTGCATGCAGTATTTTATGAGGATGCACGGCCTGTAAATCGATACTCTAGCTAAACTTGCTGCCAAAGAGACAAACAATAATATGCAAACAAATACCAATATTAGACCAACTTTGATGCAGCAGTTCAAACATAATTTATTTAATTTCATATACACAATGTGACAAACGCAATATTTAGGGGAGACATAATCACCAAAAATAAATCAATCTCAACTCACTTCAACCATCCAAATCAGAAGCTAACAAGAGGATAACTCTGCATTGACAAGGTTTGAATATTCATACGGCTAGCGCAACAGCAGCAAGTGCATCAAAATTATCAGAAAAACTACACTGGTCTATTGGAAAATCACAATTACAATTATAAAAATAAATATCAGAACGACATCTTAGTGCAGAGTAAAGTAAACTAAATATGAACACCCCTTACCATAACCCAAAGCGAGGACTATATCAAACCTTAGACTTAACCCTAAGTAAATAAAATCAAACAGATATAAGAAGCCCTAGCAAAGGAATGTGGAACATACACATTTTTAGAAAATCCAATCCTAAGTAGGAAACACTTCCGAAGAAAAAAGAATAAATTTAAAAATTTATTCTATTCCTTCAGTACGGCCACCTAAGGAAGACGATCAGCCCTACGATCCCCCTCCCCCAGAACATCCAACTTTAAAGGTATTTTTTTTTCCTTCAGTACGGTAACAGAAACACCAGAATACCACAACCAACTTACTTTAAACATAAATTTAATGAATTTTGTGTATTTTTTTTTTTTTATAAAACTAAGGAATATCACGAATTTTATGTATTTTTTGGTCAGTGCTTTTAAGAAGAGTAAAAGCTAAATTCAGTCTCTTAAAAAGGGTTATGTTTAGTATTCCGGAAATTCTCAAACCTCACCAATCGACCTACAATTTACATCTCCGGTCCATATCATTATCCAAACAGGTGATACAGTCTGTTTACATTAAGGGGAGATAACACGACATGAGATAACGCGGTTTCGTATCCGCGTTCGGTAAATAAAGAGACTGGCGAGAAGGGCTAAATCTTGCCAGCGTTTCTATACTTCTGGAAACACTGTCACATGTTCTTCACAGAATATCAATGGCATCAGATTTTCTAAGTCAAATTTTGACCTTTTATCTGAAAACAGATAAATATTACGTTTAAAATAAACAAATATGCTAAAAGAGATCTTATAATTCATCCGTTATGTTACAATAGGTCTATTTTGAGGAACCTTAGAATAGACAAAAATGGCTATAAAAGCACGTACTAATGTGATACGAATACTTCAAATGTCATTTAAATTCTTTTTTAATCTTTCAAATACGTGGACAACCCTAATTGAGCGGTAGTGCACTCGACACCTTTTTTAAAATTATTATTTTGTCGTTTGTGAATCAGCAATTACAAATTACATCCCCACTGTTTTGTCGCATGTTTTTCTTTTCACGTGGCGCTCGAAATTATAGAGCCCCCCGTGAACTGATTTTAATATATTTATTGCGCCGTCAGTAGTAGATGATAAGGACACCGTGCTTCCACGGTAAGATAGCAGCACTAATAACGATTGAAGTGGACGAACAATCAATTCTTATTATTGTTTTTAATTTCTAATGTCAGTGATAATATTCCGATGAAGGATTAGCTCTTTCAATTTATGGTCGAATTATGGCTAACTATTTAATAGAACTTATGGCCATGTTGACGACGTATTTTTGTATAATGTCTTAAATATTATAAAAAAATTATTAAATAAGACGTTTATTATTAATAGGCCTTCTCGTATTATCAGCACATAGAATTTTCGGGTAGTACTAATTTTTACAGAATATACGCGGGAGAATAAGAAATCCCGATCATCAAGTCGCATTATGCCTATTTTTTTTTTTTTTTTTGGCGTTCGCCGTTTTAGGAGAATCATAGACACCTGTTCGGGAACATTTGATACCTATTTCCAGTGAAAACTTCCAACACTAACAACTTCGTTCAGAATAAAGTAATGTGACTGAAATTTTCAATAATTTCTTTTTTATCATCTATTTATGAATTAATATAGCAAGAATATTAATATAGGTAGGTTGATGTTCTGAAATAAACATTAACTTCATATTTTCTAAGATACAGATTTCAAAGTCATTATTTCCATTTTTTACTGTTTAGTATCATTTTAAGCACTGAAAGATACCAAATTATAGCCATTACCTGTTTTGTGGATGTCTTTTTAATGACTTTAATAAAACCGATGAAAAATTCTGTTATTATTTAATAATATTTTAATTCACAATATGAAAATTAATCGCACACTGACCCTTACTTAGTTAGTAGCTTGTTTACTTCATAAAATGGATTATGAAAAAATAAATTGTTATTAATATGTTTTTTTAAGAGTGTGTTGGTAAGGATGTAACGATTTTGAGTCTTTGGGGACTAAAACGTGTACTTTTATTAGAATGAAATGGGGTTCAACTCTCCTGCACTGATTGGGATAATTATAAACAAAAATATTGAAATGAAATGGGGTTTAACGTCCTACTTTTCTGCTCCTAAACCGGGCCAATAGAAGACGGGCATACCCATCAGTGTGCTATGAGGGAAAATTTGCCCGGGCAGCGGCGCCACGCCCTACTCTTATATCGAATTCCAACTACCAAGGGATCTTTTACGTGCACGCCAATGATAACACGGGGCCTCGGTTTTTCGTCCCATCCGAACGACTAGACAAATGTCCTTTTTAGGCCCTGCATCACTGACAAGGGGAAATCACGCCAGGAAATCTGGATGAACTCTCTCGGCCATGCAGGGATCGAACACCTGGCCTCCAAGCTAGCGAGCCAGCGTCCCACACACTTAGCCACGTGATGACCAAACAACTATTGAAGCTGAAGATCTGACGCAAAGTATTGCCATTTTGCTTGTCTACTCGTTATCGAATTCTAACCTGTTACATGTATATGCAATTCGAAAAGTACCCAGGTGGTTATGGTTTCTTGTCCCATCCGAACGACTAATAACTATATTTAAATACAAAACACGAGATAAAACATGGCTGAAATTAATTTGAGAGACATGTAGGGTAGTTAAGTGTATTAATAAAATAACACTAAGTACGAACAATCCAAACCATTAGTCAAAATTCGAAGTCCAATAAAAACGGTCGAGGCAAAATAGTGTAATCAGCAAATGGACTGTTCATCATGTACAAAATACACGACAAACAGTGGTAACAGGTGTCCGGAAGAGTAAGCTTACCCTGCCTGGCGCCATTCAAATCTGGATCTAAGCAGTAAAATATGACAAAGCGTTGCTTGAACATGGCCGCCATCATGGATGTTCGACTGACCATACATGTAGATAGGCTTTTTCCAATTACGATTAAACGAACCCGAGTTCCTCTATTTTAAAATCTTTTACTCAGCCCCCCCCCCAGCTCCCAACTGCGAAGAAGGCACTTTAGCAAAAACAACCCATAATTACTCGACAGAAGTTGAGACATTAAGCCTCCCCATTGGTGCAATAACAATCACATTCAAACAGCAATATCGTTAAAGATAAACCTTTAATAGTAATACCAGTCCAAATATGGTTCCATTCCGTTTGATATTTACAAAGATATTTTGAATCGACATTTCATGGATCTTGCAATGTTATAAGCCCGTCCACCATTTGCTATTCACGAAAATAATTGATGAGCCTGCTTAAATCTAGCTTTAGTAATTAGATTTCTTAATCAATCTGAATATTTAATAGGGTGGATTAAGCTTTGGGAAATATGATATTTAAGCAAAAAATACAACGGAAGCCAATGCTCGACTGTCTTACCAAGATCGACCACAGCTGAACGAAACACGCTCCATGGAAAGACATCAATAAACTGTCAAATCGTAATTATCCTCCAAAAGTTCATGGACACAACGGCCTTAACCATTACGACGTCGTGTCCTGTTCAGTTATCCATTAGGGAATATACTAATTATTTCTTTAGTTTCCTGTTATCACATTTAATACATTCGAGTAGGAAATGTGGGGCGTGTAATAGTACTTATTGATGAATGGTCCGCTATTTACTAACGGTGAACAAAGTGTTTAATATATCAACTGTCTTTCGAGCCAATAAAACCATCATCCAGAAATTAAGACGTGAAATCATATCTCGCATTTCGTATTCGTTGGTCTGTCATTCACAGTTCTTTATTTGGGTTTAACGTCCACTTAACACAAACGTATTTCAATAATTCGTTGGCATACCAAGGGACAACATAATATACCCGTTCGAATGGGACGAGAAGCCTAGGTCCGATGAACACATTGGCGTGCACGTAAAACAATTCGATATACGGGTAGGCCATAGCGCTGCTGTCTGAGCAGAACAGTTGAACGTTAAAACGCATTTCATTCAATGACTGCCATTCACCAATCTAATTAAAATATAGATCTATATTTCGTTTCTTTTTTTTATACTTTCGATGGCCCACACTCATGTAGATCTAACTAGTTATAGTGGGAACTCACGTTCTATGACGTCAGGTATAAAGCACGGGACATTTGACCCGATAACGTCAGTCATTCGATTAACCAATTAGCTACCGCCATGCTTTTTAAAATCTACTTTTGTTTTGATTTCTATCCGCTGGTAATATTTACCCACAGTTCCACGCATGAAAAGGTCAAACGGTCGATTCGACAGACCATTTTATTGGCTGACCCCTCATTTCAGGCAGAACACAACTTAAATAACAAGTCTTCCAGATCCAAGAGTAGTAAAGACAAGTAAAAACGAAATTTTGAACTATAAAAAACGAAACGAAATTGGATCTGTGTTTTAATCAGATTGGCCATTCACCTTCTCGGGCTTTGTTTGTGTGAGTTTTTTTTTTAAAACCTAACATTTTTCTAGCGTCACCTCTCAAGAATGTGATATGACATGACATTTTGTAAATGATGTCAAGACACAAAAAAGAACATTTTCTCTCGTTTGGGATCCTGCATTATGAATAACAATCGAGAGAATGAAAAACACACACACATTTTAAAAACAAAAAATCAAAGCAATTAACAGATTTTATAATATTTTTTTTTATCAATTCTTATTTCGGAAAGGTGATTTTAACATTGTGGGAATATGCAAGCCATAAACATTATTAAGTACCTTATATTTTTTGATCGACTGACGGACTTCGATTTTTGACATGTCGTCAAAATTACAATCTAGTGGAGATGACTAACACCTGGATCATTTTTTTTAATAATTCGCTAGCGAGTTGAGCTCTTTGGCTGTGTAAGGAAACCGGAGGACCCGGAGAAAACCCACCATGCTGGGCAAGCGCACCTATTTTTGTCACTAGATGCAAGGCAACGCAATGTGGTTCACTCTTTCGTAAGCAATCAACCAGTGATAAAGACAACGCAACATATTCCACTATAACCGTCAACAAGGTGTTACAAATATCAAAAGTGGCTGCCAGGTAACTCAACATGGTCTACTATTTATTAACAGTCAACAACTTGAGTTACTTATCAACATATGATGCCAGGAAACTCAAATTGATCAACTATTTAGTAAAGATCATTTACAATTATTGGCAGTAGATGTCAGTTAAGTCAACGTTCAGTAATTTCCGCCGTGTTTTAGAATTTATCCTCGGAAGTAAAGTAAGGAGTACATTTAGGACTGGATAATCATTCAACACTTTGTTTGCAACATCTTAGATACTGACTTACCAGTGAAGCGAAAGGTCGTTACATGCAATTTGGACACAGATCACCAAGGGCGAAAGATATTTTTTAGTCTTTCTCTCCCTTTCCCTTTTCTCCCTTTTGCATGGCGAATTTTTGTTGACCTTTTTGGTGTAGAATCTAAGAAAAGGGTTTGCAAATACATTTGCTGCCAGATTTTGGTGAATATTCATGATTTTGAGGCGGAAGGATACAAGAGTTGTGAGGTTGGTTACGTTGAAAGGGAGGGCCGAAAATTGTAAGGTTAGCTGTCTCTACTTCCAGTTTGTCTATCTCAAGTTTTTCATGAAAAACCTCATACATGCTTTTGGGCAAGAGTTTGCCATATGTTGCTGCATCTGTGGCAGAAAGTATTTTACCCTACGAATATTTGGGAAAAAGTTGCAACCGGTCAAAGAGACGAGAATTAACATTAAAGTCAATGGGGAAAGGATTAGTGATCTGTGGCCATTTTACAGGGCTTGAAAGGAATAAAATCATGGAGAGCTCTAAAAGCTGCACCTAAAATTACAAATTTAGAAAATCGCTCTCCTAAAAACCCGCACCTCAGATATTCTAGGAGAGTGTTTTTCAAAAGCAGATTTTGCTTATATTAATATGTAATATTATGTGATAAATCTGTTTATTTTACATCTTTTTTTCTCAGTCAAACGGTTGTTATAGGCCTGACGATCACAACCCGTTCAATATATTTATTACCTTTACAAACATATATAAATGCGTTCTTCGTGCGTGCGTAGAGGATTCGACTCGGTGTTTTCTGTGACTTAATCCTTCGTATAATAATACAATAGCCTACATTGGTCACTTTATATTTACTTCAAAGTCTCAATCTCAATGTAGCCATTTTTCCCCCAAACGATGTTGAAATAAATTCGCCCTCATTTAAACAATACTTTCATTAGAAGCAATAATTGCCATATCATGGAATTCGCTAAATTGGATATACCCAGATGTGTAAATAACCCGGAGTTTTCCCCCTAAACTTTCAGAATTCGTCTGCTCATTATAAATGACTGATAGAAGACAAAAACGTTTGTATCTTTTATTCGGAATCAAGGCTACATTATTTTAATAATAATAAACAATTTACGAATTCGTGATAACAAGTTATTTAGGCTAATAAATTTTCTTTAATTTTTGCACGCGAATTGACAACGAATTGTCCGCCATGTTGGTATTGGTCGCTCTCACGTACGCAATGTTTTGAATCGTGCTCATTTTATTTTGGTTCCTCCACATACATCGGCCTATCAACGGTATTTCGTCATTCACAACCAAGGCTACATTTTTTAAAAATTATGTTTAATTTATACGTAATATGAAACGTTTTATTATAAATTAGACAAACAAAAAACACCTATCGCAACATAGTATGGTTTTGACTTTTAAATACGTAACCCATTCTTGGTTACGACCGTGAAAATAAGATTGTTTCGATACTATCAATCGACATTTCAATGCCGATTATCGATAGTAAAAATAACTATTGATATCCAACACAATTCGGTGACCATACATCGCCGTTGATAGTTGAAAATCTTCCACGAATCTGCGGACAAAAATTCTAAAATTCGGAGGCCATTGCCGCCGAGGCCGACGGCATGTCGAGCCTTGCTTGAGACAGTTAAATAAAAATAGATTATTTTTACGAGAATTTTATTAAAAGCAAAAGCGTTCACGTTAATTCATTTAAAAGGTCGGGTGATATTTTAAAAAGAGAACCGTGAGTTAGCCTTCGGTTCGAGGAGCGTTGTTTATAAAATCCGGGTGCGTTTAAAAATATGTACCTGGGTTTCACTTTAGGTGCGTGGTAGGTGCGCGAGCGCTTTCGCGCGCCTTTCGTTTCGAGCCCTGATTTTATATGTGTCTGTCATTAACTTCCGGGTGACGACATCTATATTATTTGACAGGTATCTTATCTTAACATACTCATACGGAGGAACCCTATTTACAGGTCGAGTTTGTTTTTAATTTTGAGAAGATGCAATTAACAAAAATGGTTAATCTTGTCGAGATATTGACCCTGTAGCACTTTGAATTTCGATACAGTACTTCGTCCTGGCGATATCATAACACCTCTCACTTCCCCCCCCCCCCGCTGGCAACAGGCACAGATTCGGGACTATCACGTATGGGAAAAATTACTTTAGCGGAGGGAACTCGCAGACAACCCAAGAGATTGGGCAGACGACTCTACTTATTGTATTGGCACGTTCAAGTATGGGATCTACATTCGACTCCTGCCGCATCCCATAGGCAGCTTAGTGAAAAAATTGTACGTTATGTATATATGCACCCATTTGTTGAATATGGTGTCATTATATGGAGAATAATGAAATTGAACAATTGTAAAGATACGGATTCGTATCAAAATATCCAAATAGAAACAGGAAGAATGATATCCGATGTTCGTCGAAATACCTTAAGATGTTTAAAGCGAGCCAAGGTTTAAACCAGTGTTCTCAAACACGGACAAGACTCAAAGCTTTTATACAATTGTTAATAGTTTAGCTGTAGGATATTTTCGTATACTGTCACAGTGTAAAGCGTCTTCCTACACAAGAAGTCCTTCTTCCCAATACAATAAAACCATGGATTAGTCCGCCTACACATTTGCAGTTGTCGCCGTCTCTAAATTTTTTTAAAGTGTAATATGTCACGTCAGTGTCCTTTTAATAAACAATTAAGTTATTTTCAGTATGAAAGACATAACGAAAATCTATATATGTACTAATATTTGTGAATGGCGTTTTTTTTATCTGCCTGTTCCAGGTTGGGAGATGCTAATTGTAGGCCGGTTGGGGAGGTTTGGATGTTCCGGAGACCAAAATGGCCGCTTTCTATAAATGAGAATTTTGGGGAACATTAGACCTATGCCTGACCCTAACCCCTTTTAGAAGAAAAAACTTAGATCCAATTTACCTTTTACCCCTCTTAAAAGGGTTATGGTTCGGGTTAGTATTCCCCCAAATAGTCATTTATATAAAGCGGCCATTTTGGACCCCGGAAATACCCGAATCTCCCCAACTGGGCTACAATTAGCATCTGACTTCAAGGTTGATGGCTACTTTGGCGCTGTCCCGCAGCTGAAATTTTTGTAAAAAGGTAACTCCGATCGGGTAGTAATATAGGTTTGGTGCTGATGGACTACCAATTCCGGTTTGGGGGCTATGCTACTTCAATCTGTTTTACAGATAATTACTTAAGAATTATCTCTATCACAGATGATTGTCTTCAACACGTGCAATGACATCACGTTGCGACAATCATTTGCTCAAAGGCTCGTGCCTTATGTTTACATAAAATGTAACTGCCCCGGGCAAAATGATGCCGTCTTTACTTATTTTTCTAATACATACAAAAAATGTTTTAGAATGTAATTTGTCGAAAGAAAAAAGTTAATAATTAAGTCGCGTCGATGCCATCCTTATCAGTGACTGTAGCGGCCTAGCGAATATTTACTACTGATCAGTGTGACGATACTTCTGGTTCATGGCCATACCCTTGATAGGCCGGGTCAATCGTATATAGTCAACTAGGAAATACGTATTTTAATATCAACAATTACCGCGTCAATCACTTTCTGTGACCTACTGGGTTTAGGATTAGGGGTCTGACAAGGGACACGATGTCTAGAGGTCGCGGGTTCGCTCCCGGCTGTAGCCGAGAAAGTTCATAATGATTTTCCGGTGCAGTCGTTTGGATGGGACGAAAAACGGATGTCCCGTGTACACATTGATTGTTGGAGGAATTGCGGCTGTCTGCGTCTTGATTAGCCCAATCGGAGCAGAAAAGTAGGACGTTAAACCCCATTTCATTTTAATTATCATAGCATGGAAGGAAATGAAATTGGGGTAAGCGTTCTATCGCATTGTACCCACCAGGCCACTGAATACGGAGACTGGTTAGAGAATCAAAAATGTAACCGTCGGATATTCTACTAAAAGAAACGAATTACTAATATTAAGCCTTATATACTCTCACAAAAAAGAAACGCAACGTTACATTTCGTCGTCAGTATATCCTCGCTCTACTATCGCCTTGTTGCAACAAGAACAGCGACACGTCGCTGAATCAAACTGCTCTCCAGTGTTGCTGTGACCATACCCTCAGTGCATGAACCCATTAAAGTTGGATTTCATGGTGTCGACGAATTTCAAAACAGAAGCTCTAACGGGGACGTCTGCCTCGTTATTCGGTTCCACGTAGGCGTTTGCCTACTGTCTGGTACGAGATTCTACGCTGTCCGGGAAATACTGCTGCAGTAAAGGTCGCTGTTGAAAATCATTTACGCCAATGACGTAACCGGAAGTGACGATCCAGGACAAGTGGGACCACACTTGTTTGGCCTGAACTAGGGCTTGTAATCCACCAATAGCGTTGTTGCGTCGGTCTTCGTTCAGATGTGGCATCACTTGGGTCTTCGAGTGTTTACATGTGCAACTGATTTGGAAACCGAGAACCCCGGGATTTTAAAGACCTTAGATTTAGGTTCCATGCGAAAAGCTCGCGAAGTTGTTAAATTCACGTTTCTTGTTGCAATCAAGCGATAAAAAATTTCGACAAAAAGGATGATCAGTCACAATTAGTGACCCTACCTTTAAAATCAATAATGAATTTCTTTTATCATTACATAATGGCATTAAAAACAAGTAAGATTTACCGAAACATAGACCTCGTTCAAATAAAGAAATGATGAAAAATGGACTGTGCGTTTCTTTTTTCGAAGAGTATATTATTGGGTTTAATGTCCAATCGACGCATGCCTGATTTCACATGGTACAAATTTATTTCCACAATTCGCCTGTGTGAATGGGCTTTTAGGAGTAGAAAGATATCGGAGGACCCAGAGGAGAAACGCACGAGGTAACGCAGACGACCATACAAACGAGAAATCGAAACTATGCCACGTGACCCAATAACAGGCCGAATAAGCATACTATGAAAAGTAGTATCAGTTGTTGTAGAAAGAATAAGCATACCGCGCGAATTCCTTTAAAGTGAAATATTCATATGATTTTCCGACGTGGTTTCCCATTGTCGGTGGTACATGAAAGGGGGCCTAACATGGACAGCTGCCCAGTCGTTCGGATGGTCCCGTGTATTGATTGGCGTGAACGTCAAAGATCCCTTAGCAGTTGGAATTCGACATAAGAGAATGTCATAGTGCCGCTGCCCGGTCAAAATTTCCCTCATAGCACACTGTATATCTTTTACCCGTCTTCATTATCCAAGTTGGGGTAGGACGAAAGGAGATAGTCAACACCCATGTCTTCTGTCTTTTTCTTAATCTTAACTTAAAATGTTTAAAGATACATTATGGGAGATTAGATAGCTAGTTGGCAGTTCTCACTACAATAGTTAAAAGGTAGCTAATGTAAAGGCAATTTGCTGAAAATTTCAGTCAAATTGTTCCACTCTAAGCTTAGAACTAAGCGATTGAAATTTCCGTTTAGTGTCGCTTATCATTACTAAAGTCAGTAAGACAAAACCAGTAGTCTCGGTTATCCATGTTTAGTGATAAATCACGAAGGAAAATATTTCAGCCAATCGAATAACAAGCCAACAGTGAGGCTGATGTCCCCCGACGAAATCCCAATATAAATAGATTACACATATTAATTAATCGCACATTTAATTTTCAAACGTACAAAAGCCCCCCCCCCCCACGCTTGACAAAAGGGCCCCTCTGGCCAAGGGAAAGGGCCCTCGTGTCCGAGTCAATCGTTTCTATACACTGTTACTGTCGAATCCATTACTGAATGAGAATGCAGTCATTGTATTGGCATAAAAATCATCAATCAAGATGAACCTAAGTTATCTTGTCCCAAAGTATCAACCAATCAAATTGCTTATCTCTGCCTACCCTAAGCAGAAAATGCTCATCTTCGAACTCCATCAAGGCATTGACCTAATACGCATACACACCAATTTTGAACATTTTAACTCAATTAGAAGGAGAGTTATTGTGTTCCAAAGTCTCGGCAAATCAAATTGCTTATCGCTCTGCTTACCCTGAGCAGAAAATGCGCATTATCGATCTTAGTCAAGGCATTACTGTAATGAAACTATACACCAAGTTTCATCACTCTCACTTAATTAGAACTAAAGTTATCGTGTCCCAAAGCATCAACCAATCAAATTGCTTATCTCTGGATACCCTAAGCGGAAAATGCTCATCTTCGAACTCCATCAAGTCATTGACCTAATAAGCATATACACTAAGTTTGAACATTTTAACTCAATTAGAAGGAGAGTCTGACCAATCAAATTGTGTATCGCTCTGCTTACCCTGAGCAGAAAAAGCTAATTATCGAACTTAGTCAAGGTATTATTACTGTAATGAAACTATACACCAAGTTTCATCACTGTCACTTAATTAGAAATAAAGTTATCGTGTCCCAAAGCATCAACCAATCAAATTGCTTATCTCTGCTTACCCTAAGGGGAAAATGCTCATCTTCGAACTCCATCAAGACATTGACCTAATATATATATACACCAAGTTTGAACATTTTAACTCAATTAGAAGGAGAGTTATTGTGTTCCAAAGTATCGAACTTAGTCAAGGTATTACTGTAATGAAACTATACACCAAGTTTCATCACTCTCACTTCATTAGAAATAAAGTTATCGTGTCCCAAGGCATCAACCAATCAAATTGCTTATCTCTGCTTACCCTAAGGGGAAAATGCTCATCTTCGAACTCCATCAAGACATTGACCTAATATATATATACACCAAGTTTGAACATTTTAACTCAATTAGAAGGAGAGTTATTGTGTTCCAAAGTATCGAACTTAGTCAAGGTATTACTGTAATGAAACTATACACCAAGTTTCATCACTCTCACTTCATTAGAACTAAAGTTATCGTGTCCCAAGGCATCAACCAATCAAATTGCTTATCTCTGCTTACCGTAAGCGGAAAATGCTCATCTTCGAGTTGATTATGGTCTGAATAGGTTAATTAATGTCTAAAAAATAATTTAATTTTTATAACATTTCAGGCCTAAAGAAAGACCTACAATAGGCAGATTTTGCTCTTGCATAATGCATGTTTAATAAACAATAAAAAATACATTATAGTGTAGAATAAAAAGCCGTCAAAAAATATAAATAAAATTGACAATAACCTTTTCCACTTGTTATTAATGCATTATCTTAACAAAATCTTTCTAAATATATTTTAAAAGACATTATATACTCATTTTGTTTCCCCTTTTCACCATAACGATGTTTTGTTTATCGGCTTGGAAGTTTTACGTCAGTGTCATTGAACTGAACAATACTACGCATGCTTATTAATTATATTTATCCATCATTCATTGGTTGATATACATTTCCTTAACATTCCTCGGGAGGATGTAAAAAATATAATTGCCAGGTGCGGATCCCGAGAGGGGGGGGGGGCAAACTCCACCCTGCTCAGCTACATAAAAAAATTAATGCCTTGTATCAATTTTGCTCTTGCATAATGCATGTTTAATAAACAATAAAAAATACATTTTAGTGTAGAATAAAAAGCCGTCAAAAAATATAAATAATATTGACAATAACTTCTTCCCCTAATCGACTTGTTATTAATGCATTATCTTAACGAAATCTTTCTAAATATATTTTAAAAAACTCATTTGTTTCCCCTTTTCACCATAACGATATTTTGTTTATCGGCTTGGAAGTTTTACGTCAGTGTCATTGAACTGAACAATACTACGCATGCTTATTATATTTATCCATCATTCATTGGTTGATATACATTTCCTTAACATTCCTCGGAAGGATGTAAAAAATATAATTGCCAGGGGCGGATCCCGAGAGGGGGGGGGGTCCAAACTCCACCCTGCTCAGCTACATAAAAAAATTAATGCCTTGCAACAATGAAATTACATCACAAAGTGATCCTACATCATTATAAAAATGATTTCTCATTAAAAAGCTCAATTTGTATGTATGTTTATGCAATTTAGATAGCAGATTTCCTTAACTGGAACCTGGCAAACCCCCTCCTGCAAAAAGTCCTGGACCCGTCCCTGATTACATCAACTAAAGAACATACCACCGGGATATCTTCTGGTGTAGGAGGCGAGAGAAAGAAATGGGGTTGAAGATTTTGGATGATATTGAGTTAGAGACTTAGCTACTTTAAAGGACAACAATATTGGCGTCACATAGGTGAAACAACTGGTTAAACACGTTCCAAATACAATGTTATCGCATTATCCTTCTATATAACTGACTGAAGTGACGAGTATCTGATAATTCAAAAAAGTAACCGAATGTCACTAGATGAGGCAAAACGCGAAAAATGGAAATAGTCTGTACATTCCCTTGTTTTTATTCATTCTATACTTAAACATGCATTATGGAAGAGCAAAATCTGTCTATTACAAGTCTTTCTTTAGGCCTGAATTTTTTTAAAACTATTTAGTGAGAACTGACAACTCTTTATCTTATCTCCCATAATGTATCTTTAATAAAAAAAAAAATAAATAAACCATGGTAATATAATATGGACTTTTTCTATTTTTCTCGTTTTCTTTTTTCTACAGTCAATTAATTTTTTGAATTGTCAGATATCCTATGGTGGCCTACAGTCTGAATAGCATTTTTTTTTTTCAAATTGAAAGAAAAAAAAAAAAATTAAACTACATTTGCCTAGCGTCTTAATAGTGTCTTGATTAACCAGACGCTCAGTGTGAGATATCTCATTGCCGAAAGTAATAATCGTCGTAAAATATACCAGTTCCCGTGGTCGTAGAGGTCTGAAATTGCCAGAGCTTGTCCATGTGAGCTAGCGATGATCTCACAACAAATTCCAGCCAAATCGACCAATAACTTTTCATTTTATCGACGTTTATCTTCTCCAAGGAGATATATATTTAACCGTTCGACGCCGTTTGCATTTGTTGACTATTTAGACTCGAATAACAAGACGATCAGACGGACTCCGACACTCTGCGCTACGCGTCTAACACCAATTTGTTTCACAGAGAATTACTTACGAAATACCTCTGTCACTGTCTACAACACGCGCGTTGACTTCGTGTGGCGGTAGTCATTGGCTCAACGGCTCGTGCATTGTTTACATCACACCTAACTGTTTCGGGCAAAATGATGCATTTTACTCATTTTAATATTCATTTACTCTAAATAGGAAATATTTTTTAACTACAAATACTTCAAACGTCTTTATTTTATTTTTCTTATACTTCAATAAAAAAGTTTGGCCTAACGTTAGCAGTTCATAATAATAATTTTCGTATATTTTAATTTTTGCGCTAAGCCACCATTTTCCGTAAACGACTATTTGGCGATGACCAATTTGATTGGCGTTTACGTGTGAATAACGTTGTGACCTCGTTGCCGACCCTGACATGAAATTCTCCACCAATCTCTGAGTCTTTGCGTTTACGCTTGCCGTCGCCCTATTTCTTGCTGTATTATAAATTCAATGATCGAAGTGAAAGCAGAGACGATGCCCTTCATAAAAGATAACCGGATCAAAGTCGTAGGTCATGTTACAGAAAACTGAACTCAAACTTTTCGAAGTCAGATTTTGGACTTTTGACCTTGGAATACTATAATATAGTATTTTATAGGCTACAATCTGGTCTTGGACTATCGACCTTGACCTTGGTCCTGTCACACACTGGTGATTCAGAAAACGGCCAAACGTAGAGGGCCCCATATTCCTGAAGCAATGGTCAGAGAAATCCCTCTCTGACCATTGCTGGAATAGCGTCTGTTTCTTGAACTTATGCGGGAGTGTGTCTATTCTTTCCGTTCAATGAAAGCTATCACTTAAGTACAGCAACATGACAGTCCTTCGTTTCATCTGGGTCTTCCCTAAAACTTTGGACAGTGATTTAAGGTATGAAAACGGTGAAAGTATGTTCGTTTCCAAACACCTATTGTTTACATTTCATTCGACTTGATAGCCTCGTTTGTCACGCAATTAGTTTTACTGCAGTATTCTGCTATGCACGGGTTAATTAGGCATAATAAAATCGTGAGTCATGACGTATACGTTATGTAAACATATTTGGTCCAGTATTGGCAGCTCGTGATTGGTTGGTAGACGGACTACTGATCAATCAAAATTTAACACAACAATATCCACTCATAATAGCAGTGTGTAGTTGGAATACCTCTAATCAGACGCAACACTGTGCGGAGTATGAGAGGGCCCGTGTTCCCAAGGTCAAGTGTCCAAAAACAAACTTTGAAAAGTTTGAGTTCAGTTTTCTGTAACATGACCTACGACTTTGATCCGGTTACCTTTTTCGGGCATTGTCTCTACTTTCACCTCGAACTGCTCGAACATTGAATTTGATAATACAGCAAGAAATGGGGCAACGGCAAGCATAAACGCAAAGACCCCGAAATTTATGGAACATTTCAAGTCAGGGTCAGCATCAAGGTCACAACGTTATTCACACGTAAACGCCAATCCAAATGGTCAACGCCAAATAGTCTTTTACGGAATGGTGGCTTAGCGCAAAAATTAAAATATACGGAAATTATTATTATTATGAACTGCGAGCGTTAAGCGTGTAGCGCAGAGTGTCGAAGTCCGCCTGAGTATCTTGTTATTCGAGTCTAAATAGTCAACAAATGCAACGGGAACTAGTACAGGTGCGAAAGTGCTATAGCGCAGCGGTTTTTCTGATTTAGACTTGTTTACACTTTACGACGAATATTACTTTGGGTAAAGGTGCGAAAGTGCAATAGTGCCGCAGTTTTTCTAATTTAGGCTTGTTTACACCACTGATCTATCAACGGTTTCCACTTTACGACGAATATTACTTTCGGAAAGGAGATAACTCACACTGAGCGTCTGGTTAAGACACTATTCAAATGTATTTTTTTTGTTTTTTTTTTTCTATTTAAATTTTTTTTTTAATTTTTTATTTTTTTTTAGCCTATTTAGAAAAAAAAAATGCTATTCAGACTGTAGGCCACCATAGATATCCTCCCACAGCCGTATATAACAGCTTTTGGTTTTCTAAGGAATTATTAGTCAGCTTGGAAGAAAAAAATAATAATAACTTTAAGGTCGCATAGGTGATAACTATGATGTTCTTTTTATAAACCTACATTTAATAATCCGTTCATATCCAAATCGAAGGATAATCCAATGTTACTATCTACATAGGAACGGGCGATGGGGGTACTTTAGGACAATATATCTTTTCAGGCAGCCGGGTAAAGTGAAAAGTTTAAAACAAATTATTATTCCATCTAGTTGGCAAAATAAAGTGTCCGAAATCTAATAAAACAATAATTGATATTTCGTTTCATTGAACACCCCGAATTTCTACTGAACTGACTATAGATTAAAACAATATGTCGTAGCCTAGCCAATCTACTTTGTGCGACATTTTTAGGACATCGATTATTATTTTTGAATTCCACTACGACAGTTTGATTGGATGGTTGGAGTTCAGGTGTGATTTTGGTTACAAAACAATTAGACAACATTGAAGTTGCTTAAATCTGGTAGCAGGCGATGGAACATTAATTCCGACGAACAAAATAATATTTTTCTTTTCCTTGACGCAAACAACGGACACGCTAACACAGACGAACAAGTGTTTTGGATCGAACAATAAGTCTAGCACCACATAAAATCACTGCAAACGACGAACATGGTAACTCGGAGGAACGGATATTTTAGCTCGAACAATATGTACCGCCCAATGACGAAACATAAATCAGGTAATTTTAAAATAATATACATATCTACCGCCCCATGACGTAACATAAATCAGTTGATTTAAAATTAGCATAGATATCACATGGCATTTGAGCTTAACTCACAGGTTAGAATAGCAGACAAACGTATGTGCAGGGGGGAGGGCTAGACCCCAATACCCTGCGACGAATGATTATATCTTTGGTATTCGGTTCAGCCAACTAATGTCGGTTATACCATGGATCACATTTGCGTTAGTTAAATTTTCAAAATTTATCCCCTAAGGCCCTGTCTCCGTGGACTGTAAACGATTGATTGGTTGATTGAAAATCGAACCAGCCATCTAAATTAGGCTAAATTGGACCACTTTGAAGTTGATGCTTTCACAAGCTGGAATCCCTCCAAGTGTTCCCTACGCGGTTAGCTCCGCACCTTCGCAGAATAGATGTACCATCGTATCTAATTCGAAATTTTTTTTGTTGCATTTCGCGTTCAGTCCCCTCTCATCCCATATTTGTTGACTAAAATTTGATATCTGCTGTAAATCTTATACGAAATTTCTTCGTAGATCCAAAATGTATTATTTTTGGGGAAAAATTAAATATGAACGTAAACTCGAACATTGTATGGAAAAGTGTATTTTTATGTTTTAAAGAGTTTAACACAATATTATTTGGTCCAAGTCAAAATTATATGATAATTAAAACATATGATATTTCTATAGGCGTAACGAAGAAACGGAAGATTTGTTGTTTATGTTTTAGTTGTCCAGATTTGTTATATCTAAGCACATTGAAAGCTATTTAAAGTAGTGAAGTCTGTAACTCTTCGACATTAAAAACACGAATTATTTGTCAATTTAAATCAAAATTTATTTTGTAATCTTTCCGGGAAAAAGGCGGGATTCTTAAATCCAATATTTAAGACAAAATTGGTACACGAATCGTGTATCGTGCGTTTCAGTGACATTTGTAACAAGGGGCTCGAAGAACGAGGATAGACAAATTCCACAAATCATGTCAAACGATGACGTCATTCTTATCTTGAGAGCATAGGCAATAAATAAAATCGGTGTAGACGGAAATAACCAGATGCTCAAGATTTTCATTCGATTGAGACTGATGGCGTATTTTGTCGAAAATAACTGATTTGAAATAACAGAAAAGATTGAATGTAAATCAGTTCATGGACAATAAGATTACATTATTCTATGCGCTAAGTGCGACTTATTTGTGAAAAATATTATCGACTTAGCTCCTTTAAGAATGGTTATTAAAGAACGATATACTTTCTGGAATTACAAGAGAGGAAGAGTTCAAAACATATTGTTTTACTAGGGTTACAATCTAAAAGTAATTCACAGCAGTAACGAATTAGTAAATTTTACATTAAGCTGCGCCCGAATTTATGTGTATAAAAGGAGAATGAAAACGATGCTGTTGATTAACGTATAATTAATAATTTATATTATTAGTTACCACACTTCAGACCTCAAGAAAGACCTGCAATAGGCAGATTAAGCCTCTTGCATAATCTGTGTCTAAATACTGTAAGAAAATGATATTCATTACTTGTATTAGAAAGTTTATTGTAGCATTATTATTTGCATCCTGTGAAAATAATGGATCTATATTATTGATGAATAATTATTGATTTAAAAATTAGCTGTCAGACGAGAAATGATTTCGATGTTTCGAAAAAAGTATGCATATTATGTAATATATTTTATAGACTAGAGTTGGTGAAAATAATCTAATTCAAAGCATACCGGTGTACAGTATATTTGTACCCGAAAAAAATACCTCAAGTAAACCTGGAGGTTTCCTGTTCGATCACAAATTTGGCCAAGAAAGTTTGGCGGTGATGTTCCAGTGGGTTTCCATCTTTTCACTAGCGCAGGATTGACGGAAAACACATAGTTGTCAGATTGGAGGAAGAGCGGATGTTCCGTTCACGTACAAGTACTCTTGATCATGACAGTTGGAATTCGATATAAGAGTACGAGAGAGTGTCGCTGCCGTGCAAAAGTTCGATTCTTTTGTGTAAATTTGAACTGGTATTGACAAAGGAAACCAGTATATTCTATTTTATAAGATTCGAACTTATTATCACCTGCAAACAGACCAGTGCAGTGATCACTTCCATGGAGGGATGGGGATCAAATAGTCCACGAAGTAGTAGAGAATTTTCAGTATTGTGGCCAAACGACATTTGACGCTAAGAATGTACGCCCTACCCATTTCTTCTTGTGTGGTACAAAAATATGAAGGAAGCTTACCCTTTGTAATTTTTGACTTCGTCTTGACTCTTGGATTCGGTGTCTCTGTCTGTTTTGGTTCCATTTCTTTGACGGTTAGTTGTACATTTGGCGCCATATTTCTTAGGCTTCGGAGAAGTTTCGTCTTGTTGTTCTCTCGGCTTGTTATCAGTGACCACGACAATTCACAAATTGTAGAATGGAAAATGAAACGAATGTACCCAGTTGTTTGGGGTATTTATAACACGTTTCTTAATTTTATAATCAATACTAGCACATCGTTTTCTCTTGTTAACGAGAGAACATTATAGTTTTGTAGGCGTCCCCAATAGACACCTCTTTTTCTAGTTAACTCTAAATGAAACGACATTTCTCGTAATTATGTTCCTTTCATCCTTGCAACAAGTTCTTTCTTAATGACACAATCCCACGTGTTGCGTAGTGTCCAATAATACAGCTACGTATTATCGCCCAGTCCCACCTTTCACGCAGTGTCCAGTGATACAGCTGCGCTTAATGGCACAGTCCGCGATTCACGCAGGGTTCAGTGATACAGCTTGACTGAATGACAGTCCCAACGTTTCACACAAGGTCTATTAATACAGGTACGCTTAATGGCACAGCCCCACGGGGTCCAATAATACAGCATGGAGAGGGGGTCCATAGGCTAAACCTGTTCCCCATTCCAAAAATTTCTGAATAAAATATTGTTTAAAAAAAAAAAAAAAAATAACAATACAGCAACACTTAATGACACAGTTGAACCTTTAACACTGAGTCCAGTACAAATGGGCTTAATGGTATAGTCCCAAGTTTCACAGTCCCATTAAGCATACCTGTATTAGTCCCAAGTTTCACAGTCCCATGTTTAACGTTTGTCGAGGGGTTCAGTGGTACAATTAGACTTAATGGCACAAACTCACAGGGTCCAGTGATACAGCTGAACTCAACGATACACTCCCACGTTTCACACAAGTGGACATAATTGCATAGTCCCACGTTTCACGCAGGGCCCTGTGGTACAACTGGGCTTAATGGCACAGTCATACGTTTCATGCAGTTTTATGTGGTACCATTGGGCTTAATGGCACAGTTCCACGTTTCTTGCAGGATCCAGTGATGCAATTGGGCTTAATGAGACGGTTTCACATTTCATGCAGGGTCCACGGACGCAGCTGGACTCATTTGTAGAAATTGAATACCAAACTGTTTTTTGGGAAGTAATATCACAATTGTTTTTCTCCATTAGTTCAGTGGGGTCTTGATGAGCAAAACACAGCTGGTTTAACGAGACACAAACACATTCTTTACGTGTATGTGAATGTATCACTATACTCAGGCAGTTACACAGTTGACGACAATTAATCACCTGTAGGCCTACTTGAAAAAGCTCTAAAGCCAACACTTAATTTATAACAATATTGGCATAACGGAATATAAGATTCAAGGGATTATTAAAAAAGATAAAATAGGATTTATGAAAAGTGTTAAAGAACACTTACTTGACACGTGGAATATGGAATAAAAGTAGGCCACATAGCCACTGTACTTCTTGATTTGCTGGATAAGTGCAAAACAGTGGAACGTTAAATCATTTTCAACTTTTGAAATATCTGGGAAGGTAGCTTTAAACTATAGATTTAAAAGAGGTGGGGGCCGATAATGTGTAGGATCATTACAAAAGATAAATAATAAAAAAAAACAATTGTTATACAAAATGCACACATATTTATCTTCCTTGATGATGACTTTCATTGGCAAAACGAGTCGCCGACGCCTGCTTTGACTAATTTATCTCTTCTAGAAATTGGAAGGAAGCCATACTTTTCAAAAGATTAGTGATTATACAAAATGCTCACATTATTTAGCTTTTTCATCCTTGGTGACAATGCTTTCATTGGCCGAATGCGTCACAGGCGCCTGCTTTGACTAAATAAACATGATCTCTTGTTGCTGTGAGGTTGTAAATCTATTACGTTATTTTAAAATAGCAACACGTGACATTTAACATACATTATGTGAGATGAGATATTGAGTTGGCAGTTCTCACTATAATAGTAAAAAACTAGATAATGCAAAGGCAATTTGCTGAAAATTTCAGTCAAATTGATCCACTATGAACCGAGAATTAAGCGAATAAAAGATCCGACTAGCACCGATCATCATTACTGAAGTCGGTACGACAACAATTCTAGCCTTGATTATATATTTAATCATTAAATCGGGAAGGAAAGTTATGCAGCAAATCGGATCATAATCAACTAAATGTGACAGGCAAGCGATGACATCGAGAGTTTATGTCTAATTATTTGTTTATATAACATCCCAAGCTTAAAGAAAGATTTAGCTCTTGCATAATGTATGTTTAAATAAACGCCAATTGACATAGCGTAAAGTAAAAAAAAAAAATCAAACAATAGAATGATACATTTTAATATTACGTGATCCAAACACGTGACTGAACATATTATCAATTGACATAGCGCAAAATACAAATCACACCATAGAATGATATAAACGGATATGACGTGTTTAAAATATCACCACCTCACATCACATAATAATACCCAGTCGAAGTAGAACGTAGTGCTCATTGAAGGACAATATTGGTGTCAATTATATAGAAGGATAACTTTGGAATAAATTAAATTTGGAACGTGTTTAACCAGTTCTATCACATATGTGATAATCACTGACACCGATACTGTTCTTTCAACAAAATAGTATTAAATGACGTAAAACAATTTTTTTGGAACCACTGTGGCTAAGTGAGTAAGACGCTAGTTCACTAGCCTTGAGGTCGCAGGTTCAAAACCAGTATCTAATACTTAGAATAAGCGTATTATTTTTTTCTGGAGCTGCCAAGCCAGCAAGAGTGTTATCATCCCTTTAACTGCGGAGTTAATATTTTGTTCTCGGTACATGAAGATGATCAATTATAAAATATTCATGTTATAATTGCCTCTCATTAATAATGAAATCTTTCCTTGAGCAAAGTAAACTCCTGAAAATTAAGCAAAGAACGGAGAATCATTATTTCCTATTTACATTCAGCATGACAAGAAAAAAAGCTTGACTATTGTGTGGGAGGTATTAAAACTTTTTCAAACAAAAAGGAAACACCTTAAAATATAAAGTTGGCGCCCAGAAATGACTTCACTTAAAAGTTCAGGATATTCAACTACTTGTCTGAACCCTGGTGTTCCTGATAATTCTAACAATCACAATTTTGATTAGATTACTGAAATCTGTTATTAATCTTAACCTAGTCTCGCCCCGTCATTACTTCTCAGCCAGGGCAACCTTCGGATGCGCTTGTATGGTCACGACTAAACCACAGAATATAGTTCACTACACCCGAACGAAAGCTAGTTCGACCATAGTCGTCAAAATGGACGCCATTACCTTCAATGAACTGCTACAGAATCTTTTACCTAAAGTAAAATTGGGTAAAGATTCCGTTGATTACCTCTGAATTAAGCCCTCAGGGTTTACCCACCTAGGCTGTGATGGCCTGAGTGAGAATAGGCGGGATGGGTTGAGGGGTTATGACCGGGCGACAGACAGGTAACTCTATTATATACTATAATAACAATGATAAGCACTACACAGCCATTCTACAACCAGCATGCAACATGCACAACCACTACTGCAGCCGTAAATAGATATAAATAAAAGCTTTCTACTTACTATAATACAATCAATCTAAAGTTACAATCCGTATATATGCTAATCCGGGAAGTCTATACAACAATTCCCAATAATCCGGGTATTCAAATCTCGGATTATCCAAGTCTTCTCAAGTCGTATCAAGTAGCTTAATACTGAGTGAGCATCCAAAAAGTCTTGAGTCTAAGAGGGTGAGCAATTATGGACCAACCACGGCCTTTATACCCCCAAAACATGCACGTGCTAAATTAATAAACGTCACAGACGGGCTGATCCATTTTGACCTAAGGGAGATCAGTTCACGTCTGCAACATACCTAACGAAAACGCAAGTTTGCTTAAAGCTGAACTCCGGTTACAAAAATACTGAAATAATGTAATAAAAAAAAGTTAAAGCCCGCAAGCCGCCATACTTGTTTCCAATTTGTGAAGTAAGTATGGCGGACATGGAGGCTTATGACCGGGAAAGGTTAGCCGATCTCACTTCCAGTTTGTTTCTCGTCAGCTAGCTATACACACCCGGCTTTATTCTCTTCACACGGTTCACTGATTGTTGTATTTCCCCCAAACAGTATACCAAATTATTGAAGATTGCAAAATGTCTGATCAGGTAGGCCTGTAAATAATTATATGAACTGCGTCTACTACAATATAGCCTAAGCTTTACTCCAAAACAAAAGATGCAACCAGATGTCTTACCCAACCTGTTTTTCAACCAAAACAAATCACCTATATACAAACTATTAGTATTGCCTTCTTCGTGTGTTCCATGTTGAATAGTGTTCATGAAAACGACCAAGGGACATAACTACATGTTTGGGACGGCTCTCATTGGGGAGTGTTTGCTAAATTTATTGTTGTTATGTTTTTTTTTCTCCATTTTTCTCCACGTGTAACAAATTTATATTGTAGTAGACGCAGTTCATATAATTATTTACAGTCTTACCTGATCAGACATGTTCAATCTTCAATAATTTGGTATACTGTTGGGGAAAAATACAGCAATCAGTGAACCCTGTGGAGATAATAAAGCCGGATGTGTATATAGCTAGCCGAAGAGAAACAAACTGGAAGTGAGATCGGCTAACCTTTCCAGGTCATAAGCCTCCATGTCCGCCATACTTATTTCACAAGTTGGAAACAAGTATGGCGGCTTGCGGGCGTTAACTTTTTTTTATTACATTATTTCGGTATTTTTGTAACCGGAGTTCAGCTTTAATGAAAACTTTGATACGACCACATCATTCTTCGGATGCAAATTCCCGGAACGTTAGCCAAAAGTTTGTGACTATGCTGAAAAAGCTGTACTTGAGGTAGAATATGATAACGACGATTTCAAGAAATTTACTCACAGTTGAGTCAGTGACAGAGTTATCCCCAGATAAAATAAACAGATCAACCAAATATCCAGAGTTTATTTACCGTTACATAATTTATATTTACAATGTATATCAAACAGATGTACTCAGTGAACAAAATCGTTTGTTTGTGTTACTGTTTTTCCAAATAAAATTTACAATTACTTGTAGATGAAATTTTTTTTTTTCACTATAATACCGTCACTTTCAGTACTGTCACAATTTCAGTCTGACATCAGCCTTATGGCCGAATTGATTGACAAAAAATGATTTTCCACTTTATATAATATAGAAACTACTTAAATAATGTTATATGAATTTAAATAACTTTCAGGTTCTGGAGCAACATTGGTAGTATACGTTCTATCTTCAAATAACAATTCCAACACAACACATTTTTTATGGCCAGCCGCCATTTTTAATCTGACCTGACCAGCCTCAACCGACCTCAAAAGGTTAGTTAAGCATGGTCGGGACTATAGTCTAACCATTTCAAGTTCGGGTGTACATGGTCGAGACTGAGTTGAACTATGGTCGACCATTTGGACGAGCCGAAGGCGGCCAAGGTAAAAATTCGTTAAGTTTAATTTTCACCAACAAAATTTGAAATTCATTACAAAAAATACCGATGCGGATTATATTTTGAGATTTGAACCCATGGGGGATGCTCGATTCAGTCCAGAACGTCCCGAATCGACAGAATTACAATCGAGTGACGCGGAATTCAGTCCTGTCACAGTTCTGCCAGTCCCGACAGCTGAGGTGGAGTGAGTAGAATCGTGACGTATTCCTAAGTAAAAAATATGTTTCAGCAGTCATGATTGGTTGGGATACTTTTTATACAGTCGACGCATGCGCTGTTATCCGAAATTCTCCTTTTCACTCGATTGACACCAGTTTTGGAATTCAATTCCGGAACTGTGAATCGAGTATCGCCAAGGTGTGAACAAAGGGAGATAACTCTGAAAGGTATCGAAAATTGATATCAATCTATGGGTGTTTGTATTTGAGTGGGGGTATCCAGTGGAATTAGTCAACCAATACAAATTTCAGAAAGATGTCTGGGATAACTCGGGTATTGATAGTCTAACATTGTTGAAATGAATAGACTTTTTCTATCCACGACTAAAGCAATGCACATGGATTCCTCAAAGATAATAGTTACGGTCATTGCAACCTCTATTTTTCCTAACAAGAAATGTAACAAGCGGACGGACAGTGTGACATCAATCCTGGCATTTTCAGACAATATGAAACTGCGCTTCCACATTCATTTGTTCATCATTTAACACACAAGAAGTATATTGTGCATGTCTGTCTTCATTGTCGGGTTGGTGTAGAAAAATAGGACTCTTATTAGAGTTCTTTAATATTGGTAGGAAACCTGGGGACCCAAAGGAAAGCTACGCTGTTGCGCGGTGGACCCAACTTCCTGTGTTGAGTAAAAAGCCGGGGATTGAAGTCACGATAACTGACGCAATTGCCTTGTGATACAAGGACAGTCTCTATGGCTCTTTGAAGAAAGGGCCAGGATCACTTTTTGAAAAGGTGAAAAACTGAGATAACTTCTAAATGGTGTATCTATAGGTTCTTGCTTATAGATCGATTGAGATTTGATAATAAATAAAAGCCAATAGTGCCACACTTTGGACGAACACCTTTGTGTATGAGATGAATATTTAATAATACAGCATAGTCCGAGGAGGAGACGGAAGAGAGATAGACACACTCGATTACGCGAGTCAACAATACAAACATTCAGTACCATTCTAGACTACTCGGTACTGGCGTTATGAGAATTTCAAAGGTTTACCGGCACTAACACGTTCTAAACCATTCTCGGTTTTGCAAATTGACCACAAAACGATAGGCTTATTTGTTTTTCGTTACGTTTTGTCTTTCGTTAGGTTAAGTAAGTAAGCACGAACGGGTCATTCATAGACAGTGAGGCTGATGTCCCCCGTCGAAATTCCAAAATGAATAGATGACACCTATAAATTTAATAGCACATTTTTTTTAAAGTATCGAGCAATCAAACTGATTATCAACTATACACTACGTTTCATCCTTCTCTATCAGATAGAATCAAAGTTATTTAGTCCCAAAGAAGTTGCTTGGCTCTGCTTAGCTGTAGCTCGAAATGTTAATAATTGAACCCAATCAAAACATTCACCTACCGAACATCTACATTAAGTTTAAACATTCTACCTGAATTAAACGCAGAGTTGTTGTGTTCCAAAGTCTTTACCGATCACATTGCTAATAAACAATAATGCCAAGGTATTAACTAATAAACAATAATGCCAAGTAAAGTTATTGTCTTCCAAAATCTTTGCCAATCAAATTGCTTTTATCGCTCTGCTTACCCTAAGCAATCGAATTTAGTCAAGGTGTTGATGAAATAAAACTACAGATCAGGTTTCATCACTCTTCACATCTAATTAGAACTAAAGTTATCGTGTCCCAAAGCACCAACCAATCAAATTGCTTATCGCTGCTTACCCTAAGCAAAAGTGATCATCTTTGAACTCTATAAATTTAACATTCTAGCCCAATTAGGAGAGTTACTGTGTTCCAAAATCTCGGCCAATCAAACTGCGCTCCGCTTACCCTCAACAGAAAATCCTTATTATCGCACTTAGTCAAGGTATTGATGTATTGAAACTAGATTAGAAGTAAAATTATTGTGTTCCAAAGCAGCGACCAATCAAATTTCTTACCTCTAATCGGAAAATGTTCATCTTCGAACTGGCCTAATAAAAACTTGCACCAAGTTTGAACATTCTAGCTTAATTAAAAAGAGTGTTTTTGTGTCCCAAAAAGTGTGACGGACGTACGAATCCATTTTAATGGTCCCTGGCTGCTTTCTTCGCAAGGTGGTGGAGAACAAAATGAAATTTAACATCCTACTGCTCCAAACTGTGCTAATGAAGACAGGCATACGCCATACAGTGTGCTATGACGGACATTTTGCCCGGAGAGCGGAACTATGGCCTACTCTTATATCGAATTCCAGGGGATATTTTGCGTGCGCGGGGAATACGCCGAAAAAAATGGATGGACGTTCTCGGCCGATGAAGGGATCGATCGAACACCCGAACTCCAGGCCAGCGAGGAGCTTCTTACTGAAAAATAAAAAAGAAACCATCTTACGAGTCTCTTTGGATATGAAAAAGACGAGTAAAATGTTTTATTTATTGCCCAAACTTTTCTTACTCACACAAATAAGTAAATGAATATACTTTCTTGAGTATAAATAACATCTATGAAAAGCGATATCTATATACAGTCCTGCCTTGTTAAAGTATGCTCCTATTAATCCAATAATTCACTATTGCCAACTGAGAAACTGGCAAATATATCATTTTCAACTTGAAATTCAAACGTCTGAAAACAGCTATCCCATGGGGGGTGGGGGAATAGAAAAGCAAGGGAGGTAATTATGTTATTGTTTTATGTGTCATTGATTTTAAAGTGTCGGGAATAATACCTATGGTTGTAGAATTGTGAGTTGACAACCTATTGAGCAAAAGCCATAGGAATAATTATGTTGAAATTATCGCTTTAAAGTGCAAGCCAAGATGACATTAGTCTTTTCTTTCTAAAAACCTCATATTTCTATATAATTTTACCTGCGAATAGAATCTTTCATTTATTTTACACATATCTGATTTTACAATAATGAGATTGTTTATTTTACATTTCTTAAATGTTGGGTAAATAACATCAGATTTGAATTAAAGATTTTCTGATGACTTTTTGCAGGTTGTTAATAATTATTTTACAGGACCGGATTATGAGAGGTTTGAGAGAGAAATGGGGTTTAACGTCCACTCAATACAAACTAGGTCATTTCGGGACTAACATATGGTTTAATTTTTTTATTTCAATAATTCGCTTGGGCGTAGAGGTCTTTAGCAGTGGGAGGAAACCGGAGTGCCCGGAGGAAACCCACGAGATTGAGAAGGCGCCCCTATCTCCATGACAAATACGCTCACACCAGGGATCGAAACACAGCCGTAAGCCAGAGGTGACCGGCCAGACAGAGGTCGAAACGCGGCACACTAGACCACCAGGCCATCCCAATTCGAATCTTAAAGGCGACCTTCATTGTCCATTTACATTCAAATCTTGATTAGATTACCTGGCTTGTAAGGGTGCTATCCTTCATAAATATATCGTCTTCAGAGACAGCAAGTTAGTGACGATGGAGTATTAATAGCCATTGTCTCTTGTTGACAATGGAAATTTTGGAGAATCGGTAGAAGCCCTGGATCCACCTTATAATTTGCCGTCAAGTAAAACACCCAAAACAAAGAATGGTGGAAATCCATGATGTCGTACGTCAAATCAAGAATGACCCCAGTCAGATGTTAGCCCTTATGACCACCGATGTATGGACACCAGATAAACAAAATGGGTCTTACATTAGATTAAGCGCTCAATTTGTATCACCATATTGGGAGATGGCGGTTAAGGTTCTGGAAGTGTATCCATGTCCGGGTTCACATACCTTGGATTAACAAAAAGAGCATCGGACGGAGATTGCAAATGACTTGAGTATAAATATACCGAATGTGGCCATGATTAGTGACAGTGGGTCGAATGTAAAAAAAAAGCAAGGGCAGATATGGGATAACAGACTACTATTAGCTGTTTTGATCACATCCTTCAAAACGCTATTTCAACAGCGTTAAACAGAAGAAACAGTTCACGAGGTGTTATCGTCATTCCCGTCTGTTATTATTATTACCATCATTCACCACTGCAAATGTATAACCTCAAAATAGAAGCGAGGATATTTTCCCAAACGTATCATAAACAAGAATAACCAATAAGATGGGGTAATAGCTTCAAAATGCTAGAGGATGGTTGAAATAAAAAGGTCGGTCATCAATGTGTCCATGGAAAGTAAGAAGAAAGAACACAGAGAGCTAGTTCCCGGTGCTGAATTCCGGATGAAAACTATGTCTGTGTGTGACCTCCTTGGGAGACTTCAAATTATATCTGAATAAATTTGTAGCGAAACACACTGTACGACATTGTTATGGATTTACTTGGATTCGCCATGAAGAAACTGCTGAAAAGATTGTTCTGTTTGTAATGAAAAGAAACTGGACGATAATGACTTCAGTAAAATGCTGGAATAAAATAAAATAAAACCAAGTACGAACAATCCAATCCATTAGTCTAAACTCGAAGTCTAATAAAAACGGTCGAGGCAATATAGTGTAATCAGCAGATGGACTGTTCACCGTGTACAAAATACACGACAAACAGTGGTAACAGGTGTCAGGAAGAGTAAGCTTACCCTGCCTGGCGCCAACACGGTATGGGCAAAATAGTGTACTCAGGCAAAATAGTGTAATCAGCATATGGACTGTTCACCGTGTACAACATACACGGTAAACAGTGGTAACAGGTGTCCGGAAGAGTAAGCTTACCCTGCCTGGCGCCACACCCGCCATCGCTGCATCCAAACTATTAGACGAAATCTCAATGAAATAGCATGATTGGCCAATGGACTACCGGTATACAAAATGCACGTGATGAACAGTGTTAACGATGTAATAGACAGACATAATTAGGTAGATAATACTTTACGAGTCAATAAAATATATCTTGAATAGCCGAGAGAGACATGTTATATTTACCAATCAAGTCAATATGACGTCCATAAAACTTTTTAAAGGTTTTAATGAGTTTAGTGCGCAAGTATCCCTGTAGTTGAAGCCTCGATGACAAATGCCTCGATCTATTTAAAAAATCAGATTAAAAAGAACAAGCTCTCGTGTAACGTATTAGATGAGACACAAACACTCCAAAAGCTGGTGATATTGGAATGTTACTAATAATAAATGGAAAGTTAACGATCGGAAAGTCAAAGTCATCACGTTTATCGTACAATTTAACACTAAGTTTATGGCAATTGTCAAAATCGAGACGCAGATCCAAGTAGGAAGCGTGATTGTCACTGTCAGTAGTGTTTTTAATTTCGAGCTCATCAGGATATATGAATTCTATGTAATCACTAAATTTTGGATTGTTCAGTGATAGAACATCATCGATATATCGATAAGTGAAAATAAAATGTCTGACTAATCGTTTATTAGTTTTTACGAGTACCTGTATGTAATCGGCTTCGTACGAATAGAGAAATAAATCAGCAAGCAAAGGTGCACAGTTGGTACCCATGGGGTTACCTACCACTTGCTGATATATTTCCCCTCCAAATTCAACAAAGATATTGATAAACTGCTGCAGTGCTAGACCACGAATTAAAGAGATGTCTTTCTTTCGCATGCAGGGCGACAGAATTCCTAGAAGCTCATAATAAAAAAAAACCCGATGACAGTATGTACCTAGCTCACGTCCACAGAAAGGGGCCATACGAACGTTGAGGTCGACGTCTTTTTGTTGCGATGTCGTGGAAGGCCAGAGTCTTGTGTCAGATTGGCAGTTTACGCAATTGCTAAAATAAAATCTTGTGTATTGTTCTCACGTCAACAAACATTTCACGTATTCCATAATTGATTAGAAATTGAATATTAACCACTTAAAATATATTCATATTACACATTGAAAATATTCGAAAAGTATTTGAATACAAATTTCACCGCCCATTTAATAGTATTCTTGTTCGAATTTCCGAACACGAATTTACTCCCAAGGTTATAATAGAGCCGGAATCATAAAACGCATTCAGGCAAACGGGCTGTAGTCGAAGCCAACAAACCAACTGTTTTTCATGTAAAATTAATCTAAAATAAGTCTTTCGATGGCTTAGGAGGATCATTATCATATAATCCCCTCGTGAATAGATCATCAAACGGCTAGTCTTTAATTACAGATTTACCTAAAGCTACAAGTGTCTGAATTATAGAATATCTATAAAAACTTGTTGAGACAGATCTCCTAAGAAATTTATAAAAATTTCTTCAGATGAATCCAATGGCTTAATTTGTTGTATACAGCACCAAAAATTCCGTCTTCTTCAGGCCAACACTGCTTGGTTTATTCTGTTCTGGGATTCCATGCCGGAGTTGACCACCCTGGAATGATTGTGACTGCTTGGTGTATAACGAAATAAAATTAAAACCATATGTTAGTCCCGAAATGACCTAGTTTGTGTTGAGTGGACGTTAAACCCCATTTCTCTCTCTCTATTAAGGACACCTGTTCAACATTAAAAGGTGGGGTATTTTGAATAGCTATCTGAACAGGAGTTGAAATAAAGTCAATTCTATAACCAGGAGTTGACATAAAGTCAAATGTATAACCAGTAACAATATTCAACACTAATTGATCGGAGTTATTATAAAACTTTGAAATTTGTCCTGCTTAAAAAGATTCAATATTACACATCATAGAGTAGTAGTTTTGGCTAGGGGACCTGCCTGGAAACCTTCTTCACCCTTCCCCGGTCGGAAAAGGCAAGTCCCTAAATGGCTTGCCCTAACGATCCGGGGGATGTAATTGGCACATGAACCTTTGACCTAAAACGATCTTCTGCTATTACCTCTGAACACTACCGTATTACAAAAGGACTTGTGGATTCTATCTGACATAATCTACATGTACTTTTGCGGCAATGTAAGTGCACATTGCCGAAAATTATTATCGAGGACTTAGCCCTAATCTCAATATTCTTATATAAAAGCGAAATCAAAGGAGATCAAGCCAGGCCTAAAAGTTTCTGAACTTCTTGAGTGCAGCAGACCTGACAGGATATATGGATGTCAATTTCTCTACCTCGTTCTTTTCGTTCGTAGCTTGGGTAATCAAGCCCAGGACAGATCCATTCACGGAGTCATTGAATACGTCATCACACTGAAATATTTTGGGGATATCAAATTGTGCCTTTTTCAATACGACAGTAATACTTTGTTATTTATACACCCATTTTGGGTTGGGTCCCACGTTGACAAAAGTAGGTTGTGAATTTGAATTTGGCGCATTTATTGAATCTTCTAATAGCTAAGCCCTGATCACACCCCGATGAAAGCTCATATTCATTATTTTATTCTATTTCAGTTACTGGTTCAGTTGATAGCTTTGCTTGATTGTCACCTGTTTCCTCTCCCTCTTGGTTGTGAGATTTCGATAATTTAGCAAATAGATCAGATAGTAAAGTGTTTTCAGTTAGGTCCATATGACAGATCCAGATTGACTTCTTGTTCGACAGTTTAGCCTAGATACCATCGTGTGCATAATATGATGTTTGGTACAACAAACCAGAGTTTATGGTAGTTCATTCCTCCCTGACAACGATCTATGTTTCATGTCAATATGTTCTGGAGGAATTTCAGTGCCTGTAAAATGAAACACTTCAATAACTAAATTTACCGACACACTGAAATCTTCTGTGTAGGTTTTTTGTTAGCGACGTCATAGGTTCTAACACTTGATCGCTTTGTCCGTTGTTCTTTTCCTTTATTGCTGTAACAGCAGCCAACGCTTTAGCGTCCTCACATGTTCAGATTGAAAACGTCGTCCAATTTCACTTCAATTTCTCAAGCAGATTTTTGGTAAAGATACATTTTCATGTTTTCGAAATTCTGGTTTAAACATGTTATTACCACAATGTAAAAGGATCAGAAAAAAGATATATAAACTTACAAAAACATCCTTTCCTTCATAAGTACATGGAATTATTCAAGACAACAAGAAAAGAGAATTGAGACGGTGCAGGGGAATAAATCTCATGATTGACGAAGATGATTGTAAGAAAGCTATCTGAGAATTATTCCACTGAGTACAAAGATCTTGACAATTTAACCCCATTTGGAACTATCTTACAGGACAAAATATCAAAAGGCTGTAATTCCAAATAGTATTACAAATTACTAAACTCTATGGTATTGCAAGTACACATTTAAAATGTTGACTCTAATCTTTACGGTTTATTTCGAATATAAAGAAAATTATTAGATAAAATTGTCAAATCTTTTTGTTTTTAATGAGTCGATTATTTTGAGAATTACTTAAGTTATCATCACCCCATAATAGTGTACTAATATTAATATGATCCGACATGTTAGTTTGAAGGTTTCGTAAGGTGTAAGTAGTATTAGGCGGTATATAATTGTTTAAGATTTCAGATACGTGCGTAGGACATTCGTTATTGTAAATTTCGTATATAGTTGTGAGTTTCCTTTGATGTCTCCTTTTGACCAGGCTTTCCCATTCTGTTTCCAGATATAGCGATTGTTTGCTTGCATATTTCGGTAAATTGTTTGCTTGCATATTTCAGTTTGCTTGCATATTTCGGTAAATTGTTTGCTTGCATATTTCGGTAAACCTATAACGATGCGGGCAGCTTCTAATTGGATTTTTTCTAGTTTGACGCAGCCAGAGTCGTTACACCCATCCCAAAATTGGCATTTTGTATTTCAGATTTGTTATATGATATATATATATATATATATGTTTTATAGATTATGTCCAGTGAGTTTTTATTTAATGAATATTTCAATTTTCGTAGAATACCAAGTTTTTTGGATACCGAAGAACATAATAGTGTCAATGTGTTTTGCCCACCTAAAAAGTCACTTGATGTGTAGCACCGAGGGGTTTATGTGTTGGGACTATTTCTAATTCTATGTCACGAAGGTTTTAGTTTGGTAGTTATATTTTTAAAATATATTTTAAAAAAAAGCCTTAAAATAGATGGCATCTATAAACAGGCCTACCATGTTAAAGAATAATCCTATAATTCACTGTTGAAGATCGCCACTGCGTGGAGGGGAATGGTACAACAAGGGAGGTAATTATGTTATTACTTTCGGTGTCCGCGATTTAAACTCCCCTGAAATATTGCCCATGATCGTATAATAGTGAGTTGACAACCTTTTGAGCAAAAGACATTGAAATAAATATGTTTTGAATTTATCACTTTGAATGAAAATAACAGGACTTTTGTTTTAATGGGGTTAAAATTTATTAACCATTTTTGAGAAATTCTGTAGTTTGAGTTGTAATTTCAAGAGCTGGTCGTCCACACTTTGCACGATCTCTTTCTTTATATTATCTCACTGCATGACGATTTAATTTCCTGCATTATAGATTCGAAAGAGTATTCTGGAACCAAACTACAGTTTTATCCTTATTTGGTAAATTATTTTATTTATTTACTGGTCGCAGTTGGGAAATTCCAATCTAATCCGAACGCCTAAAGGACGAGAGGAATTATATTAATATGTATATCTCGAGTGTTTACATTGCTTAATTCTCATATCTTTCAAATAGTCTGTACCATTCGCTCAACCTTTAAAAGTAAGAAATGCTGCAGTGTATATAAGACAATAACGTGTCACCACACGATGTCTTTTTAAAGTACGTGTCATTAACTGCATACAACCCGAAGGAGGGTAATGCAAGCCCTCGAACTACATATATTCATATAATTCTTCTAGCGTCCTTCGGGATGTTCGGGGGAGATTAGAATTATATGGTTAGGTTTACATTGCATTTTTATCGGTTCAAAACACAAAAGAAAAATAGGTTGCCAGGCAACGAAACATACGCCCACACAGCAGCCAAATCGTCCGGGCAGTCAACAAGAGTTGTTGCATTTTAAGTAATCATCAGAAAATCATAATTCAAACTCACCCATAACTACGGTGTAACTGTGATATAATCAAACGTTTTTGTTTCAATCAGATAATAATTGTGACCTCCAGAGGGACCACAAGCTAAAAAGGGTGATTTTTCGTACAATCAGGTGCCATAATTCAGGAAGTTATGATCCGATATGGGCAAATATGGAATGGAACCAAGATCATTAGGTTATAAACATGTATTCCAAGTTTCATCAAAATCAGTTCAAAATTGTGACCTCTATAGGATCTTCCACAACCTTGATATAACATATTTTCACACAATTCGCGTACAGATGGCCGCCATTTTATCCGTCAACTCTGGTCCGATTTTCACGAAATTCAAATTCTCTCTTCATTACCATGAAACTGTGATATAACAAAACGGTTTTTAAAATCCGATAATAATTTTGACCTCCAGAGGGACCACAAGCTAGCAAAAGCGATTTTTCGGACAATCAGGGGACATAATTCAGGAAGTTATGATCCGATGGGCGCAAATATCAAAAGGAACCAAGATCTTTGGGTTATAAACATACATGTCAAGTTTCATCAAAATTGTGAACTCTCTATATGGTCCACAATCTTGATATAACTTATTTTCACACTATTCGCGTACAAATGGCGGCCATTTTGTCCGTCAATTTTGGTCCGATTTTCACGGAATTCGAACTCCACCCTCATAACCATGGAACGGTGATGTAATCAAACGGTTTTTTAAAAATTGTGACCTCTACAGGGTCCACATCCTTGATATAACATATTTTCACACTATTCGTGTACAAACGGCGGCCATTTTGTCCGTCAATTCTAGTCCGATTTTCACGAAATCCAAACTCTTCATTACCATGTAACTGTGATATAATCAAACGTTTTTTTTTTAAATCGGATAATAATTTTGACCTCCACAGGGACCAAAAGCTAACAAAGGCGATTTTTCGGACAATCCGGGGACATAATTCAGGAAGTTATGATCCGATGGGCGCAAATATCGACAGGAACCACGATCTTTGGGTTATAAACATACATGTCAAGTTTCATCAAAATTGTGAACTCTCTATATGGTCCACAATCTTGATATAACTTATTTTCACACTATTCGCGTACAAATGGCGGCCATTTTGTCCGTCAATTTTGGTCCGATTTTCACGGAATTCGAACTCCACCCTCATAACCATGGAACGGTGATGTAATCAAACGGTTTTTTAAATCAGATAACAATTTTGACCTCCAGAGAGACCACAAGCTAAAAAGGGCGATTTTTTGGACAATCAGGGGCCATAATTCAGGAAGTTACGATCCGATTGGCGCAAATATCGAAAGGAACCAAGATCTCTGGGTAATAAACATGCATTTCAAGTTTCATCCAAATCGGTTCAAAATTGTGACCTCTACACTGTTCACAAGCTAAAAGATAGGCTGGCACTGCCAGGCAGGATACGCCCACATTTTTGAGAGATGGATAGAGAACAAGCAATACCGAAAGTGATTTTTCCTACATCATTAAGTCCTGTATTTCATACTGTATTGGGAGCAGCCATTTTGTTGGTCAGTTCCAGTCTGATATTCATGAAATTCGAAGCCGACATTGATTATGGTTTGATGGTACACAACCTAGAAATGTTACTTTTCGTCAAAATCGGATAAGAATTGTGACCTGTAGGAGTCCATGATATACCATATTTTTACACTATTCGCGTACAAACGGTGACCATTTCGTCCTGCAATTTTGGTACGATTTTCACGAAATTCGAACTCAACCTTCCTTACGGTGCAACAGTAATATAATCAGAGTTTTTTTTAAAATCAGATAATAATTGTTCGAGAGATAGACAGAGAACAAGCAATACCGAAAGTGATTTTTCCTACAAACAAAGGCCATAATTCATTAAGTTACAATTTGATATGCGCAAATATCGAAAAGAATAAAGATCTTTAGGTTATAAACAAGCATTTCAGGTTTCATCAAAATCGAATTAAAATTGTCACCTCTACAGGGTCCACAACTTTGACATACCATATTTTTACACTGTTCGCGTACAAACGGCGATTATGGCTCAATTTCTGGCAATTATGGCCCAATTTTCTCGAAATTCAAACTCAACCTTCCGTAGGGTGTAACGGTGATAGAGTCAAACGTTTTTTCAAATCGGATAATAATTGTGACCTCCAGAGGGACCATAGGCGATTTTTCGGACAATTAGGGGCCATAATTCAGGAAGTTACGATCTGATATGCGCAAATATCGAAAGGAACCAAGATCTTTGGGTTATAACCATGCATTTCAAGTTTCATCAAAATCGAATTAAAATTGTGACCTCTACAGGGTCCACAACCATGATATACAATTTCTTAACAGTATTCGCGTACAAACGGCGGCCATTTTGTATGGCAATTTTGGTCCGATTTTCCCGAAATTCGAACTCAACCTTCCTTACGGTGTAACGGTAATATAATCAACCGTTTTATTAAATCGGATAATAATTGTTACCACCAGAGGTACCACAAACTAAAATAAGGCGATTTTGCGTATAATCAGGGGCCATAATTCAGGAAGTTACGTTCCGATATGCGCAAATATCGAAAGGAACCAAGATCTTTGGGTTATAACTATGAATTTCAAGTTTCATCAAAATCGAATAAAAAATGTGACTTCTACAGGGTCCACAACCTTGATATACCATTTTTTAACAGTATTCGCGTACAAACGGCGGCCATTTTGTATGGCAATTTTGGTCCGATTTTCCCGAAATTCGAACTCAACCTTCCTTAGGGTGTAACGGTGATATAATCAAACGGTTTTTTTTAAATCGGATAATAATTGTGACCTCCAGAGGGACCACAAGCTAAAAAGGGTGATTTTTCGGACAATCAGGGGCCATAATTCAGGAAATTACATTCCGATAGGCGCAAATATCGAAAGGAACCAAGATCTTTGGGTTATAAACATGCATGTCAAGTTTCATCAAAATCGGTTCAAAATTGTGACCTCTATAGGGTCCACAAGCTAAAAACGTGATTTTTCGTACAATCAGGGGCCATAATCCATGAAGTTTTCATCCGATACATGCCAATATCGAAAGCAGCCGAGATCTTTTGGGGATAAACCTATATTTCAAGTTTCGTCAAAATCGGATAAGAATTGTGACCTGTAGAGGGTGCACAAACAAATTGTGGATAGACGGACGGACGTCCGGACGGACAGGGGCGACGACAATATACGTCCACATAAAAATGTGGGCGTATATAAACGTGATTTTTCGTACAATCAGGGGCCATAACCCATGAAGTTACAGTCCGATACATGCCAATATCAAAAGGAACCGAGATCTTATGGTGATAAACCTATATTTTAAGTTTCATTGAAATCGGATAAAAATTGTGACCTGTAGACTGTTCACAAACAATTGTGGACGGACGGACGAACAGGGGCGACGACAATATACGTCCACATGAAAATGTGGGCGTATAAAAATAACTAGTCAACCATTACATATTCATTATCAAAAAATATATATTCAGTAATCTGTAGTAACATATAACAAATTCATTTCAACACGATCATTCTATTTCAAAATATATAATTTCATATAAAAAAAATACCTCAAATAATCTCATCTATTCACGGGTGTTAAAACTGTTTTGGAAAACATGCTTGGTTCAGATCTGCCAAAATAAAATTCAGTCTGCAGTAGCAAGAATTTCGGAAATGGGACATCCAGCAAAGTAAGTTGCAAATGTAAAAGCTTTCCCTGACAGTGAGCTTAAAAATAAGTTGCCAGGCAACGAAACATACGCCCACACAGCAGCTAAATCGTCCGGGCAGTCAACAAGGGTTAAGTAATTATCAGAAAATCATTAGAATTTGTTATGCCCCATGCTAACGTTATTTATACGAAACGATTAATATTATAGATTTTGTTGTTCAATTATCGATTTTGAAGCAATTCACACTCAACCATCATTAATGTGTAACGGGGATATAGTCAACCGGTTTTTAATTCGGAATAAATTGTGACATCCATAGGCTCCATAAGGTCAAAAAAAAAAAGATTTTTCATACAATCAGGGGCCATAATTCAGGATGTTTATGGTCCAATTACGAAATTCGACCTTAACCTTCATTACAGTGAAACTTTTTTTAAAATCGGATAATAGTTGTGACCTCCAGAGGGACCACAAGCTAAAAAGGCAAGTTTTAGGGCAATCAGGGGCCATAATTCAAGAAGTTGCAATTCGATATGCGCAAATATCGAAAGGAACCAAGATTTTAGGATTATGAACATGCATGTGACGTTTCATTTTGTCCATCAGTTTTGGTCCGATTTCCACGAAATTCAAACTCAACCTTCATTACGGTGAAACGGTGATATAATCAAACGTTATTTTAAATCCGTTAATAATTGTGACCTCCAAAGGAACCACAAACTAAAAAATGGGCGATTTTCGTACAATCAGGGGCCATAATTCAGGAAGTTACGATCCGATGGGCGCAAATATCGCACGGAACCAAGATCTTTGGGTTATAAACCTGCATTTTAAGTTTCATCCAAATCGGTTCAAAATTGTGACCTCTACACTGTTCACAAGCTAATGGGCGCAAATATCGACTGGAACCAAGATCTTTGGGTTATAAACCTGCATTTTAAGTTTCATCCAAATCGGTTCAAAATTGTGACCTCTACACTATTCAGAAGCTAAAAACGTGATTTTTCGGACAATCAGGGGCCATAACCCACGAAGTTACAGTCCGATACATTCCAATATCGACAGGTAGCGAGATCCTAGGGTGATAGACATATATTGTAAGTTTCATTGACATCGGATAAAAATTGTGACCTGTAGACTGTTCACAAACAATTGTGGGCGACGACAATATACGTCGACATGAAAAGGTGGGCGTATAAAAATGTATGCATAATTGCCACACTAACTGACATACATTGTTTAGCGGAATGTGTTTGCTTTTGCGTTTTTGCAACTATTTTAGAATATTAAAGTGTAAAACATGGACAAATCCTTTTCTGAGAGACACGTTTTATAAGTTTTATTTTATATACTGAGCGCCATAGAAAACGCATCACTTAGTTTTTCGTATAACAAAATGATCTTGTAAACATATCTTATTTATTGTGCTTCTTATTGTGAACAATATTCAAATGGGAACATATCAATAACAACACATGTGTACACTTATGGATGTTTAATCTGTAATCAACGGTACAAAATCAGAGGGGTCAAACCCAAAAGTGCGACAAAGATGGTTAATTGTGCTACACAACGTGCGTAAGAGCCAGTCGAAAAACTAGTGTTGCGTTTTCTATGGCGCTCAGTATATAAAGGTCTAGGTCCTCTGGGCGTTTTCAAAACTGTAGATGAACCAAGTGTTAACCATCATCCACTACAGATCTGTTTCCGGGCAAGATTTTATTGCTTATGGGTTGATCTCCTAGAACAGTTAACGTTACTGGAAGCCAGGGCTTTGGAGATATCGCCGATACAATGCAAGCGATCAGATACAGTTGTTTATTTCTCACTGGACGAATAGCGTTGTTGTGAACGGAACGTAGCAAATCTTTTAGCAAAGGAAGTCTTCTAGAGTTTTCCTATTAACATGCGTGGAAAACTTTCAAACCATACCCGTGAAGACCATCTCTTGAAATTTTGTTTAAACCATTTCTATAACTTGAAAAGCTGTGACCATAAAAAGAAAAAGCATCAGATGTTTAACAAAATGAATATCAAACTACAAAATATACCTTAACTGTTTATTCTTGGTTTAAAAAGTATTTCTGGATAGAAAAACATTATTGCACATTTTCCGATTAACTCATTTAATTTCTTCTCAGTAAAATTGGAAAAAAAACATGAAATGAATCCGCTCAAATATTAAAATTTCTTGCTAACTGTTTTGCAGTTAAATAAATATTTCTTTTCATACGCCATAGCAATATAGATTTCAATAGCTTAAATAAATCTTCAATGGGACCACCGATATTGTTAATATAAGAAATGTCCTGCATTGTCACATAACACAAATATGGATATCTGAACAAACTTTATACTTTTTATTGTTAATAATTCCAGATTTTTTATATGATACGATTCCATAATCCACTAACAGCCTGATGATTATACAATTCCAAGACATAACGACAAGGTTTAAGAGTATGTAAACAGTTTATACATCAGTATCTGGTGTGTCCACCGCGAGTGTCAATGACGCCTGTAAACACACTCCCAGAAAAGTCTGGCGCATTCATTCGTCTGTGTTTGGTTACGGTACGACGTTAAGTTTCCTCTTCTTCACCCCAAAGATGTTCAATCGGGTCAGTGCATAACGTTGGCACCGTCCTGCTGTACAAAGTCCTTAGTAACTCATCTGGTGGTGTGGGCACGGGCGATGTCATACTGGAATCAAAGTAGCTTACAGCCGCTTTGGAACTCCAAATAAAGGCCGATTCCACGCAAACTATCATTGCCTTGACCTCCAAATAAGTCTCGTTCCAGGACACATTGGTCAGAATAACACTGACCACGTAGACGCCATATTCTGGTCCTCTCATCTGCTGTTGATACGCAATATCGACACTTATCTGTGTACAGACTCAGTTCGGGTGTTGTTGGGCAAATTGTTCATGTCGATGATGAGGGGTGGGGATCAGTCTACGGCGGTGGATGTTGTTTCTGGTGAGACGTCTGCGCACTGTATCGGCACCGATGTATTTCCATTTGTATGACGTTCTGTCTCATATGCCTGTGTAAGGGGGTCTTCACGTGCTGTCGCACAACATGGCGATGTTGTCACCTTGTAACCTTTGGTCTTTTGCTGAAGCTTGAAGATGGTCCGAACATTGACCTGGAAGGGATGCCAACGTCGAGTCTTCCTGATTCCCCCAAACTGTCAGAAGTGGCTTGCTGCTGACGTTGTGGTGTGAATAATTCAACCAGGTGAAGACGGTTTGATTGATCGATCTCTGTAATACGAGAAACTACATTTGGTTCAAACAATATCTCTCAGACCGGCCGAGTTGCACAAATCAGCTGATATCGTCTGCTCATATTAACTCAGAAATAGACGCCTACGAATACACGCATCAAGCATGACATTGCTTAAACAGCAATAGAGTCAACTTTCTCCCTGATCGCAGGACTAGTAGTAGACCCAGATTAAATATTAATCAGTTGAGCCATACCAAAACCTAATAGTTTTTGGACCTATTGAAGAGAAGTGTCTTCGGATCTGGCAGAATTAGGAGAAACATTCCATACAACTTGATATTGATCAATAGGAGTTACAGTTGACTAGGTACATATTTGGAGTAATTTTAGTCAAATCCATCATCTTAGGAGATGGCAACATCAGCCAGATCCGAGATCATTTCATTGACTGGATCAGCCAAATTTCCCTCATTTTTTAAAACTTTGGGAATCTCCAAGTTAGAAAATCAGAACAAGATGCAGATAGTTCCACATTATTAGGAGAAGTCTCCTTAGTTCCACATTATTAGGAGAAGTCTCCTTAAACTCTTCATACATATGCTGAGGATCAACCGATCTGAAAGTTATTGTTGTTATTAAAATTAATACCAATTGCCTGTCGAGAGTTTGAACATTTATTGATTTAAATCTGAAACAATATTTGTCAAAGTAAAAATTGGATTTTGTAAATCCAACAAACAGATCTAATAATCCGCGCGAAGAGACATGATTCGATGCTAGTAGGTTTACGCGAAGACGTTATTATTCCAATAGACGACATGGTATTTATTTGATATTCATCAAAAGATTTTTAGGCATTTTAAATTGCTTTGCTGATAACCTTACAACTGGTCTTCCGCTGCTAACCTTGTACCGGTGTCTTGCTCGACCTTAAACCAAGTGATCATCTGATAAATGACCCTTTGACACCACGCTGTTGTCAACAATGTCGGTCGGGCAGAATCCATCGAATTCAGCATCACTGCTTTCTAACATGAAATCATCCATATTACAATTTAACTTTGTCAAAAAAAAAATATGTTCCAACAGAACGTGTTGCCGAAATTACGAACCCCGAATCAACGATCCAAGCTATGGTGTGTAAATTTCAATGTTCTGAACGGGGGAAATTCGTCACTACCGGATAGAAATACTTGTCGAATTGACAAATTACCGTGTATTTAGAGGAATTAATCTGTATAAAATCAGGCAATGTCAAAAATCTCATCGGTGGATTTACCATTGATATTAATATCTCACTGTGTCTCGCGCGAACGGCAGAGAATCAAACCAATGGGACTCGTTGCCTGTCCATCTGTACACAGTCAATTCGTCTACTAATAACAAGCCAACAGTGGGTAAATAGATGACACATGCTATTTTATTGAGATTTCGTTTAATAGTTTGGATGCAGCTATGGTGGGTGTGGCGCCAGGCAGGGTAAGCTTACTCTTGCGGACACCTGTTACCACTGTTTGTCGTGTATTTTGTACACGGTGAACAGTCCATTTGCTGATTACACTATTTTGCCTCAACCGTTTTTTAGGACTTCGAATTTTGACTAATGGTTTGGATTGTTCGTACTATACACTAAGTTTCATCACTCTATATATCAGATAGAACCTAGCTCGACATTTGAAATCCTTCGGTGGCCTCTGGCGTGGCTTATGCGGAGGCCTGTTTTGTACTAGGGGAGATGTATCTGTTCATTTCAACTTGTTTCCGAGTGATATCCACATAGTTTGATCCAGTCCATTTTGGTTGCGTTCTTTAGGGTGCATACGGCCACACATAGTCCCTTGACCCCGGCAGACACCCATATCTGAATATACTAGGTTACAGAATAATCATTCCGGTACTGAGATATTGATACCTTGTTCGTTTGACCAAAGTGCTCAGGGCTGCTGATCTGTAACTGACTGTACGTATATAGAAAGATCAACCAGCCGTGAAACTAAGTTTTAATTTTTAGGAAAATATTTCGACAATTCAGAAATTAAGCACAGTTTTAGAACCTTATATCGTTGCTTGCCAAAGATCAACTGGCCTGGCACTTCTCACATTTTGTAGGACACACTGAAGGAACGTCTTACACCATGGCTATTTCTTTACCTGGCCTATTTTTATTTCCAGGTAAAACCTTAAATGTCAATGACACAAACTAGGTCATTTCGGGACTAACACATGGTTCAATTTTAATCAATAATTCGCATGCGCGTAGTGGTCTTGTATCAGTGCGAGGACCATGCTAACCATTCGGCCATCTCGACCCCCCACCCTCCATGAACAATTTTCGACTTTCTTTTCTCAACTTATCAATTAAATTAGTCAAACTACAAGCAGCTTTTATTATTATTTTCTATTTAAATTGAAGTTTGCCTGACACAAGAGTATTTTCTCAACGTTTACAAGCTAAGGAGCTAATCTTGAAAATATAGAGAGAATACTCTTCAAAACGTCGCCTTAATAAGACAGTGGAGTTTCTCCATGTCATCTAGTTTAATCATTTCGAAATGTCCCTTAAAGAATTAAAAGTAATACAATTCATTCACTTTGTGAGTTATGTCATTTATTGGAGCTTAACCCTTGTCGGTGCACGTGGGGTCTCCGTGGACCCCATGCACTTGCTTTATAGTGTCTCAGCTTATTCGATACGCGAGAGCTTGTTCTTTCTATTCTGATTTTTTAAGTAGATCGAGACATTTGTCCACCAAGCTTCAACTACAAGGATACTTACGCACTAAACTTATAAAATCCTTTAAAAAGTTTTATGGCCGTCATATTGACTTGATTGGTAAATATAACATGTCGCTCTCAGCTATTATTCTTGATATATTTAATTGACGCGTATCCTATTTACCATCTCTCTGATTATGTCTACTACACCGATAACAATGTTCATCACGTGCATTTTGCATACCTATAGTCCATTGGCCAATCACGTTATTTTACCTACATTTCGCCTAGTAGTTTGGATGCAGCGATGGCGGGTGTGGCGCGCCAGGCAGGGTAAGCTTACTCTTCCGGACACCTGTTACCACTGTTTGTTGTGTATTTCGTACACGATGAACAGTCCATTTGCTGATTACACTACTTTGCCTAACTATTTTGCCTATCACGTTCCTTAGAACTTCGATTTTTGCCTAATGGTTTGGATTGTTCGTACTTGGTTTTATTTTATTTGTAATAACTACTGGATACTGCTTTCTGCAATTTAGTGACTTTGTCTCCAATATATTTTTAAACATAGCGAATGGATCGGTATTCATCTGTTTCCCACATGAAGAGTTATGTTACACGCCAAACAGGCCCAACGCTTGTAGGGCACAAGGGGTCCAATCGGACCCCATACTTACAACTCCCAGTGGGAATTTTGCTAATGTTTTTGCTGCCTGATACCATATTGCGTATGCCAGACTATTCTCTCTTTCAACATCTGCATGTTACAAATACCAAAAATTAAATGATGAATTCCAAAAATTCTATGGTTTTTGTATCAAGCGTGAATCGCCATTTAACCTCGTTATAACATAGTACACAAAGTAGCAATTTTGTGAGTATTATTAAATCTGTTCAAAATATCACTTAAATGTTTTTGTATAATAATTTAGTTGTTTTTCAGTTGTCAAATATAAATGCAAATAAAAACTTAACCGCTGCTTTTAAATTCAAATACATCTGTACGTAAAAACTTTGAATTACAACTGGGGTCCATACGGACCCCTTGTTACCTACCATGTGATTCTCAACACGTGCACCCACAAGGGTTAATCACTAATGATTTAACATTCATTCGTTTCCGTTTTTACAGTAATATCTAATCCGTAATGTGCGTCGAAATACGCTAGAAGTCTCAATCTTATTTATGGCAATCTCTAGCGTCTGGTTATTCCAGTTTACACCAATAGTAGGTATTGCGCAGGACGTCACCGTTTGACATAACTTGTGGAATATGACTAGCCTCGTTGTTCGTGATCGTGTCACTTAATTGTTACAAATGGCACTGAAACGCATGCTGATACACGATTCATGTACCAATGCTAAAATGTTTATTTGGTCTTGAATATTGGCTATCTTTTTGAATGATATTAAGTTAGAGACTTAGCTACGTTTATTTTGGTTATATCTTTGTCTACACTGCTTCTCCTCCAAATCATTCAAGACTTTCGTGATATCATTGAAAGAAGATCTTTAGATTCATTACGATTAGATAGTACTTCTATGATGGCGTGGGATTAAGCAAAATATCAACAGACTCATTCATCGTCAAGTATCACGATTGTTTATTACGAGGTGCAGTCACATTGTCACGTGTTTCTTTCTGAGAGGAACTATTTGTAATAGAACTTAGATTGACAGAAATTAAATGGGGTTTAAAGAAATTTTAGCTGGGTAGCGGCACTAAGGCCTACTCTTCTATCGAATTCCAACTGGTCAGTTATTTTTACCTTGATCAATGCTAGTCAAGTCCTCCGTCCTGCACCACTGGCTAGCTAGAGGATCCACGTCGGATAACCCCGATGAGTTTCCTCGCCCAATGCAGGAATCGAAAAGACAACCTCCAGCCTATCGAGCCACTGTCTTAGCCACTTGGATTAATAGCAGTATCCGCAACTAGATTAACGTTTCGGAATTTAGGGGCGGACGTAATATACTATATGGTCGTCGCCCCTGTCTGGGCGTCCGTCGTTCTACAATAATTGTGAACAGAATGCAGAAATATAGGTTTATCATCCTAAGATCTCGGTTCTTTTCGATATTGGGATGTATCAGACTGGAACTACATGGATTATGGACCCTGATTGTACGAAAAATCACGTTTTTAGCTTGTGAACACTATAGAGGTCACAAGTTTGAACCGATTTCGATGAAACTTGAAATGCATGGCTATAACCTAAAGATCTTGGTTCCTGTCAATATTTGCGCATATCAGATCTTAACTTCCTGAATAATGGCCTCTTGATTGTACACAAAATCGCCCATTTTAGCTTGTGGTTCCTCTGAAGGTCACAATTATAAAAATACGATATATCAAGGTTGTGGACCCTGTATAGGTCACAATTTTAATCCGATTTTGAAAAAACTTGACTTGCCTGTTTAAAACTCAAAGATCTTGGTTCCTTTCGATATTTGCGTATATCGAATCGTAACTTCCTGCATTATGGCCCCTGATTGTACGAAAAATAGCCTTTGTAGCTTGTGGTCCCTCTGGAGGTCACAATTATTATCTGATTTAGAAAAACTTTCGATTATATCACAGTTACACCGTAAGATTAAATTCGAATTTCCTGAGATTCAAACCAAAACTGGCGAACAAAGTGGTCGCTGCTTGTACGCGAATAGTGTAAAATAAATATGGAAAATCAAGGTTGTGGACCCCTGTAGAGGTCACAATTTTAATCCGATTTTGATGTAACATGAAATGCATGTTTATAAACCAAAGATCTCGGTTTCTTTTGATGCGCTTGGAATTGTAACTTCATGAATTATGGCCCTTCATTGTAGGAAAAATCACTTTCTTTTTGTAACTACAGAAATACTTAAATAAAAAAAAGGTAACACCCAAATGAACCACCATACTTGTTTTCAATTTCTTGAACTGGCGATCGTTTTTGCTGGACAAACACACAGACAGGGATATTGTCGTTCGGATGGGACGAATAACCATTGACATATCCGTCTTCATTAGTAAAGTTTGAATAGAAAAGTAATATGTTGAAACACATTTCATTGACCCCACTACATCATAAAATGTTGATACATGTATATAATCATTTTGCAATAAATGTCATTCATTCTTTCAATATTTTAAAACCATTTATATTTTCTAGCGTCTGCTCCAATGAAAAATATGTTGATATATAAAATGTTGATATATAATCATTTTGCAATAAATGTCATTCATTCTTTCAATTTTTCAAAACCATTTATATTTTCTAGCGTCTGCTCTAATGAAAAAAATGCCATTTTTCTCAACTGCTGACATTTCGCAAATGAGTTTAAGATACAAAATAAAATGAAATGGGGTTTAACGTCCTAGTGTTCTGCTCCTAAACTAAGCTAACGAAGACAGGCTTACGCCCAAATGAGTTTTATGAGAGCAGTTTTGCCCGGGCAGCGGCGCTACGGCCTACTCTTATGTCGAATTCCATCTGCTAAGAGATCTTTTATGTGCAAGCCAATGTGTACACAGGACCTTGGTTTTCCGCACCGTCCGTAAGACTCGACAGCTGCTCTGGTCGGGCCCTCCGTTCTGCATCACTGACAGTCTGGATGAACTTTCCCGGCCAATGCAGGGATCGAACACCCGACCCCCAGGTTTGCCAGCAAGCGTATTGCCACACTAAAGGTTGGGGCCAGCATCGGCATTGATTAATTATATACTTTTAATGTGAACAAATAATAATATGAACATTTATATAGCGCCAATTCCACACTTAAAGTATGCTACATGCGCTTTTTACACACGATTTTAAATTAAATATAACGCTGATGAACACTGGAAGGTCGTTCCATTTTGATGGAGCAAGAAAACCAAAAGCTCTTGCCCCAAATGTTTTCATTCGCCACCTTGGGGTTACCAACTGTATTTGGTCAGATGAGCGTAAACTATGGGGAGGCTTGTAACTTTGAATTACTTCAGTTAAATAAGATGGCGCTAGGTTATTAACACATTGATAGGTCAGCGATAGAATTTTGAAATCAATCCTTTTCTGTTTAATATGGGTGATACACAAGATGTTTGTGGTGCACGAAATAATATCCGAGAGGCAGTGTTTTTTTTTATCTTTTGTAACCTCTGATAGACTCTTTTGACACACGACCCAGAATGCTATTGCAATAGTCTAAACGGGATAAGATTAAGGAGTGGAAATGTATATTTGTTGCTTCGGGTGTTACGGACTGTGTGGTTTGAGATCCTTCTTCTACCGGAAATTGTTGCTGCGTTAGAGGTCGTTGTTATAAACAGTTTCCGCAAATGACGTAACCAGACGTGACATCCAGGACAGGTGAGGTTACTCTTGTTTGAACTGAGCTTGGGTGGTCACGTGTTGAACTTCGCTGCCGGTACTAATCCCGTAGGCGAGAGATGGTACTCTTGGAAACATTCATCAGGCTGGCTACATCTGTCGGATCCACCTGCTTGTTGCAGTAGAAGTCGCTGTTGTGAAAGGTTTCCGCAAATGACGGGCAAGTGAGATTACTCTTGTTTGACTTAAGCTTGGGTGGTCACGCGTTGAATGTCGCTGCCGGTATCTATCACAAAGGTTAGAGATGGTCTGGGAAATATTCATTAGCCTGGTTAAATCTGTCGTATTCACCTGCTTGTAACCGACCGAGTGAGTGATCTCCCTTGCGATTGGTATCAGCAGTTGAGAGCTCTGCAAAGTTTTCCAAATTTCTTCGGATATATAAAGTGCTAATGGATATGTTTTTGACCTGTGTGTGTGACAACATACAGAACCATATTTTTTTTACAGAAAAGAGATGAATCATAATTCAGTTTTAAACTATGCACAAACTTTGCAAGCGCACTAGGGACCTTGTTACTATGGTGTTTGTACATGATATAAATTTCCGGATTATTATTATTATTATTATAACGTTGTTGCGCTAGTCTTCCTTGAAACCGAGAACCCCCTGTTTTTAAAGGCTTAAGATTTGGGTTGCATGCCAAAAAATAAAATGAAATGAGTGGTTTAACTATTTTGCTCCGAATTTGGCTAATGGAGACTAACACCCGCCCCAGCGCCTTACTCACTTAGCTACCGTGACCCACATCTTCTGAAACGATTGCGAAGTTGTTAAACTCACGTTTCTTGATGCAATATTTTTATTATTTCTTTCGGAAAATTACAAGATGGATCACTGTAAATATACATATATCTATATATATATATATATATAGATAAAGTAAAAAATTTGAGCACGTGCTAACCTGATAAAGTATTGGGTGGTCATAAACTAACATACTAAACAGCAACAAAAAAAACAAACTCGGTCAGAACGATTTCAAAATCAGAGATGCACTTTAATCAAATCATTCTAGATAACGACTTACAATTCCAAAACATTACTAGAAGGTTTTGAGTCTGTACACAGTCTATATACAACTGGTGGTGGTTTATTTCTTTATTCCACAAATTCGAAACAAGTATGGCGGCTTTGGGGCAATAACTTTTTATACGCCCACATTTCCATGTGGACGTATATTGTTGTCGCCCCTGTTCGTCCGTCCGGACGTCCGTCCACAATTGTTTGTGAACAGTCTACCGGTCATAATTTTCATCCGATTTCAATGAAACTTAAAATATAGATTTATCACCATACGATCTCGGTGCCGTTCGATATTGGCCTGTATCGGACTGTAACTTCATGGGTTATGGCCCCTGATTGTACGAAAAATCACGTTTTTTAGCTTGTGAACTGTGTAGAGGTCACAATTTTGAACTGATTTGGATGAAACTTGACATCCATGTTTATAGCCCAAAGATCTTGGTTCCTTTCGATATTTGCACCAATGGGATCGTAACGTCCTGAATTATGGCCCCTGATTGTCCGACAAATCGCCTTTTTTAGCTTGTGGTCCCTCTGGAGGTCCAAATTGTTATCCGATTTTTAAAAAAACGTTTGATTATATCACCGTTACATAATTATGGAGGTTGAGTTCGTTTGTACGCGAATAGTGTGAAAATATGTTATATCAAGGTTGTGGCCCCCATAGAGGTCACAATTTTCATCCGATTTTGATGAAACTTTACATGTATGTTTATAACCCAAAGATCTTGGTTCCTTTCGATATTTGCACCCATCGTATCGTAACTTCCTGAATTATGTCCCCTGATTGTCCGAAAAATCGCTTTTGTTACCTTGTGGTCTCTCTGGAGGTCACAATTATTATCTGATTTATCCAATCAGTGTTGCCTTTTATTTTCTTTTTAAGTTTAGTTACGCGCCAAAAAAACAACGTTGTAGACCACACCCCATTTGGACGCAAGGTGTTGTTACGTAAAGAATTGGAAGATCCAGAGTAATATAGCGTCTACAGTGTTGGTGAAGCAAATTATGATAAATTCCCTTTTGCGACGTATAATGGATTTACTGACCTTGATTTGGTAACGACTGAAACAGTCGAGACAATGAAAATAAGGCCAGGCTTCACAGAGTCAAGAGCCACAGTGGGTCGCGGTGTTGGCCGAGATAGGGATACAGGACACAGAGTCTGACAAAGGACAACACGCAGTCGTTCGGATGGGACGAAGAGTCGGAGTAGAACAGTAGGATGTTTAAACCCATTTCATTGACACCACAACATCATAAAATGTTAATATAATCATTTTTCAATAAATGTCATTCATTTTTTTAAAACCATTTTTATTGTCTAGCGTCTGCTCTAACAAAAATCCTATTTTTCTCAACTACTGCCATGACATGGCATTTCGCAAATGAGTTTATTAAGATAAGAAAAAAGGAAAGTTTCAGTTTGGTGCCAGCATTGGCATCGATTAATTATACAAGCGCATAGTGACATTTCGTCGTCTGTCTGCGTTCACTTTTCCTTCACCTCATCGCAACAGGTACTGTGACTCGTCGCTGAACCAAACTGTGCTCCGTTATGTATGAACCCATTTAGGTTGGATTTGACGGCTTGGGCGTATTTCAAAACACCAGCTTTAAAGGGACACATTTAGAGATGGTCTGGGAAACATTCAGCAGCCTGGTTACATCTGTCGGATTCACCTGCTTGTAACCGACCGATGGAGTTGTTGCGATAGTCTTCATTGCAGACGCAACCAATTTGAAACAAGAACCTCTGGATTTTAATGGCTTTAGATTTGGGTTTCATGCGAAAAGATAAAATGAAATGAGGTTTAACGTCCTACTCTTCTGCTCTTAACTGGGCTAATGAAGACAGGCATACGTCATACACTGTGCCATGAAGGAAATTTTGCCCGGACAGCGGCAAAACGGCCTACTCTTATATCGAATTCCAACTGTCAAAGGACGCTAATGGGTACACGGGACCTCGGTGTTTTGCCACATCCGAACGACTAAGCTGCTGTACTTGCCAGGACCTCCGCCCTGTATCACTGGCAGGCACGCTGGAAAATCTGTCTAAATTTACTCGACCAATGCAAGGATCGAACGTTCGACCTCGATCGTCTTACCCTTTTGGCCTCCGTGACCCCCTTCAGAAGAGCTTGCGAAGTTGTTTAACTCATGCGTCTTGGTGGAATCCAATGACAACTTTCGGCAAAAATTATGACCAGTCACAATTTAGTGATCCTACATTTAAAACCATTGATGAATTTATTTTTATGTTATCCTTACATAATGACATCGAAAACAAGAAAGATTTATGGAAGCAACGACACCTTTCAATTAAAAAAAAACCCGATGAAATATATGTTATGCGCGCGTCTCCGTTTTTAAAGATTATAACGAAAAACAATCCGACACTAAAATCGAGAGAATGAAAAACAATCAAGCATTAAAGATGCCTTCCCGAGTATACTATGTGCTTTGAAGATACATTTAGACTAAACATTCAAATTTTAATTAATCTACCAAAAACTTACTTCAAAGCCCACACAAAACATTGTAATCGAGAAGAAATATCAAAGATATAAAAAATAAAAAAAAATCTATTTTAGAAACCATCTTCGTCATCGAACTTTATTCAGAATGTATTTGTCGTTACTTACTTTCCATTTTCTTTACACATTGAAGCCTAAGACAATTCATAGATTATCTTCTACAAAATTATTTTTCCGTCATCTAATTGCTGTGTCTTTTGTACGTTTAAACTACCCAATGTTCCTCAAAACCGCGTAACAAATCGACCAAGAAATAACAACCGCTCACTAAGCAAGCTGGCAAACAATAAGCCGTCGGGTATTTTTCTAGTATTGGGCGTCTCTACTTTCCATACATACCAAACTTGTAATACTTTTATTGGAAATAACAACCCGATAAATACTTTAGTGGGAATGTAACTTTAACAAAAAGAAAGCGTTATCTTTATTTTATAATATTTGTATTATTTCATTTGGAAAAGTACAAGATAGATCACTGTAAATATATATTTTTATAAAAAGTAAAAGATTTGAGCACGTGCTCCGTGCAAGCCTGGCAAAGTATCGGGTGCTAATGAACTAATACATTACTTGAGTCGATTGACGAAAGTCAGGTTTTTGTCCCCCGCCTTTCGAAGAAAGTTGGGGGACTATTAAAATGGGTTCGTCCGTCTGTCTGTCTGTCTGTCTGTCCGTCTGTCCGTCACACTTTTTGGGACACAATAACTCTCTTCCTAATTGAGCTAGAATCTTCAAACTTGGCGTATGTGTTTATTAGGCCAATGCCTTGATGGAGTTAGAAGATGAGCATTTTCCGCTTAGGGTAAGCAGAGATAAGCAATTTGATTGGTTGATGCTTTGGGACACGATAACTTTAGTTCTAATTAAGTGAGAGTGATGAAACTTGGTGTATAGTTTCATTACAGTAATACCTCGACTAAGTTCGATAATGAGCATTTTCTGCTCAGGGTAAGCAGAGCGATACACAATTTGATTGGTCGAGACTTTGGAACACAATAACTCTCCTTCTAATTGAGTTAAAATGTTCAATGCCTTGATGGAGTTCTAAGATGAGCAGAGATAAGCAACTTGATCGGTTGATGCTTTGGGACACGGTAACTTTAGTTCAAATTAAGTGAGAGTGGTGAAACTTTGTGTATATTTTCATTACAGTAATACCTTGAATAAGTTCGATAATGAGCATTTTCTGCTTAGGGTAAGCAGAGCGATACACAATTTGATTGGTCGAGACTTTGGAACACAATAACTCTCCTAATTGAGTAAAAATGTTCAAACTTGGTGTATATGCTTATTAGGACAATGCCTTGATGGAGTTCGAAGATGAGCATTTTCCGCTTAGGGTAAGCAGAGATAAGCAATTTGATTGGTTGATGCTTTGGGACACGATAACTTTAGTTCTAATTAAGTGAGAGTGATGAAACTTGGTGTATAGTTTCATTACAGTAATACCTTGAATAAGTTCGATAATGAGCATTTTCTGCTCAGGGTAAGCAGAGCGATACGCAATTTGATTGGTCGAGACTTTGGAACACAATAACTCTCCTTCTAATTGAGTTAAAATGTTCAAACTTGGTGTATATGCTTATTAGGTCAATGCCTTGACGGAGTTCGAAGATGAGCATTTTCCGCTTAGGGTAAGCAGAGATGAGCAATTTGATTGGTTGATGCTCTGGGACACGATAGCTTTAGTTCTAATTACTTTGACAAAGTTCGATAATGAGCATTTTCTGCTCCGGGTAAGCAGAGCGATACGCAATTTGATTGGTCGAGACTTTTGAACACAATAACTCTCTTAATGTAATTGAGTTAAAATGTTCAAACTTGGTGTATATGCTTATTCATTACAGTAATACCTTGACTAAGTTCGATAATGAGCATTTTCTGCTCAGGGTAAGCAGAGCGATACGCAATTTGAGTGGTGGAGACTTTGGAACACAATAACTCTCCTTCTAATTGAGTTAAAATGTTCAAACTTGGTGTATATGCTTATTAGGTCAATGCCTTGATGGAGTTCGAAGATGAGCATTTTCCGCTTTGGGTAAGCAGAGATAAGCAATTTGATTGGTTGATGCTTTGAGACACGATAACTCGATACGTTTGAAAAAAATAAGTGTGCGATTAATTAATATGTGTCGTCTATTTATTTTGGGATTTCGGCGGGGGACATCAGCCTCACTGTTGGCTTGTTTATATGACGTCAAAATTACGAGATTGTTCCGAAGACATCTTGTTGGGAGAGAGAGAGTATGACGTCCATTTTATTTCAGTAATTCGCTTGGGCGTAGGGATCTTTAGCTGCTGTGGGATTTAACCGAGGGGTGGGGGGAAGGCAATAGATTATGTGCCTTTCAATGCCTCTGTTATGAATATTTGATTCACAGATGCTTGAATACGCACGAAAAGTCAACCCACTAAATGGTTATGCATATGTGCCAATTTCATCTAATCCATTCACGACTATTCAATATATATTCACTCAAGTATCCAGTGCAGCCCTACCCAAGAAATGGAGGTGTCCGAATTAACTGTTCCCACGCAAATATTGCAGACAACCCGTTGTCTGTCTTGTACTAGCTAGTGACTTCAATACATTAAATAAACCATCATTTACAGAACTTGAATAACCTCTACAGAGTATTACAGACCCGTAGCTAGCGGAGGGGGGGGGGCGGGGGCAACTGCGTCTCCTGGGGCAAATCGGGCACCCAATCGGTGCCTTTACCCAATGGGGAAACAGGCGCGGATCCAGGATTTTTTGCAGGGGGGGGGGGGGTGCTAGGTTTGAAAATTGCTTAACTAATTGCGCTCAACCGATTAAAGGGGGGGGGGGGTAAATTAGATTCAATTTGGTTCATTCTGACGTATTTCCGGAAGGTAAATTCCAAAATTACAGATCTAAATCGCCAATATCGCATAAAAAATTTCAAGCCTGAGCAGGGGGCGGGGGTCCGGATCTCCTTTTCGTTGTACGCAATATGAAACCAACGACCATCGTGCGCCTCTTGCCCTCCCCCCCGCTAGCTAAGGGTCTGGGAGACCAACGACTGGGCGTCGGCTGAGAGAAGGGGGGGGGTAAATGTGGTTTCGGGGTTGGCGGAAAAAGCGGAGAAAAAACCGCCACCGTTTCGTCAACGAGCACCACTCTCGATACTAGCTATCTTCCGGGGTGGCCATCTTATCACCGATGCGCACAAGGGACAACGTATAATCATCCGTGACGCCATAACATAACTGAAGAGATATTCGATGACGAATACTTATAGATTTTATTTGTCTCAGAATATTGAAAACAATAAACTTTTAATTACTTCTTTTTTCAACAACTTGTCATTACTTTGATTAATTCATTTTTAATTACATATCCTGAAAGAAAACAGAAAATAAATTAGGCACAAGAGACATAATCTTAAAGTCTTTAAACACACAAAGAAATAACTGACAAAACAATAATTTTAAAATATAAATAAAACATACTTGGAAAAAGTCACGATTCTTATGCCTAATGACTTCCTTACTTTATGAAATGTAACAAACCAGGTTTTAAAGGGACAATAACATTCTTGCTGGCTTTGTAGCTCCAGAAAATAAATAATACCCTTATTCTAAGTACTAGATGTTTAAGTGTCCTACCTGTTGTGTAAATTATCCATTACAACCTATTTTACTTGTCCAGAGGGTTCGAAAATATTTTAAAATCCAAGTCATATTTTAAAAGGTTTACGTTAGACTTTTCAAATCAATTGGTTGAATTTTTCCAATTTTTTTAAAATAGGTGTGTCAAGATGAAATTTATATCACCATTTAATTAGAATATTCTAAAGTAACACGATTTGTTGACCAGAATGAAGATTGGGGCATATTAAATTGAATTATTCAGTTACATTAAGAGTGTTATTGGGGCTTTAAGTGACAACTATTAACAAAAACCACGTTAACGAATATGGGATGGGTCTGCGCCATGTTATATGCCAGCGGTTCCCAACCTTTTTGTACGTCAACGAGACACACAGGAACATATGAAAATATAGCGGCGCACGTGGCTAAATATGAAAAATATAAGAATTTTGCAAAATAAAAACATGACAAGTCATAGACGGCATACAATCGTAGACACAGACTAGTCGTAGATACATAAAAATACTTCAACTAAATCAGTAAAACGCAGCTATGAACTTACCAGTACACACCAGTGAATCCTCAATTGGGGTCAGGTGGTTTTTCACATTTTCTTAGTATGTCGTTCAAAATTTTGTGGTAAACTAAGGAAGACCTGGTGGCACACTGGTTGAGAACCACGTTATATGTTTTAATGATCTGCCTGCACGACGGAATCTCCGTCTAGGGTTATGAAGACAAGCATACGCCGTGGTTTACGTTTACTTTTAGTCTATATTCCATCTTTCAAGGTTTGTTTGACTTATACTCTGACGGGTACACACGTGGACCTGGGATTTGACGTCCCACTGTTCAGACCTACTGCTCATCCTTATATCGAATTCCAACTAACAAGGGATATTCTACGGTCACACCAATGAATACACGCTACCCATGTTTTTCGTCCCACCCGAACGTTGTCCCTTGCTAGGCCGCCCGTAGGGTGGAATGTAGTACGCCAAAATATCAGCCCGCATGAATGCCGAATGCCACAATATACTGACCGATATTATAGCGAATTCCAACTAACAAGGGTTATTCTACGGTCAAACCAATGTGTTTACGGTACTCATGTTTTTTTGTTTTTTTTTGTATCCGAACTTTGTCCCTTGCTCGGGGTCATTTCGGTGCTAACACATATGGGTCAATTTTATTTCAATAATTCGCATGTGCGTAGGGGTCTTTAGCCGTCAGAAGACCCAGAAAAACCCCACGAGGTTTGAATGACGACAATAACTTACTATTTAATTGGATACCATGTTAACATGAAGCAGTGGGGTACAGTAGGTACTTAGTCAGTTAATGGCGGTATTAAATCTCTTATTATTTATCGCTACAATGATGATAAAACTTCTGTTTAAACTGGTCCTGAGATTGTTCATTATAATCCATTGACATGCTTAGCACATTACCATCCCCTTACTGCAAACAAGAAGTGTTTATCTGGTAATTGCTATTCTCCGTCAAATATAATTAAACTGAACATGCATTGTGTGGTTTTGCTGAAGGACATTTTGCAGCCTACTATTATTTCGATTTCCAACGTTCTGTTAGAACTTTAAGCTGCTGTCAACTAACTGTTTAACCGCAGTCCCATCTCAAAAAATAAACCAGACTATAAAACCTCAAGGAACTATCTCAACCAACAACGGGATCTACACGGGAACTCCGAAAAGTCCCAGAAGCTCCAAAACGTCTCGGGGTCAGATCCCGGTGTTGGCGAAGAGGTGCCTCTGGATGTTTTTTTTCAGCAAGGTTTCTATCGGCCAGTGGTGCAAGACGAGGGGCCGGGCAAGAAACAACTTATAGTCGTTTCAACACATATCATTTGAAATAGGAAATATCTGTAGTCAAATTAAAAACCATTTCTTTATCAACTGACGAAGACCCCAACGTGTTAACAGATAAACTCTGAGTATTGATATCACATTTTAATAATTCATCCCAATTACCAAGCATGACGTAAATCAGGACACGATCCCCATACTAGTGGTTGTTGTCCGTGATATCGCCTTACGGTACCCGAATCTCGCCACCAATAAGGGCGCAGTTCACGATAAGAAGGTGGTCCACTAACAAGCGTGTTCTTTTCGTAAAACGGGTTGTTCTGCCAATCAGAAGGAAACGATTTCCTCAGAGATTGGGTTGATTGTTGCCATGGCGGTTGACGGTACGATCGCCGGAAGGAAGTTGGTACTGATTTCTCGAACGGTACATTCCACTGAATAGATGGGCGTCGTCTACCACTCGTTCTAACACTATCTCGTCTTTTAAAAGAACCCAAACTATTCAAATCTGAAAGAAAGTGAGATAAAGAAATGTGGTTTAACGTCCATTCGACCCAGACTAATTTTATTGCAATAATTTGCTTGCTCGTAGGGGTCTTTAGCAGTGGGAGGAAACCGAAGGACCCAAAAGAAAACCCACGCGACTGGAAAGGCAACCCTAATCCTACACGTAAAACCGGGGAATCGAAACCACGCCAGTTGACTCAATGAGACACAAAGAGCGTGCAAGGGCGGTAACCGTGTTTCAAGGGGGAATCGGTGTGGAAAATACTACGGAAATACAATTCAAATAAAGTATACATTCTGTGCAATGATAATACAAAGCTTTATTAGAAGTAGTCTCGGTCACCCAAAACCTCCTAGTCTTCAACGCACGAAGGGTATGGTTCCGTTGTCAATATTTGACAAAAAGTTCCATTGCCCATGCGTAACCGTGAGTTAGATGATTTATGTGGTTGATATCCCGTAATTTCGCCAAGTCGAGTAAATTTTACAATAAATACATAAAGAGTGTTGGCAATTAATCTGGCAATCTAAATGGATTTTCTGAAATGCCAATTCTTAAATTAATTTCATGGGCGTCGTATCTTGTTTTAGGGCTAGTTACTTCCCTTATACCGAATAATCTAGTCAATGATCTATTATTGTCAACAAATCCAGAGTTCGAGTATAGGAATATTTGTCTTAATGGTAGAGCCTATTATTAGAATGTAAATAATGTATTTGGGTAGGCCTACTCACCATTAGCTGTATCAGAGGATGGAGGTGTATATATATTATAGGCTATTTCCTGGTGATACGTGTCTAAACCTACGAAAATAAAAAAAATGAAATTGGGTTAAAACGTTCTACTTTTTTGCTGTTTCGTTTTTATAGTTCAAAATTTCGTTTTCTTGTCTTTACTACATTAGGATCTGTCAGAGATCATATCATAGGCGTGTTTTAAATGGTGTGAGCGATTATATAGCCATGGAACGGTCTGTTACGGCGCGCTTTAGGCGTGTTTTGCATGGAACCGTGTGTATCGACTAGTAACATCAATGCTGATTGGTTAATCAAATGGCTGACGTCATAGGGTCAAAACGCTCGTATGACCTCTGACGTGACCTATCGCAACAACCAATCAGATCTTCATGTAGTGCAGACCATCGAAAGTGTAAAAAAACGAAACGAAATATAGATCTGTATTTTAGACGATAGATAATTAAGTATACAAACCTTTAGCTTCCCTGTTAAACGATACCCGGAATACTCCTAAAGCCTGCATGAAGCCGAACAATAAGGCGAATGGTACCCCAGCCCATACTACTATACTACACCCACCAGCCACATTCCATGCAATTGTCTGAAAAATTATTGACATTTCTTTGTAACCCAAATAACACATTTTACAATAGATATCGCTTGTGTGATAACTTTCATAGTGTACTGAGCATGGGAGATATCGCTTTACATGAATTTGAAATCTATAGCAAAGAATTATATTGATTTATTTATGGGAGTCAGAAAGTAACACATTATCTTAACTCACCTCTAGGATATGGTATACTATAGTAATAAATTATCTTAATCTTAATTCGAGGGTTTGAGATCCTGCAACAAATTGTCATAAACTCACCTCCAGGGTATGCGATACTTTAGTAACAAATTGTCTTAAACTCAGCTTTAGAGTATGGTATCCCGAGGTAACAAATTGTCTTTGACTCAGCTCTAGACTATGGTATCCTGCGGTAAAAATTGTCTTAAACTCACCTCTCGAGTATGGTATCCCGCGGTAACAAATGGTCTTAAACTCAATTGTATGGGTTTGATTTGATGTGGTAATAAATTGTTTTAAACTCAACTGTAGGGGTATGGTATGCTGTATTAATAAATTGTCTCAAACTCACCTCTAGGGTATGAGATCCTGGGTTATATATAAAACCGGAAGTGCCAAATAATGGAGCACAAATGAGGCCCCATAAACCACAACCAAGGTGAACTGTAATTACATTTAATATTTACAATAAGATAACGTAATGACTAGTGAACAAATAAAAGTTTAAAGGCGCTAAATCGGTAACATTTGGGACCCAGAAATTGACAAAAGTGGGTCGTAACCTATATAACACTGTAATATGAATTATATAAACTTATTTACATTCAATGGTTTCCGTTTTTACTGTAATTTCAAATCAGTTATGTTCGGCGAAATATGCCAGCAGTCTAATTCAAACGCAGATTTATAGCGTCTGGTTATTCCAGTCTACATACGCCGTTTGATTTGGTGCAATGTGTTTAGCCTCGTCCCTCGAGTCTCTTGTTAAAACTGCGGCCGAAGCGCATTATGGTACACGATTCGTGTACCAATGGTAAAATGTTTACTTTGTCTTAAATATTGGATATCAGAAGCCCATCTTTTCCCGATAAGATCACACCATCAATGTTGATTTAAATTGACAAATAATTCGTGTTTTCAATGTTGAAGATTTTTGATGATATTGAGTTAGAGACTTAGCTACTTTAAGTTGAGGGGTTTTTTTAATGTTAGAGGATTGACTTACTAATTTTCTTCACCAACTGGGCTAATGCATTGAGTCGGGGTAGACGCGTTTTCTCTAACTTTTCATCAAATTATGTAACGGACAAGGTTTCTTTTACCCGAATACCCAGCGTGAACACGGATTGGGATTTGGATATGCACTGTTCCTTGCCAAGTCCATGCATCGTACTGCTATACTAACAAAAGAAGAACGCTGAAAAAATTCAAGGGAATTTCGGCTAGTGAGAATACGCCTTACTCACTGCTATGCGCCATCGTCGTTCTCGCAACACTATGTTGTTGTTGTTTTTACTGAAGGTGATATCGCAGACAAGTCTTATTTTTCATTTTTATTATCTTGGCGCAGGTGCGGGGGTCATTCTTGTGGGAAGAAATCGTAACACCCGGAGTGAACCCATGGGGTTTGGAAGGCGCCCCTATTCCAAGTCAAATACGCTCCCCATAATCATCGCAAGCCTGAGGTGACCGGTCAGCTAGATATTGAAGCGGTGCACACTAGACCACCCCAACTCCATGAAGTTAACCATGTGACTTACCAGCAGCGACATCTAATGGATCATCTGCTTGGCAGGACCTGATCAACAGACTCCACGTGATATAAACACATCCAGTGACGAGACCATTAACACAAGCAACCCAAGTATAAAAGTCATTACAACCACTTGCTGATGATGCCTGGAAAACAAACTGTGTATGACATAACATTATATCTACTTCCAGGTCATGTGTATGGTTCCGGTTCACCATTGATTTCCCTGGTGAGGGGGAGAGGCACGTATTATCTTCCCTTGATGAATGCACTTTTTTTCATCAAGCAATCAAACAAATCATTAAATACATAAAAACGGACATAAAATTATTATTTCGTTCAAAAGGATGGTTAAAACATCTTTTTTTGCGTGCACGTCAATTATTTTATATTAAATATATAGCAAAGTTTCTCATAATCAAGAGATAATCAATACAGTATACCAAGATTTTAAAATGGCGACGATTTAGGGTAGAGATCTATTCTCGAAGCATGGAGTAGACGGATCTATGTGTGCAGAATGGGAATACCGAGGATGTCTGGTATCAATTCATTAGTTCAGGAATATGGGATGACTGGCTTAAATCGGGAACTGCTAGATATCAATATTTAGTTGTTAATTACAAATCCACATATTTCGTTAAGAATCACAGTGATTCCAAAAACAAATTCACCGCCATCAAAATAACTCAGATGTTGGATTTTTTAATTGATAACATCTTTGTTGAATTTGGAGGGGAAATATATCAGCAAGTGGTAGGTATCCCCATGGGCACCATCTGTGCACCTTTGCTTGCTGATTTGTTTCTCTATTCGTACGAAGCCGATTACATCCAAACGCTCGTAAAAACAAATAAACGATTAGTCAGACATTTTAATTTCACTTATCGATATATTAGAGACGTTTTATCACTTAATAATCCTAAATTTAGTGATTATGTCGAATTCATATATCCTGATGAGCTCGAAATTAAAAACACCACTGACAGTGACAATTACGCTTCATAATTGTATCTGCGTCTTGATTTTGACGATTGCCATAATCTGAGTGTTGAATTGAACGATAAACGTCATGACTTTGACTTTCCGATTGTTAACATTTATTAGTAGTAACATTCAAATATCACCAGCTTATGGACGTCATACTGAATTGATTGGTAAATATAACGTGTCTCTCTCCGCTATTATTCTAGATATATTTAATTGACACGTATACTATTACTATATCCCTGATTATGTCTACTACATCGTTAACACAGTTCATCACGTGCATTGTGCATACCGATAATTCATTGGTCCATCACGCTATTTTACCGACATTTTGCCTAATAGTTTAGATGCAGCTATGGCGGTTGTGGCGCGCCAGGCAGGGTAAGCTTACTCTTCCGGACACCTGTTACCACTGTTTGTTGTGTATTTTGTACACGTGGAGCAGTCCATTTGCTGATTACACTATTTTGCCTTTTTTAGGACTTCGGATATGCGTCTAATGGTTTGGATTGTTCGTACTTGGTTTTATTTTATAAGAAGGATGTGTACTCACCACACCAGCTATAGCGGAGTTAATTCCTGTAAGTAACTGCCACCAGTCATGTCTACCTTTCATCTTAAACATAACAAATATAAAAGTCTACGAATTATTTATCTAAATCTACCAGGATATGAATTATTCATACATAGTTTAACAGCTAACAAATATGGAAGAACTTTTGTGAAAATGGTCAAATGTCTGTTTTAATCAACTGGGACCAATTTTTTTCAATTACTAGCTATTCCCGAGCAAAATCAATTCGCAGATACGGATGGTAGTATAGACGGGACGAATTGGCGAACAGGGCAGATGATAGACGGGCAGAACCAACGACAGAATTCAGCAATCAGTTATTATACTATTTACACATTTACCTAATCTTTTCGAGTACTAGACATTTAAAGATATTTTCTATTTACAGTAATTCGACATAGCGAATGAATGAATGCATGAATGAATGAATGAATGAATGGATTAAGAACTTTAAAAATTAAATAAATAAAATAAGAAAACTGTATAAATAATAAAGCTAACTTACAGCACAGCAGGCTATACCACAATAATCAACAAGTGTTGCCACGAGACATGCGGTGAGTGTAGAAAAACTACAGGATATTAAGGTATTTATAATGATGGACAGTCCCGCCTCAACTGTTTTAGATCCTTGATATTGAAACACGGCCATCAGTCGTAGTGATAGAAACCCGATTAAAACTAGAATACCACCCCAAAATATAAACTGAAAGATACAAATTACACGCAATGTCAGTTATAAAAAGGAGGGAACGTTTTTTTTCACGTCGACTCGACACAAATTAGGTCATTTCCGGATTAGCATGATTCAATTTTATTTCAATAATTCGCTTGTGCGCAGGGTTCTATAGTTGTGGGAGAGAACAGGGGAAAAAACCCACGAGGTTGGACACACCACCATACTCCTTGTCACGCACAAGCGGGGAATCTCATAACTCAATGACACAACACGCGATAAATCATTCGGCCACCCAACCGCGTTTTTAAATGAAATGACAAAAGGTTCAACGTTCTACTGTTCTGTTCCGACTGGGCTAATGAAGACAGTCGCTATTTAAAGTTACATTATGGGAGATAAGATATAGAGATGGCAGTTCTCACTATAATAATTAAAAACTAGATAGTATATAGGTAATTTGCTGAAAATCTCAGTCAAATTGATCGACTATTAGCCGACTATCGGTCATCATTACTCAAATCATTAATATAAACAGCATAGTTTCGATTATCCATTAAGCGGCATATAGGATTTTAATCCGCCAACATCGAAGGCTAGCCTTGACATCAAGAGTTTATTATGGTCTGGAGATGTTAATTAATGTCTAATTGATTATTTAGATAATATTGCAGGCCTAAAGTAAGACCTGTAATAAACAGATTCCGCTCTTGCATAATGCTATTTTAAATGACAGAGACTATATTGACTATATAATGACCCCATGCCCTTACTATATATATAATTTTTATAATAAAATCAATGCGAAATCGTGATTTCTTTTTCCTATTCAAAAATTACCATTATAACGTACATGTAGGTAGACTAATAAATTATTTTTTTTTTAGATTTTCTGATCGCAAATCGCTTGATAATGTCATGAAAGGTTAAAATGTCAGATACTGCACTTTTTTTGTAGACGCTGGTTCAGCTGCATCATTTGTACCAGGTGAAATTCAGAACTGTAAAAAAAAAACCTATTCGATCGATTTCATAAGCTGTTAATCATCACCACGGATCAGTGTTCAAAAACCTGTCGTAATCAATCTTACCGGTTTCGAATGACCATGAAATGGTTTAGGAGATCTGCTAAATTGGTCTCCTTTAAATCGACTAGTTCTAGGTTGTAATATCGCACACCCCAGTATACCGATTATTCCAGCATAAACATGGATTACACCACTACCTGCAAAATCCTTACAGAATAATACATTATTAACATTATGCAAATTACAGAATAACAAGTAATAACAATGCTTTTGGGGTAGAATAACAAATTCTAAACATAATGTATAATACGTAATAACAAATTATAAACACATTATGTGAATTAAAAATATAACAAATTACATGTACATACATTTTGTATACTACATAATAACTACATATAGACATGAATAATATAATGCATTTTGAATTAAAGAATAAATTATGAATTAAAGAATAATAAATTATAACATAATGTGAATTAAAAAATAACAAATTAAAACATTATGTGAATTAAAGAATAAATCATAAAAATATGTGTGCAAAATAATAAAATCATGAATTAAAGAATAACAAAACATTACGTGAATTTAAAGAATAATAAATAATAACCATCATGTGAATATATTAAAAATATCTGAGATATTTCGCCAACAGAATATAATGGTTCTGTGGAGGAAATGTACACGGGGCGTATGGCAATCTGATTCAAGTTATCGACCGTGTGCCATCAAATAAAACAAAATAACTTACCTTATAAACAACTCCTTTCCGGTGAGTTAACAACCAGCCTTCAGGGTGCCAGCACCAGTGTATTACTATAGGTTGAAAGAATGCTGAAAACATTCAAATAGTTCGTTATTTGTACATGTAATATTATCATACTACTATACATGTAGTAGGATACCCAATTTCGTACGGGTCCAAAAACATTCGCCCCAAGTCCGAGATAAAATTAAGGGAGGTGCCGCCTGGAGAGGTAGACATTCTCATGTTGTTTTTCTAGACCAGATTTTTTATGCTGAACAAGAATATATGAGGTAAACAGGTCATATCCTGAACCTTTTTGCGTTAGGGCACTTTTTCAAAATGGCTGGCAAAGTCTCATATTTAGAGCTATACATGGTTTAAGTAAGTAACAATGATGCATGTTTGAACACTTTTGGCATTAGTTATCATTAGAGGGATTCCCAAACAAGCTGCGACTGTATTCCAGACTATTGGAAATAATATAGAAAGTGAGGGCGCTCTTCATATGCCGCCAAAAGATAAACTGTATATATTTTAATGAGCATTTATTAGGTCACGCAATGTTCACATTATTTTGCATTTGGTGTGATTACAGTTGTTCAAAGAGCATCTTCATTATTATGTACCACACATTTTCTGGAGATATACAACGATGAGGGCCTCATCAAAATGGCCGCTAACATTTCACCAGAAATAGGATATGGGCCAATTTAGGTTAAGAAAAGATTATCGCGGCGCATTTGACCTCTTTCTCCTTTAATTTTACATAAAGTTATTTGAAAAGAATCTACGTGTGACAAATAATCTATATGGAGGAGAAAATTGCGTGTGCTCTTCAAAATGACCGCTAAAATCCAAGTTGGTAAGTTGTTTCTATATAACCACTGAAAAGATGTCTGACATCTCATTCCTGAGGGAGCTTAAAGGGTAAGGTGTATACTAAATTGTCATTAGAATGTATTCTGGTATGACAAATTACTCACAATGCTATAGCATTATTTTTTTTTCAAGTCTCTCAGATCACTGCATGATGAATTGTCCTCGCACTCATTGTCAATAAACAGTTCTTGCATATCTTCAGGCATCATTGTCTCCATCCACTTAGGCTCATTTTCTTAATTCCATCCATTGTCACAAGAATCTGTGCCTTCATAGTCATTGATGCCTGTTGCACGCCATTCTCGGGCTATGAAATGCGCTCAGGGTTTATGAAGTTGCAATGTTTGACTGCACGGTGGTAGCAAAGCTATATCCGTTGTTAGTTGATATTTGCTCGGTCAAAAATGGCACATCTTGCTTCATTGACGTTGTTGGTTTTTACCCCATGTAGCAATGACACGTATTCTTCAAGGCCCTCGCACACTTATGATGGGGCGACGTCTGAAACTCCGGGTATGTCGGAAGTTATTTGAGACCACGACCAGGATTGATATGGGATTCTGTCTTCTGGACGCCTATTGAAAATCAATTCAGTGATCTGACCGACTTTGAAAATTAATGATATAAAATTGTGAGTGATTTGTCATGCCGGAATACATTGTAAAGACAATTTGGTATTAGCCCTTACCCTTTAAGCTCCCTCAAATATTTTTTTCAGTTATCATATAGAAACAACTTAACAAATTTTAACTAAATATCTGAACATATAAACATATTACGCTTTGTAATGCTTATTTAAAGCGTAATGACACAAACACGTAAATACTTTTGTATACATGTAGTTCTTGTAAACGCTATGAGCACGATTTGTGGATTTGGCGCCATATAAATGGAGGGGCGGATCCATGAATTTTTGGAGGAGGGGGTTTGCCAGGCTTCTGTCACCGAAATCTGCCATCATCGTCTCTAAATTACATAGGCATACATACAAATTGAGCTTTTTAAACAAAGAAATCATTTTTTTTATACTGATGTAGGATCACTTTGTGATGTAATTCCCCCCCCCCCACCTCTGGATCCGCTCCTGCAATGTTCACCTTCATACAGATTATTGGTCACGCATGTAGATTCTTTTCAAAAAACTTTATGTAAAACCAATGCAAAAAGAGGTCAAATGTGCCGCAAGAATCTTTTCTCAAACTACAGAGGCCCATATCCCTTTCTCTGGGCCAGAGAGAGAGAGAGAGAGAGAGAGCGAGAGAGAGAGAGAGATGGGGTTTCGAATTATAAGTTTGGCGGTGCTGTATTTGGGATATCAGACTCAGACGATGTATTAACTGCACTTACCTACCGAGAAAAATGTAAAAACAAAGAATGACTTGAAACTGGCTCGCTCCACTAAAGATGTTGCTATGATATTGGTCGTTGTCGTGCAAACAGCAAGGCCAAATAACCAAGTAGAGTAATTTCCCTTTTCTACATCCAACCCAACCCAGTACCTATGGTAACCAAGAAAATCCATACCAGTGGAATAGGCAAAGGCGTGGCCCAAAGCCCAATATACGACACACACTTCAACTGAAAGAGACGTACACATAACATATTAGATGCAGACCACAGCATGTTTTCGTATATATTGTTCGATAACGTAAGTAATTTCAGTTTAAAGATAAGATATATGGAGGTCAGTCAATTTCAGAATTAGATGTTATGTACTTATGTCTAATACTGCTTTTGCAATACAAAATACCTCTATTACTTATGTCATGATACCGCTAATTCAAAATACAAATTTTACTTTACATAAAACAATCGACACAATACCTAAAATGATACGTGCAATGTCTTTTCACTTTCGACATTGAACATTGAACAAAGCATAATTGTCTTGGCATCATCTACATTTCACTATCTACATTACATCTTCGTCTTCGTAACTTCTACATTGCATTAGCGAACGTGTTTTATCTCGACTGCATTATCTTTTTATGACATGTGGGCGGAGCCTAAAAGAGGTATGAAATCATCAACAATAACTTCTCCTCTGAATCTTTGACTAAGTTCTAATAGTATATTTTGAATTGACATCCTTAAGGTCCATTTTTGACTAAAAAAGGCACATAACAAGGTTATCAGAGTTGTTTTTCCTTGGGAGAAGTTATTGTTGATGATTTCATACCTCTTTTAGGCTCCGTCCACATGTCATAAAAAGATAATGCAGTCGAGATAAAACACGTTCGCTAATGCAATGAAGAAGTTACTAAGACGAAGATGTAATGTAGATAGTGAAATGTAGAAGATGCCAAGACAATTATGCTTTGTTCAATGTTCAATGCCGAAAGTGAAAAGACATTGCACGTATCATTTTAGGTATTGTGTCGATTGTTTTATGTAAAGTAACATTTGTATTTTGAATTAGCGGTATCATGACATAAGTAATAGAGGTATTTTGTATTGCAAAAGCAGTATTAGACATAAGTACATAACATCTAATTCTGAATACGATTGACCTCCATAAAGATAAGATAATACAATAAAGTAAAATAAAGTAAGAGAAAATCATTTTTTAAAAAATATTTAAATTAAAATGATCAGTTTTCCTTACAAAAAATGGTGTAGGTTCTTGCTAAGACAGTATATATGTTTCTGCTTCTGCTGATACCGCATTCAAGCAAAGCTAACCCAGCTTGCATCACTGTAATATATAAGAAAATAAGGCTAACCCAGAGAAAAAAAAAACTAATCCGGCTTGCATCACTGTACTAGATAACAGTATGTAGCTCATCACTAACAGATAGCACATAATATAGCTAATCTAGATTACATTACTAACAGATAGCATAGAATATAACTAATCTAGATTCACTCACTAACATGATTATATCACAGAATATAGCTAATCTAAATTGCATTACTAACAGATAGCATAGAAGATACCTAATATAGATTCAATCACTAACATAATAATATCACAGAATATAGCTAATCTAGATTGCATTACTAACAGACAGCATAGAGTATACCTAATCTAGATTCAATCACTAACATAATTATATCACAGAATATAGCTAATCTAGATTACATTACTAACAGATAGCATAGAATATAGCTAATTTGGATTCAATCACTAACATAATTATATCACAGAATATAGCTAATCTAGATTACATTACTAACAGATAGCATAGAATATAGCTGATCTAGATTACATTACTAACAGATAGCATAGAATATAGCTAGATTACATTACTAACAGGCAGCATAGAATATAGCTAATCTAGATTACACTACTAACATAATTATATCACAGAATATACCTAATCTAGATTAAATAACTGACACTGAAACGCCATTACACACAGGGGAGAGTAATGAGCGCTGTATCAAATATAATGTGTAATGCAATACGTCATATCACTAATATCCCTTTCATACCGGGTTGGCGTCCTTACTCCGCTGCTGCGGCGATTGAAATTAAAATGGTTTCAGAGAGCGTCAGGGTCGTCAGAAGCTTACTAAAAGCGGGAGGAAAGGCCAGATATCGTGCTTTTGGTCTCTATGGTCGCCAATGATCGCCGAGTGACTGCGTGTTCAAAACAGACGCCAAGAATCTGCAATCTTACCTACAAATCTCCGAGAACGCGACCTTTTTCAAGTTTATAATTTGTTGGGACATTTCCCTTGTGTTCACGTTTGTTGGCGACCTCATGCATGTTCGGGTTGCCGTGCGGTCGCAGCAGCGCCGTAAGATCGCCACACCGGTCTGACGGGAGCCTAAAGGCAAGCACAATACATTATACCCCCATCAGACCGGGGTTGCGTCCTTACTGCGCTTCTACTGCGACACAAAATGGTCTCAGAGCGAGTCAAGATCCCCATAAGCGTGGTAAAAGCGTGGTGGAAACGCTAGATATGGTGCTGTGGTCTCAATAGTCGCCAATGATCGCCGAACCACGACGTCTGTTTTGAACATGCTCATATGATCTGGAAAGCTGCGAGAACGTGATGGGGTCGCAGAGGTCCTTACTGCGCTGCTACGGCGACACAAAATGGGTTCAGAGCGTGCCAAGATCACCATAAGCGTGGTGGAAACGCGAGGTATCGTGTTGTGGTCTCCATGGTCGCCAATGATCGCTGAGTCACGGCGTTTGTTTTGAGTATGTTCAAAGTAAACGCCAAGGTTCTCCCATATGACCTGGAAAGATGAGAGGATGTGGTGGGTCGCGAAGGTCCCGAGATAAGCGTCGTAACATCTCTATGAACGTAGTACATGCGCAGTACAAACGTGGCAAAGACGCTGCGAAAATTGGAACATTTGCAGCGGTGACGTCATGATGTCTTCACCACAACCCTCACGTGTCGACCGCGACCCCACCAAGCGTTCTGAGTCCTTGTGGCGTTGTCATGGCGATGTTACAATGATTCCAAAACTGTTTCGCGATTGCATCACGACCTCGTGGGGCTACCTCTAAGCATATGGCGATGTTATAAGGTTCCCACTACGTGTATGGAGTTCTTAACACAACCATGGCGCGGTTACCAAGCTTGCATTACTCGCCTATGGCGACCATGCTTTTCATGTACGACTTGCTTTGAAAACGGGCGATTCAAAGGTCATCATGAAATTTCGAAAAAAAATCTAACCAGCTTATATAGTCGCCGTGATCACGTGGTGGAAACGCACATGTACTCCAGATAAGACGTTTGGTTGAGCTTATAAATGTCAATAGAAACGTCATAAGAGCGGAGAGATCGTGACGAACCCGCTGCGAGAATGCTATATAAACGCACAGGTCGCAGTAAGAACGCGACTTTTTTAAGTTTGTAATTTTGGGACATTTTTTCCGCGTTGTGTTCACGCTTGCCGACGACCTTGTGTATTTCCAGGCCGCCGTTCGGATTGCAGAGCGCAGTAGGGTCACCACTCCGGTCTGACGGGGGCTTAACCAATTAACGGATAGCAACAGGATGTAACTAATCTAGATTACATCACTGGTAGATAATACATAATAGCACCACTAACACTTGTCGGAAAATCATAGAGCGCGTAAAATCAACAGAAGTTTAAATCACCCTCATCTCTTATCGCTAAGCTTCACATTAATTAAAAAATATAATCTATTAAAGACTGCAGTCTCTATTAAATTCATAATGCTTTCAGAAATGGGGAGGGGTCGGTCGTGGGGTGGGTGGGTGGGTGGGGGTCTGGCGTAAATCCAGTACAGTTCCCAAAGCCTCACGCCAAATCTGAAGAAAAACCTGTTGAAAATTGTAGGGGAACACTGGATAGAATAAGAAGCCTTTAAATAATGTACTGATTTTCACTGACACACATACATAATATCAATTACAATATTGACTCTGATATTTTTATCAATTAAGGATTGCGACAGAAGTAACAGTACTACTGATTAAAGAGGCGTTATCTATTGTAGTCTGGATCATTTAGACAAATTTTCTACGGGTTGTCAACAATTGACAATAATAGGTTATTGGCTAGATTATCAAGAACAAAGTCTAAGGGCAGTAATGAGTAAATCTATTTTCATTGCCAGTTCAATATCCAACACTCTTATTTTTTTTTATAGTAAATTTCTTTTTTCACCGGCCCTATCTATGACTTCTTAATTAATCTTAATTCGTCCCGATTCATGTTTATAATAATGCATGAATTACAGGATTTATTTCGAGAAGGGGGAGGGGTGGCCAAATGGTTAGCGCTTGCGCGTTGTATCCTAAAGTCTGTCACTGAGTTCCAATTAAATGCAACATAATGTATCTGGATACATTTTGGCGTTGGTTGGTCCGTGAAAATTTGATCATTTATATGACGCACGGAGACTTTAAATCAACAAGTTATCGGGATGTTTATCTTATTCGCGGTGAAATAGACAGTAGCCATATCAAGTTGAAGTAATTAAGCAGTCCACAGTATATAACACTATCCATAGGATATGTACACAAAACAGGTGATTGCGAACAACGACTCGATAATGAATTCCAAGTCCAGTTATCATTGAAATACAATTAAAACAACGAATGGATTGCTAGAATTTAGAGATTTCGTCTCTTACAGTTACTCCAATTTCAGGTTTTGTTTTTATGTGATTGCATTTCTGATCCGGTCATTCACGAAACAAAAATGGCGTACGTTATAAAGAATATCAAATACATGTATACCAGGCTGACAAGATGTCGACGGTGTCTGGCGTCACTCTTGGGGGAGGAAGTGTTAATACTTAACAAAATAGAGAAAAACCGTATTAGTGATGATGTTATACCCGCTTATGTATTTGCTGGATTTTGTGTGGGTTCCATTGGTGTCGTTGTTGGTAGATACTGTAACTATGGTATATGGTTCTTTGTTCCTTATATTGACCCTAATTCTGCCACCAGAATCATTGCTGGTGTAGACGAGATGGTAGAATCGTTTATGAGTTCACTGATTTGGGCATTAATGTTCAAGCATACCCAGTGGTTGTTGTGGACATATTTTTTCGAGGAGCGTCAAAAGATAGATGAATTAATAGCAATGAAGAAGAGACTGCAAGTAATAAACAGTACTCTTGACGAAGACTTTGAATGTAGAGATAATCTCAAATCGCTACTAAATACAGGCTTTCAAGAAGGTAAACTAGCACTAAAAAGCGGATCTAGAATTGAACTAGTTTCACTCATCCAACCAGCCGACGATAAGCCAAGTGTGTTATTAAAGGGATCGCCGGCGGTTTCGCCCATATTAAAGGGGACACTAGCAGTTAAGCACATATTAAAGAGGCCACCAGCGATTAAGCACATTTTAAAGGGGCCACTGGGGGTTAAACACATATCAAAGGGGTCATCAGTTGGTGTGGCCTCATCAAGCGACGCAACAGCTAACTCCGAGGCATTAAAGGGCAATTCCATTGTTGCAGACGTATTCACGGGAACATCATCCGTGGCAGATGTATTGCAGAAAGCGTCAGGTATTGATGTAGCTTCAGTGTTAAATGAGACACCATCCGCCATTGAAGGAGTATTAAGCGAGACACCACCAGCCATTGAAGGTTTATTAAACGAGGCGCCGTCAGCCATCGAAGGGGTATTAAAGGGCGCATCGTCAATGGAAGGAGTGTTAAAAGTCACATCAGCAATGGAAAGAAAGTTAAAGGGCGCATCAGCAATGGAAGGAATGTTAAAGGGTGCATCAGGAATGGAAGGAATGTTAAAGGGCGCATTAGCCATGGAAGGAATGTTAAAAGGTGCATCAGGAATGGAAGGAATGTCAAAGGACGCATCAGCAATGGAAGGGGTATTGAAGGGTGCATCAGCAATGGAAGGAACATTAAAGGGGGCAACATCTTCGATCGAATTAAAAGATGCATCAGTTGGTTCAGACATAGCAAAGGATCAATCCCCAGTGCTTGATAAATTGTTGTCTCCGGTCACATTACCAAGAGATGTTTACGAAACTGTTAACAAAATTCAAGATGTCAAAAAAGACGAAGTACACGAACTTGCCAAAGAATTAAAAATGTTGATAGATGTATTCAAAAAAAGTGAACAGGCATTGAGTATGGCTTTGTCTGTTTTGTGAAGTCTTTATATGGTGTTTTTGGTTAATCTATCAAAAGATGCATTAAAAGTGTAAAGAAAACCGAAATTAAATTTCCTACGGGTCTTTTTTGATATATCAACACAAGTCGTGTTTGTCGGGTTGTTTTTTTTACTTCATCGACGAGTGTTGATATTCTTTGATATAAAAAAAGACGAGAATATTTTTTTTATCACCCAATCCTTTCTTACATGAACAACTAAAAAAAAATATAATTCTTTGGTATCGATTTCACTTTTACTGAACCTGATTACATTACAGCGTAGTGATACATCATTTTTTGCAGTCCTATATATTGCAGTCAATTAAATAAAATTACTTCATTTTTAATGAAAAAGAAGTCGCCTTTATTAAAAAATAAACTGTTTGAAAATAAAAAAAATAATAGTTCCTTTTTAATTGACCAATCAAATTCATCGGGAGATATCACAGTATATTGTGAAATTTGTCACACGAGCGATATCTACTGTGGAATGTGTTATTAGGTGACAAACACGTTTGCCGAAATACCATTTACAATAACCTTCTCTAAGAACACTTGTATAAAATATCATAATATGATGACTTACTTAAAAAGGTCAAATGTATAAAATATGATATATTGGCCTATTTAATGGACACGTGTATAATGACCCCCCAAAAAGGCAACCTAATTAAATAATTATTTAATGACTTACTAAAAGGTCATGTGTATAAAGTATATATAATGACCCTCTTAAATAGTATATACTGACCCTCGTAAATGGTATATAATGACTCTCTGAAAGGCCGCGAGTTTAAAATATTATATAATGACCTACATAGTGTAGAATGAACCTCTTACAAAATAAATGACCTACTTAAAAGTCACGTGTATAAATAGTATATAATCACCTACTTAAAGGTCACGTGCATAAAATATTATCTGACTTACGCATAACAAACAAGAAGCAAATTACTACAACTACATTTCCTATTTCATATGCAACAATATCTGGTACACTGGAGATAGTAGCTACCATGTACGCCATAGTTACTCCTGAAACAAAAATAACAAAAAACAAAAGTAGTAATTCCCCCAATTTTGACCTCCTAAGACATTATCCACGGGTATTTGTTTTGTTGTTTTTACGAGATGGGGAGGTGAGTAATAAGCAGTAAATGCTTGCAGATTTCTTGAAGTCACAAAATTAGTAAAGAACAGGAATGGGAGCCGCTTTGACTAGGTGAGTAAGAGAGAGAGAGAAAAATGGAGTTTAACGCCCTAGGTCATTTTGGGACCCCCCTGGCTTGCGCGTAGGGTCTTTAGCAGTGGGAGAAAACCGGAGTTCCCGGAGGAAACCCACGAGGTTGAGAAGGCGCCCATATCCCCATGCCACATACGCGCACACCAGGGTTTCGAAACCACAGCCGCAAGCCAGAGGTGACCGGCCAGGTAGAGGTCGAAGCGCGGCACTCTACACCACTAGGCAACCCCAACCCCCTCGGTGAGTAGGACGTTGGTAGAATATCCTGGACGTCCCGTGTTCGATCCCGGTGTTGGCCGAGAAAGTTCAACAGCATTTTCAGGTGTGGTTAGACCCTGTCAGACAGTGGTGTAAGACGGAAGGGCTGCCAAAGGGCAGCGTGTAGTCTAGCCGTGTTTTATATTTCATCACTGCTTGGTAATGATTACAGAAGTCTAGTCGAAGCGTCGCTCAGTAATAAACAGTAATTTATTCAATTACTAAATGTGTTTGAAACATGACAACAAGAAGATCAAAGGACATGGGCTCAAGAGGACGGGGTCACCTGGAATTCGATGACCCGTTAGTAGGCGAAAACAGCACTATCCTGGGGGCAAACTCCATCCGTGAATGTGTATATGTGTGGTTAATTCGTGAGGTTGGCTCATTGCATTTCAGAGAATTGAGAGGTACGTGTATATAATTGGCATTCACTAAACTCCGGAAACAAAAGATTGTATACATGATCATCATGTAAATAGGGTTTAACGTCCTAGCATGCGAATAACCACGATGAACATCGAGGTATAAACTTTTGAACATTTGATCAATATATAATATATTTACCTGATTTATTCAAACTTATTCCCAACTACCGCCATTTTGTAAACCATGCGCGTAGGAGAGATAACTCTAACCACTTTCTGATAATTGGGATGAAAGTTTGGGCGAGCCGTTTTTAAAAATATACTTGCTAGTAGGTTTTTTGTATTAGATTTATAGTTCGACATATTCATGGACATCTATAGATCATACGACATTAGTCACAACACACAACCGTCGGGGAAGGCATTCATATTTGGACAAGACTGGCAGGTCCCGACTTCGATCTCGTTATAGGCAGAAAAATTACCCTGGGAATTTTGCAGGCGGTTATCGCACCTTGTCCAGGTCCCTTGAACAATAGTTTTGACTTACAGAGGCGGATGAAGGTGCCTTCTTATCTGTAAATAGCAATATAAAAAAACCTTGTTATTTCGTGTTTTGTGAACTTTTGGATGGTCAAAGTGATGGAATTGAGTTACCAAAATTTAAGCGGGGTGGTGGTGGTGGTGGTGGGGGCTCTAACCAAGTTCCCCGTGCCTACTGACGTTGGCTTTGATTGTAAAAGCTGAGGCTACTGGTTAAAATGTATGTAAAATATGTATGTATCGTGAACACCATACGTTCAAGATATATGTTATTGGTCTTCGTGCTTCAATTCTAATCGCGGTAATTCGATTCAAAAATTGTAGACCAATGACAGTTCCAAAGAGTTGATATGTTTTGATTACACGTCAATTGGCAAACCTTTAACTTAATCCTCACGTTATCCACAGGTTTGATTGCGGACACCGGTGGTATTAAACAAAAAAAAAGTTATTCCAGAAGAGAAACCAGAAGTAATCAGAAATGATCGATTCACAAACGACAAATTAATAATTAAAAAAAAAAGCACATGTAGAATTTTCAACGCAAGTGTAATCGACTGCCTTTTAATTTCACCAATATAATGGATAAGAAATAACTATTCGTTTTATTTAAATTGAGCTTTTAGACCAAGTTTTTGCCTCTATTACAGTTCCAGTGAATAGAACGGTACGCCCCTTCACTTGCCGACCTTGCGACAACCACACTCGGCAAACCTCGGAAGATTTCGGAATCTAAACTCGGCTGTACGATGAATTCCGCCATATTGGAACTACTTTAAAGGTCCCGGATGAAACATGGCTGCGCCCATTCTAAACACAAGTTGGCGACCTATTTGGCTAGCGACCTATTCGACCGATCCAGCTGTAAGATAATGACGAAATTACACTTCTATTCTGAGCTGAAGGAATGGATAAAAAATAATATATTCTACTTTCATTTGATAGACATAACGTTGGATTTTATTGGTTGATAAATAGAGACTGTTGTCTTTACTCTAAATAGGTTTCCAACGAACAGGTTGCAGCTCGATCGGTCGAATAGGTCGCTAGCCGAATAGGTTCCCAATTTGTGTAATAGCGTCAAGTTTTCCTGTTAAAGTAAACCGGTAGCCGCATCGCAAATGTATGGGCGTAGGTACATATCACTTACTGTCATACATCCGAGACTAGATGTAGTCTACGTAGTTTACGGAATCTGTCGAGATTAGCCGAGTGGCGACAACCACTCACCTAAACTCACCTACAGCGCATGCACGTGCATCAGTATCGGGTAGATCGCTGAAGGAGAGGGTGTAACAACACGGAGGAGAATAAACATGGAGTTTGTAAGTAAAGTTTAATTATTCATAAATGAAATGAAATGAAATAGATGCATTAACATCCTACTGTTCTGCTCCGAACTGTGCTAATGGAGACGGGCATACAGTGTACTATGAGGGAAATTTTGCCCGGACAGCGGCACTATTGCCAACTCTTATATCGACTTCAAATTGAAAATTCTCAAGCGATCTGTGGGATCACGTGGCAAAGTGGGTAAGACGCTGGCTCGCTAGCCTGGAGGTCGTGTGTTCGATCCCTGCATTGGCCGAGAAAGTTCATCCCGATTTTCCGGCGTGGTTTCACGCCTTGTCAGTTTTGCAGGGCGGGAGGCCTGGCAAGGGCAGCTGTCTGGTCGATCGGATGAAACGAAAACCCGAGATCCCGTGGACACATTGGCGTGTACGTAAAAGATCCCTTGGCAGTTGGAATTTGATATAAGAGTAGGCCGTAGCGTCGCTGCCTGGGCAAAATTTCCCCCCATAGCACACTGTTAAGGTGTATGCCCGTCTTTATTAGCCCAGGTTAGGAGAAAAATCAATTTCATTTCAATTTCTGTCCTGCATCACTCACAGTGGAGAACTACGCCAGAAAATATGGATAAACCCCCTCGGCCAATGCAGGGATCGAACACCCAACCACCATGATCGTCTTATTCGTAGATCAAACGAAACAATATGGTGCTTGATGACTAACCGCTTGATCAGGCTTTGTCCGAAAAGGAACTTCGAGATTTTCCAGTCTGGTTTCCCCTTTGTCATCTGTGGAAGATTGTGCCTGTGTTGGACGAACAACCAACTCTTGTGAACGCCTAGGCGTGCATATAAAACGAAAGACGCACTGCCCTGTCGTGGCAAGTTGGAATTCGAGAAGTAGGTGAAAACTCTTTGAGGCTATATTTTCCCCATAGACCTAACACACAGCTGCACTTAATGTACTTATCTTCATTTCACTAGACCAGATGAGATCGACCCATTTTATGTATTAATGGCATTACGTTATTTCTTTGCAGAGTTTGTTGGTCCTATTCTCTTTGATATCCACGGGAAAGGTAAGATCAATGGCTTACATGTATATCTTAGAATTACAGATTTTATCCCGCTAAAAGTAATTCAAATTCTGTTATCAAGTAGGCCTACATTATATGCGACGATAATAAACGATATGTCAAGTCACCGTAAGTGGTCGCCATTTTCGGAATGTGCATAAATGTCAAAATACATTTGAAGATTTTGCATATAATATCTTGGAATATATTAAATTTACCGGTGTTGGTTGAAATGATTGTAATTGCAGGTTCGAAGAATCGTGGTGATTAAGACGCTGGCTTGCTTGCCTGGAGGTCGGGTGTTCATCCAGATTTACCGGCGTGGTTTCCTTTTGTCAGTGATGCAGGACGTGGGGGGGGGGACTGACATGGACAACTGTTTAGTCGTTCGGATGGAACGGAAATCATTGGCGTGCACGTAAAAGATCCCTTAGCAGTTGGAATTCGATATAAGAGTGGGCCGTAACGCCGCTGTCCGGGCAAAATTTCCCTCATAGCACACTAAATGGCATATGCCCATCTTCATTAGCCCAGTAGGACGTTAAACCTCATTTCATTTCATTTAATTGCAGGTTTATGGAGAAACGTTCGATGTTCAATCCCCGGGAGATACTACCTTAAGAAGTAAGTTAAGGGAAAATGGGGGGGGGGGATTAGGGTTAAGTTAAGGGATAGGATAAGGGTCGAAGGACGGGATACGTGACCAAGAAATCATAACCAACCTCGTGGGTTTTGTTCCGTTTATCCGGGTTCCTTCTAAACACATAAAAACAAAGATATACCTTCTATTAGTACTGAAATTAGAATGATATTGGTTTTGAAGGAGCTAAATGGCGAATATTTGGGACCTAGAAATTGACATCAATGGGCAGCAACGTATATAATAACGAAATATGAATGTATACATTCAGTCGTTTCTAGTTTTACTGTAATTTTTAATCAGTTATGTTTGTGGAAGTACGCCAGATATCTCAAATGATTGGTAATTTCCAGTCTATACCGTATTATACCGGTAGTATTTAATTCGCATGCTCTCCAGATAGGAATATGACGTCACCGTTTGACATGACTTGTAGAATGTTTCGCCTCGTCCCTCAATTCACTTGTACCAATGGTAAAATGTTTATATTGTCTTAAATATTGGATATGAGAAGCCCATGTTTTCCCGGTGAGATAACATCAGTGTTGATTTAAATTGAGAAATAATTCGTGTTTTCAATGTCGAAGACTTTGGTTGATATTGAGTTAGAAACTTGGCTACTTTAACTATTACAAGAATAAATCTAATCTATTACAAGCTTTAGGTAAGGAGTTGATCGCTCTTACTATAAAATGTCGAAGTTATTTGTGACGTTTTGGCAAGAGGCAGCATATATAATCTACATTGTTAAGTCTTGATTATCCATTTTAACATTAATTATTAAATGCCGCCGGTGTTCTAATTCATTTAATATCTCGTCCATACGGTACCAAAAGAGTTGATATGGCTCTTACATAATGCAAAGTATTAAATGAATAAATAATATAATCTTTTTAAAGGGGTTAAACTTTCATAATACTTAAAATTAAAGGAGCTAAATCGCTAAAATTTGGGGTAAGAAATAGACACAAACGGGTCGCAACGCGTATAATATTGTAATATGAATGTATATAAACTGATTTACGTTTAATTATTTCCCTTTTTACTTTTAATTTCAAATCATTAATGTTTAGCGTAGGACTCCAAAAATCTCAATCGAATGGCAATCTCTAGCGTCTGGCTATACCAGTCTATATAGTAATTAGTGTATATGCTCTCCAGATAAGAATGGCGTAATACCGTTTGACATGACGTGTGGAACATGTCCTGCTACTACTTTGTTACAAAATGGACCGAAACGCATTATGGTACACGATTCGTGTACCAATGATAGGGTTCCCCACCATAATAAATATCTCCAAATATCTCGACAATTACACCACAATATTTATGTATACACCAAGAATTCAATAAGTTTCAAACATTTATAATCACTAAATAAACGGCCGTCCTGTACTAAATATGTTTGTCTGAAATGACATTATTGGTGTCAGTCACTATTACATATGTGATAGAACTGGTAAAATACATTCCAAATATAATTTTAACACAGGGATCATTGCTACGATAGATGGGATTATTAGATTTCAACAATCGAAAGTGACGAACGCAAAAGGAAAACACGAGTTATCCCTCTTTATAACTGACTGAAGTGACGAGTGATAACAGATCCGTGGGCGAATTTCTGCTCACTAACAATTCCTCCGAAGACCAAGTTGTTGTGGACAAGGTTTTTATAAGGTATAGAAGAAATAAAAACAAGGGAATGTGCGGACTATTTCTATTTTCTCGTGTTCTTATCTAATGACACTGTTCCTTTATTGAATCGTCATATATCCTCTTGCAGTCCCACATAACTTTTGGTCTTCGAAGGAATTACTAAGCAGAAATTCGGCCTTGTATCTGTTATCACTCGTCACTTCGGTCGGTTACTTTATTACTCATCTGTCGTAGCAATGATCTTTATGTTAAAATTATATTTGGAATGTGTTAAAATTATATTTGGAATGTGTTTAACTAGTTCTATCACATATGTGATAATGAATGACACCAATATTTTCCTCTAAATATTGGGTATTAGAAGCATATCTTTTCCGGCAAGACCACAACATCAATATTGATTTAAATTGAAAAATAATTCGTGTTTTGTATGACGAAGATTTGGGATGATATTGAGTTAAACTTAGGTACTTTAAAAACACATATCAGAATTAAATATTGATCCATTTCGGGCAATATTGATAACTTGTGAAAAAAATGGATCCTAATATCCATAAAAAAACTGAAATGGAAATTGATTTAGCTATTTATACCTTTTTATTTTCCAGTTGAAAGTGTGTGCGCTAAAGCTGTAACTGGTCTTTCCACCATTACTGTGACGTCAGATCGTGATGTGGATGTAACCATTGTATGTAAGGATAATTTTTTGGCCAAACCACAAGCTACTGATCACGTTCACTACAAACAGAACATCGTCGTTAGTCGACTTGATAAAGAACCATGCAAATTCAATGTAAGTTTGTGTTTTCACAGTAGGAACCACGGTACCAAGCAAGTCAGTGGCTCATTAGCCGAAAAAAGTACCTGGGAAGTACCCCCATCCCCGCGTCAGTTGTGTGGAATGGATTGTCTGGCAAAGAACTGTAATCATTCGGGTGGTACGAATTCGAGGCCCAGTTCACACGTTGGATATCGCGTAACAAAGAAAACCCCGGACACGTGGAATTCAAAACAAATGTAGGTGGTAGTGCCGCTTTCGGAGCAAAATTTTGTTCGGTCTGTGTCTGTCCATACTCCTCGCAGTGTTTCGTTTGATTAGAGCTAATCCATTACTCCCTGCTGTCAATAGTCCGATTAACAACCATTAGCTAACTGTGTAACAAAAGCATCACTCTAAAAACAGATCGCCGAATTGGACCAAATATGTTTACATAACGTTACGCCATGGCTCACGATTTTATTATGCCCAACCAGTGCCTAGCAGAATATTGCAGTAAAACTAATTGCGTGACAAACGAGGCTACGGAATGGAATAGAATGTAAACAATACTGTTTGTAAACGAACACACTTTCACCGTTTTTAATACCTTAAATCACTGTCCAAAGTTTTAGGGAAGACCCAGAGTAAACGTAGGATTGTCATGTTGCTGTACTTCTGATAGATTTGATTGAACCGGAAGAATAGACACACCCTCAAAAGTTCAAGTATCAGAAGCCAACACAGCAATGGCGAGAGAGGGATTTCTCGGGCCATTGTTGTAGGAATATAGTGTCTGTCTTCCTTATCATGACTTTAAAACCCGATTTGCTCTATTTCCATCTTGGAAAATTACCCAATGATTAGATAGGCTATACCATTCCTCGTGCAAGCATATCCCAAATAGCATAATGCTATACATGTACATTTGAACACACCTAATTTGATTATTTAATAATAACAGACTCTCGACTAATGCAGTATGTTTGAACCCTTGGAACGGAAACTGTTTGACCGATGTTAAACTATACAATGTTAATGTCAAAATAGCTTTAATTTAAAATTATTTCCATTATTTTAATAGAAAAAAGACAAGTCTAATGTGTATACGGTGAAACTCTATATCAATGATGTGGACCGAAATGCCGGGGCTTCGATACAGAAAATGAAGCGGGACTTCCTGTTGACGTGTACTTATGATGAAAATGGCAATTCTATCACCGGTGTTAAAAAGATTACAAGCGAGTAAGTATAGGTTGAAATATTACCACAGACGAAGCAGCATCTGACTCTCAAAAACAGGAGTCGTCATAAGGTTCGCCATCATTCTCCCAGACAGAGGTGTCTTCCCTTGCAGTTCACAATGGATAATTTGAATTGAATTGCATTAGAGAATGGTTCAACTTGGGGATTTAAAGATCTGCAAACTGAAAGTAGCGTACTTATAGTCAATATGGACGCACCCCCACACCACACATTTTAATATAACCGTCCATTCTGCACACAGAAAACTATCCTGTATCATTGAGTCAACTGGCGTGGTTTCGAATCCCCGGTTGTACATGGCAAGGAGTAGGGTCGCCTGTCGTGAGTTTTCTCCGGGTACTCCGGTTTCCTACCACTGCTAAAGACCCCTACGCGCAAGCGAATTATTGAAATAAAATTAACCCATATGTTAGTCCCGAAATGACCTAGTTTGTGTCGAGTGGACGTTAAACTCCATTTCTCCCTCTCACAGAAAATTTTTTATTCTACTTCAAGAATAGATCTCTGCCGTTACTGGCTGCCATGGCCAACAATTACTGTACTATTTTGCAATGCTGCCCTACTCCGGATCACATTTGTTATAAAGGAAAAGACTAAACCATTTTGATTTTATTAAATGAAAACAGAATATAAGCAGAACTTAAACTATTGGTCAACTTGAGTATGTACATGTATATATAACAAATCTTATCCTTTTGGGAAGCCGATTTATTTAAACCTTCGGCTTGTTTCGGTATCCTGTGAATAAGATATTGTTTTAAAAAAAAAATCTTATCCTTTCGCTCCTTGGCTCTGGCCTTGGTTCTGGCCTTGTCTAATCTACGGTTTTGCTTCACTTCTTTAGCTACGTCTAGTGGTTATACTAGAAGGGCTATATTTTCTCGTTCTAGACCAACCGGTACCACTTCGAATATGTTATGTTCACTTAGGTATTTTGGTGTACTTTGTTTTTGCAGGTCAGTTCCATTCGTTGAAGTTAATAAAGAGTTTGGCGGTAAAATCAAATCTAACATTACTCTGCAATTGTCGGAAACCAGCGGAAGAGCTGTAACTAGTCCTGTGCCATTGGGAAAAACACTAAGGATTGTTGCTAGAATTAGCGGTAAGATGTTATAAATTGGGGTATTGGATTACCGAATGGTTAGTTTGTGCGCGTTGATTCGGGTCTGGCATTGAATCAGGTGGCATGGTTTCGATTCCCCGTATATGTGTTACAAGAATAGCGTTGCCTGCCCAGCCTCGTGGGTTTTCTCCAGGTCTTCCGGTTTTCTTCCAATAATGCTTCCGGTCCCCTTTGGGCGTTAAACCCATGTCTGTCTGTCTGTCTGTCTGTCTCTGTCTCTCTCTCTGTCTCTCTCTCTCTCTCTCTCCCTCTCTCAAAATGACCGCGATATGTATGGTTTAAAATGCTTTATATTTTCTACTCAACAGGACGAGAGTATATGAGAGCCATGTCGTGTGTAGCTTCAAACGGTGTTCTTAATCATACCATATTAACAGGCGGGTAAGTTCTTAATCATACCATATTAACACGCGGTTAAGTTCTTAATCATGCAGAGGGAATTGGATGGCCAAATGGTTAGTACGTGCGCGCTATAGGGTCGCCCGTCCAATAATCCCGTGGGTTTTCTCCGGGTATTCCGGTTTCTTCCCTCTGCTAAAGACAACTACGCGCAAGCGGATTATTGAAATAAAATTAAACCATATGTTAGTCCCAAAATGACAGTTTGTGTCGAGTGGAGTTAAAACCCCACCTCTCTCTCTCTCTCTCTCTCTCTCTCTCTCTCTCCACTGGACTTCCGGCAAGATTTCTCCTTTTCAGTGACGCAGGACCTGATAAGGACCGACTGTCTAATCCTTCAGATGGGACGAAAAACCAAGGTACCTTTATCATTGACATGCACATAAAAGATCCTTTGACAGTTGGAATTCGATACAAGAGTAGGCCTTTGTGCCGCTGTCCGGGCAAAATGTCCCTCATAGCAGACTGTGTGGTGTATACTCGTTTTCATTAGCTTAGTTAGGAGCGGAACAGTGGGACATTGAAGCCCATTTCATTTATATTTCAGGTGTGGAGATGGAATTGTGTTTGGTAAAAAATCGGGGTTTACAACGTTTGGTAGTGTCGTCTACAGCCCCTATTTCTCATCATTTCGACTTCGTGGAAACCCCAAGTTGGTGTTCTCCTGTAAATTCACATCTTGTAATAAAAAACGTTGTGATGGGGTAAGTCTAAAGCACATTTTTTTCTGGAGTAAAACGACTTTAACCGGATCAGAATTATAGGGTTTTTTTTTTTTTTTACAAAGGAGGGTGCAATAGAAGGTTTCGTGATATACTAGCGCCATAGAAAACGTATCACTTAGTTTTTCGGGTAACAAAATGATCCTGTAAACATATCTTATTTTGCTTATTATTGTGAACAATATTCAAGTGGGAACACATCAATAACACATCTGTACACTTATGGGTTTAAAATCTGTAATCGACGGTACAAAGACAGGGGAGTCAAAACCAAAAGTACGACACAGATGTCAGTCGCGCGTGTGTCCTCCACGGGCTCTTACGCACGCAGTGCAGCGACGCAGCATGGAATTAACCATCTGTGTCGTACTTTTGGTTTTGACACCTGACTTTGTACCGTTGATTACAGATTAATCATCTATTAGCGTACTCATGTGTTGTTATTGATGTGTTCCCATTTGAATATTGTTCACAATAAGAAGCAAAATAAATAAGATTTTTACAGGACCATTTTGTTTATACGAAAAACTAAGTGATGCGTTTTCTATGGCGCTCAGTATATCTGTGTTAATGGGGTCATCCTTTGCTACATATCCGAAGTTTTAATTTTCGGGCTGAGAAAAGAACATAATTTGAATAAATTCAAAATGGCCAAATGTAACTCTGGAGTCTCATTCTTAACTCCGTGTAATCGCCAGTACTGAATTCTCGTGGTATAAAGTTATTACAGATGGAAACATGGCATCCACAAGTCCGCATATCTAGTTAGAAATGAACCCCAATAAGTCATCACGTCTTATTTTGACGTTACATGTTAGCATACACGAGGTTGGATGGCCGAATGGTTAGCGTGGTTTCGAATCTCCGTTTGTAGGTGACAAGCAGTAGGGTCGCCTGTCCAACCACGTGGGATTTCATCGGGACCTCTGGTTTCCACCCACTGCTTAATATCCCTACGCGCAAGCGAATACTGCAAAGATTAACCCATGTTAGTCCCAAAATGACCTAGTTTGTGTCGAGTGAAAGAATTAAACTGATAAAAATTGAAATATAATCACATGAGCATTCAATTACCTGGCCATCATTAATTGTCCCATTTCTTGTAAAGCGCTAGTACAATATCAAATAGGGTCTACCGCATTCAAGTTCGAACTCATATTGCTCTTGCACAATAATTGTTGGAATAAGTACTCTAAACTAGTAAACTGTATCGGTCACTGGTACACTTGGATATGTCACATTCTTCTACTTTACAGGGGTGGTACACAGTCAGTTGTTTTGGGGCTCTTAAGTTGTCTTTGGCAAGCCTCCAACCCCACGTTTCTGGGCTTGAATAAGCACCCCTCTCCATTCACAACTGCACGTGGTAACACACATAGAAACCACGATACTCTGCAAATGTGGTCGGCAACAAGTTCTGAATCTGGACACAGAACACGCCTTTCTGTTTACGGAAGGTTCAGTCCTATTTGGGACGTGATGAACTACCAAGATTTTAGAAGAAATGGGACAATTTAGGACTGCACAATTTAATGCGCGTGGGCTCAGTCATTTGAAAGGTGTATTTTGACATCATTTAAGGTCAAAATGGGGTCCATTTAAAATAATTTCTGATTAAATATTCTGACTCACACGTGGTCATCTTTCTATATGTAATAATTTTTTAAGGTGAAAGCTCCATATTATAAGTTAAGAGACGCGAAATGTACATTTGGTAGCAATTTTGAATTTATGTAAATTGGGCCCTTTCACCGCCCCGAAAATCAGAACTTTTGATACGTTGTAGAGGATGATCCCACGAACACAACCGCGATATCAAGAAACCTTCTGTTGCAATTTGTTCGTGTCAACTCTGTTTTGACTTGACTTTAGATGTTACGTCAGAACAATACTAAACCCATTCAAGAAAGTCAAAGTTACAAAATCTTCCGACGTATGTAGATAGACCTACACCGTCCAATCAAACTCCAAATTCTGATTAGCTCAGCAGACTATACATTTATTATATTTGAGTCATAGTAATTCGGATAAGTCTCTTCGTGCAAGACCGGTCGCTTTGTGCATGAATTGCTTTCGGTCTAGTCGATTTGACACGATCATTTTGAACTATGGGATTTTTATTCTAATTATTCTGTGTTTTATTTTTTTTTTCTTAATAGAATTCGTGTTTAAAAACCAGATCAAAGCGTGACATAGAAGGTAACATACATTTCCTTTGCCAAAATAAAACCCATCTTAACAGTCGTAGTTCGGCAAAGCTGTAACATTTTCGAAGTAATGGTAACGGACATAGTCCACTCATGGGCAAGACGCCAGCTCGCTAGCCTGCAGGTCCGATGTTCGATGCCTGCGTTGTACGGAAAAATTCCAGATTTTCTAGTATGATTCTCCCTTGTCAGTGATTCAGAGCGGAGGACCTAACAAGGACATCTATCTAGTCGTTCGGGTGGGACGAACAAATGAGGTCCGGTGTATAGTTTGGCGTGCATGTAAACGGTCCCTTGACAGTTGGAATTCCATATCGGCGTAGGCCGTTGTGCCGATGTCACTTTCGAGGATTTCGAATCCTCTGCAGGCTACAATTTTGCAAAGTTGAATCTCTGAAAGATACAGATTTGAGAAATTGAACAGGCTGCATTCTCTGCAGTCGATATGAACAAGCCAGTGTCTCGTGTAATGGGGGGGGGGTGGGTGGGGGGGATGGCCTAGTGGTCTAGAGTGCCGTGCTTCGACCCCTAGCTGGCCGGTCACCTCTGGCTTGCGGCTGTGCTTTCGAGCCCTGGTGTGAGCGTATGTGGCATGGAGATAGGGGCGCCTTCTCAACCTCGTGGGTTTCCTCCGGGCACTCCGGTTTCCCCCCACTGCTAAAGACCCCTACGCGCAAGCAAATTATTGAAATAAAATTAAAACCATATGTTAGTCCCGAAAAGACCCTAGTTTGTGTTGAGTGAACGTTAAACCCCATTTCTCTATCTCTCTCTCGCCTCGTGTAATTGTTGGTTAAACACTCCTTTCCCTAAAGACCAAATTTACTGGATGTCTTGCGGAAGGAGCATAATTCTTATTTGTCTTCTGCTTTGTACGAGACGCCGTAATCAAGTTGGCAAGTTGCTGGTTCACTAACCAGTGATGGGTTTCGGAATGATTGTGTGTGCATTAAATCAGGCCTGACATTGTATGTTACCAAGGAATTGGGTCATCTGTCTAACCCCGTGGGTTTTCTCCGGTTCTCCATCACATCGAAATATCCCTACGCTCAAGCGAATTATTGAAATAAATTCAACTAGGTTAGTCCCGAAATGACCTTGTCTGTGTCAGTGGACGTTAAACCCAATTTCTCTCACTAACCAGTCGGTCTCCCAAGCAGTTGGAATTTGAAGAGAGGAAAAAGCGGCGGCCGTGGCGAAATGTACCCCACACCGCCGTGCAACAGCTAGGCTCCCTTTCGTTAACCTGGTAGATAATGAAAAGTAGGGCGTTAAACCCTATTTCATCAGTAACTTATATCTTGTAATTTCAGATGAAGGTGAAATATATACCGTTCATACTAACGGAATAACCGTAGAAAAAAATAACAGGAAACCGGTCATGATTAGCATTGATGCTAAGAAACACCCGGCATAATAGAATACTGGAATAGTGAATAAAACCATTAATGAAATTTGCCTTATTCTTCTTTATTCGGGAAGGCGGGTCGGGCACAGTGACGTAGTAAATAACCAGGATCTGGCGTGTTTTTCAGTGCCAGCTGAGAAACATTTAGTGGCCTGGTTTTGTCTTCTAGTGTAGGACGGCAAGGAAAATGCCACGTCTTTCGGGTCGGACGGAAAATCGAAGGGAAGCCTTAATAGTTGGAATTTGATTTAAAGTTGACGGAATATGGAATCACAGAACACAGTATGGCGTATTCTTGGCTTCATTCGTCCGGTCGTTGATGATGCGTAGCTTCAGTTTATTTTCATATTCTAATTGACCAAAGATTTTCATTCTTGTTTCGTTTGTCGGCAGAGCTGGGTGTTTTTGTCTCGCATGGCAACAGTTGAGTTGTTTAGAAATTACGGAAAACCTAGATCCATCTGTGTACGTAAAAGAACCCTTGAAAGTTGGAAACCAGTTTCATTTCTTTTTATTAATCTCGGTTTATCAAGATGAGCAGCATCTATGTCGTCCAGAGAATGGTTAAGAAACAAAGAAAAAAAAACTAGTCAGTTTCAATAAGATTTTGCAACAATGGAGAAGAACTCCATTTCACAAATATACAGTCAATATTAATTGAATAGCACAACGAGGAATAATGACCATGCAATCGTAGCAAGATTTCCTAACAAAACAAATGGGCATCGGCCTTGCTGTTACCAGAAGGCAGATTGAAATGAAATGACGTTTAACGTCCTACTGTTATGCTTAAAGGGGTTAATGGAGACGGGCATACATCATACTATCAGGGAAATTTTGCCCAGGAAGCGGCGCTACAACCTACTCTTATATCGAATTCCACCTTCTAAACAATCTCACATGCACAACAACGTGTTCACAGATTTTAAATTTTTGTCCCGTTCGAACAACTCGACAGGATGTCGGGTCCTGCATCACTTACAATCCAGATAAATTTTCTCTGCCAATGCAGGGATCAACCACCCAACCCCAAGGTTAGCGCTCGTAGCTACCCTGGCCCCCAGAGAGCAAATTACCACAACAATCACACCATTCTAAAATATAGAAAAACTTTCGATAAAAATATCGGTGTTTCACTCTCTATATTTGTAACATAATTACTTATTTCCAAGCTAAAAATTATGGATGAATCCACCCAACGATGTCATAAAGGGGCATAATTATGGAATTATACTTTCTTCAATTATAACAAGATGAAAACAAAGGGGAATAACTATGATTGTAAAAATATTTGCATAATCACAAATTTATTGGATTTTATACAGTAGATAAAATTAATAAGCTTACATACATAAAAAAAAGTACCATCCTGTTGATAACCAGGAACCAGCCCAATTGGAATTATGACGTCAAATCGAAAACCATCGATCAATGTGCAATTTTTCAAAGAACATTCATGCTACGTTTCATGTCGATTCTATATTCATGAGCCTTGCCTCAAGAAGATGATTACCAGGCTCATACTAAACTTGCGCTGTGTCTACAACTTCCTCCGTTTAAGAACAGACACTTAGCTAGTAGACAGACATTTTAATTCATAAATCCATACTGGCATAAAAAAAAAATCTTACAATTCTAATCGTATCTATCCTAGATTAACCTTAAATTTACTCTCAATTACATGGTAGCATACTACACACATTAGAAAATAGTACCAATCTTTAGGTATGGTAGCCATTCTGTGCGCAGAATGTAAGACCAGTTTCCAATTCCAAAATCACAACTTTTTAAAGTTTTCCCTTTAATAATAATAATAGGCCTTTTAATAATAAGTAAATAAACAAAGATATATAATATATTATAATAGTAGCTAAATAAACAATCTAAAATACAACCTCCGAACAATATACAATTTTGTAACTGGTTTGTTATAAATGTAGTTCCATCAAATAATTCTATTAAACCTCTCTACTGATATCTACTCTATATTAATCAACAAATGAAAACATAAAATCTACCAGGTTTATATAATATTGTTATTAAGAACAAGGTTTGATTTGGGTCGGGACTCTTAACCTGGACTGTATTTACATGGACTTAAAAAATACTATATTATAGTCATCTACAAGCTTAATCAAGCCAACAAATCACAAAGTTATCCAATAACATTGAAAACTCTAATTTTATTTCATTTGTTGACTTTAAAATTGTTTTTTTATTTTCACAATAAGAGATATGAGCATAAAGCATTAGCATTATTCAAGAATAATGCAAGTATCAAAACTTAATCTACTAGAATTCCTTATCTACAACTAGTTTTCTTTGAAGATATTAATATATATCAATGATTTTAAAACAATGTAAATTAACTGACAATTTCAATGTCAGTGAGTCAAGACTAGTCAATATGACTGACCCAAGCAAGAGCCATGTTTTTGTATGTAATGATTTGAGGGATGTTCTAATTGCTTGTTGATGTCAACAAAATGGAATGTATCTGTAATGATCTAAGGTGTCTGTCGTCGTCTAGCTGCTCGTTGTTTATCGAAGCGTGACTCCATTTCCTCCAGTACTTTCGGTGTATATCTTACAACCAGTCTCACCATACCTAAAATCAATAACAATTCCAATTAACGAAACATCCTCAACAACTCTTTCATCAACAAGGGGACGGGTGTGGGGGGTAGGTCAATCGTGTTTACTTAAAATCGATGCCAAGCTTGTACATGACCTTGTGGGGTATCTCCAGGAATCAATCCCCAAGTTTGTTCCCACTGCTGGAGGACATTTTTTAAATTTTTTCCAATTTTTCCAAATGCTACATTTCAAGATTCCATATATTTATCTGTTTATTTGTGCCATTTCCTAAATTAACTGCGATGATTACTAATTCTTGCGTCACCTAGGTCATTTCGAGACTAACATATGATTCAATTTTATTTCAATCTTTCGCTTGCGCATAGTGGTCTTTAGTAGTGAGAGGAAACAGAGGACTTGAAGTAAACACACAACGTTTAACAGCTGACCCTACTTCTTGTAACATACAAGTGGGCAATTTGAATCTAAACCATGCTATGAAAGACCTTCTGATCCAATACGTTAACCATTCTCCGCCCCCCCCCCCCCCCCCCCCGGCCCTTGAAAAAGAGTAGACAGGCTGCTGATGGATATTAAAAATCCCTGTACAACCACAGACTTTACTTTCACCCAAAATGAAGATGAATAGATTACCCGTCATTTTTTCTAGGGGGATTGGTTGTGCGCGTGATTTTGATTCCCTGGTTGTATGTGACAAGGAGTAGGATCGTCTGTTCAACGTCCTGTGTTTTCTCCGGGTCCTCCGGTTTCCTCCAACTGCTAAAGTCCCCTACGCGCAAGCAAATTAGTAAAATAAAACTGAACCATATATGTTAGTCCCGAAATGACCTAGTTTGTTTCGAGTGGACATTAAACCTCATTTCTCTCTCTCTCTCATTTCAATCTAAAGCATGTTTTTGTAGTGCTGTTGTTCTCAGATTTTTTTATTATCTAATAACTAATTACAGAGTTATCAGCCGACCAGGTACTCTTTTGTATACACAAAGACAGAGTACCCCAAGCACATGTCTGTAATATTATAGTTGACAAAAACCCCTTTCTGCACTACTGGACACTTTCAATTGGACACAGATCACCAAATATTCATGGGCAGTCACCCACGAAACAAGGGCGAAAGTTATTTTTAGTCCTTCTCTCCCTTTCCCTTTTCCCCCCTTTTGCATGGCGATTTTTGTTGAATTTTTGGTGTAGAATCGAAGAAAAGGGTTTGAAAATACATTTTCTGCCAGGTTTTGGTGAATATTCATGATTTTGAGGCGGAAGGATACAAGAGTTGTGAGGTTGGTTACGTTGAAAGGGAGGGCCGAAAATTGCAAGGTTAGCTGTCTCTACTTCCAGCTTGTCTATCTCAAGTTTTTCATGAAGAACCTCATACATGCTTTTGGGCAAGAGTCTGCCACATGTTGCTCCATCTGTGGCAGAAAGCTTTTTTCCCAACGAATATTTGGGAAAAAGTTACAGCCGGTCTAAGAGACGAGAATTAACATTAAAGTCAATGGGGCAATAATTAGTGTTCTGTGACCTGTCTGTGTATGACAAGGCTGTGACTGATATGCCTTAGTTTTGAAAATATGATGACTAATTTGTCAGAAAATATGTATAAAATGACTTGACTACAGAAAAACTAAAAAAAAATTAATTTAGAAAAAAATTTATCAAAGTTTTGGGAAAAATTATGATTTTACTGCAAATTTTCCAATTTTCAGTTTTTATTTAATTTCTAACAGTAAGAAAAATATTTTAATGTCCAATTTTGGTGTATTCAGCCTCAGAAAGCACAGATAAAGTGAACAACATTGTAATTTCACCTAATTTTGTCTAAAAATCAGGAATATTAACAGAAAATCTCCAGATTCTCCCATTTCGATGTAAAAATCAATGCTTTCATACCTACTCAAATGACTCAAAATTTCTAAAAAATGCCCTTATTTTTATTGCTAATGTAACTTAGATGAGATCTATAAGTTTGTCAAGTTTAGAAATAGCTCCAGCTTTCCTACAGAAAATGGAAAATTGGCAACACTGAGTTAATGATATTCAGCAGATGGGTTTGTACAAAATGGTCAAAACAGGGGTAGGCTCAATTTGGCCACTATTTTACCCAGAACAAGCATTTTTTTCTTCTTTAAAGCATTAAATTCTTGCATTTTCTTCATGTAGGAAGGAATATCCCAGTCTTTGTAGGCATTTTTCACCCCATCTTTCTGTTTAGAGGGGCTATAAATGCCCCACCCCACCCGTTTTTATTAATGTGTTTTGAGATATTTAATTGCACCTGTGTTGACAATTAAATGATAATAATTGGAATTTGTTGTTGAATTACAGATGGGAATGTTATTTTTTGCCAATAAATGGTCATTTTGTACATTTCAAGGATTTCTGACCTTTTTTGTTCATAGTCAAACTTAGAACATTGAGACATGTCAGGCCAGTAAGACCACATCCTGATACAGAACTGGTGTAGATGTGTAAATGTCAGCTTAATGGTCAATATTTTCTTATCAAAATTTAGGATTTGTGGTGATTGTTGCATTTATGTCACTTATAGAACAGTAAAATGTTAATTTTGCTCCTTTTCAGGCCTCTTTTATGTTGTCAACTATGTCATAACTACCTTTTTGACTTCATTTTTTAAGGCAATTGATGCAAAGGTCCAGACATCTTGCTTCAGTACAATAATTGCAATAAAGATTTGTATGATGCCTCTGGGGTTTGAGATGTTGAAAACATTAAACTATTTCCAAATTTGTGAAAATTGTGTATTCTGTGACCCTTTTGTTAGAGAAGGGTGGACATAGGCCGAATATACCTTTTTTATTCTTCCAGCAAGGCCTATTTTAACCATAATTCATATTAAATGCACCTATTTTAGCTCCTATGTACATATATTAGCCAGGGATGGTAAAACATATCCGTTAGACAGATTCCTTTGGTTATGTTAGCTCTGCAACCAAATATAAGATTGATTCAGCCATTGACATTTTTAGGGGGTGGGGTTACATGTTTCAGTACAGACCTCTATAATTACAATCAATGCAATTGATTTGTGATTTTTCTGTTTGCATATTGTCCAGGGTTTCCAAAAATATATTACTTGCCAGTCTGGCTATCTAAAAAAGTGGAAAATTATTGTTTTTTTGACAGATGCTACATGTAAATTTTATACATTTTTCATGACATGGCAGTAAAAAAATATATTTTTGATAAAAATTCCAAATTATGAGTGTTTTCTATGTAGTTTGTTTGTAACTTGTCTAATTTTTTCACAGAGCTCAAATACTGCCTCAATTTAAAAAGATTTTTCAAATTTTAGCACAAAAGGCCCAGGGACCTGAGACGCACCACTGTACTTAAAGCAGCATGTATACTTAAAGGGCCATCATTTTTGCAGTTATTCTTTGATTTTGATTTCCTTTCACCAGCATGTTGCCAGAACATATGGGAAGCAAATACAAAAGGCCTTTTGGTGATATCCGAAGTTTCACCCCTATATAGGACACAGATCACCAAATATTCATGGGCAGTCACCCACGAAACAAGGGCGAAAGTTATTTTTAGTCCTTCTCTCCCTTTCCCTTTTCCCCCTTTTTGCATGGCGATTTTTGTTGAATTTTTGGTGTAGAATCGAAGAAAAGGGTTTGAAAATACATTTTCTGCCAGGTTTTGGTGAATATTCATGATTTTGAGGCGGAAGGATACAAGAGTTGTGAGGTTGGTTACGTTGAAAGGGAGGGCCGAAAATTGCAAGGTTAGCTGTCTCTACTTCCAGCTTGTCTATCTCAAGTTTTTCATGAAGAACCTCATACATGCTTTTGGGCAAGAGTCTGCCACATGTTGCTCCATCTGTGGCAGAAAGCGTTTTTCCCAACGAATATTTGGAGACGAGAATTAACATTAAAGTCAATGGGGCAATAATTAGTGTTCTGTGGCCAATTTAAACTAGAAACATTTAATAGAGTTACCTGCCTTTAACCCAGGAATGTGAAAGTTTAGTAATCAATGAGGCTGTCTTTATTTATAAATTAACCCTTAACTGGTCAACGTCATTTTATGACGTCAAGTGGTCAGGCTAAAATATAACTAACATGAAATATTTTGAACACCTATTACATCAACTACTGCCGAATAATCATAAGTGATAGATTCTTGACACGAGTAAAAAAGTTGAAGAGGATAAGTTGAATCATTTTCATCAAAAATATCGTCTTCAGAATCGGCGTAATCGATATATAGGGTTAAAACTTGCATGTGCCCTATTTTTACATTTTTTCTGTATGTCCTGATTGCAAGAGCAGGTGGACCACACCATAAATAAACAATTACACAAGACAAACCAATGAACAGAACAGTATCATGCTTACCATGAGCTTGTTTCAATAATTCTACAGCTTTCTCATGATTCTCCCCTTCCACACTCTAAAAAACAAAATACAATCAATTATAAGATATATATCATGATTCTGCCCTTCCACAATCAAATTACAATATCTGATATCATGATTCTCCCAGTCCACACACTAAAATACAATCAAATTACAACATATCATCATTCTCCCTTTCCACATGACATGATTCTCCCCTCAAATACAAAATATAATCAAATTACAAAATATCATCCCCTTCCAGTCGAAAATACTATTACAATACAATATATGGCATCATGATTCTCCCCTACAATACAATTTTAGAATCAAATTACATATGCAATATCATTTATTTTCAGACTTAATTACATATATGACCATAAACACAGCGGCCATGTCACGTGCCAGGATAAATTTAAAATGATCATATCTTTGTATATACTGAAAGGAATTGAATCATTTTTGCTTCCACCAAGGTAATATCACAATCAAGATCAATGATATTCCTTTTATAGATTCAACTTTACTACTACTACTACTACTACTACCTGGTGTTTTAACGTCCGCTTCCACAGAAGTGATATTGCAGACAATGTTTTTAGAATATGGGTTTGCAATCTTTCCATTTGCGGCCTTGAGCCATGGAGTAGGTTTAGTGAGAAGTTCTTCCCTTTATTAAAAAAAACAACATATTGTTTGGTAGTTGATCTGTAGAGACAGCATTTATGCAGACATATATGCGTCTCGTCTCTGGATTGGTAGAAGTCCTCTTTTGGGGTTTAGTGTTTAGGTGCCAGGCCCGTCTTATCGTGGTCTCCCCTTACTTCACTCACCCCACTTTGCAGGTTTGGTGTCTTTGTAGTGGATTAGTGTTTAGATGCCAAGCCCGTCTTACCGTGACCCTCCCTTACTCCACTATCCTGCTACTTTGGTGTATATCCCCTATGTAGTTTAGTGTTTAGATGCCGAGCTTACTTCACTATTCTACTTTACTATTGATGACCAATAGCTTTAACTGAAACCATATTATTATGGCAGAGTTCCTGCTACTGCAGTTGGTAATAGATAGATATTAATTAACTTACCACACCATTTACGGACAGAAGTTGATCTCCTCTTTTCAAAGTCTTGGCTCTATCAGCAACACCATCTGGTATAATACGTGAAATATAGATCGGAGAGTTCTGTTCCTTCCCTCCCATCACATTAAAACCCAGACCTTCTTCTGTTTTTGGCAGCTCAACAACACGTGGGTGGGCGTGGCCTTCACTTGCCGCAAACGCTGCTACAGTAGCCTGAAACACAGAAGAAGAGAAATTGTTAAAACCATCAACCATTCTTATCAATCCTTAGCACTCCCTCAGTAACTCCAGTGGTCTGATTCCGTTCCACTCCACTACCACCTTGGTTTAATTATAGGGAAGACCCATGACCAAGCAGGAAAATCCCACATAAAAGAAAGAAGACAGTTTTACGATATTTTTCTGAAGCCGATATTTTTGATGCTTAATATTTCTGTGACAGTTTTATATCGAACATCTAAATATCACCGAGTTCTACTGAGTTGTAGTATTTAGTATATATACTGTATATACATGTACTGGTAAATACCTTAGCAGTAGCATTAGCTCGGATTTCTGGACTACCAGTTATATCAACGGTCTCATAAACATTCTCATAAACTTCTCGTACAGCTGTCAGAAAATCACTCTGTAGAATCTTCTGAAGAGCTTGGAGTTTTGCAGCAGGAAATTCCCCACCTATAAATGAAACAATTAATAAATTTATATAGAGAATTTTAATTAACTCACTAAAATTGCAAAAATTGGATTTTGATGTTCCCTGATGTACACTGTTGTTAATAAGAGCATCATTCAATTCAATATAGTCCACAAAGTTCATCAGAGAGAGAAATAGGGTTTAACGTCCACTCGAAACCCACAAGGTCATTTCTGGACAAACATATCTATGGTTCAATTTTATTTCAATAAATCGCTTGGACATAGGGGTCATTAGAGAGAGAAATGGGGTTTAACGTCCACTCAACACAAACTAGGTCATTTCGGGACTAACATATGGTTTAACTTTATTTCAATAATTCGCTTGCGCGTAGGGGTCTTTAGCAGTGGAAGGAAACCAGACTGCCCGGAGGAAACCCACGAGGTTGAGAAGGCGCCCCTATCTTCATGCCACATACGCTCACACCAGGGCTTGAAACCACAGGCGCAAGCCAGAGATGACCGGCCAGCTAGATGTCGAAGCGCGGCACTCTAGACCACTAGGCCATCCCAACACCCGGGGTCATTAGAAGTGTGAGAACTTGGAGAAAATCTACAAGGTTGGACTGACGACCTTAATCATTGAAAGGTACAAGTGGGAAATTGAAACCACACCACTTGACTCAATGGCAGACTTTGGAATCCAAAATACACATGTATGTAAATTATTTGGCAACCAACCCCCTGCATGTTGATGAACCCTTGACAATTCAAATTTCATGTATTATAACCCAAGTGTATAGATGATTCAACCAGATTGTATATTATAACCAGGTTGTATATATAACCAGGTTGTATATTATAACCAGATTGTATTATAAATTATAACCTTATTTTTGTATATTATAATTATTATAACCAGACTGTATATTATGATCTGATTGTGTATTACTATTATAACCAGACTGTGTAATATCTTATTGTATAACCAGATTGTGTATTATTACACAAATTGTGTATTATAACCGATAACCTGATAGAGATTATAACCTAATCTTTTATTATTTAAAATCAAATTATTTGTTTTAACCAAAGTTGATGGATTGTGACTTACTTCTCTGTAGAACATCTAACAGTTCGATAGCTCGGATAACATCTGTAAAAATAAATATACATATTAAAGTTATTAATATTAAAAAAAGACATCTCATGCGTCATGCCCTTGTATAGAAAAAGAAAATTAGCAATAGACGCAACTACTATAGTATAATATGTTGATGTGCGTCAAGGCTTCATAAAGATACATTACATTGCATATCTTGAATGGTTTGAGTGTCCAATTTACAAGACAAGTGTTTAATTTCTCGATCATTTTTAAAAAATAAACAACCAAATTGATTATTGATGTAGTTTAATGACTAATTTTTGAACATTTGTAAATTGGGATTCATTATCTAAATCAATTAGCCAGCTTTTAAGTGAACACAAGTACAAAATTAGATGAATTGGGGTGATTTTAAATGATTTTTAAGAATTTTTAAGATTTGATATTAAACGAATGTGAAAGATAATTAGTGTTGATACCCAAAATTAAATGATACCCAGGTTACAGTGTTACAAAACCAACAAGTACAAGTAGGCTACCTACATGTTTCAGAGATTTGCGGTAAGGAATTTTCTTTCAAATTTTACCGTACATGTATCAATGAGTAATAATTCTACCTCCCATTGTTCAAAAGATATGACTACACACTAAAGTCATCATCTATCGTGCGCATGAGTCAACTGTGTGTGATATGTTTAAAATATTTAGGTTCTATGCGTGAACTACGGTAGTGTGAAAAATACAAAAATAGTTTAGAGGCTAGCCGCTAGGCTATGTTGTTAGGATTGGTTGTGATTTCACTATGCTAACAATACATCAGAAACAGATGCCATGATGCTATCTGAATGGAGATGACATGTTCATTACCATCAAAATACCAAGAAAACTTACAATAATATGATGAGACAAATACATGATAATGAATGTTGACATACGTGTGTACACTTTTATAGTCCCATATATTAATTATTCTTCATATCTTATCTATATACTTGTGTACTATCAAATATTGTTGTTAGCGATCTAAATTAGGCCTAATGTGATATGAGTTGAATAATGGTACATTTGGTTCCTAATAACTTTTGGCACCAAAATGTTATGATTGGAAATTAAAAATACTGGATTTTTGTAGGCCTAGATAGTAGATTTGCGTAAATTGTGCTACCATCTTTATCCACTACGAGTACGAGGGAGCTGTTTCTATGATGGTGAAAAGTGTAATTTTGAAGAGAGCAGCACTGAGGCCCAATGAGGCAGTCACTGATCAGTGATGTCATATTTTTGAAAAGTCAAACTCAAAGCTGAGCTGCCCTTCGGGCACTTCGTCTTAACTTCGCTGGAGCTGTATCCGTTTTCAGTTAGGTAAATTGGACAGATAAAACCACTTTAATCGCTATACAGCTCAATTGGCAACAGTCTACGATAACAAAACCGTTATTTTAACGTAAATTTTCACACATCAAAAGTTATTTAGCCTTATAAAATATATATTTACCCTTTTCCAAGGTAAGGGGCTCGTCAACAGTCGCCATTTTGAATTTTCGCCGGATATTCTCAAAAAAGACTGTTTAATCAAGAATATAATATGGAAGACATGTGGGGTCATTTTTCGTTATAGTTTTTAGATCGGAAATCTCTCCTTTGCAATATTAATCACGGTAGTATTTATTTATTTATTTTTTTTTTTCAAAGCCGCAATGTCGTCGGATACAAATTATTTAGGGTTATGATTATGCAGTAGTGTGTAATTTATAAATGTTTTTTTCTTTATATCATGTAAAAAGAAAGTTTATGTAATATGGTGTTGTATTATACGTCAGCTTGGTGGCTTGGAGTCTAACCAAGATGTAGTGTCCAGTGTGTGTATTATATTGTGTTTAGTGAGTTGTTTTAATGAGTTTACCGTTGGCTTGTACCTTGATTGAAACTGCACGTTTATCTTGACATGACTAATGACAAGACCTTTCTATGTTCTTCAACATCAGGTATATTATATTTCTTGTTTTTAGTAATTTTATCAATATATCAGTAAATATATATTTAGTGTAGGTTTATTCTCGGTAATAATTCTTGTGATAAGAATTCCCCTATATCTATTATTTCATACCTCTAGTTTCCCGCCATTTTCCCAGTGGTCTGTACTTATTGTGGTGTATGTTTTATTTTAGATTTGTGAAATATAGTTACAAGTTAATTGGTATTTTAATAATTTAAACACATTTTCCAAGGATATGTTTAGTTTTCTTGGTTCTCTTCTTTCCCGTCTCTACTGGTCGCACTGGTATTCCATATTATTAATCAAATAGTCTAGTCTCGAAACTCCAGTCGCTTAGTCATTGATGTGGAAGTCGGCTCGATCGACGCGTACTACGCGTTCTTTTTTGCAGTGTAAATTTTTATTGACAATAACACTATTTGACTTTGTTGGTAAAGAATAAATGATAATGCAATCTTCCAGAAGAAGTAGCTTTTACAAAAGAATTTATGGAGATGCCGGGGATCGAACCCGGGGCCTTTCACATGCAAAGCGAACGCTCTACCACTGAGCTACATCCCCAAGCTGAATTACTTGGCTTTTTTAGAAATGATATTGAAGCTACTAAATAAAGCTGACGCTATTAATCCTGACGCATTTAGCGGTTCAATCTAGTCAGGATCAGAATTACTAATGACTGATGACCACCCTTTCTCCTCTAGATCGAACGTTACTCTCTCAAATTTATGTGAAAGTACAACCGGTAAGAAAGACTACCTTTTAAATTACAAACTTCGTTCAGTTGGGGATGTAGCTCAGTGGTAGAGCGTTCGCTTCGCATGTGAAAGGCCCCGGGTTCAATCCCCGGCATCTCCATTACTTTTAAACCGATTTTTCTTTTTTGTTTTGTCTTTTTTTTAAAAAGAAAGAATGGATTGAAGTATCTTCTGGACATATTGATAGAAAATGGAACTAGCTTGGATACGTGTAAGCAAGCATTTTTAGCAATTAATTTGTTCGCAAAAGAGTTTTAGTTTTATACCGAGCCGCGGGCGAAAATTTATCTAGGCTGGTTTGAAGATAAAACAACAAGTCGAAAAGTAGATCGACCGAATGAAAAAATGTGAGTTGACAGCACACTATACCCAAATCTTTCCAAATGCCACATTATTTCATACATTATCAAAAAATTATATAATACTAATACTCTTCTTTATCTCAAATTGTCTTTTTTATATTTAAAATAGTAGGCTATTTATTTATTTAGTAGGACTATAGCAGGCGCGGATCCAGGATTTTTTGCAGGGAGGGGGGGGGGGGCTAGGATTGATAATTGCTATGGGCGTCAGCGCCGAAGGCGCTCAACCAATTAACGGGGGGTTTGGGTGCCCTCTCCCAGAAAAATTTGGTATATTAGATTCAATTTGGTGCATTCTGACGTATTTCCGGAAGGTAAATCCCAAAATTACAGGTCTAAAAATCGCCAATAAAATCGCATAAAAATGTTTAAAACCTGAGCAGGGGGGGGGGGGGTCTGGACCCCCTGGACCTCCCCTCTGGATCCGCGCCTGTATAGGAGAATAGGAGAGAGCGGGGTACATATAAATATTCGTTTGATTTTTGTTTGTTTTTTTTTATTAAAAAAAAAAAAAAAAGTTTATATATTATTACACATTGAAATTCATAAGTTTATATATTATTACACATTGAAATTCATGAGAACTGTAAAAACTGAAGTTTATTAGTTCAAAATATGAATTTGTTTAGACCTGCGAACAAACTGAAAATTCCTATTATATCATATATGAAAATAATTATTATACCATGACTTAAGTAAGTCAGTAAAAGAGTTCGTAACCCTGGTGTAACGCGTGTGCCTGTAATCACCCCAGGTAGCATATTCCTACGTTTGGCCAACATTGGCCCAACATATGCAGTTACGTCGGCCGGACTTACATTGGGCCAACAGTGATCCAACATTGCACCCAGTATATTTACATTTGTTGGACCGAATGTTGGCCTAACTTACATTGGGCCAACATTGATCCAACATTTACATCTGTTGGCCCAACATTAGGCCAATGTTGGCAAACGTAGGCCTACAGCCCCCCCCCCCCCGATCCCCTTTCAAAATAGCCTAGACCTCATTATACATGTATGAGTATCATGACAGCACAATAAGGCCCATACAGAACAATAAATGATCAACAATCAATATGAATTATTTTGATATGAAGTGTATTAATGGTGGATTAGCTAGGTATCCCCTCCCCCGATCAACCTCCCCAAGACGCACTAGCTACTTGTTTTACTGTTTTTCGGACGGGCTATATAAAAAAAACGAACGCCTCACGCAGTTAAATTGCAATGACACGAAACTTTGCATGCTTCTTCAACAATTATGCATTCATAGGCCCACTTCTGCATAATTATGCATTCATAGGACCACTTCTGCATAATTATGATTCTAAAAGACAAATTTTGACTGAAAGACTGAGAATAAATAAGAAATCCACAAAAGATTATCGATATCTTTGTTTATTTTAAAATTAAACATGCATTATGTAAGAACTAAATCTGTCTATTTGAAGGTCTTTCTTTAGGCGCGAAGTGTTATATAAATATTAATTAGTTTTAATTTAAAACCGTAGCTTTTTTGTGTCAAAAGGCCCCTTAAAATGCGATTTCCTGACACGCGATTTCGTGTAATACACGTTCCTCGAGATAACAACTTCAAAACTTGCCGAGAAATCACACTTTGAAGAGCATTTTGACACGTAAACAGTAAAAGAATTTTATATTAAAAATGGAATTTTGAAACGAAGAACGCTATATGTTATAAAATATTATTGATATTCATTATTGATATCGATATATTATTGTGGTATGAGCAGAATTTATGGTGGAATAATTGGCTATAAAAGTATAAATCGCGCTACCGACAAAAAACTATGGTTTACAGATACATTAGATGTTGAAAATTTCAGTCCAATTATTGATCCAGTATAGGTCTATTACCTTTTGAATGGCCCCGATCATCATTACTAAAGTCGGTACGATTAAAAAACATATTCTCGGTTATACATTTTTGGATTCAATCATCAATGGGCGTTGAGCAGCAGATTGGATTCTAATCCAGTGAAAAGCCGACACGCATCGAGAGTTGATTGTGGATTGGACAAGTTAATTAATGTCTAATAGTTTATATAACATTTCAGGTGTCCAAGAAAAGACCGACCTGCAATAGGCAATGTTTAATTTACGTTACACGACGTTCGTTTTGTTTTTACAAAACCAATAAACTAATAAATAGTGCGAATTAGGTTTTTGTTTTATTGTTTTTTTAATAGTATACTAGTTTAGCTTTAATAGAAGGCTTGATCTCGCTTTGTGAGCCCTCATCTTTAGGTGGCCTGCTTCATTAACATGGCGTCTGTATGGTGCTTGAAAACAACAGTCATGGTGATCTAGTTATTTGAAACAGAGTATAGATATTTCGATATTACTGAATCTGGTATTTATGTTTAGATGTGCTTTTATTGATCGGGATAGGCTAGTCATGTGGTTACATCGTTTGGTAATCTTAATGAAGGTGAAGAAGAGGACTGGGTTCTAATCCCCAGATGACCCGCTGATGCAATCCTAACCCTGCGTTTTTCTTATTATTTGTTAACCCTTTACATTATTAAATACAAGTTTTTTTAACAGCACACACTGGGTGTCTGTGACTATCCTAAAACGGCGAATGGCGAACGCCAAACAAATAAATAAAAAAAGATAAAAAAAAATAAGGATAATGCGATTTGATGATTGGGATTCACTTTGACCTGCGCGTATCTAATTTTGATCTAACAACTGCAAATAATACTTTTTATTTCATCAGCGTTGAATTATTAACGCATATATGCGAATATTTAATGAATAAAGTGAATGACTACGAGTCTGTGAATGGCTTTTAAAACATACGCCTTCTCGTATTATCAGCGCACATGACATTTCTTTGTTTCGTTGTCAATTTCTCGGTAGTTTTAATTTTTATAGCCGAATAACAAATACGCGGGAAATAAAGGAATCCCGCTCGTCACGTAGCATTATCCCCATTTTTTTGTCGTTTTCATTCTGTTTTGAATTTACCAGAGTTGATATTCAATGAAGAAATCATCAACGATAATAATTATATTACCGGGATCTTCGATGTAAATGTAGCGACCATATAACAACCATATATAATACTAGAACACTTATTATGGATACAATCACTTGGTTTATATATTGTACTGCAACTTTTCAACAAGATTTCACAATAAGTCGTTTTCAAGCAAATACTCAATGTACAAATAAGACATATCATAGATGAATATATATATATATATATTTACAATCAACAATAGCATTAATTAATGAGTTGTATAGACGGGTGAGAAAGATTACTTTTAAGGTTTCTATAAGAATATAATTAAGTCTACTTGTAGTAAGATTTAGTTATTGTAATTATATAAAAACGTTAGGTTAACCCAGAGTGACCATTTAATCATTATTATTATGTCGTAATGGGTTTGGTAATAACGTTTTTAACAATAGTTACAGTACATGTATTTGAAATATTTTTAATATTATTAAACGACAAATAATTTGAGTATGTGGTGTCAAGGGGCGCCGGAACGGTGCGAGGGCCAGGGTACCAAAACATAGGAGGAGTCGGTGGGGTGCCCTTCCCCCGGCCTCTAAAAAATTTTGAAATTCGTTTATTCCGAGAATGCTGTTTAGAGCGCCTCTAACATTTCAAATTCCAACATAAAGCCCTTTAAAAAACATGATAATGAAAGAGACATTTAAAAATGAATCGACTAGTTAAAAGGGTGAAAACTTTCATCATTAGGGCATGGGTATACATGTATACTGCAGAAAATGAAAGGGCGCCATTTGTATACCATGGTACCGGCGCCCCAGGTGGTGTCTTAATTTTTGGAAAATTTATTATTTGATTACACACGTACTGTATTATAAACCTTATTACAGATATACCCTTTTAGATATACCTCATTAGTTGCATTGGCCGAGAAAGTCCACCTGGCTTTCCCTACGTGGTTTCCCCTTGCCAGTCGTACAGGAAGGATGGTCTGACAAGGACAAGTTGTCTTGTCGTTCGGATGAGACCAAAAACCGAGCCCCGTGTATTGGCTTGCAAGTAAAAGATTTCCTGACTGTTTGAATTCGATATAAGAGTATGAGACCATGTATAGTGCCTCTGTCCGCGCAAAATTTCCCTCACAGCACACTGTATGGCGTCTGTCCGTCTTCATCACCCCTGTCGAAGCAGAACAAAAGGACGTTAAACCCTATTTTGCTTCAGTTATCTCATTAGTAAATGATATGAACTAAAATGGGGTTTAACGTCCTACTGCTACCTCATTAGATATACCATACAGTAATAACTATATATATGTAAACTGAACATCACCCTTTTTTTTTTAGTAAAAAACAAATACGAAGAAAAATGTTTTGCTATTTAATAAAATGTTTTTCTACAAAACTGCACATTCGATAAAAAAAAAATACATCTTTGGGTATGGTGATCGTGATTCGTCTGGTTTAAACATATATTATTGCCGCGAAGTAAATGGATCGGACAAAAGTTACATAAACTTACAAAAACATCTTTTCATTAATATCAAGATAACAAGAGGTGCAAAATAAAGACAGTGCTTAGATATAAATCGCAAGATTGCCAAAGATGACCATGGGGTGTACTAGTAATACATGAGTCCAGCGGTTTGCTCTGACATGCACTTTGTGTTACTCTGGGTAGATTCTTAGTTTAGATATACCCTACAGTTTTACCTTTTATCATAAGATATTTTGTCCAATACATGGTCACCCATGCCGAATTATAAAACTGTAGTCATAGTTATTTCAACTGTAGCGGACAGGGTACACTCTGTAGGCCAAGACCATGAAATATATTTCAGGGTATGATTCCAGTTTAGTATACCAAATGGCTGTGTAAATGTCTGTATGAGAGTTTTAGTCTCTTCTTTCCCCTCCATTTTCCCATTGTACCAATCGCACAATGTCATGGTAGCACGAACTGTACAATAGTTTATGGTAGATTTATTCACATTATCTCCACAATTAACAAACAAACCAAGATCAAGGTTATTAGTCCCTTTAGATTGAAATTTTGCTCGGAAATACAGGGATAAATCTTCTAATCTGCAGACAGGGCTATAAACCCACTCGTTCTCCTTTTTATTATTCATCACATCATAATTAAACCTGTGCTTTAACGTAGTATTCGCCTGTCTTGTGACCCTGAACTCCCCAACCATATCATTTACAGATTTAAGATCTATTGGCGCAGTATGATGTTTACTTTTGACGACATGCAAGCGAGCCAGGTCACGCGATTTCCATTCATCTCGTTGGCGTTTCATTATAGTTAATATCTCTGTCATATCGTACATACAATCACCAATCAAAATATCTGATATGTTCTGCGACATTTTAGCCATGCGACCAATCAAGTCAGCTGTACCACCAACGATCTTCTCCATCATCTGTTTATCCTCTTGTAAAGTTTTCTTCAAATCTTCTTTTAAATTGTTTGCTCTCTGAGTCACAACATCACAGATTTCTTTAACATGCCGATCAATTTCAGAGCAAGATGTTTGGGCAGATTTCTCCATAGAATCAATCTTAGCGCTGACTTCACCAACATATTTTTCGAATTCAGGACTTTTCAATTCCAATTCGTCTTTCAGCTTCTTAAATTCGGCTTCGGCTTCATCTCTGTAGTCACATATTCCTAACACTTCATGGTCTTGGTGATCTGGAGCCCGGCATGTTTTACAGATCGCCACACTGCATTTCTTACAATAAAATTCCATTTTTTCCTTTGTATGTTCAATACATTGTCTGATACGTCCACGTGTTTCCGTATCTTGGTTGAATACCATAAACACGTGATGGTCGGCATTGAATGCATCATGGCGTGTATTTTTACAAGAAAAGCACATGTATTTATAACATTCAATGCATTTATATATATCGTTATCGGACGATTTACAGGCATCGCAAGAAAAAATCTTATCAGTTTTAGCAGTCACGCCATCTACAATTGTCTCCCCTTCAGTACTGGAACTTGTTGATGGAACGCTTTGTATTCCCGAAACACTAGCGGCCGATTCTTGCTCGATTTTTCTTTTTTTGGAATTTGTCGACGGAAACATTTGGATACCTCCTTCAGGAACTTCTACATCATGCTGACAGATTGGGCACGGAAAGGTTTTACTTTCAGAATGTTTCTTGACATAATAATTCTCCAGACAGTTTCGGCAAAATGTGTGTCCGCAGTCGACTGTTTTAGGCTCTGTGAAAATATCTAAACAGATACTACAACTATCTTCCTGGTCCGCCATGTTGACGAGACTGACGCGTGTCTTTAATACAGAATTCAATAATTTTTCGAATAGTGAGTTTGTTTTATCGTCAAGAATGAACAGCCTATTCGAATTTGTCTTATACAATAATTAACAAAATATGTCCTTCCACTGTCAATAAAAGGAGCAATACTAACTGTTGCATAAATTCTGGTTCAACTAGATGTTATATGTTTGAACGTTGTCGACGTGCGAAACAAAATACCCACTCTCCTTATCACCTTTTCCTTAATTACCAAAGCTATAACTCCACTACGTCCATGTCTGTTAAATACGAATATTCCTAAAAATATCCAACACTAGAATTCCACAAGGTTTCCGTGAATTTCTTCTTGTGTGAAATGTCTTTATGTAACTTCTAAACGTCGACAAGCTTTATATAGTATTGACATATATTCGCCTAGACTTGTTCATTATATTTCTTAGAATTGTACTTTCAATATTAATACTAAGTAATTCGTCTATTGAAAAGAATGTTCGTTGTTACACACCGGTAAGCACACTGTGTTTTCGTAAGACGTCCAGGGGCCCTGTGAAGGGTGGGTGGGTGGGAGGGGGTGCTTCCCTGGTCTTAGTTCACATTAGAAATGGTTCCACATACTGATGACTTCCGTCTTACTCCAGCCGCAGTAGTTTTTTTGTCCTACAGAGTTGCTTTGCGCAAGTTTTTTAGTCAAATGACTACAAAAAGTTTACTGGCTTATAGCTCCCTTAATTTACACAACTAAACCAAAACTGTACTGCACATAGCTTAACATATAATAAATCAATTCCCATTGAAATAAAGGCGAAGCCTTACCGCATAATTATATGATTTGATGAAACCGAACTGCTACGCGAAATTTCAAATGGCCGGTGTCATGACGGATTGCGTAACTATTTTAGTGGCCCAGTCTTCACTATTTGTGATAGAATAATAATTACGTTTTCCAATGCAAACTGTAATGATATGTGTTACTGTACGTTTTAACCTATTTGAACTTGCGTAAGGGTTCTTAGACTGTATCAATTGTAACCTTAAACACACAGTTTAAGGTCACAAGTATAGTAACTAAGTTCACAAGCAAATGGACCGAAGTTTTTGCCGAGTGGGCCTTTTTTTTCCAAAAAAAATGAGCCGGTTTGCCGAATTTTCTTACACATTCATTCAAAGATAAATGAACCCTATAAATCAATAATTAACTGATTCATTTAAAAATTGATTTTCTAATGCTGAGAGGGCTGACCCCCCCCCCCCTCCCGGGAAAATATGTTTGTGTGTCCTGAATACGCAAGTCTACGCTTAAAATTTCATAGATTGTTCGACCACATAAAAGTGTTGTTCAAATATAATATGTTCAATGGTTTACTAAAATAACTTAGAAATAGACCTAATATGACCATCGTTCATAACATTACAAACGTTTACTATACATGAAAAGCAAATGACCTATAAAGTGATATGTTTATTACAAACATGTCTCTTACTTGATTTTCAAGGTGATCCGCGTTGTATTGTGTAATACGCTGTTTTATTTTGTTCCGATTTCACAAAGCTGGATGGGGGTATATATTTCCTTATTATATGTTTTATGTGTATAATAGTTCTGATTCTTTTATTATTACCTGTAATAGGCAATGTATCTCTTATTAGTTATCTAGTTATTAGAAGCGCTATATCCTTTTGTATATATATTTGCTAATTTAGTTTTATTATTATTTCAGTGCTCTTCTACTTATTCTTCTTTTTGTAAATAATTGCCTGTTTTGTTCCTGTGTGTTCCGTGTTTTGTAAATAAACTGTATTTTTATTGTATTTACTTATTTATAATTTATGCCAGAATAAAACAGTATTTAAATTAAATAGGAATTGTCATATTTAGTAATGTCAAGTCAAGTTAAACAAATATAAACCTACCTGAGTTAGTGAAATCGGTGCATCCAAGATGGAGACAGAAGAAAAAGTGACTAAAGGTGAAACAGGATGTTAGGACAGTAGCTAAGTAACGGAACACTACTCACCATCTTTAAATAGCAACTTTAAACTATACACCTAAGCAGTTATAACAACTGGAAATGCAAGACTACATGTACCTGGATATACCGGACAATAGAAACTGACTAAAAGATTTAAAGGGATTATAACACCTAATAAAATAATTAAAGGGGCTATTACACCCTACTACACTATCCCCCCAGCACAAGAAGTGGCGTCCCGACACGAACAGACTTAACCAGCCTATAACCCACCTTAATAAAAGCCACACACATAAATATATATATACATGAACCAATGAACCAACTCACAAAACCAAAATCATAATCCATAAACAAATCCAAGTCGTCATCACTAAAAACTGTCTGCAACTACATATATTTCTAATTTAACCAAATTAATTATGCAAAAATGGACAATTATAAAAGTAGATATAATCAATGAAAATCAAACCCAAACAGTATTCCCTAAAACCCAAGCATCAGATTTCATCCACCCAGGTGGCTTTCGTTGACGTTTTACAGGAACCGGATCATTTGACGAATTAGAATCAAGCTGTGATAAAGTCTGACACACATGGACCAGAAGAAATATCCAGTGGTAAAATATCCGGAGCCTTATGCAAAGAACTATCAGTAGAACAATGATCATCAGAACCAGAATTATTATCATTAATATTAACCACAGACTTATTTGCATCAGAAGACTGAAAAACAACACTATCTGCATCAGAAGGAATGACATCACTAGTACCAACCTGACGTAAAGATTCATCAGGAATATTGCACTCAGTTGACGAAGTAGTATCAAGTGAAACTTTAGATCGGGGAGCTGGAATAGGACGCCCTGAAGAACAAATAGGTAAGAGAAGATTTCTGTGAAGGGTGCGTCTTTCGGAAGTGCCATCTTTTTGAACAATATACACTGGAATGTTGAAATCAGGCTGTGAAACTACAGTGTAACAAATATCCTCCCACTTATCAGCTAATTTATTTTTTCCTCGAATTTGAACGTTCCTTACCAAAACAATATCTCCAACATGAAGGTTAGCGCCTTTAACTTTAGTATCATAGTGAAACTTCTGTCTTTGTTGAGCCTTTTCTATGTTTTGTCTTGCAATTTCATTAACAAAATTGAATTTTTCTTGCAGCTGAGAAGCAAATTCTGTATATGAAGAATTAAGACCGGAAGAATAATTGTCACCAAGAATTATATCCACGGGAAGTTTTGGATCTCTGCCAAACATTAGATAAAAAGGAGAATAAGAAGTGGACTCGTGTTTTGTAGAATTATATACGTATACTAAAAATGAAACATAATCTTTCCAACGAATCTTCTGATCTTCTGTAAGTGTACCAAGCATATTTAATAAAGTTCTGTTAAAACGCTCGCATAACCCATTACCCATTGGATGATAAGGTGTTGTTCTGGATTTATTTATTCCCAAGATACTGCATACTTCTTTAATAATATTAGATTCAAAATTTCTACCCTGATCGGAATGAAGTCGTGAAGGAATGCCATATGGTAAGAAAAAATGTTGAATTAAGATTTTAGCAGTTGTTTTCGCGGTCTGGTTTCTTGTTGGTACTGCTACAGCAAATTTTGTAAAATGGTCAGTTATGATTAAAATATTCTCAATACCACCTTTAGATGGTTCCAAAGAAAGAAAATCAGTACAAACAAGTTGTAAAGGCTCAGATGTAGAAATACTTACTAATGGAGCTCTGATATTATGTTGAGGTGACTTTCTACGGATACATCTGTGACAAGATCTGACATAATCTTCTACATAGGTTGACATCGAAGGCCAGAAGAAGCGCGATTTGACCAAGTCCAACGTGCGATCACGACCCATGTGACCCATGTTGTCATGAAGTAATGATAATATAAGTTGTCGAAGAGAAACGGGTAAAACAATTTGAAACACCGTATCAGATGAAGGTGAAGGTAAGTATTTTCTATATAAAATATCATCTTTTAAAATTAAATTATCCCAGGAACGAAGTATAGCAGTTGTATCCTTATCAACACTATGAAAATCTGTAGGTTTACATCCATTTCTAACTGCTTGAATTATAAACTGAATCCCTTTACAGTCTTGTTGAGCCTTGAAAATTTTGGACTTATCCATTAAATTTGAATATTCCACAGGAACACCAACAATAGAAGAAACAACACAATCTAGAACATTCTGACTAAAAGAAAAAGTTTCAATTTTACCAAGATCAACGTCAGTGAAATTAATTATAGCAGATACAACAGAATTATTAAGATTTGAAACAGGAAGTCGTGACAAAGCATCAGCTGCAACATTATGAATACCAGGTAAATATTCCAATGAAAAATCATAAGCTGACAGATCGGCTAACCATCTGTGCCCTGTAGCATCCAATTTAGCTGAAGAAAGAACATATGTCAATGGGTTGTTGTCTGTCTTTACTACGAATTTGTTGCCATATAAATAATCATGGAATTTCTTGGTCACTGCCCATTTTAATGCCAAGAATTCAAGTTTATGAGCTGGATAATGTCTTTCAGATTTAGATAATGTACGGCTAGCATAAGCAATTACACGCTTTCTTCCATCTTGTACTTGATACAATATAGCACCTAACCCATGAGAACTGGCATCAGTGAAAAGTTCGAAAGGTAATGAAAAATCTGCATAAGCTTAAACTGGTGCTGAAGTTAAACATGAAATTAAAGTATCGAAAGCTTCTTGATGTTCTGGTAACCAATGAAAAGAATTAATTGATGATTTTGAATATTTATGCTTCTTGGAAGTAGGCTCACCAACAAGTAGATCAGTTAATGGTTTAGCTATTCTTGAGTAATCTTTAATATATCTTCTAAAATACCCACAAAAACCTAAAAAGCTACGGATTTCAGAAACATTAGAAGGAATTGGCCAGTTTTTAAGTGTAGAAATTTTGTCAGGATCAGCTTTTACACCGTCTTCTGAAATAATATGTCCCAAATATTTTAATGAAGATTGTAGAAATTCACACTTCGAAGGTTTTAATTTCAGATTATGCTTCCTGAGACGAGAAAATACAGACTCTAAACGAATAAGATGTTCCTCGAATGTTTTGGAAAAAACAATAATGTCATCTATATATATAAGACAATGAAATAAATGAATATCAGCCATACATCGCTCTAAACAACGCTGAAAAGAACTGGGCGCGTTGGTTAACCCAAAAGGCATAGCATTAAACTCCCAAAAGCCTAAATTACCAGTTGTAAATGCTGTCTTTGGTTTATCTTCTTCAGCCATTTCTATCTGCCAGTAACCACTTTTTAAATCTAATGAAGAAAAATATTTAGAACCATGAAGTGAATCAAGAGTTTCTTCTATTCTGGGAAGTGCATAGGAATCATGAACAGTTCTGGAATTTAGTTTTCTGTAGTCCACACAGAAGCGAAGGGAACCGTCTTTTTTTCGAACAAGAACTATGGGAGAAGCAAACGGACTATTGGAAGGGCGAATTACATCTGCTTTAAGCATATCATTAATGTGGTCTTTCACTTCTTGAAACATTGAAGGTGGTATTCTGCGATGTCGTTGTTTAAAAGGGGTATCATCAGTTAGCTGAATTCTGTGTTTAATAATATCTGTCCTGCCAAAATCTGTATCAGATAAACTGAAAACATCTTTATAACTATGTAAAAGGTCTTTAAGTTGATTAGCTTCTTCTTCTGTACACTTTGAATGAATAGATCGAAAATTAAACAACTCATCGAACGGCTTTTCTGAAGAATTATTTGACGATAAAAATGGAGAACTATTAACGACGTCTACTTGCTGAAGTTGACAAAGAACTGCTTTACCAGGAATAGTGATGGGTCTGTTTGAAGAATTTGTGATGTTAATTCTCACTTTATTAGAAGGCTGTGTAAAATTACATGTAACTATACCAGGAACAACATGAAGAGAACCAGGAAGTGATATATCATCTAACGCCATATAACATTTACCAGGTAATGGTTTAACTAATTTTGAAGTACCAGCTACAAGCATTGACGAATTTGCAGGAATCTTAACAGAATTTGAACTTGACTTTAAAAAACAAGGAACGTTACTGGATTCAACTTGTGAAGTTAAAAGTGAAAATGTGGAATTCCAAACGTCTGAATCTGTTGATGTGTTACATAACCTTGAAAGAATATTTGTACCCACTAACATTGGAGTCTTAGCATTAAAAGAATTTGTAGGTACAACTAAAATTAAAGCTTGCAAATCTTCACTGCTACCAGGAATTCTAACAGGAACTGAAATATATCCTAAGTATGAAACTTTAATCCCTCCTGCGGCACGAACATCTAATAAATCATTAAGCGAATAAATCTGAAAATTGGATAAAAAACGACGATGAAAATCAAGAGAAATGGTAGAAACCATTGAACCGGAATCCAATAATGCAGAACATAAAATATCATTAATTAAAATCTGTGCAACGTTGGATGAACCAACAAAATCTGAAATAAAAGATGAGGCATTCTGTTGAAATGAAACATCAGGACTTACCGACCGCCCCGTGGAATAAGTCCTTGCGAGTTTAAAGGGCACTCTCGATCCCCTCTTCTGTGACCAGGTTGTTGACACGCGTAACAAATAGGAGTTACCCTAGGACGATAATTGCTTGTATTTGAAAATTGAGTCGGTGGGCGAAATGCAGGATTGAATAAAGGAGGAGGAGGAAAGGGAGGAACGTGAACTTGATGATGTGGATCTCTTATATTTGACGAATTAAACTGTGATGGTGGTTGTCTATAATACCTCTGTCGTGGTTGCTGCATTTGGTGTTCCATATCAGATATACGAGAATTAACTGTCTTCAACTGTTCTGACAAACCGGAAATCTGTTGAAGAATTTTGTTTTGAAAAGTGTCTGAAGAATTTGAAGTTGTAGATGTTAAGTGAAATGGTGAATTAGCGAAATTAGAAGTGGCTGGAAATATATGCATCTCTTCTTCAGCTTTCCTAACAGCAGTCATTAAAACTGAAAATGATACATCAGCATCAAGAATATGCCTAGTATTAGATTTGACTTGTGAATTGCTCAGGCCATGCCAAAATCTGTCCTTCAATATCTTATTTGAAGCAGGTTCAACTAGAATACCAGCAGTAATTAATTTGGAAACAATATGTTTGATTTTACATGCCCATGAAGAAATAGATTCATTTTCCTGCTGCTTTGATGTATATAATTTATTCATTAAAACCTCTACTGATAAAATATCACCAAATAATGGATCAAAATGCATAAATACCTCATCAACTGTTTGCGGATTAATACCAATTAAAAATTCAGCAGCTGTACCTCGTACGGCTCTGCGAATGGTATTAATTATTACAGGCACAGAATGTGAACCTTCTTGCTGTAGACCCATAATTTCTAACCGCCATTGATTATATAAAACATCCCCCTTATTACCATCCCCAGAAAAAGTAGACAATCTAGGTGTCGATAAAGCAGATGTCACATATGTTGGAGAATATGAAGCATAACGCCAAGGTGGATTTGAATAAACAGGTTGACATGACGGAGGAATACTATATGAATTAACATTAGTGACCGTAGAACTAGGTGGATTTGAATAAACAGGTTGAAATGACGGAGGAATACTATATGAATTAACATTAGTGACCGTAGAACTAGAAGGAGTAGAATGAGGTTGAAGAATCGGTTGTGGAGTGAAACTGTAATTACCAAGAATGTATCTGTTGTATGGTGGAGCTGCACTAGTAACTGGCGAAGAATGATTGGGTCTTACTGATGGATCATAACCAAGAACATCATGACAAATTTCCTGTTGGTAATCGAGATTTAAAGTGGACATAATACCTTTAATTTCATTAACGACTTCCCTAGTTAAATTTGAATCCTGAGATTGAGCCATTCTAACAAGATGGAAAATTGAAATAAGTTGGATACAAAATATTCCCCAAATTATCAAACTAGAAATCGGAACTTTAATAAAATAACAAAACATCTAAGTAAAATTATAAATAGTAAACAAACTATAAATAACTATCACTCTCAGCTAACCAGACTAAGTCCAGAATCAGCCAGAAATCAACCAAACTACTTCAAATAAGTCTAAGTCCATAAACTGAAATACTAATACCACAATGTTAACTAATTCAATTAAAGCTATGTCCAAAAAAAAATATAAATAAACAAATCGAGAAGACAAGTTCAAACAACACAAGCTAGGAATCTGTAATATAAAACAGCGACAAAAAAAAAATGTCTAAACCACAAGTCAAAAATGGTAAACCTTATCTGGTTATGATAAAACAAATCTAAATACCAACTACAAGTACCACATGATCAATTTAATTCAAAGTACAAATATTATAAACCAAATGTTACAATGTATATATATAAACACCCAATAAATTTAAGACAATAGAAGTATTGAAAATAAGATATGTTACCTGCAAGTGTATGTGCAAAAGTTGTTAATTTATAGAACAATGGGAAATGTAAACAAATAAAAATGGCGGTCCTGTCATTAGGTCAATGTCACAGGAAGTAGGCCAATGTCAATGTACCCTATCACCTATAAGAGAAATTTAAAGCTAACCTAATTATAAATAAATATGTCTGTTTACACAGGATCTAATATTATAATGTTATGTAATTAATAGCACCTTAATTATTGTTTAACTATTTATGTAATGTTGATACCTGTAATGTTAAAGATGTATTTTACCAAATGACTATTTAATGATTGTACTAATATGTTAAATGAATATTTTTACTACATAAATGTATAATGTAAGATGTACCATGAACAATTATCTATAAAATATGTACTTATATACAAGTAGAGTAAGTAAATTATGTAAAATAACCGGTTTTTCATTATGATTTAAAGATTTTAATGCTTTAGTCACCTTGATTATTTATAATAATCTAGCTGTCTAAATCACGACGATATGTATATTTTACCAACTTATTTGTAATTTATATACATGTACCTTAATACTAGGAACAAATATTATACACGAGTATAAGACTAAGACATAGACAATCTAGGCGTCCCCAGATATACATACACATTCACACTCACAACAATAATTTACTCAATATTACAATTAATACAATTATAATATATTCATTGAAACAAAATGATTACTTGGCCAAGTATATATAAGAAAACTTACAGATTACAGCGCTGATTCCCGCGATATAACATCCAATAAATACACAAACACAAAACACAGATCACAAAGCACAAAACTGGAACAGTGTCTCTTTAAACAACGTTGGGCGCCATTTTGTAGCAGGATCATGGACGGACAGACAGACCATCCACCATTCCAGGTCATGGGTTAACCATAAAGAGACAAGACAGGAACACAGCTATACAGTTTATTTACAAAACACGGAACACACAGGAACAAAACAGGCAATTATTTACAAAAAGAAGAATAAGTAGAAGAGCACTGAAATAATAATAAAACTAAATTAGCAAATATATATACAAAAGGATATAGCGCTTCTAATAACTAGATAACTAATAAGAGATACATTGCCTATTACAGGTAATAATAAAAGAATCAGAACTATTATACACATAAAACATATAATAAGGAAATATATAAAAACGTACCCTGAGAAAGGTGCTCTTAATTTATAAGGAAAAGGAAGAACTACGAGAGCAGGAAAACCATATACAAATTACGAAAATATCGAAACACTAAAAGATAAAACAAACACCAAATTAGACATACAGTTTGGAATCTAACTTAAATTATTACTTATGTATTTTTATTGTATTTACTTATTCATAATTTATGCCAGAATAAAACAGTATTTAAATTAAATAGGAATTGTCATATTTAGTAATGTCAAGTCAAGTTAAACAAATATAAACCTACCTGAGTTAGTGAAATCGGTGCATCCAAGATGGAGACAGAAGAAAAAGTGACTAAAGGTGAAACAGGATGTTAGGACAGTAGCTAAGTAACGGAACACTACTCACCATCTTTAAATAGCAACTTTAAACTATACACCTAAGCAGTTATAACAACTGGAAATGCAAGACTACATGTACCTGGATATACCGGACAATAGAAACTGACTAAAAGATTTAAAGGGATTATAACACCTAATAAAATAATTAAAGGGGCTATTACACCCTACTACAATAACATAACCGGCCCCTATCGAATTATACATAATGAGATACAAATACATATATGTTCAAATATAAACAAATAATGAATCATCATTACTGACTTAAAACTTAATTCAAATGTTAATACCTTTAACACAAAATGTCACTTTAAGTATGAATACTGTAGTTAATAATAATAACTAGATATTATTTTGCACTTATGAAATCTTATCACCATCACACTAATACTGAGTTATTTTAGTATATCACATTAAAGTCTGTCACACTTGACCTTTAAGTAAACTACAAATAGCATAATTTAAATTTTAATTCTTAAATTCTAAATAAGGAAGTCACTAAATTCACTTTACACCTTTCACCCAAAATATTTATATGTTTACAATTACACCACTAATTATCTTGTTCTAACAAGAGACATAACTTATCAATTGGTCTTACTAAAAAAACAGTTTGTGTTTTCAATTTGACACTTCTCACCAATCCAAGCTTATTTGGATAAGTTTCAACTACTTTACCCATAGTCCAAGAAGCTCTTGGCGACATACTATCAACAACTAAGACTATATCACCTATTGCAATATTCTTAAGAGGTTTTAACCATTTTTGGCGTTTCTGAAGAGAGGGTAAATATTCTTTAGTCCAACGTTTCCAAAACAAGTCTGACAGGTATTGTACATGTCGCCACCGTCTTTTAGCATAAATATCTCTGTCACTAAAAGTACCTGTGGGAAATAATACATTATTATCATACAATAATATGGAATACAATAATCCTAAATCGTTAGGATTGTCTGAAGTTTTGGTAAGTGGGCGACTGTTAATTATAGCCTCTACTTCACACATAAAAGTTCGCAAATGTTCTTCACTTTGACACGTTTTTAAGTACTGATCACATAGAATAGCTTGTAAAATCTTTCTTATGGTATAACGGATTTGTCTTTCCCATATGCCACCGAAATGGGATGCCGCTGGAGGATTAAAGTTCCATTTGAAACTATATCTAGCAGAGAAATGATTTAACACATTTTGATCTAACTGTTGTAAGGAAGATTTTAATTCTTTGTTGGCAGCGATAAGATTTGTCCCATTATCCGAAAATATTTCCACTGGATAACCTCGTCGAGCAATAAATCGGCGAATAGCACTAACACACGAATCAGTGTCTAACGTGTCTGCCACCTCTATATGTATTGCACGAGAAGCGAGACAGGTGAATATTACACCATATTTCTTCCTCACCGAACGACCTACTTTTACACAAAACGGGCCAAAATAATCTATGCCCACTCTACTAAATGGTTTCTCATCTGGAGTAAGTCTTGACACAGGAATATCTGCCATTTTCTGTTCACAAACACGGGAATTTAATTTTCGACATGTCACACAATTTCTAATAAAGTTTTTCACTAGAAGTCCAGCTTTTATTATCCAAAAATTTTGTCTAAGTTCTGATACTGTATGATTCACACCTTGATGTCCTACAACTTTGTGAATATGTTTCACAATTAACCATGCAATATGACAATTTTTGGGTAATATTATTTGGTGCTTGGCATTATAAGGAATATTGCTATTTCGTAATCGTCCACCGACACGTAAAAGATTATCCTTTAATATGGGATCTAAACTGGAAATGTCACTATTCGATGTCACACACTTCTTACTGCTGTCGTTCTTAAGGATATCTATTTCCTTTGAAAAACATGAGTTTTGAACATATCTTAATATCACACTTTCTGAATTGACAATTTCTTCATGAGTTAAAGAATGTTTACATAAATCATCGGGTATTGGCTGTTTCTTTGCTTTAAGTTTAAGAATCGCCTTCAACCGCATCCACCATGACACGCCACGTTTTAGTTTAACCCAATCAGAGTTCTGAAATAACTGAGTTACACAGTCATTTTCACATTTCACACTGTTCACCTTGATTTCATTGTCACAAGTTTCATTATTCACATTGTAATTTTCAGGCCACTCTGTTTCAGGATTATGTAGAAACTCTGGTGCTTCAATCCACCTTTTACTTGAGAGTTCAATAGCACTAAGTCCCCTTGAACAATAATCTGCAGGGTTCATTTTAGAAGGAACGTATCTCCAATCACTAACATTGGATCCATCACGTATAACAGCGATTCTGTTACTCACAAATACTGGATATCGCGACGTATTATTGTTTACATATTTTAGCACTGTTTGACTGTCAGTCCAAAATAGTTCACGGTCTACTGGAATTGAGAATTCACGAATCAACATTGTATTTATTCTTACAAGAGAAGTTGCTGCAGAAAGCTCTAACTTCACAATAGTGTGGGTCTTTAAGGGTGCCACACGCGATCTAGCTAACACAAAAGCAGTATGCACACTACCACTGTCATTTAAAAAACGTATATATGTCACAGTACCATAACCGTCCTGACTTGCATCAGCAAAATGATGTAATTGAGTATTTACAATGTTACCAAAATTATCAGGCTTAAGACATCTTTGTATTCTTAATTGTTCTAAATTACTTAATTGACTAAGCCATTCACACCACTTAATATTCCACTCAGATGGAATGGGTTCATCCCATGTTAATTTTGCACGACATAAGTTTTGTAATATAATTTTAGCCTTTAAAATAAATGGGGAGGCAATACCAAAAGGATCGAAAATAGAACTCATTACAGACAAAATATTACGTCTAGTTGCTAATGAACTTAAAATATCAACCTTAAATTCAATCATATCACTTTCCACACACCACTGCACACCTAATGCTCTTTTAACAGGTAAATCATTACATAAATCTAAATCTCTCACTTCTTCAATACGATCTTGTTCAGGAATACAATTTAACAATTTACGACTATTACTTATCCATTTAGTTAATCTAAAACCACCTTTAGATAAGAGTTCACAAATATAAATCTGTAGCAGCCTTTAGTTTTGCTTTAAGTGCGATTTCTTTCTGTTTTCTGTCTAATCTCATTTTCTCTTCTTTCTGTATTCTTTCTAATTTCAGCTTCTCTTCTTCGATTTTGTTTTGTTCTTGAAATGCTTCTAATTGATATTTTAATTCTAATTGTCTTTTTATATTCATTAAACGAAGAGTTGAAGATGTTGTTGATTTTGTTCTATTACACGGTACATTAGAAATGCTATCTTGGGGTCTAATGTCATCTTTAGGATGCACAAAATTGGCAACTGATTGATAATTATCTTCACTTGAGGCAATGTTTACAATAGAATGTTCATGGTCTACACCGGCCCCATGTGGCTCTGTATTGTCATCCGCACCGGCCCCCTGTGGGTCATTATCGTTACCTGGTGTTTCAGTATTGTTTACTTCATGCTGCAACACTGGAGGAGCAGTATCATTATTTTCATTCATATTCACAATATTTATCACAGGTTCCAAAACTGGTGGATGAATATCACTATCAGTACTATCACGTGTTGACATTTTTAAAGTTAAATCATCATAGTCAATACGTTCACCATATGTCATACACAAGAGTAGAAAACAAAAAGTTACTGCAGTACGAAAGTACATCACAAACAATAGAGACTTTTGGCAAGCGTAAATTTCTGGTCCATATCGCGTATCCGTATCGATTTTGTGTGTGACGTCAACAATGCTTGTGTATTTCTCATACGTGATATGGCACACGGATACGGCAGCACGTATCGAACAGCTTTCGTACAGAAAAGGTCCATATAACATCGTCATCTTTTTACCATACTTTTTGCTACTTTTAGACGCTGAAATGCTGTATCATAGTAGACACTTGACGAGTACTGAAGATCTTGGTAGATAACTGCCACCATGGTGTATTAGAACTAAGCTCAGCTCAGCTACCCATATGTAGACGCCGCGAAAATCTGCCAAAGCTCTAAAACTACATTGACGCAACGTATCACGTAACGATACGGATACGTGATACGGATGCGGAAAATTCCACTTGCCAAACGTCTCTAATAAGTGTCACCGCTTCACGCTTGCTAACTTCATCATCACGTGTTTACAAAATGACCAGATTTTGACGTTTTTTCACCTAATATAGTACCGGCGAGCCGTGGGTCGTAGTTTTGCTGTTATCACTGGTGTGATTCGATGTAACAATAACTCAAACCAATATTATTTCGTACGATGATATATTATATTAAATAAATGTTCAGCGAAAAGTACAGTACAGAGTTCACGGTTGATCACATCACACAAAATCAATGACCAAGTAAATTCACCTTTACAAAAGTTATAAAAGATTCACCATGTATATATTCATTCACACAGAATACATATTGAGTTCACCATTCATCATTATAATACAGTAAAGTTAAATGTCAACATCAAATACAACTTGAAAGATAGGCTGGCACTGCCAGGCAGGATACGCCCACATTTTCGAGAGATGGACAGAGAACAAGCAATACCGAAAGTGATTTTTCCTACATCTTTAAGTCCTGTATTTCATACTGTATTGGGAGCAGCCATTTAGTTGGTCAGTTCCAGTCTGATATTAATGAAACTCGAAACCGACAATGATTATGGTGTGACGGTACACAACCTAGAAATGTGACTTTTCATCAAAATCGGATAAGAATTGTGACCTGTAGCGAGTCCACAACCATGATATACCATATTTTTACACTATTCGCGTACAAACGGCGACCATTTCGTCCGGCAATTTTGGTACGATTTTCACGAAATAAGAACTCAACCTTCCTCATCAAAATTGAATTAAAATTGTGACCTATACAGGGTCCACAACCATGATATATCATTTTTTTAACAGTATTCGCGTACAAACGGCGGCCATTTTGTCTGTCAATTTTGGTCCGATTTTCCCGAAATTCAAACTCAACCTTCCTTACAGTGTAACGGTGATATAATCAAACGTTTTTTTAAATTGGATAATAATTGTGACCTCCGGAGGGACCACAAGCTAAAGAAAGGGGGATTTTGCGTATAACCAGGGGCCATAATTCAGGAAGTTACGATCCGATATGCGCAAATATTGAAAAGAACCAAGATCTTTGGGTTATAACGATGAATTTCAAGTTTCATCAAAATCGAATTAAAATTGTGACCTTTACAGCTTCCACAACCTTGATATACCATTTTTTAACAGTATTCGCGTACAAACGGCGGCCATTTTGTATGGCAATTTTGGTCTGATTTTTCCGAAATTCGAACTCAACCTTCCTTACGGTGTAACGATAATATAATCAAACGTTTTTTTTAAATCGGATAATAATTGTGACCTCCAAGCTAAAAAAAGGCGATTTTGCGTATAATCAGGGGCCATAATTCAGGAAGTTACGATCCGATATGCGCAAATATCGAAAGGAAGCAAGATCTTTGGGTTATAACCATGAATTTTAAGATTCATCAAAATCGAATCAAAATTGTGACCTCCACAGGGTCCACAACCTTGATATACCATTTTTTAACAGTATTCGCGTACAAACGGCGGCCATTTTGTATGGCAATTTTCGTCCGATTTTCCCGAAATTCGAACTCAACCTTCCTTAGGGTGTAACGGTGATATAATCAAACGGTTTTTTAAATCGAATTATAATTGTGACCTCCAGAGGGACCACAAGCTAAAAAGGGTGATTTTTCGGACAATCAGGGGCCATAATTCAGGAAATTACATTCCGATAGCTGCAAATATCGAAAGGAACCAAGATCTATGGGTTAGAAACATGCATGTCAAGTTTCAACAAAATCGGTTCAAAATTGTGACCTCTATAGGGTCCACAAGCTAAAAACGTGATTTTTCGTACAATCAGGGGCCATAATCCATGAAGTTTTGATCCGATACATGCCAATATCGAAAGCAGCCGAGATCTTTTGGGGATAAACCTATACTTCAAGTTTCGTCAAAATCGGATAAGAATTGTGACCTGTAGAGAGTCCACAAACAAATTGTGGAGGGACGGACGTCCGGACGGACAGGGGCGACGACATAATACGTCCACATGAAAATGTGGGCGTATAAAAAACGATATCAAAACCGCGCAACACACACACACGCGGTCCCAGCTCACCGTTCACCATTCACCATGCGTCTGCTTTACATCCTATAGTATTCAATCACCCTAGCGACACGCGCTTCCACTCAGTCTCTTTCAACCAGACACACTCGTACACCCAGACTCTCATTTACTGATTTTGAACATAACAACCTCGTTATAACATAGTACACAAAGTAGCAATTTTGTGAGTATTATTAAATCTGTTCAAAATATCACTTAAATGTTTTTGTATAATAATTTAGGTGTTTTTCAGTTGTCAAATATAAATGCAAATAAAAACTTAACCGCTGCTTTTAAATTCAAATACATCTGTACGTAAAAACTTTGAATTACAACTGGGGTCCATACGGACCCCTTGTTACCTGCTATGTGATTCTCACCACGTGCACCCACAAGGGTTAAAGGGAATCTCGGTTTTTCTTACGTACCTCACCAAGTCTTTCCGTCCTGCAAACACTGATAAGATGGAACTACGCCGGGATCGAACAAGGCCCCCCCCCCCCAGTTAATGTTACTCACTGATCACCCGCGGCTCAAGTAATATGGATTAAACCTGGTGTACTTTAAATGTCGGTACGGATTAACCACCATGACTAGACGAATAAACCCTGCTAGTGTTTTAAAAATCTTTAAAAAAAAATAACAACCATACATTATGCAAGAGACAATTCTACCTAATGCAGGTCTTTCTTTAGGCCTTAAATGTTGTCTTAATTATTTATTAATTTGTCATTAATTAACTTATCCAGACCACAATCAATTCCCGATGTCATCGCCAGCTTGTGATATTTACTAGATTAGGATCCGATTTGTTGCTCAACTTTCAAAATGAGACTATGTTGTTTTTTTTTTAGCGTACCAACTTTAGTAATGATGACCGAGGCTAGGCCGAAATTTCAATTGCCAAATCCTCAGTTCAAAGTGGATCAATATGACTGGAATGTTCAGCAAATTCCTTTTAGAGTACCTAGTTTTGAACTATTATAGTGAGAACTACCAGGTCTTTATCTAATCTCCCATAATGTATCTTTAATCATGACCTGTAATTTACAAAGGTTTCGTCGAAAAGAGCAATAAATCTGTCTATAATATTTCACAGATCTAATTTCTGGATTCCATTGTCAAGAAAATAAATAAAACGAAATGGACGTTATAATTTTAAATGAAATGAAATGGGGCTTAACGTACTACTGTTCTGCTCCGGCAGGGCTAATGAAGACAGGCATACGCCATACATTTTGGGAATTTCGCCCGGGCAGTGGCAGTATGACCCTCTTTTTATGTCGAATTCCAACCGCCAAGGAGTCTTGCACGCCGATGTATACACGGGATCTTGGGTTGTCGTCACATCCGAACGACTAATCAGCTGTCCTTGCGTCAATCTCTCATTCCACGTCCGAAAATGCCAATGAACTTCTAGGCCAATGCAGGGATCGAACATGCGATCCCATGCTACCCCAAGACAAGGGAGTATGAATAGACCAAACGAACAATATTTTCTTTTGCCAAAATCAGAACAGACGATATTCTGAATAATTATGTTTTAGCTTTAAGGCTAATGAAGACGCATACGCCTTATATTTTGGAAATTTTGCCCGGGCAGTGGCACTATGACCCACTCTTATATCAATTGATTTATCTTTTTTATTAGTATATTACAGTTCAGTCAGAAGGGCCTTTGTGGTAACAATCTTGTCATATTCGTGAGAGGGTTATTTGAAACAGAGTATAGACATTGCACCACAGCTGAGGCTACAGTATTTCTCTTCCTCCCCTGCTCCATATCAAAACCCATAACACTTCTAGTGGTATGCAGCGTCGAACCGCCTGGTATGCAGCGTCGAACCGCCTTTAATTATATATCAGCTATATACATTATATACAAGCAATATTATAATCTACAAACATTACTATCTTACACCATAACATAAATCTATATCTTACACCTTTCCAAATATACAAACATCATTATATACAAACAACATTATATCTACAATCATTACCCTATATCTTACACCATTACTCAGACATAACTCAATGTCTTACAACCTTTCTCCATCACCGACAGCCCCGCCAACCAGAAAAAACCTAAAAATACCCTTTGGGGAAAAATAGGAAATCTGTGTCCGCCTTCACGCAGTAACTGTCTCCGGAGCTATACGCGGACGAGTATAGTTAAATATTTAACAATAAGAAATTACAATTCCATTACAAAACGATTATATATTCTATCTCACAACCTACACTAATCCGATTACTCAGTTGTAAAAACGTCTGTTGCATCTGGCGACTTCGACCTGAATGACTTCGTAAGACTATTTACTTGCAAATAGTACTTCATACCCCTTATATTACTACGCATATGGAGAGAAATTATTTTCCTCCTAATTCGGTTCCCTCAACCGCAGGAAAATATATTTCTCTTCCTCCCCTGCTCCATATCAAAACCCATAACACTTCTAGTGGTATGCAGCGTCGAACCGCCTGAATATCAAAGAAAGAACTAGTATCATAAATCACCATTTAAATTAGATTCGCCTTATAGACCCAAACTCAAAGACACGCTAAGACGTTGTTTCAAATCGTCCTTGACATAACCATCTTTGGCATTTTCTGATTTCCATCTCCCATGGCGCTTGAACAAACGATCAGGGATACCCCTATTTGCACACGCTGTCGCACCTCCCACACGCAAACTATGTAACCCATATTTTGAACAATCTATTATTCCTTGAAACGCTTCTTTAAACAATTCTACTAATCTAGTATAACTAAGTGCTTTGTTAATACCCTTAATACAATATCCCGTTGAACACTTACTCAAAGCCTGAAATAAAAACATATCTTCATCTTTATTTAGCCCAGCCCAATCCAAATAATGCTCTAAATTCTTAACAGGACACAATTTGTTGCCCGTTCGTGCTATTACAACCCATGCACCGTCTCTATAGATATCAGTCTTACTTTTCTCAAGAAAAATAGACAAATGGGTGTCGTCAAAACTTAAATCCGAAGTAGATATATTTAATAATTCGGCACTTCTAAGAAAGCCACTGTACGCCAACAAACAAGCACAAATTATTCTTTGTTTATAAGCACATCTGTTAACAAACGTTTTATCATACATACATTCTAAATGTTCTGCGGTAACAGGAAGCTTTTTATTTACAGGTTTCGCTAAACGTCGTTTTCCAGCCTGTAACACATTAATCACCAATTGAGAATTTGTAGGACAAGCCAAATTAGCTAACGAATGAACCCACTTCAAACTGTAGAAAGCATGAATCACCGGACTTATACTGTTCTTTTCTTGTATCAGAGATGTTAAATATAACGCAACATGTAAAGGATTAGCAGGTAACACATTCCCTTGCACATTATTACATCGAAACCATTTCTTCCAGGCTAAATAACCCCGAAAATATTTCACAGTTGTAGATTTCGCCTTAACATCGGTTAATAACTCGGGTAATACATTCACAGATGATGATAAACTTACTGGTAACTCGTCTAACTCTGTCCCATAAGCAGTTCTAAAAATATTTAGAAGACAACATTAAAAAATGGTTATAACATGATAATAACGATATACAAATTACCATATTATTATATATGATTGACATTAAAATTACATTATAGACCACACCGATAAACAAAAATCTCTCAGTTATACTACAAACATCACATCATTTAATCAATCATTAGTTATCTCAACTAATCCGAAGTCACCTCGACTTATCACCAGCCTTCTCAAGCTCAAATTGCCGTATCTAACTACGGCAATCAATTCTTAATGCCAACATCCTAAACGTTAAATCTTTCGTGCCAAATATACTCTCATAATGCAACGAGGACTTATAAAACTCCTTTCCACGTGGTAAATCAACCCAATCTTTAATAACAGATATAAACTTGTAACCATTCGGACAAATCAACGGCCAAAAACTCGCTGACTTCCATAACGGAATAATTACTGTGCCATAAGCTTTACATTCAACCACATATTTCATGACACGTGATATCAGACACACAGGTGGTACAATAAAACAGTTTCTACCCTGCCATGGTAAAGAAAAGGCATCTATTCCTGAGGAATTTGGACTCCAATATCTGGAATAAAATACATCACACTTATGATTATGTTCTGATGCAAATATATCAATTTCGTATGGTCCCCATATATTACTAATATATTTAAAAATTCCATCTCCAACTGCCCAATCATCATAATCAACAATTCTGCTTAAACAATCTGCTCTAACATTCCCAGCTCTAGGTATCCATTCTATCTCTAGAATAATTCCATTTTCTAAGCAAATGCTAAATATCTCAAATGCAATACATTGCAATTCTGCCTTCATACTACCTTTCTGAACAATAGAAATCACACTCTGATTATCTGAAAACCATTTCAACCTTTTATTTTTTAAAATATGTACTATAGATTTAAGAATACAACGAACAGCTTCAAGTTCTCTCCAAGTAGAACTCTTGATCGCTTCCTCAGCACTCCAAAAACCATGAACAACATCACGATAGGCTTGTACACAATACCCCCCATACCCTTCATTACTAGCATCTGAATACACTATTCGTTCACAGCCAGGGTGAAAATTTAAAACATTAGAATTAATTTTACTTATATTTTCCTTCCAAAAAAATAACTGTTGAATACTCTGTTCAGAAATACGTACTTTAGAATCCCAACTAAACCCATTTAAAATATCAATAGACAATGATCGTGTCATGATTTGGGAAATACTTCCGACAACAATAGACATAGATATAATCTGGCCGACAACACTCGCTACCTTTTTCACAGCTATTGCCTTATTCGATATACAATCACGCTGAATTTGAACTATAGATCGTAAGACTTTATCTAATCGTCTCTGTGGAATTCTCAAATTTGCATTTTCAGAATTTATCACCACTCCTAACCATATTAACTCTTGTACAGGCTCCCAAGTTGACTTCTCATTTTTAGGAACAAACCCACTAGCTAAAAGATCTTTCTTAACATCTTGACTAAGCTTATGTGCCATATTATAATCATCATGAACACCAAAACCATCATCGATGTACATAACAATATATTTACCTTCACTTCTCCATTTTTTGACCAAAACTCTGCATAATTTAGTAAATAAAAAAGGTGCTGTACTTAGACCAAATGGTAGAACCAAGAACTTATAATAGGTTGCAACTCCATTCGTGACCCATGAAAAACCTAGAAACTGTGTGTGTGCATCACAAATCTCGACATGATGATAAGCAGCATGTATATCATACTTGAACATCCAGGACTTTTCCTTAACATATAACAATGCTGTACGAATATCCTCATATTTAACCGTCTGCTTACCGACAAATTTATTAACCTCTCTCAAATCTAAAACTAACCTTTTCTTACCACTACTCTGAATAGATACTGAGAGCGGATTAACAACTCTTGGAGGAACTTGACATCTACTCACCAAGCCCCTTACCTCTAAATCTTTAATAGCCCCTTCTACAAATTCTGAATTATCTAAAGCAGATCTATTATTTCTTAAAAACTTAGAATCTGGAACATCATTAAAAGGAATCTTGTAACCATTTTCAATAACATCTAATATATACGAATTACAGTTAATTTCTTTCCAGAATTTTACATTTTTGCGTAATCGACCTTTAACTAAAATGTTAGCTTGACCTTCCTCATATTCGAAATAATCATGCGTGAACCTCTCTACGACCGACTGATCTACATTACAATCATCAAAATCATGAAAATACTCATCTTTTATACAGGTTGTAATCTCGTCACTATGTTGATTTAACGGTTGTTGTGTTGTTGTAAGAGTTGGTGTGGGGACAATCTCTTCTGTAATGACTGGACTCTCCACAGTTGTAGCAGGAACCTCTGTTTTGTTGGGGACGAAATGAATAGTTCCTGCCCCCACCACTGGTTGCAGGAACACAGGAAAGCAAATTAGACGAACTTGCTGTCACCGAACTGCCATTACTATCATATAATCTTCTTCTCTTAGAAACGGAAGATCTACCTTTAGACTCCTTCCTTTTCTTCAATGCTCTCTGTTCAGCTCTGATAATTCTCTTTTCATCTTCCGAATCACTGGCCAAGGGATTAGATACATACTGGTTGACAGTCTCCCAGCCACCTGCCGATGAATCTGCTATTTTAATTAATTTATTTCTTTCAGTTAGTTTGGTCATAACATCATCTATTAAGCCATCTAAACCCTCTCTGTCATCATTATGAACTGCATTTCTTATATGTTGGATCTTATCTCCCAGTTCTACGTTGAAACCAAATTGAATCTTATTGCCTTTAAATTTCCAATCATGATCTTGATCTGTCTTGATCTTCTTCACGTCAGATGAAAACTTCTGCACAGTCCCATGTAATTCTGCTCGTAACAAATCGAACTTCTTTTCTGTTTCAATTCTCTGATGTTTTACTTCATTCAAAATGTCAGCTAAAGATACAGCAGACTGAATGTTTTCGTGTTGATCCATTATGTTGTCGTAGATAAACACCTAGCTGTCGGACGTACACGTAGTGAAAACAAATCAGTGTTAAGTTGTAAAAACGTCTGTTGCATCTGGCGACTTCGACCTGAATGACTTCGTAAGACTATTTACTTGCAAATAGTACTTCATACCCCTTATATTACTACGCATATGGAGAGAAATTATTTTCCTCCTAATTCGGTTCCCTCAACCGCAGGAAAATATATTTCATAATATGCGATATTATTAAAGGACGCTGTTGGTGTTCACCAGTATTGCATACGTGTTAAAACTTGTTATTCACATTCCAGATATAATATCAACACAGCGATCATTCGTACGGTAGATGCGTAACGAAGATTTGAAGAAACATGCAGTGACGAAAAAACGACCGAGTTAGCCTTATATATAACTGACTAAAGTATAAAGCGATAACAGGTACACGGTCGATTTTCAACCTATTGATAATTCCTTTGAAGACAAAAAGTTGTTACATTATGAGCGGATGTATGTTTGAATCTGAGAAGGCGGAAAATAGATCCGTATTGTTTACATTAATTATCTGCTTAGATAACGTCAACCTGTTTCACAGAAAATTACTTACGAATTGTAGCGGCCAAGCGAATATTCACTGCGGGATCAGTTTGAGATAACGTAGCTATAAAAAACGTTCGAGAATTGTGAAGTAATCTATAAATAGCACCACCTAGTCGTTGATTCAGGAACTGATATATTTTGGTGTGCATCAGATCTGTTGTTCCGAGGTTAGGTATGCCCCATTCCTTTATTCAAAATGTAAAGTATGTACAATTTGCTCCGATTCAGACGAAACGTAACAGTTAGGGTGTTCAGAATCAAATAACAGTCTTGTAGAACGGAAAATTGTATTTACATCGTGTCAGGGCCGTTTCGGTTTTAAAGGCGCCCACACACCAATGGGATGTTCGCCCTGATCCAATCCAAACTTCCATACATCCATTACGCCCCCCCCCCCCCGATTCTGCTGCACCTTTACTTTTAAAATCTTACATACAGCCCTGCATCTATTTGTTAAGACCTGCGCAACTTTTGCTAAGGTCGTTGGGTTAGGGCACGTGATTACTGGCGGGATTGTAGGGGTCAGCTAAGTATCAGAGCTACGTCCAGGGTTAAGGTTAGGGTATACATCTCGTGAGCATTGACGAAAAATTGAACTGGCCTTATCATTTAGCACTAACCCTAAAGGTCCTTTTGATACGTGTATGGACTTTATATATATTATCAGCATAAAAAAGGCCTTTAGAAACAAACGTGTTAGCAGAAGTTTATTGTTCAGAAAGAGATTGGTTTTACATGTTATCGGGTGTCATTGATTAAAGGTATACATATTTATAAGAGAATAACAGGTGAAGAGTTTAAGGACAACAGAATCGAACTTTGTAATCTAAACAAGTTCCGTCAGGTTGATCTTCATTGTAGCATACGAAACCAAAAGTAGGACCAATCTTTACAACTTCTCCAGCATCTCTATAATCAACTCCGTCTAAAGTTTTAACATCAATGCGCGATGGTACTGGACAGATGTTATCTCTGGGGTTTTCACCTCGAATCAAATAAAGAGCTTCATTGTCTGCTGTCCAAGATGGGAGATCTCGACTATAGAACTTTGTCCATCGACGGCAAGCGGAGGCTTCAGCTGAAAATACAAAAAATGAAATGTAATAGAGTTAAATAAAATAAAACCAAGTACGAACAATCCAAGCCATTAGTCAAAATTCGAAGTCCTAAAAAAACGGTCGAGGCAAAATAGTGTAATCAGCAAATGGACTGTTCACCGTGTACAAAATACGACAAACAGTGGTAACAGGTGTCTAGAAGAGTAAGCTTACTCTGCCTGGCGCCACACCCGCCATAGCTGCATCCAAACTATTAGATGGAATCTAAATAAAATAGCATGAACGTTCTATTTTTTTCCTGCACCAACCGGGATAATGAAGATATAGATATACCACGCAGTGTGCTCCGACGAACATTTATCCCGGACAACAATGTTTCCAATGGGAAACCACGATGCAAAACCCTGAAGAACATTGTCTTGGTCAAGACTCTGGATTGAATTGAAAATATCTTCTTATTATTAAAGATACATTATCGGGGATTAGATAAAGAGTTGTCAGTTCTCACTATAATAGTTAACAACTAGTTATGTAAAGGAAATTTCCGTCTAGCCTCGATCATCATTACTAAAGTCAGTAAGATAAAAACATAGTCTCGATTATTCAATTTTTGATTTAATTATTAATGAACGTTAAGCAGCATATATGATTCTAATCCAGCCAACATCGAAGGCCAGCGTTGACATCGACAGTTCATTATGATCTGGATAAGTTAATTAATGTCATAGTAATAATTTAGATAAGATTTCAGACCTAAAGAAAGACCTGCAATAGGCAGATTTAGCTCTAGCACAATGCATGTTTAATCATTGATTAAATACCCAATCCATGACTAAACAAGTCCGGTACACATTTGCAATGCAGTCTTTATTTTAGGGCTAGTCTGTTTTTGAATCCCGTATCCTCTACAATACCGTGGAAGTCCGATGTCTGACGTGAACATCAATCAAAAAATGGTTCAATTGCGTTCGGTATTTACAAAGATATAATAAATTGAAGATTCGCAACATTCGATATTTTCTGCATATATATTGGAAGTTGCCACGAGCCAACTTAGACATCTTAAGATTTCGGATTAGGAGTCTCGATAGGTAACAATAACACTATCACTCAAAATTTACCCCAATCCCGAATAGAGCTTCTGTTACCGAATGGGAGAGAGAGAGAGAAATGGGGTTTAACGTCCACTCAACTCAAACTAGGTCATTTCGGGACTAGCAGTGGGAGGAAAACGGAGTGTCCGGGGGAAACCCACGAGGTTAAGAAGAGGCGCCCCTATCTCCATGCCACATACGCTCACACCAGGGCTCGAAACCACAGCCGCAAGCCAGAGGTGACCGGTCAGCTAGAGGTCGAAGCGCGGCACTCTAGACCACTAGGCAATCGCAACCACCCTGTTACCGAATGGTTAAAGGCGCAATCAATACAATAATATAACAATAAATAAATTTGAAAATTGAACTAAAACATACCTGCATGGTTGCAAGCCACAACAGCAAGAACTAAAACTACAAAGGCTTTCATTTTAGTATTCTTTGATCAGTTACGATTTCAGGAATGTCAGTATAGAATTTTTATCCAGCTTTTATAGCGGGTCCAAACTACCAGGGCGTGGTCATTCATTGCAAAAACACGCCCTTGCAGGATTAATCGTAGTGATGGCATTTCATCACCCAATTGGGTCAAAAGTAACAGGTGGGAGCCAAATCAGATAACTTCAGAGGCGGACCAAGATTCCGGTGAGACGTTGGGAGCTCGACCAGCTGGGCATTTGTACATTTAAACCCTTTAAGCGAAATTTCCCGTAGATGTGGAAATCTAAAGCCAGGTATGAAATGGAAACAGGCTTATTGCGTAAAAGAGGTGAAATCTGTAGTCTGTAACAAAGATTCACTTCATTTCAATCAACTATTTGCTGATAACCCCAGCGCTTATCCCATTGAAAAATGGAGAATTAATTCAGTGTCACTTTCCCTATTGAACTCCTTGTGGGAAGTTCCATAATTGTAGACGCGAAAAGAACTCTTCGGCCGAAGTATTGGAAACTATCATGCCTACATAAATCGCGAGAGCTAATTTTACATTAGGGTATCTGACCGTCAACCTGATTGGTGATTCAGAATGTGATTTGATACAACCCTAGGATAAATTTAAAAAGCGTGAACGGTGGTCCCAAAGAGTGGAATTAAAATGACTTATCCTATATTATTTGAATTAAGAAATTATTTCATCTTTTTGTTTACATAGCTACAAATTTTTCTTTCGCACATTTCTGAGTATATTTTGTTAACAATCCGGAATCGGTTCTTTGGTTTTTTCCGAGTCTTTAAGTCCCCTACGCGCAAGCGAATTACAGAAATAAAATTGAACAACATGTTAGCTCCAAAAAGACCTAGTTTGTGTCGAGTGGGCATTAAAACGAATAATCTAAAGCCAAAATTGTTCGTAAAAGCCCGACTCGACAAAAAACTGGACAAAAAATCTTTGACATTTTGAATTCGATGTCCCAAATCGCAAGTCATATTGTTGCAGTACGATCAATATGCAACTTGGCATATTTGTTTCGTGGACAACTGCGCATGGATTGAATTATAAGATGACTGTAATGACGTAATACTTAGTACGATATTAGATGTAGCTGAACATCGATCCCTGCATTGGCCGAGAAAGTTGATCTCGGTTGTCCGGCGTGGTTTCCCCTTGTCAGTAATGCAGAAGTAGCGCCTGACAAGGACAGCTGTCTAGTCGTTCGGATGGAATGAAAAACCGAAGTCCCGTGTACATAATGACGTGCACGTAAGAGATCCCTTGGCAGTTGGAATTCGATATAAGAGTAGGCCACAGCGCCGCTGTCCGGACAAAATTTCCCTAATAGCACACTGTATGGCGTATGCCTGTTTTCCATTCGCCCAGGTCAGATGCAGAAGAGTAGGACGTTAAATCCCATTTCATTTCATTTAAAGGCCATTTCGTTTCATTTAGTAGGCTATGGATAATTTTTAAAATAAATTGCTTGGGTTGCGATTATTCAGATTATACAATGTTACCAGGTAGCAAAGCGTGACTTACAGATATACACATCTATAAAGTTTTTTATGACCAGTTTTATTAATGGTTTTATCAGGTTAGATACGTATCGCGACATAATATGATCCATATACATGTACTCATATAGGCGTGTACTTTAAAGGTTGAATGGACCAATTATACCAATAACACTATTTTTGTTTTGAAAAGAATAAAATGAAATAAATTCATAAATTAATGTAGTAAATTGGATGCAATACGAAACCAACGACCAACATGCCTGTCTTGCCCCCCCCCCTCGCACACACACACATGACCATACGACACACCTGTGCTTGCCTACTCCATGATCAAACACGATAGCAGATGGCTTCCATCTTGTTTACTGACGGTACTACTTATTTTAAGACAGACTCGGCTTTCCAATTTATAATATCTACGTCTATGGCGTTGTCTAGAAACGCGCGTGCTCGCGTTAGTTTAAAATTTTTGCTATACGTTTAACATGGACTATTTGATGTAATTTGCCTGATTTGATTTGGCCCCATTTCCATAAATTTAGGTTGTTTTTTAGAAATTTTTAGCAAATGTTAATCTTAGGTGTTTTTTAATTCTAGCCGAAGTAAATTTTTTTACAATTTATAGCGAGTTAAGTTATCGTCTCTAAGAGGCGGGCGTAGTATTTTAAATGGCGGCCATTTGCCATCATGTGTATTCTTGAAGTAGGTACACATGATGTAATCGTATGACACATGACTAGCTTCGGGCCTGCAATGTTGTAGTAGTTCCACCTGATAATTTGCGAAACCTATCTGGTGATGATGAACCTGAAAATGCTAATGTTATGCCAGCAGACGTACCAGGTGAATAGGAAGTGGAGTATGATGGTAGTGCCAGCGATCCAAATAATGGCTCCAATAATTCGGACGATGAAACCGATGTAACACCGTCTATTGCTAAAAGGGCGAAGAAATCCAAATCAAATCCAAATCGAAAATATTCATGCCTAACAAACCTGTCAATGTGGGTACAAATATGGGGTTCTAGCATCTGCTCAAGGTTTCCCTTACAAGATTGTTGTTTTTTGCCGTAAGGAAAACTTGTACTGATGACCCTTGTTGAAATTCCCAAGGCACACAATATTATGTTTAACAATTGCTTTACTGATTACGATTTGCTCAAAAGCCTGGCAGACAAAGCATTTGCAGCAACGGGAAGACGAAAAGTGTGGCAGGTGGGACAACAGAGTTTTGCAGCACTGGATCAATTGTGGTATGTTGTTGATAAGATAATAAACCGGTATACAGTATGGGTAATTATCTTGGTGTAACCCTAACGGAGAAGAAACGATGTTATTCTCAACAGGAGAAAAGACGTCGAATGTCCAGTGAGAGAGAGAGAGGGAGAGAGAGAGAGAGATGGGGTTTAACGTCCACTCGACACAAACTAGGTCATTTCGGGACTAACACGTGGTTTAGTTTTATTTCAATAATTCGCTTGCGCGTAGGGTTCTTTAGCAGTGGGGGGAAACCGGAGTACCGGGAGAAAACCCACGAGGTTGGACAGGCGACCCTACTCCTACGTACAACCGGGGATTCGAAACTACGCCAGTAATTGAGTCAATGACAAGCCGTACGATACGATACAGCGCGCGCACGCTAACCATTCGGCCATCCCTCTCCCCCTCCCCCGCACCCTTCGAATGTCCACAGATGATATCTTCAGATCATACAGACCAACCATAAGAGGTACAAAAAATTGGTATAAACCTATGAGATGTCTTTTGAACATTGAAAATGCTGAAATCAAAGCTCAAGAATATGTTCCTGCCACACAACTTGATGAAATTAGTTTTGACAAAACCGGTCATGAATGCATAAGGGTCAAAAGGAAGGTCAGTATTGCTCGAGTCTCAAAATTACGTATTGCAGATGAGCTAAAAGTAATCAAAGATTGCACCAAAAGTGTTTTGCTGGTTATCATGTTTAAACCTTGTATACCTTCTGAAATTGTAATTTAATATGTTCCATCAATATGTTCCTGTTTCATTAATAGTTTTTGCAATTTACTATATACCTTTGTGCAGTTCGTAAAACAAACATGCACGTTCTTTAATTAGTGCATCAGCGCGAATATAGAACCAAGTCCAAAAACCGGTTAATTATATGTAATCTAAGAGTGCTTTAAGACTTCATGAAAATATTTTTTTACAAGTCGCTTTATGCGAGAGCTAAATATGCCTAGAACAGGTATTTCTTCAGGCCTGAAATTTTATCTTAACGCTTAACGCTCATTGATCATTAAATCAAAAATTGATAATCGAGACAATGCTTTTTATCGTACTGACTTTAGTAGTGATGAAAATTCACTCGCTTTAAATCGCGACATAGTGGATCAATTAGATTAAAATTTTCAGGAAAATACTTGTACATTTTTAAATACTATAGTGAGAACTGCCAAATGTTTATCTAATCTCCCATAATGTTTCTTTAATAGTAAGCAATGGGTACATAAAACTTGCTGGATACCTAAATGAGCCCACTACTTAAACTGGCAGAATTCTGAAAATACTGTACCTGTATCCACACATGTTGCATACTATAAATGTATGAGAACTTCAAGACAAATTGCATGACCTTCGGTCGAATAGTGTTAAGATATAGTAGTTGTATAAAAAGAGATTTTCAAATTATCTTTTGTCGGACCAATAAGTCAATATGCCCAACCCCTCGTCTTGCACCAAGCACCCTTTTACACCGATAAATCAATCGAGTTTCTTATTTTTTCTGAACTTATTTCTGCCCATTTTGGAAAAATTATATCCGTGTCAATTCATTTTCCTTATTATATCGTTTCGTGTGTCATACATAAACCTTGTCTGGGTGACTGTTCCAGATAGCATCATCCAGTGGATTCAAACTGCGGGACTGTGGCGGCCATTGATCTCGTTATAATATAAAATGTGAGGTGTCATCCACAATGGATTAACGGATGATTACCTGATTGTCACACAACTCAATCCGAACATTGAAATACTCAACATTAGAGCCGGGCAACTAACTCAATATACGTGATAGGTTTCAAAAAACTTCAATCCGTCAGTCTTCATCTGGAAATGGAGACTGGTGTCCTAAGCAGTAATATACGGTGTCTGGATAAAACCAGACTTTTATTTTATAAAAAATCACGTATAGACTATAGACCCTTAAAAGAACGACAATAGAGTATCAGATGATCCAACGAAAACAATGATCCCCGAAAAGTAAAATGGGTTACGAGTCCATATAAGTGAATTCGGTGTTCACGTACCGGTTACAAGGTAAATATACCAACCCTCTATATTTTGGCGCTTTTATTTCTGAGACTCAGGATGGTCTCTGACCAATAACCTAGATACGAGATTTAAAAACGAATGTAAAATTGTTATTTTGTCGGATTGCGAAGTCACATCACACTCACCCCAGTTTGCACGAACACATTGTCAATATCCCACCAAGATATCGCATACCGAATTTTATACTTCCTCCCAGTTTGCCATAGTACCCCTCATTTCATTTTTTGTAAATGGTTTCGTGCGCCCTATACCATGGCCATTTCCGAGAGGCTGTTTCCAGATGGTATAACCCATCAGATTCGTGCCTCTTTTATAATGATTTGGGTAGATTGTATTATAATATGGAGATTAAATTCAGGGTCGTCTATTACATTTACACGTAATTATTTCATAATTCATATCTGTGGTTTGGCCTTCTCGAAATAGACTTTAAGCCACTCTGGTTGAGTGTTTTGCACCCCCGTCTTACTGAAACACATAACGGTTTTAAAACAAAATTAAACAGTTTTATTCTCCAAAATATAATCGGCATTCACCCTTTGAGTGGAGTTATTAATGATCCATTTTGTGTGCCGTGTGCAAGGTAAAGACTTTTTGAGTGATCCCACTTTAAATGAAGTTCTCGTTCTATCTGGAACACCCGATATATAATGGGGTTAAATAGGTACAACATTGTGGGGTTTGTTTCTGAATCTATCTAACTAATTAATATACATTAGAGTGGTTAATATGCATGCAATCAGTTCATATTAATACTCTATGTGACAAATACATTTATCATATGAGCCTGTTATTGTATATTATTACTATGGTGGCTATTAAATGTAGCCTTTAAAATGAGATATCTGCCGGTTATTGTAATATATAATGATAGGTATTAAACGTTTCTTTTAAAATGAGATATCAGTTTGTTATTGTAATAGGTGTAGAATAAATATATAGAGAAATGGGGGTTTAACGTCCACTCGACTCAAACCAGGTAATTTCAGGACTAACGTATGGTTTAATTCTTATTTCAATAATTCGCATGCGTATGAGTCTTTAGGAGTGGGAGAAATCCGTGGACCAGGAGAAAACAAACGCGGTTGGAAGAAAAAATATGCCTATCTGTATAACATGCGAAGGTTATTAATGAACGTCTGTAGCTGATACTAATTTGTATAAACTGTTATACTATTAGTAAGTACAGGTGGACCGTACCCCACATGAACCACAGACAAAACACAATATACCAAACTGATCCCGCAGTGAATATTCGCTTGGCCGCTACAATCATGACATCGACGAGGCATTAAAATGAGTACGGCATATTAACTTTTTTACTCCGACAAATTAAATTCTCAAACATTTTTTTGAGGTAAAAGAAAAATAAATAAAGACGTTTGAAGTATTTGTAATTCAAAAAAAATATTTCCTATTTAGTGTAAATGGGTATTAAAATGAGTAAAATGCATCATTTTGCCCGAAGCAGTTAGGTGTTAAGTAAACATTGCACGAGCCGTTGAGCCAATGATGCACGTGCAGTCAACGCACGTGTTGTGGACAGTCATCTGTTACAGAGATAATTCGTAAGTAATTCTCTGTGAAACAGATTGACAATATACATATACACAGACATTTCAAAGAAACCTGCCTATATCAAATCAATAACCGCCCTCGCGTCAATTGCCTAGAGTGTACACGTAAAAGAACCCTTGGCAGTTGGAATTTTGTCGGGGCGAAATTTCCCTCATAGCACACTGTACCCCTTTTCGTTTCAATTCCTATCGCCAAGAGATCCGCGGGTTGGCCGTAAGCGTGCAACGCAACCTTATTGTAACCTTAAAGAATAAAGAGAGAATCCCCTACTTGTCTTTTATAGATACCAAAAAATATCAACACTTGTCCATATTAAAAAAAAAATCAAAAACAACAACAAGTAGGAGATTTTATTTACCACAAAATCCTTTCTTACTCGTACAAATAAATAAATATAATTCTTTGCATTTGATTTCATTATTACTGATTGAACCTCATTACATCACAATGTAGTGACCAATCATCATCTTTTGGCAGCAATTCAACCATTGCAGACCTTAATTTTATTGACCCAGTGTTTACATAAAAATAATTCCTTTTTAATAAAAAAAGGAAGTAATTTTTAATAAATAAATAATTATTCTTTGAAAAAAAAAGTTACTTTATAATTGACAATCCAATTCATGTAAAACGATATCTCATAAGGCAGTAGCTTATGTTATTTTATGACACAAGCGATATCTACTGTTGAATGTATTATTGAGTGATAAAGATAGCTAAAACCATGTGTGAAGTTTATCAAACATGACAGTTAAATTAACATCGGTTTATTATGTGTAAAATCTATTAAAACAAACAATTAAATAAATGAATAGACAAACAAGCAAGGTTACAAGCAAGGTTATCGGAAAACGGCGACATATTGATCCTCACTGTACTATTAACCTTAATATTAAGTACAGGAGCACCGTACTATACATACAAAATTATACAAAAAAAAATCTGTCGACAAAATAGATAATATACACAAACATTTCTAAATATAAATGAAATTAAAAGGGGTTTAAAGGACAATATTGACGAACACAAAAGGAAACACGAGTTATCCTTCTATATAACTGACTGAAGCATCGAGCGATAACAGACACAGGGGCGAATTTCTGCTTACTAGTAATTCCTTTGAAAACCAAGGGTTGCAATGTAAGGTTGTGTAAGGATATCTGACAATACAAAAAAAGTAATTGGATGTCACTAGATAAGAGAACACGGGAAAAATAGAAATAGTCCGTTCGTTCGTTCGTATCTGGAGTTTAAAGTATACTTTCATCGGGGTTTTTAGAATAGACAAGAATAGTCTGTACAATCCCCTAGTTTTTATTCCTTTATGGCAATACACGACCTTTCTCCTATTTTTCTCGTGTTATCTTATCTTGAACGCATCTATAGTAGCAATGATTCCTGTGTTAAAATTGTATTTTGAACGTGTTTAACCAGTTCTATGTGATAATGACTGACACTAATATTGCCCTTTAATGTCCTACTGTTCTGCCCCGACTGTGCTTATGACGACAGACAAATAAACAAAAAGCAAACGTATATGGCTCAGTTCGGTTAGGCGAGTGCTAACCAACACGTCTCGGTTTCCATAGACGTACGAGCCAGGGGGCGGCGGGGGGGGGGGGGGGGGCAACTGCCCTTAACTTTCGGGCAATCTGACTTTTCGAGCAGACGCGTAAAGTGGAATTTTTTTGTATTTCATCTTCATGGCAAAATAAAGTGCCAAAAATCTAAAAAAAAAATAGCAGGAAAACGCGTTTGCGGCCGTCAAATATTCCAAAATATTCTTGGGGTCCATACAAGATCAGCATCGCTTCTTCGCCGCTCGAAGAAGACCGACGGCTCTGTCGGTAAACCCGAAATTTGTTTGAGCATTTCGGATTCGGCCCCGAACTGTCATCGAGCGCTAATAAAACACTAATTTTACTTTTCTTTTAATTTAATACCACGAATTTGCACTGAGTTAACTATGGAAAAAAAAAACATTTTGTCTGGAGCCACTCTACTATGTGCGACATTTTTCGGGTATCGATTGGATGTATGGAATTCGGAGTGGGATTTCGGTTACAAAACCATTGAATACTTTCGGAGTTGCTTTCACGGGCGAGAATAGCAGAAAACGCATTTGTGGTGGTTAAATTTTCAAAATTTTCCGTGGAGGGTGACGCTCCCATATCCCGCGACGATGTATTGGTTGATTGGTTGTTTGGAATTTGGGTCAGCCATTTTTCTACTTTCTACTTTGGACCACAAGTTGTTGTATTTACAGGCTGGAATCGCAGGAAAGGGCGTTTGCGACAGTCAAATTTTCAAAATTGCCTCCCAACGGTTCCATCTTCGTAGACAGTAAACGATTGATTGGTTGATCTGAATTCGAGTCAGCTACCTTAATTAGGCTGAAATAGCAGGAAAACGCGTTTGCAGCCGTCAAATTAAATATTCCAAAATTTTCTTGGGGACTAGACAAGGTAAGCTCCAGCGAGGCGAAGAACACCGGCGCCGCTGTCTGTAAACCCCAATTTTTTTCGGGCGTTTCGGGTTCTGCCCCAAAACTGTCATCGCACGCCTTTATGTCGGTTTCGCTCTCTATATTAGGCGAGAAACTTGGTCAGGTGTTTTTGTTGTCCCCTCCGTAATCCACCTTTATCACTGGTGCAGGGTTAAGATCCTGGTAAGAATCAGTAGACTATATTTCCCAGTGTACACTTTGACGTGAACGTAACAGAAGTGTGGGCTGTCCCCCAAGGGATACCCGACTTTATTCTCCACAGAACCCAATTTCATGTTATTTTCTGTAAATAAATGACAATGTCAGTCCTGCTCTTTGCCAATCTTGACGGATCAAGGGTTCTACGTTGTGCAAATGTGGACATCTGTTTTTGTAACATCTGGGCGACTAGGCAACAATGCACCACAGTTGCTGCTATGACAAATGAAAACCGTTATTGAAAGAGCTTAACGTTTTTCCTCGGCAAATTCCATGATTGGAAACTAAGACATTTTATTTGCCCGAATAATGCGGCCTGCGAAATATTTTGTTGATTAGCTATATAAATGCTTGGTCGGTATAAACTATAGTAATTGTCATTTTGTGAACGAACACATACACTCATACAATGCACTCATACAGTGGGATCAAACCGGAGAAACCGGACGGGCGACCCTACTCTTTGTTTCGTTCAAATTGGGAATCGGGCGCGGCACCACCCACGCAAGTTGAATCAATGAAAGATCTTGTGATACAAAGCGCCTGCGCGAACCATTCAGACATTCCCCACCACCCAATACATACAATTAAAACATAGTTATGGCGTCACCCTTTGATGATTTTAACAATTATGTAGGAGAATGTAGGATTTTCTTAAACAATCGTCTATTACATGTATTTATAAAACTGTTCATTATTTATTAAAATAATGTACAGTTTTATTAATAATAGACACTAATCTGAAAAATGAACATGTATTTCGGGATAATTTATTCTCTGAACAAATTAAATTACAGTACATGAAATTACTTAAAAAACCTCATAGTTACCGAGATGTCACATGACCGAATATTGATTTCACTTGTTTGTCTACATAAAGAATTCCACTTAAATCCGTCCGTTATATGTCACTTGTCCGTTTAATAGTACGTTTGGCACCAGATGATACGTTTTATACGCCCACCTTGTCAGTGATACCGGACGGAGGGCCTGGCAAGAACAGTTGTTTAGTTGTTCGGATGGGATGAACAACCGATCAACCGAGGTCCTTTGAATGCTTTGGCGTGGCACGTAAAAGATCCCTTGGCAGTTGGAATTCGATATAAGAGTAGGCCGTAGCGCCGCTGCCCGGGCAAAATTTACATCATAGCACACTGAATGGCGCATGCCCGTCTCCATTAGCCCAGTTTAGGAGCAGAACAGTAAAACGTTAAATTCTATTTCATTTCATTCCCGGTTCCTTTCGATATTGGCGTGTATGGCACCGTAACTTCATGGATTATGACCCCTGATTGTACAATCTGATACAACAGGTTACATTGTTTCCTTTGCAACCTTTAGGACTATATAATCCGCACATCCCAACATGTTCTCGCTTCTTCCAATGATTTTTCACAAAAATAACATCTACGTCGTCTTCAATGACTGCTTCAGCGAATGGCGGTCGTAATCTTGTACTATTTTGTGCTTCGGTCGTGTCTTTTTCGGATATACACAATCAATTTTGTTACTGTTTTAGAGTGGGGATAAATTTCAATGATAGACTAATAGTTCATTTATTTCGTTTCGAAACAAATATGTTAAGCTTTGACAAAAATTAAAAAATAGCCAAATTCTGGCTGGGATTACTGCGCAAAGTGGCCATTCACTGTATGCATACGAAAAAAAAAGCCAGTCACCAATTAATTTTCGTACGTTAGTTACGTATACCGGTTGTACAGAGGTCACAATTTTCAGCTCATTTTGATGAAACTGTACATGTGTGTTTATAACCCAAAGATTCCTAGCGATATTGGCACATATCGGAAAGTAACTTCATGGATTATTGGCCCTGATTGAACCAAGAATTGGGTATGCTCGATTCACAGTCCAGAACGTCCCGAATTGACAGAATTGCAATCGAGTGACACGGGGTCCTGTCACAGTTCTGGCAGTCCCGACAGCTGAGGTGGTGTGAGTGGAAAGGTGACGTATTTTAAGTAACAAATATGTTTCAGCTGCCATGCGTTGTACTCCGAAATTCTCCTTTTCACTCGATTGAAACTATTTTCGGAATTAAGAGAATTTAATTCTGGAATTTTCAATTGAGTACGCCCGTGTTTTGAGCTGGTGTAACCTATACAGGCCACAATTTTTATCAAAACCGTTAAAATATTACAACATAATGAGTTCGAATTTCGTGAATTGGTTTGTGCCTTTGATCCTGTGTCTTGTCACTTTTATCAGAGTATATATTCAATTTCAGGGCGGTTATAGTACCCTCTATATTAAATACAGTACTAAGAATATTATCAATATTTAAATCTTTTTCGTGAGCAGCCTTTCCATCACAACTTGACTGCTGTTATCCCTCATATCAATACCATCACTATTTTTACGGCTATTATCTTCCATATCGAATACATTACCGAATGTAATCAGTATCCAATTGCTTATCACATTTATTCTCATTATGAATATTTGTTTTCAACTGTCGTCTCCGTGTTGAATATTTTGGACTGTCTGTGTGTGTATGCTTGCATTGTATGACTGGAGTGTTTCTCACATGCATTCCTGAGTATGTGCATATTTTAAGAATATGTCCCTTATTTTGTGGTTTGTTCTTTTAGAAATTATCTATTATTTGTATCTCTATGGTGCTGTGTTTAAAGTTTGATAATAGCCTCAGTATGTCCATTATGTAAATACAAAGGAAAACTTCGGGGCTAACGCCCCTAAGTAGTTCTGTCTATTTACATAATGGACAGTCTTCGGCCATTATCCATCACCTAAGAATTATATTCATATAAGTGTGTTATATTAATAAAGTATCAAAGATTTATGTTTTAAGTGAATTTATATACTATCAAAGTGGGGGAAAATATTAGTCGACATGGTAATTATCAGATATGGCTTATAAAGAATTCGTGTATAATTTTATAATTGGTAGTATTTGAGGTACAAAGACATGTTTGCAGATATCGACGATATTATAGCCTCGGGTGTGCATGTCAACTGTCAAATTATGACGGATTGTTTTTAAATAAGATACATACTTGTATATCACGAGTCACTAATAAGCAACAAACAGCCTCTCGTCGTTCGGATGGGACAACAACAGTGTTTCATTCATGTACTCTTTAGTGTGATGAATTCTCCTAACAACATGATCAACTTGATTTGTGATCACGCCCGTTTTCAGTTTCTCGAAAAGTAGAACGAGTTAAGCATCATTTCATTTTAATTCTGTGGTAGACTTTGGGCCCGTTTTCCATTTACGCGTTTTACGGCGTTTACGCGTTAATTTTAGCCTATTCCTAAACAAAACGACATTTGAACAAAAGAATGAACTTGTTTTGCTAAGTAAAGGGTATATAAAAATATCATTAATCCATAGTGCGAGTTTTTTAACGATGCAGTTACAAGAATTTATCATTCATGTCAAAGTTCAAGATTAAATGCGACACTTCCTCTTAAGTAAGGTTTCGAACCCGTGTCTGTAAATAAGAAGAATTGCAATTGCATTTTCTAAGGCCCATGCATGCACCCATACACGTGAGCGATTTATTAACAACGATATTAGATACCCATATGGCAGCACAAGTTGGTTATATCCCCTCCCTCTCTCTCTCTCTCCCTCTCTCTCTCTATGTCAACGTAACAAACGTAAGTTTTGTGCATGCCACCCCTCACTACTCATAGTTTGTAACATAAGGTCTGTAATTGGCGTGGTGTCGATTCCCCGCTTGTACGTGTCCAACTTCGTGATATCTGTACCGGGTCCTCTTGTTTCGACTCACAGCTAAAATACCCCTACGTTTGAACCATAAGGTAGTCCCGAAATGACTTATTGTTGAGTGGACGTTAAAACCCATTTCTGTCTTTCAGAAACTGTGCTTTATAGGGATTGGGATACAATGATACACCTTCCACTAATAGCTTATAGCCTACAGGGGTTAAATATCACCTGTCATTGTTATAAATATATAACTTGTAAATCTTGACTCTTGTATCTCGTGTCTCCAGGTATTATTATACATTTTACATTGTTCTGGAGTTATCCACTCATGATTGACGTAACGGGAATTTGTCAATCATTCAATCAATCATTGTGTCATATACGTTCAAAACTTCCTTTTTATATAGCGCATATAATACAACAATCCTTCGTCTTATTTCGTTTCGTTTCATTTGCGGGGATGGGCGCAAACCTGTAGTAATGAACTTGTAAATATTATTCGAAGGCTTTTGCTCAATAATTTGTGTATTTTAAGATATTTTAACTCTAGTGTTTAAACTGTTATTATCGCTATTTTAAAATGGCGACTTTAAGTTATTCAATGTTTGCGCCCCAGACAGACGAAGAAGATTATTACGTCAGCAAACAGAACACGAACAAGAAGACAGCGTGGAAATTAAACCGTTCTTTAATAGGTATAGGAATTCTGATGTGCTTAGGTTTAGTAGTTGCTATAGTAACGTATACGATAAAGTATGAAGGATCAAGAGAACCACTAAATGTAAGTACCGTCAGGCCTACATGTCACAATAGCCTTTTTGTAAGGGAGAATGCAATGGTGGAAAATGTAAAATCCAACGACCGAAATCTAACGTAAACGAAATTTTAGGCCATGGTGTGATTTGTGCCACCTATTTTTGCTTCATTAGTTGGACAGGCATGGCACAGTGTATAGTCGTTCGGAAGGTACGAACAACTAAGATCCCATTTTTTGGCATCGACTTGGCAAAATTTCCCGCATGGAACAATACAGTATTATCTTATTCGTTAACCCAATTGGTGTAGAAAAGTTGGGAGCTAAACCTATAGAGTTCCATTTCATTTCATATCATGCAGCTTATGTAAATTTATTTTAAGTTTACGATACGAATGCAGCGGATGGCATAAAATTATACGCAATCTTATCTAAAACACAAGTCTAGTTCGCAATGTTTTACGCCATAATTATAACTATTGTTTTTTTTTGTTATAAACTTCAATGGTTTATACTTGTCATATATGATAGATTTGACTACATCTTGGGTATTAAATAGTGAATATTAATATACCGTGACGAGAGAGAGAGAGAGAGAGAGAGAGAGAGAGAGTTGCATATTTCTGGATTAGCATATGGTTCAATAATATTTTAATAATTCGCTAGCGCGTAGGGGTCATTAGCTTTGTGCTAGACAAGAAAGCGTACGTTAGCGGGGATACGAAACCATGCAACTTGACGCACGAGTTAACATTGTCTCTTGGCTTTGTTTTTTATTTTGCTTTTTTCCTCGATCGGTCTAGATCGCCTCTCAGTCATTGAGTAAACTGGCTAAAGTTATTTTTAAAGGCTAATTGGAAGATATCTGCTTTATCCAACTTTACGCAAAAATTTAGGACATTAAACCCTATTTCATCATATAAATTCGAACTGTTAGTGTTAAAATGTAACCTAGAGAATGCGAATCTGCTAGATTAATAAGATAATTTATAATATGCTTCATTTAGTTAACTTTTTAAAAAAAAAAATTTTATTTTGTAGAAATCACGGAATCTGGGATTACCAATAATTGGCAAGACAATGAACAACAATACAGCGACGACGTCAACTATTAATGTTTCACAAGGAAATCCTAATTCGTCGCCATTTTCACATTCTAAAGTTTCACAAAATCCAGGATCCCATGTAAATGACGTCACCGCAGTCAACGAATTTCTTTTATCGTCGACGACGTCCTTGCCACCAATCACCAACAGCGCTCCAGTACAATTAAAAAATGAAAGGATTTATATAGACGAGAAAAACCAGCTTCAAATATTTCACATTCCTGGTCAATTAACAGATACTTATGTGTTTCAAAATTACAAACTGGTTAGTTCAATCATATCGCATAATTATTAGAATTTAAAATCAATATTTTGCCCTAAAAGCAAAATTAATGGAGATAGTCGGGGGGGGGGGGGGCGATCGCCGCCGCATCAGATAAAAAGCGGCTATCGTATTATTTCGGGGCTATCAGATGATTGTAACGTTATTAATGTTTACTACTATTAGATGGCCGTAACGTTTTTAATATTATATTACAGGGTTATTAGCTGACCGTTATGTTATTAATGCTATTTTACAAGTGATTGTAACGTTATTATATTTCAGAGCTATCAGATGGCTGTAACGTTATGAATATTATATTATTATTATAGTGCTAACAGGTGATTTTAACATTATAAATTTTATTGTGTATATTTCAGAGCTATGTGATGACGGTAACGTTATTAAAGAGAATTAAAGGAAATCCAAGTAAAGTATTTTACTGTAAAACCACAGACATGGAATCTGTCTTACCACCAAGAAATATTACGGTAGGTAATTTTTTACATACGTGTATATATTGCTGTCATAGCTTACCTCATTTTACAATGTTAAAATAACATTAGCCACTTTGATCTTTGTCGGTAGGTAAAAAGAATAATTACTGGGATTTGACTATCTAATTAATACGAGCGTTGTTAACGTTATATTAAATACAAATTATGGCAGTAGTGGACCTGTCAGATGTTTTTTGACCAAGAACCGACCCCAAAAAGCTAATCATCATGCAGAGCACAAAAACATGACGTTAAACACCATTTCATTGCAAGCGCCACTCTTATGTCTAATTGTCTGGAGACACTAGTACTGTTGCTCAGTAAGACGTTGGCTCGCTAATCTTGATGTTACATGTCCGATCCCAACGTTGGCCGAAGTTTTCCCGATGTAGTTCACCCTTGTCAATGGTACAGGACAGAGGATCTGGTAAACGACGATGTATAGTCGTTCGGATGGCACGAAAACCAGGGTCCCGAGTTCACATTGACGTGAACGTAAAAGAGCCCTGGCAAGATTTCCCTCATAGCCCTCACTGTATGACGTATGCCCGTCTTCATTATCCCACTCGAATTAGAACTGTAGGACGTTAACCCCCATTTGTGTGTATCCATCGTTATTATGTATATTTTGTTTATTTTTAACAGCTTATAGCCGAGCGTATGACTAACCTGGGATTTGAAGTAATTCAACCGCCACAGAGAATGCCAATATTTAATTATAGATCTTGTGACTATATTCCAGCATCACTTCTACTGAAATCAGGACCTTTCGTTCCCATAAGATCAGGTATTTATTAAAATCAATTTCGTTTCGTATTTTCGAGGTCAAAATTTTGTTTTACTTGTTCTTACTACACCAGGCTCTGGATTAGCCAATGAAACGGTCTGTTGCGAGTTTTTGGCATGAGTTGCATAGAACTGTGGGTAACCAATAGAAACATCAACACTGACTGTTTAATCACATGTCTAACGTCATAGGGTCAAAAGCCTCTCGTGTGACATCTGACGCAACCTTAATACAACCGATCAGATCTTCATACAGTAGAGGTCATCAAAGTATAAAAAAACAAAACGAAATATAGATATGTATTTTGAGCAAATTGGTATAGCTGATGACCCTAATCTTTAAATTAGGGGTCATTGAATTTGGTACCCATTAGATCAGATACATTATTAACCATTGTAAACAGAATTCCAGGGATGGATCCAGGAATTTTTGCATGAGGGGGTTTGCCATGTTTCGGTTACGGAAATCTGCCATGGAAATCCACCATCATCATCTCTAAATTACATAGGCATACATACAAATTGAGCTTCTTAAACAGAGAAATCGTTTTTTTACTGATGTAGGATCACTTTGTGATGTAATTTCAGTGATGCAAGGCATTATTTTTTTTAAGCTCCCCCCCCCCCCCGGATCCGCACCTGCATTCTAAAAAGGGCCCTTGATATAATAGTTTCTGTAGAGAAAACGTTAAACTCCATTTCTCTTTTCTTAAGTTTTCATATTACGTGTAAAAGAATCCTTGCCAGTTGCAATTCATATAAGAGAATGCTGTAGGGCCTTTGTAGCACACTGTATGGTGTATTTCTCGTCTTCATTAGCCCTGCCAGTGCAAAGAAGTGGGCCAATAACAGCTATTTCATTTCATTTAAAGAACATGTGTACCACTTCTCCTATCAGGAGTTCAAATACCTAACAAAAGAATGTTGTATATAACAGTTTATATTATGTAATTACAGGTAACGAAGAAGGTTCCACGTGAGCAGGAAGCAAGGACAAGAACAATCATTCGGCAGGACTACTACAGGAACCAAATTACCATTAATACAAACCCTGAAGTTATATTTAGGCTACGTCCATGTTGTTGATGCAAAATTTAAGCTAAAGCGGGGAGGGAGGGTAGAGGCATGGTCTAAGAAAAATTTGGTACTTAAGCTACTTCGAGCAGTTTCTAGTTCTCTAGGAGACTTTGTAAAGATATCAATGTATATACTATATGTACAAACATTTGTAACTGTGTAACAATTATATATACACATTTGTATAATATTTATAATGTAAATAATGTTGACAAATAAATTATTTAAAAATATTTTTATCATTCGGATATCTTTGCATTTTCTTTGGGGCAGGAGGTTCATTTATTGAGCCTTCCAAACAACTAGGCACACTTTCCTGGCCAGCCTCAAATATGTTATACATCTGACAAAAAAGAGCGAGAGGTTCAGGTACACTCCCACAACTACATCATTAACTAGGTCATTTTATTTCAATAATTTGCTTGCTGATAGAAAACCAATGAGTTTGGACAGACAACCCTTCTCCTTGTCACGTTCAAGCAGAGAATATAAACTACAGTGACTCAATGATAGACCTTGTGATTTCACAGACAGTTAAACAACTGGACCACCCAACCCTACTGACACCTTAGAACAGAGCTTGAAAAATCAAAAGAAACTCTCTTTTGGCCCCTAGATCATTGTTGTTTAGAAGCCACTGCCCTACAACTCGACCACCCTTGTGAACGCATTGATGTGCACGTTAAAGAACCCTTGACTGTTGGAATTTAAAAAAAAAGTAGCTGTAGTGCCTATCTCTCTTCTCACTCTCTCAAATCAGGGAGGTTATTGCTGTTTTAACTAACTAGGGCGAAATAATCTTGCTCGAGGGCTGCAAATGTTTCCTTTCAAGCACACCATGTCTATGTCTCGACTTCATGAGGCCAATCGGTACAGAAAAGTAGAATTTTAAAGCCAATTTCATTTAATTACTCAATCAATCAAAGTAATCTCAAATTGAGCATTAACAAAAAATGTTACCTCTTATGACCTATATTTCAATGTTGACTGTTAAATGAAATATAAAGACATACACATCCAGTTATTTTTGGTCCACATTTTACCCCAAAAATTGGGTCAATTCATTTTACCAATACAACAGGGTCTAGGCAGATTCAAGTAAAGTTTTTATTAAAACAATCTATATCCTTACTAGCTATTATTGTTTAATCAAGGATTTCATATTATATATAGAGTTGTTGTAGATTCTAAATGAGGCATTTTGTACTGCGCTACAAAAAATGTGTTAAAATGGTAGTCCTACTGAACTATTTATAGATAAGTACATTGTCATTTATAGTTTATTATGATAGATGGATATGTTCCTGATGGGGTTCAATCAACATTGTGTCCTTCACATGATCATCAGAAATATTAGTATGTTTGAGTTTTCAGATATTGGTGGGTGGTGTGCTACTAGTATTGGGTTTCCCGGTCACCACACAGTAAGAAAACCTGGAAACAAAGTCACTTAAAGGGCCAATCCCGATAACTTTTTGGGGAATAAAACTGCTTATTTTTGTTTTAAAATCCTTTAAAACCCATTACCTGGCCGACCAACTAACCCGATACTTGTGATATGCTTGTAAATAACCTAAACCTGACAGTCTTCATCTGGAAATGGAGACCGTTGTATTATACAGTATCTGGATAAAACCAGACTTTTTTCTATAAAAATAATATGTAGGTGAAATTTACCTTTGGTTATCAAGTACAGTGCATGGGTCATTCACTATATAGACCTTTCAAGAAACAGGAATCGATTATCAGGTCACCCAATGAAAAAATTGACGCGAAATCTTAAAAGGGTTACAAGTCCGGATAAGCAGTGTTGATGTTAACATCCACACGACTCAATATTTTGAGCTGAAATTTTGAGACAAGGTAAATACACCATGCCTCTATATTTTGGTCCATAAATTTCATAAATACTTGGTGTTTAATTTTTGAGACTCTGTTCTTATTGGGATTGTACCTTTAAGCAGATCTGGTGTCTTTTACTTTGTCCATTACTGATTTGTCTTTTAGATTGTCAGGTTCCATTAAAATAATTCTTTCCATTTTGATCTCCTTGTTATCAAACCAATAAGCGATATATTCATAACTGAATGGTTCAGCTGATCACTGATCAACTTGTTCGTCCAGACATATACCATAACAGAACTGTCAAGCTCATGATATCACCAATCAACTTGTTCATGCAGAAATATACCATAACTGAACTGTCCAGCTTACAATATCACCAATCAACATAGTCGTCCAGACTGAACTGTTCAGCTCATTATATAACAATCAACTTGTTCATCCAGACATATACCATAATCGAACTGTCAAACCACGATATCACTGACCAACTTGACAATGTTCATCCAGAATCCATTATAACTTTCTCAGATAGATCCTCCCTATAAACTCGGATCATTTATCTTCTGTTTTTGGATCAGCTATAGCTTTAGCAGACCTAGCAAATTGCTATTTTAATGTTAAGGATCACAAATTCATTAGACAGTGCAAGAGCCTATACATATACCAAATTATTAGAAAATATATTTAAACTACTGAAATAAATATAGTCAAGCATATTTTAACAAATGAGCTATGATATTTAAACAAATCACAATTCTATGGAATACAATCACTGTTTAATACTGAGCGACGTTTTGACGAGGCTTTTCTAGTCATCATCAGACTTATAAAATATGAAAATATGACAATATAGTATATACATGTACACAACAATACTTGGATAATGCTGACCAACCAGAGATACCTAGTCAAAATGTCAGTAAAAAGCAACACTTATATTCCATAGAATTGTAACCTGTTTATTTCAATTCAATTACTAAATACCACTGAAGCAATTCAATACGATATTTATGGGTAAGAGTAGATCTCAATGATAGAGATGTATTTAGCAACTGACTTAAAATACAATACTTGATATGGATAAAATCACTATGTTTATTACACTGTAAAATCCTACAACTCTAGTATAATGAAGTTGTGTTATGGTATCATGAAGTTGTGCTCAGGTATCATGTAATTAGGCTGTTTTAGTGGAATTTTCTGTATTAAATGTTAAGTTTCAAACCATTGTTCGCAAATTGTTAAAATTTCGGGTTCCTATTGTCGCGTAGCTTAAATCGTCTGCCTACATCAGATGAGTGTCAGTTTTACAACGGTTTACTTTCCCAAATGGTGTTGAGTAATTGAGTATTCAAGCAGAATAAACTAATGTATCAAATCTTATTGAAACATTGCACTGTTATAAATATAATAATTGTAACCATACCAAGTATTCTAGTCTTTGTATTATCTGATTTTTAAAGGATACAACTAGCATTGGTTTATCATTGAGAATAAAGGCATGTGTTTCATTGACAGCCGATATAGCCACATCTTCTGATGGTAAAGTTACAAATGCTTGTCCTTTCATTCTTCCCTCCTTCATAACACGAACATCGAATCTATAATCAATAAACATAACACAAACATGAAATTTATAATCAATATATATATATATATATATATATATATATATATATATATATATATATATAGAACATTTAAAATGTTGTAAGTAATAATAAACATAATCCACAGTGGTGCTATGGCCTACTCTTGTTACAAATTCCAACTGTCAAGCAAGTTATTTACCCATGTAGCCAACATGTTCTTGAGTGTGTACATACCTTGAGTTGTTTTAAAGTAAACAGAGTGTACATGACTTGAGTTGTGTTAAACAGAGTGTACATGACTTGAGTTGTGTTAAACAGAGTACACATGACTTAAGTTGCGATAAACAGAGTGTATATGCTTTGAGTTGTGTTAAACAGAGTGTATATGCTTTGAGTTGTGTTAGAGTAAACAGTGTGTTGTGTTAAACATAGTGTATATGCTTTGAGTTGTGTTAGAGTAAACAGTAAGTTGTGTTAAACATAGTGTAAATGCTTTGAGTTGTGTTAGAGTAAACAGTGTGTTGTGTTAAACATAGTGTATATGCTTTGAGTTGTGTTAGAGTAAACAGTAAGTTGTGTTAAACATAGTGTAAATGCTTTGAGTTGTGTTAGAGTAAACAGTGTGTTGTAGTGAGGGATTTGGCGCAATGGTTAGAGAGTAGGATTTGTGACTGAATGGTTGCAGGTTCGAGACCTGAATTGCGCGTCGAGTTCTTGTGTCCTTGAATAAGACACTTTATCCCTGTATTCCAGTCTACCCAGCTGTAAATGGGTACCGGTAGGATGGTGTATGTATTACACAAAAAACTGTTGCGCTCCTTGGGGCAGCATATGTTGGGGCTCTTTCTAAGAGTTCAGGGGTAAAGGGAGGTAATCAGGCTTTACCTGTATCCTAGAGACCGGGATAATAATTGTGTAGCGCTTTGAGCATGAACTTGGTTTATGGATAAAGCGCATTATAAATATACTCATTATTATTAAACAGAGTGTATATGTTTTGAGTTGTGTTAGAGTAAACAGTGTGTTGTGTTAAAGTTAGAGTAAACAGTGTATATATAAACTTACATATTGACTTGAGTTGAATTAGTCCAATCTATGTATCTACCATATATATACTTTAGATCCTAAAAACATCCAAAAAATATATACAATATTATTCATACATTTACATCTATCAAATAAATTAAAGTATTATTATCATTATCAAAATGGAATGAACCAAGCAATTTTGTTGCACAGTATACTACAAGCTATTCGTTGACCAAGGCCAAGGGAGGTAACTTCTGATAAAAACAAAATGAAAATTGTTAATTTTCTGTCCCCCATTAACTTCACTTGATATTTAACATTCCAAATTCCAATGCTCTTAATCTTAACAACCACTAATAGCTAAAAATGTCACAATCATTCTATAACAATTTTGAAGGGGATGGCTCATCTTAGATTTTGCTACGATAGAATAACATCTTTAGTTTATGACATCATTTTCCTTTTTTCGTCTTTTTTCCTTCTAATTATTCTGCTACATAATTAACGAAAATTTAACACCCAAAATCTCATTAGAAAATATAAATTCAAATACTCTTCAATCCGGACAGAAAGGGGACATAATGAGAAATGCTATAAATAGACGAAATACATTCACTGACACAAACTAGGTCACTTCGGGACAAATAGTAACACATGTTCCAATTTTATCTCAATAATTCGCTTGCGCGTACGGGTCTTTAACAGTGTTACGAAATTGGAGGATCCAGAGAAAACCCCTAAGGCCAATCAGGCAACCCTAATCCTTGACACATACAACCGGGGAATCGAAACCACGCTGGTTAACTGAATAACAGATCGCCATATCGCCGGATACAATCTTCCCAAAAGCCTACATATGAGAGTTATCATAGTGGATATGATACCTTATCTGTTGTTTGCTTGGCCAGATTTTTGATATAAAGACGACAGCTTGGTTCTCCACGTTCATATTTTCTAAATACATTTATTTCTCTTCTTTCTAAAATAAAAATCATCAAACATTTAGTCATTTTTAGTTTAAGGTACTTTATCGAACTTCAAAATCGGTCTACCTAATTCCCATATTTTAATATATATCTCTGACATATGGTCAAGGTCAATGACTTACAGTGCGATTGTGAATGCTATTTAGAATAAAGTTCTTACTCTAAATCACTTATTTCTCCATGTCCGAACTGGCAGAGGACTTTTTGCATACGTTCGCAAATCATGATGAGCATTTTTCATATTGATTATTCTATACTGAATTAAAGGGCCATATTAAGAGATTAGATATGTATACACAGTTGACAGTTCTCGCTTTAATAGTTAAAAAATAGATAATGCAAATACAATATACTGAAAGTCTTGATGCCATCCACTTTTACATTTTATTATTTTTCAAAACATGCATTCCAATCTGCTAAATATCACATTTTAGCATTGGCATCGAGAGTTAATTATGGTCTGGATAAGTTAATTAATGTCTAATTAATAATTTAGATAACATTATAGCTGTAAAGAAAGTTCTGCAATAGGCAGATTTAGCTCTTGCATAATGTGTGTTTAAGGAAAGAGAGTTAGATATCAGCGAATTAAAAGGAGGCCCACCAAAAGTAGTTTGCGATAGGATTAAAAATCCCTATTATGACAATCAGAGTCTTTAATTAATCACTACATATTTTCATTTAGTTTTAAATAATCTGGGTGAAAACCAACCTTCTTTAGATATTCTTCCTCTCCTTAATTCCTCACTTGATATAAATTCACTACAATTATCATCATCATTTTCATTATCTTCACTAGTAACAGGCTGGAAAAACAAATATCATTTTAATGTCTGGTTGACACAAACTAGATCATATCGGGACTTACATATGGTTCAGTATTTTCCAATATTTGCTGGTGTGTACGGGTCTTTAGGAGTGGGAAAAAAACGGAAGTGCAGGAAGACAACCACACACATAAAAAAAACCACAAGGATTACACAGGACCATGGGAAAACATGGAGAATGATTAAATCGAGTGAATGGATAAGAGGACTGGATGTAAGAGTCCATGGAACAGTCTTGCTCTCAATCTATGACAGAAATTTATGATTAGTAGGCTACATCCGACCACTTGGCTATTACCCCCTTCTAAATATTATTTCTTTACCACTTGCTATATAGCTGCAATATGAAAACACTGCTCAGTCCCACCTCTGGTCTAAGGCTATGTTGGAATCCTTACCTCCTATTTTTCACACTGATTCTCTTTTGTTTGCCAAAGGAATCATTTCTTGCCACAGCCGACACACAATTATAATAATTCAACACTATTTTCAAACAAATTTTGCGATTAAAAACATACACAAATTACATTTGAAGTGATCAGCCATTATGAGGCTCGAACAAGCACAGACCACCTTTATCTAATCGCTAAAATTCTACTTGAACATAGTGTTGAATCATTAAAAATTTGTGTCAGATATGACGAGAAATGATTCTTTTTGCAAAAAGTAAACATTCACAATGAAAAGTCATAGCTAAGAAGAGTTCCAAAATAGCCTGAAAAAAGAGGTGGCGAAGAGCGGTATTTCACCGTATTTTCATATTGCAGCTATATAGCAAGCGGTGGGCACTGTCAGCGGACATATAGTCGATCAGAAACAGTTCCTAAAGGAACTAAGTAAATATAGCCTAAATGGAAGCCTCAGTTTACATGTATAGACAGGACTGGTAAATGGGGACTTAATGGGTGCCCTGCCCTGGTATACCATATACATGTAGGACTGGTAAATATGGTATTGGTATACATGTTTAAGATAAGCAACCAATTCGTGGCTACACTGATTGCAAGATTACCTTAGCAACGGGTTCAATAATTCCAAATCCTTCTACAATTTGTTCTTTTCTTGTTTCTTTTTCTAAAAATAGAAATATAACAAGTGGTACCATGTTTTGTAGATGTGGCAAATATTCATGTTTCCGTCCAGACAAGCGTTGACATAAAATATCAATAAAAATGATTGGATGAACATAAAGACTTAACACAAAACCCCAATAAAGTTATTTATATCAATTCTGGCCCGCACTGCACTCCTCCCAACCTCCCCAATAACTCCCAAAATATGATAATGCAACCTATGTGGCCCATCAAAGCAATTTACCGAAGATTAAAGGTGATGTTGCCTTGTTTTGATCATATCCCATTCATACTATCAGCAAATTGCAGTGTTCGTTGGCCCAGTTTGGAGCAGAACAGTAGAAAGTTAAATCACATTTCACTTGAATGAAATAGAAACATTTCTGGCAGGCAAAAGTTGCTGCTTTTCCTTGACCATATCAATTTTGTAACGGCCACTGAATTCTGACAAATTTTCAATTCATAAATTGTTTGGACCATTTTGGGACTGGCATTGATATTTGCATTGGATGATCCGTGACTTTTTAAATGTTTCAATATTACTCACCAATTGATGGTTTAGTACGATTTTCAACAGTTTCTGGTATAACAGATGGTAAATTTAATTGTATTTTACGCTGAGCTGTTGCTTGATCATCCAGCTCAAAAACTTTACTAGGTTCAACAGGGGCTGTTGCTAGAGTTGGGAAATCATCAATTAACTTCATCCGTTTTTTAGGTCTATCTTTCTTCTCTTTTAATTGTCTTTTCTTTTTCTTAGCAGCTCTGACAAAAAGATTAATATGATTAGAAATAAATATGGCATGAAAAATTGACAGACAGTTTTTTTTGGGTTTTTTTGAGAGGGGGGGGGTCAATTTTGTTAACTTCTGTATAGGTTAACATGAGAGCTTCCACTTTTTTTGCTGGTAAATTTTATATACTTTGTTTGCCACAGATAAGCGCCATATATTTCCAAAGAATGTGACAATTTTTAGCACCATTCAGAGTAAGTTACACAGCTTGTCGATTTCCCTGCCAATCAGTCAACAATTGCCATCAGCATGCATACTATTACGCCTGAAATGATATTTGTTTTAAATCCTGTAAAGGTAGGTAACTCACTTGGTTGTAATTTCTGTATCACTCTCTATTTCTGATTCACTACTACTCTCTTTAATTTCACCTGATGGCTGTAAATACAAATATAAACATTTCATAATACACAAAGACATCATAATACACAAAGACATCATAATACACAAAGACATCATACTACACAAAGACATCAAAATACACAAATAAAGATACTAGAATACACAATAATATTCACAAAAACATATTATAGGGACCAAATGGAAAAATGAATTTAAGTGGATAAAAACTAGTAACTTACAACAGGTGGTGTTGGTGTAGGTTGAGCAAATGGTGCTGGTAAATTCATCTTATTCATCAGATGTAAAACCTATAAACAATACACAACTATTATATTATCTGATCTATTAAATAACACACAACTTATATTATCATATTACATTAGACAACAGGGTAAACCTATAGAAACTTTATCAGACTACAGGGTAGACCAAAGAGTAGGCCGTAGCGCCGCTGCCTGGGCAAAATTTGCCTCATAGCACACTATAAGGTGTATGCCCGTCTTCATTAGCCCAGTTCAAAATATTATTTTACTCGTCTTTACTACACTAGCTAGGATCTGGAAGAGTTGTTATCATTGACGTGTTCTGGGAAGGTTTTGGCGTAAGGTGCACAGAATTGTAAGTAATCCACTAAAAGCATCAATGCTGATTGCTTAATCAAATGATTGATGTCATAGGTCAAAAGTCACTCATATGACCCCGGACCCGACCTCCCAAAAAAACTGGTCAGAAATATAGAACAGTATAGTAATCAGATTGTGATTATAGAAATTATCAGAAATGTTTGATATTTCATTTACCTGTGTGTAGAATTTTGGACAAGCAGCTAAAGCATTAGCAATATTGGTTAGTATGGTAACCGTGGGTGATGGGTACACATATCTAAAACGGGGATTTCTAGGGTAATTCAACCTTAAAAACAAACAATAATTAAATAATAAAACACTTGCAATACAAACTTTTGTTGCCTGTGTGAACTTCCCAAATATCAGATGGTACTAGACAAGAGGATAAGATCGACAAATACAATCTGTATTCATCGATAATTTTCATACTCAGACATCATGAATGCGAAAGGGTAAAAAATAGAAAGAGAGCTTCTCCCGAATTATAACTGGATATTCCTTACAGGATGTGACCTATCTGCATACTCCTTGTTGCACAGGATAAGGTGTAGGGTCATCTATCAACCCTCATGGGTTTTCTTTGGATCCTCTGGTTTCCTTCCACTGCTAAAGACCCCTAATTATTGTAATAAAACTGGACCATATTTTAGTCAAGAAAAAGCAATTTAGAGAGGAAACAGGAGGGCCTGGAGAAAACCCACGGGGTTTGTACAGGTGACCCTACTCCTTGTCACGTACAACCAGGGAATCGAAACTATGCCAGTTGACCCAATGACACACCTTATAAAATCTCAAATGACAAAGACTCTGGATAATATTAAAGATGCTTTATGCAAGAGCTTAATCTGTCTATTGCAGGTCTTTCGTTAGGCCTGACATGTTATATAAATTACAAGTTAGACATTTAATAATTTACGAAGACCATTGATTAAGTATCGATGCCATCAGATGGCTGTGATGTAAGTAGGTTTAAATACATTTTGTGGTTTATGCAGTTTCTGTAAAAATGGATAATTGATATTTTGTTTATCACATAACAACCATACATAGTAATGACAACAAAGCAGTCATTGTTTTTTAAGGCGAGTGATCGCTCTCGAGCTCCTACAGCTCATCTGAATGTCGACCGAGGGGAGTTTATTTTCCCTCCCCTTAAAATTGAAAATCACTCTCCTTTACAAAGTGATTGGGGGTTTATCAACATTTATCTACCAATTACTCTCCTTAATATAAGATCACTCTCCTTAATTTCTAAATCACTCTCCTTAATTCCTAAAGCATTCCTCTTATCGAAACTGGGAGAACCCTTTAGAAGAGCCATTTTGTTCAATTTGTTGATTGAGTGGAGCTTTTTTTGGCTCTCCTCTGAAATACAAAAAACAATGACTGACAAAGGCTAGATTATAATTGTATCCCCAATATGTAGGCTGACAATGAAGTAATTTGACTGAAACTTTCAGCATATTCTCTTTTCATTATCCATTAACTATAATACCGAGAACAGTAAGCTCTTTATCTTATCTTACATAATGCTTCTCTATATAAAGCCGCTTTAAGTTTGAGGTTTACGATCTGTAAAATACCTACCCCCATTTCGCATAGACCTCATCTTGCGGTGGCTCAAACTGAATAGATTTTTCTTCAACTTCATCCTTTTTATCCTCTTTCTTGGTTTTCTTTCTTTAAAAAAGGACAACATCAACATATTTAACAATCCAACAGAAAGGATGATACCCTGCACCAGTGTACCTCAATCTAAATTAATTGCTTATTCATATTTTTGGAGGGAATTGAGCAATCAAAGTACTTATAACTGTGCTTAATCTTAACAGATAATGCTCGAACGTCCAATCTGTTAAAACGTGTGACAGGCAGACCCTATTTTAACCCTTTGAACACTGACATGGGGTGTTGCACGTCTCACCCTGGATTTACAGGACGTCATATTAATTATGACGTCAACGTAATTGGAGCTTGAACACGCCCAAAGCCGCAAAACCGACATTTCGGGTATATGCGATACAACGTCAAGCCGGTTTTGCGGCATTTCGGGTTCTAAGGGTTAATGATCATAGGCTTTCTATGAAATGAAAATAAAATGAAATGGGGCTTAATGGAGAAAAGATTTATTCAAAAGGTGGAGAATAATTCAAGGTTCTTTACGCATATGCCAACAATTACACAGACGGACTACGTGTTTTAGCCCATCTGAAGAACTAGACAGAGCGATGTATTTACTATTAGCGTATCCAAATAGCCCAGTGAATGTACTTCTTTTAGTTGTAAATATATTTTTGTATTGAGCTTACTCTATATTAAGTGATGGTGGATGTAGTTTAGTTTCAGGCGTTGTTTTAGCGTATTCCACAACAAGTCGACTCCCCAATATTTCCAACTGATGTAATCTGCTCAGTGCCTGAAATAATATAATAGGTTATAAAGCCATACATAAACAGTATTATGTTTCTCAGATACTGCCGCATCCCTTTAAAAGATCTGCATCACCAGATTTTATTTCTAACTCATTAATTACAGCGATCTGCTTTGATTGGAATTCAGTACATGTACAGTAGTTAAACATATTAGTACAATTTTATAGATACACAATTACTGAGTGTATCCACATAATTACTGAGTAATTGTGTATCCATAAAATTGTACCTTGTGTTAATTATAGTGAGTTACAGGGAGAAAACCAGTTGCAGATCATGTATTACATCAGAAAAATATATATTATTTACATTCAAACAAATATCAGAATAATATCATTCACCTTTGAACTTTGAAAAAGTGTAAGAATATTACTATTTTATTTACCTTTGAACAAGTATCAGAGTCATCAAAAGTAGCAAATGCTGCTTCTTTCTGTAAAAATCAAAATAATAAATCTAATGGAGAAATCATTAAAGAGAACAGTTTCATTCTTAGCCACGGTATACCACTTTGACTTAGCCACAGATTACTGACACATAACCCTATCCACAGAGAGCCTCTTATTAGAATCCTATACTTAAGCCCAAAACCACAGAAAGACTCTCAAAATCCTTCTGCTACCATGCCACAGCAAGGCTCTAATAACCCTTGATTTAAGTCCCAAAGCACAGAATGGTTCTAGAAAACCTTATGCTCTAGTCATAAAGCATGGAATAGCTTGTACAACCCTTTTTTAAAATAATTTTTGAAATAATAAGCTTTTGGGTAAGATTACTTTATACATGTATATTCATTTTTCAGGGGAACAGTGATGCTCGTAAAATTTTGGCTGGAACGCATGCCCTTATGGCATGCATGGTCAAAAAGACCACAATGTTCTATATTAATATGTTAGTCTGGAATATCGTGCCATTAATGTCTATTAGAGTTACTGATCATCATTTGTATTTTGACATAAAATATCTAATTTATGACGCCTGAAGGCCAAAATCAAACTCAAATTCATTATCTAGTGTTTCATTCAGAAAACAAAATCAAAATATTAATTGTAGAAGTGTGAACCAGGTTTGGAATTGGCCACATTCCATTACTGTATGCAGAACCGAATTGGATCATTTCAGAGACCAGATTCAATTTTCACAATATTCATAATAATCCAACACTATTTTCATGTACGGTAAACAAAAATAATTCAATAAAATCTATAAAATTGAATAACATGTTAATTGGTGTACAGCACAAATTTTCGTTTACGGTAAAAGTTTGATTCCTATATTTGGCTGAGCCCATCTATGAACGGTCTGTGCAGGCGTCAGATTCAATGGCCGGTGAATTTAGAAGAAAGTTGTGAACATTTTTAAGAGCACAATTCAACATTACATGAAAATAGTGTTGGATTATTATAAATTTGTGTCAGATGTGACAGGAAATGATTCCTTGTGGTGATCAAAGAGGAATCTTGGTGAAAAATAGACGGTAAGGATACTAAAATAGCCTTAGAACTGAGAAGGAGAAAAGCCTTATTTTCATACTAGTTCTCTATAATAAGGGCGATCAATAACAGACAGAGATGTCTATCTCTGCTGACAATTCAGTAATAAAAATAACTATGAAATTCATACAGATCAGTCAGAGCTCTAGAAGCAACAAGGTGAAATTGTTGAAATTCAATAGGCTTAATTGTTTTACTATCGTAATTTAAACAATGCTCACAAATTGCATAGCCTATCACACAGAATGATAACAAGGGCCATAACTCTAGAAGAATTTAAAAGAAATTTCAAAACAATCGAACGATAAATCAACATGTTGTTGAATAAAACACTGTTTTGCACAAAGCAGTTTTTATGGAAAATACAGAACTTATTTTACATGTACTTACCAAAGCACCCTTAGTTCCTGTGATATGAACATCTTTCGCACCAAAATGTTTTAACAAATCCTTTTTCTCTTCGTTTGATAAAACTGATGGAAGATGTCGTATTAACAAAATATTCTTTAATGCGGTCATGGTTACAGTATCTTGCTTTCTGCTTTCCAAATCAGATATCTGAAGAAAATAAGGAGAATTATAAGGCAACATAGTAGACTCAGAAACTCACGAACATCCACAACTGGTCTACAATTAGCCCACATTATAATTAACTCCGAACCTTTCTTGGGCATACATATGTAATGTTAGGATTGTGAATTAAAAATGACAATTTAGCATAAAGAAAGGTAAGCTTATTATATAATAAATATTGATATAAAGTGGCCCTATATTGTTCCATAATTTGGAATTCGGTAGATTTTGTACTAAATCGTGCTATTTCACCCTCATCCAATATGAAATAAATAAGACCGAGCCTCAGTTTTCTGTTCCATCTGAATCCATCCGAACGACTTACATTTTCTCCAGAAATTTAGCATTCGATGAAGTTGAGGGTCCAATTGCAAATGATGCACACTGACTTCAAAGAGTAATAATATAATAATATCTTGATTAATAACATTCAATCATTCATTTCAAACACCGGTGTTGTTAATAAATTGCCGGTCTCTTACTGACTCTTAATCTTGCCAGTTTCAAACATTTCCCTGGGCTTAAATTGCATTTGTCTGAAACATTACAGAAAACAGACACTTACTTCTCGCTCAGCAGAACTGTCTTTCAGAACAACTAAATAACGTTAACGGCGAGTAACATAGATAGTTGTTCACAAACCTTACTTTTCGTTTCTTGTTAGAAGTGGAAATTTAGAAAACTGATGTATACAAATTTCAGCCCGTAAAAATTCAGCGAAACGAATTTTTTATTTTTACTAAACAGAGTAGCCTCCCTTGCAACAAACCATCGAACTCAAACAGAACTCAGAAGAAGACTTCTATTTACTTTGTATAAGATGGCAGACCTTTATAAGTTCAAATGCCTTCTACATGTGACGCCACATCACACTTCGTCGATCACTGATTGACTCAATATCGAGTGGATCGTTTACATAACGTAAAATGGTCTGACCAGAATGGTACCTGGCTGATTCAGAAGTCTCACCCTGCTTTATCTTTATCGATGTCTGATAGTTTGAGTACCGTAACGTACGTGTGTCCAAAATGTATTGGGAATAATTGAAAACATGTTTTAAATATGCCTTTCATAAATGGGGATGTCTGAGCAGTGGATTCACATAAAACGACCCTTTCTCCTTGTTTTGTGATATTGGCGAATGTCGATAAACGAACTACCGGTACTCGTTTTTCGAAATTCAAACTTGAATATCAAAAAAGCTGAATTGATGGATGTATATCTGCGGAATGTCTCCAAAACACGCTTTATTAAATACGTTTTCTAAAACGAAATAAAGATGTCATAAATGAGGATGCCTGATCAGTGGATTAATATAACGTACTGCTCTTTCTACTTGTTTTGTGATATTGGTGAATCTCGAAAAACGAGCTATAGGCATACTCGTGTTTCGATATTCAGGCTTGAATTTTAAAAATGCAATTTTTAATCATGTAGGACTACGTGTACAGAATGTCTCCAAAACACATTTGATTAAATAAGTATTCTAAAACGCACTAAAGATATCACAAATGAGGATGCCTGAGCAGTAGGTTCACATATAAAACATCTCTTTAATCACTTTGTTTTTTGATATTGGCGAATCGAACTTGAATATCAAGAAGCAGATTTGATGGATGTATACTATTCAAAAAAAGTAGGGGATGTTTGATTTTTAAGTGTTATTATAGTCATCTAATGAAACTGACGAAGAAACACATTACAGAATGAAATGAAGTTCACATTCCTCGATTTATTCCAAATGATCGTTAGACTAAGTAAGGCACAGACTGACTATTATAAGGGTAAAATGATACCCGGGGTCAAACAGCAAAGTTACCACAGCATCACAACAAAGTCAGTAACGGGTAAATCCCCCTCTGTTTGCCAAACAAGCATTGATCCGACGTGGCATACTCCTAATGAGACGTCTAAGGTCATTTTGGTCCAGATTGTCCCATTCCTGTTGCAACGCAGCAGCAAGTTATTGGACATTGACAGGACGTTGTTGACGTTGACGTAACCTCTGTCCAAGCATGTCCCAGACCAACCTGTTTCACAGAGAATTACTAACGAAATATCCCTGTAACGGATGGCTGTCTAAAACACGTGCGTTGACTTGCACGCCTCGTAGTCATTGGCTCAACGGCTCGTGCAATGTTTACTTAACACCTAACTGCTTCGGGCAAAATGATGCATTTTACTCATTTTAATGCCCATTTACACTAAATAGGAAATATTTTTTAACTACAAATACTTAAAACGTCTTTATTTATTTTTCTTTTACCTCAAAAAAATGTTTGAGAATTTAATTTGTCGGAGTAAAAAAGTTAATATGCCGTACTTATTAAGCCTCGTCAATGTCATGCTTATCAGTGACTGTAGCGGCCAAGCGAATATTCACTGCGGGATCAGTTTGGTCCCAGACATGCTCGATGGGGGAGAGGTCGGGACTCAGTGCTGGCCAAGGTAATGTGGTGATGTTCTGTTGTTGAAGGTAACATGTAACGATCCTGGCCCTGTAACATATTGCGTTGTCATCCTGGAAGATGAAACGGCGGCCATGACGTCGTGTGAACGGCACAACATGGACTCCCAAGATGTTGTCCCGGTAGTACTGGCCTGTAACACACCCTGCAACAACATGTAAAGGCGTTCTTCCAGCAACAGTGATGCCTCCCCACACCATAACAGAACCACCCCCAAATCGATCATGTCTGATGACGTTAACGTCTTGGAAGTGCTCGTTTCGACGACGTCACACCCTCCTACGTCTGTCCAAAAAATAAACAGTAAATCTTGACTCATCTGAAAACATCACATTGCTCCAGCGTCGATTATCCCAGTGTTGACGATCCCTGCACCAACGACGTCTTGCCTGAATGTGATGATCTCTCAAACAAGGGATCACGCGAGGACGTCGGGCGCGAAGGTGATCCCTATGCAGTCGATTCCGAATCGTCTGACCACTCACTCTCCCACCAGTGTCTGTTTGAAGACGAGCACTGATCTGATTTGCTGTGATGACACGATTTCTCGAGGCCAAGGTTCGGATAAATCGATCCTGGGCTTGAGTTGTCGCCCTTGGTCGACCTGAGCGTGGTCTGTCCTGTACAGATTGTGTATCACGGTATCTGGACCACAGTCTGCTTATGACAGACTGAAAAACATTCATCGTCCGCGCCACAACCATCTGTGTTGTGCCGATCTGTAGCATGCCAAGGGCACGTAACCTTTCATTTTGGGTAAGCCGACGCATATCAAAATTTGTTTTCTGGTCACTAAAACAATTAAACTGATGTTTCCACCCTGGAATTCAATGCCACAATGACTGTAACATTCAAAGTCAGAGTCGTGCAAATCTTGGGTTGGACCCCCATGATGATCCCAAGCATCACCTGCATTCCATGCGGTAGCTATTAGTGCGTTTGGGCGTCACATGTAACTGGAAATGTTTCTTCTGTTAGGTTCTATAGTGACTTTTTTCGTAGTCATTTGCATATTTTAGTATTATGCCCCCAAAATCAAATATCCCCTACTTTTTTTGAATAGTATATATCTGTCTCCAAAACACATTTTATTAAATGCGTTTTCTAAAACGAAATAATAGGCCTATGTCATAAATCCGGATGCCTGAGAAGTGGATTCACATATAAACTGCTCTTTCTCCTATTTTTAACTAAATCGGGATGCCTGGGCAGTGGATTCACATAAAAACTGCTCTTTCACTTGGTTTTTTGATATTGGCGAATGTCGAAAAACGAGCTACTCGTTTTCGATATTCAAACGTGCATCTCCAAAAAGCAGATTTGATGGGTGTATATCTACAGAAGTGATACACTAGTTTGTTTGTTTTTTCGAAAAGCGACACTTCAGTCGTTGATTGTCAAAGTACCAAGTCAGTCGTTAAATCCGAAACGCGTCACGTAACGTCAGTTGTTGATTCGAAAAGCGTCACAGTGTCAAGTGGACGTTAAACCCCATTCTCCCCCCCCCCTCTCTCTCTCTCTCTCTCTCTCTCTGTTTACTCTTATTATTGATTGAAGTCAGGACGAATTACGAGATGTAACCAGTCCTAGTCGTCAATGGGTGTATGGACAAGTGACAAGTGACTAATTCTTTCTAGTTCGCGGGTACTGATACTGTGGACGCCAAAACGTCTTTTGAGCATGAGTCCGCGCCATTTAGCAATAACACAGCCTAATGAAAATCCCCAATTTAATAGCTTTTAAAATTACAACAATGTATATTCTGAGATTTGCTTCTTATAACATGACGTCATTTAACTACTTTAATATGCAAGGAATATATTAAAAGTGAACGATAAATTAAATATATTCAACTGGCTAATGGAATACGCAATTGAAGTGAGATATCAGTTTGCAGTTTGCATATGTGTAGAATAAATGCATATCTATAAATTAGAGTCACAGTAGGAGTAGTTGATGTGACTCAGTGAGTAAGACGTTGAAACTCTATGTAACCTGCAGGTCTCGTGTTGACCGAGATTTTCCGGCATGGTCCCCTTGTCAGTGGTTTGGCAAGGGCAATGTATATACATGTATTGTCGTTTGGATGTGGCGATAAAAACGAGGTCCCTTGTACTAATTGGCGCACACTTAAACGAACCCATAACAATTGGAATTCGACATAAGAGTTTGCCGCTGTGCCGCTGTCCAGAAATATTTTCCATCAGTACACTGTATGGTGTATACCTGTCTTCATTAGCACAGTCGGGGCACATAGAGACATGGGGTTTAACATCCACTCGACACAAACTAGGTCATTCCGGGACTAACATATGGTTTGATTTTATTTCAATAATTCGCTTGCGCGTAGGGGTATTTAGCAGTAGGGGAAAACCGGAGGACCTGGAGAAAACCCAGGAAGTTGGACACGCGACTCTATGACAGGCCGTATATGATACAGCGTTCGCATGTTAACCACGCGGCCATCCAACCACCACTCAGTCGGTGCAGAAAACATGGACGTTAAACCCCATTTCATATCCTTTCGAAAGAGTACACGGAACCGGTGAAAACTATGGCAAAGCGACACAGGATGTCAAGAAACACGTGTTTGTTTCAATTCACTGATTTTAGTCATAAAAGATCATATTCCTATAATAAAGTTGACTTCGCCATCTGTTATCAACCTGATAATGTAATGTAGCGAATACAATTATAATTTTAGTTATAATTTCAGGTGTGTTTATCAGTACTGACTAGACTGTATTCATTCTAACGCTTATAAATTATTCATTTGTTTTCAAAAAAGTGGCCATGATTCATAATCCATAACGCTCGAAAAACAAGATCATCATATCAACTACAAACTACGACGAAACAAAACAAAATAAAACAAACTTAATAATCAAACTTTAAGTCTATCAACACTGCTACACAAGACATATACTCTTCCAAAAAAAGAAAAGCAATTTGGCATTTCGTCGTAGGTATACCCTCGCACTATACCTTCCCTTCGTTGCAACAGCAACCGCGACACGCAGCTAAACCAAAATTTTCTCCGGTGTTGCTGTGGTCATACCCTTAGGTCTGAACCCAATTGACGATATCGGGTTATTTCTAAACAGCAGCTCGAAAGGGAACGTGTGACTTGTAATCTGGTTTCAGGTAGGCGTTTACGGACTGTCTGATCATGTGTTGAACTTCGCTGTCGGTACCTATCCCAAAGGCGAGAAATGGTACTCGGGGTAAGTCTGGATACATCTGTCTCGGATTCACCTGCTTGTAACCGACCAATAGCGCTGTTGCATTGGTCTTCGTTCAGATGTAGCATCACTTTGTTAAGTGTTTACATGTGCAACTGATTTTGAAACCGAGAACCCCCCCGATTTTAAAGGCGTTCGATTTAGGTTCCATGTGGATAGCTTGTGAAGTTGTTAAACTCTTGTTTCTTGGTGTAATCAAGCGAAAACCAATCAAATAAAAAGAGATGAAAAATGGGTTGTGCGTTTCTCTTTTTTTTTTTGAAGAGTAGCCTATATTTGGTCAATTTTTGTAATCAATGCTATGGGAATTAAAATCAGATAATAAGGAATATGATGATTTATCTGATATTTCTTATATTATGGATACGTATTTTACCAATGTTACGACGATATTAAGTCAGTATATAGCCCCATTCCAAATAAATATTGTGAAAAGATTGATAAATTTGTTCACAATCAAATTTCCAGATATACAAAAATATCTAAATATGTTTGATCTAATTAAGGTCGATTGGCTATATTTTGAAATCATTAATTTATGTAATGAATTTATGCATCTCAAAAAATATTTTCCTTGAACGATTAAAATTTGCTAAACTTATCCCGATCCACAAGAAAGAAGACACGTTTCTGCCAACTAATTACAGACCCATTCTGTCTTGCCCACAATATCAAAAATATTTGAAAAATACAGACTAGTTTAAAAAAAAAAACTATTTTGCAATTTGCGATCCAGTTTTAGAAAAAAAAATCATTCATGGTCAACAGAGAGAAATAAAATCAAGTGATAGGACCGGGTGTTGTTAATCTCGATTTTAGTTTGATCTTATAGACCAGGTAGAGAGAGAGGTGGGGAGATAGAGAGAGAGGGAGAGAGAGAGAGACGGATGGAGAGAGGGGGAGAGTGTTTTTTACGTCCACTCGACACAAACTAAGCCATTCGGGACCAATATATAGTTCAATTTTATTTAGCAGTGGGGGAAACCGGGGACCCGGAGAAAATCCACAGAGTAGGACAGACGACCTACTCCTTGTCACGTATAACCATAAAAACCAAAACCACACCAGTTCAGTGAATGACAGACCTTATGAAACAGCGTACACGTACTAATTATCCCCCCCCCCCATTAGACCATAGATTAATCTTCCAAAAATTAAAATTATACAAATTTAACTTGAGATAGCATAAACTAATTTCATCCTATCTGGAATTCGGAAAGGAACAAACAGTCTTTCGGTCATGCCATACAACTGTTGCTGATGTAAACTGTGGGGTTCCACAGAGATCCAATATTGGTCCTGTACTATTCTTTATATAAACGATCTCCCACTTCATGTCAGTAAATGCCATACTGATCCTCTTGTTGATGACACCCTTCATTTCTCCAGCTAACAATCTAGCTAATATAGAGATTGCCATTCAAGAGCATTTACTGATAATGGTATCAGTGTAATGGTAATGGTAGGGTAATGAATGCAAAAGTCACTCTATTTGCTCCAAAACACCAAACAAATACCTACAGCATCAAAATTAATGGAGAATCATTAGCAAATGTATCCGAAGCAATGTTATTAGGACTTACTGTTGGCCAAAATTTGGATTGAAATTTCCAATCTAACAGAATTTCCTGAATCATATCCTCCGAAATCTGCATCCTGACAAAGTTACAACCTTATTTCACCACGCCATCTTAGAATTTTATTTTTCAACGGCTATATTTTACCATACTTTGGGGTGATGTAATGTAACATATTAATGACTGGATTTTTATCCCTGGTTCGTTGAAAATAGTCAGCCCCTTCGAAGCAATCGACATGACGTTGGGCAATAAATCACAAGTGATAAATTGCATATGCAACCCCATAAGTTGTGAGTCAATCTATCCCGGCTTACCGACGGAAGCTAGCACCCAATCGCTGCGTTTATGTGAAGGATGAAAATGTTTATACACAAGCTTCTTTAATACCAAAATCTCTTATGTTTAATGAAAGCACCTTGTTCGTTATCATGCAATGTTATACTGATGAAATTAGTTTTTGAAAATAAGAAATCGTGTAAGAGTCATACTGATTATGAATTAAGAACATATATTATACACATTATACTGATCTATAGAAATAAAATTTAGGATGTCCGGCATGTTCGCCAATTACGCTCCAATCCCATATGAGGATCAAATAAACATGCTACGTGGCTCTATGAATGTTTTAGGCCAACGAATTCGGACCCCCGATCGAATTGGTCCTGGAACCCGAGCGAATTTGGATACGCAGCCCTACCCCTTGATGCAGGTCAACTCGGAACAAACTAGGTCATTTCAGTGGCAGGAACCAATGAGATTGCACTTGCGCTCAGGTCACGATTTGGTATGTCATTCTGAGAGTGCGTGAAAGTAGTAATAGCCCATCAACATAATGCCTGACTTCATTATCCCGGTTGGTGAACAAAAGGTGGACGTAAACCTTCATTTTATTTCATTTCACGGTCACCTTGAATTCTGCAGAAAGAAAAAAATCCTTAAATGTATTTACATATTCTACTTTATCGCAACGTGTGCACCATTTCCTTTGGACGCTAGAATCACGTGGCATGATGTCATCCGACAATTACGCCTACAGGGGCGTGTTTCGCAATGAGTGACTACGCCATGGCAGTTTGAACTGACTATAAAAGCTGGATAAGAATTCTATACTGACATTCTTGAAATCGTTACTAATCGAAGAATACTAAAAATGAAAACTTTTGCAGTTTTAGTTCTTGCTGTTGTGGCTTGCAGACATGCAGGTATGTTTTTCGTTACATATTGAACATCATTGGCTGGCTCGCTAGCCTGGAGGTCGGATGTTCGATTTCTACATTGGCCGAGAAAGTTCATCCAGATTTTCCGGCATAGTTTCCCCTTGTCAGTGATGCAGGATGGAGGGTCTGACAAGGACAGCTGTCTAGTCGTTCGGATGTGAGGAAAAACCAAGGTCCCGTGTACACATTGGCGTGCACGTAAAATATCCCTTGGCAGTTCGATATAAGAGTAGGCCGTAGCGCAAAATGTTCCTCATAGCACAGGTTAAGAACAGAGCAGTAGGACGTTCAACCCCATTTTATTTATTTAAAATCATTGGTATGTATTGATTGTGCATTGTTCGTGTCTTTTCGATTTGTCCTGTCTGGCAGTTTGTTACAGTGTTGTTTTTTTAGGTGGAAGGGGGCATTTCACACGAAACATTAATGGTTTCGGGGGAGGTCGTGGAGACTCAGTGAGTAAGACATTGGCTCACTGGAGGAATAGGGTTTGCTCCTAGAACAGGAGCACAAGGGTGTCAATTAAGCTGAAAAGTGTACCAATTTTCTTCTTTGTGGTATCAATGAATGTATACGTGGTATCATCGGGTTTCTGAATATTCCTGAAGCAATGGTTCGAGAAATCCCTCTCTGCCCATTGCTAGATTGACTTCTCATTTCTGACACTTGAGCTTTTGGGGAGTATGTGTATTCTCTCCGTTCAATCAAATCTATCCCATGCCCAGGAACATGACAGCCCTTCATTTACTATGGTGTGCAGGTGATTTAAGGTATTAAAACGACGAAAGTATTGTTCATCTTCATACAATATTATTTACATTGTTGATAGCCTCAATCGGGGATGGATCCAGGAATTTTTACAGGAGGGGGTTTGCCAGGTTTCTGTTACGGAAAACTGCCATCATCATCTCTTAATTACATAGACATACATACAATTTGAGCTTTTTAAACAAAGGAATCACTTTGTGATGTAATTTCATTGGTGCAAGGCTTTTATTTTTTTTTATGTAGCTGGATCCGCCCTGTCGATTGTCACACAATTAGTTTTCCTACAATATTCTGCTATGCACTTGTTAATTGGGTATAATAAAATCATGAGTCATGACATATCTGGTCCAATTTGGAACTTTGTTTTAAATTTAACGATTTTGTTACGCAGTAAGCCATGGTTGTTAATGGGGCTGTTGACCAATAATAGTTTAGAACAAGAATTTTCTCTATTTACAACAATGAGTAGTGGGATTAGCTCTAATCGAAAGGAACACTGCGAAGAGTATGGGTTTTTGGTGGTGGGTGTGGTATTCCACGCCCAAAATGTCATGCCCCTCAACTAGTCTAGATTAACTGTAAAGTGTACCACATGAAATTCGCACAACAATGTACCGTACATCTTCAGGTATCACAAAAACACTCTGACATGTGTAGTGGTGGAGTACCCCAGAGACAGAGCTATGTAATTGCCAGACATTTGTAGCGATGGGGTATCCCTGACAAAAGTTATCTAATTTCCAACCAACAGCTGGGCTAGATTACCTGAAATCTGTATCACCTAAAACAGCTTTGGATTTCGTTGTTCAGTACCACCACATGAGTCCTGGATGACCAATGCCAGACAGTTTGTGTGGTGGTTATACCCCTAACACGCACATCCAAAATGCCACGGACCCCAGCTAGAATAGAGTAGCCGACGATGTTCCCGTGTTCCAAAAAATTCACACTTATGCCAGGATGAGGAGAATACTCATACCTAGCACGTATGGAAGAGGTGATTGCACGATTATTTTTTTTTTTTTTGGGGGGGGGGGTCAAAAACGAAATTTTAGCCCAATAAAACGTTTCGGATGCTACGTATTAGTATTCTACACATCCTGGCTAAAAATTAATTTTTTTAGAACACACTAACAGTGTCCTCTAATCTAAGACTAACTGGAGTGTAGCATTTTGTGCATGTCTGTCTAGCAGTGTATTAGGTAGTACAGATTTCAGTTTATCTGGATAACTCTAGACAAGGATACTCAACCACTATGTGGTACACTTTTGAGCTAATCTTGATTAATTGCGGGGGATGATATTTTGGGCGTGGAATACCACACCCACCACAAGAAACCAGGCAGACTTACATTTTGATGATATCAGATATATATGCATTGATACCATATAGGAAAAAAATGGTACACTTTTCAGCTAGGTTGGCACCCTGGGCTCCCGGTCTATCCCGGAGGTGAAGGAAGAACGGGGTCCTGCACTTTCTAGTCCTTCGGATGGGACGAAAAACTGAGGCCTCGTAAGCATATGGGCGTGTCCGTAAGTAAGTGATCCTCGACAGGTGAGATTCGCGATTTCCCGTCATCCTTGTTATCCATAAAGCTGTGTTTGTGTTGTTTCAATATTGGGGGGTTGGGATGGCCTGGTGGTCTAGAGTGCCGCGCTTCGACCTCTAGCTGGTCAGCCACCTCTGGCTTGCGGCTGTGGTTTCGAGCCCTGGTGTGAGCGTATGTGGCATGGAAATAGGGGCGCCTTCTAAACCTCGTGGGTTTCCTCCGGGCACTCCGGTTTCCTCCGACTGCTAAAGACCCCTACGCGCAAGCGAATTATTGAAATAAAATGAAACCATATGTTAGTCCCAAAATGACCTAGTTTGTGTCGAGTGGACGTTAAACCCCATTTCTCTCTCTCTCTCTGTTTCAATATTTCCCTATCACCAATTGACATACAGGCAGGAGGTTATAAATCACTTTTAGATAAAGTTGCAAAGGTAACTCAATCCAAAGTAAATATCAGATTAAGGTTCGATGTATTCAGATGCATCTTTATTAATCCTCTATATGTTCCTTCTCTGGCCACTGTCTATTTTTTGATGCTGTTTCAGTTGAAGGCTCCAATTGTAACCAATGGACGAAATTCTATAGTCGAGATCAACCAACTGCGACTGCAGACTATGAGGCTCTTTATGAAATTCGGCATGAACATTCCAGAGATAACATCTGTGCAGTACCATCAGATATTGATGTCGAAACACTGAAAGGAGTTTATTACCGAGACGCTGGAGAAGTTGTAAAGATTGGCCCAACTTTTGGTTTTGCATGCTTCAATAAAGAACAACCTGACGGCAAATGTTTAGATTACAAAGTTCGATTCTGTTGTATGGAAAGTAAGTAACCGTTGTTTTGTGTAAAGGGTGAGGGTCTAGGGGAGGGTGGGGGGTGCATTTTAAACTTGCTAATTAAGAACACGAATCGTGAAGATATTTTCGTGTTTACATTGTTACTGCATTAAAGCTGGTTAAATTATATGACTGAGATATTCTCATGTTTACGTTGTTACTGTCAAAGCATGTTAAATTACACAACTGTTGACATTGTTGCTGTTAAAGCTGTTTTTATTCACATGACTCTAATGATCCTGTATACATTATTAAGATTAAAGCTAGCCAATAAAAATCAAGTTTTCAGTGGAATTATTTAAAACCCGATGAGGTTGTTCAGTGAGGTTCTATGCGAATGGCTCTTATTCTGGTCACGAAGAAAAATCCTGATTTCCCTGTATGCTCTGTCCCCACTTTCGTGCGATGCGTTAATATCTGGCCCGTATCTAGCCCAAAATGGTTAGAGGGTCCACGACGAACAGTACCGTGGACACGCATCCCTTCGGAGATGAGTCTTGAGAGCTCTCCCAACCAGGAAATTTTGGAAAAGGGTTTGCACCTGAAATTGACGAAAAATTTCAATTTTGAGGTTGAATTTGCGATACTGGCGTATTATGATATATTGATATAAACATTATAACAATTTGAAGGAAACAGGGTCGTATCTAGAGGGGTGAAGGGGTGCACCCCCAGACAAATACCCCCCCCCCCCCTTGATTATTATCACACAGCGATGATCTAAAGGCACTGATCAGTCGGTCGGTTTTAAGGGCACCCTATCTCTAATGGATTGGTTTGCCCTGATCCAAGCTTTCTTATATCAATTTTTGTACACTGGTGTGGAGGCTATGGGGCGCCTCAAGAGGCGCGGATCCTAGGGGAGACACCAGGAGGAAATATCCCCTCCTAAAAATCCCGCCGCCCCTGAAATATGGTGTCCCTAAAAAAAATCGACCGTGTAAGATATAAAATTGACTCTAAGATAATGTTTCAGGCAGCATTATTTTCCATAATGCCCCCCCCCCAGGCGAAATGACCCTTCTATCACCCCTTTCTGGATACGTGCCTGTGCCACCACATGTGCGCAGTAACTTGAACATTATATTGGCGCCCACCACTCTGCTGAGAGAGATGGGATTTAACGTCCACACGACACAAACTAGGTCATTTCGGGACTAGCGTATGGTTTAATTTAATTTTTTATTTCATTAATTCGCTTGCGCGTAGAGGGTCTTTAGCAGTGGGAGGAAACCGGAGGACCCGGAGAAAACCCACGTGATTGGACATAAAAGGAAGAAAATCGTTGACAAAGTGTTGAATCGTTTCTGTTTATCAGACCAAATTAATATCTCAATTGTTTTACTTTTCAGAGACACCAAAATGTACTGGTAAATGGACCCCGTTTTACAACAGAGATTCCCCATCTTATTCTGGCGATTGGGAAACATTTACAGAACTACGTCAAGCCTACTCATCCATTTGTGCAAAGCCATCGGCCATTGATGTCAGATTGGTTAAAAACAATGCGGATTATAGAACGGCCAATGAGGTAGTAAGCGTGGCCCCATCCAAAGGTTTTTGGTGCCAGAATAAGCTGCAGAAAGATAAATACTGTGAAGATTACAAGGTCCGATTCTGTTGTCCCTAAGCTCATCATCTGTTATTCTCTTATAAATATGTAACACTAATTGTTAATGATATCTTAAAACATGTAAAACAAATCTTTCTTCCTGAATAATAAACTTCTACTACCATTTGTAAAAGCTATTTTTGACGAGTACGGTCAGTAGATGATGTAGCAGTAATTATAAGTGAGATTGGAAAACTTATAAAACAAATCCTTCCATCTAAGAAATAAACTTCTACTAACATTAATTGTTAAATCTATTTTTGACAAGTACGGCCAGTCGATGATGTAACACTAATTATTTGTGAGATCGGAAATCATGTAAAACAAATCTTTCTTTCTGAAAAATAAACTTCTACTAACATTTATAAAAGCTTTTTGTGATGATGTAACGCTAATTATTAGTGAGATCAGAAAACTTGTAAAACAAATCATTCTTTATGAAAAATACACATCCGATAAGATGTTCATTTGTAATATAACGTCAATATGAGTTGCGCAAACCCATGGTATAGCATACTTTATATTTTCCTTTAGAAATTTTAGCATAAATCTGGATGAAAAATTATGGGATATTTACTACAGAATATTTGAGGGCATTATTTTCTACAGACCCCCAAAATTCTAAAGAATACTCCAGAATTTCATCCTATAGAAAATGGACCCCCCCCCCCCAACACACACACACCTATCGCCCAACCCTCGAAAATGTTCTATAGAAAATTACACTACATGTATGACTTATACTACAGCCCACTAATGCCACCGTTAAACAGATAACATAGTCCAACCCCTCCGTTAACTATAACACCGAGATAACGACAAGTTAACGTTAACAGGGGCTTCCAGAGACAACCATTCTCTCTGTTAAAGTTAACGATCCGTCAACATGGGATTAACGGATCGTTAAAATTAAATACAGCTTTGAGCAACCGGACCCAAGTCAGTAGGGAAGGCGAGTCAGATAAGGCCGGGTTGCGAGATCAGGTCAGTAGGGGGAGAGTTCGGGTGAGAACAGGCCGGTTGGGGAGATCAGGTCGGTAGAGTAGGAGTTCAAATGAAATCAGGTCGGTACGGACGGGTTCAAGTGAGATCAAACCGGTTGGTGCGAGTTCAAGCCGGTTGGTGTGGTCATACTGCAGTTAAGGATATCATGTCTGTAAGAAGAGCATCTTAAAACAGTTTAGTGAGTTCCGACTGGCTGGACTGGGAATTAATTCCGGGCTATGAAGTATAATGGTGTAAGGGTGGCGCGGGGGGGGGGGGGTAGTTTAGACGCAGACTCACACATGTATAGGATATTAACCTACCCGAGGTTGATATGATAGAGAACACGCGGGCGAAGCCCAAGGCTTCTCTATCATATCAATCCGAGGGAGAGTAGGTTTATATCTGACATATACAACGTTCACCCTTAAATTTAATGGACTCTTCTAAAAAAGGCAACAGTGATTGGATAATCGCTCGGTAGTTTCCGCCAAATAGCGAGAATTACCGATGTAAAATTGCGCGTGTGTTTGTTTACACGCCGCCATTTTGGGAAATTGAATTGAAAGCATGCAAGAACAAAATGAATAATTAAACGAAGTCAGACGAATAATCAATCCTTTTTAGTCATCATATTGACGATGGAATAGATGTGGATGCAAATATGATGAGGATCTATCCAAAGCCTGAAGAAAATTTGGATCAAAAGGCAATCTTTTCCGATATTTCTGACAATGAACCGTGATTGAAATTTAGGTATGTTCAGAGAAGGATTTGACCGACTGGTTTAAGTGGACTCTATCCAAAAATACTTTACAAAGGAACTTTTGAGCGATAAATACTTTCAAATCTTGCAGTGTGTGGAGAAATAATGTGGGCGGAAAGAAAATTCTGAAAGATATCTTAGACATGGAGTATGGATAACCGATTTAAATATGCCGATAAGTACACCGTCTATTTCGTTACTGAATGCTACAAATTGTACCATAACTTTTTTTTATTGTCAAAAGAATAAAATTTTATTTCTGTGTTCTTTGTATTATTTCGATCATCTACATTATCAGCGGTTGAAATGAGCCGAATATATCGACCTTGGATGACGTCATCAGCGGTTGATATGAAATATCAACCTGTCAGGACGTCATCAGCGGTTGATATGAACCGAATATATCAACCTCTGATGACGTCATGAGAGGTTGTTATGAGATATACACTGTAACTGCTATGGACATCAAAGAAAAAACTACTATCAGTTGTATATATTCAACTAACGCCGTGAAATTCAGGCTAGAAATAGTGCATGCTGTTAAATCAATTTGGGGGATTCCAACGCCGGATTAACCATGGTGGGGGCCCTGGGGCCTTGAACATGTAGGGTCCCCTGATCACTGACCGCGAGCGCCTCTTGCGCAAGGCCCCGCAAGAGGGATCTGGAGGCTTTCTCCCCCAAGAAATTATCAAAAAGTTGCAGGCCGGAAACGTGATTTCCTGGCATTTCAGGGACTTGTGTCTCCCCCCCCCCCCCAAAAAAAAAATTTCTGCCACAAAGTTAGCGCATTCTGGCGTTATTTCAGTGGACCAATTCATGCGAGTGCTATGAAATGATGGCACTTCTAGAGGAGGGGACTGGAGTCCATTGATCCCGTTAAATCCGCCACTGTAAGTGAGCAGAGCTGCATCAAACCTTATATTTGAAGTCGCTCGGTGACAAATAACGGGGTCATTTGATTCGGAATCGTGTTATATCCCCCACGCTGATTTGATAAATGGAGGCCGAAACGTTACGACAAAGCCGGACTCGATTTTTTACGAACAAAATGGTAATACGAGATTTAATCTAGAAATCTGAATATTTCCTGTGATCATGATGTGCATCTCATCAAATTCAGCTTATACACACTACCATTATCAACAACAACAACAACTACAGCTTATATACAATCGTACGTCAATCTGAGGCAAAATTCGCGCTACTCGAAATGATGGGGACGGGTAATTTGTTCGAGTTACACGATAATTCGAGTTAGACGATGTTCGGTCCGATAGAAGATCTCACGACAATAAAAGACTATGTGTTACACCCATCACCGGATTACATCGAATTATCGGATGTCGATCGCAACACACCATGGATTGAGGGGATCCCAGAGACTTCCGATGGAGGGCCCTCGGAGCATCGAAGGGGCCCCGTCACTAAGTCACCGGTCGTTGGAGTCCTCGGTCCGACCACGCTCGAGGCGAGCAACTGAGATTTTTGTGGGGGTCCCCTAATATGGGGGGCCCTGGGGCCTGTGCCCCATGGTGTCCCATGGTTAATCCGGCGTCGGGGGATTCTGTTCAGAGTGGAAACCATATCGATTAACACCGACAAATCCAAAAGAGATATTTTTCACAGATTTAAACTTAGCTCTAATTACAACCTGGTTTTAAACGGCGATCCACTCGATGTTGTTAACGAATATGTTTGCTTGGGTATCTTAATGTACGATAATGGTAAATTCACAAAAACAAAGAGAGAGAAATATGTTTTAATAACGTCCACTCCACCAAAAGCAGGCCATTTCGGGAGTAAGATATAGGTCAGTTTTATTTTAATAAAACCCTAACCCTAATTCAGTCGGCCTTAACAAATAGATTTAGCCCCCTATTCCTTATAAAGATGATAAGATCTTGTTAGATAATTTATAAGACCCTGCAGATCAGTTAGTTCGACTTCGGACCTCCTTCGACTTGAGTCATTCTTTCGATGGTTGGATGTCTCAAAGACTATCTTTTACAAAATCGACTGTACATAAGTTTTCACAAAGAGTATTATTACTGGCGCGGATCCAGAGGAGGGGGGGTGGTGTCCAGGGGGTCCGCCCCCCCCCCCTCCTGCTTAGGCTTGAAAATTTTTTAAGCGATTTTATTGGCGATTAAGACCTGTAATTTTGGAATTTACCTTCCGGAAATACGTCAGAATGAACCAAATTGAATCTAATTTACCAAATTTTTCTGGGGGACGGCCCCCCTTTAATCGGTTGAGCGCAATTAGTTAAGCAATTATCAAACCTAGACCCCCCCCCCCCCTGCAAAAAATCCTGGATCCGCGTCTGTATTACTGCATGGGAAAAAACAGATTCTTAAAATTTTGCTTGGATTAGTTTTTGGAGATAATGTTTAGCTATCTCTATCAAATAAAAAATATTTTTGAGAAACTGAACGAGATATAAATTTTATTTCATAATTGACAGTATGAACTTTACACTTTAAAAAAAAAGAAAAGAAAAAGAATCAGGGTTAGGATTGCGTCAGTGTGTTCTCTGGGGATGAGAACCCAGTCCTCTTCATAGCCACAAAGCTGTAATTTCTAGAATAAACGAAGTACACACGTGACTAGCCTACCCCGCTCAATAGTCTATATATATAAACATAAATACTATAGCCTCAGTAGTGGTGCAATATCTATACTCTGTTTCCAATAACTACATTACGAGAATAACGTGTGAGTGAATGTGTTGGGTGTGAAATAGTCTTATTTAAAGTCCGCTTCCATCAAATTGATAACACTATGTTATCAAGCACGTGTAATATCAGGTTGCAAAGCGAAATAAAGAACGAACGAAAATAATGAGAACAATTTCATACTTAATTCTATTCATAACTTATAGGCTACCAGGAGTTGACAGAATATTTTTTTTAAGTGTTAACGGAATCCAAAATTTAGAGTTTGCCCTGGATAAGGAAAGCAATCATCAGAAATTTCACACTCAATTCTAATTTATTTCAACTAAAAAGGGGGGAAAATTTGGCTTATGATCTATTCATGTTCAGCATGGAGATTGGACCCAAGTGTGGCTGACGTAGCTTTTTATAAAGATACTTTAGTCCCGGGGTGGAATGGTTTTATGCTATATCGTATTTAAAATACCCATTATGTACTCTTATTACTGACTAATTAAGAGGAATACTTTTGCATGAGAAATCCTTAAAAAAAAACACTGTACGAAGTATTTTGTGACGTCATCTTTTGATGTTGGCGTACTATTATTTCAAATAATGGTACGGGTAATGTGCCAAGCGTACATTATTTATACTAGTTGCAATATTGGACCCGCGTGACGTATTTCATTGAAACGAAGGAGCTGGATAGTGTCGTTATTTTAAGTTGAAACGCACGTGCTGGATAGTGTCTGTATTTTAAGTTGTGTAATGGGGCCGTGCAAGACATTGTGTAAAAAACAGATACAGGATTGCACTCGTGTAATATCAATATATTCCTAAATGTCTCGCACTCGACCATTAAACTGCACTTAATGATGCATTAACAAACTTGTCGTCCATTTTCTTTAAGGTTGGTTTCTATAATGGGTAGCACTAGGCTGCCCTGTCTTAATTGTATTGAATCTGTTGAATCTGTTGATCAGTGTCGTGTGTTTTGGTATTGCCGTGATCAGTGTGAAGTTGTAAAACCAAAGTGGGATGACACCCGATTCCATGATAATGTGAAAATAGTGGAGGGTTGAAGGATTGTCTGGTGTGTTAAAAATACCCCGTTTGTAACTATGCAAGGGAATAATTTAACCACGCCATGACTTGTATGGAACGGCAAGGCCGAAGTTCCTATTTAAATGTAGGCCTATTTGCGATGTGAGTGTGGGCCTACTTTAGGTCGTCTTGGTCATGCTCAGTACTAGCGGGCATTACCCTGACGGCTTATGACTTTGATAGACGCCCAGTTGACGACGAATATCTCTTTCGAACGATCTTTGAAAACAGAAAATCCATATTGCAAGAAACCGATTTTAAAAACCCTACATTATATCCATTCACTTGATATTTGTTATTTTTTTACAATGTCCGCGGGTTAATCTTGTAGATTTTTGTTTTGTGTGTAGTGCGATCCTCCTGCACTTACTATTTGAAAAACGTGTGGAAGGGTCATAGGCGTACGACCTCGGTGAGGTGACAGTGGAGCAGAACCCGAAATGCCCGAAATAAATAATTTGGGTATAAAGACAGCGGTGTCGATGTTCTTCGCCTCTCCAGAGATTACCTTGTATGGACCCCAAAGAAATTTTTTGAATATTTGACGTCTGCAAACGCATTTTCCTGCTATTTCAGCCCGTGAACAAAGCATCTTTAAAGTGGTTTAATCAGCTTCATTAAGATGGCTGAATCGAATTCCAATCAACAGATCAATCGTTTACAGTCCACGAAGACGGGACCGTTGAAGGAAAATTTTGAAAATTTGACTATCGCAAACGCGTTTTCCTGCCTATGAATACCAGGCGCGGATCCAGAGGGGGGTCCAGGGGGTCCGGACCCCCCCCCCCCGCTCAGGCTTGAAATTTTTTTTATGCGATTTTATTGGCGATTTAGACCTGTAATTTTGGAATTTACCTTCCGGAAATACGTCAGAATGAACCAAATTGAATCTAATTTACCAAATTAATCGGTTGAGCGCAATTAGTTAAGCAATTATCAAACCTAGACCCCCCCCCCCCTGCAAAAAATCCTGGATCCGCGCCTGAATACAGCAACTTCAGTGTGGTCCAGTGTCGCCTACCTGGCTGACCCGAATTCCAAACAACCAATCAGTCGTCCCGAGATATGGGTACCCCAACCTACCTGAGAAAATTTTGAAATTTAACAACCGCAAATGCGTTTTCTGCTATTCTAGCACGTGTAAGCAACTCCAAAAGTGTCCAATGGTTTTGTAACCGAAATCCCACTCTGAATTCCACCCATCCAATCAACTACATTCACAAATAATAATCGATGCCAGAAAAATGCGCACAAAGTAGAGTGACCCAAGACAAATTTTTTAATCCATTGTCAACACGGTAAAAATTCGTGGTATTCAATTAAAAGAAAGTAAAACCAGTGTTTTATTATCGTTCGTTGACAGTTTGGCGGGGTAGAACCCGAAATGCACGAAAACATGTCGGGTTTACCTGTGGGGAGGTAGTCTCGGTCACCCAGAACCTCCTAGTCTTCAACGCACGGAGGGCACAGAGTAAAAATAACCAGAGTGGAGACTTCTTCATTTGCATACGGAGGAGGTCGCGCATTGCATCTTGGGTCTCGTCTGTAATGTCACTAAACATGGCGGCTAAAGAAGACGTTTCGCAGTAAAACAAAAGAAAATGTAAACTTGCGAGTGGTGGATATGGTACACAGAGTAGGTCCTACACAGGGTGTTTTAATTTTAGGTAATATTAAGGGATTAAAATTCTTTAGATTTCCCGAAGAAAAACATCTCAGTCTATGTCGCGTCGTCTGCTATGAGTACGATACGAGTCATCGTCGAGTGCTAGGCCTAGACAGGGTTTTACTATGTGGGCCTAGTGCTATAAACTGAGCCATAATAACATAATAGGTTATAATAACAGCAATATATATATTATCAAAAATGTTATTTTGTAAGAGTACATATTTGGTGAAAGATGTTTTCATATTTGATTGGTTAATTGGCATTATATTGCATTTTCCGGGGGCCTATTCCAAGTTAAAGTAGGCAACTTGAACCAGTCTATTGGAGTATAGGCCTACTGTCAGTAGCCTACCGAGTACTGCCCGAGAAGTAGATCTATGCTACTAGTCTCATGATAAACTAAGAAATATCGGGATTAACATGGTTAATTTTTATTTCAATAATTCACTTACAGTAATACAGGTATGTATGAGTCTTTTTTTAGCAGTGAGGAGAAACTCACGATGTTCGACAGACGACACTACCCCTTGTCACGTACAAGCGTGGAATCGAAACCGCGCCACCTGACTCAATGGCATGTCATAGGTCTAATAAAAGTATTAATAATATCAATATTCTGTTATTTTAATTATAGGCCTTTTTTTTAATACTTTCGCGTACGCAGGACAAGAAGTAGTTGCGCTCCGATGTAACCAAACCCATTCCCTGCATTCTTTTCCATCGCTTAATTGCTATCTATTTTCGTAATTTTAGAATTACATGTCTAGTTGTGTTTTTTTAAAGGATCAAATTTTAAATAGTAAGCTTTACCCATTAAGTCTGCAAAAGCTGCACATGTTCTTTTTACATTCCATAATATAAAAGGCCTATGCTACCATTTAAAGAAATTGAAATAGAATCGTGTGTGAGGGAACTAACTATATTTTCTGAAGAATTGGATTCTCGCATATGATATAATGAACGAGCCTAATTTTTTCTAAGATTCTGTATCGAAATATGCGATTCTATATAGGCCTACAATTACTTGTGGTAAACAAAGTGTTAAGTTTATGGTATCTGTAATACACCTTTCCAAATTTCCTAACAGAAATACTGTTTTGCCCAATTATCAGTTGCAATAAACTTTAAATAAAACAGTAAGCCTAATACTGTTATGCTATTCAAAATCACATTTTCCCTTTTAATAGTTTTAATGTGGGCCTTAATCCCACCACCTATAAATTCCATATAATAGAACACTGTATAAATTAAATTTTCTATTTCTAAATAATTCCATTATAGTAAACAGTATAAATTAAATTTTCTATTTCTAAATAACCAGTTGACAAAAATAAAAGTAACTCTGAACACAGATCAGACCTAATGTCATGGATATCTAGAGCACACTTCAGATTGATAATAATTTAATATATTCTTATGCAATGGTGTAAAATGGACAATTTCGTGGTATTAGGGGGTCTATATAAAGGCGGTCAAAACATTACATGGCACCCAGAGCAATATGCAAAATATTAAATTTCAAGTTGTTTTTGGTTTTGTAAAAAGAGAAACTAATCAACTCAAATATGTAATACCATTGAAAATAAAATATTTAATTATTTTTTTTTTCATTTTTAAAAAATTAAAGCCAACATTAATTAAAAGAACAAAAATCATAAAAGAAGACAGGGAGTCAACATTGGAGCATTTTATCTTGGAAAACAACCAACGGCTCAAATCTGTTTATTGGAAAATGTTTTTGGCTATTTAAAAAATTCAATTTTAATATTCTTAAATTATTATTTAATATTTTAATGAAAGCATACTTAAATAAGTAATACTCTCTAGAAGACGGGGGTAGGCCTATTTTTCTTTGGGAGAAAAAATAAATCATGTTGAGTAAAATAGGCCTTATCCAAAAATTAAAAAGGGCGTGGTTCTTTGACATTTTCAAATGGGCCATTTTAAGGTTTATGGGAATGTATATTTCAAATCTAGGAATCGAAACAACAAGTATTTGGTGGATTAGTTTTAAAGATAATAAAAAAATGAATAAAATCAATAAATAAACCAATTCATAAACCGCCACAATTGCCGTCTTTCACTTCATTACTTCATTTCATATTCATATTTTAAAAATATTAATCATGTTTTATAAATTCCCGAAACACACACACGCCTAACATGATTGTATGTGATAATTCTCGGTAATTTTTTTTACCGAAAATACTATAAAACTAGGAAATTAAAGAGATTTAGTTCATCGATATAGGTAATCGTAACGTTGAGCGTACTGTCAGTGTGTGTGTGTATTACAGACTAATCCCATCATGCATTGCGCGTCGGGTTGTTTCTATAGGGAGTAATGCGAGTCGCTACTCTGGTTATTTTTACTCTGTGCGGAGGGTCTGGGACGGTTCTCAATTTTTGACGAAAATTACTGGATCATCTACCCCATAAAAAACCAAACATTTGGTTACGCATGCGCAATGGAACCTTTTGGCTAAAGTCTCGGGTAAGTGTTAGATCTTATGAAGCCGGGCCGATTTTGCTAGATTCTATAATGCGTGGTTGAAATATATCCCACAATTCACTTGGCACATCTATTATTAGAAACAAAATAGAGACGATAAAGAATTAAGAAGATTGTGAGTAGCCATACGTCTGATTCAGAGAAAATTACCATTTCAATTGAAATCTTGACAAACAAAATTTTAAAGAGTGTCATTGTTGACAAACGAGCTGTTTTGATAGATTCAGTACTTGGTAACTTAAAAGACTGGATAATCCAGACAATGACCTATTTTCCGTCAAATTTTGAGGACCCATCCAGACTAATATTCGTAGAATATTTGTGTGGATGATAGAGACTAGTGGGGAGGCTGGTTGCGTTTGGTGATGGTAATTTGCAGTTGAATGATCAGTCATCCGCATGGAAGATTATTCTTGTGAAAATCATTAACTTGACATTCTGCAGTATTTTGGTTCTTTTTGTCAGTGGGTGTTTAACCGTGTGTATATATAATTATATATTTATTGTATATATTGTATGCATCAATACCTAGTTACCTTTATTCCTTTATTGTGATTGGTTGTTTAAATGGTGTAAAAAAAAGGGGTAAATTGGCGTATATCAAGCCATTAGAATTTGAGATACTCACAATGACAGTAACCAAGTGCTATCTTTTCATACACGGCAAAGATCAGTAGATCCCAGTACCATCTTGCCTCGGCTGTATGACGAAGTCCGCCATTTGAACTACTTTCAAGTTTCCGGATTACCAACGGCGTTGCCCATGACGACGCCTTTGAAGAATGTCTTATCTTACACAGTTTTCAGCTGTTTTCTTTCAAGTTTATCTGATTTTCTTTAGACAAGGACAAGTTTGCACTGAAAATTCTACACACCCTTCGAACGACGCAATTTTGAGAACTTCTTTCTAAAAGCGGTAATTTATCCTAATAAGTAAGTCGGCGCCGCATCACAATCGTATAGAGGAACACATTACTTACTGTCATACAGCCGGGGCTAGATGTACGTTCCGGAATCTGCCGGGGTTTGTAGAGTGATCTTTTAAATTCTTCTGGTGACATGTAGTCCAACATATTAGAGAGAGAGAAAAATGGGGTTTAACGTGCACTTGGCACAAACTACGTCGTTTCGGGATTAACATGTGGTTTAATATGATTTCAATAATTTGCTTACGGGTATGGGTCTTTAGCAGTGGGAGGAAACCGGATGACTCGGAGAAAACCCACGAGGTTGGAAAGTCGATCCTACTCCTTGTCACGCACAACCGGGGATTCGAAACCACGTCAGTTGACCCAATATGACCGACTTTGTGATAGAGTGCACGTGCGTAACCATTCGGCCCTCAAACATCCTCAACATACTAGATATTATTTATGTTTGATGCGCATGTTTATACGCATATGTATTCTGAATCAAAACCCAGATACCCGACATACTGTTTTATTCATACCACAATTTAAATTTGGAATCGTCTCTTTTGAAGAGACCGATTAGTGAAAAGCATTTAGATGGAATTCGATCTTTCAACAGCATAAAATCTTGCAATGCTATAGGTAGATTTAATTTTGTAACCTTTTCTTTTATTCCTAACCCCAGTTGACCTCTGATTGTTCGCCGACATGTTGATTTTAAACTTAAATTATTACAGAAATGGTCGAAGTTTTCGACGCTTTTTTCCTCGAATAGATGTTGTTTAATTTGATCGCGAGGAGCACCGCTCTCATAAAATATCTCATAGTTCTGTACCCGGTCCGTTGTCATAAAAATCGGAGCAATAGAACAGTTAGTTGTCGGCAGATTCTTTAAGGAACAATTTTCGGTTATTAAAAACCATAACATAGGAAACGCGTCTATGTCGCTTAATACTTTCGTAAACAAAGTGTCGCCATCTTGATTAGGAATATCGATAAACGGTAAGCAACCATTTTGTAATAAGAATTCTAACTCCTTGTGTTGATTTTCGAATTGGTAACTAATATTATTTGCAGTATAATACTGGAAGAAAGTCTGTCCCTTTACATCTCTGAGATTTGTGTCGGCACCAGCCTTCAGCAGAATTTCCAATAATTCCAAATAATTATGACCCTGTCCAAGGACCATCAATGCTGTTTGTCCTTCGTGGTTCTGTATATTCATATCACAACCAATGTTTACCAAGTATTTCAACAAATCTAGTTTCATATCGGAAGCAGCACTGATCAGGGGCGTGTCTCCATACTTATCCTGTTGATTGATATCCACGCCGATTCCTAATAAATATTCCATCAGGGCTTCAGTGAAATTTTCGTGATTGAGACAATGCAATATGTTTTCTTCACGGCTTCCAATTTTGTGAACCTCCAAACCGTTATTCACTAAAAATTTCAGAAATTCTATGTCCGGTGTTGGATCGATCCAGTGCCATAAAGTTACATCAGGGTTGCTAGTAGCAAAAGAAACGCCCTCCTTCACAAATATTTCCAAAAGTTCTTTACTTTTTATGGTATCACCATATGCACGTGCTAATGAATAGTGACACACTGATCTACCAGAAACATCACAAGCATGAACAGCAGCGCCCAATGATATAAACAGCTCAATCAATTCGACATCTCTCTGTTGTGCAGCAAGCATAAGAGGAGTCACGCCATCCTCATCAAAAAGGTTGACATCTGCACCAGCATCTAATAACATCTTTAAAATGACTTTTTCAACAGTCATATCATCTGATAATTGCCTTACAGATGCTCGAAGTGACTCTCCATTGGGCTTATTCACGTCGCAACCAGCCTTTAATAATTCTTTTATTATCTCCACACTTCCACTAATGACAGCTAAAAGGACAGGTGTCTCACCACAACCACTCGGCTCGTTGGCATCGGCGCCAGAATCTATCAAGTTTTTAACACATTCACGACTTACATCGGGGCTCTTTTCACTGTATTTACAAAGTAAATGCAGCAATTTATGATCACCGTATACACGGGGAGTTCTATTAGCCCCTTGATTTAACAGGAAAAGAACAACATCTGGCAGATCCTCTTCCGCAGCATACAATAATGGTGTCGTTCGATTGAGAATTACAGCATCTATGTCGGCGCCTGCGTTTGTGAGAGCTTTAAGGCAATCCAAATGTTCAGATCCTTTGTAGTAGCGAATACAACACCCTAAAGCACTCAGAGCGTCCATTTTATTTTTGTTGTTTATATAGTGTTTAGCGTTAGAATCAAGGAGAATATTTAAACACCTCAGGTTTCCCTGTCTGGCAGGGAGAGTTAACAGGGGCTCATCCTTGTTAGGATTCATATCAATTCCTGGAACAGTCAGAAGATATTTCAAAACTTCAACTTTGTTAAACTCAACACATCTATATAAAGCATTCCACGGCATACCTTCTAAATGTTCAAGTAACAAACCCTGGGAGTGCAGAAAATGGACTCCATCCGCATAATCCGACGCAATGGCGACATTCATGAACTTCACGTTCTTGTAAAGATTCAGCGCACCTGCGTCAAATACTAATTCTTTAGTGAACACAAGATTAACAATTGAAAGATTTCTATTTGTCAGTGCATCCACACAACATTCTGTTTTTAAAGCCTTTAATTTGTCAACTGGGGCATATGTCGCAACTTGCTGGTCCATGAGCTCCTTCACCCCGTTCTCATCATTTGCTTTCACTGCCGATTTTAATCTGGAAAGGAACAACAATACTGGGGTTAAAAAAAGTAAGACGTTAAACACCATTTTATAGATGAGTCTCGTAGAAAGGTGGTTATATGTGTTATGAATCTAGAAAATTGGCTCATATTGATCGATCTTGGTAGAACAGCAGGTAATTGGACACTGGTGGAAAGGGAGGGGCGAGCCAAGGCCCGTCAATCAATAATATGCATCATGCATAACCTAAAAAATTAAGGGCTTTCCAAGCTGCCTATCTCGCAACCTACGGAAAAGGTCGCATTCCAAAGTTTGTGTCCCCTACAGTGCCCTACTTACAATCTACTTAAGATGTCACAGCCAGAAACCTTGGATCGTAATCCGATGGACTACGCCTTTCGGAGCACAGGCTCTCGGCAACGGCTTATGAAAGGGTGCATGGTGAAACCATTTACGGAACGTCAACTAAACGATATAATTCGTTAAATATGCAGAAGGACATATTGATCATTTGTTTATTGTAACCGATATTTCATGCGACTTCATAGTCCACAAAATATGATTTTTCATTCTTTGTTAAAACTCATACTATGTTAAAGCTATTTGGACATGCCAATTGGGGTGTCGTAATGTTGGTAGGTTAATTAGATTCAAAATTCGATATTTGTTAATGGCGTGCTATCGTCTAATTTCTATCTTCCATTCATGTAATTTCTAAATTTATACAATGCATAATCCACTGTATAATTTTGACTCTTCTACCTAGCAATCATCATTATAAAGTCGTTTTGCTCGCCACAGGGAACAGGCACTCGAAGGGATTAAAATAAAACTTCTTACTACTGCTTGACTATATATACGATATACTATATATAGTCAAGCAGTAGTAGGCTAGGCCTAAGAAGTTTTATTTTAATCCCTTCAAGTGCCACAGGGTGCTCAGTTTTAGTGATTGAGCACGAGACAGAGACCATTACGTTGATGTCGAATAGGAAGCTAGTCACCCGTGGCGATACAGGTATGCTAATGTTTGAATTATTCGCACCAAACAGTGTACCGTATCACTCGATACATACACTATGTTCAGCATTCATAAATGAAATACTGCCGCAATATAGGACGTAGTAAGGGGGGGGGGGCTTAGTCGAATCCTATGGACTGTAACCCCTATGATCTTATAATCTGGCCGTGTGTCGTGTGTATTAACAAATGACTACAAGAAGATGGTCGACCACACGGGTATAGGTCTACTCATGTATTGACATTTAGTGCACTCACCTAGATGAGAAGTCGTCTAGTGACAACGCCATGTTCTTTTCTTCTTTACGCACCTTTTTATAAGCAGTGTACATTTCACGTATACTCTTTCATCAAATATCTGACCTAGTTGTGATCTTCTTGCTTTAAGAGATGTGTCATAAATACGTCTTGGGTGATTAATGTTTAGTACATGTCACGTGGTATAAACAATCTATATACGTAGTATAGTAGACCGGTTGTGTTTTTTTTTTATATTGAATGGAATAAGGCGTATTGATTAATCGCCTGTACTAGTGACACGCCTGTCATGTCAGTTGCGCGCAGAACTGATAGGCCATTAGCCGCCGTATTTAAATTTGAATTGACTGAATAACATTGCGTCTGCAATATGACAGCAATGGAAGCGGGTGCTAACAGGGCCCAGACTTGACTATGATAATTAACCCTTGCCAGTTAGATTGTTGTGACGCTGACTATATTCATCCTCCCAGACACAGTAGGACGTTAAACAGCATTTCATTTCAATGCGTTCCACTATTATCTAAAATTTTCAATGGTGTTGATTTTTACAGACAGACATTAGCTTTAAAAAAACACGTTCATACAAATTTCTCCTATTGTTTTAATTCATCATTTTCTATTGAATAACTTTTCACTTTGTCAGTTTTATGTCCTTAGAGTGGATGATTGATCCACCAGGGCCGTAACTAGCTCAGAGCAGTGAGGGGAAGGGGTTGGGCAGGGGAGTTGGCTATATGGCAGCTTAGTGTTCTCAGGGGTGCTGTAAAAGCTTGCTTTTCTGTACCATCCGAATGACTAGACATTGTTCCGACCCACCTCTCTGTCCTGGATCACTGAGAAGAAGATGGAAATAAATTTGCTACCCATAAGGACTGATGAAAATAAATTTGATACCAATTCACACAGCTGAAACTAAACTAGATTACTAATTTGGACTGCTGCGACTAAATTTTAAGGAACTAAAGTTGATTACCATCTGGATTGACAGAACTGAATTTATTAATTATAAACAATTTTACATTGTATTTTTGTAGAATTATGGACAATCATTTACAAAGGTATTTCATAAATACATCCATGTAATCTTAAAACACAGGGGCTTCAGCAAAACACTGTTGCTGTTGTCCACTGACTTCTCATATGTTATAATGGAACACCAGAGTTACATCTCTATCACACTGTTGTTAAACTCCACTGACTTCTCCTATGTTATAGCGAAACACAGCAGCTTCATCACCTTAACACTGTTGTTGAAGTCCACTAACTCCCCCCCCCCTGCACCTATGTTATAGCGAAACACAGGAGCTTCATCACCTTAACATTGTTGTTGAAGTCCACTAACTCCCCCCCCCCGCACCTATGTTATAGCGAAACACAGGAGCTTTATCACCTTAACACTGTTGTTGAAGTCCACTTACTTCTCCTATGTAATAGTGAAACACAGGAGCCTCATCACCATCACATTGTTGTTGAACTCCACTGACCTCACCATGTTATAGTGAAACACAGGAGCTTTACTATTCTAGTAACACTGTTAGGTTCACACCATACACATAAATATAGATGCTTATTTACTTCAAGGAACAACAATGGTTCACTTACATGTACCAATATTGACAGAGAATGTTCCTCGGGATTTTCTGTTGTTGCTTCCCCATGTCAGTGGTGCAAGAAAGATGTACATCTTCAGTTGGAGTGCATGCAAACGAACTAATGACAGTTTGAATTTAAAATAAGAGGAGGCTGCAGCACAATTGTCACAACACAATTCCCTCATACACACTGCATTGTATGCTTGTTGTCATTAGTCTGGTTGGTGAAGAAAAATTAAACTCCCTTTTTATTTATTTACTTTATCAAGCAGAGATATATGTACCCACACTGATTAGCAGTGAACATTTGCTTGGCCGCTACAATCACTGATAAGGATGACATTGATGTGACTTAATGAGTCACAAATATTGACTTTTATCAACTGACTAATTAAATTCTAAAACATTTGTTTTGTATATATTAGAAAAATAAATAAAAAGATTTTAAATATTTGTAGGTAAAAATGATTTCCTATTTAGTGGAAATTGGTATTTAAATGAGTACAAGGCACCATTCTTCCCGAACTAGTAACGTTTTATGTAAACAATGCACACTTCTTTGAGCCAATGATTGACGCCGCGTGCTGTGACATCATACATTCAAGGCATTCATGTTTTACAGAGACATAATTAGAACACTTTCGTAATCCTCTGTGAAACAGATTAATATGTACCTGTATTCCTGATACGTAGTACATGTATATGAACGTATAGTGAGGTTCTAATTTTTTAAAATATCATTTGTTTAGTTATTAATCACTGACTTAACTTGGCCTTTTCTTTTGCCAATTTACGTTCTAAAAATCGTCTCCTTGCTTCACTTTCAACATCACTTGTGGTCTTACGGTTATATTTTTGTTCCGTTTTATTTTTATCAGTATTGTCTATTGTCACAGTTGGAGAATTCACATCAGCTTCTAATCTTTTTACTTTATTGTCTCTAGCTACACCTGGAGATTCATCAGGATTTCTTGAACTTTCTTTAGACCTTGACCTTTTCCTAGATTTATTACTTGGTTCTTCCTTTGATATGTGTGTTTGCCTATCTTTTGTCCTCGAATTAGACCTTTGTCTTGACCTCTCCTTTGACCTTTTTCTTGATCTTTCATTAGATCTTGACCTGGGTTTTGACTTATCATTAGATCTTGATCTTTTTCTTGACCTATCATTAGACCTTGGCCTGTGTCTTGATTTTTCTTTTGACACTGAACCTTTTCTGGATCTTTCATTAGATCTCGACCTTTTTCGTGACATATCATTAGACCTTGACCTATGTCTTGACCTTTCTTTTGACATTGACCTTTTTCTGGATCGTTCATTAGATCTTGACCTTTTCCTTGACCTATCATTAGACCTTGACCTATGTCTTGACCTTTCTTTTGATCTTGATCGGTGTCTATTTTTGTTATTATTGAGAGAACTCCTCTGTTTATGTCTGTCACCTGTTTCTTCTACTTTCACTTTACTGAAAAGAGAAAAAAGAAAAACATTTGAAAAATTCATCATGGATAATACATATCAAGTGCGAATTAGGATTGACATGAAATAAAGTGGGGTTTACATGTAACATTCTACTGTTCTTTTCCGACTGATGAATTAGGATTGATGCTACTAACTATGATAAAAAAAAAATGGAAAGAAATACGTTTAATGTCCACTTGATAAAAACTAGGTCATTTTGGGGCTAACGAACGATCCAAATTTTTGGAATAATTTTCTTGTGCGTATTGGTCTTTAGCAGTGGGTGGAAACCAGAGGTCCTAGAGAAAACCCACAAGATTTGTCAGGTATAAGCAGAGAATTGAAACAACACCACCAATTTAGGCAATGACAGACCTTATGATCCAAAGTGCATGCGTTAAACCATTTGGTCACAACCCCCTAATCTACACCAACCACGGGTATGGAATAAATTTTATTACCTATTTGTACTCATGGTACTAGGTTCGACTATCTATAAGGACTGAAGGTACTCAATTTAATTACCCATATTTTGAAGATGAAACCTGGGTCAAAACCAACGATAAAATAAATTACCTTTCTTTCCCTGATGGACTAGAATCACTGCTTGAATCATCAGAGTCACTTACTTCAACTTCTGAATCATCTTTATCTAAATCTTCATATTTCCTGGAGAGAGAGAGAGAAAATGTGGTGTATAACACAAATCAAACTAAGTCATTTTGGAACATGCAAGAGAGGGAGCAAGAGAAATAGAGAGAGAGAGAGAGAGAGAGAAATGGGGTTTAATGTCTACTCCGCACAAACTAGGTCATTTTGAGACTAACATATGGTTTCACTTTATTTCAATAATTTGCTTGCGCGTAGGGGTCTTCAGCAGTGGGAGGAAACCGGAGTGCCCGGAGGAAACCCACGAGGTTGAGAAGGCGCCCCTATCTCCATGCCACATACGTTCACACCAGGGCTCGAAACCGCATCCGCAAGCCAGAGGTGACCGGCCAGCTAGAGGTCGAAGCGCGGCACTCTAGACCACTAGGCCATCCCACCCCCACCACCCCCCCGAAATAGAAAGAGATAAAGAGAGATTTAAATGATAAAATAGATTGGATGATAATCGTAATCCTCAGATGTTTACAAGACATCCAGAATGACAGACAGTCATAGATGAAGTAAAGGAAATACAACCATAACCATGCAAATCCTGCACAACATAAGTTCAGTTCCCAAGTTTCGGTATGCTCATGGACCAATACCAGAGATAAATAATTCTTACTTTTTATCAAAAGCTGGTGGTTCAGGCTTCACATCTTGTTCTTCTAGTTTAGTTTTGGTATCATCAGTGGCTGTGTTCCCACCAGTCGTTTCACGATATAAATAACGATAAAATCCACTCATATCTTTCTGTTTCTTCACATCAAGTATATCTGATTCAATAAATCAAATATTATTATGATAGAAACGATGCTCAAATTAATTCAGTCTAATAAGCTGTTTTACCTGCAGGGTTAATGGTAGTGATAAAACAGGGTTTATGTTAGTTTACTGTTGTTGACTATATTAGGTTAGGGGGATACTGTCGATTGATCGTTACCGAATTGAATTCTCTTAATCTCAAAAATAGTGTCAATCGAGTGAAAATGGGTATTTCGAGCTACAAAGCATGCACCATCTGCAGAAGAAAATATCTCAACCAATTATGACAGCTGAAATCTATCTGTTGTGTTTAATTATGTCAGGATTCTACTCAACCTGTGACAGGACTGAATTCTGTGTCACTTGATTGCGATTCTGGACTGACAATCAAGCATTGCCAAGATAATAAGCCCAAAGACCCTGAACATAAACTCAATCAATAAATAAGTGAATTACCTCCCTTGATTCTTGTCCATGTTCATTCGTAACTAAACTAAATTTTATTCAGAGCCACCAGAAAATAAATCTTAAACATGAAAGTATATTTACCTTCCATTGCTGCCTCTCGTCTTTCTTTCTCTTCCTCAGCTTGAATTTCCTCCATCTTCTTTTTATAGGCCGAGGTAACGAATTCTTCCTTCCCAGCAAATTCTTCTCCTTCTTCCTCTCGTTCTTTCTGTACCTTACGCTCCACACGTCTTTCTTGTTCACGTTTCCTCACCTCGGCTGCTTTTAATAATCCTGTTATATACCTAGGCTGGAAAAGAAATCGAAAATAAAAAGAATGAGGCTCAAACAAGTATTGTTACTACCATTAACCCTGTTGTTTACTACCATTAACCCTGTTGTTTACTACCATTAACCCTGTTGTTTTCTACCATTAACCCTGTTGTTTACTACCATTAACCCTGTGGTTTTCTACCATTAACCCTGTTGTTTACTACCATTAACCCTGTTGTTTACTACCATTAACACTGTTGTTTTCTACCATAAACCCTGTTTACTGCCATTAACCCTGGTGTTTACTACTATAAACCCTGTTTACTGCCGTTAACCCTGTTGTTTACTACCATTAACCCTGTTATTTACCCTTTTATCCTGTTTTTTCTCTGGTTTAGCTGTTTTCTTATTCTTCTCAGCCTGCATATCATCGTAAAGACTATCATATTCATACACCGACGGATCTTCTGATAAAGCTTTATCGATTGCTATCTGGGTCTGAAAAATTGCAATAAATAGAATAATCAAAGAATAACGTCAAAATTGGTACAAACTGTTTCATTTGGGTTAAAACATAACTGTGGATTTAATTATTTGGGGATCGGAATCTGCCAAATGAAAATGAACTACACCATACAGTGTATAATGAGTGAATTTTGCTGGACGGCTGTTTTCCGTGAATATTTTCATCAAATCTCAACTGCACAAAGATGTGTACACAGGAACATCAGTTTGTTGTCCCTTCCCACTGGAAAGGTGGTCAAACTGTTACCATTTAGAATCAATAAGTGAAGGGCTTTCTCTTAAAACTGTTAGACTGCTGGCCTTTTAAAAATGACAAGTTTTAGCATTATGTCATTCGATTGCTAAGTCTATACAAATAAAATCAAAGATGTCCATATAAATAAAATCAAAGCGCGTATCCGTTTAGTATATTTATAAAATGTTTAAGTTTAATTATATTTCTTAGTGTCCTCCGGTTAAATTTTTTGAAATTCTAATTGATGACATTTAAATTGACTGACAGGTGAATTCTCCTGAGGCTCAATTTCGCCACCCTCCAGTAAAGACTGGTAAATATTACTAAAACTAGAGCCCTGTGAAAATGTGTAATGATATATTTTGGCGAAATATAGCACAAATAGTAATTACCTGTTTCTTCACTTTGTTCTGATTTACTGTGGGTTTTCTCGGAACAACAATTCCATCCTTTTCCTGAAAATTAAAGTATTCATTTTGTCTGTGTATACATATATAATTTTAAAGAGAGAGAGAGAGAAATGGGCTTTAATTTTGGTCCCAATAAAATGATTGGGCACTTTTTTGCCAGGGCTTCATTCCTGCAGTACATTATTGTGAACACCAGGATCAGACCTTGGACCTGGTTACTGAGCTACATGTAGCATGACACTCACCAAACCAATATGGCTCCTTTTTTATATTACTTACGATCACTCGGCTGAAACAACAATTGAATTGAATAAAACTTGTCCTGCTTAGATTAACATATTGTATTACAAACTAAATCTGGAAGTTCAAACAAAGTTTTCTAACCTCATCACTATCATCACCAAATATATTCTTTGCTTTAGGAAGAACAGCTGTGGCTCCTTTTTTAGGCAAAAATAATCCATATCTAAAAAAAGAAGAAATTGTCCAAATAATAAGTATCCTATCTCTAATGTCAATCACGCTCAAATTCAGGAACTTTAAACATTTCTTGCGGGTTGCCTCAAGAAGTGAACCAGGTGTATGGGCCACTTCCTAGATTAAAACGATGAAATACATCACATGTAATACGTAAGTATATTTATGGTAAGTTAAAGGAAAAGTCAAGGAAAAGCAGTGGGAAGGATTTGGCATTTAATGTCTTTATCAAAGGTATGGCCTACACCTACATAAACTATAAACACTTAAATCAGTGAAAGAATCCTAACAATTGACCTACATGTAAAGTCCTCTCAATGACATATGCACATATGCATGACAGTCGACCGACAGAATATCCCATATGTTTAAAGTAGCTAAATCGCTAACATTTAGGACATAGAAATTGACACAAGTGGGTCGCAATGCATTAAATACTGTAATATGAATGTATCTTAACCAATTTACATTCAATGGTTTCCGTTTTTACTCTAATTTCATATCATTAATGTTCAGTGAAATAAGCAAGCAGTGTCAATCGAGTGGCTATTTTGAGTGTCTGGTTACTCCAGTCTATAATATGCCATTTTATTTGTTGCAATGTTTCTAGTCTCGTTCCACGAGTCTCTTGCTAGAACTGGGACTGAAACGCATTGTGGTACACGATTCGTGTACCAATGGTAAAATGTTTATTTTGTCTTAAATATTAGATATCAGAAGCCCATCTTTTCCGGTAAGATCACTGCAGCATCAATGTTGATTTACATTGACAAATAATTCGTGTTTTCAATGTTGAATTGAAGATTTTGGATGATATTGAGTTAGAGACTTAGCTCCTTTAAACAACATTTTGATTGTGACATAGTCCGTAAGTTACATCATGGACTGAATATAAGACATAATTGTCCATGTTTACATAATAAATTGTGAAGTTTTAAAACTTTACAATAAAATTAAAATTTAAATATATACATACAAGTTTACCACAAATTATTCACAGACATCAACACATTACGGCCAATTTAATATATATTTTTATGATAAATGTATGATATAAATGAATCACATTAACCATGTCTATGAGAAGCCTATAAGATTTGTATTCTATTGTGAGTAGAATGCAATTAAAGGGACAATAACACTCTTGCTGGCTTGGTAGCTCCAGAAAATAAATAATACTCTTATTCTAACTACTAGATGTTTAAATGTCCTACCTGTTGTGTAAATTATCCATTACAACCTATTTTATTTGTCCAGAGGGTTAGAAAATATTTTAAAATCCAAGTCACATTTGAAAAGGTTTACGTTAGACTTTTCAAATCAATTGGTTGAATTTTTCCAATTTTTTAAATTAGGTGTGTTAAGATGGAATTTATATCATCATTTAATTGGAATATTCTAAAATAATACGATTTGTTGACCAGAATGAAGATTGGGACATATTTTTCAGTTACAACAAGAGTGTTATTGGGGCTTTAAATGGGCAACGTTCACGAACCGTTTTCTTGTACGGGGTTTATTGTTTATAAGTTCAGATTCAGATAAATTCAAGGAATGAACAAATTCGTAAGTGTAAAATACATATGCACGGTGAATATTGTTATAGATTTTCATATCTAACACAGCATTAATAATAAAAACAATGTTTTATTTACTTACTTTTTATTTTCCGCCGCCATGCTTGATGTTAGAGTTACTTCCCTTGGCGCATTAAAGGGAGATAATTTAGTAAATAATGCCACGCCCCCGGAAAACCTGTATAGTCGGTTTTTGTGTTTATATGAACGATTAAAGCTGAGCACATTGACATTATGTCTAAAACATTGGGCAGTGCCATTCCAGTTTTAAAACAACAGGATTTGGGTAAGCGGAGTGCTAATATTACCCCAACTGCCACACCACTCCGGCCGTGTGGTAATGCTGTCTGCTTAATCTCTTCTGGCTTAATTCTGAGATCATTATGGATTACAGTGTAAGGCAGCAGTGTAAAGATTGCTACGGTCTGACAAGGGACAACTTATAGTCGTTTGAATGAGACCAAAAATAAAGTCCCGTGTACACATTGGCGTATTCGTTAAAGTTCCCCTGGCAGTTGGAATAAGAATCCCCCATAGGACACAGTATGGCGGATACCCGGCTTCATTATCACCGTCCGGACGGAACAGTAGGACGTTAAACCTATTTCATTTTAGTCCATTTCTATCAGTCTCCGGTCATTTCGACCACCCTCATAGCACACTGTAGGCTATGGTCATTCTGGCCAATTCGACATCTAACGACAAAATATATGCTTGTCAGATCGTAAGCCTACTTTTCTCGACTCGACTCGACTACTGTTTTAATCTACTCTGTGGTATCAACAATCAAATTGTGCAGTATCCTGGGGCAAGGATCGTTAGTAGATGAGATAAAACTGCCATATTACGCTGTTTGTAAAGGAGTTGCACTGGCTACCAGCTATCACCTACATAGGTTCATTTCAACCTTTGTGTATTGCTCAAAATTGTTTAAAAAGGGAACAGTCTCATCCATTTGAATTTTACTATAAATAGCAACCGGAACACCTGTCCAGGGGCCGAGGCATAGCGGGGCCCGTGGTATATCGAGTAATGTTATATTAAAAAAATGTCGGTACATATTAGTAAAACAATACAGTCATACTTGAACGTAACGTAGAAGAGAACCGGTGACTCTGGGTACCTTGGCGTGGGTAGGATAGAAACAGATTCTGTCAGTTCGCTTTGGAAAGATTTGGGAATTAAAGCAACACGCCAAGCTCGTCCCGTTTGAGGCCCCAGTCACCGACAGGCCCCCGTCTGTTTAAATCCAGATCAACACGATTTTTGGTGTTAGAAAAAATAAACAAATAGTTTATGGGATTTCTCGGTTTTTGACTTTCCATCCTTTTGCTTACTTATAATAAATAATAATAATAATAATCGTTTTCTATAGCGCCGAACAGTCAGTCAGTTGTGTTGTAAAAATCGGACATCTGATTATAATGTATTGGGATCTCAGTTACTGTGTTTCAGATGTGTGTCAAAATGACGCTAAAGACCATGTCAATTTGTGTTCTTCAGAAAGTGTCTACTCCACCCTCTATATTGGAGAACGGAACAAACCTGGGCACCCCGTTTGGATGGAATGTGCCACCCATATACTATGAACATATTTATTTATTTTCTGTGTCGTGTTTATGCATTACTCGTGTCATTAAACACAATATGTTTTTAACCCACAATTTGAATTTGTTTCAGGTTTAACCATTGGTGTTCTATCCAGTTTAATAATCTTATATATAATCCTAGCTGTAATGATCTATAAACCTAGAAGAACTAACAGTCAATCGTCAGCTCAACGACTACACGACCCATTGAATTATAGCAGACAATATTCCTCTGTAGAAAACTCAATAAATTTATCAAATTGAAATAGCATATATTTAAACTTAGTTATGACGAACATCGCTGATCCACGAAGAAGATCTTTTGAATTATCGAAGACAATATTTGTCTCTCGAAAACTCAATAAACGTGTCAAGTTTAAGACATACAGTTAAACTTCACTATGACGAACATCATTGATCCACGCATTATAATTCGAGCTAAACAAGGTTCGGGTAAGACAATTCCTTGTATCGTCGACTACACAGTCAAACATCGTTGTGACGAAAACCATCGATCATCGTATCTTTATTCAAGCAAAACAGTGTGAGTAAGACAATTCCTTTCAAACGTTTATGGGACATTATACAGTGTGTCGAAGATTAGGATCCATGCATTTTATTCATGATACACAAGGTTCAAGTCGTGGGTAACTAACGTTCAAAACCTAATTCCTAACTACGGTTCAAGTAACACTATGTTTTCAAACATTATACCCCTGGAATCGAAGACAACTGGGTGAACATGAAAGTATGACATCCTTAATTTTACACGTATTTTAATGTAAGTAGAGAGAATAATGGTAGCAGTAAGTAGCAGTTGCAGTAGCAGAGGCGGTAGCAGCAGTAGTAGCAGTAGCTGTAGCAGTAGCAGCAGTAGTAGCAGTAGTAGCAGTAGCATGCAGCATTTATCTAGTGCATCTTAAATGTTTGTTTTGTCATCAACATTATATTCACTGCGAGGGGGTTCATAATTTCTATAAATTGTGGTATTCCCTTTGTAATTGATTTGCAATAAAATATGTTAAAGTAGCTAAATCGCTAATATTTGAGATATACAAATTGACACAAATGGGTCTCAACGCATAATAATGTAATATAAATATATATTAATTGATTTGAATTCAATTCTTTCTGAGTTTCACTGTAATTTCTAATGAGTTATGTTCGGCGAAATATGCCAGAAGTCTCAATCGAATGGCAATCTCTAGCGTCTGGTTATTTTAGTCTACACCGATAGTATGTATTGCGCATGATCTACAGATAAGAACATAGTGTCACGACTTGTAGAATATGTTTAGCCTCGTTCATCGAGTCTCTTGTTCTAATGCTAAAATGTTTATTTTGTCTTACATATGATCACAACATCAACGTAGATTTAAAATGACAAATAATTTTTGATTTCAATATCGAAGAGTTTAGATGATACTAAGTTATGGACTTAGCTGCTTTAAGTGAAATGAAATGGTGTTTAACATCCTACTGTTCTGCTCCTATACTGTGTTAAGGAAGACCGTCATACGGCATATGGTGTGCTATGAGGAAATATTGCTAGAACAGTGACACCATGGCCTACTCTTATATCGAATTCCAACTACCGGGAACTCTTTTAGGTGCCCACCAATGCATTCACGGGACCCAAATTATCCGTCCCATTTGAAATTCTACACAACTGTCCCACCACATCGGACAAAATATGTTAAAACTAGGTAGTAGCAGTAGTAGTAGTAGTTGTAGTAGTAAGTAGCAGTATCTTTGACGATCGGGTAATAGTTTATAAGGAAATCCAATTACCGTATGTTTCCGCGCATAAGATCCACGAGTTTTAAAAGAAAAACGAATTGTTTTTAATTTTAGAAGCTATGGTATGCTAATTGATGTTCGACAGCTATGTTAGACCGCTACAATCACTGAAAAGGATGACGCCTGTGCTAGTTAATTAGTCCAAATTTTAACTTTTTTCCTTCTGTAAATTTAATTCTAAAACATTTTTTGGAAGTAATAGACAGATAAATCAGGTATCTAAACTATATCTGGATAAAAAAAATCCTGTTTAGTGAATGGGTATATAAATAGTTTGCGAAGGCGCAAAAATGAGTATAAGGTGCCATTCAACCAAGGCCAGATTACGTTACCAATTTTTACGCGGGAAGGCATCTTTAATATCTCCATTTCTATGGGGAAGTCACCGTAACTAAGAGAGTAGGATGTTCCCCCGCCTAGTAGCTTACAAGAGGTCCCATGTTCGTATGTCCGTCTTCATTAAGTCGCGCGTCAATACACTTAAAGGAGCTGAACCGCTAATATTTGGGGTCTAGAAATTGGCACAAATGGGTCGCAAGCCATGTAATAATGTAATATGAATGTATATAAACTGATTTGCATTCAATCGTTTCCGTATTTACTCTAATATCAAATCAGTTATGTTTGGCGAAGTACACAAGAAATCTCAATTGAATCACAATATATATATAGCGTCTGGTTATTCCAGTCTACATAGTATTTATTGCGCATGCTCACCGTTTGAGATGTAATGTGGAGTATACCTAGCCTTGTTCTTTGGGTCTCTAGCTGAAAATGAGTCTGAAACGCCATATGGTACACGATTCGTGTACCAATGGCAAAAAAATTATTGCGTCTTAAATATTGGATATCAGAAGCCTATCTTTTCCTGTTAAGACCACACCATCAATGTTGATTTAAATTGACAAATAATTTGTGTTTTCAACGTCGAAGACTTTCGATGATATTGAGTTAGAGACTTAGCTACTTTAATACAGCAAGTTAGTATTTGGCAATATACGAACGACATTGCGCAATGGGAACTTTATATACTTCACGTGGGCATTGTGGATTTTGTTATAGTATGAAGTTACCTGTATCGGGTCATATACTGACCTATATAATCTATGTAAACAAACCTACAGTTATATTAATACAGCACGGCAGGTATATAACACATCCTAAAGGTGATAATTGTGTCATATATAAAATGGGCGTTGGGGTAACTTCGTGGTTGTTAAACTTATTGATTTGAAAGGAAACTAAAGTAAGTAATATAAAACATTTTAAATTGACATTATGAAATGATATCAAATATGGCTTAACGATGTGTCGATTAGAGACAGTTCCTAAAACTATACGCGACCTAATGAATACGGGCAGTGTGCTTCGCTGGAAACTTTTCTTGGACAGTAGCACTGCGCTTTCTCTTATTTCGAGAGAGATAAAGAGAGAGAGATGGGGTTTAACGTCAACTCGACACAAACTAGGTCATTTTGAGACTAACATATGATTTTATTTTAGCAGGGGTCTTTAGCAGTGGGAGGAAACTGGAGTGCCCGGAGAAAACCCACGAGGTTGAGAAGACGCCCCTATCTCCATGCCACATACGCTCACACCAGGGCTCGAAACCACAGCCGCAAGCCAGAGGTGACCGGCCAGCTAGAGGTCCAAGCGCGGCACTCTAGACCTCTAGGACATCCCAACCCCCCTCTTATTTCGAATTCTAATCGTAAACATTGTTCATTCCCAGACCCTCCGCCATATAAACGGTATCTCCTGATTAAGCCACTGAAATATCGAGTAACAAAAATAAGAGTTCACAACAGTTATAAGAGAAGGATTTTGTTCGGATGACTATTGGTGCTGTTTTAAAGTCTATTTGTACCTACTTCATGATGCATTATGTAATAGCTAAATTTGCCCATTGTAGGTCTTCACATGTTACATAGATTATTAACATGACAATCGCATAATTAACTCACTGGGCCATCAGGTAGATTAGAACACAACGTCCCACTGTTCTGCTCCGAACTCAGCTAATGAAGACGGGCATACGCCAACCGAGATATTAGCGATTCAGTTTTAGGCCTCGATCGTCATTACTAACGTTGGTACGATTATCCACTTAAAAGTTAAATCATCCATCACAAAATATCCCAGGTTAACGATGGCACCGAGAGTTGGTTATGGTCTGGATAAGTTAATTAATGTCCAATTAATACTTCAGATAATATTTCAGGCTTAAAGAAAGACTTGTAATAGGCAGATTTATCTGTTGAATAATGCATGTTTAAATTTTAATTTATATTTTTCAGCTCCACCAAAGCAACTCATATCCCAGACCGTTATCAATTTTGTAAGTCACCAACAAATAAATATGACGAAACCGGACAAGTTAACAATGCAGGGTTTCAGGGACAGGTAATTATAAAGTTCGATCTGTAACCGGGTATCTTGCTGTTCACATGATAGGATGTTGCCGAAATACATTCCTACAGTGACAATCGCTTAAAGGGACAATCCCGATAAGAACAGAATCTCAAAAATTAAAGTCCGAGTATGTATGAAATTTATGGACCAAAATATAGTGGCATGGTGTATTTACCTTGTCTCAAAATTCCAGCTCAAAATATTGAGTCGTTTGGACGGGAACGTCAACACTGCTTATCCGGACACGTAACCCTTTTAAGATTTCGAGTCAATTTTTTCATTGGGTGACCTGATAATCGATTAAAGTTTCTTGAGAGGTCTATACAGTGAATGACCCATGCCCTGTACTTGATAACAAAAGGCAAATTTCACCTACATATTATTTTTAAAGAAAAAAGTCTGGTTTTATCCAGATACTGTATAATAAAACGTTCTCCATTTCCAGATGAAGACTGTCAGGTTTAAGTTATTTACAAGCGTATCACAAATATCGAGTTAGTAGGTGGGCCTTAGGTTATGGATTTTAAAGGATTTTAACCCAAAATTAAGCAGTTTTATTCCCCAAAAAGTTATCGGGATTGGCACTTTAAACACGAGGATTTCGGCGACTGGATAGGAAGAGAGAGAGAGAGAGAGAGTTTTGGGCGACCCGGTGGGAAGAGAGAGAGAGAGAGAGAGAGAGAGAGGGGTCCACTCGTCACAAACTTCTTCATTTTGGGACTAACACATCGCTGTTACAGTATTGGGTCTTTATGTCATGTTCTTGACGAAAACACAGGTTTAACTTCATATTATATGATACTTTTATTTTTCTGTAAACATATCAAGTACAAAACATCTTATAGTTGAGGATCCAGTTATTAGCTTGTGATGAGGGAGTCCTAGATTGGCTTGGTAACGCGGTGCCAACTTCTGATTAACTTACATGGCCGCTGTCCGGTCTTAATTTAACTATAGACACCTCGCATAGTCTTCCCATCACTTTAGATTCCTTGCTTATAATATCCCTTCCAAACACCTTCGCCCAGTTTGCCCATTCCCTTTGGATTCCTTGTTTATAATACCCATTCTATTCCTTATAATACCCCTTCCACACAAATGGTCTCGCAAGATTACACATCTTGCTATTGCATAATAACAGAGTAAGCTTTCAGTACAGATTGCTTTACCAGACAAAGGACATTACGTAAAATGGGCTAGCAGTGACGACTTCACTAGCGACTTCCACGTGGTCATTTGTTGTGCTAAGCCAGTGCCAATGTTGACCATCTGTGGGCCATTATCGGATAAGGATGATTTATTAGATTGCATGTATGGAATTTGTTAAAGTGACATTTTCCTAAATAATTTCATTTGTGTAACAGCGCGTAGGTGTCTTTAGCAGAAGGAGGAAACCCGAGGGCTCGCAGAAAAGACACGAGGTTGGACAGGCGACCCTACTCACGTTCACGCGCATCTCGATCTCAGAGATAAGTTTAGAAAAGGTAAAGTTATATCTGGGATCGCGATTGGTACACGCGGGGAATCTAAACCACCCCATTTGACTCAAAAACAGACATTATGATCAAACGCGCACGCGTTTAACATTCGACCAGCCACCAACAAGGGGGACCATGCAGAAATGTATAACGTCGTCGATTGTTTTGTCAAGATCCTATTCCCTAATGATGAGCCGCAAATGCGCATTGAATAAAACGTTTGCTTGAGAGTCTTGGGTTCTCGGGTTCTCTCCCGTTGTTGGCCGAGAGAGTTCCTCTGATTTTCAGGCGCGGTTTCCCCCGATAAGGAAGCACAGGAACAGAGCGGAGAGCATGGCAAGGTCCTATTCACCTTACACTGATTATTGCAACTGGAAGACTGTAGAAGTGAGAATCTTCGGTAATAAATGTAAACTGGAAAATATTATATACACAGATCAGCACGTCCGACAGACAGAGTGACTGCCTTGTGATTATGTTTGTTTCTTAGTTACCATATTGGTTGTTTATATACTGGTAGATTATAAGATTAATTCCATGGGTAAAAGTTCTTCATATATAGACGAAAATGAGTCGGTTAGAACCTTTCTACAAACTGTCATTAGGAGATCAACCTCAGATCACAATCCCAAGGAAAATCTTTGTGTACCTGTATTTGAATATTTGGAGACAAACCTTTAATATGCCAATTCCCATATCCATATCGGAGCCTACCTTACACATATTAATTGTGTGCTGTACTTTATGGTGCGTAATTGTTAACCAAGGAATATAAAAATATTAACTATCAACACGATTCCTGCTTTCATTTCTTCAACCATGCACATTCGAGAAACTATCTGGAAACCTACTTGTACGGAATTTTGACAGAAGTTAATTCTGCATCGCCCGAATGAATTTCCGTCAATTCACATTGTGTGTATATTGAATCCCAACGATTACAGGCAAAAGGGGTTCCAATATCCCTCGTTGATCTTGATAAATATACAATGTATTTAAAGTTTATTCAATTTCACAGGCTGATGGCTGCTGTTGGCAGTGAAGACGAGGAGCTAACTAAAGACACCCTGAAACAGTCCACAAATATTATTGACTTGTGGGACATTCAAATAATCTTAGAAACTGCCAGAAACGCCTGTGTTGTGGCATTGGAAAAATCTAATCTATCTCTGACTAAAATTGTATTTGCCAAAAACTTGGTATTTGTCGACGACAAACTATATCCAACATACAACCAGAAACTGATGGATGCAGCCATTACTTCAGATTTTGTTGGTGGCCTACGGTTTTTGGAGACCCAGGGACTGGTTTTTGAATTTCCAACGTGGAATGCTTTGCGCCAAAGTGTTGAAAAGGGTAAACGATCAACAGTGGGATATCTGCTCGATATCCCTAGGATAAAGTTGCATCTAAAATTCCCGTACGACAAAACCTTAATAGCCATTGCGGCCAGTAAATGTGACATGAAGATGATCAACATCCTTTTAAATTCTAAGGCTAAAGATTTTATCAATTACACATGTAGTACGAAAGGATATGCGGCCCTTCATCATTGTTTAGAAGCTGGTCCTAAATATGACGATTCTTTTGATTGTGTTAAATTATTAGTAGAGAACGGAGCTGATGTTAATCTTGATGAAGCAAAGAAAAGGGGACGGTCGCCATTGTTAATGGCCGTTGAGTATAACTTGTTGGACGTAGTGTTGTTTTTGATAGATGCAGGAGCTGATGTAACGACTCGTGATTCAGAGAGAAACACAGTTCTACGTTACCTGGCCGAGAGGCGAGGAAGCTGTGATGCAAGCCGTGTAAACACTTGCATTGAAAGGTTAGTTAATGAGGAGCTCAATATAAATACCACGAATAGGTCGCGTAAAACAGTCCCTTTTATAGCAATGGGAAAACGGAAGCATGATGATGAAACAGCCACATTGAACCTGAAACAAAGAGAAACTTCGTAGGCTGATTGAAACTCTTTGGCGGTATATAGAAAGTTTGTCCGGGTGATTAAAACTATGACGTTGTATATGTCAAATATAAGCCTTTCCTCCCTCGGATTTATATGATATCCCATACAAACAATATGTTAACTAAATCAATTTAGTCCGTAGACGTTGATAACTATAACTAATAGAGTAAATGGGACAAATGTCCCGCGCCCCCCCAATTCTGGGTCATACCAATACTTTATCCCGGACGGAGCCAACCAGTACCTGGGCTGAAGGGGCGGGAATCGGGACCCTGGGCAGTAAGGGATATTAGGGGACCCGGGACAGATAGGTACTAACAGATTTTCGGGGGGTCAAGAGGATGCATCCAGATTTAAATTTAAGCTAAAATTAACTAAATTACATAACTTAGAGGTTCTACCAATCAATAGGGACAAATATTTGTTTTAACTGCGAGAGTATTTTTCTGGCAATTCATAAAATATTGAATCCAAACGATTACAGGCAAAGGGGTGGGGGTGTTCAATATCCCTCGCATCCTGACAACTAAGAATACAGTACGCATACAGTAAGCTGTTTCAATAAAACGCGGACGTCCTCCATTGTGTGAAACAAAAACAAGCTGTATTCCTATAACCAGTTCTATCAATAATGCAGTTTATCTTGATAAATATAATATTAACATTTTATTATCTTTCGCAGGCTGATGGCTGCTGTTGGAAATGAGAACGAGAAACTAACTAAGGACGTCCTGAAACGGTCCATATATTTTAATAAGGAGTCAGACAGGGAAGAAATCTTACAAATTGCAAGAAACGCCTGTGTGGAAGCGTTGGAAAAATCTAATCTATCTCTGACTAAAACTGTATTCGCTAAAAAGCTGGTATTTGTGGACGACAAACTATGTCCAAAATATAACCAGAAACTGATCGAAGCGGCCATTACTTCAGATTTTGTTGGTGGTCTACGCTTTTTGGAGGCCCAGGGACTGGTATTTGAATTTCCAACGTGGAATGCTCTACGCGAAAGTGTTGAAAAGGGTAAACTATCAATAGTGGGATATCTGCTCGATATCCCTTGGATAAAGTTACATCTAAAATCCCCGTTCGACAAAACCTTAGTAGCCATTGCTGCCAGTAAATGTGACATAAAAATGCTCAACATCCTTTTAAATTCTAAGGCTAAAGGTTTTATCAATTACACGTGTAGTGCCAACGGATATGCGGCCCTTCATCATTGTTTAAATGCTGGTCCTAAAAATGCCGATACTCTTGATTGTGTTAAATTATTAGTAGAGAACGGGGCCGATGTTAATCTTGGTGAAAAAAAGAATGAGAAGAGACGATCGCCATTATTAATGGCCATTGAGTATAATATGTTGGATGTTGTGTTGTTTCTGGTAGATGCAGGAGCTGAAGTAACGGCTCGTGATTCTAGGAGAAACACTGCACTACATTATTTGGCTGAGAGGCGGATAAGCTGTGATGCAAGCCGTTTGAATTGTTGCGTTGAAAGATTAGTTAGTGGGGGGGTAAATATAAATACCAAGAATCGGTGGCGTGAAACAGCGCTGTTTATGGCAATCAATAAACGGAAGCATGATGTTGCGAAAGCCTTGATCAAACACGGTGCCGAGTTGAACATGCAGCAAGGAGAAACTCCATGGACTGTTACTGCTTTAACGATGGCATTCAGTATTAGAAACCCTATTGGTATCAAAATCCTGATGGATGCTGGATGCGAAATTGACGATTTGAATGAGAAGGGACGGGAATATTTAATGAAAGCTGTTAAAAATGGATGGGCAGACGTAGTTCAGGGACTGATAGAGCGTGGTGTTGATGTTCACGCCCGTGATGAAAAGGGTCAAACTGCACTGTATTATTGTCATGACAAAGAGGGTAGGAATTTGGGACATATATTACCTTTTTTGGAAAGTGTAGGCTTTGATATACTTGAAGATGATTCTGGTGAGGCATTCCTTAATTTAGCCATTAGTCGACTTGACTTAGATGCCATCGATTTCCTAGTTAAACATCAGGTGAATGTCAGTCAAATAAGTAGCTGTAGACAAAGCATACTTCATCGTCTTGCTCGGAAAAAGTCTGAACGTGACGATTTACAACGTTTATTTGAGTACGGAATCGACGTGGACCAGAGAGAAACCAGGGAAGGATCAGCAGCCCTCATTGAGGCCACGACCTGTGGCAATGTGAGGTTCGTTAAATCTTTAATTAATAATGGTTGTAATATAAACATTGCTAACAACTATGGAATAACGGCCGTGATAAAAGCCGCCATAGAGATGAAAAAGATAACTCTCAAGCTTTTGTTAAAATCGGGAGCGAACGCCAATCTTCTGAATAACAGTGGTCAACCAGCTGTTAATTATTTAGATATGTCCAAACCTGACGACTTTAAAGACTGCTTGAGATGGATTCTTCATTTTGGGGGAGGAAAAAGCGTTCAATTTCCTGATCGTACAGGCTTAACATTACTAGAACGGCTGGTACATCGTCCATTTATTGAACCCATCTGGTATCTGATAACTGCTAACTGTAACTTTCAACCATTGGTGAATCGAGCGCCACCAAAGAAATTGGACGAAACCTTTTTGCCAATAGCAAAAGCCCTCTATGAAAGCGGGGCTGCATCCCGTGAAATAGCTAAGCTCCTTGGAGAGAAAACCAAACAGGAATTTCATGAATATGTGACAAGCACATTTTCTCTCAAATCCGTATGTAGACGAAGTATACGAATCCACTTGGGGTTGGGGATAACGGAAAAGGTTCAACGACTACATATTCCCTCTACAGTAAAGGATTATCTACTGATGAAGTCGATAATACCAGTAGAATATTCAAACCTGGCTGATGGTGTTGAACTCGACGAAGATGAGGAACCAAAATATTTTTTCACTCCCAGTGCAGAGTTTTTAAAGTATATGTAAACGTAAATTACTTGAAATTTTGATATTTAAATTTATTTTCATGTTATTGTTTCAATTTGGTAAAAATAATAATTACAGTTTACATATCTATGTATATATTATGTATGCATATATCATATTTCTTTAATATTGGTAAGTGCTTCTGAACACATTTGCGAAAGCAGATCGCTCTATCAAATTACGTACAGTAATAATAATATAATGCCACTTTTAAGGCAAGATCTATGTCAGTTTATGACTCTTTGAAGATGTAGCGTCAATTATTTTTTATCGTAGAAACGGTGCTTGAAACCGAGACTTTATCGTTGAATTTTTATGTAGACGCACATGTATATTGTCGCTGACACTGCTCACAGTTTGTTTGTGGAGACTCTATAGGTCACAATAGGGGCGTACATAATGATTTCGTTTGGGGGGTGTTTAGCCAAAATCTGACCGACTGATGCACATACCCCCACGCCCGCCCCCACCTCCCAGTGCGAGTGACGCAATCCGGAGCCGAGCACCACGTGTGAGTTTTCTAGAGTTGATATAACATCTGTACAATCAGACCCCCCCCCCACGCCCCACACACCAGTGGTACTAAAAACTGGGCAGTTTACTATAATCGTGAATATGATAGTGCTGAGACAGTATAAGACAATTGAGGAGTAGAGGAATGTTTTTAAAAAGGGAATGGCGCGCCGCAGGCGCGAAAAAATTTCAGATATGTAAGCGAAGCGAATGATATTAAATGGAATGATGTTAAAATGGAATCGCGCCGCAGGTGCGAAAAAATTTCAGATATATAACAGAGCTTTAAAATTTTTGGGACTGGGCTTGAAAATTTGAATCAATCTCATGGCAAATGGAACCAAATTCTCGTTAACGAGGGGATAAGAAATGGGGCAGAATCTTGAGGCCTATCTATCAATTTCGCCTGTTTTGTGATTGTTTGTTTATCCCATTAATTCATTTAGTCGGAGAGCGACTACGGTGAGTACTTTGAGACCGACTATTTTTTGCCATGGTAGACAACATTTCATAGAACAACATACCCACAACAGAATAAGAGTGACAAGAAGACATGGTTATTGTATACTAAATAGTTTTGTGTGACGTATGCAATTTAGGTACACGTATTCACGCATCTACTTAGTATTTGGGATCTATTCTTGCATAGTTTTTGAGACAGATTGCAGTGACTGCACTTATTTTGTAACCGACTATTTTTCTCCGTGGGTGAAATTTTGTTGTTAGTGTTAGACCAACATACTCACAACAGAATGAGAGCGAAACACAACATCTTTTCAAACATGGTAAGTTGACAAGATTATTTTATACTAAAGTTTTGTGTGAGTAGCGTGACGTATACAGTGAGCACTTATTTTGATACCGACTGCTCCTATTTTGTGACCGACTGCACTGATTTTGCGACCGACTATTTTATAGTAAAGTTTTGCATGATTAGCGTCACGTATACAGTGAGTGCGTATTTCGATAATGACTTCTCTATCTTGCGACCGACTGCACTGGTTTTGCGACCGACTATTTTTTTTGCAGGAGGGGGGGGGGGGGTGTACCCCAACATTTACGCCCCAGGGTCACAATATATTGCCATATATCGGACCAGGACTTCGTGCATTATATGTTCCCTGATTGTACGAAAATTCACGTTTTTAGCTTGTGGATACTCTAGAGGTCACAAGTTTGAACCGATTTTGATGACAAAAATCAGGGGCCATAATTCAGGAAGTTGCAAACCGATATGCGCAAATATCGAAAGGAACCAAGATCTTTCAGTTAAAAACATGTATTTCAAGTTTCATCAAAATCGAATTAAAATTGTGACTTGTAGTGGGTCAACAACGTTGATATACCATATTTTTACACTATTCGCGTACAAACGGCAGCCATTTTGTCAGGCAATTTTGGTCCGATTTTAACTAACTTCGAACTCAACCTTTATTACCTTGTAACGGTGATATAATCAATCGGTTTTTTTTTAATCGGATAATAATTGTGACCTCCAGAGGGACCACAGGCTAAAAAAGGCAATTTTTCGGTCAATCATGCAGGGGCCAGAATCCATTAAGTTTCAAGGGGTTGGGATGGCCTAGTGGTCTAGAGTGCCGCGCTTCGACCTCTATATATCTGGCCGGTCACCTCTGGCTTGCGGCTGTGGTTTCGAGCCCTGGTGTGAGCGTATGTGGCATGGAGATAGGGGCGCCTTCTCAACCTCGTGGGTTTTCTCCGGGCACTCCGGTTTCCTCCCACTGCTAAAGACCCCTACGCGCAAGCTAATTATTGAAATAAAATGAAACCATATGTTAGTCTCAAAATGACCTAGTTTGTGTCGAGTGGACGTTAAACCCCATCTTTGGACATATCACCGTTACACCCTAATGATGGTTTACAAAATGACCACCTCTCGTACGCAAATACTGTAATATACTGTAATATAGCTTGTTCTCTTGCAAAATGTGGGCGTGTTGTGTCTGGCAGCCGTTGGTTAAATCCATATAAATCTCGACCATCTTATCGTCTAGAAACTTGGTTGGAGGTTTGTTGTGTTAATAAATGTCAAAATAAAAATTTATAATACCATAAAAATTTGAAACGAAAATAAAAACCTGCAAAGTGTAGATTTAGCTCTTACAATGCATCGTTAATACCTGAATAAGCTTCCGGGTCATAATGTCGATTCCGACTGTTTGAATACCCAATTTACAGTGTTCATAGGAACTGGGAACAAAGGCATTTTATTATATAACTGGGGCGCTAGCCTCCTAGCCAAAAAAGAATTCAAGGAGTTGAAAAAATAAAACAGTAGAAAAATGCTAAAACCGATGAGAAAAATGCTAAAACCGATGAGAAAAATGAAAATGTTCCTTTTTTGGATGGACTCTAAAGGCAGACATAATGGCGTCACATTCGACAAAGGGTCCCTCTAGGAGAAACACTGCACTACATTATTTGGCTGAGAGGCGGATAAGCTGTGATGCAAGCCGTTTGAATACTTGCGTTGAAAGATTAGTTAGTGGGTGGGGGGGGGGTAAATATAAATACCAAGAATCGGTGGCGTGAAACAGCGCTGTTTATGGCAATCAATAAACGGAAGCATGATGTTGCGAAAGCCTTGATCAAACACGGTGCCGAGTTGAACATGCAGCAATTAGAAACTCCATGGACTGTTACTGCTTTAACGATGGCATTCAGTATTAGAAACCCTATTGGTATCAAAATCCTGATGGATGCTGGATGCGAAATTGACGATTTGAATGAGAAGGGACGGGAATATTTAATGAAAGCTGTTAAAAATGGATGGGCAGACGTAGTTCAGGGACTGATAGAGCGTGGTGTTGATGTTCACGCCCGTGATGAAAAGGGTCAAACTGCACTGTATTATTGTCATGACAAAGAGGGTAGGAATTTGGGACATATATTACCTTTTTTGGAAAGTGTAGGCTTTGATATACTTGAAGATGATTCTGGTGAGGCATTCCTTAATTTAGCCATTAGTCGACTTGACTTAGATGCCATCGATTTCCTAGTTAAACATCAGGTGAATGTCAGTCAAATAAGTAGCTGTAGACAAAGCATACTTCATCGTCTTGCTCGGAAAAAGTCTGAACGTGACGATTTACAACGTTTATTTGAGTACGGAATCGACGTGGACCAGAGAGAAACCAGGGAAGGATCAGCAGCCCTCATTGAGGCCACGACCTGTGGCAATGTGAGGTTCGTTAAATCTTTAATTAATAATGGTTGTAATATAAACATTGCTAACAACTATGGAATAACGGCCGTGATAAAAGCCGCCATAGAGATGAAAAAGATAACTCTCAAGCTTTTGTTAAAATCGGGAGCGAACGCCAATCTTCTGAATAACAGTGGTCAACCAGCTGTTAATTATTTAGATATGTCCAAACCTGACGACTATAAAGACTGCTTGAGATGGATTCTTCATTTTAGGGGAGGAAAAGGCGTTCAATTTCCTGATCGTACAGGCTTAACATTACTAGAACGGCTGGTACATCGTCCATTTATTGAACCCATCTGGTATCTGATAACTGCTAACTGTAACTTTCAACCATTGGTGAATCGAGCGCCACCAAAGAAATTGGGCGAAACCTTTTTGCCAATAGCAAAAGCCCTCTATGAAAGCGGGGCTGCATCCCGTGAAATAGCTAAGCTCCTTGGAGAGAAAACCAAACAGGAATTTCAAGAATATGTGACAAACGGATTTACTCTAAAAACCGTATGTAGACGAAGTACAAGAATCCACTTGGGATTGGGGATTACGGAAAAGGTTCAGCAACTACATATTCCTTCTAGTATAAAGGATTATATACTGATGAAGTCGATAATACCAGTAGAATATTCAAACCTGGCTGATAGTGTTGAACTCGATGAAGATGAGGAAACAAAACATGTTTTCAAACCAAGTGCGGAGTTTTTAAAGTTTTTTTAAGCCTAAATGATATAGTCTCGTCCAAAAAGGATGTAAATACAATTTTGATGCAAAGAACACCTGATGTCAAATTGCGTTAATATTTTGAGAGTTTATGTCGGTTTGCAGATACGGGACTTGACAACCGAGACTAAGTCTCTATTATTCATTTTATCGTTAAATTTGTTAAATCTTGCGGTTGTTCGAATCCATGTAAATCTCGACCATCCGATGGTCTAGAGAGTTAATTATAGGTTTGTCATGTTAACAAATGTCTAAATAAACATTTAAATATCATTTGAAGAGAAAATAAAGACCTGCAAAACGTAGATATAGGTCTGACATAATCCATGCACCGTTAACACCTGAATAAGCTTCCGGAACATGCCGATTCCGACTGTTGTAAATACCCAATGTAAAATATTGGGCAGGTGAACCTACTCCTTGTCACGTATACGCGTGAAGAAATGAAATAAAATGGAGTTGAACGTCTTACTTTTCTGTTCCGACTTTACCAATGAAGACGGGCTTACGCCATACAGTGTGCTATGGGGGAAATTGTGCCCTGGCAGCGGTGTAACCGACTATTTTTCTCCGTGGGTGAAATTTTGTTGTTAGTGTTAGACCAACATACTCACAACAGAATGAGAGCGAAACACAACATCTTTTCAAACATGGTAAGTTGACAAGATTATTTTATACTAAAGTTTTGTGTGAGTAGCGTGACGTATACAGTGAGCACTTATTTTGATACCGACTGCTCCTATTTTGTGACCGACTGCACTGATTTTGCGACCGACTATTTTATAGTAAAGTTTTGCATGATTAGCGTCACGTATACAGTGAGTGCGTATTTCGATAATGACTTCTCTATCTTGCGACCGACTGCACTGGTTTTGCGACCGACTATTTTTTTTGCAGGAGGGGGGGGGGGATGTACCCCAACATTTACGCCCCAGGGTCACAATATATTGCCATATATCGGACCAGGACTTCGTGCATTATATGTTCCCTGATTGTACGAAAATTCACGTTTTTAGCTTGTGGATACTCTAGAGGTCACAAGTTTGAACCGATTTTGATGACAAAAATCAGGGGCCATAATTCAGGAAGTTGCAAACCGATATGCGCAAATATCGAAAGGAACCAAGATCTTTCAGTTAAAAACATGTATTTCAAGTTTCATCAAAATCGAATTAAAATTGTGACTTGTAGTGGGTCAACAACGTTGATATACCATATTTTTACACTATTCGCGTACAAACGGCAGCCATTTTGTCAGGCAATTTTGGTCCGATTTTAACTAACTTCGAACTCAACCTTTATTACCTTGTAATGGTGATATAATCAATCGTTTTTTTTTAATCGGATAATAATTGTGACCTCCAGAGGGACCACAGGCTAAAAAAGGCAATTTTTCGGTCAATCATGCAGGGGCCAGAATCCATTAAGTTTCAGGGGGTTGGGATGGCCTAGTGGTCTAGAGTGCCGCGCTTCGACCTCTATATATCTGGCCGGTCACCTCTGGCTTGCGGCTGTGGTTTCGAGCCCTGGTGTGAGCGTATGTGGCATGGAGATAGGGGCGCCTTCTCAACCTCGTGGGTTTTCTCCGGGCAATCCGGTTTCCTCCCACTGCTAAAGACCCCTACGCGCAAGCTAATTATTGAAATAAAATGAAACCATATGTTAGTCTCAAAATGACCTAGTTTGTGTCGAGTGGACGTTAAACCCCATCTTTGGACATATCACCGTTACACCCTAATGATGGTTTACAAAATGACCACCTCTCGTACGCAAATACTGTAATATACTGTAATATAGCTTGTTCTCTTGCAAAATGTGGGCGTGTTGTGTCTGGCAGCCGTTGGTTAAATCCATATAAATCTCGACCATCTTATCGTCTAGAAACTTGGTTGGAGGTTTGTTGTGTTAATAAATGTCAAAATAAAAATTTATAATACCATAAAAATTTGAAACGAAAATAAAAACCTGCAAAGTGTAGATTTAGCTCTTACAATGCATCGTTAATACCTGAATAAGCTTCCGGGTCATAATGTCGATTCCGACTGTTTGAATACCCAATTTACAGTGTTCATAGGAACTGGGAACAAAGGCATTTTATTATATAACTGGGGCGCTAGCCTCCTAGCCAAAAAAGAATTCAAGGAGTTGAAAAAATAAAACAGTAGAAAAATGCTAAAACCGATGAGAAAAATGCTAAAACCGATGAGAAAAATGAAAATGTTCCTTTTTTGGATGGACTCTAAAGGCAGACATAAGGGCGTCACATTCGACAAAGGGTCCCTCTAGGAGAAACACTGCACTACATTATTTGGCTGAGAGGCGGATAAGCTGTGATGCAAGCCGTTTGAATACTTGCGTTGAAAGATTAGTTAGTGGGGGGGGGGTAAATATAAATACCAAGAATCGGTGGCGTGAAACAGCGCTGTTTATGGCAATCAATAAACGGAAGCATGATGTTGCGAAAGCCTTGATCAAACACGGTGCCGAGTTGAACATGCAGCAATTAGAAACTCCATGGACTGTTACTGCTTTAACGATGGCATTCAGTATTAGAAACCCTATTGGTATCAAAATCCTGATGGATGCTGGATGCGAAATTGACGATTTGAATGAGAAGGGACGGGAATATTTAATGAAAGCTGTTAAAAATGGATGGGCAGACGTAGTTCAGGGACTGATAGAGCGTGGTGTTGATGTTCACGCCCGTGATGAAAAGGGTCAAACTGCACTGTATTATTGTCATGACAAAGAGGGTAGGAATTTGGGACATATATTACCTTTTTTGGAAAGTGTAGGCTTTGATATACTTGAAGATGATTCTGGTGAGGCATTCCTTAATTTAGCCATTAGTCGACTTGACTTAGATGCCATCGATTTCCTAGTTAAACATCAGGTGAATGTCAGTCAAATAAGTAGCTGTAGACAAAGCATACTTCATCGTCTTGCTCGGAAAAAGTCTGAACGTGACGATTTACAACGTTTATTTGAGTACGGAATCGACGTGGACCAGAGAGAAACCAGGGAAGGATCAGCAGCCCTCATTGAGGCCACGACCTGTGGCAATGTGAGGTTCGTTAAATCTTTAATTAATAATGGTTGTAATATAAACATTGCTAACAACTATGGAATAACGGCCGTGATAAAAGCCGCCATAGAGATGAAAAAGATAACTCTCAAGCTTTTGTTAAAATCGGGAGCGAACGCCAATCTTCTGAATAACAGTGGTCAACCAGCTGTTAATTATTTAGATATGTCCAAACCTGACGACTATAAAGACTGCTTGAGATGGATTCTTCATTTTAGGGGAGGAAAAGGCGTTCAATTTCCTGATCGTACAGGCTTAACATTACTAGAACGGCTGGTACATCGTCCATTTATTGAACCCATCTGGTATCTGATAACTGCTAACTGTAACTTTCAACCATTGGTGAATCGAGCGCCACCAAAGAAATTGGGCGAAACCTTTTTGCCAATAGCAAAAGCCCTCTATGAAAGCGGGGCTTCATCCCGTGAAATAGCTAAGCTCCTTGGAGAGAAAACCAAACAGGAATTTCAAGAATATGTGACAAACGGATTTACTCTAAAAACCGTATGTAGACGAAGTACAAGAATCCACTTGGGATTGGGGATTACGGAAAAGGTTCAGCAACTACATATTCCTTCTAGTATAAAGGATTATATACTGATGAAGTCGATAATACCAGTAGAATATTCAAACCTGGCTGATAGTGTTGAACTCGATGAAGATGAGGAACCAAAACATGTTTTCAAACCAAGTGCGGAGTTTTTAAAGTTTTTTTAAGCCTAAATGATATAGTCTCGTCCAAAAAGGATGTAAATACAATTTTGATGCAAAGAACACCTGATGTCAAATTGCGTTAATATTTTGAGAGTTTATGTCGGTTTGCAGATACGGGACTTGACAACCGAGACTAAGTCTCTATTATTCATTTTATCGTTAAATTTGTTAAATCTTGCGGTTGTTCGAATCCATGTAAATCTCGACCATCCGATGGTCTAGAGAGTTAATTATAGGTTTGTCATGTTAACAAATGTCTAAATAAACATTTAAATATCATTTGAAGAGAAAATAAAGACCTGCAAAACGTAGATATAGGTCTGACATAATCCATGCACCGTTAACACCTGAATAAGCTTCCGGAACATGCCGATTCCGACTGTTGTAAATACCCAATGTAAAATATTGGGCAGGTGAACCTACTCCTTGTCACGTATACGCGTGAAGAAATGAAATAAAATGGAGTTGAACGTCTTACTTTTCTGTTCCGACTTTACCAATGAAGACGGGCTTACGCCATACAGTGTGCTATGGGGGAAATTGTGCCCTGGCAGCGGTGTCACGGCCTACTCTTATATCGAATTTCAACCGCCAATCCATACATGGGACCTAGGTTTTTCATCCCATTCGAACGACTAGATAGCTTCGGGATCGAACCCTAACCAGCAGGATAGCAAACCAGCGACTTACCCACTTAGCCACCGTGGCACTCATGCAATCGTGGAATCTAAACCACGGAAATTGACTCAATGGCAGACAGTATGGTTTAACGCACATGCCCCCCCCCCCACACACACACACTCACACTGTCACACATCCCTAGCATGTGGTGATACTTGGCAGTATTTAATTTGTATTAGGTAGAATTTGGTAAATCATCCCGTAGCTAGGTGGGTAACTTACCATGTCCAGAGGTGTTCCTGACTTCCCAGCATGGTGTCCTCTTGTCACTGGTGGGGGTGTTCGTACGGCAGGGGAGGGGATGGTTCTGGCAGAGGAAAGTGTCTATTTGTTTGGTTGGGGCAACAAACCGATTTTCCGGAGTTCTTTCTCCCTGTCAGTGGTATAAAACTAGCGTCTAGTCGTTTGGGTGTTACAGAAAAACCAAGGTTCTGTGTCCACGTTGGTGAGGCAGTAAGAGACCGTGATAATTACCTTAAGGTGTCACTTATGTCTAGAATTAGTTTTTGTATCAAGTTTAGAATAACAAGCGGTTCAAGCTTTTCTTGGGTAGCAGATGCAGCTTTCACGGATTCCTCCGAATGTGTTTCAAATATCCCATTGTCCATGTTTCCTACTTAGACAATATTCTTCAAAATGTGGGATTTTGAAGAACTTTTTATGTTAATAAATAATCCCCCATCAGGCCCCGAGTTCACAAAGCATTCTCGGTTAAGAATTTACTCAAAATTATTTGCATTATTTTAACTAAGATATATCCCCTTATGAAACTTGTGTTGTTCTAATGTATCAAATACATCAATAAGGTTTGTGTTCCTGGTTTATCTTGTAGATTATTGTTTGCGTGTAGTGCGGTCCTCCTGCACTTACTATTAACCCTCCTTTAAAGAAAACAATACTGGATACGGAAGTTCTAAAAGACTACCGACCAAATTTGCCCGTTCTCTCCACGATCATCGAAAGAGTGGTCAAATTGCAATTCGTCAATTGGGATAAATTCCAGTCTGCACAGCAAGTAGAAACAACAGAGAATCTCAACAGCTCTCAACTCTGTATTGGAAGCAGCAAAGCGATCTGTTTACAAGGGTGACGTGTCAATGTTGGCGCTACTTGATTTATCAACAGCCTTTGACACGATTGACCACAGAAATCAAGCTTGATAGTTTGATTATGGAATCAGTTCAGCTGCCCTAAACTGGCACTCCTGGTATTTGTTTGGAAGGCCACAAGCTATAATATTCGGACAAGCCGTCTCAACCCAAGTTGACTCTAACATATGGTGTGCCTCAAGGATCCGTCATTGGACCAATACTCTGATGATATAATATTTACTATCAAACATGTAATTCATATTTAATAGTAAATATTATATCATTTAGCATTAAATATGGATAAAATAGGATTAGAAATTTAAAAAATGTTCAGAAAAAAACTGAAACTCAAAAAGTTTGAAAAATCACATAGGTCTGGTGTGCCATAGTAATAAGGGCGTCCCTGTCCCCATGTACCTGTGCATGCAGTGTGCTATGCGGCAAACTTTGCTCAAACAACGCAGGGACCGAACACGGTTACTGAGCCAACATCCTACTCACTGACCCACCGTATAGAAATGGACTTAGGAAACTGTGTGTATACAGACCTCGATTTTTCGCTCCAAAATATCGACTACCCACTGGTCTTGGAAGCGAGATTTGCTCGGATAACTATTGGTGCTGTGTATTTGTGCCTAATTTTAGATGCATTATGTGTTATGAGTTCAATCTGTCTATTGCGGGTCTTCAAATGTTAAATAAATTATTAATTAGGCATTAAAAATACTTCAAGGGAGATTAGATAAAGAGCTGGCAGTTCTCACTATAATAGTTAAAAATAGTTACATAAGTAAAGGAAATTTGCTGAAAATTTCTGTCAAATTGATTCAGAACCCAGAATTCAGCAATTCATTTTTGGGCCTAACCTCGATCATCAGTCTCGATTATCCATTTCTTGATTTAATCATAAATGAAAGTTGAGCAGCAGATCGGATCTTTATCCAGTAAATATCGTAGGCTAGCGATGACATTGAGAGTTGACCATGGTATGGATAAGTGTCCAGTTAATAATTTAGATATCATTTTGATAGAAACCATTAACAATTTTGTAGATCAACAGACAAAGAAATATGACGAAACCTGTCGAGCTAACAATACAAAATTTTAAGGTGGGGTAACTAATGATTTGCGAAATAAATTATAACCCGGTATCTTGGGGGATACTCGATTTGATGATGCGAATATGAATTCCTTCAATCCGAAGGCCAAAGAAAGCAGCAAACGGTAAAATAGGAGGATTTCGGGCGATTTTTTTTATTATGTCAAGGTCCTATTCGCGTCTGATAGGCTGCAGTGGCTCATTGAGTAAGGGGCTTGCTAGAGAGTCTAGGTCTCGGGTTCGCTGCTGTGGTGTTGGCCGAGAAAGTTCCTCAGATTTGGAGGCGCGGTTTTCCCCCTGTCAGCGGTGTAGGACGGGGAATATCACAAGGTCCTATTCGAAGTCTACATTGAACGCCAACGATTACAGGCAAAAAGGCGTTCCGATATCTCTCGTTACCTGACAACTAAGATACATATAGTAACCATGGGAGCTTTAACCCCCTTCTCCCTCGCAAGCAGAAACATGACGTCAATAATATCATTTTCTAATATATTTAAATTTTATTATCTTTCGCAGGCTGATGGCTGCTGTTGGCAATGAGGACGAGAAGCTAACTAAGGATATTCTGAAACAGTCCGTAAATATTAATAGCGAGTCAGACAGGAAAGAAATCTTAGAAATTGCAAGAAAGGCCTGTGTGGTAGCATTGGAAAAATCTAATTTATCTCTGACAAAAATTGTATTCGCTAAAAAGCTGGTATTTGTGGACGACAAACTATATCCAAAATATAATCAGACTTTGATCGATGCGGCCATTACTTCAGATTTTGTTGGTGGCCTACGATTTTTGGAGGCCCAGGGACTGGTATTTGAATTTCCAACATGGAATGCTTTGCGCGAAAGTGTTGAAAAGGGTAAAATATCAATAGTGGGATATCTGCTCGATATCCCTTGGATAAAATTGCATCTAAAATTCCCGTTCGACAAAACCTTAATAGCCATTGCGGCCAGTAAATGTGACATGAAGATGCTCAACATCCTTTTAAATTCTAAGGCTAAAGATTTTATCAATTACACGTGTAGTACGAAAGGATATGCGGCCCTTCATCATTGTTTAGAAGCTGGTCCTAAAAATGCCGATTCTTTTGAGTGTGTTCAATCATTAGTGGAGAACGGAGCCGATGTTAATCTTGCTGAAACAAAGGATAAGAGACGGACACCATTGTTAATGGCCGTAAAGTATAATTTGTTGGATATAGTGTTGTTTCTGATAGATGCAGGAGCTGATGTAATGGTTCTGGATTCGATTAAAAACACAGCTCTGCATTATCTGGCTGAGAGGTGGACAAACTTTGATGCAAGTCGTATAAAAACTTGCATTGAAAGGTTAGTTAATGGGGGTCTGAATGTAAATACTGTGAATAGGTCGCGTGAAACAGCCCTTTTTATGGCAATCGGAAACTGGAAGCATGACGTTGCGAGAGTCTTGATAAAACATGGTGCAGAGTTGAATTTGAAACAAGGAGAAAATTCATGGACTGCTTTAAAGCAGGTATTCCTTATGAGAGACCCCATTGGTATCAAAATTCTGATGGATGCCGGATGCGAAATTGGCGATATGAAAAAGGACGGATTAGCATACTTAATGAAAGCTGTTAAAAATGGATGGGCAGACGTAGTTCAGGGACTGATAGAGCGCGGTGTTGATGTTCACGCCCGTGATGAAAAGGGTTACACGGCGCTGTATTATTGTCATGACGAAATGGGTAGGAATTTGGGACAGATATTGCCTTTATTGGAAAGTGTGGGCTTTAATATACTTGAAGATGATTCTGGTGAGGCATTCCTTAATTTAGCCATTAGTCGACTTGACTTAGATGCCATCGATTTCCTAGTTAAACGTAAGGTGAATGTCAGTCAAATAAGTACGTGTGGTGAAAGCATGCTTCATCGTCTTGCTTGGAAAAAGTCTGAACGTGACGATTTACAACGTTTATTTGAGTATGGAATCGACGTGGACCAGAAGGAAACCAAGGAGGGATCAACAGCCCTCAGGAATGCCGCGACCAGAGGTAATGTCAGGTTCGTTAAATCTTTAATTAATAATGGTTGTAATATAAACATTGCTGACAACTATGGAATAACGGCCGTGATAAAAACCGCCATTGAGATGAAAAAGATAACTCTCAAGCTTTTGTTAAAATCGGGAGCGAACGCCAATCTGCTGAATAACAATGGTCAACCAGCTGTTAATTATTTAGATATGTCCAAACCTGACGACTATAAAGACTGCTTGAGATGGATTCTTCATTTTGGGGGAGGAAACAGCGTTCAATTTCCTGATCGTACAGGCTTAACATTACTAGAACGGCTGGTACATCGTCCATTTATTGAACCCATCTGGTATCTGATAACTGCTAACTGCAACTTTCAACCATCGGTGAATCGAGCGCCACCAAAGAAATTGGACGAAACCTTTTTGCCAATAGCAAAAGCCCTCTATGAAAGCGGGGGTACATCCCGTGAAATAGCTAAGCTCCTTGGACAGAAAACCAAACAGGAATTTCAAGAATATGTGACAAGCAAATTTTCTCTCAAATCCGTATGTAGACGAAGTATACGAATCCACTTGGGATTGGGGATAACGGAAAAGGTTCAACGACTACATATTCCTTCTAGTATAAAGGATTATCTACTGATGAAGTCGATAATACCAGTAGAATATTCAAACCTGGCTGAGGGTGTTGAACTCGACGAAGATGAGGAACCAAAATATTTTTTCACACCCAGTGCAGAGTTTTTAAAGTATATGTAAACGTAAATACTTGAAAATTTTATACTTCTTTTTATTTTCATGTTATTGTTTCAATTTGGTAAAAATAATAATTACAGTTTACATATCTATGTATATATTATGTATGCATATATTATATTTCTTTAATATTGGTAAGTGCTTCTGAACACATATGCGAAAGAAGATCGCTCTATCAAATTACGTACAGTAATAATAATACATGTAATATGTTCTCATCCAAAGGTAATGTAATGCCACTTTTAAAGGGACCATAACACTCGAGAAAATAAATAATAGCCTTATTCTAAGTACTAGATGTTCCTACCTGTTGTTTAAATTATCTATTACAACCTATTTATTACTTGTCCAGGAGGTTCGAAAATATTTTAAAATCCATGTCACATTTGAAAAGGTTTACGTTAGACTTTTCAAATCAATAAGTTGAATTTTTCCAATTTTTTATATTAGGTGTCCTAAGATGAAATTTATATCATCAATTAATTGGAATATTGTAAAATAATGCAAATTGTTGACAAGAATGAAGATTGGGACACAGTATTCAGTTTCAACAAGAGTGGTATTAGGGCTTTAATGCAAGATCACCTTGTGCTAAATTACTTTTTTCTATGTCAGTTTATGACTCTTTGAAGATGTAGCGTCAATTATTTTTTATCGTAGAAACGGTGCTTGAAACCGAGACTCCGTCTCGGTTATCCACTTTATCGTTGATTTTTATGTAGACGTACATGTATATTGTCGTTGACACTGCCCACGGTTTGTTTGTGGACACACTATAGGTCACAATAGGGGCGTACATAACGATTTCGTTTGGGGGGGGGGGGGGGTGTTTAGCCAAAATGTGACCGACTGATGCACATACCCCCACGCCCGCCCCCACCTCCCAGTGCGAGTGACGCAATCCGGAGCCGAGCACCACGTGTGAGTTTTCTCGAGTTGACATAACATCTGTACAATCATACCCCCTACGCCCCACACACCAGTGGTACTACAAACTGGGTCGTGAATATGATAGTACTGAGACAGTATAAGACAATTGAGGAGTAGAGGAATGTTTTTAAAATATGTAAGCGAGTAGAAGAATGATGTTAAAATGGAATCGCGCCGCAGGTGCGAAAAAATTTCAGATATGTAGCAGAGCTTTAAAATTTTTGGGACTGGGCTTGAAAATTTGAATCAATGTCATGGCAAATGGAACCAAATTCTCGTTAACGAGAGGATAAGAAATGGAAAAGAATCTTGAGGCCTATCTATCAATTTCGCCTGTTTTATGATTGTTTGTTTATCCCATTAATTCATTTTGTCGGAGAGCGACTGCGGTGAGCACTTTTTTTGAGACCGACTATTTTTTGCCATGGTAGACAACATTTCATAGAACAACATACTCACAACAGAATAAGAGTGACAAGCAGACATGGTTATTGTATACTAAATAGTTTTGCACTATTCGCGTACAAACGGCAGCCATTTTATCAGGCAATTTTGGTCCGATTTTAACTAACTTCGAACTCAACCTTTATTACCGTGTAACGGTGATATAATCAATCGTTTTTTTTTTTTAAATCGGATAATAATTGTGACCTCCAGAGGGACCACGGGCTAAAAAAGGCAATTTTTCGGTCAATCATGCAGGGGCCAGAATCCATTAAGTTTTAGGGGGTTGGGATGGCCTAGTGGTCTAGAGTGCCGCGCTTCGACCTCTAGCTGGCCGGTCACCTCTGGCTTGCGGCTGTGGTTTCGAGCCCTGGTGTGAGCGTGGATTTCCTCCGGGCACTCCGGTTTCCTCCCACTGCTAAAGACCCCTACGCGCAAGCGAATTATTGAAATAAAATGAAACCACATGTTAGTCTCAAAATGACCTAGTTTGTGTCGAGTGGACGTTAAACCCCATTTCTCTCTCTCCATGAAGTTTCGATCCAATACGTGCCAATATCGAAAGCAGTCGAGATCTTATTGGGATAAACCTATATTTCGAGTTTCGTCAAAATCGGATAAGAATTGTGACCTGTGGAAAGTCCACAAACAAATTGTGAACGGACGGACAGGGGCGACGACAGTATACGTATAAAAACTGTTTGGATATATCACCGTTACACCCTAATGATGGTTTACAAAATGACCACCTCTCGTACGCAAATACTGTAATATACTGTAATATAGCGTGTTCTCTTGCAAAATGTGGGCGTGTTCTGTCTGGCAGCCGTTGGTTAAATCTTGCGGGTGTTCGAATCCATATAAATCTCGGCCATCTTATCGTCTAGAAACTTGGTTGGAGGTTTGTTGTGTTAATAAATGTCAAAATAAAAATTTATAATAACATAAAAATTTGAAACGCAAATAAAAACCTGCAAAGTGTAGATTTAGCTCTTACAATGCATCGTTAATACCTGAATAAGCTTCCGGGTCATAATGTCGATTCCGACTGTTTAAATACCCAATTTACAGTGTACATAGGAACTGGGAACAAAGGCATTTTATTTTATAACTGGGGCGCTAGCCTCCTAGCCAAAACAGAATTCAAGGAGGTGAAAAAATAAAACAGTAGAAAAATGCTAAAACCGATGAGAAAAATGCTAAAACCGATGAGAAAAATGAAAATGTTCCTTATTTGGAAGGACACTAAAGGCAGACATAAGGGCGTCACATTCGACAAAGGGTCCCTCTATGCGAGTCAATCGTTTTCTATACACTGTTACAGTCATCGCATTGGCATGAAAATCATCAATCAAGAAATTACCTTTTCTGAAAACCCGCCAATAAGCTTTTCATGAAAGAGATGGCTGGACCACCCGGGCACCCAGTGTGGCCTGGCTTGGCGGGGCGATCATTTCTTTGCAGAATAGGTTTACAGGATTACGCGTGGTGCTTGCACAATAGACCCACTCTACCATATTCCATTAATACTTAAAAGTATTATGTGATTGAGCTCCCGGTACGAACAAGTGATTTGTGTCGCATTCAGGCTTCAAACGAGTATCGAATAAGGCCGCGGTCATCAGATTAAACCGGCCTCAAGGAGCCTGGAGAAAATATCAGAATGTACCACGCTCCCCCCCCCCCCACACACTATTTTGGGCACCAAATGCTTGAAAAATTTAGGCACACAATTGTACTGTGTAAACGTTGTATAAAAAAATATCGTGTTCTTGAATGTGTCCAATTTAACAGCGAATTTAAATTCAGGGTGTCTATAGTTAGGCAATTAAATAGAAATTTTAAGACTCGAACCCTCTATGTTTGGAGTACAGTAAGCCACGACTAACATACTAAGAACCTTATAACTACAATTTTGGCCCCCCCCCCACCCATTCAAAAAATTTCCCCGTACGCTTATGCTTAAAACGCCTCTGCCTGGGGCTCGAAACCACAGCCGCAAGCCAGAGGTGACCGGAAAGCTAGAGGTCGAAGCGCGGCACTCTAGACATTGGCGTAGGAGCTCAAAGAAATTCAGGGGGCATAAGAGAAAATTGCCCGAAAACAATATAATATAATTAATATAGTATATATATCGAAATCAATATGATCAATATATAGTATATTATATTGATTATATATAATCAATATAATATAATATAAATCAATATAATTCTAACAAATTAAACAAGGAATAAAAGTAAAACATTTTAGAAATATGCACGTCCATACGGCAGAATGTTCACAATTTCGTACAGTTTCTCAAGTAGTCCAATAGTCTTTTTAGAAAAAGTGAGAGGCACGGCCATGACGTCCAGCAAAAATGACGTCCGAAAACGGGTGAATCCACCCTGGCAACTGGCTGTTTCCTAGCAGTTTTCCATTTGGCTCGTTTCCTCTGACGTTTTCCGTCCCGATGCCCGTTTTTCGGCCAATACCTATTTTCGGCCAATACCTATTTTCGGGCATACCTATCATAAGAGAGCTTCGGGCATATTTCGGGCATGCAGTGAACAAGAAAAAGACGAGAAAATACTTTTCGGGCAGTGTGGATCTCATAGAAATAAGTTAGTTATATTTTTTTCTCTAAACGTTAAAAGAAAAAAAAAAGGTCGTCGAATTTTCATTGCCCGAAAATAAATAATTCCCCCCCCCCCCTGCTCCTACGCCTATGCTTTCCTTGTCCCGATGCTTCATCTCATACCCATTAATAACGGTGGTCCGTATCGAGTTCGAGGGAATATGGGTGGGGATAACTCCGTAGAGCCGAATACCGATAGGCTTCGTGCTCAAATGAATACAATGCTTCACAAAAAAATGTCTTATAACTTGCAGCTAAAGCTGATTATCGATAGGGTGTGTTTTCTCATGACTCGGGGGTTAGCGCCTGTGTCATGGGGACTGTCATCGAAACAACTGGCGTGGTTTCGATTCCCTGGTTGTACGTGACAACGACTAGGGTCGCTTATCGAACATCATGAGTTTTCTCCGTGTCCTCCAGTTTCCTCCCAGTTTTAAAGACCCCTGCGCGCAAATGAATTATTGTAATACAACTGAATCCTATGTTAGTTTGGAATTGACCTAGTTTATTTCGAGTGGACTTTAAACCCTTTTTCTCAGACCTAAATATGTCCGTTCCTAACGTTTACTTATATGAAAATATCAGCCAAATAGCTCTTGGAATGGTTACAGATGCCAGGAAATGAAGGATAATTTTCTTGGGGGCCCCCCCCCCTTCACCGACGTGCCCCATCTCCATGGTCAGTGCCCTCATTTTGCAGCGCCTCCCCCCCCCCCTTTTCAAAAGGATAATTTTCTTGCCCCCCCCCCCCTTCAGCGACGTGCCCCACCTCCACGGTCAGTGCCCTCATTTTGATTTTGCAGCGCCTCCCCCGCCCTTTTCAAAATTCCTAGATAGGCCCCTGAAAAGACAGGGGGCTATAACCGAAAAAGTTGCGGTCTGATGCGAACCACCATTCAAGGGCCTTTCTTCATTTAATCCGGCATCGTGGGTATGTCCCCGTGCTTCCGATTTCTTAAAACAATGCCCCGACTACAGATGTTTCGTGGGTGTTTAGAGAGTGTTGTTTTATCACGGTCGGTCAAAAAAAATGTTTTAACATTGGCCAACATAGTATGTTTGAAGTGCCAGTTGTTGGCCAACCAGAAAGTGGAGCACCGCCTAAATTAAACTATGTAAGGGCGATAACGCACTTTTTGTGGGGCTCAAAGTCATAATCAAAAATTCAAATAAGAAATTTTAACATGAACTCTAAATTAATGAAGTTTTCCATCAGATCTAATTTACCATAAGGTGACCAGTTTATCGGTAACCCTTATAATGTCTATACCCTGCCTGTCTGTCCGTCCGTCAGGAGTTATGCCCCCTTTGCCGAAAATCTTGTGAAGACGATAGAGGGCATATTTTTCGACGGATTATTTTTGCAATATGGTCATGAGGGGACGAACCCTATCAATTGTCAGTCTTTCGCGATTTTTTGTTAGAGAGTTATGCCCACTTTTCCGAAAACCTTTGGCAACATTTTTTTTTTCAAATGTGGTGTTCAGCATATATGAGAGGGCTGGGGCTATCGATTTTCTGTGTACTGCATCTTTTCGTTCCGGAGTTATTGTGAAAGCGATAAAAATGGACATTTAATATTATGTATATACTGTATAAGTACACAAAAAATCAAATTGAATACAAAAGTACAAAAAAAACCCACAAATTACAATATAGACTGCACCATATGTCTATTGTAGCTAATTATACCCGATTTAACGTTAACTATCCGTTTACCCGTACACATAATGTCACCGAATAATGTTGTTCTAACACAATTTTCCTAGTTTAGTTTGATTGTTCAGGTAAGGTTTATCTGTTAAATATATATGATCAACCGGATCTAATATACCGCGATAATAAGCATCAAACGATTCTGATTCTGCTGATGAAAAATTATTTTTCCAGTCTCCTATTTTTCCTGAAATAAACATAGAAATAATAAGCGGTAGATTTCTGTCTTCCGCCTTTCGAAGAAATAAATGATTTATGGTCCAATGCCCTACTTTTCTGTACCGACGCCTTAACTGAGGTAGAATGTTCAAACTGGTTTAGACTGTTTATTACGCCATTGTCTTCACTGAAGTCGATGATGGTCATTTTCTGCTTAGGCGAAATGAAAACTAATTTGACTTGTCAATGTTTTTGGACAGAACAATGGGCATTTTTTGCTCAGGAAGACAATAACTTGGTCCAGAGCAGAACAGTCGGACGTTAAACCCCATTTCATTTCATTCAGTGAATGTCTTGACTAAGTCCAATGATAAGCATTTGGATATTTGGATAAATGTCCATGTCGAAATCTGTTCTTTTGAACTATAAAAACTATTGTATCAAGTTAAACTGTGACCAAGTGAATGAAATATCTATTTTGTCGTATTTACCTTTTCTATACATTACTTCTTTTCCACTTTTATATGAAGATATAAACCGGTGGGTAAGCGATTCCTTCTGTTCTTTCATTTTAGAAAATTCGGTTGCCAGGGCAATATCTTGACACGTCTTTTCTGTACATTCAATATCCAGAAAGTCAGCTATCTTTTTGATCTCCTCAACTGGCCTCTGAAAGAAAGCGGAAGCTATAATATGTCAGGACACCCCAAAGATTATTTGTCACAGCCTTTTTTAGTTTTGACAAATGTTCATATAGGTCCCAATGTACCGAGTAAGTGAATGCAAAATAAGGTTCCTGGAGCCCGTTCCCGGACCAGTTCTTAACCTAATGATCACACATTTGTAGACTAATACTCACATATGCAAATTACTGGCTTTCTGAGGGCCTTGTACGTTTATTAAAAACTTATGTCCGTCTTTTTAAGGGTGCACGTTGAGAAATGAAAATGAAATAAAATGGGGTTTAACGTCCTACTCTTCTGCACCTGACCTGGGCTAATGGAAGACGGACATATGCCATGGAGTGTGCCATGAGGGGAAATTTTTGCCCGGGCAGCGGCAATACTGTCTACTTTTATATCGAATTACACCTGCCAAGGGACCTTTTACGTGCACGCTAATGTGTACACGGGAAATGCACGTTGAGAGAATGACATAGCAGACATCATGGGGACAATATGGACCCCTATTATAATTCACAAGTTTTTACGTACAAATATATTTAAATTCAAAGGCATCGGTTTGGTTTTTTATTTGCATTGATAGTTGGCATCTGGAATACAACTAAATTATTGTCCAAAAGCATTTTAGTGACATGTGGATAAGATTTAATAATTCTCAGAAAAATGCTACTTTGTGTTCTTCTATGATAAAGAGGTTGAATGGCAATTGACGCTTGATACAAAAACCATTGAATATTTGGAATTTATCATCTAATATGTGGTTGTTGAATCATGCAAATGCTAAAAAAGAGGATACCCCGGTATATGCAATATGGTATCAGACAGCAAACACATTAGCAAAACGTGTACTGTGAGTTATCAGTTAGGGGTCCAATTGGAACCCATGTTCCCTTCAAGCGTTGGGCCTGATTTGCATGTAACAGCGCTCTGCATATGGGAAACAGCTAAATACTGATCTCTACACTAAATTTCAGAAAGAAGTACCCAGTAGTAATTACAAAACACTATACAACATGTGCATGGGGTCCAAGAAGACCCACCGTACAACGACAAGAGTTAAAATGTCCATTCTAAGAAAAGAACTGATACAATTGGCGCACACTTACCATTTTCAAGTCTTCATACCGAACTGTGTGTATGGGGTAGTTTGGATTTTCACATTTAAACTTCTTCCAGTGAATAAAATGGCTATCCCAGGAGTTAAAGAGGACTACAAGAAAGACAAACATAACAGAAAGGCTGGGTTGTCAATCACTTGCTTCATCAGGTAGTACATGAAGTGATCGTTGTATAATCGATGCTTACAGGGTATAATTGATAACAAGGGATATGTTTGTTGCGTAATCATGATCGAACGGGAGTGAAGAAGACTGCAATAATACCCCCCAGGAGCAACGGAAAAATGTTTGTAGTCGTAGGGGTTTCCATAGTGGCCACAAGATGGATGGAACATTGACCGAATACATTTGACCTTCGTGAAAGATACAGCTCCCGAGATTCATAAGAATGTGTATATCACCATAGGACACAAATCCTTACATGCAGACAGGAAAACCACTTGTGCCCATTGTTGTAGGTTGCGTTGGCTGGCAGAGTAGGGGCGAGCAGTATAAATAATTGCTTAAGAGTAAGCACAAGACCGCGTCGACGAAAGTTGCTCAAAGCATGCAAAGCAAAGATCCAGTGGTCGGGGTAACATGGAAGCAATCTTAGAACTGAAGCTTGGCGACCTCGTGGTTAACCAACACAGATAATCTACGATTAGTCCTTAACCTATACATCGGGGTCCATGATATAATAGCAGTAATTCTACTTACGATCACCTCTTTTGAATAAAGAAATGAAGTCGCTAAATGAACCTTCATACTCCAATACTTTCATTTCTCGAAGGAGGTTAAAATAAGAAACACATACATCTTTTGGGTTTCTTATCAGTAGAATTATTTTACATTTCAAATCTGTCAAATTATGTGGTAATTCGGCACGGTAGCGATGTGTACACAGAGTTCTTGGTGATGGTAACTCATCCACCATAGGAGGACTCAGTGCTTCCATATGAGTTGATTCCATGGTACTAGGCATTAGGTCAGTTTGTCCACTACGTAGCATACACACAATTTCATACGTCCAATGAAGTCCTGATCACGAAAAAAAAAATGAAAATGGCGATAACATGCAAAGTTAAAGGCAAAGTACACTTATGAACGTCAATCAGAAAATTGGAACCTGGATTAAATGTCATCGGAATGAAATAGATTCCATATGAGTGCTTCCTTATGAGCTGATTCCACTGTAGGCCTACTAAGCATTAGCTCAGTTTGACCACTACGTAGACACAATGATTCAATGAAGTCCTATGCATGTAAAAAAAAAAATGAAATTAAATTAATGGCAAAAATGTTAATGACAATAAGATGCCTCTAGTTGAAGACAGAGTACATTTATGAACACCAATCAGAAACTTGAAACTTAGATAAAATGTAGTCTACATGACAATAGCATAAAGAAGGTCTTGCTTCTGGTTTAATTATTCAAAAGAATATACGTCACCTGACTTGACATACTCCACCAGAAATACGTCATCAACTCTTGCTGTTATGTCACACATACCACACCATTTCTCAGCTCCATCTTTAGTGAGCAATCTATCACCTAACTTAAATAGCTTCATTACATTACCACCCCCATCAATAGTTTCAACTGGCTCCATTTTGGTATTTTCGGAAACAAACGTGGAAATTTCTGTTTAATAAGACGACATGAGAATTACAATGTCACGTGGTTAGGTAGCTCGGATTACGACAATCATCCATAATGGAGTATATGCAAAATGCCTTGAAGTATGTCTCCAAGATTTCACAGAGTAGCTCAAAGGCGTTTTATAGCTGAGGCGCTGGAGGCGCCAGCCTCCTCGCGGAAAAAATCAAAGAAGTTGAACAAATAAAACAGGAGAAAAATGCTAAAACCGATGAGAAAGGCAGACAAAAAGGCCCCTCGTCTGACAAAAGGGCCCCTCTGGCCAAGGGAAAGGGCCCCCTAGTCCGAGTCAATCGTTTTCTTTACACTGTTAATGTCGAATCCACTACTGAATGAGAATGCAGTCATTGCACTGGTATGAAAATCATCAATCAAGACCCCCCCCCCGCGAAGAGGGCCCTCAAAATAGTGTAGCCTCCGCCATGATAAACCTTAAAACGCCCCTGAAGTAGCTGTTGATAAAACTATGTTAAAGTGTTTAAATCAAACGACAAATGAAGAATTTATTACCAATGGCTTTGAGAAAATGTAGTTTAAACATTGTGCCTTTCGGAAATGATCTCTAAAATTGCGGAGGAATTTCTGTATTTAACAACTTAATGATTACTTTTACATCGATCAGGCCCCAATTTCACAAAGCATTCTCAGACTTAAGTTGAGAATTTACTCAAATTTCAATCACTGTTTATAAGAAATATCTTTGACCCAGAAACACAAAACTTTGCACATAGTTTCTTATTAGAGTATTTGATAAATTAAAACAACAAAAGTTTCATAAAGGGCTATATTTTAGTTACAATAAGGTGAACAATTTTGAGTAAATTCTTGACTTAAGTCTGAGAATGCTTTGTCAACTCGGGGCCAGACAATATCGGCCTGGTTATCCAGACACCTGGGCATGATGTGGTATTTGGGCACGCCAACTAGTATTTACCAAACACGGGTCTAACCCGATAAACCGACTAACTTACTCAAATACAAGAAATAGGGAAGGTTTCATTAACAGCCTGTTGTACTAAAGTTAGGGTAGCAAAATTCCCGGGAATTTTTAAACGGGGTAAATTTCACGGGAATTTTCCGGAATTTGTGGAATTTTCAATTTGGTGTCAGAAATTGAAACCTTTGTCGCTATTAATGAGTTGCAAGTGACAGCAATATTTTAATAACTAAAAGATAAAAAACATATTATCTGATATGTCTTATATACTGAAATCTAATAACTAATAATGAGATAGTTCTGTTAAATTGTTCATACACAGGTTACACACTCTATATAATTAATGCTCAAAGTTAGGTAACTCTGCTATTTCATCATTATCTTCAAAATCATTATCTACATCATCATCGGTGGATAAAAGGGAGATTTCAGGTTCAAATGAATCATCATGAATATCTGAAATTTCTGTGCTAAACGGATCGTTGTCCGCTTCGAAGAGTTTCAAATTAGTTCTTATATTTTTTTTGTATATCTTTGAGAGCAGAATTTACATAAATTTATCTCTATAGTTTTAACATTAGGAACACAGCTAATATAGTTAAATAAGTTTTAATAGTTTATATAGATGAAAGTAAAAGAGAAAAAGAAAATTACAGTAAATAATTGTAATTTTAGTATTTTTCAGTTCTAAAAATAGATTTGAAAATTCCCGCGACTGAAAATTCCCGGAAAGTTTCCCTGGAAACTCTCCAAAATTCCTGGAAAGTTTTCCACCCTTTGCAACACTAACTAACGTATTGTATTATTTACCCTGATCTGGTTAACAATAACTATACATGTATATCAAAAGATCTGTTAAATAAAAAAAAATATTGCGCGAAATACTTACCTCCAACAAACCCTTAAATTATCAAGTCTAGCCTATTATACTCGCCCTATACGTGTGGGATGTACAGAATAAAGTCCACCTTTTACGGTTCCGCTTTAGTGTACTCTATACAAATCAGTTTGACATACAAAAACAAGAATAAAGCCAACAGCACACGGGCAATTTTCTTCGCTCTTCTGTGAAATGAGCAATTGTTAAGGCTTTTGAATATGCAATTCATAGGATTAACGTCCACTCGACATTTCTGGATTAGTACAGGGTTCAATTTTATTTCAATGATACGCTTGCGTGTTGGTGTCTTTAACGTGGGAGGAAACCGGAGGACCCGGAAACCCTCCAAGAGTTAGGAGAACCGACCCTACTTGTCACGTACAAGCTGGGAATGGAAACCACGTTACTTGACTCAATAATAGACCCTATGATCTAAAACGCGTGGTGGCTCGGTAAGTAAAATGGAGATCCCGTGTTCGACCCCTGTGTTGACCAATAAAGTTCATTGGGATTTTCCGGCGTGGTTCAGGATAGGATCGGCTCCGAACTGGACTAATTAAGACGTGCATACGCCTTACAGTGTACTATGAGGGAAATTTTGCCCGGACAGCGGTACTACACGGCCTACTTTTATATCGAATTCGAACTGCCAAGGTATCTTTTACGTGCGCGCCGGTGTATAAGGTACCTTGGATTTCCGACTAGACATTCTGGATGCAGAAATAACGATATGTCGTTCAAAGTATAGACATTACCGTGAACGTAAAGGAACCCTTGACAACTGGAATTCGATCTGAGCCGTATAGTGCCGCTGTCCGGACATAATTTTCATCACAGCCCACTGCTTGGTGTAAACCTGTGACTTGTTTTTATATAGAAATGGGACAATCAAAAATTGCTTACGATCGCCCGTGTGTCCAAGGCTTAAGGCTTTATTCCCCAGTTATTTCGTGTCCACTTATGTACTTTTAAAATAGCACGGAGTAACTGTTATAGGTCAATAAAGATAATGTGGAGGTTAGATGTTTTCAACTGGACCTTGTCACATTTAATCTGTCAGCTAAATTGGGACGCGGACACTGGTCTGATTTACATTTATAATAAGGGACAGCGTAAGGTCATTCACATTGGCCGAACTATTGGGGTCCTGTTTGCACATTCGCGCAGACGTACACCCGTGGCAGTTGGAATTCAATATAAAAGTAGACTGTAGCACCTTGCATGGCGTATATCGGTCTTCGCTAAAATATATCAAAGGGGCATTAGATAAAGAGCTGACAGTTCTCGCTAAAGTAGTTTAATATAGATAATACGAAGAAAATAGGCTGAAAATTTCCGTCAAATCGCTCCAGCCAACACCGAGATATTAGCGATTCAACTGAATCTAGTCTCGGTCGCCATTACTAACGTTGGTATAAAACAAACCAAGTCTCTTATATTAGTTTTTGTATCTGACTCAATATAATATAATTAATATAGTATATATATCGAAATCAATATGATCAATATATAGTATATTATATTGATTATATATAATCAATATAATATAATATAAATCAATATAATTCTAACAAATTAAAGGGACAGTCCCGATTTGAGCAGATAGTCTCAAAAATAAAATCCGAGTACATGTGAAATCTAAACGCCAAATTATAGGCTAGTGGTGTATGGGCCTTGTCTCAAAATTTCAGCTCAAAATATTGAGTCGTTTGAAGGTGAACATCAAAACTACTTATCCGGACACGTAACCCTTTTAAGATTTCGGGTCAATTTTTCGTTGGTGACATGATAATCGATTCTCGTTCCTTGAGAGGTCCATATAGTGAATGATCCAGGTGCTGTACTTGATAGCGAAAGGCAAATTTCAACTACACATTATTTTTATTTAAAAGAAAGCCTGGTTTAACGTAGAAACCGCATAATACAGCTTGGGACACCGGTCTCAATTTCCAGAAGACGACTGACGTGTTTAAGTTGTTTGAAAACGTATCACAAATACTGAGTTAGTTGCTCGGCACTTTGGTAAGGGATTTTAAGACAAATTTAACCAGTTTTTTTTATATTCTTCAAAAAATTATCGGGATTAGCCCTTTAAACAATATTTTGATATTCAGAGATAATCCTCTCACCAGATTGATCGTACAAATCAGGACTCAGGAACAAAAGTAAAACATTTTAGAAATATGAGAGGCAAGTCCATACGGCGTCCAGCAGAATGTTCACAATTTCGTACAGTTTCTCAAGTAGTCCAATAGTCTTTTTAGAAAAAGTGAGCGGCACGGCCATGACATGATGTCCAGCAAAAATGACGTCCGAAAACGGGCGAATCAACCCTGGCAACTGGCTGTTTCCAAGCTGTTTTCCATTTGGCTCGTTTCCTCTGCCGTTTTCCTGCCCGATGCACGTTTTTCGGGCAATACCTATTTTCGGGCAATACCGTTTTTTTCGGGCATAACCTATCATAAGAGAGCTTCGAACATATTTTCGGGCATGCAGTGGACAAGAAAAAGACGAGAAAATACTTTTCGGGCAGTGTAGATCTCACAGAAATAAGTTAGTTATATTTTTTCTCTAAACGTATAGCAAAAAGAGGTCGTCGAATTTTTCATTGCCCGAAAACAAATATTTTCGGGCAATACCGTTTTTTCGGGCATATCTTATCATAAGAGAGCTTCGGGCATATTTTCGGGCATGCTGTGGACAAGAAAAAGACGAGAAAATACTTTTCGGGCAGTGTGGATCTCATAGAAATATGTTAGTTATATTTTTTCTCTAAACGTTAATAGAAAAAAGAGGTCGTCGAATTTTTCATTGCCCGAAAATAAATTTTTGCTGCCCCCCGGCTTTTACCTATGCCTATGACTCTAGACCACTAGGCCATCCCAACCCTCCGCCCGAAAATGGGCGGTTCACCAAATATAGCCTACCCCTTTAAGCCCCTCGGGATCAGCTCCTATTTTTAAAAATTACTACGGGGGTTGAAATGTTACCTATATATATTCTTTAATACAGTAGTGTAAATATACTTAAATTATGGGAGATTCGATAAAGAGCTGGTAGTTCTCACTATACTAGTTAAAAACTAGATAAGGTAAAGGGAATCGTCTGAAAATTTCCGTCAAATTGATCCACTCTGAACAACCACACCGTGTTTTCGGTGAGGACGAATTTCAAATGTACATAATATTTATAAATAAATTTGACTACTTCGTTTCATGTTCAATAACCGGACAATATCAAATTTTACGAACAGGATATGACCTTTGACATTGGGAGAATAGTCGTTCGAAGCGCTTTGTGTTCAACCATCATACGGTATTATACGTATACGTGATGTACGTTATAAGTAAAATTACAAGCGAAATGCATTTTTTTTTTTATTCCTTCAATGTGTCCTCGCCTTCTGGCAAAGGGATGAAAAAGTTTTGTTAATTTTGGTAGATGGCTAAGTTAAACACTAATAATAATATACAATACAATTCTCGGAAGATCTTGATCTAGCTAAGAAGACTGCTAAGAGTGTAGTTCGGCTCTGAACGTCCGTCCTCCGGCATCCTTTCACTGCTAAAGACCCCTATGCTCAAACGAATTATTGAAATTAAATAGAACTAATGTTAGTCCCAAAATGGCCTACTTTGTGTAAGTGAAGTAAAATTCTCTCTCACTCTCTCTGTCAAAGAACACTGCATGGCAGGTGTCTGTCTTCTTTAGTGCAAAATGGTAGGATGTTAATTAAGAGCCATTTCATTTTCTCAAGGGGGGTTGGTTGGCTGAATGGTTAACATGTGCATGCTGTATCATAAAGCCTGTCATTGAGTAAATATCCCTACACACAAGCGAATTAGTGAAATAAAATAAAACCTCATGTTAGTCCCAAAATGACCTAGTTTGTGTCGAGTGTATACTAAACCCCATTTCTCTCTTTCTCTCATCAACTTTAATTTCTTACTTCTGTTTAAGGATAAATATTGGAAATAGAAAATGTTGGTAGTGATTCCATAAAAAAATTAATTAATATTTATTAAATTTTATTTACAGACATCAAAATATTGATGCATTGTGTAGAATGAAGAGGAAACACATATATTGATATGATGAAAATGAAAGGCCTCTCTTCCTTTATCTGTGGAAAAACCTTGGGCAGTGAGCCGGAGAAATTCAACTCACTTGGTGGGATGAAGAAGAAGAAGAAAAGTAAAAAGAATTTGAAAAATCGATTAAAGACATTTTTTGCTTCAATAGATAAAGAGAAACAATTCTCTTTAAAACATGAAGTCAGTGTTAATTACCATGGTGATGCTGATGATGGTAGCACAAAAAATGGCACAGAGACACGCCATGTTGTCAAAGTTGATCAGTTAATAACACAAACAAAATTAAAAAAAACCAATGGACAAATTAAAACATCGAAGAATAAGATCAAAACAAAAACTTTTGATATGGACAAGACAATATTTGAAGAGATTTCTTCTCCTCTGAGAACCAAGGACATTGGAATTGTTACACCAAGAAAAAAGAAGAAAAAATCCAAGAACAGTGGGGTCAAAGAGACAGTATTTGAATCGGCTTGTTTTCATGATGGATGTGTGGAAACAATTCCTTCCAGTGACATTTCGGTTGTTAAAAAAAGGAAAAGAAAACGGAAGAAAAAATCAAAAAATGATGCAAAGATAGTTTCTGTGCCAACTGGGATAAAATGTGATTCTGAAATTACAATTTCTGCTCAAACTGGCATAAAATTTGATTCTAACGTAACTATTTCTCCGCAAGCGAGCAGAAAATTTGATTCGAATGAAACTATTTATTCGCAAACTGGGGTAAAATGTAATAAAAATATCATGGATGACATCGCTACACCATTTCAAGAGGACTGCAGTCAGTACCAAGAAGAAGGCCATTTATCCAACAATGTAGAAAGCAAAACAGATTCAGAGTTAATCAAGACTAAAACAAGAAAGAAGAGGCTTAAACGTAAACGCAAACATTCCGTAGAAAATGAAAAAAGAACAAAATTAGAATTGGAGAAATTAGACACTGGTTTAATTAATATGCAGAAAAATATCGCTGTATGTAAAAAACAGAGTAATTTTGTTCCGTTACCGGCGGATTTATCAAGAGACGAAGAATTGGGCAAATACTGGCATCAAAGATATCGACTCTTTTCTCGTTTTGACGAGGGAATAGGGTTAGATAGAGAGAGCTGGTTTTCTGTCACACCTGAGAAAATCGCGAAACATATCGCAGAGAGATGTCGTTGTGATTTGATCATAGATGCTTTTTGCGGGGCCGGGGGTAATACTATACAATTTGCATTTTACTGTGAGCGTGTCATAGCGATTGATCTGGATCCAGTGAAAATAGATCTAGCCAGACGTAATGCTCGGGTTTATGGGGTGGAAGACCGGATTCAATTTATCATAGGTGACTATTTGACACTGGCTCCGTCTCTCAAGGCAGACGTGGTATTTCTAAGTCCCCCATGGGGAGGACCGGATTATCTATACTCTGATACTTACAATCTAGAGAACATGGATGGGCTGAACTGTCATGAAATTTTTGCAAAGACTAAGAAAATTTGTGAAAATATTGCTTTTTTTGTTCCTCGAAATACGAATTTAGATCAGTTAGCGTTATTAGCTGGTCCTGGAGGAAAAGTGGAAATTGAAAATAATATCGTGAACAAAAAAATAAAAACTCTTACTGCATATTATGGTGAACTTTGTATAGAATAAGCATGGATTTTAAGATAATCTTTTAATGGGTTTAATACATCCTTTTTACCCCCAGTGGTAGCGTTCCATTTACTCTTCTAATCTAACCACAGTGTCCATTCACAGTTTTTCACAAAGTGAAATTATCTGCCCTTGATGATATGTTGATTCTATGAACCATTCAAAAAACAGTTCACATACCTGTCTCCACACTTATCAGCAAAGTTTGCAACAGTGATTCATCTATCTTCTTAGTTACAATCAAATGCTGGTTACTTTCCGTCGCCCATTCAGTTGTTCAATAAAAATAGCAACAGTATCAAGAGCAGATAATTTGACTGTGTCTCCTTCATGAAATGGATGCAGAGGTTAGTGGAGTAGTGGAGATATCCAGGATGAGTTTAATGCAGCAATGTTTTTAACCTCTCAACATATTCCAATTTGTCAAGGATTCTGTTAGCTGCACACAGGATCTCATTGATTAGATACTGTTCTTCCACAAGAGGAAACTATCCTGAACAGTCCTGAGGTACTTTCTTAGCTAACATCAGGATTGAACTTGGGACACCCTGGTCAGTGAGACTTTCAGGATGAGGCTGGTACATGTAGACAAGGTTTTAGTTGTCACTTGTCATGAAGTATTCTGTTTTGTACCCAGTAATGGCAGTATGTCTTGTGTATGTTTGAAGACATTTCTTAAACAATCTAAAGATAGAAAATTTGCTCTTACTATTCCTAATTCTATTAATATTTCACCATGCCAGCATTTGGTAACCAGAAATGCCAGGTAAGGTTCTCTGGTGGTTTAAAGCGCATGATGTCTGTCATTGAGTTAAGTACATGTATGTGTATAACAAGGGTCCTCCAGTTTCCTCCCACTGCTAAATTTTAAAGACCCCTACGCATAATCCAATTATTGAAATAAAATTAAACCATGTTAGTCCCAATATGACCTAGTTTGTGTTGAATGGACGTTAAACCCCATTTCTCTCTCTCCTCCAGATTCCACTTGCATGGAGGCCTACACTCAAACACACAAGCATAATTAAAATAGAACTGAAATATATTTTGGTACTGTAGTTTCTGTCTTTCCCCCTTTCTATAAATATTTAAATTAAATCAATGCTTGCATATTGAAAATTTGTCTAGTTGTTTAAGAAGTTGTTTCAACAGCATTTGGTAATTGAACTGTGAACTGTTTATTTACATTAAGAAGATACATTTATAATACTTTGTACATGGGCCATGGAGATTATAGAGTTTTGAGTCTTGGAGGGTACTGCAAATTTTTTCTGAAGGTACAGAAATAAAATAATCATGCAATAAGTAACCCTATTGTTTTTTTTGTCAATTTTATTTCAGATGCGTGCACCCATTCAAATGTGGTTGTACATTATATTCATGAGATGTAGAAATCTCCTGATTTTCAACAATAACAATCCCTGTATTTATTTTAGAGTTATATCCCTTGACCACTTGGCAATGCTGAAAAGGCAAAATTATCATAGATTGAATTGATTTTTATAAATTAAAAAGTGGTAATGGATGAACTACTTGTGCAACTTAGCTGCTTGGGAGCAGAACTCGAATTAGGGGGCGACGTGGGCGAAATAGTCGCCTAACCCATAGCTGTCTTCGCCCTAAAAGGCTATAGGGCAAAGTAGAAAGTCGCCCTCACTTCGCCGTACATTTGTGTAAGGGCGAGGTAGTAACCGGCATCATAGATCTATGTTGGGCATCGATATCAACGGTAAAAAAAGCATTTTCAAAACAACACATTGTTCGCATTGTGAGCTTCAAAAGTTTGAAGCATTGGGGAGTTAGATGATCGAATTGTTCCTCTGGCTTCCTTCCACTGCTGAAGACGAGCCACAAGTGAATTATTAAAATAAAATTGAACCATAGGTTAGTCCCAAAATGACCTAGTTTTCTCTCTCTCTCGCTTTGGTCCATATATAGGGTCATTTCGAAACTATCAGGGAAAATTTGTCCAGACAGCGGCACTATGGAGAACATATTGCTCCACTGGAGGGTTGGATAGCTGAATGGTTAGCTTGTGGACTTAGTGTCAATAGGTCTGTCATTGAGTCAACTGGCATGGTTTCGATTCCCCTGTTGTGCGTGACGGAGTGGTCTCATCCGTCCAACCTTGTGTGTTTTCTCTGGGTGCTCCTGTTTCCTTCCCCTGCTAAAGACCCTACATGCAACCGAACTATTGAAATAAAATTGAAACAGGTTAGTCCTAAAATGACATACATCTAGTTTGCGTCAAGTGGACTTTTAAACACCATTTCTCTTGCTCCCTTGGATGAGGGACAATCTCCAGGATCAAAATTGGGACCTTCTGGTTAGTGAGCCAGTGTCCTGTTCTATAATGGCATCCCATAAAAATACAACACCATCAAGAAAATCTACTGAAATAGATGTATTTAATTTTTTTATGATAAAGAATGTTCATGTATATATTGACAACAAATTGTATCGTCTTTAAATCGTAACTATAAAATTGCTTAACCTCCTTTAGTACACTCTGTGTTTCTAAGATCTATATAGTATCTCTGATTGATCTATACTGAAAGCTTCATAACACATCTATGCTAGCAATGATCTCTGTGTTAAAATGATATTTGGAGCTTGCTTAACCAGTTCTATCATATATGTGAAAATGACTAACACCAATATTGTCCTTTAATGTCCTAGAATTATTATCTGTTAATACACTAGAATGAGAAATCTTGATTGTGAGGTTTTTCTCAAAAATTCTGGATAAAATATTGACTTGTGGTAAGTAAGGTGTTTGGAGCAAAACTATGCTGGTTTTAATTTTAGCATTCCTATGACTACTGTGACTTTAATAATGTAATATTATGGTTAAATAAACAAAACAAAAATAAATACGCAATTTATCTTACATAAAAAAACACAAACAAAAAATCACCGTCAAAACACTGTGTATAATCGACACAAATTACTGATGTCTCATATACAATCGACTGATTATAAATGAAACACTGTGTATACTCGACACAAATTACTGATAACTCATATATAATCAACTGATTATAAATAATACATACAGGCAATTATTGTACTTGCATGTATATGAGTATATTATTACCACATACGTTTCTGTGGAATCTGTAACCGGACTAATGCTACAATTTGATTAATTAGTAAGCAAAGTAAACAGGATGCCCCCGAATGATCACACGTGAAATGGCATCACGTGAAACCTGGACTCTCAATTAGCTAAAGATAAAATCCAAAATTTAATTGATACTATAATTTTGATTGGCTAAGCACTAAAATACATCTAATATTATCCAATCAAATTACTAAATTTTGGATTTTACCTTAGTTAAAATTTTGTGAAACAGGCTCCACCTTACTGCACCCAATTCTATTATTAGAAACAGACTCAGTAAGTTTCTGAATCTAGCAAAAGCAACCAGTAATAAAGGGATGGATATACAGGTGAACTAATTTTCTACAAGGAAGAGTACTTTGACTGCCTTAGATATAGGAACAGTTGTGGCACCTACAGAAGCTAGTATAAGGACAGTCCTACTACATAAACATACCTAGGATGGTCTCAGGAACAGTTAGTTTTTGGTTTCCAGGGATAGGCCCATACCAGTGTAAATTAATTTTTTTCATGGAACTGTACGTTGTAGTCTATATTAACACATACCAAATGTTAAAGGTGGTAGAATAATATAGGCTTACTAGATATAACCATTCATATTTTTCTTAAGTGGAAAGGTTACACGGACGAGACAATTTTAACAGTAAAAAAGATGCAGTTTTTCTTACTTGAGTGTAGTGCTCTACTTGAGAGAAAGTAATTAAGACACCTAACGTTTTGACTCTGAACAAACAGAGAGCCACCTTGTTAAAGACATGTCAGATTATCAAGAATGGTGATATATATACATACAAATGACAAGATGATATACACAATATAAAAATATAACATGATCATTTCCTTCCTTTCTTCCGTAAACTTTGACCTTGTCCAGAAAATGCTTCGAAATCTGTGTTAATCTGAAAGAAAAGAAACAATACTTGTAGGCAATCATTTTCAATTTTAATCCTCGACTGATTTATAATATTTCTTTTCATCAAAGAAAGTTAATATATTGAAAGCGATAATTTCATATTTTCTAAGAAATTCAAAACATAATTATTTCTATGTCTTTTGCCTAATAGGTTATCAACTCACTATTATACGATCATAGGCATTATTTCCCCCATTAAAAGTCGTTCATACTGGAAATAATAACACAATTACCTCCCTTGTTTTTCTATTCCCCGCATACAATAGCTATCTTTAAACGTTTGAATTTGAAGTTGAAAATGGTATTTTTGCAAATTTCTCAACTGGCAATAGTCAATTATAGGATTAATAGGATTAATAGGTAGGACTGTTTATAAATACCATCTATTTTAAGGCTTTATTTTAAGGCTTTATTTTAATATGTTTTAAAAATATAACTTAAAAATATGAAATTGTCGCTTTAACATTGGTGACAGTAACAAAGCTATAGCCTCTAGTACAGGAGGAGCGATTGAGTTCACATTTGTATATGCCTTCATTTAAAGATACATTATGTAAGAACTCAAAGTTCTCTCTTTAATAGTCAAGTTAAGAGTACTTGAAGAATGGTGTGCTTATTGCTAGCATTCTAATGATAATAAACAATTCTTGATTATTCATTTTTATATCAAATTATTATATGGGGGCCGTGGATCAATCAGTTGAAAATCACAATCCTCCGATAGTCTAGAGAATTGATTATTGGCTTGTCATGTGAATATATGTCTCAGTAATAATTTATATAATATTTGAGGCCAATATAAAGACCTGTAATAGGCAGAATTATCTCTTACATACTGGTTTCTTCTCCCTATTTCACATTCGGTAGTGTTACATATAGATTTCAAACGCATTTTCCTTCCAATACTTACATCATCATTATCTGTTCCGTTATTGATAGGTCTTTGAGTTCTTATAAATGTGATGGTTCCTATTTTATAATTGTAATTTGGTATACCCCTAAAATAACAAAATACTGGTATATATAGAAATTGTTAAAACATTACACCAGCTATATATACATCCTAAAAAACAAAATTAATACATAATTTAGACCTTTCCCCCAAAAGTCTAATTTTTCAGCAGTTTCTTAAGTGAAGACTTTTTTTTATCTGAAAGACATTTTTAATTTACTTCAACATTTTTAACCTTTTAACGATCTGAAAATTAATAAACTGTTTTTACCTTCTAATTCCTTCATTTTCTAATCTGGATGGACAGCTTTGGGTTCCCTTTAATTTACCATCTAATCTGTTACCTTGCCCACTAAACGCCTGAAAACGTAAGTTACATAAACACCTCACAAGCCAATAGGAGAGAGAGAAAAATGGGCTGTAACGTCCACTCGACACAAACCAGGTCATTTCAAAACTAACACATGGTTCAATTTATTTCAAGAATTCACTTGCGCGTAGGGGTCTTAAGCAGTGGAAGGAAACAGGAAGACCCAAAGCAAACCCATGAGGTTGGACTGGCATACTAACATACAACTGGGGAATCGAACCTACGTCAGTTGACTCAATGACAGACCTTACGATAGAATGCGCACATGCTAACCATTCGGCCATGGAGACATATTAAAACATAAATATTTCAAAAATCTGTCTAATTCATGTTTTTTATTATTAACTTATGTTAACGCTGAATTCATTACATCAGGGGGTAAGATGCTGGCTTGCTAGCCTGGAGGTCGGGTGTTAGATCCCAGCATCGACGGAGAAAGTTTATCCAGATTTCCTGGCATGGTTCTCCCTTGTCAGTGATGCAGGACGGAGGGTCTGACATGGAAAGCTGTCTAGTCGTTTGGATGGTGTACACAATGATCCCTTGGCAGTTGGAATTCGATATAAGAGTAGGCAGTAGTGTGCCGCTGTCCGGGCAAAATTTCCCTCAAAGCACACTGTATGCCCGTCTTCATTAGACCAATTCGGAGCAGAAGAGTAGGACGTTAAACCCCATTTCATTTTAATACATCAGTCTAGATTATTGAGTATTGCTAATACAGCATCCATTACATTCGTAGAGATTTTGTCCAATTAATTATATAGATAATGGTTTAAAAAGTAAACATCAAATCTGCGTAAAAATTATTCCAACTTACTCTGAAGGCCTCTGCTAGATCATCAGCACTATCAACTATCTACAAAACAAAACTTAATAATAAGTATTTACTGAAGTGGTATGGTTTGTAAATCCCCCTAATTCTCTTTACAGGAAAACTGGATACTCTTCATAGGTCTAATAGTTTCATTCATAGAATCACAATATGTGACCCGCCCTCACGAAACCAGGCACTTGTGCACAACGTCATTTTGTACTACAGACACAAAAGCATACACCATATGCCTTATTGTTGCCGTGAATGAGCCGAACTCCAAATGATAGAGCAAATTGTTTAAAAAATTACATTTTTGAAAAGCTTAGGCTGTCGACTATTCAAATATCACTGCCACCACTATTGTCGTATAATTACTAGTTTACTCTAACAATATTGGAGTTATTTCCCTTTTGTTCATTCTTTTGTATTAGAGTTATTTCTGGTTAATAAAGGACCCTGACCTTCTGGTGTGTGGGTGAACTTCAGAATGGCTCTGTTAATTATTTTGCTTTAGCGAGTTTGCTCAATCCGATAGCATCGGAATTGATGACCGGTTTAATGGATCCCAATACCACATGGTGAAGATGCCGCTTGTCGTCAATTAAGAATTTTCAACCATTTGTGATAGATGATCAACATTTTCTGACCGGTTTAATGGATCCCAATACCACACTATTTTCATAAAAATGACCAAGAGCTTATACACAGAGGATACTGTCTATTGTCTATATGATCAAGAAAATCACAGGTACATACATGTAGCAGAGTTGTGAGACCAACAAAAAGGGGGTTTACCGTTCATTTTAGACAGATTCTCAGCATATATATCTGTCATCTATTGGCATTGGATTTAGATGTTCTAGGAAACAGTAGTTTAAGACTGGCATGAAAATATCCCATTTCTCTGATATTATTCCAAGGAAACATGGTAGGCCAAGTCAATATTTACATGTCAACACCAATTAGGCACTAATGTATTATAGTACTATAGTAGATTTACAGTAAACAAACGTACTATCAAGTACTGCTACAGTTTTACATAAAATGCACAGGTCAGAATTATGTTTATTACCTGGTAAAGTTTCAACTAAGCAATGAAAAAATTGCAGAGAGAGAGAGAAAAATCTATACTTGAAAAAGCAATACTTAGTGAATCATCTGAGAACATTCCACTAATAACACGTACCTTGAGGGAAACTTAACTAGAGAATCCCAGTTGAACTGTTGCTCACTAATTATATTGGAACTATGAAGCCATGTTCCTGAAGCAACGACAGCAAGTTTTACAACATCTGGCTCTTGCTGGATTACTTCACAATTTCCGGACTTTTATAGCTATGTTATCTGCAGACACGTGAACAGCAGCATAAAATCAGAGATCGAAATCTTGACATTGGACGAACCTTGAACTTTGCAATTCGATTATCACAGGTACACATTTTAGCTTGAAAGCGCAAGACTTGGTGTTAACGATGATCGAGGAATCTGATAGGTTCACAAGCTGGACCTGTACCCAATCAAACTTAGTGCCAAAATATGCAGGGTATTACGTGAAGGGCTTGATAAAATGTGCATAGATAAAGCGAGATCAAGTTTTCTATTGAAGATGTATTATCGCGTACGCCATCAAAATCATTGAAGACTTACATCACTGTCTTCCTCTATATCTTGATGTTGTTGTTGCTTATAATCAGGTTCTTTATATCCAACAGGTGCTGCAAAATCAACCTGAAATAATAAAAATATTAATTATGGCTCAATTTCTATCTGGAAAACGCCACTCAGTGAATTGAGCCAAATTTACAAGGAACTAAACAAGTCAAGTTCAGTATATTGGTTCTAATAACAATCCTCTTCTTAATAAATGATAATATATTGGTTCATCATCATCATCATCATCATCATCATCATCATCTGTGCTATTATATTTTGTATAACATACATTGTCAATAAATAACTTAAGATAATAACCAGGAACTCGGTTTTTCATCCCCTTCTGACAAGGGGGAAACCAAGCTGGTAAATCCTTAGAAACGTCTCCCCAAACACCTGGATTGAAACTAGGACGCTCCTAGTGAATGAACCGACATTTCACCCACTGAGTCATGAAACTGACAATTAATATCCAGAGTGTGTCAATATTATACTTCCAATGTCATTAGGTTTATATAAAAACACATTCATTAGAAACTTACATTCATATCACACTCTATTATAGATACAGCATTCCCTGGTTTGGTTTCTAAAACACACAATTCATACACCTGGAAAATAAACAACACCAATATCTCAGTCATAGAAAGATAGTAGTTTGGAAACCTAATAATATTATAATCATCCTACTGTTCTGCAGCAACTAATTAAGTTGATAAAGACAGGCATATATGCAATGCCCTGTGCTATGGGGGAAATTTTGCTTTAACCCTTAACCGGTCAGTGTCGCATATTTGCACCACGACGTCATATCCAAAAGTGGTCACGGTCGCATATTTGCGACCATAGCAAGCACCCTTTTTATAAGCAGCATTTGAGTACTTAGTTTCGTATTTAATTGATATCGCCACACATGCGTCACAGACAGGAACTTGTCTTGTCAATAACATTGAGAAAAACATGTCTTCGTTCTACATTTTTTGACAAAAAACGTAATTTAACGATGTCGGGAATAATAAAGACCCTCAAGGTCATTGAATTGCCTATATAGGATTCGGACTTGTATTATATCGATTACGCCGATTCTGAAGACGATATTTCTGATGAAAATGATCTAAAATGGAATGCAAATTATAGATCAACTTATCCTCTTCAAGTTTTTTATTGGTGTCAAGACTCTATCATTTATAATTATTCGGCAGTAGTCGATTGTAATAGGCATACAAAATATTTCACGTTAGTTATTTTTTAGCCTGACCACTTAACGTCATAACGTCAAAATGACGTTGACCGGTTAAGGGTTAAATGTGGCACTACATGTATATAGCCTAATCCCAATTGTCAAGGGTTCTTTTACATGCACATCAATGTCCACACAGGACTATCTTTACCAGCACTGACTCACCTTATCATTATACTTGATAGCTATTACATCTGTCTTGGTTAAACATGCAAAATTCCGTAAACCATTTTCTAATCTGGTTTATTACTAAGGAATAAAAACTGAATAATACCTCAATATACAAAAATAAAAAAAACCTCAGTCAAACATCAGAGTTTTTCTGAATGATTTTCTGAGAACTTCAATAAGCTAATATTTTTTGCAGGCCCTTATAGCCGACCATGATAGTTTTGTAAAAGGATACACTGCTTTAGGGTTTGTGATATCAAGAAAGTCGACGGATTGTGGTTGAAATTTAGCAAATGTTGCAACAGACAAGGACACATTTTCTATTTGAACCAATCCACCTTCATCTAATAACAAATTCTGCATCATCTGTTTCAAAAATAAAAAGAAATATCTAGCAAATCAATTAACGAAAATTGTATCACAATTGAATCTTTGGAAATGTATAATAATTTGTTTATTAAAGAAATACTCTGTTATAGCTTTAATTGTTGAAATATTCATTCTTTGCTACATGTATGTATAATATATCGACAATTAAAATTCATAACTTTAGAATTAATAATTCATTGGGGAGAACAAATTCTGTTCAATTATATCTTAAAGTGATATGAGGTTGCTAAAATCCAGAAGACTTACCCAGTATGGAATATAGATTCTACCCTCATCTGCTACAAATTCAAGAACTCCACAATGTGAATCACGGTTAGATTTTTTATTGGTTAATTTGAATAACATTGGATATTGTATGTTGAGACGAGCTGAAATAGAATATTTAAAAAAAAAATCAATTATAAAGCTTAAAATTACATTCCAAACAATTAGAATGCTAATTTTAGCTGTGGTATACCATCTTTAGCCCTTGATCGAACTTGCCAATTAATTTAATCAAAACTAAAAAAAATTGTTTACAAGGTAAATGTTTTTTGGTTTCTAGAAGACAGGACTAGTGAATATGACACATGTACTTACTAAGTTGATCTAAAGCCGATGGCGGCATGATAACTGAAATATAAAAACAAATTCAATCAGAAAAATAAATATTTGATTCATCAATAATTCTAATCTGTTAATATGGTAAAAGTGTGACTACATGCATCATAAATTAAAAAATAATGTAGGTTTATATGCTATATGGATATATATATATATATATATATATATATATATATATATATATATATATATATATGTTAGCTTTTATATCACACATTTAGAAAACAATAAATATGCTTATTTGTTTTCTTTATACAGTCTTACATAATATACAAAAACATGCAAGAATAATTTCTTTCATGGGTATGGTTTCAAAAATTCTAAATTGCTGTAGAATACAGACATTAGACATCTTGTTTACTTTTTAAATTTAAAGCTACAAAAAAAATAAAGAAAAACCAACTTTTTCCACCCCTTTCTACATCTTCTCTGTCTCCTAGCATCGTTACAGAGTAACAGCGGTATGTTGTCTGAAAATTACGACCCATCTCTGGGAACATCTGACCGAATCCAAACTGAAAAATTTTTAAAAAAGGATGCCTTAAAAACATGTGTTAATCCCTATATTTAAATTGATGTAGTTGTAACTTGTTCACATTAATTACAGGTAAAGATGTTTATGTTATATTATCTCCTGAGTCTTGGAATGAAATTTGAGTATTGTGGCCGTTTTTTCTGTTCTGATCCATCCGGGATAATTTGTAGTCTTGTTTTTCCAATCACGGATATATCATTAACTAAGTGGAAAAGTCCTTCGCCCGTCTTCACTAGATTTATCGGATGAAAAGTATGCCCAGTATAGTGTTCAACCCCATTTCGATTTCATTTCTCGCTGTAAAATACCTTTCACAGTAGTAAGACACAGAGGATACACTGATGATTAAGATTTCTGAAATGACACTAACAAATATTCTTCCTTTAATTTGTGGATGTATTTCCAAATTAGTTGGTAAATCTATTATGAGCTACTAATAGTACTAATTCGTTCTATTTATTTAGTATTTCTACGTATGTTACACTCGCACCTTTCTAAATTATAAAACTAAGAAGATAGTGAATATTCGATTCATAACTTACCATGTTCATGTAATTTTGGTAGTCCTGTTGTGTTTCACTTTAAAATGTTCTGGAGGGACGTAAATATATGTATTAAACCAAACGAAACCAATCATGAATCGGCAAAAATAATGTTTTTTTTTTCCGATTTACGTAGTGAAACAATCACCGAATCAGCTGAAAATAGATAATCGGAAGTTTACATGTTCTGAGACATGCGCAGATTGCACTTCCGCAAATCGTATGATTTTGTTATAGTTTTTCTCATTGGCCTATCTACAGAAATTTGACCTATCAGATCTCGCCACACATAATTACTAGGTGTTTTTATGTTGACAAAATTCCGCGCCATACATGAACCTCAGAAGTTCTTTTCTTTCCGTAAAATGTTCGTAAAAGATTTTAAACGAGACTTTTACGATGCAGTTCAACATCAGGTACCTCCTCCATAGAATAAGAATATAAACAAATGTTTTTTGTGCACTCTTCTGTGTCCACACTGTATCTGTATCTCTGTTACCTGTAGCCTGTATACACTCGTGGGGCGGGGGGGGGGGGGCTAAGCCCTTCACAATCACACTGTCACAGTTCCAGTCAGGCTACAGATTATTTCTCTTTCCGACACTCATAGTCATAGAATTTGTTATCCCCCCTCCCCCGAATAAGTCATGTTGGTCTATCTACAAAGTGTTAGACTTAGGTCTGCAACCAAACTTAAAATATTAACTGTCCTCATCCTATTTTATTTCATATTTTATACTATAGGCCTATAGTACTATAGTTCAAAATTTTGTTTTACTTGTCTTTACAAGGATATTCTTATACTACACTAGGATCTGGAAGAGTTGTTATATAACCCTCGTTCTGGATGATGTGAGGGATTAGCTAATGAAATCGTCTATTACGGAGAGTTTTTGGCGTGAGTTGCATGAAACTGTGAATGACTCCCCAGAAGAAACTTCAACGCTTATTTTTTAAACAAATGTCTATCGTCATAGGGTCAAAAGCTGCCTGTATGACCTCTGACACAACCTTCCACTACATGATGGTCAGATCTTTATACCGAAAGTATAAAAAGATGAAACAAAATATAGATCTATATTTTAATCAGATTGGTCTGCAACAGTTAGGACTCGAGTCGCGAATCAGTGAAACACAAAAACCAAATCAGAATATGATAATTGATAACCCACATTTATTGAAATAATAAACAGTAGTTTTTAAAAGAAATAATAAAATGATAACAATAATGTACAAAATATTGTCTGTTCTAATCAAGTCTGAAACCATGTGAATATCAAGTCCAAACTTTCGTCAAGTAAGTGCCAAGTCAACCATCCATTGCGTGGAGGTTGATTACGGAGATCGTGTGACTGACTCGTTCTTATTGAATAAACCTGTATGTTTATGAAGTGGCTGATTTGTACCAATAGGACCATTCAATTTAATGTAATTAATTGTATAACGACGTGATCAATATATGATGTGATAATTTGACAATGAGGCATATTATGCATGTCCGTCTCAAAATGATTTCTGACTGTGTACCATTAAAGAAATTGTATGAGAAAAAAGACTTTAATTTGATTGCATATTTAAATTTTTTGTTTCAGAGAGTATTGATTTTAGTGTCGTTTGATGTTGATGCTCTTTGTGCTTGTAAAATATTACAGGTTAGTTGATTACATGTACATGGTTATAAATATACACAATGAATCTCTCACTATAATCTCTTCTATATTTAGTAGATGGCTCTCATATCTATGAGTATGGTTGTGACTAGGGGTGCAACGACACGCTTCTGTCACACTATGATACATGTCCGTATCATGGTATGAACCTCACAAGACGATATGTATCATGGTATGGATCCACGATATGATATGTATCATGGTATGGGCCTCAAGATACGATGCATATCATGGTATATGGACCTCAAGATACAATGCATATGGTATATTTCCTTTCAAAGTTGACTTTAAAAATAAAAAAACAAGGAGACCCATCACTCAAATTATTAGTCACAGTTTTTCCATCTGGTGCTTTTAATCCAAAGTGTTCCCTTATCTGTAATTTGTGGTTTCCTTGAGGCAAGTGTTTTATTGCTGGAAGCCATCTTTCTTCCTTGTCACGTGACCTACAGGGAGACAAACGTGTAACTCTGCATGACAGTAGACTATCAGAAGAAAACAGATTCTACCAAAATATGGTACAGAACTTAGGGCACATGAGCTGAACCGCTGCATTTATCTTTTTTCGTTAATAATCAAAGTTAATTTGAATTCCCAGGCAACTCTGTACAGTGTGCAAACCATATTAGAATGTTAATTTATATTTTTCAGTATTTATTTCAATGTGATCAGATTCTGTATACAATTATACCAGTTACAGGCAAGGCGGAATTAGAACGAGCTTTTGTAGAAAACTCAGAAGGGGTGAGAATTTACTTTATTAGTTATAAACAAGCCAACTTTCACTCTACCGAAATTTCCACTAAAGGATTATTTGTTAATTTAGCTTGGTGTGTGTGTACGAGGGTGTGTGTGTATGTGTGTGTTCCTGTGATGATATCGGTTTTAGATTAATTTGATTTCAAATGAAATAGGATTTGACGCATTGTCGTATAAAATAATCTTCTTATTTAGTGCTGTGACGTTTGTTTATGTACATGTATATTGCACTTCGCATATTTTTTTGCATCCATTTTATTGTTAAATTTTTCAATCTTGAAAGTGTTCTTATCTATTTAAATCTCTGCCATCCGATGGTCTTGATTGTTGATTATCAGCTTGTCATAGATGTCTAAATAACAATTTATAAAACATTTGAAGTCAAAATAAAAACCTGCAAATGTCAGATTTATCTCGTACATAATGTATCTTTAATTGTTTTATATTTACAGATTAAACATGTTGTATTAATAAACTGTGGGGCATCATTAGATATCATAGAAGTTTTACAACCAGAAGAGTATATTAAATTCTACATCTGTGATAGGTAGGCTTTGTCATCACTCTTGTTCATCATGCATCCAGTACACTCCATCAAGGAACGATTTAGAGTGTAAGGTCTATCATTGAGTCAGCATGGTTTCAAATCAAAGTTTATTGCTAACAATGAGTAGAGTTGGCTGCCCAACCTCGGTTTATCTCTGTCTCCTGTTTCCCTCCCACAGCTAAAGACCTCACCCCCCCCCCCACGCACAAACATATTATTGAAATATTTGTACCACATGTTAGTCTCAGATTGAGCTAGTTTGTGTTGAGTGGATGTTAAACCTTATTTCTTGCCCTCCAAGGATATCAGTCCTATGTTATAACGGGAATGGCCTTTTTTTTTTTTACTTTATATTGATCAAAATAGTGCTTGTTACAGCATTCAAGCTGCCCTGAACTGAAATGACACTAGCAATACTATGCTGCTCATCTGACTTACTTATGTTTTCCTTTACTAATCCATGACCACTAACCAATGTTTTCAGTCATCGACCTGTAGATATACATAATGTATATAATGCTGTTCAAGTGAAACTGTTAATGAAACAAGAAGAATTAACAGATGTACCAGAATATGATATTGTCTTCCGAGATGAGGATGTGAGTAAAATAAACTAGTAATGTTCCTCCAATACCAGGTTTTGTTCCTTACGCATGTCTTTAGGGTGTATACACACACTGATATTTTATTTTGTTATATTCTTGTTCCGTTTATAGTTGAGACATTATTCTACCATGGTAAGGACTTAAATGCATTTGTGTGATTGATCTTCCAGGATCCTGTTGCTCGAAATCGTAACTATTGATAAAATCTAAATTTTAGTAGATACTTCTTTAGTACCGTAGATACAATGGCAATGTTTTTATGACATTGTGTATGATTAACCTGTTGTCTGGATATCTGATCATGACTAGCAATATTATTGTAGTCTCGTTCACTCCAGATAATAATGTCTCTGTTTCACGTATGGGTATTAGTTTGGCCACAAATTATACCAGCCAGTGTTTCTATGGTAACTGGCTGTCGGGATATTATGGGAAATGTTTTCTGTGTCCACTAGTTAATCAGGATATAAGATGACTGTCATTTTTCCTGTCAAGCAATCTAAGAATTACAAAATTTAACTGGGATTTACCATTATTATTAAAAAAACAAAACAAATTAATGTTGGTGGCTTTTTGAAAGTTGTATGTTAAAGGGAAGTAACTGTTATTTTTATTTCAGTCTGATGATGATTCAGGTAACGAGAGTGATACATCGGAGAGATCGGGTAAACGAAGAAGATTTGATGATGAGGCTCTGGAGAGGAGACGTGAAAAAAGATTATGGTTAGAAAACAGGTTCGGTAATTAATTATGAACCAAACAATTATATATATACCCAATAATTCCCTCAGGGACACTAGTTTCGATCTTATTTTCATTCTTAAATGGATTGCTAGTTTTGATATTCTAGTCTATTAATCTAAAATTCTTCCTGATTAAATGAAATGAATTTTAATACAAATGTTTTACGTATTTCAGAAATAAAGTTTTATTTGATTATGACAAGTTCACATCATTTGGAACCTCGGTAAGTCACAGGAATATTTTGGACAATATCTAATTTTCACAGCTTAATCTATTCATATTGATTGTTCATCATATAAGTATGAAATTCAAACCAAAATATCATCGGTAGTTAATCCCCTGGCTGGGTTTAATCCTGATTAAAGATATTGGCCCACGAAAGATGTTACCCAACATTTATATATATATATATTGCTGGCTTGTTTATATTGCAAAATGTTCAATTCAACATATCGTGAATAATGAAATGCATTTGTATGGAATATTGTGAGGGATGGTAGACACATATATATACAGATACAGACTTTTTTCTGTATGAACTTTACTTATAGGGTGACATTTGATAATTTGTTTTTATTTCAGTCCTCTTTAATTATGTTTGAGTTGGCTTGGAAGATGTCAAAAGATACCAATGATCTTCTTTGGTAATATTTCTCATACTAGAATTATTTGTAATCGCTCAATAATAAGTCTGGAATGATAGACATTATTTTATGACATAACGGACAAAAATCTAGCTTTTTATACATTAATGCTTCATGTAAAATCAATCTGAAGAAAAAAAGTCAGAAAGTATGCTACAATGTCAGTGATAATTTCTGTGTGTCAATGAAGTTATATATTAAACAATCATGTCTTAGAATCAAAGCATGTCACATTCAATGCTCAGGCATTGTCCTATTAGATTGTTCTGTGAGTTTTTCAAGCGTGTTTTCCCCTTGTCTGTGATGCAGAACGGAGGGTCCGACAAGGACAGCTGTCTACTTGTTAGGATGGGACATTCATCGGCATGCATGTAAAAAGATCCCTTCGCAGTTCAAATTCGATATAAGAGTAGGCCATAGCGCCGCTGCCCGCGCAAAATTCCCCTCATAGCACACTGTATGGCAAATGCCCTTCTTCATTGCCCCAGGTTTAGGAGCAAAATAGTAGGATGTTAAACCCCATTTCATTTCATTTGTTCTGTGAGATTAGGATTACGTTTTCTCACATCCTGAATTATGTTTGTATATTTATTAGGTTGGGTATTATTGGTGTAACAGATCAATATATACATTATAAAACACCAAGAGATAAATATATGGAAGACGTTATGTCGTTACAATCGCATGTATCAAGACATAATCACAGGTAAACATGTTTTTTGATCTGTTTTTGTGATGGTTGGATCATGTGTCCTAACTATATTTAATATGCCTCGATTCTATTGAATACGAAAAGGTTTCTTATTTGACTTACAGCATTTAGTTTAAGACTATACCATTGATGTGGTTATTTGTGTAAATAAATTTTAAAACAATAATAATGCTAACTCCTGGATAATTTTTCTTGTTTTTTAGAGGTGAGAATGAAGAGAATATTATATCTATCAACTGTTTACGTATTTTATTTGATGATGAACTACAACTATCACTGTATCGTCACTGGTCTCTATTCGAGAGTTTATGTCACTCAGTCACTACAGCCTGTAAATTTAAAGTCTGGACTCTGAAGGGACAGAAGAGATTGTATGAGTTTTTAGCTGAAATGGGGTAGGTGATTTTTTACAGTTTGTAGAAAGAACAGGACTGTCTCAAAGTCTACAGGTTGGGTGGTAGAATATGACACATGGATTTCTGAGATGGCCCGTAAGTGGTGTGGTTCTTTGTTTCACAGTTGAAAATAGACATAATAAAGGTATTGTTAACCTTTATGGAATCATTGTGAATGTTTTAAGTTTCAATTTACCCCTAATGCTGTTATTTCAAAAGCATTCTTGGTGTTGTTTTATGTCTTTGCCAGTTGTATGTAATATTGATACTTTGATCAGATCCTAGTAAATGTTGCCAGACTTAACAATTGTATATCACATTTATAATTTGATACAGTAAATCCCTAACAGACTTTTAAATCCATTAAAGTATTGATTGTATGTTTCTGTTTTTTGATTTGGCCGAGAAAGTTCATTAAGGATTGTCAGTGATGCAGGACAGAGGGTCAGACAAGGACAGCTGTCTAGTTGTTCGAGTCATGTGAAGAACCAAAGTCCCATGCATGTAAAAGATGCATTCGCAGTTGGAATTCGATATAAGAGTAGGCAGTAGTGCTGCTGTCCAGGCCAAATTTCCCCCATAGCATTCTATATGGCATATACCCCCTTTCATTAGCCCAAGTGGGGCAAGACAGTGTTATGTTTAACCCTATTTCATTTGATTTTCTGGTTTATTTTTATCAGGTTACCATTGATACAGTGTAAACAGAAATACTCTGCCATGGACACAAATTTAAAAGGAAATGTTAAAACATTGATCCAGGAACACATGGCCAAATATGGGTAAGTTATTTATTGCTAAAAAAGATGGCTTCTAGATAATAGACAAAAAAACCCAAACTTTTTTTGATAGTTAATCACTTTGTTTAGGTTTTTGGGGGATGGTTGTATCGATGGATCTACCATAAATGATTGACACAACATGACTTAATCTTTTTGAACAAGATACCAAAGATTAATTTTGCAGCTTCAGATGTTTTCATATGTGTTCTTGAAATCAGTGCATATTTGTTTTTTCATTAAAGGTTATTTCATATTCTATTTTCATGTTTTGTATATCTTATTATTTTTGTTTTTTGTTTATTTTATTATTTTCGTGTTTTGTAGATTTTATTATTGTTGTGCTTTGTAGATTATATTATTTTCATGTTTTGTATATTCTGTTATTTTCATGTTTTATATATTTTTTATTTTTCATGTTTTGTTATTTTCATGTTTTGTATATTTTGTTATTTTCATGTTTTGTATATTTTATTTACATGTTTTGTATATTTTATTTACATGTTTTGTATATTTTATTTACACACTTTGTGATTGTATATTTTCAGTTTGAGTATACAGGATGTTGTATTACCGTCGTTCTATGCTCAGTATGGTTTTAAAAGTAAATTATCAGCTACAGATGTTGTCTTTGCTACAGCCTCTATACTGGAAGCTATAGTAAGATGATATTCTTTCAAGTAAAATTCCTCAAATTCTGAAAAAAATGAAGATATCTAAATAATTTTATTTTATATATTAAATCTACTATGGACTTTTACACATAAGTAAATTGTTGTGGATTTGTTGATGTGCACTTAGAAGATCACCTAACAATTTGAGATCTTTGAATCGTAGATCTAGGTAATGAGTCCTCAATCTTTAGCATTCAGTCAATATCAAAATTTTGCTTGAAAATTAATGCTAAATACACAAAATTAAATGATACCTGTGTTACAGTGAGGAGACATTAAATATGGTATTTTTGAAATGTTAAATAGAATAATTGTTAACAACATTTTTTGTTTGTTGACAGGAGAAAGGTAAATCAGTGAATGATAATTTTCTTAATGCTTTAGATGTGTTGAACAGGTGAGTTGTAATGTGACATATATATATCTCAATTAGATCCTAGTATTGACAGTTAAAGCTGCTATATAATCACCTGTCCAACCTCGTGGGTTTTCTCCAGGTCCTCCGGTTTCCTCCCACTGCTAAAGACCCCTACACGCAAGCGATACATTGAAATACAATTGATCCATATGTTAGTCCCGAAATGGCCTAGTTTGTGTTATTGATTATAATACTTTCTCCACCAATCAGTATAGTTGAAACATTGACATTTATTATAATACTATCTCGACCAATCAGTATAGTTGAAACATTGTCATTGATTATGATACTATATCGACCAATCGCCATAGTTGAAACATTGTCATTAATTATGATACTATATCAACCAATCACCATAGTTGAAAAATTGACATTGTTTTATTTTTAACAGAGTGAATGTACCAATAATGGAGAAGGCATTAGAGAATGCCAAGAAACAGCTGATTGCTGTGGTGAACCAGGTGCGGACGTTTCTAGACATGCATCAAGTAATATCTGCTGGACCTTTTCTCTACGCCTTTATACAAGAGGTAAGTTAACTCATTCCTAGACTTGCATCATTGCATGCCTACTAATAAAACAATCACTGTGTGTTAGAATCGGTGGAAAAATTTAAACTTTTTTTTTCTTCGATTGATTGCGTTTTCTTACCTTGCTCTTCATCAGAGAAAATAACAACTGTACTGTTTATTGCCTTTCCAAGCATATTTCTGGATGTCTAAAAACTGGATTTGTAATGTTTTTTTGTCTGTTCAATGCATCAATGTAGAGAAAATGTATGGTGCATTAGAATAGATTAAAACACAATTGCCATTTAATATTGAAAAAGGTAATCAGGATTTTGTTTATTATAGTAGCAATGGTACTTGACAATCAAAACTATTGTGAAAACTTCAAGCACTCATAACTTTGTTCAGAATAATGTAATTTAACTGAAATTTTCATTTTATTCATCTTTCATTATCTATCTTTATTTAAACTATTATAGCATGAACTGTCTACTAGGCCTTTATCTAAATCTTAACATAATGCATATTAAAATAAAATCTTGTAAATAACCTCCATGTTTATTTATACAGGGTATTGGTGACGTAAAGTATTTTTCTAAACCACAATGTTTAACACGATTGGCCAGGTTTACTCTTGAAGCTCATTGTTCTGTGGTAAGTTTATTTACAAATCTTTTGTTAAATTGTTCCAATGGCTTTTAGTAATTTTGGTATTAAACTTTCTCAATATTATAGTTTATTAGGGATTCAGAATCCTGTGGCGGCTTTAATATTTAAGGTTTTTATTATTCAAGACGGGAGCCACAATGGTTTAGTAAATAAGCCCTCTTGGTTGCACCCTGCTGTTGACTGAGAAAGTATCCCTGGATTTTCCATTGTGGTTGCCCAATGATTAGTAATAAAGGACAGTGTTTAGTTGTTGATTGGGATGGAAAAATGACATTCCTGACCTGTACACATTTCCGATTAAAAATGTCCAGACGAGATGTCCCTCATAGCACACTGCCCGTCACCATTAGCCCAGTCGGTGCAGAAAACTAGGAAGTTAAACTCCAGTTCGTTTTGTGCTTAAGAATTTTCTCCATATTTTATATATCTATGTCATACTTGTTTTTGTCCTTGAATAGAGTCGAAGTAAAAGAGCGAAATCTTTACCATTAGTTCTTGGAGCTCCATTAGATATTGAACAAGGTACAACTCTAGTTATTGGTATTCCACCTCTAGAACTGGATGATGAAAGAAAAAAGTAAGTTGACTGCTGTTGTAACCTTGACCTCTTGTTATGACCTTGATAGCAGTCTCAAAGGATATTTTCAAAATTAGTGCATTTGAGGTCTTATTTATTGAAATCACAATTTGCCTGTGGAGAAAAGTTATAAAGATATAATGGGTGTTATCCGAGGGTGGATAACAATATAATCTGAGTTGAAAATAATATGATTGGGGTAATCTGAGGGTGGATATTGATATAATTTTGGTGGTATGAGGGTTTGTAATAGAAATAGCCCAGCAAGCCTTCACCTATATTTGAATTATTTGATGTATTTTCTGCAGTTTTTTTGGTAAAGCTTTTGAACAAGCAGCTGCCAGCACCAACTCAAGAACTTTACAGGATAATTTTGATTCTCACAGTAAGTTCTTCAATAATCCATTCAAGTTTTTTTTGTCCTTATTAACTTCAATAACCAGTAAACACCTTTGAATCCAGGAAATTTCATCATGTTTGTTAGTCGTGATGAGGCCTGGCATATCTTCCATCTGTATAGTGTATAAATCAGAACTTGTGAAATTAAACAAGCATTATGTTAGAGATAAATCTGTCTATGGCTGATGGGGGGGTTGGATGGCCAAATGGTTAGCCTGCACGCGCTGTATCATACGGCCTGTCATTGAGTCAACTGGTGTGGTTTCAAATCCCCGGTTGTACGTGGCAAGGAGTAGGGTCGCCTGAACAAACTTGTGCGTTGTTTCCGTGTAGTCCGGTTTCTTCCCACTGCTAAAGACCCCTACACGCAAGCGAATTATTGAAATAGAATTTTAAAAAAAACATAGGTTGGTCCTGAAATGACCTAGTTTGTGTCGAGTGGACATTAAACCTCATTTCTCTCTTTCTTTCTCTATGGCTGGTTTTTATTGTGGCGTCAATTGTTATACATATTATTATTTAAACATTTATTGCAAAAGGCTATTATCCTCTTTCTTGACGATCGTCGGAGGCCTGAGATTTGAATGGATTTGATCACTTGCAAGATTTTATAGTAGTACCATTGCTATGATAAAGAACGATCTTTGTTTCACGTTCAAACTTCACTCAGAATAAAGTAATTTGAATGAAATTTTTAATATACACCTTTGAATTCTCTAATTGTGAACTATTGTAGCTTCACCGTCCAGTTTATTATCCAAATTGTACGTTGTGCATCTTTAAAATTCTGTGTTGTTTTTCTAATTTTAGTGATGGAGATGAAAAAAGAAGATCGAAGTAAATTTTTTGATGCCTTAATCAGTTTATTACAGTAGACATATGTCATCAGTTTTAATTTAAATTCTCTATGGTTGCTCTCATAATGTAATAAAAACCATATTGCCTTGTCTCTCTCTCTCACATCATCTGTGATTCTGGGCAAAATTTTCCTCATAGGACACTGTGTGGCATATGTTCGTCTTCGTTTGCCCAGCTTGGAGCAAAACAGTAGGACATTAAACCCCATTTCATTTCATTTCACAAAAAAGTTACCGAAAGAACAATGTTAAAATCGATTTGTTTCATTATCATTGCGTTTCATTTTTTACTGTGATCTAACCTGGTAAACTAGCCTAATATAAGTGATAATTGTTTTTTCTTTTCTGAATATTGTTGTTAGAAGGAGATTCAACAGCCCTAAATTGATGATTAGAGACAATAATAGATTACAGTTACTATATTTATCAGTTTGAAAAAGATAAAGGAATTAAACTATTGATAGGAGACATACATTGGTAGATATTTATATTTAGGGTGGGACTATCTGGAATATCAGTGTGTCAGATACATGTATGTGAGTACATGGCTTCAGGTTCAATCGTAACCCTTGAATTCTATAATTAGACACCTCATCTCTGTGTTCATTTGTTTAGATTTCAAAAGTAGACAACTGATGACAGATATATTTATATTTTATAGTAGGATATCAATCTCGTTCCCAGAGGCAGCCGCGGAGCCGAAGGCCTCTGGCACATTAGACCGTCAATTTTTTCCAAACCTAAGCCCCGCCAATTCTGACCTCTGATTGCTCAATCTTTTTGGGTCGATTTCTCGAAAACTAGAGGTCGGATTGTCGTTTCGTTTGTTCTAAAGTGATCATTGAGTCAAAGTCAACTCGCTGACATAAAAAATTGGATCCTGAACGAACAAATTCAAGTTTTTGTAAAGATCTATTTTTCTACGCATGGGTATATTTTTAAGTGATTCGGTCATCCAGGCACATAAAATCAGGGGCGTACGACGCAAACAAAAGAGAAATTTCGCGCGTAGGAATTACATGTCATTTTCTGGGAAAATGGCTACTCCGATTCACCAGAGAAATTTCTTCAAAAATTTTTCTGGTTTTGAGATGGGTAGGATATGTCTGATGTGTTTAATCTTGTCCCTGGAGTTCAATAATCTTTGTTCATTTAAGTAGATGTCAATAAAAATATAGATTAACTTATTGATTAGAAATTTATATAAAGTGCTATATTTGTATATAGGAGAAGGAGATGACAAGGGTATGAGGCTTTAGTTAAATAAAAAATATGAAAAGGCAGTGGTGTACATTTTAAGAGTATAAAGAGTGTTTATCTTCGGTTGAATACAGTTTATATAATTGGAAGGGATGTGTTGGTTATCGGTGGATATCTTTAAATTAAAAATGCAACAATTAAATACTTTACATAAAATTCAACTTTAAATTAAATACTTTAAATTAAAATTCAACAATTGAACTGTTGATGACGTAGTAACTCGGACATCAAGATAGTTTTCTGTCAGTTATCTATATTAGTGTTATTCCATTTAAATTACCTAGTGATTGGGGAGGTAAGGTCATGTTTTACATGAAAACAATGCTAGAAATAAACACATAAAAGGATGAGGGCCCACAACAGGTAATTTTAAATGGAATAGCCCTTAAAGATATCTATAATAATGGTGGTTTATTTTGTCATGTTCAATAATATCATTAAAATACTGTATATTTCTGTAATGCCATTTTGTATCTATGTATATAATGTAAAATAAATAATAAAATTGTCTTATAAATTATCATGTATGTAAATAAAGTATTTGTATATTTTAATGACTGTTTTGTAATTGGTTACTAAGGGAGGAACAAGTAGTGACAAGCAGCAAATTTATATTTTTCATAGGTGCCACTTGTAAGATGATGATATTTGAGCTAAATGAAATAAAATAAGGTGAAATCTACAGCGCTCAGTATCCTTATGACATTGTTTTTCCACTCCTGATCTGTGCTCTTTTACTTCCACATCACTATTATATTCATGGTTATAGTGAACTGCCCGGTTAGTAATACCACTAGTGGGTGGGGCAACAGGCTGTACAAATATTCTGCTAACTCTCGCTAAACAGGCGGAATTGACAGGCATGTCTCAAGATTATGTCATTTTCACTCCCATTTCTGGCTTTCTCTTTCACATCAATTTGCTCCCAGCAATGACCTCAATAGCCAGGATATTGACTGAAATTTTCTCAGAGGGGTGACCTGGACATTCTTTGTTAGGTCGTCAGTCCTGTACCAGTGACGAGGGGAAACTGCTGCAGACAATCGTGAGGAACTTGCTCTTTCAATACACCAGGAGTGAACCAGAGACCAGGGGCGGATCCAGGAATTTTTGCAGGAGGGGGTTTACAGATTTATGTTAAGGAAATCTGCCATCATCGTCTCTAAATAACATAGGCATACATACAAATTGAGCTTTTTAAAGAGAGAAATTATTTTTATAACGATGTAGGATCACATTGTGGTTTAATTTCATTGATGCAAGGCATTAATTTCTTTATGTAGCTGAGTAGGCTGGGGTTTGGGGTTGGACATCCCCCCTAGATCCGCCTCTGGAGACCTCAATGCTAGTGTGCCAGCGTCTGACTCTCTGAGCCACAGGGGTTTCTCTTATGCTTGTAGCCAATATTTCTAGCTGAAATTTCATGTAAACTTCAGACTTTTTACTGTAACCATAATATTCACTTCACAATTATGACGTGTTTCATATGGTCCAAAATCGATTTTATGCAATCATTTTTCGTGTGCCTTGGTTTATAAGCTTTCGCCTCGGTCTATAAACTTTACAAAAGGGTATACAGTAGAACTTGCTAGGGCGAGCACTCCTAATCAGCGAACACTTGCTTCAACGAGCACCAAAAAATCCCCCCGAGCGATTTTTAAGTAATTTAACCTCTACTAAACACGCACCTGTTCAACGCGTGCAACGGGCACCACGATTAATTCCCTCCGTAAAAATTCTACTGTTTCAACGGTCACTCCTCTAACAAAACATCGCCCATTCAACGGCCATTGTTGAATGATACCATCTTGTCGTTCTTTCTTTGAAACAATCCCGCTAATCCCGTGAGTAGTAGTTAATTAACTGGACCCCCAATGATCAGGTAAAAATAACAATCAACCCGGGATTATCTGTTAATTAATCTTTTGTTTTATTAACACTTAACGGAACATTATTTGATACTGATTGAATAAAATGAAAGTACCGAGTTTTTTCCATCGCAACTTTGTTGTTAGACGTTTTAGCGCCCCCTATAATATTACATACAGAGTTACACCCCCTGTAAATCGGTGATAAAATCAGCAATGGATTTTTTGTTGATGTGCTTTTTTGATAAAATAAAATTAATTCATCGATTTGCTTCACAAAAATGGATAAATATTATCGAATGCATCACAATGGTAGACAGTAGTATCGAAGGTTGGTACAAAATGACAAGTTTACAGAAGTTACATGTATGTTCGAGATTTGAGTAAAGAATTTTCGTTCGGCACAATCAACGGCGCTCAAATTTATCGATCCAAGTATTGATGTTCGCTCTCAATGCACCCAAGCGTAATTAATTTATGTCAGCACAAAAAGCGCCGAGATTTTATTAAGTGGTCGCGTAATCGCTAAAATAGTTGGGGTGGGAAATTCTCAATTCACGGCATTTTGAAACGCTTTTAGACGCTATGAGTATGATGAAAGTAAAAGAAATATTGGAGGCCAGAGACCCAGTATTACTAAACAAACACGTATACGCGACTACTTTGAATTCACAACTAGATAAAAAGTACATATATTGTTATTGTTATACTACATGAATAAAACAATATATGCAATCTATATCTTTATTTTTTGTGGGAGGGGTTGGGGCAATATTGGATACCTCTAGTCAAAGAGCACCTCCATTAAAGCCCCAATAACACTCTTGTTGTAACTGAATAATATGTCCCAATCTTCATTCTGGTCAACAAATCGTATTATTTTACAATATTCCAATTAATTGATGATATAAATTTCATCTTAACACACCTATTTTAAAAAATTGTAAAAATTCAACCAATTGATTTTAAAAGTCTAACGTAAACCTTTTCAAATGTGACTTGGATTTTAAAATATTTTCGAACCCTCTTGACAAGTAAAATAGGTTGTAATGAATAATTTACACAACAGGTAGGACACTTAAACATCTAGTACTTAGAATAAGGGTATTATTTATTTTCTGGAGCTACCAAGCCAGCAAGAATGTTATTGTCCCTTTAAGCAAGCATTTTTGAATTTCCCTTGGGTGCTTGCTTAATACAAGTTCTACTGTAGTTTGTTTAGTTACGAAATGCAAGATGCAAAAAAAGTGTTCCCAAGCACGCTAGAAATCCTGGCTGCAGTGTTATATCTGCGCAACTAAACAATTTGAAATTGAAACTGTTAAATTTCGACTGATGACCAACTGAAAAATTGCTATTCAGCTCATGAAGAGATCCAACTTTAAACACATGTTATCTCCCTTAGATTGTAAACGATAAAAAAAGAAATTGATTTTTTTAACGTCTTACTTTCCTGTACCAAGAAGGATAAGGAAACGTATTGATAGTAATCGCACTTAGGGAATTTTTGTCCTTTTATCGTCTTTTCATCGAACCCCAAAATGAACACGGTACCTCGATTTTACGTCCAATCCGGACGACTAGACTTAATACCCTGCCAACCTCACATCTTTTGTTGCAGTTCTTGGTTGGCCTTTTCTATGAGACGGCAGATCAAAAAATCATACGATCAGGGTCGCATAAAATGTTTTCTGAGGGGGAGGGGGGGCATCAAAAAATCGGCCCACTAAGCATAAGAAAAACAATTATTACCCCCAGGTTCGCCGAAAAGGAGAGAGAGATTGGACAGGCGATCCTACTCCTTGCCATGCACAACCGGGGATTCGAAACAACGCATGTTGATTCAATGGCAGGCCGTCGAAAAGTATAGCTTTATGTAAGTTTTAAATAGCACCGGGGGCAAGCACCTTTTCTGCTGAGCCACAGTGAATCTAACTGAGCCCGAATTCATTAGCCCAAGCGGTGCAAAATAGTAGGAAGTTCACCCCTATTGTATTTCAAGTCAATGCATGACCAAATACTTTACAGCAACTATATACGTTAGTGTTATTAGATCGTCAACATATTTGACCGCTGTCAATGACTTTTTGTCCGATGAGTTGATCATCCTCTGACCTCTGTCCACTATACATATAAGGGGCGTGGTGAGGGCAATTATTGAGAAGAAATTATGAGTAACAAAAAAGATTTTGGCCCAAAAACCCTTTTACTGACCGCGGAGCTGTGGCCGGCGAAGCCGGCCACCGCGAGCGCCGAATGCGCGAGCCCGCGGCGGGGGGTCCGGGGGGCCCTCCCCCGGGAAAATTTCGAAAATTAGAAGCCCAGAAACGCAATCTCCAGCAATCCGAGACAAGAAATACGGTAATAAAATATGATTAAATTTTCCAACTTGACTCTTTCAAAATTTTTTTAATTGGGTCAGATGAAACAATTTTTCCACTTACAAATGTTTTTCATTTTTTGAGTAATTTGATTGTGATTTTGGCGCAAAAACATTTTGGCGCATGAGTATGGCTACTCATGAACTCATTCTCACCACGCCCCTGATACATATTCAATATATTTATCCTAATACCATAGTATGTGCTATGAGGGACATGCGCCAGGACAGCAGCACTACGCTACAGACCACTTTCATTTATCATTTTGGACTATTTCTCAGATAAGTGTGAATGATTTGATTTTTGAGCTTTCAAATTACAATTATTAAAGTACAGAGAAATGGTTTGACGTGTATAGTTTTATGCACCAAGTGGCCATACAGTCAGTGTGGTGTGGGATGCTTCTATCGTTGAATCCTATCTGTCACGGGTGTTTCTGCGTGTGGGTCAACGTGTACAATGGATCCAATCGACTAGAAAGGCAAGACTCTCGGTTTAGAACCGCTTACAAGGAGAAACTAGGATTGAGCCTAAGACCACCTCGTAAATGACTAATGAGCCACGCCCAGTATTTACTTAGTCACCTGGAGATGGGTGGTGTAACGTATGCGCTCTATATGCGTATCATAATCTGGCATTGAGTCAAGTGACAAACGCGAATTACTGAAATACATTTCCAGGAGCGGATCCATAGGGGAGTTTGGGAGCCCCCCCCCCCCGCTCAGCTACATGGAAAAAAATAATGCCTTGCATCAATGAAATTACATCACAAAGTGATCCTACATCAATTTGTGTGTATGCCTATGTAATTTAGAGACAATGATGGCAGATGTCTGTAACAGAAACGTGGCAAACCCCCTCCTGCAAAAATTCCTGGATCCGCCCCTGATTTCGTAAAAAAATAACTGACTTGTCGTGTCTTTAATTGATGTCCCCACCTCATTAACCTATTCATAAAATTGAGGTCGTTGATTTGCATAATTAAACATTCATATGCGTGAATTAACTGCTTGAGGCGAAATTCATCATTTTTATTGACTGACAACCAACAGGCGCTTGAAGGGACGACTCAAATAAAACTTCTTACTACTGCTTAAATATATTTGTGCTGCAGTAGAAATAAGTTTTATTTTAATCCTTTCAAGTGCCTTGATGTGACAACCATGTACACAAATCTCCTACCCAAAACAAAATGATGTAAGAAATTTATTTGTGTGGGTGGTGGAGAGCATCTGCCAGTCTCAACGGTTAAAGGATATGATAATTTAAAGAGATGGTGGTAGGGTGTACATGGCTTCCAGGCCCTCCCTTGAAATTGTTTATGCCGATGCAACGAGAAATCCTAATGCAGCTACAGGTACCCATCGACTTAATGCCCATAGTGTATAAATGAAATAATATGAAATGGGGTTTAACGTCCTACTATTCTGCTCCGAACTTGGCTAATAAAGATGGACATACGTCATACAGTGTGTTATATCGAATTCCAAATGTCTAGGGATCTTTTACGTGTACTCCAGTGTCTACACGGGACCTTGGTTTTACGTCCCATCCGAACGACTAGACAGCTCTTCTTGACAGGCCTTCCACCCGGGCCAGCGTCTTACTCACTTACCCCCCCCCCCTTAAGTGTATATAGGACAAGATACTAAAGTGTGCAGCCTATAAATTGTATTTCTGTGAAATGTATAACTGATTATGTATGTACAAGAATGTATGTAAAATGTTGTGATATTTGGATGACTTGGACAGGCGGATGAGTGATGAAACGTGTATCTTTGGTGTGTTGTGGGGAGGGACCTGGTAGTATCTCAGAAAAAAATGACCCATCATTTGGCCTTGGGGAAAAAATTTGGCAGCCTTTCAAACATAGCAGTCCATGGTCGGGAAGGACTTCAGCCAACATCAGAAGGATCTCGGCCAATTATTGATTTCCAACATAAAACGAAAGTGAATTTGCTGAATTTTTTCTTTCCTGTGGATAAATTTAATGCAAATTAATCAATTTGCTTGGTATCCGACATAAAACGAAAGTGAATTTTCTGAATTTTTTCTTTCCTGTGGGCAAATTTAATCGATTTGCTTGGTATCCGAAATAAAACGAAAGTGTATTTGCTGAATTTTTTCTTTCTTGTGGGTAAATTTAATGCAAATTTAATCAATTTGCTTGGTATCTGACATAAAACGAAAGTGAATTTGTTGAATTTTTTCTGTCCTGTGGGTAAATTTAATGCAAATTTAATTGATTTCATGGCTAATGTAGAAGATTTTCAGCCGGAGTGCGTGGTTTGTGGAGAAGGGGGAGGTAGTGTGGAGTTGGCGAAGGTATTTGCGACTGGTCTGAGGACTTTGGTGAAGAGTGCGGATGTGAGAAAGGACGATCAGGTAAAAAAACGAATCGAATCATCTGCTGTTCCGCATGTACACAACGAGTGCAGGCGCAAATATAACGATAAGAGACAGTTGTCAGGCCTAGAAAAATCCATAGACCCGATTCCGGCAAAACTGAGACGATCCTCCGTCCCAGCGTTTGACTGGAAGGAAAACTGTTTTATTTGTAGTGAATCAGCATTCGTGGATGTTCGCCATCCAGATAGAACAACGGTACATCGAGTCGAGACTCTGGATTTCGGGCCAAAAATTTTGGAAATGTGCGGAAGCATGCACTTGGAACCTATAGCGATTAGGATCCGAGAGACAGATCTGGTGGCGGTTGAGGCACGATACCACCAAAAATGTCACCTTGGTTTGATCAATGCGGAGAAAAAAAGACACGTCCCGGCGGGAACGCGCGAAGAGAAAGAGCACAATTTTTTGCTGCTGTGTTCTTGGCTAGAGAATTACGGTGAGCTAGAATGCTATTCTATTCCCGACCTCTACACAAAAATGGAAGACCTTTCTTCCAATGGCGAAATATACGCGGAAAAATACCTGAAGCAAAAATTGGAAGAACATTACGGTGACCACGTTTTCTTTGCGCACGGACAGGGGAGTCGGAAAGACGTACTTTGTTTGCGAAATATGGCAGAGTTCTTCATCAGTGACAAATGGTACAAGGAGAGGAGAGAACACCCCGATGATGAAGCTCGTCGTATCATTGGCCTTGCGGCTAAACTCATAAGAGAGGAGATTCGGGCGATGCCTTATAATAAGGATGAGTATCCATCCCTCGATCAGTACCAAATCGATGAATGTCAGCAACATGTGTGCGCACTTTTACGTCTTTTCCTCTCATACCTGATCCAAGATGAATTAAAAGCGGTTAGCTTGGGGCATTTGATCACACAAAATGCTCGCCCTCGTTCCGTGATTTCACCCGTTCCGTTCGGAGTAGGCGTCGAGCTGCACCACGTTTTTGGCTCGGAATGGGTGATAAAACAATTTCACGCACTCGGCCTTTCTGTATCATATGATGAGGTAACTCGCTTTCGTCAATCAGTCATGCAGGAACAAACTCTGGATACATTGTCCCCGCCCGAGTACCCTGTACTTTCACAGTATGGTGGAGACAACGCAGATTCCAATATCAGGACGCTCTCTGGCAGCGGAACCTTCCATGCTATGGCGCACTACGCCTGGTTTCGATCACCTCCAGATCAAAATACTCCTCGCAGCAGCCGCGTCAAGCGACTGGCTCGTGTTCAAGTCACCGATCTGGTAAAAAACAAAGGAATACCCATTATGAGTTACATCAATGCAACAGTTCCATCTAGGACAATAATAACGCCATTGGATCAGTCAGCATTTGACCTTTTATTTCCAATCAAACCGTACTACTCCATGTTACTGTGGAAGAGCACATTGTTCCTACGTTCGACCTCTAACCTGGTACTGGAATGGACCAACTGGTCTGGGTTCATGCGAAAAGTGTACAGAAAGGAAGACAACGAAAAAGATGAAACCATTCTACTTCCAATCATCGACCAAAACCCCAATGACGAAGACTGCGTGTACTCCACGCTCTGCTATATCTCAGAGCAGGCGAGTCGACTAAAACTGCCGAGCACCAGCGTAACATTTGATCAACCCCTTTTTCTGAAGGCATTCGAAATTGCTGAAACAAAAGGTTTGTCAAGACTTGTCATACGATTGGGTGGATTCCATTTACTAATGAGCGCACTTGGTAGTTTGTATGCCACCATGAAAGGGTCGGGCATTGACGAAGCTATCGCACAGGTCTTTGCCACGAACACTGTACCCATGATTCTTTCTGGTAAAGCCTTCAGTCGCTGCATAAGAGCAACACATTTAGTAAACGCAGCCCTTCACAACGTTCTCCTGAGAAATTTAGCGGACACAGAAGATGAAACCATCTCATCCATGTTCGAAGACTTGCTGCGGTTAGTTGAAGAAGTGAAAAGTCCACAATGCGAAGATCCTTTGACGACTATTTCACAATCTCCGGCTTTAGCCAAACTGGAGAATTATATCGCATCAGCGAAAGAGACACTAATTTCCAAGTCCAGGACGGCGAAATTGTGGTGGCAGTTCATTGATTACGTCGACGTCATAGATATGTTTATCGTTTCCGAACGGGCCAAGTACTGGCACGGGCACATCAGCGCATGTTATAAACTCCTAAATTTGTTCGCCGCAACCGGGCATAGTAACTACGCGAAGTGTACCAGACTCTACTTACAGCGTATGATAAGATTGGAATTAGATCATCCGTGGCTGTACAAAAAGTATGTCGAGGATGGATGTTTCGCTGTTCAGCGTTCTAACCACCCCTTCAACGGCTTATGGTCTGATCTTGTTATTGAACAAGTCGTGATGGCCTCGTTGAAAAATAGTCGTAGTGGTCTAACGCATGGTCGGGGTCTGACGGAAAGTGTCCGGCAACAATGGGTATACTGTCTACCGTTGTACGCCGCATTCCATGATGCGATGTGTCAGATGACGGGTACCCATAGAGAAACGTCAGAACAGCATGTTGAGACAGGTGAAACTAGACGAAAGACCGACGTCACTGATGCGGAAAAGCTGTGCGAATGGTTCACGGAGCGCGATCCGTTCACCGATAATCCAGAACTACGCTCACTCTCAACTGGAATAACAGCATCTGACTCTGATTCTGTGAACTGCGACGATTGTGAGGCCATCGGTCAGGGAATCCAAAACAAGTTGGACAACCTGCCTTACGATCAAGCGAAACTTTCCCGTAAAGATACGATACGTACATTACAGGATTTGGAATCTGGCATAACCATTGGTAAGAAGAACCTAAATATCGAACCACGAATACTGTTCTCGCGTCTCAGCGCTATTGCACGTAGACAAGACACGGACGTGGAGCCGTTCTTAGAGTTCGAAATGGCCATCTCACCGCCATCACTGTTCGACGGCGAGACCATGAGGAAGACTGATAAGTCGGAGTTATCACGACAGTTGCTCAGTGTGGTCGTTCCAGTTCCTCTACCTTCACCCATCAACGCGACCCTCATAATTGACGGAGGCTGGCTATTGCACAGGGTGCGTTGGTCGAAGAACCAGAGTTACCATCAAATTACTGATGTGTACATAACTTTTCTCCAAAAGTTCGGCCCAGCCACTATAATATTTGACGGTTACGGAGAGCCATCAACCAAGGACCATGAACACCGACTGCGGCAGGCGAAATCAATGAGCGCTACGATCGAGGTGCAGTTGAACCGTCGATGTCTAAATAAGCAAGAACAGTTCCTCACGAATGAAAAAAACAAAAGTCAGTTCATAGCTATTCTGTCGACGCGCCTTCGTGCCGCGGGGCACACTGTTGCACAAGCTTCAGCAGACGCCGACACTATGATCGTGAACTCTGCGTTGAATGCTTCAAAACAGAGGGAAGTTGTTTTGATGGCAGAGGACACGGATATACTTGTCATGATAGTATATCATTTCGAACCAGCCATGCACGACATCAAATTGTGCAAGTTTCCGAAAAAACAGAAGGATGGATTACTGTATTCCATCCGAAGTCTCTTCGATTGTCTGGACCCAATCACGAAAAATCACATCCTGTTTGTCCACGCTTGGAGTGGCTGTGACACAACATCCGCTACCTTTGGGCAGGGAAAGCTTGGTGTTCTCAATCTCCTACGGAGAGACGAAGATCTGGTTCAGTGTGCTAAGGTTTTCCAGTCTACGAAGAATCAGGATCATCAGCTCATTACTGAGACTGGCGAGAAAGTCTTCAGTCGCATGTACGGGTCCAAGGAACGATTGAACCGAGTACGCTACCAAAAGTACCTGAACCGCGAAGACGACCCTGTAAACTTAGACCCCAGGAAACTGCCTCCCACCACGCGCGCGGCACACTTCCACTCATTGAGAGTTTTCCTTCAAGTACAGGACTGGTTGACATTAGGAGATCGTGGACTAGATCCCTCTGACTGGGGATGGTGCCTGAAAAGTGGATTATATACTCCTGTAAAAACGGACAATGAAATTGCCCCAGCAATCGTGCTGAAATCGGTACGCTGTAAGTGTAAAAGCAAAACGCAAGAGAGACAGTGCGCAACTAACGTTTGCAGCTGCCGGAAGTTCGGCTTGAAATGTGTTCCAGCATGCGGGGGTTGTCGCGGTGAGTCATGTAAGAACACAGAAACACCGATTGTTGAGGAGCTCTGAAATAGCAGTGAGTGTTGATGAGATTATTTTGTTATATTTTACTGTCTGGGCGTGTTTGTAACAGTCTTCGGTCACACACAACCGAAGGCATTGTGCGTTTGAGTTTAATACCAACTAAGCCGTGCAGAATGTTGTCATGCTCACTTTTGTAAATTTAAATAAATAAAAAATTGTTTAAAAAAAATGTTTACATTAATGACGTCATAGCTCCCCCTAAATGGCTTATTCACATTTTTTGTAGCAAAGGATGTCAAATTCGAACCCGGCATCCCCTAAAACATGTAGTTTGATACCCAACATATGTATACGGTGCCAAAATTTGTGTGATCAATGGAATTTTCAATCATGGGTTTGATACCAGTCAAAAGTTCCCGCCAAATTTTTTCCCCAGGGCCAAATGATGGGTCATTTTTTTCTGAGATACTACTAGGTCCCACCTTTCATTTGAGACCAAGAAAGCTTACTTTGCACATTTCTTCCACAAGAAATCTAATTCCGGCAGACTACTGTGAGATGTTTGGTCACGAACTCTATCATAAAGGCTGACCATCTAATCTTGGTTTGTTTTTGTTTTTTTGATTCGACAAATTGGTTGATTAATAACAGAACTAAACATAGATTATACTTTCAAATTGGTTACCCAGTGTCGTTGCTTATCTTGTAACGAAAATTTTTTTTCAAGTTTTAGCAGTTGAATGTTACCATCCCAATCTGTTCTTCTTCTTCTATTAGGGTTTAAATTTCTACCGATTATGATATCGTTGACAACATACAAACCAAGAGTTATAGAAAGGTCCTGTGAAACTATTGTACGTGCTGTGGAATCATACAGTTTTGATAATTTTGAAAGTAAACTAATCTTGGCCAGTTAAAAAGGAGTTCAAGCAAGCAATGGCCAAGACGTGAAAAAACAAGAGAATGAATTAAAGTTCTAGTAGCATCAACAGATAAATATTTATAAAATCTACTGCACAGATTAACATAGCCATTCTTACAAATATTATTAACATGATTTTCCATGGTAAAATGTGGGTCAAAGATGGCGCCCATGTTTCTTGCACCTATACAAAAACCAAGGCAAGAAATTTTATTTATATATTTGATCAGAATGTTTCATACACTCATTAAAATCATAACAAACATATTGCACGAGTTAACAAGTTCGCAGATTGTTTTAAAAAGAATAAAACGTTAAAAGAAACTATTGTTTGAATTAAAAACAATGATTTCTATTATACTAAAATATGTATACAACCATAATGAATCATAAAGTTGATTACGTAAGTAGCTAGTGACGGGGAAGACCGACGACTCCCGACTGTGAATACGTGAGTAAGAAGAATAAGACACAACAAACAAAAGAAAAAAACCCCCAAAAAACCGAAGACAGTTAGACGCTATTTTGAATATGTGACTCATTTAATTTGTAACAAAAATTCCATTTGAAATAGAAAGAATACATATTTTCAGCAACCTCTTGTTACTGTTCTACCAAAAGTGTATAATTCCTTAAAAGTTTGTTGTTATTTTTAGTTTCACGGGGACTTGTGCACTGGACGACGAAAGACATTTAAGAACAAAAACAAAGACGAAAGTTAAATATCAATAGTTCACCCATGCGACCCCAGACGTGACCTCACTAGCAAACAGCCAGGTCAATATGAAGTTGAATAAAAAGACTGGGGTTATTTGTCACACGTTGTAAGTCCTTAGACCGCAATTATTAACCTTTTTCAATGAAACTTAAAGATTATAATAATATTAATAAAATCATAGACTTGCAAAATTTCGGCCCCAAACGATATTAAGATATGTTGCCAAATTTCATTTTAGCACTAACTGATCGATTCAATCAATGCAACTTGGTCCTTTTCAGTCCATGTCGATGTCGTGCTACTGTAAAAAAAATATGGGCTTCTGATATCTAAGACTTAAGACACAGTGAACATTCCAAAATCTTTCCTTGACGACGTTTCCTTTAAGGCATTGAACGCCATTTCTGATAAAGCGATTTAATAAATGGATGTATAAATAGTCATTTATATAACCTGTGACCAAAAAGATAGACCCGCAAAAATAGGCAAATTTAGCTCTTAGATAATACATCGTTTATGTTTTGATTTTATTCACAGGGCTGTGATGATGTTCTGTTTTATTGATTGGGCTGTGATGATGTTCTGTTTTTATCCATTGGGCTGTGATGCTGTTTTATTTTATTTATTGGGTTGTGATGATGGTATATTTTATTCTATTTTTTTGGGCTGTGACGCTGTTTCATTTTATTCGTTGGATTGTGATGATGGTACACTGGATTGTGATGATGTTTGGTCAATTTTTCTGTATGTTATTTTATTGCTGTCAGCAGCACTCGATAAATGTCAAGCCTCGAGCCAAACGCATCTCGATAGTCATCACATCAAATTATTCAACCGTAAAATATATATATCTGTAATCTACCGTTTAGTATCACGCCCTTATCCATGATCGTAATTATACTGTAAATGGCTCGATCAACTAACCGTCTCTTCAGTAGCAGTACCGATATTGTATATTTTGTTCAGTATCTCTAATGGAAGACGGCGAAATACCATGAATAAACCCGCATCATAGTACTTCGTTATATTAACCCCTCAATGACATAGATTGGCCTCAATTCCACACGAGAGTAACGAGGCGACAAGGTCCCGTGTACATATTGGCGTGTATAAGTAAAAAGATCCCTTGTCAGTTGGAATTCGAAATAAGAGTAGGCAGCAGCGGTGCTGTAAGGGCCAAATTCACAAAATTCATTTAACGATGTGGTTACTTGTATAATTTGGAATTTATATAACAATATGCTTGCATTCGTATTTCTTGCAACATATAGCAGATCATGACTCATACTGACATTATATAATTATTTCCTTGGATTTTTACTCCCAACTTGTTTTTCAAATATGATTGAAGTCTGTGTCACCACAGGCCCGGGACTGTACAGTGCAGTGGACGCCGGACGCTTACGGCTAGCCCCCGGATCCATTCACTCTTTTTGATTTGTTGTTGTTGTTTGTGGTCTCTTAGCATTATGTCTTCTGTATATTTTTTTTGTGTAGAATTGTGTGTGGTGCAGCCCCCCCTGCACTTACTATTAGTCTAGTCGGAGCAGATAGTCAGGCGTTAAACACCCTTTTTATGTCATTTCCATTCCACACATTCGTTGTTGCCTGGATTGAGGTTTACGCATACTTCCACCCAGGGTGATATCACAAATATGTGTTTTTCTAAAAGAAATAGTCCAAAGAGCCAATCATAAATATGTCTCACAACTTTGTTCGAAGACAGTAAAGTAATGGAAATCGACAATCTCAAACCCATATTTATTGATCTAAAGAATGACCAATTGTTCAAATGAAATAAAATGGGGTTTAACGTCCTACTCTTTTGCGCCTAACCTTGGCCAATGGAAGACGGGCATACGCCATACAGTGTTCTATGAGAGAAATTTTGCTCGGGCAGAGGCGCTACGGCCTACTCTTATATCAAATTTCAAATGACAAGGGGTCTTTTACGTGCACGTCAATCGGTAATCGGGACCTCGGTTTTTAATCCCATCCGAACGACTAGACAGCTGGCCGTGTCAGGCCTACTGTTCTGTAGCACTGACAAGGGGAAACCACGCCGGAAAATCGAGATGAACTTTCTCGGTCAATGCACGGATCGGACACCCGACCTCCAGGCTAGCACTTATCCACGTGATCCCCCCAATGAACATAAATTTGTTAAGTATTATCTTCAAAAAAAACCACATATAATGTTATAATTATTAATTGTTTGATTGGATTTAAATGTTTATGTTTAAAAGTGTCAGGTCTTGTATAATAATATCTGGATATGGTTTTCACATTCTTTAATAAAATGAATACAATTGAATAGGTATTGATATTCATCGCCGACTGTATTTACTTCCAATAAAGGACAAATTCTTTGTTCAAAATCTACATTCATCCATCCGTCGAACTAGACAAAAAGTTTATGGTACATGTTCCATATTTTTTAACAGTATAATATTTATTGGACAATGTGATAAATACCGTCTTATAAATTCTAAAAGTAACAGATTTATTCCAATTCGATTTCTGGATATTAAAATACAAAATATTAGTCGTTGTGACAATTCATATTTCGGTTTAATTGGATTTTCCGCCTGTAGTGGGTTCCATACATAACTGTATCCACATTCGTCAAGAGTATTTTTGATAGTAATTAGCCATTTATTAGAAGATTGAACTTTTAAACCAAAACCTAACCATCTTATGCTGTGGAGACACACAACCTTCGCGAATCGAATGTCAAAGAATAAATGAAAAATATCTAAAGGTAAAATTTGTGCTTTTTAATGTCTTACCTCATCTGGTATTCTAATCATATACATCACACGACTGTAATTACATTTCTCTTTATTTCATCTTTCTATCTCAATATAAGACATTATTCTAGACCTAGATTACAAAATATTCATTGAAACAATTATGTGATCTGTATGTGTTTCAATAATTTGCTTCAGCGTAGGGGTCTTTGGCTGTAGGCGAAAATCGGAAGACCTTGAGAAAGCCCACGAGGTTGGACAGGCGACCCACCGTGGAATCGAAACCACGCCAGTTGACTCAAAGACAGACCTAATGATACATGGAATCTCATTTTTCGTCCCATCCGAACGATGTTTCCTTGCAATGTGGTAAAACTTGCTGCAAAAACCCGTGGAGCTTTCCCTGGCAACAATGGAATAGAAAGAGAGAGAGAGTGGGGTTTAATGTCCACTCGACACAAACTAGGTCATTTCGGGACTAACATAAGGATTTAATTTTATTTCAACGTTTCGCTCGCGCGTAGGGGTCTTTAGCAGTGGGAGGAAACAATGGAATAGAAGTAGAGTATTCCAGGCTAACGCCCCCCCCCCCCCCATCGTCATAATCACCGAGCCACCGTGGATCCAAGAACTAATAATAAAGAACAGTTTAGCTGTCCATAAACGATGCCTGACTGGTGAAGAAGTATAATATATGGTAAATCTAACAGGAAGTGAGTACGAAGAGTGTATAAAAATAGTTAGTGTATATTGCCGGCTGTAGAAATGATTATAAATAACTAGAGTTAAACCGTACTAAATTACCTTTACAGATAACTGTTCATCGTCTACCTGTATAATGGCAACTTAAAGCGAAAGGGAACTTTCACGGGTTTTAACTGCCTTATCAAATCAGAAAGACTCTAGTTGTTAAACAGAAAGCACACTGAATGTTCGATTCAACCGAAATGGCAAATTTCTGGAACGTTTTAAATGTATTCTCACATATTCACAATTAAGATATTTTCCTAACATTGTCTGTTTTTTTTTTGTTTAAATACTGTTGCCAGATGAATAATGAGAGGTAGAGTAGCTGATATATCGACATATAATTGGGGTAGGTGGGTACAAACTGTAGGTAAGCAACCTTGTTCACATTGACTCGAACTTTTCAGTCAATAGTAATTTTACTGTATCAACAAAACACGAAATATTATTGACCAGTTCACTGAAAATACAAAGGTCGCAGCGATTTTAGAATACGTCCACCAAATTATGATAACCGTAACGTTAGCACTAACCCTTATTCTTGGTCGTTAACAGAGGTAAATCTCTTTGATTTAGATCAAAATAAAATGTTATAATAATGTATGTTTTTATAAAAAAAAAATATGTTTATTCATTAAATCTTAATTTGGATTGATGAATAGACTATGCCTGTGTGCAACACCGCTCTCTTATTTAGATACATGTATACTGTATATATACATGATAAATGACATAAATATAGAACATATGTTATATATAATTATGATGGATAATATAAAGACATAGATGATTGTACGGTGTGCAGGGATGGGACTAAAGCTTTAAAGCTTTTTGATAAAGTAATAAATTGTTGAACTTGTTGGAAAATAAGTGTGTTTTCGCCCATACAACAGACTACTGATTGTTTTATGATTATTTTGAAGATTATGGATTGTCTGTTGATAAGCATGTAACTGATATGGGAAATGGTCTGTGTTTTGTTTAATTCCATATCTTAGTAATATCACTTTTTTAAAAAAAATGTACCATTTTGTTTGCCCATTACACTTGCTAAAACTTAGGCTTTCCAACCGATGTTTGGGAAATGAAATGGAATAGGGTTTAACATCTTACTCTACTGCTCCGCCATGGCTAATAAAGACGTACATACGCCATACAGTGTGCTATACCTGGAAATTGCCCGAACAACGGTGCTACGGCCTATACTGCGCTATGGTCGAACTCTTATCTCTTATTATATCGAGTTACAACTGTCAACGGTTCTTACGGCAATATATACACAGGACCTCGGTCGTTCGCCCTATCTCATGGAATTACGATGAATTTTCTCGGTCAACACAGGGATCGCAGGTCCGGATCAAGAATTTTGTCGAATGGGGTGGGGGGGTCACACATTGGAGCAAAGGGTAATATGTTGCAACCTTGGATTGCTTTGGCGATGACAAGGCGTAAATCATGTTTATATCATCTATTAAAAAGCAGATATGTGAACTACAACAGTAACAAAGCAAACGGAAATGAAAATAAACTATGTCACTGGGGCTGACGTGGGGGGGGGGGGTACGCGCCTGGATCGAACACGGGAACTCTAGGTTAACCAGACAACATCTACTAAATGAGCCAGCGTGACACCATATTTAAGAAAACGTTCGAGAGATTTGTACATGTAGCTTGTCTATGTCAATAATATAGAGCACGATTTTCTTGGTCTGTTACATTACAGTATTTGTTAACATTCCGATGGCCTTGATCTTAGTAACCATAAAGAGCCCAATACGTCACAATCATATTATTAGGTTTCATTTCGTAATGGTTGTCTGTTAACTTCCTGTATGGTTAATGTGGGTTATCAGACGATGATTCATGAAATGAATCCCAATAACACGAAATGACATGGGTTTTTTTAAAACTCCTACCATGATAATTTCCAAAAAACTAGGATAGAGGAGCAGAAATCAGACCCCAAGTTCACAAAGCATTCTCAGACTTAAGTTGAGAATTTACTCAACTTTCAATCACTGTTTATGAGAAATTTATTTGAACCAGAAACACAAAACTTTGTGCATAGTTTCTTATTGATGTATTTGGTGCATTAAAACAACAAATGTTTTACAAAAGACTACATTTTAGTTAAAATAAAGTTAACTATTCTGAGCAAATTCTTAACTTAGTTCTGAGAATGCTTTGTGAACTCGGGGCCCTATCTCAGTGAAATTTTCCGTAATGATTAACAGCTCACAAGAAGCCTATCAGGGCCCATACTCCGTGGGCTTTTTCGTTTGATAAGAGGTGATTAGGGATTTCTCGGGCCATTGCTTCAGGAATATCATCAGGGCCCTGTTTCTTGAAATCGTAACGAAACATAAAATCCAAGTTTTGGCTAAACACTAAAATCAATCTAATATTTTTCAATCAAATTACTAAAATTTAGATTTTTATCTTAGTTAAAATTTCGTGAAACTAAGTCCTGTTATATGCTTTCGTGGAATTGTAATTGGAGAGCAAAAAGAGCTGAGGAAGACCTTCTGCCTATCATACAAAATCAACCAATCGCATAAATTTGACTAAAGATGGGCTGTGAAAAGGGTAATCGTGTTACGCATGTAAAAGTCTAAAACGCAATAAAAGCTATGTGGTAAACATGACGTTTTTGAATCCTGGTTTAAAGCGGAATTAACACTTTGAAAGTTCTGGTAGGCTACCTTATGTGGAATTAATATTGTCTAGTCATCCGCGTGTGACGGAAAACCGCGGTTCCGTATACACGTTAGTGTGCACGTTAAAGAACCATTGATACTTGGAATTACGGTGAAGAGTAGGCGGAAACGCCGTTTTACGGACAAATGTTTCAACATAGCACACTGTTTGGTGGATGCATATCTTCAATAACCCCATTTGTTCAGAAACGTTGGAAGTTAAACCCCATTTCATCTCACTTTGAACACTGTGATTTACGTGCATTTTGCATACCGATAGTCCATTGGCCGATCTCGCTATTTTACCGAGCTTTCGACTAATAGCTTGGGTGCAGCTATGGCGGGTGTGGTGATAGGCAGGGTAAGCTTCCTCTTCCGGACACCTGTTACCACTGTTTGTATCTTATACATGATGAACAGTCCATTTGCTGATTACACTATTTTGCGTATAACGTTTTTTAGGACTTCGAATTTTGTCTATTTGTTTGCTTTGTTCGCACTTGGTTTTTATTTTATTTCAAGGAGTTCAAAAAGTTAATGCAAATATAACTTTCTTAGGATAAGGGCTAGTGCTTCTACAGAGACGAGAGAGACGGAGAGAGAGAGAGAGTTGGAGGTCATATCGGGGACTAATTTATGGTTCAATCTTATTTCAATATTTCGATTGCGCGTAGGGTTCTTTAGCTGTGACATGAAATCGGATGACTGGAAAAAACCCAGAGATTGGACAGGCGACCCTACTCCTTGTAACATACAGGCGCGGAATGGAAACAACGCCACCTAAACTCAATAATAGACCTTACGACGACGCTCATCATTGACCCCCCCCCCATAATATTTAGGAGAGTCTACGGTTATCTAGAATATATATAATATTATTAATATTTAAGTTTGTTTGATTTCTAGGTGAGTGTGCTAATGTAACTTTAATGTAAATATCCGGGTATGAATGATAAAGGTACCAGATAATATATTTGACAGGTGTCATAATGACGTAAAGGAGTGTTATCAGGCCTTTCCTTAAGGATTTCCGTTATAGGGAAGGGGTCGTGTTGATTACAAATCTGAATAGAATATTGTTATCAAGAATGGCTATAGTTTATACCAAAATAATCAAGCTGAAATGAATTGGGTTTTTCATATTATGCAATGTATTGGATTAGACAATATTAAAACACACAAGCCAACACCCAACACACACAAAATAAATTACTCACTTAGCCACCGTGGTTCCTATAAAATATATCAAAAAAGACATCAGTCTGTTTTATTTACATACAAGTACGCAATAATTGAGAAATATTTGGTTATGCTACGTTACCACTATCACGATACGCCCTTCGATTGAAATCGTTGATTTAATCGTGATGTAATCGTAGTGATCCTATCAGGTCTGGGGTTGGGGATGGGGCTGGCCGAATGGTTAGCGTGCGCGCGCTGTATCATACTGGCGTGGTTTCGAATCCCCGGTTGTACGTGGCAAGGCGTAGGGTCGCCTGTCCAATCTCGTGGGTTTACTCCGGGTACTCAGGTTTCCTCCCTCTGATACAGACCTCTACGCGCTAACGAATAATTGAAATAAAATTGAAAACCATATGTTAGTCCCGAAATGACCTAGTTTGTGTCGAGTGGACGTTAAACCTCATCTCTCTATCTCTCTCTCTCGCTCTATCCTGTCAGGTCTTATCATATATTGCAGTCGATGGTAGCAATCACACGTGTTGACCGTATCTAAACGCATCCGAACGAATCTGCACGCACTGAAACGTTAACTCAATTGGGACAATCATATCGTAACACATCGCATGGCAATGAGAATCTGGCATAAGAATTAGAGTAACACTCTCTAAAAAATTGGAATAATCTGTTCCGTTCCGTTCCGTCTTGTATTATTTATTTTGCTTCCATTTGATAAAATTTAAAAAAAAATGTTTATTGTGTCGCTTGTGTTCATGGATCGTGTAAAATAGATTAGAATTGCATTTCAAAATAATATATGAGGGTACGAGAGGGTACGAGAGAGAGAGAGAGAGAGAGAGAGAGAGAGAGAGGTGCCTCCACTGGAGACAAACTAGGTTTTTTCGAGGTCGAGGAGATAAAATAGAATAATTTTAAGACCCAGATCGTTAGTAAATATGAATTTCGATGCAAGTCATTGTGCCGTAAAAGATCTATTATAGAAGTGGTTCCAAACGCTAAAATGATCGGCATAATTATTAGTAATCCACCTTTACACTAAGTTTCATACTGGCCTATTACAAAGATAGTGTACCCTCTGCAGACAAGTCAGCGCAACCTATTAATGTTTGACATAAACCTTTGATGAGCTACTTCTCTATATTTGATTAAATCCAAGTTTGCCGTTGATATTTTGATTTTGGTTTTGCAAATTGAGTACATTTTAGCGTGAAAAGGGTCGTGAAAATATTGTCCGACTAACACAAATGGCGAGCAAAGGGATTAAGTTTTAAAAAAAGGCGGAAAGAGTCAATTAAAGCTGCATTATGTAAGGTTAAATATCACGGCCATCCGATGGTCTAGAGAGTTGATTAGGGGAATTGTCGGGGAATATCTATATAATAATTTATATAACATTTGAAGCGAGGCATTCTTATCTGTCAACATGCGCGCTATAAATACTACCTGTGTAGACTGGAATAACCCGACGCAAGTGATTGCCATTATTATATTGAGGCTTTGGGCACATTTCGACGAACATAACTGATTTGATATTAGAGTAAAAACAGTAACGATTGAATGTAAATCAGTTTATATACATTCATATTACATTATTATAATATGCGTTGTGACCCATTCGTATAATTTTTAGTTCCCAAATATTAGCTAAAGAGCTCCTTTAATTGTCAAAAATTAGCTATCCAGCTCCTTTAATTTTAAAAACATTGTTATTTTGTTGTTGGTTATCACTATTCCTCAGAATAAACACACGTTACAAAGTTGATTACACACCAAACCCCCAAAATACACACAAACCCCACACACATTTCCAGATCAATTTGTTTTTTCCTTGAACAGAAACAGTACTGGCCAATATCTATTGTATTTTAGATTCCGCCTCGTCACATTATGTACCTGTTTGTACATATATTCACCTTGTTTGTCAATGTAGATTTTTTAACGGTCAATGGTCACACAAGTCACTTGACCCCAACAGCAGTCACTCTCTATTCAGGTAAATTCCGTCCTGCCTCAATTTCATGATAGAGTGTGAAATATGTATATTTCAACATATGGTCGGTTTATGCTATCCCTTTTGCTTAAACATACATTAAATCTGCCTATTGTGGGTCTTTCTTTGGGTCTGAAATGTTTTCTAGATTATTAATCTGCTTATTGTAGGTCTTTCGTTAAGTCTGAAATGTTTTCTAAATTATTAATTAGACATTGATAAACTGATTCAGGCCATAATCCGATAGCATATAGAATAGAACAGTTAGTTCAATCATATTTTAATTCAATTTAAAAATGGTGGAACGAGACTTAGCTTCCAACAGCCAGTACGGAGGTTTAAATTATTGCACACGCCTGTCAAACCTTCAAAAGCTAATATCTTCGCTGACAATAGAGTAATTGGAATGCAATTTTCAAATTATTCATTTTACATTATCATTTCAAATTTTCATTTTCGAACTATTATAGCACAAACGGCTAGCTCTTTATCTGAGAGAGAGAGAGAGAGAAGTTGGGTTTAACGTCCACTCAATACAAACTAGGTCATTTCGGGACTATAGCTCTTTGTCTAAATGGGTGGGGGAGGGGGCTGGTGGTCTACAGTGCCGGGCTTTGACCTGTAGCCGGCCTATAACCTCTGGCTTGCGGCTGTGGTTTCGAGCCCTGGTGTGAGCGTATGTGGCTTGCAGATAGGGGCGCCTTCTCAACCTCGTGGGTTTCCTCCGGGCACCCCGGTTTCCTCCCACTGCTAAAGACCCCTACGCGCAAGCGAATTATTGAAATAAAATTAAACCATATTATGTTAGTCCCGAAATGACCTAGTTTGTGTTGAGTGGACGTTTAACCCCATTTCTCTCTCTCGCTCTTTATCTAAATCTTACATAATGTATCTTTAATCTCTATTTTGTCTTCATTAGCCCAGTGCAGTAAAGAAGGGCGTTAAATCACATTTCATTTCATGCTATTTACGTGCCCTAGATTTTATTATCGCTGTCTGGTTATAGAAAATATTACTGCTTTTGTGGCGGAAAACAGATATGAATTAGGGGAAATGACGTCACACCATATAGACATCTTTGACCTAGCCCAACAGAAAAAAAAAGAAATTCAAATGTCAAACTTCTTCAATATTTTTGTCACATGATTGAAACGTGTCAGACCTTTTGTCATTATAGAGATGAACGTCATCGGAGTGTTGAATTTGTTTATAGGTCACAAAATATTATGAAAAAAAAAAGCCCTAAAGTTATTGTCCCTTGATAAATTCTCAATGACACATAACCCTTGACAGTTTTGTTTCGAAATAATAATAAGTTGTCACATCATAGCAAACTGTATGCCGTATGCTCGTCTTCATTAGCCGAATGCAGAACAGCAGGACGTTAAACCCCATTTCATTTTGATCAGCTTCCAGGTGTAGACTGAGTAAAGGGAACCAAACAAACTTACAAGCCAGGGGCCTATTTCACAAAATTTTAGTTATTTGATTGGACAATATTAGATTGATTTTAGTTCTTAGCCAATCAAAATTGAAGTATCTGCTAAAATTTGGATTCATGAAACAGGGCCCTGGACAGCGTGCCAAGTCTTTAAGTCACTGTCCGCCAAAAATGGCTCCTACAGCACACTGCATGGTGGATGCCCGTCTTCATTATCCCGGTATGTGAAGAACAGTAGGACGTTAAACCCCCATTTCATCTAATTTGACACAATCATAATATCTTTAATTAAAAGGTATATATAGCACTATTCTTTGGAACATTTGGTCCAATCTACTCAATTTTATTTTATTTTTCTTTGTTCGTGGATCGACCATTTTTAATTACTTCCACATTGACTTCTGGGATATGTTTTGCTTTGATCGTCAAGTTTATTTTATTACGAATGGCGCTCGAGAAAATAAATCCCGACAACGGTAACGAATGCAAAAATTTCTTTGTGTCTTAAATGCTAGATATGGGGATCCCCATATTTTCACCGTAAAATCACCAGATGCATATTGATTGAATTCTAATTGTGTAGTGAAGGACTGGATAAACCAGCTAAGAGTGATTCGTTGAGGTCTTGACATAAAGTTAGATGTAAGTGTATATCGGAAGCTGCTATCACAATTGTAGATACACACCTTCACGGTGTTTTGTATTTGATGTTCCATAAGCGATAATAGAGAGAGAGAGAGAAATCGGGTTTAACGTCCACTCGACACAAACTAGGTCATTTTTGGACTAACATATGGTTTAATTTTATTTCAATAATTCGAATTTTCATATAAATTCAAATTGCTTTCGGCAATCTTGCTGGCAAGAATGAGTTCTTCGTTTGACTCAGTCATTGACAACATTTTACTAGTGAACTGGTCGATGTATGACTAAAATAACGCATGTGGCTAAGTGGGTAAGGCGCTGGCTCGCTAGCCTGGAGGTCGGGTGTTCGATCCCTGCATTGGCCGAGAAAGTTCATCTCGATTTTCCGGCGTGATTCCTCCTTGTCAGTGATGCAGAAAATTTCAATCAAATTGATCAATGCTGGACTGAGATATTATCTTAGAATTTTAGGCATAGCCTCGATCACCATTACTAAAAAACATAGCTTCGATTACCCAATTATGGATTAAATCATCATTGAGCGTTGATCATCAAATCGGATTCAAATCCAGTAAATATCACAGTCTAGCGATGACACCGAGAGTTGATTATTGTCTGGATGACATGGCGCCTGGTACGTTCGTGCATTTTTATGCGCGAACTCTTAGTTTTCCTATTACTGGCACGCGCACGGGCACTATTTCTTTTTCTTTTGCATGTACCAAAATCTGGGTTTTCGCGCGGAGGTACTTTTGAGGTATTAGCCTGAGAAGCATAACACTTGCCACTGTACCTGAGTATCGCTAATTATAAATCGAGTGTGTGCAGACAGTTTATATAGATCACGCAAAAATTTTTCAGTACAGAGTTTATTCCCGCTCTATTTGCCGCTAAGCAAACCAATGGGACTATTTTCTCAACAGTGTATGAACTTTTCCATAAGCGATAATATCCTTACACCGAGAGAAATTATCTAGTCTCGGTGAAAAACCATGATCATCTGGTAAAAAATTACTTTTCTATTTTTTGGAACGAAAAACAGTGTTTTTAAAAACAAACGAACCTGCCTCACATGAGGAAGTCATTATACTAATAATAACAGACGAGAACTCTTTTTGGGCACAGGCTTTCTTACTGAGTAGTAAATCGTCCACAAACAATCATGAAGGAACTAGCGACGACTGTAGACAGTAAGTAGGTTATACACTATACTTTTGAGTCGAGATTACTCGCTTTGAGTCGAGATTACCAGCTTTCAGGTCACCGATAACCAATTATGTCAGAAATACCATACTGACATTCGGTTTTTTCAAGTTGTACGCGAACTAACAATCTGTCTTCGTCAGCTACTTTCAGTTTCACAATGGCGTACGACATTCGGTTTTTCAAGTTGTACGCGAACTAACAATCGACGCCCTAGCTGTTTCGTCAGCTATTTTCAGTTGCTGGCGTACGGCCAGTGCCGGTGGGAAAAGACAACATTAAAATCAGAAACCCAGTTGTGGACACCCATTAAATCACTCCTGTCTAACAAAGCTGTGGTGTTACGGTAGCGGCATAGTATTTCACCGTAACACCACAGCCACTCTAACCATTCATAATACATCTAACTATCACTCCCTACACATTTCCCCTCGACCTACTTTCCCAAACGTCAACAACACATCTCATACATCCAGTTCACTGATTAACCCTTATACCACGTCTACTGGATAAGTTAATTACAATAGGCAGATTTAGCTCTTGCATAATGTATGATTAATAACCAAGCAATTTATAACTCCCGTTATAATAGTTACAGGTTCTTTTTATTAACATATTTAAGAAAAAGTTTACAAATATACAAATTATAAAAATATTAGTACTTTATAATATTACTAAATTTACAACGAAGGGAAAACTATCATATGGACTACAATAGGAGACTACTTTAATTGGTTCCTAGATACGTATCAACTTCGTAAATGAAACGAAATATCATATCCGACTCTAAGAAGGTGAAAAGGAGGGGAGATGGAGGGGTAAAAGGAAGAGGAGATTATATAGTTTATAAACGGAATACTAAGGCAATCATTGCCATGATGATACTTCCAAATACTGAAGCAGAAACACCAACGGCACCTGGAATAAAAGAATTATAATTAAATAGAATGAATAAAGGATGTTTCTGAAGTAAAAATAACACTTGATTACAAAAAAAACCCACACTGTTTCAAAATAATATCCAATTATGACTGATCAACACTGGTTCACTGTGTATATACCATCTATGGTAAGGCGTTGGTTCGCTAACCTGATGATTCCTTAATTGTTCGATCACGGTGCTGACCTAGAAGGTTATCAGACAGAAAGGGTCTTTAAATTCCTTTCATAAATATTGTAAGTTATGGGCTATCACCAATGTAGTCGTTCGGATGGGACGGAAAACTGCGGTTCCATTGGCGTTCAGGTAAATGGTCCCTTGCCAGTTATAATTCGAAATAAGAGTGGACGTAGAATCATGCCCCTTTTCAGAACAGTCTGAGTAGAACAACATCACGTTAAAACCCATTTCATTTCATTTTAATACATTACTTACTATTGCATCCCTTTGTTTTCTCGGCAAGATAAACAACCTTTTTAGCAGCAGCAATGGTGAGGGATGTACATAGACCATCTTGTTCCGGTGTCTGTCGCTCTACGCATGCTTTCCAATTAGCCACAGCACTGAAAAATACATTTCATAATTTCGTTTCTATATTTATTTGAGAGAACCGAATAGTAATACACAGGGCTATCGACATTTCCGGTTTCGATTCCCGAGGTAGAGGGGGTCTTCATCAAAACCAGCCAGTTCAGAAAAGTAGGACGTTAAACATAATCTTAATTCATTTCATGTCAGTGTGTCAAGTCGCGCAGGCGCGGAGCTAAATCTATTTGTTAAGACCCCAGCTCAATCTCGGCCAAGGTCGCTGGGATTTAAATAAGGTTAGAGCACGTGATTGTTGGCGAGATTGCAGGTCAGGGTAAGTGCAAGCATTGGGGATAGGTCCAGGCTTTGGTTTAAGCCGTGGTTGCACAGTGAGTAAGCGGTTGATTCACTAATCTGGAGGTCCCGTGATCAATCCCAATGCTGGCAAAACATCGTGATTTTTCCGGCGTCCCCCTCCACTCACACTTATCAGGGGGGTAGAACGGACGGGAAAATAAAACCGATGTTCTGTGTACACACTTGCCACATAATTTGCACCAGTCCCTTTATCTTATATAAGACCTCATAATCATTATCCCGGTCTTTGCAGTAAAAATGGACGTTAAATTATATTTCTTTTTATTTTTCACCCACGATCTTCCGGTCACAGAAGACCATTTGGGCATTGGAGTGAGGTATTATCGGAATATTTTCTTTCCATCTCAATGACCTTAATGGTCTCCCGTACCTAGTTGAATCGAAAAAGATGTTTTGAAGATAATACTTACACACAGTCGGCTTCTTTGGAATTCGAGTATGTATTTTGACAGTCTATTAAATGACATTCATTAGCAGCATACGCTACACCTGGAATAATAAAATAAATGTATTTATTTATATTAGACTATATTGTGAGTTTTTTTCGACGAACCCCAACACCAAGATGAGTAGCCCTTCGGGGCTGATCAAGTGTGATCTGCACCAAACTATCAATAGACATTTTTTTTAAATTCAGATAAAAAAAACACCACAAAGACAAAAAAATTATCTCCAAAAACAGAGGTTCGATACCATCTTGGCCTCGATGATCGTGGAAAGAAATGTGTTACCCTCGGCGGCTAAGTGAGTATGGCGATGGTTAGCCCGCCCAGTGACCGAGAAAGTTCATCTGGATTTTCCGGCTCGGATTCCCCTTGTCGGTGGCGCAGGACGGGGACCTGATGAGAACTAAAAACCGATGTGCACGTAAGAGATCCCTTGGCATTTGGAATTCGATATAAGAGTAGGCCGTTGCGCCTTTGTCCGGACACGATTTACTTCATAGCACACTGTATGGCGTATACCTGTCTTCATTGACCCAGTTGGGACAGAACAGTAAGACGTTAAACCCCATTTCATTTTAAATCGTTAAAAGAGAATGACAGGTGCCCATAAAGTGATTGGTTAATTATAATACGTACTAGAAGAAATGCTTTCTAGCAAGACTATACTATACTATGTTTCATGAGATGTGATTCAGTCTAGAATAGTGGGACTTTAAAAGAACCGAATAATTTTTCAGGGTCAAATGTATTGATTTATTGATATTCCAAATTAGATTTCATTTAAAACAAATGGAACTGAATTACTATCCAATCCAACAGGAACTATTATATAACTTAATTTATTGAAATCAACCAATAACCCCATACCCCCTAAAAGCAAATGAAATATGACAGAAAAAAATAATAATGTTGTCTTGACGTATTCAAATAGTAAAGTCAGCGTTCTATATGTCATGAAATTGTTACTTTGGTGAACGAGACATTAATTTGTAGTCGGTCGGGTGTTGTAACATTGGTTTCGATCAGTCATCACCATGAATCAGGTCAGGGGGAAATGTTTTCAGGGGGAAATGTTTTGGTAGTTTAAACATATTTTATTGTAAATAATTTACAAAGGAACCAGGATATATACAAATGATGAACCTTCTCCAATGTTTTGGTGACATGTGACAAGCCTTGTCGTTTGTTTACGTGCCTGGTCTATATTTTGCTACATTACAAGATGACATGGACCGGTTAACTCGTTGTAAAGGCTAAACATAGATAGAATTGTCTTGTCAACCATATGTTACTTCTTGTGACTCACTGGTTTCTTTTTAAACTACAAGAAACACTCCACCTTTGATGTATAGAACGTGTTATAATAAACAACAAAACAGACCGAGACATTTGTTTAGAAATGAAAGGAAATATTCTCTTTTTACGTCTTACTTTCCTGCGCCCACTGGGTGAATGACGACATGTTTACGCAATGCAGTGGGTAATAATTTGCCCGGACAGCGGCGCTACGTCCTACTCATATTTCGAATTCTAAGGGCAAATGTGACACGGGACTTCGATTTCGTCCCATGCAAACGACTAGACAGCTAATTATAACCTTGCCAGCTCTCTGTCCTGCACCACAGCCATGGGGAAAATGACACTGGAAAATCCAAGGGATTGCCAATGAAACGGTCTGTTACGGGTAGTTTTTAGCATGAGTTGCATGGAACTGTGGGTAACCCACTAAAACATCAACGCTGATTAGTTAATCAAATGTCTGATGTCATAGTGTCAAAAGCCGCTTCATCTACAACCAATCAGATCTTCGTGTAGTGGAGGCCATCAAAAGTATAAAAAAAACAAAGTAAAGGTGTACTTCGTCGGGATCATTGGTTATTCCCACATTTTCGTAACTCCCGTCCTCCATTAATGACCCTTAGCAACAAAGCTTGGAAGTCTCGAGATACTTTTATGGCCAAAACTAATATCTCGAATCCGGGGTCTGCTGGTTCATCAGCTGGACTTCAACAAATTTAAAGTTTGAAATGCTATGGGTCTGGTTATGCGTTATGTGATAGAAAGTTTTCCACAAAAGAAAAAATAGAAGATGTTAGAGCCGGATACATAAACGATAATTAACATCTTATTCAATGATAAGTCTAAGGTGATCAAAGGCCATTGTAATAGTCTCAATAACCTAGCCCATTCCTTGCCGGGGGTCACTGGTCATCAAAAATGTCAATATTATGATGATTATACGTCAGTGTTTTTGGTGTAACGTGACCGCAGGCAATTGATACTATAATCATTCTTCTAGTATGTATAATGTATGTAGGCGTTGTCAAATGTTTTATGATTAGTATGCAGGCATAAAACATTTGACAACGCCTTTGATTAGACCGTATCCCACCAGAAAAGGATTAGTAGGGCCATTGCAACGAAAAAGTCGGCAATGTTTGTTTGTTCAGTGTTATTTCTATGAATGTAGGAAAACAAAATATGCCCCGAGCAAAATATACTCCGCGCAAAATATGCTCCACGCAAAATATGCTCTACGCAAAATATATCAAACGCAAAATATGCTCTGTTATTTTTGTTTTGCTAGAATCTTTCCCTAATAATGTTATTAATGTTTTACAGGATGACTATAATTTTTCAGAAGCTGTCGTTATCAAAAATACAGAAACAAAGGTATGTTTACCACACAGAACACGGTTAATTCCCAGCGGTGTCCCCCGATTGCTAAAGACCCCTGGAAGCAAGCAAATAATAACAGAGAAAGATATCAGTATGATTAAACCACAGATCGTTTCGTTTTTATACTTCATATCTTTATGAAGTTGAGGCCATCAAAAGAATAATAATAAAAAAAATATGAAACGAAATATAGATCTATATTCTAATTAGATTGTTAAAGACATGATATACTAGTGGAGATAATACTTGTATGGCCGTCTTTATGGACCGAGAGAAAATGTCTGCAGCAAATGTGCTAATGAAATTGTAACTAGACAACGGCACTAAAATTTATTTCCATTTCCAACCGCGAAGCGATAAATACGAGAATATCATTTTTTGAAAATGTCAGATGTTTATAAACCACTAATTGGTACTCCAATTACATATTTTAGTGTGTTATTTCATTCAGAGATTCAGCTTTCCTATAATATTGGACATTAAACGCCATTTTATCGTAATTAGATCATAATATAAACAAATGTTGAAATGAGTACAAAACTGTCAGTCACCCGAACATTAGTGATTAGTAAGTAATTTCTAAATTGTAACTGAAACTGAAAATATTATTTTCCACCCAGTTAATTAATCAATGTGCCAACAAAAACTGATGATACATTGACAGCTAATACATCACAGATAATGTGTCATAGGGTGACATTGATACATGACATTGATACATGTCTGATAAATGGAATGAAGAAATCAAACATACGTAATTTTATCCACATTTACCCAACTAGTGGACTGCAATGATATTCATCGTCTAATTTTCAGCACCAACCGGAATAATAAAGACAGGCATACGTCACGCAGTGTGCTATGAAGGAAATGTTGCGTGGACACCGGCGTTCCCTCTACTCTTCAAGGGTACTTTTACGTGTGCAACAACGACCTATTTGATAATGCTCCTTTGCCGGTCTGGCTGACAAATCACGAGAATCTTTCTTGCTCAACGCCTGGATTGAACCTGGAACTCTTGGTTAATGATCTAGCGTCTTTCTGATCCAATTGGAATTCGTGGATATATCTGCTGATGCCGTACCAGGGGCTAAGTGAGAGGAACACAATGACGAGCTTTGCGTCATGGTTTTAAGTTTTTGCACCCCTCGCAAATGGCAAAGAATCACACGGATTCAATACGGGTTTCAATCTTATAATCATAATGTTTAACTTGTATCAAACATATACCATGGGTCCGATATGCTACAAATCGACCTGGGCATGTTCCACGCAGTCGTATTACTGGACGACTCTAGTTCGTTTTAGGCTCGGACAGGATCTTGTTTCTCATGCAAAATCATGGGTCACCACGCCCCTGTGTCATACGCATGCGTTAAGAAAATTATTCTCAAAATGAATGCAAACGACGAGAATACCAACTTCAAAATGTCGAATGTTCCCAAACGAGTGGGGGGGGGACTGAACCATACGGTCTGTCATTGAGTCAACTGGCGGGGTTTCGATTCCCCAGGTGTATGTTGTGTCGCCTGTCCAACCTCCCACGCTAAAGACCCCTACGCGCAAACGAACTATTGAAATATAATTGATCCATATGATAGGTCCAGAAATGATCTAGACCCCCTCTCTCTCTCTCTCTCTCTCTCTCTCCTAATCGCGTAATTGGTACTCGGTTAACCAATGTCGTGTGCTATAGCTTTCTAATATTCAACCTTCACAATATTGTAGTTTGTAAGACATTAAAAGTTGCACGATCGACGGCTTTATGGTAGCCTACTTAGATCTGAATAACATCCTTCACAGTTCGGTGAATTTGTGAATCATCTGGCCCTTTGTCGAATTCATTAAACTTATATAACATATACTAAATTCATTACAAATGGAGCCTGAACCATAGATTACACGACCCGTGCACTGGTTATAACATGTTCATCTTGTCTTAAGTATTGAATATTAGGATCCCATATTTCAAATATTATTTAAAATATCGGGTTAACGGTTTTACTCCTTAAGCCGGCTGTTGGATATATTCTCGTGAAGCTCAGTATTTTTTGAGCCACGGTAGCTAAGTGGGTAAGACGCTGGTTTGCTAGTCTCGAGGTTGCGTTTTCGATCATTGCAATGGCCGAAACAGTTCATCGGAATTTCTCGATGGGTTTTCCCTTGTCGGTGGACCTGACAAGAACGCCTGTGAAGTCGTTCGGATGGGACGAAAAACCGAGGTCAGGTTATAAATTGGCGTAGACGTAAAAGATCCCTTGGTAGTTGAATATAAGAGTAGGCCATGGTTTGGCGTATGGTCTTCATTAGCTCTGTCGGAACTGAATAGTAGGACGTTAAACCTCATTTCATTTCACTTTCATTCCAGCTAAGTATTTTGTTTAACTTTGTACTTAACAAGTTCAAGATGTTACTCATTATACCATATAACAGTTTTTATATCCCAGTACTCTAAAAGATGAGTCAATGAACGCAAATTATAACTTAATGCGCATTGGTTTCATGCCTGGCACTTGGCCAAAATTGACAGACTTTTGGAAAACAGACGCTTATAAGTCTCAGTTTTATGAATTTCGTGTATGTATAGTTTGGAATTTAGCCCAAATTTTCTTTATGTAAATTTAAAAGCAAAACTATTCATTTTTGTAAAAGATATGCCAACATTTGCACCGAATGATATTTTTTTAAAATTTTACTGACAAACAAAATCGTGCGTAATCACGTTGCGTAATCTATTTTTAAAAATGTATTTTGATAAGTATATGATATAACTGTCTGGCCGAAATAATAAGCATATCTGAAAAGACAGACTTTGTGTATAGCAGCGGGAGGAAACCGGAGGACCCAGTGAAAACCCACGAGGTTGGGCAGTCGGAGAATAGTCGAGTCACGCCAGTTGACTCAATAATAATAATAATGTTATTAAAACTATCTTGTCTTCATTCTCCCGGTCGGAGCAGAAAAGTAGGCCGTTACACCCCATTTTATTTACCTTCGTGTCATTAAAACCATCGTATAATTTGATTTTTTTTTTACGTTGTAAATTATATTTATATTTTAATGGCATGTTAATCGACAGTATGACTCCAATAACCTTCAGGTTAGGTTCTTCGCCGCGAGGAAGTAGATAATTTGATATACACACCATCAATAGTCTACCAGTTCTATAGCTCTAACTATATCGGTTTAAAGGCGCAAGAGAGAGAGGGAGAGAAGAGAGTGTGTGTGAGAGAGAGAGAGAGAGAGAGAGAGAGAGAGAGAGGTTAAACTCCAGACAACACAAACTAAGTCATTTCGGGACTAACATGGTTCAATTTAATTTCCCAACATCTTGTCACGTACAATACGAGAATCAAAACCACGTCATTTGAATCAATGAAAAACCCTTATGATACAACGCTCACGCTGTAACAATCCCCCCCACTCCCCATATAAACAAAAACCTTAGCATGGATACATGCAACATTAACCGTCCCAGACAATGTACAAAATGCCGGAGTTAAAATACTTCTGAGCCTTAAAGACCCCCACATGTCGCAAAAACAACGTTTAAAAATTCCAATTCTTAAATTAGTTGGCTACTAGAACTACGTTTGTTGACTTTATACCGATTTGCATAACTGACAAGCGCTTTAGACCTGAACATTTCTCAAGGGCAACGTTTGAAAACACTAATTCTTAAATGAGTTGGCTACTATTGTTCCTGCGATTTACACACCAGCTTTGCCACTTTAACATGGTTTATCATTTATTCTGGTCTAAATATTAACATTCCAACTAGTGTAGCTAAAAATGGCAACCATGTTTTCGATCAGACAAACTTGGTTGGGTTTCCCTCGTGAATGAAATAAAAATGGCCGTAGATAAAAACTTATTATATTAAACCTATTCCTTAGCTACAAGCTGTTTTATATTATACGTTTACGTAATTTCATGCTGTTCCACATGAGCGTTTCTTTTGCAATAAGCGTACGTATGTATCTGCCTGTGCTTGGGGTCTGCAAAACTTCTGAAAATTCGCTGGATCCGATTTATATAATGAATGGTTTGTAGGAAGACAAACTGTTAGCTTCGAAAATTCTACCTCTAAAGATAAAACCGAGAGTAAGTTCAACTATCGATACAGTAGTCGTTCGGATGAGTCGAAAAACGAATGAGACGAAAAACGGAGATTCCGTCAACACACACACACACAAATTGCCAGTATGAGTAGACCATGAAAAGCGCCTCTGTCCCCGACAAATTCCCTAATAACCACTGTATGACGTATGCCCGTCTTCATTAGTCGCAGGACGTTGGGGCGATAAACCCCATTTCGTTTCATTACTGTCGTGGCGTGCGCGTAAAAGATCCAGTGGCAGTTGTAATTCGATATAAGAGTAGACCATGGCGCCGCTTTCCGGACAAATTTACGTCTTGGGCCACTGTATGGCGTAATCCTGTCTTCGTTACCAATAGGAGAAGGGCAGTAAGACGTCAATTCCCATTACGTTTCAATTCTGTCGACACAGTATATGCCCCAGTCGACTTCCGATTGATTCCGCTTTATCCATCAACACAAAACGTTAATCATAAAGAGATATTCCCATTATTAATGAACCGAATTCAATGCGCACTTTTATACCTTTACGAGTACTTTATTTAGTTCGGCAAATTGGAAAAAATTATGAAAATCGGTCGGTAATTATAATCTCTGGTGAGTATAACGAGTACGGTATGTCATCAAGATAGGAGGTAATTAAGGTAATGGGGCGGCCATTAATGCTAGGCTGGCCTACTTTTATCAAATTGTTACACAGCTCACGTAATATACACATCGTGTTTACACACTACAGCATCCATTATGATGCAAAATAAACAAAAGGTTTGTTAGAGAAAACATGACCTTTAATGTTTGGTCGAAAACAGTTGTGACTTCGTTATAAACGGATGGATTTGTAGTTACTATTCTGTATCCAATTTTGTCTTCAGTATAAAATTAGAGTCCCAGGGTTCGATCTTAGTATTAGCCGAGAAAGTTCCTCGCGATTTCCCAGGCTTTCTACTTGTTAATGGTGCAGTACCGAAGGCTTGTCAAGATAGGACCTTGTCGATCGGGTGGGATAAACAAAATGGAGTTAATCTGTATATCACCATAGAATAATGAATGATAAAATAATATATTTGTTTTCTGTCAAAATATTGCCAGCAACATCCACACTGAAAATATTTTTGATAATTTTCTTTTTTCGTTTTTATTTTACATAAAATGTCGACTAAAATTTGTTCTAATCATGTTATTTATATTAAGGGCAGTCCCAACAGAAGTCGGATATTTTGTGCTATTTAATTTTATTAACATAATCTACGCTGTAATCTCATGGTATATTCTGATATTTTCAATAGTATAATTCTAATATTGTAATCACAGCTGAAATCTCATACTTATAACAGTTTTCAATAATGTATTCCTAAACTTGAATCTGATGTTTAGATATAACTTATTAATTTAAACGTAAACCTTATGAATATAATTTGTTTGTTTTAAACATTGATTTTTTAGACTATAATCTGTCCTTCCTGTATGACTAATGCAGTGAACAAGCTAAAGTTTGTTTTTTTTTTAAAAAAAACATGGAACAAAACCCTCTGAAATGGCGCAAATTATTTTAATAAAATACGACCATCTGAATTTGACAGAATTTTAAATCCTTTGCAAAATATAATATTGTAAAAAGTTGTTTATCTAAAACTAAAAGTAGCCCAATAATGCATACAGGTATTCAGTATCCCCTGTAGCAGATATGAGACCAGAATAAAACCATTTATTATCTGGAGTTTATAAATTTGTTTTGGATATTAATATTCTAAATAATGAATTTGCACACATTTAGGCGTGGATTAAACGGCGAGAAATAATGTATGGATCCGATTGAATCAAAAACCGGGGAAATGTAAATTCGTGTAAAATATTAAATAATAAATTTGCATAGATTTGAGCGTTGATTGAAAAATAATGAATAATGTCCGTAAAATGCAAATGCCACACCTAAACAGGTGAAACGTATATGTAAATAAAAAAATGCTTACCAATAACTAAGACGAGAGCGATAAGAACCTTCATGATGGTTTGAGTACGAAACTGTGACTGTTGATATGTCCGTGCTAAAATGCGAAATGGTGAGCAGGCAAGGCGTGTGTAGTCTTTTTATACAAGCGACTAAGATCCCGCTACGTTATCCATATGCTGTCGATGTAGCGGTTACGTGGTTGTAGATAAACCGGGGAAGTATAGTACATTAGTAAGTGTTGTACAGCCCTAGTGATGTACGGTATAGTAGTAAGTGGGTGTGTTTGGTGATTAGAGATAAACTGGGGATGCCCGGTGCAGTAAGTTGGTGAGTGGATAGACAGAAGATGTTTGGTCAACGTACAGCATTTATTATGGTGTTCTATTTCGACCACGTCGTCGCCTTTTTCAAACTTCGCGTCGCTTTTTTCTCCCAATAGCTTAACATTGAAAAAGGCGACGCGTCGCGCGTCGCCTTTTCTAAGGTGATGAAATTCGCATGTACCAGGAGAATTCATTTGCAGTTTATTTGCCGTTTGGTATTTTATCTTCAATACAATAATTTATTTTGGACACAAAGAACTGCTATTGGTATCCTATAACAATATATTTCTATAATACCCAGATTTTTCGAGCAGAGGGGTAATGTGAGAACAAAAAATGATGTCATCTACTTGGCAAAATAAAGTGCCTGAAATCTAATAAAACACTAATTATACAGGCTGAAATAGCAGTAAAACACGTTTGCGGCCGTCAAATATTCCAAAATTTTCTTGGGAGGTGTAAACAAGTCAGGTCCGCTTCTTCGCCTATCGAAGAAAACCGGGCTGCTGTCTGTAAACCTGAAATTTTTTCGGGCATTTCTAGTTTTGCTTCCCTAACTGTCATCGAACCCTAATAAAACACTAATTTTAAATTTCTTTTAATTCAATACCACGAATTTGTATTGAGTTGACTATAATATGGATTGAAACATTTTGTCTGGGGCCACTCTACTTTGGGCGACATTTTTGGGGCATCGATTAGTATTTATGAATGCAGCTGAAACAGTCTGATTGGATGCTTGGAATTCGGAGTGGGATTTCGGTTACAAAACCAGTGGATACTTTTGGAGTTACTTACACCGGCTAGAATAGCAGAAAACGCATTTGCGGTGGTTAAATTTTCTAATTTTTTCTCCAGGAAGAATTCTAGTCAGCAGGTAGGCTGTATTAGACCAAATTGAAGTTGCTGTATTCATAGGCTGGAATAACAGGAAGACGCGTTTGCGGCAGTTGAAATTCGAGTCAGCCATCTTAATTAAGCTATATTAGATCACTATGAAGTTGCTTTGTTCACGGGCTGAAATAGCAGGAAAACATGTTTGCGGCCGTCAAATATTCCACCATTTTCTTGAGGGGGCGGGGGGGGGGCGTCTGTAAACCCAAAATTTTTTCGGGCAATTCGGGTTCTGTCCCCTAACTGTCATGACTATTTTCTTTTTAAGGACCAATATTTAAAAAACCTCGGAAGTCAATAACTAGAAACGATGCATGACAACTAATGATAATATTATGGACTAACTATAAGGATAATATTATGGATTAAGACTGGTAATTATTTCTCTTTTTTGTGATGTTTTCCCTTATTCAACGAGGAAGGAATATAGTGTGAGTTATAAATAGATAATTTTTCCCTGAATTTGTGTCTCAACTTTACTTCATTTTTGGTTGACTTTTGGTATCGAATTGGAGAAAAGGTGTCAAATTGGTAATTTGATAGCAATTTTGGGTAATACTGATGATATTACAGCATGGGAAAGGGCTGTAAAGTGTCTTTCTGCAGAGCAATCATTGTGACAGAAGTGACATTTTCAACGCAGCCAATATCAAAATCTAAACAGTCAACCCCCTACAACATCATGATGAAGATATTGCTAAAAGCATTCCAGTATATACCAAAAAAGATATGAATCAACGGAATGTTGAGTAAAAATATACAGCCTGTGATGATGCAGCCATTTAACATTGAAGTCATTGGGCAAATAATTACTATACAGTCGAGTCCTGATGTTCAGTGGCAATGGAAATCGGCAAGCATGCTGGAGTTATATCCCTTTAATTACATACACCTGCTTATTTAAGGTAATTTGAGCAGGCCCGGATCCAGGATATTGTCGAGTGGGGGGGGGGGGTGCATACATTGAACTTAAAATCCAATTGCTGACTGCTCCTACTGGTCTGGGCCCTGTTTCACGAAATTTTAACTAAAGATAAAATCCAAATCTTCGTAGATATTTCAATTTCGATTAATTTGTATTCAATGAGTACTAGTTTAACAGTTTAAAATCGATTCAGTAGTTTGTAGGTTAGTCTATATTCAGTGAGTTCTAATACAGTTAAACTCACACCACGTGTTAATGGAATATAACCGTTTGTACATTTATCTGTACATTTATGAGATTCTAGTATAGCGGTATAAAATCACCTCAGTAGTTTCTGGTGTCAACCCGGATCCGATATTAAGCATGGATTAAATCGTGGCAAATTTGATATATTCCAAACAAGAATGTAAACGACGCACATAGACTTTAATAGGATTTAAAGCATAAATTAAAGAAAACAAAAACAGATATACTCAATTTTAATTGTTGATGAACATTTAATTTATTTATTCTAATGACAATAAAAGGTGAAAAATGTCGACACTTTTCTTAAGAAAGATAAATGGTATGTTTATAAACATGGTGATGTTCCTTTAAACCGTGGTATCAACTGAAAAAGAAAATATATGAGTATATAATTCTTATCTGTTTCATGGGTGACATGTTACCAAATTGTAATCTGTTAGTATTTTCTGGAATTCGTTTCAAGAAATGAATTGTTGGCCTTTCGACACAGTAATTGATGTAAATGATTGCTTTATTTGGCCGAGAATGTTGATCAAGGTTTTCTGGCGTGGTTTACAATTATCAGTGATATAGGGCGGTGGGGCGACACATAAAAGATCCCTTGGCAGTTGGAATTCGATGCTGTGTGGGAAAACTTTCCCTATAGCACACTGTATGACGTGTTAGCCCCCAATTTTATTTCATTTTCATTTCATTTCTTTAAAGTACCAGGAACTGACTATGACATCATCACATATCTTAGAATTGTGAAGCTATATCGATAATCGTAGTGCGTGCAATTGTCCAAGGAACAAACATGTGAAGTTTCATGTTGTTCGTATTTTTTTTTTAATTGTTTCGACTCCAAGAACTGCAATATCAAATTACGTAGCGCTTGCCGATCAGTTGCTGGTTCAAAATATCACTGTAAAATACTTACTGTTGTTGTTGACGTTACCAAACTGAGATCCCATCATCCCAGCATAAGAGTTCATACCAGCCATCATTCCTGGGTACATTCCTCCCATCATCATTCCTGGGTACATACCAGCTCCGTACATACCCATACCCGCTCCATACAGTCCCATACCAACTCCGTACATTCCTAGACCACCAAGACCACCAAACATTCCAAGACCTCCGTACATCCCGAGTCCGCCATACATTCCTAAGCCACTGTACATTCCGGACCAAGGTCCATACATTCCTAAACCAGCGCCATACATCCCCAATCCTCCCATGGGAACAGCCATAGAGACGGCCAATAAACAGGCCAAGGTGGCAACAACAAATTTCATCATCTGAAAAAGAGAACAGAGGGGCGTAAATTTTTAATCAAATTCACTTGCGTGCTTTGAAGGCTACCATATTCCGTTTTACGGACAACCTGGCAATCGAAACCAGTCGTCTCAATGACAGACCAACGTACACGTGCTAACCATTCGGTCATCCAAATCTCCCACACTCAAAGAATAGACTTCTAGAGCCATATTAAAACATCAGCTCTAATCGAATTTTACAAGAGATTTGTAAAGTTCAACTTACCTTGTATGTTATTTGAAGATGTTATTGGAAGAGTTAATAAAACTGATAATGTAGATATAAACCAACGCTATATTTATACCTACGTATATGTAATTATATAGTCATTAACTATCACACTCCCTCCCTCCTCCTTCCTGTCCGGATAATTAATGACCACTAATTAACTAATCGTTATCCAAAACTTATATTATCTATATGAAATATTTTTGAAAAATATCCGTAAATATGGCGAATATCAGCCATAAATTACGAGGGAGTTGTACATTTCGTAAGTATTAATGCTCCAATAGCATTTTTTTAAGTTATATTTTTAAAATGTATTGAAATAAAGCCTCAAAATAGATTGAACATATTAACAGTCCTACCTTGTTAAAGAATAATCCTATTAATCCTATAATTCACTATTGCCAGTTAAGAAATTGGCAAAAATATCATTTTCAACTTCAAATTCAAACGTTTGAAGATGGCCGTCCACGGAGAGAAATGGGAAAACAAGGGAGTTAATTGAGTAACTATTTCCTCAATCAATCTGTGTCAGCCTTTCTAATGCCCAAAAAATTTTGCCCATGGTCGTATAATAGTGAGTTGACAACCTTTTGAGCAAAAGACATAGAAATAATTATGTTTTGACTTTCTTAGAAAATATGAAATTGGAACTTTAAACTACTTGTCGTAGTACCAATCTTTTTGGGGGTTCCAGTGGTTCAGTGAATAAGACGATGGCTCGCGCGGGTATGCTTCTTGTGTTAACCAACATAAGTCGGGCCCGCTATTAGCCCCATTTTATTTCACCAATTATAAAATGAGGGGGGGGGGGGGTGGCCTAGTGGTCTAGAGTGCCGCGCTTCGGCCTCTAGCTGGCCCGTCACCTCTGACTTGCGACTGTGGTTTCGAGCTCTGGTGTGGGCGTATGTGGCATGGAGATAGAGGCGCCTTCTCAACCTCGTAGGTTTCCTCCGGGGACTCCGGTTTCCTCCCACTGCTAAAGACCCCTACGCGCAAGCGAATTATTGAAATAAAATTAAACCATATGTTAGTCCCGAAATGACCTAGTTTGTGTTGAGTGAACGTTAAACCCCATTTCTCTCTCCCTCTTTATAAAATGGGTTCTATCCGAAATTTGGACGTGGCTAGGATTAAAGTTACCCCAGCGTTAAAATAGTGAGGTTACCGGTTTCTGGACACCGGTATTTGTACGAAAATGGCTGATTATAAAGTTAACTATGATATAATTTTTAGCTGACCTGCAGTAATGCAGTAATGTTGTGCCTTACGGAGGCTTGGTGGATATAGCATTAGCTCATTAACAAAGAAGTTGCGAGTCCAATCCCGATGTTGGATTTTCCAGTATAGGCTTCTCTTTTACTATAAGGGTGCCGGATGGAAGGTTTTGGCTAGAAAATATCACCCTGTCGCTTGAATGGGATGTCAGTCAATACGCGGTCCACCTTTAAGAAGTGCATGTGCAAACGCCGCTACCCGGATAAACGTTTCGACTCGGATGATAAATAAAATGATTTAGTCTGAGGAAAAGCACGATGTTTAGAAACTCCATTTCCTGTCGTTACTGTCGTGTGTTCCTTTGAACCCGGGTTGCTGTTTTAGATCTATGAACGAATATGAGTTCGCTTCTCTTTTAACAGTTATCATAAGATCAATATAATTTTTGTTTAGATGTTGGAAACTTGGTCACTTCGGAACTAACATACGGTTAATTTTCTTTTCAACATTTCGAGTGCGCGTAGGGGTTTTTAGCAATGGCAGGAAACCGGAGGACCCGGAGCATGTACAGGATGTTGGACAGGCGACACTATTTCTTGTCACGGTAAACCGGGGAATTGCAACCACGCCAGTTGAATCATTGGCAGAGTTTATGATACAACGCGCAAGCGCTAACTATGCCGCTACCCATCCGGTTACATTTGGAGTTAAGCATAATGTAAACCGGTTTGTCATATATAAAAGCTTAGCATACATTTTGTAAATTGGCAATAAAGTCTTAAACGGCGTCATATACCCAGCGACTTTGGTACTCAGACTGGTTGTTGAACCCTATCAGCGAATAACTTGTAAAACGATGGACTTTCTTTTTAATATACTAAGCAGCAGAAGTAACGTCAGGTTGGAATGTAACTCTGAATAGACGCATTGCATACACCTTGTAAAATGTTTTTATTATATATTTGTGATCTTACCTCCAACTTTACCTGAGCAATAAAGCCCCTTCCTAAACACAGAATTGAACCCAAGACATATTCCCCAAAACGCAACCTGACTTTTGAGATGGTAATGTGTTCGCCATGATTTTCCAGGAACAAGTCCTAAAAGACCACACCATACCTGATTGAATCACACTACAAAGCCAGCAGCAAGTTATTACGACTAACGCCAGCTCAGAGGAACCAGGTGCTTGGAAGCCTCGACACTGGTCACTCTGCAAAAGCCGCTGCCAATCACTTCCATGTCTGTCAATGTTCGGACCATCTATAGGCTTCAGCAAGCTTTCGGATAATCGCTCCCGACCGGGAAGACCAAGGGTTAACACAAACCCGCCATGTTGTACGACACAGGCAATGGACAGCTTTTCTGTTCACAGAAAAGGGTCGGTATTGCGTATCAACTGCAGATAGGCAGTACCAGAAAATGGCGCTGACGTGACCAGGGTTATTGTGATAAATGTGTCATGGAACGAGACTCATGGGGAGGTCCAGGCACAATGGTTTGGGGTGGAATAGGCCGGAACTTGAGAATTGACACTGTGGTGTTCCAGGGAGAGGCGATGGCGTCACAGTTGCAGTGCGCTACATCCATCAAACTCTCAGACTCTACGTCATACCCCATCTAGCATGTCATCTGAACAACATTTTCCAGCATGACAACGCCCGTACCCACATTTACAGAGTTATTCTACAGCAGAACGATAGGTCAACGTTAAGCACCGTCCAGCCTTTATGCACCGGTCAATATGAATCTTGAACTACCCCCCTCAAGCGTTCACCCCGGATTGTCATTTAGCTCAATATTTTAGGGTCAAGATTCACCCGGCAATGTACTTGAAGCCAAGACACATTCACTGAAGATTCACTTTCTAACGCAGGTCCAAAAATAAAAATTAGTTCAAGATTCACGCAATAGTCATCTTGAACTACCTACCCCAAGGATTCACCCTTGATGGTATTTTTTACCTTTGAAAATTTATCGTCCTTTTAACCAGCATTTTAAAAATATTTTTTACGAACCGATCTTTTTCGCCATTCGGGCAAAGACATTTTTTAGTTCAATTATTTATTTGTAGATTAAAAAAAAAATTGTGTTGATAGCTATAAAAGATCATTTGAATATGGCACTTTTAAAAACACCTAAAAAAAGCCACGCCCCAAAAAACCGGGCCGTTTTCTTGGAAGCGAACATGACTTCACGGAGAGCCGTTAATTTGTGTTTAACTCGACATACATGTATTATCAATTTAGGACATCTCCTAATCCAGTTCTGCTTTTAACGATGTAAAATTTACATGTGTTTATTTTAAACAGAAAGATCATTAAATGAGGAAAGCGTGCAAGGGTATGCAGGTTTAGGCTGTTTTAGACACATTTAAAGTCACGTGACTGTACACCCTACTGTAAAAGTACTTATTTTAATAATATATTTTTTTTTAAACTTTTATTTGCAAATTTCATAAAAACGACAAAACAGTACATCAACGGCTTGAACTAACTTGACTGATTGAACATGGTCCGTAAGGCGTATGTTGAGACCAGATTATCATGTCATTCATTATACTAGACATACGTGCAAGCTCAGACTTGGATAATGGAGTCTATATCAACCGGACACACAATCAAACAAATCAGCAAATTTATGTACAAATAAATTAGCTTACCGCCAAATCATACACCATTTTGTAGTTACGATCATCCAGATTACCACGAAAACATCATAAAGACAATCACGTCTACAATTATGCAGGTGGAATTTCCGTATGACAGCAAACGAAAACAGACGGAGGTTCGTCCGTTTTCAGAAAAAAACCCACATTTTTAGAATTACAATATTTACTGAAAAATGTGTTGGTTGAAGATTCGACGTCTATTTGTGTTCAGCAATATTTTATTTTGTTCAAGATTCACCTTTTTGGCAAATTTTGTTCTCACCAAAGATTCACATCTCTTTCACATTTAGCTGTCTATTTTGACGTCAAGTCGACGCCATGCTTGAGGGGGGGGGGGGGGTAGTTCAAGATTCCTATTGACCGGTGCATTATTCCGGACTTAAACCCGATTGAACAGTGTGGTTCCAGGTGCCAATGGCGTTCTTCAATTGTCTGGTCCACTTTATCTACAGATGCTGTTGTTATTGACACTTGCGGTGGGCATACCGGATACTGATGTATCGACCGTACAGACCCAAAACCTTGTTTTGGAATTGTGATTAATATCACTAATGTGTCAACATATTGTTCACAAAAGATGGCTTTTATCCATTTAATAAGTCGTTTTTATAAATGATTTGAGTGTCTCTTTGATTTTGAAATCGTACTGACGCTATATTTGCTGTCAAGTTTATTTAATGCTTTATCATGCACCACGACACATGTATGTCAATAACAAAGATACACACAATACGTGTCAAGGTTGTTCTATCTGGGACATAATTAGAAATATTTTCCTGCGTGATCTACTTTAGACAGTGGCGCAGGGTGAATGTCCTGGCAATGACTAACATCTAGTCATTCAGATCGGACAAATAACCGAGGTCCCGCGTAAACATGACATGCCAATTAAAGAATCATTTGGGAAACTTCTTACGAACAATATTGTTGAATATTTAAAATAAACATGCACATATTCTGTATTTGCAACGATATAATGAATTGAAAATTTGTCAAAAATAGGCCTCTTCTATTAGCGTTGATATAGACACCAAGTCACATACGCTCACAATAGGGGTCAAAATCACGACCGGAGGTCAGAGGTGACAGGACAGTTTAATCTCAAAGCGCGACACTCTAGACCACTAGGCGATCCCAAACCCCTCAACGTAAGGCAACCTCTGCACCAAACAATATGTAAACCACACACAAAAACTATGAAAGGATTGGGGATTTAAAGGACTAATACAAGGGAAAAACAGACATAATTAAAGAAAACAAAAACAGAAGTATTCAATTTTAATTGTTGATGAACATTTAATTTATTTATTCTAATGACAATAAAAGGTGAAAAATGTCGACACTGTTCTTGAGAAAGATGAATGGTATGTTTTATAATTGTATTGGTGTTCTTTTTAAACCATTGTATCAACTGAAAAAGAACATATGAACATATGAGAATGTCAACATTAATTCTGATCAGTTTCGCGGGTGGCATGTTACAAAATTGTCATCTTAAAGAAAGAAAAGGCAATCGAAGCTATCGCTCAATGTCTGTTTAGTGTTGAACAGTTGTAAACTACAGCTGGCTTTTGGTAACAGTAATTGACTGGTAAATAATTGCTATATTTGTTCGAGACTTGAGTCTAAGTCCCAGCATTTATATTATCAGATAAACGTTCAAGATGGAAGATACACTCTTTAAAGTACCAGGAACTATGGAACAGGAACTGACTATGACGTCAACTGAGATTATAAATTGTGCAATCATATCGATAATCATTGTGAATTCGACGAGTCTTAGTCCTTTTTCTAATTGCGACGACTCCAAGAACAACAATATCAAGAAACATGGCGCTTTCCGATCAGTTGCTGGTCCAAAATATCAGTCTTTATGTATACATGTATATGTAAAATACTTACTATTATTGTTGACGTTACCAAACTGAGATCCCATCATCCCAGCATAAGAGTTCATACCAGTCATCATTCCTGGGTACATTCCTCCCATCATCATTCCTGGGTACATACCAGCTCCGTACATACCCATACCAGCTCCATACATCCCTAGACCACCAAGACCGCCAAACATTCCAAGACCTCCGTACATTCCGAGTCCGCCATACATTCCTAGACCACTGTACATTCCGGACCAAGGTCCATACATCCCTAAACCAGCGCCATACATCCCCAATCCTCCCATGGGAACAGCCATGGAAACGGCCAATAAACAGGCAAAGGTGGCAACAAAGAATTTCATCATCTGAAAAAGAGAACAAAGCTGGGTGTATTATATTTTTAATTTAAAAATTTATACTCTAGAGTCCGGTAAACGACATGGTTAAAACATCGGCTCTAACCGAATTTTACAAGAGAATTTGTCAAGTTTAACTTACCTTGTATGTTATTGGAAGAGTTAATAAAACTGATGATGTAGATATAAACCGACGAGATATTTATACCTACATATATGTAATTATATAGCCATTAATTATCACACTCCCTCCCCTCCCCCTTCCTGTCTGGATAATTAATGATCACTAATTAACTAATCTTTATCCAAAACTTATATAATCTACATAAAATATTTTTGAATAGTATCGATGAATGTGGTTAATAAATTACCTGGGATTAGTAAACTTTGTAAGTATTAAACTACAAGCTGTTGTACCAATCTGTTTTGGGCCCTGTTGGCTCAGTGAGTCAGATGCTGGCTCGTTAGTGTTAGTCGAGAAAGTTCTTCGTAATTTTCCAGCATAAGTCGAGTTCGCTATTAACCTCGTTTTATTTCACCAATCACGTTGCAAAAATGACTTCTATCCGAAATTTAGACGTGAAAATCGTGTGTGTGTGTGGTTTTTTTTTGTTTTTTTTTGGGGGGGGGGGGGAGGGGGTCGGTTTCTGGACAAGGGTATTCGCAGAATAATGGCTAATTAGAAAGTTAACTACACTCATAAAAAACGCAATGCCTAATTCGTGAAATATTTCCGGTAACGTTTTCTTGGGCTTTCCGATCTTATGGGACATGGGTGAAACTTGTGGTTGGTCTCTTTTTGTAGAGTTCTGGGTATGAACTTTATATCAGTTCTCGATAATGAACTTTGTTCCTGCAAACGCAACACTTGTCTATATTAACAGCCCCATGTCACACATTTTACAAGTGCATGCCCTGCACTCTGTTCCTTTAAAAACAGATCAAAATTTCAACATTCATCACCTCGGGAAAATGTCACAAGAAAACAGAAACAGAGCTGTTGGTATGCTTTACAGGTAGCCGTCGCCCGACACTTTAATATCCACGTATCGGACATTGCTCGCCTCAGACAACGCTTCCAAGCCAATGGAAGATTTGCCGATCGACCCCAAACCTGGAGCGCCACCAGTGACAACCATTGCTAAAGATCGCCACATCCCACTACAGCATCTGTAGGGGAGGTGGCGTCATGGTTTGGGTCGCTATCAACTTCCGCTCCCCGTTTATGGTGATCCAAGGCAATCATAACGTTCAACATTATGTAGCATTCGTCCGGTGTTGCTTTTATTGCTGGCTCAACGTGGCGTCCGCCGACAGATGGTTTTCCAGCTTAACCACGCCCGAAACCACACTGACAGGTTGACAAGAGACTTTCTGAACAAACATCACGTCCCTGTTATGGATTGACCCGATGTGTGTCTCCCAACATCAACCCGATCGAACACCTTTGGGATGAACTTGGACAATGGGTTCGAACTCAAGCTGTGCCCCCCCCCCCACGAACTGTTGCAGAGTTGGCACGAGCACTCTAAAATCATTGGCAAACAATCCCTCAGCGTGTAGTGAGACATATGTGCCAGACCATGCCAAGGCCATATGTAAGAACTCAGGTTGGACAAACCCAATATTGACTTCAGACGACCCATGTTCTCTGTCGTTTAGGTTCTGTGCATTTGTAGTGAATTCTTTCATGAATGATCCATGATTCTTGTTATCTCAATTTTGTCAATTGATATGTACATTTTTTAAAAGTTGTTGCAGTAAATAAACTTTGAATTTGGTATTGCGTTTTTAATGGTTTTGAGTATGTGATATAAATTTTTGTAGCTTACCTACAGTAGATGTTGTGCCAAACGGTGGCTTTTGGTAGATATAGCGCTGGCTCATTATTAACAAAGAAGTTGCGAGGTCAATCCCGATGTTGGATTTTCTAGAATACATTTCTGCTTTATTGTAAGGGTGCCGAATGGAAGGTTAGGTCAGAAAGTAACACATAGTGGCTCGGATGGTATGCCAATCATTACGCAGTCCATACTTAAGAAGTGCACGTGTAAACGTCGTTGTCCGGATAAACGTTTAGACTGGGATGCCTTAAATAAAGTATTTTAGTCTGCAGGTAACGCACGATGTTTAGAAACACCATTTGCTGTCGTTACTGTCGTGTGCTCCTTTGAACCTGGACTGTTGTTTTAAAGCGATGATTGGGGTCACGGTGCATGGCTAAGTGGATAAGGTTAAAGCGTAATGGCTCGGGTGGAATCGGCCGGGACCAGAGAGTGCGTTCTGTAGTGTTCCAAAATCTTTGTCTAGGGAGATGATGCAGTAACACAACAGTGCGCTACATCGATCAAGCTCGCAGACCCGACACCGTACGTAACTAACGTATGGCAATTAAATGGTAGCTGGCTTTTTTTCCCGCACATATACAGTGAATGGCCATTTTGCTCAGTAATCCCAGCCAGAATTTGGCTATTTTTTTTTAAAAAAATATTGCGTTAAGGTTTTAAACTTTTGTTTAGAACTAAAATAAATAAACTATTAGTCAATCCCCACTCTAAAAACATCAACAGAATTGGTTGTGTAAACAATTATCTCAAATAGACAGGACCGAAGCACAAAATAGTGCCAATATGCCGACGTCAAATCTAGAGTTGTAATGTAATTTTTTTTTGTGAAAAATCATTGGAAGAAGACGTTATGGCTGCACGAATTGTGTAGTCCTAAAGGCTGCAAGAAGGCTACTGTTTACAATGTAACATTGTGTCTTGTAATGTTGATAATGATCATAATGATGGTGTTGGCATTTGTTTGATGATCAGACCTCCTGACCTGTGACGTTTAGATAACGTCATATGGATACCATGGCTATTCACTGTGTCAGAGTCACTTCTCTGCAGGTAGGGTGAGTCTGTCTTTCAGATTGACCCAGGGCCATACCACATTTCGCACGTCATCGAAACAGTATTTTCTAGCACTATAATGTCCGTGCTCACACTTCCAGAGATATGCACAGACCAGCCCTTAGGACTTAAACCCGATTGAACAACTTTGGGATGAAATGAAGAAGAGAGTTAATAACGTCGTACCAAGACCAAACACAGCGATTGGATTACGTCAGTATTTTCAGAGAGTATGGTCCCAGGTGACGTTCAAACCATGAACAGACGCTGCGCTGCTGTTATTGCCACTCGTGGTGGACGCACCAGATACTGGTGTTTAGACTGTGCACAGATTTTAAACCTGTTCCTAATGTTTTGGAATTGTGATGAATATCACTAATGTGTCAACATACTGTTCACAAACAATTACTTTTATCACTTTAATAAGTCATTTTCAAGAATGATCTGAGTTTCTTGCTGTTTAGAAAATTTAATGCTTCATCATGCACCACAATACATATATGCCTTTGTCAATGACAAATATACACAAAATACGTGTCAAAGTTGTTCCTATCTGTGACGTAATTAGGCAGATTTTCCGGCGTGATCTTCTTCGGGCAGTGGTGCAGGGAGACGAGCCTGGCAAGGACTACCATTTCTGCTTTATTGTAAGGGTGCCGAATGGAAGGTTTGGTCAGAAAGTAACACCTAGTCGCTCGGATGGTATGCCAATCATTACGCAGTCCATACTTAAGAAGTGCACGTGTAAACGTCGTTGTCCGGATAAACGTTTAGACTGGGATGCCTTAAATAAAGTATTTTAGTCTGCAGGTAACGCACGATGTTTAGAAACACCATTTGCTGTCGTTACTGTCGTGTGCTCCTTTGAACCTGGACTGTTGTTTTAAAGCGATGATTGGGGTCACGGTGCATGGCTAAGTGGATAAGGTTAAAGCGTAATGGCTCGGGTGGAATCGGCCGGGACCAGAGAGTGCGTTCTGTAGTGTTCCAAAATCTTTGTCTAGGGAGATGATGCAGTAACACAACAGTGCGCTACATCGATCAAGCTCGCAGACCCGACACCGTACGTAACTAACGTATGGCAATTAAATGGTAGCTGGCTTTTTTTCCCGCACATATACAGTGAATGGCCATTTTGCTCAGTAATCCCAGCCAGAATTTGGCTATTTTTTTTAAAAAAATATTGCGTTAAGGTTTTAAACTTTTGTTTAGAACTAAAATAAATAAACTATTAGTCAATCCCCACTCTAAAAACATCAACAGAATTGGTTGTGTAAACAATTATCTCAAATAGACAGGACCGAAGCACAAAATAGTGCCAATATGCCGACGTCAAATCTAGAGTTGTAATGTAATTTTTTTTTGTGAAAAATCATTGGAAGAAGACGTTATGGCTGCACGAATTGTGTAGTCCTAAAGGCTGCAAGAAGGCTACTGTTTACAATGTAACATTGTGTCTTGTAATGTTGATAATGATCATAATGATGGTGTTGGCATTTGTTTGATGATCAGACCTCCTGACCTGTGACGTTTAGATAACGTCATATGGATACCATGGCTATTCACTGTGTCAGAGTCACTTCTCTGCAGGTAGGGTGAGTCTGTCTTTCAGATTGACCCAGGGCCATACCACATTTCGCACGTCATCGAAACAGTATTTTCCAGCACTATAATGTCCGTGCTCACACTTCCAGAGATATGCACAGACCAGCCCTTAGGACTTAAACCCGATTGAACAACTTTGGGATGAAATGAAGAAGAGAGTTAATAACGTCGTACCAAGACCAAACACAGCGATTGGATTACGTCAGTATTTTCAGAGAGTATGGTCCCAGGTGACGTTCAAACCATGAACAGACGCTGCGCTGCTGTTATTGCCACTCGTGGTGGACGCACCAGATACTGGTGTTTAGACTGTGCACAGATTTTAAACCTGTTCCTAATGTTTTGGAATTGTGATGAATATCACTAATGTGTCAACATACTGTTCACAAACAATTACTTTTATCACTTTAATAAGTCATTTTCAAGAATGATCTGAGTTTCTTGCTGTTTAGAAAATTTAATGCTTCATCATGCACCACAATACATATATGCCTTTGTCAATGACAAATATACACAAAATACGTGTCAAAGTTGTTCCTATCTGTGACGTAATTAGGCAGATTTTCCGGCGTGATCTTCTTCGGGCAGTGGTGCAGGGAGACGAGCCTGGCAAGGACTACCATTTCTGCTTTATTGTAAGGGTGCCGAATGGAAGGTTTGGTCAGAAAGTAACACCTAGTCGCTCGGATGGTATGCCAATCATTACGCAGTCCATACTTAAGAAGTGCACGTGTAAACGTCGTTGTCCGGATAAACGTTTAGACTGGGATGCCTTAAATAAAGTATTTTAGTCTGCAGGTAACGCACGATGTTTAGAAACACCATTTGCTGTCGTTACTGTCGTGTGCTCCTTTGAACCTGGACTGTTGTTTTAAAGCGATGATTGGGGTCACGGTGCATGGCTAAGTGGATAAGGTTAAAGCGTAATGGCTCGGGTGGAATCGGCCGGGACCAGAGAGTGCGTTCTGTAGTGTTCCAAAATCTTTGTCTAGGGAGATGATGCAGTAACACAACAGTGCGCTACATCGATCAAGCTCGCAGACCCGACACCGTACGTAACTAACGTATGGCAATTAAATGGTAGCTGGCTTTTTTTCCCGCACATATACAGTGAATGGCCATTTTGCTCAGTAATCCCAGCCAGAATTTGGCTATTTTTTTTAAAAAAAATATTGCGTTAAGGTTTTAAACTTTTGTTTAGAACTAAAATAAATAAACTATTAGTCAATCCCCACTCTAAAAACATCAACAGAATTGGTTGTGTAAACAATTATCTCAAATAGACAGGACCGAAGCACAAAATAGTGCCAATATGCCGACGTCAAATCTAGAGTTGTAATGTAATTTTTTTTTGTGAAAAATCATTGGAAGAAGACGTTATGGCTGCACGAATTGTGTAGTCCTAAAGGCTGCAAGAAGGCTACTGTTTACAATGTAACATTGTGTCTTGTAATGTTGATAATGATCATAATGATGGTGTTGGCATTTGTTTGATGATCAGACCTCCTGACCTGTGACGTTTAGATAACGTCATATGGATACCATGGCTATTCACTGTGTCAGAGTCACTTCTCTGCAGGTAGGGTGAGTCTGTCTTTCAGATTGACCCAGGGCCATACCACATTTCGCACGTCATCGAAACAGTATTTTCCAGCACTATAATGTCCGTGCTCACACTTCCAGAGATATGCACAGACCAGCCCTTAGGACTTAAACCCGATTGAACAACTTTGGGATGAAATGAAGAAGAGAGTTAATAACGTCGTACCAAGACCAAACACAGCGATTGGATTACGTCAGTATTTTCAGAGAGTATGGTCCCAGGTGACGTTCAAACCATGAACAGACGCTGCGCTGCTGTTATTGCCACTCGTGGTGGACGCACCAGATACTGGTGTTTAGACTGTGCACAGATTTTAAACCTGTTCCTAATGTTTTGGAATTGTGATGAATATCACTAATGTGTCAACATACTGTTCACAAACAATTACTTTTATCACTTTAATAAGTCATTTTCAAGAATGATCTGAGTTTCTTGCTGTTTAGAAAATTTAATGCTTCATCATGCACCACAATACATATATGCCTTTGTCAATGACAAATATACACAAAATACGTGTCAAAGTTGTTCCTATCTGTGACGTAATTAGGCAGATTTTCCGGCGTGATCTTCTTCGGGCAGTGGTGCAGGGAGACGAGCCTGGCAAGGACTACCATTTCTGCTTTATTGTAAGGGTGCCGAATGGAAGGTTTGGTCAGAAAGTAACACCTAGTCGCTCGGATGGTATGCCAATCATTACGCAGTCCATACTTAAGAAGTGCACGTGTAAACGTCGTTGTCCGGATAAACGTTTAGACTGGGATGCCTTAAATAAAGTATTTTAGTCTGCAGGTAACGCACGATGTTTAGAAACACCATTTGCTGTCGTTACTGTCGTGTGCTCCTTTGAACCTGGACTGTTGTTTTAAAGCGATGATTGGGGTCACGGTGCATGGCTAAGTGGATAAGGTTAAAGCGTAATGGCTCGGGTGGAATCGGCCGGGACCAGAGAGTGCGTTCTGTAGTGTTCCAAAATCTTTGTCTAGGGAGATGATGCAGTAACACAACAGTGCGCTACATCGATCAAGCTCGCAGACCCGACACCGTACGTAACTAACGTATGGCAATTAAATGGTAGCTGGCTTTTTTTCCCGCACATATACAGTGAATGGCCATTTTGCTCAGTAATCCCAGCCAGAATTTGGCTATTTTTTTTAAAAAAAATATTGCGTTAAGGTTTTAAACTTTTGTTTAGAACTAAAATAAATAAACTATTAGTCAATCCCCACTCTAAAAACATCAACAGAATTGGTTGTGTAAACAATTATCTCAAATAGACAGGACCGAAGCACAAAATAGTGCCAATATGCCGACGTCAAATCTAGAGTTGTAATGTAATTTTTTTTTGTGAAAAATCATTGGAAGAAGACGTTATGGCTGCACGAATTGTGTAGTCCTAAAGGCTGCAAGAAGGCTACTGTTTACAATGTAACATTGTGTCTTGTAATGTTGATAATGATCATAATGATGGTGTTGGCATTTGTTTGATGATCAGACCTCCTGACCTGTGACGTTTAGATAACGTCATATGGATACCATGGCTATTCACTGTGTCAGAGTCACTTCTCTGCAGGTAGGGTGAGTCTGTCTTTCAGATTGACCCAGGGCCATACCACATTTCGCACGTCATCGAAACAGTATTTTCCAGCACTATAATGTCCGTGCTCACACTTCCAGAGATATGCACAGACCAGCCCTTAGGACTTAAACCCGATTGAACAACTTTGGGATGAAATGAAGAAGAGAGTTAATAACGTCGTACCAAGACCAAACACAGCGATTGGATTACGTCAGTATTTTCAGAGAGTATGGTCCCAGGTGACGTTCAAACCATGAACAGACGCTGCGCTGCTGTTATTGCCACTCGTGGTGGACGCACCAGATACTGGTGTTTAGACTGTGCACAGATTTTAAACCTGTTCCTAATGTTTTGGAATTGTGATGAATATCACTAATGTGTCAACATACTGTTCACAAACAATTACTTTTATCACTTTAATAAGTCATTTTCAAGAATGATCTGAGTTTCTTGCTGTTTAGAAAATTTAATGCTTCATCATGCACCACAATACATATATGCCTTTGTCAATGACAAATATACACAAAATACGTGTCAAAGTTGTTCCTATCTGTGACGTAATTAGGCAGATTTTCCGGCGTGATCTTCTTCGGGCAGTGGTGCAGGGAGACGAGCCTGGCAAGGACTACCATGTAGTCATTCGGATGGGGCAGACAACTGAGGTCCGGCGAACATACTGACGTGTCAATTAAAGAAACATTTGGAGAACTGCTTATGGACAACAATATTGTTGAATATCTAAAATAGATATCAGTCCATACTCTGTTTTTGTAACGGTATGATGAATTGGATATCGACACATGACCTCTTTCATTAGCGTTTAACGTCCACTTCCGCTGGGGTTGATATGAGTGCCACTATCTCCTGAGGTGACTTGCACGCATTGAGCTCAATGCGTGACACTCTAGACAACCCTAACCTCCTCAACATAGGGCACCATCTGCAAACAATATTATGGTCAAAACTCAACGCCACCTGTAAACTTCGCCCCAATCCCGTTTTTAAACTGATTGTTTCGTTATTATTTTAGATTTTTTTCCTTAGTTAAGCATGGATTAAGTCGTGGTAAACGACACACATAGACTTCAAAAGGATCGGGGATTTAAATGATTAATTAAAGAAAACAAAAACAGAAATAAATCCAATTTTAATTGTTGATGAACATTTAATTTATTTATTCTAATGGCAATAAAAACCGAAAAATGTCGACACTTTTCTCGAGAAAGATGAATGGTATGTTTTATAAACATGGTGATGTTCCTTTTAAACCGTGGTATCAACTGAAAAAGAAAATATATGAGTAGGTCAACAATAATTCTTATCTGTTTCACGCGTGGCATTTATTTTTTCAGATAAACGTTCAAAATGGAAGAGTCACTATTTAAAGTACCAGGAACGCTGGACCAAGAATTGACTATGGCGTCACTAAAGGTATTCTATAATTATGTCGTTCGTACATGGACAAGATAAGCAGCACTTGCCTATCAGTTCTGGATCCAAATGTTCGCTCTTCGTGTATATATGTAAAATACTTACTGTTGTTATTGACGTTACCAAACTGGGATCCCATCATTCCAGCATAAGAGTTCATACCAGCCATCATTCCTGGGTACATTCCCCCCATCATCATTCCTGGGTACATACCAGCTCCGTACATGCCCATACCAGCTCCATACAGTCCCATACCAGCTCCGTACATCCCTAAGCCACCAAGACCGCCAAACATCCCAAGACCTCCGTACATTCCGAGTCCGCCATACATTCCTAAGCCACCGTACATTCCGGACCAAGGTCCATACATTCCTAAACCAGCACCATACATTCCCATTCCTCCCATGGGAACAGCCATGGAAACGGCCAATAAACAGGCAAAGGTGGCAACAACAAATTTCATCATCTGAAAAAAAAAGTGCTGGGTGTATATTTATAATCAAGAGAAGAGAGGGGGAGGGGTGTTTACGTCCACTCGACACCAACTACGTCACACGGGACTAACACATGGTGCAATTTGATCTCAATAATTCGCTTGCGCGTAGACGTCTTTAGCCGTGGGAGGAAACCGGAGGACCCGGAGAAAACCCACGAGATTGGACAGGCGACCCTATTCCTTTTCACGTTTAGTCCCGAAATGACCTAGTTTGTGTCGAGTGGATGTTAAACCCCATTTCGCTCTCTCTCCTTTTCACGTACAACCGGGGAATCGAAACGACGCCAGTTGACCCAATAACAGACCTTATGATACATCGTGCACCTGCTAGTAATTCGGCGACACCACTCAAAGAATAAACGACATGGTTAAAACATCAGCTCTAATCGAATTTTACCAGAGATTTGTTAAGTTTAACTTACCTTGTAAGTTATTTGAAGTGTTAATAAAATTTTTCAAGTTCAACTTACCTTGTATGTTATTTGAAGAGTTAATAAAACCTATGTTGTAGATATAAACCGACGAGATATTTATACCTATGTATATGTAATTATATAGTCATTAATAATCACACCCCTCCCTCCCCCTTCCTGTCCGGATAATTAATGACCTCTAATTAACTAAACGTTACCCCAAACTTATGTAATCTATATAAAATATTTTTTTGGATAGTATCGATGAATGTGATTTTATCTACCATAAATGACCTGGGATTGGTAAACTTCGTAAGTATTAAACTACTAGCTGCAGTGCCAACTGTTTTGGGGCTCCGGTGGCTCAGTTATTCGTAATTTTCCAACAGAAGTCGGGTTCGCTATAAGCCCCATTTTGTTTCAACTATCAGTTTGTAAAATGGGTTCTATCCGAAATTTGTGTGTGTGTGTTGGGGGGTGGGGGGTGGGGGACGGTTTCCGGACTCTGGTATTTTCAGGACAAATGGCTGATTTTAAAGCTAACTACACTACAAGCTATTAAAATCACACTGCCTAATTCGGGAAATGTTTCTTGTAAGGTTTTCATGGGCTTTCCTTTCTTATAGAACAAGGGCGAAACTTGGGATTGGTCTATTTTGTGGAGATCTGGGTTTGGTCCAAATATCAGTTCTCGGTAATGAACTGTGTTCCTGCAAACGGTTTATCACGATTTGAAAAAGACCCATGTCACACGTTTTGCACGCACATTCCCTGCACTCTGGTCCTTTGAAAACAGATTAAAATTTCAACATTCAGAGAGAGAGAGAAAGAGAGAGGGGGGGGGGAAGGATAGCACGAACGCAATTTCACTAACGTCACGGTCATCGTGATCGATTCTCATCTGTTCCGGTTCGATGAATTTCGAGAAATGTTTTTGGAGAAATATTTTGCAAGATTTGTATTTGGAGATTTCGACATGTAGTTAGAAATTAGTAGTTCGCGATTTGTTTTTCGTTTTATGTCTATAGTGAAATGTAATTGTAGTTTTTTGGGGGTTTGTTTGATTTACCAAAATGCATTTTATCTTTATATTAAAATAAAATTAAATTCAACAAAAATACATTTTACAAATCTGATAGGACAAATGTCTCATTTGTAAAACAAATATTAAGATTAAGATACCAATTTTAATTTTAGTGTACACATGTCGAAATACGACAATAAATAAAGAATTAAGAAATAAGAATTAAGAACACTGCATAAAGAGCAGTTTGATCTTCCATATGGACAATCACTTCTATGTCGGTCAGTGTTCGGACCATCTACGGGGTTCCTCAAGTTTTCGTGACCAAGGGTTACCACAAGCCCGCCATGTTGTCCGATAGGCTCATCAATTTATGAGGGTAAAAATTGGTAAATTCCAAGATGGCCGACATTGGACGACAAAATGTTCAAGAAAACCACAAATGGTTGGTTTAAGACCCTATATGTATAATGAACATATACAAATATGATATAAAATGACATCATTAAGAGTAATATGACACGTCACATAGCCATATAATGGCATACTTTGCCGACTGGCACATCTACGTACTAATACATTTCAACTTTTGGTTTTATTCCGTGTAAATGTATATAGAGGTTACCAGAACATGACACCGAAGTGTCTTTAGACCATAACAATTACACGTGGCATTAAAATGACGCAACATGGACAGTTTATGGTGTACTGTTAGGCCATGTCTTTCTGGGGTTGTCATCTTATAGCGAGTGTAAACTGCCCTGGAAATATCACCAGGATAGTTCTTAAAAATGGTTCCTTCGAGGACAAGAGGACGATTCTTGTAGCGCAGCATTGTCACTCCCAACTATAAGATGGCGACCGCAGAAAGACATGACGTAATAATACGGAATAGACGGCCCACAATTCACATTCTGTTAATATTACAGGATCTCTTTTAATAAGCTTTTGGAACAACAATGGATCCTGCGTGTGATATCACACCCACTGAACATATAAAAAACAGGGCTTGGAAACCTTCTCTAGATATGAGAAAGTTTCTTGAGAAAAACAACCCCATATTTCTTAGAAATCATTTTGATGACAGCTCTCTTCATTCTATGTAGAACAAATTGGTAAATGATTCCTTGCGTATCTACTTACTTTGTCTTGATTTACTTATTTTCCACTACGACATTTTATGGGGTATGGGTAACCCCTCAAAACATGTACATATCAAATATGTCAGTACCCGATGAAGTATCTCAAAAATGGTATAATCGACAGGTAAACACCACTGAGCATATCTTTAAATAGAATACTGACTCTCAAAACATTAGTTCAGACACCAAATTTACCATATTATGACGAAGCAGCGCAGAGTTATTTCTATTCGTAAATTTGGGATTTTGGTTACATGTTGTAATAGGTTGTGGCGTAGGGTTACATTTGAAAATGGTGTAAGGTTCAGTTAACATCACTAGGTATATTTACCATGGAAAGAATGACCAAACTGCTTATTTATGACGCAACAGTGTATGTGGGTTCTCGGCCATGGGTTCCTAGGGTAGGGTTGCCCCCGCAAATGGCACAAGGGGGCATCGGACATATGTGAAACTCATTTCATATGAAAGATTAGCCTTTATATCCTGAGACCAATAGTCAGTTTAATTTGTTTCGCTTAAAAATTGAAGACTTTATGCTTACTGAAGTTTTCCCTTTGACAGGAAAAAGATTTAACGAATATAGCATTTACCCCAAATTTGACACTTTCCGGTTATCCGGGGGTTGGGGTTTGGCCCCCCTTGTTTCATGAATTGACTAATGTACCAAAAGATCAAACAATTAATCCCCAAATTAGGAACTTTTCGGAAGTCCCATTTTGGTAAACTGTTAGGATGTCATTCAACACTACCAACAACCATTAAAAAACCTTGTCTTGCAATTTTGTGCGGGGTGGGGGTGGGGGTAAAGCCCCTTTTTCGTAAATTGACTGGACTACGACAGCATATGTAGAATCCCTTCATACAGGCATCTGAGACAGCACGTCAGCCAATGGGAACACACGAAAGACCCATCAATACCGATACAGTGTGTCGACGGCTCACAAAGAGAACATCAATTTTCGTGGGAACACAACCAGTGTCACTAGCCTTTATGTGGCGCCAAATGGATTGGGCGTCTTCTGCGCCCACTGTAGAGCTGATTTTCCCCAATCAGCAAAGGACGCCTTCGGCGACCGTCCCGGATGCCGAATTACCATCAGTGCCCCCCCCCCTCCTCTGATAGCTACGAGCCTGTCATATCTCCAAGTCACATACGCTCATGATAGGCATGAAAATCACGATCGGAGGCTAGAGGCGACAGGACAGCCTGAGCTCAAAGCGTGACACTCTAGACCACTAAGCGACCCAACCTCCTCAAAATAAGACACCCCTGCAAACAATATGGTCACTTAGCTGCAATCTTGCTTTTAATCGGATTGGTTTTTAAGCCAAGAGGAATAGGCCATGGAAAATTTGACATTTTACGCACATCGACTTTAATTAAAGAAAAAAAAACAGACATCAATTCAATTTTAATTGTTGATGAACATATAATTTATTTATTCTAATGGCAATGAAAGGTGAAAAATGTCGACACTTTTCTTGACAAAGATGAATGGTATGTTTTATAAACGTGGTGATGTTCCTTTAAACCGTGGTATCAACTGAAAAAGAAATTATATGAATATTTCAAAGTATATATATGGATATGTCAACAATAATTCTTATCTGTTGCACGAGTGACATCTTATAAAAGAAGCTGTCACACAATTTCTGTTTTGTATGGTATCACTTTTTTTTATGGAATTCGTTCCCTAATCATAGTTTAGGGACGTGAGTGAAATGGATTGTTGGCCTTTCGACACAATAATTGATTGGTAAATGATTGCTATATATTTGTTGGAAAGTTTATGTTATCAGATAAACTGTCAAGTTGCAAGATCCACCATTTAAAGTATCAGGAACCAGGAAGTGACTATGACGTCATCAGAGAGTCTTATCGATAATCGTAGCGCGTGCAATTGTTTAAGGAACAAACATGTCAAGTTTTATATCGTTCGTACATGATATCGCGGAGTCATTGTCTCTTCTTCGAAGAGCGCCATCCCACGAAGAAGAGCAACAGCAATAGGATAAGTAGGGCTTGGGGACATTTTCTTGAGTTAAAGGGGCACGCTTCATGTATATATGTTAAATACTTACTGTTGTTATTGTTGACATTACCAAACTGAGTTCCCATCATCCCAGCATAAGAGTTCATACCAGTCATCATTCCTGGGTACATTCCTCCCATCATCATTCCTGGATATATACCAGCTCCGTACATACCCATACCAGCCCCGTACAATCCCATACCAGCTCCGTACATCCCTAGACCACCAAGGCCGCCAAACATTCCAAGACCTCCGTACATTCCGAGTCCGCCATACATTCCTAAGCCACCGTACATTCCTGACCAAGGTCCATACATTCCTAAACCAGCACCATACATCCCCAATCCTCCCATGGGAACAGCCATAGAGACGGCCAATAAACAGGCAAAGGTGGCAACAACGAATTTCATCATCTGAAAAGGTGAACAAGGCCGGGTGTGTATTTTAAATCAAAGAGAGAGACATGGGGTTTAACGTCCACTCGGCAGAAACTTGGTCAGTTCGGGACTAACACATGGTAAATTCAGCTGCGCGTATAGGTCTTGAGTCGTGAGAGGAAACCGGAGGACCCGGAGAAAACCAAAGAGATGGACAGGCGACCCTATTCCTTTTCAGGTACAACCGAAACAATGCTAGTTGACTCAATGACAGACATTATGATACAGCGCGCACGTGCTAACCATTCGGCCATCCGATTCTTCCCCCCCCCTCTCTCAAAGAAATGGGCCACGAGAATCAGGAAACAACCTGGTTAAAACATCGGCTCTAATCGAATTTTACAAGAGAATTTGTTAAGTTCATCTTACCTTGTATGTTATTTGAAGAGTTAATAAAACTGATAATGTAGATATAAATCGACGAGATATTTATACCTACGTATATGTAATTATAAAGTCATTAATTATCACACTCCCTCCCCTCCCCCTTCCTGTCCGGATAATTAATGACCACTAATTAACTAATCATTATCTAAAAGTTACATAACCTATATAAAATATTTTTGAAAAGTATCTGCGAGCATAGTTAATATCAACCATGAATTACCTGGAATTGGTAAACTTCGTAAGTATTAAACTACTAGCTGTAGTACCAATCTGTCTCGGGACCCCGGTTGCTCAGTCAGTAGGATGCTGGCTCGCTAACCAAGAGGTCTCGGGTACGCTATTGGTGTTAGTCGAGAACGTAATTCGTAATTTTCCAGCTTACGTCGGGTTCAACATTAGCCCCATTTTATTTCACCAATAACAGGGGCGGATCCAGGAATCTTTGCAGGAGGGGGTTTGCCAGGTTTCGGTTACGGAAATCTGCCATCATCGTCTCTAAATTACAGGCATACATACAAACAGAGAAATCGTTTTTATACTGATGTAGGATCACTTTTTGATGTAATTTCATTGATGCAAGGCATTATTTTTTTATGTAGCGGAGCGGGTTGGACCTTCCCCCCCCCCCCTCTGGATCCGGCCCTGAAATAAGTTTGTTAAATGAGTTCTGTCCGAAATTTGGACGTGGCAAGGAGTTAAGTTACCCCCGCGTTAAAATCGCGTGGGGGGTGCACCGGTTTCCGTACACTGGTATTGGCAAGAAAAAATGGCCATGACTAATGCGTGAATTATTTCTGGCAAACGTTGTCTTGAGCTTTCATATATTAAGGAACATGGTTGAAACTTGTGAAGTGTCTCTTTTTGTGGAGTTCTGGTTTTGAAACCAATATCAGTTCTCGCTTGTCTTTTTTCATGAATTTACAGGTAGCCGTCGCCAAACACTTTAACTACGAACCATCAACCATTGCTCCCTTCAGACATATCCTCCACGCCACTGGAAGAGTTGCCGATAGACCCCGACCTGGAACAACCTCTTCTGCGAAAGGGATCCTTTCGGGGGAGGTGACGTCATGGTTTGGGCCGCTACCAACGTCAACATCAGCTTCCAGTTGGCGGTAGTCCAAGGCAATCTCAACATTATATTGACGCCATCCTTCGTCCGTTGGCTCAAAATGACGTCCACCGATAGATGGTTTTCGAGCATGACAATGCCAGACCCAAAACTGCGAGGTTGGCTAGAGACTTTCTGAACAATCATCATGCCCGTGTTATTGATTGATGATTGACCCGCTCTGTCTCCCGACATGAACCCGATCGTACAGCTTTGGTATGAACTTGGACAACGGGTTCGAACTCAAAGCCGTGCGACCTAAAACTGTTGTTGGGTTGGCACGAACACTTCAAAGGCATTGGTAAACAACCCTACAGCGTGTAGCGAGACATATGTGCCAGTCCATGCCCATCATGGGTAAAAGCTCAGGGTCAACATACCCAATATTGACTTCAGCTGACCCCTGGTTTGTTTCATGGTTCTCCGGCGTTTCGATTTTGTGCATTTGTAGTGAATTCTTTCATGAAATGATCCACAGATTTTTGTTATCTCGATTTTGTACATTTGTTAAAAGTTGTTGCAGTAAATAATCTTTGAATTTGGCATTGTGTTTATAATGCCTTTTTTTTTTTAGCTTACTTACAGTAATGCTATCTTTTAGATGCTGTGCCTAAAGGTGGCTTGGTAGATATAGTGCTGGCTCATTTACAAAGAAGTTGCGAGTTCAATCCCGATGTTGTTTTTTTTTATTTTGATTATAATGGTGCCGGATGGAAGATTTAGTCAGAAAATGTGGAAACACCGCTGTCCAGATAAACGTTTAGACTGGGATGACATAAATAAAGTGATTTCGAATGCATGGAAACGCACGATGTTTAGAAACTCCATTTCCTGTTGTTACTGTCGCATGTTCCTTTGAACCCGGGCTGCTGTTTTAGACCGAAGGAGGGATATGAGTTCTCTTTTCTTAGCAGTTATCTAAGATCCATAGACTTTATCTTTAAAAGTGGGAGACAATTTGAGGAGAGTCCACCCCATTCCCGCGACCGAAACAAGGTCATTTCGGAACTAACATGCGGTTAATTTTTTTTCAATAATTAGTGTGCGCGTAGGGGGTCTTCAGCAATGGTAGGAAACCGGAGGGCCCGAAGTAAATACATGAGGCTGGACAGGCGACCCTATTCCTTTACAGACCTTATGATACAACGCACACGCGCTAACCATTTCGCTACCTATATCCCGGTAACATTTGGAGCTAAGCATCAATTAAGGATGCCAAAGAAATAATAAAACGAGACTTATCAGGTGGTCCAAGCATAATGTTTTGGGTAGAATCCAGAGAGTTGGTTCTGTGGTGTTCCAAAATCTTTGTTCAGGGAGATGAAGCAGCATCACAACGGTCTGCTACATCCATCAAGCTCTCACACCCCACGTCATGCCCCATTTCGCACGTCAGCGAAGCCACGTTTTCCAGTTTTCAAGTATTACAACGACCGTGCCCACACCCCCAGAGTGTCAACGTTATGCACTGACCAGTACTTAGCCCGGACTTAAACGCAATTGAATAACTTCGGGATGAAATTCAGAGAAGACTTAATAACGTCGTACCGAGACCAAACACAAGCAATGGATTACGCCAGGCTTTCTGAGAGTTAGGTTCCAAGTGCCAATGGCGTTGATAAATCGTCTGGTCTACACCATGTACAGACGCTGCTGTTGTTATTAACACTTGCAGTAGACACAACAGCTACTGGTGTATATGACTGTCCACAGCTACTGCTCTCGTAATATTTTGGAATTATGATTAATAATATCACTTATGTATCCACATAAAGTTCACAAACAATGGCTTTGATCCATTTAGTAAATCGTTTTCTAGAATGATTTGACTGGCTCTCTGATTTTGAAATCGCAGTGGCGTTAATTTTGCTGTTTAGTATATTTAATGCTTTATCATGCACCACAACACATCTGTGCCCTTGTCAAGGGCATGGCAAGGACTAACACAAAAGTCATACGAGGGTCTGCGTACACACCGACGTGCCAATTAAAGGAACCTTTGGGAAACTGCTTATGCGAACAACAACAATGTTGAATATTTAAAATAGATATCAGTTCAAAAATTCCCATATTCTGTATTTACGAAGATATGATGAATTGAAAATTTGTCAACATTAAGCTTCTTCTATTAGTGTTTAAAGTCCGCTTCCACTGCTGTCAATATTGGGGCCGCAAATCTAGGTCACATACGCTGACAATAGGGATTGAAATCCCGACTCGAGGCGAGAGGTCACAGAACAGCTTGGGCTCAAAGGGCAACATTCTAAATCACTAAACGACCCAACCTTCTCAATATAAGGCACACTCTGCAGCAAACAATATGGACAAAAGTCAGCGCCACCTGTAAACGTCGCAACAATCCTATTTTAACTGGATTAAGCCGTGGAAAATTTGACGTTTTCCAAACAAGAATGACAACGACGCACAAAGACTTTGAAAGGATTGGGAGTTTCAGCGATTAATAAATGAAAAAGAAAACAAACATAAATTCTACTTTAATTGTTGATGAACATTTAATTTATTTATTCTAATGGCAAGGTGAAAAATGTCGACACATTTCTTGAGAAAGATGAATGGCATGTTTTATAAATGTGGTGATGTTCCTTTTAAACCGTGGTATCAACTGAAAAAGAAAATATATGAATATATGTCAACAAGAATTCTTATCTGTTTCACGGGTGACATGTTACAAAATCGTCATCTTAAAGAAAGATAAGGCAACGAAGTTATCACACAATTTCTGTTTAGTATAGTATCGCATCACTGGAAGAATTTCGTTCCCTAATAGTTTAGGGTCGTGGACGAAATGAATTACTGGCCTTTCGACACAGTAATTGATTGGTAAATGACTGCTATGTTCGAGACTATAGTGTAAGACCCAAAAATTATATTATCAGATAAACGTTCAAGACGGAAAAGTCACTTTTTAAACCACCAGGAACAATGGACCAGGGACTGATTATGGTGTCATCTCAAAAATCATAGTCCGTGCAATTGTCATTACGAACATACGTCAAGTTTCACATCTTTCGAGTTTTAGTAGCTCTTGCCGACCAGTACCTATTCCAAAAAATCGCTCATCGTGCATATATGTAAAAGACTTACTGTTGTTGTTATTGTTGACATTACCAAACTGAGTTCCCATCATCCCAGCATAAGAGTTCATACCAGCCATCATTCCTGGGTACATTCCTCCTATCATCATTCCTGGATACATACCAGCTCCGTACATACCCATACCAGCCCCGTACAATCCCATACCAGCTCCGTACATCCCTAGACCACCAAGACCACCAAACATCCCAAGACCTCCGTACATTCCAAGTCCGCCATACATTCCTAGGCCACTGTACATTCCGGACCAAGGTCCATACATTCCTACACCAGCACCATACATTCCCAATCCTCCCATGGGAACAGCCATAGAGGCGGCCAATAAACAGGCAAAGGTGGCAACAACGAATTTCATCATCTGAATAGGAGAACAAGGCAGTGAGTATTTTCATCTGTATAATTATTCGTCAAGTCACAATGTAAACCCTTCCATAGCCAGAATCAATGTTATATAGAAATTAAATTAAAACTACACAAATTAAAGAACTTTTAGTATAAAGAAAACATTCTTTATGGACATTCTTAGTTTCAAATGTACCATTAAGAAGAAAATTATTCAATGATTTAATCTCAAAGAGAGAGAGAGAGAGAGAGAGAGAGAGCCTCTATGCAAGTTCGGAAATGAGCTTGGCACGGGGACACCAACCAGGTCTTTCCCTCGCTCGTAGAGGGAATCAGTCGTGGGAGAAACCGGAGGACCCAGTGAAACCCCACGAAGTTGGACAGGCGAGCCTATTCCGTTCTTCTTACAATCGGTGAATCGAAACCACGCCTGTTGACTCAATGACAGACCTTTCGGCGGTCCAATTCGCCCATCCTCAAAGAGTAAACCATTCAATTCCGGTAAACGACATGACTAACACATCGGCTCTAATCGAATTTTACAAAATAATTTATAAAGTTCAACTTACCTTGTATATTATTTGAAGAGTTAAAAAAACTGATTTTGTAGATATAAACTGACGCTATATTTATACCTACGTATATGTAATTATATAGCCATTAATTATCACACTCCCTCCCCTCCCCCTTCCTCTCCGGATAATTAATGACCACCAATTAACTAATCTTTATCCAAAACTTATATAATCTATATAAAATATTTTGGAAAAGTATCGATGAAAATGGTGAATATTAACTATAAATTACGAGGGAGTTGTACATTGCGTAAGTATTAAAGTACTAGTTGTAGTACCAATCTGTTCCGGGTCCCGGTTTGCTCAGTGAGTAAGATGCTTGCGGGGGGGGGGGGGGTACCGGTTTCCGGACACTGCTATTTGCAGGAAAATGGCTGATTATAAAGTTAACTATGATATAATTTTGTAGCTTATATACACACCATACAGAATCTTTTAGACGTTGTGTCAAACAGTGGCTCGGTGGGTATATTGCAGGAATTTAAGAAAGAAGTTGCGAGAGTTAAATTTATTTCAATAATTCGTTTGTGCGTAGGTGTCTTTATCAGTAGGAGAAAACCGGGGAACCCGGAGAAAACCCACGAGGTTGGATAGGCGTCTATACCACTTTTCACGTACAACCGGGGAAAAGACATTTTATTAGCCTGTTTGTCATATATGAAAAGTTTAACAAATATTTTGTAATTTTCCAATAAAGTCTTAATCAGCACCACATACCGTGCGAGCTGTGCCATAAAGCCTGTCATTGAGTCAACTGGCGTGTTTTCGAATGAATCCCCTTTTTTACGTGACAAGGAGTAGGGTCGCCTGCCCAACCTCTTGGGTTTTCTCCGGGTCCCGCTGAAGGTCTGTCAATAATTCAACTTTCGCGGTTTCGATTCCCCGTGACACGGAGTAAAGTCCAACTTCTGTATTTGCTCTGATTTCCTACCCAATTGCTAAACCCACCTACGCGCAAGCGAATTATTGAAATAAAACTAAACCATATGTTAGTCCTGAAATGACCTATTGTGTGTCGAGTGGACGTTAAACCCCATTTCTTTTGGTACTCCGACTGATTGTTGAATTCTATCAACGACTAACTTTTAAAATGCGAGACTTCCCCTTTAACATTTAAATATGCATTATCACACACCACAGTATATATGTGCCCTTGTCAATAACAAATATGCACAAAATACGTGTCAAGGCTGTTTCAATCTGTGATGTAGGAGATAGGTTGACTATTTCTATTTTAATTATTTGTTTTTCAAGTTGATGGCGTCGAGGAACAACACTCACATAAAACAAGCAATCGTCATTTTTAATCTATAACTAATATACAAAATTTCATACTGTGTGTACGGTGTTCTCTGTTGTATTCAGTACACTCGGCTAATCTCGACAGATTCCGTAAACTACGTAGACTACATCTAGTCTCGGATGTATGACAGTAAGTGATATGTACCTACGCCCATACATTTGCGATGCGGCTACCGGTTTACTTTTACAGGAAAACTTGACGCTATTACACAAATTGGGAACCTATTCGGCTAGCGACCTATTCGACCGATCGAGCTGCAACCTGTTCGTTGGAAACCTATTTAGAGTAAAGACAACAGTCTCTTTTTATCAACCAATAAAATCCAACGTTATGTCTATCAATTGAAAGTAGAATATATTATTTTTTATCCATTCCTTCAGCTCAGAATAGGAGTGTAATTTCGTCATTATCTTACAGCTGGATTTGAATAGGTCGCTAGCCAAATAGGTCGCCAACTTGTGTTTGGAATGGGCGCAGCCATGTTTCATCCGGGACCTTTAAAGTAGTTCCAATATGGCGGAATTCATCATACAGCCGAGTTTAGATTCCCGAAATCTTCCGAGGTTCGCCGAGTGGTATTCAGTAGTCACTCAAGGGACTTGTCGTCTATTCGTTATATAGCAGGGTGTCACGGTCGGTAATACGCTGGCTGAGAAAGTTCATAAAGATTTTCCAGTGTGATTCCCCCTCTTGTCAGTGATGCAAAACGGATGGCATGACAATAACAGGTGTCCAGTGGTTCGGATGGTACCAAAAACCGAGGTCCTGTGCACACTTTAGGGGTTAGCGTGTACGTAAACGATCCCTTGACAGTTGGAGTTCGATATAAGAGTAGGTCGTAATGCCCGCTATCCGGGGAAAAATTTCCCTCATAGAACTCTGTACGGCGTATGCTCGTCTTTATTCAGGGGCCTTTGCATTTATAAGACTTCTCAGATTCTCGTCTGATTCTGGTATAGACCCACCTGCGGCATCATTCATTTTAGTGAGAGTGCACCCTCTAAAACCCGGCAAAATAATTTTATTTTCATAATTTTGTAGAAAATGTCATGACTCCGAACCACAGACATCACTCAAAGTGGAAGCGAGTGTAAAACGAACAGACGCTGTTTTATAGGCGACCTTACAAAAAATTTATGTTTCCCAAACCATGAATTCAGAAGATGCACTCACTTAAATTAAAAACCTAGGGGTGCTTTTATGTATGCAAGCACCTTTTATCCCCTAGATAAGAAACACATTTTGCAGTATTGCTTTTACAACTAAAATACAACATTATTATAGTTTGAAAACAAAATCGATATTAAAGCTGCAATTTCATATTTTTATGTTATATTTTTAACATTTATTAAAATAAAGCCTTAAAATAGATGGCATCTATAAACAGTCCTACCGTGTTAAAGAATAATCCTATTACCAAATTTTTCTGGGGGAGGGCCCCCAAACCCCCCATTAATCGGTTGAGCGCAATTATCAAACCTAGACCCCCCCCCCCGCAAAAAATCCTGGATTCGCGCCTGGGAATAATGCCCATGATCGTTGGTAGTGAGTTGACAACCTATTAAGCAAAAGACATAGAAATAATTATTTTTTGAATTTCTTTGGAAATATGAAATTCACGCTTTAAAGTACCAGTAATTGATTATAAAGTTCACAAATAGTGGTAACCTGTCGCCTGAATAGATTTAAAAATTCTAAATATGATGTTCGTATTTAAAAGGCAATATTGGTGTCAGTCATTTACACAGATATGGCAGAAATGTTTTAACCCATTCTCATATGTAATTTTAACACAGTGATCATTGCTACGATAAATGCGTAAAGCAAAACTCCAGATATCCTTCTATATAACTGATAGAAGTGACGAGTGACAGATACACCGACGAATTTCTGCACACTAATAATTCCTTCGAATACCAAAAGTAGTTATATGAGACTGTGAGAGGATATCTGACAATTCAAAAGAGAAATTGACAGTCACTAGAAAAGAGACAACGAAAAATATAGAAAAAGTCCGCGATATACTAGTACCATGTTTTTATCAAGTATAGAATAAATAGATACGAGTGAATGTGCGGACTATTTCTATTTTTCTCGTGTAGACCAATATTGTGGTCTGAAGTGGGGGGGGGGGTGCATGGTCGGATTGTTAGCGCCAGCGTGTTGTATTATAAGGACTGCACGTATTATAAGAGATCACCATTCTGCACACAGAGATCATCTACTTCAAACCTCGAGAATTGATCTCTGCCCTAAATGGCCGCTATATCCAAAAATCAATATATTTTTTTATAATGCGGTTCTATTCGCTTTCAAGTCTACGGAAGCGTAATAGGGCCACACACTTTTTTTTATCATTCTATTTTCAATTTTTTAAGTTAGTAACTTGAATTTTCAAGTTACTAACTCGAATTTTCAAGTTACTGTTATATTTTAAAATAAGCGTTTTGCTTTAGGCAATGGGCGGCACGGTTATAGACCGAGACACAAAGACATCTACCCCGGGACTTTCACCCCCTGGACATTCCCCCTCCTTAGAACATCTACCCCTGGATCTTCCCACCCTGTACATTTGCCCCCGTGTAACGTCTACCCCCCCCCCCCGAAGTATTAACGAAGTTATGACCGACTGTGATGTATATTTGGTCCAGGCTTTCATCCGTTACATATCCGTTACATTGCTGGTAGCCTAATGTGTGTCAAGGTTGCTGTGTGGGCGTATAATCTTTCTTGTATGGCATTTTACTACCCGGAATTATCAAGTTATTGACTTACAGGCTTTAAAATTTAGAAGAGAATAAATTAATGGCCCTATTACGCTTCCGTAGAATTAACTGAAGTGGAAAGCGCATTGCGTTTATACTCAGCTCAGATAAAAAAACGTGTCTGACAGTATTGACCTAAATAAATGAATTAAAAGGTGAATGTTGTTTATAGCACGTCGACACCGTAAATCATGTCAATCTACGTGTTATCGCCGATAATGTGCTTATGTTCTGGGAGTACCTCTAAGTGATCGGATAGGCTGCTCCTGCACCTTGTCACTAAGAAAGCAGAGAATGGGACTCAAACCCTCGACATTATTGATGGCAGACCAAGACGTAGCTTATGGGCCACCGACCCTCTCCCCAAGAGTCGGCTTCTACGACACGCTAGGAATAGGGCGATGGACGCATTTTACTATCTAACTCTGTATTATTGACCTGTAAAATAATGCATTGTAAAAAAATTATAACGTCCAGGGATGTAAAGGGTATTACGAGGTACTCCAAGAAACAATGTAAAATAAGTATCATTTTTTTTTTACAGTGTGTTATTTTACACGTCCAGGGTTCTAAAGGGTGAGGGGTTGGGATGGCCTAGTGGTGTAGAGTGCCGCGCTTCGACCTCTAGTTGGCCGGTCACCTCTGGCTTGCGGCTGTGGTTTCGATCCCTGGTGTGAGCGTATGTGGCATGGAGGGAGATAGGGGCGCCTTCTCAACCTCGTGGGTTTCCTCCGGGCACTCCGGTTTCCTCCCACTGCTAAAGACCCCTACGCGCAAGCGAATTATCGAAATAAAATTAAAACCATATGTTAGTCCCGAAATGACCTAGTGCGTGTCGAGTGGACGTTAAACCCCATTTCTCTCTCTCTCTCTTAAAAGGGTGGGTGGCGGGGGGCAGACATGTCCTAGGGGGCAGATGTTCCAGAGGCAAAATGTCGGGGGGAGGGGTAAAACTCTGGGGGTTATTATCGAAATAAAATTAAAACCATAGTCCCGAAATGACCTAGTGCGTGTCGAGTTGACGTTAAACTCCATTTCTCTCTCTCTCTCTCTTAAAAGGGTGGGTGGCGGGGGGCAGAGGCATGTCCTAGGGGGCAGATGTGCCAGAGGCAAAATGTCGGGAGGAGGGGTAAAACTCTGGGGGTAGATGTCCTAGGGGGTGGGGGTAGATGTCCCAGGGGGCAGATGTTCGGTGAGCAAAAGTCCGGGGGGGGGGGGAGATGTCCTAGGAGGTAAGATGTCTTTAGCAGGAAATGTTCTAGGAGTAAAAGTCATAAAAAGGAGGGCGGGGGGGCGGGGGTATCCGGTGGCAGATATCCAGGTGGGGGGTGAATGTCGTGTATTATGTCACTAACGACTATTTTTAGAACTGGGAACTGGGACGTTTGATTTGTCATTTAATTTTTTTTTTTTGTGTACTTCAAAAAGGTTTTCTATAGGGCTCAATACTATTAAAATGAATGAATGAATGAATGAATAAATGGTGTTTTATGGCATGTCGATACCATAATAATCTGGTCAATTTGCGCCAATCTATGTGCATGTGCTATCGGAGATGATTTGCCTAATGCGCGGGGAGTAATTTCGCCGTAGGGGGGAAACCTGCATGATCGAATAGGCTACTCCCGCACCTTGTCATTGAGGTCTATAACCGTACCGTCCATTGACTAAAGCATTGCATGACATACTATATCATTAGATCAAAACGCTTATTTTATAATATAACAGTAACTTGAAAATTCAAGTTAGTATCTTGAAAATTCAAGTTAGTATCTTGAAAATTCAAGTTAGTAACTTGAATATACAAGTTAGTATCTTGAAAATACAAGTTAGTATCTTGAAAATTCAAGTTATTAACTTGAAAATTGAAAATAGTATAAAAATGTGTGGCCCTATTACGCTTCCGTACGAAGTATACTTCGCGTTTTCGATTAAAATCGTCCAGTCAGGACCTAAAATATCGGTCAACTAGCTTAGTGTCTATTCTCAAGCGGACATAACAATTGACTGACAGCCTAATAGTTTGGTATGTTTCCTCACATGCTTATGCCCTACTTAAAGCTCATAAAAGGCTTTGAACGCCCTTGTAATATGTAAGCCATCGTGTAACAATTATTTAATTTTCTATTACGTATTATCATGCTGTCCTATATTTTGTATGGTCACGTGTTATTGCACACCACAATGCATACCGCAGCGTATAAATAACACGCTTTATTGCATATATTGCTGTCAGTTACGGATAACATTACCTGTAGTTAGGTCATGGACGAATCAAAAGATCTTCTCGTTTTCTATGTCAATGGGGTAAAGGTAAGACAACTTTTTTTTAAAAAAAGGTAAGGAAACATTTGTTTAAATTAAAGTAAACTGCGAGAACGCCTGTTCAATCACCAGAAAAGGGCATGGGCTGATTTCGCAGTGGGATGAGGGGAGCGTCTGTAGTTTTTTAACTATGGTCTATGGTATTTTTCACAACAAAGAGTTCAACAATATGTTTTCAAAACTCACATCTCTTTATGTGTTGCTGCTTTCCAAATATTTTACGATTATCCTAAAACCGTGGTATGATTATGAAGTTAATTTTAATAGGTTTGGTAAAGTGAAGTCTTCAAAACACCCTAAAATAAACCTTTAATGTATCCATGCGTACGAGTTCAATGAATGTTTAGAAATAATCGTGCCGTGGTGGATAGGCGTGCGAGCTTTATGTACTCTAGAAAATGAACTGCCACAAATGGGGTTTCCTGTTATCTGGCCTGTGATCCAATATATATACTCAGGTGACTCACCTAGGATCCAAACAACCAAGCAATCGTCGCGAGAAAAGTTTGACCGCCGCCAATCCGATTTTCTGCTATTGTAGCTCGTTAGTTAAGTTACTTGAAAGTTTCCAATCGATTTGCAATCGAAATTCCACTACACGTCGACTTCGATTCCGACCATCCAAAAAGACTGTTGCATCTGCATTCACAAATAATAATCAATACCCGAAAATTCGCGCAGACAAAATATTTTAGACCATAGTCAATTCAATACAAATTCGTTGTATTCAATCAAAAGAAAAGTAAAATTAGTGTGCTATTAGATTTCGGGCATTTTATTTTGCCAATTAGATGTAATAATAAGTGCTGATTTCACTTTACACTGTCTGCCCGACAAGTCACCTTGTACGAAAGTTGGTGGGCAGCTGCCCCCAGCACTCGTACGCCCATGACAACGAAACTTGACATACACTGTGAGACATAGTGCGTCATTTATTATCAACAAAGACATTTCTTTTGTATATCTAGTTTGAAATCTTCTGTTATTAGTATTGTGGCGGGGAGGGGAGGATGGCTAGTGGTCTAGAATGCCGCGCTTCGACCTCTAGCTGGCCGGTCACCTCTGGCTTGCGGCTGGTGTGAGCGTATGTGGCATGGAGATAGGGGCGCCTTCTCAACCTCGTGGGTTTCCTCCGGGAACTTCGGTTTCCTCCCACTGCCAAAGACCCCTACGCGCAAGTGAATTATTAAAATAAAATTGAAACCATATGTTAGTCCCAAAATAACCTAGTTTGTGTCGAGTGGACGTTAAACCCCATTTCTCTCTCTCTCTCTCGCTATTAGTATTTGATTAATTTCATTCAATCGTGAGTTCGGGTCACGAGATAACGTTTGAAAAGAAAAACCAATTTATTTGAGAAGCCTATTTATAATTTAATGTTTGTGAAATGGAAAACAAAAATAAACATTACATTTGACAAAAATCAAAAAATATAATTGTTCCATTATAAAATAAGACGTATATCTGTTGATTCATGTTTTCTTGTATTTTATTTTGACAGACAATAGAACATGATCCGGATCCAACCTGTTCCCTGCTACAATATCTGAGAACAAAATGTATCTTTTTATATTTAAGACCTGATAAACGTCTTTTTTAGGCCTGGAATGTTATCTAAATTATTAATTCGACATTAATTAACTTATCCAGACCATAATATTTACTTGATTACAATCCTATCACAATCTGGAAAACTGAGACTATGTTTTTATCGCTGAAATCTCTGTTCAATGTAGATCAATTTGAAATTTTCAGAAAATTCCCTTTACATTATCAAGTATTTAACTATTATAATGTGACGATTTCATGTAGCACATCCGGTGTATGATCCATGCGCCCTTCCAATATCGTTTCAACCATCATATTTCTCCATTCCTTGTCTTTAGACCCCATGTCTTGTTATTGTCCCAATATTGCATCAACAATTTATTTTGCGTCTCAAATTAACTCATACCATAGCTAATATTTTGACAATGGAGAACAAGTAATCAAGGCCATCCATAATATTATTTTACATACGCTTTTTTTTTTGCACAAGTTTCGCCCTAGCTAATATAGTACTACTTTCATTTGCTATCGTTTGTTGCTTCTGTCAGCATTTGAATTATATCCGCTAACTACATGTACTAGCACAAACTCGATTTAAAAAAAATAAGAAACAAATACCTTGATTAAAACTAAGTACAACTGACTGGTGCCAAGCTGGTCTGTGGTGAAGGAGGATGTGGAGCATGCACTGTTATGATTTCCAAATACGATGATGAGAATAGAACAATACTGTATCCTTTTTTAAATGAAATATCAAATGAAGTCTGGACATCTTACCCCTGGATCATTTTTATGTGTATATATTCGGAGAAGTTGGGAGCATTGATGCCGTGACCAGTAATATTATGGCAACTCAATTTAGTGGCGTTTTGCGTCTTATGTTTCAGCATTACCAGGATTAACGGACAGACTTCATAACGTGTGCTATGCGGGACAATTTTCTTTAGAGAGCTGCTCTACGATCTACGTATATTTCGATTTCCAACTGTCCAGGGATGTTTAACGTGCTGATAGTGGCATACTCAAAACCTATATCGTTCACCCTATCCAAACTTCCAGAAGCTTTTTCATTGCCAAGTCCCATGACGGGGGGGGGGGGAACCTGGCTGAAAAATCGGGATCAAACCCAAGAACTCCTGGTAAGGGAGTCAGCACAATACTGACCGAACGACAATAGCAATCACTGTACATATAAGGAATAATGAGGCTAATAGAGACTTTTGGCAAGCGTCAATTCCTCGTCGTGTATCCGTATCGACTTTGCTTGTGACATTATAAATGTGTATGTATTTCTCATACGTGATACGGCACACGGACAGCTTTTACGCGGAAAAGGGTTCGTATAACACTGTCGTCTTTTTAATGCCTTTGAGCTACTTTTAGAAACTAAATTGTTGTGCCATGGCATTTTTATGAATGAATGTGTATCCGATGGAGCAAGAACTGGGTATGACATCATATAGATGCGCTATTGTTTAAGGAACACGTATACCTAGTTTCAGTTTTATTGTATAGGAATTGACGAGGTCGTGGGTCTTCTTCCATTGGCGCGTGAGTATCGTTTGTGGATCAGTTCACGCCCCAAAAAACGTATTAGAATGTGGGTCGGACACATGGTTGTCTGATGATGATAATAAATTAAAATCCTTATATATACACCAGACATTATTCAGTAAACGCGTGTTTAACGCCAGTTTGTTCTGTTCATGGTTTAGCTGTTACAACTACTGAAGGTATTGGTAGTCTTCGTACCAGATTACATCCAGTTCAGGTAGGTTTATCAATATATGGTACTTGTTGATCAGTATGGAGGCTCTTTATTCCATGTTCTTAATCCTTAATCCTTAATGTTAGTTCATAGTTCTTAATTCTTATTTCTTCATTTATTGTCGTATTTTCTGACATTTGTACATTAAAGATAACATTTGTATCTCAAAATCAATATTTGTTTCAAAAATCAGACATTTGTTATATCAGATTTGTAAAATGTATTTTTGTGTAATTCAATTGTATTCTAAAAACAACAAAAATCCAAATACAAATCTTCCAAGAACTAAGAACACTTAAAAATGAGCTGTTTGGTCTTCCCTAGATTACGAGGGATCTTCAAGCATATGAAAACCACTTAGTTCGGTTCTGGATACATTGGTTCAAATATACGCAAAGGAACTCCCCTAACAAATTGTTACATAATATTCTTTTTATATGAAAACTGTTCGTTAGTTGAAGCACATCATTTCTGACAGCGCTGGATTAAAATAAATAAACGCGTTTGGTCCGGTAAAACAAAATATCGCCTGTCCATGTTTGCTTAGCCGAATCGGGTTAACGATGTTAAAGCCTGGGGGTCAGGATTTATTGCCGAACTTTCTTTTTCGAGAATGGTATAAAATGTTGAGTCATTTGGGGTTTTTTTTTGCTTTTGGGGTCAGATTGTACAACTAAAACACGAGGTTGCGTTATCAGCAAACTAAACATCTTCATGAGTCACAAATGCGAATTATATCGATTGTGCAATTCACGTGTTATGAATCAAGAGGTTTGCTATTGGAACACATTATTCGTCACGTACGATGGCGGTTCTTCCCCAGCTTTAGGTCACAACTGGTCTATTTCTCCTGAAGAACTAATGAATTGAGGTTAAACGTCCTACTTTTCTGGCGAAACGAAGACGGACATATTTCATACAGTGTGCGAAGACGCCAATTATGTCCAGACATGGACGCCAGGGCATACTCTTATTATATTTCGAATTCCAACTGTCAAGGGGTCTTTTATGTACACGCCAATGAGGCTTCTTTCGTTCGTCCCACCCGAATGAAATGGGACACTCTTCCTGTACTGCACCACTCACAACGTAACAAACCGATGAACTTTCTCTTACACAACACAAAGTAGGTAATTTCGGGACTAACACATGGTTCAGTTGTATTTCAATAATTTGCTTGCGCGTAGGGGTCTTTAGTCTTTTGCAGTGGAAGGAAACCAGGGGATCCAGAGAAAACCCACGAGGTTTGGTAGTCGACCTTGCTCCTTGTCACTAGGGGATCGAAACCAGAAGGAAATAAGAATATTAATGAAAATAAATGAAATGGGGGTTAATGTCTTTCGAGTTTTGGCTAATGCAGTTCAATTCCGTTCGTTATTCCCAAAGATAAATGGAATTAAACTGTCATCGATCTTATTCTTTTTGCTATGCAATGAGCCCGCGGCCATTGGTTTGTCTACAAATTGTGATTTTTATGTTAATTGAATGTTAAATAATCAATCGGGGTACAAGCGTGGTGTAAGCTGATAGAAAATGATATTTTAGAGATAAATCCCTTTGGCCCATCGTTACTTTGAAGAAATTGGTATCTGATTTTAATGCACAGCAAAAATAATAATAATATAGGCTAATTTATAACTGATAATATCATATAAAACTTAGTCATGCACTTTTAAACAACAAACGCTACATGTGTGTGTTGCTTTGCAAGGTCAGATATGATAAAATTAAAGTTATTAAGATAGCTTTATCAGTTTAAAAAATCATATTTTTATCGGCCTCTATGACCATAATATATAATATAAATGCACTGTATAAATAAACCGACGTGGTCGTGTACTTGGCATGTGGTGTTTAGACACGTACTCCTGGTAGGGTTCTCGTGTTTTATTATAAAGTTATGTCGGCCAGTCACTGTGATCTTTAGAGGTATATTACCTTGGAAATGAAAGGAAATGGAGTTTAACGTCCTACTGTTGTGCTCCGAACTGGACTAATGAACACGGGCATATACCATACATTGCCCTATGCGGGACATTTTGCCCGGGCAGCGGCACTACGGTCTACTCTTATATCCAATTCTAATTGTCAAGGGATCCTTTACGTGCACGCTAATGTGTACACGGGACCTTGGTCCCATCCGAACGACTAGACAGCTGTCCATGTCGGACCCTCTGTCCTGCATCTTTGACAAGGATGAATTTTTCCATCAATGCAGGAATCGAACACCCGACCTCTATGCTAGCGAGTCAGCATCTCACCCACTGAGCCACTGTGACCCACCTTGGTATAAGAACTGAATATGGGGTGTACGATTTTCCTATATTTTAGGAACAAATAGCAAAGCACCATGGATCACAATGTGGTTTCTGTACACCGGGTATGGTCATGTCGATGTACACTTTACTACGAAATAATCCACAACCATCGATGACACAAATCGAAAAGTATCTAGAAGGTAGGGTAACAATCCTTAACTATTTATGGCACAAATTAAAAAAATCTAGAAAATAGGATAAGCAATCCTCAACCGTCTATGATACAAACTGAATGTTAGGCTTAACAATCATCAACCATCGTTAGGGTGAACACTCATCAACCATCGATATACGATATAGAAGTTAGGGTAAACAATCATCAACCATGGATGGTACACGATATAGAATTATCTAGCAGGTAGGGAAGACCAGTGATGGCACAATGAGACACATGGCTACAAGGATAAGACAAACAATCATCAACCATCGTTGTGTGTGGTACAAATATAAAAATATTTAACAGTTAGGATAAACAATCACCAACCACTGAGGGTGCAAAGAGACAATGGCATAAGAGAGAGTAAAAAATCATCAACCATCGATGGTACAAAAAGACAATTGATTGTCACTCTCCCAAGGAAGGGCTTCCCTTGCTCAGTTTTCACTGGTCAGTGGTTCTTCCTAGAACACACGATACCCACCCCCTTACGTGCATAAAAAGATGCATAATGCAGACAACAGTTTTTGTTGTTGCAGTCTCTGCATCTACTGCTGTAAACCATTTATTGTCTTTCTTTGAGATACGTTTTCTTGTATTCCTTTCTTTATTTTCATACGACAACCAACCATATATATTTTATGTCACATAGTTTTCTAACAGCGATGAATAATCTGAAAGGGTAATTAACCTTGTGTTGTTTCAAAGTGGATAAATAAAATTTAATGCGATTTTTTATATATGGTTAAATAATCCTGTATATTTTTACAGTTGTGTTTTTGTATAAAATGTAGACATAAAAATATAATTAGTATTATATTATTTAGAAAGGATAAATGAATAATTTTTTATAAAAGGATAATTAATATTTTTATGTATTTGTAAGGTAATTTATGTAGATGTACTGGATATCGACCAATCCTGGATGGTTGCAAGCTCTTTTCTAAGGTAAAGTGTTTAGCAGCGGGAGAAAACCGAAGGACTCGGAGATAACCCACGAGGTTAGGCAGGCGACCCTACTCCTTGTCACGTAGAACCGGGGATCGACAGTTGACTCATTCTCATACCATATAATACAGCTCCTGTCAGTTAGTGCAGTCAATTTGTTGTAATGAATCCTGATTGCTTGTAGATGAAAAAGAAGGTCAACTCATTGAATATATTATGTAAATCCGTGTTACTTTTCTTCATTTCTTGTTTTGGCTAGTTACCAGTAGCAATCAACATGTCTTGTGTGTGTATTACACGTGGGCTCTAGATCGGATTTGGTATAGCTGATAGGTTCCAAACCACGGGATCGCGGAGCACTTGTTTCATCAAAATTTACATGGCATTATATTATCATTTCTAATTCTAGGAAGCCTGTGCATTGGGCGAAAATTGCTGTAGAAATAAAAATGGAGGCGATGACAACAAAAATGATAACAAAGAAGAAAAGGTAATCCTTGTCACAAATGCTGTTTTTCTTTGTTATTTTGTCGTAGGGGATGACAACTTGTCCGATTTGAGATTATGTGTTACACTGTCGACACCGTAGGATAAGACAAATTCCAAACCAGAATTGAAGAACAAATCAACTTCCGCTCAATCTCTGGAATCAAAACAGCTTGTTGAATGTGTGATAACATTGCTATTTATATACATATGGTGATTTTATGATCATGATACATTCAATTTATAAGTTCATCCCCTGAATGAATAATTAAATGGTCAGATAAACATTACCTTTGCAAATAAAGCCCCCCCCCCCCCCTCCCCACCGCTTTAAATAAATAAATTACCTAATTTGGTATATTTTCAGAGCGAGGCTTATATTCCACCTTATGATCCGACCCAGGAACCTATATTTCCCCCAGAGTTAAAGGTAGGTAATTCTAAAGTATGAAAATATCGCAAAACTACAAATTGTTAGAACGGGGGCGTTATAGTGAAATAAATGTAAACTTACAGTGACAAAAAGAAGAATTAACGGTGATTTCTAAAGCACCGTGAAGTTAAAGAGACAATTCTCCGCTTATTTGGTTATTTCTATATAGCAATTCTTTCATGTTTTCAGCTGGAATTCAAAAACTAAACTTAGTCGTGTATTCAGTTTAAATTGATATGATTTTTTTCAATGGTTGTATATCTAAGTGCAAATGTTGTGTTTTAAGGTAAATTACGCTAAATATCACAAGACGAGTCTGTTGTTTGATAATAATGGGGTGAAATGGTACAGACCTACCACATTAACGGAATTGTTAGATTTAAAGCAAAAGTACCCTGGTGCTAAGATTATTATTGGTAATACAGAAATCGGTAAGAACTGTTATTAAACTAATGTTTAACATAAATGATATTGTCTTAATGAGCATTGATCAGATATTCGCATTTTCCTATTGTTTACTTCATAGTGCGATCTTGTACAATCTCTTTTAGCTTCTTGGTAACCAATAAAATGTGCTGTTTCGTTTTTGTATATGGCGAGCAATGTAACCGTAACTTTGTTTTACGCCTGTTCTGTGAATTGAACCGTCAATGATATCCGTTATAACGTGCAGTGCCAATTTGTAGAACGGACCGATATTTTCTAGTGCAGTTAGGATAGTCTGATAAAGGACAACACACAGTTGGTCGGATGGAACGAAAACAGAGGGTCCTTGTAGACATTAGTATACACGTAAAAGAATCCTTGACAGTTGTTCAAGCAAAATGTCCTCCGTTATAGCATGCTGTATGACGTATTCGCGTTACACCCCATTCATTTGTTCAATCATTCATTCATATTTTGTTTGTCCCACCCCAAACAACTAGCCACACTTTTATTGTCAAGTATGAAATATATAATGACTTTTAAAACTATAAAATAAAACTAGAAACAATTTGATATTTTTAAGGTATAGAAACAAGATTTAAGAATATTAAGTATGACGTATTGATCCACGCAGCTAATATTCCCGAGCTTACAATTATAACATCTACTGAAGATGGTATTGAATTTGGTGCGTCTGTAACCTTATCTAAGGTAGAAGAGGTCCTTCAACAAGCCATTGAAAATTCAGCAGGTAATGCGAAATACTAGAGTACTTGACGTTAAGGAAACCTCTAAAGCTACTTGGCGTTAATGAAAGCTCTCAAACCAACAGCATGCTTAAAGTTATGGACACCTCTTAAACCAGCAACTACTTAACGTTATGGAAACCTTTCAAACCAGCAGCACACTTGAGTTTAGGAAATCTCCCTCAAACCATCAGGATAACGTTTAGGGAAACCCCTGAAACCACTGCCTTGCGTAGAGAAGTGTGCGTGTGTTTTATTTATTTTTTGGTGGGGCTGGAGGGGGCGGGTGTATACTATTGGATTTAAACAGACGTAATAAAACTTACACTTTATCTACAGTACTAGGAACAAGAACTTTTATAATGGAAACTCTCAAATCCACTGCATGTTAAACTGGTTAATTTTACCCCCACCCTCCGCCTCGCCTATGCCATATCTACGGGATTTGTTATGACACAACTTCCTTTAAAATCAATTTCAGAAGAGAAATGCCGTGTGTTTAAAGCTGTTGTGGAAATGTTGAAATGGTTTGCCAGTAATCAGATCAGAAATACAGCGGTATGTATGTCGCTATAAACCTGAACACTAAGAACTGCGGTATGTATGTATGTCGTTGTTAAGATTTAAATTAAGAATTGCGGTATGTATATCGTAATTAAGAATTATATTAAGCAGCGCGGTTTGTATACATCAGAAATACGGTGATATGTATATGGTTAATACGAATTATATTAAACGCATATATCACTTCGGTATTAGATAATGTTAAATGGGTTCCAAATCTAATTTTAATGGACTTTGGCATGGTTGATCCTGAAATGTATATGCACAAGATCCGGGTGTGACGCTGTGTAATTGGTACCATCATATGCCTTGCATTAAGATGCAAGTATGCTGTGTTAGCTTCCAATCCTAGTTATTTTTAACATATTTTCTTCCAGGCTATAGGAGGGAATATAATGACAGCCAGTCCAATATCTGATTTAAATCCAGTATTTCAAGCCAGTACAGCCGCATTAGAAGTTATATCTCCAGGTACAGATATTCACCATGGCATTCATCGATATATTCGGATAATATCCAACTATTCTGGCACATTGGGGTCTTTTGTTCGACCAAGGAAAATTTAGGGAATTCACCAGCCTCGTTTCCTGTCATTAAGGGATAATCTGACAAGGAACAACATCCAGTCGTTCGGAAAGAACCAAAATCGATGTATCCTTGATATATGGAATTTCGTTGAAGCTTTGGCGGAAAAGTCACTGTCTGAGCACTCAGTACACTGCTTCCGTACCCATTTCATTCATTTCATGTCATACGTTTTAGTAGTTTTAAACTTTTATCATTTTAAATTCGTAATATATTCCTCTTCAGATAAGGTCAAACGACGAGTTGCAATGGACGCGGGTTTCTTCACCGGTTATAGAAAGACAGTAATTAAAAACAACGAAATTCTTGTATCTATCACAATTCCATTTACCCACAAGGTAAGTAGTTTGATATCTACTGTGCTATCAGGGGAATGTGGCGCTACGATATTTTCTTAGGGTAGGGATCCTTGATGGGTTGCCAGGCAATATGGGCCTCAAAGCACACTGCACACGAACCTACTGGTGAACTCGCAAGCGACTTTCTGACTTACATTTCTTTGGTTTGGTGTTGGCCATGGCACCTACTAAATCATCTGGGACGCCGTTACAAAATCTTGCTACCCTTGCTGCGACCGTTCCACTAGCAGTATTGTCTCATGATAACATATTATGTTTTTCATTATTCTTATATTTTAGAATGCCTATTTTGAAACCTATAAACAAGCATTGAGGAAAGAGGATGATATAGCAATAGTTAACGCTGGAATGAGGGTCGTGTTTGAAGATGAGTCTGACGTCATCAAGGAATTGTATTTATCTTATGGTGGAATGGCGCCAACAACAATTATGGCCAAGAATACAATGTCAAATTTAGTTGGAAGGTTTTTATTCCTTTAAACTCCTTTTCAAAGACCCAGTTGATGTCCATAAATTGATTGATTTTAGAAAATGATTTAGAGACTCTTGATAGCATTTATAATTTAATAGATCACTTTTCAATGGTTTGAACATTTTCTTTTCAGAAAATGGGGGGATAATTTGGTACCGGAAGCGTGTCAATACCTGGAAGAAGATTTACCTTTAAATCCTGGAGCCCCTGGTGGTATAGTTGAATATAGAAAGACTTTAACCACCAGTTTCTTCTTTAAGTTTTATCTAACAGTCACCCAGCATCTGTATAGTAAGGTACCTACAATATCTCTATTGGCACAGTCCCACAATAATGTATCAACAATATCTCCAATGACACATTTAACAGACACACGGCAACTTATTTGTAATGTATACACCATATCTCGGGTGACACATTTAATAATCACAGTCACGCATCACCAGCTCCCAATATTGTAATAGCAATCCCGTAAGTTAGGGCCATTACAATGCCTGCTTATAAAAAGTAACTTGGCATATTTCAGGGTATACTCCAGGGAAAACCAACACCACGTTCGTACCTTAGTGCTATAGAAACCCATGAATTTGGACCTAGTAAAGGGACTCAGGTTTATGAATTAGTAGATGCAGCACAGAAAGATGACAACCCAATAGGACGACCAGTTATTCACAACTCTGCTTACCAACAAACCACAGGAGAAGCGGTGTATATTGATGATATGCTGCCCATAAAAGGTACTGACGGCCCCATTGTCATCCCTTCACTTCATCGGAGACCTTTCCCGTGTCGCAAGTTCACAATGTGATAAACGTTACACCATGTTATACCTAATGCCATTTGGGATTTCATACAAGTAATTTAAGATTTCAATTATCACCGGAAGTAACGTCATTTTGGCAAAAACTGTATTTTTATCCTTCAAAACAGATATTTTATTCAAATGAGTCTGTTTTGAAATCTTTTTCAAATTATGGTATTTGATGCCAATCAACAAATAGAATGAACCCATACGATCATACAGATACCACAAAATGGTTTCTAACTTGCACGGTTGCAGAGAAATAGCCGATTTTCTACAAGTCACTTTTCAAGTTTTTTGGTCAATAAAAGTGGCAATTATTATTCGATTTACATAAAATTTTCACTATATGATATCGTATGCCATTTCTGATTTCATAAGACTAATTGAACATTTTCATTAACACCGGGGGCAATTTAATTTTGTCAAGATCATTTACAAGTAACAAATGTGTAAAATGAATTGATATTGCTGGATTTTGTTGATTCTGCGTCCATTTTATTTGTGTGCAATGTTAATTTGGAAACCTGTTTAGTGGTTTCGTTGGTACCGGAAGTGACATATGTTCAAGGGTAACTTGGCACCGAAAGTGACATGTTTAAGGGTAACGTTGCACCAGTGAAACCCGTCATTCCTGCATGCAGGTCTAGTTCGTTTTGTTTTTAATAGTTAAAAGATTCTTTTTCCGTTTAATCCGCACTGCATCGTGTAGTGAAGGCCCTGGGACGGGCCCGTAGCCAGCTCATAATTTTTTATTCTTTTTTTTGGGGGGGGGGAGCTGGTTCGGCATCCTCAGTGGTCTCAGTGGTGCAGGATGACGGACATGACAAGGGACAACACGTAGTCGTTAGATCCCCATATTCCTGAAGCAATGGTCCGAGAAATCCCTCTCTGGCCATTGTTGGAATAACATCTGTTTCTTGAACTTATGCGGGAGTGTGTCTATTCTTTCCGTTCAATGAAAGCTATCGCATAAGTACAGCAACATGACAGTCCTTCGTTTAATCTGGGTCTTCCCTAAAACTTTGGATAGTGATTTAAGGTATTAAAAACTGTGAAGTATGTTCGTTTCCAACCAGTATTGTTTACATTTCATTCGACTTGATAGCCTCGTTTGTCACGCAATTCGTTTTACTGCAGCATTCTGCTATGCAAGGGTTAAATAGGCATAATAAAATCGTGAGCCATGACGTAACGCTATGTAAACATAATATTTGGTCCAATACTGACACTCGTTTTAAATGTAAAGCTTTTGTAGGGCAGCTAGTGGTAGACGGACTACTGACCAATCAAAATTTAAAACAACAATATCCACTCATAATAGCAGTGTGTAGTAGGATTACCTCTAATCAAACGAAACACTGCGCGGAGTATGTTACATCCCGTGTACAAGAACGCTTGACAACTGAAATTCGATATTAGATTAGACCATTGTGTCCCCCATAGCACACAGCGTGGCGCATATCTGTTTTCATTAGCCAAGTCGCAGCAGAACGGAAGGACATTAAACCCTATTTCATCTTGTTTCTTTACAACAACCACGATACGTTAGAAGATTGAACCCGTCTTTAAATATAGATAGTGTTTTTTATTGTTTTCCAGGGGAATTATTTGTGACACCAGTTTATAGTTCCAGATCCCACGCTACTTTACTGGACATCGATCCAACAGCAGCTTTACAAATACCCGGGGTCAAAGGTTACATAGATTATAGAGATATACCAGGAGTGAATAGGATAGTAATTTGTGCTGAGGAGTTTTTTGCTGTTGACGAGGTATTGAACCCCACCCCCTCACCCCTTACTAGTGTTTCTAAAATTATAATTAGACAAATCCAGATCTCCATGTATGCATTGGGATTAGGATATTTCGTGAGGTTTCGCTGGATTGGTGTGGGTCGGGTAATTAGCGAGGTTATCCAAGTTTATGAAGGCAATGACAAGTTCGAGTCACGAACACACTCCCCATATTCCTCACTACATAATACTAGTTTATCGTAGAAGTTGTACTTGGACAATGTTGTTGTTCTTAGTGCTTAACGTCCGCTTCCACCGAAGGTAATATCGCAGACAAATTGTCTTATTTTTTTCATTTTTGTTATCTCGCAAGCGCATGGGATCTTTCCTGTGGGAGGAAACCGGAGTACTCGTAGTTAACCCACGAGGTTGAGAAGGCCATCTATCCCCAAGCCACATATGCTTACACCAAGGATTGAAACCTCAGCCCAAGAGGTGACGGGCCAGCTAGGCCATCCCAACCCACCGTAACAAGACAAACCAAGATCTCTATATTTATATTGTTGTCTAGGTCGAAGGTTCTTTACATAATTTCTACATTAATATTGTTGTCTAGGTAACCTGTAATGTCTACATTTATATTGTTGTCTAGGTATCGTGTAATGTCTACATTAATATTGTTGTCTAGGTAACGTGTAATGTCTACATTTATATTGTTGTCAAGGTATCGTGTAATATCTACATTTATATTGTTGTCTAGGTAACGTGTGAAGGTTGTTTAATAGGTGGTGTGGTAGCCACATCAAGTCAAACAGCACGCGAAGCTAGTAAAATGGTGGAAATAAAGTATCAAGATCTCCCGGCTATTATAACCGTTGAGGTAAAACTTTCTTTATGTTTATGGATCAACAAGGAAAAGTTAATTGGACATTTTAGGTCAAATATCTAATCCAGTACTGTAAAGTATAGTTTTGGACGTTGCAGTTCAAAATGAACTTTCAATCGTCATCCTGATATGTCAGTATAGAAGTCGTATAGCAGTAAACCTCAGCCCTCATCTATCTCATCTCCTTCTTATACACCAGTGGTTCTCAACTTATTATTGGTCAACGGCACACCCTGGAACACATGAAAAAATAGCGGCACACCTGGCTAAATAACGTCATAGACACATAGAATGTCTCAAAGTAGATAAAGAAAAACACAGCTATGAACACCCCAGTAGACACTACAGAATACGTAATTGGAATCACGCAGTTTTTCGCATTTCCGTAGTGAGCCATTCACACTGGTTGAGAATCACTGTTATACACCAATAAGACGTGCTGCAGTAAACCTCTCTAGCCTAAATCGTATCTCCTTGCTATAGACTACGGTGGTCACCATTAAGTTGTATAGCAGTACACCTCTATCCTCCACCCAACTTATCCTTTCTCGTGTCATTAATATCGGATGCATTCATCAGCGAGTCATGAAGCAGTAAATCTCTACCGCCACTCAATTCCTTACGTTTTTGTTATAGGATGCTATCACCAACGACTCGTATTTTAGGGAACCTTTAGTAAACGAATGTGGAGACGTTGATAAAGGATTTCAATTATGCGAAAAAGTGCTTGAAGGGGAAGTCTATATGGGAGCTCAGGAGCATTTCTACCTTGAGACTCAATCAGCTATAGCTGTACCAAACGAACGCGATGAAATGGATCTTTACAGCTCAGCGCAATGTCCAGCATGGGTTCAGGTATAATATTTATAAAATTCTTGCAGTTTAAGTGATGTATGTTGTCATCGGAAGGCCAGTCAGGGAGCCATGTGGCTTTGTGGGACAGACGTTGACTCGCTAGCCTGGAAGTTTAGTGTTCTATCCCTGGCATTTCCTGAAGTGGTTCCACCCTTCTCAGTGGTGCAGGGCGGAGGGCATGGTAACGAAGAGCGTATAGTCGTTCAAATAGGTCGAAAATTCCAGGTTCCGTATACACATTGGCGTAAACGTAATCAGACCTTGGCAGTTGGAATTCGATATGAGTAGGCCTAGCCGGGCAGAAAAGTAAGATGCTTAAGCCCATGGGGACACTCATTCAACACCTCGGTATTAAAGGATCTTAACCCCCAGAAATGTGTCAATCGAGTAAACACGGGAATGCATGTCTATAAGTCACACACACCCTGAATATTTCTGAAACGGTTGATTACGTCACGATTCAACTCACATCAATTCTGCTTCTGGAACTGACAGAAACGTGAAGGGCTCCAATGCTGTGTCACTTTATTGCAATTACCATCATCATGATACTCTCTGGATTGACAATCTAACACCCTCTGCAAAACTATTTGTCACTTTGTTTTTGTAGACCTTGACTATACAATTAGAATCTATTGTACCATATTTCAGTGATATAAAATTCCTGCTTTGACGACCATCGTTAGTCGGTAAATATTCAGTTCGACGATACAAGCCATTCGGGATGTTCCAATAATATTTGAGAAGATCCACAAACACAGGCTTTTCAAGATTTCAATGATGCGCTGCACATATACTATTCAAAAAAAGAAGGGGATATTTGATTTTTAAGTGTTATTAAAGTCACCTAATGAAACTGACGAAGAAACAAATGACAAAATGAAATGAAGTTCACATTCATCGATTTATTCCAAATGATCGTTAGACTAAGTAAGGCACAGACTGACCATTATAAGGGTAAAATGATACCCGGGGTCAAACAGCAAAGTTACCACAACATCACAACAAAGTCAGTAACGGGTAAATCCTCCTCTGTTTGCCAAACAAGCATTGATCCGATGTGGCATACTCCTAATGAGACGTCTAAGGTCATTTTGGTCCAGATTGTCCCATTCCTGTTGCAACGCAGCAGCAAGTTATTGGACATTGGCAGGACGTTGTTGACGTTGACGTAACCTCTGTCCAAGCATGTCCCAGACATGCTCGATGGGGGATAGGTCGGGACTAAGTGCTGGCCAAGATAATGTGGTGATTTTCTGTTGTTGGAGGTAACCTGTAACGATCCTGGCTCTATGACATCTTGCGTTGTCATCCTGGAAGATGAAACGGCGGCCATGACGTCGTGCGAACGGCACAACATGGACTGCCAAGATGTTGTCCCGGTAGTACTGGCCTGTAACACGCCCTGCAACAACATGTAAAGCCGTTCTTCCAGCAACAGTGATGCCTCCCCACACCATATCAGAACCACCCCCAAATCGATCATGTCTGATGACGTTAACGTCATGGTAGCGCTCGTTCGGCGATGCCACACCCTCCTACGTCTGTCCAAAAAATCAACAGTGAACCTTGACTCATCTGAAAACATCACATTGCTCCAGCGTCGATTATCCCAGTCTTGACGATCCCTACACCAACGACGTCTTTCCTGAATGTGATGATCTCTCAAACAAGGGATCACGCGAGGACGTCGGGCGCGAAGGTGACCCCTATGCAGTCGATTCCGAATCGTCTGGCAACTCACTCTCACACCAGTGTCTGTTTGAAGACGAGCGCTGATCTGATTTGCTGTGATGACACGATTTCTCAAGGCCAAGGTACGGATAAATCGATCCTGGGCTTGAGTTGTCGCCCTTGGTCGACCTGAGCGTGGTCTGTCCTGTACAGATTGTGTATCACGGTATCTGGACCATAGCCTGGTTATGACAGACTGAGAAACATTCATCGTCCGCGCCACAACCGCCTGTGTTGTGCCGATCTGTAGCATGCCAAGGGCACGTAACCTTTCATTTTTGGTTAGCCGACGCATATCAAAATTTTTTTTCTGGTCACTAAAACAATTAAACTGATGTTTCCACCCTGGAATTCAATGCCACAATGACTGTAACATTCAAAGTCAGAGTCGTGCAAATCTTGGGTTGGACCCCCAAGATGATCCCAAGCATCACCTGCATTCCATGCGGTAGCTATTGGTGCGTTTGGGCGTCACATGTAACTGGAAATCTTTCTTCTGTTAGGTTCTATAGTGACTTTTTTCGTAGTCATTTGCATATTTTAGTATTATGCCCCCAAAATCAAATATCCCCTACTTTTTTTGAATAGTATATATTATAGATGCTTTCATGAAGTGAGTTGACTAAAGGTCGGTGGCTATAGGACTATGTTTATTGGATCACCAGATATGACAGAACATGCCCATTTTATAATGACAAATAGGCACCGTATGCGTTGTTCAAGGAGTGGTATTTATAGATTGATATTGTAACCGACCGCTATAACATGAATGTCTGTTGTCGTTATAAAGCTGCTTACACTATACTTGACTTTTAATTTAGAAGTGGAGACTGGAATTAGAATTACATTTTTCTTAATTAAACTTTTAAGACGTAAATAACCGCAATCTGTATACTATAAGTTATAAGTTCCGATATAGAAGACTTGCTTTACTGAAATATTCCCGCCAACATTGGCGATATGGAGGTGATAACATGGGCAAATGTCGCACATATTTATGTAATCATTGGAATTGTATATTAAGGCATACGCTGACATTGATTGTAACCAGGTTTGATTCTACCTTATTTGTAGGAATCAGTGGCTCAGGTGCTTGGAGTTCCGTGTAATAAAGTCACATGCCAAACTAAAAGACTTGGTAAATATACCCTCTATATTAATTAATTAAACGTTGATTCGGTGGCCCGTTAACCCTAAACATAGTGTTGCCGGAAAAGTTCGTGAGGATTTTCCGGCGTGGTTCACCCTTCTCAGTAGTGCAGAGCAGAGGGTGGCAAGAGATGACATATAGTTTTTCGGATAATACGAGAAAGCAATGTACTTTGTACACATTTGCGTGCACATAAAAGACCCCTTTGCAGTTTGATATGAAAGCATGGGAAATAGCTCCAGGGCAAAATTCGCCTTATGGTACACTGTATAGGGTATGACTGTCTTCATCAGCCCAGCCGGGAAAGAGTAGTCTGATATAAACCCCATTTTATTTAATATCATTTTATTTCTTAACTATTAAAGTAAAATTCCACCCCGACTGCCTGATGGTATGTTCACGGTATTTTGTTATCCTATTAATATTATTACTTATGGGAGGTTAAATGTATAAGCAAAAGCATTACTAGATTAAAAGTTAAAATTGCACTTATGACATACATGAATTAAACAATTTACAAAAAAAAAGGATAACAATGGCTTTAAACGAATGATTATTGATATTCCTAACCAATTGCAATTATTATTAAATATTATCGTTTATAAAGGTGGTGGTTTTGGTGGTAAGAATACACAGAATATCCCCATAGCTGTATTGACAGCAGTAGCAGCCAAAAAGTAAGCTTGTTTTGTTTATTTTTCCCAACCAACAATGTAACAGTAACTTATCTTAAAAATAGTATTTCAATTAATTGATAAATGTGTTAATTAGATTCTAATTGATGGACAAGAACAGACCATTGTAATTAAAATGAGTTTATGATTCGTTTCGTGTATTTCTTGCCTTTGCAATGCATTGTAAACTAACCATTGTCTTGGAGATAGTTATCTTCACTCAGTCAAACGCTCACCCATCACTCCAAATTCCTACCATCTAAAAGAATACAACCCGTGGATTCGAAAATAGACCATGTGACTGTCTAGAAACCAATGTGATCTTACTATAGTCTTCAAGGAATAATAATAACCTGCGGTATCACCAAAATTAAAGCAAGTTGTCAGGACACGCTGCACGGTCAAGATGGACATTGTCAACTGAACTGTACAGTCCGAGAATGCAGTTTTATGAAACTCAAATTGAACCAAATCATCTCCGAAAGATTGTATTATTTTAGTAATGACTAAAATATAATCTAACTGTAATATAATAATTGTTTATTTAAGGTGATATAATTATTTCAACTGGCTAGATATAACCTAGCTATAAGATGTTGTATATTGAAAATGTGATACATTTATCTGTCAGCTCGATATTACGTAACTATTAAGATGTTACATAATTTAGGTATTAAGATGTTATATAATATCTGTCAACTAGATATAATCTAGCTATTAAGATGTTACATTATGTAACTTAGGTATTAAGATGTTATGTAAAATCTGTCAGCTAGATATAACATAGCTATTAAGTTGTTATATGCTGTCTGTCAACTAAATATGACTTAGCTATAAGATGTTGCATATTAAAAATATGATATATTTCATCTGTCAGCTCGATATATCTTAACTATTAAGATGCTATATAATGTCTGTCTACTAGATATAACTTAGCTATTTGATGTTGTATATTATCTGTGCTATATTTACCTGTCAACTTGATATAATCTACCAATGATATAACCAGTCAACTAGATATAACCAAACAACTACCCGATGCTATATATTAATGTTATATTTTTACCCATCTACTAGATATAATCTACCTATGAGATGTAGTTTGGAGCGAGACGATGATATGGTCATGACAGGTACAAGACATCCTGTTATGGCTAAATACACAGCAAGTATATTTACATACAAATAACTTTTATTTGTGAAACATTAATTGTAATATCTATATTTAAATTTTGTTAGTTTTATGGTGTTATGTTGTTAAGATGTGTCTTATTGTTAAGATCTGGGTACGTATTCAAAGGTTTTCTAAAAGTTAAGTAAAAATACTTAATTTTTCCACTTAACCAAGTGTCTTACCTTAAATCGGTAATCAAAGGTTGTATTTTTCATATACTTGGCTATGTGAAAACTTAACTGCACAATTAAATTATGGAATACTCACATTCGCCAAAAAGCATGAATTTTCAATTTATGGAATACTCTCCACTGTCAAAAATCACGAATTTCTAACTTTGCAAGCAAGTTATGCCCCCTTAATAGCATTACTATACTCTATTAAATAATTTGTGAAATCTATAAAGCCATGTCATCACAAATGAATTCAACTTTATTATATGACAGTCATGGAAACATACAAATATAACATGCTAAATGATAGGGAAAAGATATCCTTAACTATTGCGGTGGTAATAACCTTATACTCTATTATGGCACTACAACATCAAAGTTGACGACGAAAAATATAAATTTGAGGTTAGCTACGCTCGGCGACATTGTCTTTGTTTTAATCTGAATCCCCTATCTTTTAAAATCGTCATTATGGGACTACTTCTACAGTATTAAAAGAAGTCATTATAATCTCACTTAACTTTAAGGTACCTCCCTTAGGTCACTTAAAGTTAAGTGGATATTTCTCACTTAAACTGTCCTTTGAATACCACTTAAAGACTAACTCTTAAAAGTTAAGGCAGCTTAACTTTAAGGGAAAATATGATACTTAACAGTGCCTTTGAATACCACTTGCCCTTAACGTACATGAAGTTACGTATATTTAAGTGAAAGCTAGTAGTTAAGTGACTATCTTAAACTTAAGATATCCTTTGTTGTTTTGCTGCGTGTTATTTTAAAGCTGTTTTTTATGTTTGTGGTGTTAGTCTACGACTTATTTTGAAGATTGTAATTAAGTCTAATGTGTTTATCTGTTAAGGTTGGGTATTCGATGGATGGTCGTATTGTAAGCCTTGATGTTAATGTTTATGGTAATTGTGGTAATTCGATCGACGGATCAGAACCGGTAAGTAAATTAGCTTGAATTCGATATCCAACTCACATTATGAATTCCAATATACAAACTGATGAGTGGCCACTACAAGGTATAGATTGACTTCACCCAGCTACTGCACATAATACCGGGGATTTGTTTTATTTTTACTGATATTGAACGATGATGCCTCTTTGTACTCATTTCAGACGCGTGACAATCTTCTGCGGAGATTTTGTTTATTTTATTCTGATATTGAACGACGATGTCTCTCTATTCTCATTTCAGACGCTTGGCAATCTTCTACGGAGAATTGATAACGTCTACAAGATACCAAACTTCCGTGTAGCATGTCATTTCTGTAAAACAAACATCCGGTCCAATACATCCATACGTACTTGTGGCACTGTACAAGCCATTTTTATCATAGAAAATATCCTTCAGCACATCATCGACAAACATGGAATGGACCCGATTAAGGTAGGTGAGAGATAAAATATAAATAGTTCCTTTTCTTAAAGGTCACAATTAGCCACGGGGGCACGGTGAGTAAGACGTTTCCTTGCAGACTGGGAGATACCATTTTCGATGAGCGTCTTGGCGTGGAAATTTCATTGGCTTTTCAGGCGTGGTTTTCTCTGGCCAGTGATGCAGGACAGGGCGTCGGTGGATGTGACGTACAGCTGAGGTCCCGTGTGCACATTTACATAACGCACTGTGTGACGTATGTCTGTCTTTATTAGATTACTCGCCACATCTTGTCATTCGTCTTGCATGACTGACACGAGGGAACCACGCGGTAAAATCACGGTCGAACACTGGCCAGGGAAATGGTGTTTAACGTCCACTCGACACAAACTTGGCCAGTTCGGGACTAATATTTGGCTTATTTTTTATGTTTTATTTCACTAATGGCGAATGACACGTAGGGGCCTTTAGCAGTGGCAGGAAACCGGAGGACCCGGGGAAACCCACGAGGTAAGACAGGCGACCCTACTCCTTGTCACGTACAACCAGAGATTCGAAACCACGCCGGTTGACGCAATTGCAGGCTTTATGATATATCGCGAAAGTGCTAACCATTCGGCCATCCAACCGCGCTCCAGGTTAGCGAGCCAACGTCTTATTCACAGATATACAGGACAACTGAACAGTTTTAAAGGACAATATTAGTGTCAGCCATTACCACATTATCAAAAAAGAAAAGTCCGTGCATTTTTATTAAAGTTGCAATTTCATATGCTTAGTTATATTTTTAAAATTTATTAAAATAAAACCTCAAAATAGAGGGTATATCCAACCGATAATAGATATTTAAAGTGAGAATTTCATAGATTTAAGTTATATTTTTAAAATGTATTAAAACAAAACTTTAAAATAGATGGTATCTATAAACTGGCCTACCTTGTTAAAGAATAATCCTATTAATCCTATAACCCACTATTGCCAGTTGAGAAATTTCCCAAAATGTCATTTTCAACTTCAAATTCCAACGTTTAAAGGATGCTATTGCATGGGGGTCAATAGAAAAAAGTGGGGAATAATGCCTATGATCACAAAGAAGTGAGTTGACAACCTATTGAGCAAAAGACATAGAAACAATTACGTTTTGACTTTCTTTGAAAATATGAAATTATCACTTTAAGTATGGAATGAATAAAAACAAGTGAATGTACGGAGTATTTCTATTTTACCCGTGTTATCTTATTAGTGGCATTCAATTACTTTTTGAATTGTCAGATAACCCCACAGTGTCACATACCAACTTTTGGTCTTCGAAGGAATTATTAGCGAGCAGAAATTTGGCCGTGCATCTGATATCACTCGTAACGCCAGTTTGTCCTATAGAAGGATAACCTGTGTTTTCCATTTCTGTTCGTTACTCCCTTTTGTTGAAACCTTGATTACGGATCTATCGAAGCAATGATCTCTGTGTTAAAATTATATTTGGAACCTGTTTAACGAGTTCTATGACATATATGATAATGACTGACACCAATATTGTCCTTAAAGGTACCATGACGAATTCATTCTGATATCACTATCTATAGGACACCAAGCAAGTAGCGATCTTCTGGCTAAGTGGGTAATACGCTGGCTCGCTTGCCTGGAGCTCGGGTTTTCAATCCACTCATTTGCATAGAAAAAAAATCATCCAGATTTTCCGGCGCGGTTTCCCCTTGTCAGTGACACAGGACGGAGGATCTGACAAGGACAGTTGTCTAGTCGTTCGGATGGGACAAAACCCTGAGGTCCCGTGTATATATTGGCGTGCACGTAAAAAATCCCTTGGCAGTTAGAATTCGATATACGAGTAGGCTGTAGCGCCGCTGTTCGGGCAAAATGTCCCTCATAGCACACTGTATGCCTGTCTTCATTAGCCCAGGTTAGGCGCAGAACAGTAGGACGTTAAACCCCATTTCATTTCGTTCCATTTGTAATCTTACAATACTTCCCCATAACACCATCACTGATTATAAGTTATGTCCATCATGTAACAAAATAAATTGTCTTGTTTCTTTTGAAGGTTCGTGAGATGAATTTTTATCAGGAAGGAGACAGAACTCACGTTAATCAGATTATTCAAGATTGTAATATAGAAGCATGTTGGCAAGAATGTATTAACCAATGTGACTATTATAACCGCAAAAAACAAGTGGAAATCTATAATAGGTGTGGTATTTGTTAATTTCAAGACTGGTTACACCCTAAGATAAGCCACAGTGTGTTAGGTGACCCTACTTCTTGTCACGTGCAAGTGTGTGTGAGTTTGAGAGAGAGCGAGTGAGAGAGAGAGAGAGAGTGAGATGGTTTAACGTTCAGTCGACACAAACTAGGTCATTTCGGGACTAACATATATTCCTTTAGCAGTTGGAGGAAACCAGAGGACCCGAAGAAAACCCACGAGGTTCGACTGACGAGCCTTTTCTTGTCACATGCAATTGTAGGATCCAAATCACTAAATGAAAAACCTTATTTGCACAGAACAATATGTTTAGATAATTAGTATTTCTATAGACTCGAAGCCAATCTAGAGAGGAAGCCGAGTCACCTGCACAACCGCTGGTGTTTGTTTTTTCTGTGTTAATTGTTTTCCTCTCACTTCTCAAAAACAAATTCACGCCAAATTATGTCATTGAAACATATTTACAGCCTCTATACAAGTTCCGAAATGAGCTGGTTACTGGGAATTTAACGTCCACTCGACATAAATTAGGTCATTTCGGGATTAACATTAGGTTCAATTTTATTTCAATAGTTCGCTTGCGCTTAAGAGTCTTTAGAAGTGGGAGGTGACCAGAGGACCGAGAGAAAACCCACGAGGTTCGACAGGCTACATACTCCTTGTCACGTACAACCGGGGAATCGAAACTACACCAGTTGACTCAATGACAGACCTTATGATACAACGCGCACGCGCTAAGCATTCGGCAACTCCCCAGATAGATTATGAAGATTTAGATAACGAACACATCGTTTGTGCTATAACAGTTCAAAAATAGTCATGAAAAAATGAATATTATATTGAAAATTTTATTAAACGGTACTTAATTGGTAATCGCGAATTATTGAATGGTGATCGTGTTTCAGTCCAATTATATCTCAACCACGCGATGGCACAGGGAGATTATTATATGCTTGTCGAGCAAATAAATTTATCAATAATAGTTTAAAGACATTTCAATACAAAGTAAAGACCTGCAATACTAGGCAAATCTAGTTCTTACATAATGCACATTTTATTACTATTAGTACTAAAATGTTTTTCAGAGAAAATAGATGGAGAAAAAGAGGAATCTCTATCATACCCCTGAAACATGGGGTATCTATCGGTGTCATTGCTTTAAATCAAGTAAGTAAAATATCAACTTTATCTAGTGTCTGTATATTGTAAATCAGTATTATGATTTACCGTGTCAGTGTCAGTGTTAGCGTCAGTTAGTATTCGAACAGGAGATATACAGAGCATAAGCTATTATATGTGTTATATATTCTACAAACAGGTGTCAGGAAGACTCTGTATAGGGGGTATTTTATTGTTTAATATAGACAGTACCTATTATAGACAGTATATTGTTTATAATTCTATAGGTAGTGAATGTTTATAATAAGCTATGGCATTAGTTATATTCTATAGACAGATGCCATGATGAATGTTTATACTGGGGTATTATATGGGTTATATTCTATAGACAGTGTCTGATGAATGTTTATACTGAAATATATTGTTTATAATTCTATAGACAGGCGCCATATTGGTGAATGTTTATACCAAGCTATTATATTAGTTATATTCTATAGACAGGTGCCCTGATGAATATGTATACTGTATAGTGTTTATATTTTATAGGCAGGTGCCCTGGTGAATGTTTATACTGACGGATCTGTTTTATTGGCCCACGGGGGAGTAGAAATGGGCCAAGGTCTTTATATTAAAATGATACAGGTGCGTATACAGGTGAAAACTGGTATAGACTGGTTCAGAATTGTTAGTTATTCGAATTTCCCTAAGCGAGAAGTTGTTCCAGGCGTTAAGGAAAAGTAAGCATACACTGTATGGTCGCAATTATAGAGGAATGACATGGTGGCTTGGAGTTGAATTGCTGAAATCAAAGGCTACGGGGTTTACACTACCCTCGGGTGCCAGCTACCAGGTCCTTTATATGTACCAAAACCATGCAATTCCTGTAAACTTATAGAATGAGAAGTGGTATTATATTAATATATATTGATGTATAGTGCTATTTTACTATAAATATAGTTTAATGTTAAACATATATATTAGTATAGGTTACTGTGTTAATATACATTAATTTACCTATCTTGTTCTACGTTATTGTAAAATGAGCTCGGTATCCTTCGTTTTCTGGGGGATGGATTGCCAAATGATTAGAACGTTTCGATTCGATTCCCCTATACGCCCCCCCCCCCTTCAAACGCGCAAGTGAATTATTGAAATGCAGTTGCTGGTTCCAAAATGAGCTAGTTTGTGTCGAGTGGACATAACACTGTATAAAACTATATGGAACTATATATTATTATGATACTTTATTACTAAGCACTATGTAGCAAATGAATGAAATTTTATTAAACGCCCTTCTTTTCTGCATCTACAGTCTTTGTGGTTTTCCTCCCATCTATCCCCATGGCAATGCTTCATGCTGTACCTGGCCCCATCTGATAGACGTAATGGAATGGAGTTTAACGGCCTACTTTCCTACACCTATCGAACTATTGAAGACGGCCACGCAATGTGCTATGACAGAAACTGTACCAGGACAGCAATTGGATTCCACGTGTAAAGGGCTCTTTAACGTGCACATCAAAGTTTTTATACAACACTATTACACTATATAACTCTATATGATTCCATTGTCACGACAACTTTTCTTCCGACTTGGTTATTTTATAGGTAGCAAGTGCAACTTTAGGTATTCCAGCTGACAGAATTCATACCAATGAAATGAGTACCAGTACAGTCCCGAATGCATCAGTAACAGCAGGCAGTACTGGCTCGGATCTCAATGGAATGGCTGTTAAGGTAATATAAATCATATTATAGGGGATTAGTCTACTGTTATTGTTTACCTGTTGATGTGTATTGTCCAGTTGTAGGGCTGTTTTGAGCTGGGGGGGGGGGCAAAATTCACTGATCTTGTCCTCAAGCGTCACCTCCAAATGTCCGTTTGTTAACCTAATATTTGGGTGGCGAAATGTTTGGTTTACTACTGTAGATGGCCTTGAAAACCGCTGTTCGTTTTATTTAATATCAGTTGTGTTTTTGTCCAGTGTCCGGCGCACAATTGTTAGCGTGCCGACGTCAGTAATGATGATCAAAGCAAGTCCCAATATTCAATCGCTAAAGTCACGGTTCCTAGTGGATCAATTTGACTGACATGTTCAGTAAATCCCAATTACATTATCTAGTTTTTTTTAACTATTACAGTGAGAATTGCCAGCTCTTTATCTAATCTCCCATAGCGTACCTTTAAATGTGGGTGCGTTAACGGAATTTTGTTTTCATGAAATTAGTATAGTTTTTTAATTGAAAATGTACATTGCAGTTTGCCTGTGAGAAGATATGCAAAAGGTTAGAAAAATATAAAAACGAAAAGGGTTCATCGTGGAACGACTGGGTAAAGAGAGCTTATGAAGATCGAGTGAGCTTATCAGCAACAGGCTTTTATAAGTAAGATTTGCAAAATTTATATATTGTAATATTTGTCTTATTAAACGTACATTATGAAAGAGCTAAGTCTACCTATTGCAGATCTTTATCTTTATTTAGGCCGGGGTGTCACGGTGGCTAGGTGGATAAGGCGCTGGTTCGATCCCTTCATTGGCCGAGAAAGTTCATCTCGATTTTCCGGTGTGATTTCCCCTTGTCAGTGATGCAGAAGGAGGACCTGACGAAAAACCGCGGTCCTGTGTACACATTGGCGTGCACGTAAAAGATCCCTCGGCAGTTGGAATTCGATATAAGAGTAGGCCGTAGCGCCGCTGACCGGGAAAAATTTCCCTCATAGCACACTGTATGGCGTATGTCCGTCTTCCATTAGCCCAGGTTAGGTGCAAAAGAGTAGGACGTTAAACCCCATTTTTTTCATTTTTTTATGCCTGTAATGTTATTTAAATTATTTGTTAGACATTAATTAACTTACGCAGACCACAATCAACTATCGATGTCATCGGTAGATTGTGACATTCACTGGATTATGATCCCATTTGCTGCTCAACTTTCAGTTTATTTTGTCAGCAAACGTCCACCGGGAATTGTGGTGCACGTTAAACGTCCAGTTGCTATTTGATTAATCACGGTTTATGTCCAACTCCATTAATCCGGTTGGTGCAGAAAAGTAGGATGTTAAACCTCATTGCATTTACTTGGATTTATATTCTTTGTCGTGTTGTATTTGTAGAGCACCTGACCTGGGTCCAGACCCTAGTACAAACAGTGAAAACTGTTTTTACTATTATTCCTATGGAGCTGGTTGTTCGGAAGTGGAAATTGATTGCTTAACTGGAGATCATACGGTAAGAAACTTATCACCACAGCGCATGCTCGTCTTTATTTACTTTGATGGTGTAGAACAATCTGTTTCACATAGATTATTCGACGGACATCTTGTATCTCTGCCCAAGATGACTGACCTTTAATGGTAAGTGCAGGTCAGACCGCAAAAGTTCTACGGGTAACGTCACATCATAATTGGTGGTCACACGTACGTTGTTTACATCAAACGTAGCAATATGAACTGGAACGTGCAGAATAATATTTTTTTACTCATTTTACGCCTCCGCGCACTATTTTCTGTACCTATTTATGCTAAATATGAAATACTTTTTATCCAGATATATTTCAAATACCTTTATTTATTTGTCTTATACTTCAAAAAAATGTTTTAGAATTTATTTTGTCAGAGTAAAAAAGTTAATATGCCTGACAACGGTCAAGCGAATATTAACTGCGGATCAGTGAGGGTGCTGAAAAGGAAGACGTGTATACTCTCTGCACCAAATGGACAAATGAAGAGGGACATACACGATGTAGACCTACTGTGCTAGGAGGTTGAATTATAACTCATTTATGGATTTGAAACTGCGATCGTCACTGTTTGGATGTCTTTGACTTTTTCTTCAACGAAACGTCCACACAGACCTATAACCGTTCTATAACCTTACCAATATTTTAATCTGAACTCACATGGTAGGATAATTCAAACGAATCACCCCCAGAAGCATGTATGCCTTTTCTCTGTTTCGCTCAGTCCCTTATCTTAAAAAAAATGCTTCTTTGTTTTGTATTTTAGGTTTTAAGAACGGACATTGTATTTGATGTAGGGACAAGCTTAAATCCGGCTATAGATATAGGACAAATAGAGGGCGCTTTTGTGATGGTAAGGAATTGTAAAATTTGTTTTTTTTCATAACGAACACATCGAAACCCTATATAAGCCAATAAATTAATTTTGTTTTAGGATACTTATGATGAATTTAATCAACACTTACAAAACGTTTACATGCTTTAAAAGCAGCTGTAAAATATCTATATTGTTTTCTTTGCAAAGGGTCATGGTCTACACATGCTGGAGCATTTAAAGGTTACGCCCTCTGGTACACTTCTAACTAAAGGCCCTGGAAGCTATAAGATTCCATCCGTGGGAAATATTCCTAAAGTCTTCAACGTCTCTATGTTAAAAGGGAAGCCGAATAAAAGGGCCGTATACTCATCAAAGGTAAGTGACGAAATGCACCAGTTTATACATAATATATCAGAAAATAGGGCTGAGTTTGCAATAAAAACTTGTCTCTTAGTGGTAATTCCAGAATTTAATTATTTGCTGGTCATCTATTGTCTCTAATCTAACAGGGAGCAGCCAGAGGGGGTCGGTAATGGTCAGACAGTTGGGAAAGCCGGGAACGCCTACTTTTACTCAATGCTGATTTGATAAGTTTGGATTAATCCTGGGTGAACCCTCGAAACGATTAAACTTCATTGAGTTTTGGGAAGCAGACAACATAAAAACAATAAAAGGAAGATGGATCAAACCCAAAATTAATACGTAGACAAAATACGAAACGAATTCGAGTAAAACAAACAGCAGCAATTGGTGTGTACAACAGTTTGTGTAAATGCTGCTGAAATACATGTGTGACACTATGGGGACACAGATGTGATAGTTTCTTCTAAGCCTGTCTTGGACTTCACGTTGTTGTGTCAATGTATTTCAATCTTCACTTAACTGACCCTGGAACATTTTTTACATTAACTAAGTTTTTATATCTTTATAACGTCCGTAATACAGGAAACTACACATACAGCTATGACAATAAATACAAGCTAAATATAAGCTTGTGTTTTGAGGTGGTATTTCCTCGCTTCTCAGCTGGGAAGGCTGTGGTGTTCCCAGCCTCTCAATGATATCTATTTTCTACGGTCTCATCGTGATATCCAAATAAACTTAAATCAAGAACGTTCTTTTAAAGAGGTAATGTGCATGAGTCATGAATTGAGCCCCGGGAAATTGACCAGGTGTTTCCTTTATCGGATTGGTTAGCTGCACAGACGCTACCCTGGATTTCAACACAGTGTACTTATATGGGCACCTAGAATAGCCACTACCCACGTTTCTAACGCATGGGATTACCATATTTGGATTATCAGACAACGATGTCATTGCCCGATTTTAAACTTCCAGACATATTCTTGTTAGCCTAGTTCTTGTTGTCACTGGTACTAGTAATAACGTCAATATATTAAACAGGGCACCTTACAAAACTTCTTTCGTAGAGAACCCAGCTAACAACTACTGTAGATAGGCCCTATAGTGTTACACATTTAATATCACTACATTATTGTTTCATTTGTTCCAGGCTATTGGAGAAGCGCCGATGATACTATCTCTTTCCATTTTCCTGGCAGCAAAGTCGGCAATAATGGCTGCTCGACATGAAACAGGAATTGACGGCTACTTCCAGTTTGATTGCCCAGCTACTCCTGATATTATACGAATGCTTTGCCAAGATGAATTTACGAAACAGGTAGGAAAATATAACAACAATGTTCATATTATTGGGGAAGCAAAACGCATTATAATAGTTATGCTATAATAATGACTGTATTTTCTGAATTTAACACCTGCATTCTAATTTTCTAAATAAATATACATTTTATACCATATGCAATATCAACTGATATTTAAAAAGTGCATAAGTATCGAAAAATTCCAAATAAAGTACATAAAACAAAGAACATTTGGGAAAAGGACAGCAAGGATTATACGCTTGCCCAAGCTTCTCACCCCCACCTCCACCCCGATACTTGATATTGCCTTTTTTCTTTGACATCATTTAAAAAGAATACATAAATTCTTGAAGAGGGTGATGTTATAACTTATTCATATTTCCAAACGTTTAAATGGTTTTTCTTTTATATCCTTTACCAATCTCCCTATTGCAGGTCTTTCTTTTGGCTTCAAATTGTCATTCAGATGACAAATCTATAATCAACTCCCTAGGACTGTCAGATTAGAATGTCAGATCTTTAAATGGATTAGAATGCCCGATAAACTGGATAATCGAGACATATTCTCGTTTATCCAGCACGGTTGCTACCATATAATAATCAATCAACGCTACGTCTTGCAACACCCCAACTTCGCTTAGAATAAAGTAACTTGAATGAACTTTTCAAAATCATGTCGGATGTGAGAGAGTGTCGGAGTGATAAGGGTTCGGACAGAGTCCACTGTACATTCATTTTTCATCACGATATTTTATCACTATACATTATAACGAGAACGGACAGCTACTTATCTAAATCCTATATAATGTATCCATTAATTAATGCTTCATGTTTATTTATATTTCACAGTTTCCACCAGCCGAGGAAGATAATTTTACGCCATGGTTTGTTAAACTCTGAAACAGTAATTGGTTTAGCTTTGAATACTAGTTATTATATCTAAATACATTTAAAGTCTAGCGCACTCGGGTGACCATTTCGGGCGATTTGTTAGTGAGTTTCAATTAACCGCATAAGGCGTACTGTTATTTTAAAATGCTCGTGTGCGCCCCATTTGAGCTGACAAATTTTATCATCCTTTGTCACAGACGACGACAAGTATTTAACAAGTTTCGTATTCGATAACAACGAATTGCTTGTCGTATACCAATCGCATGAAATCCCTTGTTTTGTTTTGTATGGCTGAAATGGCATTCGCACCTCCATTTTGATTAGTCGCATGCTTAGTGGTGGCAATCACACTTGCAAACTGCTTGTTTCGCAAAATAAAGTAGTCCCGCATGCAGACTTCCTGTGTGTGTGAGTATGCGTCCTCGTAATATCGACAGCCTTTGCGTGTTACCTCAACACGCAAAACAATAATCGCCCGTGTGCGTTAGGATTTAAGTTCTCCATTCGAAATTGCAATAGTAGTTCTCTAAATTTAGTTAATTGTATCGACATATTTCTATTAGGGAGGTTAAGATTTGACCCGAGAACGAGAACGAGAACGAGGTGACGTCGTTCTGTGTATTACGTCATCATTTTTAGTGGGGTTTCTCCACGTCTCATGTCAATCTCGGACGTGAAAACGACTTGAGGACGCCGAAGTCGTAAGCACTTTCCGAGTTTATATTACTAATATTTTACATCAATAAACATAAATTTTGTTACTGTTACGTGTTTACCAAACATGTACCGAACACACGTACAAAGTTTGAAGGACATGAGGCGTTGTTAAACGAAAATATCGTATGTTTTTGTTGGCATAGCAAAAATGACCAAAATGTTTCAAAATGGCCGTTTGTGGTTCTTCTTGTCGTTTTTGTTTGTCTGTGTTTTTTTTACAAATTTTAAATTACTATAAATTTCACACACCATTTTAAAAAACTTAGCCTATTTATCATGCCCTTTTTATACATTTTTGGTGCATATTGTCCAGAATTATGTCCCGACGTGCCATGAAATTTATACTATTTTTTCATCCATTCATCAATTCCTGTCGTGCATCTGAGTCTGAACATCCATTCCATCCATGAATCCATGTCCAACAAACAAAGGAACTCGGACTTATTTTTTCTTAACCGCATTTTAGCGTCGAGGCCCACGAGAACGAGAACGACATCATCTCGTTCTCGGGTCAAATCTTAACCTCTCTATTATTATTATTATAACGCGGATGTATATATTGTACAATGATCTGGCATACAGAAAGCATGTTGAATATTAAGACTACGTTAAGCTTAAGATTGTTATAATAGCTTTAGTAAATATGATATATTAAAAGTAAGGTTCGATATTAAGTTTCTTATAATATCTGCAGCAAATCTGATATATCAATAGTATAATAATATTGTTATAATATCTTTACTAGCATAGTGGTTGGATACTAAGCTCGCAAAATGCCCAGTAAATACTAAAATTGTCCCTCAAGAAAATATATTCAAGTATATCCAAACGTAACTGTGACTTATATATTTTATGTTTGTAGTTTTGGTCATGGACCTACTTTACTGAAATAAACATATTATTATTATTATTATATGCGTGTTTATAAATGAAATTATATATAATATAAATACAAGAGAGCGAGAAATGGGATTTAACGTCCACTCGACACAAACTAGGTCATTTTGGGACTAACATATGGTTTAATTTTATTTCAATAATTCGCTTGCGCGTAGGGGTCTTTAGCAATGGGAGGAAACCGGAGTTCCCGGAGGAAACCCACGAGGTTGAGAAGGCGCCCCTATCTCTATGCCACATACGCTCACACCAGGGCTCGAAACCACAGCCGCAAGCCAGAGGTGACCGGCCAGCTAGAGGTCGAAGCGCGGCACTCTAGACCACTAGGCCATCCCAACCCCCCATATAAATACAAGTAATCAATATGGTGTCTAAGGTTTGGTGAACTACAACTATTTTCTATGAGACAATCGTATTATCCTTACACGCAAGCTACAGGTTGACTAGTCACCCCCTCCCCTCCTCATCGGTGTATAGAAATCCCGGGTCCTACAAGCTTCCAATGGGGCATACACACGCATGGTCGTATATATATATATATTATATAGCACACGGTACGCAACGCATCTTATCAGACACACAATCAGCATCTATGTTACTACCGGCAGAAATTAGCTCCGTAAACCGCGGTCGGCTAGACAAAACATGGGGTTGTCACCCCACTCAAAAAAATCCTAGATCCGCCTCTGGCTTTCTGTACGTTTATGTACTGGTATAGAATAAGATGAATATCCGAATTATTATAGTTGTTGTCAAAATTCACGTGAATAAGTAGGTAAGACGCTGGTACGCTAGCCTGGAGCTCTGGTGTACGATCTCTGCATTGGCCGAGAAAGCTCATCCAGATTTTCAGGCGTGATTTCCCCTTGACAATAATGCCGGGTGGAGAGCCTGACAAGGACAGCTATCTAGTCGTTCGGATGGGACGAAAAACCGAGGTCCCGTGTACACATCGGCGTGCACAAAGCATTTCCCTTGACAGTTTGGAATTCGAGATAAGAGTAGGACGTAGTGCTTATCCCAGTTTAGGAGCAGAACAGTAGGACGTTAAACCCCATTTCATTTCATTTCCTATTAAAACTCCGCGCCGAATAAGATGTCGACGGCATCCTGTTTATGTCGACACGCCTTTCATAGTTAAGTTTTGGTTTATATTTATTGCTATAGTTGGCTCTCCTTTAAATACTTTCGCGGTATGAATATGATGACCAAAGTCTATTATGTAGTGATTGTCAAGTCTCTTGTATGGATAGCACGTGGTGTTATGCTTTATAAGGATGAACTGTTGTCATGCTTTGTGTCATAATTTTCTGGTTGCATGTAACGAGTAACACCCCTACAAGTTGTGGCGGTAGTATATGAAGGGATACAACTCTGTCCTAATAGTAATTGCAGGGGAGCTGGGCTATTGTCGGCACACTCCACTGTGTAGTTCCATAAACAGCAGAGGATATGTCGTGACTTTATAAACTACGGAAGCCTCCTGGTGCCACGATTTTTTTTAGCGTAATTGTGACTTTGTATCTCCTAATTAGGACTTTTTATCTCCTAATTTTTATGTCCTAATTAGGACTTTTTATCTCCTAATGAGGACTTTTTATCGCCTAATTAGGACTTTCTATCTCCTAATTAGGATTTTTTATCTCCTAATTAGGACTTTTTATCGTCTAATTAGGATATTTATATCCTAATTAGGACTTGTTATCTCCTAATTCCTAATTAGGACTTTCTATCTCCTAATTAGGACTTTTTATCTCCTAATTAGGACTTTTAATCTCCTAATTAGGACTTTTTATCTCCTAATTAAGTAAAACGGTAATATTTAAGTGAATCTTTATAAACAACACTTACTACTACTATATACTACCATAAACAACACTTTCTACTACTATATACTACCGTAAACAATACTTACTACTATCATATACTGCTATAAACAACACTTACTACTATCATATACTGCTATAAACAACACTTACTACTATCATATACTGCTATAAACAACACTTACTACTACCATATACTGCTATAAAAAACACTTACTTCTATCATATACTGCTATAAACAGCACTTACGTATATCATATATTGCTATAAACAACACTTATTACTACCATATACTGCTATAAGCAACACTTACTACTACCATATACTGCTATAAACAACACTTACTACTACCATATACTGCTATAAACACCACTTACTACTATCATATACTGCTATAAACAACACTTACTACTACCATATACTGCTATAAACACCACTTACTACTATCATATACTGCTATAAACACCACTTGCTACTACCATATACTGCTATAAACAACACTCACTACTACCATATACTGCTATAAACAACACTTACTACTATCATATACTGCTATAAACAACACTTACTTCTATCATATACTGCTATAAACAACACTTACTACTACCATATACTGCTATAAACAACACTTACTACTACCATATACTACTATAAACAACACTTACTACTATCATATACTACTATAAACAACACTTACTACTATCATATACTGCTATAAACAACACTTACTACTATCATATACTGTTATAAACAACACTTACTACTAATATATACCACTATAAACAACACTTACTACTATCATATACTAGTATTTATAAATGGTAGTTCAGAGTTTTGTGGAGTTTTCGAATGGTAAGTGATGGGTTTTGTGGACATTTCTAAGGGGTAGTGATGCGTTTTGTGGACATTTCTAGAGGGTAGTGATGCGTTTTGTGGACCTTTCTGAAGGGTAGTGATGGGTTTTGCGGACATTTCTGAAGGATAGTTATGAGTTGTGTGGAAATTTGTATAAGGTTATGATGAGTTTTGTGGAAATTGTCTAAAGGGTAGTGATGATTTTTGTGGATATGTCTAAAGGGAAGTGATGATTTTTGTGTATATTGGTAGTGATGAGTATATTTTATATTTCTGACGAGTAGTGATAGGATTTTAATCTATTTCTGGGAGGTTGCGATCAACTTGAACGAAGAATTTACACGTTTCCTCGGTTTTCGTTCTCGACACACGCAAGAACCAATAATGTCGATATCCTCCGACATTTGAATCAAGGAACTCTATACACTGGCATCACAAGTTCATCCATGATTATACCACCAAGCGCGAAGAGATTCACTTAAATACTACTGTTTTACTTAATTAGGAGATAAAAAGTCCTAAGTAGGGGATAAAAAGTCCTAATTAGGAGATAACAAGTCCTAATTAGGAGATAGAAAGTCCTAATTAGGAGATAAAAAGTCCTAATTAGGCGATAAAAAGTCCGAGATAGAAAGTCCTAATTAGGAGATAAAAAGTCCTAATTAGGCGATAAAAAGTCCTAATTAGGAGATAAAAAAGAGTCATAATTAAGAGATAAAAAGTCCTAATTAGGAGATAAAAAGTCCTAATTAGGAGATAAAAAGTCCTAATTAGGAGATAGAAAGTCCTAATTAGGAGATAAAAAGTCCTAATTAAAAAGTCCTAATTAGGAGATAAAAAGTCCTAATTAGGAGATAAAAAGTCCTAATTAGGAGAAAAAAAGTCACAATTACGCTAAAAAAAAAATAATCGTGGCACCAGGAGGCTTCCGTAATAAACTAAGCAAACAAAAAAGAGAAGAAATTACTACGCAGTTTGTATAGTTTATTAAACAATAGTATCTATTGACGAAACATTACATGATGTTCGATATAATCTTGTTATACAAGACGGTGTTGTTAAATCAACTGAATAGATTAATAACTTCATATCATTCCAGCCAAAATATCAGTCACTTTTCTTGCATAAATAGGAAATTATCACAATAATCAACTGAAATCAAAATATTAACATATGGTGTTGGTAAAATATAAGTATAATCACCTGGATAGATTAAAACATGGTACCTGCGCAGAATGGAACTCTATCTCTCGATTGTGACAGCTGGGGAAATTAAATGGAGTGAAATGACCTTAAACGTCATACTGTTCTGCTCTGACTGGGCTAATTGAGACGGGCATACACCACTCAGTGTACCATGAAAGACATTTTGCCCGGACAGGAGAATTGATATTAATTATACAAATATGTAATGTTAATAAAGGTAGTATATACGAGACACGGATGTAAATGATATACCCAATACTATAGATAATTGGCCATTGAACGTAGTATAGTGTTAAATGACAATATTGATGTCGATCATTATCACATACATTATGTGATAGAACTGGTTAAACACTTTCCAAATATAATTTTAACACATAGATTATTACGCATCTATCGTAAGGGGGGGGGGAGTGGCCTAGTGGTCTAGTGGTCTAGAGTGCCGCGCTTCGACCTCTAGCTGGCAGGTCACCTCTGGCTTGCGGCTGTGGTTTCGATCCCTGGTGTGAAGATTGGGGCGTCTTCTCAATTTCGTGGGTTTCCTCTGGGCACTCCGGTTTCCTCCCACTGTTAAAGACCCCTACTCGCAAGCGAATTATTGAAATAAAATTAAAACGAAATGACCTAGTTTGTGTCGAGTGGGCGTTAAACCCCATTTCTCCCTCTCTCTTTCTCTTGCATCTATCGTAGCAATGATCTCTGTGTTAAATTGTTATTTGGAATGTGTTTAATCAGTACTATCACATATGTGAAAATGACAAACATCGTCCTTTAAATGACAAATAATTAGCAGATAGACGATGATTAGAGACACAAAAGAAGACAGTAATTTTGGCGATATTATTGATTTTTTTTAAATTAACTGAAAATACCCACTGAATTGTACATATCATGCAATTGTGTATTTAAAACTAATTGATTTAGAACGAATAATGATTTTTATGCAATTTGAAGCACTATACAACCCATCACCAGAATCGCTCAGCCTTACCATGCACTGTTAGAAATAAATGTTAATTCACCGTAAGAATATGGTAAAATATTTACGTAGTTCTATGTTATTTTACATATGTATTCTTTATCACAGCAAAATAGGAGTGGTAGTACAAATAACAAATACACGTAAAAATAACCACATTATACAGGGGATTTTACCCTGAAATAGGTCATTTTACACACGTAACGTCAAAATACAGTAATGTACACTGTATTCCAACTGTATTAAGTTGTATCGTAGCCCAAATTGGTTGTCGTAAAAATGACTAAAAAGTTGATATCAAACAAACGTTTTATTTAGTAGTAATGAAATCAAAATTGAGATATTTTTGTTAACATTTCTCAACACACAACCAATTAACAGTGATCGTTGAAGTCCACAATCAAATAGCAGATTTTGCACCGCAATTGTCTGTATATTTTACAACATATACTACGGGGCAACTTTTGCTGCCCGTAGTTTTAGGGTAAAATAACCAGAATATTTCTAAAAGTGCAATCACGTTACGCCCCAGTAATGTCATGTACCCCCACTACACATTTTACGGCCCAGTATCAGCATCGTAAGTCCTTGTTCAGCCTGTAGACCCCCCCCCCCCCCCAATAAATTTGGCCGGGCTTTGCCCCTGGACCAAAATAAATAGGTGCAACACTATGGCGGTATATTAGATTCAAAATTCTAACATGTTATCGTCTAATTTCTAACTTGCTATCGTCTAACTTCTAACTTCCATTCATGTAATTTCTAACCAATTTCTTTATTTGTTCAGTGTAAATCCTAATTCTTTTTCATCTTATTGCTTTTATTAAGACGAAAATTGTCGCTTTACATGTTAAGCATGAACGTCAAACAAATAGAATTTTGATACTTCTACCTGGCAACAATCGTTATGACATCCTTTGGTGTCGCCACCGTGTTCTCAATTTGGCGAATGAGCACCTGATCGGGACCATTCTGTTGATACAAACGTCTGGCTCTTCGTCAGGTTGAATGGTTTGGCGAGATGAAATGAAATGGGGGGTTTAACGTCCTACTGTTCTGCTCCTAAATTGGCCTATTGAAGACGGGCTTACGCCATACGGTATGCTATGAGAGAGAGAAATGGGGTTTAACGTCCACTCAACACAAACTAGGTCATTTCGGGACCAACATATGGCTTAATTTTATTTCAATAATTCGCTTGCGCGTAGGCGTCTTTAGCACTGGGAGGAAACCGGAGTCCCCGGAGGAAACCCACGAGGTTGAGAAAGCGCCCCTATCTCCATACCACACACGCTCACACCAGGGCTCGAAACCACAGTCGCAAGCCAGAGGTGACCGGCCAGCTAGAGGTCGAAGCGCGGCACTCTAGACCACTAGGCCATCCCAACCCCGTCGGTGTGCTATGAGGGGAAATTCCAAGTGCCATGGGATCTTTTACGTATACGCCAATGTATAATATACGGGTCCTCGGTTTTTCGTCCCATCCAAACGACTAGACAGCACTCATTATCAGGCTCTCCGTCCTGCACCACTGACTCGGGAAAACCACACCGGAAATCGCGATGAACTTTCTCGGCCAATGCAGGGATCGGACTAACGAGTCAGTGCCTTATCCACTTAGCAACCGTGCCTTCGGAATGATTAATCGAAGTGTTAAAATTTAAAACAACATAGAGAGAGAGGGGGCGGGGGATGCGGGGGAAGGGGATGTAAAGTCCACTCGACACAAAACTAGGTAGGGATCTTTAGCAGTGGGAAGAAACCAAATGACCGGGAGAAAACCACGAGGTTGGTCAGGCGAACTCACTCCTTGTCACGTAACAACCGGGAAATCGATACCTCATCAGTTGACTCAACGACAGACCTTATGATACAGCAGCAAGTGCTAACCATTCGGCCATCCAACCCGCAAACAACATCGAACGTGCAGGATTTGGAGAATTTAATTTCAGTTAAGCCAATTAACTGGGCCCCTCGACCCAAACTGTCCTGATATTCACTGATACACCTCGGAAAGCGGCTAATAACTATTACTTATATACGGTTGGTCTATACAGAATACTATTTTATAGTAACACAATTACCGTACTGAGTTTAATACTAAGCGGCGTTTGGACAAAATGAAATAAAGTTTAACGTGCGACTGTTCTACTCCTAAACTGGGCTAATGAAGACGGGCATGTGCTATACAGTGTGCTATGAGGGAAAGTTTGCCCGGGCTGCGGCATTACGGCCTACTCTTATATCGAATTTCAATTGGCAAAGTATCTCAAGGAGGGCCTGACAGCACAGCTGCCTAGTCTTTCGGATGGGACGAAAAATCGAGGTCCCGTGTACACATTGGAGTGCACGTAAAAGTTCCCTTGGCAGTTGGAATTCAATATAAGAGTAGGCCGTAGCGCTGCTGCCCGGGCAAAATTTCCCTCATAGCACATTGTATGGCGTATGCACGTCTTCCATTAGCCCAGGTAAGGTGCAAAAGAGTAGGACGTTAAATCCTATTTCATTTAATTTCATTTCAAAACCATCCGTAAAAAATTGCGCCCCGTAGGCGACACAAACAGACAGGGGTGAAGGCATAATAATACCGCTAGAAAGTTTGCAATATAAAATTAATTCAAATGGTGAGAAAGTTAATTTGAAAAGATCAGAAAATTTGTCAGTGATCAATCAGTGTAAAATGATAAGAATATTTATTTGAAATACAAAATTTAGTTTGAAATGCAGCGAAATGAAAACTTGATTAAAAAAAAGTAAAAGTTTTCATTTGGAATGCATAAAAGCGCAAAACGATAACGAAAAGTGTTTATATATGCATACGGAAATATCAAAAAGGTCGCTCATCTATTAATAATAATTGATGTGTTCAAGTGATGCAGTGCTTTTATAATCATTACACGTATAAACAGACATATTAGTTTGATATCAACTACTAACAGAACCAGATCGTATTTTATCAACCAGTATTGAGATACAAGTAGACGATGATCATGACGGTTTATATAGTATCGATATTGTGTATTCTAATAGGCACGGCATCAACAGGTAAATATATTTAAATATGCATGTATATAATCATGTGCATTCTTTGAAAATGAGATGCGATGGCTCTGCTCCTGGTATTGGCATTCTCGGGATTTTCCGGTGTGGTCTACCGTTAAAAGTGGTTCAGGATGAGGGGGGGGGGCTGACATGGACAGCTGTCGAATAGTGGTTCGGATAAGACTAAAAATCGAGGTCTCGTATACACATTTGCGTGCAATAGATATAAGAGTAGGTAGTGGTATGGTTGCCCGGTTCTATGTCGTTACCAAATGGATGTCGCAAATACTGTAATAATAACAGTTAGTATTCGTTATGTGATTACTATAGATATTATCTATTAGTTTACTAACTAATCATTCATGTTTAATAACAGTAAGTGAATACTTGTCGAAACGTTATGTTACATGTATACAAACCAGTGATTGTTATCCAAGACTATAAACTAACCGTGCGTATAGAACACGGGTTGTCTTATTACCAACTTTTTAAAGATAGTTGCCCACAAAAGTGTAGTTCCAATAAAAGTATGTCCAATTTGCTATATTATGGAATGTAGAAACACCTAGGAAAGTACTTGATTCCCTGTAAGAGTCGGGTTTTTTTTTTTTTGATAAGCCGTTACTATTTCCGAAATGTATTGTAGATAATATTTTTTTTATTCATTAAAATTTCATTGTCTAAACTATTGGATTAAGGATCCCAAATTTTCGCGGCATAACATCAATATTGATTACAATAATATCAATATGTGATTCTAATTCGTGTTTTTAATTTCGAATAATATGTAAAATATTGATATATGACCTTCTATTAAACATTAATTAATACGAAAGTATTTATATTTGGTATGTATGGAAAGTAAAGCCCTCCAAATTTTAATTGCAAAATTTTGGATTCCCTGAAAAATACAAATGGAACGCGCATAGCACATGAATATGAGGGTATCACCAAATGGCGACCATACCTCTTATCGTCTGTTCGAGTGGAAATGCTAATCCAATAATTTACTTATGCTTCGATATTGACGGTAAATGGACAGCCTGTATAACCAGATAAAACTCTAAATGACATTACCTCAATCAATCACGGTACAAACTAAGACGGCGGAAAATAAATGTTCACGGTTAGGGGTAGTTCCTTGAGATTAAAGTTTATTGGGTTAGTTTGAATATGGCTCTCGTCCAATTTCTAAAAATACCATTTGCACGAGGGAAGGTATCTTTAAGTAGGTTTTTAGTCGCACAATAGTTAGGTAATACACGGCGCCGTTATTACACATTGTAGTTCTATTTTCTATATTTTGGTGAAACACAGACACCTCTATAGAAATGTTCCAGATTGCATAAAAATGTTACTATATGTCATTTTCATATAAAATATACTTTAGTTAAGTGACATTGAATTACCATAAATAAGTTTATCGAGAAAAAAAACATTTTCATACCACTTCATTTATATTTTTATACGCGCTTCATTTTCTTTTTATATGCGTTTCCACAATGAAGTCGTAATATTAAACATTCGTTATGCAAGAGCTTACTCTGCCTATTGCATGTCTTTCATGTTATCTAAATTGTTAATTAGAAATTAATAAACTTATCCAGACCATAATCAACTGAAATGTTATCTAAATTATTAATAAGAAATTAATAAACTCATCCAGACCATAATCAACTCTTGATGTCAACGTTAGCCTTGCATGTTTATTGGATTACGTTCCGATTTGCTGTTCAACTTCCCTTCATAATTAAATCAAAAAAATGATAATCGAGACTATGCTACCTACTTTAGTAATGCTGATCGAGGCTTACCCCAAAAATCAATCGCTAAAATCTCGGTTCATAGTGGTTCCATTTTCAGCAAATTCCGTTAACATTATCTAGTTTTTAACTATTATAGTGAGAACTGCCAGCTCTTTATCCAATCTTCCATAATGTTTGAAGTATATCTGGTTAAAATCATTTCCTATTTAATCCCAAATGTTTGCTGTTTATGGATTTCTATAATCGAAACAGACTAGGTTAGTCTGTGAGTTTATTTCCGTAGAGGTCTTTAGCAGTTGCAAGAATACGGATGACGCGGAGAAAACATAGGAGGTTTGACAGATAACTCTACCCATTGCTTAAATGCCAAACCGACGAACCTTATATAAAACATTATATAAAATGCACATACACCCAGTAGAGGAAGACGGATACAAGACGCATGACACGATTTTATGTTTCCTAGATAAACTCTACAAACTATAAAAATAGTGACATTACGGTTAAAGTTTTTGTTAGAGCTAGAAGTAATTACTTGATCATGGTTATTGATGATATTTACTGAGCCGGAAAAGGAATGCCGGTCGAAATTGTGGGTGGTTGATTACTGTTGGATGGCGTCGCTGTCCGTACAAAGTTTCCTTCATAGCACTCAGAAAGGTATGCCTGTCGTCACTAACTCAATTAGTGCAGCATAACGTTGAACCCAAATTCATGTAACTTTCGTTGTCAGTTCCACATCAACATTGTACTAACAAGAATTGTTTTATATCTTTCAGCTACGTCATCGCCAAAACTTGCCAAAATATCAACTTTAATGGATTTAACTGTAGCCTTTGATCTTGGGGATTTAGATGATGATGGTTTTGCGGAATATTCAGAAAACAGAGACCACTTTGTCAGAGCAGATACCAATGGTGATGGGGAGATAAGTGACACGGAAGTGGGTGGTGATTCAGTTGGTGAAGATGTTCCATCCGTGGCTTTGAAATTTGTTGATATCAATGGTGACGGGAAGATTACAATGGCCGACATAGACATCTTCTTTTTCCAGCTTGGACGAGAATATGGAAACGAGATAGATCTGGAAGAATATTTGGAATATTGGCTTTCCAAAAAAGAATCAGAAAAAAGTGGCATTACGGTTAAAGCTTTTGTTAGAGCAAGAAGAAATTACTTGGTCATGGATATCGATGATAACTTGAAAGTCTCTGAAAAGGAATTCAGATCGGAATTCCGCGTGGCAGATTACGACAAGAACGGTAATCTGACGCCAGAAGAATTTAATGGTTTCAGACCCATTCGTAACGTCAATGTAACTGCTTATTGCAACAATGGCAATGCTGGCTGTCCAGTAGCAAATTTTTTGATTATGTTTAACGAAGCTGATGACGACAATAATAAGTTTTTATCTATGACAGAATATCTGAAAAAATTTGGGGAGTTGACGACCAGCAAATAGATAAATATACATTTACGAGCATTTATACCCCGAGAGATCCACCCGTTAAACACGTGTATTTTAACTCTGATTAAATCATTATCTCACAATTATGTTGTTCATGCCATTTACAAGTCATTATTTCAAATTATGTTTAAAGGACAATATTGGTGTCAGTCATTATCAGATAGACTCATTAAAAACAAGGGAATGCATGCATGTTTCTACTTTTTTTTTCGTTTTCTCTTATCTAGTAACATTCAATTGTTTTGGGGTTTTTTTTTTTTGAATTGCCAGATTGATATCTTCTCACATCAGGAATTATTAGTGAGCAGAAATTCTCCCGTGTATCTGTTATCACTTCAGTCAGTTATATCGTGATTTCATTTTGCTTTCGTCATTTCCGTTTCTTGACATCTCCATTACGCATCTATCGTAGCAATGATCTCTGCGTTAAAATTATACAAGGAACGTCTTTTATCCGTTCTCTCACATGTCATTATGACTGACACCAATATTGTCCTTTAACTGTATTTTCTAGATAATAAAAAAAATCTGGCAAGGCGCCCACGTTCACCACAGCTCGAGTCAATCGCCCACGCCCCCAAAAGTTTTCGCAACACCAGCAAACTTCGAAAATGGGAAAGGGTCAATGGTCAAACGCGGAGTTGCGGGCTAACTTCGTTGGATTTGTTTTCGGTTACTTTGACTGTTAAGATTACTACACCCATACGGCCAAGAGAATTATGGAAATAAATTTGTAGTAGGTGTTAGTCCCGAAATGTCCTAGTTGGCGTTGAGTGGACATTATCCCCAATTATATCTCTCCATCTCGGAAGGAACTCATATGACCGCCTCCCACCCTATAAGGACCAGCATAAACTAAAAATCACTCACAAGAGTGGTGACTGGTCAGTGACATGGTATTATGAGGGAGAAACAGGGATTTACTCCCACTCAATATAAGCTAGGTCATTTCGGGACTAACACGTTTCAAATTTATTTCATCAATTTGCCTGCGCGTACGGGTCTTTAGCAGTTGGAGGAAACTGTCATGGTTTCGATTCCCCGGTTGTGCGTGACAAGGAGTAAGGTCGCCTGTTCAACCTCGTGGGGTTTCTCCGGGTCCTCCAGTTGCACCCCACTGCTAAAGAGCCCTGCGTGCAAGCGAATTATTGAAATAAAATTAAGCACCGAAATGACCTAGTTTGAGTCAAGTGGACGTTAAACCTCATTTCTCTCTCTCGTTTCTACTCTGGTATCGAATTCCAAGTGTCAAGGATTCTTCTAAGTGGACACAACTGAGTACATGGGTCCATCGTCCCATTTGAACGACTATTTGATGTACATTTTCATGCACATCCGTCCTGCAACACAAACGTTAAAGGGGGACACTGGAAGATTCCAATAAACTTTTTGGATCAACACATGGATCGGGCTATGGACTTTTAGGTTATTCTTACTCGCTGAGCCAACGCGGATCCTACCATGCAGATAAACCAACGAACTAGTTTAAAGTATTATACCCCAGTTTATTTTTTTTAATTACGAATAAACCGGTACAGTAAAACAGCCAAGTAATTTATAGATAATATTGTCCCTTTATCGTTGAAACATAAAGTGCGTAAAACATCGAATCATTCTATTTTCATAGAAAATACACGTTGTTTCTTCGCCCATTCTATTAGACGCATTCCATGAGACAACGATCACAAAAAAAAATAATAACAAATCCAACAATAACAATCATTTGATATGTATATTATGTCAACGATATGTGTGTTCTATCTGGGTGCTCAGTGTTATTAAATGCATTAAAGGTAGGGTTGTGGATGGCGCCTTATCGATTTGCCCCTCCCCCTCCTTATTCACAGCTTCTTAATCTACTACTGTACTGGTATACTCCTCGTAGTGTTTCGTTTGATTAGAACTAATCCTACTTAACACTGGCGTAAAGGGAAAAAAATGTGCTCCAAATTATGACTAGTCAATTTGTCAATAGTTCGATTAACAACCAAATAGATAACTGCGTAACTATATAATTACGCTTTAAACACAGATAGAGAGAGAGAGAGAGAGAAGAGAGAGAGAGAGAGAGAGAGCGAGAGAGGAAGGGAGGGAGGGAGAAATGGGGTTTAGCGTCCACTCAACACAAACTAGGTCATTTCGGGACTAACTTGTGGTTTAATTTTATTTCAATAGTTCGCTTTCGCGTAGGGGTCTTTAGCAGTGGGAGGAAACCCGAGTGCCCGGAGGAAACCCACGAGGATGAGAAGGCGCCCCTATCTCCATGCCACATACGCTCACACCATGGCTCGAAACCACAGCCGCAAGCCAGAGGTGACCGGCTAGCTAGAGGGCGAAGCGTGGCACTCTAGACTACTAGGCCACCCCCCCCCCCCCTCGCTTTAAACAGAGCTCTCACGATTTTATTATGTCCAATTAACCAGTTCATAGCAGAATTTTACAGATAAACTAATTGCGTGATAAACGAGGCTATTAACACGGGTACAATGTAAACAATACTGTATGAAAACGAACAATACGTTCGCCGTTTTTCATACTTTAAATTACTCCCCAGATTACACAAAGGGCTGTCAAGTTGCGGTACTTGTGATAGATTTGATTGGATAGGAAGAATTATCACACTCCCTCAAAAGCTCAAGCATCAGAAACTATTCCAGCAATAAAATGAAATGGGGTAAGCGTCCCACTGTTCTGCTCCTGAACTGGTCTAATGAATACGGGGACAATTGCCAGAGAGGGATTTCTCGGGCCATTGCTTCGGGAATATGCTGAACAGGGAACATCAACATTAAGGGCGTTGAGCAGTCTAAGATTCGCACTAACTTTTCAACGCCAATCTTATTAAGTCTTTGCAAACTTGTTCTACTTATAAAATAACTCAGAAAACTCTCGAAAGTCGCGTCGTTTTATGTGTAACAATGGAGATACGAGGCGGAGGAATAAAACTATTTATAGCAAACGAGACTGATTCCCCGACCTAGATCAGGTGTTGAATAAATTATGACGTCGTGCACGCCAGTCACGTGATCAACACAAACGTGGCTTCAACAGGAGTGGAAGATGTCACGTGACCAGAAGGAATTCCCTGTATGACGCGATTATCCAGGTCTATTTACTATATGACATGATTATCCAGGTCTACTTATCTATCACGAAAGGAACATGACGGATTTTTTTTTTTTTTATGGTCAAAGATTACTATTTTTTGAATGCATAACATGATTTAGAGTGCGGTGGAGTAGTGCAGTGAAGTAATTATTTACTTTTACATCCGAATTGTTGTATTTTAATACTTGTTGTCGACGTATTCAAAGAATTAATCCAAAATCGCAAAATCTCGTTTGAAGGTAAATAATGAACAACAATTTTAAAATACTTTGAGTTGGTATTTTTTAACGTTTTTGGTGTCGAAATGTAGCTTATAACCCCCACTTTCGATCTACTGGTGGGACTATCAATAAATCTTTTGAGCTTGTACTAATAGAATTTCCAAGAAAACGCATCGTTTTTTTGCGTTTCCATGGATACAAGACAAATCATAACCAATAGCCAAAAATTGACCAGTGTATTTTTGGGACTTGCTATTAGCATTGTTCATGCGAAATTTGATGAAAATATCTGCAGGCATAACTGAGAAAATTCTACTTTTGTTGTCATCAATACCCCTTTTTATCATGCTTTTGGGCCAAGTTTGGAACATAGCTGGTAAATAAAATTGGTATTTATTTGGTGATTAATATGTAGTTTATCACCCCAAATAAAAAAAAATGTCATATCTTATCAACAAAAATTACAGTGCTAGCTTTAAAATTTGCATTTTAGACTACTCAACGCCCTTAACTGATTTGTCTTGTCGCAGTGAGGGATTTTCTTTGATTCTATCGTATTGTCTATGGTCCAGAAATCCTTCTTCTAAACATTTCTATCAAAAGGGCGGTCAAGGCAATGGCCAGTCCGATTAAAGCCGCCACAAACGCGCCCTCAACATCACTCAAGCGTAAAGGTCGTTTCGTTTTAATCATTTTACAATGTGACGGGCGGTGGTCTTCGTCAAATTTATCTTTTAATACCTTTAAAAATCCGCTGTCCGATAATTTGCCTAATGCTAATTCTAGATCAGATTTTAAGTATGAATTTTTTTAGACTGCTATTGCCATCGGCAAATATGAATAGAGATGGTCAATGATGTCTAGATTACAATCTTTCTGGTTCAATAGTTGGTATTTCGAATCAGCACCAATGTAAACATATTGTTCACCCGGTTTTAAAATCTTATTAATATGGACATTGATATCCAAATCAAAGGTACTTGGGTCCGTTTCATTAAATTCTACGAGACCATTCCATAATCTCTTTATCATGGTGTTCTTTGACTCTTTCATAACTTTTTTATACAAACCAAAACCACGAATTCCCCATTTCCAGTCCGTTAGCCCAACAAGTTCCTCTAAATTATTAAATGGTTTCTTAACTTTGGAGTCCGTTAGTGAGGCGGTTAAGTTACCAACATAAATCCCAGCAAGTACGATAGGAACAATCCAAAAGAAAACCAACAAAATTCGAACTGGCACCTTCTTAGTCAACATGCCGTCCCCACGAATAAATAGCATACCTAACAAAGATATAATAATATTAAGCAAACGCAGTACCAGGTCCTGTAATTTTAAATGGTCTCTCGGTCTTTCATCTCGAATTAAATCATTGGAATGTACAGTCAGCACGCAAAGCAACATTGCAACTGGAACAATAGTGAATAGGATAATTAAATAAATAGAACTTTGAAATGGACGAAATATCTTAATCCATTTAGCATCCGTGTCTATTCCCTTTTTATACAACGCCGCCCAACTACTTGCTAAAAATGGCGGAAGAATGAAGTCGATCACTTGTTCTCGTTCTTCAGTAATGACCAAATCTGTGATGACGATATCAACTTCTTGACGATGTAACTGACCAACTAGACCATTCCACTCCCCACCATTACTTCTATCACCGTATTGTCCAACAGCCGGTTGTTTAAACGTATAAGTGAAGTTTAAATGGTGGGCAAGTAACCTAGTTAATTCTTCTACAAGGCCAGTGTACATAGTTTGATTCCTTTCACCAACGTTCGTTTGTAACAACCTAGATGCCACTGTGCCAATAACAAGACGACGTTTATTGTACCTATATTTAATATTTGGAAATAGAGAATCGACCGAACAGTTTGATTGTTGTGGTGACTTTATGCTAACATCACCATGATTAAGACAATCTATTAGAGTTATGTGCCCTTTTGAAATTGAAGAGGAATGAACCAGATGGTCGTCTTTGCAGGTTAACGTAACTACGTTCTGTAAATTGAAGTCGACGAAATGCTCTTTAAGTTTCACGGGAGACAAAATAATCCACCACGAAGCTGTCCGGTAGTTGGTTGTCTTATTTGAATATCTGTCAATCGTATCCGCCATTTTGATAAGTGTAAGTGTAATATTTCGTAATAAAAGTATGATCCGAACGCCTGTTTTCTTTAAGGTATAGTTTCTTTAAAGCGTTCACAACAGTAGAAGAATCGAACTCTGCTACATTGTAAATTGTAGTTTTGAAACCGCGATGGTTGTCAATGAAATGACGGGTAATGTTCAGTAACATTTCATCGTCCAAGGTTTCGTAAAATATAATGGCATTTGACTAGCGCAGAGTTTTAATAATTGTTGTCAATGCCGTTAGAATATTGGGAGAACAAATCCAGTCGCCTCCGATTTTTTGAGTCGCATCACCAGTGTCCAAATTCCAAGAAACACAGGATATGAAAACATATTTGAGATCACCAACCAGAGAACAGTGCACACTCTCAAAATCGTCAGCATGTTCATTACACAAAACATTCACATCATAATAAAATTACAGACAAGGCAAAGTTAATCCCAATAACACCGACCATTGATTCCTAATGGATTTAAGTTTGTGTGGATTAATCAGACCATTGTGGGGGACGAGCGCTACATCAATATATAAACTCTCCATTGTTGATACCCATAGCTAGTCGTGATATCCAAATGGTGGATGTAGTTCAATAAGTATCATTGAATAAATATTTGACAGTACATTATTGTATTAATAACGTCCTATTTAATCAACTAAAAATGATCAATTATTGTCTAGGCGAAAAATGCTCGTGTAAATGCGTCCGCACAGTAGCTATGACTAATTGGATGTTTACCAAATTTTAGAAGGCACAGACTCATTCCGTGTCAAATATTATTTTACCCCAAACATTAAGATTTTATTTAGCAAATTTTAGATGTTCCAAGCATAAACGTATCATCGAATTAGGCCGTAGAAATGGTACTCCTGTTTCTAGACGTTTGCGTGAAATTTGTAATCTAAAATCGTATTAAAAACGAATACCACTTCTTTCTTGTCTGTCCCATCCTGCATGATCTTAGAATGAACTTCCTGCCGAAATATTGCCACTCATCAACAAACGAAATGAAATTGAAGTCGTTATTTCAATGTAAAAGCGAAAATGATATTTAGAATCATTGTGTATATATCAAAAAAGGTATGGAAATAAGAGAAGAATTACTATCGATATAACTAACATAAACGTAAAATTGTATATTTGTCTGTAATATGTGCTGTTTGATTTCTTCATTCGTATTGATTAATTACGTGTTGTCTTTTTTTTTTCTTTTATATTGTATAAATTTTGTACCATTGGCATTTGGCCAGAAAGTAATAAAGATATTATTATTATAAATCACGTTCAAATCCAGAGAACAGTGATTTACAAACAAAATTGAAAATAAATACTGGAAATTGGGTCATTCTGTCACTGTCCCGACTGTTTCCTGTCAGATTTGTAAACTAAATATATCGAAAATTGTAGCCTTTATCACATCCAAACGCTGTCATACATTAAACCTTACCATTCGCGATGCCGAAAAACGGTGATGCCGTGTACTCACTGGCAAGTACGTAAACGATCCGTTGACAGATAGAATTCGATATAACAGTAGACCGGTCAAATTTTGCCCTCATAGCACACAGTATGGCGTATGCCCGTCTTCATTAGCCCAGACGGAACGGAACAATAGGACTTTAAACCCTTTTTCATTTTACAAACTAACAAAGTGTCACACACAAAAACAAATATTATAATATACTAGTAATTGTAAGTGTCACAAATCATTTATGTCTACAACTGAATAAAATAATTTCAAAATGTGATAAAATTCGAAAAATATTCATTACTTTAAAGATACATTATGTGAGATTAGATAAAGAACTGACGGGAAAAACTAGATAATGTATAGGTAGGTAATTTGCGAGCGGTTGAAATTTCCGCGTAGCCTCGATCATCATTACAGTATAAACAGCATAGTCTCGATTATCCATTTCTTAATTTCATTATCAATGAGCGTTATGCAGCATTTAGGATTCTAATCCAGTCAACATCGAAGGCTAATTAATAATTTAGATAACATTTCAGGCCTAAAGAAAGACTTGTAATAAACAGATTAAGCTCTTGCATAATGCATGTCTTAATTGAAGATTTGTCTCTTTGAAGTATATAATAATGAATAAACTAATTTTTCAAAATGTATTAATATTCAAACGATACGTATAACTTTTAAGTATCTAGACTTAAGCTGTTGAGACCCGGTTTGTATAGACTGGCAGCGGTAAACATGCGATTTGACAAACTAGAGACGCTGGCTTTTGGATGGCCGATTGGGTGCGCGCTGAATCATAAAGCCTGTCATTAAGTCAACTAATAGAAATATAATTAACCCATATGCTAGTCTCAAAGTGACCTAGTTTGTGTCGACTGGACGTTAAACCCCATTTTTGAGTTGTCGGGACATGCACGTTGGTAATGTAATCTAGTATATATAGAACTACAGTGTATTTGATTTTGGGTTTTCAGTCGATACAATTATTAAAAACTAGGTCCAGGTTAATGTAGTAATGGAATAAGCGAAGTAGGATTTCAGTATAAATATTGTCAAAACATTTAATAAAAATGGCATGAATAATAAAATCAATACATAAACAAAAAATTGTTTAATGACACACCAGTTCGAACCGCGATCTGTTGCGCTAAACTATATATTAACAATGTTTTTGCAGTAATACAAACAAATATTCAAGACTAGGTAAACATAAAAAGCTTTCATCCATATATAATTATTTAACAGATAAAAATTACATTTGATGCACATACTATTAAAATTCATAATAATAGCGATTGACAATTATAGACCAGGTTGGGCAAGCAATTGGTATTGGACCAATACAGGGTCGACAAATATCCTCAGAAAGTTTAAAGAGATTAAGTATATTTGTGCTTGCACGATGCCGAAACCCTTTAAACCCTTTAATAAGTCATGTAAGATGAATTTTGTGGAAATTTTTCAACTTATATCAACATTGATTTGTTATCTTACCATGAAAAGATTGGCTTCTGATATCCAAAATAACAATTTTAAAATTGGAACACGAATCGAGTGTCATTTGTAATCAAGCCACTCGAAGAATGAGGCTCAACATATCCCTCGGGAAAATAATATCGATGTAGACTGGAATAATCAGACGTCAAAGACTTGTATTCCATTTGCACTTCGCGTATTTAGATGTTGCAGTAAAACCAGAAACGATTAAACATACATCATGCAAGCGGTAAATCTGCCAATTACAGGTCTTTCTTCAGGTCTGAAATCCTATCTAAATTATTATTTTTACATTAATTCACTTATCCAGACCACAATCAACTTTCGGTGTCATCGTTAGCCCGCGATATTTACTGAATTGGGATTCGATGTGCTTCTCAACTTTCATTCATGATATAACCATGAAATGGATAATCGTGACTTGTTTTTATGGTACCGATTTTGGTAATGATGACCGAGACTAGACCGCAATTTCAATCGCTAAATCGTCTGTTCAGAGTGGATTTATGTTTGTTACTATATTCGTGAGAACTGACAGCTCGTTATCTTTTCTCTCATAATGGATTTTGGTCAATCTTTTCAGGGCATACATTTCTGTGAATGAACGGATTGAGCTTAGATGGACATTGGATTGAACTTATTCTGCAAAACCAAAGGTCGCTTTATTTAATGACTGAATTAGCACTTCCCAAAACAGAAATCCGCTTTGCGACTTAGGACAACCTACATTACCGGTCGCGAACCCCGGAAGTCAAATTCATTTCTGTCTCCTCTCGATCTCGTTATAAGCTTGGGCAACGAAAAATATCAACTTAAGGCATTTACATAGGACATTTATTTTGAATCCATAGATCGCAAGTTATCAAATTTCATTTACAATGAAAAGCCAACGCCGATATCCCAAAATAAATAGATGACACATATGAATTAATCGCAAATTTTGTTTTTTTCAAAAGTATCGTGCAATCAAAACTATACTGTAAGTTACATCACTGTCTACCAGATAGAATCAAGGTTATCTTGTGCAAATGCATCGACGAATGATAATGCATAGCTTTCGCTCGAAGTCACCTGATGAACATCTACTACATCAAGTTTAAACATTCTACCTCAATTAAAAGCAGTTGGTAATTTCCAAAGTTATCAGTCAATTGGTTATCTCGCCTAAGCAGAAAATTCTCACCATCACACTTAGTCAAGGTAACGAGATAATGCATCTATTTTTGAAGTGTCGTCGCTCTCACTTCATTATAACCAAAGTTATCGTGCCCCTTAGCATCAACCTATCAGCTTGTTTATCGCAAGCTGGCAATACTCATGGACCTAATGAACGCTTACACCAAGTTGGAACATTCTACCTCAATTAGAAGGAGAGTTATTGTGTTTCAAAGTCTCGACCAATCAAATTGCTTATCTCTGCTTATCCTGAGCAGAAAATGCCCATTGTGGAACTTAGTCAATGTACAATAATTTGTTCGCAATCATATTACATTTCCTAGACACAGAAATGTAAATCTGCACTGTGCTTTAGGAACAGTTAACATATTTTTGTCCCCCGCCTTTCGAAGAAAGTAGGGGGACTATTAAAATGGGTTCGTCCGTCCGTCTGTCTGTTTGTCTGTCCGTCACACTTTTTGGGACACAATAACTCTCTTCCTAATTGAGCTAGAATTTTCAAACTTGGTGTATGTATTTATTAGGTCGATGCCTTGATGGAGTTCGAAGATGAGCATTTTCCGCTTAGTGTAAGCAGAGATAAGCAATTTGATTGTTTGATGCTTTGGGACACGAAAACTTTAGTTCTAATTAAGTGAGATTGATGAAACTTGGTATATAGTTTCATTACAGTAATACCTTGACTAAGTTCGACAATGAGCATTTTCTGCTCAGGGTAAGCAGAGCGATACGCAATTTGATTGGTTGAGACTTTGGAACACAATAACTTTCCTTCTAATTGAGTTAAAATGTTCAAATTTGGTGTATATGCTTATTAGTTCAATGCCTTGATGGAGTTCGAAGATGAGCATTTTCCGCTTAGGGTAAGCAGAGATAAGCAATTTGATTGGTTGATGCTTTGGGACACGATAACTTTAGTTCTAATTAAGTGAGAGTGGTGAAACTTGGTGTATAGTTTCATTACAGTAATACCTTGACTAAGATCGATAATGAGCATTTTCTGCTAGGGGTAAGCAGAGCAATAAGCAATTTGATTTGCCGAGACTTTGGAACACATTAACTCTCCTTCGAATTGAGTTAAAATGTTCAATATTGGTGTGTATGCTTATTAGGTCAAAATGCCTTGATGGAGTTCGAAGATGAGCATTTTCTTCTTAGGGTAGGCAGAGATAAGCAATTTGATTGGTTGATACTTTGGGACAAGATAACTTAGGTTCATCTTGATTGATGATTTTTATGCCAATACAATGACTGCATTCTCATTCAGTAATGGATTCGACAGTAACAGTGTATAGAAACGATTGACTCGGACACAAGGGCCCTTTCCCTTGGCCAGAGGGGCCCTTTTGTCAAGTCTGGGGGCCCTTTTGTCTGCCTTTAGGGTCCCCCTAACTAGGGTACATTTTCATTTTTCTCGTCGGCTTTAGCATTTTTCTTTATTAAACACTTTTAGATGACACTTCGTGTACAGTTTGATTGCTCGATACGTTTGAAAAAAATAAAAGTGCGATTAATTAATATGTGTCATCTATTTATTTGGGGATTTCGGCGGGGGACATCAGCCTGACTGTTGGCTTGTAAAATTTATTATATGTTGATTTCATTTGTATTTTCAGATATTTCATTGACTTATGGGCAGATACTCTATTACGATCTCTCCCGCGATCAGCTTTCGCTGTTTTAGACAATAAATCATCTTTTGTCATATCACCCTGAAAGTAGCAACAAAAACGTGACACGAATGGCTCACCGATACAGGGGTAAAATTTAATCCATCTATCAGAAGGGTAAACACCCCTATAATTCCGCTGTATATGGGTAGTTTCATATTAGATAGAACACCTGCTAAAGACCGATTGTGTTTACACCTCAACGTAACATAATAAGTCAATAGTTTTAAGCATTAACATTGCACTTATATTAGATATTTTATTTTCAAAGGCAACACTATTACAACGAGTGGCAGTAAAACAACTAATTCAAGGTATTTTTTTTTAAATCTAAAGAAGTATTATCACTATCAATCAACCTTTCGTGGCAAGGGGGGGGGGGGAGTTGTAAAAATGAAACTGTTTTTGGTTTCCATGTACAACCAAAACAACTGACGGTCAGACTTCTGTGAAGGTCAGACTTGTGTGAATTTGAAGATGAAAATCTCGCAGGGCAGTGCTTTGACGGTGCAGCGAATATGAACGGGAAATAAAAAAGGACTAGCTACACTTATTAAACAAAGTTCATCCCTTCCAATTTATGTACATTGCTATGGACACCTGTTGCAATTCTATTTAGCACTTCAGGACACAATGGTCAATATACCGCCACTCCGAAATACCTTAGGAACTATCCAAAGCCATGCTCAATTTGGAGATACAGACGTGGTAACAGGGTGGTCGTGTCGCTGGGAAGTTGTTCACGCCGTCGATCAGCGACTAGAACGGATTAGCTTTCCGTACTCGACCCACCACGACCCCAAAAAACTTTCAGTAACAGTTATGTGTACAATGAAAATTATTTAATCTGACACCAGAAGCCTTAATAAATATCTACTAGGCAAACATATGAATGTGCCTCGCTATCCTACTGAACTATCTCATTTTTAAAAAATTGTCGAACTGATCAAAGTTTTGATAATGTTTGACAAAATTATTACCGACGTCAAGTTTTGCATTCAAGACACATAATGTTCTGTTAAAGATGTGCGAGTACCTCGTAGGAAACCATCTGTCCGCCTGCAAGCCCTAGTTGGCGAGATCAGTGATCAAAGAGGTGGACGACTGACCGCTAGTTTTTCGAGACAAAGAACAAACTGTGCCATCATTGAGGCTACGACTGGGTCTCTTGCCCTTCCCACGTACCAGCAGTCGGTAACACCAGAACTTAATCTATGCACTTGTGGAGTGGGTTGTACAGACTCCCCTGACCCTCTTACATATGGCTCAGTACAGGAAGTGTGTAGGCTGAGGAAAGAGTCAATCAACCATACAAGCAGATAACTTACTCTAAGGTATTAAATACCCAAAAAGATAAAAGTTTTTGATAACAGAACTATATTATTAGTCGATCACTAGCTCTTTCGCTTATTTTATTAAGCTTTTCGGGTAAACAACATTTAGTTAATAACGTCATAGTAACACAGTAGTACAATAAAGGGACATAAATGGACTATCAAATCAGACAATAATAACAGGGCCTATATGCAATGAAACTACTACAATTTTGCATTTAAAGCTGGCCGAAATTTGTCAATAAATTATGCCCTTTAGGCTTCTAACAAACCATTATTATGATCATTTAGCTTGTACATTGGAAAAACGCTGAATTTGCATAAATATATATATGTTCACTGATTATATAAGTGGGGTCATTCTATATTGTGGATTGAGTATATGTTGTCGATAGTGGTTCATCCTTGTCTTTAGCATACTTATAGTTTTTTCCCAATGTACCGTCTATTACAGCCAATACAAACAATCACATATATGAAATAACTGTTTTTACAGTTCATGGGTTGCTTAGTGAAGATGTGGATAATGACAAGTTGAAACCAGTATGTGTAGAGGGTACGATTACATTTATCATGTCTCTGGTGCTAATATTCTGGCATACATGGACATAAAACTAGTATTTCCTTATTCAACAGATTAGCCTGGCATAAACAATGTATCTTCTGTGATTTATAATGAAAGGGTATAAGGGGTTGTTTAAGGTTAGAAAGTTTCAGTTCAAATATTTTTAGTTAGCAGGAGAAGGATCCTATGATAGTGATATAATTGATGACATCATATTTTCCAAAAAAAACTACCTGACAGGGCCAATGGGTATGGTTATACTATGAATATTAAACATACAGGTTGAAACACTCCCTTTTAATTATGGAGGGGGGGGAATGGTTGAATGCTAATGCGTCAACATAAAATCATTGTTTCAAGATGGCGCTTAGCTGGCTGCACATGTAATGGCTCTCCCAGTTTTTGGATAATACATCTTAAAGGGGATCAATACTCGACACACAATTGTATTACACTATAGAGTTTTGTTTGTGTCTATTCATATGAAATTAGGATATATAATTTTGGATATATGTAAAGATTCATGTTTTACAATAAGAATTTTATAATTTTACTTTCTTTGTTATTTTCCCGAACCTTACTCAGAACTCTGCTCATTATAGTGACTACAACTTGCAAATTTATCACTGGTCAGTCAGAGGGGTCAAAACCAAATGTACGACACAAATGGTTAATTGTCGGTAGCGCTTATGTCCTCCACTGGCTCTTACGCACGCTGTGCAGCACAATTAACCATCTGGGTCGTACTTTGGTTTTTTAACCCTCTGACTTTGTGCCGTTAATTACAGATTAAACATCCTTAAGTGTACAAATGTGTTGTTATTGCTGTGTTCTCATTTGCATATTGTTCACAATAAGAAGCAAAAATAAGACATTGTGCCGTTGATTACAGATTAAAATATCCATAAGTGTACACATGTGTTGTTATTGATGTGTTCCCATTTGCATATTGTTTACAATAAGAAGCAAAAATAAGATGTTTATAGGATCATTTTGTTACACGAAAAACTAAATGATGCGTTTTCTATAGCGCTCAGTATAGTTATTCTTTTATCAACAAAATCAAACACCATTTCTGTTATTATAGATTGCGCTAGCAGTAGGAAGATAGTCAAACTTTTAGCCTCAAATAACTATAGTCAACACATTCAGCATACCACACACAAATCGGGTCACATTCTTGACTGGATTCTAACCCCAAAGCCATGTACCCCCATTCAACGTGTTTCAGTTACTGATATTCAAATATTCAAATATCAGATCACTATCTCATTTCAACCCAATGGAATTTTGAAAAAACCGAAGTTGCAGCCAGTTACCATTTCGTTTAGGAAGATCGTCATTAGACAGGGAAGCTTTCAGCAACGACCTCAAGTCCTCCGATCTCCTGTCAAATACACATAATGAAATGAAATGGGGTTTAACGTCCATACTGGTACGTACAGCGTGTTGTGTCGGCCATACTGGTACTAGCGAGGCAAACAAGGTCTTTTTTCTCACTAAGATGTTCATTTACATTGTTCAGGCGTTCAATATCAGATTTTAAAGCACTGATGTTTAACTAAATTAACATTGTTTAACTAAATTTTACATAATCGTCCGATTCCATGAGAGACGCACAGGGGAGAGAAGGAAATGGGGTTTAACGTCAACTCGACACAAACCAGGTCATTTCGGGACTAACATATGGTTTAATTGTCCCCCGCCTTTCGAAGAAAATTGGGGGACTATTAAAATGGGTTCGTCCGTCTGTCCAGAAATGACTTAGTTCGTGTCAAGTGGAGGTTAAACCCCATTTCTCTCTCGGTGACAAGTCGTTCAGGGGGCACAAGAAACCGAGGTCCTGCGTACACATTGCTGTGCACATAAAACATCCCCTAACAGTTGCTGTCCTGGCCAAATTTCCCTCATAGCACACTCCATGGCGTATGCCCATCTTCATTTGCTCAGAGCAGAACAGTAGGATGAACCCCATTTCATTTCATTTATGTTTTGATTTAAGGTTACAAGAATATCAGAAAAGAAAACGGGACATTGATGACATAGCAGTAGACAAGATGAGAGAAGTAACGGAATGAGAGAAGAAACTTTTAGTGTCACAGCAGGCAAGGTATATGTAGATCCTTTTTCCTGCAGAAGTCGTTCGGATGGTACGAAAAACCAGATTCACATGAACACATTGGCGTGCACATGAAAGATCTCTGACTGTTTGAATTCGATATAAAAGTAAGTCGTAATGCGCTGTACGGTCAAAATTTTACCCATTTTATTTCTGTATTTGTATGGAGGTTGGAAAAACAGTGCAATGTGACGTCTAGAATTAAAACTCCACATTTGGAATTCGATTAAGTGTAGACTGTAGTGCCGCTTCCCAGGGAAAATTTTCCTTATAGCGCACTGTATAGTGTTTGCCCGTCTTAATTATCCCAGTTTAGGAGCAGAACAGTAGGACGCTAAACCCCATTTCATTTCATTTCTTTCATTCCCTAAATCTTCTGATTTTATTTTCTTCATGTATTTTGAGATAAAGTATTTCTGTGTTTCAGTGTTTAGATACTACTGAATCGGAACGAAATTGGGTCATTCGACACTTAGGAAATGGAGTTTAACGTCCTACTCTTTACGACACAACATGAATGGACATTGCTAAGTTGCTTGTAATACAGGATCAAAATCGGGTCAAAGATGTCTTTGGCAAACACCTTGAAGATATTCAGTTTGAAGGTATTTTTATTTGATTACTGTGCGAAGAGTTTAATATTCTCAGAATGTTTGTATGTTTTAACAGTTGTTAAATAGTATAACACAATGACATATGTCATAGAAGCGTCCTGCCATATTAAAATACGTGTTAGTGATTGTAACATCAACCTTGGTAGCATTCCTTATCACATTGTGTAACTCTTGTTGTTGGCATGTCTTATCTAACTTTCTTTGTATGATAAACTATACTGAATGTTAAACCTGATATGATGCTTGATACATTAGACAGGTGTCTAATGAGCTCCTTTGTAATGAATACGTTTATAAACTCAGAACAGAAACGAATCTTCAGTGAGGTCCGGCCAGGACTGAGCGAAGGCCATGGGCGCCTTGGCACGAGTCGAGACGAGACGAGAGCTTCTGGGGTTAACACACTCGTGCTAAGCCAAGCTAAGACATTCGACTTCCTCCACTTAAGTTAGTTCTACGGTCGTTTACATTATGATGTTTATACCTAATATTGTAAGAAGCAGAATAAAAGTATTATTAGAAGTTATACTAGTGTTGTCATCCAAGAACCTGTTTTAAAGAACGAAATACTGTCACAATAGAACTATATGACCTAATAGATGAATTGCTTTAACGTTAAAGGCGCATTTAGCTCTCCACAAGATGTTCATAACTAATAAGCAGTCGAAAAAATAATTAAAGATCGAACCAGGGCACGTGATGCATCTTTTGTAATCAAATTGCGAATTCGACGTATGGACCTCAATTGAAAGATGCACGTCTTGCAAATTTGGTTCACATGCAAGGGTCAATATGGGCATGGAAAATTTAGTCTTCACTGGCTACTAAATGCTAAAAATTTACTAGCCAGCACCAAAATTTTAGTAGCCAGAAATTACAATGCTATTAACTGTAGTCTGTAACGTAAATCACTACTAGATATTACTCGTTTTTTTTTTTATTTAATCTTTATCATAATGCTAAATATAAAACAATGCAGAAAAAAGAACACCAGTTTTGATTTAAATAAATTTTAATTTTAATACCAGCTAGCTCTGGTCCAGCTTTTCGGCAATAATCACAAAACATTACTTGCTGACTTTCATCAAACATGAGCCATGAAAACTCATCCTTCCATGAAGGCATGATTTTTCGTTTTCCCTTTCTAGACACCTGGGTTATCAACTATGTTGACGGTGGAGTCACAGTCTGATGTTTTGAAGCTGTTGTTTGATGCCACATAACATGACTTCTGTCTTGTCATCATTCAATTTAAGCATCCAAGATTATTGGTCATCCAAGATTTAATATCAATTGTACAATTGGCAATTTTATTGAAAGGAACCCGTGTGGACTTGAATCTGTCCAATATTCGTGTGTCATCAACATAGCAGTGATACAAAAGATTGTACTTCCTTAAAATACTGGCGACGCTTACGGTATACAACCCAAACAACACAGGCCCGAAGAGAGAACCTTGGGATACTCCATTCATTAACTTAACTGAATCTGATAATTTGTTGTGTATATGTTGCGAGCGGCCCATGATGTATAGTTGAAACCAGCTCAAAGCATTTTCTGATATTCCAAATTCACCATATAATTTGCACCTCCTCGTTCCTTGTATTGTTTCCAGATATAAGACAGACTAGTAATCTCACATTCTCTGGTGCATGTGGTAATTTGAGTAGATGTTTCTTTGCAGGTAGGATGATTGGTGTTGCTGTCAATGAACAGTCATATATGATTGTCACGTGTATGAGTACATAATGCTTGAAGTCCAAAGTACACAGCTATTTATTCTAATTTCTTAATATGATTTATTTTTTTCAGGTACAGACCAACGTCCCCCAGTGGAGTGCCCTCCATACTCCTTCCCTAAATGCGCCCCCCTACCCTTTTTTAGAAGCATCTGAAAACATTTCAAGATTGGGTTTATAAGCTTTATTTAGGTTTATTATAACATTAATGAATGTTCACTCGACAAAAAGTGGATTATATCTTGACAGTACACTGAAGATATCATGGGATTGTGGGATCAAGGGATCTGTATAGTTCACTTTGATGGATCTCAGATTATTATATTATCTTCTGAAGAACTAGACACTGTTCTTAGAAGTCTGCACGTTATGCTGGCAAGTGGACAGCTGAGATTTCCAACTACTGTGGGAGATCTTTATACAGTTCAGTCCGATATTGAACCCCTGACACAAGTCGAAAACAAAAGAAGGGATAAATTGTCTTTCGTACGCTTCCTCATTGTTATAGTGTAATACCGATGGATTAATAACTCCAGATTCGTAAAACTAGGCATTGTTACTGTGTAGTCACTATGGTAACAAGCAACAACAAGGACTTAAGTACAGTTTTTGTATCGAGCGAATAGTCGCATCTACCACGTAAGGCCATATGATCAGAATAAATGTTCAGAACCGGAAGGCACTAACTACAAATATCATAATATTTTAGATCTACGAAGAGAATTGAATGAAATTTACATAAAGTATATTATAGAATTAACACAGGTACAGTATCATACCATTTAAAATCGTTTGACGGCATTATGAGGGGTGGGGAGGGTTTTTCTCTCATATCTTAAAAACTAAATCCGACATTTTTTGACACTTAAGACCTTTTAGAACTATGGCGTCGAATTCTTGATCAATTATAATCTCCTCTTTCTGATTTACAAAAGTTTTTCCTCATGTACAATTTCATCAAATATAATTCAATTTCATCATATATAATGCAACTGTGTCCAAAATTGTTGGATCAGATGTAAGTTTCTCTAAATTTTTATTACCATCGTAATATCGTATTACAGGTACCGTAATTAGGGTTTCACACTGCGAAGCTTGTGTGAAACACTATTGTTTTTGTTAAAATTATTATTCTTATTATTATTATTCTTCTTTTGTTTTGAGTAGATCTCAGCAACTGCTTGTCGCATCGTTACGATTTCTTCGGTTTTACTGGGAAAGTGGGTGTGACTTAGAGGATAAAGCTATTTTGAACGTTCTGCGACAATGCGAAATGTCCGAAATCACCAAATTATCGTTTTTTAAAATATTGCAGTAATTTTAACAATAATCATTGAATTTTAACTTTCGATACATTTTGGCATAGCCGGAGACAGGGCACATAGCTACACCATTTTCGATTTTTGATTTTCGGTAAATCTTCAAAGATATTAGGCGCCAAATTTTGAAAATTTAAAATTTTACAAAATTTTTTTTTATTTATGAATATTTTTTAGTCGTATTATGTACAGAATTAAAGGGTCATCTGACTAGTGCAAAAATGTTAAAGAATTTTGTCTCAGTAATTTACCTTGGCCGCCATTGGCTAATTCAGTTTTTAAGTCCTAGATTAATTTTTTATTGTTCGATTTGTATAAAACAAAGTTCATATGCTTCGTTGTATCAATTGTCATTTTTTTTATTACCAAAAGTTTTATCTGTCGGCACCGGAAGTGGCATGATTTTACCAAAAACTACAATTTTGACAGTTAGGTACCATTTTTCGAAAACAAATATTATTTTTTGGAAAAATTATTTGACTCAAAGAGTGTGCCCTTTCAAGGCGCAAAAAATGGCGGAAGCAGTTTTTTTAATTTCGATTTCATTTTCGAGCAAATTCGATTAAATGACTAAAAATAGTGTAAAATTGACCCATTTACAACCTATTCAGGCTTTTCAGATTTTAAAATATTTCTTCGTAACTTTTATAAACTTGTAGCTATAATCCATACGAAGAAAATGTATGTTAAAATTAGTTTGTAATATGAGCAGTTACCAAGAAATGGACAGTTCTGTACAAGTCACTGTTTTCGTTATTTTGCCTGTAAAATAGTCAATTATGATTGGATTTTTATAAAAGTGACATCATTTTATTCAAAAAGCATGTAGCGTCATATCAAGTTGATTACAATTTAAAATTGACACCGGAAGTGACGTCATTTTGTCAAAAACTGCATTTTAATCTTTTTAAATCAATGTTTTATTCAACCAAGAATTACTTAATATGTATTAATAATTTTAACTTTTGGTTTAAATTCACATATAAACACAACTCATATGGTCATATACATATCATAAAATTGTTTCTAACTTGTTCGGTTGCCGAGAAATAGACGGTTTTCTACAGGCCACTTTTGAAGGTTTTTGGGCCATAAAAGTGTCAATTATTATTCGATTTTCATAAACGTTACACCATGTTATACCTAATGCCATTTAGGATTTCATACAAGTAATTTAAGATTTTCATTATCACCGGAAGTAACATCATTTTGGCAAAAACTGTATTTTTAGCCTTCAAAACAGATATTTTATTCAAATGGGTCTGTTTTGAAATGTTTTTCAAATTATGGTATTTGATGCCAATCAACAAATAAAATGAACCCATACGATCATACAGATACCACAAAATGGTTTCTAACTTGTACGGTTGCAGAGAAATAGTCGATTTTCTATAAGTCACTTTTCAAGTTTTTTGGTCTTTAAAAGTGGCAATTATTATTCGATTTACATAAAATTGTCACTATATGATATCGTATGCCATTTCTGATTTCATAAAACTAATTGAACATTTTCATTAACACCGGAAGAAATGTAATTTTGTCAAGATCATTTACAAGTAACAAATGTATAAAATGAATTGATATTGCTGGATTTGGTTGATTCTGCATCCATTTTATTTGTGTGCAATGTTAATTTGGAAACCTGTTTAATGGTTTCGTTGGTACCGGAAGTGACATATGTTCAAGGGTAACTTGGCACCGGAAGTGACATGTTTAAGGGTAACGTGGCACCAGTGAAACCCGTCATTCCTGCATGCAGGTCTAGTTCATATTGGGTCTGTATTGTCATCGACCCCCTCTACTATATGGGTGCTGTCTGAAGACTGGACGTCTTGCACCAGTATAGCCTCTCATACTCATAACGATTACCACAATAATTGTTTAAATAGTTAAAATTTGCCCCACTGCCACGCATGACTTTTAATAACCACCTTGTTTGTTTTCTCAATATCGTCTAATCGTTGGAGAATCATAGCGGTATACATGTACACCGCACCATTCAACCAATCACACCCTCTCAACCTGTCCGTCAAATGACCCTTACGGGTCCAGCAGTTCCTGGTTCCAATTTTCCGGCGGGGTCTGTACGGGAGCGACAGGTTCATGACCTAAGTAATGCTTAAAATGATTCCTTTGCCCCGGGGTAACATGGTTTAGCAATATTATCAAACACCGCCAATATACCAATCCGGCAGGTGAATCCAAAGGGACCAGGGTGTACTGTTTTTTCTCTGGCCACGGGCACATTTTAGTATCCGCCTTGAGGGTGGGAAATGTTTCCTCCCTTAAGGAACCCTCCATTATAAAATGCCTTGTATTGAAATGGAAGGCCAGGTAAAATGGGCTACCGCCAACCACGTGACACAAAAATTCCAATGCCCTAACCTGCTTTGAAATGAATCAAGGATTCACTGTAGTTTCGTGGGCAAAATACCATGGCAAGTGCTCTAGGATTTGATCTTACGGTCCACTCGACCACAGCCAACCATAGGACACGTCTGATGGCGCCCCTGCGCCCGGTGGAATCTTTGAGCCGGTAGGATCCATAGTCCCTCCATCGGTATTGAATAACCTATAAGGTGGTAATGGTTTTGTATTGTCACGAGAGGTGTATGTAGTTGCTCTAGTTTGATACGAAAAATCCCCATCTCCTTCTGGGAGAACATACCCCCCTTGCACATCAGTCCGGCGGTCTAACCGGTGGAACGTTGTGTGGCTCCTGGGTGCCTGCGGCATTATCAATTTTCCTGCAAAATATAGAAACTAACTTTGCCTCTAATACGGTAAAGACAGTAATGAAGTAATTAAAACCACCCCTCTGTGGTGTCTAGCTATCACATTAATATTCATATTACTGTACAATGGGAGATAAATCCATTCTAGTTGTATATTGATCATGTGACATGTATGACGTATTAAGAAAGTTCTATGGCGTGTATCAACCATGTGGTATATTTGTTCAAGAATGATGAATAAATCCATCAGAATCTACGTAACAGTATTGTGTTCTTTTCATCCACACTACATATTTGGCGACGAGTGATTTAAGAATCTACGTTTACAAGTATTTGCCATGTCAGAGTCTTCATCTTCATCTACAAGAAATGTACAATTTCAGCCTTCACATTTGTCAACTTCAATTCATTTACCCATGCCGTTCCTGCCTACACCAGGTAATCCTTCCATTCCATGGGTTCAGTGGGAACATTTATTTACGAATTACATAATTGCTTCCGCAGCAGATACACTGCCAGCAGAACGGAAGAAAGCTATTCTACTCAATTCATTAGGAGCAGAAGGTCAACGTATTTTTTATACTTTACCTGATTTCAGTCCAGACGATAATCACTACAGTGATGACGTTTATGTACATGCCATGAATAAATTGCAGTGCCATTTCAAACCTAAAATCAACGTAGTTTCCGAACGCTACAGATTTCGGCAACGTGCACAGTATCCAGGTGAGCTAGTTTCTACATACATAGCCGCTTTACGTGACCTTGCCTCAACCTGTTCATTTGGTACATTTACAAATGAAATGCTACGTGACCAATTGGTTGAAAAAAAAACAACTCTTCTAGAATTCGAGAGAGACTTTTACTCGAACCAGACTTGAGTCTCGACAAAGCCGTTGAAATAGCTCTTCAAGTTGAAACTGCAATGAGAGAAGCGAAGTCTTTTACTCGTCCTACACATATACCTACAGGTACAACTTCAACTTGTTCACAGATTGACTTTACAAAGTCGAAATCAAGGTTCAAAGGACGTGCTAAACCTATACAGAATTCAAGTTATCAGATGTCAAAGGGTACGCCCAGTCTACATTCTACAAAGTGCTACAGGTGTGGTTCTACAACTCATTTAGCGAACTTTCCGCAATGCCCTGGTAAAAACGCTGCTGCCTGTGCTAAATGTGGCAGACCAGGACATTATTCTACAGTGTGTATGCATCCACGAGTCAATCAAATCCATTCTTGAGAATCAAAGGAATCGAGTCCAGCTGTTACAACAGAATCCAGTGATGATAGCCTTCAGGTTTTATCTACAGATTCCGACAACCCTACAAAACAAGCCGTTGAATGCACTGTTAAAATCAACACTGTTGAAATCAACCTTACAGTCGATACAGCTTCCGATGTTTCATTGTTAAATGTTAACTTATTTGATACATATTTTGTAAGAGACGCTCTTCAGTCTTGTTCAGATACAAAGTTACGAAGTTACACTTCCCATTCTATCACTATCATTGGTATTTTTAATGCATGTGTCGAGTATAATGATCATTGTTCAGATTGCATATTTTATGTTGTTGAAAATGGTGCAAGTTTAATCGGTAACGATATCATTCAGTCACTAAGTATTAATATTGTGGGCAGTACTTTATCTTGTCATGCTACTTCCTTATTTCCACGTACTAATACAAATGATTGTCCATCTACTAGTACAGATATTGTTTCACATTCAGATATTAAGAATGAATATCCGGAATTATTTAGTGATAAGATAGGTACTGTTAAAGGGTTTACACATACTGTTAAAATTAAACCTGACGTTAAGCCTGTACAACAGAAATTACGTCGATTACCGTTCGCAGTTCGTGAGGCGGTGTCTGATCGCATCTAGGAATTAGAACGGGCAGATATTATTGAAAAGATTGATGCTTCCGAATGGGTCAGTCCAATTGTAGTTGGGTATAAAAAGTCAGGAGAAATTCGTCTCTGCGTGGATCTTAAGAAACCTAACGAGTCAATTATTATTGATAAATACCCACTTCCAAATATAGATGAAATTATTAGTGAAATGCACGGCGCAACAGTTTTTTCACGATTAGACCTTAAATCGGCCTATCACCAGCTTAATTTAAGTAAAGAAAGTCGAGATCTCACAGCTTTCATTAGGCATGACGGATTATTCCGATTCAAACGTGTTTGTTTCGGACTCGCTTCAGCACCGGCATGTTTTCAAAAAATGATGTCTCAGATTTTGAGTAAACTTAAAGGGACAATATGTTATCTTGACGATATAATAGTTTACGGTCGTACTAAAGCTGAACATGACGCGAATTTACACACCGTCTTGTCAAAACTTCGTGATTCAGGCATAACTTTAAACGAAAAGTGCGAATTTAATGTTTCCAAACTACACGTACTTGGTCATGTTATCGATGCCGACGGTATTCGTCCCAACCCGGAGCTTGTCCATGTTATCCGCGAAGCACCCGTTCCTTCTACAAAGGACCAATGTCGTTCATTTCTTGGTCTAGCAGGATACTATTCTAAATTTGTTCCTAATTTTGCTATGGTAATACAACCGCTACGGTCCGCTATGCAAGCCGATACCTTTGTATGGACACCCGATGCCGACAAAGCTTTTTCAACGATTAAGAATCAAATTCTTTCTAGTCCAGTCCTTTCCTTATTCGATCCAGATTTACCTGTCATCGTTACAACAGATGCCAGCGCGTACGGCTTAGGCGCCGTTCTATCTCAATTCAAAAACGGAACAGAGGTTCTTGTAGCTTGTGCATCTAGAAGTCTTACTCCAGCTGAAAAAAACTACTCAGTTGGTGAACGCGAAGCTCTTGCGTGTGTATGGTCAGTTGAAAAATGGCATACATATCTTTGGGGTCGAAAATTCGTATTACGCACGGATCATCGAGCTTTAACAGCTTTATTAGGTACTTCCGGTCCAGGTCACAAACCAATGCGTATTGCACGGTGGAATACACGTTTACTTCATTATAACTACACAGTTGAGTTTAAACCCGGCTCTCAAAATAAAGTAGCCGACGCGTTAAGTCGCTTACCTTTAATTACCTCAACTCCCGCCATAATCGAAGATTGCGACGCCGTTTGTAACATTACGCTTTCAGCCAGTGATACAGTTATTAGGTCTACAGAACTTAAAGAAGCTATTACTAGTGATTCTACGTGTTGTCAGTTAATTTCATACATTCGCGATGGATGGCCTACTTCAGCTAAAGATACGGTTCATGATTCTAAACCATTTTATACAATACGCGATGAATTATCCGTTCATGATGATATTATTTTTCGTGGTAATCGTGTTATAGTACCTTCAGAACTGCAAACGCGATTAATTCAATTGGCACACAAGGACCATCAGGGTATTGTTAAAACTAAACAGAGATTACGAGATCTCTATTGGTGGCCTAAAATGGACTATCATGTGAACGAAAGCATTAAAAATTACGTAACTTGTCAGTATAACGATAAGTCAGCTACTACGCGTACAGCGCCCATGCAACCTGTTAAACTTCCAGAAACTGCTTGGGAGAAACTTGGCCTTGATTTTGTGGGTCCAGATTATTCTGCACCTGAACACGAACGCTTCATGATTACATTAATTGATTATCGTAGTAAATGGCCAGAAGTTGCTTTTACCCGTAATATTACAACGTCTACCACAATTGCATTCCTCATTCGTATATTTAGCCGCGAGGGTTATCCTAAAGAAATTGTAACCGATAACGGTCCCCAATTTAAATCTCGCGAATTTAGTGAATTTCTACGTAAAAGGGGTATAACGCATAGATTTTCATCTAATTATCACCCTCAAGGTAACAGTGAAATCGAAAGATTTAAGCGAAGTTATTCGGTCAGCTCGGTTTGAAAACAAAAACGTTACTACTGCTGTAACCGAATTTCTGGGTACGTACAGAGCAACGCGACATACTACAACCGGTGAATCCCCATCTATCGTATTGCACGGACGTCATATGCGTACTTTACTTGACATAATTGGGATTACACAACCTCCAACTCCACTTTCCAATTCTGACATAGATCAACGCGTTAAGATTAAACAAGATTCGAGTAAATCTTATACAGATAATCGTAAAGGAGCAACTTTTCGAATCTTTAATCCAGGTGATCTTGTACGAATTAAAAAGCCTTGGTATGTGCCTAAGGGCCAAAGTAAATACACAGATCCATTTCGTATTACGTTTAAAGTTGGTCAAAGTACTGTTATACTTGATAATGGTCAGAAATGGAATGTACGTCATTTATCTCCATTTTATGGTAATTATTTTCAATGAGAGGAGGAAAATGCTATAGATATGTTCTCAAGTACAAATAACGATAATGGTTGCAATAATAATAATGAACCTAATGTTGTACATCCAAACAATTTCCATCCTGAAAGAGTTAGAAGCTCTAGAGTAAGAACAAAACCAGTATGGTTTAAGGATTATGTTGTCAGTACAAAATGAGTTCGTATTAGTAGTTTTGTATTTCTTCCAGGAGAGGGGAAATGTGGTGTCTAGCTATCACATTAATATTCATATTACTGTACAATGGGAGATAAATCCATTCTAGTTGTATATTGATCATGTGACATGTATGACGTATTAAGAAAGTTCTATGGCGTGTATCAACCATGTGGTATGTTTGTTCAAGAATGATGAATAAATCCATCAGAATCTACGTAACAGTATTGTGTTCTTTTCATCCACACTACACCCTCCTTTACTTGGACATTATGTCGACGTATCAGTTTTAAAAATAGTTCGGACAATAATATTATTCCTTATCGTCCTGTATAACTGTTTTATCAGTTTACATGTTAAGAGGGGAGAGGGATTATATAGGCTTTGCCTGTTTCCCAATACTAACATTCAATAAAATATTTAGAAAAAAAAGACTAAAATTGATACCTCTACAGGATCCACAACTATATTTTTACACTATTCGCGTACAAGCGGCGGTCATTTTGTCATTACGTTTGACAGTGATATAATAAAACGGTTTTTTTTTTAAATCGGATAATAATGGTGACCTCCAGAAGGACAACAAGCTAAAAAAGGGCGATTTTTCGGACAATCAGGAACATAATTCAGGAAGTTACGATCCGATAAGCGCAAATATCAAAAGGGACCAAGAACGTTGGGTTACAAACATTGATCTCAAGTTTCATCGAAATTGGTTCACAATTGTGACCTACACAGTGTTCACAAGTTAAAAACGGGATTTTCGTACTATCAGGGGGCTTTTCGTACTATCAGGGGGCTTATCGAAGGGAACCAAGGTCTTAGGGCGATAAACCTACATTTCAAGTTACATTGAAATCGGAGAAAAATTGTAACCCGTCGAGTGTTCAATTGTGGACGAAGGGATGGGCGGACTGGGGTGACGACAATTTACGTCCACGTGAAAATGTGGGCGTGTAATAAGTAAATAGTTAATTTGTCTTACATGTTGCCACGTGAATCGCACATTGCGTATGGTACTAAATTCGTAATCTACACCAAAAGTCATTCCTATTAGAAATGTGAGTTTAAAGCAGCCGAAGTTCTGAAAAAAAAACCTGAATTTATGATTCATTTCAGTACACCCTAATGGCTATATTATTATTTCAGCAAGTTGTTAAGCTAGACAACTATTATTTTGGTTTAAAGCCATATCCGATAACCAAAAGTCATTCCTATTAGAAATGTGAGTTTAAAGCAGCCGAAGTTCTGAAAAAAAAAGAGCCTGAATTTATGATTCATTTCAGTACACCCTAATGGCCATATTATTATTTCAGCAAGTTGTTGAGCTAGACAACTATTATTTTGGTTTTGTTAACTTAAAGCCATATCCGATAACATACATTTTTTATAATTTTTTGGGAATACCCCCACACTCCGGTCTTTGATAAAAAAAGAAAGAATAGTCTGTATGGCTAATGTTCCATTAGAAAAGGGAGTTGGATGGCCGAATGGTAAGTATGTGTGCGCTCTATCATACAGCCTGTCATTGAGTCAACTGACGTGGTTTCGAATCCCCTGTTGTATGTGGCAAGTAGTAGGGCCACCTGCCCAACCTCGTGGTCCTCTTGCTTCCTGCCACTGCTAAAGACCCATTACGCGGATGCGAATTATTGAAATAAAATTAAACCATGTGTAAGTCACGAAATGACCTAGTTTGTGTCGAGTGGACGTTAAACCCCATCTCTCTCTCTCCATTAGAAACCGCCGAGAAAAAAAATAGGTTGCCAGGCAACGAATACCGGGCAGTCGACAAGCATATTAAGTTATCAGAAAATCATTAGAATTTGTTTGTTTTTATAAAGTTCTGTCCCATGCTAACGTTTAGTATACGAAACATTTAATATTATGGATTTAGCTGTTCAATTATCGATTTTCAAGAAATTCCAACTTAACCATAATTAATGTGAAACGGGGATATAGTCAAACGTTTTTTTAAATTCGGAAAAAAATTGTGACCCCCGGGAAGTTATGGTCCAATGTGCCCGAATATCGAAAGGAAGTGCGATCTTTGGGTTATAAACTTACTTTTCAAATTTCATCAGAATCGGATTAAAATTGTGACCTCTACAGGGTCCACAACCGTGATATAACATATTTTCACACTATTCGCGTAAAAGTGGCGGCTATTTTGTTCAGTAATTTTGGTCCGATGTTCATGAACTCAACCTTCATTACCATGTAACGGCGATATAATCAAACGGTTTAATAAATCGGATAATAATTTTGACCTCCAGAGGAGCCACAAGCTAAAAAGGGTGATTTTTCGGACAATCAGGGGCCATAATTCAGGAATTTACGATCCGGTGGGCGCAAATATCCAGAGGAACCAAGATCTTTGGATAGGTAACATACATGTCAAGTTCCATCAAAATCGATTTAAAATTGTGACCTCTAGCTATATAGGGAGAGAGAGAGAAATGGGGTTTAATTTTATTTCAATAATTTGCTTGCGCGTAGGGGTCTTTATCAGTGGGAGGAAATCGGAGTGCCCGGAGGAAACCCACGAGGTTGAAAAGGCGCCCATACCTCCATGCCACATACGCTCAAACCAGGGCTCGAAACCACAGCCGCAAGCCAGAGGTGACCGGTCAGCTAAAGGTCGAAGCGCGGCACTCTAGACCACAAGGCCATCCCACCCCCCCTCCTCCATATAGGGTCCACAAGCTAAAAACATGATTTTTCGTATAATCGAAGTTTCCATCCGATACATGCCAATATCGAAAGCAGCCGAGATCTTATGGGAATAAACCTATATTTCAAGTTTTGTCAAATCGGATAAGAATTGTGACCAGTAGAGAGCCCACAACCCTGATAAAACATATTTTCACACTAATCGAAGTTTCCATCCGATACATGCCAATATCGAAAGCAGACGAGATCTTATGGGAATAAACCTATATTTCACGTTTTGCCAAAATCGGATAAGAATTGTGACCAGTAGAGTGTCCACAACCCTGATATAACATTTTATCGGTCAATTTTGGTCCGAGTTTCCCGAAATTCGAACTCAACCTTCATTACCATGTAACAGTGATATAACCAAACGGTTTAATAAATCGGATAATAATTTTGACCTCCAGAGGTACCACAAGCTAAAGCGCGATTTTTAGGACAATCAGGGGCCATAATTCAGGAAGTTAAGGTCCGATGGGCAAAAATATCGTAAGGAACCAAGATCTTTGGGTTAGTAACATGCAAGTCAAGTTCCATCAAAATTGTGACCTCAATAGGGTCCAAAAGCTAAAACATGATTTTCCCTACAATCAGTAGCCATAATCCATGAAGTTTCGACCCGATACATGCCAATATCGAAAGCAGCCGAGATCGCATGGGGATAGACTTATTATTTCAAGTTTTGTCAAAATCGGATAAGAATTGTGACCTGTAAGGGTCCACAACCTTGATAATTATATAACATATTTTCACGCTATTCGCGTACAAACGGCGGCCAGCTTGTCCGTCAATTTTGGTCCGATTTTCACGAAATTCGAACTCAACCTTCATTACCATGTAACGGTGACATAATCAGACGTTTTTTTTTAAATCGGATATAATTTTGACATCCAAAGGGACCACAAGCTAGAAAGGGTGATATTTCGGAAAATCAAGGGCCACAATTCAGGAAGTTACGATCCGGCGGGCGCAAACTATTCACCGGACCAGTAGGAATCGTGTAATAAAAATAATACAATAAAACACATACCCTTTTTACACATACCCTTACCTGTTATTATTAAAAAGACTTCAGTTCCATCATCATCAACCCACGTCTCTGTTTCGTTAAGATTTACATCAAAAAGTTGACATTTTCTTCTGTTTTTGTTGAACGTAAATGCCACACACCTTGACTCATATTCACATTCAAGAGTATAAAAAGAGTCGCCCATCGGTATTATACGTTTTAAATGAAGCTACAACCGTTTTATCTAATTTTATCAAACTGTATTTGATATCATAACCATTGATGTTTAAACAGTAAAATAATCTTGGCATCAAGTATATCGTCCCTTGAGTAAGATAAGTTAGTAAGTGACGAAATCTGAAAAATCACTTTTTGTTAAAAAAAAAAAGACTAATAATACTATATCTATCTTACACTAGAAAATGGTCACAATCGAAGGTTTTTTAAGTGAATTATTGTTTATTAAGAAAAGGTCGTAAGTGTTGAAGTTCACCATAACTTCCCTGTAATAAGGTCGTAAGTGCATATGGTTAAGTTTATAAAAAAAAAAAAATATTAAACCATCATTTAGTGATGTTATTTTGAAACCCTTAAATGCGATTATCTCGAAATGAAATAATTGTCACTTACGACCTTATCTTACTCAAGGGACGCTATTAGGTTCACACAAAAAAGGATTTAAAAGGTCAAAACTTTCTTCGTCGCCATGTTAACAACATAAATCAATTAAGAGTCCCCATTGTTCCATCTAGTTCTTAGATTATTTGCCTCGCAAAATATTCCTGCGCAATTTATACACAAACACCACACGTGGTGCAAGCTACACTCAAAGTCACGTAAGATATTAGTGCGCATCTGTAAGTAAAAGAATCGTGGTTCTCTGTATGTACTGATTCAGATTAAGTAGTTGTCTTTGATGTCAATATAGTACTTATGAAAAAGTTTTAAAATTTCCATATAGCTCCGGTTGAACAATCACAAATACTACTTTGGTGTTAATTCGCCCGTGACTTTAAATTATGTACAATTTTTTTTGGGAACCATTAATGGAGGCACTTTGTATAACTGCGATGCTTTGATACTACCATAATATTCATATGGTACTTAAAATGAAGAGCATGAAATATGTTTGATTTACCAAATTTACACACAAAATATTAACAAGAAGTCGGTTTGACCCCGAAATAAAGGGGACCCATTCAGACTGTAGATGATAAACACAACGGCTATTGAATCTGTTAATAATTGCAACCTGTACTATGATCCTGTCGGTCGTGACATACACCAAAATAGATAATTGTTATCTTTATGGTATAAGGAATAATATGCCAGTCTGTAGACAAAACACAATAACTGGGCGTGGTTCTGTCCCTGGGAGCTAGACATTGACCAATATGATACTGAATTGGATCCAAATATTTTATTAATAGCAACATGTAGGTTATTCAGACTATATTTTACATTCTCTGGCATTCCAATAACCCCTCTAGCAAAATCGAGAACAGTAAACATTTTAGCTTTAGTCTGGCAGATTGAGTCGATGACATCTTCAATGCGTATCGATCAGGGGGAAAAATGTGCTGTTCATGACGCTATTTAAGTTCCGATAGTCTGCCGCGAATCATTATTCACCATTAGCTTTTTTGGCCATGGCCACAGGTGATCGTCACGAAGAATTGCTTTCTCATATGATGTCAGATTCTAGCATTTGTGTAGTTTGGCGAGAACATCCAGCACGAAAATCTGGGGACTGTCTACAAAATGGCATCCTGACGCGAGGTTAATAGACATTGGGTTTTCCAAGTTCGAAACGAATGTGTCGATTTTCTTTTAGAAATTCCTGTAAGACATGCTTTTGAGCCACATCTAGATCTGACTCCGATAAGTCAAATTTTATCTTATTTACTTTCGAAGGGAATTCGGAGCTTAGTTTTACCGGTGCCATATCTTTGTGAATGTCGTCTTTATTAACCCAAATAACATATGCTAAGACTTCAATCTTGGGTAAATAAATAGGTTGCGTTCAGAAGACGAAAAATAGCTCTGCCGTTATTAACATTGATGAGGCATTTAGCACCAGCAAGTTCCATGTTACAATGACGAAAATCAGGTTCCAGTAGAACCAAGGTGTCATTGTATGCCCTGGAAGTATGAACTGAAATTTCCATTTCAGCCCGAGGAAGAATAGTAACCGAATATACCGATTTAGCTAAGCCTAACAAGGAACATAAAGAATTGACTGGCTTTTGACTTTTTATAGTAGGTAGAGAATTATGACTTCGTTAAAGATTGGTTGGCGAATTTGTGAGAGAATCTTGAATTTGCGCCATTTTTCAATTTGGGAGCATTTGAATTTGAGGACCTGCCAATATCGGAAGTGTTTATTGCGTCGGTATTAGAAGCCGATGAATCAAGGCTACAAGAGGAGCTTGTAGAAAGAAGCGTGAGCTGCTCACAGAAAAACGCCCCAGTACCAACCAGTTCCCCACACGCTTTGGGGAGGGGATGGGATGGCCTAGTGGTCTAGAGTGCCGCGCTTCGACCTCTAGCTAGCCGGTCACCGCTGGCTTGCGGCTGTGGTTTCGAGCCCTGGTGTGAGCGTATGTGGCATGGAAATAGGGGCGCCTTTTCAACCTCGTGGGCTTGTTCCTGGCACTGCGGTTTACTCCCACTGCTAAAGACCCCTGCGCGCAAGCGAATTATTGAAATAAAATTAAACCATATGTTAGTTCCGAAACGACCTAGTTTGTGTTGAGTGGACATTAAACCCCATTTCTATCTCTCCCCTCCACAAGCTTCCAGACAAAATGAATAACTGTAGACAAAATAGAGTAGATGAAAGAAACATAACCAATTCAAAATGTAAAATTAATGGTGAGTACTATATTTCCAGTAAACCTTGTGGGGGAATTATAAATACTGTACACTTTGTAATTATTTGGCCATAATTTAAAAGATTGCAACAATAAGAAATTTTGACGTACCTCACGTACATGTAGCCACCGCAACGTTTGAAACGACATACTAACGAAACACTAATATCTCGTGTAGCACTATCCGCGTATAATGTCACCATTGTTTTAATTAATGATGCACCTCATTAAAATTGTTTCAAGCTGTGGCACTGATTTCACGTCAAGTCGAAACAGTCATCATATTTTGGAACTGTTGTTCTACGGCATCTATAACCCTTTTGGTTATTTCTGTTTGGTTGGGGGGGGGGGGCTAGTAGTCTAGAGTGCCGCGCTTCGACCTCTAGCTGGCCGGTCACCTCTGGCTTGCGGCTGTGGTTTCGAGTCCTGGCGTGAGCGTATGTGGCATGGAGATAGGGGCGCCTTCTCAACCTCGTTGGTTTCCTCCGGGCACTCCGGTTTTCTCCCACTGCTAAAGACCCCTACGCGCAAGCAAATTATTGAAATAAAATTAAACCATATGTTAGTCCCGAAATGACCTAGTTTGTGTTGAGTGGACGTTAAACCCCATTTCTTTCCTCTCTCTCTCTATTTCTGTTTGGCAATCCATAAACGTCGGCAGCAATTATTCTAATGTCCCCTTCGTCCTGTCAGGCACATATGAGCTTGGCTCATGAACATGGCTTTTGTAACATTACAGGGGTCTGCAGACTGCAGATTTGGCAACAACCCATCAACCGCTATATAAATCATTAATTAACATCAACAGCACTATGATGTTATTATTGTTTCAAGTTTTTTTTTTATAATAAGTTTGAAATCTTTACTCATTTGCTGTGGACATGGTTTGTATGCTTTTACAAATTCACCTTGCGGGAGTTTGAGGTATGATTTAATTGCTGGGTCTTGGTTGTCGAGCCAGATAAAAATTGATGAAATTATAAAAATACTAAATATTTGGAAAGAGCGAAATCTAAGCATCAGGTTATCTAGCCAGATAAAATGGATGAAACTTATAAAGATATTATATATATTTGAAAAGAGCGAAATCTAGGCCTATCGAAAATAACCTTTCCCATAATGTCAATAGAAACTCCAGAAAACAATTAGAACCAATTTAATACATTAATCTACAAATTTCTCTGGAACGGTAGCGACAAGATTAAAAGAAATGTTATAACACAAAATGTTGAAAACATGATCGACTTAAACTAATTTCTAAAATGTCGAAGTATCTTTTGGATCAAAAAATTAACAACATCAGATGATCAAACATGGAAAATATCCTTTCGATACATCTTGGAAAAATATAATGTTGAAATACTACCAATGTATATTAACTACGAAAAAAATATTCCAATATCTTCTCCATTTTATAAACAAATCTTTAATCATTGGCACGATATCTTTGATTACCTGATACCATATTGATTACCTGATACCATTTAATTATCAGGTCATATGGAATAACAAACACGTTGAAATTAAAATATCATCAATATACATGCATAATAAAACATTATTTAAGAATAATGATTTAAGATTTGCCACAGATATTATAAATACAATAAATAATGTAAATAATTTAATTATTAGAAGCTTAAATCCATCAATTAAATCTGTATCTAAAAATATATAACCACCAACAAGTCATAAATGACCTAGAAACTCCAACATAAAAAGTAAAGATGTCTATGTACCCAGTCGCAAAATATCTGTCAAGAAACAATCACTATATTAAAAGACTATAACATCGACTTTAAACCAAAAACAATCGATATACATCTTGGAGTTTATAAACAAGATGATCAAAATTATAATAAATTGCCAAAACTATATGCAATACTTCTAAACCACATAATAATATTAACAAAATTATATATATATAAATGTAAACTAACAAGCCAACAGTGAGGCTGATGTCCCCCGTCGAAATCCCAAAATAAATAGATGACACATTAATTAATCGCACATTTTTTTCAAGAAAATCCTCACTATCCAACTTAGTCAAGGTAATGATATAATGAATCTATATTCTAAGTTTCATCGCTATCACTTCCTTATACATGTAACTAAAGTTATCGTGCCAATCATATTGCATATCTCTGCTTAATGTAAGCAGAAAATGTTCATCATCGAACTCCATCAAGGTATTCACCTAATATACGCCTACACCAAGTTTGAAAATTCTAGCTCAGTTAGAAGGACAGTTATTTCGTTCCAAAGTTTCCACCCATCAAATTGCTTATCAAATTATTAACCCATTAAGTGTTAATAATGTAATTCAATCAACCTGTCCATAATATATTTAATATATTGGACGTTATAATATTTAATAAACAACAACAGCATTACATATGAGGTAATGGGTATTGCTTGTGTAAATTGATGTTTAACCCTTGTGCGTATACAAGGGGTATTTTTGGACCCCACGACCATATACTTAACGTTTGTGAGAAATTGGCTCATAATTGTCTAGTGAGAATTTTATACATTGTCAGCTACTTAATTTCGAGTATAATGTTGTAAATAGAATGGATGTGAGGCAGTGGCAACATTCATCATTTGACAAGAAACTTCGAGTATTACGTTGTCGGTTACCAGGGGTCTTGTGGACCCCACTTCCCTTTCCTTTCAACATTTTGCAAGTTACAGGTGTCTAATCTGTGCTAGCTTTGTATTAGAAATCATTCTTACTGATGATATTGTTTTGGTTATTCTGGTAATCTAGATCTGAGAGCAAATCAAGGTACACTACCAACCCCATCAAAAGACTATTCTGCATGGAACATGACAATTACGATATTTTTTAGATTTGTATGGTTTCAAAAAAATCTTATAATTCCTATCGTCACTGATATTACCTGAAATATTTTGATCTAGCCTGATTGATTATTGTTCAGTCCTGATATGAAGCTGTAGTTTGGTCGTATTTGAATGAAATTATTCATCCAAAAACTTTTTTTATGTCTGGGGTCTGAGATTACCCCTTGTTACCGACAACGTTTTTCGTGCGACGTGTACGCACAAGGGTTAACCACAATAAATAGGCGTTACCATTTGAACCGTTATTTTTTCCAAGGCTGATGCAATGAGTATTCGAATGTTAAGGTATAGTATGTTTGGCCCCCACCACAACTCTATATCAGCGTACCTGTCACTTCCACTTCACAGAGAGTTAAATACTCGGAAGGTTTTGTAATCCGTACCCATCGACCCATAGCTACTCCGTCACATTCAAAGGTTCTGATTGTACAGCCAAATACCCCAGGTATAAATTTACACACGGTGAATGATGTTGATGAGGGTGGTGCGGTTTCACTGACTAAGATACTCGTATCCGACAAACGATGTCCAGTGACTGAAAATTTTTAAAAATAAATAAAAGTAGATATATCTCTAAAATTATACGTCGATGGTCACTCTTAAATGGCCAAAATGACTCAACGTCTTTGATTAGACACAAAGATAGTGGTAAATTAAAATAAAATTTAATGTGTTTCTTTGCGTAGTGAGTGGGCGTAGGTCTGCTGTTAATATTTATCTCCACAGATACGAGCCTGCGTTGCAATTTGTCCAATTTTGTTTTCCACTATCCGGTGGGCCCTTTTGCCCAGTTTTTGTCAATTGGCCTCCCCGTCCAACTAATATAAGTAATCAAACTATCTTCTCATCGCACACCAATATAACGCATCAGATCGACCCAATTATTCTTGCTCTCGAAATTACAGGGCCAGATCCCCTTTGGTCTTATCAATATACATCTCAGATGATCAGAGATGTTTTGGAGTGTAGGCCCGGCCTATGCCTACACGTATGTTGTTATTGTGTCTCCCACAACAGGGTAGGTCCGACCTATGCGCGATATGTCCATGATATGGTTTTTCACGGTGACAACACTCGTATATCTTCATAAGATACATTTATTGTTCTACAAGTTAAAGAATCCGAAATTAGCTTGTGTTTAGAGTGACGTGGCCCTATCTTGGCTAGGCACCCTTGGGTCCCAACTCCTTTGGATCCCTCTAGACAAATCATCTCATTACACATCTGGCTATTGCATACCAGATAAAGAGTTTAGTACAGATGGCTTTTAAAGACAAAGGACATTACATAAACGGGTCAGCCATAAGTTTCTATGATGGTAATAAGTGTCATCTGGATCATCATGGGTGGCAATATTTTACAAATATTGGTCAATGGACGGGAATCCTACCACAAAGAAGAGGACTTTATTCAAGATAGCAAACATATTTCTTTTATCCAAGATATACGTCAGATTTCATCAATTGCCATTGATTTTTAGAATTATTTTCCCTATTCAAGATATACAGGCATCCAGCATTTACTGCAAGTAATGTTAACGTGTGAATAACTTGATAACTCTAACTGAATAGATTTGATAACCAACTAAGCGCAGACGGTCAACTTTTCGTCGCTTGTTGCTGCAATAGGCAACTACTGGCAAATCCGAGCAATTGGCAACTCGAGGTCTCCCGTGTGCGCCGACTGGCAACGAGAAGCAATTTTTCCCCGGATATATCCGGAATGCCGATATCACGTCATCATTCAAAATGGCGCCGTACATACAACAACAAAAGCAATACGCGACAGCTTTGGACATTTATTTGATAAGACGGACAAACAAATCCATCTCCACGTACCATTTTAATGTTGTTAGCTGTCCCGACGCCGCCATCTTGAAGTATCACATTGACAGTAGAGCGCTCGCTAATTGGACAGTTAACCAGTTGCTTGTTGCCTGTTGTCGCCTACCGCCACGGACGAGCAATTTCTCGGCGACGAGCGATTGTCTGTTGTCGAATATCAAACATGTTTGATATTTGGCAACGAGAAGCAACTCGGAGAAACAGCAGGCAACTATTGTTGCCCGTTGGCGCAGACGAGCGATTTTTTTTTCTTTCAACGACCAGCGATTTCACTGTTGCCTGAAAGTTGCTCGAAAAAGTTGCCCGTCTGCGCCTGGCTTAAATATATTTTCGCAAAATCCACCAGACATCACACTCGTAAATGTCAACAATTGACTTAAGCTAAAAACGGAACAATTTTATTGGTTTGACGGGATGTAAATTTACACCGTTTCTATTGATTACTAATGTGTTATATTTACCTTGCTTATCGTCAACTCTGTTATTAATGGTAACACTGGTAATGTTATATGTATTCTGTAAATCAACTTGCCACCAGGGGTCAGTGTCATCAAAACCGGTAGTCTGGCAATAGGCAACGGTAGCTCGACGATCACCGTCATTAGCCAACTCAGGGACCGATTCATACCATTGTGAACTATGTGTAGATGGTTTATTACGAGCAACGTTGGGTCCATCTTTAAAAATATAAAATCAACTGCGATTTAACAATAAATATAACGTTAAACCTGTACAAATGTTCGTAATCAGTAGGTTTTTCTCGGGGAACAACCTGGGAAACACCTTCAAAAACTTAACGTTCACATATCAAGATTCTTTCGTTGGAGATCAAACTAAGGACATCAATGAAAGGGATTATGTTTACAAGAAGATCCACTTCAGAACGCTGAACCTAATACATATCATGCACTAGCTTCACATCGAAAACCCAACTGCCAGGGCGAATATACGGGACCTCTGTTCCTTGTCAGGCCCATACTCATCGCGGTGTTCCGTTTGATTAGAGGTAATCCCACTGATGTAATGAGTGGATATTGTTGTTTTAAATTTTGATTGGTCAGTAGTCCGACTACCAACCAATGACTAGCTGCTCTACAAAAGCTTTACATTTAAAACGAGTGCCAATATTGGACCAAATATGTTTACCTAACGTTACGTCATGGCTCATGATTTTATTATGCCCAATTAACCTGAGCAGAGCAGAATCCTGCAGTAAAACTGATTGCGTGACAAACGAGGCTATCATGAGACCAAGGCGTGAGTATCTCATAATTTATCCGCAATATTAAGGAGCACCAACCGCTAATATTATCTGCTGAATGTCATCCATATCCTAGAGATATCGCTATATAGATGTCCCACTGATTAATTAATATTTGCAATATGTTTGTTGACTTCAAGTATTTAAGCAAATCGTTGGCGCTTATTAGCGATGGCTTAATTTCTGGTCCCGTATGCCCCTACCTCCTCTCTGTTACTTGTGCGGGACAGAGGGACAACGCGTAGCCGTTCTATGGTATAAAAAATAGGTTGCCAGGCAACGAAACATACGCCCACACAGCAGCCAAATCATCCGGACAGTCAACAAGAGTTGTCGCATATTAAGGAATTATCAAAAAATCATTCTAATTTGTTTGGTTTTTATAATCAAACATTTTTTTTTTAAATCAGATAATAATTGTGACCTCCAGAGGGACCACAAGATAAAAAGGGTGATTTTTTGTACAATCAGGGGACATAATTCAGGAAGTAATGACCCGATGGGCGCAAATATCGAAAGGAACCAAGATCTTTGGGTTATAAACATACATGTCAAGTTTCATCAAAATCGATTCAAAATTGTGACCTCTATAGGGTCCACAACCTTGATATAACATATTTTCACACTATTCGTGTACAAACGGCGGCCATTTTGTCCGTCAATTCTAGTCCGATTTTCACGTAATTCATAGTCTCTCTTCATTACCATGTGATATAGTCAAACGTTTTTTTAAATCGGATAATAATTTTGACCTCCAGAGGGACCAAAAGCTTACAAAAGTGATTTTTCGGACAATCCGGGGACATAATTCAGGAAGTTATGATCCAATGGGCGCAAATATCGAAAGGAACCAAGATCTTTGGGTTATAAACATACATGTCAAGTTTCATCAAAATCGGTTCAAAATTGTGACCTCTATAAGGTCCACAACCCTTATATAACATATTTTCACACTTGTCGCGTACAAACGGCGGCCATTTTGTCCCTCAATTTTGGTCCGATTTTCACAAAATTCAAACTAAACCTTCATAACCATGGAATGGTGATATAATCAAACGGTTTTTTAAATCGGATAACAATTTTGACCTCCAGAGGGACCACAAGCTAAAAAGGGCGATTTTTTGGACAATCAGGGGCCATCATTCAGGAAGTTACGATCAGATGGGCGCAAATATCGAAAGGAACCAAGATCTTTGGGTTATAAACATACATGTCAAGTTTCATCAAAATTGGTTCAAAATTGTGACCTCTATAAGGTCTACAACCTTGATATAACATATTTTCACACTATTCGCGTACAAACGGCGGCCATTTTGTCCGTCAATTTTGGTCCGATTTTCACGAGATTCGAACACAACCTTTATAACCATGGAATAGTGATATAATCAAACGTTTTTTTTAAATCGGATAACAATTTTGACCTCCAGAGGGACCACAAGCTAAAAAGGGCAATTTTTCGGACAATCAGGGGCCATAATTCAGGAAGTTACGATCCGATTGGCGCAAATATTAAAAGGAACCAAGATCTTTGGGTTATAAACATGCATTTCAAGTTTCATCCAAATCGGTTCAAAATTGTGACCTCTACACTGTTCACAAGCTAAAAAAACGTGATTTCGTACAATTAGGGGCCATAACCCATGAAGTTACAGTCCGATACATGCCAATATCGAAAGGAACCGAGATCTTAGGGCGATAATCCTATATTTTAAGTTTCATTGAAATCAGATAAAAATTGTGACCTGTAGAATGTTCACAAACAATTGTGGACGGACGAACAGGGGCGACGACAATATACGTCCACATGAAAATGTGGGCGTATAAAAAGGAAATATCTGTTTACACATTGGCATGCACTTAAAATAATCCTTAACAGTTGAAATTCGATGTAAGAGTTAGCCGGGCAACAATTCCCACATAGCACAGGCAGAGCTGAATAGTAGTAGTTCATTTAATTTACCCGGAAGGATAATCTATATCGTGTTCTCAAGCGTTTCCGCACACAGATATCTCTAGAACAGAAAGTCTTTGACTGCTGAATGTGAACTGCCTTCATACTTTTTGATTCCAATTCTTCGGATCAAATTTGAAAAGCAATATGGTTAATCTGCTTAGAATCCAGATATTTCGCACTTAATATGGAAAAAAAATATTAAAAACTGTTACCAGACGAGAGCGAGGTTAGTCCGGAATGGAATATCGTTGAAGGCTGAATATCAACAGTAATCATCTTCGTGACCCCGATGTCACAAATCAAATATGAAAACCATTATTAACTGTGGCCTGTCACGTTACGGAAATTTTCGGAAAGTTGTGGTAAATCCAGAATGTACGGTCGCGGTATGTTGGATATCAATAGAGTTCGTCCTCTCATGAACCCAACTCGTTATATCTAGTTAGAAACCCCAATGCTTCATTACAATTTCGAAAAACATCTGGCAAAGTTTCGCGTAAATAAAATATAGCGGTTCAGAATGACAAAGACAATAGCTTATACGATAACTGTTTATATGATAATGCTGTCTACTGACACCTGGTTGCTGTTTACATACATATACATATAATATAAAACTGTTATGTTGCGATTTATGTGTATAAAATATAATACCATTACCTGGCAATTGGTAACATCTGTAGGACTGAGATCCACAGTTATTAGAATTACTGTCTTCCACTGTAAGATAAACACATACACTATAATGTCAGACCAAGAAATATTATATACTTTACTTTTTTAACTCAGCAGTACATAAATGACTGTTTTAGTCGTTAAAGTTCCAATTTCACTTTTTCTAAGAAAGTCAAAATATAATTATTTCTATGTTTTTTGCTCAAAAGGTTGTCAACTCACTATTATACGATCATGGACAAAATTTTTTTGGGGTCAGAAAGGGCGACACTGGTTGATTGAGGAAATAGTTACTCAATTACCTCCCTTGTTTTCCCATCCGTCTCCATGGACGGCCATCTTCAAACGTTTGAATTTGAAGTTGAAAATGATATTTTTGCCAATTTCTCAACTGGCAATAGTGAATTATAGGATTAATAGGATTATTCTTTAACAAGGTAGGACTGTTTATAGGTGCAATCTATTTTGGGGCTTTATTTTAATAAATTTTAAAAATATAACTTAAAAAAATGCTATTGGAGCTTTAAATAACGTACTTTCGATTCAAAATAAAAATCTGCAAAATGAATAATTAGTTCTTACATAATGTATCTTTAATTTTGTATATACCAATCACTGTATAGACCAATGCTCTTAGATATACCAACCATGTATTATATGGCCAAAAATAGGATTGATGTGAATTGGAGGTTTTGTTTAAAGGTGCGTGTCGCAGTTAAAAAAAAAAAAGAAAACACGCCAGTGACAGGGTACAGGATGAAATGATATGGGTTGAACGTCCTATTTTTCTGCTCCAATAGGCAATTGACGAAAGGTATGCACTATACTCGGGCTACAACGTTTCCGCGTAAAATTTTTGAATTTCAACCGCCAACAACCGATTATCTGAACCTCAACACTCTGTTCCTTGGCAGTCTCCCTGGCCTGGAAATTCGTACATTGGTTTTTGGAGCCAACAGCCGACCCAGAGTACCAATAGTACCCCTTAAATGTTCAATTACATAAAATTTATTTCGAATAAAAATTGAAAGTAAACGTTTAGAACAATAAATGAAATAAACATATTATTTCACAAACAACTTTGTATCATGGATGTATAATGCAAAATTTCAATATAAATGTTGAACGTGCAATTGATGAATTAATGAATGGATGACATGGAATGGGGCTTAACTTCTATCATTTCTAGGGGATGGAGGGGTGCATGTAGCATGTACGCGTTGTATCATGAAGTCTGTCATTGAATCAACTGGCGTGGTTTAGAATCCCGGTTCTACGTGACAAGGAGTAGGGTCGACTGTTCAATGTCGTGGGTTTTCTCCGGTGTCGAGTGAACATTCAACCCCATTTTTCTCTCTCGCACCTCTCCCTATATTTCTGCTCTGAACTGGGCCAATGAAGACGGGCATAAGCCATACGGTGTGCTATGACGGACATTTTGCTCGATCAGCGGGGCTACGTCCTACTCTTATATCATAATCCAACTGCCTAAGTGTACATGAGACCTCGGATTTTCGTCCCATCCAAACGACTAGACAGCTGTTAGTGTGGCAGCCTAGGCCCTCGGTCTCCAACGAAGGAGATACCAATGTTTACCTTTATAGCAAGTTGCGGGTATTTCCTTGAATAATAAAAGTGGTCGTCTGTCAGCATATATCGGAGGCATATAAACTGACCCTTAAAACATGTCTGGATGACATCGCGCCTGGTACGTTCGTGCATTTTTATGCGCGAACTCTTAGTTTTCCTATTACTGGCACGCGCACGGGCACTATTTCTTTTCTTTTGCATGTACCAAAATCTGGGTTTTCGCGCGGAGGTACTTTTGAGGTATTAGCCTGAGAAGCATAACACTTGCCACTGTACCTGTGTATCGCTAATTATAAATCGAGTGTGTGAAGACAGTTTATATAGATCACGCAAAAAATTTTCAGTACAGAGTTTATTCCCGCTCTATTTGCCGCTAAGCAAACCAATGGGACTATTTTCTCAACAGTGTATGAACTTATTCATAAGCGATAATATCCTTACACCGAGAGAAATTATCTAGTCTCGGTGAAAAACCATGATCATCTGGTAAAAAATTACTTTTCTATTTTTTGGAACGAAAAACAGTGTTTTTAAAAACAAACGAACCTGCCGCACATGAGGAAGTCATTATACTAATAATAACAGACGAGAACTCTTTTTGGGCACAGGCTTTCTTACTGAGTAGTAAATCGTCCACAAACAATCATGAAGGAACTATAATATAGGAAGACTAGCGACGACTGTAGACAGTAAGTAGGTTATACACTATACTTTTGAGTCGAGATTACTCGCTTTGAGTCGAGATTACCAGCTTTCAGGTCACCGATAACCAATTATGTCAGAAATACCATACTGACATTCGGTTTTTTCAAGTTGTACGCGAACTAACAATCGGCGCCCTAACTGTCTTCGTCAGCTACTTTCAGTTTCACAATGGCGTACGACATTCGGTTTTTCAAGTTGTACCCGAACTAACAATCGACGCCCTAGCTGTTTCGTCAGCTATTTTCAGCTGCTAGCGTACGGCCAGTGCCGGTGGGAAAAGACAACATTAAAATCAGAAACCCAGTTGTTGACACCCATTAAATCACTCCTGTCTAACAAATCATAAAGCTGTGGTGTTACGGTAGCGGCATAGTATTTCACCGTAACACCACAGCCACTCTAACCATTCATAATACATCTAACTATCACTCCCTAAACATTTCCCCTCGACCTACTTTCCCAAACGTCAACAACACATCTCATACATCCAGTTCACTGATTAACCCTTGTACCACGTCTACTGGATCCAACATTAGAGGTAAAGACTGAAACCAATTTATACATGATGAATGAGGTGTTTTAATTATGGAAACAGTAATGACAGACAATATTGGGGGTAATACCCCCTGACAGACATGCACTAAAGTGGTATCTCTATTGGTCTAGATCCAGTATTGGAGATACCAACTAAACATTTGCCAGATTAAGGACCATTTTATTGTAAATCATCTACTAGGAACGACAGCCATTTTAAACATCCCCCCCCCCTGGCAGACGCCCTCTAGTGAGGAATATTTATGTTGGTACTTTAGTGTACTTTGAATAGGTTGCAGTAGTTGACAGACATTTTAAATGGTGCTTGCTCCCTGACAGACATCCAGTAGTGCTAACATTACTGATCAATTGGGCTGATTTTAAAAGCCCCATTATTGAAAGACGTTGTTTCACGACGTCGTGAAGTTATGACGTTGTAGTCGCAGAAATTCATAGAAACACAAACAACCCCCGGTAAGCAAGGGACATTTGTCAGTGTATACCTTATTTGTAGAGGGTTCCATAAAACCAAACTGTTGATATATTTCCTAGAACCTGTATAATGACTCAATAGACTCCACCTCGAATTTCATTGTAGGCTTGCCAATATGTTACGAATTATTAGGCTGGCAGGAGAATTTCGGATTTATGTGAGCTGGGGAAAGTAATCCAAAACAAAATGATTCTTGCATTTTATGAAAGGTGTGTATGAGTACAACTAATGGAACAAAATCCACCAAAATCGGAAAGGGCAAAAAAAGTTACAGATGTTCTGGTTTTCGTGCCCATTCGACTTATAAAACCCACATTGTTCGGTATGCTGATAATAATTGTATGCATCACAAATGCTTTTCTGTTATTAGACAATCGATAAAATCAGTACATTGATTCCAATGTTGGTAAATACTAATTGTAAAGAAGCCCGTAATTGCTCCTGCCTCATCCCACAAGTTAAGCTAAATCAGCGCATTTACCATCGTCACGTGCATCAAAAGTGCCAAATCTACAGATGACACCGACATGATCAGCTCTCGCCCATCTGATAATATTAACCCTTGAATGTTGAAGCGATATCAACTGCATGTACCTGAAAATTCAACGGCAGAAACTAATTCGAAAAATATAAAATCTTAAGTGCATTTGGAAAAGGTAGATCTTGGCAACTGCAGACTGTGAAAGAGGAGAGAGAGAGAAATGGGGTTTAACGTCCACTCGACACAAACTAGGTCATTTCGGGACTACTGTGAAAGAGGGTTTAGTTGACAAAATATTCTATAAAAAGGCAAATACAGAAATTCAAATGAAAACTTGGCGGTTAAAAAGATGGAACCTAGGATGAGTACTAGTGCCATTTGTCAGATATTGTCAGCCGTGGGGCTCGTCAGGCGTCCATAATCGCTTATTTACTAACCCAACGAAACATATTGAAAAATGTTCAGTAAATTCACATGTATAAACTAAGACCACTTCTAGACATTCTCAGTGGTGGGGTATCCTCGCCGGGCTGGGCAGTTTACCCAATACTCACTAAGCACTACCTCGTTATTGTGGGAAGCTAACATAATACTTCAATTATGTTGGATAGTATTGAACAAACTTCTGTCGTCCCATCCATACGCACATATGTCTCCACACAAAAGGTTACAACCCAAATAACCATGACAATGGCAATAGCCAGATTGTTTCAATAGTGGGATTCCCAATCAGAAATCGAATTGCTCAACCCTGAAAGATATTCTACATTACGACATGACTAACGTATTGAATGTATATAAAAAAAATTATACCAACAAATCATATTCAGCGCATGATGAAGTATCCCTACCATGTGGAACGTACAAACTGTAAATCTGAGCGTTCCCAACAATAATTGACTCACCGCGTTCACTGTAAATCTTTATGGCGAGAACGAACGCATCTCTTGGTGACTTTAGATATTCTAGTCATTAACCATTGACACACAAATCCAATTCTGATCCAGACGAGAGCGTATACTAGTCATTTTAGCTGCTCACTGGCTATTGAATCTCCCTATACACAACATTTCCGACATGTCACATGACACAATAGTAAAAATCACAGGTCACAAAGATATTTCTAGCAAAGTGACGATACAGATTCTCTCATCGCTATAAGGGCATGAAAAAAAAAATTCAAATCATATCAGTTCAGCTTAACCATACACAACTCTGGTGCATATAACATCTTTCAAAACGAATTGAAGCCAATGCAAACTATACATCCTTGTGAAAATCAACAAACTAAAATCCAACCCCAAAACCTTCTAAACATTTCAGAATGAATATATTACCAAAGCTGTTACCTATGTTAGCCTCCTCACCTGTGACAACCCAACAACCACACCTAAGGCCCCCAAAGAACTTCAGAAAGGCATATTAATCACAATAGTAACTGGAGACAAAGAGACGGTAGCTGTAATAATGGATACACCTTACTGCGTCAGCATTGTTAACACTCTTCAAGAAGAATCAAACTACACACGGGTAACGAAAGACCCACCCGAGACACGTCTGCCGCCATCAAAATCCACCCAAAATTAGGTTACACATGAATTCCTGTCGTCTACCAAACAGCCCCAAACCATTTGAAATATTTATTCTTACTTGACTCCAAATCGCCCACACCGTGGTCACAGAACAAGACAACAGTGTTCTCTTTCTATATATCATTATGAGAAGAAACAACAAATCGCTCCAAACTAATTTACAGGAAACTAGCCCACAACAACCATTAGAGACCAACGACTCGTAGTACATCAAGAAGACCACCATCACGACACTCACCAGCGGTCCCCCAATATTTGTGACCATAATATTATCTACTCCTTATAAACCTGTAACTGTAAATCTCTCTGATCTTTAGGGTATATTCTATGCCCGGAATAACTTGAGGTCTTAAATTCGGGTGTGGCTGTGGATATATATACAGGGGTATTTGGGTTTTTTCTTTAAACCCGTAACAGGTTATTCTTCCAGAGTGGGTTTTTTATGTAAGAAAACTTGACTTCCAGAAACAACCTTCGAGAGACATACATCGGCCTGCCTGCCTCGGATTTTCTTTTCCCGGGTCTTTCTTTCCCCTGCATAATGCCATCTCAAACAATTGAGCCATCACCCATCCGCGTCAGCACACAGTTCAATGACAGTTCATCCTACCAAATTAGACGGGAATAGTGAATGTAACGAGTTGCGCTATTAATAATTGAGTGTGTTTATGGGTACATGCAATTTGATAACACAATTTAGTGCGTAAAGCCATAAAAATCATTCATTTTGAGGTTCGATACCAAAACTAAATCGGCAATAAAAGAAATTGCCCAAGGTAGATTGCGGTGGATTTTTTTCTGTGGGTGCTAGATACATACCTCCTTACAAAAAACCAAAAGACATTCGTTTCAGATTTTTCCCCTGGTCGGTGTGTCTCCTACCTGCCTAAAATTGTTAGACATGAAAAATAATTCATTTTTTTTATCACATGATTATTTTTTCCATATGTAGGCCATAGCGGTATTTTACAGCGAAATTTGATTCATTCATGGGAGAAACGCTGCAAAAAAAAAATCTTGTCAGTCGCAGATGACGTCTAGATCGGGATCTAAAGACATAAATTTGGACCATTAAGGGGCGTCTGTCGGGGCGTAAGCACCATTTAAAATGTCTGTCAACTACTGTAACTTATTTAAACTACGCTAAGGAAATACAGAAATCAATTTGGTGATTTGCCCCCAATATTGTCTGTCATTACTGTTGCAATAATTAAAACACCTCATTCATCATATATAAATGGTTTCACTCGCTACCTGTAATGTTGGATCCAGGTATGTTTTAGAGGTCAGTCTAGGGGGGCTATTGCGGTCAGGCCCCTGATATAAGCTGACAGACGTCCACTAAATAACGCTATAGGTGAACTTTGGTATCTCATTCGTTGGAGTTTGAAGGTTGCGGTCTGTTGGTCGATGTCCTTGTCAGGTCCTCACAAGGGGGAAACCACGCTAGAAAATCTGGATGAACTTTCGCGGCCAGTGTAGGGATCGAACACTTAAACTCCAGTCTACCGGACCAGCGACTTATCCAATTTGCCACCGTGGCCCCCGATGAATGAAGAAACCATTTTTAAGATTTAATATAATGTGCTTTATCCATGATAAGGGAGGTGACATGCTTTAAGCTATTCAAAGTTCATATAAATTAGCAGACATCGGTCTGTTCATAATGTTTTGTTTTCCTCAAACTGTTGACTGCTGAACACACAATTGGTTACATGTAAAGATTCGGTACTTGATGGACGTACATGATGTAGCCAAAAGATGTACTAGTATTGCCCCTTTAAGTTAAAAAAAAACCCTGATTCACCCCCCTGTCTTGAGTTGTACAAAATCTTCAATTCAAACATTTTTATCCACCGCTAAGTAGCTTTTGGTTCTGAACCTCAAGTCCAGCCATATACCGTATATATTTAACACAAACATACAACTCTCTAGTTTATAAATATCTCACAATAATACTTACACAAAATTCCATAAACTTCAACTTCACAGATCGTCAGCAAATTGGATTTCTGGATAGATATTTTCAAAAATCGGCCACCTACGTTTTCATTGCATCGAATGATATTTTTGCCTGTATTGAAATTCACTACTGATGCACAGCAATTGGGGACAGCCTCGTTGTCGACATCCGGGTTAGTTTGAAATAGTTCATAATTAACATCATGTAGTCTTTCAGCTGTAAATTATTATACACGATCTTAAGTCAACGCCATCTTTGATAACGTGCTAATGCCACTTCAAGGCATTTATTAAATATACAGTATTTTTAAATACTGTATATTTAATAAATGCCTTAAAAGATTTAGATAAAGAACTAGCGATTCTTGCTATACTAGTTCAAAACAAATAATGAAAAATGATAGTATTGAACATTTCATTTAAATTACTTTATTATTTGCGACGTTATCAGTGCTTGAAAATGAAGCGTAGATACTAATAATAATAATGTCCTAAAATCCAACCGAAGCTGCTCTTTGGTAACATTATGGTCAGTTAAAAGGATTAAAACTGTCAATTGATACACAGTCAATTGATACACAGTTATATAGGGAAATCATTAGAATCCCACAGTTCTGCTGTCCCAAAAGGAAAATGGCGTCTACCGAAAGAAGAGTTTGCAGTTACTGATTTATTAAGGTACTTAGTTTCAGAACGGAGATTTCCGGTTGGGTGGTAGGGTTGAATTTATTCTTTAATATATAGGGGAGAGTCATCACATGATAAAGCCCAGAAAGTCACCATGGGAATTTTTAAATTCTGGTCTTAATCGGTAGCCAGTGGACTTCTTTCAAAACGGGGGTAATATTGGTGTATAATTTAATTCTTGTAACAATTCTTGCAGCTTTGTTTTGAATCCCCTGTATTAATTTGATTATTGAATGGTTGTAGAGTAACGAGTTGCAGTAATCTAGACAGATGATTAACAGTTTTATAGAGGAAATTGTGGATCCGTACAAAATTGTGAAGTTAGAATTGAAGCTATGCAGATTGAGGAGATTTGAGCATTCATATTCTTATCCAAAGATGATTAAAATAGGTTGCCAGGCAACGAAACATACGCCCACCAGCAGCTAAACCGTCCGGCAGTCAACAAGAGTTGTCGCATATTAAGTAATTATCAGAAAATCATTAGAATTTGTTTGGTTCTTAGAAAATTGTACGAAAAATCAAGTTTTTAGCCTGTGAACAGTGTAGAGGTCACAATTTAGAACCGATTTTAATGAAACTTGAAATGCATTTATAACCCAAAGATCTTGGTACCTTTCGATATTTGCACATATCGGATCATACCTTCTTGAATTATGGCCCCTGATTGTAAGAAAAATCGCCCTTTTTAGCTTGTGGTATCTCTGGGGGTCAAAATTATTATCTGATTTTAAATAAAAAAAACGTTTGATTATATCACCGTTACGTGGTAACAAAGGTGTAGTTCGAATTTCGTGAAAATCGGATAAAAATTGACGGACAAAATGGCCGCCGTTTGTACGCGAATAGTGTATATCAAGGTTGTGAGCCCTATACAGGTCACAATTTTGAACCGATTTTGATGAAATTTGAAATACATGTTTATAACCCAAATTTCTTGGTTCCTCCCGATATTGGCGCATATCGGAGCGTAACTTCCTGAATTATGGCCTTGTGGTCTCGCTAGAGGTCATAAATATTAATCGATTTATAAAACCGTCTGATTATATCACCGTTACACTGTAAAGAAGATTGGGTTCGAATTAAGCGAAAATCGGACCAACTTTGCCAGACAAAATGGACGCCGCTTGTATGCGAATAGCGTAAAGATATGGTATGTCAAGGTTATGGACAGTGTGGAGGTCACAATTTTAATCCGATTTTGATGAAACTTGAAATACATGTTTAAAATCCAAAGATCATGGTTCCTGTTAATATTTGCGCATATCGGATTGTAGCTTTATGATTTATAGCCCCTGATTGTTTGCAAAATCGACTTTTTTAGCTTGTGGTTCCTCTATAGGTCTCAATTATCATCCGATTTTTAAAAACGTTTGATTATATCACTGTAATGAAGGTTGAGGTCGAATTTCGTAAAACAAGCCAACAGTGAGGCTGATGTCCCCCGCCGAAATCCCAAAATAAATAGAAGACACATATTAATTAATCGCACATTTATTTTTTTCAAACGTATCGAGCTATCAAACTGTACACGAAGTGTCATCAAAAAGTGTTTTTTATACGCCCACATTTTCATGTGGACGTATATTGTCGTCGCCCCTGTTCGTCCGTCCGGACGTCCGTCCACAATTGTTTGTGAACAGTCTACAGGTCACAATTTTTATCCGATTTCAATGAAACTTAAAATATAGGTTTATCACCCTAAGATCTCGGTTCCTTTCGATATTGGCATGTATCGGACGGTAACTTCATGGGTTATGGCCCCTGATTGTACGAAAAATCGCTTTTTTTAGCTTGTGAACAGTGTAGAGGTCACAATTTTGAACCGATTTGGATGAAACTTGAAATGCATGTTTATAAACCAAAGATCTTGGTTCCTTTCGATATTTGCGCCAATTGGATTGTAACTTCCTGAATTATGGCCCCTGATTGTCCGAAAAATCGCCCTTTTTAGCTTGTGGTCCCTCTGGAGGTCAAAATTCTTATCCGATTTAAAAAAAACGTTTGATTATATCACCGTTCCATGGTTATGAATGTTGAGTTCGAATTTCGTGAAAATCGGACCAAAATTGACGGACAAAATGGCCGCCATTTGTACGCGAATAGTGTGAAAATATGTTTTATCAAGGTTGTGAACAGTGTAGAGGTAACAATTTTGAACCGATTTGGATGAAACTTGAAATGCATGTTTATAACCCAAAGATCTTGGTTCCTTTCGATATTTGCGCCAATCGGATCGTAACTTCCTGAATTATGGCCCCTGATTGTCCGAAAAATCGCCTTTTTTAGCTTGTGGTCTCTCTGGAGGTCAAAATTGTTATCCGATTTAAAAAAAACGTTTGATTATATCACCGTTCCAAAGTTATGAAGGTTGAATTCGAATTTCGTGAAAATCGGACAAAAATTGACGGACAAAATGGCCGCCATTTGTACGCGAATAGTGTGAAAATGTTATATCAAGGTTGTGGACCTTATAGAGGTCACAATTTTGAACCGATTTGGATGAAACGTGACATGTATGTTTATAACCGAAAGATCTTGGTTCCTTTCGATATTTGCGCCCATCGGATCGTAACTTCCTGAATTATGGTCCCTGATCGTCCGAAAAATTGCCCTTTTTAGCTTGTGGTCCCTCTGGAGGTCAAAATTGTTATCCGATTTAAAAAAACGTTTGATTATATCACCGTTACATGGTTATGAAGGTTGATTTCGAATTTCGTGAAAATCGGACCAAAATTGACGGACAAAATGGCCGCCGTTTGTACGCGAATAGTGTAAAAATATGTTATATCAAGGTTGTGGACCTTGTACGCGAATAGTGTAAAAATATGTTATATCAAGGTTGTGGACCTTATACAGGTCACAATTTTGAACCAATTTTTATGAAACTTGACATGTATGTTTATAACCCAAAGATCTTGGTTCCTTTCGATATTTGCGCCCATTGGATCATAACTTCCTGAATTATGTCCCCGGATTGTCCGAAAAATCGCTTTTGTTCGCTTTTGGTCCCTCTGGAGGTCAAAATTATTATCCGATTTAAAAAAAAAGTTTAACTATATCATCGTTACATGGTAATGAAGAGAGAGTTTGAATTACGTGAAAATCGGACTAGAATTGACGGACAAAATGGCCACCATTTGTACACAAATAGTGTGAAAATATGTTATATCAAGGTTGTGGACCCTATAGAGGTCACAATTTTGAATCGATTTTGATGAAACTTGACATGTATGTTTATAACCCAAAGATCTTGGTTCCTTTCGATATTTGCGCCCATCGGGTCATTACTCCTGAATTATGTCCCCTGATTGTACGAAAAATCACCCTTTTTAGCTTGTTGTGCCTCTGGAGGTCACAATTATTATCTGATTTAAAAAAAAAAACGTTTGATTATAAAAACCAAACAAATTCTAATGATTTTCTGATAATTCCTTAATATGCAACAACTCTTGTTGACTGCCCGGACGATTTGGCTGCTATGTGGGAGTATGTTTCGTTGCCTGGCAACCTATTTTCAAAGAAAAATGCTAAAACCGACGAGAAAAATGAAAATGTACCCTAGTTAGGGGGACCCTAAAGGCAGACAAAAGGGCCCCTCTGGCCAAGGGAAAGGGCCCTCGTGTCCAAGTCAATCGTTTCTATACACTGTTACTGTCGAATCCATTACTAAATGAGAATGCAGTCATTGTATCGGCATACAAATCATCAATCAAGATGAACCTAAGTTATCTTGTCCCAAAGTATCAACCAATCAAATTGCTTATCTTCGCTTACCCTAAGCGGAAAATGCTCATCTTCGAACTCCATCAAGGCATTGACCTAATAAGCATATACACCAAGTTTGAATATTTTAACTCAATTAGAAGGAGAGTTATTGTTTTCCAAAGTCTCGACCAATCAAATTGCGTATCGCTCTGCTTACCTTGAGCAGAAAATGCTCATTATCGCACTTAGTCAAGGTATTACTGTAAAGAAACTATACACCAAGTTTCATCACTCTCACTTAATTAGAACTAAAGTTATCGTGTCCCAAAGCGTCAACAAATCAAATTGCTTATCTCTGCTTACCCTAAGCGGAAAATGCTCATCTTCGAACTCCATCAAGGCATTGACCTAATAAGCATATACACCAAGTTTGAAATTTTTAACGCAATTAGAAGAAAAGTATTTGTGTTCCAAAGTCTCGACCAATCAAATTGCGTATCGCTCATTATCGAACTTGGTAAAGGTATTACTGTAATGAAACTATACACCAAGTTTCATCACTCTCACTTAATTAGAACTAAAGTTATTGTGTCCCAAAGCATCAACCAATCAAATTGCTTATCTCTGCTTACCCTAAGCGGAAAATGCTCATCTTCGAACTCCATCCAGGCATTGACCTAATAAGTTTGAACATTTTAACTCAATTAGAAGGAGAGTTATTGTGTTCCAAAGTCTCGACCAATCAAATTGCGTATCGCTCTGCTTACCCTGAGCAGAAAATGCTCATTATCGAATTAAGTCAAGGTTTTACTGTAATGAAACTATACACCAAGTTTCATCACTCTCACTTAATTGGAACTAAAGTTATCGTGTCCCAAAGCATCGACCAATCAAATTGCTTATCTCTGCTTACCCTAAGCGGAAAATGCTCATCTTCGAACTCCATCAAGGCATTGAACTAATAAGCATATACACCAAATTTGAACATTTTAACTCAATTAGAAGGAGAGTTATTGTGTTCCAAATTTTCGACCAATCAAATTGCGTATTGCTCTGCTTACCCTGAGCAGAAAATGTTCATTATCGAACTTAGTCAAGGTATTACTGTAATGAAACGATACACCAAGTTTCATCAATCTCGCTTAATTAGAACTCAAGTTATCGTGTCCCAAAGCATCAACCAATCAAATTGCTTATCTCTGCTTACCCTAAGCAGAAAATGCTCATCTTCGAACCCCATCAAGGTATTGACCTAATAAACACATACACCAAGTTTGAACATTCTAGCTCAATTAGGAAGAGAGTTATTGTGTCCCAAAAAGTGTGACGGACAGACAGACAGACGGACGAACCCATTTTAATAGTCCCCCACAAATATTAATCGATTTATAAAACCGTCTGATTATATCACCGTTACACTGTAAAGAAGATTGGGTTCGAATTAAGCGAAAATCGGACCAACTTTGCCAGACAAAATGGACGCCGCTTGTATGCGAATAGTGTAAAAATATGATATATCAAGGTTGTGGACCCTGTAGAGGTCACAATTTTAATCCGATTTTGATGAAATTTGAAATTAAGTTTATAAACCAAAGATGCGGTTCCTTTCGATTTTCAGGCACATTGGACCATAACTTCCTGAATTATGGCCCCTGATTGTACGAAAATCATGGGGTTTGTTTTTTTTTTACCTTGTGGACCTTATGGAGGTCACAATTTTATTCCAAATTAAAAAAATGTTTGACTATATCCCCGTTACACATTAATGATAGTTGAGTGTGAATTTCTTGAAATCGATAATTGAACAGCTAAATCCATAATATTAAATGTTTCGTATTCTTAACGTTAGCATGGGGCAGAACTTTGTAAAAACCAAACAAATTCTAATGATTTTCTGATATTTGCTTAAGATGCGACAACTCTTGTTGACTGCCCGGGCGATTTAGCTGCTGTTATGGTGTAACACATCCATCAAAATACCAGACATATGCCATTTAAAGAATATGGAACAGTTGGGTAAATATTACATTTCCTAATGAGTCTAATCAAATCGGTGCCACGGGACTGAGTATAATGTCTAAAGTCTTTTACGACTACCATGTGACCTGTATCCGATTTCTAATGCATGAACGAATAACTGGTTAAAATAATATTTTAGTAAACAGACAGCGATTAGCCACGGAGTGTGATTCTGTTTTCTGAATTCATTTAATTATAGATAAGGCGACAAGGTCAGATTTCAATAATTAAGATGTTGTCAATGGAAAAATAAGTACCACTCACGTGGGATGTCGAGCGCATAGAGTTTGGATTTGGCTGTATAAGAGTTTCTATTATAACAGGCGTTCTAGTTGGTGCGAGAAATTAGACCATGAAACAAACAATTACGAAGGGTTATTTGCGTAATTGTGGGTAAACTCTTAGAAACATCAACGCTGATGATTAATAAATGTCTCTCGTATGACCCCTGATCCGACCTCCCAGTACATCTGATCATACATATATGCATGTAGTGTAGACCATTGGAAGTATAATAAAAAAAACCGAAACGAAATATTGATCTGTATTTTAATCAATTCCAAACCTGATTCAAGGTGTCCGTCATTAGACTGGTAAATATATACCCCAAAGGATTCATTGGGGACAGTGTTGGGTGTTATTGATTTATTCTCATTTTCCCACTTATTCTAAACTACCGGGGATGTGGTGACATTAGTTTTTGCGCCCTGACGTTTCCTAAAGACATATATTGTTGAAGCATTTAGAATGGAAATACAGTGGACCAAATCAAAGGCGTTTTATAGCTGAGGCGCTGGAGGCGCCAGCCTCCTCGCGAAAAACCCCAAAGAAATTGGAAAAATAAAACGGGAGGAAAAAGCTAAAACCGATGAGAAAAATTAAATGTACCCTAGTTAGGGGGGCCTTAAGGCAGACAAAGGGCCCCGCCCTAACAAAAGGGCCCCTCTTGCCAAGGGAAAGGACACCAAGTCCGGGTCAACCGTATTCTATTCACCGTTACTGTCAAATCCATTACTGAATGAGAATACAGTCATTGAATTTGCATAAAAAACATCAATTTAGACGCCCACCTCCCCACGAAAAAAGACCCTCAAAGTAGTATAGCCTCCGCCATGATAAAACTTAAAACGCCGCTGGGCCAAATATCAGGAGTTCTTCAGAATGTCAAGGGTGGGGCATTTTCATTTTCTTGCTGGGTCTAAGAGTAACAAATCGTCGGGTTTATACTTACGATAATCGTCGGCATTATAAACAACAACAAAGTTGATTCTATAAATCTCTTCTAGATCAACAATAAACCACGGATTGTAGTCTGTGTTGAATGTTTGAAAACAAACGGTCTGTAAACCATAATCTTGTGGTGTGGTGTCTCCGTCTACTGCCTGTCCACTCGAACGACCAGCTACAATACTGCTGTTTAAAGTAGGTTTACTTCTGGCCAGGTTTTCGCCCTCTGAATAAAAAGGATTAATTCGATTGGATATGTCACCAATGTTTATTGATACTAAGTTTTTATGACCAAGTGCCAATATAATGTTGATAATCCTAAATAAATTGAAATGGGGTTTTTACATCCAATTGATCTGCTCAGGAGCCACGTTGGGTAAGATGTTGGCCCGTTAGCCTGGAGGCCGGATGGTGGATCCCTGAATTGGGATTTATCGGGATCTTTCGATCTGTTTTCTCTTGTCTGGTGCAGAACGCAGGGCCAGCTGTATATTCATTAGATGGGACGAAAACCCGCGGTGGGCTAAAAATATTAGGTGGGCTATATTTCAAGGTTAAGGCTTAAAATGGGGTTTGTCAACTCGACTATACCATTTATCGGCAAAACTTCCTACCATATCCGACGACTCTTGAGACAAACTGAAATAAAAACTGTTTCAAATATGGTAAATTCTAAAGGGGATCTTGAAAGCTAATGGGAAATCTGTCTCAACTAATCCAAACCAAAAAAGGATGTGTATACCAAATAATTTGTTCCTGTTCATCAACTTATATTGGAGAAACTAAAATAATTTGGAACAACCTATCACAGAATTTCAAGCAAAGTCATTTATATGTTAAAATATTGGACTGCAACATACAAAAAAAAAAAAAAAAAAAAAATACGGAAATTTTTAGAAGCAGTGCACACCGAGAGGCACCAGCCCAAATTAAACCTACCGTGTCAAATGCTGAAATGCTGTGGGTTTTTTTTTAAATTTTACTATTTGATATTCACAATACCTTTGTCACAATTGATTAATTGTGTGTTAATTTGCAGCCCATGGTTTCTAAAGAGAGAGAGAGAGAAATTGGGTGTAACGTCCACTCGACACAAACTAGGTGATTTTTGGACTAACATATGGTTTCCTTTCATTTCAATAATTCGCTTGCTCGTAGGGGTCTTTTGCAGTGTGAGGAAACCGGAGTGCGCGGGGGAAACCGAGGAGGATGAGAAAGCTCCCCTATCCCCATGCCACATACGCTTACACCAGGACTGGAAACCACAGCGGCAAGCCAGGGGTGACCGGCTACCTAGAGGCCGAAGCGCGGCACTCTAGACCACTAGCCCCCTACCCCACTAGTTAAAACTATATATTTTTAAAATACCAAGGCCATAACCAATTACTTTATTCTCTGGCTTCGTCGTTATCTAAGTATCGTAATTTTATTAATGTCTAGCTTGTAATCATAATCCCACTTAGTCTTTGATCTTTTTTTAAAATCAACGTGAAAAGTCAACACTTTTGATAATAGTCATTATAACTTCATTACCGCACAGATTTCAAGTGTCAGTTATAAATATAAGCCATTCAATACACAGTATGGACTTTAATGTATATGATCAAACTTTTTCAGAACTTTAACCTCTGATAAAAGACACTGACATTAGCTATGCCAATCTTGGACTGTGCCAGAGGCTTTGGCAATCCTGAAAAAGTCAATAGTTCATTTGTCTCACATTTTGCCACCTGGTGGCATGAACCTCGTGAATCGCAGCATGTGTATGGTTGTATATTGTAGATTTCGAGAATTCTACTCCTAGAAGAAATGTGATTTCAAAGCACCCGAAAATCTGAGAAAAACCTGAATGGCCATATATGAGCAAGTTATTGACCTCGCGGGGTGGTATAATTTTGGTCTTGTCAGCTTAAGGCCAAATCCGATAACATATATTTTTAGAATTTTTTGGGAAGGTGTCATGTTCCCAACATTGTGAAATTTAATGGAGTGACTCACCCTCCTGTCTTTGATAAAAAAAAAATATTATTGTCTCTATGGCTAATTTTTCATTAGAAAGCCAATACAGCCAACCGGGCTATATTGCGCCAAAGTTTCATTAGAAACCACAGAGAAAAAAAAAACTTGTTCCCGCATAACAAGATCCAGATGTTAACTATTCACCGGACCAGTAGGAATTGTGTAATAATAACAATGCATTAAAACAGATTGTTACACATACTCTTACCTGTTATTATTAAAAAGACCTCAGTTCCATCATCATCAACCCACGTCTCTGTTTCGTTAAGATTTACATCAAAAAGTTGACATTCTCTTCTGTTTTTGTTGAACGTAAATGCCACACACCTTGACTCATATTCACATTGGAGATTACAAAAGAGTCGCCCATCGGTATTATACGTTTTAAATGAAGATGTCGCCGTTTTATTTATTTTTATCAAACTGTATTTTATATCATAACCATTGGTGTTTAAACTGTTTAAGAAACTTGGCATCATGTATATAAAGTTTACACAAAAGAGTATATTAAAGGTCAATGCTTCCTTTGTCGCCATGTTAACAACTCAACTCAATTTATAGTCTCCATTGTTTCATTTTGTTAGCAGATTATTTGCCTCCCAGGGTATTAACGCGCAATTAATACACAAGCGTTATATCGTGCGTGCGCATCTGTGAGTAAACGAACCGTGGTTCTCTGTATGGCTATAAATTACGTATATTGTTTTTTCTTACACATGCTAGACACTTATACTTCTTTGGAGAAAAGTTTTATGGCGCGCTGTCTTGTAAAATCAATGTACCAAATTAACTGATCTTACGTTATCCGAATTCTTCAACTAGTCTTGGTTTCTATGAACTTTAATTCAAACAATGCTTTCACATCAACTCTTGATAACAGGCCCGGGACTGTACAGCGCAGTGGACGCTTACGGCTGGCCCCCGGATCCATTCACTTGATTTGATGTTTTCCGCAGGTTAATCTTATAGGTTTTTTGTTTTTCGTGTAGTGCGGTCCCCCCTGCACTTACTATTATATATTAGAGAAGTAAAGGCAACCAAGTATCAAAACGTTTGCCTACCAGACCGAAGTTCAATACCACTGATTTTGGTCCTTTCCTATTTAATATATTCATATATAATTACCGAAACGTTTATATAACCTACTGAATTACCTTGCTGTGGTTTTGAATGCTGCTATTTCATTTTTATACGTCCACATTCATAATGTGAACGTATTATGCCGTCGCCCCTGTCTGTGTGTGTGTGTGTATGTGTGTGTGTGTGTGTGTGTGTGTGTCTGTGGTTCGCCTACAGGGCGCAATTCTTCATGGATTTTCTTCAAACTTGGTATACTTATTCCTTATACCCCAAGGAAGATCCCTATTGTTTTTGGGTCATGCCCGACCCCCAGGGGCCGAGCAACGCCCATTTCTAGTATTTGTTTGTTTGTCGTCTACAGGCCACATTTCTTAACTTATAATCTTGAAAGTTTGCATACATATTCTTTGTACCCTAAGGAACATCGTTTGGGGTGTATGCCCCACCCCCAGGGGCAGAGCCACACCCATTTTTTTTTCGTATGTCTTTGTGTTGCCTACAGGGCGCAATTCTTACTGGATTTTCTTCAAACTTGGTATACGTATTCCTTATACCCTAAGGAAGATCTCTATTGTTTTTGGTGCATGCCCGACCCCCAGGGACAGAGCCACGCCCATTTCTAGTATGTATTTGTTTGTCGTCTACAGACCACATTTCTTAACTTATAATTTTGAAACTTAGCATACACATTCTTTGTACCCTAAGGAACATCCCTATCATTTGGGGTGCATGCCCCACACCCTGGGGCAGAGCCACACCCATTTTCTTATCGTGTGTCTTTGTGTCGCCTACAGGCCGCAATTCTTATTGGATTTTCTTTAAAACTTTGTATACTTACTCTTTATACTCTAAGGATGACCCCTATCGTTTGGGGTGCATGCCCCACCCCCAGGGGCAGAGCCACGCCCATTTTCTTTTCATGAGTCTTTGTGTCGCCTACAGGGCGCAATTCTTACTGGATTTTCTTCAAACTTGGTATACGTATTCCTTATACCCTAAGGAAGATCGATATTGTTTTTGGTGCATGCCCGACCCCAGGGACAGAGCCACGCCCATTTCTAGTATGTATTTGTTTGTCGTCTACAGGCCACATTTCTTAACTTATAATTTTGAAACTTAGCATACACATTCTTTGTACCCTAAGGAACATCCCTATCATTTGGGATGCATGCCCAACCCCCTGGGGCAGAGCCACACCCATTTTCTTATCGTGTGCCTTTGTGTCGCCTACAGGCCGCAATTCTTATTGTATTTTCTTTAAAACTTTGTATACTTACTCTTTATACTCTAAGGATGATCCCTATTGTTTGGGGTGCATGCCCAACCCCCAGGGGCAGAGCCACGCCCATTTTCTTTTTGTGTGTCTCTGTGTCGTCTACAAGCCGCAATTCTAACTGGATTTTCTTAAAATCAGCGTGGTACTTGGTTTATGTATTCCTTATAGCCTGAGGGCGTCCACTATTGATTTTGATGAATGTCCCGACCCCCAGGGGCAGAGCCACGCCCACTTTTTGCCTTTAGTGTTAGGAAGGCACAATTCTGAATGGATTATCTTGGTATAGTTATTCCTTATACCTAAGGACGACAACTATTAATGTTTGTGCACGACCCTCAACGCTAAACAAACCAAACGCCTAGCCTTCTTGACAAAGTACCATATCAATCAAAGCAGGAATGTGGACGTATATTGTAGCGTTAGCGTTATGTTTTTTTTTAAACGGCATGTAGGCTCAGTTCATCTTAGGGTATTGTTCATTTTAACTGTATTAATCCACTCTGTACTATAAATCCGTCGAATTTTCTGGTAGAAATCGTGGAGTTAGGAGCTGAACAGTAGGACGTTAAACCCCATTTAATTTCATATTTTTTCTGAGTATGGCACTCTGTTATTTCAACTTATTTTTTATTTCAACCTATTTTTTATTCCTGCTTCTTAATTATAATGTAATCGATATATTAACTTCGATTTGGTACTGTATCAATATTGGGGGTCACGGTGGTTTAGTGGGTAGAGCCACGCCAATCTTGTCGTCTTTGTCTGTGTGTTGCCTACAGACCGCAATATTTATAATTAATTGTCTTGGAACTTGGCTTATGTATTCCTTATAGCCTAAGGACGTCAAATTTTAATAATGAATATGGTCCATGCCCCAGCCCCCATGGACAGAGCCACCTCCATCCTTTGTGTTTATCGCATACAAGCCATAATTCTGATTGGATTATCTTCGCGACGGCTTTGTGTTCTATACGTTAAAAACATAAAGTTGTGTTTATAATATCCTAACAAACAGCCCATTTGATAAGTTTTTGGCCGAAGGACGACGCGTGAACACAATACAGCAGTAAACGTACGCCAAATATGTGAGCGTGTTGAACCATCTTTGTCACTACCAGTTTCTCCCTTACCAAAAACCTTTTTACTTGTGTTACAGAGGGGATTATTTCTGAATATAAATTTACTATTTATGGAAACCATGTCGAAAATTGTTGGTCTTTCCCTTTAGCAAAAAAGTGGGTGTGACATGCCCTAAAATAAATAGTTGCTGTCTTTGCAGTACAAGGAATACATACGCCAATCACGTTAAAATGTTAGTTAATTAGTCACATTGAGGATTATGAAAGTGTAAATTCTTATCATAACAATCTATAACTCTATTGTTACATTTTTAATCCATTTTAATCTCTAAAGATGGATTCCCATGACCTCCTTTCATCCGTTACGGTCAATAACTGTTCCTTTGTGGGAATAAACATTCAGATTATGTCGTCGCCTTTTCTGTCGATATAAATAAAACAGTTTATCAAATTTGTATATAGTTCCGGTTAACCAAACAATCACTAAAACTACTTTGGTGCTACTTCGCCGGGGATATTAAATTATGTACAATGTTTTAATGGGACCAGTAATGGAGGCTATTACTTTGTATAATTGTGATGCTTTGATAATACCATAAATAATTAAAAATTCCGGATTTGGTTCATGTGGTACTTTTTAAAATGGAGAGAATGGAATATGTTTGTTTTGCCAAATTTAAACACAAAAGATTATCAAAAAGTTGGTGTGACACCAAAATAAAAATTACCCCCCCCCCACACACACACGCACACCTGCTACCCACACCCCATAAATGAAGCAGTTGTCCAGGGCATCATAAACGCTTATTTAGAGATGGGCAGTCCTATAAATTTAGTTTTTTTTTTTAATATTTTACATGAATATCGTTTATCTCAACATACCCCCCCCCCCCCAATCCATGATGCTGCTAAACAGTTGTCCAGTGCATCATAAACACTTATTTAAAGATGGGCAGTCTTAGAAATTTATGTTTTATTAACATGACATTCGCCCCACCTCCACCACACGCCCATTGTAGACATTTGACTTCGTATATATCTCGAAAACGCCACACACACCTGATCACGACCCAGATTCGAAATCTATACAAAAACCTGGCCTAGAAAAACTTGGTCTCATAAATTTACAGCTCGAGTGGCGACCCCCCACCCCCTTTAGTCACCGGACTAACACACTGTGCTCCTGTCGTAATTATGACCGGGCCGCAGCGCTATAATGCCTACTCTTAATTCGAATTTCAACTATCAACGGTTCTTTTACATGCCCGACAATGTGTACACGGGGCCTCAGTGTACCGAACGAATAGACACTGTTCGTTGCCTGACCATCCATCCGTCCTGCATCACTGACAATGGACATACTCAAAATCTGGTATTTTGTTATGGTAAAATATCTTAGAGAGTTCTGAAGCCGCCCTCCAATTTTCTGGAACATTTTGGCGTCGCCGCCACTATGTTTATCTTTGACATCTAGTGGTTTGTTCGGTTTTATGTGAAGATATTTGTTTTTAACTGATAATTATACAGGTAAAAAATATAAATGTCTATCGATATATTAATTATAGTCATAACATGTGAGGTATACGTATCAATTATTGTGTGCTGAAATAGATAAAATCTACTTCTCTAGGTACTGTTATACCTAACTATTGAGATTTCTAGTAGCACGTAGCCGATTATTAATTTCAAATGGCAAAAGGAAATTTCCTAAAATTCCTGAATTTTCGGAAAATCATCATATTACTCTTTCATTTGACTGGATATTGAAATAGATCATTTATAGATTCCCTGTGTCGTTGAACTCTAAATTAACCTCAAATATGAGATTCTATAACGCAACATGACTGAAATTTAAAGAAATTTAAAATGGCGGCTCAAGCTTTCCGAAATGGCTATATCGCTGTTCATCAGTATGTTTCAAAGCCGTTGTGTGCTGGGGTTTGGTGATGCTTGTGGCCCCAAGTCTCAAGTAGGGCCTAGTACTGATAATGAGATAGAAAATTAATTCAAATATGAGTGTATGTAATAACAGATGAAATAGATTTAAATTAAGTATAGGACAGCTTGTACACCGAACTAATCAGGGAAAATTTCCTTTTGCCATTTGAAATTAATAATCGGCTACGTGCTACTAAAATTCATTTGATTTAATATGACACCCTTTGTAGGACGGGGTTAAACCACACCGTTCCGCCATTGCTGAAAGCATTTGTGGCTCTAAAGTATAATACAGGGTGTAGTTTCCAGTAAGTGATTGCAGACACTCTTGGAAACCGCCAGAGCACAGCTAATAGGGTTATATATTCATCATGTAAATATTCTTGTTAACCCATCTGTAATTACATGTAAATTCTGAGGGCCAATAGAATAGTGTTTATCCACATTCGTGCTGTATGGATGAATCTGTATCTGTAAATTCTGGGGGTCAGTAGAACAGTGTATATCTACGTTTAGGTAATAGTGATGTATCTGTATATCTGGGGGTCAGTAGAATAGTGTTTCTCCAGGTTTAGGTAGCAGGGGTGCATCTGTAAATTGTGATGGTCGGTATGATAGTGTTATCCAGGGTAGTACGGATGCCCTATTATGATACTGGGTCATATAGTGGGCAGAAGGGGTGCACGTTGCAATTAAACTAAAACGCTGCCTGTACGTAATTGTGTGTGTGTGTGTTTGGGAGAGGGGTCATTTCGGGACTAACACGTGATTCATTTTTTTTCAATAATTCAACCCTACTCCATGTCACGTACATATAGGTGTCTTCATCAGTGGGTGGAAACTAGAAGACCTGGAGAAAACACAAAATGTTGGGCAGACGACCCAACACCTGTCATGCACAACCGTGGATTCGAAACCACGCCAGTTGACTCAATGACAGACTTTATAATACATGCGCACGTGCTTTTTTTTGCTAAGTCCATTGCCCAGACTATAACACATGGAAAAATAGCGCCACACCTAGCTAAAGGAATATGAAAAATATTTGAATTTTGAAAAATGGAAAGTCATCGATAGCATACAATCGTAGACACAGACTGGTTTAAACTAAATATAATAAACACAACTACAAACCAAGTAGACACCGGTGAATACTCAATTTGGAGCATGTGGGTTTTCGCCATTTCTTAGTGTGCCGTTCAAAATTGCGGGACACATTTTGGAAGATCGCGCGGCACACTTGTTGGGAATCACTGCTATACCTGATATTAAAATACAGATGCAACGTCATCCTTTGATGTTGGTGTACGGGCAATTTGCCAATCGTAAAGTATCTATACTTGATGAAATATTGGACTCGCATGGCGCATTTCATTGAAAATCACGTGCGGGATAGCGTCTGTATTTTAAGTTGTTTAATGGTCTCGAGCTAAAGACATTTCGTAACATATTGTAAAAACACTCGGGCCCACGACTCTCTTGTTGTTACAATATATTACTTAATGTCTCGCTCTATCTAGACCATTGAACAATACATATTGTACTGATTACACACAACGTAGGAGAGGGACTGATTTATTTTAAGTGGTGATGGATTACAGTGATTAGCTTAATATATAAACTTTCTTATTTACATTACACAATTATAGAAAACAGCATCGATTAAAATAAAATGGTCCAAACATTATACACAAATTGCAAATTATACCAAGTTTTAGGGAGTCAATTGAACAGATGGTGAATAGGTAAATATGGATATCCAATCAAATATTAATAGTAAACTTTGAAAACGAAATCAAAACCTACACAAAATTCATATAATATTTATTTAACCAGTGCCAATTTTGATTAAAATTCCGATATTAAACTTTAAATAAACAAACACATTTCTGTCGGAACGACAAAATCAAAAGATCGTAATTTAATGTTTTGTAATGTAATTGTTTATGTAATTAACCCTTGTCGGTGCACGTGGGGTCTCCGTGGACCCCATGCACTTGTTTTATAGTGTTTTGTAATAACTGCTGGGCACTGCTTTCTGAAATTTAGTGACTTTGTCTCCAATATATTTTTAAACATAGCGAATAGATCGGTATTCATCTGCTTCCCACATGAAGAGTTATGTTACATGCCAAACAGGCCCAACGCTTGTAGGGCACAAGGGGTCCAATCGGACCCCAAACTTACAACTCGCAGTAGGAATTTTGCTAATGTGTTTGCTGCCTGATACCATATTGTGTATGCCAGACTATTCTCTCTTTCAACATCTGCATGTTACAAATACCAAAAATTAAATGATGAATTCCAAAAATTCCATGGTTTTTGTATCAAGCGTGAATCGCCATTTAACCTTGTTATAACATAGTACACAAAGTAGCAATTTTGTGAGTATTATTAAATCTGTTCAAAATATCACTTAAATTTTTTTGTATAATAATTTAGTTGTTTTTCAGTTGTCAAATATAAATGCAAATAAAAACTTAACCGCTGCTTTTAAATTCAAATACATCTATACGTAAAAACTTTGAATTACAACTGGGGTCCATACGGACCCCTTGTTACCTGCTATGTGATTCTCACAACGTGCACCCACAAGGGTTAAAGGGGACAACCAGCGATTTTCAACAAGGTTTATATAAATTTCAAATATGTATTTAGAAACAACCCCATTTGTAATACAAGCAAAAACGTATTCGCAATACATTTATTATTAAACCGAAAGTAATGTTATTGGTTCAACACGTTCGCTGGTCTCTTTTGCAAGCAATCAAATTAGGCGATGAAATGGGGTATATCGTCCTACTGTTACTCGGTCCTGCACCACAAACAAGGATGAACCACGCGGGTAAATACCAATGGACTTTCTCAACGCAGGGATTGAACACGGGATCTCAAGGTTAAGGAGCCTGCGTCTTACTAACACCAGCGAGCGCCTTGAACTAATAACACCACTTCCGGTTTTAATAAAATTAATTTGTCGCTTACTTATTTCTTTGCTTGTGGGGATTATTTCTGACTATGTATTTAAATTTATGGAAACCTTGTTCAAAGTCTCCGGTCTTCCCATTAATACGGTTGGTTTGTATATCACACTTTAAGGTCATAATCATGAAATATAAAAATAAATACTAAATACTAATAACAATCAGTTGGGGTTGTTTAGCTGAAAACTACATAACAACAATACAATATTTACTAATTACGATTATAAAATAGGAACTCGTTATGTGTTTAGTATTTCGTACGTGTCTAGTACTGTTGGCGGGGGTACAAAAAGATAGTCTGGTGTCAGTATACATATTCTAAGCATCTACCATAGTTAATTCGGAACCTTTGCCGAGTGGGGTTTTGGTTATGGGATAAAGGACACTGCGAGGCGGTGTGAAAGCCGGATAGTCGGAGAGCTCTCGGACTTCTGGTGCCTTTCTTTTTTTTTTGGTCTTGCTTCGTTTTGTTTTCTTCTGTAGATCGACCACATTCTAAAAAAACAAGTAAAGGGGAAAATGTATCAATATAGAACGATAACATTAAATATAGTCATTGGTAGGGTAACCCGTGAAGCGTAAATTTTCCTTACACGGCGAATGAATGTGCACGCTTCAGTGGCTTATCTTGTGTGAGTCTAAAAAAGCCATCGCACTTGAAATTCTCTACACATCTATCAACTATTACAGCCGTAAAAAATTTTATTGTTGACAATTCTGAATAGCAGTCATATTTAGCTTTTTGATTATTATAGCGGCTTTAGAAATTACGTTCGTTTAACGTCCCCCTTTTATGTATGTCTAAAGCAATCACTGGACTATACACGACGTCTTTTAGAGTACAGATGATATGTAATCAAATAAAATGAAATAGGGTTTAACGTCCTACTGACCTGCTCGGTCTGGGCCAATGGAGACTGACATACAATATAGATTGTGCTACGAGTGAGAGGTTACCCGGGCAGCGGCACAATAGCCTACTCTTATATCGAATTTCAACTGCCATGTTATAATTTACGTGCATGCCTATCTATACACGGGACCTCGGTTTTTAGTCCAATCCGAACTACTGGACAGCTAAAATTCTATTAGTGACATCAAATTGATACATATAAAATATAACAGGGTAAAACTTTAAAATGGCCGCCACTAAGTATTCAATTGGTTTATTATGATATCATGTCAATCGGCCCTAATCGAAATGGTGAGATAATATTAAAGGGTCGACATTTTAAACTAGGAATGAAACTTACTGAACAAATAAACGGACTTTCGTTTACTCCTTCAAAAAAGAATTTAATCATACAGAACTCGATCCTTCATTAAACGAGAGAGGGCGAGAGAGAAATGGGATTAACGTCCACTCTCTACAAACTAGGTCAAGTCGATAGTAAGGACGACAACTATGTGTAGCGAACTCGGTGTTTCGTCCCATCCATACGACGAGACAACTGTCCCCGTGTGGCCTTCCGCCCTTGATCAAACCACGCCGGAAAAACTTTATGAACTTTATCGGGCAACTCTCTAAGCGATCCAGCGATCTCGAGACTAGCGAGCCAGTGTCAGTGACACTGACGGCATATGAACCTAGTTCTTTTGCTATATGGTTGATTGGGTGACCCAATAGTTAATGCATTTGCGTTCGATCATAAGGTCTGCCAAGTCAGGTGGCGTGGATTTGAATGCCCGCTTGTGTGTGACAAGGAGTAGGGTAGCCTATCCATTATCGTGGGTTTTCTCCGGGTCTTCCGTGTTCCTCCAAGTCTTAAATATTCGTGTGCTTGCGCGAGTTCTTGAAATAAAAAAAGAACCATATTATGTTAGTCCCCCCAAAACGACCTAATTTGTATCGAATGGACGTTAGACCCCATTTTTCTCACTCTCTTTGACTGTAATAATCATACAGGTGGTCATTATGCTAACCTAATTATCAAAAAGAGTTCTGTTACTAACCGTTGTGTCATGTCTAAGCATATTTCATCGCAACTTACATTTTTGGTGAATTTCAAGTAGAAGATTCCAGCTACCACACTGGTTATACACAACCCAGCAACCACTCCTATTGATACCAACAATATAGACACTGCATCTCCCGTGTCGGTTCCTCCTTCTACATAGAACATAACAATAATATAACGACATGCGCGTACAGTTTAAGGGAGCTAAATCACTAATATTTGGCCCCTAGAAATTGACACAAATGTGAAATGGGTCACAGCGCATAATACCATGGATGTATATGAACTGGTTTACTTCAATCGTTTCCTTTTTACTCTAATTGCATGTCAGTTATGTTCGAATGACAAATTCTGGCGTCTGGTTAGTAGAACCTACACCGGTAGTGTTCACTCTACACGTTCTCCGGATAAGAATATGGCCTCAGCGTTTTCTAGGACTTGGGTAATATGTATAGCCTCATTCTTTCGAGCCCCTAGTTACATATGACACTAAAACGCAATAGTAAAACGTTTATTTTTGTCTTAAATATTGAATATAAAGCGTCCATCTTTTCGTGGTAAGATAACGAAACAAGTTGATTTAAATTGACAAATAATTTGTGAAGATGATACGTAGTTAAAGGCTTAACTACCTTAAGGTTACATCTCGCAAAACATACGCGGGGGTTTAGGAATATTTCCCGAACACAAAAAAAGTTGCTATCATGACACAAGGGATCACACGCACTGTACTGATTTGTTGAATGACGAAGAATTACAAAGTATAAGGTGAGTAATCTGTCCACTATCATAAAACTGTCAGTCACAGAATTGTTCAGAAAAAGTTTTGTTACTAATTACAAGCTAGGAATCTCTCGCCAAATAGATGCGTAACGATCGGGATGGTGTCATTTACAGTTTCAACTTGTCAAGGGTATCGTCTCGTGTTACAATCGGATCTGCCAACTGTCCTTGGTCCATTCATTTACAGGCTTTCGTGCTTAAAATAACCATAAGGAGTTGGAATTTATGAAGAATTGGCTGTTCGGTGAAAGAGTCTAACCTTTAAACAAATACTAATTATAGTAAGTATAACCATGTTAGATAAGTCTGGAGGTGTACAGGAAGTATGAGGACGAGAGGTGAAAATCCCTTATTCAAAACATATATGACATACTTACCAACAGACTCAGTTGTTGTCACCACAGCATCTTTAAAAAAACCCAAATAGATTAGTATGATACATAACATAATTCTAACAGATTAGCCTCTACATAACACCTAACAACCACACAGTTTAGTTGGAAATAACACATGTAATATCAAACAGTACAAAAAATATATTAACGAGAGAGATTCAATTCTGGGGTACGACTTCCAAGGAACATACTCTAACTCATAAGATTTGTGGGACAAGGGTTTGGCGGAGCACATAAAATATATTTTCAGCTTAAAGAGAGCTAAAAGAAATCTGTTTTTATGTCTCTTTATAATAACGCACCTGGAGTTTGGCTTGAAAAAGTTGCAACAAACCCGCTCATTGCTACCGTGTAATCAGATCGAAATTGAATAGTCATGATATTTGAATCGCTGGTAACAGAAGAAGGAATAGATTGCCCACAGAGTCGCTCTCCACTATCAACAGTTATATAATCAGCTCTGCATGTATTCTCGTATTCGATCTGGAAAGAAAAATCTTTTAGTCACAAAGCCTAAACTTCATATATCATCAGGTGATTTTTTTTTGTTTTGATTTTATTATCAGTAGTATTTTAGCGTATTGTGTTTGATTGACACATTATTGACTTGTATTGACATGTTTTGACGCCGCCCAGTCTACAAATATAACATATAACGAAAAGAGGAAGAGTGAGTGTTGATCACCCACAATACAAACCATTTGATGTCGGCACTAACAAATTTATTTTCATTATTGTCTTACTTGTTTGCGTCTATAGCAGTGGCAAACCTACGAGACAACGTCACGTTAACTCAATGACATATTATGTGACCTAAAGCGCATGCGTTAGACTCCCCCCTCCCTAACATATAAGATGTTCATGGGCTACTACAACTACTAGTACTATGACTTACATTGAAATCTGTAAATTTTAGAAGAACTGTCATTCCTTTAGGTACTCGTATTGTATAAATGCACTCTTTATTATCGGGGTAATTATTTGGATAGTTAGGAGATCTTATAACTCCCTTTTCAGCTTCAATTTCTTCATTACAATCTGAAATGAAGACATAATGTTGGGATTTAGAATAATAAAGATAAATCCTCTTTCAAACCTTACCCACGAGACCCCCCCCCCCCGCGCCAAAAAAAAACCCCTCGAGTAGCCGTTCGATTTGTTGAAATCATAGCATTAAGCGGCACGATTTCACTTTTATTTCAGTATTGCTCTTATTCCAAATGGCATAGGTTTTTTTTATGATATACGCACTAAGTATCTCACTTGTTGTTCCTGGACAGGTTGCTCCATCTTGATTGGTTGGTACCCTTGTGGATGTGCGTAGGTCGTTTGGTGCCCCTGGGAGGATTTCTACTGTTGAAGTAGATGCTGGTACTGGGAATGCGGCCAAAATAGATAACGAATAGGCATTGTGACACATATGAACTGTGTGTGTGTGTGAGAGAGAGAGAGATAGAGAGAGAGAGAGAGATCGAGAGAGAGAGAGAGACAGAGGACGGTTGGCATTAACATATTCTGACATATTTTCTCCGGGAACGGGAGTAACGACGCACTCTTATTCCGAATCCCATTTTTTTTTTTTTTTTTTTTAAATTAATAGCATCTCACCTGTTGTTCCTGGACCGGTTGATCCATCTGGACTGTTTGGTACCTCTGTGGATGTGGTTAGGTCATTTGCTGCCCCTGGTACTTGTAAACAAAAAAAAAAAGATTGCCAGGCAACGAAACATACGCCCACACAGCAGCCAAATCGTCCGGGCAGTCAACAAGAATTGTCGCATATTAAGGAATTATCAGAAAATCATTAGAATTTGTTTGGTTTTTATAATCAAACGTTTTTTTTTAAATCATATAATAATTGTGACCTCCAGAGGCACCACAAGCTAAAAAGGGTGATTTTTCGTACAATCAGGGGACATAATTCAGGAAGTAATGACCCGATGGGCGCAAATATCAAAAGGAACCAAGATCTTTGGGTTTAAAACATACCTGTCAAGTTTCATCAAAATCGATTCAAAATTGTGACCTCTATAGGGTCCACAACCTTGATATAACATATTTTCACACTATTCGTGTACAAACGGCGGCCATTTTGTCCGTCAATTCTAGTCCGGTTTTCACGTAATTCAAACTCTCTCTTCATTACCATGTAACGGTGATATAGTCAAACGTTTTTTTAAATCGGATAATAATTTTGACCTCCAGAGGGACCAAAAGCGAACAAAAGCGATTTTTCTGACAATCCGGGGACATAATTCAGGAAGTTATGATCCAATGGGCGCAAATATCGAAAGGAACCACGATCTTTGGGTTATAAACATACATGTCATGTTGCATTAAAATCGGTTCAAAATTGTGACCTCTATAAGGTCCACAACCTTTATATAACATATTTTCACAATATTCGCGTACAAACGGCGGCCATTTTGTCCGTCAATTTTGGTCCGATTCACACAATTCATACTCAACCTTCATAACCATGGAACGGTGATATAATCAAACGTTTTTTTAAATCGGATAACAATTTTGACCACCAGAGGGACCACAAGCTAAAAAGGGCATTTTTTCGGACAATCAGGGGCCATAATTCAGGAAGTTACGATCCAATTGGCACAAATATCGAAAGGAATTAAGATCTTTTGGTTATAAACATGCATTTCAAGTTTCATCCAAATCGGTTCAAAATTGTGTCCTCTACACTGTTCACAACCTTGATATAACATATTTGCACACTATTCGCGTACAAATGGCGGCCATTTTGTCCGTCAATTTTGGTCCGATTTTCACGAAATTCGAATTCGACCTTCATAACCATGGAACAATGATATAATCAAACGGTTTTTTAAATCGGATAACAATTTTGACCTCCAGAGGGACCACAATCTAAAAAGGGCAATTTTTCGGACAATCAGGGGCCATAATTCAGGAAGTTACGATCCGATTTGCGCAAATATCGAAAGGAACCAAGATCTTTGGGTTATAAACATGCATTTCAAGTTTCATCCAAATCGGTTCAAAATTGTGTCCTCTACACTGTTCACAACCTTGATTTAACATATTTTCACACTATTCGCGTACAAATGGCGGCCATTTTGTCCGTCAATTTTGGTCCGATTTTCACGAAATTCGAACTCAACCTTCATAACCATGGAACGGTGATATAATCAAACAGTTTTTTAAATCGGATAACAATTTTGACCTCCAGAGGGACCACAAGCTAAAAAGGGCGATTTTTCGGACAATCAGGGGCCATAATTCAGGAAGTTACGATCCGATTGGCGCAAATATCGAAAGGAACCAAGGTCTTTGGGTTATAAACATGCATTTCAAGTTTCGTCCAAATCGGTTCAAAATTGTGACCTCTAAACTGTTCACAAGCTAAAAAACGTGATTTTTCGTACAATCAGGGACCATAACCCATGAAGTTACAGTCCGATACATGCCAATATCGAAAGAAACCGAGATCTTAGGGTGATAAACCTATGTTTTAAGTTTCATTGAAATCGGATAAAAATTGTGACCTGTAGACTGTTCACAAACAATTGTGAACGGACGGACGTCCGACGGACGGACGGACGAACAGGGGCGACGACAATATACGTCCACATGAAAATGTGGGCGTATAAAAATGCTGCCCCATGCTAACGTTTAGTATACGAAACATTTATTATTATTTCTAAAATTGGATAATAATAGAGACCTCTAGAGGAAACACAAGCTAAAAAAGTCAATTTTGCGTACAATCAGGGGGCTATAATTCAGGAAGGTACAATCAGATATTATCGCTTGAATATCTAAAGGAACCAAGATTTTTGGGTTATAAACATGCATTTCAAGTTTCATCAACAACAGATTAAAATTGTGACCTCTACAGGGTCCACAACCTTGATATACCATATATTTTTTATAGTATTAGTGTACAAGCGTCGGCCATTTTGTCTGTCAGTTTTGGTCCGATTTTCACGAAATTCGAACTCAACATTCATTACATTGCAACGGTGATATAATCAAACGTTTTTTTTTATTTCAATCGGGTAATAATTTGGACTTCCAGAGGGACCACAATCTAATAATGGCGATTTTTCGTATACAATCAGGGGACATAATTCAGGAAGTTATGATCCGATATGCGCAAATATCGAAAGGAACCAAGATCTTTAGGTTATAAACATGTATTTCAAGTTTCATCAAAATTGATTTAAAATTGTGACCTCTACAGGTTCCACAACCTATATACCATATTTTTACGCCTTTCGGGTACAAGCGGCGGCCATTCTGTCCGTCAATTTTGGTCTGATTTTCACAAAATTTGAACTCAACCTTCATTACCATGTAAAGGTGATACAATCAAACGGTTATTGAAATTGGATAATAATTTTGACCTCCAGAAGGACCACAAGCTAAAAAGGTCGATTTTTCGGACAATCAGGGGCCATAATTCAGGAAGTTACGATCCGATGGACGCAAATATCGAAAGGGGTTATAAACATACATGTCAAGTTTCACCACAATCGGTTCAAACTTGTTACCTCTATAGGGTCCACAAGTTAAAAGGATAGGCTGGCACTGCCAGGCAGGATACGCCCACATTTTCGAGAGATGGATAGAGAACAAGCAATACCGAAAGTGATTTTTCCTACATCATTAAGTCCTGTATTTCATACTGTATTGGGGGCAGCCATTTTTTGGGTCAGTTCCAGTCTGATATTCATGAAATTCGAAGCCGACAATGATTATGGTGTGACGGTACACAACCTAGAAATGTGACTTTTCGGCAAAATCGGATAAGAATTGTGACCTGTAGAGAGTCCACAAACATGATATACCATATCTTTACACTATTCGCGTGCAAACGGCGACCATTTCGTCCGGCAATTTTGGTACGATTTTCACGAAGTTCGAATAATTCAGGAAGTTACGATCCGATATGTGCAAATACCGAAAGGAACCAAGATCTTTGGGTTATAACCATGCTTCATCAAAATCAAATTAAAATTGTGACCTATACAGGGACCACAACCATGATCTACCATTTTTAACAGTATTCGCGTACAAACGACGGCCATTTTGTCTGTCAATTTTGGTCCGATTTTCCCGAAATTTGAACTCAAACCTTCCTGAAGGTGAAACGGTGATATAATCAAGCGTTTTTTTAAATCGGAAAATAATTGTGACTTCCAGAGGGACCACAAGCTAAAAAGGGTGATTTTTCGTACAATCAGGGGCCATAATTCAGGAAGTTACGAATCAATGTGCGCAAATATCGAAAGAAACAAAGATCTTCGGGTTATAAACATGCATGTCAAGTTTCATCAAAATCGGTTCAAAATTGTGACCTCTATAGGGTCCACAACCTTGATATAACATATTTTCACACTATTCGTGTACAAACGGCGGCCATTTTGTCTGTCAATTTTGGTTCGATTTTCACGAAATTCAAACTCAACGTTCATTACCATGTATCGGTGATATATTCAAACGGTTTTTTAAATCGGATAATAATTTTGACCTTCAGAGGGACCACAAGCTAAAAAGGGGCAATTTTTCGGACAATCAGGGGCCATAATTCAGGAAGTTACGGTCCGATGAGCGCAAATATCGAAAGGAACCAAGATTTGGGGGTTATAAACATGCATGTCAAGTTTCATCACAATCGGTTCAAAATTGTGACCTCTATAGGGTCCACAAACTAAAAACATGATATTTCGTACAATCAAGGGCCATAATCCATGAAGTTCCGATCCAATACATGCCAATATCGAAAGGAACCGACATCTTATGGGGATAATCCTATATTTCAAGTTTCGTCAAAATTGGATAAGAATTGTTACCTGTAGAGAGTCCACAAACAAATTGTGGACGGACGGACAGGGGCGACGACATAATACGTCCACATGAAAATGTGGGCGTATAAAAATCCATTGGACGCCCTTTCTATTGAACACAATACGAAGCCAACGACCAACGCGCCGATTTACACCATAACTTGGCTGATGGGGCTCTCAAAATGACTTAATCTGTGGGGTGTCTTATCCCCACATGACTGCCGAGGCGCCTTATAATGACATTATATGATTGTCGGGCCGCACATAATACATTCGGATTGGTTGGGTGCCCACGACGTAATCAATGGAGCGGCCAAAATTTCATGATTGGTGAGGTGCTAACCATTCGCTCAGGAGTAACGACAGGGGCGCTGCTTTCGCGATGTTGAAAGAAGCAGAATATCACTGTTTCACAACTTTGGAATATCGGAAACAAGTACAACGATCATAACATTTTTAGTTATATAATCATCGTCGTGGATATTAAAGCTCTAACTGGGCTAATGTACTTGGGCATGCGCCATACATTGTCCTACGAGGGTCATTTTTCCCGAGCAGCGGTGCTACGGCCTACTCTTCCAATTGTCAGGGGATATTTTACGTACACGGAACCTTTGGTTTTCGTCCCATCTGAACGACAGCTTTCCTTGTCAGGCCCTCCGCCTTGCATCACCGACAAGGTGAAACCACACCAGAAAATCTGGATGAACTTTTTGGCCAATTGTAGTACTACTGCTTCTTTTATAGGACTTCTTCTTGTTGTGTTCTTGTGATCGTAAAATAATACCACAGTATTTAAAGTATAAGAACTTTATTGCCGGCTGAATGGTTTCCCAGGCCCCTTGTTCTCAACAGGTATAATGGCTGCTTGAATGTCTGGGTGAGTTCTGATGGGGCCCGGTCTACACTCGAATTTATACCCCCCATCCCTGCACGTCCAAGACTCCGCCTTGACGTCAACCTCCACTCCAAATGCGTGAGGTCAAAACCCGCCCTTACATGGTTATATCAATTTACTCTCGAAATTGTGCATGAGATATCTGTTATCATGTTGTTGCCAAATAGAAGCAGCCATGCTCTGCCTCTATAACCCTTTTTTATGTAACAATATGACAACCAAACGGTAGTTGATTTCAGTACACACCTGCATATATGTGAATATGTTTAGAAACATCAAACTATATCTTATCCCCTCATTCCTAGTCTATAATCTTTAAAAAACAATGCCACCACGACTATATTGCTACACCATGCAGCGATCGAACACCTGACATCCGGACTAGCGATCCAGCGTCCCACATACTTATCTACCGTGATCGACCGTTAAATTAAAATAAGCATTATGACATATATGAATAGTGAGAGAGGGACTGACATTAACATATTTCGGCGACGACTGGCCTACTTCTATGAGACACGTTTTGTAACGACCCACTCCTAAAATCCAAATGACAAGGGTTTTTTATATGATATACGCACTAATAATCTCACCTGCTGTTCCTGGATCGCTTGGTTCATCTTGATTGGTTGGTGCCCTTGTGGATGTGGGTAGGTCGTTTGGTGCCCCTGGTGGGGTTTCTACCGTGGAATAGAAAACACATGAAGTAGATACTGGTACTGGGAATGCGGCCAAGTAAGATAACGAATTATAAAGAATTTTATGCAATTCTTGGTTTGGTAAATCAGCGGAAAAAATCCAATGGACACCCTTTCTACTGGAAACAATACGAAGCCAACGACCAACGCGCTCATTGGCATTAGTCCCATGGCGAGATTGGCTGGGAACTCAAGCAATGTCATAATGAATCATACGATTAACGACACTTGATCGATGGAGCGCCCACAAATATGTGAGGGGCCTTATCTCGGAGGGATGCCAATAATGACATATTTGGTGGGGTACCTTATAATAACAACATATGATTGTCGGGCCTCACATAATGCATTCGGACTGGTTGGGTGCCCACGATTTAATCAATCGAGCTGCCAAAATTTCATATCACTTTTTCACAACTTTGGAATATCGGAAACAAGTATAACGCTCATAACATTTTTAGGTATTTAAAGGCACAATAACATTCTTGCTGGCTTGGTAGCTCCAGAAAATAAATAATATCCTTATTCTAAGTACTATATGTTTAAGTGTCCTACCTGTTGTGTAAATTATCCATTACAACCTATTTTACTTGTCCAGAGGGTTCGAAAATATTTTAAAATCCAACTCACATTTGAAAAGGTTTACGTTAGACTTTTCAAATCAATTGGTTGAATTTTTCCAATTTTTCAAAATAGGTGTGTTAAGATGAAATTCATATCTTCATTTAATTGGAATATTCTAAAATAATACGATTTGTTGACCAGGATGAAGATTGGGACATATTATTAAGTTACAACAAGAGTGTTATTTGGGCTTTAATCATAGTCGTGGATATTGAAGCTCTGACTGGGCTAATGTAGGATGCCCCACGTGCCTACAGAAAAGTTGTAATAGACACGTAGAATGTGCACGCTTCAGTTGGTTAACTACTACTAGTTTTCTGACAGTCTCGAACACTCGTTGAGTCTATAAATAGCAGCAGCACGGGAATATTCTCAACACACTATCAACTATTACAGTCGTAAAAAATCTATTTTTGACGATTCTGAATAGCAGTAATATTTAGCGTTTTGGTTATTACGGCATTTATAGAAATTGCGCTCGTTTTATTTTTTAAATTGCTTTATCCTTCACACGACCGTTAGGAGCGACATATTCTGGTTTAGTACAAATAATATCCCTGAATAACATGGGTTGGACAGGAACATGATACTAGCAGTAGTGGCATTTTACTTTTGCAAGGTTCGTAAAATAATTGTTGAGTTACCCACCGTGCGTTATTTCTAAATACGATTTCTTGTTCTAGCTTTCTGTCATGTTTCGTAAAAAAAGTAGTCTGGATTATCCAGGCTTGTCAATCAGACGGAGAATGGTCGGTATTTCAAAACGAGGACACGTGACTTATTTTTTACTCGAGAGCGTCTGGATGTTATGAACGACACTCCGTCCTATTTTTCAGTGTATTATTTATGATGGTTAAATGGTCATAGCTTATTAAGTACAACATGATCGTTTATTTAGTTAATTATAAATGTGTGAAACAGATTTAAGACATGTTATATATATATATATATATATATATATAAAGATTGTGGTGTAATTGATGAGCTATTTGGAGATATTTATTTATGGTGGGGCACCCTAGCTAATGTAGATCGTCATGCGCTATACAGTGTGCTATGAGGGAAATTTTGCCCAATTCAAACTGCCAAGGAATGTTTTACGCCCACACCGATGTGTAAACGGAACCTTCGGTTGTCCCTCCCATCCGAATGACTAGACAGTTGTTTTTGTCAGACCCTCCGCCCTGTATCACTGGCAAGGAAAAAAAAACCCACGGGGATCCGACTGAACTTTCTCGGACAATGCAGCAATCGAACACCCCACTTCCAGACCAGCGATCCAGCGCCCTTCCTACGTAGCCACCGTGTCCCACCGTTAAATTAAAATAGGCATTATGACATATATGAACAGTGAGAGAGGAACTGACATTAACATATTTCGGCGTCGACTGGGCTACTTCTATGAGACACGTTTTGTCCGGACAGGGAAGTGCCCTACTCACTTAGCCACTGTGATCCACCGTTAAATTAAAATAGGCATTATGACACATAGGAACTGTAAGAGAGAGAGAGAGAGAGAGAGGGAGAGAGAGAGGGGGAGGACGGTTGACATTAACCTATTTTGACACATTTTCTCCGGGAACGGGAGTAACGACGCACTCTTATTCCGAATAGCAAGGTTTTTTTAAATAAAATAGTATCTCACCTGTTGTTACTGGACCAGTTGAACCATCTTGATTGTTTGGTACCCCTGTGGATGTGGTTAGGTCGTTTGTTGCCCCTGTGGGGATTTGTACTGTTAAACAGAAAACATATACATGTAGCAGATGCGTGTACTCCAGATGTTGCAAAGTTGTAATCAACAAATAATAAAGTGTTTTATGCAATTATTCCACTAAGTTTTCTGTAATTCAACACTGTGACAATGGTATTGTGGAGCAATGGAAATTGCAAACTGTTAAACTAAAATACGTATCTATAAATGCAGTTTGTACAGTGAACATTGAAATAATATTGCCAACGTTATCCTTCCATCAATAATAAAGGTGTTTAATGGAATTTGTTATCGGATAAGCACTAATCTAAATATATGATAAGGCACGATAAGGTCCATACTGAACTTACTAATATTTAGTATTTGTGTATGTGTCAGATGTGAAACGGAGTAGAACCGCATTACAAAACAATATACTTATTTTGGTGTATGGTGGCTATTCAATTCAGAGATTTCTTCTCGACGCACGAAGTAGATGGATCGCTGTGTGCATAATGGATAAGGTCGCCACGAGTTCAGTAGCAGTACAAAGTCTATGAGCGCGCTGTGATCGGCGACTGATCCCAGTGTGGCACTTGTGTAAACCAGCTAGATCTTATGTATACGTGTTTTACGGGAGATACCAATGCAGTTTAAACCGGTAGGGCCAGTCTGATGATTTACATGACGCTAACCGTCGCTTTTTTATCACATGATCTAATATACTAACTGGTAGAGCTAGTGAAAGTAGCAGAAAATCCCGTTTTCTGATGAGAGTAATCACTAATAAATATGACCGTCATAATATTTGTATCACTGTGAAATGGCGCCGGTGGCTCTACTCCACAATAACGATCAGAATTTATTCTTATGAAGTCAAATATACAGCCACTTGTTTCTTCAATCTAAAACAAACAAATAAAACCAATTAATCAAAAGCAGCAACCGAAACGTCAGCATGGTACGTTACTCTGAATAGACGCTTTGCAGCAAAACGTGCCATATATTTTTTTTGTGATCACATCTCCAACTTTACCTGAGCAATAAGGCGCCTTCCCAAAAGCAGAATTGAACCCAGAAAATGTTCCCAAAAACTTCTGAGATGGTAATAGGCCCTCCATAATATTCATGTAACTCCTGTGGCACGTGTTGTTCAATGAGACCAGCCCTATAAAATGCACCCCATAACTGTTGAATCATTCACATTATAACGTCAGCAGCATGCCACGACTCACGACAGCTCTGAGGAACCATGCGCTTGCAAGACTAGAGGCTGGCCAGTGTGAATGCACTGAAGACCCATCAGTACCGATATAATGAGCGGACGTCTCACCAGAGATAACATCCATTGCCGTAGACCAATTCTCAGACCCCACGTCATACCATATTTCGCAAATCATCGAAACGTTTTCCAGCATGACAACATCCATGCCCACACCACCAGAGTTACACGGGACTTTCTACAGAAGAACCCACTGAACATCTTTGGGATGAAATTCAGAGGAGACTTAATAACGTCGTACCGAGACCAAACACAACAGGTGGATTGCGCCACACTTTTCTAAGATTGTGGTTTCAGGTGCCAACGACGTTCACCCATCGTATCCACTCCATTTACAGATGCGCTGTTGTTATTGACGCCAGATACTGATGTATAGACTGTGCACAGACGACTCAAAACCTTTTCGTTGTCTTGTAATTGGGATGAATTAATCGAATGTGTCATCATAGTGTTCACAAAAAATTGCGTTGACCCATTTAATTTAGTAAGTCGTTTTCTAGAATGAGTTTATTAAAGGGCTTTCTGATTTTGAAATCGTACTGATTCAATAATAATGACGGGGGGGGGGGGGGGGCATGTTAGGTTTTTCACAAGAACTGTAATTAATTGAAATACATATTCGTATAGTCAAAACTATTCACATTAAGTTATTAATACGATTATGAAAGGAAATAAATGTACAAAATGTTTGATTAAGGCTACATAAATAATATATAATAATATTAACATAAAAATGTGACGAATAGTGACATGATTAATAGTGATAAAGATAGGCATTTTTATACTGAACAATTAAAATTGGTCCAGGTTAGTTCATATGCATAATATATGAAGGCAAATACTGATATTACCAGTGTTGTAATAGTGAATTATTTTAACACTTTGATTTGAAAATTGTACGAATATGAAGTTCTAAATAAAACGGTGGTTAGTAACGAAATAAACAGTCGACTGGATTTTTCACATACACCGCTTTGTGTAATCTAGATAAGACTACACACCAGCTTGGATCCGGCGGGAGAGGGTGGGGTGGCCGTATAGTTAGCACGTCCACGCTGTATCATAAGGTCTGTCATAGAGTCAACTGGTGTGGCTTCGATCGACCAGTTGTATTTGATTAAAGATTGGGGTCGCCTGTTCACCCTCTTGGATTTTCTCCGGGTCCTCCGGTTTCCCCCAACTGCCAAGGATCGTTACGCGCAAGCGGATTATTAAAATAAAATTGAACCATGTGTTTGTCCCGAAATGACATAGTTTGAGTCGAGTGGGTCTTAAACGCCAACCCCTTTCTCTATGTTCTCTAAAAAGGTGGAAAGGGGTTAAGAAAAAAAAAAAACTTACATCAAAAGCAGTAAAGGTTAACTCAATTGTCTTTCCTTCAGGTACAATTATTGTATAGTTACAAAGTTGATTATTAGGATAATTGTTTGGGTAGTTGGGAGATGTAAAAGTTCCACTCTGAGATTCGAATTTAGCATCGCAACCTGCAATAAATTGTTTTATCAATATAGCAATAATTCATTAAAATTCATTACTTTCAAAACTTCTAAATTCTCATATTTGGAGGTTTCCGGTTAGGCACTGGTACAATCCCGTTTGTAATAACAACCATTATTTGATTGAATGCAATCATCTCAAAAATATATGATCAAACTATTATTATCGTGGCCACTCACTACGTCAATTGTTTGCTCAACCGGAGCTGTATAGAAAATTATTATTTTGAATTGTATATATGTATTTTGTAGGGATTTTAAAAATAATATTTATATACATAAAGGACACATATTCGTATGTATTTAGTTTTAATTATATATAGTAGTGTTGTTTTCTGTGGGTTGTAGCTTATTCGAACACTAACGACGAAAACTCAGATAAATGGACAAAATTAAAGATACACTGTGACAATCGTAACGCAAAACTGAAAATTTCCTTACAAAAATGGATAGGAGGAAATTAAAGTTGCGAACGCTGAATATATTGTTATGGGATTTACAAAATGCATTTTCATCGCAAGCATCATTCGGAAATCAATAACTTTGCACCCAGGCGGGTAACATGGAAAAAACGCACAAATGCGGATTTGGGTCACTTACGCAACGGCATGGTATGCCAGTGCAAAAGGTAAAACAATCACCATAAAAGTTCCCGAATCTGCTTCACTTTCAGCACAGATTTTATAATGCGAAGACTGGGCGAGACCAGTTGCGAGGATTTTTAATATGCCCCCTGGAAATTATCCAAACTATGGAACCGCTATTAGAAGCAACGATCAACACGTGACCTTCCCAGATCCGGTAGACCACGTGTCACCAATCTTGCTACGGATAGTTACATCTGGTTGAACCACTTACGACAACTGCTGTCTCCACTGCATTCTCAATACCGGGACTGCGCAGGATCTCGCACCAGACTGTCCAAAACCGTCCACGAGAGGCAAGATTGCGACCAAGGCGTCCTTTTAGAGGTGTAATTTTGACCAGTAACATCGCTAGCTACGACGACAATGGTGTCAAGCGCAGTGTATTGCCTCGTGGACACTTATGGTTAATCGATGAATCCCGATTCATGCTCCACGGACTGTATGGGAGGGTCCGCGTCTACAGCCGAAGAGATTTAAGCTTCGCAGACAATTGCATACAGGGGGTGGGCACATTTCTATCATGGCGAAAGTCAACGCTGTATTCCAGCAGGACAATATCCGTCCCCACACAGCACGGGTCATCGCAGTCTTTCTAGCAAACGGGCAGATTAACGTAGTTGGAACACAGTAGGACTATTTAACATGATGCTACAATGCAGTCAGAATATTTGGAATGCACTTTGAACGACGTACGATTGCTGCCCATATACGACCCGCAGTCTGGCTAGAAGGTGTATCAAATACGGTACGAAATTCGCCTCGAATGATCGCCGAATATGGTTTGAGTGCCACAGAAAACAAGCCGAATGTAGCTCACATACCGCGGATGTGCTTCAAATATTTTCAAAATGTAACACGAAGAGATTCCAGTAGCAATGATGGTGCTTTGTCCATTCTATATCAATTCTGGCAGGATTGGAAGTGGAATGGCGTTTCGAGTTGGAATGGTCATGCTGATGTACAAATTAAGCAACCATGATCACACTGTTGTACGAATGAATTTACAATCTGATGCGCGACTTATTAAACCATAAATATATGCTGGTGTGAGACTGAATGTAATATAACCATGCTGCTGTACGACTCAATGTACTGCCGAGGTGTTGTTTTCTGGGGATTGTAGCTTATTCCAACACTAACGACGAAAACTCAGGTACATAGTTAAAATTGTACTTTTAATAAACGAATGTTTAAAACTGGCTAACGGTCACAATAACGAGATAGGTATCGCTGGGGTGAGCCGGTCACCAGACTGAAGTTACAGTAGAATATAGAGCATATATACAAGTTATTAAAATAATTAAATACATGTAACAAAATTTGATAAGATGTTAAATTGTACATAGGAAACAGGCGTTTAAATACAGAAGATATGGGCATGGTAAGAATGCGCGTTAACTATAAATCACGTAATGTATATCGTTACATTAAAGCCCCAATAACACCCTCCTTGTAACTGTCCCAATCTTCATTCTGGTCAACAAATCGTATTATTTTAGAATATTCCAATTAAATGATGATATAAATTTCATCTTAACACACCTATTTTAAAAAATTGGAAAAATTCAAGCAATTGATTTGAAAAGTCTAACCTTTTCAAATCTAACTTGGATTTTAAAATATTTTCGAACCCTCTGGACAAGTAAAATAGGGCACTTAAACATCTAGTACTTAGAATAAGGGTATTATTTTTTTTCTGGAGCTACCAAGCCAGCAAGAATGTTATTGTCCCTTTATGTATAAACCCAAACAGCTAAGACTTGAAAGATTTAATGAGGTATCAATTCGGACATAAGTCAATTACTACAACTAAAATCATATAATAAAATATATACAAAGGTATGCAATATAACAGTACTATAATCAATCTGCTGCACTATTGAATGACCTAAGGTAAGGTTTTCGTAGTTCACCCGAGTCGACACCAGACCGTTCGCGTTTTGAATCGAGTTGGTCACATGACTGACTCGAGTCGCGTCACGTGACTAACTCGTTTACTACTCGTTGTACGGAGAGTAAAAGAGTTCGTCACGTGACAAAATGACGTTCTTTGTCACCAGGCTCGCTAGAAGAGGTAGAGGTAAGTCGGTTGTTTCGGAATCTTCTTCTTCTTCGTCCTCTAACAGTTCCTGAATTAAAATAAGATTCCGAATGTAGGCAGCCTTTGCGAAAAAATAAAACAAAATAAATAAAGGTGTCTCGCCATTTTGTTTTGATGTCATGTGAGTGCTCAGACCGTTCGGGATGTTTCACCCGGGTAAACTCGGCAATGGAGTTGACTCTAGTGACGCGAGTAAACGACGAAAACCTTACCTAAGACGTCGTTCCTATCATGGCCAACGTCTACGCTGTATTCCAGCAGGACAATGCCCGTCCCCACACAGCACGTATCACCACAGCCTTTCTAACAAACAGTACCCACACAGCATGGATCATCACAGCCTTTCTAACAAACAGTCACATTATGTCATGACCTGTCAGATCCCAAGATTTAAACCAAATTGAGCATATCTGGGATGATGGACCAGTTCGACAGCAATAACAACAACCTCGGACACTACAACAACTGGCTGTCATTTAGGCGGCTACAATTCTCCAGGCTGTCATCCACAATCTGATTACTTTTATGGTCCGTAGGTTCCAGGCAATAATTGGCTCTCAAGGAGAAGCACGCTGTTTTGTACGTGATGTTAAATGTCACATTGGGACATTCGATGATTGTCACTAATGCTTTTGCTGCTCTTTATATGTGCAAAATTTTAAATTTCTTTCACGTATTAGTGTCTTTGAAACATCCATTGCTAATCCGGCGTTACATTTCTGGAAGAGTGTAATATCCGTGATACTAGTTTTTTTATTGAGATCATTAGAAATGTGTTAATCAGTCTTTCTCGCCAGCACAATAGACTCAATCAAGATCTGTTCAGTGTTATATGTTATCTCGACATTAACATTACTAAGCGTACAAGGAGAGGTACACGAGATGGAAAAAGAAAAGAAAACAAGTTTGATGTGTTCACAAGAAATTTAACTCAACTTGATGGTAACACTGTAAATGGAAATAATCCCCCTAAAACTGTTTATGACAATACAAAAACCGGTCTTCTTAAAATTTGATTATCGAATGCCCGGTCAGTCAAAAATCAAACAACCCCTGTTTCTGAATTAACAGTTTAGTCAAATCTTGATGTGTTTTTTTCACAGAAACTTGGTTGAGAGAAGATGGCGATCAGGCTAAAATTGCTGATTTAACGCCCAATGACTATAAACTTATATATGTTCCCCGTTTTAATAAAATCGGTGGTGAGAATATCTATTTTGTACGCTGAAAATTTGGTTCTGGATTTATTAACTATACCTACAAAATTCACATCTTTTTTAATTTTGAGTTGTGTAATCGGCTGTTGGAGAAAGTCTTTTACGTTTTGTGTGTCTGTACCGACACCTTCCACCAAAGAAAACAACTCTACTGATGCAATTGTCCTTACAGAATTTGCTACTCTACTCTTTGTGATCTATTAAGATTTTAAAAGAGAAAGTACATGTACCACATACTTGGAAATTTTAACATTCATTACGAATGTCGAGATAATTATTTAACTAAGAAAATGCAGAAGACTCTTGATAGTCATGACTACACACATGTTCCCAGTTCAACTCATCGTTGTGGTCACATCATTGACCGGGTTTTTACTAGAACCGATTCCCTTTCAGATAAACATTTTCTGGTATCATTTAATGTGATTTTGGATAGGCCTGCAATAACTTCAGTCAAGATCACGTTCCGTGATGTTAAAAATATAAACCTTGCTGACTCAATCGGACTTGCAAGTCTCATTTGTTTGTGATTCTTCGCAGTTGTTATCTACTCTGACTGATGTCCTTGCAGCTTTTCTAGATAAATATGCCCCTTTAACTACAAAGACAATTCGTCAACGAAAGAACGTTCTCGGTTGGTATATTAACTGTGAGAAACAAGCGTCGCGTGGCTGAACGCAAGTGGGGGAAATCAAACTTGGAGATCGATAGAAAAATATATAAATTAGCTCGTAATGATGTCAATTCACTTATCGAGAAAGTCAAGACTGACCATATCAACACTGTCATAAATGACAACAAACAGAATCCAAAAGTTCTCTTCTCAATACTAAATTAGACTTTAAGATAAATCAGAGAATACCGTAATGCCTCGTGGTGAAGAATCTGAAGTTGCCAATAATTTCTGTAAGTTTTTTTTATGGATAAAATTTCCATTATCAGATCCGGGTCGACACCAGAAACAAAATCACGACTTTCTGCGGTGAACCATTCACGTCTGTAAGAGAAGTGATTGATGATGAACTTGAAGAAACAGTAGTTTCTTCGAAACCAAACTCTTGTAATTTGGACTTACTTCCAACTAGCTTTATGCTATTAATTTTAGATCCCCTCCTACCTATTTTAACAGCTATGATAAATAACAGTCTTAAGTCTGGCGTCGCTCCACAGCAGTTCAAGGATGCTGCCATAAGATTCAACGCATGGAACATCTGGACGAAAACATTTTAATATATACGTAGCAGTCTGCATACTGAAGTACTCACAGTACAGAAATAGCTTTACACCACGTATTCGACACTATTAGAAGCGGGGTTGACAAAGGCTTCATCGCTATGCTTCTTTTATTTGACCTTTATGCTGCCTTTGATACGCTGGATCACAGTAAATTACTCAGCAGACTTGAATCCGAGTATGAAATCAGTGGAATTGCTATGAATTGGTTTTCATCATACCTAATTGGTAGTACACGGGTAGTGATGGTACAAACTTTCTTCTCCGACAGAGTGACTCTCTCCTGTAGCGTAGCTCAAGGGTCGGTATTAGGATCCGTATAGTTTTGGACGTACACGAAGCTCCTTGATAAACTGATCACTGAAAAGGGTTTATACGCCATTTTTGTGCAGACGACTTACAAGTCAACAAGTCACAAATTTCTTCACTCCAGTTGTCTTCTTGATTGAAAATGGAATCATGTGTAACGGAAGTGAAAAGTTGGATGATTAACAATATGAAGCTACATTCAGACAAAACAGGTGTTATTGATTGCCCCCTCCGTGAAGATTAAAAAAGAGTAACAATATGTATGTGAAAATTCTAATATCAATCTTTCAAATTCCATTAAAAATCTGGGTGTTCTCGTGGAAAATAATCTATCAATGGAAAACCAGATCAATTTCCTCTGCAAAACATGTCATTACCACATTCGAAACATTGGTTCAATGCGTCATTTCATAACAGCAGATGCTGCAACAACTCTGGCCCGATGCCTTATTCAAATTACTGTGTTTAAAACATAAGACAGCTCACAAAATAGTACATGTGTACCTCCAGGAACATTTACCCTCTAGGAACCTAAGATCAAAAAATAACTTTCAGCTACTTACAATTTAAAAACTTTTGGAGGAAAATCATTTTGGTATCTGACAGCTTCACATTGGAATAATCTGCCTACTCATTTAAAACAGTGTGCAACCCTATCAACTTTCAAATCATCACTGAAGACTTATCTGTTCCGGCGCTATGTTTAGAATTGTGTTTTAAATGTGGCTGGAATTGTAGAAAACTCAACTCTTGCGCTACGAGCATACAGTCAGTGTGGAATAGCGCTATACAAATGTTCACATTACTAATTATTATATTTAGGTGACATAGACTTAATTTGTCCTGAACAAAATTCTCATATGGCCCGGTTAGAGATGGTGTGCCATAAAACTACATTTCATTCATTTATTCAATTATTTTTTATTCATTTTCGGCCGCTGGCAAAATTCTATGGTGTCGTGTAGGCATAAATAAACATTAAGCCTGGCTTGGGACGCTCCCATCGAACTAACAGGAGGGGTGAATTTTCTTTGTGTAGCTCTCGCATTTGCCATTTTTTTTAGAATCCACATTGACGATTAAGGTCAATTTGAGAATATAAGATCAATATGTATTACCATTGTGTGACATAACACCTTTATTTGTTCAATCTGAGCTACGAGCGTATCGTATATTGTTTGATGTTGAATTGTTTAAGAGAAAATTTGTTATAAAGGTTTTCGATCCCTGAGAAGACAGTTGGTCCAGATTTTCCAGCGTTGTTCCCCCTTGTCAGTGATTTAGGACGTACAGCCCTCTAGTCGTTCGGATGGGACGAAAACCGTTGGAATTGTATATAAGAGTTGCTCGTAGTGCTGCTGTCCGGGCAAAACGTTCCTCATGGCACACTGTATGATGTATTCCTGTCTTGATAACACAGTTCGGAGCAGACCACTAGAACGTTAAACCACATTTCATCTCATTTAACCATACACTATCATCAACTCTATCCTCTCAAATAAGAATAAGACAATACTGGTTTAGGCGTTATAAGACTTTAATTTAAAAAATAGCCTGTAACAATAGACTGATTATCGCTCCCGGATAACATTCTCTCAATATATAAAAGGGCTGCAGTTAAAGGGACAATCCCGATAAGAACAGAGTCTCAAAAATTAAAGTCCGAGTATTTATGAAATTTATGAACCAAAATATAGTGGCATGGTGTATTTACCTTGTCTCAAAATTTCAGCTCAAAATATTGAGTCGTTTGGACGTGAACGTCAACACTGCTTATCCGGACACGTAACCCTTTTAAGATTTCAGGTCAATTTTTTCATTGGGTGACCTGATAATCGATTAATGTTTCTTGAGAGGTCTATACAGTGAATGACCCATACCCTGTACTTGATAACAAAAGGTAAATTTCACCTTCATATTATTTCTATAGAAAAAAGTCTGGTATTATCCAGATATTGTTAGAGTGGTTCAGGCTAAAAATGTTTTATAACAAACAGACACTATTTCGGGACAGTAAAGACATTATATGATAAGACTTACTATAAAAACTTCATTGATCAACAATGGAAGTCTGGCCACTTCTGAATTTTGAGGATATATAATCATTTGGGCATATATTATAAATGGCTCAAAATCTTCCCGGCTTCCATAATCAAAGGAGTTATCTCTTAGTGAGAATAAGAGCTATGTCCCTTGGTTGTATTAAAAAAAATATGCTCCAAGCTACGCACGTCCCGGAAACGAAATAACTTGATCGCAGTCGGAAAATATCGTTTATTTCCATACTGCAAAGTAACCGAATACACTCTATGAGACGATTGGATTTGACATATGTACGCATGCGCGAACGCTTCGTTGTTTTAACAGTAAACCCGCGCCTTCAAATGTCTTTATATTAACCGTGTTTATAATGCTACAGTAGAAATTAAAATACATGTTAAGCTGGAGATGAAAAGATCGGCATTTGACATGAATTATTTCAAGATTAGCCTCATACGAACAGTGCGTTTACTTATTTATACCCAGACACTGGCCTGTTTATAACGGCATGTTATACAGAGGGAGCGAGGGAGAGAGAGGGGTCTATAAATCTAATAATGTAACATTTTAATGTTTATCTCAAAGATAACTAAATATTATATTGTGCAGTACGATGTTTGTTATGAAAAATAAATTGCCGGGTAAAGTACGAGGAAAATATAATGACATGTAATACGGGGAGTGAGAGAGAGGGATAAACACCCCAATAAAACTATTAATTTAAGACTTTATTTTTTGTCCCTCAGATAAATAAATATTTTGTACTGCATGATGTTTGTTAGGAAAAAAAAAACACATTGCTGGGCCGAGCCAGCGATTATTGCGTATGTACCGAATTTAGAGCCAAATTTTGTAGTTTCGTCTGTAGGCCTATAAAGGGTGGTATTTTTCGCCGACTTCAAGGTTTCCTAAACATGTGGACACCGACGCGCTCACATGATATTCTTTGAACTGTAGATTTTGATGGAGTGTAATTATATTTTTTTTTCCGCGAGAGCCAAACATGCGGTTATAACCACTGCTACGTTACCATTGGAAACGTTTAGATTTTTAAGTTTCATGACCAAATTATGGCATTCTGCTGTGTATGTTTGATTTTTGACATCATACTAAATTCATTCGTTCATCTAAACAGGTTTGGACTTGCAACCATTCTTTTTACCTGCCAATTGTTTTTTATTTTCATTATTAGCCTTCATGCGAATCATTTCTATTTTAGTCTTCGGAAGTTGATTTTATTTTTAAACTTGGTGATTGTGCTTTTATGACAATCGCCGCAAATACTTTTCTTTCAAATCAGTTAAGGTCGCATCGGCAGATGTCCGAGTCTCTCTGTTTATTAAATTAATTTCACTTGTGTCTGCCGATGGAGTAACCTAAACTATCACGGAAAAAATGGGGTGTCAAGAAAATCATCGTATGATTTCATACCTTTTAGTGGACTTAACCTTACTTTTACTCACCTTCCTAGTCTTTGTCGTCAGTCTGACCAGTCTATTTTGAATGTATTTGTCACCAAAAGTCACACCGTCGTCATGTAAAGCAGTCATGATAGACCGATGCTCCGAAGTTGTCGGGAATTTATTAACATTTGTCTAGCATAAAGCCTATTTGTGATTTTTGTCATAGGTAGTTTGTTACAGTTCCCAAATCATAGGGGTACTTTTCCAATCCAATGCTGGATAGCAAATCATCCGTGGACGATATCTTGCAGGGCTCAGTCTCAAATCTAGAAAAAAATAAGTCCGTCGATCAAAGTCTATGGCTACAGGATGGTTAGATAACTATGATTATAAAAATAATTTACACCATGTTACCGAAAAGGGTCTGGAAAATAAAGACTACAAATAAAAAGTTTGTTTCGGTTATTTTCCGGTCTCAAATAGTTCTGCGTATTTAGAGCTAACAAAAATTTATTTCCTAACCACAATAGTCGCCAGCGTAAACCAAGAATGTAGCCACTTAATAAAAGTAAATCTCGAAAGGTTGTAGTGAATTTATCTGGGCGCTTTCACCTACTTGAAAGTTAGAAATGAAACGAAGCTATTATAGCTAGCTCTGTATTTAAATCACCAAAATCGCCAAAATCAAAAATCAAATCAAGGAGTGAATTCGAAATTTTTGCTCACGTTCGCTATTAAATAAACACATAAGTCGAAGCCCGTAATGAGTGTATTTTTTACTCCGCGTTATATACCAATACATGTTTGTAAAAATACCTCATGTGACGTATATTTGCTGCGACTTCCTAAACCACGTGCGCGGCGCTAACTTCTGCTCACTTCAGAAGATTTCTCGACGGAGGAATCACACAGATAAGCGGGTCAGTTTTTATAAGGACAAATACTGTGTCTCTGAACCACTCTAATATTGTATAATAAAACGTTCTCCATCTCCAGATGAAGACTATCAGGTTTAAGTTATTTACAAGTGTATAACAAATATCGGGTTAGCAGGTGGGCCTTAGGTTATGGATTTTTAAGGATTTTAACACAAAATTAAGCAGTTTTATTCCCCAAAAAGTTATCGGGATTGGCACTTTAAGGTAGTCGCCAGCAAGCCACACCCACCGCAGTAGACTACAGGTAAGAAAGCGCCTCAATACAAGAGTACAGGTGAACAAAACCTACCATCTCGTGCACGTGCGGTAAGCTGATCGACTTCACGGATTGGCTGAAGGCAAAGCACGCTGACTATTTGAAACCTATCACAATTTAAAGGGGCGAGTCAACCACAAACATTATAGGTAAATTACTAGGTAATTATATACGTAATTATCTCCGTATGATATAGAATCACTGGTATGCGTTTGTACTGCATAGTTAGGTGTCTTTACGGCGTTTGATGGTGAACATTTTTTCTTGAGCCCCATCACACTTATACGGAATCAATAGGAACTAAATAGAAACATCTGGAATGAAAATATCACACTCTTCGAGCAACATCCGATAGAGAATTTCGAATTGACCAAGCTTCGTATGAATGTCAATCGAATACTTAGAATGAGCTTCGAATCCGCCTTGAGTAATTCCTGCACATACCAGCTCTCGAATGCAGATTGAATAGTGGATTCTGTGACACCCGATCTCTGATCACTCCAGCACTCTGTGACATCTGATATGATTGTCATGTCCCGATTTATTTCCTTATTACTTCAGCCAAAACATCTCTGGTTAATCCGGACTCTGTATGTTCCGTATTACGATGTCAATCGAGGTCACATGATTTCCATTGAATCGCCACAGTATAATCCGGCCTTCACTCGATAGGTGTGAAGAAACCAATTACTATTAATCAATTAACGGTGAGATTAAAACTCGATGGGTGTGAAGCCACAAAAGATTAGCAAGCCAACACCAATCAATTATCGGTAAGATTAATACTCGCTGCCGTAGATCTTGTTGATTACTTTGATATCCTCTCGTAAGAAAGTAATTGTGACAAATACTCAAGCATATCCACGAATTTCCACACGAATCCGCAGTCGTAAAATTATTCCTAGCACCTGTTAGAAATATTCAGCAAATCTCGGCAAATTCCGATACAATATAAGTGACGACGGCCGTAACATAGAACAGTAATTATGCCAAACACTCAAGCATATCCACGAATTTACAGTCGTAAAAATATTCTTAGCACATGTTAGAAACATTCGTGGCGCATGCTGATTGAACCCGAATAACGTTAGTATGCGTTCGACAAATCTCGGCTGATTCCGGTACAATCTAAGTAGGGTACCGGAATCTGTCGAGGTTTGGCGAGTTGTAATACGGATATCTCCGAACCGTATGACGACGACCTTGAATCAACGAACATGTGATAGCATTTAGCTAACACAAGTGTGCCATCAACTGAAGACGACGAAGAAGATAAATTAACAACAGACTTGACCTATTCAAAATGCCTACGCATGTCAAATGAAATAAAAATTAATGTACAGAAAAAGTTTATATAAATGATAAAGGAATAATGCTCTGGTGATTCGAACCTACATTATAATAATAATTCCGTTTACAATATTTCCGGTTTGCCAAAAATGGGTATTCCGACACTCTGCGTGATTCGACATATTGTAACGATCCTAAACGATGTCGGATTTGAAAGTAGGACTATTTAGCATAATGCTAGAATGCAGTCAGAATATTTGGAAGGCTCTTTTTGAATGAAATACGACCGATGCCCATATACAATCCGAGATCTGATTAGAAGGTGTCTCAAATATTGTACGAAATTGGCCTCGAATTAGCGGCGGATATGGTTGGGGCGCCCAAGAAAACAAGCCGAGTGTAGCTAGCATACCTTGAATGTGCGTTAAATGTATTTAGAATATAACACAAATGGATTATAGCAGCCATGGCGGTGCCTTGTTGTTCGTTCGGTGTCAATTCTGGCAGGATTTGAAATGGCTTGGCGTTTCGAGTTGGAATGGTCAGCTGGGGTACAATTTAATCGACTGTGATCATGCTGTTGAACGAATGAACTGGTATAATCATAGCGGTTTGCGAGTTAATGTGCTATGGTCATGCTGGTGCGCGACTTACTAGACCATGATCTAGTTACTATACTTGTAACCTTAACCTGTGTTTAAGGTAAGAACCCTTTCGCACAATTGTCAACACATATCATTACAGTTTGAATTTGAAAAGGTAATTATATCCCAAATAGTGAAGACTGGAACAGTAAATAGTTAACGAACAGTTTTTTCTTTACGGTAATGCGTTCCGACATTGGAATAGCAATGTGTATCTTGTAATGACGTATACACAATCCTCCATGACACCGGCCAGTTGAAATTTCGCGTAGCAGTTGGGTTTCATCAAATCATATAAATATGCGGTAAGGCGTCACCTTTATTTCAATGGGAATTGATTTATTATATGTTAAGATATATGCAGTGCTGTTTTGGGCCAGTTTATGTGTAAATTTAGCGAGCTAGAGACCAGTAAACTTTTTGTAGTCATTTGACTAAAATACTTGCTCAAAGGAACTCTGTAGGAAAAACCACTACTTCGACTGGCGGAAGACATCAGTAGTGGAACCATTTCTTACCATAATCATGCTGGGGTGCGATTGAATGTAATACCCTCATGTTGTTGTATGATTGAATTGATTATAATCATGCTGTCGTACGTCTGAATCGACTTCGGGTTGGGATGGCCTAAAGTGGTGCGCTTCGACCTCTGGCTGGTCGGTCTCCCCTGGCTTGCGGCTGTGGTTTCGAGCGTATGTGGCATGGATATGGGAGCGCCTTCTCAACCTCGTGGGTTTCCCCCGGGCACCCCGTTTTCCTTCCACAAGAAAGACACCTGCTCGTGCGCTAAGATAATAAAAATGAAAAATAGGTTGCCAGGCAACGAAACATACGCCCACACAGCAGCCAAATCGTCCGGGCAGTCAACAAGAGTTGTTGCATTTTAAGTAATCATCAGAAAATCATAATTCAAACTAACCCATACCTAAGATGTAACTGTGATATAATCAAACGTTGTTTTTAAATCAGATCATAATTGTGACCTCCAGATGAACCACAAGCTAAAAAGGGTGATTTTTCGTACAATAAGGGGACATAATTCAGGATGTAATGATCCAATGGGCGTAAATATCGAAAGGAACCAAGATCTTTGGGTTATAAACATACATGTCAAGTTTCATCAAAATCGATTCAAAATTGTGACCTCTATAGGGTCCACAACCTTGATATAACATATTTTCACACTATTCGCGTACAAACGGCGGCCATTTTGTCCGTCAATTTTAGTCCGATTTTCACAAAATTCGAACTCAACCTTCATAACCATGGAATGGTGATATAATCAAACGGTTTTTTTTTAAATCGGATAACAATTTTGACCTCCAGAGGGACCACTAGCTAAAAAGGGCGATTTTTCGGACAATCAAGGGCCATAATTCAGGAAGTAACGATCCGATGGGCGCAAATATCGAAAGGAACCAAGATCTTTGTGTTATAAACATACAAGTTTCATCAAAATCAGTTCAAAATTGTGACCTCTATAAGGTCCACAACCTTGACCTTGATGTAACATATTTTCAAACTATTCGCGTACAAACGGCGGCCATTTTGTCCGTCAATTTTGGTCCGATTTTCACGAATTTCGAACTCAACCTTCATAACCATGGAACGTTGATTTAATCAAACGGTTTTTTAAATCCGATAACAATTTTGACCTCCAGAGGGACCACAAGCTAAAAAGGGCCATTTTTCGGACAATCAGGGGACATAATACAGGAAGTTACGATCCGATGGGCGCAAATATCGAAAGGAACCAAGATCTGTGGGTTATAAACATACATGTTAAGTTTCATCAAAATCGGTTCAAAATTGTGACCTCTATAAGGTCCACAACCTTGATATAACATATTTTCACACTATGCGCGTACAAACGACGGCCATTTTGTCTGTCAATTTTGGTCCGATTTTCACGAAATTCGAACTCAACCTTCATAACTATGGAACGGTGATATAATCAAACGGTTTTTTAAATCGGATAACAATTTTGACCTCCAGAGGCACCACAAGCTCAAAAGGGTGATTTTTCGGACAATCAGGGGCCATAATTCACGAAGTTACGATCCGAGTGGCGCAAATATCGAAAGGAACCAAGATCTTTGGGTTATAAACATGCATTTCAAGTTTCATCCAAATCGGTTCAAAATTGTGACCTCTATACTGTTCACAAGCTAAAAAGATAGGCTGGCACTGCCAGGCAGGATACGCCCACATTTTTGAGAGATGGATATAGAACAAGCAATACCGAAAGTGATTTTTCCTACATCATTAAGTCCTGTATTTCATACTGTATTGGGAGCAGCCATTTTGTTGGTCAGTTCCAGTCTGATATTCATGAAATTCGAAGCCGACAATGATTATGGTGTGACCGTACACAACCTAGAAATGTTACTTTTCGTCAAAATCGGATAAGAATTGTGACCTGTAGAGAGTCCACAACCATGATATACCATATTTTTACAATATTCGCGTACAAACGGTGACCATTTCGTCCGGCAATTTTGGTACGATTTTCACGAAATTTGAACTCAACCTTCCTTACAGTGCAACAGTAATATAATCAGAGTTTTTTTTTAAATCAGATAATAATTGTTCGAGAGATAGACAGAGAACAAGCAATACCGAAAGTGATTTTTCCTAGAATCAAAGGCCATAATTCATTAAGTTACAATTTGATATGCGCAAATATCGAAAAAGAATAAAGATCTTTAGGTTATAAACAAGCATTTCAGGTTTCATCAAAATCGAATTAAAATTGTCACCTCTACATGGTCCACAACTTTGACATACCATATTTTTACACTGTTCGCATACAAACGGCGGCCATTTTTTCTGGTAATTATGGTCCAATTTTCTCGAAATTCGAATTCAACCTTTCGTAGGGTGTAACGGTGATAGAGTCAAACGTTTTTTCAAATCGGATAATAATTGTGACCTCCAGAGGGACCATAGGCGATTTTTCGGACAATCAGGGGCCATAATTCAGGAAGTTACGATCCGATATGTGCAAATAACGAAAGGAACCAAGATCTTAAGGTTATAACCATGCATTTCAAGTTTCATCAAAATCGAATTAAAATTGTGACCTCTACAGGTTCCACAACCATGATATACAATTTTTTAACAGTATTGGCGTACAAACGGCGGCCATTTTGTATGGCAATTTTGGTCCGATTTTCCCGAAATTCGAACTCAACCTTCCTTACGGTGTAACGGTAATATAATCAACCGTTTTATTAAATCGGATAATAATTGTGACCACCAGAGGGACCACAAGCTAAAATAAGGCGATTTTGCTTATAATCAGGGGCCATAATTCAGGAAGTTACGTTCCGATATGCGCAAATATCGAAAGGAACCAGGATCTTTGGGTTATAACCATGAATTTCAAGTTTCATCAAAATCAAATAAAAAATGTGACTTCTACAGAGTCCACAACCTTGATATACCATTTTTTAACAGTATTCGCGTACAAACGGCGGCCATTTTGTATGGCAATTTTCGTCCGATTTTCCCGAAATTCGGATTCAACCTTCCTTAGGGTGTAACGGTGATATAATCAAACGGTTTTTTAAATCGGATAATAATTGTGACCTCCAGGGGGACCACAAGCTAAAAAGGATGATTTTTCGGACATTCAGGGGCCATAATTCAGGAAATTACATTCAGATAGGCGCAAATATCGAAAGGAACCACGATCTTTGGGTTATAAACATGCATGTCAAGTTTCATCAAAATCGGTTCAAAATTGTGACCCCTATAGGGTCCACAAGCTAAAAACGTGATTTTTCGTACAATCAGGGGCCATAATCCATGAAGTTTTCATCCGATACATGCCAATATCGAAAGCAGCCGAGATCTTTTGGGGATAACCCTATATTTCAAGTTTCGTCAAAATCAGATAAGAATTGTGACCTGTAGAGAGTCCACAAACAAATTGTGGACGGACGGACAGACGGACGGACGGACAGGGGCGACGACAATATACGTCCACATAAAAATGTGGGCGTATAAAAACGTGACCTTCGTACAATCAGGGGCCATAACCCATGAAGTTACAGTCCGATACATGCCAATATCGAAAGAAACCGAGATCTTAGGGTGATAAACCTATATTTCAAGTTTCATTGAAATCGGATAAAAAATGTGACCTGTAGACTGTTCACAAACAATTGTGGACGTCCGGACGGACGTCCGGACGGACAGGGGCGACGACAATATACGTCCACATGAAAATGTGGGCGTATAAAAATATAACATGTCTTCGACATCATTTTCGGTGGAAGCGGGCGTTAAACGCTAAGAGCAACAACAATTGAATGGACCATAATCTTGCTGTTGTTCGATTGAACAGATTATCGCTCCGTTTAATGAATGTTTCATCTGAGTGTGATTGAAATCGTCAACTAGTTTATAAAACACCAAACGTTATTCAATATGTTATTGGCAATTTGGATAGGCGAGCTTTAGGGCTTTTCTGTTGTATTTGAAGCTTCCGGCTCACTGCTGGAAATATCCGCATACGCCCAAATTGGACTAAATCGACATGACAGAATGCTGATAATTTAAAACGTGGAGGAACACTGGGTGTAACAAAAACAATTCCGGTAAACATTATCTATAAGGGTGTGGTATAATATTTAAATTATAATACTCACTAGGTATATCCACTGATGGCGTTGCACTGGTTGGTCCACCTTGATTAGTGAATGCAAATGGGGCTGTTGCTGTCCATGACCCGGTTGCTGTCGGTAAATTGTTTGATTCCAACGACGATGTGGGTGTACCTGTGTCCGTTGTTGCTGTTGAAATAGAAAACATGCACGAGGGCGATGTTGGTATTTAACATAAAGAATTATATAGAGTGTCGTATGTTCACACAGAGTACCCTATAACACAAATCTGAAATTCACTTGATTCTGATCGGTTAAATATTCAGCATTTAAGATTGGGCAATAACACATCTCTGAAATGGAGGCCATTCAAAGCGAATACAATTCCTAGCGTTGACGTTAGCATCCAAATGGAGGCAGACCACCATTAATTTTCCATATCTCGGTACTCACAAATTGTAGTGCCGGCTATTTTTAGATATATTTTTCTCCCTCCTTTCCTGCCATTTTGCATGCCAATTTGTATTGACTTTTTGGTCTAGAATTAATGAAGAGGCATTGAATTTCTATTTTCTGCCTGGTTTGGTGTCAGATTGAGACTTTTAAGGCGGAAGAATACAATGAGTAAAGAGGCTTTGTTTTGTTTTTGCACTAACACGGACATGGTATTCTGACCCCAGTCTGCTATGAATTTCAGTGAATTGAAATTTTGGTGGTCAACGATGTCATACATGCTGTGCTGCAAAGGGAAGTTCTCAACGAAATTTAGGGAATGGGCTACAGCATGCAGAACACCACTGATTTAACATTGGAGTCAATGGAGAAATTAATGGTGGTCTGCCTCCAAATAGTGTGAGTAGATAGTAGTATCAAAACATGGTCATTATCTACTACGAAATCCTAAAAGTCACTAACACTGAAATCTGTGAATGTTAGGAGGACTTTCTCTTCTTCGGGTATAGGTACACTCCCGGCTATCTGGTTAGTTAAGAGTGGTTATACATACAGTCCCTTTAAAGCCTGTTATCAGTGAATAACGAGGTTTTAAATACTTAATTTAGTTTTAATACAAGGACCTCGACCGAGTAACCTGCGTGCATAACTATGTCCGCACATAGATACAGATGTCTACATAACATGTTGTAAATTGTTTTCGAAAAACAGGTTGTTTGTGAATTATATACATCTAGCATTTAGGTCAGATACAAAAACCCGTGGTTCGCGCTGTTATGTTGACACAAACAGATTTTTGTAGGAAAGGATGCTCTAAATAGAGTGTACCAATACAGGTCGCTGTGTGTATCTGGTACTTTAGCAGGGATGGAGAAGAACGTAGTTTTAAACCAGCGGCTGCCAGGCAGGATACGCCCACATTTCCGAGAAATGGATAGAGAACACGCTAAAAATAAAATGATTTTTCTTGCAATCAAGGGCCATAATTCATGAAGTTACAATTCGACATACACTACTATTGATAGGAATCAAGATCTTAGGGTTATAAACATGCATGTCAAGTTTCATCAAAATCGGATTAAATTTGTGACTTCTACAGGGTCCACAACATTGATATACCTAATTTTTTACACTATTCGCGTGCAAGCGGTGGCCACTTTGCTCGTCAGTTTTGGTTTGATTTCCAGGAATCATACGATTTGGGCTTTTTTTTAAAATCCGGATAATAATTGTGACCTCCAGAGAGAACCACAAGCTAAAAATTAAAAAAGGCGATGTGTCGTACAGTCAGTGGCCATATAATTCAGGAAGTTACGAACCACGATCTTTGGGTTATAAACATGCATATAAAGTTTCATCAAAGTCGGGTTAAAATTGTGGCCTCTACAGGGTCTACAACCTTGATGTACCCTATTTTTATAGTATTAGCGTACAAGCGATGGACATTTTGTTTGGCCGTATTGCCCGATGTTCAAGAAATTTGAACGCAACCTTCATTACGATGTAGCGGTGATATAATCGAACTTTAAATAAAAAAATAAAAAAAAAAAAATCCGATAATAATTGTAACCTCCAGAGGAACCACAAGCTAAAACCTTGATGTACCCTATTTTTATAGTATTAGCGTACAAGCGATGGACATTTTGTTTGGCCGTATTGCCCGATGTTCAAGAAATTTGAACGCAACCTTCATTACGATGTAGCGGTGATATAATCGAACTTTAAATAAAAAAAATAAAAAAAAAAAATCCGATAATAATTGTAACCTCCAGAGGAACCACAAGCTAAAAGATAGGCTGGCACTGCCAGGCAGGGTACGCCCACATTTTCGAGAGATGGATATAGAACAAAGAATACGGAAAGTGATTTTTCCTACATCATTAAGTCATGTATTTCATACTGTATTGGGAGCAGCCATTTTGTTGGTCAGTTCCAGTCTGATATTCATGAAATTCGAAGTCGACAATGATTATGGTGTGACGGTACACAACCTAGAAATGTGACTTTTCGTCAAAATCGGATAAGAATTGTGACCTGTACAGAGTCAACAACCATGATATACCATATCTTTACACTATTCGCGTACAAACGGCGACCATTTCGTCCGGCAATTTTGGTACCATTTTCACGAAATTCGAATAATTCAGGAAGTTATGATCCGATATGCGCAAATACCGATAGGAACCAAGATCTTTGGGTTATAACCATGCATTTCAAGTTTCATCAAAATCGAATTAAAATTGTGACCTTTACAGGGTCCACAACCTTGATATACCATTTTTTAACAGTATTCACGTACAAACGGTGGCCATTTTGTATGGCAATTTTGGTCTGATTTTCCCGAAATTCGAACTCAACCTTCCTTACGGTGTAACGGTAATATAATCAAACGTTTTTTTAAATCGGATAATAATTGTGACCTCCAAGCTAAAAAAAAAGGCGATTTTGCGTATAATCAGGGGCCATAATTCAGGAAGTTACGATCCGATATGCGCAAATATCGCAAAGAAGCAAGATCTTTGGGTTATAACCTTGAATTTCAAGTTTCATCACAATCGAATCAAAATTGTGACCTCCACAGGGTCCACAACCTTGATATACCATTTTTTAACAGTATTCGCGTACAAACGGCAGCCATTTTGTATGGCAATTTTCGTCCGATTTTCCCGAAATTCGAACTCAACCCTCCTTAGGGTGTAACGGTGATATAATCAAACGTTTTTTTAAATCGAATAATAATTGTGACCTCCAAGCTAAAAAAAAGGCGATTTTGCGTATAATCAGGGGCCATAATTCAGGAAGTTAAGATCCGATATGCGCAAATATCGAAAGGAAGCAAGATCTTTGGGTTATAACCATGAATATTAAGTTTCATCAAAATCGAATCAAAATTGTGACCTCCACAGGATCCACAACCTTGATATACCATTTTTTAACAGTATTCGCGTACAAACGGCGGCCATTTTGTATGGCAATTTTCGTCCGATTTTCCCGAAATTCGAACTCAACCTTCCTTAGGGTGTAACGGTGATATAATCAAACGGTTTTTTAAATCGAATAATAATTGTGACCTCCAGAGGGACCACAAGCTAAAAAGGGTGATTTTTCGGACAATCAGGGGTCATAATTCAGGAAATTACATTCCGATAGCCGCAAATATCGACAGGAACCAAGATCTTTGGGTTACAAACATGCATGTCAAGTTTCATCAAAATCGGTTCAAAATTGTGACCTCTATAGGGTCCACAAGCTAAAAACGTGATTTTTCGTACAATCAGGGGCCATAATCCATGAAGTTTTGATCCGATACATGCCAATATCGAAAGGAACCGAGATCTTTTGGGGATAAACCTATATTTCAAGTTTCGTCAAAATCGGATAAGAATTGTGACCTGTAGAGAGTCCACAAACAAATTGTGGACGGACGGACGTCCGGACGGACAGGGGCGACGACATAATACGTCCACATGAAAATGTGGGCGTATAAAAAGGCGATTTTTCTGACAATCAAGGTCGATAATTCATTAAGTTACGATCCGACATGTGCAAATATCGACAGGAACCCAGCTATTATAAACATATGCATAAGTGTTATAAACATGCATTTCAAGTTTCATCAAAATCAATTTAAAATTGTGACCTCTACAGGGTTCACAACCTTGATATATATATATATTTTTTTAACACTACTCGCGTACAAGTGGTGGCCATTTTGTCTGGTAATTTTGGTCCGATTTTCAAGAATTTCGAACGCAACCTTCATTACCGTTAACGGTGATATAATCACACGTTTTTTTTTAATTAAATCGGATAATAATTGTGTCCTCTAGAGGGATCACAAGCTAAAAAGGCGATTTTTCGGACAATCAGGGGCCATAATTCAGGAAGTTACGATCCGATATGCACAAATATCGACATGAAACAAGATCATTTGGTTATAAATAATTATGCATTTCAAGTTTCATCAAAATGAGTTACAAATTGTGATCTCTAAAGTGCTCACAAGCTAATTTTTCCTACAGTCAGGGCCATAATTCGTGAAGTAACCGTCCGACACATGCCAATAAGTTTCATTGCGGACGGGGGCGGCGACAATATACGTCCACATAAAAATGTGGACGTATAAAAATGTAGCAGCTGCTTAATTCGGGTGCGAATAAGCATGATTGTGGCGGTTGATTTATTAATTATAGGTTCTAATCAGACACTAACCTGTCTGGCTGGTGAAAGTAGCAGAAAACCCCTGTTTCCTAGACACGTTATCAGACAAGAATATAACTACCATACGATTTGATCCGCTCCTAACAGGAGCCGGCACATTTGATCCGCACATTTGAGCTCCGCCATCTATAGTTACATAATCATAACAACTTAAGTAGTCGGGGTCTTCTTCTTCGATCTAAAAGAAAACCAATCAGTTTCAATTGTTTAAAATGTTGATTTGAATGAATGAATAATATGGTGTTAATCGTCGCGCTAAACCATTTTCAATTTCATTTCGTGTTTAACGTCCTACTTTTCGTCTTATCTTACATACACACAGCGAGTATATGAGACCTCGGTTTTCACTCAAATAGATCGGTTAGACAATTCCCTGCCCTGCAACCGGTCCTGCACCACTGACAAAGACGGAAAAATCCTATGAGCTGTCTGGTTAATACCTGGATCGAACACTAGACTCCTTTGCTAACGCCCCCCAGGGGTGATAAGAATATACCCTTCGTATGTCCTGCGTTTCTTAAAAGGCGAATAAAAGGATCCCTGCAATGGGGCAACGTGTTTGCCGTGCGTTGCGACCCGTGTTGATGGAGAGTATAATCCTGTATAACATAGTTTGAGTTAACAGAAATAAAACATGATCTGGATGCAACATTTTATTCTAGCATACTAGATATACTGTAAAGTCGTATCTGGTCAGCCAACAAAGCTGGTCTCATTTACATGAAAAACCAAAGCCAATTTATACTAAATTCACTTTGATAACACCATTAATTAATAATATGGAACAAAAGGACTTAAAGGCTACATAATTAAATCATTTGTATATATTATCTCACTATAAGCATATGACACTCTACAGAACAATTGATGTGTGACAGCTAACGCTAGTAAACGTCATTAGTGATCAGCGGATTATCTAACTTGACCATTATACATTTGGAAATTTAGTTTCATCTACAACTGGATGTTGCCAACCAAGAAAAGTTCTGGATCTGGATGTAAACCCTTAAGGTCTAAATGTGGTGATTATGCTCCTATTTATACAGATGGGTCGAAAGATGGTGATCGGGTAGCTTCGGCTACTGTGACCATCTGAGACGATCTCTTTTCGTCTCCCATCTGCTGCTTCCATTTTTACAGCGGAGCTCCAAGCTATTCTTCAGGCTTTGGAGTACATTGAAATATCATCCAATTTAAAATATGTCATTTTTACTGATTCTTTGTCCTCACTACAATTAATCTATAATTAACAGCTTGGACACCCATTAATAACAGACATTTATCGTCTGCTGTTATTTAACTAGTTCATCAGCAAGGACATTGTCCTTTGCTGGCTCCCCAGTTACATGGATATAACATAACGCTAACGCTACAATATACGTCCACATTCCTACTTTGATTGATATGGTACTTTGTCAAGAAGGCTAGGTGTTTGGTTTGTTTAGCGTTGAGGGTCGTGCACCAACATTAATAGTTGCCGTCCTTAGAGTATAAGGAATAACTATACCAAGATAATCCATTCAGAATTGTGCCTTCCTAACACTAAAGGCAAAAAGTGGGCGTGGCTCTGCCCCTGGGGATTGGGACATTCATCAAAATCAATAGTGGACGCTCTCAGGCTATAAGGAATACATAAACCAAGTACCAAGCTGATTCATTCAGAATTGCGGCCTGTAAACGACAAACACAAAAATTGGTCGTATCTTGCCTGTGTGAGTCAGGACATGCAGTTGACGTCCTTAGGCTATATGGAATACATATCCCAAGTTTAAAGACGTCAAGACGATCCATTAAGAATCGTGGCCTGTAGACAACACACATAGACACGAAGTAAAAATGGGCATGGCTCTGCCCCTGGGGGTTAGGAAATCACCAAAAACAATAGGGGTCATCTTTAGGGTATAAGGAATAGGTTTGTAAAGTTTTAAAAGGATCTGTTAAGAATTGCATCCTGTAGGCGAACACAAGACACAAAAGCATTGGGCGTGGTTCTGTCCCAGGGGGTCCGTCATGCACCAAAAATAATAGTGGTCAGCCTTAGGGTATAAGGAATAAGTATAAAAAAGACGATCGATTAAGAATTGTGGGCTGTAGGTGACACACAGACAAAAAAAAAAAATGGGCGTGGCACTGTCCCTTGGGGTTGAGCATGCACCAAAAACAATAGGGATCTTCCTTAAGGTAAAAAGAATAAGTATTCAAAGTTTCAAGATGATACATTAAGAAATGCAGCCTGTAGACGACAGACAAACAAATACACGAAATGGGTGTTGCTGTCCCATGGGGGTCGGGCATGCACCCAAAACAAAAGGGGTCATCCTTAGGGTATAAGGAATAAGTATTTTAAGTTTCAAGATGACCGATTAAGAATTGTGGCCTGTAGGCGACACACAAAAAGAAAATGGGCGTGACTCTGCCCCTGGGGGTTGGGCATGCACCCCAAATGATAGAAAAATAATCATTCAAAGTTTCAAGATGATACGTTAAGAAATGTGGCTTGTAGACGACAAACAAATAAATACAAGGAATGGGTGTGGCTCTGCCATTGGGGGTCGGGCATGCACCAAAAAACAATACGGATCATCCTTAGGGTAAGTATACAAAGTTTTAAGAAAATACAGTTAGAATTGCGGCTTCTAGGCGACACAGAGACACACAAAAAGAAAATGGGCGTGGGGGGTTGGGCATGCACCCCAAACGATAGGGATCATCCTTAGAGTATAAAGAGTAAGTATACAAGTTTTAAAGAAAATCCAATAAGAATTGCGGCCTGTAGGCGACACAAAGACACACGATAAGAAAATGGGTGTGGCTCTGCCCCAGGGGGTTGGGTATGCACCCCAAATGATAGGGATGTTCCTTAGGGTACAAAGAATGTGTATGCTAAGTTTCAAAATTTTAAGTTAAGAAATGTGGCCTGTAGACGACAAACAAATACATACTAGAAATGGGCGTGGCTCTGTCCCTGGGGGTCGGGCATGCACCAAAAACAATAGAGATCTTCCTTAGGGTATAAGGAATACGTATACCAAGTTTGAAGAAAATCCAATAAGAATTGCGGCCTGTAGGCGACACAAAGACACGAAAAGAAAATGGGTGTGGCTCTGCCCCAGGGGGTTGGGCATGCACCCCAAATGATAGGGATGTTCCTTAGGGTACAAAGAATGTGTATGCTAAGTTTCAAAATTTTAAGTTAAGAAATGTGGCCTGTAGACGACAAACAAATACATACTAGAAATGAGCGTGGCTCTGTCCCTGGGGGTCGGGCATGCACCAAAAACAATAGAGATCTTCCTTAGGGTATAAGGAATACGTATACCAAGTTTGAAGAAAATCCAGTAAGAATTGCGCCCTGTAGGCGACACAAAGACACACGAAAAGAAAATGGGCGTGGCTCTGCCCCTGGGGTGGGGCATACAGCCCAAACGATAGGGATGTTCCTTAGGGTACAAAGGATGTGTATGCTAAGTTTCAAAATTATAAGTTAAGAAATGTGGCCTGTAGACGACAAACAAACAAATACTAGAAATGGGCGTGGCTCGGCCCCTGGGGGTCGGGCATGCCCCAAAAACAATAGGGATCTTCCTTTGGGTATAAGGAATACGTATAGCAAGTTTGAAGAAAATCCATGAAGAATTGCGCCCTGTAGGCGAACCACAGACACACACACACACACACACATATACATACATACACACACACACACACACACACACACCATCACACACACACACAGACAGGGGCGACGGCATAATACGTTCACATTATGAATGTGGACGTATAAAAAGGGAACGATCAAGCAGATTTGGCTGCCAAGTCTGCCTTAGATCTTCCCTTATCCGAATTTTTAATACCATACACGGATTTCAAATCCTGTATTAATAATTTTATTTATGACCGCGAACAAACTTCATCACATTAAGCCTCTCCTTGGAGACTGGCCAAGCTCCTACAGGTCTAACAGGAGAGATGAAGTTGTTTTGTGTCGCTCTCGAATTGGTCGAGCCTCAACCAGAATGTTGAAATTGTCATGTTCCTTTGACAGTGAAGAACATTTTGATTAAGTGCAAGCATCTCAAGGACATTAGATCGCATTTTAACGGTTGTCAGTCATTAAATCTTATGTTTGCTCAACCGGGAAAGTGTTAGACTTTTAAAAGAGACAGGTTTTTACCATAAATTTTAATTTGTATTTATATATCATTTCATTTTTGTATTTTAGATAGTTTTAGGTGCATAAAAGATTTATTTTACTTTTTATTTATATTATTTATTGTGATATAGTTTTTATTTGGGTATGTAATGTGTCCTGTGATATAATTTAGCCTGTCTTGAACTAATCACCATGTTTGGCGCAATGTAGCCCGGTTGGAGCGGATGTGCCATTAAACAACATTTCATTCATTTATCCTTTGTTAGCGATTCGGCGCGTAATACACTGAGCCGAGTTTTTGTCCCCCGCCTTTCGAAGAAACTTGGTGGACTATTAAAATGGGTTCGTGCGTCGGTGTGCCTGTCCGACTTTTTGGGACACAATAACTCTCTTCCGAATTGAGCTAGAATGTTCAAACTTAGTGAATGTGTTTATTAGGTCAATGTCGCAATTTCCGCTCAGGGTAAGCAGAGATAAACAATTTGATTGCTTGATGATTTGGGACACGATAACTTCAGTTCTAATAAAGTGAAAGTGGTGAAACTTGATGTATAGTTTCATTACAGTAATACCTTGACTAAGTTCGATAATGAGCATTTTCTGCTCAGGGTAAACAGAGCGATAAGCAATTTGATTGGTCGAGGCTTTGGAACACAATAACTCTCCTTCTAATTGAGTTAAAATGTTCAAACTTGGTGTATATGCTTATAATGTCAATGCCTTGATGGAGTTTGAAAATCAGTATTTTCCACTTAGGAGCAGAGATAAACAATTTGATTGGTTGATGCTTTGGGACACGATAACTTTAGTTCTAATTAAGTGAGAATGATGAAACTTGGTATATAGTTTCATTACAGTAATGCCTTGACTAAGATCGATAGTGAGCATTTTCTGCCCAGGGTAAGCAGAGCGATAAGCAATTTGAATTGCCGAGACTTTGGAACACAATAAATCTCCTAATTGAGTTAAAATGTTCAAAATTGGTGTGTATGCTTATTAGGTCAATGACTTCATGGAGTTCGAAGGTGAACATTTTCTTCTTAGGATAGGCAGAGATAAGCAATTTGATTGGTTGATACTTTGGGACACGATAACGATCGAAGATGAGCATTTTCTGCTTAGGGTAGGCATAGATAAGCAATTTGATTGGTTGATACTTTGGGACAAGATAACGATGGAGTTTGAAGATGAGCAATCTCTGCTCAGCTTAGGCAGAATATGCAATTTGATTGGTTGATACTTTGGGACAAGATAACTTAGGTTCATCTTGATTGATGATTTTTATGTCAATACAATGACTGCATTCTCATTCAATAATGGAGTCGACAGTAACAGTGTATAGAAACGATTGACTCGGACACGGGGCCCTTTCCCTTGGCCAGAGGGGGGCCCTTTTGTCTGCCTTTAGGATCCCCCTAACTAGGATACATTTTCATTTTTCTCGGCGGTTTTAGTTTTTTTCTTTATAAAACACTTTTGGATGACACTTCGTGTACAGTTTGATTGCTCGATGCGTTTGAAAAAAATAAATGTGCGATTAATTCATATGTGTCGTCTATTTATTGTGGGATTTCGGCGGGGGACATCCGCCTCACTGTTGGCTTGTTTTGTTTTGTTTTTTTATAAAGTGGCAAATTGATTTAAAATAATGTTGATCATATTTTCTGTAATTACAACACAGGTAGATAGAAGTCAACAATTAGAAACCATATTTGTTTTGTTTAAAGATACATTACGTAATATTTAGATGAGGCGTCCAACGTTCGTGCTATATTCAAATTATTTTATTCTGAGCGAAGTTATAATCGTTAGAAGTTTCCACAAGTTGTGGCATAGATAGTTTGTAACAATAGTACTCGTTATTCGACACCTAGCCGCGCTTCGCCATTTACCTTTTAACCTGTTTAGATCTAAAGAGTTTTATATAGACCCTTACTCTGAATAAATATCTAAATACGGAGTGAAATGAGAAATATAAACTTACATCAAAAGCAGTAAATGTTAACAAAATTGTCCTTCCTTCAGGTACAATTATTGTATAGGTACACTGTTGATTATTGGGATAATTATTTGGGTACTCGGGAGATGTAAACGATCCACTCGCAGCTTCAAAAGTAGCATCACAACCTGCAATAAAAGGTCCGACGAGTAATGTGAAGTAAAGAACCAGATTTACCAAGCTAATATCTTGAAGACAATTCGATATATTCGTTGTTATCAATTATCGGTTTTTCGACTTTTGTCGCGGCACAACCCCAAGATCCGGGACCACTGCCATGGGAACAGGGTTCGACGATGGTTTCTGATAGAAGATACCATAGTGAAGATATTTGTAATTTGTTATCTCTGAAAACTACGTACTAACTTCAGCAGATCAGAAAACTCATGGTAGGGTCTAAAAATTAAGCTAACATTGTTGGCGAAATGACTTCTATATTGTTCATAACATGGAAAATACACCATTCTGTGCGGTTGATATTAAAATCGTTAAAAAGATTCAACGGAATAGATAAAAAAAAATACACTTATTAATTTAAATATATTCCTTGCATTTAACACCCTTTACACCTTAAGAATTATTCTTTTCGGGCGATTCCGCCCACTGTAATTAACGATTCCACGTGCTGTTACATTATTGGGTCCTTAGGGAAAACACCGTTTTTTAAACTTCATACATTACTTGTAATGTTCTTTAAACATCCGCACAAGACGTGTTCTATAATTTTGGTATTTGGTAACAGGTCAGTAATTAGTCTGGGGTTGGTTAATGACCCGAACAGACATATAGTTGTTGTCCAATCCGCTACGGACAGGTGTTATATGGTGATAGAATACATAACTCCTTATTAACATATATTTTAATACAGGATAACATAATTATTTACATGTAAAGCCGGGGTTACATACAGTGATGTCTATCTCAAGTTGTTCCCCCTAGGTCTCATAAAACCTAACTGCCCTGGTCTGGGGAGACCCAGCTCTCCCAATTCCGGGAGCGGTCCAAATTGCCTCTAGGTCTAAGAAGACGTAACTTCCCGTTTGTTTTATCATGACAAAGGGAGAAGATGACCCACCCTCTCTTCTCACGACAGCGGTTTTATAAGTTAGATCTAAATTGTCTTTTTAATATACAAGGACTTTTTATTTTGTGTGTTAACCAATTGTATGTTTTTACCAACTCTCAACCTATTGAGTGTAAATAATTTAATCATCCTGTCTATAATATCATATAAAATGTATTGGACGTTAAATCTGTCACAAACAACAACGACACATCTGTACATCATATCACTTCTTACATAATACTATGTCATAAGGGCACGCCTGGTACAGATTAAATTCAGAAGTTTATACAACGCTTTACATAATACCACGTTTGAAACCTCACACCTGTCACATAAAATTGTCCAAAGATGGGATCGAGTGTAAAATATAAAATTAAAGTATCAATTATATATTTAAATCTCGAAATATATTGTATTATAATATTACAGACTGCAATCTTGTCGTAGGTTGTAGCTGGTCATTAAATAATACAAGGTCAAGATTCCAGTAATCGGGTCAGATTTGATGATTGATTACTTCAATAACGACTTCCGCGTGGCTGTAAGTCGTGTCAAGCTAGTGCCAATGTTGACCATCTGTGAGTCATTTGATAGGATTGTTAATCGATTTCATGTATTGAGGGTATTAAGTGACATTTTCTAAATGATATCAATTGTGTAACACTGCTTCCCCGCGCTAATTATTAACGATTAAACCAGCTTGGCAGTCAAATAAATGCTGTACCATTTAATGAACCATGCTCATTCCAGTGCTCGATTTAATACACGAGGATGATGTTGGTGAACGATTGAATGGACTATAATTATGCTGGTGCCCGGTTAACTGGACTATAATCATGCTGGTATACGATTTAATATACCATAATCATACTGTTGTACAATAAAGTTTAATTTAACCCCGCTGTTGTGCGATTTAATGTACCGCGAAAATTCATGCTGGTTTACGACTGAATATACTATAATCATGTTGTTGTACGATTTAATGAACTGTGGTCATGCTGATATACGATTCAGTGGACTATGGTCACACTGGTTTACGATTGAATGTGTACTAATCATGCTGGTGTAGAATTTGATGCGTTTTCATGCTGGTTTACGACTGAATATACTATGGGCATGCTGGTGTACGACTGAATATACTATGGGCATGCTGGTGTACGAAGGAATATAATATAATCATGTTGTTGTACGATTTAATGAACTGTGATCATGCTGATATACGATTCAGTGGACTATGGTCACACTGGTTTACGATTGAATGTGTACTAATCATGCTGGTGTAGAATTTGATGGACCAGCAACATGCTGGTGTTGGGTTTAGGGACTCTTTCGATTGGGTTTGGTTTAAATCGTCAACTTGTTTCTAAGCGCACTTAAAGTTATTCAGTATGTTAATTCCTATTGCATAAAGTTATTATATAGACGTGGCAAGTTTGGTAGGCGAGGTTTAGGCCTTAACAACTATATTTGAACATATCGACACCGGAAATTGAATTGTGTTGTCTATTTAACAAGCAATTGCATTTAATTAAAATCCATTATTTTCAAAATTTTCATCTTTGGCGGTGCCCCTGGCAGGCTCACCGCTGGACAGATTCGCATACGCTCAAATTGAAATGGGATTTAACGTCCTTCTGTTCTGCTCCTAAACTGGGATAATGAATACAGGCATATAGGGGAAATTTTGCCCGGTCAGCGGCGCTACGACCTACTCTTATATCGAATCTCAACTGTCAAGAGATCTTTTACGTGCATGTCAATGTGCACACGGGACCTCGGTTTTTCTTCTCACTCGAACGACTAGACAATTGTTCTTGCCAGGCCCTCCGTCCTTCATCACTGTCAAGGGGAAACCACGCCGGAAAATCTGGATGACCTTTCGCAGCCAATGCAGGGATCGAACAGCCGAACTCCAGGCTAGCGAATCATCGCCTTTGTCACTTAGCCACGAGAATACCCAACTCAAACTAATTAAATCGACATGACAGAATGCTGACAAACTAAAAGGTCGAGAAACACTAAAACAATTCCGGTAGATCTAATCTATAAGGATGGAGTATAATAATTAAAATATAATACTCACTAGGTGTATTCACTGATGGTGCTGCACTGGTTGGTCCACCTGGATTGCTTAATCCCCACGAGACTGATGCTGTCCATGCGTCGTTTGATCCTGTTGGTATTTGCAATAAAGAATTATATGGAGTGCTTTATTCTCACATTGAGTATCTTCCGATTCTACATGATATCACAAATTTACTTGATTCTGATTGGTTAAATAATATGCAGCATATTATATTTTGACAATACCTATTGTCTGATTTTGAGGTGATTCACGGCGAATTTAATTCCGCTACGTCGATTAAAGTATACAAATAGTAAAATTCAGAACCTTTTGTGTGATAATGGAAGGGAAATTGTCATATTATGATATTCATATCAAAAACCATTTTTAAATGGAATACATTTACCAGTACAACGGGTGTGTGAGTAATAGTTAATACTAGTTTCAATACATGGTCATTATAACTACTACTAGTCACTATCACTGAAATTTGTGAATGTTAGGAGGACATTCTCTTCTTCGGGTATAGGTGAACTCTCAACTATCTAGTGAGTAAGGAGGGGTTATCCACACTGTACCTTTAAAGCCACAGAGCTAACATAGACGCAGCGTGCATAACAATGCCCTGATCATAGATAAGGACGTCTACATTACATTTTTCCCCAAAACAAGTTGTTAATGAATTATAAATATCTAGCATTTAGGCCGGTTATAGAAGCCCGTGGCAGGCGCTGTTATGTTGACACAAACACGGGTTTTTAGGAAATGATATTCTAAAGAGTGTGTACCAATAGAGGCCGCGTTGTCTATCCGGTACTGAAGCAGCGATGGAGAAGAACACAGCTTTAAAACGAAGCAGTTGCTGGACTCAGGTGCATATTCCCCGAACTGTGGCGGTCGCTTTATTGGTTATAAGTACAAGCCAACAATTAATCGCGCATTTACTTTTTCAAACGTATTGAACAATCAAACTGTACACGAAGTGTCATCCAAAAGTGTTTTATAAAGAAAAATGCTAAAATCGACAAGAAAAATGAAAATGTACCCTAGTTAGGGGGGCCCTAAAGGCAGACAAAAGGCCCCCACGCTTGACAAAAGGGCCCTGCTGTCCGAGTGAATCGTTTCTGTACACTGTTACTGTCGAATCCATTACTGAATGAGAATGCAGTCATTGTAATGGCATAAAAACATCATCAAGATGAACCCAAGTTATCTTGCCCCAAAGTATCAACCAATCAAATTACGTATCTCTGCCTACCCTAAGCAGAAAATCCTCATCTTCGAACTCCATCACCTAATAAGCATACACACCAATTTTGAACATTTTAACTCAATTAGAAGGAGAGTTATTGTGTTCCAAAGTCTCGACCAATCAAATTGAGTATCGCTCTGCTTACCCTGAGCAGAAAATGCTCATTATCGAACTTAGTCTAGGTATTACTGTAATGAAACCATACACCAAGTTTCATAACTCTCACTAGCGACCGGCAGCTATTTTTTTAAATATTTTTTTTTTTCTACGAGCTTCATATTTTCTGAAAGCTGTACATCTCAGTATTGTAACAACACCAAGTTTATCATAATTGGTGCATAATTGGCTGAGTTACAGTCCATTTAGTAACGCAAACTGGCAGAACCCTTGTTTGCGAAATTGGCCATTTTGCTTCAATTTTCAACCCCATTCCGTATCTCAATAACCAAAAGTCCGACAGACATAATTATTTCAACAAAATTAAGCCGATTTACTCACCAACACAACCATGCAAACACTTCACATATCGTCGGTGTCATTCCAAAACCTCGTAAGACGGCATTTTTTCGAAAATCACTTTTTTGCATAATCTAAATTAATAACATGGAATACATCATATATCAAAAAATCAGACTTCTGCGATCAATAGTTTTCATTTTATTGGCGTTTTACCAAACCTCGTATCACGATTGGACCGATTTTGTTCTTTTCTAAATGCTCATATCTCGGCAACGTCTTATCGATGATGATGTCAAATGCCTTTAAGCGGTGTATATGAACAAAATTCGCAGGATAATTATTGTAATAAAATGTTCCATAGTAAATATTATTTATAGGGAGCATATCATAACATTTCTTGTATCGTTTTTAAGGAGTGGATTATCTATTTTTAGTAACAAAATAAGGCAGTGGCGATTACTACCGGCCGTCAGATATATCTTATATAGTGCCTATGTTTCTCAGTGCTAGGCATTTATATAGAAATTATTAAAGTCACTGCAATAATAACGGCACACGATACATGTCTAGCTCAAAATTTACAATCGTTTAAAGTCCACGGAGGCGGGGCCGTCGAGAGAAAATTAAACTGTGTTTGGAGAAAATTTTAGAAATTCGACTGCGCCTGGAGGAAATTATGAAAATTTAATTGCAGCAAACGCATTTCTAGCTTTTCCAACCCGTGATTACAGCAACTTCAATGTAGTTCAATATAGCCTACCTTCTCACATGAATCCCAAACAACCAATCAATCGTTGTGGGGTATTGGGGCCTCGCCCTCCGGAGAAAATTTAACTGCTGCAAATTCGTTTTTTTTCTGCTATTCTAGCCCGATCTTTAAGCAACTTTTAAGATTCAAATCGTTTTGGAACGGAAATCCCACTATGTGCCGATCTAAATTCAAATCATTCAATCGGATGGTTTCAGCTGAATTCACAAATAATAATCGATTACCGAAAAATATCGCACAAAGTAGAGCGACTCGGGATATAATGTTTTAATCCATAGTCAATACAGTACAAATTCGCGGTAATCAATTAAAAGAAATGTAAAAGTAGATTTTATTAGATTTCGGACACTTTATTTCGGCCAAGTAATTATCAACTATATATATATAAATGAAATAATAATTTGTATTTCCACTTTACGCGTTTGCCCTAAAGTTGCGGGGGGGGGGGTATCTGTGAGCCGTAAGTAAGTTATCCTAATGAACAACATCTAGACCTACATGTTGGGCATACCCTTCACGTAGGTTACCGTACTGATTATCTTGACCTACCCGCGGTCAATGCCCCTTGGGTAATTGCCCCAACTGAGCTTCTATACCTACCTGTGGGCAATAACCCTCAGATATCTTACCCACCAGGCATCTAGACCTACCTGTGGGCAACACCCATCAAGTAACCTACCCGACTGAGCAGAACCACTTGTGGGACAATAACCCCGGGCATCTAAACCTACCTGTAGTTAATATCTTTGCGCGTTGGAACATTTTGACCTATCGGTAGGAAATACCCCTCAGGTAAATTCACTCATTGAGCATCTAGGCCTACATGTTGGCATTACCCATCAAGTAACTTACCCTACTAAGCACCTAAACCTACCTGTGGACAATACCTTTAAGTAATCTGTCTGACTGGGCATCTAGACCTACCTGTCGGCAATACCTTTAATTAGCCTGTCCTACTGGGCATCTAGACTTACCGTGGGTAATACTATCTTTGAGATATCCCTCAAGGTATTTAGCTCCTAGATCTACGTTACTTCAACGCCTACCTGTTGCCGAAATTCGCACGTAACTTACCGTTCCTACCTACCTACTATCGACACCCGACTAGAAAATGGTATAATACAATACTTATAATGATTTCCCTACATTTGTATGCCCCATTTATACTGTAACCACGAGAAAACAAAAGCTGGTAAATCATATAGTTCTAATACAAAAACGTTCAGAAAGCTCGTATGTCGTCAGAAAAAAAACAGATTAGGGGATGAAAACCTCGTAACTCCGAAATCGTAAAAATGAACAAACGTCAGCTTATATTTGACAGAACATCTAATCGGGGTTATTTTCAAATGTACAAAAATAAAATTTCAAGCAAATCCACCAAGTATCTGCAAAGTTATGAAGTTTTTTGTTCCTCTTGTAAAATTTTGTTGATCGGACTTACGAGGTTTTAGAATGACACCGACGATATAGCCCTTAGAGTTTATTTTATAATGTTTGTAATAACGGTACAGAAAATTAAAAAAGTAAGTAAACTTTAACTTTAGGGTATAAATTAGACATAATCATTTACAATATTATACAATGGAATCAACATATTTAAACAAGACTTTGTTTCTGATTATTCAAACACTAAAGATAACACAAAAGTACATGTTAACAAAATATTAAAAAAAGAAAGACATAAATAAATACATAATATAACATTATTTATCCACATACCCATATTTCTATATCATAAAATTTATGCATGTAATACTCTCCTCTCTGCCACAACACCACTACCACCCGATAAAATAAAAATAATTTAAATAAACTTAAACTAGTAAAATAAAACTATTTATCAAACATTTATGTAGCTAACTGAGAGTGTTAGAAAATTAAAAATAACATAATATAATAATATTAATAATCCCCCCCCCCCCCCAAAAAAAAAAAAAAAAAAAAAAAAAATAATAAAAAAACAAAAATAATAAAATAAAATAATAAAAAAAAAATAGAAAAAAATAATAAATAAATAAGAATTGAATGAAAATTATTTTTCGATGATTTATATAGGTAACTCTAGTAAACAGATCAATTCAATATAAATATAAACAGATATTTTCTCTCCAAACCGGCACTCTCCTGGGTATGAAAATACAGGTCTACCATACTAATAACTGAAAATATATAAGATTTTAAAAAAATTATATAATGTAAAGGCTTATATAGACAGCACAGCAATATTATTACCCATGCCAAAATGGTATTGTTCGTGTATGCATAATGCTGATAAATTAAAAATTATTAACTGGGTAGAGCAATAAACTATAACACACTCAGAAAGAAAAACAGCTACTTATTTATCTGATAACATTTAAGGAATAAAATTATGTATTATATATGAATTTGATAAGTTATAAATAATAACTTTTGCAACAGGCACAAATATATTTTCTTCCCAAGATACACTCTCCTGGGCATAAAAATGTAAATATTTTAATCTCAGGACTCTTTGTCAATTTGTGCTCCTTAGCATTCATTATGGAACTGTAATGAAGTCAATTATAATGGACCTTATTAATTGAACTTTCAAAAATAACATCTGCATTTCAAATTATACGTATAAGTCTAATTATACACACAAATCACTCGATGACATTTCTTTTTGTCAAAATCAGTCAAGCTAATAACAGTGGTCTGTACCCATATTTGTGGTGGAGTTGCGTCCCTTTGGAAGACGACACGGTGCGGATTTCCAGGAATTGTCAATTTCCACGGGGGTTTCCGCCCCCAGCAATATTTTTATACGCCCACATTTTCATGTGGACGTATATTGTCGTCGCCCCTGTCCGTCCGGACGTCCGTCCACAATTTGTTTGTGGACTCTCTACAGGTCACAATTCTTATCCGATTTTGACGAAACTTGAAATATAGGTTTATCCACAAAAGATCTCGGTTCCTTTCGATATTGGCATGTATCGGATGAAAACTTCATGGATTATGGCCCCTGATTGTACGAAAAGTCACGTTTTTAGCTTGTGGACCCTATAGAGGTCACAATTTTGAACCGATTTTGATGAAACTTGACATGCATGTTTATAACCCAAAGATCTTGGTTCCTTTCGATATTTGCACCTATCGGAATGTAATTTCCTGAATTATGGCCCCTGATTGTCCGAAAAATCACCCTTTTTAGCTTGTGGTCCCTCTGGAGGTCACAATTATTATCCGATTTAAAAAACCGTTTGATTATATCACCGTTACACCCTAAGGAAGGTTGAGTTCGAATTTCGGGAAAATCGGACGAAAATTGCCATACAAAATGGCCGCCGTTTGTACGCGAATACTGTTAAAAAATTGTATATCATGGGTTGTGGACCTTGTAAAAGTCACATTTTTCAATCGATTTTGATGAAACTTGAAATTCATGGTTATAACCCAAAGATCTTGGTTCCTTTCGATATTTGCGCATATTGGAACGTAACTTCCTGAATTATGGCCCCTGATTATACGCAAAATCGCCTTATTTTAGCTTGTGGTCCCTCTGGTGGTCACAATTATTATCCGATTTAATAAAACGGTTGATAATATTACCGTTACACCGTAAGGAAGGTTGAGTTCGAATTTCGGGAAAATCGGACCAAAATTGCCATACAAAATGGCCGCCGTTTGTACGCGAATACTGTTAAAAAATTGTATATCATGGTTGTGGACCCTGTAGAGGTCACAATTTTAATTCGATTTTGATGAAACTTGAAATGCATGGTTATAACCCAAAGATCTTGGTTCCTTTCGTTATTTGCGCATATCAGATCATAACTTCCTGAATTATGGCCCCTGATTGTCCGAAAAATCGACTATGGTCCCTCTGGAGATCACAATTATTATCCAATTTAAAAAAACATTTGACTCTATCACCGTTACACCCTACGGAAGGTTCAGTTCGAATTTCGAGAAAATCGGACTATAATTGCCAGAAAAAATGGCCGCCGTTTGTACGCGAACAGTGTAAAAATATGGTATATCAAAGTTGTGGACCCTGTAGAGGTGACAATTTTAATTCGATTTTGATGAAACCTGAAATGCTTGTTTATAACCTAAAGATGTTTATTCTTTTTGATATTTGTGCATATCAAATTGTAACTTAATGAATTATGGCCTTTGATTGTTGGAAAAATCACTTTCGGTATTGCTTGTTCTCTGTCTATCTCTTGAACGATTATTATCTGATTTAAAAAAAAACTCTAATTATATTACTGTTGCTCCGTAAGGAAGGTTGAGTTCGAATTTCGTGAAAATCGTACCAAAATTGCCGGACGAAATGGTCACCGTTTGTACGCGTATAGTGTAAAAATATGGCATATCATGGTTGTGGACTCTCTACAGGTCACAATTCTTATCCGATTTTGACGAAAAGTAACATTTCTACGTTGTGTCGGCTTCGAATTTCATGAATATCAGACTGGAACTGACCAACAAAATGGCTGCTCCCAATACAGTATGAAATACAGGACTTAATGATGTAGGAAAAATCACTTTCGGTATTGCTTGTTCTCTATCCATCTCCCAAAAATGTGGGCGTATCCTGCCTGGCAGTGCCAGCCTATCTTTTATCACTAATTTAATGTTTATATTCACGATTGTAAGCAACACTTTGAGCGAATATGCGCGTATCGGGCAATTTAAAAATAAAAGAAAACTTCAACAATAAAATAAAAAGCAACTTACCGCATGTCATCCACCATAAACCATATTTCCAGGCGCGCTTGGCCCTTGTCTGAAATAATCACACGTTTTCCGACTCGGATTCCGTTGCAAAAGTCTGTACCAGCTCCGCGAATATATGACCAAAAAACAGATGCAGTGGGGTTGAAAATTGGCCATAGCTATGTACAGCACTGTCTGAGCCCTCTAGCGGAGGCGCCTGTCGCTACTCTCACTTAATTAGAACTAAAATTATCGTGTCCCGAAGCATCAACCAATCAACTTGCTTATCTCTGCTTACCCTAAGCGGAAAATGCTCATCTTCGAACTCCATCAAGGCATTGACCTAATAAGCATATACATCAAGATTGAACATTTTAACTCAATTAGAAGGAGAGTTATTGTGTTCCAAAGTCTCGACCAATCAAATTGCGTATCGCTCTGCTTACCCCGAGCAGAAAATGCTCATTATCGGACTTAGTCAAGACCTTACTGTAATGAAACTATACACCAAGTTTCATCAATCTCACTTAATTAGAACTAAAGTTATCGTGTCCCAAAGCATCAACCAATCAAATTGCTAATCTCTGATTACCCTAAGCGGAAAATGCTCATCTTCGAACTCCATCAAGGCATTGACCTAATAATCACATACACCAAGTTTGAACATTCTAGCTCAATTAGGAAGAGAGTTAATGTGTCCCAAAAAGTGTGACGGACAGACAGGCCCATTTTAATAGTCCCTGTAACAGTTCCGTTCTTTCCTACTCGTGAAGGTTTTGTGGTCCTGTTCGCAGCGCCATCTTTAGGCTTTGAGTTTGTGGTCCTGTTCGCAGCGCCATCTAGTTGCTTAATTCTTCCCGCCCTTTCTCGGTTCAGTGACGTTATCATGACGTTGCATTGCCGCGCAGAAAGCCTTAGTACGTTGAAAGACGGATTTTAAGTGGTCAAAAGTCCGACCGCCAGTTCGTGGCCTTAGTAATCTTGGTCAGAACGCCGCAGCATTCATTGGTGGAGGACGTGCTTTTCTTTCCTCTTGGTGGAACTTTTCAGAATTTTGGTAAGAAACGCTAGGTATGATTCAATTTTTATTCCTAGCCTTATGTAACATTGATTGGACCCTTTGAGGTAAATATTAAGATTAGAAGTCCGACCAGCTCGTTATGACCCTGGGAAAACCCTCCATTTGAGCTTCTCCCAGTAATGTGCATATCAAATGACAGAAATTTTAGCAATTTTCAACCCTTTACTTAATTTGTAGAATGATTTAGTCCGTTTAGTAAGAATTTAGCAATTTAGAGCCTCGTGTGGTTCGTCGTGGTCACCGGTCTCAGTGCATAATTATTTTTGCTTTTGTTTTGAGCCTGTAGATATCGAATGTTTTAGCCTGCTTGTTCGTTCCTGACATCCAAAAGGGTACACTTTAGAACGCACATATAGTACCACAGAAATTGGGACTATAATTGTTGGTAGTGGTTCCCTTAGTAATTAACGAAGTGCACCCAGTTAGCACCCGAGCTACACCTATAGTTAGCACCCGAGCTGCACCTATAGTTAGCACCCGAAGTGCACCTAGTTAGCACCGATCCTGCACCCACGTTAGAGATAGATTATTCCAGATTAAAGCCCGAGCTGCACCTATAGTTAGCACCCGAGTTGCACCCAGTTAGCACCCGAGCGGCACCTATAGTTAGCACCCGAGCAGCACCTATAGTTAGCACCCGAAGTGCACCTAGTTAGCACCGATCCTGCACCTACGTTAATGATAGATTATTCCAGATTAAAGCTCGAGAGCACCTGTAGTTAGCACCCGAAGTGCACCTAGTTAGCACCGATCCTGCACCTACGTTAGAGATAGATTATTCCAGATTAAAGCTCAAGAGCACCTATAGTTAGCACCCGAAGTGCACCTAGTTAGCACCGATCCTGCACCTACGTTAATGATAGATTATTCCAGATTAAAGCTCGAGAGCACCTATAGTTAGCATCCGAAGTGCACCTAGTTAGCACCGATCCTGCACCTACGTTAATGATAGATTATTCCAGATTAAAGCTCGAGAGCACCTATAGTTAGCACCCGAACTGCACCTAGTTTGTACCCGACGTGCACCCAGTTAGCGCACCGACCGTGCACCTACGATAGAGAGCACGCATAGTTGGCGTCTGAAGTGCACCTACACCTGACAGTGCTACCCCTGATATCCGACTAGTCGGCACCTATGATCATAATCACATCATTATATTTTAACCCGGTTTATCATTTATTTAATTGGACAAATTCTTCAGTATTTTATTTTAATTCTTGTTGGAATAAAAAGTTTAAGCACCAACCATCCGTCTTTATTCGCCCTCTATACAACGGACCCAAAAACGTGTAGCGCACCCCTGGAGATGAAACTACCAGAAAAGCTACAATTGGTGGCAGAGGTGGGATCTGTTTATTAAGGGCGATAAAAGCAGTACTGTGAATTAGACTGAAAATAAAATGGAAGATTCCGACTCGGGCGTGATTCAGTTAGGTCCGCTTCGGGCGGATGTTAGCCCTTCACCCGAACAAGGTATGGTGAGTCCACCTGGAGATAATGTAAGAACGTCTACTCCCAGATCTCCTCCAGAAGTTCCTAGTTATATCCTTGACTTAGAAAGGGCCATTGAGAATAGGTTTGACTCTCTCCATAGAGAGAACCAGAAAAGGTTTAAAGAAATTCAGTCAGAAAATTATGATGCTCGGAAAAGGCTGGATGGTCTGAACATGCAGGTCCAATCTCTTAGGCGATGTTCGGGCGATGATAAGAATAACAATGTTTTGTCGGCGGGCAACTTAGGTGATCCATTTTATTCAGAGCCCCGCGAAGTCCATCGAAACAGAGCAGCTGTTCCCATCGACATAAATCGCGAGAGGTCGCCCGAGGGTAGATATGAGGGATACGGGAGCTCCTTAAAGAGCATAAAAATGAAGCCTTCGCCTTATGATGGTACGGAGGATCTGGAAGACTATCTAACCCATTTTAGCCTAGTTTCAGACGTTAATAAGTGGAATGATCAGCAAAAGGCCTTAATGCTAGCAAGCAGTCTTACCGGAAGGGCAAGAACGCTTTTGAACGACTTGACTCCCAGACAGCACAGAGACTATGGTGCTCTAGTACATACTCTCGAAGTGAGATTTGGATCTCTAAACCGAGCTGAGGTCTTCCGGACTAAGCTGAATACAAAGATGCGTGGAGACAAGGAAACTATTCCTGAACTAGCCCAGGTGATTCGAAAGTTAGCTCGACAAGCTTATCCCGATCTACCACCTGCAGCAACAGAGGTTCTAGCTTTAGATAGATTCGTCGAGGCGATAAACGATTCTGAGCTTAGGCTTAGAATAAGAGAAGCTCGGCCTGGGAATATTAACGAGGCAGAGTCGATGGCCGTTAGGTATGAGTCGTATAGATTAGCTGAAAGGCACAAGGGAAGACATGTTAGAGGCATTGAGGATACCCAGAACATAAATAACACCACTGCAACCCCAGTATTTGACCATCCGTCATTAGACATCCTGACCAAGAGTGTGCTTGATCTGCAGCTGGAGATTAAGAAGATAGCTAGAGCCCCCTCCGACTCACAGAACGCACAACAAAATAGGTCATCTGGCGTAGCCCCTCGACAGCAAGGGCGCACTGGTAGGCAATGGAGTTCTGGGAATTTTGGAAAATCGCAAAATTTTGATAGTAGATATGGAAGTCGACCGAATGGTTCGGAAGAGCAGGGAAACGGGAATCTGTCGGGACCCCGAGGCAATTCTCGACAGAGTCAGCAGATGCCTCGCTAATTCAATTTGAAGTTAATATAGACGTTGTAAATAGATCCATTTTTATTGTTACTGAAGTTTGTAGAAATTCTGTTACAGTTCTTGTTGATACTGGTGCTTCCATCAGTATCATTCGAAAACGGTTGTTCGAGTCTTGGGGAGAGCAGATCCAAATAACTCCCGTAGACTTTATGTTGATGACCGCCTCTGGTGGCAGTTTGTCTGTTTACGGACAAGTCATGTTAAATCTAAAGTTGGGTGGATATGAATTTGAGCACACCTTCTTACTAGCTGATATAGAAAATGATTGCATCCTTGGTGTAGATTTTCTCTCCAAATATGGGTGCGATGTACTCCTGAGCAAACAGAAAATGGTAGTCAGGGGCCAGTCGATTCCATGTTTCAGTTGCATAGCTGATGGGAATATGAATAGTAGCTGCAAGGTAGTAATACAGGACAAGTGTACCATACCCCCTTCGTCCGAAGTAATTGTTAAAGGCTGTCTAACAGGTACGATTCCTATCCAAGCTGTTGGTGTTATTGAACCACGTAAAAATTTTATAAGCAAATATGGCTTGATGGTAGCAAAGGTATTAGTTGACCCGTTTAGGGGTTCTGTGCCTGTTAGAATAATGAACCTAAGCGATAAACCATGTACCCTGTACAGCCATACGGTGGTTGGTAATTTTGACGTAGTGAATGATTCAATACTCCAAGAATCAATTCGAAGGCTAGATGTTTTGAGTGAGCAAGACACAGGAGATGCGTTACCAGTCTATCTTGAGGAATTGTTCAAGAGATCCTGTGTAAATCTAGATCAGACGCAGACTGGCGCTTTAAAGGGTCTTCTACTGAAATATAGAGACATATTTTCCAAGTCGGCGGGCGATTTAGGTCTGACTCATCTAGCCCAACACTGCATTGATACCGGTGATGCTAAGCCAATTAAGCAGCATCCCCGTAGGATACCATTAGCTAGGAGAGAAGCCGCTGAAAACGAGGTCCGTGCAATGCTAGAACACGGAGTGATAGAGCCTTCCACGAGTGCATGGTGTAGTCCAGTGTGTATAGTAGAAAAGAAGGGAGGGGATGGTATTCGTTTTTGCATAGACTACCGGAAACTTAATAGTGTCACGAATAAAGATTCACAACCATTGCCACGAATAGATGACACACTGGATGCCTTAGTTGGTGCGGCTTGGCTCAGTACTGTAGACTTGAAGAGTGGCTATTGGCAAGTTCCCATGCGGACAGAAGATAAGGCTAAAACCGCCTTTTCAATGCTAGGTGGTGGCTTTTGGCAGTTCAAGGTTATGAGTTTCGGACTTTGTAATGCCCCCGCCACTTTTGAACGACTTATAGAGAAGGTATTAGCAAACCTTTCGTATGAGGCATGCCTTGTCTATTTGGACGATATCATTATATTCTCGAAAGATTTTCAATCTCACCTTGTGAACTTGGGTAAAGTCTTTGATAGACTCCGGGATGCTGGATTAAAATTTAGTCCAAAGAAATGTCAGTTGTTGCAGAATGAAGTTACCTTCTTGGGTCATGTTATTTCCCGGAAGGGGATTGGCACTGATCCAGAAAAGATAGATGTTGTTAAGCAGTGGCCCAAACCACAATCAGTTAAAGATGTAAGATCTTTTGTAGGCCTGTGTTCGTATTACAGGAAATATGTGAAAGGTTTTAGCGAAATCGCTAAGCCACTGCATAGGTTGACTGAAAAGGATGTCAAATTTGATTGGACGGATGAGAGCGAAGAATCTTTCCAGAAATTGAAGGAAGCATTGGTCACTGCACCGGTGCTCTTATGCCCCACTGAAACCGATAAGTTTATTTTAGACTGTGACGCCAGTGGCCATAGCGCAGGTGCTGTCCTCTCGCAGCTTCAGTGTAATGAAGAACGAGTAATATCATACTATAGCAAATCTTTTTCGAAGTGTGAAAAGAAATATTGTGTAACAAGGAGGGAGTTGTTGGCTATAGTACTTGCAATCAAGCACTTCCATCATTATCTTTATGGAAGACATTTTAAAATCAGAACCGACCACGGAGCCTTGAGGTGGTTGATTAATTTTAAGAACCCAGAGGGGCAGACCGCTAGGTGGCTTGAAACGTTGTCGGTATATGACTATGAAATCGAGTATAGGAAGGGGAGATTACATAACAATGCAGACGCATTGTCCCGACGTCCCTGTCTAGACAGTGAATGCGCACACTGCTCAAGGCGGGAAGAAAAATATGAGTATGAAGATGTTTATTGGAGTGAAGAGTCGAAAGAACGGGCTTCAGTAAATGCTTGTGGTTTGATTCATACGGTTCAAGGGCCCGAACCAGAATCATTTAGGACTTGTGACCCGGAGCCAAGTTGTTTAGATAACCCACAAGCTGATATGTTGGCGTGCTCTACACGGTTGGCCGTAGAGTCAGAGATTGTTCTTTGCGGACGAAATCCGCTCAAGAAAGGTTCACCAGATAAAGGAACGGACTTTAAGGTATCGCAGAGAGACGGGATAACAATGACCCCGGAATGTTAAGAATTTAACCATACTCCTTGTATAGATAGGGCTGAGCCTATTAATATTGTAAATGGTTCCCGAGGACCCCGCTTACCCCCCATTAATATAGAGGTCAGTGCTCTGTTAGAGAAAGGTCATTTAACCAAAGAAGAACTTAGTTGTCAATCAGCCGAAACGGCATTAGACGATATAATGAAACGAATGAAACAAGGTGTAAGGCCATCGTGGGAGGAAATAGCTCCTTTTGGCATAGAAGTCAAGCATTACTGGTCTATGTGGAACTTGCTTACACTGGAAAACAATATTTTGTATAAGAAATGGGTAGGGGATAACGATGTTGTTACTTGGCTGATAGTTCTCCCACGGTCATTAAGAGTTGTGGTTCTAGACCAGTTACATGACAGCCCTACTGGGGGTCATCTGGGAGCTCTAAAGACTCTGGAGAAGGTCAGGAGTAGATATTACTGGTACGAAATGAAGAAAGACATTGAATATTACTGTCATATTTGTGACATCTGTGCTAGAAATAAAGTGTTTGGCAGACACCCTAAGGCACCCTTGAAGTTGTATGTTGTTGGAGCACCCATGGAAAGAATTGCTCTCGATATATTGGGACCGTTAACGCGTACTCACAAGGGGAACAGATTCCTTCTGGTGGTTGGGGATTATTTCACAAAATGGTCAGACGCCTACCCTATAAGAGATCAAGAGGCGCGGACCATAGCTTCGAAGTTAATTGATAGGTTTGTAGCGTTGTTTGGTGTTCCCATGCTTATACATACGGATCAGGGTTCTAATTTCGATTCCGCACTGTTCAAAGAAGTTTGTACCATATTAGGATCAAACAAAACTAGAACCACGGCCTACCGACCCCAATCGGATGGCATGGTGGAGAGATTGAATAGGACCATTGGTTGCATGCTCAGATCGTGTGTCGATAGTCATCAAAGGGATTGGGACGAGTATATCCCAATGTTGATGATGTCGTACCGAACGTCAGTCCATGGGACGACAGGAGTTTCACCCGCTGAAATGATGTTAGGGAGAAGCGTGAAGTTACCCATAGACTTAGTGTTTGGAGGCTTAACTCCACGGGGAGAGCAGGAATTTAACGATGACTACACCTACAAACTGGTCCAAAGAATGGAAGAAGTTCACGAGTTCGCTCGAGATAAGATGCAAGCCGCAACTCGTCATATGAAAAGAATGTACGACGCCACGGCTGGTGGACAAAGCTTCGCGCAAGGGGATGCAGTTTGGATACGTAATAATTCTAAAAAACGTGGACTATACCGTAAACTGTTACCAAAATGGTGCGGCCCGTTTGTGATTATTGAAAAACCGAGCGATCTTCTCTATCGGGTGAAAGATCGTCCAAATAGTCCTAGCAAAGTTGTTCATCACGATAAGATGCGACGCTATAAAGGGATTAATCAACCAGTATGGGTCGCAAAAGGTGAAATCGGTGCTCAGGTGCGACCCCCAAAAATTGACAACTTTGAAATCTAATTAGTATTTAGAGAAACAAAATTTCAAATTGGCAGGTTTTGGGAATTCTTGTTTTTTGTTTTCTTGTTTGATCGATTCAATTTGTAATGATTACTTTGTAATTCTTTCAGAAGATGTCTGGACGAAGATATAAATGCGGCATCTGCAAAACTAACATGAAATTCGAGAGGAAATTCCAGGTGAAACGACACATTATGGAGCAGCACTCTGGCTTCGCCTACCAGTGTTCATCGTGTGAGTACATCTTTGCCCGCAAGGAAAATCACCAAAGATGTGCAATGTCGCGAGATTTCTCTCTGCGTCTAGTAGAAAGAACATCGGGGGAAAGTGGTCCAGAGATAGAAAGGAAGTTCAGACAATACGACCGAGAAGCCGAATCAAAGATTCTTCCAGAGAAGGTGCGGGAGAGTGTTAGGAGCCCGTCGAGGTCGCCTGCTAAAAGAGCAAGAACGGCCTCTAGACGACTAAGCCCTTCGCCTAGCAGGTCACCCACTCCTCAGAGTCCAGCAGCCGCACCGTCCGTGGGGAAACGTAGTCCTTCCGTGGCCAGCAGCTCTAGTAGTTCATGTAGCTCCAACAGTAGTGCCAGCATTAGTAGAGTCAAATCGAGTATATCATTAGTCAACACTGACCTACCATCTATGGACATAAAAGTAGTCAATGTGATGCCCGGACTCACGGTAACAATCGACTTAGCCACCCTGAAACAACACTTGTCTGGCCTGTAGAAACTTGTATATATTATATAATAATGGTTGAAATGTAAACTGTTTTTTTTTATTATTATCAATTTCCTAATAATTCATCTTTCCACAGGCATATTTGAGGGCAAATTCCCCAATTAACAGGGGGGCAGTGTAACAGTTCCGTTCTTTCCTACTCGTGAAGGTTTTGTGGTCCTGTTCGCAGTGCCATCTTTAGGCTTTGAGTTTGTGGTCCTGTTCGCAGCGCCATCTAGTTGCTTAATTCTTCCCGCCCTTTCTCGGTTGAGTGACGTTATCATGACGTTGCATTGCCGCGCAGAAAGCCTTAGTACGTTGAAAGACGGATTTTAAGTGGTCAAAAGCCCGACCGCCAGTTCGTGGCCTTAGTAATCTTGGTCAGAACGCCGCAGCATTCTTGGTGGAGGACGTGCTTTTCTTTCCCCTTGGTGGAACTTTTCAGAATTTTGGTAAGAAACGCTAGGTATGATTCAATTTTTATTCCTAGCCTTATGTAACATTGATTGGACCCTTTGAGGTAAATATTAAGATTAGAAGTCCGACCAGCTCGTTATGACCCTGGGAAAACCCTCCATTTGAGCTTCTCCCAGTAATGTGCATATCAAATGACAGAAATTTTAGCAATTTTCAACCCTTTACTTAATTTGTAGAATGATTTAGTCCGTTTAGTAAGAATTTAGCAATTTAGAGCCTCGTGTGGTTCGTCGTGGTCACCGGTCTCAGTGCATAATTATTTTTGCTTTTGTTTTGAGCCTGTAGATATCGAATGTTTTAGCCTGCTTGTTCGTTCCTGGCATCCAAAAGGGTACACTTTAGAACGCACATATAGTAGCACAGAAATTGGGACTATAATGGTTGGTAGTGGTTCCCTTAGTAATTAACGAAGTGCACCCAGTTAGCACCCGAGCTACACCTATAGTTAGCACCCGAGCTGCACCTATAGTTAGCACCCGAAGTGCACCTAGTTAGCACCGATCCTGCACCCACGTTAGAGATAGATTATTCCAGATTAAAGCCCGAGCTGCACCTATAGTTAGCACCCGAGTTGCACCTATAGTTAGCACCCGAGCAGCACCTACAGTTAGCACCCGAAGTGCACCTAGTTAGCATCGATCCTGCACCTACGTTAATGATAGATTATTCCAGATTAAAGCTCGAGAGCACCTGTAGTTAGCACCCGAAGTGCACCTAGTTAGCACCGATCCTGCACCTACGTTAGAGATAGATTATTCCAGATTAAAGCTCGAGAGCACCTATAGTTATCACCCGAAGTGCACCTAGTTAGCACCGATCCTGCACCTACGTTAATGATAGATTATTCCAGATTAAAGCTCGAGAGCACCTATAGTTAGCACCCGAAGTGCACCTAGTTAGCACCGATCCTGCACCTACGTTAATGATAGATTATTCTAGGGTGCCCCACGTGCCAACTGAAAAGTTGTTCTTGACACGTTGATCCTGCACGTTTTAGTTCAATGACTTACTACTGATTTCTAACAGTCTCGCACACTCGTTGAGGCTATAAATAGCAACAGCATGCGGAAATGTTCAAAACACCAAACACTACTACAGCCGTAAAAAATCTATTGTTGACGATTCTGAATAGCAATAATATTTAACTCTTTGGTTATTACGGCATCTGTAGAAATTACGCTCGTTTTATTTTTTAAATTGCCTTATAATTAGCTGTACCATTAGAAGCTGCATATTTTGGTTAAGTACAAATAATATCTCTGACTCAACGTCCGTATGGAAGAATAATGATCAAAGTAGTAGTTTCATTTTACTTTTACAAGGTTCTTAAAAATATTGTTGAGACGCCTGATGTTGGTGCTTCTAAATTCAATTTCTTGTTCCATGTTTCGTAAAAAAAGTAGTCTTGATTATCCCGACCCGTCAATTAGACGTAGAATGGTCGGTAGACTAGTTAAGCGAGACTAATTTCAAAACAAGGGCACGTAACCTATCTTTTACTTAAAAGTGTCTGGATGTTATGGACGCCACTCCAAACCATTTTTCAGTATTATTTATGTATGGTTTAAATGATCATAGCTTATGAAGTACAGCATGGTCGTTTATTTAGTGACTATAAATGTGTGAAACAGATTTAAGGCTTTCTAAATATATTAGTATTGTGGTGTAATTGTCGAGATATTTGGAGATATTCATTTAGGGTGGGGCACCCTAATTATTCCAGATTAAAGCTCGAGAGAACCTATAGTTAGCACCCGAAATGCACCTAGTTTGTACCCGACGTGCACCCAGTTAGCGCACCGACCGTGCACCTACGATACAGAGCACGCATAGTTGGCGTCTGAAGTGCACCTACACCTGATAGTGCTACCCCAGATATCCTACTAGTCGGCACCTATGATCATAATCACATCATTATATTTTAACCCGGTTTATCATTTATTTAATTGGACAAATTCTTCAGTATTTTATTTTAATTCTTGTTGGAATAAAAAGTTTAGGCACCAACCATCCGTCTTTATTCGCCCTCTATACAACGGACCCAAAAACTTATAGCGCACCTCTGGAGATCAAACTACCAGAAAAGCTACATCCCCCAACTTTCTTCGAAAGGCGGGGGACAATAAGTTCTAATCAGATACTAACCTGCCTGGCTGGTGAAAGAAGCAGAAAACCCCTGATGCACTTGCATGTAATCCGATGAAAATATAACTGTCATACGATTTGATTCGCTACTAACAGGGTTTGGCACATTTGTTCCGCACATTTCATCTCCATGATCTATAATTACATAATCAAAACAACCAGCGCTGAAGTTGTCTTCTTCAGTCTGAAAGAAACACAATTAATCTGAATCGTTTAAAATGATTTGAATGAATGAATAACATTCCTTGTTCAGCCTCCTACTTTTCGGATTATTTTACATACACATAGCGTGTACATGAGAACTCGGTTTTCGCTCGAGCTGAACGACTAGACGATGTCCCTGTGAGACGCTCCGTTCTGCCCCACTGAAAGGGGGGGGGAGACCTCCGGAAAATCCCGATGAGTCGTCTCGGTTAATACCTGGTCGAACACTAGACCCCCTTGCTAGCGATTCAGTGCTTTGTACACTGAGTTAAATGTTGAAAATCTTTTTTTTTTAATAAAGTGACATTTTATTGTTTTAATATATTTTTGATCTTATGCTCTGTAATTACAAAACAGGTTGGTAGAAATCAGCAATTAGAAATGATGTTTGTTTTGTATATAGATGCATTATGTAGGATTTAGATAAAGTGCTGATTGTTCTGATGTGTCATAGGCAGTTTGTTTATTAATGTAGCAACGGTACCTGTTATGCCAAACTTAGCATCGCTTCGCCATTTACCTGCGTTTTTTTAATGGGAGGTTGGGATGGCCTAGTGGTCTAGAGTGCCGCGCTTCGACCTCTAGCTGGTCGGTCACCTCTGCTTTGCGGCTGTGGTTTCGATCCCTGGTGTGAGCGTATATGACATGCAAATAGGAGCGCCTTCTCAACCTCGTGGTTTCCTCACGACACTCCGGCTTCCTCCCACTGCTAAAGACCCTTACGCGCACGCAAATTATTGTCGAGTGGACGTTAAACCCCCATCTCTCTCTTTAAATCCTTTTCAATCTAGAGAATTGATTATAGACTGTTCATGTGAATAAATTTCTAAATAAGGAGAGCGAAGTTAGAAATCAAAACTTACATCAAAAGCAGTAAAGGTTAACTGAATTGTCATTCCTACAGGTACAATTATTGTATAGGTACACAGTTGATTATTAGGATAATTGTTTGGGTAGTTGGGAGATGTAAACGTTCCAGTCTCTGCTTCAATAGTTTCATCACAACCTGCAATAAAAGGTCTGACGAGTAATGTGAACAAAGAACACGATTTACCAACTTTATACTCTCGCCATTGAAGACAATTCGATATTTCGTAGTTATTAAATATCGGTTTTCCAACAAATAGTCGGTGCAAAAACCCAATATCCGTGACCATTGGTGAGGGAACAATGTTCGCCGATGGTTTCTGATAGATGGTGCCCCGGTGAAGATCTGTGCAATTTGTTACCTCTGAAAACTACCTAGAAACTTCAGCAGATCAAAAATCTAAGGTGGTCTAATATTGAGCTTAACTAAGATTGATGGCGAAATGACACGTGTAATATAATTGTTATGTTTTGTTGGTCATCGCACAAAAACTTATCCAATATGGTAGCCAAAATACACAATGCAGGTGAGAATTGCCCCGAAGAGTATTCCTTCAACATAAGTAACACCATAGCCGTGATGTCGTTTCAGGGGTTGTGGGGCTGATATAACTAACTTGAAAAAAGATAGCGTAATAATAACCACAAAAAATTGTTCCAACCATGGCACATACATTATTCTGTACTGTTGATATTCGTTAAAGAGATCCACGGATAGGTAGATAACACTTATTGCTTGAAAAATATTCCTTGCGCTTAACACCTTGAGACCTATTCTTTCTGTTGAAGCGATTACAGCCAAATAACGCCTTACAGTGCTCATGGTACCGTAATTAACGATTCTGCCTGTTTTACTGTGCTAATTAATAGCAATTGCGACAGCTTGGAAGCCAAGGAACTGCTCTAACAATATATTTCATACTGAATCTGATTACCTAATGCAAAGTCCTATATATTGACCCGGTATTTCCTTCAGGGTCAATTATGGAGTATTTTTCGAGAAAATTTTTTTTTTAAAATAAAATATTTCACTTTATTGTAATTGAACACGGTGAATTTTTTTTTTTACTGTATTGATTGCGGATTAAAACATTTTGTCCGTGTGCGACATCATTTTGTAAGTTGTTTTATATTTTTATCGGGAATCATAATTTCTTTAAACTGATAAACGCATTATAGTTACGTATTAACAGGCGATACAGACCTACATTCAATCATGTCGCTGAACACACGGGTTAATGGACTGTAAACGCGACGCCTCTCCCGTGCCTAAATGTCGCGGTTTTTACATCCGGTGTTTTTCAATTGAAATTATAAAACCAAACAGAGAAAATGGTGATTATTGTATACTGAGTTGCTACACACATTCAGTGTATGGGCCTAAAACAAGAATTGCAATGCGCTTATCTACAGAAATTGACGTATCATGATCTCTGGAACAGTTTTATTGGTTAACGGCGTAGATCGAAATTTAATAACACACTACAAAATATAATACATTTTAATTAAGGTGTATTGTTAAACAATCTACAAGTTGACAAAAGTCCCAGTTAATTCTTCAATGAATAATCTGTCCCCGAGTTCACATAGCATTCTCAGGCTTAAGTTAAGAATTTATTTAAAAATATAGCCCCTTATTAAACTTAATGTATCAAATACATCAATTATAAACTATGTGTAAAGTTTCGTGTTTCTGGATCAAAGATATTGCTCATAAACAGTGATTGAAAGTTGAGAAAATTTTTAACTTAAGTCTGAGAATGTATGTTAACCTGGGGCGTAATCCGAGCGTTGTATTTTGCCGCGGAAACTGATCACGTGACTATGACGTTGCCGCGAACGCCGTTTTTGGGACGCCATATTGGTTTTTGGTTCGCGCCCATAGTAAGTTCAATTTTTTTAACTCTCAACTTTTTATGTGGTTAGGATATAAATATCGCCAATTGTGTCTTCTATTACTATCAAGATAAGATATGACAAGATTTTATTGTATTTCAACACCCCATTATTATTAGAAACAGCATACAAATACAAACAAAGCATTATTATTATTAGTAGGTGTCACAACTCCCATTACTCGCTTGGAAGAAAGTCGTTTTTCCCGATTTGTAACCTTTATTACACTTAACGTCACACAGTTGCTATTTAATCTTTTTAAATATTTAAAACAGATTTGGAAAGCCGATGTCTTGCTTTTTGTTTGGTATAAGTTTTATATACATATTCTTCTTATTAATTTCATAAACGTAAGTACCCCACTTCAAGTGCTGTGAGCCAGTTGTTATTATTAATGAAAAGATTTAATGTTAATACCATTAGAAAGACTTGAACGACCTTTTGATCGGTCGGTTATGGAATTTTGACATATCAAAATGCCACGTATTTTTTTAAAGTTGAAAACACAATTTAAGTACACTTTTTTTGAGGTAATTTGTCAACATTCCATAACCAACCGATCGAAAGTTCTTTTTATTGCCGTTCCGATGATACTAAAATCGAGTACTTGAAAACGGTATACAACGCGACATTTTGTGGACAAATAAATCTCGTAGATTTGCCTTGTTATGACGTCATTTCAACACCAAAACTATGATGTATTCCAAGTTCCTATTCTCGGTAAATTAAGTCGAAAGGCAAATCCGATGTTAATTTATGAAGTAGGCGTTATGTTAAATGTATAAAGAACTTGCTTGAAAATAAATAACATGGTTAAAATCCATTTATTTACGTCTTTCAAGGGGAAGACTTTATTTACACCACATGACTCATATTCGCGCGCTTGTATGACCACGTCATAAGATGTGAGGATCGAACGGAAATTTCCTACGAGCTACCACACGTCTGTACTTTTTAACACCAAACATGTAACTACCCCGGCCTTAAGGTAGTTATGGGGGCTGCTTACAAAAGTGTCACTAAACCTTCTGTTGACAGCTACAACTTATGTAAGCAGCAAGTTAACTCACACTTCCAATTGTAAGTTTATTAAATAATTAAGGTCTGGATACTGTACGGAGGGGGATAGGTTGAAGGGCCTTCTACTTCTTACTACTACTAGCACGTCTACCAAAAGAATAAAACAACGGGATGCAGTAGGCCTATACAGTTTAACACAACAGCATACAAGTATGTAGCATACAAAATGGTTGAATGGTTCAATGAAAATCAAAGACGTGTGGCGTTGCAAATAAATTAATGAAAAACTTGCTCAAAATATCGCATTTCCTTAGTCCTAGTTAAAACCTTTCAGTATTTCTGCTCTATTCCTTTGATCTTAAGTACATCTTACATCTTCTCATTCTATCCCTACTTCCTTCCCACGCTCGTAAAATATTAGTGCCTTCTTACTATTCTTAGTCTTCGAAAATGGCCGTGTTACATGTGCTTTCAGAGGGGACTCAACTCTAGACTTTTACTTACATTCCCATGATGCAACGTGTCCTACTTCACCAAGGTATTTAGCAGTCTAAGGGAGACTAATACAATAAACATTGGATAAAATCCACTAAATTTTGAAACATATCAATAAAGGGAGAGCTCAACGACCTTTACAAAACATATTTCAAGAATGGAAAAATTCTGTAAAATTGACGACTGTTTCAATGCTCTGAAATCATAAATTCGCTTTTCAATGAATTAGTCAAGCCTAATGTTAATGTATTTCTGTGGACGCGAATGGAAATGAAACCGGAAAATATCCACACGGGTCTCTGTCCGTGTAGTCTGTACTGACCGTAGGCGCGAGGACGATAATGCAGTACAATACTAGTCTATGGATAATACATAGGATTTCTTTCCACTTAAAAAGAGAATTGTACCCAATAAAGTTTGACAAACAAAAGAATCAACGCAAGCTGAAATAATTTGAATAATGGCTGTATAGACTATTTCTGGATTTGTCGTTGGGAATCGACAGATGAATAATTAGGTCAGTCATGTCAATAAATAATAATATGTTGATACGGATACCCAATTTTGCAACACTTTTTATTAAATAATTTAGCATTATATAACAGTTGTCATACTAATTATTATAATTTTAATTCCGTTTTTTGGGGAACTAATTATTACCTCGAGTAAGGCCTTTTATGCCTTTGTTTGATATTTATTTACATTGATTAAAATATACAAAAAATAAGAAAGTTGCTCCATAGGCTACATATCATGAATTCCACGAAAACAGGGACATGGGTATGATTTTTTTGAACTGGGTAGTTTGGTATGATTTTGATTGTAATGTAGAATTTATCATTCTAAGCAACCATTTTTATCCGGGTTTTAATTTTGACGCGTCACCGGCGACCTACACGTGCGATGACGTCACGCTTCTGCTAAAGCATCCAAGCGCGCCAAATACGAATTTTCGAGGCTTTTCCTTTGACGTCTTTAAACTGGTTGGAACAACAAATGATATAGGTATGTTATACATCAATCTTTTCCTTATGTTTACCCCATTATGTTTGATACAGTTCTTCGAGATTTGAGTTACTGAATATCATTTCGTAATGTGGTAAAAGTTGTCCACATTTTCAATGATTGGTGTAATTCCGTCAAGCAAATTATGACATTTATTTTTCTAAAGAACTTAATTTTAGGCATATTTCTATAAAAAATCATTTCCTATGTGACAACGGATGTCAGTATTGAAGTAAGTTCTAAAATTTCACTTGTAACAAATAGAACTCCCAAATATAGGTGTGACGGAATTACATTTTCCCAACGTGACGGAATTACCAATCCCTTTCGTGACGGAATTGCATATTTTTTTCGAAATTCGAGCTAAGATTTTTTTAGTAAATATTTCATAACTTTATTTATATGTAGGCCGTAATTCAAATTTCACTGTTTTATTATATAAATCATGGTATTATAAGCTTATAGATTCATGTTTGCTTATATTTGCTTTCAGGTATGGCCAAAACTGCTGCAGAGAGACAACAGAAACGGAGAGAGAAATTGAAGTCATCTGTAAATCGGGTGGATTACGAAACTCATAAACGCATTGATAGGGAACGGAAGAAAAAGGCCAGATCAACCATGGGAACAAAACAGCTCAGTGATTTAAGGAAATGGAATAGATTAGCTGTTCGAAATCACCGAATGGGCAATGCCAATGAGGATATTGTGGATGGAAATAGTACCGTGACTGGGACCTGTTATAAAACAATGGCTTCACTAGGCAAAGCCAAATCAAGAGTTATGAAGGCCCTACCCAAAAGTCCAAGGAAAAGAGTATCATTAATTAAGATAATGGCATGCGAAATTCTAGATCTTCAAGCTTGCCTACCAAGAACAAGGGACAGTGTGCCATCCGAATTGGAGCAGAAAGTGGTTGACTTTTATGAGAGCGACTCTGTCTTGAGGATGATGCCGGGTAAAGCAGATTTTATATCACTGAAAGACCAACTTGGCAACAAATATCACAAACAGAAACGTCATTTAGTTACTACGCTTACTGAGACCTACAAGTGCTTCTTAGAAGATAACCCCACAGCTACAAGTTTGATTGGCAAATCAAAGTTTTCGTCACTTCGACCAAGATGGGTGCTCTTATCCTCTCAGATGCCTCAAAATGTTTGCGGTTGTAAATATCATAACAACATCGTGCTTCTATTAGAATCGCTTCATCGAAGATACCCAACTGTTGTCCCCTTGTATTTCCAAGACAGATTTTACAGCCCATTGTGTTTGTGATGTCAACAATGAGAAATGTATGTCTAACAACTGTAGTACTTGTTGCGACGGCAAGTTATTTGAGAAAAGATTTAAAAAGTCTGTTCCGGAAGACAAAGAGTTTTCTTGGAACCAGTGGGAAGATACTGATGGATTTGTTCAAAAGGTCAAGAAACAAAACTCTTCGTATGACGCGTTTGACGAATTAGCCCTGCAGCTCCCTAAGTTCTTCTGGCACTCGTACATCAAGGATAAACAAGTAGCATCCTATAAACACACAAAGTCAATATCAAATGGAGAAACCTCAGAGGAGTGTCTGCTCCAAATGGATTTCGCAGAAAATTTCACATGTATATGGCAGGACGAGATTCAGTCCGCCCATTGGAAGCAACGTCAGGTTACAGTTTACACAGTGATGATCACTTACAGAAATAAGAAGTTGTCTTACGTTATTACCAGCGATAACTTAAGTCACGACAAGAACGCCGTTGCAGCTTTTACTTCTATCATGTTGGACATCATTACTGAAACCCCCCCGACCGTTAAAAAGATTTGCATTTGGACAGACGGTCCTTCCAGTCAATACAAAAACAAATATATATTTACGTTGCTTGCCAAACTTCAGGAACACCATGCGGTACAGCTGAATTGGAACTTCTTTGCAACAAGTCATGGTAAAGGCCCGAATGGCGGAATAGGTGGAAATCTTAAACGTATCGTACACAGACTGATAATGGCCAGAGCAGCGGTGGTGTACGATGCACAAACTTTTACTGAAGCAGTTAAATCGTCCAAAAGTCAGATAAATATCCTTTCAGTGACTGATGCTGATATTCTTTGAAGATGTCATGAACTTGAAGTTGATAGCCCGTGGACCGGTCTTCAAACATTCCCGGGGACGATTTCTACACATTATGTGAGACCACTTGAAAATGGATCAGTTGAAATGAAGTTTTACACCAGTGATTCGGAATCTAGGAAAGTCAAAGCTAAATACATCGGTGAAAAACGCAGTGTTACAGATAAGGAAAATAGGAACCACTCAAAGGAGGCAGATAGAGAGAGTCGCGTTTGGAACTGTAATAAATGTGGATGGGGTTATGGTGATAAGGGTGACCCAAAATTAGCAGAGGACTGGATCATGTGTCAAGTTTGTAAATTGTGGCTTCATGAATCCTGTGGCGAAACATATGGAATACTTAGCGATGGAGACCAATTAACTTGCAGTGGTTGTTTATGAATAAAACTTCCGACATCGCTATAGAACTAGTTTGATTTTGGATTAACGTTTATCATAACAGGAAATAAACTTTTCACTCGGGATTATAAAAAAAAGAAGCGCAATTGTTAAAATCTATTTATTGAAAGTAAATGTCGGTTTAAAACTGTTAATTTGTGTTGATTTATCTCCCTGCTGATCAGTTATAATCAATGTGACGGAATTTCTGCACTGTAATTCCGTCACAATGTGAAACGTAATTCCGTCACGCATGTTTTAGGCAACCACTAACAATTATTTCTGATGATTTGTTTATACAAAATGTTGTTTTTCTACTTTCAAACCTAGATATTTTTGAAATATTCTGAAATGAACCCCACAAAATCTTTCGATTTGCAGATCTAATAATAAACACATAGTTTCCACTTGGGTAATGTCAAAGTGGGTAATTCCGTCACATGAAGTTATAGACATTATTTCATAAAATGCATGTGATATAAAGAGCCAAAGATGATTTTTAATCATTCCTCACATATCCCCCATCTTATAAAATCCCCAGTGAAATATGTTATTACTATATTTAACAGCCACTGAATGTTTAAGACTGCACAATAAGGGGTACCGTGTAATTCCGTCACGGTGGAATCCATGATATACGGATTTGAAGGAATAATAGAAATCAAAAGTGAAGTAAAACAAAAAAAAATCTTCGACTAGTCAAAATGGCAGGTCCCCGGCCCATATGGCGGTATATTAATAATATTAGTGCCAAAATTCTAACATGCTATCGTCTAATTTCTTACTTCCTATTCATGTAATTTCTAACCTCCATTCATGTAACTTCTAACTTCCATTCATGTAATTTCTAAATTAAGACAATGTATAATTCAACTTCTTTATTTGTTCACTGTAAATATCAATGCTATTTCATCTTATTTCTAATATTGGGGCGACAAATGTCTACTTCATTGTGGTATTACATGTTAAGCATGAACGGCAAACAAATTTAGAATTTTGATACTTCTACCTAGCAACCATCATTATGACATCGTTTGGTGTCGCCACCGTGTGCTCAGTTTGGCGATTGAGCACAAACGACTCGCTCTTCGTCAGATTTAGTGGCTTGCCTGAGTGTTAAAATTGGAAACAGCATCGGGAGAGAGAGATGGGGACATGGGGTTTAACATCCACTCGGCACCAACAAGGTCATTTCGGTATTAACGTATGAGGGGGGGATTTGACTCAAAAGTCAGTGCTATGTTGTTAGTTCTATTACATGTCTAGTGTTGCAAATGTTTAATGTTGGGTGTAAATTAGACAAAGTCAAATGTAAAAAAATCTTACATCGTGTAACTTGACATCTAATTTTTGTCATTTAACATTTCACATTAGACATTTCACAACAAACCTAAGTCCATCTACCCAGAACTCTGACATCTACTCATTTGACACTCGCGCTATGTATTGTAATCTTCAACATATGTCTTTTGCATCGCAACACAGAACAAGTAATGGAATCAGATATGCAAATTAGTTCACACGGCACCAAATTTTAATCACGTGAGATCTCGCGCGAAGAACAAATAACGGTTAAGCGTGAAACCAATGACGTATGCACTGATGTTTAAATACTGCTGATATCCCCACCTTACCCCAATGGCTTATACAGTGTCTTATCGTTCCTACTAGTCTGTAATATAGGTCATCAAGACTATATATTATGTACGCTTATACATTGTATTGTATACATGATGTTTATATAATAAACAGTAGGCTATGTCCGTTCCATGTATCTCAAAACAGCCATATACAGAATATTTGTCTGATTAGATAAATCCACTGTGACCCTCATACTCTAATAATCAAATAGAAATTAGTTAAAAGAAAACATTGTTAATTAACTGAATTCAGTAATTTTAATTTCTTAGACTGAATCTTCCAAGACATTCATTCATGTACCATTAATGAAATTCTATTTTGAAAAATGCTTATAAATACGGCAAAGAACGGAATTGAATAAATGCTGATACAGACCTATATTATATCAAAAACTGATTAATACGGGAAAGTCGTTTTTTTCTTCTACTTTTCGGTAAAACACCTTGTCCAAACGTACAATTCGGAACTGTTAAAGTGATGCAATGAAAACAAAATTAAATACCGTAATGATTACATTTAAGTCTCCAAATGAGTCGAAAAAATCGAACTGCCGACAGCCAAGTCCCGAGTCTATCAAATACAGTTTGAAGAAGAGTAGGCGAGACCTATGTGATATACTATAAAAATGTGATTTAATTTATTAATCTTCCATCAAAAGCCCCCAATTTTTGTCAAGAGAGATAGAGAGAAATGTGGTTTACGTCCATTCGACACTAGGTCATTTTGGGACAAACATATGGTACAATTTAATTTCAATAATTGGCTTGTCCGTAGGATTCTTTAGAAATGGGACGAAACCAGAGGATACGGAGAAGAACCACGACGTTAAGCTGGCAACCCCACTCCTTGTCACTCGACCCAATGACAAACCTTATGATCTAAAGTACACACGTTAGACCACTCGACATCCCAACCTCCAAAAATTATTAACAGATAAAAATAAATCCGAGTCTTCATTTTTACTCTATGCAAAAAACGAAAACCCGAGTTTTCCTGTGCCGAAAACTATTTTTCCAAGATTTAGGTAAAATGTCGAGTCGAAATCTAGAACTCAGAACTGTTAAAACTCGTAAAGTCCTTTCCGGGTTTTCGGTATGGCCGATTTGGACTGTGTAGGAAGTTGTCTGCGCGGGATTTAAAATAGGAGAGTGGGAGAGAGAGATGGGGTTTAACGTCCACTCAACGCAACTAAATTCTTCGTAAGAAATTCTGTGAATTCTACGAAAAATATCTTGGGTTATATGTGGAAGCCGAGACATTTTACTTTCCTTTTTTACTTTCACTTTATGCTAAAAATAAATCCTAAAATCAGCATCTGGTTGAAGGTCTCATGTTGGGGAATTCCCTGCTTGAAAATTAACATATCACGTGATGAACTAATTTGCATATTGGCCGATTTCATTACTTTCTGTGTTGCGATGTAAAAGTGAAATGTTGATGGTTACAATACATAGTGCGCGTCACTCGGCAAACCTCGGGAGATTTCGGGGATCTAAACTCGGCTGTATGATGAATTCCGCCATATTGGAACTACTTTAAAGGTCCCGGATGAAACATGCCTGCGCCCATTCCAAACACAAGTTGGCGACCTATTTGGCTAGCGACCTATTCGACCGATCCAGCTGTAAGATAATGACGAAATTACACTTTTATTCTGAGCTGAAGGAATGGATAAAAAATAATATATTCTACTTTCATTTGATAGACATAACGTTGGATTTTATTGGTAGATAAATAGAGACTGTTGTCTTTACTCTAAATAGGTTTCCAACGAACAGGTTGCAGCTCGATCGGTCGAATAGGTCGCTAGCCGAATAGGTTCCCAATTTGTGTAATAGCGTCAAGTTTTCCTGTAAAAGGAAACCGGTAGCCGCATCGCAAATGTATGGGCGTAGGTACATATCACTTACTGTCATACATCCGAGACTATATGTAGTGTACGTAGTTTACGGAATCTGTCGAGATTAGCCGAGTGAGTGCGCGTGTCATATGAGAAGATGTAAGAGTTGAAAGTTTAAAGTTCTGGGTAGATGGAGTTAGGCTTGTTGTGATATGTCTAGTGTGAAATGTTTAATGATAAAAATTAGATGTCAATTTACACGATGTATTTGTCAGTATTACAGGATGTTTTACTCGTGACTTTGTTCATTTTACACCTAACATTAAACATTTGCAACATTGGACATGTAATAGCACTAACAACATAGCATTGACTTTTGAGTCAAATCCCCCTCATATTAACGCCGTTCAATTGTATTTCAATAATTCGCCTGCGCGTAGGAGTGTTCAGTAGTGGGAGGAAACCGGAGGACCCGGAGAAAACCCACGAGGTTGGAAAGGCGGCCCTGCTCCATGTCACGTAAAAACGGGAAATCGAAACCACGCCAGTTTATTCAATGACAGACCTTATGTTACAGCGTGCACGTGCTAACCATTCGGCCATCCTACCCTCTAAACAACATTGAACGTGATATAAATGTATGGTTTGCAAATACTATTTCGAATACCGTGGCTAAGACGCAGGCTCGCCAGGTCGTGTGTCGGGAGTTCGATCCCTGCATTGGTCGAAAAAAGCTCATCCAGATTTTCTGGCGTGGTTCCCTTATTACTGTCTTGTCGTTCCGATGGGATGAAAACCCGAGGTTCCATGTACACGTTGGCGTGCACGTAAAAGATCCCGTGACCGCTAGACTTCGATATAAGTCCAGGTCGTAGATCCGCTCTCCGGGTAATATTTCCCTAAAGAACACTGTATGGTGTATGTCCGTCTCCATTAGCCCGGTTAGGAACAGAACAGTAGGGCGTTATACCCTCTTTCATTTCATTTCATTTTCTATTTCAAATATAAGCTAAACGGGATTTGGATAATTTTATTTTATTTTCTTTACGGTTGAGCCAATAATTAATATTTAACACAGGCAGGCGCGGATCCAGAGGGGGTGTCCAGACCCCCCCCCCCCCCTGCTCAGGCTTGAAAATTTGAAACTTACATCTATGCGATTTTATTGGCGATTTTTAGACCTGTAATTTTGGAATTTACCTTCCGGAAATACGTCAGAATGCACCAAATTGAATCTAATTTACCAAATTTTTCTGGGGGAGCGCCCCCAAACCCCCCGTTAATTGGTTGAACGCAAATAGTTAAGAAATTATCAAACCTAGACACCCCCCACGCAAAAAATCCTGGATCCGCGCCTGACAGGGTATAAATGTTATAAATAGGCCTACACAGATACTGAGTTTAATACTAAGTGGCCTCTCTCTCTCTCAGCACGCCTTCCAACCTTCAACCAAACAAAGAATGGGTCGTTTATACCAAATAATGGTCCCGATAAGGTGCGCAATCACCCAATTGAGCACGCAGTGGCGACACCAAACGATGTCATAATGATGGTTGCTAGTAACAAAATTCTAAATTTGTTTGCCGTTCATGCTTAACATGTAATACCACAATGAAGTAGACATTTTTCGCCCCAATATTAGATTAGATGAAATAGAATTGATATTTACACTGAACAAATAAATAAGTTGAATTATACACTGTCTTAAATTAGAAATTACATGAATGGAAGTAAGAAGTTGCATGAATGGAGGTTAGAAACTACATGAACAGAAGCAAGAAATTAGACGATAGCATGTTAGAATTTTGGCACTAATGGAGGTTAGAAACTACATGAACAGAAGCAAGAAATTAGACGATAGCATGTTAGAATTTTGGCACTAATATACGGCCATAGGCCCAGGCCTTAAACATGACTAGGACAGTAGTCCATAGCCTATCAGTATCAGTAACTGACTTTTACTATTTAGTCCTTAGACTAGCCTAGCTAGAGAATATTTTTCTATTTGTCAATGTTGTTATCTTCTGAGTAGAAATAATAATAATATGTAAAAGCAGAATTCTAACAAATGTAAGCAACGAATGCCGAGAACAGTTCGTCAGTTGTCCTTTCTTTAAATCCAAAATTCTTAATATTTCACTAAAATTATATAATTCATAATATTTTATATTACATGGGCTGTAAATATGTGCTAAAATGATTTCTGCCACAGTACTTAAAGCCGTAAAATCACTCTTGTTGAAACTGAATAATATGTCCCAATCTTCATTTTGGTCAACAAATTGCATTATTTTACAATATTCCAATTAATTGATGATATAAATTTCATCTTATATTAGCACACCTAATTTAAAAAATTGGAAAAATTCAACTAAATGATTTGAAAAGTCTAACGTAAACCTTTTCAACAGTGTTGTTGCAAATCAGATTGAAATACTAACTGCAATTAAGCAGCTGGCAGGGGTGGTGCAGTTGCAGATTTAGAGGAAGTGATTGTAAATCCACTGAATCAAATGAATGAAATTGCTGAATCCTTAAAGCAGGGTGACTTTAAGAAAAAAATGGTAATTATGAGTTTGTCATAGACTTGCACACAATCACGCCATTTGTCATATAGTGTTAGACCAATTATAAACTACTGAGTAGCGCATTAAACATTGGAATTGTACAATATTGTAAATGTTAAAATCTAAAATGTGTCTGTTCAAGTCTGCTAAATGTTCAAAAACGAATGGAATCTGTTTAAAGACAGAAATCAACTTTAACATAAAAATATGATTAAAATATAATTTAGGATTCTTTTTGTTTTCTTATTTACCACATGCAATATGTAATAGTTATTAGCACACTTCCGAGGTGTAAGGCGGCCCACGACCAAAACTGTCCTAATATTCACTGATACACCGAGGAAAGGTGCTGATAAGTTACTTACATCACATTTCTATCGAGTATTGTGAGGCAAAATGTGAAAAATAGTATTTATTATCGAGTCGTTTCAACCTAAAAGTAACAAATAATGTCAGCTCTTTTATTTATCCCTTTCTGAGCCTCACGTTTTGTTGTGACACCCCGAGCGTAAACTAGCCACGTGTTCGTTTAGAACACATCGTCAAAACAACTATGGCGTAGAGGACTGCGATGATATTAAATGTAGTGAAAAGGAAATTCGAAACGTGGGTCATTCATGGTCAAAGTATACATCAGCGCATGGTTCGTCCGTTGAAATTTAATTGTTATGAAATTTATAACTTTCTAGGCGTTTTTTTTATATCCTACTTATTTTCAAGGCTTGTGAAGTGTCCAGCAAGATAATCACAATTAGTTAATATAATTATTCAATATTCTCATTTATATGTTTTGCATAATAAGTCAAACCAAATTATGGAATAGATGCCAATAGATATGTGTAATAATTGTTTTTCGCAATATGTTGTTATGTTGATTTAATGCCATTGTATATATTTTTGCACTGCCATGTAGTTGCTACCGGTTTGTTTTGTTACTATGATATTGATTAGTTGTCTCATGTACCTTATCCCAGTGCAGTATGAAACAACTAGTTATCATTGCGATCTGGGTCAGACTAAACGTCCGCCTCTTATTGCTTGATAAGTTTCTTCAGGACAATATTGTTGCCAGTCATTATCACATATGTGATAGAACTGATTAAACACTTTCCAAATATGATATTAACACAGAGATCATTGCTACCATAGAGGAGTAATAAAGGATTCATAAATCGGATGTGACGAACGCCAAAGGAAAACTAACTGAAGTGACTAGTGATAACAGATACATGGGCGAATAGTTCCCTCGAAGACCTAAAGTTGCCCTGTGACACTGTGAGAGAATATCTTACAATTCATAAAAAGAATTGACTGACACTAGATAAGAGAACACGAACGAAAAACAGATTAAAAGTCCGTGCATTACCATGTTTTTATAAGGTAGGGGAGACCGGGGCACATTGGACCACCATGGATATATCATTTATAAATAATACTATACAACCCAACACTATACTATACAGAAGTGAGATAACTTATTAGACCAATTTCTCCATCAATAAGCCACATGTTGTCAATTATTTTCTTAGGCAGTGAATTTTTCAAAAAAGCGCTTAAAAGAGAAAAATTTCCGTACATGTTAACTTCATAGCCTAGGAAATTCTTGTACTATCTTGTACTTTTTAAAATTTTGATCATGAAATAAAGAGATCTTCTAATAAAAACATTTGATATGAAATGAGTACAAACATGTATGTGAACAAAGAGGTTCAATGTGCCCCGGCCTCCCCTATAGAATTCATAAAAACAAGGGGCTGTACGGAGTATTTCTATTTCTCCCGTGTTCTCTTATCTTATGACACTTAACAAGCCAACAGTGAGGCTGATGTCCCCCGCCGAAATCCCAAAATAAATAGATGTCACATATTAATTAATCGCACATTTATTTTTTTCAAACGTATCAAGCAATCATGTCACATATTAATTAATCGCACATTTATTTTTTTCAAACGTATCAAGCAATCAAACTGTACACGAAGTGTCATCCAAAAGTGTTTTATAAAGAAAATGAAAATGTACCCTAGTTAGGGGGACCCTAAAGGCAGACAAAAGGGCCCCCACGCTTGACAAAAGGGCCCCTCTGGCCAAGGGAAAGGGCCCTCGTGTCAATCGTTTCTATACACTGTTACTGTCGAATCCATGACTGAATGAGAATGCAGTCATTGCATTGGCATAAAAATCATCAATCAAGATGAACCTAAGTTATCTTGTCCCAAAGTATCAACCAATCAAATTGCTTATCTCTGCCTACGATAAGCAGGAAATGCTCATCTTCGAACTCCATCACCTAATAAGCATACACACCAATTTTAAACATTTTAACTCAATTAGAAGGAGAGTTATTGTGTTCCAAATTCTCGACCAATCAAATTGCGTATCACTCTGCTTACCCTGAGCAGAAAATGCTCATTATCTAAGTTAGTCAAGGTATTACTGTAATGAAACTATACACCAAGTTTCATCACTCTCACTTAATTAGAACTAAAGTTATCGTGTCCCAAAGCATCAACCAATCAAATTGCTTATCTCTGCTTACCCTGAGCGGAAAATGCTCATCTTCGAACTTCATCAAGGCATTGACCTAATAAGCATATACACCAAGTTTGAACATTTTAACTCAATTAGGAGGAGAGTTATTGTGTACCAAAGTCTTGACCAATCAAATTGCGTATCGCTCTGCTTACCCTGAGCAGAAAATGCTCATTATCGAACTTAGTCAAGGTATTACTGTAATGAAACTATACACCAAGTTTCATCAATCTTACTTAATTAGAACTAAAGTTATCGTGTCCCAAAGCATCAACCAATCAAATTGCTTATCTCTGCTTACCCTAAGCGGAAAATGCTCATCTTCGAACTCCATCAAGGCATTGACCTAATAAACACATACACTAAGTTTGAACATTCTAGCTCAATTAGGAATAGAGTTATTGTGTCCCAAAAAGTGTGACGGACAGATAGACAGACAGACGGACGAACCCATTTTAATAGTCCCCTAACTTTCTTCGAAAGGCGGGGGACAATTACTTTATTGAATCGTCAGATAACCTCTTGCGGTCCCATATAACAACATTTTGTCTTCGAAGGAATTATTAGTGAGCAGAAATTCGGTTGTTTATCTGTCATCACTCGTCACTTCAGTCATTCGCATAGAGATATAACTCATGTTTTCCTTTGGCGTTCGTCACTTCCGATTCATGAATGCTTTATTACCCCTCTACGGTAGCGATGATCTTTGTGTTAATATTATATTTGGAAAGTGTTTAATAAATGAAGTTCACATTCATCGATTTATTCCAAATGATCGTTAGACTAAGTAATGCACAGACTGACCATTATAAGGGTAAAATGATACCCGGGGTCAAACAGCAAATTTACCAGAGCATCAAAACAAAGTCAGTAACCGGTAAATCCTCCTCTGTTTGCCAAACAAGCATTGATCCGACGTGGCATACTCCTAATGAGACGTCTAAGGTCATTTTAGTCCAGATTGTCCCATTCTTGTTGCAACGCAGCAGCAAGTTCTTGGACATTGGCAGGACGTTATTGACGTTGACGTAACCTCTGTCCAAGCATGTCCCAGACATGCTCGATGGGGGAGAGGTCGGGACTCAGTGCTGGCCAAGGTAATGTGGTTATGTTCTGTTGTTGGAGGTAACCTGTAACGACCCTGGCCCTGTGACACCTTGCGTTGTCACCCTGGAAGATGAAACGGCGGCCATGACGTCGTGCGAACGCCACAACATCAATCTGATTAAAACACAGATCAAATTTCGTTTCGTTTTTTATAGTTATAAATTTCGTTTTTACTTGTCTTTACTACTCTTGGATCTGGAGGACTTGTAATTTAACTTGTGTTCTGCCTGAAATGAGGGGTCAGCCAATCAAATGGTCTGTCGAATCGACCGTTTGACCTTTCATGCTTGGAACTGTGGGTAGATACGTCTATACTAACACCCACTCGGCTAATCTCGACAGATTCCGTGAACTACGTAGACTACATCTAGTCTCGGATGTATGACAGTAAGTGATATGTACCTACGCCCATACATTTGCGATGCGGCTACCGGTTTACTTTAACAGGAAAACTTGACGCTATTACACAAATTGGGAACCTATTCGGCTAGCGACCTATTCGACCGATCGAGCTGCAACCTGTTCGTTGGAAACCTATTTAGAGTAAAGACAACAGTCTCTATATCAACCAATAAAATCCAACGTTATGTCTATCAAATGAAAGTAGAATATATTATTTTTTATCCATTCCTTCAGCTCAGAATAGTAGTGTAATTTCGTCATTATCTTACAGCTGGATCGGTCGAATAGGTTGTTAGCCAAATAGGTCGCCAACTTGTGTTTGGAATGGACGCAGCCATGTTTCATCCGGGACCTTTAAAGTAGTTCCAATATGGCGGAATTCACCATACAGCCGAGTTTAGATTCCCGAAATCTTCCGAGGTTTGCCGAGTGTACTAACACCAGCGGATAGAAATCAAAACAAAAGTAGATTTTAAAAAGCATGGCGGTCGCTAATTGGTTAATCGAATGACTGACGTTATCGGGTCAAACGTCCCGTGCTTGATACCTGACGTCATAGAACGTGAGCTCCCACTATAACTAGTTAGATCTACATGAGTGTAGGCCATCGAAAGTATAAAAAACGAAACGAAATATAGATCTATATTTTAATTAGATTGGCACAACATGGACTGCCACGATGTTGTCCGGGTAGTACTGGCCTGTAAAACGCCCTGCAACAACATGTAAAGCCGTTCTTCCAGCAACAGTGATGCCCCCAAATCTGATGACGTTAACGTCTTGGAAGAGCTCGTTTCGACGACGCCACACCCTCCTACGTCTGTCCAAAAAATCAACAGTGAACCTTGACTCATCTGAAAACATCACATTGCTCCAGTGTCGATTATCCCAGTGTTGACGATCCCTACACCAACGACGTCTTGCCTGAATGTGATGATCTCTCAAACAAGGGATCACGCGAGGACGTCGGGCGCGAAGGTGACCCCTATGCAGTCGATTCCGAATCGTCTGGCCACTCACTCTCACACCAGTGTCTGTTTAAAGACAAGCGCTGATCTGATTTGCTGTGATGACTTTTTTAGAATAGTGTAATATATTACTGTATCTTTAACAGTTGTTGTTCCTTAGCCCCCAATGAGGGCATAATGCAGGGAATACACTAAGAAGAGTAGTAAGTAAATTGGGAACAAATAAATTGTGGTCAACTTACAGTCTAAAGGGGCGTAAAGGGAAGCTAGCCTTCGAAAATCATCCTAGCAATGAGTAAGTTCAATTTGTAATGATACTAATTTCAACTAATATTTTGTGTCAGAATCAGAAATACGGTACATGTACTAAAGCTAGACTTATCAGCAATGATATGCAAGATGCTTGACAATTGTTATTTTAAAACATATTAGGTATACATACTAAAATGGGTTCGTCCGTCTGTCTGTCCGTCACACTTTTTGGGACACAATAACTCTCTTCCTAATTGAGCTAGAATGTTCAAACTTGGTGTATGTGTTTATTAGGTCAATGCTTTGATGGAGGTCGAAGATGAGCATTTTCCGCTTAAGTGAGAGTGATAAAACTTAGTGTATATTTTCATTACAGTAATACCTTGACTAAGTTCGATAATGAACATTTTCTGCTCAGGGTAAGCAGAGCGATACGCAATTTGATTGGTCGGGACTTCGGAACACAATAACGCTCCGTCTAATTGAGTTAAAATGTTCAAAATTGGTGTGTAAGCTTATTAGGTCAATGCCTTGATGGAGTTCGAAGATGAGCATTTTCTGTCTAGGGTAAGCAGAGATAAGCAATTTGATTGGTTGATACTTTGGGACAAGATAACTTAGGTTCATCTTGATTGATGATTTTTATCCCAATACAGTAATGACTGCATTCTCATTCAGTAATGGATTCGACAGTAACAGTGTATAGAAACGATTAACTCGGACACGAGGGCTCTTTCCCTTGGCCAGAGGGACCCCTTTGTCAAGCATGGGGGCCCTTTTGTCTGACTTTAGGATCCCCCTAACTAGGGTACATTTTCTTTTTCTCGTCGGTTTTAGCATTTTTGTTTATAAAACACTTTTGGATGACACTTCATGTACAGTTTGATTGCTCGATACGTTTGAAAAAAATAAATGTGCGATTAATTTTAATTAATCCCAAAATAAATAGATGACACATATTAAAATATGTGTCATCTGACACATATTAAAATATGTGTCATCTATTTATTTTGGGATTTCGGCGGGGGACATCAGCCTCACTGTTGGCTTGTTTTACTTTAATGTATAATCTGTTTCATAACTGTTATGAGGTTTTCTTAAAGGGACAATAACATTCTTGCTGGCTTGGTAGCTCCAGAAAATAAATAATACCCTTATTCTAAGTACTAGATGTTTAAGTGTCTTACCTGTTTATCCATTACAACCTGTTTTACTTGTCCAGAGGGTTCGAAAATATTTTAAAATCCAAGTCACATTTGAAAAGTTCAAATCAATTGGTTGAATTTTTCCAATTTTTTTTTAAATAGGTGTGTTAAGATGAAATTTATATCATCATTTAATTGGAATATCCTAAAATAATACGATTTGTTGACCAGAATGAAGATTTGGACATATTATTCAGTTACAACAAGAGTGTTATTGGGGCTTTAATAAGTGGTGGAAAAAGTATTACAAGTTTTTTTATTATTATTTCCAGAAGCATGTATAAAAGTCTTTCCAAAAACTAAAGTTAATGAAATGGAAGATATAGTAATTGACTACCTAGAGCAGGCACCGCACAAGCAGGGAGGAACTAAGTACAAGGTATCATGAATAATAAGCCGTTCGTAGTTAAGGAATGTAAAAAATCTTGGAAATATGCCTACCAATCAGCCTTTTGAAAAATTTAAAACTGAAAATTGTGTAAGTTGTATTGATTTAGATGTAATGATTTGTATAAGTAAAAACTATTTTTATTTCAATTAACAATGTCTTACAGATATCCAACTGTAAATAGTTATTGAAAATATAAATAATCTACAACCAAAATAGATGTCACAATTTTTATCCGACTGAAAAAATCCTTTATGTCAGTGTTACACCCAGTGACCCTAATGATGGCTGGGTTCGAAGTTCATGATAATGGGACCAAAACTACCGGACAAAATGGTGTAAATATATGGTATATCAAGATTGTGGAGTCCACAATGTGGACCCACTAGAAGTCACGATTTTGAAAAAAAAATTTGAAATATATCTTTATAACCCAAAGATCTTGGTTCCTGTCGATATTCGCGCATATCGGATCGTAACTTCCTGAATTATGGCCCTTGCTTGTACGAAAAATCGCCTGTTGTTTAGCTTGTTGTCTATCCAAAATGTGGGCGTATTCACAACCGCTGATTTATTGTTAGGAAGATTTTGTACAAATAACTTGATATTTTCATTATTTTATTCACTTTAGAAACCAGAATCTAAAGAAAGAAAACAACTAGAATCCGACACAGAATTTGAGGACCTATAACCTGAGGACTTATGGTTTCACTTTTTTATACACCCACATTTCCATGTATTGTTGTCGCCCCTGTCCTTGTGGACATTCTGCGGGTCACAATTTTTGTTCGATTTCAACGAAACTTGAAATATAGATTTATTTCCACAAGAATTTGGTTCCTTTCGATATTAGAGACTTTTGGCAAGTGGCATTTACCCTATCCGTATCACGTATCCGTATCGTATACGTGACACGTTGCGTCAGAGGAGCTTTAGAGTTTTGGCAGATTCTTGCGTCGCTTACGTATGCGTCACTGAGCTGAGCTTAGTTCTGTACAGCATGATGGCAGTTATCTACCAAGATCACTATCAGTGCTAGTCAAGTGCCTTGCCTGCAATTTCTCGGAGTGCATGAAGTCACTCGACAGTCGCTGAGCTATTAGAAAAAATAATGTCGCATCTTATTAAAAAAAAAGGGACTTCGACTCGACAGCTATTTTTTGCCTCGCTAATTTACCATTTACACCCCTTTACCATAGAATCACATCATTTACAGATTTGCAAGGTCCCATATTTACCTAAATCTAACGCGTAGATCAACCAGACAGGAAAAGCATGAAAAACCCATCAAAAATAATGATTAAATTCCAGTCTTTATTATGATTAAATTCACATCAAACATACACCTCCGTGTTCTAAGATGCACATAGAGTTATAAAAACGTTACGATACAACATTTCAGCGTCTAAAAAGACGACAATGTTATACGTACCTTCTCCGTATGAAACCTGTTCGATACGGGCTGTCGTATCTGTGTGTCGTAGCACGTATGAGAAATACACACACATTGATGACGTCACACACAAAATCCATACGCAGACGCGATACGCACTAGGAATTTACGCTTGCCAAAAGTCTCTATTGGCGTGTATTAGACCGTAACGTTTTTATGCACCCATATTTCCATGTGGAGTATATTGTTGTCGCCCCTGTCCGTCCAGATGTCCATAATTATTTGTGGACATTCTACAGGTCACAATTTTTACCCGATTTTAACGAAACTTGATATATAGATTTATTTCCCTAAGATCTTGGTTCTTGTCGATATTGGCGTGTATCGGACCGTAACTTCATGGATTATGGCCCCTGATTGAACGAAAAACAATCTTTTAGCTTGTTGACACGCACCAAAGGTCACAATTTTGATCCGATTTTGATGAAACTTGAAATGCATGTATATAACCCAAAGATTATGGTTCCTTTCGGTATTTGCGCATATCGAATTGTAAATTCCTGAATTATGGCCCCTGGTTGTACTAACAAAATTTTAGTTTGTGGTCCATTTGGAGGTCAGAATTATTAAGGATTAAAAAGAACAAGGTTAAGTTCAAATTTTGTGAAAATCGCTGGCCAAAACTGCCGGACGAAATGGACGCAACTTGTACGCGAATAGTGTAAAAATAATGGTATATCATTCTGATTTTGATGAAACTTTAAATGAATGCTTATAACCCAAAGATTCTGCTTCCTTTCGATATTTGCGCATATCTACCTGAATTATCGCCCTTGATAATTATCGCTGGTGTTAGTAGAGACGTCATTTGCTGGTAATATCTACCCACAGTTCCACGCATGAAAAGGTCAAACGGTCGATTCGACAGACCATTTGATTGGCTGACCCCTCATTTCAGAATTCTACTAGAATGCAGACGTGTTTCTTTTACATAATGACATCAACATTTACAGTCAACCAAATCGTTAACTTTTCTCATTTAATAAGAAAGTGTAAAGCACAAACAAAAATGTATGACTGAGAAAGAAACGTGTTTCATATTAAATTTAAACACGTTGATAAAACGTTCAAATTAACGTGTCCAACAACGTTTTAAAAACGTTTATTTTATGTTTTGTCAAATGTTTTTTTAAAACACATTCTTAATGTTTTTATTACGTTAAAAAAAACGTTTAGACAAAACGTTGTAGAAACGTTAAAACGAGTCCACAATTTGAGTTTTTTTAAACGTTGAAAATAAAGGTTTTGGAAGCGTAAGTGAAACGTTTTTAAAACGTTTAAAAAATGTTTGTTTGCTGGGACAGTAAAGAATTTCGGAAGACTAGCTTATAAACACGACGTTGAAACAAAATATCAACCAAGCGACAAATAGAAATGAAATGGGGTTTAACGTCCTACTCTTTTACACCTTACCTGCGCTAATGGAAGACGGGCATGCGCCATACAGTGTGCTATGAGGGAATATTGCCTTGCACTTAACACCCTTTACACCTAAAGAACTATTCTTTTCAAGCGATTCCGCCCACTGTAATTAACGATTCCACGTGATGTTACATTATTGGGTCCTTAGGTTAGGTTCTTGGCGAAAACACCGTTTTAAACTTCATACAATACTTTTAATTCTTCTTTAAACATACGCACAAGACGTGTTCTATAATTCTGTTAACAGGCCAGTAATCCGTCTGGGGTTGGTTAATGACCCGAACGGACAGATAGTTGTTGTCCAATCCGCTAAGGACAGGTGTTATATGGTGATAGAATACACAACTCATTATTAACAGATATTTTAATACAGGATAACATAATTATTTACATGTAAAGCCGGGGTTAGATACAGTGATGTATATCTAAAGTTGTTCCCCTAGGTCTCATAATGAGACCTAACTGCCCTGGTCTGGGGAGACTTAGCTCTCCCAAGTCCGGGAGCGGTCCGAATTGCCTCTAGGTATAAGAAGACATAACTTCCCGTTGGTTTTATCATGACAAAGGGAGAAGATGACCCGCCCTCTTTTCTCGCGACAGCGGTTTTATAAGTTAGATCTAAATTGTCTTTTTAATATACAAGGACTTTTTATTTTGTGTGTTAACCAATTGTATGTTTTTACCAACTCTCAACCCATTGAGTGTAAATAATTTAATCATCCTGTCTATAATATCATATAAAATGTTTTGGACGTTAAATCTGTAATAAACAACAACACATCTGTACAGCATATCACTTCTTACATAATACTATGTCATAAGGGCACGCCTGGTACAGATTAAATCATGGCAATTTCAGAAGTTTATACAACGCTTTACATCTTACATAATAATAATAATAATAATAATGTACATTTGTAGAGCGCCAAATCCATCCAAAAGCATGCTCAAAGCGCAATGAGACAATGGTTATATACACAGTGAACAGGAAGTCTAATTCTCATAGCATTCTCGAAATAAGTGAGTCTTCAGTTGTGATTTGAAAATAGTCATGGTTTCACTGTTTCGAATTTTCAATGGCAAACCATTCCACAATTTAGGAGCAACTACACTAAAGCTTCTGTCACCAAAATGTTTCAGTTTTGAGTGTGGAACGACAAGCGTATTCTGGTAGTAAGATCGCAAGGACCGGTTTGGTTGATATACTGTTAGTAGTTCTGATAAATAGCTGGGTGCAAGATTTCGTAGGCATTGGTATGTGAGGCACAGAACCTTAAAGTTGATGCGAGCTGAAATTGGGAGCCAATGTAAGGATTTTAGAACAGGTGTTATGTGAGATGATGTTTTGGTTCGTGATATGATCCTGGCTGATGTATTCTGCAGTTTCTGTAATTTGTAGAGACTTGAATGATTTATCCCAGACAACAAACTGTTTCAATAGTCTAATCTTGACAGAACTAGTGACTGTACTAGAGATTTGGTGGCATCAATTGTGATGAGATGTCTAATATCACTGATGCGTCGCAAATGAAAGTAACAGGACTGACGCAGCTTATCAACCTGCGTTTCAAATGACAAACAAGGATCTAGATAAACACCAAGATCTTTCACAACACTAGCTAACTGAATAACCGAGTCTCCAATTTTAACATTGGTTTGAGATATGTTCTGAAGGCGTCTATTTGTTCCAAATAACATAGCCTCAGTTTTGTCATCATTCAACTTAAGTTTATTTGAGGTCATCCAATTCTTAATATCATGGGAACAATCAGTTACACAACCCAGAGCCTTGGTTACCTCCTCAGGCTTAAAAGATGAGACAAGCTGAATATCGTCAGCATACCGTCTGTTGACGATCTTGTAAGTATGACATCAGCCAGTTATGAGCCGTTCCAGTGATACTGTATTCATGTTGGAGCCGATCAGCAAGGATCTGGTGATCGACAGTGTCAAAAGCAGACGAAAGGTCCAATAGAGTAAGTACTGATACATGACCACTGCCAACTGAACGTCTCAGATCGTTTACAACTCTCAGCACGGTAGTTTCTGTACTATGTCCATAACGTTAAGCAGATTGAAATTTATCCCAAAGATTGTTGTTTGATATGTATGTACGCAGTCTGATGTTGACAGCTTTCTCTAAAAGTTTTGAGAGAAACGAGTGATTTGAAACAGGCCGAAAGTTTTTAAATACATTTCGATCAAGTGAATCCTTTTTAAGTAATGGACGCACAATGGCATGCTTGAAGATTTCAGGAAAAGTTCCGCTTTGCAAGCTATAATTTTCTATGGAGGTTATGACAGGCAGAAGCGTATCCAAGTAGTCACAAACAATGGTACACGGAATGGGATCCAATGGACATGTTGTTTTCTTTGATGACAAGACTAACTTTCGGATTTCTTCCTCAGCAAATGGATGAAATTCAGTCAGTGGTTCGCGTTCTTTCTTGTCTGTAAATAACAGAAAGATTGTCCAACTGACTTCTTATTTTTTCTATCTTAGAGATGAAGAAATTGGAAAAGTTATTTGCTAACTCAAAATCGCTTGTTGAATCAGGCAGTTTTGGGTTTGACTGAACACCTAATATTGATTTCATAAATCCGTGAAATTTCTTCGAGTCATTGCCAATAGCAGAAATTTTGTCCAGACAATAGTGGGCTTTAGCATTTCTAAGGATTTTGCTGACATTGTTTCGATTTGATTTGTAGATGGTGCGGTGAACCTCGAGGTTGAATTTGCGCCATTGTCGTTCTGCCACCCTGCGTTGTGACTTAGCTTTCTTAACGTCTTCATTATACCATTTTGAACCTGGTCTTATAATGATCGTTTTCTTGACTGCTGGGGCATGTTTATCCAGAAGCTCAGCCAGAGTCTTATTGTAAAGATCACATAGTTCTTCAACACCCTCTGGGGGTTCTTTCAGTAAGTCTGAGGATTGTAGATCACGGATGAATACAGATCTATCAATGGCCTAAAAATTACGACATACGTTTTGCGTGCATCTATTTCTGGGCTTTGTCATGTTCCACCTCATTATAATAAGGAAGTGGTCACATATTTGTATATCACGCACTTTTACATCGCTGATTAAGTTACAGGTCTCAGGTGAAATTACAAGGTCCAAAACCTGACCTAGTTTATGTGTAGGAGTAGTGACGTGTTGGACAAGACTATACACCCGCAGAAGTTTCCTGAATTTGACTGATGATGCATCATCATAGTGGATGTTAAAATCCCCTAGAAATACAGTATTGTCCTTCCTATGATTGCAGAAAAAGTTGTCAAAATCTTCAAGTGTCTCAGTGAGAGAGACATTGTTTTTCTTTGAAAGAGGCGGTCGATAAAGACACACAACATGAGCCGTTGTATTATAGGAGCTGATCTTTACATGAAGTGATTCAAAACCACGATAGGTCCAGGAAGTGTTATCAAACAGTTCAAGTTTGAGAGTATTTTTGAATATCGCAGCAAGGCCACCACCAGTGCGATTTAGTCTAGGTTTTTGGTGGATATCATAACCTTTGGGTGTTAGCTCAGAAATTTTAGCATTGTCTCCAGATTCCTTTAACCCGGTTTCTGTCAGAAATAAGACATCAAGTCCCTCATCTAGAATTAAATCTGCCAAGTCTAGGGTTTTGTTGCGACATGACTGACCATTGAGTAGGAATACTTTCAAAGATTTAGCATCAGCAACGGTTGGCTCAGTTGAAGAACATCGAGAGGATTCTAGATTATTTAGTGGTCTTTTATTGGTAGCATATTTTGATTTACCACCTCTAGTACCTCTAAATGGTCTCAAAAGATTAAATTCTTTCAAGGTCTCAAAATAAAATATCCTAGTTGAGGGTTCAAAAATAACAAGTTGCAGCCATAAGGGGCGCATAACTCACGTCTAAAACCTCACACCTGTCACAGTTTAAAGCTTGCACTTAATCTGTCACTTAAAATTGTACAAAAATGGGATCGAGTGTAAAATATAAAATTAAAGTATCAATTATATATTTAAATCTCGAAATATATTGTATTAAAATTTGCAGACTGTAATATTGTCGTAGGTTGTAGCTTGTCATTAATCGGGTCATATTTGATGATTGATTACTTCAATAACGACTTCCGCATGGCTGTAAGTCGTGTCAAGCTAGTGCCAATGTTGACCATCTGTGAGTCATTTGATAGGATTGTTAATCGATTTCATGTATTGAGGGTATTAAGTGACATTTTCTAAATGATATCAATTGTGTAACACTGCTTCACCGCGCTAATTATTAACGATTAAAACGGCTTGGCAGTTGTGGTAGTGTATATTTGTATTTATTGTATATTGAGTATTTGTTGTATTATTGTCCCTTTAATACAATTGTTATTTATAGTATATTTGGTGTTTGTTGTATTGTCCCTTTATTAGTACATCTTTAAGCTGGTCAGAAGTCTCTTTTCAATAGCAAGTCTAATCTCTACTCACTTTAACTCACTAAAATAACCACATCTCAGCTTCTATTTCAAACCTCACTTACATCTTAACCTTGTTACAAGGAGCACCTAATTTCACTTGGTAAGTTTTATATTTATTTGACTGACTTTAATATTTTATCTATTTAATATGGAACTATAATTAGTATATATTTTATATAAGAAGTAATTAAGTAATTAGTATATTTCAATAAGTATTTCTATAAGTATATTTGTGCATTTTTAAAGTATTATACTTAGTTTAATCCATTCATATTGTTAATTTCAGTCCTGTATATTACATGTATATGGTAAAACTCCTCAGTATTGTTACAAACTCCAATTTTATAGGGTATGTATTTGAATAGTATATTATTAAATTAGCTGCAAACTAGGTCGCCATTTTATACATTCCTTTGTTGCAAAACAATGATTTCCCGCCACTATTTTAAATATATGTATATAGTGTAAACTATTAGTATTCTTGATTTTTATACATTTCTTTATGTATTTCAGCGTTTTTCATATGTAGAGTGGTTCAAGCTAAAAATGTTTTATAACAAACAGACACTATTTCGGGACAGTAAAGACATTATATGATAAGACTTACTATAAAAACTTCATTGATCAACAATGGAAGTCTGGCCACTTCTGAATTTTGAGGATATATAATCATTTGGACATATATTATAAATGGCTCAAAATCTTCCCGGCTTCCATAATCAAAGGAGTTATCTCTTAGTGAGAATAAGAGCTATGTCCCTTGGTTGTACTAAAAAAATATGCTCCAAGCTACGCACGTCCCGGAAACGAAATAACTTGATCGTAGACGGAAAATATCGTTTATTTCCATACTGCAAAGTAACCGAATACACTCTATGAGACGATTGGATTTGACATATGTACGCATGCGCGAACGCTTCGTTGTTTTAACTACAGTAAACCCGCGCCTTCAAATGTCTTTATATTAACCGTGTTTATAATGCTACAGTAGAAATTAAAATACATGTTAAGCTGGAGATGAAAAGATCGGCATTTGACATGAATTATTTCAAGATTAGCCTCATACATATATTAAAATGAACAGTGCGTTTACTTATTTATACCCAGACACTGGCCTATTTATAACGGCATGTTATACAGAGGGAGCGAGGGTGAGAGAGGGGTCTATAAATCTAATAATGTAACATTTTAATGTTTATCTCAAAGATAACTAAATATTATATTGTGCAGTACGATGTTTGTTATGAAAAATAAATTGCCGGGTAAAGTACGAGGAAAATATAATGACATGTAATACGGGGAGTGAGAGAGACGGATAAAAACCCCAATAAAACTATTAATTTAAGACTTTATTTTTTGTCCCTCAGATAAATAAATATTTTGTACTGCATGATGTTTGTTATGAAAAAAAAAACACATTGCTGGGTAAGTGGCGTATGCGCCGAGCCAGCGATTATTGCGTATGTACCGAATTTAGAGCCAAATTTTGTAGTTTCGTCTGTAGGCCTATAAAGGGTGGTATTTTTCGCCGACTTCAAGGTTTCCTAAACATGTGGACACCGACGCGCTCACGTGATATTCTTTGAACTGTAGATTTTGATGGAGTGTAATTATATTTTCTTTTTCCGCGAGAGCCAAACATGTGGTTATAACCACTGCTACGTTACCATTGGAAACGTTTAGATTTTTAAGTTTCATGACCAAATTATGGCATTCTGCTGTGTATCTTTGATTTTTGAAATCATACTAAATTCCTTCGTTCATCTAAAAAGGTTTGGACTTGCAACCATTCTTTTTACCTGCCAATTGTTTTTTATTTTCATTATTAGCCTTCATGCGAATCATTTCTTTTTTAGTCTTCGGAAGTTGATTTTTTTTTTTAAACTTGGTGATTGTGCTTTTATGACAATCGCCGCAAATACTTTTCTTTCTATCTAAATCAGTTAAGGTCGCATCGGCAGATGTCCGAGTCTCTCTGTTTATTAAATTAATTTCACTTGTGTCTGCCGATGGAATAACGTAAACTATCACGGAAAAAATGGGGTGTCAAGAAAATCATCGTATGATTTCATACCTTTTAGTGGACTTAACCTTACTTTTACTCACCTTCCTAGTCTTTGTCGTCAGTCTGACCAGTCTATTTTGAATGTATTTGTCACCAAAAGTTACACAGTCGTCATGTAAAGCAGTCATGATAGACCGATGCTCCGAAGTTGTCGGGAATTTATTAACATTTGTCTAGCATAAAGCCTATTTGTGATTTTTGTCATAGGTAGTTTGTTATAGTTCCCAAATCATAGGGGTACTTGTCCAATCCAATGCTGAATAGCAAATCATCCGTGGACGATATCTTGAAGGGCTCAGTCTCAAATCTAGAAAAAAATAAGTCCGTCGATCAAAGTCTATGGCTACAGGATGGTTAGATAATATACTATGATTATAAAAATAATTTACACCATGTTACCGAAAAGGGTCTGGAAAATAAAGACTACAAATAAAAAGTTTGTTTCGGTTATTTTCCGGTCTCAAATAGTTCTGCGTATTTAGAGCTAACAAATATTTATTTCCTAACCACAATAGTCGCCAGCGTAAACCAAGAATGTAGCCACTTAATAAAAGTAAATCTCGAAAGGTTGTAGTGAATTTATCTGGGCGCTTTCACCTACTTGAAAGTTAGAAATGAAACGAAGCTATTATAGCTAGCTCTGTATTTAAATCACCAAAATCGCCAAAATCAAAAATCAAATCAAGGAGTGAAATCGAAATTTTTGCTCACGTTCGCTATTAAATAAACACGTAAGTCGAAGCCCGTAATGAGTGTATTTTTTACTCCGCGTTATATACCAATACAGGTTTGTAAAAATACCTCATGTGACGTATATTTGCTGCGACTTCCTAAACCACGTGCGCGGCGCTAACTTCTGCTCACTTCAGAAGATTTCTCGACGGAGCAATCACACAGATAAGCGGGTCAGTTTTTATAAGGACAAATACTGTGTCTCTGAACCACTCTATCATATGTATATAATTCACCAATAAAATCTGAACCTACGACCTGGTGTTTGTTCCTTTAAATAGAAACCCTGCTACACAGTCAAAGAAATGCTGTACCATTTAATGAACCATGCTCATTCCAGTGTTCGATTTAATAAACTGGGATGATGTTGGTGTACGATTGGATAAACGATTGAATGGACTATAATTATGCTGTTGCCCGGTTAACTATCTATAATCATGCTGGTATACGATTTAAGTGTAGGATAAAGCACGAGACTGAGGTTGTGCTGGGGAAAGAAAGACTGAAGAAAACAACCCGAGAAAAAGAAAAACCGAGGCCGATAGGCCGAGGTTTTTCTTTTGAGGGTTTTTTTTCTGAAGTCTTTCTGTCCCAGCATAACCGAAGTCGAGGGCTTTATCTTGCTTATAAACCGTTTATGTTTACATGTAAAATGAAAATATAAGTAAAATACGAGTATAATGTGGAAAATTAAAATACATATGTTCGGTTATACTTCAACACCAATATTTTATTGGTATAAATATATTGGCGGTATAAATATATTTTTTGTTTTGTTTATGAAATGTAATAAACATTTTATTAAGCGTAGAAAGGCAATAATAACACCAATAATAAATCTAAATAGAATATTCCCTGTGTCATATCGTCTGCAGTGACTGATGTTGAATATAGATGAAGAAACAAGTTTTTGATTGGTTCAAAGTTGCACGTGCAAATCACGGTCACCTTTTCATTAGTTTGGCTGGCGTGGACACTGTTCACGAGACTTTACCAAGTTGACAAGTAGGAGTAGACAAACTGCAGATATGTGAACAAACAGGTAAATTATTTTTAATTTATCTATATACACGTATATAAAATATTGACTAGTAATACAAACATTAATTTATGTGAGCACAACCTGTATCATATCATATGAAAGATAATCCAGTCGGGTTTACTCAGGGTCTGTGGTGACTTCAATCATAAGTTAGATTGTTGCCTATCGTGCTGGAGGTTGGGATGGCCTAGTGGTCTAGAGCACCGCGCTTCGAAGTCTAGCTGGCCGGTCACCCCTGGCTTGCGGCTGTGGTTTCGAGCCCTGCTGTGAGTGTATGTGGTGGCATGGAGATACGGGCGCCTTCTCAACCTCGTGGGTTTCCTCCGGTTTCCTCCCACGGCTAAGGACACCTACGCGCAAGCGAATTTTTGAAATTAAATTAAAAACCATGTTAGTCCCGAAATGACCTAGTTGTGTCGAGTGGACGTTAAACCCCATTTCTCTCTCTCTGCCTCTCGTGCTGGAGGACCCGGGCTCGAATTCAGGAGATCGTAGTATCGAAATCGTACTCTTCACAGCGCCCCCCCCCCCTGTTAATAGCTTTATTCTTATTTTGAAAGTATATGTAATAGTATATTCAAATACTCGTATAATATACATGTAAATTTTTTTGTCTATTTTTTAATAGGTCATAAAAGTGAAGCTATTTGTATTTACAAATGAACGTCAAATATGCAGATCCGATGTTTCTAATTATTTGTATGGGGAAGTAAAGAAACTAGCCGAAGAAACCGTTATCGGCCAAAATAGTCGACTTGTCGACCTAAATAAACGTCCAACCACAAAGATGCATATTCGACGACTCGCCGCAGAACGCCTCAATCGACGACCGACTTCTGGTGAAACTTGACCAACCAATGGAAGTCAAAAATGCAAGAAATACTATAACCTTCAATATAAATACGAAATAAAGCATATAATTTGTGTTGTTTATTTCCCCTTGTTGCAACTGAATTGTTTCGATTCCCCAGATATACGTGACAGGACTTGGGATCGCCTGTCAAACCTCGTGGGTTTTCTCCGGATTCCTCCAACGTCCTAAGACCGTACGGACAAGGAAATTATTGAAATAAAATTGAACGACGTGTTTGTCCCGAAATGACCTGGTTTGTGTCAATTGGGCGTTAAACCCCATCTACCCCACACAGGACAGAACAGCGGCGCTAGTAAGACGTTAAACCCCCATTTAATTTCTAATTGAAAGTAGGGTACCTTTAATGTCATACACGGAAGTGTTATTTTGGCAAGCACGTCGTCAACAGATTGTTAAAAACCCAAATTTTACCCGCTATATTGATCATGAGTTTATCCCAGAATTCCCACAAGAAAAACCCTATTCCATGTTTTCTTATGGGGAAATAAAAACCTGCAGTGAAAGAATAACCCGGTACGGGTTAAAAGAAAAACCTCAGAAGAATAACCCCAAATTCCCCTATATTCAAAGCCGCCCCCGACTTTAAGATCGCAAGTTATTCCGAGCATAGAATTTACCCCAAAGATCAAAGAGATTTACCGTTATAGGTTTATAATATACCATAATCATACTGTTGTACGATAAAGTGTAATATAACCCCGCTGTTGTGCGATTTAATGTACCGCGAAAATTATGGGTTATGATTTAATAGATCGTTTTCATGCTGGTTTACGACTTAATATACTATAGGCATGCTGGTGTACGATTGAATATAATATAATCATGTTGTACGTTTTAATGAACTGTGATCATGCTGATATACGATTCAGTGGACTATGGTCACACTGGGTTACGATTGAATGTGTACTAATCATGCTGGTGTAGAATTTGATGGACCAGCAACATGCTCGTCAACTTGTTTCTAAGCGCACTAAAAGTTATTCAGTATGTTAATCCCTATTGCATAAAGTTATATAGACGTGGCAAGTTTGGTAGGTGAGGTTTAGGCCTTAACAACTATATTTGAACATATCGACACCGGAAATTGAATTGGGTTGTCTATTTAACAACAAGCAATTGCATTTGATTAAAATCCATTATTTTCAAAATTCTCATCTTTGGTGGTGCCCCTGGCAAGCTCACCGCTGGACAGATTCGCATACGCTCAAATTGAAATGGGATTTAACGTCCTTCTGTTCTGCTCCTAAACTGGACTAATGAATACAGGAATATAGAGGAAATTTTGCCCGGTCAGCGGCGCTACGACCTACTCTTATATCGAATCTCAACTGTCAAGAGGTCTTTTACGTGCATGTCAATGTGTACGCGGGACCTCTGTTTTTCTTCTCACTCGAACGACTAGACAACTGTTCTTGCCAGGCCCTCCGTCCTTCATCACTGTCAAGGGGAAACCAGGCCGGAAAATCTGGATGACCTTTCTCAGCCAATGCAGGGATCGAACAGCCGAACTCAAGGCTAGCGAACCATCGTCTTTGCCACTTAGCCACGAGATTACCGAACTCAAACTAATTAAATCGACATGACAGAATGCTGACAAACTAAAAGGTCGAGAAACACTAAAACAATTCCGGTAAATCTAATCTGTAAGGATGGAGTATAATAATTAAATATAATACTCACTAGGTGTATTCACTGATGGGGCTGCACTGGTTGGTCCACCTGGATTGCTTACTCCCCACGAGTCTGATGCTGTCCATGCGTCGTTTGATCCTGTTGGTATTTAAAATAAAGAATTATATGGAGTGCTTTAGGCTCACATTGAGTATCTTCCGATTCTACATGATATCACAAATTTACTTGATTCTGATTGGTTAAATAATATGCAGCATATTATATTGGACAATACCTATTGTCTGATTTTGAGGTGATTCACGGCGAATTTAATTCCGCTACGTCGATTAAAGTATACAAATAGTAAAATTCAGAACCTTTTGTGTGATAATGAAAGGGAAATTGTCATATTATGATATTCATATCAAAAACCATTTTTAAAAGGAATACATTTACCAGTACAACGTGAGTGTGAGTAATAGTTAATACTAGTATCAATACATGGTCATTACAACTACTACTAGTCACTATCACTGAAATTTGTGGTATAGGTGAACTCTCAACTATCTGGTTATCCACACTGTACCTTTAAAGCCACAGAGCTAACATAGACGCAGCGTGCATAACAATGCCCTGATCATAGATACGGACGTCTACATTACATTTTTTCCCAAAACAAATTGATAGTGAATTATAAATATCTAGCATTTAGGTCGGTTATAGAAGCCCGTGGCAGGCGCTGTTATGTTGACACAAACACGGGTTTTTAGGAAATGATATTCTAAAGAGTGTGTACCAGTAGAAGCCGCGTTGTCTATCCGGTACTGAAGCAGCGATGGAGAAGAACACAGCTTTAAAACGAAGCAGCTGCTGGACTCAGGTGCATATTCCCCGAACTGTGGTGGTCGCTTTATTGGTTATAAGTAAAAGCCAACAGTGAGGCTGAAGTCACCCGCCGAAATACCAATATAAATAGATGACATTAATTAATCGCGCATTTATTTTTTTCAAACGTATTGAGCAATCAAACTGTACACGAAGTGTCACCCTAAAGTGTTTTATAAAGAAAAATGCTAAAATCGACAAGAAAAATGAAAATGTACCCTAGTTAGGGGGACCCTAAAGGCAGACAAAAGGCCCCCCACGCCTGACAAAAGGGACCTCGGGTCCGAGTGAATCGTTTCTATACACTGTTACTGTCGAATCCATTACTGAATGAGAATGCAGTCATTGTAATGGCATAAAAATCATCAATCAAGATGAACCCAAGTTATCTTGTCCCAAAGTATCAACCAATCAGATTGCTTATCTCTGCCTACCCTAAGCAGAAAATGCTCATCTTGGAACTCCATCAAGGCATTGACCTAATACGTATACACACCAATTTTTTAACATTTTAACTCAATTAGAAGGAGAGTTATTGTGTTCCAAAATCTCGGCAAATCAAATTGCTTATCGCTCTGCTTACCCTGAGAAAAAAATGCTCATTATCGAACTTAGTCAAGGAATTACTGTAATGAAACCATACCCCAAGTACCATAACTCTCACTTAATTAGAACTAAAATTATCGTGTCCCGAAGCATCAACCAATCAACATTGCTTATCTCTGCTTACCCTAAGCGGAAAATGCTCACCTTCGAACTCCATCAAGGCATTGACCTAATAAGCATATACATCAAGTTTGAACATTTTAACTCAATTAGAAGGACAGTTATTGTGTTCAATTTCTCGACCAATCAAATTGTGTATCGCTCTGCTTACCCTGAGCAGAAAATGCTCATTATCGAACTTACTGTAATGAAACCATACACCAAGTTTCATCACTCTCACTTAATTAGAACTAAAGTTATCGTGTCCTAAAGCATCAACCAATCAAATTGCTTACCTCTGCTTACCCTAAGCGGAAAATGCTCATCTTCGAACTCCATCACGGCATTGACCTAATAAGCATATACACCAAGTCTGAACATTATAACTCAATTAGAAGGAGAGTTATTGTATTCCAAAGTCTCGACCAATCAAATTGCGTATCGCTCTGCTTACCCTGGGCAGAAAATGCTCATTATCGAACTTAGTCAAGGTATTACTGTAATGAAACCATACACCAAGTTCCATAACTCTCACTTAATTAGAACTAAAATTATCGTGTCCCGAAGCATCAACCAATCAACTTGCTTATCTCTGCTTACCCTAAGCGGAAAATGCTCATCTTCGAACTCCATCAAGGCATTGACCTAATAAGCATATACATCAAGATTAAACATTTTAACTCAATTAGAAGGAGAGTTATTGTGTTCCAAAGTCTCGACCAATCAAATTGCGTATCGCTCTGCTTACCCCGAGCAGAAAATGCTCATTATCGAACTTAGTCAAGACCTTACTGTAATGAAACTAAACTAAAGTTATCGTGTCACAAAGCATCAACCAATCAAATTGCTAATCTCTGCTTACCCTAAGCGGAAAATGCTCATCTTCGAACTCCATCAAGGCATTGACCTAATAAACACATACACCAAGTTTGAACATTCTAGCTCAATTAGGAAGAGAGTTAATGTGTCCCAAAAAGTGTGACGGACAGACAGGCCCATTTTAATAGTCCCCCAACTTTTTTCGAAAGGCGGGGACAATAAGTTCTCATCAGATACTAACCTGCCTGGCTGGTGAAAGAAGCAGAAAACCCCCGACGCACTTGCGAGTAATCAGATGAAAATATAACTGTCATACGATTTGATTCGCTACTAACAGGGTTTGGCACATTTGTTCCGCACATTTCAGCTCCACCATCTATAGTTACATAATCAAAACAACCAGTGCTGAAGTTGTCTTCTTCAGTCTGAAAGAAACACATTTAATCTGAATCGTTTAACATGATTTGAATGAATGAATAACATTCCGTGTTCCGCCTCCTACTTTTCGGATTATTTTACATACACATAGCGTGTACATGAGAACTCGGTTTTCGCTCGAGCTGAACGACTAGACGATGTCCCTGTGAGACGCTCCGTCCTGCCCCACAGAAAGGAGGGGGGGGGGACCTCCGGAAAATCCCGATGAGTCGTCTCGGTTAATACCTGGTCGAACACTAGACCCCCTTGCTAGCGATTCAGTGCTTTGTACACTGAGCCAAATGTTGAAAATCTTTTTTTTAATAAAGTGACATTAAATTGTTTTAATATATTTTTGATCTTATGCTCTGTAATTACAAAACAGGTTGGTAGAAATCAGCAATTAGAAATGATGTTTGTTTTGTATATAGATGCATTATGTAAGATTTAGATAAAGTGCTGATTGTTCTGATGTGTCATAGGCAGTTTGTTTATTAATGTAACAACGGTACCTGTTATGTCATAATGATGGTTGCTAGGTAGAAGTATCAAAATTCTAAATTTGTTTGCCGTTCAAGCTTAACATGTAATACCACAATGAAGTAGACATTTGTCGCCCCAATATTGGAAATAAGATGAAATACAATTGATATTTACACTGAACAAATAAAGAAGTTGAATTATACATTGTCTTAATTTAGAAATTACATGAATGGAAGTTAGAAGTTACATGAATGGAGGTTAGAAATTACATGAATAGAAGTAAGAAATTAGACGATAGCATGTTAGAATTTTGGCACTAATATACCGCCATACTGGTGTGAGCGTATATGGCATGTAGATAGGAGCGCCTTCTCGTGGTTTCCTCCAGGGTACTCCGGTTTCCTCCCACTGCTAAAGACCCTTACGCGCAAGCAAATTATTGTCGAGTGGACTTTAAATCCCATTTCTATCTCTCTTTAAATCCTTTTCAATCTAGAGAATTGATTATAGACTGTTCATGTGAATAAATTTCTAAATAAGGAGAGCGAAGTTAGAAATCAAAACTTACATCAAATGCAGTAAAGGTTAACTGAATTGTCCTTCCTACAGGTACAATTATTGTATAGGTACACCGTTGGTTATTAGGATAATTGTTTGGGTAGTTGGGAGATGAAAACGTTCCAGTCTCTGCTTCAATAGTTTCATCACAATCTGCAATAAAAGGTCTGACGAGTAATGTGAACAAACAACACGATTTACCAACTTTATAACCTCGCCATTGAAGACAATTCCAACAAATAGTCGGTGCAAAAACCCAATATCCGTTGGTTTCTGATAGATGGTGCCCCGGTGAAGATCTGTGCAATTTGTTACCTCTGAAAACTACCTAGAAACTTCAGCAGATCAAAAATCTAAGGTGGTCTAATATTGAGCTTAACTAAGATTGATGGCGAAATGACACGTGTAATATAATTGTTATGTTTTGTTGGTCATCGCACAAAAACTGATCCAATATGGTAGCCAAAATACACAATGCAGGTGAGAATTGCCCCGAAGAGTATTCCTTCAACATAAGTAACACCATAGCCGTGATGTCGTTTCAGGGGTTGTGGGGCTGATATCACTAATTTGAAAAAAGATAGCGTAATAATAACCACAAAAAATTGTTCCAACCATGGCGCACATACATTATTCTGTACTGTTGATATTCGTTAAAGAGATCCACGGATAGATAGATAACACTTATTGCTTGAAAAATATTCCTTGCGCTTAACACCTTGAGACCTATTCTTTCTGTTGAAGCGATTACAGCCAAATAACGCCTTACAGTGCTCGTGGTACCGTAATTAACGATTCTGCCTGTTTTACTGTGCTAATTAATAGCAATTGCGACAGCTTGGTAGCCAAGGAACTGTTCTAACAATATATTCCATACTGAATCTGATTACCGTAAGTTCATGGATTATGGCCCCTGATTGAACGAAAAATCAATCTTTTAGCTTGTTGGCACGCACCAAAGGTCACAATCTTTGGGTTATATACAATGCATGGATATAACCCAATGATTATGGTTCCTTTCGGTATTTGCGCATATCGAATTGTAAATTCCTGAATTATGGCCCCTGGTTGTAGTAACAAAATTTTAGTTTGTGGTCCATTTGGAGGTCAGAATTATTAAGGATTAAAAAGAACAAGGTTAAGTTCAAATTTTGTGAAAATCGCTAGCCAAAACTGCCGGACGAAATGGACGCGGCTTGTATGCGAATAGTGTAAAAATTATGGTACATCATTCTGATTTTGATGAAACTTTAAATGAATGCTTATAACCCAAAGATTCTGCTTCCTTTCGATATTTGCGCATATCCACCTGAATTATCGCCCTTGATAATTATCGCTGGTGTTAGTAGAGACGTCATTTGCTGGTAATATCTACCCACAGTTCCACGCATGAAAAGGTCAAACGGTCGATTCGACAGACCATTTGATTGGCTGACCCCTCATTTCAGAATTCTACTAGAATGCAGACGTGTTTCTTTTACATAATGACATCAACATTTACAGTCAACCAAACCGTTAACTTTTCTCATTTAATAAGAAAGTGTAAAGCACAAACAAAAATGTATGACTGAGAAAGAAACGTTTTTCATATTAAATTTAAAAACGTTGATAAAACGTTCAAATTAACGTGTCCAACAACGTTTTTAAAACGTTTATTTTATGTTTTGTCAAATGTTTTTTTAAAACACATTTTAATGTTTTTATTACGTTAAAAAAAACGTTTAGACAAAACGTTGTAGAAACGTTAAAACGAGTCCACAATTTGAGTTTTTTTTAAACGTTGAAAATAAATGTTTTGGAAGCGTAAGTGAAACGTTTTTAAAACGTTCAAAAAATGTTTGTTTGCTGGGACAGTAAAGAATTTCGGAAGACTAGCTTATAAACACGACGTTGAAACAAAATATCAACCAACCGACAAATAGAAATGAAATGGGGTTTAACGTCCTACTCTTTTGCACCTTACCTGCGCTAATGGAAGACGGGCATGCGCCATACAGTGTGCTATGAGGGAATATTGCCTTGCACTTAACACCCTTTACACCTAAAGAACTATTCTTTTCAAGCGATTCCGCCCACTGTAATTAACGATTCCATGTGATGTTACATTATTGGGTCCTTAGGTTAGGTTCTTGGCGAAAACACCGTTTTAAACTTCATACAATACTTTAAATTCTTCTTTAAACATACGCACAAGACGTGTTCTATAATTCTGTAGACGTGTTCTATAATTCTGTTAACAGGCCAGTAATCCGTCTGGGGTTGGTTAATGACCCGAACGGACCGATAGTTGTTGTCCAATCCGCTACGGACAGGTGTTATATGGTGAAAGAATGCATAACTCCTTATTAACAGATATTTTAATACAGGATAACATAATTATTTACATGTAAAGCCGGGGTTAGATACAGTGATGTATATCTAAAGTTGTTCCCCCTAGGTCTCATAAGATGAAGATGAGACCTAACTGTCCTGGTCTGGGGAGACCTAGCTCTCCCAAGTCCGGGAGCGGTCCGAATTGCCTCTAGGTATAAGAAGACGTAACTTCCCGTTGGTTTTATCATGACAAAGGGAGAAGATGACCCGCCCTCTCTTCTCACGACAGCGGTTTTATAAGTGTGATCTAAATTGTCTTTTTAATATACAAGAACTTTTTATTTTGTGTGTTAACCAATTGTATGTTTTTACTAACTCTCAACCCATTGAGTGTAAATAATTTAATCATCCTGTCTATTATATCATATAAAATGTTTTGGACGTTAAATCTGTCACAAACAACAATGAGACATCTGTACATCATATCACTTCTTACATAATACTATGTCATAAGGGCACGCCTGGTACAGATTAAATCATGCCAAATTCAGAAGTTTATACAACGCTTTACATCTTACATAATACCACGTCTGAAACCTCACACCTGTCACAGTTTAAAGCTTGCACTTAATCTGTCATTTAAAATTGTACAAAAATGGGATCGAGTGTAAAATATAAAATTAAAGTATCAATAATTATATATTTAAATCTCGAAATATATTGTATTAAAATTTGCAGACTGCAATATTGTCGTAGGTTGTAGCTGGTCATTAATCGTGTCATATTCGATGATTGATTACTTCAATAACGACCTCCGCGTGGCTGTAAGTCGTGTCAAGCTAGTGCCAATGTTGACCATCTGTGAGTCATTTGATAGGATTGTTAATCGATTTCATGTATTGAGGGTATTAAGTGACATTTTCTAAATGATATCAATTGTGTAACACTGCTTCACCGCGCTAATTATTAAGGATTAAAACAGCTTGGCAGTCAAAGAAATGCTGTACGTAAGGGTTATCGACTGAGACAGAGGGGTTCAAGTTAGATGAACACCCGAGCTCGTGCAAAATTGTATTCAATGCACGGGCGCGGGTGTTCATCTAACTTGACCCCGAGGTCAAGGTCGATAACTGACTTACACACTGGATTCATTGTGTAAGAAGTTGAACGGGTGAATGAAAATGGACGAACACGAGAGAGACGCATGTTTATCACAGACTCTTTATCACACAAAATTGTTTTACCAATTCGTCTATAACAGGTACGACCAATATGCATTATTTTTGCACGTCATATATTGTTGTTTACTCAGCAAATTGGTGAGTGGGTAAATAAATGAAAATGTGTATTACGGTTTATTTACGATGCATCCATATCAGATTGTTCAAATGTTAGGTTTTTGAAAAACAATTTTAAGAAAGTTGGATTGGTATATGGATAAATGTCGGAATGGTCAGCGCGTGCGCGTTGTGTCGTAAGGTCTGCCATTCAGTCAATTGGTGTGGTTTCGATTCCTCGGTTGTACGTGTAGGGCCTCCCGTTTCCTCCGGCTGCTAAAGACCTCTACGCCGAGTGAACGTTAAATCCGATTTCTCTCTCTCTCCTTACAGACAAAAGAAAAAATATGCTACACCCCTTATTCACTGCCCGGACTACTTAGCTGCTGTGGGCGTGTGTTTCGTTGCCTGACATTCTATCTTTAAAATCCACAACGGGCCAATGAATAATGTAATGGGGTATGCTGCATTGGCTGGAATACGTTTTACATTCGCGAATTGTCAGCCACAGAACAAACTATCTATGTGCGAAAACAAAATATCATGTGTGATGATGTAGGATTGGTATTTTACAAGATGACAGTTATCTAAAAAAAATGTTCAAAGAGAAATTTATCCCAATTCGCGAGGTTTTGTTTATTTGTTTCTTATACTGTTGGTTGCGTTTTCTAGCTAATGATATTATTTCACAATCTACTGTGAAAAATATTTATTTATTGTTTTAACTACATGTACATGTATTTATCTTTTTAAAATTAACACGGTGTTTCTTATTATTGCTAATACACAGTGCACGCACGAAAATGCGCGGTTGTCTGTTTTGACAATCACCGGGTTAGTATGTTGGGGTGTTCATTTATATGAACACCCACTTTTCCTCAAATGATCACTATGGAAGGGTTTTTGGGTCTAAATAAGATGATCTGCTGAATTGTCTAATACTTATTATGATACCGTCAACTTGGTCATATTGCTTAAGTAAATTGTGATATAACAAATGTTTTTTTGTCATTTCCTCACTCCAACTCTTCAAATCACACTTTTACATATCATTTTGGTATTATCATTTTAAACATATCATTTTCTACATATCATTTTAAACATTTCTCTTAGCAATATGCAAATGATGTCAAAAGGCGTGGCTTCCAGAAAAATGTTTTCACACACACTAATACCTCCCAAGGAAAGATAACTCTGAATAACCACGCGTTTATTGATGGAGGCAGACCACCATTAAATTTCACCATCTCGGTACCCAGTTCGTCTATTTATAGCAGTTCTCTCTCTGTCTCTTTTCTCCCCTTTTGCATGCCCAGGATTTGAATTAATATTTTCTGCCAGGTTTTGGTAAATATTCATGATTTTGAGGCGGAAGGATAACGGCGTTATGAGGTTGGCTACGGTGATATGTACGGCAACTAGATACATGTTTTGAGTATGCTTCTTCAAGTTCGTGTAACTCAAAATTTTGGTGGTCAACCTCATAAAACTTTTAGTGCAAAGACATGGCCATGTGTCCCTCTGTCGGTAGTGAAAAGCATTTCGCCAACGAAAATTTGGGGAAAAGTTGGAGGTGGGCAAAGAGTCCAGAATTAACACTGAAGTCAATGGGGAAATTAATGGTGGTCTGCCTACTGTATGTAAACAATCTGACAGTGGATGAAAGACCTAAATTTGATGCTATGATCTCCAAATTGTCAGAAAATATGACATTTTGATAATAAAAAAAAGTGAAATGGTAAAATTTCAAAAATATTTGACAAATTTGTGAGGGGAATTTTTGATTTTAGTCCAAATTTTGTGATTCTCAGTGTTTATTTGCTCTTCAAAATTAGTGAATTGGAGGTGGGCAAAGAGTCCAGAATTAACATTGAAGTCAATGGGGAAATCAATGTTGGTCTGCCTCCAGTGGTATGAGTCTGTTTAACCTAGTTATCTTTCCTTGAGAGGTATTAGTGTTTTTGAAAACAATTTTCTGAAGGCCACGCCTTTTGACCTCATTTGCATATTGCGCTTAGAGAAATGTTGAAAATGATATGTAGAAAATGATATGTTTAAAATGATAATACCAAAATGATATGTAAAGTGTAGTTTGAAGAGTTGGAGTGAGGAAATGACAAAAAAACATTGGTTTTATTACAATTTACTTAAGCAATATGACCAAGTTGACGGTATCATAATAAGTATTTTTGACATTTTGAACATTTCAACAATGGATTACACAAATTAGCCGATCATCTTATTTAGACCCCAAAACCCTTCCATAGATCACCTGAGCACGTGCTAAAACAACACAATACAGGTTGGTCAGTAACTTGAACACCCGAGTGGGAACAAAGGGTCCAGTGTGTAACATTTAATGAACCATGCTCATTCCAGTGTTCGATTTAATAGACTAGGATGATTTTGGTGTACGATTGGATAAACGATTGAATGGACTAAAATTATGCTGTTGCACGGTTAAATGGACTATAATCATGCTGGTATACGATTCAATGGACGATTTAATGTACCGCGAAAATTCTGATGTATGATTTAATAGATCGTTTTCATGCTGGCGTGTGACTGAATATACTATATGCTGATATACGATTCAATGGACTATGGTCACACTGGCTTACGATTGAATGTACACTAATCATGCTGTAATACGATCCAACTATAACCGTGCTATTGTAGAATTTGATGGACCAGCAACAGGCTGGTGTTAGGTTTAGGAACTCTTTCGATTGGGTGTGATTTAAATCGTCAACTTGTTTCTAAGCGCACTAAAAGTTATTCAATATGTGAATCCCTGTCACATAAATTCATATAGACGTGGCAAGTTCGGTAGGCGAGGTTTAGGACTTAACAACTATATTTGAACATATCGACAGCGGAAATTGAATTGTGTTGTCTATTTAACAACATGCAATTGCATTTGATTAAAATCCATTATTTTCAAAATTTAAAAATTCTCATCTTTGGCTTTACCCCTGGCCATCTCACTGCTGGACAGATTCGCATACGCTCAAATTGAAATGGGATTTAACGTCATTCTGTTCTGCTCCTAAACTGGGCTAATGAATACGGGCATATAGGGGAAATTTTGCCCGGGCAGCGGCGCTACGACCTACTCTTATATCGAATCCCAACTGTCAAGAGATCTTTTACGTGCACGTCAATGTGCACACGGGACCTCAGTTTTTCTTCCCTTCTCGAACTAATAGACAACTGTTCTTGCCAGGCCCCCCGTCCTTCATCACTGTCAAGGGGAAACCACGCCGGAAAATCTGGATGAACTTTCTCAGCCAATGCAGGGATCGAACAGCCGAGCTATCATTTTTGCCATTTAGTCATTATTGAGATTATCCAACTCAAACTGATTAAATCGACATGACAGAATGCGGACAAACTAAAATGTCGAGAAACACTAAAACAATTCCGGTAGATCTAATCTATAAGGATGGAGTATAATAATTAAAATATAATACTCACTAGGTGTATTCACTGATGGTGCTGCACTGGTTGGTCCACCTGGATTGCTTAATCCCCACGAGTCTGATGCTGTCCATGCGTCGTTTGATCCTGTTGGTATTTAAAATAAAGAATTATATGGAGTGCTTTATGCTCACATTGATTATCTTCCGATTCTACATGATATCACAAATTTGAAATTTACTTGATACTGATTGGTTAAATACTATGCAGCATAATATATTGGACAATACCTATTCTCTGATTTTGAGGTGACTCACATCGAATTTAATTCCGTTGCGTTGATTAAAGTATACAGAGAGTAACATTCAGAACCTTTTGTGTGATAATGAAAGGAAAATTGTCAATACTATTCAAAAAAAGTAGGGGATATTTGATTTTGGGGGCATAATACTAAAATATGCAAATGACTACGAAAAAAGTCACTATAGAACCTAACAGAAGAAACATTTACAGTTACATGTGACGCCCAAACGCAAATAGCTACCGCATGGAATGCAGGTGATGCTTGGGATCATCATGGGGGTCCAACCCAAGATTTGCACGACTCTGACTTTGAATGTTACAGTCATTGTGGCATTGAATTCCAGGGTGGAAACATCAGTTTAATTGTTTTAGTGACCAGAAAACAAATTTTGATATGCGTCGGCTTACCCAAAATGAAAGGTTGCGTGCCCTTGGCATGCTACAGATCGGCACAACACAGGCGGTTGTGGTGCCGACGATGAATGTTTCTCAGTCTGTCATAAGCAGGCTATGGTCCAGATACCGTGATACACAATCTGTACAGGACAGACCACGCTCAGGTCGACCAAGTGCGACAACTCAAGCCCATGATCGATTTATCCGTACCTTGGCCTTGAGAAATTGTGTCATCACAGCAAATCAGATCAGCGCTCGTCTTCAAGCAGACACTGGCGTGAGAGTGAGTGGCCAGACGATTCGGAATCGATTGCATAGGGGTCACCTTCGCGCCCGACGTCCTCGCGTGATCCCTTGTTTGAGAGATCATCACATTCAGGCAAGACGTCGTTGGTGTAGGGATCGTCAACACTGGGATAATCGACGCTGGAGCAATGTGATGTTTTCAGATGAGTCAAGGTTCACTGTTGATTTTTTGGACAGACGTAGGAGGGTGTGGCGTCGTCGAAACGAGCGCTTCCAAGACGTTAACGTCATCAGACATGATCGATTTGTGGGTGGTTCTGTTATGGTGTGGGGAGGCATCACTGTTGCTGGAAGAACGGCTTTACATGTTGTTGCAGGGCGTGTTACAGGCCAGTACTACCGGGACAACATCTTGGCAGTCCATGTTGTGCCGTTCGCACGACGTCATGGCCGCCGTTTCATCTTCCAGGATGACAACGCAAGATGTCACAGGGCCAGGATCGTTACAGGTTACCTCCAACAACAGAACATCACCACATTACCTTGGCCAGCACTGAGTACCGACCTCTCCCCCATGGAGCATGTCTGGGACATGCTTGGGCAGAGGTTACGTCAACGTCCTGCCAATGTCCAAGAACTTGCTGCTGCGTTGCAACAGGAATGGGACAATCTGGACCAAAATGACCTTAGACGTCTCATTAGGAGTATGCCACGTTTGATCAATGCTTGTTTGGCAAACAGAGGAGGATTTACCCGTTACTGACTTTATTGTGATGCTGTGGTAACTTTGCTGTTTGACCCCGGGTATCATTTTACCCATGTAATGGTCAGTCTGTGCCGTACTTAGTCTAACGATCATTTGGAATAAATCGATGAATGTGAACTTCATTTCATTTTGTCATTTGTTTCTTCGTCAGTTTCATGATCGTTACAGGTTACCTCCAACAACAGAACATCACCACATTACCTTGGCCAGCACTGAGTACCGACCTCTCCCCCATGGAGCATGTCTGGGACATGCTTGGACAGAGGTTACGTCAACGTCAACAACGTCCTGCGAATGTCCAAGAACTTGCTGCTGCGTTGCAACAGGAATGGGACAATCTGGACCAAAATGACCTTAGACGTCTCATTAGGAGTATGCCACGTTTGATCAATGCTTGTTTGGCAAACAGAGGAGGATTTACCCGTTACTGACTTTATTGTGATGCTGTGGTAACTTTGCTGTTTGACCCCGGGTATCATTTTACCCATGTAATGGTCAGTCTGTGCCGTACTTAGTCTAACGATCATTTGGAATAAATCGATGAATGTGAACTTCATTTCATTTTGTCATTTGTTTCTTCGTCAGTTTCATTAGGTCACCTTAATAACACTTAAAAATCAAATATACCCTACTTTTTTTGAATAGTATATTATGATATTCATACCATTTTTGTAATAGTTATTAGCACACTTTCCTCGGTGTATCGGTGAATATCAGGACAGTTTTGGTCGGGGGCTCAGCCGAGGTGGCCCACGACCAAAACTGTCCTGATATTCACCGAGGACCACGACCAAAACTGTCCTGATATTCACCGATACACCGAGGAAAGGTGCTAATAAGTTACTTACATCACATTTCTATCGAGTATTGTGAAGCAAAATGTGTAAATAGTATTTATTATCGAGTCGTTTCAACCGAAAAGTGACAAATAATTTCAGCTCATTTATTTATCCCTTTTTGTGCCTCACGTTACATTTCATGGTATTATTTACACGTGCGTCTTTGTTGTATCGTAGGTGGCAGGCATTGTAGAATGCATAGCAGCAGCAAGAAAAGACAACGCATTATATTTTCAGTCATCCATTTTCATAGCACATGGCGCAGACTACTTTATTACCAATGTATTCATACACAACAGAAGGTCCCAAATAATAATGAATATACAGTTAATGGGAAATAACTCCAATTAAAGACATGCATCATTCAGGTACACAGCCGGATATAACATACCCCCTTTCTAAGATTGGCAACAATCTCAAAGGCAACTGAACAAAATAGCAAGCAAATGATGAAACAAAATATGAAATGCAAATCTTTTGCAAAATATTGTGACCGTCAGATATTACAAGAGTCTGGAATGGTTCTTCAAAACTTTAATACTGGAAACTTATAATAAGAATTATCTACATACACTTACAGGACCGCGGATAACCGACTAGTACCTTATGCTACTAAGTCGGATAGACCTAAATGACTGCCATATCAAGTACAATCACATATATTTATATGGAATTATTTCTAATCACTTGGCTAGATCAAGTGTTGACATAAATAAGCATTGATGTACAATATAAGAAATAAAACAGTGGTAAATAAAACAATTAATAGATTAATCAAACGATTGGCAAGTTCATCAGACAGGCTTTATTGTCAGTTACTTTCTATCTTTAGCAGTTTTATAAACAATAAGGGATTATAATAAATTAACATGTCATTAGAATTATGTAACTTTTCATAGCAACTTGTTTGAGTTTTACACGATTACGAACAATATTATCATTAGTAACAGCAGAATTAGTAGTGTCAAGCACATGTAATAAAGTTTTCATTTCACGACCATGCATTAAATCAGATGCGGCAATTCCAGTAGTAGCATGTGGCGTAGCACGATAGATAAACAAAAAGTTTCTAACAGTTGGTTTCCAAGGTTTGTGTTCAATAACAGCAGATATTATAGTATCCTTAAGACATCTATGAAATCTCTCTATGGCACCATTACACTGAGGGTGGTAATTGGATGTACGTAAATGTTTTATATTACGTTGAGCAAGATAATATTCAAACTCTCGAGAGACAAATTGTACACCATTGTCACTTAACAAGTTATTGGGAAAACCCTCTCTAGCAAAAATGGTATCTATAAAATTCAATAATATTGTGAAGCAAAATGTGTAAATAGTATTTATTATCGAGTCGTTTCAACCGAAAAGTGACAAATAATTTCAGCTCTTTTATTTATCCCTTTTTGTGCCTCACGTTACATTTCATGGTAGTATTTACACGTGCGTCTTTGTTGTATCGTAGGCGGCAGGCATTGTAGAAGGCATAGCAGCAGCAAGAAAAGACAACGCATTATATTTTCAGTCATCCATTTTCATAGCACATGGCACAGACTACTTTATTACCAATGTATTCATACATAACAAAATAGTCCCAAATAATAATGAATATACAGTTAATGGGAAATAACTCCAATTAAAGACATGCATCATTTAGGTACACAGCCGGATAAAACAGTCTCGTTGCGAAACCGCGAGCGTGAAATAGCCACGTGTTTGTTTAGACCACATCGTCAAAACAACTTGTCTATGGCGTCGAGGACTGCGATTATTATTAAATGTAGTGTAAAGGAAATTCGAAATCACAATTACTGTCTGTTCCAGGTGATACTCCAACTCGACAAACGCTTACCATGCCTTCATTTTTTAATTAAAATGGCTAAAACTTTGTGACATAACTGGAATTGACGTCCCTTTGATTTCTTCCCTTAGCCCAAATAACTAGAAGTCCGATAAAATCCAGTATTCTCTTGTAAATTTCACATATTTAGACATTGTCACTTTCTCATAACATCAACATTACGAATACGCGTGCGTTAAATGGAGCACATGCATTTCGCATTAGGGTAGACAGGTGCTTTAAAAATTTGGTGCATTCGGTTAGAAATGTGACACATGTCTGGTGAAGGAGAATTCGGCCGTCTTTTTCGCGACAATAATACTTTCACACTTTGAAGCTTGTGTGAAGCAATATTGTTTTTGTTCAGATTGATATGTTTTTATTCTGTTTCCTCCTTGATTATTTCGCACAAAATTTCTCACTGGAAAATTTGGAGTGACTTAAAGATTAAAACTATTTTGAAAAGTCGGCACATACCATAACCATGCGAACTCTCAGAAATAAGTAAATTGGTGTAAAAGTTAGCCTTATTTAAAGTTTGAATAAATATGTCTGTTACAATGATTCCGAAATTTGTTTTCTGCGACTTTATAGCTCTGTTTAACTGAATATAATAGTGTCACTTGGAACTAAAGGCAGGCATCCAATCGTAGCTAAAAACAAACACATCAGGATATCTCAACATTTTTAGCTACGTTCTCGTAACTACTTTTAAGTATGTCTTGCAGCCTCCTTCCACAATTTCGTTGATAGCCGGTTAAAATTTACATGTAGCTTATATCGATATCAAAAAATTACAACCTTCGGACGGTTGGCGACTAAATATTCAAGTTAGTTGGACAAACAGTCGTGGTCTGGGATTCAGTAAATAGCTCTTTCAAAAGAGTTATATTCTACTGGAACGAAACAACCAACTTGTCCAGATAACTAGGCCAAACATGGCAGGTTCAATTAGTAAGATGTAAACAAATAACGATTTTTCATAGGAGAAAGGACATAAAGAATGACCTGAACTTAGCTCTAACAAGACAGAAAGCAATGGGATGACCATTCCAGGTATTACACGAAGTTTTAGCCATTTTAATTAAAATTTGAATAAATGACAAGCGATTTTCGAGTTGTAGTTTTATCTGGAACAGACAGTAGTTAAAATAATTATTCAATATTGTCATTTATATGTTTTGCATAATAAATCAAACCAAATTATGGAATAGATGGCAATTGATATGTGTAATAATTGTTTTTCGTAATATGTTGTTATGTTGATTTAATGTCATTGTATATATTTTTGCACTACCGTGTAGTTCCTACCGGTTTGTTTTGTTACTGTGATTTTGATTAGTTGTCTCATGTACCTTAGTCTAATGCAGTATGAAGCAAGTAGTTATCTTCGCGATCTGGGTCGGGCTAAACACCCGCTTCTTATTGCTTGATAAGTTTCTGATACGGTATAATAGTAGGGTTGGGCGAATCACCATCATGTATGTCAAACTAGTGTTTCTTATGGCCAAATATTGCGTAGAAAACGAATCCGTTAAAATTTTTCACCAAGGATAACATTTTACCCAGGTTCTAATTAAAAATTAAAATTGGCGGCCGAAATATCGAATATTCATCAGAATCATGGCAAAATTAATGTATATATGGCTTGTATGGTATCATTTTATGTGTTTTTTTGGGTCAAGGATTTCAAATTCCACAATTAAAACTCAATTGCAGCAAAAATCGCTGAGTTTCGCACAATGTCAATGACTTTTAGCAATATTCTGAGTGAAAAATCAACGAAAAAACATCAAATATTTAATATATAAATCAAATTAAAACAATATTCATTGCTTATAACTCACGAGTAAAATCTAACAAACCACACGAGAACACTAGAATTATTTCCTACGTTAGCACGTCCCCAAGTAGAGAGTCAATATCTGCTGACGGATCAAATGATTGTTGTACAAATCCTTACTTTGGTATCTATTTGTTTCACATTTATTTTGAAGTTTTGTTTGTTTATTATGTCCAATGGTCGCTTACAAGAAAAACAACTCCCCCAAAACAACCCAATGGGAAGATTGTGATAATCTGTGGCGAGGAATAAACTGGAATATATTAAAGATGAGACAGGAAATAGTCTTCTATATAAATAATAAGTTTACTATGTAGTAGAATATGTACAATTGGAATATGTTAGGTGCAATAAGAAATTGTTAATGTAAAATTACCTTTATTGGACGTGATTCATTACAAAATTATTAGTTATTAACGATTGGAAATAATATACAGTTATTCAACAGATAATACCAATTACAATAATTGATGACAACATTTTAACCAACTTTGTTCTTTTCTGGTGATTTCAATGGGTAAGATGGTCTGGTACGTTGCAGTTCTTATGTCTATGATTCATTCAAGTTTGTTCCAACCCAATTGACCTATCCTTTCAGGCAGAGAACTTTTCAGCCAGCCATCGTATAAGCAGAGCAATGGGCTTAAAAAGCAACGATCTAAAGCAATGCCGTTACATATGAGAGAAACAGGGACGGGAAAGGCTTGGTCAAACAGCTTCCCAAAATTGATGGAAATCAGATCAATCACAATTCACACACATGCTTCAAATACTTAGTGTAGAATACGGGAATAACAATAAGGTCTGCGTACATGTACATTGGTGAAAAGACACCCAAAGATCAATTCCCACGTGCCGTATATATTTAATAAGAAAACAGTGAAACGGCGGTCAGAAAATGTAACTGTAACTTTAAGATATTGAAGTAACTAAGAGGACAATGCTTTCATTGGTGTTTAAACATTGGTATTTGGTGCTTGGATTTTCTTTTCTGCTGTAAGTCAATCACTGAGTATGACAGTGGGTCACAAACCAAGGGTTTGACCAAGAAAATTCCTAGGTGTTAACAAGACTGGATTTTCTTTAACCATGGTGCATGATGATCGACCTTGCAGAGAAAAGGTCTCTAGTCGCTCGGATGGGACAAGAAAGCTAGGTCAATCCAAGGACCAATTGGCAATCATGTAAAATAAACACTTAACGATTAAAATTACAGCCGTTCGGGTAAACTTTCCCGCATTGCATACTGCATAGACTGATTGTTTCACAAAAGTAGGACGTTAACCTTATTCTAGTAGGTACTTTTGATGTAGGCCCATTCAGTTTTAACTGTCCCTATGAATGACAATTTGCACGATAAGAGACATGATTTTCTTAATGGTTTGATTTTACAGAATATAAAGACTTGCAGGTAATTAGTAATATAATTGATGATCGTTTTGCTTATAGATTATTCAAGACTTCCGTGTAGTTTCGATTTGAGAAATAGAAATAAGATGTTCAGCCGACATGTGCTACGAGCAAGAGTCAAAAATAAACTGGGATCAAACGGATACATAACAGAATTAAAGACATTGTACAATTATTCAACAAATTGAATGCTAAAATAAACATTTCGCCACATTGGACATCGACAGTTAGATCTCAGGCATATATCTCCAAAGCAGAACCCCAGGCGGTAGTATAAATGTCACCAATGAGTTCAGTGACTCCGAAAACATTACTAACGACATATTACATGCATGGGTGGTATGGAAACTGACTAAATATGGCGAAAATTTGACGGCCATTTTGAATTTTTTAAATTATACCGGGGTCAAACGTCACCCTAACCAAAAATTATTGACGGATACATGTTTTACGGAAAAATTGGCCATAGAAAACACTCGTTTTATATTGGTTCCAAGGAAAATGTCATCATTCGCCCAACCCTAATAAAAGTATCCGTGTATCTGAAATGAACAGTACTCTTTTTGGAAAGTGTACTGTTCATTTCTGATACACGGATACTTTTATGCATGTATTGTAAATGAACACAACAGTTTCATCAAAGGTTGCCATTGGCAACGAGTAGAAGTGGGATGTAAATAAGGAATACATTTACCAGTACAACGTGAGTGTGAGTAATAGTTGATACTAGTATCAATACATGGTCATTACAACTACTACTAGGACGAAATCTTAATAGTCACTAACACTGAAATCTGTGAATATTAGGAGGACATTCTCTTCTTCAGGTATAGGTGAACTCTCCACTATCTGGTGAGTAAGGAGGGGTTATCCACACTGTTCCTTTAAAGCCACAGAGCTAATATATAGACGCAGCGTGCATAACAATGCCCTGATCATAGAAATGGACGTCTACATTACATTGTTGCCCAAAACAAGTTGTTAGTGAATTATAAATATCTAGCATTTAGGTCGGTTATATAAGCCCGTGGTACGCGCTGTTATGTTGACACAAACACGGGTTTTTAGGAAATGATATTCTAAATAGTAGGGTGCCCCACGTGCCAACTGAAAAGTTGTTCTTGACACGTTGATCGTGCACGCTTTAGTTGAATGACTTACTACTGATTTCTGACAGTCTCGCACACTCGTTGAGGCTATAAATAGCAACAGCATGCGGAAATGTTCAAAACACCCAACACTACTACAGTCGTAAAAAATCTATTGTTGACGATTCTGAATAGTAATAATATTTAACTTTTTGGTTATTACGGCATTTTAAGAAATTACGCTCGTTTTATTTTTTAAATTGCCTTATAATTAACTGTACCATTAGAAGCTGCATATTTTGGTTAAGGAAAAATAATATCTCTGACTCAACATCCGTAAAGCAAGAATATGATACTAGCAGTAGTTTCATTTTACTTTTACAAGGTTCTTAAAAATATTGTTGAGTTGCCTTATGTTTGTGCTTCTAAATTCAATTTCTTGTTCCATGTTTCGTAAAAAAAAGTAGTCTTGATTATCCCGACCCGTCAATTAGACGTAGAATGATCGGTAGACTAGTTAAGTGAGACTAATTTCAAAACAAGGGCACGTAACCTATCTTTTACTCAAAAGTGTCTGGATGTTATGGACGCCACTCCAAACCATTTTTCAGTATTATTTATGTATGGTTTAATGATCATAGCTTATGAAGTACAACATGGTCGTTTATTTAGTGACTATAGATGTGTGAAACAGATTTAAGGCTTTCTAAATATATTAGTATTGTGGTGTAATTGTCGAGATATTTGGTGATATTCATTTAGGGCGGGGCACCCTATAAATAGTGTGTACCAATAGAGGCCGCGTTGTCTATCCGGTACTGAAGCAGGGATGGAGAAGAACACAGTTTTAAAACGAAGCAGCTGGTTGACTCCGGCGCAAATACGCATAACTGTGGCGGTCGCTTTATTGGTTATAAGAATAAGTTCTAATCAGATACTAACCTGCCTGGCTGGTGAAAGAAGCAGAAAACCCCCGATGCACTTGCGAGTAATCAGATGAAAATATAACTGTCATACGATTTGATTCGCTACTAACAGGGTTTGGCACATTTGTTCCGCACATTTCAGCTCCACCATCTATGGTTACATAATCAAAACAACCAGCGCTGAAGTTGTCTTCTTCAGTCTGAAAGACCCAATTAATCTGAATCGTTTAAAATGTTGATTTGAATGAATGAATAACATTCCGTGTTCAGCCTCCTACTTTTCGGATTATTTTTCATACACATAGCGTGTACATGAGAACTCGGTTTTCGCTCGAGCTGAACGACTAGACAATGTCCCTGCTCCGTCCTGCCCCACTGAAAGGGCGGGGGGGGGGGAAATCCCAATGATTCGTCCCGGTTAATACCTGGTCGAACACTAGACCCCCTTGCTAGCGATTCAGCGCTTTGTACACTGAGCCAAATTTTGAAAATCTTTTTATTTTTAATAAGGTGACATTAAATTGATTTAATATATTTTTGATCTTATTCTCTGTAATTACAAAACAGGTTGGTGGAAATCAGCAATTATAAATGATATTTGTTTTGTATATAGATGCATTATATAAGATTTAGATGAAGTGCTGATTGTTCTGGCTATAATAGTTCAAGAATTGATAATGAATACATTGAAAATTGTATTCAAATCACTTTATTCTGGGCGAAGTTTTAACCGTTGGAATTTTTGACAAGATGTGTCATAGGCAGTTTGTTTATTAATGTAACAACGGTACCTGTTATGCAAAACTTAGCGTCACTTCGACATTTACCTGCGTTTTTTATGGGAGGTTGGGATGGCCTAGTGGTCTAGAGTGCCGAGTTTCGACCTCTAGCTGGTCGGTCACCTCTGGCTTGCGGCTGTGGTTTCGATCCCTCGTGTGAGCGTATATGGCATGTAGGTAGGAGCGCCTTCTCAACCTCGTGGGTTTCCTCAGGGCACTCCGGTTTCCTCCCAATGCTAAAGACCCCTACGCGCAAGAAAAATATTGTCGAGTGGACGTTAAACCCCCATCTCTCTCTTTCACCCTAGAGAATTGATTATAGAATGTTCATGTGAATAAATTTCTAAATAAGTTAGAAATCAAAACTTACATCAAAAGCAGTAAAGGTTAACTGAATTGTCCTTCCTACAGGTACAATTATTGTATAGGTACACCGTTGATTATTAGGATAATTGTTTGGGTAGTTGGGAGATGTAAACGTTCCAATCTCTGCTTCAATAGTTTCATCGCAACCTGCAATAAAAGGTCTGACGAGTAATGTGAACAAAGAACACGATTTACCAACTTTATATCCTCGCCATTGAAGACAATGCGATATTTCGTAGTTATCAAATATCGGTTTTCCAACAAATAGTCGGTGCAAAAACCCAATATCCGTGACCATTGGTGAGGGAACATTGTTCGCCGATGGTTTCTGATAGATGGTGCCCCAGTGAAGATCTGTGCAATTGGTTACCTCTGAAAACTACCTAGAAACGTCAGCAGATCAAAAATCTAAGGTGGTCTAATATTGAGCTTAACTAAGATTGATGGCGAAATGACACGGGTAATATATTTGTTATGTTTTGTTGGTCATCGCACAAAAACTGATCCAATATGGTAGCCAAAATACACAATGCAGATGAGAATTGCCCCGAGGAGTTTTCCTTCAACATAAGTAACACCATAGCCGTGATGTCGTTTCAGGGGTTGTGAGGCTGATATAACTAATTTGAAAAAAGATAGCGTAATAATAACCACAAAAGATTGTTCCAACCATGGCACATACATTTATCTGTACTGTTGATATTCGTAAAAGAGATCCACGAATAGATAACACTTATTGCTTGAAAAATATTCCTTGCGCTTAACACCTTGAGACCTATTCTTTCTGTTGAAGCGATTATAGCCAAATAACGCCTTACAATGCTCGGGGTACCGTAATTAACGATTCCGTTAATAGCAATTGCGAGAGCTTGGTAGCCAAGGAACTGTTCTAGCAATATATTCCATACTGAATCTGATTACCCAATGCAAAATCCTATATATTGACCCAGTATTTCAATTAAGTAAAAACAGTTTCTTTCTAACAAAAAAGGTAATTTTTATTTAAAATAAGTGTTTTCTTAGTTCCCTGTTGATTGACAATCAAATTCGTGTAAAGCGATATCTCTTCGGAGATATCACAGTAGATTATGTAATTTAACACACAAGCGATATCTACTATCAAAATGTGTTTTGCGGTGATAAAATAACATATTTCTATTATTTTAGTAATTTATTTTATAGTCGTAGTTAAGTAGTGTTAGGGTTATAATAACATATTCCTATTATTTTAGTAATTTATTTTATAGTCGTAGTTAAGTAGTGTTAGGATTATAATACCATATTCCTATTATTTTAATCATTTGTTTTATAGTCAAAGTTAAGAAATGACAGGGTTGCGATAAGGGAAATGCCCTTTTGATCATCAAAGAACGGGGGATGAGTTCAGATCGTTAATATCAATCCACTTTACGTTATTTAGCTCATACAGATGTAACTTGAAAGCAGAGATGGAAGTTAGCGAAACTTTGCACCCACAACGCGGTACGCCACACTCTCGGGCCTCATAAGATGTAGCTTGGTCCTAAATATAATATTAAGATATTAAAGACAAAATATCAAAATTTACTGGTGGGTAAATCCCACAAATAGAGGTAACTATAGACGTAGACATTAATGTACCTCATAACATTCTTTTCTGTTTATGGTTTAAACAATATTTATTTGCAATGTTAACGATATTTGTAGCTGAATTACAGTATATAGGATACGAAAACAAGCACGAGGATGCTTATATTATATCACTTCCTGATAAAATGTAACAATGATGAAGCTGATATGAAAGATTTTTAGAACATACACACATATTATATGTGACAAATACATATACAAAAGAAAGGTGCGGGGTTGTCATCAGTGTCGAGGAAAGCAGGCAGTAAGCATTTTACTAGGATTTAAATATGAACATGGATTACGTACGGCGGCACTCACAATTTGAATCGTTTAGTTTGAATTATGGAAGCTCGTAAGGTGTTGAATATTGAATGATTAATATCTGGGGGAACATTTTCAATTCCAAAGAGCAGTACTTTGCTGTTTTGATATTTTGGATCAAGTGTGGGATATCCTATGTTTTAGATTGCGGGTAGTTATATAGTGGACAATGAAAAATGTTTTCAACTGATTTACCACAGTCACGCATTGAATTATTTGATATGTGCATCAAGACTTAGTGGTGGTTTACAATGCCTCAGTTTGCAATGAATTGTTTCGAAAAATATGTCTTATAAAGGAGATGAATATTTTTATCTGATTTTTTTATTTAAAATGTGATATTTAAAATTTCAGATTCGAGGTTGTTCCTGAGTGAGATTGAAGGGGGGAAAATGAGCATTGATAATAAATAATAATTCTACATCTTTTTAAAAGATATCTTGAGTTTCGCGGATGGTATGGGTTGTTAGCTGAAAAAACTCTGGAGCATCATTTTGGATTGTTTAAGTAATCAATTTATGGTGGGTTCGGCGATATTTCAAAGTACAAAATCCAGTCTCATAGTAAAGAATTTCGGAAGACCAGCTTATAAACACGACTTTGAAACAAAATATCAACCAACCAACAAATAGAAATGAAATGGGGTTTAACGTCCTACTCTTTTACACCTAACCTGCGCCATACAGTGTGCTATAAGGGAAATATTGCCCGGGCAGCGGCGCTACGGCCTACTCTTATATCGAAATCTAACTGCCAAGTGATCTTTTACGTGCACGCCAATGTGTACACGGGACCTCGGTTTTTCGTCCCATCCGAACGACTAGGCAACTGTCCTTGGCAGGCCCTCCGCTTAGCCATCGTGACCCCTAACACTAATAGAAGTAGCCATAGACAGCAGTTACTTTTCATACAAATTATATTCGGCGTATATCCAATCCATTCAGTTTAAGAACGGGCATTTAAAACTAGTTTAAAATCGGGACCCCTTAAATTTTGTCCAATTTTAACTTGAATGCACTGAGTGAAAGTAATCAAACACGAAACTTACCCTTAGCTAAGTTCACTAAACAAAACACAAAAAATAAAATGGCTTTCATCCTTGTTCTAAAGAAATGCATGCTGTTTCTGGCAAACATCTAAATTAGAATGGAATAGGTCGATGTAAATTAGACACCCTTGCTATTTATTAATCGCCATGGACATGTAAATATATATTGTCCGTACCTTGTACGGATATGACAAATCATTCTTTAAAGGGGTATATCTTCAAAAATAGATCTAAAATATTAAAGGCCAACTCGTTAAAATATCCTTGTACAATTTTAAAGGAATGGGGGGTCATGATGGTTAAGAGGATAAGACCCTGGCACGCAAGTCTGGAGGTTGGGTTTTCCATCCGTGCATTGGCCTGGAAAGCTCATTCATATTTTCCGAAGGGACTGGCAAGAACAGCTGTCTAGTCGTTTGGATGGGACGACAAACACAGGTCCCGAGAGAGAAATTGGGTTTAACGTCCTCTCGACACAAACTAGGTCATTTCGGGACTAACATGGTTTTAATTTTATTTCAATAATTCGCTTGCGTGTAGGGGTCTTTTAGCAGTGGGGGGAAACCGGAGGACCCGGAAAAAACCCACGAGGTTGAACAGGCGACCCTACTCCTTGTCACGCACAACCGGGGATTTGAAACAACGCAAGTTGACTCAATGACAGTTACAACGTACACACGCTAAGCAATTAGCCACCCAGTCCCCCCCCCCTCGCCGGGTCCCGAATGCACATTGGCATGAACGTAAAAGATTTCGTGACAGTTGGAATTCGGTGTAAGAGTAGGGCGTGGTGCCACTGTCCGGGCAAAATTTCTATCATTTCACACTGCATAGCGTATATCAGTCGTCATTAGCCTATCTACACCCGGTGGTATTCCACTTTAAGATATATTTTGAAATAACACTGTACAAACACATTTGTTATATTTAATACGTTATAATTAGCGATGTTAATTATAAGATACAAGGGATTATCCAATACAATAAAAGCACGTGATATGCTTCTTACTTACATAAACAAAGCTGTATTTAAAGTCTCTGTCCGTCCTTTATGGAAGATATCAAATTATCATGATCAAAGTCAAAATATCAACGCTAGTTAATCGCCCAGCTTAGAGACCCATCAAACATTTCGGTCAAAATCATAGACAGTTTTGGATAGTGTTAAATATCCTATATATTTTCAATTCCACATTAAGACCGAAAGGAATTAAACCATATAATGTAGCTTGTGTGAAGTTACTAATCCATCCAACGACGTCATGTGACCCTTTGGGGATGAGATATTATCTATTTCGACACACAATAATTGATACGTATATCCCACATTTTATTACTTTAATTAATATCGATCGACATTATATTATTCATCACCTATATAATTATGAAAACAATTATCTTCACACAAAATCTTAGATGTCCATACAGATAAACCTTTGCGGTGGCGATCATAGGGTATCACAAAATAATATTCACAAAAATTTGGCGAAGAAATTCACGAAAAAGAACATTTCAACATACGTAATTTCATGCGAGCATCGACCATGAAGAGAAACACGAGCTCATTAGTAAAATTAAATTTAACGTCCTACTGTTCTGATCCTATACTGGGCTAATGTAAGGGGCATACAGTGTGCTATGAGGGAACTTTGCCCGGGCAGCTACGGTCTAATCTAATATATCGAATTCCAACTGCCAAGGGATCTTTTACGTGCACCACAAAGTGTACGTGTACACATGACCTCGCTTTTCGTTCCATCCGAACGACTAGACAGCTGCTTCAATGACACAGGTGAACTTTCTCGGCCAATGCAGGGATCGAACACCCAACCTCCAGGCTAGTGGGCCAAGTATTTATCACTTAGCCACCGTGATCACCGACCACATTAGTAAAGGGTTTGTTGACATGTATACCACAGTAAACCCCATCAAGTAGGAATGTCCTTAAAGTATAACAAGTACCATAGTACCATGGACCAGCCAGGAACTGACCACGTTGTTGGATGACATACAAATACCTAATTCACCAAATCGATGCAGAATTGTTCAAAGAACAAACCTGCCAGTATTCATGTAGATTGGATTTGAAATGACGGAGTTGAAGGAATTTTCGAAGAGCTTTAACCCAAAAAGAATATAAGTGGCGGTTAGCGACCAGTTCCTGATCCAAAAATATATAATCAATACATGACCATACTAAGTTTTATACTAATACTCAACAGATGACGGTATAAAAACGCATGCGCATCCCTCCGAACCTAGGTCGCATAGGCGGTGGGCCCTAGGTCGGACAGGCAACAGTCATGTCTAACTTTACCTACCATAGCCGAGATTTTACCAGACTGTGCACCCTCGCTATTCTGTCTTTTCTTACATCCGGTGACTCTCCTTGGTGCTTCACTGCAAAGCCACTATGTCTTAGCCAAATAAGCTACTTTGTGACTTCCACTGGCAAGTCTCTTAGGGAACACTTATCTACGAAATCCATGAATGAACAGACGAAAAGCACCGAGTTTTAGTCATTTTAGACTTTTATAAAATTATTATTTTATTTATTGTTTGATATTGGTTTACGAATTTACATGTAGAGTCTTGGGAAGAGGACTATAAAAGAGTGTGTTGAATGAAATTCATCAGAGCTAACCTAGATATTCCGAACAGCTAACATCTATTGAAAAGAGGAGCAATGAAGCAGTTTTAAAAATGCAGTTGTAGAAAGGAAAGCCCTGGAAGCAGTTTTAAAAATGTAGAAAGGAAACGATCTGTACTTTTTTACGATCGCAACGGTAACAACAGATTTGACAACAATAAATGTTCGTCCATGCTTTTTTAATGAACTGCATATCGTTCCGCCTGATTAAGAATACATACTCAAGGTTTATTAAAGTACCATTATACACTCCCTTTTATTTTTCATCTTTTATTTCATTGGTTCATGTCTAATGGTCTTCTTAAATATTACAAAGCCGGTGGCGGATCCAAGGGGGAGGTTGGGGTCCCCCCCCCCCGCCCTCAGCTCCACAAAAAAAAAATAATGCCTTGCATCAATGAAATTGCATCACAAAGTGACCCTACATCAGTATAAAAATGATTTCTCTGTTTAAAAAGTTCAATTTCTATGTATGCCTATGTAATTTAGAAACGATGATGGCAGATTTCCGTGACAGAAACCGGGCAAACCCCCTCTTGCAAAAATTTCCGAATCCGCCCCCTGCAAAGACTGAAATGTGTCTTTCTTTGCGACATTCTCGCCAATCACATTTCCAGTGCCAGAGAGCATAATCAGGTACCGAATACATCGTCTCAGCAAATTCTATGAAGTACTGCCGGTCATCTCTTCCAGGAGACTCTCAAACTCCCAAAACAGGTACTCGTCCGTCCTCTCAGCATTTTAATTCCCATTTATCTTTATTTCCATCGTCATTGTTTTGTACAAAAACCTTTAATTGTTGATGAATAGTCATAAATACTACTGCATGGCATTTGTCCCTAGTCAATGCTCATGAGTGCAGAACCGCATTTCATTTATTACTTAAGATCTTTAACGTGGAAATGTAGGAAGAGATGAATCACCTTTTACATCTTTTTTTCCAGTTTCCCCTGCGTGTTTCCGCGACTTTAACTTACAATGAATCCTAATATGTATTGACTGTATAAAAACCCAACCGTTATTATACATTCGAACATACCATATTAGAGCTGTTTAAAATACAAACGTTAGTATAGCTTTCAACTTACCATATCTGGACTGTATTAAAATTGAAGCGTTTTGATAGGTTAAAGCATTCCATATTTGAACTGTGTTAAAGCTCAAATATATAGAGGCGCTATATTAAATCTCACACGTTAGTATATTTTTGAACATACCATATTGGAACTTTATTATAACTCGAGCTTTAGTATAGTTATGTAATATTTGGAATGTATTAAAATTCAAATGTAGGTTCCACTCTCGTCTATCCTATTTTATATGTTGTCTACGGGTCCTACGGTTTTCTCTAACAGTCAAAGACATACGCATTAACGAGTTAGTGAAGTTACAATCCGATATCAAAAGGAGACAAGATCGTTGGGTTATAAACATGCATTTCAAGTTTCATCAACATCAGATTAAAATTGTGACCTCTACAGGGTCAACAACCTTGATATACATGTACCACATTTTTATAGTATTCGCGTACAAGCCATTTTGTCTGTCAGTTTTGTTCATGAAATTCGAATTCAACATTCATTATATTGTAACGGTGATATATTCAAGCGTTTTTTTAATCGGGTAATAATTTTGACTTCCAGACGGACCACAATCTAATAAAGGCGATTTTTCGTACAATCAGGGGCCATAATTCATGAACTTACGATCCCATATGCGCAAAAATGCAATGGAAACAACGATCTTTAGGATATAAACATGTATTTCAAGATTCATCAAAATCGGTTCAAAATTGTGACCTCTATAGGGTCGACAACCTTGATATAACATATTTGCACACTATTTGCGTACAAACGGCGGCCATTTCAACCGTCAATTCTGGTCCGATTTTCACGAAATTCAAACTCTTTCTTCATTACCATGCAACAAAAGAGATTTTTCGGACAATCAGGGGACATAATTCAGGAAGTTACGATCCGATGAGCGCAAATATCGAAAGGAACCAAATCTTCGGATTATAAACGGTTCAAAACAGTGACCTCTATAGGGTACACATCCTATTTTCACACTATTCGCGTACAAACGACGGCCATTTAATCGGGTCAATTTTTGTCCGTTTTTCACGAAATTCGAACTCAACCTCTTTTTTCGGATAACAATTTTGACCTCCAGTGGGATCACAAACTCAAGGTAAAAAGGGCGATTTTTCGGATAATCAGGGGCCATAATTCAGGCAGTTACGATCCGATTGGCGCAAATATCGAAAGGCACTAAGATCGTTGGGTTTTTAACATGCATTTCAAGTTTCATCCAAATCGATGACATATTGTGACCTCTACGCTGTTCACAAGCTAAAAACGAGATTTTTCGTACAATCATGAGCCATAAACCATGAAGTTACAGTCTGATACATGGCAATATCGAAAGGAACCGAGATCTTAGGATGATATAAACCTATATCATTGAAATCGGATAAAAATTGTGACCTGAAGACTGTTCACAAACACGGACGGACGAACAGGGGCGACGACAATATACGTCCACATGTGGGCGTATAAAAATGACGATTTAAACATAAAAGTTCTTCTCTATAATTTGGAGGCGGTGCAAAAACTCAAAGAAGCGCTTTACATTCTTTCTTTTGGCTTCAAACGTCTTATAAATTATTGATTAAATATTTAATCACGTGATCAAAAATCGGATCAATCTCGTTCCCAGAGGCAGTCGCGGAGCCGAAGGCCTCTGGCACATTAGACCGTCCATTTTTTCAAACCTAAGCCCCGCCCATTCTGACCTCTGATTGGTCAATCTTTTGGGGTCGATTTCTCGAAAACTAGAAGTCGGATCGTCGTTTCGTTTGTTGTAAAATGATCATTGAGTCAAAGTCAACTCGCTGACATAAAAAAAATTGGATCCTAAACGAACAAATTCAAGTTTTTGTAAAGATCTATTTTTCTACGCGTGGGTATATTTTTAAGTGATTCGGTCATCCAGGCACGTAAAATCAGGGGCGTACGACGCAAAAAAAAACGAGAAATTTCGCGCGTAGGAATTACATGTCATTTTCCGGGAAAATGGCTACCCCGATTCACCAGAGAAATTTCTTCAAAAACTTTTCTGGTTTCGAGATTGAAATCGGATGCTTGTGGTTGATACTAAATGATCATTTCACAAGTTAACGCAAAAATGGGACAATTGGGATCTCGAATGCTATCCTATTATAGATGATACATGATTTATTTTAGATGCTTTAAAGCGTTAAAAAGCAACAATGAAGAATGTTGTAGGGTCAAAGAGGATATACAACTGTGGCGAGACCGGGCTAATATGCTGGATAATGACAATGATTTCTATAAAAAAAAAGATTGGGGATTTAAGGGAAAGTATGACCGAAATTGTCTAGGAAAATTTAGTACAGCAACAATCCATCATTTTAAAGTCGGTTGAGAATCTAGAATGTGGCATCCCAAAACGGTTTCACTGGAATCAAATCCACAATCAGGACATGAATCAGGAACACCAATGGCCAAGGTCACCTCCGTAACAGAAGACCCCAAGGATGACATCAACAGAAATATTGATTCCGGGCTATCCCTTGCTGAAATGGCTCAAGCGCATAACCATGGATTCAAGAGTACCCCTTGCTAAATATCCTCTGAAAGCAACTGCCGATTACAATTTATTTTTCTGGAGCAACAGGCAAGAACTGTTGATGTAGGCGCTAATCAGAAAGTACGAATGCTGAACCGCAAGCAGTTAACCCTCAGTGGCCTAGCAGCACCAAGCGCCTGTGATGGGTACCTCTAGAAAAAACGACGGTCTTGACCAATCAAATTGCTTATCGCATCTTAGCCTAAACAGAAAATTCTCACTATCGAACCGAGTTAAGGTAATGATATAATGAACACATATTCTGAGTTCCGTGTCACTCGGCAAATTTCCGTATCCTACATCGGCTGTATGACGGTGAGTGATATGTACGCACGCCCATAAATTTGCGACCCGGCTACCAATTTACTTTAACAGCAAAACTTACCAAAGTCCCCAAGATGGCGTCTTTTGTAGTGTGTGTCGAGTTTTCGCTACAAATTTGTCCTTTGAGAGACAAACAGCTTCAGACATTGAAAGCTATGTACGATTGTATCTCTATTCCTATAAAACAAAAGGCACCACGGGAGCAGCTATTTTTCATCCGGGACCTTTAAAGTAATTCCAATATGGCGGAATTTATCAAACAGTTGAGCTTAGATTGTGCCGGAACTGTAATGCGGGGTTCTTGTCATTTGGTTCAACCGATCTGGGTGCAAGCGTGACACATATAAAGTACGCTTGCTTGTAACTGCAATAGGGAAACGTAGAATTTATCGTGTTTGGCGCTTGTGTGTCGCAATGCAGTTAAATACATGACTAAGGGATTAACTTAATATTGCCTAGCTTGGTGGGGATTATTATCGTGTTTTGCAAGTAGAAATGTTTAACAAGCCAACAGTGAGGCTGATGTTCCCCGTCGAAATCACAAAATAATCGCACATTTATTTTTTTGTTCAAATGTACGAGGCAATTAAACTATACACTAAGTCTCGTCACTATTCTGAGTTCCATCGCTCTCATTTCATTATAACCAAAGTTATTGTGCCCTAAAGCATCAACCAATCAGATGGCTTATCTCTGGTTACTGTAAGCAGAAAATGTTCATCATCAATTTCCATCAAGACATTAACCTAATGAACGCCAACACCAAGTTTGAAAATTCTGGCTCAGTTAGAAGGAGAGTCATTGTGTTCCAAAGTCTCGGCCAATCAAATTGCTTACCGCTCTGCTTACCATGGGCAGAAAATGTTCATTATCGAACTTAATTGAGGTATTGATGTAAGGAAACTATGCTACTTGGCCATGAAAACTGACAAAAATTTGGTGCAATTGTTTATTGTCTGGATTTTGTAGTGCCAAGAGGTGCTACAAAGTAATAGATAGACACAAATATTTGTCTATCCGGTAGATGAGGACCTAAAAATATGACTCTACCTCACTGTCCTACGTCACTCCGAGATTCAGCGAGATGATACATAGCGCGGGAACTAGTCATTATACATTTAGCGCTTGAAGGGAAAAGATGTTCAGTGAGAGCTCTCTAAGTTCCATTTCCATTTCAACATTATTGACTTGATTTTAAATACGAATTTTTTGTCGGTATAGGCATAAATCTAAAGCCACAGGCTCTAAATTAGATAAAGCTGATAATATTTACACAGGAAATAAATCTTCTAGAGGTAGAAAACGTTCTAATTTAGTCACAGACTCTGAATATAAGTCAATCTCGAAACCAAAAAAAATTTTGAAGAAATTTCTCTGGTGAATCGGGGTAGCCATTTTCCCGGAAAATGACATGTAATTCCTACTTGCGAAATTTCTCGTTTATTTATTAGGTTGTACGTGCCTGGATGACCGGATCACTTAAAAATATACCCACGCGTAGAAAAATAGATCTTTACAAAAACTTGAATTTGTTCGTTTAGGATCCAATTTTTTTATGTCAGCGAGTTGACTTTGACTCCAGGATCATTTTAGAACAAACGAAACGACGATTCGCCCTCTTTGTTTTCGAGAAATCGACTCAAAAAGATTGACCAATCAGAGGTCAGAATGGGCGGGGCTTAGGCTTGGCAAAACCTTAACATCTGTCCTGCTAAATCCAGGTATTCTGCTGGGCAACACAATGCCATGTTCCTCATGGAAATTTAGGATGAAACGAACAAAATTCTGGACATCATCCATAGACAAGGCCGTTTTGGTGTTCTTGAAACCACCTAAAACGAGGAAAATGCATTTTAAATAATGCCTAACAATGTGTTAAGAAATGAAATAGGGTTTAACGTTCTACTGTTCTGACTGGGTTAATGAAAATGAGCATACACCATGCTATGCCCATCGAATACTCTTATATCGAATTCCAACTGCGTGGCGACCTTTAACGAGCATGCCAATGTAAACACTGGACCCTGGGTTTTTTTTTGGCCCATCAGAACAACTAAACAGCGGTCCTTGTCAGGCCCTCCTTCCAGCACCACTGGCAAGAGGAAACCTTGTCGGAAAGTCCTGATTAACTTTCTTGGCCAATGCTGGGATCGAACACAAACTCCAGGCTAGCGATCCAGCATCAATGTGTTAAGAGCTGAAAGATGAAATCCAACAAAAATTCAATACAATGATCATTTGTTACATGTATGTAACTCGAATATACCTGAGCTAGGTAATAGTATTTCAAAACTACTTTTTTCTTAAAAACGTACCAGATTTTTTCTTCCTTACAACAAGCCCATTCTTCTCATAATGCCTCTTGAGTGCTGTTAATGTTTCTTTGCAGGTTTCCATTAGATAAATAAAGGTGTCTCTGCAAAACCATCGGATGCGGGTGTTAGTACGATCCTTCTGTTCGTCACGTTTGTCTTCGTCGTTTGAGTTGAATCATTGAGGGACATGCTGACAATACCGAGTCAAATCAGGTTCTTCTCTGTTGGTGTCAATTCCCTCATGGACAGCCTGTAAATGGAACCAGAAATGATTGAGAATATGGGCTACAAAACAGGTGGGGCGGATAGGGGGATAACTTATGTAAATCATGCAAACTTTTTTTTTCGAAAGGAATTTACATCTTATAATAACAAAGGTACAAGCCAAGTTTCATAAAGATCCGATCTGACTTCTATAGCATTCACAAGCAAAAAACAAGAGACTTTGACAAAGTTAAGGAAATAGATCACATCGAAACGATTGGACATTTTATGATAACAAAGGTACATACTAAGTTAAGTAGAGGTCCAATCAAAACTGTGACTTCTATCACATTCACAAACCAAAAACTATGAATTGTGACCGAGTTAAAGGTAAAGGAGTGTAACTTACTAACCATAAATCGGGCAATTATAACTAATCCAACTATCCTGATGTCATCTTGCTCAATTTCGGTAAACTGCCCAATACACCTTTCCTTCTGCTGCGTCTCTGGGTTCAGGTACAATTGGCATTTGCAGTGATTTTTCCGGTCTTTAATGTGAATGAAATCAAGGGTCTCCTTGGCAATTTCTGTGGCTTCATTCACAATGCGCTCTGTATCATCAGAGGTGCCGTCCATATCATAGTCCACTTGCTCTGTTTCCTGTGCTTTTTCACCAAACAGGTCTTGGTCAAAAACACAACCAATGATCTTGTGTATCTGTTGGTCAACAAGTGTCTCTTCTTCATCATCACCTTCAATGCTATCATCTCCTGACTCGACATCACTGTCTGGATTGCCATCTGAAAGAAAGATTTACCCCAGTTTTGGATGACTTAGGACCTGCTATTTTTAAGTTAGATTTGTGTATACGGGGGTTATTGCTAATTAAAGTAGTAATTAGTGTGATATGGTTGTTGTCATACTTGAAAATATTTTATTATCTTTTATTGTTTATTTTATTTATTACAATGTTGTTAATTAACTAAATAATTGTGTAATATATAACTTGTTAATTCAAGCACGTCTTAGTCTTAATTAGTACCCATAGACAGTAATATTTACGTATTAGTCTTACTCTTACTTAAAATCTGGTGGGTCCCGTGTCACCTTTGATTGGATGAATGTAGGCCTATATTTGACATACACATTATATTCAAGTGAATTTTTGGACGACTTTAAACAATTTTACACCATCAATCTATCTAGAAAACCAAAAACAATTCATTCACCTGCAAAGTAATCTTCAAGCATCCCAAGCACTCCTCCGTCGCCAATGCCAAATTCTATTGTCAAATTCAGCATCTGAGCAATGTTTTTGTTACTAGGTTCGGTAGAAACCATCTGAAAACGAAAGTAACTTTAAAAAATAAACATTATTAATAAATTATCATATCTGTTAACCAACAAATATAGTTGCTAGACCTACAGTACATAGGTCTTTATTATGTTGATGTACCAGTAGGCCTATTGCAGGTGCGGATACAGAGGGGGCACCCCGCCCCCCGCCTCTATTTTTGCGATGGCGAACAATTTTAGCTCCATATATTCTCGCCGGAAAGGAGAACAAAAACAGTTTAGGTTGGAAATTGTAATTTACAGTACTAGTATGAAATCAGTCCTTGTGGGCATTTTGTCCACTCAAAAATCACGTGTTGTACGCCCCCCCCCCTTTCTGAAAATCCTGGATCCGCCCCTGTATTGGGTATTTCAAAAGAAAGTCCATAATGAAATTTTATACGCCCACATTTTTATGTGGACGTATATTGTCGTCGCCCCTGTCCGTCCGTCCGTCCGTCCACAATTGTTTGTGAACAGTCTACAGGTCACAATTTTTATCTGATTTCAATGAAACTTAAAATATAGGTTTATCACCCTAAGATCTCGGTTCCTTTCGATATTGGCATGTATCGGACTGTAACTTCATGGGTTATGGCCCCTGATTGTACGAAAAATCACGTTTTTAGCTTGTGAACAGTGTAGAGGTCACAATTTTGATCCGATTTCGATGAAACTTGAAATGCATGTTTATAACCAAAAGATCTTGGTTCCTTTCGATATTTGCGCATATCGGATCGTAACTTCCTGAATTATGGCCCCTGATTGTCCGAAAAATCACCCTTTTTAGCTTGTGTTCCCTGTGGAGGTCAAAATTGTAATCCGATTCAAAAAACCGTTTGATTATATCACCGTTACATAGTTATGGGGGTTGAGTTCGAATTTCGTGAAAATCGGACCAAAATTGACAGACAAAATGGCCGCCGTTTGTACGCGAATAGTGTGAAAATATGTTATATCAAGGTTGTGGACCCTATAGAGGTCACAATTTTGAACCGATTTTCATGAAACTTGAAATGCATGTTTATAACCGAACGATCTTGGTTCCTTTCGATATTTGCGCATATCGGATCGTAACTTCCTGAATTATGGCCCCTGATTGTCCGAAAAATCACACTTTTTAGCTTGTGTTCCCTGTGGAGGTCAAAATTGCTATCCGATTCAAATAAACGTTTGATTATATCACCGTTACATAGTTATGGGGGTTGAGTTCGAATTTCGTGAAAATCGGACCAAAATTGACAGACAAAATGGCCGCCGTTTGTACGCGAATAGTGTGAAAAAATGTTATATCAAGGTTGTGGACCCTATAGAGGTCACAATTTTGAACTGATTTTGATGAAACTTGAAATATATGTTTATAACCGAAAGATCTTGGTTCCTTTGGATATTTGCGCATATCGGATCGTAACTTCCTGAATTATGGCCCCTGATTGTCCGAAAAATCACACTTTTTAGCTTGTGTTCCCTGTGGAGGTCAAAATTGTTATCCGATTCAAAAAAAACGTTTGATTATATCACCGTTACATAGTTTTGGGGGTTGAGTTCGAATTTCGTGAAAATCGGACCAAAATTGACAGACAAAATGGCCGCCGTTTGTACGCGAATAGTGTGAAAAAATGTTATATCAAGGTTGTGGACCCTATAGAGGTCACAATTTTGAACCGATTTTCATGAAACTTGACATGTATGTTTATAACCCAAAGGTCTTGGTTTCTTTCAATATTTGCGCCCATCGGATCGTAACTTCCTGAATTATGGCCCCTGATTGTCCAAAATATCACCCTTTTTAGCTTGTGGTCCCTCTGGAGGTCAAAATTGTTATCCGATTTAAAAAACGTCTGATTATACCACCGTTACATGGTAATGGAGGTTGAGATCGAATTTCGTGAAAATCGGACCAAAATTGACAGACAAAATGGCCGCCGTTTGTACTCGAATAGTGTGAAAAAATGTTATATCAAGCTATAGAGGTCACAATTTTGAACCAATTTTGATGAAACTTTACATGTATGTTTATAACCCAAAGATCTTGGGTCCTTTCTATATTTGCGCCCATCTGATCGTAACTTCCTGAAATATTGCCTTTTTTAGCTTGTGGCCCCTCTGTAGGTCAAAATTATTATCAGATTTAAAAAACGTTTGATTATATCACCGTTACATTGTTATAAAAGATGATGTGGAATTTCGTGAAAATTGGACCAAAATTGACGGACAAAATGGCCGCTGTTTGTACACGAATAGTGTGAAAATATGTTATATCAAGGTTGTGGACCCTATAGAGGTCACAATTTTGAACTGATTTTGATGAAACTTGAAATACATGTTTATAGCATAAAGATCTTGGTTCCTTTCGATATTTGGACATATCTGATCGTCACTTCCTGAATTATGGCCCCTGATTGTACGAAAAGTCGCTATAATATTTAAAAATGTTTCGTATCCAGTGGAGGTGACAGCTTATTCCATAATATTAAATGATTCGTATACTTTACATTAGCATGGAGCAGAACTTTATAAAAACCAAACAAATTCTAATGATTTTATGATAATTACTTAATATGCGATAACTCTTGTTGACTGCCCGGACGATTTAGCTGCTGTGTGGGCGTATGTTTCGTTGCCTGGCAACCTATTTTCATAAAACTAATGAGATCTATTGATGAAGGCTAGGCCTACACAAAGTACATTCACCTGTAACTGATGGTAAATGATTTTGACAGTTGTGACCCAATGACCGAGTTTTACGATGTGAACTAGCCAAAAATAGCATTCGGGGGAGGGGGCGGTATAGGGGTAGGTAATAATTGTAAGCCTCCAAGATATTTTAATAATATAAAAAATATAGGCCTAGATCTACCGCACAGTGCTAGACCTTATGTATTGTATCCAAAAAAAACCCAAACATTTATTATTTATTTCAGATACCAGTAAAGGAAGCAAGATTATAATCCTTGGACTTACCTTTGCATAAAGGTGGCGGTGTTACTAATAAACGAAGTCTTTATTATAACGGGTATAATAAGTAAATTTAGGCCTGAAAAAACAAAATGTTAAAATGAATTGGATAAAAAAAACATTTCAGTATGCTAGAAATAGCCTAGATATATCTACCGTGTCTACTGGTAGGCCCCACACCAGTAGGCCTAAATAAATAGGCTGCAATTATTGAGGGGTTTTTTTTTTTTAAAGAAAGAATAGGCCTACTTATTATAAGATAGGCTGGCACTGCCAGGCAGGATACGCCCACATTTTCGAGAGATGGATAGAGAACAAACAATACGGAAAGTGATTTTTCCTACATCATTAAGTCCTGTATTTCATACTGTATTGGGAGCAGCCATTTTGTTGGTCAGTTCCAGTCTGATATTCATGAAATTCGAAGTCGACAATGATTATGGTGTGACGGTACACAACCTAGAAATGTGACTTTTCTTCAAAATCGGATAAGAATTGTGACCTGTACAGAGTCAACAACCATGATATACCATATATTTACACTATTCGCGTACAAACGGCGACCATTTCGTCCGGCAATTTTGGTACCATTTTCACGAAATTCGAATAATTCAGGAAGTTATGATCCTATAAGCGCAAATACCGAAAGGAACCAAGATCTTTGGGTTATAACCATGCATTTCAAGTTTCATCAAAATCGAATTAAAATTGTGACCTTTACAGGGTCCACAACCTTGATATACCATTTTTTAACAGTATTCACGTACAAACGGTGGCCATTTTGTATGGCAATTTTGGTCTGATTTTCCCGAAATTCGAACTCAACCTTCCTTACGGTGTAACGGTAATATAATCAAACGGTTTTTTAAATCGGATAATAATTGTGACCTCCAAGCTAAAAAAAAAAGGCGATTTTGCGTATAATCAGGGGCCATAATTCAGGAAGTTACGATCCGATATGCGCAAATATCGAAAAGAAGCAAGATCTTTGGGTTATAACCTTGAATTTCAAGTTTCATCACAATCGAATCAAAATTGTGACCTCCACAGGGTCCACAACTTTGATATACCATTTTTTAACAGTATTCGCGTACAAACGGCGGCCATTTTGTATGGCAATTTTCGTCCGATTATCCCGAAATTCGAACTCAACCTTCCTTAGGGTGTAACGGTGATATAATCAAACGTTTTTTTAAATCGAATAATAATTGTGACCTCCAAGCTAAAAAAAAAGGCGATTTTGCGTATAATCAGGGGCCATAATTCAGGAAGTTACGATCCGATATGCGCAAATATCGAAAGGAAGCGAGATCTTTGGGTTATAACCATGAATTTCAAGTTTCATCAAAATAGAATCAAAATTGTGACCTCCACAGGGTCCACAACCTTGATATACCATTTTTTAACAGTATTCGCGTACTAACGGCGGCCATTTTGTATGGCAATTTTCGTCCGATTTTCCCGAAATTCGAACTCAACCTTCCTTAGGGTGTAACGGTGATATAATCAAACGGTTTTTTAAATCGAATAATAATTGTGACCTCCAGAGGGACCACAAGCTAAAAAGGGTAATTTTTCGGACAATCAGGGGCCATAATTCAGGAAATTACATTCTGATAGCCGCAAATATCGAAAGGAACCAAGATCTTTGGGTTACAAACATGCATGTCAAGTTTCATCAAAATCGGTTCAAAATTGTGACCTCTATAGGGTCCACAAGCTAAAAACGTGATTTTTCGTACAATCAGGGGCCATAATCCATGAAGTTTTGATCCGATACATGCCAATATCGAAAGGAACCGAGATCTTTTGGGGATAAACCTATATTTCAAGTTTCGTCAAAATCGGATAAGAATTGTGACCTGTAGAGAGTCCACAAACAAATTGTGGACGGACGGACGTACAGGGGCGACGACATAATACGTCCACATGAAAATGTGGGCGTATAAAAATCCAGTCACAATTTTTGGGGGGAAAATTACAACTGCATAATGAATTGTTAAAAGTAAACGATCCCCTGGTTTATACAAGGCCTAGAATAGATAAAAAAAAAATTCATCTGTCAACCCTCCGTGTGTGACAGATGAAATTTCTTTGCATTTCAATAGCGTTGCAAGTGCGATTCTGATTCACAACCGCTAATACGCAAAATTGACAATATTTTTCATCAAAACAACGATTTTTTTAGAGCAGTGAAGTCTAACAGCTATCATGATGTGGGCGGGCGCTCAATCTTAAGACTTTATAAAAGCCAATCAAAAGTGGTTTACGCACAAATCCAAAAATTGACCTATTTATGCCGTTATCAGCATTTTGGGCTTGTGCGCCTGGTTTGGGCGAGCTTAAATGCCCGTATCTCAGTCAATTTTCATGCTACAGACCACATATTTTGCGCAGTTTTTTGATTTTAGATGTACAATAACATATATTTCCAGATATTTTCGAGGGGGTCAATTTCCCCTGGCCCACTTGACATGGAATGACCAAGAAGCTGTTAGTGAAATAATAACTTCCGACCCACACGATCAATCTCTTCTAAAGACCCGGTTCGCATGTGCGTGATAAATAAAACTGAGGGGTGAAAGGAAACATGACTACTTACAAGAAGGTTTCTGAACCCCCCCCCCCCCACTCCAAAAAAAAGAAAGTTTATTCACGGTTTTATTACAAAAGGTTGAAAATCAAAAGGAAACAATTCGATCGTTAAAAACGTGACAGTTAAACTAGAAAATGAAAAAAAGTGATTTGGCAGATATGGATTCAGCAACATAAGAAATCTACCTAGAATGCATTCAAAATATATCCAAAGACATGTCAAGCTTAGCACCACGAAGTTCATGAAAATGGAGGTTCAGAAAATGGTATCCTTTCCCAATTAATATTGTGCTTTCAAAACATTCAAACTGATCGTCATATTGTAAATACTAAATTAACAGATTTATTGACCAATTGGAGACATTGAGTAATTGAAGAGTTTCGTTAATTAGATTGGCCCAAAATCAATGATGAAGAAAAATTACACACGTATTATGCAAGAGCTAAATCTGCCTATTACAAGTCTTTCTTTGGGTTTAAAATGTTATCTAAATCACCAATTAGACATTAATTAACTCTCTAGATCATAATAAACTCTCGATGTCTAGGCTAGCCTTCGATGTTGTCTGGATTGATTCCCATGTGCTTCTTCAGGACCATTGATAATTAAATTTAAAACATGGATAATCGAGACTATGCTGTTTAAATTTAACTGCCTTTTGCAATTTCTTGTGAATATTGTAACACAAGCCGGGGAAGCTCTGAAAGATTGGGGAAATTTGTGTGGGAAATCCGGGACTATGTCCCAGACTGCAGAGCCGATTCGCCCAATACGTAAAACTTTTCAAAAACATTGCAGTGAACAAACTGATGTCGTTGCCGTCTTTGCTGCATATGTGGACGAAACCTGTCACCTCTCAAAGTTCAAAGGAAATCGTTTTAATAGGATATTTCACAATGGTGCTGTAGCATTTTACCATCTACCAGCCATGAGGAGAATTTTTAAAGTTAGGGGAATTTGTAGCTGCAAGCTGTATTCAGAGCTATGTTGAACACACATTTGAAGATACCAATGGAGGGAGAATAACATTTTATGGAACAATTATAGAACTCGGGATAACCACATTAATGTGACCCATCACCACAAAATGAGTTGTGCACATATCCGGATAAAGGGGACTCATACCTTCAAGCTAACACAAAAATTTTGAAAATCGGACAATATTTGGCTGCGATATGACAAAAACCATTACCAGAATCGCAGGAATCAATTTACAGACCATTTTGAGTAAAAATAGCATAAAGTCTGAGAACATTCTGACATCTGAAGTCCTTAGTAACCAGTAGAATATCTTGACCAAAATGCCACCCTTAAGTCCCTAGGATGTCAGCAAACAAATTCCATGTTAGGCAATCTACTGCATAGACCCAGTTTATATTTTGAGCTAGTTTAAAATTCCAAAACTATGGGGTGGTAGGGCGCTCGGAGGAAAAAAAATCATTCTGAGCTTTAAAAATGTAAACTAGGGATAGGCGTCAAGTTAGGGTCCAACTATGCAATCAAAGCAGAGGCAATATTCATCACTAAAATACAATAATTTAATAAAACCAATGTCACTTTTATACATAAAACATTGTTATTTAGGAGATAAACACCTGTTTCGCATTTAGAGGGGTGCTATTGTCATTAGGACCCAAGACTTGTTAGCGTCGCAGGTTCTAATGTTAAATCTCAGTACATGTCTATTGGACAATAACACCCTAAATGAGAAACAGGAGGTGTTTATCGACATTGTAACATGCTAGATTCACCCTTAAACAACTCAAAGCACCAGTCTGGTGCAAACTTGGTGTGCCCTGTTATTAGAAAGTTGATACTGACAGTATCATCAGTCCATGAAGTACACGCCAACAGAGATACCAAAGACGAAACTTATTTTTATTCTGCCCGGAGCAGTTGTCACAGTGCAGCTCCAGATCTGATTCCCTAAGTCTAAAATTCTCAAGGAAATGGTGCAAATATGAAATAATGGCATTAGATCCTTTACCGCAAGACATGCCCTCATCTATCAAGTAAGTCATTGGCTGTGGCAGTGCCTCGCAACAAACACCAAATACTGCACACTTCCTTGGGGTAAGAAAATATATAGGACCAGGTTGATAAGGGTCCGATGGATAGTGAACTTATTGCGCGAAGTCCAAACTATAATGCATATGCATTTCTCTACTGCATGGTTTATTCTGACCAAGTTCATCTATACCAAGAGAACGAACAGTCTCTTTTGATGAGCTCTCCATCTCCTCCTGGTACACAGAACGTTCCCTTGTGACCGTCATCAGGTGTATTTCTTGCTTCTTTAATCTCGAAGATTTATCACTGTTCGACAGGTTTGCACTCTTGTAGACCGCATAGTTGTTTTTTTTTTACATTCAAAACACAGATCTGACATTGGCTTTGTTTTAACGATGTGGAGGCAGAGACTTTCCCATATCGATTTAAAAGTGGTGACTCCTGCAGCAGTGTGACCTGTAAAGGAAGGAGGTTTTAGATTTTTCACCAAATAATTTCAAATTCTGATATTTAATTTTAATAAACACATATGCCATACCATGACCCCACCTACTTTGACTCAAAACTAGTTACATATTTGTTTGTAATATTGAGGTTGGCTGAAATCAAATTATTTTGCATAACTAATAGACCATCGACAGCTACGTCAAATGAGTTGTGAATTTGAAAGAATAAATAAGTAACCGAACCTTCATCTTTGGCGGTCTTAGAATATTTTCGCCAAATTGAAGCTTTTGTTTCACTTGAGGGTAACAGTTTTACATCATCCCTCTTGAAACCTGGCACTCGATCAGGGAGGACCAGCGCATGCTGTTCAGCAAAATTTATTAGGAATGTCACAATCCTCTGAATATCTTCAAATGATAAGGCTCTAGTGTTCAAATGGCGACCTCCTGCTTTTTTTTCGTTTTCGTGGGCAAAGTTTATTCTCCTTGTCAGTTTGTTCTGGCTAATGCTGAAAGGGATATATCATGTCACATTGTTTTTAAATATTTCACGAAAGAAGAAATAAAATTCGGTTTAACTTCCTAAACTTGGCTAATGAAGTTGGTCAAATGCCATACAGTGTGTTACGAGGGAAATTTTGTCAGGGCAGCGGCGCTACGGCCTATTTTTATATAGAATTCTAACTGCAAAGGGACCTTTTACGTGCACACCAACATATTTATCAAGTAAACAAGACAAGGTTTCATTGTAAAGAACAGTCAGATCTTCAACTGATGTAAGCGGGTCAAGAACAAGTTTGGAGTTGAGCATATCTTCTCTAAATTGATGACAATTTATAGATTTAATGTTGCGGCAGTTGATAGTACGATGTTCCCTCTCTGGTTTTTGTAAATAACAGTCAGATGATGGTCCGAGATCTGTGTATCTTCAACAAACATATCCTTGATTATATTTGAATGCTCATGCGTGATGACCAGGTCCAGAGTGTTTCCACATCTGAGTTGTCTGTTGCACAAATTGTTTTAGAGAATGACACTCAACAAGTGATTTAAACTGTTGTACATCGGGTTTGTCATCTTTATTCCAATGGACATTAAAATCACCAAGAAATATGGTATCTGTGCGGGTACCTTGTTCAAGCAATGATGTGAACTCACGGAGGAATAAAGAAAAGGGAACACGATTTTTCTTAAAGACCACATAAAATATTAATTTTTAATTGCATATATTAATAGCTAAGGGTTACTACATTCATTTTACGTCAAGTTCACTCCAATCTGATTAAAATTAATTGAGATATTAACGTTTAAACATCAGACAGCCAAAAACGGTTTTCAAATTTTCAATTACAACCTTTATCCGGTTGATTGGCTGGTGACGTCACAGGCACTACACATAATCTATACACATTATCTATACAATATATCACTATCTGTACGATATCTCACTGTATACACACCGCCAGTTAACACGTATGTATTTGTCGGTCCAATTAACATTTGACTGGCGTAATCATTAACTCGTAATTTTACACGTAAGCTACAATAAGTCAAAGCATTTTCAAAAGCCGACCTTTCTCGTCTTAAGTTGTAATAGATTATAAATTTGTGACTAGAATAGATTACAATTCACTAGTTGATCAACATCTCCAGCCCGTAAATCAGTACTTAATATTTTAACACGGTTATCGGTAGTCATATCGACAAATAAACCGACAGAATGAAGCGACACAAGACGGTGCAGATAAAAACAACATGTGTCTTCTAAAGGTGCGACAAAAGGGGAGGGGGGGGGCGAATAGAAGAGCCTCCTAAGCTGGTATCTCGGGTACACGGTAACGTCGCATTCTGATTGTGAATTAAATAATAAAGTAAATTGTTGTTTTTTTTTTCTTCTTTATATTATATAAAATTGTATATTATTAATATTACATTGGTAGTTTAGTAATTTGTAAAAAAGGCATAGCCAACTTTCCTGTCATATGCGACATGCTTTCAGCATGTCTGTTATTGGCGTACGTGACCATTTTCAGCTTTTTCGCGCCAAAATCAACCATTTTACACATTTCTTAGTAAGCCATGCCTAATATGGTAGACGAAGATTTCCATGTGACATTGAGATCGTGTAACGCTATTTTAGTGATAACGGAGCTTTTTGTTATAAATACAGAGTAATTATTCGACAAATGCGAGTGAATTTGAGCCATGTTACTTTCGCAATTACAAACTATCGAAGCTATCGATAGTTTGCTTGACTATCGCAATTTTTATCGATAGTTTATTTTTACTATCGATACACACTATCGACAGTCAAACCCCTAATGATTATTATGTGAAACCATTTCGTTTCTTAAAAGCCGACAATTGATGTCCGTAGCGCCGGCTATAACAATTTCACACCAATCAGAAGCCAATTATTGTTGGCTTACGGTCGGCTTATTCTAATAAAAAAAAAACACATGGGGAATATGGCTACAACAACTGTCTTTATAAACCAAATTCTAAATTACAAAACAAATTATTCCGTAGTCAATTGCTATTTAATTAGGGGGATTAAGGAATCAGCCAGGCGTTAACGAATACACACGCCGGGTGTATATAGGTAATTAAGGAATAAACATCCCGAATATGCATTCGGTCACTGTGACGTCACTGGCGTCTGAGGGGATTAAGAGTGTTTTCAATAATTGGCCAAGTCGTTTTTACGGGAGGTCTATATTTGCGACTTCGAGTGACGATATCTGAATTAATTTTCATCAGATTGACGTTAAACTGCCGTAAAATGCACATAGTAAATAATGGTTATAAGCTCAATGAATTTAGTTTTCTCATTATATGTGCTCTTTAAATACGGCTGGTCGATATATGAACACTAAAGAAAAGGATCTTGATAAATGACGAATATTCAGATTTAGTTCTTCGAGAGAAACGAAATTCATTGAGGTACGGTTGTTTTTTTTAACTGCAACAGAAGTTTTGTGTAATACTGCAATATCCCCTCCTCTGGAGTCGGGGTCGATGAAGAAAACTGTATGATGGAGGTGTAAGTTCTGCTATAATAGCCTCATCAACAGTGGGTTTTAACCAGGATTCAGTAAGGACTAAGATATCTAGGTCATAATCAATAACCAGATCATAGATTTTTAAGCATTTGTTGCGGGTTGACTGGACATACAGAAGTCCAACTTTTAGAGATTATGATGGGGCTTTATTATTCTTACGTTTCTTTTCTCTCTTATAAGAAACTTAAACCGTTTTGAAATATAGCGTCCTAAAAAGCTTTGAAATCTAATGAAACAAAAGTTCATGCACAAGTACTACTGTACTTGTATTCACTACATAATTAATCAGATAATTTACGGAGACATCATTTATAGTTTACCAGATCCTCCCGTACCCCGACCCTTTGAAACGAACTGGAACGAAAAGTAAGCGGAAGTTCATCCCACAGTTCAGGAGCTTGATACGAGACAGAACACTGTCCATGGGCAAGCAATCGTACTATTTATTGGACTTTACAGCACTGGTAACTTGCTCAATGTCTATTATCAGTCACTGTTCAAGTCATGTATTCTGTTTTATCACTATTTAAACGAAGAACATTTGTTTCTCTCCGTAGTTTGGTGCCATTGATGTAGTTTCCTAGTTTTTGTTTCGGATCAATAATTTGGTTGTGGTTGGCAGGGTTAACCCTCAGGCAAGTATCGTTAGCATACTGATTATATTCAAGATCATGTTTCCTCACAATATTGGAGTTGTCTAAAGTGTGAACGATATTGGTCCTAGAATGGAACCTTGGGACATACTGATATCCTTAAATTCGCCAGCTATATAGTTACTCCATGTTGTCATCCAGTTAGCAAATGCTAATGTTGCTTAGTAACGATCAACAAAACATTGATTGAAATAGTAATCGCGTTCCATGTTATGTTTTTGTATTTGTATGGCGTATACCCCTCTTTATTAGCCTAGTCAATACAGAACGGTAGGACGATAAACCCAATTTCAATTCATATGTTAATAAAGATTATTAATATCAGTCAATATTTTTCATAAGATACTTTTGCATTGATGTTTTACAATTAAACAGAGTGGGTGAATTTATATCATTTTATTGTAGGTTTACAGGTACATGATGAATACCAATTTACATATTGAATAGGGGCCTCCCAACTAACAACATAATTAAATAGAAGCGATCCAGCTAAGATATTCAGATACACGGGTATACACACTGGGTAATGTACCAGGACAACCTGATGCGCCCCATGATGTGACACCAGCTAAAACACCACTACAAACCATAGGTCCACCACTATCACCCTGCAGTTAAAGCATATATTGTATTAATATCACTCTACAGTGAAAACAGTGTTATACTACAATTACTGTTGAAGCAATATTATGGTACGATAACTCTGCAGTTACAAAGTATAGTGTATCCCCGTGCAGTTATGGCAGAATACTATGCAACTAGCACCATGCAATTATAACGTTTAGTTTAATCTAGCTTGATTTAACTGTATTGGCCATGGAAAAAGTACGAAATCAAAAATTTAGGTGACTTACGTTACAGGCTGATTTGTTTGCTTCGTCAACACAGATATGTCCACTGTTAATATAATTGCCCCAACTACTTGTACAGGCACTGTTTGAGATTTGATTCATAGCAACGTGTTGAAGAGTATTTGGTAAACTGCTACCGCCTGGTAAAAAACAACAAAATATATAGGAAACGAAATGGGGTTTAGCGTCCTACTGGTCTGTAGCGATTGGGATAATGAAGATGAGTATTCGCTAAACAGTGTGCTATGACGGACATTGTTCCCGGAAAGCAGCACTACGGCGATTCTTTTATTGAATTTTAGTATTATCTTAACGACTATACATTATCCCTTGCCAAGTCCCCCATATCATTGGCAAAGGGGGGGGGGGCTTACTACACGGGAAAATCTCGACTACTTTTCTGGGTTAACACAGTTATCGAACACGGGACTTCCAGATTAGCGAGTCATTGCCATTCTCACTCAGTCACCACTGTTTAAAACAGCGAATGGCCGTGATAATATAAATGCCTATATGTTCGGGAAAATTTCGACTTTCTTGGTCATCACGGATCGAACGAGTCAATTCCTTCCTCAATAAGCCACCGCTGTTCAAAACAGCAAATGGATGTGTGTGGCAATATAAATACCAATATGCTGACATGTGTCATCAGTTAACTCCGTCACATAATAATTAACCAATGCAATAGACAGTTTCCATAACACAATTCATTACTAAACTGGTCAATATTGTTAATTTGGGCCAGTACCAATTAGTATCAAAATACCACAGGCACTTGAAGGGATTAAAATAAAACTTCTTACTATTGCTTGACTAAATACAAGAATACAAGGTAAATCAGACGCCATCTTTGTTTTGACTGATTTACCATGTTCGTCTGATATCACCTCACAATACTCACTAGTTCTAACACTTCATGTCATTTTTATTGCTAACGAGACTTTATTTGATTATTATTCATCTTCCGATGTAATTAAATTGGTTATTTAACACTGTTATTGGTAACAAATCAAACTTGAACCGCTATTATTTATCGACGATCAACTTCCCGAGACCGGAAGTAGCCCGAAATAGGTCAATGACGTCGGCTTGGGCTTGGGGAAGCCGTTGGTTTTGATTGGTCAAGGCATGTTACTAAAAATAAAATTGACTGTCACAGCTGACCGCGAATTATGAATGTCAGAATGACGGCTGAATATTGTCATTGGTATGTAACATGCTTAGGATAATTTAATCTGTGAAAAATAAAATAGATTTAATAAATATATACACATTGCTGACATGTTTAATACATTTTTCAAAGTAACTACCTACATTACTTTGAAGATGGTATTAAACATGTGAGCAATAAAATAATTATCTAGAATGGGCAAATTTACTTTATTTTATGCATATTAACTACTTCAAATGGAATCTTCTAACTACTTCTTCATATGTGTATATATATATATATATCCAGAAAAATCAGCACAACCGTAAAGCTGCACTACTTTGTTTCACGGTAAACGATGAAAAGATAAAAGGTATGCCGACACAAACTGATTTCAACACTGGTTTAATAATATTTTAACATTTTAAAGTACTTTTCGTCCGTCTTGGGACTATTCATAATTAATGTCATAACAAATAGATGGACAGTATAGTATATTTATACATATTTATATTTACATAGTAACACTGTGGTTTTAATTGGCTATAGTTACCATTGTCTATGGTTACATAGTATATAGGTAACGAGCAGAAAACATGTATACACGTGTGTTAATCTGTAGTATATGGGTTCAATTAAGGAACAATGAGTGGAAGATAATCCTAGATTGAAGAAGATTAATGAAGCTAATGGTCAATTGTTACTTATTGACTATTAAGTTGAGGAACGAATTTTTTAATAAAATGGTTTTCCATTAATTTCCTTTTCGTGGTGTCATCGACTTTCATTTTATAAAAAGGGAAAATTTGAAATTTTACTTGTAGGTGTTGTGCACATTTAAAGATATGTCTATTTACAAATAAGGGCCCATTTTCAATATTACAATCCCGTCGATGGTTACGTACTCTATCCCGTAGATGACACGAAGTTTCTCCAATGTAGATTTTTAGACAGCCTAAGCAAGTCAAGACATATATAAGATTTTTTGTGTCACAATTCATATTGTCGTTGACACTAAACGTAAAGTTGTGGAAAGTATATTTGCTATTTGGCGTAATATGGTCGCAACATTTACATCGAAGGTCCGAGCATTTAGATACATGAAAGCATATATATATATATATATATACCTACCTAATAAAGGAGATATCTATAATTAAACAATTTTATTTTTTGTTCCTTGCAAAGCCATATGAGCAAATTTCTTGGGCAGATAGATAAAGCGATAAAAAATCAAGGCAAAATAAAAGGCCCAAAATAAAGTCCCCCAAGAAAATTATTTGTCATTTTCTTGCATCTGTAGCCATTCCAAATCTGCCAATGACTGCAAAGCTATATATCAAATTCCAGCTGTCAAGAGTTCATTTACGTACACTCCAACAGGGGTCCTCAGTTTTTTGTCACATTAAAATGCCTAGGGGCTATCCCTAGTCAGGCCCTCTGTTGGCAAAAACAGAAGAGTTAATATGGAATAACGGCTAGCTAATCTGTTCAAATATTTTGCTAATCATACTGATTTCATCAATGATGAGAACATCTGTGTTTTTTTTATCCTGTAATAAGCAGTGCTCTTTAAATCTGTCTGTAGTAGTTTAAGAATTTCTTTATTTGAGTGGCTGCCATCGTCTAGCACTGCCCAGTGATCTAACGTTGAGCCACTCTCTTTCTGAAATTGTCTGGCTGCAATGCCAGTGCTTGCCGTGACAACTACTTTTTTGTGACAGCTAATGAGTCTGCGGTATGCTTCCTTTACGAGAACGCTCTTGCCAGTACCTGCCTGGCCCGTGACAACAACATTGTGGCCCGTTTTTATAATCTTTAAAGCCTCGCTTTGTTCTAGAGTTAAAACCAGAGTCATTTTTTTTTTATTTTCACCGGAAACTCGTGGTTTTGTTTTGATGCATTCTAGACCACCCAGTCTCTAAGCAAATCTAGTGTGGACAATGACAATGTTAACAAATGAAGCGACTGGATGATCTGGACTTACTACCAAAAACAAAAGGGAATTCCTTTGACCTTTTATCGGAATTACTTCCTGTCTCGGGAAGTTGATCGTCGATAAATAATAGCGGTTCAAGTTTGATTTGTTATCAATAACAGTGTTAAATGACCAATTTAATTACATCGGAAGGTGAATAATAATCAAACAAAGTCTCGTTGGCAATAAAAATGGCATGAAGTGTTAGAACTAGTGAGTATTTTGAGATGATATCAGACGAACAAGGTAAATCAGTCAAAACAAAGATGGCGTCTGATTTACCTTGTATTCTTGTATTTAGTCAAGCAGTAGTAAGAAGTTTTATTTTAATTTATTTTAATCCCTTCAAGTGCCTGTGCAAAATACATAGCCGGTTAAAATTCATATGAACATAATATAATCAAGAAGAAATACGTACCAGATGTTCTGCCCCATCCACTAATGGTACATTTCTGGCCTACAAAACTGGATCCAGAGGAAGCGAGGCTGATGGTACTTACAGCTGAACTTCCGGTATTGGCATTGGATGAAAGTCTCATAACAGAAATATCATTTGGAAATCCATTGGCATTACCATTGTAGTTGGGATGCTATAAATTATCATGGTAAATTATAAATTGATATTTGTTTTAACTCTAACTGTTGACTAGGATCATGTGTATACCAGTGTATTTTTCCTTGTTTAATAACCTGATATCACTTTTCATTTTGGAGCTATTTTTTTTATCCATGGTACGACTAGAATGATAAACTATAAAATAACTTACGTTTACAATAGAACTGATGTAGATAATCTGTTCTGTACCATCATTATTGTTAAGTCTGTGTTCACCAAGAACAACTCGGTATGATCCGGGACTAACAACATGAAATTAAAACAGGGTCAGTTAATAGCTGAGTAAGAAATATTCATGAATTAAAATAAATCCAAAGCCAGTAAAGAGTGATCTCTAGTTTATCGCAAAATCTAGCAAAAAATGTTTCAAAACTGTCGCCAATCGGTTTGAAAATTAATTGTAAAACGATGGAAGACTTAATTGTATCTCATCGTCATTTGAGGGATTTACCAACTACGATGGGACCCATTTTAATTCGAGAGAGAAATGGGGTTTAACGTCCACTCAACACAAACTAGGTCATTTCGGGACTAAATTTTAATTCGATGGAATCAATGCACGGATATTATCTCTGTTTGTGTTTCATTTATTTTTCTTCTTTAAATGTTAAATAATTTAATTATATTAGTCGATTATTGGCTTCAATGTATAATATTTGGATGGGACTTGAAGATAAATTATAGAAATCAATTATACCTGTTAGGAGAAACACAGTGAGCAGCTGTTAAAACTCGGTTGTTGGCGATCAAACTTCCACCACAGATATGAGACCAGCTGCTACCAGAACTTCTCTGGAGAGATACTTGCCATGGGAACTGTCCAGCATAGGCATTAGCTCCCCCAACAATTCTCTGTGATAATTCACTAGAGGCAATTCCTGAAAAAAATATATATATCAAGGTTTGAGGAGGAGGATGTTCATATCTAGAGCATATCTGGGAGAATGTTTTACATGCCAAGAATTGTTTTCGGAAACAGTTATGTTTGTGATACAGAAATTATAATAACTGTACATTACTCGTACCCCGCACAAATCTACCGATGGCTTGGTATGCTGGGTGGAAAGCCCAGACAAAATATGTGTATGGCGCCATATGGTTTCAGACCAAACCAGTCAACTCTCCATTTGCATCTCCTCTTCCGCCTTCATTAGAGTAGTCGACACAGAACAGTAGAACGTTAATTCCCATTTCAACCTTTTAACAAAAAAACACCAAAAATACTCACCAACCAAAGCAAAGATACATAAAAGGAGCTGCATCTTTAAGAATGGTATCTCAGTCTGTATACAGATGATGACGACATCCATCTATCAACGGATGTCTTATATACTGTATAGACCATGTTTGAGAGTCTTCCATGGAGTGATTTACAACACCTATAGTATTTTGAATGATACTTCATCTATGAGAAAGGGTCAGAAGGATAACGCGAGCCTTTATACTTAAATGAATACATAAACAAAAGATCTAATCTTAAATGATTTTACTGTTTAATAGCATGGGATATCAACAACTGTCATGTACTTAACGTTTTCCCTTTTCATACAGATTCAGCAATGATGACTGTTAAATTGTGGGATCATGTACACTTACTTAATGTGTAAATATGGTATGTTCGAACCTATATTAACGTTTGGGTTGTAATATAAATCTAGTTTAAATATATTTCGGAATCTACATATTAACGTTTCGGCTTTAATATAGTTCAAATGTATGTTACAAAATATGAGACGTAACACGGGTGAGTTTGATTACTGAAAAGCCAAATCTTTAATTTCTTTTCTAGAATATATGGGAAATTGCCATGGTTGAGTGACCATGTCTTAAATCGTCGAAAAATGATTAGAATATGTCGAAAATTATTAGAATATGTTTAAAGATAAATGTGCACCATGATCATACATGTCAATCCTATTGGTCAGTGCAGGTAACAGGGTTGGAATAATAGACAATGTTTGTTGAATCATTTATTATTAACAATTTCTAGAATAATATCTAAGACGGTGGATTCTTTTGATGCTTCGTTTTGTTTTGGGTTTGTTTGTAGAGTGCTGGTAACGCGACATTACAGCATGTACCAACCAACCCTTCCCAGACGTGATTAGGGGAGATCATAAGACTATGATTTTGGCATTGTTGATGTCCAGAATGGAGTGAAATATTAGCCCAGTTTTAGGCAGCTGTACATGAATCTCCAATGTTATTTTTTTTTTCAGAATCATTTTGGGAATGGAAGGAAATGAGTTTAACCAACTTCTATTTTGCTGACGAATGGCATACGTCCTACAGTACGCTATAAGGGAAATTTTGTCGGACAGCTGCACTACGGCCTACTCTTATACCGAATTCCAACTGTCAATGGATCTTTTATGAGCACGCCAGTGTGTACACGGGACCTCGTTATTTCGTCCGATCCAAACGACTAGACAGCTGTCCTTGTCAGGCCCTCCGTCCTGTATCGCCTGACTTCTGGATGAACCTTCCCGTCCAATGCAGGGATCGAAAACCCCACCTTTAGGCTAGCGAACATGTGTCTTACTCACTTAGCCACCGTCTACATAACAACTATCTCCAACTTATAATGTCTATCCAATGTGGCGTACAAAGCAGCATGTGATATACGGCAAAACAGTTAACAGAGAAGTCGACCAAATAGAAACAACTTTTTTTATAAAAAAAAAAGATAAACCTTAATATAAACTTTAAGTCAATAATTGAAAAATGACGGATTTGTAAATTGCGATATCTGATTCTTTACCTTTCTTAATATTTCATTAATGCAATCATTGTCATAAAATACAGATTTCGATTTATAAAGAATTCTATTGACGTGCATAAGTTTGTGGAAATATATTTTGGTCAATATAGCAATTCTCTTTCTGATCTTTGCATAATAATATGTACATATTAAAGTCCCGATTGGTCATCGTAGCGCCCATCTTGAATAGAATGCGTGCCTTAACTATGTACATTTTATCAAGACCTTCACGCAATACTTTGCATATTACGTCATTTAGTTCGATTGGGTACAGATAAGCCATAAGATAAACGAGATCTCATGTACATGGTGACTTGCACTTTGAACAACCCATGACAGTACCAGTTAGAATTCGAAATAAGAATGCCGCTATCCTCGCCAATCCCCTCCCCATAGCACAGTATATAACATATGGCGGTATTTATTAGCCCAGTTGGTACAGCAGGAAATTAAACCCCTTAGAAAGTGTATTGAAAACACCCTTCTTGGATTCAACGCCAAAGGGGTGGCCAGGATTATAAATAGAAGGATATAAGGGAACTAATGGTGGCCTGGCGCCATTTTACATTGTAGCCTCACTGCCTAACTTTCCTATATAAAACAGAATTACCATCACCAGTCGGTATGCATCAACAGACTCTTTCTCGCCTTCATATTTTTGAAGCTACATTGGTGGTTTCTTATCATCAGTTAATATTTCGTTACATGGGACTTCTAAATATTCTACAATTTTCTTTATTTACTTGGTAGGGTTCTAGAATTCGGGGATTTAAAACTTTGTAAAGGGGATTTAGTGCGCAAGAAAAGTTGTAACAATCCACGTCGCGGAAATGATAAAATATGATTTACCCCTACCGAAGAAAAAAAATATGAGCGACAATATCAACAACGATGAATATAAAGCAACTGATAGCTTACAAGCTTATGGATGATTCCATCGTCATCACAGAATCGGACAAATGCGGGGCCACCACAGTTATAATGGATGTCGACACGTATGAATCTAAGATCCTCGATATTTTAGAAGATAGAAGTACTTATCTTGAAATAGATTCAAAGGGACTTTTAATAAATGTTTTAATTGAAAACGAAGGTCACGGTCTAACAGAAAATGTGAAAGTTCTTAACCAAGTTTGATTGTAAAGCTGGTAAATTCTGTGGCCTTCCGAAAATACACAAATTGGAATTAATTAAAAATAGCGTCAACGAACAAAAATAGCGAATATGTGATGGCCAATAGACAGTGTGATCTTAGTTTTAGGGGATTTACAGCAAGCAAGTCATTTTCTGTCTTATTTAATTGATATTCTTTTAAAACCCTTTGTCCCTAGAATTTAATTATATGTCTTCCTTATTAAATTGCCTCGGTGTGATCTTAGTTTTAGGGAATTTACAGCAAGCAAGTCCTTTTCCGTCTTATTTAATTGATATTCTTTTAAAACCCCTTGTCCATAGAATTTAATTAAATGTCTTCCTTATTAAATTGCCTCGGAAAATAAATGAAAAGGACATATTTGTAACATTCGACGTCCAGTGTCTACAGCAATATAGTTATTCGGTCCATGCTTACGTACTATCGTCTCCACGGGGTAATGTATAAAGACTAAAAAGTATCGGTTCTAAAACTGGCCCTTGCGGAACGCCACAGCAGAGAATGCCTGTGGGTGAAGCGTGATCATCAACTATATCTGTTTGGTGTGGGTTTGATAGATACGAAGTAATAATTTCAACTGTCGGTATGTGAGATACGAAATAATATTTTCAAGAGCATTTTCGTTTATTCACAACACACTCTGTAGTCGATTTAGGAGTATTAGATGGCCAAAAGCTACCGATAGTAGAAAAGATCCATTCTTATCGGATAAGTTATGTCGTTTTGTACACGCATGGGAGCAGTTTCAGTGCTTTGATATTTTCTGTAGGTGCTTTGGAAATTATTCAATAAATCCTGAGCACTTATAAGAAACTCAAACCGTTTTGTAATATAGCGTCCTAAAAGCTTCGAAATCTAATGAAACAAGAGTTCATGCACAAGTACTACTGTACTTGTATTCACTACATAATTAATCAGATAATTTACGGAAACATCATTTATATTTTACCAGATCCTCCCGTACCCCAACCCTTTGAAACGAGCTGGAACGAAAAATAAGCGGAAGTTCATTCCACAGTTTAGGAGCTTGATACGAGACAGAACACTGTCCATGGGCAAGCAATCGTACTATTTATTGGACTTTACAGCACTGGAAACTTGCTCAATGTCTATTATCAGTCACTGTTCAAGTCATGTATTCTGTTTTATCATTATTTAAACGAAGAACACTTGTTTCTCTCCGTAGTTTGATGCAGTTTCCTAGTATCTGTTTCGGATCAATAATTTGGTTGTGATTGGCAGAGTTAACCCTCAGCCAAGTATCGTTAACATACTGATTATATTCAAGATCATGTTTCCTCTCAATATTGGAGTTGTCTAAAGTGTGAAAGATATTGGTCCTAGAATGGAACCTTGGGGCATACTGATATCCTTAATTTCACCAGCTATATAGTTACCCCATGTTGTCATCAAGTTAGCAAATGCTAATGTTGCTTAGTAACGATCAACAAAACATTGATTGAAATCGTAATCCATATTATGTTTTTGTATTTATTCCCTGGCGGGTGTCGACAAGAGATAATGTATAGTTGTTTGGGTGGGACGAGAAATCATAGTTCCCTGTACACATGGGCGTGTAGGTAATAGATCTCTTGGTAGTTGGAATTCGATGTAAGAGTAAGCCATAGAGCACAATATCCCCCATAGCACACAGTATGGCGTATACCCCTCTTTATTAGCCCAGTCAGTACATAACAGTAGGACGATAAACCCTCATTTCATTTCATTTGTTAATAAAGATTATTAATATCAGTCAATATTTTTCATAAGATACTTTTGCGTTGATGTTTTACAATTAAACAGAGTGGGTGAATTTATATCATTTTATTGTAGGTTTACAGGTAAATGATGAATACCAATGTACATTTTGAATAGGGTCTTCCCAACTAACAACATAATTAAATAGAAGCGATCCAGCTAAGATATTCAGATACACGGGTATAAACACTGGGTAATGTACCAGGACAACCTGATGCGCCCCATGATGTAACACCAGCTAAAACACCACTACAAACCATAGGTCCACCACTATCACCCTGCAGTTAAAGCATATATTGTATTAATATCACTCTACAGTGAAAACAGTGTTATACTACAATTACTGTTGAAGCAATATTATGGTACGATAACTCTGCAGTTACAAAGTATAGTGTATCCCCGTGCAGTTATGGCAGAATACTATGCAACTAACACCGTGCAATTAAACCATTTAGTTTAGCTTAATCTAGCTTGATTTAACTGTACTGGCCATGGAAAATGTACGAAATCAAAAATTTAGGTGACTTACGTTACAGGCTGATTTGTTTGCTTCGTCAACACAGATATGTCCACTGTTAATATAATTGCCCCAACTACTTGTACAGGCACTGTTTGAGATTTGATTCATAGCAACGTGTTGAAGAGTATTTGGTAAACTGCTACCGCCTGGTAAAAAACAACAAAATATATAAGAAACGAAATGGGGTTTAGCGTCCTACTGGTCTGTAGCGATCCGGATAATGAAGATGAGTATTCGCCAAACAGTGTGCTATGACGGACATTGTTCCCGGAAAGCAACACTACCGCGATTCTTTTATTGAATTTTAGTATTATCTTAACGACAATACATTATCCCTTGCCAAGTCCCCCATATCATTGACAAATAGGGTGGGGGGACTTACTACACGGGAAAATCTCGATTACTTTTCTGGGTTAACACAGTTATCGAACACGGGACTGACAGATTACCGAGTCATTGCCTTACTCACTCAGCCACCGCTGTTTAAAACAGCGAATGGCCGTGATAATATAAATGCCTATATGTTCGGGAAAATTTCGACTTTCTTGGTCATCACGGATCGAACGAGTCAATTCCTTCCTCAATAAGCCACCGCTGTTCAAAACAGCAAATGGACGTGTGTGGCAATATAAATACCAATATGCTGACATGTGTCATCAGTTAACTCCGTCACATAATAATTAACCAATGCAATAGACAGTTTCCATAACACAATTAATTACTAAACTGGTCAATATTGTTAATTAGGGCCAGTAGCAATTAGTATCAAAATACCACAGGCACTTGAAGGGATTAAAATAAAACTTCTTACTATTGCTTGACTAAATACAAGAATACAAGGTAAATCAGACGCCATCTTTGTTTTGACTGATTTACCATGTTCGTCTGATATCATCTCACAATACTCACTAGTTCTAACACTTCATGTCATTTTTATTGCTAACGAGGCTTTATTTGATTATTATTCACCTTCCGATGTAATTAAATTGGCCATTTAACACTGTTATTGGTAACAAATCAAACTTGAACCGCTATTATTTATCGACGATCAACTTCCCGAGATCGGAAGTAGCCCGAAATAGGTCAATGACGTCGGCTTGTGGAAGCCGTTGGTTTTGATTGGTCGAGGCATGTTAATAAAAATAAAATTGACTGTCACAGCTGACAGCGAATTATGCATGTCAGAATGACGGCTGAATATTGTCATTGGTATGAAACATTTAATAAATAAATACACATTGCTGACATGTTTAATACATTTTTCAAAGTAACTACCTACATTACTTTGAAGATAGTATTAAACATGTGAGCAATAAAATAATTATCTAGAATGGGCAAATTTACTTTATTTTATGCATATTAACTACTTCAAATGGAATTTTCTAACTACTTCTTCATATGTATATATATATATACCTAATAAAGGAGATATCTATAATTAAACAATTTTATTTTTTGTTCCTTGCAAAGCCATATGAGCAAATTTCTTGGGCAGATAGATAAAGCGATAAAAAATCAAGGCAAAATAAAAGGCCCAAAATAAAGTCCCCCGAGAAAATTATTTGTCATTTCCTTGCATCTGTAGCCATTCCAAATCTGCCTATGACTGCAAAGCTATATATCAAATTCCAACTGTCAAGAGTTCATTTACGTACACGACAACAGCCCAACAGGGGTCCTCAGTTTTTTGTCACATTAAAATGCCTAGAGGCTATTCCTAGTCAGGCCCTCTGTTGGCAAAAATAGAAAAGTTAATATGGAATAACGGCTAGCTAACCTGTTCAAATATTCTTTGAACCGCTATTATTTATCAAATCAAACTTGAACCGCTATTATTTATCGACGATCAACTTCCCGAGACCGGAAGTAGCCCGAAATAGGTCAATGACGTCGGCTTGTGGAAGCCGTTGGTTTTGATTGGTCGAGGCATGTTATTAAAAATAAAATTGACTGTCACAGCTGACCGCGAATTATGAATGTCAGAATGACGGCTGAATATTGTCATTGGTATGTAACATTTAATAAATAAATACACATTGCTGACATGTTTAATACATTTTTCAAAGTAACTACCTACATTACTTTGAAGATAGTATTAAACATGTGAGCAATAAAATAATTATCTAGAATGGGCAAATTTACTTTATTTTATGCATATTAACTACTTCAAATGGAATCTTCTAACTACTTCTTCATATGTGTATATATATATATATATATATATATATATATATATATATATACCTAATAAAGGAGATATCTATAATTAAACAATTTTATTTTTTGTTCCTTGCAAAGCCATATGAGCAAATTTCTTGGGCAGATAGATAAAGCGATAAAAAATCAAGGCAAAATAAAAGGCCCAAAATAAAGTCCCCCGAGAAAATTATTTGTCATTTCCTTGCATCTGTAGCCATTCCAAATCTGCCTATGACTGCAAAGCTATATATAAAATTCCAACTGTCAAGAGTTCATTTACGTACACGACAACAGCCCAACAGGGGTCCTCAGTTTTTTGTCACATTAAAATGCCTAGAGGCTATTCCTAGTCAGGCCCTCTGTTGGCAAAAATAGAAAAGTTAATATGGAATAACGGCTAGCTAACCTGTTCAAATATTCTTTTGCTAATCATACTGATTTCATCAATGATGAGAACATCTGTGTTTTTTGTCCTGTAATAAGCAGTGCTCTTTAAATCTGTCTGTAGTAGTTTAAGAATTTCTTTATTTGAGTGGCTGCCATCGTCTAGCCCTGCCCAGTGATCTAACGTTGAGCCACTCTCTTTCTGAAATTGTCTGGCTGCAATGCCAGTGCTTGCCGTGACAGCTACTTTTTTGTGACAGCTAATGAGTCTGCGGTATGCTTCCTTTACGAGAACGCTCTTGCCAGTACCTGCCTGGCCCGTGACAACAACATTGTGGCCCGTTTTTATAATCTTTAAAGCCTCGCTTTGTTCTAGAGTTAAAACCAGAGACATTTTTTTTTTATTTTCCCCGGACACTCATGGTTTTGTTTTGATGCATTCTAGACCACCCAGTCTCTAAGCAAATCTAGTATGGACACAACAATGTTAACAAATGAAGCGACTGGATGATCTAGACTCACTACCAAAAACAAAAGGGAATGCCTTTGACCTTTTATCGGAATTACTTCCGGTCTTGGGAAGTTGATCGTCGATAAATAATAGCGGTTCAAGTTTGATTTGTTATCAATAACAGTGTTAAATGACCAATTTAATTACATCGGAAGGTGAATAATAATCAAACAAAGTCTCGTTAGCAATACAAATGGCATGAAGTGTTAGAACTATTGAGTATTTTGAGATGATATCAGATGAACAAGGTAAATCAGTCAAAACAAAGATGGCGTCTGATTTACCTTGTATTCTTGTATTTAGTCAAGCAGTAGTAAGAAGTTTTATTTTAATTTATTTTAATCCCTTCAAGTGCCTGTGCAAAATACATAGCCGGTTAAAATTCATATGAACATAATATAATCAAGAAGAAATACGTACCAGATGTTCTGCCCCATCCACTAATGGTACATTTCTGGCCTACAAAACTGGATCCAGAGGAAGCGAGGCTGATGGTACTTACAGCCGAACTTCCGGTATTGGCATTGGATGAAAGTCTCATAACAGAAATATCATTAGGAAATCCATTCGCATTACCATTGTAGTTGGGATGCTATAAATTATCATGGTAAATTATAAATTGATATTTGTTTTAACTCTAACTGTTGACTAGGATCATGTGTATACCAGTGTATTTTTCGTTGTTAAATAACCTGATATCACTTTTCATTTTGGAGCTATTTTTTTTATCCATGGTACGACTAGAATGATAAACTATAAAATTACTTACGTTTACAATAGAACTGATGTAGATAATCTGTTCTGTACCATCATTATTGTTAAGTCTGTGTTCACCAAGAACTACTCGGTATGATCCGGGACTGACAACATGAAATTAAAACAGGGTTAGTTAATAGCTGAGTAAGATTATTAAAATAGTCAGAAATAAAAAACAAATCCAAAGTCAGTAAAGAGTGATCCTGAGTTTATCGCAAAATCTAGCAAAAAATGTTTCAAAACTGTCGCCAATCGGTTTGAAAATTAATTGTAAAACGTTGGAAGACTTAATTGTATCTCATCGTCATTTGAGGGATTTACCAACTACGATGGGACCCATTTTAATTCGAGAGAGGGAGAGAGAGAAATGGGGGTTTAACGTCCACTCGACACAAACTAGGTCATTTCGGGACTAAATTTTAATTCGATGGAATCAATGCACGGATATTATCTCCGTTTGTGTTTCATTTAGTTTTCTTCTTGAAATGTTAAATAATTTAATTATATTAGTCGATTATAATATTTGGATGGGTCTTGAAGATAAATTATAGAAATCAATTATACCTGTTGGGAGAAACACAGTGAGCAGCTGTTAAAACTCGGTTGTTGGCGATCAAACTTCCACCACAGATATGAGACCAGCTGCTACCAGAACTTCTCTGGAGAGATACTTGCCATGGGAACTGTCCAGCATAGGCATTAGCTCCCCCAACAATTCTCTGTGATAATTCACTAGAGGCAATTCCTGAAAAAAATATATATATCAAGGTTTGGGGAGGAGGATGTTCATATCTAGAGCACATCTGGGAGAATGTTTTACATGCCAAGAAGTGTTTTCGGAAACAGTTATGTTTTTGATACAGAAATTATAATAACTGTACATTACTCGTACCCCGCACAAATCTACCGGTACCATTTATGGCTTGGTATACTGGGTGGAAAGCCCAGACAAAATATGTGTATGGCGCCATATGGTTTCAGACCAAACCAGTCAACTCTCCATTTGCATCTCCTCTTCCACCCGTCTTCCGCCTTCATTAGACTATTCGACACAAAACAGTAGAACGTAAATTCCCATTTCAACCTTTTAACAAAAAAAACCCCAAAATACTCACCAACCAAAGCAAAGATACATAAAAGGAGCTGCATCTTTAAGAATGGTATCTTAGTCTGTATACAGATGATGACGACATCCATCTATCAACGGATGTCTTATATACTGTATAGACCATGTTTGAGAGTCTTCCATGGAGTGATTTACAACACCTATAGTATTTTGAATAATACTTCATCTATGAGAAAGGGTCAGAAGGATAAGGCGAGCCTTTATACTTAAATGAATACATAAACAAAAGATCTAATCTTAAATGATTTTACTGTTTAATAGCATGGGATATCAACAACTGTCATGTACTTAACGTTTTCCCTTTTCATACAGATTCAGCAATGATGACTGTTAAATTGTGGGATCATGTACACTTACTTAATGTGTAAATATGGTATGTTCGAACCTATATTATTAGCGTTTTGGGTTTTAATATAGTTTAAATATGTTTTGGAATCTCTATATTAATGTTTCGGCTTTAATATAGTTCAAATGTATGTTAGAAAATATGAGATGTAACACGGGTGAGTTTGATTACTGAAAAACCCAATCTTTAATTTCTTTTCTAGAATATATTGGAAATTGCCATGGTTGAGTGACCATGTCTTAAATCGTCGAAAAATGATTAGAATATGTCGAAAATTATTAGAATATGTTTAAAGATAAATGTGCACCATGATCATACATGTCAATCCTATTGGTCAGTGCAGGTAACAGGGTTGGAATAATAGACAATGTTTGTTGAATCATATTTATTATTAACAATTTCTAGAATAGTATCTAAGACGGTGGATTTTTTTGATGCTTCGTTTTGTTTTGGGTTTGTAGAGTGCTGGTAACGCGACATTACAGCATGTACCAACCAACCCTTCCCAGACGTGATTAGGGGAGATCACAAGACTATGATTGTGTGCATTGTTGATGTCCAGAATGGAGTGAAATATTAGCCCAGTTTTAGGCAGCTGTACATGAATCTCCTATGTTTTTTTTTTCAGAATTATTTTGGGAATGGAAGGAAATGAGTTTAACCAACTTCTATTTTGCTGACGAATGGCATACGTCCTACAGTACGCTATAAGGGAAATTCGGTCTGGACAGCTGCACTACGGCCTACTCTTATACCGAATTCCAACTGTCAATGGATCTTTTATGAGCACGCCAGTATGTACACGGGACCTCGTTATTTCGTCCGATCCAAACGACTAGACAGCTGTCCTTGTCAGGCCCTCCGTCCTGTATCGCCTGACTTCTGGATGAACCTTCCCGTCCAATGCAGGGATCGAAAACCCGACCTTTAGGCTAGCAAACATGTGTCTTGCCCACTTAGCCACTGTGTACATAACAACTATCTCCAATTAAATAATGTCTATCGAATGTGGCGTACAAAGCAGCATGTGATATACGACAAAACAGTTAACAGAGAAGTCAACCAAATAGAGACAACTTTTTTTATAAAAAAAAGATAAACTTTAATATAAGCTTTAAGTCCATAATTGAAAAAAGACGGATTTGTAAATTGCGATATCTGATTCTTTACCTTTCTTAATATTTCATTAATGCAATCACTGTCATAAACTACAGATTTCGATTTATAAAGAATTCTATTGACGTGCATAAGTTTGTGGAAATATGTTTTTGTCAATATAGCAATTCTCTTTCTGATCTTTGCATAATAATATGTACATATTAAAGTCCCGATTGGTCATCGTAGCGCCCATCTTGAATAGAATGCGTGCCTTAACTATGTACATTTTATCAAGCCGTTCACGCAATACTTTGCATATTAGGTCATTTAGTTCGATTGGGTACAGGGGTGGCCAGGATTATAAATAGAAGGATATAAGGGAACTAATGGTGGCCTGACGCCATTTTACATTGTAGCCTCTCTGCCTAACTTTCCTATATAAAACAGAATTACCATCACCAGTCGGCATGCATCAACAGACTCTTTCTCGCCTTCATATTTTTGAAGCCACATTGGTGGTTTCTATCATCAGTTAATATTTCGTTACATGGGACTTCTAAATATTCTACAATTTTCTTTATTTACTTGGTAGGGTTCTAGAATTCGGGGATTTAAAACTTTATAAAGGGGATTTAGTGCGCAAGAAAAGTTGTAATAATCCACGTCGCGGAAATGATAAAATATGATTTACCCCTACCGAAGAAGAAAAATATGAGCGACAATGTTAACAACGACGAATATAAAGCAATTGATAGTATAGCTTACAAGCTTATGGATGATTCCATCATCATAACAGAATCAGACAAATGCGGGGCCACCACAGTTATAATGTGATGTCGACACGTATGAATCTAAGATCCTCGATATTTTAGAAGATAGAAGTACTTATCTTGAAATAGATTCAAAGGGACTTTTAATAAATGTTTTAATTGAAAACGAAGGTCACGGTCTAACAGAAAATGTAAAAGTTCTTAACCAAGTTTGATTGTAAAGCTAGTAAATTCTGTGGCCGTTCCGAAAAAACACAAATCGGAATTAATCAAAAATAGCGTCAACGAACAAAAATAGCGAATATGTGATGGCCAATAGACAGTGTGATCTTAGTTTTAGGGGATTTACAGCAAGCAAGTCATTTTCTGTCTTATTTAATTAGGGTTTCACACTGCGTAGCTTGTGTGAAACACTATTGTTTTTGTTAAAATTATTATTCTTATTATTATTATTATTATTATTCAGATTCCAATTTGAATAGATCTCAGCAACTACGTGTCGCATCGTTACGATTTCTTCGGTTTTACTGGGAAAGTGGGTGTGACTTAGAGGATAAAGCTATTTTGAACGTTCTGCGACAATGCGAAATGTCCGAAATCACCGAAGTTATCGTTTTTTAAAATATTGCAGTAATTTTAACAAAAATCATTGGATTTTAACTTTCGATACATTTTGGCATAGCCTGAGACAGGGCACATAGCTACGCTACTTTCGATTTTTGATTTTCGGCAAATCTTCGAAGATATTAGGCGCCAAATTTCAAAAATTTAAAATTTTACAAAAAACTTTTTTATTTATAAATATTTTTTAGTCGTATTGTGCACAGAATTAAAGAGTCATCTGACTAGTGCAAAAATGTTAAAAAATTTTGTCTCAGTAATTTTCCTTGGCCGCCATTGGCTTATTCAGTTTTTCAATCCTAGATGAATTTTTTATTGTTCGATTTGTATAAAACAAAGTTCATATGCTTCGTTGTATCAATTGTCATTTTTTTTATTACCGATAATGTTATCTGTCGGCACCGGAAGTGGCATAATTTTACCAAAAACTACAATTTTGACAGTTATTTTCTTATTTCGAAAACAAATATTATTTTTTTGAAAAATTATATGACTCAAAGAGTGTGCCCTTTCAAGGCGAAAAAAATGTAGGAAGCAGTTTTTTTAATTTCGATTTCATTTTCGAGCAAATTCGATTAAGAGGCTAAAAATGGTGTAAAATTGACCTATTTACAACCTATTCAGGCTATTCAGATTTTAAAATATTTCTACGTAACTTTTATAAACTTGTAGCTATAATCCATACGAAGAGAATGTATGTGAAAATTAGTTTGTAATATAAGCAGTTGCCGAGAAATGGGCAGTTTTGCATAAGTCACTGTTTTCTTAATTTTGCCTGTAAAATAGTTAATTATTAATGGATATTCACAATAGTGACATTATTTGGTTCAAAAAGCAAGTATGCGTCATATCAAATTGATTATAATTTAAAATTGACACCGGAAGTGACGCCATTTGGTCAAAAACTGCATTTTTAACTTTTAAAATCGATATTTTTTTCAACCAAGAATTATTTAATATGTAATATTAAAATTAACTTTTGGTTTAAATTCACATATTAACAAAACGCATACGGTCATTTAGATATCATAAAATTGTTTCTAACTTGTTCGGTTGCCGAGATATAGGCGGTTTTCTAAATGTCACTTTTGGAGGTTTTTGGCCCATAAAAGTGTCAATTATTATTTGATTTTCATAAAATTTTCACCCTTTGATGCCTAATGTCATGCACGATGCTATAAAACTAATTTAAAGTTTTTAGTATCACCGGAAGTAATGTCATTTTGGCAAAAACTGTATTTTTAGCCTTCAAAACAGATATTTTATTCAAATGAGTCTGTTTTGAAATCTTTTTCAAATTATGATATTTGATGCCAATCAACAAATAGAATGAACCCATACGATCATACAGATACCACAAAATGGTTTCTAACTTATACGGTTGCCGAGAAATAGCCGGTTTTATATAAGTCACTTTTCAAGTTTATTGGTCTTTAAAAGTGGCAATTATTATTCGATTTACATAAAATTTTCACTATATGATATCTATGCCATTTCGGATTTTATAAAACTAATTCAACATTTTCATTAACACCGGAAGTATTGAAATTTTGTCAAGATCATTTACAAGTAACAAATGTATAAAATGAATTGATATTGGTTGATTCTGCGTCCATTTTATTTGATGTGTGCAAGGTTTATTTGGAAACCTGTTTAGTGGTTTCGTTGGTACCGAAAGTGACATATGTTCAAGGATAACTTGGCACCGAAAGTGACTTTTCAAGGGTAACGTGGCACCAGTGAAACCCGTCATTCCTGCATGCAGGTCTAGTTGATATTCTTTTCTTTTAAAACCCCTTTGTCCCTAGAATTTAATTATATGTCTTCCTTATTAAATTGCCTCGGTGTGATTAGGGAATTTACAGCAAGCAAGTCATTTTCCGTCTTATTTAATTGATATTCTTTTAAAACCCTTTGTCCATAGAATTTAATTAAATGTCTTCCTTATTAAATTGCCTCGGAAAATAAATGAAGAGGACATATTTGTAACATTCGGTCTCCAGTGTCTACAGCAATATAGTTATTCGGTCCATGCTTACGTACTATAGTCTCCACGGGGTAATGTATAAAGACTAAAAAGTATCGGTTCTAAAACTGGCCCTTGCGGAACGCCACAGCAGAGAATGCCTGTGGGTGAAGCGTGATCACCAACTATATCTGTTTGGTGTGGGTTTGATAGATACGAAGTAATAATTTCAACTGTCGGTATGTGAGATACGAAATAATATTTTCAAGGGCATTTTCGTTTATTCACAACACACTCTGTAGTCGATTTAGGAGTATTAGATGGCCAAAAGCTATCGATAGTAGAAAAGATTCATTCTTATCGGATAAGTTATGTCGTTTTGTACACGCATGGGTGCAGTTTCAGTGCTTTGATATTTTCTGTAGGTGCTTTGGAAATTATTCAATAAATCCTGAGCACTTATAAGAAACTCAAACCGTTTTGTAATATAGCGTCCTAAAAGCTTCGAAATCTAATGAAACAAGAGTTCATGCACAAGTACTACTGTACTTGTATTCACTACATAATTAATCAGATAATTTACGGAAACATCATTTATATTTTACCAGATCCTCCCGTAGCCCAACCCTTTGAAACGAGCTGGAACGAAAAATAAGCGGAAGTTCATTCCACAGTTTAGGAGCTTGATACGAGACAGAACACTGTCCATGGGCAAGCAATCGTACTATTTATTGGACTTTACAGCACTGGAAACTTGCTCAATGTCTATTATCAGTCACTGTTCAAGTCATGTATTCTGTTTTATCACTATTTAAACGAAGAACACTTGTTTCTCTCCGTAGTTTGATGCAGTTTCCTAGTATCTGTTTCGGATCAATAATTTGGTTGTGATTGGCAGAGTTAACCCTCAGCCAAGTATCGTTAACATACTGGTTATATTCAAGATCATGTTTCCTCTCAATATTGGAGTTGTCTAAAGTGTGAACGATATTGGTCCTAGAATGGAACCTTGGGGCATACTGATATCCTTAATTTCACCAGCTATACTTACTCCATGTTGTCACCAAGTTAGCAAATGCTAATGTTGCTTAGTAACGATCAACAAAACATTGATTGAAATCGTATTACATATTATGTTTTTGTATTTATTCCCTGGCGGGTGTCGACAAGAGATAATGTATAGTTGTTTGGGTGGGACGAGAAATCATAGTTCCCTGTACACATGGGCGTGTAGGTAATAGATCTCTTGGTAGTTGGAATTCGATGTAAGAGTAAGCCATAGAGCACAATATCCCCCATAGCACACAGTATGGCGTATACCCCTCTTTATTAGCCCAGTCAGTACATAACAGTAGGACGATAAACCCTCATTTCATTTCATTTGTTAATAAAGATTATTAATATCAGTCAATATTTTTCATAAGATACTTTTGCGTTGATGTTTTACAATTAAACAGAGTGGGTGAATTTATATCATTTTATTGTAGGTTTACAGGTAAATGATGAATACCAATGTACATTTTGAATAGGGGCTTCCCAACTAACAACATAATTAAATAGAAGCGATCCAGCTAAGATATTCAGATACACGGGTATAAACACTGGGTAATGTACCAGGACAACCTGATGCGCCCCATGATGTAACACCAGCTAAAACGCCACTACAAACCATAGGTCCACCACTATCACCCTGCAGTTAAAGCATATATTGTATTAATATCACTCTACAGTGAAAACAGTGTTATACTACAATTACTATTGAAGCAATATTATGGAACTATAACTCTGCAGTTACAAAGTATAGTTTATCCCCGTGCAGATATGGCAGAATTCTATACAACTAACACCATGCAATTAAAACATTTAGTTTAGCTTAAACTAGCTTGATTTAACTGTACTGGCCATGGAAAATGTACGAAATCAAAAATTTAGGTGACTTACGTTACAGGCTGATTTGTTTGCTTCGTCAACACAGATATGTCCACTGTTAATATAATTACCCCAACTACTTGTACAGGCACTGTTTGAGATTTGATTCATAGCAACGTGTTGAAGAGTATTTGGTAAACTGCTACCGCCTGGTAAAAAACAACAAAATATATAGGAAACGAAATGGGGTTTAGCGTCCTACTGGTCTGTGGCGATCCGGATAATGAAGATGAGTATTCGCCAAACAGTGTGCTATGACGGACATTGTTACCGGAAAGCAGCACTACGGCGATTCTTTTATTAAATTTTGGTATTATCTTAACGACTATACATTATCCCTTGCCAAGTCCCCCACATTATTGACAAAGTGGGTGGGGGACTACACTGGAAAATCTCGAGTACTTTTCTGGGTTAACACAGTTATCGAACCCGGGACCTCCAGATTAGCGAGTCAATGCCTTACTCACTCAGCCACCGCTGTTTAAAACAGCGAATGGGTGTGACAATATAAATGCCTATATGCTCGGGAAAACGAGACTTCCATATCAGCGAGTGAATTCCTTCCTCAATAAGCCACCCCTGTTCATAACAGAAAATGGACGTGCGTGGCAATATAAATCCAATATGCTGACATGTGTCAGCACTCAGCAGTCACCTCCGTCACATAAAAATTAACCAATACAATAGACAGTTTCCATAACACAATTAATTACTAAACTGGTCAATTGTTAATGTGGGCCAATAGCAATTAGAATCAAAATATATGAACATATATAATCAAGAAGAAATACGTACCAGATGTTCTGCCCCATCCACTAATGGTACATTTCTGGCCTACAAAACTGGATCCAGAGGAAGCAAGGCTGATGGTACTTACAGCTGAACTTCCGGTATTGGCATTGGATGAAAGTCTCATAACAGAAATATCATTAGGAAATCCATTGGCATTACCATTGTAGTTGGGATGCTATAAATTATCATGGTAAATTATAAATTGATATTTGTTTTAACTCTTGCTGTTGACGAGGATCATGTGTATGCCAATGTATTTTTCGCTGTTTAATGACCTGGTATCACTTTTCATTTTGGAGCTATTTTTTTATCCATGGTACGACTAGAATGATAAACTATAAAATTACTTACGTTTACAATAGAACTGATGTAGATAATCTGTTCTGTACCATCATTATTGTTAAGTCTGTGTTCACCAAGAACTACTCGGTATGATCCGGGACTGACAACATGAAATTAAAACAGGGTTAGTTAATAGCTGAGTAAGATTATTAAAATACTCAGGAATAAAAACAAATCCAAAGTCAGTAAAGAGTGATCACTAATTTACCACAAAATCTAGCAAAATTTGTTTCAAAACTGTCGCCAATCGATTTGAAAGTTAATTGTAAAACGTTAGGAGACTTAATTGTATCTCATCGTAATTTGACTGATTTACCAACTACGAAATAGTTAAAGGAAAACGATTCCTCACCGTTCGTTATTTGGAAACGTGTCAGCAGGAAAACAAGCGCTAACTATAATTTTCGTGGAAATATTTTGATGGGACCCATTTTAATTCGAGAGAGGGAGGGAGAGAAATGGGATTTAATGTCCACGCGACACAAACTAGGTCATTTCGGGACTAAATTTATTTTAATTCGATGGAATCAATGCACTGATATTATCTCCGTTTGTGTTTCATTTAGTTTTCTTCTTTAAGTGTTAAATAATTTAATTATATTAGTCGATTATTGGCTTCAATGTATAATATTTGGATGGGACTTGAAGATAAATTATAGAAATCAATTATACCTGTTAGGAGAAACACAGTGAGCAGCTGTTAAAACTCGGTTGTTGGCGATCAAACTTCCACCACAGATATGAGACCAGCTGCTACCAGAACTTCTCTGGAGAGATACTTGCCATGGGAACTGTCCAGCATATGCATTAGCTCCCCCAACAATTCTCTGTGATAATTCACTAGAGGCAATTCCTGAAAAAATATATATATATATCATGTCATCAAGGTTTGAGGAGGAGGATGTTCATATCTAGAGCATATCTGGGAGAATGTTTTTCATGCCAAGAATTGTTTTCGGAAACAGTTATGTTTGTGATACAGAAATTATAATAACTGTACATTACTCGTACCCTACACAAATCATCTACTGGTACCATTTATGGCTTGGTATACTGGGTGGAAAGCCCAGACAAAATATGTGTATCGCGTCATATGGTTTCAGACCAAACCAGCCAACTCTCCATTTGCAACTCCTCTTCCGCCTTCATTAGACTATTCGACACAGAACAGTAGAACGTTACTTCCCATTTCAACCCTTTAACACAAAAAAACCCCAAAATACTCACCAACCAAAGCAAAGATACATAAAAGGAGTTGCATCTTTAAGAATGGTATCTCAGTCTGTATACAGATGATGACGACTTTCATCTCCTAACCGATGTCTTATATACTGTATAGACCATGTTTAAGAGTCTTCCACGGAGTGATTTACAACACCTATAGTATTTTGAATAATACTTCATGTATGAGAAAGGGTCAGAAGGATAACGCGAGCCTTTATACTTAAATGAATACATAAACAAAAGATCTAATCTTAAATGATTTTACTGTTTAATAGCATGGGATATCAACAACTGTCATGTACTTAACGTTTTCCATTTTCATACAGATTCAGCAATGATGACTGTTAAATTGTGGGATCATGTACACTTACTTAATGTGTAAATATGGTATGTTCCAACCTATATTAACGTTTGGGTTTTAATATAAATGTAGTTTAAATATATTTCGGAATCTACATATTAACGTTTCGGCTTTAATATAGTTCAAATGTATGTTAGAAAATATGAGATGTAACACGGGTGAGTTTGATTACTGAAAAGCCAAATCTTTAATTTCTTTTCTAAATATGGTATGTTCGAACCTATATTATTAGCGTTTTGGGTTTTAATATAGTTTAAATATGCTTTGGAATCTATATATTAACGTTTCGGCTTTAATACAGTTCAAATATGATATGTTAGAAAATATGAAATGTAACACGATTGAGTTCTGGGGCGGATTGGGGCAGGGAACCTGCCCGGGCTCCCGTGTCGGAGCGGCCCCTTTCACTGACCGTGGAACCCAGACCGGGCTGGGCTCTCCCCCTGAAATTTTTTAAATGTGCGATTTGGTGGCATATCCGATTATTACCTCTGTCAAATAATATATTTCAAAAAATCGATTAACTTAAGCCAAAATTCCGACCTGCAAGTAATTTACAACCATCAACACGTGGACTTATCAAATCGTCATAATTAATTAACGTATTATCGTTGTATCGTCAATAGTCAGGAGAATTTAACTAGTTAAAAATGGGACTAGTTGAGAAATTTTGACAATTTGATTAAGTCCTGTGATTAACCAGTTAGGAACATTGATTAAGTAGGAATATCTTCTTTGAAAAATGTCCCATTTTTGTTGCCGGGAGCGCTAGTTGATTCCTCCTGAGATGGAAGACCACGAGACACATTGTTAACACAGTGACGAAAGTGAAATTCACAAACAGGGTGCAGGTGACTAAATAATTAGTAAATTTGCGGGCGACAGCGTGGGGTGAAATTTTCGGATGAAATTCGAAATCCCCACTGCAGGAGAATTCTTGCCCACACCCGGCACACCCGACCCAGAAAGTCTATTATTCCAACCCATTCCAGACTCCAGTGATGGCGTGGTGGCCCTTTAAAGCCACCGGCCACATACAACATGATCACCATCGCTTCATGGCCGATCCAATAATGTTCGGCAGAGAAGGGTTTTTTAACCGAATTGGAGAAAATTGTTTTTTCTTTATTTTATGTCGGACCGGCCCTTCGGCCAATCGCCCTATGGCCCAATCCGCCCCTGGGTGAGTTTGATTACTGAGAAGCCCAATCTTGCTTTCTTTTCCGATTCAAATATGTGTCTAAACCTCAGCTGAAGAAAGACAATCCGCCCCTGGGTGAGTTTGATTACTGAGAAGCCCAATCTTGCTTTCTTTTCCGATTCAAATAGGTTTCAAAACCTCAGCTGAAGAAAAACAGAATCGGGTGTTCGATCCCTGTATTGGCCGAGAAAGTGTTCCGGCGTGATTTGCTCTTGTCAGTGATGCAGGAGGGCCCGACATGGACAGCTGCCTAGTCGTTCGGGTGGGACGAAAAACCGAGGTCCCGTGTACAAAATTGGAGTGCACGTAAAAGATCCCTTGGCTGTTGGAATTCGATATAAGAGTAGACCGTAGCGCCGCTGCCCGGGCAAAATTTTCCTCATAGCACACTGTATGTCCGTCTTCCATTAGCCCAGCTTAGGTGCAAAAGAGTAGGACGTTAAACCCCATTTCATTTCCGGCTCCGTAATATGGGGGTGTCGTGTTTAATTCCTAGCATTATTCTCCTTTGTTTTTGATGTATGACAGAAGGCCTGACAAGGGACATCAAAAACCCGAGGTCCCGTTTACCCACTGGCAAAATTTCTAGTCCAGTCAATTTATGATTTTACTCCCAACAAATTGCAAGGTTTTAATGCATTTTTGCGTTTATTTAGGTGTACTTTATAAAATCCCAAAAGTTTACCAAATTTTGCGCACTGGAAAGTGTTAAAATCCAATATGGCCGATATTTGCCTAATTAATGTTCGTTTAAGGCCGACATTTGTCTAATCAATGTTCGTTTAAGACCCTATAAATGTTTTATGAACATATAAATTAATGCTTTTGGGTTATCCTTTCATTTAAAGATATAACCATTAGTGCTTACTGGTCCCTTAAAGTGTTAAAATAAGTAAAATCCAAGATGGCTGACATTCGTCAAATCAATGTAGAAATAATCGTATAATTGTACTATGAACATGTAAATTAATGTTTATTGGGACATTCTGTCATTTGATGAAATATCCTGTGGTGTTCACTGGTTCCTTATTATAAAGTGGTAAAATCCAAAATGGCTGAGATTTGCCTAAACAATGTACACGACAAATCTAAATGGTTGTTTTTTAAGGCCCTAATAATTTATAAAGAGCATATACATTAATGCACTTGAGGTCGTTCTTTCATTTAAGATATTGCAAGTAGCCTAGGGTTAACTGGTCCCTCGAAGCGGTATAAAAATAAGTAAAATCCAAGATGGCCGACATTTGTCAAATTTATGTACAAGAAAACCCAAAATGCACTTTTTAAGACCCTATAAGTCTTATATGAACATGTAAATTAATATATCTGGAGTCATTCTTTCATTTTAAGATATATCCCGTGGTCTTCACTGGTCCTTTAAAACAGCAAAATCTGTTAAAATCAAAAATGGCAGATATCTGCCTAACCAATGTAAACAAAGGATCTCTAGGGTGGGTCATGAAAACAAGTAAACGCCCTGTTGGACAAAGTCTCCTCAGGCCAAATCCAAAATAATCAAACAATCAATTATTATTTGTCCATATCTTAAATTTTTTAGCACCTATAGAAATGGTATTTCAACGCTCAAAAACAGGTAGAATTAATAGGAAGGCCCCGAGAGTCCGTCCCATTTTTTATCATCAGACCCAATCCCAAATAATTAAACACTCCGTTATTATATGTCCATATCTGAAATTTGTTCTAATCCTCTGGTGCACCTAACTTTGCTCCATCAATGAACCCAAATTCCAGAGAAATGACTGAAATTTCCAGGCCCAGTCCAAAATAATTAATCTGATATTATTCCACTCCTCTGTGGTCTTATACTATCTGTGTACTATCATATTCACAGTTATAGTATTAATCTGATATTATTCCACTCCTCTGTGGTCTTATACTATCTGCGCACTATCATATTCACAGTTATAGTGAACCGCCCTGTTAGTAGTACCGGTAGAGCGCGGGACGACAGACTGTACTACTGTTACGTCAATTCTCACAAAACAGGCGGAATTGACAGATAGATCCCAAGGTTCTGCATCATTGACTGGCTTTTCAAATCCTCTCGTTCACAAGAATTTACCCACAACTATGTTCTCAAAAGCCATGATGTCGACTCAAATTTTCTTCCCTTGGATTACTAGGTGGTATAGCCATTACCCTTAAGGTTCACCAAAAAATTACCAATGCTAATATGGCATGAACTTTATGTCAAATTGAATAAAACTAATTTTTGGCAAGATAACGAGCCACAAACAGCTATAGGCAATATGATCTATGCTATTTGAAGGGGTGGGTCGATGCTCATTGCGAGGGGGGATTATGGAACCGCCCTCACCCTATTCAAAGCTTCTAGATCGGCTACTTCCGTTACGTTATGGTCCTTTGAATGTTTAACGGTAAATGTGTTTCAAACAGTAACATTCTATAGCCGAGCAAGCTGAGATTGGCGCTTACTTTGGCAAAATTTGCTCAGCTTAAGGGACAATAACACTCTTGGTGGCTTGGAAGCTCGAGAAAATAAATAATAGCCTTATTCTCAGTAATAGATGTTTAAGCGTTCTACCTGTGTAAATTATCTATTACAACCTATTTTACTTGTCCAGAAGGTTCGAAAATATTTTAAAATCTAAGTCACATTTGAAAAGGTTTACGTTAGACTTTTCAAATCATTGAGTTGAATTTTTCCAATTTTTAAAATTAGGTGTGCTAAGATAAAATTTATATCATAAATTAATTCGAATATTGTAAAATAATGCAAATTGTTGACCAGAATGAAGATTGGGACATATTATTCAGTTTCAACAAGAGTGGTATTGGGGCTTTAATGAAAAGCACCCTCGCGTGCCTTAGAAATCACAGAGACGACATAACCCTTCATTCTTTGAAGAAAAAAATTGTAAATGATTTCTTGCGCATCTTTCTTCGTGTCTTGTTTCACTCATCTTACAGGACATTTGGTTATTGCGGGGTACTGATCCCAGAACATGTACATATACCAAGTGCAGAGTTACGGATTAATATACGTAAATTTGGGTCCGCGTCAAAAATGTTTAGGAGTAGTGGATTCCCGAAAATGGTATATGGAACCACTAAACACCACTGGGCATATCTTCAAATGAAATAATCGCCCCAAATACATTAATTTTGAGACTACAATTGCTATTAATGATAAAACAATACAGAGTTATGTCCCTTTATAAATGTGGATTCTTGCCTGCATGTATCTCAGGCAATGACATCTCCGAAAATGGTTCAAGAGATCACCGGACATCTGTGAAAACCATGCCACACAAAAATTTGACCCCTACAAGTTAATGCATGCTATCAGTTTCTGTTAAAATTTGACGATTTTTTGTTTGTCTGAAGTTGTACGTTTTGAAGGAAAATGGCTTAAATCCCGAACTTTGCCCTCAAAATTTGGGACTTTCCGGTACTCCAATTTTGGTAAACTCTTAGGATGTCATTCAGTACACCCAACACTGCCAAAAACCACCTAAAAACCTTGTCGTGCAATTGACTGGACTATTCCCACATAACACACTACATAGCGGATGTCCGTCTTCATTAGCCCAGTATTTTCCGAATAGTAGGAGTTATTATGAGAAATTGCCATGGTTGAGTGACCATGTCTTAACTCGTCGAAAGATGGTGAGAAGATGTGCACCATGATCATACATGACATTCCTATTGGCCAGCACAGGTAACAGGGTAAGGAATAATAGACAAATTTTTTATTGAAACATATTTATTATTAACAATTTCTAGAATATTATCTAAGAAAGTGGATTTTTTTGATGACTCGTTTTGTTTTGGTTTTGTTTGTGGACTATTCCCACATAACACACTACATAGCGGATGTCCGTCTTCATTAGCCCAGTATTTTCCGAATAGTAGGAGTTATTATGAGAAATTGCCATGGTTGAGTGACCATGTCTTAACTCGTCGAAAAATGGTGAGAAGATGTGCACCATGATCATACATGACATTCCTATTGGCCAGCACAGGTAACAGGGTAAGGAATAATAGACAATTTTTTATTGAAACATATTTATTATTAACAATTTCTAGAATATTATCTAAGAAAGTGGATTTTTTTGATGACTCGTTTTGTTTTGGTTTTGTTTGTGGAGTGTCGGTAACGCGACGTTACAGCATGAACCAACCCTTCCCAAGACGTGATTAGGGAAGACCATAAGACTATGATTGTGTGCATTGTTGATGTCCAGATTGGAGTGAAATATAAGCCCAGTTTTAGGCAGCTGTACATGAATCAACCAAGCCGACCGTATATAATAACAACTATCTCCGACTTATAATATCTATCGAATGTGGCGTACAAAACATCATGCTGTATTCGACCAAACAGTTTACAGAGAAGTCGACCAAATAGAGACAATTTTTTTTTATATAAAAAAAGATAAACCATTATATAAACTTTAGGTCAATAATTGAAAAAGACGGGTTTGTAAAATGCAATATCTGATTCTATATATTTTTAAATATTTCATTAATTCAATCACTTTCATAAAATACAGATTTTGATTTATAAAGAATTCTATTGGTGTACATAAGTGAAATATATTGTTGTCAATATAGCGATTCTCTTTCTGATCTTTAGATATTATTATGTACATATTAAAGTTCATCGGTCGTCGTGAATACCATGTCACACGCTTCTATTCCATTCCATTCCAAATTTGTCCAGGTTACACGCTGCTGGTTTTCCGTGAGTTTCTCAATTTAAAAAAAAAACTTTCAACTGCCGTAAACTATGGAGGCCGCCATGTTTGTTTACGTGTTACCGCACACCGATACGGCAGCCCGTATCGAACAGCTTTCAGTAGGTGCGTATAACATTGTCTTCTTTTTAGCCGCTGAAATGTTGTATCATAACGTTTTTATGAATCTGTGTGTATTCTAGAACACGAAGGTGTATATTTGATGTGAATTTAACCATAATAAAGACAGGAATTGAATTATTATTTTTGATGGATTTGTCTCGGAATATACATACTTTTCCCGTCTGTCTGTATGCTGGTTGAACGTGATAAATTTAAAATGGGACCTTCCAAATCTGTAAATGATGTGATTTTTTTTTTAAATTAAGATGCGACATTAATATTTTTTTTTTTTTTTTTTTTAAATAGCTCAGCGACCGTCGAGCGAATTTCTCACTCTGAGAAATTGTAGGCTAGGCGCTTGACTAGTACTGTGATGGTGATCTTGGTAGATAACTGCCATCATGCTGTAATAGAACTAAGCTCAGCTCAGTGACGCATACGTACGCGACGCGAGAACCTGCCAAAACTCTATAACTAGGAGAAATGCCACTTGCCAAAAGTCTCTACTGTTAATTAATCACGTGTAAAATACAACGGGCGCAAAAGTTCAGGAATTGTTGAGTATTGAAGCGTAGCGTCATACAATTTCCTGAACATTACACTAGTATTGTGAAAGAATAATCTAGAATAGGTGTAACAGTCCCAAATTGGTTCATTCCATTCGGTATGTACAATGATATACGTAACTGAAATTTCATCCATCCATCTCCTATGCTAATCGCTATACAATAAGTCCGTCCGCATTTTGTTATCCGCGAAATTTATTGACAGATAATTTTTTTTTTTTTTTTTTTTTGAATCCGATTATTATCTAGCGTTGATATTTTGAATTTGTGTTGTTTTAAATAATCAGTAAAAGTAAATATTAAGGATTTTAACTGAATTATTGATTGATTATTTTAGTACTATCTTTGGGATATACGTTGATTACAGTCAACCTACGGTCTATATTGTATATTTAAACTTTAACTTTGACCCGGCCATCTTGTCCTGATAAACGCTATTAAACCATTCATCTTGAGCTACTGTAAACCAATTCATCCAATCACCAACATCTCCTGAATAACAACCATAATAAAATGAAAAGAAACTGATTGCAAATAGCTCTTGGAATGGCTACAGATGCAAGAAACTGACGGACAATTTTCTGGTGGGATCCCCCGCCCATCCCCCCCCCCACTCAGCGGCGGGTTTTGTCTCCGCGGTCAGTGCCCTCATTTTGCAGTCTCCTCCCTTTTCAATTCCTCGATTCGCCCCTGGAAATAATATACAAACTTTACAGGTGGTTCCCAGAAAGTTCATCTCGATTTTCCGGCGTTGTTTCCCCTTGTCGATGATGCAAAACGGAGGGTCTGACAAGGACGGCTGTCTAGTCGTTCGGATGATACGAAAAACCGAGGTCGCATTTATACATTGGCGTGCACGTAAAAAGGAGTAGGACGTTAAACCCATTTCATTTCACATTTACAGGTGGTTGTCAGGGCCCTTGCTAGCGGGGAGGGGGGGAAGTTGGGCAGCTGCCCCCGCCCTCCATATTCCTGAAGCAATGGCCCGAGAAAGCCCTCTCTGGCCATTGCTAGATCGGCTTCCGATACTTGAACTTTTGAGGAAGTATGTCTATTCTTCCTGTTCAATCAAATCTATCACACAGGTTCAGCAGCATGACATTCCTAAGTTTAATATGGGTCTTCCCTAAAACTTTGGACAGTGATTTAGGATATTAAAACAATTAAAAACGGTGAAATTTGTTCGTTTCCAAACATTATTGTTCACATTTTATTCGATTTGATAGCCTCGTTCGTCACGCAATTAGTTTTACTCCAATATTCTGCCACGTACTGGTTAATTGGGCATAATAAAATCGTGAGCAATGACGTAACGTTATGTAAACATATTTGGACCAATTTGGTGCCCTGTTTTGAAAATAATGCTTTAGTAACGTAGTTAGCGATTGGTTGTTAATCGGACTATTGACCAATTTAGAACAAGAATTTCCACTCTTTACAGCAGTGAGTAGTGGGATTAGCTCTAATCAAACCGGTACACTTCGATGAGTATGCCCCCCCCCGCCTTTTACCCATTGGGGAAAATTGACTCCCTCAATGGGCGCCAAAGGGCGCAATACGAGGCCAACAACCAACGTCTCCTGGGTGTCATTGGTTTGGCGCCCACGACAAGATTGGTGCCAAATCAATGGCACTTGGTTTTATGTGGCGCCTAGCCAATGATGTGGTTATATGAGGCACCTCCAAAATGGCGAGGCGCTTCATAATGGCCCACTCGATTAATACTACAACTGATTGGGCGCCCAAAACAGTTTGATCTGTGGGTGCCTTATCCCAGAGAGGTGTCTCTAGTGACATAATTGATGGGGAGCCTTATAGTGTTGGGTCGGACATAGTGCATAATGCCGAATTAGATTGGTTGGCATGATTAGTGGGATGCCTCATCCCAGAGGGGCACCCATAATATAATACTAGTGAGATTTGTTAGGCACCTACGAATGCCAAACTGTTTTAATCCAAATTCAATTTAGTACAAATTCGCGGTATTCAATTCAAAAGAAAAGTAAAATTAGTGTTTTAGTACAAAATCGCGGTTTTGAATAAAAAGAAAAGTAAAACTAGACCTGCATGCAGGAATGACGGGTTTCACTGGTGCCATGTTACTCTTAAACATGTAACTTCCGGTGTCAAGTTACCCTTGAACATATGTCACTTCCGGTACCAGCGAAACCACTAAACAGGTTTCCAAATTAACATTGCACACAAATAAAATAGACGCAGAATCAACAAAATTCAGCAATATCAATTCATTTTATACATTTGTTACTTGTAAATGATCTTGACAAAATTAAATTACTCCCGGTGTTAATGCAAATGTTCAATTAGTCTTATGAAATCAGAAATGGCATACGATATCATATAGTGAAAATTTTATGCAAATCGAATAATAATTGCCACTTTTAAAGACCAAAAAACTTGAAAAGTGACTTGTAGAAAATCGGCTATTTCTCTGCAACCGTACAAGTTAGAAACCATTTTGTGGTATCTGTATGATCGTATGGCTCCATTCTTTTTGTTGATTGGCATCAAATACCATAATTTGAAAAAGATTTCGAAACAGACTCATTTGAATAAAATATCTGTTTTGAAGGCTAAAAATACAGTTTTTGCCAAAATGACGTTACTTCCGGTGATAATGAAAATCTTACATTACTTGTATGAAATCCCAAATGGCATTAGGTATAACATGGTGTGACGTTTATGAAAATCGAATAAGAATTGACCCTTTTATGGCCCCGAAACCTTCAAAAGTGACCTGTAGAAAACCGTCTATTTCTCGGCAACCGAATAAGTTAGAAACCATTTTATGATATCTATATGACCATATGAGTTTTGTTTATATGTGAATTTAAACCAAAAGTTAAAATTATTAATACATATTAAGTTATTCTTGGTTGAATAAAACATTGATTTAAAAAGTTTAAAATGCATTTTTTGACCAAATGATGTCACTTCCGGTGTCAATTTTAAATTGTAATCAACTTGATATGACGCTACATGCTTTTTGAATCAAATGATGTCACTTTTATAAAAATCCAATCATAATTGACTATTTTACAGGCAAAATAACGAAAACAGTGACTTGTACAGAACTGCCCATTTCTTGGTAACTGCTCATATTACAAACGAATTTTAACATACATTTTCTTCGTATGGATTATAGCTACAAGTTTATAAAAGTTACGAAGAAATATTTTAAAATCTGAAAAGCCTGAATAGGTTGTAAATAGGCCAATTTTACACCATTTTTAGCCTCTTAATCGAATTTGCTCGAAAATGAAACCGAAATTAAAAAAACTGCTTCCTACATTTTTTGCGCCTTGAAAGGACACACTCTTTGAGTCATATAATTTTTCAAAAAAATAATAATTGTTTTCGAAATAAGAAAATAACTGTCAAAATTGTAGTTTTTGGTAAAATTATGCCACTTCCGGTGCCGACAGATAACATTATTGGTAACAAAAAAAATAATAATTGAGACAACGAAGCATATGAACTTTGTTTTATACAAATCGAACAATAAAAAATTAATCTAGGACTGAAAAACTGAATTAGCCAATGGCGGCCAAGGAAAATTACTGAGACAAAAAATTTTAACATTTTTGCACTAGTCAGATGACTCTTTAATTCTGTGCACAATACGACTAAAAAATATTCATAAATAAAAAAATTTTTAGTAAAATTTTAAATTTTCGAAATTTGGCGCCTAATATCTTCGAAGATTTGCCGAAAATCAAAAATCGAAAGTAGCGTAGCTATGTGCCCTGTCTCAGGCTATGCCAAAATGTATCGAAAGTTAAAATCCAATGATTATTGTTAAAATTACTGCAATATTTTCAAAAACGATAACTTCGGTGATTTCGGACATTTCGCATTGGCACAGAACGTTCAAAATAGCTTTATCCTCTAAGTCACACACACTTTCCCAGTAAAACCGAAGAAATCGTAACGATGCGACACGTAGTTGCTGAGATCTATTCAAATTGGAATCTGAATAATAATAATAATAACTAGACCTGCAAGCAGCACTGAACCGGCTTTCAGGAATCATACAGGAAGTTTATTATACCATAGCCGATCCATTGAGCTACCAAACTATACTTTAGTTGTTTTGCTTCAGTGACACCCTCTATCATATCTAAAAGTAATATTTGCTGGCTAAAAGACCGGTCAAAATTGTAAATTATGGCAAAAGTATGTCACTTCCGGTGCCGAAAGAAATTTTTATAGATGAAAAATAAGTCGAAAATTCGCAACATACAAAATACAAACTTTTTTTTATAAATATCGGACAATAAATAATTAACCTATAACCCATAAACTGAAATTAAGAAGGTAAAAAACTGAAAAGTGACCCTCGGAAAATTGGTTATTATTCGACAAGGGAACATGCTAGAAGATTTTTCTTGATATCAATATGATGGTATTGATTCAGTCTTACTGCCCATTAGAGTCAGACGTTATAAAGTTAAACGAATAATAAATATAAATCCCTTCAAAAAAATGTTTGTTTTAAAGGCTAAAAATACGTTTTTTGCAAAAATTACATTACTTCCGGTGATATTGAAAATTTTAACTTGGTTCATAGAAGTCATAAATAGCATAAGGCATGAAATGGTAAATAAATTGTAAAAATCGAATAATAATTGACAGTTTTACAGACCAAAAACCTTGAAAAGTGACTTATAGAAGATCGCCTATTTCTCTGTAACCGTACAAGTTAGAAACCATTTTGTGGTATCTGTATGGTCGTATGGCTTCATTTTATTCGTTGATGGGAATCAAATATCATAATTTTAAAAACATTATAAGGCAGACTCATTTGAATAAAATATTTATTTTTTAGGTTAAAAATACAGTTTTTGCCCAAATGACGTCATTTCCGGTCACAGTGAAAATGTAAAATTGGCTTGACCTAGTCCAAATTGGCATTAGGCATCAAATGGAAAAAAAATATTGCAAATTGAATAATAATTAACTCTTTTATAGGCAAAATAACGTGAAAAGTGATGCATGCAAAATTGCATATTTCTCGGCAACTGCTCATATTACAAACTAATTTTCGCATACATTCTCTTCGTCTGGATTATTGCTACGAGTTTATGAAAATTACAAATAAATATTTCAAAATATGAAGACGCTGAATGAATTGTAAATAACTGAATTTTACACTTTATTTTACATTTTATTCGAAATTGCCCGAAAATGAAGTTGAAATTAAAAAATATGAGCTAAGGTTTTTGTGCACCTTTGCAGGGTGCATCCTTTTAGTCATATCAGTTTTGAAAAAAAATAATATTTGCTTTCAAAAAGTGGTACCGAACTGTCAAAATTGTAGTTTTTGTTAATATTACGTCACTTCCGTTGCCGACAGAAAAATTTCACCGTAACAAAAAAAATTACAATTGGGACCATGGTGCATATGAACTTTGTTTTATACAAATCGAACAATAAATAATTTTTCTGGGTACGAAAAACTAAATTAGCCGATGGTGGCTAACGCAAATTACCGAGACAATTTTTTTTCTCATTTCTGCTCAAGTACGATGATATTTTAACCCTGTGTAAAATATCATCAAAAAATATTCATAAATAAAAAAGGTTTTCGTAAAAAAATTAATTTTTTTCGAAATATCGGACATTTTTTCGACTACTTCCGGTTTTACGATCGTTGTTGTGATAGCTTTACGAAGTCCTTTGGATACTTAATTGTACGTACCAGAAGTGTCAGAAACATCCATTGAGTAGTTTTGGAAAAAAAGATAAATTAAAGAGCGTTTCAAAAAATTTAACGATTTTTCAATTTTTTTCAAAGTTTGAGGCCATTTTTCGACCACTTATATTATTTCAATGCTTTTCATTTTGGATTCCCTATATAGACAACTGACAGGACTTTGAGTAAGAAACGTTTAAGAAAAATCGTAGGCGTCGTTTTCGAGAAAAGGGCGTCTCAGAATGTTAAAAAATTGGAAAATACTAGATTTTTGGCATACAATAATTTATTTCCTTACCATCGAAATCGTATTATTTAGACACCATATGATGGTCCATTAATAGGGCTATCCAGCGACACTTTAGTTCTTTTGGTCCGCTATTACCTAAGGGAGAAATCAAGTTTTTCGCAAGTGCGACAATGTTTTTACTCTTTTTTTTTCATTTTTTGAATACTTCCTGTATGGTTATTATTGTCGGAATAGTTCTAATAGCCGGTTTGGGCACTAAAATAGCCACAGGGCTCTGTAATGATATATTACATTATCTGATCAGATAAAATGCCCCTGAGAAATCCTATGTTCAAAAGTGCCAAAAATGCAAAAAATTTAAAATATAGAAAATTAAATTTTAATAATTACATACATATTATACATCGTTAGAATCGTAATTAGGTCAGCTATCTGAATATACAACCTTTTTTAAAAAATCTCTTAAAATAAAAAAATAGTAGAGCATTTTCCAAAATTTCACGATTTTTCGACTTTTTTCGATTTTCAGTCCCTTTTTTATCCTATTCCAGACATTTCAAAGTCCTATTGGATGGCTTCATGTCAAATACCTCCCAAAGGACTCTCGATAGAAAAAATTTAAAAAATATTGCAGGTTAAGTTTTCGAGATACAGGCGTCCAAAAACGCTCCAAATCAGAAAATACTTGATTTTCAGCGTGCCATATTTTGCTGTCTGTTCATAGTATCCGTATGAATGGGGTATCATATGATAGTCCAACAATCGTGCCATCAAACGGTACCTTCATTCGTTTAATCCATTGATATCGGACAGAGAAATAGCGTTTTCCCCAAAAATATCCATTTTTTGCATTTTTTTCAAAATATTGAACATTATTTCGACCACTTCCGGTTTGAAGATCCGTGTCGAAATTGCTTTATCAGTTGGTATTGGACTATAACTTCATGTTCCAGAAGTTTCATAAACGTCAATTCTACCATAAAACGAAACCCGAGCTCGCAAAATGGGAAGAAAATTCGAAAAAAATCGGAAAATAAAGGGCGATAACTCTGAATAAAACTTATATTACTGGAATCGGATGGACTTCAGGTATCCAAAAATGTAGGTCAAATTTGAAAATTTTGAAAAATAACAAAAATTGTCTCGTAAACAACATGTTTTCAATTTTCGAACGATAAAAGTCATAGACGAATGTTCGAAATTGAAAAATGTGAGATAGCCATTGTCTCAGAAAAGATTCAGGGATTCCAAAAATGTAATTTGTTTGAAAATGGATAAAGAATTGACGAAACTATGGCCGATTTTCAATTTTTAGAGAAAGTACAAAGTTCGGTCACTTCCGGTATGCGCAGAAATTTCAAAAATATTTTATCAAGTAGCCACCACATGGTTTCCTGATAGAAAAGCTAATTCCAGATCGATATCTGTTTTCGATCATGGAGATCTAGGCCCTCGCGGTAAATAATAATAATAATAATAACTAGATCTGCTACTGTCCCATGCAGATATGAAAGCTTTCATATTCATCGTCATGTGTCATTGATTGCATCAAGTATCCTAAATAAAAGGATAAGAAGAAAAAATTATCAAAATTGGTCAAAAACTCGCGAAGTTACAAGTCTAAATATAGTATGAAACATTGCACCCAGGCATAACAATAATCTGAAAACTAAAGGGAAATACCTCAAACTTGTATTACTGTAATGAGACGGATGAGAAAATGAAATGAAAATGGCGGGAAAAAAAATTAAAAATGACAACCGGGCATTCGAAAACACGCTAGTTAACTCAATGACAGGCGCGCGTGCTAACCATTCAGCCACCCAACCCCCCTTTAAAATCAGACACGTGTAATATGTCATAGGAAAAATAACAAGTGGCTCACAAAAAATGGTAAATTAATGAGTTTAGGTCAAAAGGTTGAGCTACTGTTTTAGAGTATTTTTTTATGTTTTAAAGAGACACGTTAAGGGTTGTTCATACTTAAATGAAAGTTTAATTTTAAATAAGACCAATAAAATTAGGATTTAATAATGCCAGACTAATATTAAAATAAAGTTTTCAATTAAGAATAATTAATTATTGGTCTAATGCAATGAAATGCTTTGATTTGACGGATGAAATGTACGATGGGTGTCCACACTATGTGGCTAAGGCGTTGGCCTGCTAGCCAGGAGGTCGGGTGTTCGATCCCTGCATTGTCCGAGAAAGTTCATCTCGATTTTCTGGCGTGTCCCCCCACCCGCCGTGTACACATTGGAGTGCACGTAAAAGATCCCTTAGCAGTTGGAATTCGATACTGTTGAATAAGCTCTATACGATGACTAAATGTGCAGATTGTAGCCACCCACACTGCATGTTTTGCTTAACAATGAAAGGGTGCCGTTTTCAATGTTCGATCCTTTTGTTCTTCTACTCCTGATATGTTGGATTGTTGATCGATGGTTTTATATAAAAGACTACCAATAAGACTCTTTGTAGAAGAAGTTCCCCAAAAATATTAAGTTGACTTTACGAGAAAGACCTCTAAACATGCTCCAAATTGTAAAAATACGACTTTTTGGATTTTCAATCTCTTTTTTTCGCCTATCCCTGATATTTAAAATAAATGATACAATGATTTCACACAACAGGCTAGCTATTGGACTCTCTATTGACAAAAGTTTCACAGCCCTCCCTTCATTATAACAGAAGTTATCGTGCCCTAAAGAATCAACAAATCAGCATGCCTATCTCTGCTTACCCTAGGCAGAAAATGCTCATCTTTGAACTCAATCATGACATTGACCTAGTGAACGTCTACACCAAGTTTGAACATTCTAGCTCAATTAGAAGGAGAGTTATTGTGTTTCAAAGTCTCGGCCCTTCAAATTGCTACTACTTTTCATTTTCAATTCAAAATGGTGACCATCACGTGACCGAAATCAAAATTCTGCTCCCTACGATTTTTGGGCCATCCTTCAAGGATTCAGAAAATATAACTCCCGTGTCTGTAAGAGCAATATCGCAAAAGTTCATTGTTTTTTCACGTTTCAAGATGGTGGCACTTCCGGTTCGATCGACAAACTCCATATTTTGTGTAGGAATCAGTAATTACTTGTCGAGTATCGAAAATTTTTTTTAGGTCATTCTGACCTATATTTCGACGATTTTTTTGAAAATTTTGATCCTTAATTTCACCAAGGGGAGATAATTTAGAAAATTTCTAATTATATTTTTGAAGTCACATCGGTAAGATCTACTTGTATACTAAATTTCATGAATATCGTACTACTATTAAAGAAGTTGTCAAATTGGTCTAAACTTCCGGTTCGAAATCACAGCGACGAATTTTCGAAATTCGAAAATGTGAAACTGCAGATGAAAACGATTTTTTTCAAGGTATTCGAAGAAAAAAGAATTAGTAAAATCGGTCAAAAAATAACAAAGTTAGGACTATGCATTGTCAGTTTTTTCGTTCGTAAAATTCGGTGATTTCGGATTCGTAAAACGTTTTGAAAATATATTTAAACAACGTTCGCACCCCATTTTTGGGGGGGTGGGTCAAAGTTTCAGAAAGATCCCATGGTTAGATTCTGAGAAATCCGATTTGCAGAAAATACACAAAAAAAAAAATAATAATAATCTTAACAGAAACAATAAGCTTTCATATGTAATATGAAAGCTTAATAATAATAATAATTTTAGTAATCTCAATAGGCTTTCAGACGAAAGTCTGAAAGCCTAATAACTAGACCTGCATGCAGGAATGACGGGTTTCACTGGTGCCATGTTACCCTTAAACATGTCACTTCCGGTGCCAAGTTACCCTTGAACATATGTCACTTCCGGTACCAGCGAAACCACTAAACAGGTTTCCAAATTAACATTGCACACAAATAAAATGGACGCAGAATCAACAAAATCCAGCAATATCAATTCATTTTATACATTTGTTACTTGTAATTGATCTTGACAAAATTAAATTACTCCCGGTGTTAATGCAAATGTTCAATTAGTCTTATGAAATCAGAAATGGCATACGATATCATATAGTGAAAATTTTATGTAAATCGAATAATAATTGCCACTTTTAAAGACCAAAAAACTTGAAAAGTGACTTGTAGAAAATCGGCTATTTCTCTTCAACCGTACAAGTTAGAAACCATTTTGTGGTATCTGTATGATCGTATGGGTTCATTCTATTTGTTGATTGGCATCAAATACCATAATTTGAAAAAGATTTAAAAACAGACTCATTTGAATAAAATATCTGTTTTGGAGGCTAAAAATACAGTTTTTGCCAAAATGACGTTACTTCCGGTGATAATGAAAATCTTAAATTACTTGTATGAAATCCCAAATGGCATTAGGTATAACATGGTGTGACGTTTATGAAAATCGAATAACAATTGACCCTTTTATGCCCCCGAAACCTTCAAAAGTGACCTGTAGAAAACCGTCTATTTCTCGGCGACCGAATAAGTTAGAAACCATTTTATGATATCTATATGACCATATGAGTTTTGTTTATATGTGAATTTAAACCAAAAGTTAAAATTATTAATACATATTAAGTTATTCTTGGTTGAATAAAACATTGATTTAAAAAGTTTAAAATGTATTTTTTGACCAAATGATGTCACTTCTGGTGTCAATTTTAAATTGTAATCAACTTGATATGACGCTACGTGCTTTTTGAATCAAATGATGTCACTTTTATAAAAATCCAATCATAATTGACTAATTTACAGGCAAAATAACGAAAACAGTGACTTGTACAGAACTGCCCATTTCTTGGTAACTGCTTATATTACAAACGAATTTTAACATACATTTTCTTCGTATGGATTATAGCTACAAGTTTATAAAAGTTACGAAGAAATATCTTAAAATCTGAAAAGCCTGAATAGGTTGTAAATAGGCCAATTTTACACCATTTTTAGCCTCTTAATCGAATTTGCTCGAAAATGGAATCGAAATTAAAAAAACTGCTTCCTACATTTTTTGCGCCATGAAAAGACACACTCTTTGAGTCATATAATTTTTCAAAAAAATAATATTTGTTTTCGAAATAAGAAAATAACTGTCAAAATTGTAGTTTTTGGTAAAATTATGCCACTTCCGGTGCCGACAGATAACATTATTGGTAACAAAAAAAATGACAATTGAGACAACGAAGCATATGAACTTTGTTTTATACAAATCGAACAATAAAAAATTAATCTAGGACTGAAAAACTGAATTAGCCAATGGCGGCCAAGGAAAATTACTGAGACAAAAATTTTTAACATTTTTGCACTAGTCAGATGACTCTTTAATTCTGTGCACAATACGACTAAAAAATATTCATAAATAAAAAAGTTTTTTGTAAAATTTTAAATTTTCGAAATTTGGCGCCTTATATCTTCGAAGATTTGCCGAAAACCAAAAATCGAAAGTAGCGTAGCTATGTGCCCTGTCTCAGGCTATGCCAAAATGTATCGAAAGTTAAAATCCAATGATTATTGTTAAAATTACTGCAATATTTTCAAAAACGATAACTTCGGTGATTTCGGACATTTCGCATTGTCGCAGAACGTTCAAAATAGCTTTATCCTCTAAGTCACACCCACTTTCCCAGTAAAACCGAAGAAATCGTAACGATGCGACACGTAGTTGCTGAGATCTATTCAAATTGGAATCTGAATAATAATAATAATAATAAGAATAATAATTTTAACAAAAACAATAGTGTTTCACACAAGCTACGCAGTGTGAAACCCTAATAATAATAAGAATAATAATTTTAACAAAAACAATAGTGTTTCACACAAGCTACGCAGTGTGAAACCCTAATTAGTGTTTTATTAGATTTCCGGCACTAAAGTTTGCCAACCAGATGAAATAATATCTTTTGTTTACACTTTACCCGTCTGCCCTATTGTGCCCCCCCCCCCTCCCCACAAAAAGAAATACGACTACGACATACCTATAATAATTTATGAGACAAATGAAAAGTTCGGAATCAGGTGCGACTTGCTTGAATTTTGAAGATTATCACGCCGTTTTGGACGACTTATTCATTCGTGGGCGCCTAACTGATCTCACTAGCATAATATTCTGGGCGCCCATGATCTCGTCATAATGAGCACCCCTCTTGGATGAAGCACTCCACAAATCACGCCGTTTTGGGCGCCTAAGCAATCTCACTAGCATTATATTATGGGTGCCCATGATCTCGGCATTATGGTCGCCCCTCCGGGAAAAGGCACTCTACAAAACATGCTGTTTGAAATTTGTTCGGCATTTCAGGTTGTGCCCCCCTAGCATACACCGAGGCCGTACGCTTATGGGAGCACCCTTTTGGCCCTTCTGCGGTACCGTTCGCCGGAGACCGTCAAGTGTAGGTACATCGGCGCCCATCAGTGCCCCCGAGAAGCCGTTGCCCCTCTAACAATTTTGGGCTAGCTACGGGCCTGGTTGAAGACGGACATATGCCATAACAAATAGTGTTCTATGGGAAAAATTTTACTTTTACCGGGACAGGGTGCTACGGCCTACTCCTCTGAGTCGCGAGCACTTTTCGTGGGGTCGGGGACTAGTCTGAGAACTTCAAATAAAAATGTTATCTTGTCAAGTAATCTATCTATACATCTTCAATACATGGCAAAATATAGTGCCCGAAATCCAATAAAACACTAATTTTACGGACTGGAATTGCAGGAAAACGCGTTTGCGGCCGTCAAATATTCCAAAATTTTCTTGGTGGTCCATACAACGTCACATCCGCTTCTTCGGCGCTCGAATAAGACCAGCGCCGCTATCAGTAAACCCGAAATGTTTTCGAATCTGTACTGGGTTGACTATGGATTAAAACATTTTGTCTCGAGCCTCTCTATTTTGTGCGACTTTTTCGGGTATCGATTATTATTTGTGAATGCAGTTGCAACAGTCAGTTTGGGTCGGTGGAATCCAGAGTGACACTTTCGGAGTTGCTTGCACGGACTAGAATAGCAGGTAACCCATTTGAGGTGGTTAAATTTTCACAATTTTCTCGGAGAGAGTGAGGTCCCCCATAACCCGCGACGATTGATTCGTTGTTTTGAATTTGGGTCAATCAGGTAAGCTACATTGGACCACATTGAAGTTGCTGTATTCGCGTTTGGGAGCGTCAAATTTTCTCCCAACAGTCCCGTCTTCGTGGACTGTAAAATGATTGATTGTATAGGCTGTATAGATCACTTTGAAGTTGCTTTGTTCTCGGACTGGAATAGCAGGAAAACGGGTTTGCAGCCGTCAAATATTCCAAAATTTTCTTTGGGGTCCATACAAGGTAAGCTCAAGACAGGCAAAGAACACCGACGCCGCTGTCTGTAAACCCAATTTTTTTCGGGCATTTCAGGATCTGCCCCCTAACTGTCGTCGAAGCCGTACATATGCTAGCCGTTGCCAATTTTCGTGTAAATAAATACTTCTCTGGCCTCTAAAACAGTTTCGATTGCTTTTCCGTGCGTTTTTTAACTGAAATACAAAACCTTTTAACGGCTGTAAACTTATCTATTCATTTTTTGGTGGAGATCGCAATGTTTGTATTTGGATATGTGTTTGTATTACGACCTCTGATTGGACATCTGCAGTAAAGGGAAAGAACCTACCTAAAATAAGTAAACAATAATAAAAGTGAATGATAATAATGTTCATAGTAAAATGTGACTTTGTTCTTCGAGCGGTCACGATCTGATCCTGGGTCAGGAATTGGGTCGCCACCCAAAAAAGGTAGGGAACCTATGGCCTACTCTCATATTAAATCCAACTACCAACTGAGGTCTCATGTTCATGTTGACGTGCACGTTGATAAATGCTTGACAAAACGGAATGTCGCTTTCCTGACAAAATTTCCCCCATACAGTGTATGACATATGTCGGTATTCATTATTCGAGTTGGTACAAAACAGTAAAAAAACAAGGAGAAAGTACCTTTCTTGGATTTCAACACCAAAAGGGTAGGGGGGGGGTAATAAAACGAAGGAAATATGGGTACTTATGATGGTCTGACGCCATTTGACATTGTATCGTTTCGACCTACCTTTCCTGTATATAACAGATTCACCATCTTCAGTCGGCATCAACAGACCCTTTCTCGCCTTCATATTTTTGAAGCTACATTGGTGGTTAATTTCATCAATTAATGTTTCGTTATATGGGACTTCTAAAAATTCTGCAATTTTCTTTATTTCCTTGGTGGGGTTCTAGAATGTATTTTCAAACTAAATTAAATATGTGGTGCTGGTTTATATTACCAATTAATATTTCGTTATCTGACACTTCTAAAAATTATGCTATTGACTTCATTGCCTTGAAGTTTTCTAGAATGTATTTAAATATGTTAAATAATGTAGATTGAATTAAGTGATCAGTGTCCCTTGCAATAGATAGGCTCTGCATGAGGAACCATTTGCATCGCCGAATTTCAAATGCTATGGGTTCTTTTCGAGCAATAAAGTCTGAGTGCACACATGTGACTAACAAATGGTTTAATTTTTTTTCAATAATTCACTTGATCATACGACTCTTTAGCAGTGGAGGCAATTCGGAGGACCAGGATAAATTCTACGAGATTGGACAGACGACCCTAGTGCCTGTCACATACAACCGGACTCAAAGACAGACCTAATTATACAATGCACACGCGTTAACTTTTCGGCCACCTAACCCTCAGTTTCGATATGGCAACGACAATATTATAATTTGCTGCCTATTTATTGGGTACTCGGTTGCTCTTTTCAATATAGATACTGATTAGGAAGATGAAATGTAAAAGGAATTCATCTTTTGCGACATTGGGGAGGCTATTTATGGGTTAAGATCCATAAGAACTAATATTAAACTGCCTTGACTACGTGTTTCACCTCTTTTATGTCTTCAAACGTCAGATCTAATATCTGTAGATCTGGGTGAGTTTCTATAACTTCTTCCCAGTGTTTCACATAATCAAACCATGATCCATAATCAACTGAAAGAGGAAGAAATACCCGTATTGATAGAACCATAAATGTTTCGACAGTGAAGACATGTAGACTGGGCTTACCAAGCGCAAACGACTGACAAAATGTTAAATATAGAACAAGATCACTCAAAAGATAAAAACAACTAGTTTAAAATGAACTGATATGTGATTTATGACCTTAAAATATACAGTGCAACACGTTGTGTCATTTGACGAGGATATGGTCACGTGTAAGTTCAGTAAAATACTACGGAGGAGTATGGGGGCCAAACACAATGGTAAAAGAATAAAAATTCCTAATTAGCAGATACTAAGTCCTAATTGGGAATAAAATAGGGCTAAAATCAGGGTCTAGTATATGGTAAACTATTTGCTAAATGAGTCCTAATTGGAAATTGGTATCTCCTAATTAGATCCTGGTGTATCCTAATTACAACTGTTTATCTCCTTGTTAGGACATAGTATCTCCTATTAAGTATCACCTAGTAAGAATCCCCTAATTTATAGGCCCGAATATTAGCTCCTCATAGAGTGATATTAGGTCCTAATTAATTGAGAGTTACTGTTTACTAATTAAGAGTTAATATCTTCTAATTAGGCGTTACTATATCCTGGGACTTATTAAACAATTATTTTTTAATTATTTATTTGGCTCTAAAACGCTTTCGTACAGTAGTGTAGATGTGCCAGTGAAATAGAGATAAGATGCAATGCATATTAAATTACGTTGAATCATTTCTGTTGGTCAGAATTCTATTAAGAAGTGGATTCGGAGCTATATGTTGTAACGTACCATGCGGGGCTGGGGTGGGAGTATGCCGGGGGTATGCTTATCCATTTCAAAATAACAGGTGCAAATGTCAAAATGGGAAATGAATTTGTTACTACACCTGTTAAGATACTTTGTACAAATTATAACGGAAACTTGCTGAAAGAGTTGTGGCGCGCCTTATAAAGTGGTTGGGGTTGAAATGAAATAAAACGCAGTTTAAATTCATTCTTTTCTGCACAACCCATGCCTTCACAAACTTATAACTTTGAACACCTCTAACATAGATAATTGCGTTAACTGTATTAACATGTAAAAACATAATATCTTTTTGCGAGCGTCAAAGTTGCCACATTAGAACTTAGCAAAAGTGTCGACGAGAGTTATTGTCGCAACTTGAACCTTCATCTGGAGAAAGTGCATGCGAAGTTTGACAATAACGAACTGAAATCGGGTTTATCATTTTACTTTTCTACACCCACTGGGCTAATGATGACATGATTTTTTTTGCGTTCTGCAAAATGGTGTACGTTGACCTCAGTTCTTCGTTTGTGTCATGTCTAAAGAACTACATCCCGTCTGCACAAGTGATAAGGCGAAACCCGGATTGGAGCCAATTCTCGGCCACCACCTGCATCTCTTGGTTAGGTTGCCAGCAACTTACTCGCCGAACGAACGTGACTACAATAAATAAATGATGACTTACCCTTTCCTTCAATAATCATCTTCAAGTAACTGCTCCATGTACCGTTATACTGGTAATTATTTTTAAATTTCTTGGTGTGGTTAAAGAACGATACGGCAACATCTTTCAAATTTCTTCGGAGGTAGATTATCTTGTTCTGCAGAGTTTGGAAATCTTTGGGCATTTCGTAGAGTCGTAGGTGAGTATTGAGAATTCTTGGTGACGTTTGTTGGTCTATCAGATCATGTGAGGTCAGTTCAAGCATAGATGATTCTTTAGCAATAACATCTAAATCTGTGGAGCCAGCAAACAGCATTCGACACACTTCCCATATCCAATGACTACCTTTGAGAAAATTTAGATATTATCCAATTACTTATTTGGAAAGTATTGAAACGTTAAGACCGAATGAGATCTTTGGTAGTAGCCATTTAATGAATGTGCGTTGTTTTGGATAATCTGTCGAACAATGTTCATGAATAAAGATAAAAGGTCAGTGTTTGCATTTTTCTAAACAGCAAAACGAATTAAATAGGTTTTTACGTCTAATTTCATTCTACTACAACAAGCAGATTAATGAATGAAAACTAAATGATATCGTAGTTCAAGGCCATAACAACCGAGCGATGTGATATGAGAGTAATTTTACATGGAACGCGTGGTTAACTCGTAATTAAATTTTCAATTGTCGGAGTTGTAAGCTATAGAGGCTATGAGTAAAATTTCAAGGGTATTGGCGTAAGGCCCAACTTTTAATTTCAAGTGGAAGGGCTGTAAGGTGGATGTTCTAGAAATGATTTTAACATTTGGCATCAGATGTTGAATAAATTTGTAATTGGACATTTTGTGCACATGTCAGACTGATAATTAAATATTTAGACCATTGAAAACCCGATCGCCATTTAATAATCTAATCTTGTTTATTATTATAGCAATGGTATTTGACAATCGAAACTACGTTATGGACAGTGATGGGGGTTGGATAGCCGAATGGTTAGCGTGCACGTACTGTATCATACGGCTTGCCATTGTGTCAAATCCCCGGCAAGGAGTCCAACCTCGTGGGTTTTCTCCGGGTACTCCGGTTCCCTCCCACTGTTAAAGTCCCCTACGCGCAAGCGAATTCGTGAAATAAAATTAAACCATATGTTAGTCCCTAAATGACCTAGTTTGTGTTAAGTGTACGTTAAAGTTCCAATTTCATATTTTCTACGAAAGTCAAAACATAATTATTTCTATGTCTTTTGCTCAAAAGGTTGTCAACTCACTATATTATACGATCATGGGCAAAATGTTTTGGGCATTAAAACGTCTGACACAGGTAGGAAATAGTTACTCAATTACCTACCCTGTTTTCCCATTCCTCTCCATGAACGGTCATCTTCAAACGTTTGAATTTGAAGTTGAAAATGATATTTTTGCCAATTTCTCAACTGGCAATAGTGAATTATAGGATTAATAGGATTATTCTTTAACAAGGTAGGACTGTTTATAGGTTCAATGTATTTTAGAGCTTTATTTTAATACATTTTAAAAATATAACTAAAAAAAATGCTATTGGAACTTTAAACTCTCTCTCAAACTGATAGTAGTGCTTGCATTATCTAATTTTGAACTCGTGTAGTAAAAACGACCAACTCTTTACATAATGCATCTTTAAACGATTGTGGATGATACTTCATACGTACGTTTTCTTGGTCACAATTAATAAATGTCCTAATGATTGCAATACCAGCTTCTGTTCACTAACGAATTTTTTGCAATCTATTCTATCATTGATCGCCAAGAAAACGCTTCAGCAATCCACTAAAAGTACTGTACCTCAACCAATAAACTTATTAGCTGCTCCATTTGTGAAACTCCCACAAGTCAATAATAATGAGTTAATAGTTGAAATCAGGTTTAAGTTCTAAGGTCCTGCCCCAGCTGATTTTATACAGGCCGACGTATACCCGAACAACAGTTGCGTTTTATTTTATGTACATGACAGGATGAGTGGGGGACAAATGGTTAACGCGTGCTCGTGTGAGTCTAGTGACCTTTTTACGAATATCTACTTGTTCATGACAAGGAATAGGGTCACCTATCCGACCTCGAGAAGTTTCTGCGGTTCCTCCAGTTCCGTCCCCCTTGCTAAAGACAATTACGCGCTAGTCCCGAAATGACATAGTTTGTGTCGGGTGGAAGTCCCCCCCCCCCGCCTCTCTCTCTCTCTCTACCTATCTCTCTCTAGGTCAAAAATAAACCTACCTGACTTAGGATATGCAATGAGAAAAACGTCATCATTCCTGGGTTTAAAATCCGGGATGCCCCGGGCAGCACTGATATTAAAGTTTGGGAATCGTTTCCCATCAACTTCTATAAATGTAATAGTTTCTCCTTCGTCGTCTGCTACTTTGATTGTGGCCATTTTTTCATCCTACGAGTTATACAATAACATTTGATTAATACACGACCTTCTTATCTAACTTGTGATAATGTCACTGTGTTATGGTTTTGATATGTAAATTGACCTGTATATATATATATATATATCTGTTTTAACGTATTAGTTGTGTGTAACAATTGTGCTAACGAGGACACTACCGCGTGTTTGATGTGACTGTCCTCTAGGATTTTCTTCGGACTTCACGTTGTGATATATCAGTTAGTTCAATCTTCAATTAAACTGACTCTGAAACACTTTTAGCGTTAAATATGTTTTATATCTTTCTAATATACATATCACAGGAAACTACACATATACATGTAGCTATGACATTAAATATATGTTAAATATAAGTTCTCTTTCCCTAGCTTGTTTTCTGAGGCGGTGTTTCCTCGCCTCTCAGCCGAGAAGGCAGTGGTATTTCCCAGCCATCCAATGGTATCTATTTCCTACCGCCTCCTCATGATATCTAAAGAAACTTAAATCTCATATTTGTTTATAAAGAGGTTACGCGCACGAGTCATTATTGAGCCCCGGAAAATTGACCAGGTGCTTCCTTTATCGGATTGGTCAGCTGCACAGACGCTACCCTGGATTTCAAGATAGTGTACTTATATGGGCATCTAGGAGAGTGACTAACCACATTTCTAACTCATGGGATTACTGTTTTTGGATTATAAGACAGTGATGTCATTGCCCGATTTTAACTACCAGACATATTCTTGTTAGCCTAGTTCTTTTTGTCACTGGTGCTAGATAATACCTTCAATATATTAAACAAACCCTTACAGAACTTTATAACATCTACAGTATATAGGAGCTATAGTATTACATTAACCCATATGTTAGTCCCAAAATGACATAGTTTGTGTCGAGTGGACGTTAAACCTCATGTATCTCTCCATCGTGACTCCCCTTATAAAAATAGACTGGGTTCCATGGAATAACTTTCGAAATAGTACCAGTTCCTCAAACAAACCAAATACACCATATTTCACTTCACAGGGCGGAGGGGGGGGGAGGACCATTACCCTGAACCTTTTTGGTTATGCCGTTATATCTCGAGCCTCCGCATTTGTACTAGTTGAGAAATTTGACCCGCATGACGTATTGCATTGAAATGCACCTCGTGCTATATCAATGTATTACTTAATTTTCACACTCGACCATTAAACAACATTAATTTAACTCATTGTATTTACACGCCAACCCACCCCCACTTCTTTTGCCAAGTCATCAAATATTGCTTGTATGTAACTATAATATTATAAGGCCTATATGCTATCTGATGCGTAATACATTTAAAATTAGAACATTTAGCCACACAAAAAAAAAAAACATATTTCGTAAACTATATCGGGCTGCGGATCATGTAAACGTCCTTCAAATTAGATAATAAATGCCGTACAATTAAATATGTAAACGCCATAAAATTAAATGTCAATTATTTAAATACAACTCATATAATAAATGTCGTAAAAATTAAATAATAAATGTCGTAAAAATTAAATAATAAATATCGTACAAATTGAATAATGTGTTAATGTCCGAAAATTATATAATATATGTGCTAGTCGAATAATATGTCAAAGCCCAACAAATTAAATAAAAATGTGGTACTAATTTAAAAATATTATTTAAACGCCTTACGAATCAAGTAATTATGTAAATGCAATAAAATAAATCAAGTCCAAATTAAATATTATGTAAACGTGATACAAAGTATATGAAAAATGACGAACAAGTAAAATATTATGTTTTAACAAACTATATAATAAGTAATGTAAAAATTAAATATTAGGTTTTAAGAAATTATACAATAAATGACGTACAAATTAAATATTATGTTTTAACAAATTAATAACTGATGTACAAATTAAATGTTATGTTTTAAATATCATGTTTTGACAAGTGATGTACAAATTAAATATTATGTTTTGACAAATTATATAATAAGTGATATACAAATTTAATATTATGTTTTAAGGCATAATATAGAATAAATGTCGTTGACTACTTAGTAAACTACTAATTAAATAATATGTTTTAACAAATTACATTATAAACTTTTTGCTGGTTAAATAAACAATTTATAGCCTTACCCCGTTTAAGTGAATTTGGATCTAGTCTTGTAAGGTAATCACTTTTGCTTAAAATAAATTTAAATGAAAATCCAAATGGCTTATCGTTACACATTTAGTTGGACGTGAGTTTTGTGATAACTGTAGGATAAAACTGAGCGACAAGTTGCACGCGTGTTATACAACATACACATAGATTTATGTATTTAATCTATTGAAGTTTGCGTATTATAACCATCATTATAACCACTAATCACCTTTAATCCTAGAATTAAAGGAAAGAAATCACAAATATGGGTTAAAAGGGCGTAAATTGCTGGTTTTAATGTTTTTGTTAAACGACCAAGATCTACGGGACATTGTTTCTTATACACGGAAGCCTGGTTACAAGTGTTATTGGGTGTTCCGAAATTAAATAGAATGGTGCTTAACGTCCTCATAGGCGTATGGGCCAGGATGGGAGGGGATGGGGCAGCTGCCTCCCTAATGTTTGGTCAATCTGACTTTTTCCGGCAAACGGCTTAAGAGGAAACAAATATTATTTCGGCCCCCATTATTTCATCTAGTTGGCAACATAAAATACTCGAAATCTAATAAAACACCTTTTTTACTTTTATTTTAATTGAATATCGCTAATTAATAATGAATTGACTATAGATTAAAACATTTTGTCTGGAGGCACTCTACTTTGTGCGACATTTTTCCGGCATCGATTATTATTTGTGAATTCAGCTGCAACAGTCCGACTGCATGGTTGGAACACAGGTCGGCATATACATGGTTCGGTTGCAAAACGATTTGAAACCTTGCAGTGGCTTAATTCACGGGCTAGAATAACGCAAAAACGCATTTGGGGCAGTAAAACTTTCCAATAATGTTCTCGGAGAGGGTGAGGCCGTCATAACCGCGACGATTGATTGGTTGTTTGGGATTCGGGACAGCAACACAATGTAAGGAGGCGATATTCGATCGCATTGAAGTTGCTGTATTCACGTGGACTATTAACGATTGATTAGTTCAATTCGAGTAAGCCAACCAAGGTTGCTGTATCCATGGACTAGAATAGCAGGAAAATACACGCATTTGAGATTCTACTTCCTACCATTCATCGAGCCCGTACGCCCATGAACATCCTACTTTTCTGCCGGGACATATGTCCTGCAGCGTGCTATAGGGGACAATGAGCTCCAACACTAGCCTAGCTACGAGAACGTAACTATAAACGTTGAGATATACTGATGTGTTTGTTTTTAGCTACGATTGGATGCATTTAGTTCCAAATGTCAAACTCAATTTCTTTATTAATGCATGTACCATCTTAAGAATAAGTTAAATTTATAATAGAGACTTTTGGCAAGTGGCATTTCTCCTATTCGTATCACGTATCCGTATCGTATACGTGATACGTTACGCAGGGTAGTTTTAGAGTTTTGGCAGATTCTCGCGTCGCGTAGCCTACGTGTATGCGTCACTGAGCCGAGCTTAGTTCTATTACAGCATGGTGGTAGTTATCTACCAAGATCAACATCAGTACTAGTCAAGTGCCTAGCATACAATTTCCCAGAGTGAATGAAGTCGCTCGACTGTCGCTGAGCTATTTGAAAAAAAAAATTAAAGTCGCATGTTTAAAAAAAACACATCATTTACAGATTTGGAAGGTCCCATCTTGAATTTATCACGTAGTTCAATCAGCATACAGACAGACAGACGGGACAAGTATTAAAATTCCTGTCTTTATTATGGTGAAATTTTCACATCAAATATACACCTCCGTGTTCTAGAATACACATATAGATTCATAAAAACGCTATGATACAACATTTCAGCATCTAAAAGGACAACAATGTTATACGGACCTACTCCGTATGAAAGCTGTTCGATACGGGCTGCCGTATCCGTGTGCCGTAACACGTATGAGAAATACACACACATTGATGACGTCACACGCAAAATCCATACGGATACGCGATACGTACTAGGAATTTACGCTTGCCAAAAGTCTCTATTATTAGTACTTGTTACACATACGCAGCCCAATCTACTGAAACAACATTCATTTTTCGGCTAATATTGACAATAAAATAAAACAAGCGTTGTTTTGCTTACTTTTTGCGAATGTGATTCGCGTTCGGCTTTGCAACGTGGAACTATATAGGACCATCTCTTACCTCGAAACACTGGGGGTTGGGAGATGAGGTTTGTTATCTAACACTGGTCCTACGGCCTACTCTATTTTTGACTGCTAACCGTCAGACGTTTTTTATGTTCAGAATAGACCTCGAAGTTTTGTACCACCCTAACTGCTAGACGCCATTTATTGCTAGGCAATTCCAGCCTGCACCGCTAACAAGGGTAAACTACGCTGTGATTCAGGACGGTAGAATTGAGTACCTCCATCCCCCGCTATGAACGACTTTGAATTCGCACGAACAACTACATGTTCAGTTTTGCCTGCATATGACTTCTCGTGAATACTTCGGTAATCTCCACCTACTGTATTTAGAATTGTTAAGAATTCTTCCATGTGAACTTCTGTGCTGTTTAGGCGTGACCAACTAATAGACTATACACATGTTAATTTCCTTGTGTAATACACCCATATCCATGCACATATTCAGATACCAGAACCTGTTAAGGGCAGGTGTGTGGTTTACTTGTCTAACACGTGTGCTTTAGATGATACGGTCTGCCACTGAGTTAAGTGACGCGGTTTCACTCACACAATTTTTCGTGACAAGGAGATCAATTTTGCTACTAAGAGACCGATTCATACTTAACCAACATAACACTTCAACAAACCCAAATACATACAGAAACAACACCTATTTCAAATCCTGGAAAAATACTCTGCTGTTACTGTAGATGACACACTTTTAAACACTAACTTTGATTAATGAAGATTGACTAATGTTTACTACTGATAATATTATGGCCGGTCCTTTTAGCCAGTGGCGGATTGGGGCATCGGGCGATCGCCCCAAGGGCCGGTTGGACGATCACCCGAAGGGTCGGTCGGACAAAAAATAATTTTGCCTAATTCGTCTAAAAAACCTTTTCTGTCGAACAATATATGGGGGAGGGGGTATTGGACGGGACATGGAGCGATAATGATCATGTTGTATGAGGCCGGTCGGCGGTGGCGTAATAACGGGCCGCCACGCACTCACTGGAGTTTGGAATGGGCTGGTATTATAGACTTTCTGGGTCGGTTGTGCTGGGTGTGGGCCAGAATTTCCCTGCAAGGGGGTTTCGAATTTCATCCGAAAATTTCGTCTGTTTCACCCGACACTGTCGCCCGCAAATTTACTAATTATTGAGTCATCTGTACCCTATTTGTGGGGATACGCCAGAATTCAAAATTCAAAGAGCAGCTTTTATGAATTTCATTTTCGTCACTCTGTACCAATGTCTCGTGGCCTAAGATCCGTAACAGGAGGAATCAACTAGCGCTCCCGGCAACAAAGATAGGTTGCCAGGCAACGAAACATACGCCCACAGCAGCTAAATCGTCCGGGCAGTCAACAAGGGTTGTCGCATATTTTTACTTTTTTTGGTAATGAAACATTTGTAATACACTAAAATCTGATTAAGAGTAACAAGGTTTTTTGAAGTGATCAAGGGAGATAACTCTGGAAGTAATTACTAGTATTTGAAATCGCTGAAAATCAGTAGGCTTCTTCGTCCCATGACCTTAAACAGATTGTGTAAATTTTAAATTAATTGGATATTAACTTTGGCCTCTAGAGCATCCACTGGATTTTTTGAAGTGATCAAGGGCCACAACTCTGGCACTAATTATCGGAAATCGCTGAAAATCAATAGGAGTCTTCGTCTTATGACTTTAAACACTGTGTATAAATTAAAAGTCAATCGGATATTAACTTTGGCTTTTACAGTGTCCACAAGATTTTTTGAAGTGATCAATGGCCATAACTCTGACACTAATTATCGGAAATCGCTGAAAATCAATAGGATTCTTCGTCTCATGACCTTAAACACTGTGTATAAATTTAAAGTCAATCGGTTATTAACTTTAGCCTCCAGAGCGTCCACAAGATTTTTTGAAGTGATCAAGGGCCATGACTCTGACATCAAGTATCGGAAATCGCTGAAAATCAATAGGCTTCTTCGTCGCATGACCTTAAATACTGTGTATAAATTTAAAGTCAATCGGTTATTAACTTTAGTCCCCAGAGCGTCCACCGGGCGGGGGCGACGACAATATACATTTAACATTTTTCAATGAAAATATTCCTACTTAATCAATATTCCCAACTGGTTATTCAAATGGTCAAAATAGTACCTTTTTTTAACCAGTTAAATTCTCTTGACTCTTGACGAAACAATGATAAATTCGTTAATTAATTATGACGATATGATAATTTCATAAGTTGATGGTTGTAAATTACTTGCAGGTCGGGGTTTTGGCTTAAATTAATCGATTTATGAAATATATTATTTGACAGAGATAATAATCGCATATTTGGGATTCACATTTCAAAAATTTCCAGGGGGAGAGCCCAGCACCCCCCCTCCCCGTCTGGGTTCCGTGGTCAGAAAAAGGGGCTGCTCCGACACGGGAGCCGGGCCGGTTCCCGGCCCCAATCCGCCCCTGCTTTTAGCTATTAATAATAATAATATATTTATTCGTAGTCAAAATATAATATAAAATAATTTACTTACAAAAATAAATTACAGTATAAAATAATACACCTACAAAAATAAATATATGTCTATAAACTAAATTTGTACACCGGTATTCTAATATACATTTTAGATATTCTTTATTTTCATTACGTCTATCAATAAGATAAATCATATCAGAAACAGCACCAACAGTCATAGTAACATCAATGTAGGATTATTTTCATCACATCGGACAACTTTGGACACAATGCAATTAATGTTTGTTACAAGAATATTATATTTACAGCCCCAATCCGCCCCTGCTTTTAGCTATTAATAATAATAATATATTTATTCGTAGTCAAAATATAATATAAAATAATTCACTTACAAAAATAAATTACAGTATAAAATAATACACCTACAAAAATAAATATATGTCTATAAACTAAATTTGTACACCGGTATTCTAATATACAATTTAGATATTCTTTATTTTCATTACGTCTATCAATAAGATAAATCATATCAGAAACAGCACCAGCAGTCATAGTAACATCAATGTAGGATTATTTTCATCACATCGGACAACTTTGGACACAATGCAATTAATGTTTGTTACAAGAATATCATATTTACAGAGGTTGTATTTAAAACAGATTAAATTTCAATTATTACAAGTTCTAGAACAACTTCGGTTGAGAGTTAATGGGTCACTTATTTTGGTATACATTCATTGTCACTTTTGGAGATAATTTTAAAAATGATAAGAAATCTTAGAGTTGGACAATATCGTTAGAGTCGTTATATAAAAAATGTAGTCGGTTGCTGTGTGTACCGGAGTGCAGTTTATATAGACGTTTATATTGATTTTCTCCGTGTCCCACAGGTAAAAAACGTACACAGGCATACAAACAGTTTTAAACGGCTTATAATGAATATCAGACTTCACGTTGTAAAATAAACACGCAGTCTTTGTCACGTCATTTATGAAAGAATAAAATACTATGGTTAAAAAAATACCAACAAATGTTCGCCGCTGGCTGCGACAGTAGGATTGTTTTCTGCACTCAGTTTGACTTTTGTCGTAACATCTTTTGGATCTTTATATATTGGCAGAGGATTTATATATTTTGCGCACATTGAGACGTTGTATTTTGCGTAAAGAGGGATAGGTGGCTGAAACGATCGATCAAATTACATAAACTCCGATGGCTATTCCATGTGATACCCGTACTTTCATGTCGGACATCAGATCTCAAAAAAGTCATTTTAAAGTTCCAATTTCATATTTTCTAAGAAAGTCAAAACATAATTATTTCTATGTCTTTTGCTCAAAAGGCTGTCAACTCACTATTATACGATCATCGGCAAAATTTTTGGGGCATTAGAAAGGCTGGCACAGGCTGATTGGGGAAATAGCTACTCAATTACCTCCCTTGTTTTCCCATTCCTCTCCATGGACGGCCATCTTCAAACGTTTGAATTTGAAGTTGAAAATGATATTTTTGCCGATTTCTCAACTGGCAATAGTGAATTATAGGATTAATAGGATTATTCTTTAACAGGGTAGGACTGTTTATAGGTTCAATCTATTTTAGGGCTTTATTTTAATACATTTTGGAATTGAAATAATGATACAATTTCATCAGTATAAAACATAATGCAAACAAAATAAAAATTTCGGGAAGGGCAGAAGTATTGGTCCCTGGGACTCGAGAGATATATATACCCGGGCGAGACTGAACTTTGACTTCAAAGAAAACCACAGTTGCAGTTATAGCATTGTCATAGTTAAGATAATCATGTCTCAGTTTGGAATCACATTGGTAAACATTTGAATGCCTCGTAAAATTAAATCCAGTTACATTTACTGCAGACTCAGTATTTGAATTAATTACCAGTCTAAATTTGGCGCATATTGACGATGAACCAACCGACATGCATTTAAGATAAATTCTTAAATTAGCTGATTTTCGATTTTGATATTTGCATTTACATTCCAGAGACCACAATTCGCCTAGAATATGAATTTTTGGGCTGCTTAAAAATCTTTTTTTCTTGCCCCAGATGTTTATATGAAACCTGTGACTTATTGTGTTACCGCCAGGGTAAACGGTTGGTTTACTTACAGAAGGTTCCAATAAATCAGGTTCGTGTGAAGAGGCGTCATTTAAATCCAATCGTTGTAGATTATAATATGGATTACGCGATTCGAACTCTCGGCCGCCACCCTCTCCTGGTCGTACATTCGGACTACCTTCGCCACGTAATCTGAATAACGAATTCAGACCATCACTTCCATCCAATTCGTCGGGTTCTGTGGCATGTTTATCCTTGTCTTCTGCCAATAATTCGCCACAGTTTGTATCCGCTATTGGAAGGGAAACTACATCTATTGTGTCTAACACATTTTTAGCACTGACCAAAATTATTCCAAATTTACTGATTTCGTCTAGCATTTCACAAAGATTTGGGTTTTCTAAGACTGCTGATATCCTCCTTTCAAGCGCTTCACTTCTCTCCATCCTTTTTGCAAGCCATGTCCTTGAGACTTCTTTCTTGAAGGGTTGCTTTTTACATTTCTTCAAGGTTTCTTGATCTTTCACAGCATTAGCCTGAATATCTTCTCTCAACTGTTCAAGTTCTCTTCTCAGTTTATTCTCAACATCGTGAACAGTTTCTAGGGAATGGCCGGCATGTCCTGATATACAGCATCTGATACATACGGCCTCACAACACTTACAACAAAATAGTTCTTTTTCTCTCAAATGTTGAGTACACATACATCTAGAGGCCTGTTGAATTTCCTCAGGCTGTTGAGGAGGTACTTGTGGTGTGTCTGTAATGTAAAAGTTCGCCGAGAAATCTTTGACTCCTCCATCAGGTACCGTGATTTCTCTTCTACATAGTGGGCAAAGAAACTGGTTATTGGTCACGGCATTGGCTACATAATCGGTCAGACATGATTCACAGAACGTATGATGGCAATCAATTATTTTAGGTTTATCAAATTCATTGAGGCAGATGCTGCAACTGGTGTTGTTATGTTCGTTGGCCATTTTTATTCTAATGCGATGCAAGAACTGTTACTGACGATACCATAAATCTTACAAGCTGGTTGTCATCCTTGTCACTTCACTCCTCACCGCCTCTTCACATTGCCTGAGGTTTAAAAAACATTTTATTTAGAGGTTAGATATTAAACACAGTATGTAAGCTTTCGATAAAGATATAGCCGTTCAAGTTAAAAAAAATATAGATAACAAAAAAAAATTAATATAGTCACATTTCTTTTTTCTTATGGAAGTTATAAATGTTTGAAGCAATGGTATGAACTGTCAAGTATCATTGCTACGATAATACACAAGATACAGGTTACAATTCAATGAACACAGGGAATCGCGGTGGCTTAATGGGTAAGACTATACAAAAGATCCCACTTGTGGTCACGTACACAGTCGGGATCGAACCCATAATGTGTATTCACTTCAGGCTACCAAAAGTCAATCTTTTCGGGTGGCTCAACGCGAGATATCAAGCTTTCTATTGAATATGCCGAAAGACAAGCTATGCCCAGGAATAATATTAATTAATATCAAACATTAAAAACGTTAGTGGTGTTAACGTACAATTGACAATAATTCGCTTGGGCTTATGGGTCGTTAGCAGTGGGGGGTAATCGGGTGACCCAGAGAAAACTTACGAGGTTAGCCAGGCGATCCTACGCGTTTAGGATCGAAATCCCACCACTTGACATTAGAATGATCTAAAGCTCACGACATGGCGGTCCACAGAGACCCGTTAATTCCTTCAATTTATATTCAATTTTCGTTACTTTTCAACTTTTATGCTGAGAACTGTCTCTATGCGTTACCTAGGTCATATAAACTCAAATAATGCATTGTTAATAGCATAGGCGAAACTAAGAACTTCGCCATGAATGTAAACGGGATCCCTGCCCACCCTCAGCCTGACATATGAAATAAGCACAAAACAGATGCCTGGCTGCCTTAACCAGCTAAGAAAAGCTTTACAGTTATCAGGAGCGGGGCTAGGAATTTTGAAAAAGGGGGAGGGGGCGCTGCAAAATGAGGGCACGGGGCACGCCGCTGAGAGGTGGTTTGGGGGTGTGGGCTTCCTCGAAGACAATTATCCGTTATTTCCTTGCATCTGTAGCCATTCCAAGAGCTATTTGGCTGATATTTTCGTCTAAGTAAACGTTCGGAACGGACATATTTGGGTCTGAGAAAAAACACTTTCAGCAGTAAAAAAGGGCACTGTCGAAAATTAAGGGGACTCGCTCCCCCCCATTGAATCCGCCTCTGGTTATTGTACAATGCAATTTCGTTTTCAGTTGTAGGGAAACTTGCTGTATGGGACTGACGATCAGGTGCAATTTGCTTTTGGTGACGATCGATATAAATTCCCATGGTGTTTCATGATATAACTTGTTGCCGATGCATTCAATAATCGACTTCATGTACTTACATATGGTGGTACATTACATTCAAAATTCTAACATGCTATCGTCTAATTGCTAACCTCTATTCATGTAATTTCTTACTTCAATTCATGTAATTTCTAAATTAAGACAATGTATAATCCAACTTTTGTAATTGTTTAGTGTAGTTATTTATTCTGTTTCATCTTATTTCTATTATTAAGACGAAAAATGTCTACTTCATTGTCGCTTTACTGTTAATCATGACGGTCGAGCAAATTTAGAATTTTGATACTTCTACCTTGCAACCAACATTATGACGTCGTTTGGTATCGCCACCGTGTGTTCAATTTGACTATTGAGTCTGAGCGGGATCATTATGTTGACACAAACGACTCGCTCTTCGTCGGGTTGAATGGTTTAGCAGAGTGTAGAAATGAAAACAACATGGACCGTGATATGGTTTGCAAATACTGTTATAAATAATATAAACTATACAGCATTTGTTCATTTTTTAAGACAAGGGCATGATTTAGATAATTTCATTTGATTTTTACTTTACTGTACGTTAAGCCAATTAATATTTATAAGTTGCTCTTTTACTGCTCTAAAAAATGTCTTTTTATACCACCGAACGACTAGCCGCTCTCCGTGCCAGATCTCAACCCTGTATCAATGACAAGGGAAGAATACCCACGCCGGAATATATCGATAATATCATAGAAATATATGTCTATGGGTTATGTAACATCGTCAGATAGTATACACACTGGCAAATCTGAACACTATAGTATTTCTGACATTAATAGTTCCGACCCTGTGATTTGCGGAGGCTACCGTTATTATAGGCATGGGTGGTGTCTAGTCGTTTGGATCATACGAAAACCCTTGGCAGTTGTAATTCATAATAAAAGTAGACCACGGCGCCGCTGTCCGGGTTAAATTTCACCCATGACACTCTGTATGGCGTAGGTTCGTGTTCGTTAGCCTGGATGGAATAAGTCAGGTCGCTGTAATGAAGGAATCAGAAGTGAAAACTTCATTGCTATCCATATGAACAGATTATTGCAGTCTCTTAACTTTTATTTAAAATAGTATTTGCCAACCATATGTTGTTTTCAATTTCACCATCGATTCCCTGGTTGTACGTGACAAGGAGTAGGGACGCCTGTCTAATCACCTGGTCCTCCATTTTCCTCCTAATGCTACACCCTACGCGCAAGCGAATTATTGAAATAAAACTCAAGCATAATGTTAGTCCCGAACTAACCTAGTTTGTGTTGATTGGTCGTTATACTTTCTCCCCCTCTCTCTCTCTCTCTCTCTCTCTCTCTCAACTTGGGGGGGTTGGGATGGCCTAGTGGTCTAGTGTGCTGCGCTTCGACCTCTAGCTGGCCGGTCACCTCTGGCTTGCGGCTGTGGTTTCGAGCCCTGGTGTGAGCGTATGTGGCATGGAGATAGGGGCGCCTTCTCAATCTCGTGGGTTTCCTCCGGGCACTCCGGTTTCCTCCCACTGCTAAAGACCCATACGCGCAAGCGAATTATTGAAATAAAATTAAACCATGTGTTGGTCCCGAAATGACCTAGTTTGTGTTGAGTGGACGTTAAACCCCATTTCTCTCTCTCTCTCTCTCTCTCTCTCTCTCTCTCTCTCAATTTCAGCACTCCGTCCGATCATCAACTAGACGAAGGGCGAGTCGTTTATAAATACGAGCATAATGGTCACGACCAGCTACGCAATCACCAAATGAGCACGCAGTGGCGACACCAAACGACTCCATAATGATGGTAGCTAGGTAGAAGTGTAAACAGATAGGTTGCCAGGTAACGAAACATACGCCCACAGCAGCTAAATCGTCCGGGCAGTCAACAAGGGTTGTCGCATATTTTTACTTTTTTGGAAATGAAACATTTGTAATACACTAAAATCTGATTAAGAGTAACAACTCATTATGTAATTATCAGAAAATCATTAGCATTTGTTTGCTTTTTATAAAGTTTTGCCCCACGCTAACAATTAGTATAGGAAACATTTAATATGATGGATTTAGCTGTTCAGTTATCAAAATTCATTGAAAATCAAAATACTTGTTCGTTTCAACACCTTAAACTCTGTGTATCAATCTGAAGTCAATCGCATATTAAGTTTGGCCTCTAGAGCATCCACAAGATTTTTTGAAGTGATCAATGACTACAATGATCAATGATCAATGAAATCGCTGAAAATCAATAGGCTTCTTCGGCTCATGGCCTTAAAAACTGCGTATAAATTTGAAGTCAATCGAATATTAACTTTGGCCTTTTGAGCATCCACAAGATTTTTTGAAGTGATCAAGGGCCATAACTCTGGCACTAATTATCGGAAATCAAAAGGCTTCTTTGTTTTGTGACCTTAAACACTGTGTATGAATTTAAAGTCAGATATTAACTTTGGCCTCTAGAGCGTCCACAAGATTTTTTAAAGTGATCAAGGGCTATAACTCTGGCACTTATAATCAGAAATCGCTGAAAACCAATAGGCTTCTTCGTCTCATGACCTTAAACATTGTGTATAAATTTAAAGTCATTCGGATATTAACTTTGGCCTCTAGAGCCTCCACAAGATTTTTTAAAGTGATCAAGGGCCATAGCTCTGGCACTAATTATCGGAAATCGCTGAAAATAAATAGGACTCTTCGTCTGATGACCTTAAACACTGTGTATAAATTTAAAGTCAATCGGGTATTAACTTTGGCCTTTAGAGCGCCCACAAGATTTTTTTAAATGATCAAGAGCCATAACTCTGGCACTAATTATCGGAAATCGCTGAAAAACAATAGGTTTCTTCGTCTCATGACCTTAAACATTGTGTATAAATTTAAAGTCAATCGGATATAAACTTTGGCCTCTAGAGCACCCACAAGATTTTTTGAAGTGATCAAGGGCCATAACTATGGCACTAATTATCGGAAATCGCTGAAAAACAATAGGTTTCTTCGTCTCATGACCTTAAACACTTTGTATAAATTTAAAGTCAATCGGATATAAACTTTGGCCTCTAGAGCACCCACAAGATTTTTTGAAGTGATCAAGGGCCATAACTCTGGCACTAATTATCGGAAATCGCTGACAATAAATAGGATTCTTCCTCTGATGACCTTAAACACTGTGTATAAATTTAAAGTCAATCGGATATTAACTTTAGCCTCTAGAGCGTCCACAAGCAATTGTGGACGCCGGACCGACGGACGGACGGGGGCGACGACAATATACGACCACATTTCAAAAATCTTAACGTGTAAAGCATCAATAATAGAAATAAGATGATAAATAAAGAAGTTGATCAATTATATTATACAAGTTAGAAATTACATGTCACATGATTACGAGTTAAAACATGAACAGAAGTTACAAATTAGACGATGGGACGTTAGAGTTTTGAATCTAATATTATATGAATTAATAATACCATTTCAATATCATAACTAAACAAATTCATTTAGACTTACAACGTGACGATTCCAAATTTGTGGGCGTTTCATTCTTTGACTCTGACGCATACTATTTGGGAATTCCCAATGGAAAAGGAAAGTAACAAGGGAAATAACTATAATTTATTGACTTCAGTCATCAGACCACTAATGCGGTAACGCAATAAGAAAGGCTTTGGCTTGCTAGCTTGGAGGTCTCCGGTTTCCACATTGGTTTCCACGTGGTCTTAAATGGAACAACGTCTACTTATTCGGGTGGCACGAAATCCCGCGGTCCATATACAACTTAGCGTGCACGGAAAACTAACCTTGTTAGAATTGAGATGTTGTCCGTGATTGAATGAATAAACTTGGGTTTTACGTCCTACCTTTGTGTACCAACCGGTGTAATGCGGATGAAGACGAGTAGATTCCGTCGTCTGCGTAAAATATCATATGGCACGGCATATTGTGTATTCTCATCTCCATTAGTCCTGTTGCTTTTTGGTGTCTCACGTAAAGGACATTCAGTTGTACAGATAGTCATTCTGGGACGAAAAACCGAGGTCCTGTGTACACATGGGCGTGCACGTAAAAGATCCTTTGACAGTTGGAATTCTATATACAAGTAGGCCGTAGTTCCACTGTCCTGGTAAAATTACCCCCAAAGCACACTTTATTTCGTATAACCGTCTTCATTCACCCAGTAATGAAAATGAGTAGATGCCGTTGTGTGCGTAAAATATGGCACGGTATATTGTGTAGCCCCATTTCCATTAGTCCCGTTGGTTTTTGGTCTCTGTTCCTCATGTAAGAGGCATTTAGTTCTACGGATAACGTTATATTATAAGCAGTAGCGGATGATCAGTGAGGCTGATGAGTCTGCAGCCTCAGGCCCAAAGATTTTGTAAAAAAAAAATTTTTAGACTTGTCTGATACGGTTAAAAACGCATAGACAGTGAATGTTAGGGGGTGGGGCTTAGACCCAACGGGAATCAACATAGGCCCTGACCCGAAATTAATTAGGCCCACGCCTTTTTAAATAGGCCCTCCAGAAACTGTCGCATCAGGCCTTGGTGGAGCTTAATCCACCACTGATTATAAGGTCTGGCCGTTCGGATGGTACGAAAAACCGAGGTCCCGTGTACACATTGGCGTGCAAGTAAAAGATCCCTTGACAGTTGGAATTCGATACAAGAGTAGACCGTAGTGACGTTGTCAGGGCAAAATCTCCCTCATAGCACATTGTATTGCGTATGCTCGTCTTCATTAGCCCAGTTCGGAGCAGAACAATAGGACGTTAAACCCCATTTCATTTCATTTCTTTTATAAAAATGTTATAATTAGATCACTAAGAAGTACATTTGTCTTCTTTACTTTGAATGACCTAAAAATGATTGTATAGGAATTTCAGACATTTTTTCTTTCTCTGAAATTAGAATGACTTACTCTGAAAATGAAAACCTTCTGATCAGGTTCTAATCAATTTATGAACACCAAAACACGTTTTTTTTTCTATTCCCAATATTTTTTTCAGGATTAGAACTAATTGGAAGTATATTTATATAATGGAGACACGGCAACTGAATTTTAATACCCTTTTATTCAAATATTTTACCATCAAAATATTTTTCCTTTACGCAAAACATCTGACCTTCTACGTCAATTGAACGGCGATTTTATTAACCTGTCGACGGGCGTCACCCATCAGACAAATCAATACTGTGGAAGGCCAAAATATGCAACAGGGGGGCAAGGGACTATTTAATTGGGCGAAACAATCAAAATAATGCCCTGTGTTTTTTCTCTACCCGTAGTGGCATCTGCAAAATATTCATAAAGCAATCGTGGAGACCATTATTATCTCAATTACTATTGCTTCTAGGGTACAGTGGTTTTTTTGTAAAATTATGTCTTAAAGGGACAATAACACTCTTGCTGGCTTGGCATCCCCAGAAAATAAATAATAGCCTTATTCTAAGTACTAGATGTTTAAGTGTCCTACCTGTTGTGTAAATTATCCATTGCGACCTATTTTACTTGTCCAGAGGGTTCGAAAATATTTTAAATCAAAGTCATATTTGAAAAGGTTTACGTTAGACTTTTCAAATCAATTAGTTGAATTTTTCCAATTTTTTAAATCAGGTGTGTTAAGATGAAATTTATATCATTAATTAATTGGAATATTGTAAAATAATACAATTTGTTGACCAGAATGAAGATTGGGACATATTATTTAGTTACAACAAGAGTGTTATTGGGGCTTTAATAATCGATCAATATTATGCCACTAAGTTGTCATTGGTTGTCATGTAGATTCTCATTACCCAATGTGTACTTGACTGTCCTCCCTTTTTTGTTTTATAATTTGGATTGGTCGACTAGGGAACCCTATAGACCAATGAAAACAACTCATACTACTGCTTTAGGAGCTCGCTGTTCAAAAAAGAATTAGGATACCAAATTAAAATATTCCCAACCAATAAATAATAATCAATAATAATTAAAAAGCTTATGTCTAGATATTTGAACCCGGGCTTCCCAAGTTGAGCATGAACTACCTAGCCTTAATGTCACAAAGCATTCACAATTTTAAAACATTTCAATAAATTAAAAAGCTTATGTCTAGATATTTGAACCCGGGCTTCCCAGGTTGAGCATGAACTACCTAGCCTTAATGTCACAAAGCATTCACAATTTTAAAACATTTCAATAAATTAAAAAGCTTATGTCTAGATATTTGAACCTGGGCTTCCCAAGTTGAGCATGAATTACCTAGCCATAAGGTCACAAAGCATTCACAGAGAACTTCGCAACTTCCAATCACTGTTGACGAGAAATATCTTTGATCCTGAAACACTAAACTGAACACATAGTATCCTATTGATGTATTTGATGAATTAAAACAACAAAAGTTTTATAAAGGGGGGAGGGGGTGTCCAGTCGAAACAAACTAGGTCATTTCGTGACTTACACATGACCTAATTTTATTTCAACAATTCGCTTGCGCGTAGAGGTTTTTAGCAGTGGGATAAAACCGGAGGACCCGGAGAAACCCACGAGGGTGGAAAAACGACCGTACCTCGTGTCACATACAACCGGGAATTCGAAACTTCTTAACTGAAATCTGAGAATTAAAACATAAAATGTTTTATAAAGGGGGATAACCTGCACTCGACACAAACTAGGTCGTGACTAACACATGGCCTAATTTTATTTCAATAATCCGCTTGCGCGTAGAGGTTTTTAGGCGTGGTATGAAACCGGAGGACCCGGAGAAACCCACAAGGATGGACAAACGACCCTACTTCTTGTCACGTACAACCGGGAAGTCGGAACTCCTTAACTGTAGTCTGAGAATGCTTTGTGAACATAGATTGATCTTAGTTGAAAATGATGCAAATAACTAAATTCCAGTAACACAATATAAAATTAACTCAGTACAATGCAAGTATAATGATAGTGGCATTTCTTGTCACAACAGTAACAAATCATATCATTCGGTACACAACTAATTGTCTCTGAGAAAGTCTTTAATAATAAGTATCCTTTGAATAGCATTTAGTATTAGCAGATAATCAAATTAAATAACACTCTTTTTTTAGAATTCAGTATTGTATTTTGCAATGTGGTTCTAATCAGTGTTACATGTTTTCAACGCACAAATATAATATTATAAACTTTTTCGGTCCAATTAAATATATCGAAGCAAAATAAATACTTCTCAATATTCGCGATGCTATTCGAATTTTCGATTTAGGAATTAAAATATCGACAATTAATTAAGTTTCGTATGTTCTTAAGGGGAGCTAATTGTAGATACATGTAACTTTCGTATTAATACACGTCAAGTGGTATGTTGTTATTCCTTTTAACACGGTTAGTTTAGAAGGGCGTTGAATAGACTTACTGACGAGGTTAATTAAGTAATCTTAACAAACATTATACTAAAGGACAAATACAATAAATACTATTATATACACTAGCGCATCAGTTACTAAATATGTATATAATCCTTGCTAAAGCTAACAAAAAAGGACAAATACAATAAATATTATTATACACAAGCGCATCAGTTACTAAATATGTATATCATCCTAACTAAAGCTAACAATAAAGGATAAATACAATAAATACTATTATACACTAGCGCATCAGTTACTAAATATGTATATCATCCTATCTAAAGCTAACAAAAAAGATCTATGAGACACACATGACAAAAATAAAATGCATAGTATTGCGACATACGTCACAAGAAATAAAACCGTACACGTTATATTTCCGTATATAATTGGGGCAACAATAATAAACAATAAACAGACTACTCTTAAATTCTTTCCAATCCATAATATAGGTATGTCTCTCTCAAAAACATGTCGATCGAAACTTCTATTTCTTTGACTTTCAGTATATTGTGTATAGCGCATTGGTGCTCGAGATGAAGTAATACCTGAAGTGGGGGTACGATTAACCATGAACTGATGGAACAGTACAGTTATGGTTATTTTATTGTCATGATTCACATAGCCATTTGTGGGATTCGAGATATAAGAATACTTCATTCGTGAATCACTCCATTTGTAATAGTTTGAACGTGGGGTAAAATAAAATTCATTTTCGTTTATTCGGGATTTGGTTTCTCCACTGAGTATCATTGTAAATTTGGCGAATAATGACGATGATGATGATCTAACACATATGCGTTTAAGAGATATGCTTAATTGTGATGCTTTTCGATGTTGATTGTCGCAAATACATCCCAAAGACCATAATTCTCCCCCAATCAAATATGTTGGACTGCTCAACAATTTTTTGGTCCTACCAATGGCATTTACATTAAACCAGTACACCATTGTGTTACCATGGCGGTTATATGGCTGTCCGGGTTCACGGCTGTGAGCTATTTCTCTCCTTAAACTTTGGGGTAGCAGATTTATATCCAACCCGGACGAATGAACACCACCCTCTACTGGTGGTAGTACATTATAACTACGTTCTCCACGTAAGCTGATTGGTGAATTCAGTTTATCTCTTCGATCTAATTCTATGCTCAACTCATTTTTAGCACTGTCCATTATTAGTCCGAATTCACGGATTTCGTTTAACATATCGCTTAGATTGCAGTTTGTTAAAATTGTTGACAGTTTCCTTTCCAGGGCTTCTGACTCCCTTATCACTTCACATAACCACGTCTTTGATTCCTCTTTATTGAGAGTCCGCCATTCCAAATTGGATTTAATCTGAACCGTTGCAATCGGAGGGGCCATCATTTCTTGATATTTCAAAATGTATGCGCAAACATCTTCTCTGAACTGTGTAAGTTTTTCTATGAGTTTATTCTCAACACCGTGAACAGTTTCTAAGGTATGGCCTGGATGTCGTGATATAAAGCATTTTAAACACACGGCTTCACAACAATTACAACAAAATAGTTCTTTTTCTCTCAAATGTTGAGTACACATACATCTAGAGGCCTGTTGAATTTCCTCAGGCTGTTGAGGAGGTACTTGTGGTGTGTCTGTAATGTAAAAGTTCGCCGAGAAATCCTTGACTCCTCCATCAGGTACCGTGATTTCTCTTCTACATAGTGGGCAAAGAAACTGGTTATTGGTCACGGCATTGGCTACATAATCGGTCAGACATGATTCACAGAACGTATGATGGCAATCAATTATTTTAGGATTATTAAATGCATTAAGGCAGATGCTGCAACAGAGGTTAAGTTCGTCGGCCATGGTTTCGTATATTCTCTATGTATAGTAGAGTGCTATACAACTATTCAAGGAAAAAAACACTTTGTGTGAGCTACGATAATAAAAATAAATATAAGACAACTTGTCTGCGATATCAGCGTCGGTAGAAGCGGACGTTAAGCACAACACAACAACCACAAAAACTAATTATGTTGCAAATGATTGGTTGGCCATGTTTCCTCTCCATGCACAGTAGAGTGCGATGCAAGAACAGTTATTGACTATACCATATATAAAATCTTGCAAGCTGGTAGTCACCCTTTTCTCTTTATTCATCACCGCTTCTTAAAATTGCCTATGGTTTTAAAAAAAACATTAGATTTTAAAGTATTGTGGTCATTATAGTTTGTTTTATAAAAAATATAATAATAAAGACGAATATATTGATGGACGTTATGAATGTGTGAAGCTTTGATCAGATTTAACCTAAATAGTCTGGCCTCTCGGGTTGATTGAGTTTGTCGTGTAAATTACGGTCTATTCCAGCTAAAAAAAAGACTGGAATGCATCTAAAACAATGAACATGGGGACGAAATCGTGGTTTAACATACACATGGCTAAGAGGCAAGACAAGTGGTCCTACTTTTGGCCTGGTCACATAAACGCCTGGGAATTGTATTTACTTTAGACCACTGACATTGAAGATGCTCTTTTAGGTCCAATCCAATGTATAGGCCACACGAGAGAGACCTCGATCGGTTTTTCATCTTATCATGCATTACTGACAAGAGACAATCACGCCGGAAAATCCGGATGAACTTTCCCAGCCAACACTGGGAGCGAACCCACGACCTCCAGGATGGTGAGTCAGGGCCTTAGTTAGCCAAAATATTTCTTAGACGATACAATTTCGTTGTCAATGGTAGATAAACTTACTTGCGCGGGATCGAAGAATCGATTTGTGACGATCCATACAAATCTGTTGTTTGATTTAAAATAAAAAGTATCAGATTGTCTCTCGTCCATTGTCTGTTTCATGACTTTACGTTGTCGTAGGCCTGCTCGTGTCTTAATTGCTATACTACACCAGAAACTGTTAATATCCGACTTCGAGCGGCTGTGACAGGTCAGTGACACGCATGGATGATATAATATGAATATATGATGATAATAATAATAAATATAATAGTTTATTGTTTAAAGCTGACTACATACAAATTTATCTCAGCCCCCTGTACAGTATAACAATAAGAATAATAATAACGACATAGAATAAAACAGATAATCTTTAAAAATTGCACAAAGTAGTAGTATAAAATAATTTAGAAATAGTATAAAATAAAATGATATAAATTTATTTAGACTTACAACATGGTGACTCCAAATTTGAGGAAGTTTAATTATTTGACTGGCACGTAGACTGGTCTAGATCTATTATTTACGACCAACTCAGGATTTCGTCAAGGTCGCTGAGGTGTAAATAAAGTTAGGGCACGTGATTGTTGGCGAGATGGTGGTTAGGGTAAGCATTAGGGCTAAGTTTAGGTTTAGGGTTGGGGATTAGCTTTGGTATTAGCGATAGCCCTGGGGATGCTCGATTCGTAGTTCCGGAATTGAATTCCAAAACTGGTGTCAATCGAGTGAAAACGGGAATTTCTGAGTACAACGCATGCGTCGACTGTATAAAAAATATCCCTACCAATCATGACAGCTGAAACATATTTTTACCTCGGAATATGTCACGATTCTACTCACTCCACCTCAGCTTTCGGGGCTTGCAGAACTGTGACAGGACTGAATTCCGCGTCACTCGATTGTAATTCTGTTAATTCGGGACGTTCTGGACTGTGAATCGAGCACCCCCCCTGTTTACATCTCGTGACCTTTGACCAAACTTTAAGTTGGCCTTATGAAATAGATCTTACACGTAGACTGCTGTGGAATACCCCGTGGAAAAGGAAATAAAAATCAAGGGAAATAACTATTATTTGCGAGCTTATATATAGGCTTCAGACCACACCAGCAAAATTAAAAATTTGATAAGTAGTACTCAAGGTTCTTTGGAATTTCCGGTTCGGTTTCCATTTGTTAGGTATGCTGGAGGTAGGTTCTGTCAAGGAAATGCGGTTAGACATTCGGATGGTATGAAAACTCGATGTCACGTATACACTTTGGTGTGTACGTACAAAAATCCAGTTGTTGTTCAAGCAAAATATTTCGTATAGCACATTATATTACCCCTATCTTCCGTATCCCTGTCAGTGCAGAAATATCATAGCGAGAGTATGGCCAATTATTTGGTTAATGTCGGACTTTGCTGCACCCACCGCGCTAATGAAGATGGGTATATATTGTCGGGGGTAAAAAAATAATGTCCCTCATTAGCCATAATTACTTTATTTGACTTTTTAAAGGGAAATTCAATTTTGTTTATGAACGTTATATATTATTAGATTGTGAAATTAAATCGAATTGAAATGTTGAGCGCAGACAGCCTTTAAACCATAAATAAAACAACTTTTAAACCAAAAAGGAGGGATAATATACTGGTGGAGGTGGGGGAGATCACGTGGCTAAGTGGGTAAGACGCTAGCGCGCTTTTCTGGAAGATAGGTGTTCGATCCCTGCATTGGCCGAGAAAGTTCATTCAGTTTTCCGGCATGGTTTTCCCTTGTCAGTGATTCAGGACTGAGGGCCTGACAAGGACAGCTGTCTAGTTGCTTTTGGGTGTCTGTTTCTCACGTAAAGACATTCAGGTGTACAGATAGTCGTTCGGATGGGACCAAAAACCGAGGTCCAGTGTACAAATTGGCGAGCACGTAAAAGATCTCTTGACAGTTGGAATTTGATATAAGAGTAGGCAGTAGCCCTGCTTTAAAAATTGCACAAAGTAGTAGTAAAATAATTTAGAAATAGTATAAAATAAAATGATATAAATTTATTTAGACTTACAACATGGTGACTCCAAATTTGAGGAAGTTTAATTATTTGACTGGCACGTAGACTGGTCTAGATCTATTATTTACGACCAACTCAGGATTTCGTCAAGGTCGCTGAGGTGTAAATAAAGTTAGGGCACGTGATTGTTGGCGAGATGGTGGTTAGGGTAAGCATTAGGGCTAAGTTTACGTTTAGGGTTGGGGATTAGCTTTGGTATTAGCGATAGCCCTGGGGATGCTCGATTCGTAGTTCCGGAATTGAATTCCAAAACTGGTGTCAATCGAGTGAAAACGGGAATTTCTGAGTACA